>OY288226.1:9110079-11622224 GCA_958449745.1 Ochropleura leucogaster
TCTGCCCGAGTCACTTCGGGCACGTCGTCGTTTTCCGCGTCGGACGTCGGGGTGGATTGTGGCGGAACCATGACCGGCGAGATATGCTCGGCCCTGGATGAGAAGAGTTCACAAACCACCTCTTGCAGGAACTCTAGCCACAAACTTTGAGTGAGCGAAGGCGCTCAGGCGCGTCTCCCAAAACGCCCACCCCTCGTCATTACCTAGTTTTTTAGCTGGGAAGAAGTGGCGGAACAAATTCCCCAGCAACACATCTGTCTGGTGAATTTTGTTTGTCTAAGTAGTACTCACGTCTTCTCAAATACGTTAATTTCAACGACCTAAATAATTAGAACAATAAGCTCAAACCCCTATTACATAGTGCAAACTGTAGCATGATGGCAATACGGGTTTTTAATAACATACCAAAACGTATAAGGGAGATTCGATTAATAAGATTATTTAGAAATACATTACGTGAATGGTTGTTAGAGAAATGCTACTATAACATAAATCCTTACTAATATTATAAAAGCAAAAGTGAGTTTGTTTGTTACGTCTTCACGCTTTAATGGCTAAACCGATTTTGATGATTTTGGTACAGAGATAGTTGGGAACCAGGAGACGGACATAGGCTAATATTTTTTTTTAAAAAGTGGGTGTGAGGGAGAAAGAGGGAAGGAAAGGGAAAACTTAGCGTTGCTATTACAAATCAATAAGGCGCAAGCGGAACTGTGTTAAACCGAATTTAACGCGACCGAAGCCGCGGGCAAAAGCTAGTGATTTATAAATGACAAGAATGACTTTACAAAAATGTAGTAATTTAAAGTATTTTAAAGGAACTGTGAAATTGACCAGAAATTAAAATGTATGTTATATCAATGAATATAATATCTTTAAATAATTAGGAGTAAAGTGTATGACATAGTATTTTTCAATCGCAATGTGTATTAAGTAGTATAAATTAATTTTAAATGACGAGAACCTCGTGAAGACAGAGAAAGATAAACAATTCAAGATCTAGATCTGACTCGCGAGGTTGTCGACATGTGGCACGTAAATACAGCAGTTATTGTGCCGATAGTCATTTCGCCAATAAATAGCCTTGACCAACATCTGACCCAATATTTGTAGACCTAGTATCTACAGTACGGCCAACGAGAAGCGATACGAAAGGTCATTAACCTAAAGAAGAACCGTGGCGTTGAAAATCTAATATTTAGCTCTTTCCATCTTGTGCCTTTGTCGTAATGTCTCGTTCTCCCGGCAAAAACATGACAACATTAAGACGGGTTCGCCAACATTCGGGCGGCCATTTTAGATGGGGTTTTAGCATGGGTTTTGTTTACATTTGGTATCGCTTCTCGTTGGCCGTACTGTACTGGTGAAACATGTTGAACTTTCCATTATTATATGTGCCATTCTCGACACCATGTTTTTGATAAATAAATTACTTTGACTTAAACATAATATCTGGATCTTAGCCCTGTTGATGGCAATTGGTTCGCCTCAATACGGTATTACACTCATTTTTAAAAAGTTTCTCATATTGATCCTAGGGTCCTAGTAAACCACCAAAAAAAACAAAAAAAAAATATTCAATCGATAAGTGCCATAAAACTGCATTTCAATTTTACAATTTCTATTTTCGCGCGTAAAATCACAAAAACGGTTGACGCCATGTTACTCTGTGGTCATGACGTCAGTTGGTCATGTAAACAAATGCGCTGTTATTTTAGTCTTTCTGTTTTGTTGTGTATTTCACTATAATTTAAAAATAAGTTATAATTTAAAACAAGGTATGAATTTTTAAGCTACCTTATCGCAATCAAATTGTAATATAAAATATTTAAATAAGTTAAAGGGCAAACTTACATTGAATTTCCCGACCATTAAAGAGTTTATTCTTGGTAAATTTGTACTGTATCCTTTTACGAAACCGTCTTCCATGGTATTATTACTATTATTTCAATAAAAATTAAAATGTAAAGTTTTTTACTACAAAAATAACAGACGTTGCTCAGTTGACAGTTGTCACTTTTTGTTTACATGACCGTAAGACGTAATAATCATGGCGGACACTGTTTCGCTTAGTAAAACAACAGACTAAAAAAAGTGAAAACTTTAAAATCAATTTTAAAAATTATTAAGTTATTTTGTTAACTAAATCTAACATTTTCCGACTGCGTATTGCCTAAGCTATCTGAATTGTATATTTTTAGAATTTCTTTCATATACAGTAAAATACCCTATTGTGTGAGACTGAAAAAGTGGGGTATTGTTTGTGGGATATCATCAAATAATTTCCCATGCTCTGGGCGGAGTGGAGGGAGTGTCAGACTTGTACTGACTAAAACCCACCCATATTCCTTTCATTGTCCTTTATGTTCCGTGGCCGCGGTATCTCTTTCGAACAACCCGCAACCCCTTGTGTTGGAGTTGTATCTCTGCCTAGCCCTTTCGGGGTTTCAGCCGTGTTGTTATGGACAATGTTAATAAATGTTTTTGTTTCAGGTATCTGCACAAACCTATTCTTCGTTACTTTGGTGTTCGTCCTCAGTTGGTACCATCTGCAGGACGGTCTACCTGACTTTATCAAAGTAAGTTTCTATTCCAACTTATAATACTATATAACTTATTGACGGGCCTGTTGGTCTAGTGGTTAGTGGCCCTGACTGCTGAGCCGGAGGTCGTGGGTTCGATTCCCACCCAGGACAAACGTTGTGTGATGAGCATGATTGTTTGTTCTGTGTCTGGGTGTGATTTATCTATAATATGTATGTATTTATAAATTATATAAGTATGCATATCAGTTGTCTGGTTACCATAACACAAGCTCTGCTTAGCTTGGGATCAGATAGCCGTGTGTGAGTGGTCTCAAGATATTTAGATGATAATAATAATAATGTTAACTTTTCACAGTTAACGTTTTATTGGCTTTACCTGTAACTGTATTAAAAAATCTTAGAAGTTTTATTTAACACACTTTTCTGAGTTCCGATTGAGGTGATTTTTTTCTTTAGTTCATGTTTAGTTTCGATGACAATGCATGGTTAGCTAAGTGACGTTATATTAAATCCAATATGGCATGTTGGCACAAAATATGAGTATCAAATGAAAGGATTTGCTGAAAATACAAGAAATAAAATGACTTTAAATGATTTAAATACCCAAAGGATAACAAGAAACTTTTATTTTTTTTCAGAACAAATTTCGTTCGGAGATAAAGACTGAAGAAGACGACAAAGCATTTATTGGGAAGGTCAAGTTGGAAAGAGAAGGTAGATATTTTATTGCTCTATTAACACGATAACCTAAGCTAGCACACAAAAAAGTAACTGGACAGCTTTTGTTCCACGAGTTCTAGAAAATCGCAAAAATAAATGGGCCTTGTACAGGAAGTGACGCGATCACCTTACCAAATCAAAACAAAAAGAAACCGGCCAAGTGCGAGTCGTACTCGCACACCGAGGGTTCCGTACAAAGCAACATGAACTTATATATCTTTTGACTGCTTAGATTTAGAGGGCTGATTTTTTCACAGTTCTAAGGGGCCACTAATTTATGTATTTGGTTTTAATTTCAACTCTACACCTGCACACATTTCAGTGATAAAGGCTCTTGACAGACAAACGGATAACCTAGTGATCCTATAAGGGTTCCGTTTTATCTTTTTGAGGTACAGAACCCTAAATAGGAGTAAATGATAAGGTTGATGGCGATAAGCCCACCCCCTTTTACATAGGACATAAATATAAATACCGAAATGTGGTTGACCTATTAGTTACAGTCTGCCTGAACCTTTGTGAATTACAGGCGTGATAACACGATGTAACTCGTACAGGAAAAGACAATAAAACAAAATTTATTTAAAAAAAAAAACAATATTAAAAGACAATTAATGAAATTATTAATTTAAAAAAAGAAAAAAAAAACTAATAAGAAATCAATATTACAAAATTAAATTAGTCTTGTACGATGCAAAAAGGCCGCTATCCCAGCATAGTGTTGCAACATGGCAGCCATGTCACAGAGCTGATATTGTGACATGGCAAGTGAAGCCACGATATGATTACCTATCGCTGGCAAAACGTTATTGAATTATAAGAATTATATACCTCTGTCTAACACTTCGGGCAATACAGGCGTGATATAAAATAATTTAAAAAGACGAGAAGGCCCTTTAGATCTTTATGTATAATTTAATTAAGATTATTTATTAAATAAAATTTATTTACTTATTTTGTTGGGTTAATTTTATTAATTTAAAGAAGAATTGTAGAAAATGTAGTAGGAACAGGATGAATAGTTTATCCCCCACTAAATGTAGGTAAATGTAAATATATTGTATTTATTTTTTAGACTCAGCTTCGTACTTCGAGGAAGACGCACTTCTGAAAGAATTCCAACAAATAGAATCGAAAGACGAAACAAAGAAGACTTAAATGTGATCTACAACGTTATTTATGGTTTTAATATTAATAATAGTAATATTTTTAAACGTATGAATGCGTTAGGGGCAAAAACTGAAACACTATTGAACTGAAACCGAATCGTAGTACAAAATAGGTTTTTATAAGTTTTCCCGCCTCTGCATGACAGTGTTTTTACGGCTAAACAAAACACAAACCATGGAGATTTCTTTATAAATGCAAGTTATAAATACACACACACCCATCCATGAAATGACCTCGACAAACGTAGCTTAACCTTGAGGATCCGTCCCCCGTGTGACTGTGATGTAGCCACGAGCTCCAAATACGGCGTCCATTGTCACTCATATGTGACAAGCGTATGCTCTGGTTTTTAAAGGTTAAAACAATGCAAAACGTGACTTTATTTTATAATACCATGTATAAATATAGAAGTTACTGCGTCTACAACATGAAACGGCAGAGGTTTCACTTTGAAACTCAAAGGGATATGTTTCAAAACTTTTATTCGGTGATCAGCATACTTGAGAGATATTTCTCACAGCACATAGGGACCACAGACTTGAGTATATGGTTTGTTTTAATTTCAACTTGATACCTCCACGCGTTCCCGAGATAAAAGGGCTTGAAAGACATACAGACGGACAACAAAGTGATCCTCTAAGGGCTTTTCTTTTTGAGATACAGAACCCTAGAAAACTAAGCCTTGCTAGTTTTTGTGATGAACACAGTGCCATTTTCTTTATTTTAAAAACAAATTATCAAACAAGGCATCAGGTTAGGCCCCAATCACATGGAACTTACACATATACAATGTATCCGGCCACGGCCCGGACTAGCGATATTCTATGTACTTATATAACAAACATTCTAGTGTTCAAATTTATTGATAAAAAAGAAAAACTACAATTTTTTTTCACAAAAATGTTTACAAAACTTTCGTTGATTTGCATATTTTTTTGGACTTTAATTTTGTTTTCTAAAGTTACGAAAATGTTAGCTCATCATTTCTTAATTTAAACGATAGACAATATTGTTGCCCTCTGAATAAATCCATTTTCGTCTCAGTAAGACCAAAACTTTATGAGATATGATTATTTTTATAGTGTAGAGAATATCTCAAAATGGCTGCTAAAAAGCGGGGAAGTGAATTAGACCCAAGTGTGTATCGTAATAATATATTAAAACACTCGTTACATAAGTGTCTAGAATATCGGTAGTCCATGACTGGACACATCGTATACTAATGAAGTATGGGTGTAATATTAGGTAGACCTCTGCCTGTAGTTTCTTTGTTTACAGGCGTGATGTTATAAAACGCTTACCAAACATACATATAATATTTTTATCCGTTACATTCGTGATTTAATGTACAAACAAGCATTTAAAATATTAGTTATAAATAAATAAATGATGTTTATTCTGCAAGTAGGTTTGTCAAACAATTTTACTCGTCGTTTTTTTTTAATTATAAGGAACAGTTACCGTGCTTTTTAAACGCATTTTGAAATTCAATTAGTTGTTTTTCAGTTTTTGCTCCTATTATATTATATATAAGTAATGTGTGAATGTGTCTGCAATTTTGACCTTAAATATTAAATACAGTATGCACCCAGTCAACAAATCTACTTATTGTCATTTTAAATGCACATACTTAATATATTGTTTACTTGTATTTGTTTCTGTTGAGTATGGTCCTGTTATACTATCATTAATTTGTCAATAGCAACTACAGAGTCTGGAGCTGTGCCCAGTACCACATTTTTTTTAAACGTTGCTCCACACTAGGAACTTCCCCTGTATCGTGGGTGCGTTTACAAACATTTAAACTCACATACACAAACAGCCAGACCCGAAACAACTATCTGTAGGCCATACAAATATTTTTTCCGTTCGGGAATTAAACCCGCGACACGCAGCGCAGCAGTCGATTGCTCAGCCACTGCGCTAACCGTGTCGTCAAATATACTACTATTATACCGGTATTTGGTACACCTCTGCTTGACCTTTCGGGAATAAGAGGCGTTATGACCGCTAGTCTGTCAATTCCATTCAAGACTCGAAAAACCATTCAGCATTGGTAAATCTAAAAAAACGTTAAAAATATGGAAACAAATCCTAAAAGGGCTGAGTTCTTGGACATTACTATTAAAAAAAAAACAGATCTAAAAGATGTCTGTATCGAATTAAAATGAGTGCTTATGCCCTGAATGAAAATGTAAATATATATTATATTATCTGTACCACGCTAAAAATCTGTCCCTATTTCTATATTCATAGATTTTTGGATGTTTAGATTTAAAAAAAGCACTTGATATCTAAAAACGGCTTATTGCAGTTAAAAATATTTTAATATATGACTGAAAGAATTATCATAAAAATGTATGTTAGTGCCTTCGAAATAAAAAGCAAGTTTGCATGACATTTCAATCCCGCTTTTGATGTTGTATAGATAAAAAATAAATGTTATATTGAAGGAAATTCGATGTGATAGAAGAGATTAATAAAGAAGAATATTATAATTGTACTGTATGTTGCTCATTTGTGATTATTAATCTTATGGTTGATGAGTTTTTCGAAACAATTTTTTTTTTACTTTTATATGTCTGCCACATTGGTTCAGTGGTCGCAAGCCTGACTGCGGGCCCTGAGGTCCTGTATTTGTATTTCAAGTCAGGTTTATGCCTCGTTGATGGCAACAGTGTCGCCCCCTATTATATGGGAATTAAAATATAACTGGCTAAATGTGCACCTAGGTACACCTCTACCTAACCTTACGAGGATTGCAGGCGTGATAATGAATTGATCACCAGTTGCCCGAAGTTAAGAATTGTACACAACAATCAAGCTATAAATAACTAGTTAATGCTGGTCTCTCATTATAGGGAAAGTCTGTACAAAGTGAGGCCATGTTATACTGAAAATGTATGTATATCTTGGTGTACCCGGTTTTACAGCATCAGGAATCGTCATGTCGTTGAACAAATGTATCGAAAACGTGTGACATCGACCCAAACTACATGGATTGTGGATTATTGCCTACACTTGTCTCACAGAGACTTCTCTCAGCAATAGAAACGGTATAAGCAGACCTCAATCCCAATGGAACTAAGCCAGCCTTTTTGTAAATAAAGCTTAAAAATGAGGTACTTTGCCTAATGCTCGGGGATTAAAGGCGTCAGGGTTTGTCAGCTTATTTTAAATTTATCTACATGTTACAAATGAGCAAAATATGTGATTTTATTGTCTATAGAATGCGGAGAAAACAAATGTATTGAATGCATGATATTTATGGAGATAAATAATGTGATAAATATTTTTTACTTTGGAATTAGGAAATAAATATTGATGTTGTCTATGAATTTGTTTTGTTTCTCCTTCATTACAACTCAGGTTATGTTCTTCAATAGGACTTATTCAATATTTAAAAACTTTGCAGCAAAATTAGTGAAAGCCATCATTTGTTTAATAACTTTTAAACTAAGAATACATATCAGTAATCCATACTGAAAATTGTCTATGATTTGGATAAGTTTATCTAATGCATGGTCAACTTTCCCAAGAAAAACATTTCTAAGTATTGCGTATGCGGCGCCTCTCCACAGACAATAGCCCTCTAGCGACACAATTCTGAACATGGCAAAAAGTACTCCAGCGCCATCTATGCAACCGCTGCAGTAACTAACTGCGAATTCCTACATCTTGCATGCAGTTTTTCGCGAGTTAGGACTATATACGCGAACCTGACAACAACTGTCGGCCCCCACCTCTCCCTTGCTAGAACCAGCCCGCGTTCCTGAGCCAGTAAATTCAAATCAGTTCCCAAATAACATCACTCAAATCCAGCCTGTCCCTTTGCTGTCCTCCCTCAGCGACTCTCTAAGGCTTAGGGAGACGCTGGGGGCGTCGGCTTAGGGCCTAAGCCGAGGCTCGTACCCCACAGGGGGTACCATTAGCGTCTAGTCGCTTAGTTTGTAAGTTTTTGCCCTGGCTGGAGGGCTTAAATTCCAAGGCATCCACAGGAATCGCCACACAACATCTTAGGTTGAACTGCGAGATGCCGTTTCGGAAAAGAAAAAAAAAATGTCTGGCAGGGGCCCACCAGACATGACACCCGTTTGGTCGGGGGATCCTACCTTTTCTCTAGGCGATGACCTTGATCTTCATACATCTAAAGAAACCCACCTGTCATCTTGCACTGCATGCCGTGTCGCCTGCGTACGACGGCATCAGTGACCGGTGTCCGCGTAGCTGAGGTTTGGGCCAAACAAGTTTTGTTTTTTCTTTAATAAAAACGTTGCCCCACTTTAGGAATTTCTCCTGTATCGTGGGTGCGTTTACAAACATTTAAACTCACATACACCCAGACCCGAAACAACTATTTGTAGGCCATACAAATATTTGTTCCGTGCGAGAATCGAACCCGTGACACGCAGCGCAGCAGTCTTCAATTGCTCAGCAACTGAGCTAACCGTACCGTCAACGTTAGAAGTATTTGCCTTTTTTTCCTCCGATGCGCTGGGAAGCAAATGTTTAAAAGAAACCACAAAAGTACTGCTGTTCAACAAACAATATATTTTTCATCTCTTACAGATACACTACTTCGAGAACTAACATAATAATATATCAGGCACCGAAATACACAACAAATTATATTAAGTTTTTGCAAATTGAAGCCAAAGTGAACGAATACTTGCGAGCTTTACGCTGTTGCAGTGTCAAATTTCCTAGAAAGCTGTCTGGGGGTAGTCGCTGCATTCAGGGCCGGTATACCCTGCCGGGGTTGCATGCTGTTCGAAAGAGATACCGTGGACATAAAAGGCAAAAGAAGGAACATGAAAGCTCTAATTTTTGTGGAAGAAAATTAAAATAATACAATCAACTCAATGTAACATAACTTTAAAATAAAATTATTAGTATAAAACACCGCTTGAGATAATAATTAAACTTATTGCAATAATCAGTGCAAAATAACGAATATTTTGAGAAAAAAAACTTTTTAAGTAACTAAATTAGCAATCAAAGCTCATCTAGTACATTTTGTGACACGCTCTATTTATTTTAAATTCTGATAACGATCAACATTATTTATTTCAGCTAAAAAAAAAAACAAAACCTCTCAACTAGAACGGTTAACTCAATCTATGCCCGTTTTTCGTTGTTGGATTTCCAACACTCGACACAACTCCCGAAAGTCAAAAATCCAACAACGCGTTTTTACTTATAGCACGGCCAACGAGAAGCGATACCAAATGTAAACAAAACCCATGCTAAAACCCCATCTAAAATGGCCGCCCAAATGTTGGCGAACCCGTCTTAACGTTGTCATGTTTTTGAAGGGAGAACGAGACATTACGACAAAGGCACAAGATGGAAAGAGCTAATTATTAGATTTTCAACGCCACAGTTGTTCATTAGGTTAATGACCTTTCGTATCGCTTCTCGTTGGCCGTAGTATAGGTATTGGTCACTTGGTGTCGCTTAGCGATAGCGTACTATGGTGTCAAGTGTTAACAAGACTGACTCCTCACCAACTTATCAACTTGGACATTTCTACATTCGGCTCAACTGTTAATGCTCAACATGTATATTTAATTCAACATTACTTCATCGGTAAAATCAGTTCTTTAAGAGTAATTTCTTGAATTAACAACTTGTGCTAAAGAAAGTGACGAAGTTTTCACTCTTGTGATATATTTCATAACTTTCTTTGATGTTTAAGAATTTGCTTTTTTTAACGCAACCGCGTTCCCTTCACGCCAAGCCACAATTTTACCATTGTTTTTTGACAAATATTTGTCGTTGATCCAGGCCACGGACTTGCTTTACACATTTATGTGACGATATACTTCAAAATCCTATGATCCGTATAACGTTATTTATTGATCCGATGTGGCGAGGTTAAGTGTGCGAGGTTTCATGGGATTTCAAGTAATTCTGAAATTCAATTCTTTCGGCAGCAGCGGTTGCTGCTCTGATAAGCGTGGGTGGCTCGTCAAAATACAACTATCCGTAAGCAAAACGAGTCGTTTTTGTTTATTGTAACCGGGCGTAATTAAAGGTGAAAGCGCCAGAACAGTCCGCGAAATTCAAAATTTATTATTAAACATAAATATAATAGTATTTTTTTTTTGCAATCTTCTGGTCAGTTTCAGGTTATCCGGTGACTAAAATATAAATTGTGACTGTAACAAATATGGCTTTACAGAGTTATAATGATTAAAATCACTGTTTTAAAACATTATCATTTACCCGCGTCCTAACCAAAGCGATCTTGTGTACATATTGCGATCATTTACTGAACGATTTTAATCGCGCGATCGTGCCGCAATCATATAGGGGGCGTTGATCGCGATAGATTTAGTTATCACTTAAATCTAGCCTGTTCCTTTGCTGTGCTCCTCCAGAGAAGCTTTAATCCGAAACTCGAACCCCACAGGGGGTGCCATTAGCGTGTAGTCGCGTTTGTTAAGTTTTTTGCTCTGGCTGGAAGCTTTACTCTCGAAGGTTTCACAGGATTTGTCCGGTTAGGCAGACAAAAAGTTCCTAGGTTAAACTGCAAGATGCCATTACAAAAAATAGCTTTGGTTAGTACGCGGGGTTTCGCTTCGCCACGCTCCAGTTTTCAAAAACATATAACTAACGATTGTTTGACTGATTTCTTTAACAATCGTAATCAACCGTATCGCTTTATGTAATAGTAAACTATCAATAAAATAGACTAGCTTTAAACAAGGTATCCCGGGCACCGTATAAATACCCCAACACATAAATGCTTAACAAAAACTTACTATACAAAAGCCAAAAACTTTAATAATTACTTAACTTTATTAATTATGTTCTTCTTGTAGTGATATTGCTGTTTTTTAGGACCGGCCAAGTTTTTTTTTATGACATTGAAAAATATACCTTAATTTCGGTGTCTTTAAGTATAGATTGGCTTAACAGTCGTTTGATGTTGATCTGGATGTTTGGACCACTATGCACTATATGTCACTGATTTTAAAGTATATTATTTTATGTAATTAAAACAATTACGATTTTGTGCCTTTGTTAAAGTACCCTCCATAAATTAACTGTAAAACAGTTTATTTAGTAGCGAAATGCCTTAACGACGAATATAAAATCTCTTTTCGAATAGTTTTCTTTTATTTGTATTTCAGGTTTCTATTTGTACGATTTGTAAGGATTTTTTTAAAGTTTCATTTATAGATAAAATAATTTTTGAAATTCCATAAATTTGCAATTTTTTTACACCCTGGCCACTAGTAAAATAAGACTTGTATGATCATTCGATCAAATAGAAAAAAAGTACAGATAGAAACAACAGCACCAGCGTAAGTTATTTGTATATATATCTACCTTCAAAATAGACCATAAAGATATTAAATTGCAACAATATCATTACAACAAGCCACAACATAGGCAAGATTAGACGTTACTTAAAGAATATCCTACTCGGCGTGTCTTCATTAGGGAACTCTATAAAGGGATGAGTCAGTTTATGTTCCAGCATCTCACTCTCACTCGGGAACTTATCCCCACAGATGTCACAAGCCACTTCACAACGCAATTCACTCCGCGACTTCTCTTTTTTCTTTTTCTCCTTCACGTGCCACTCTTTCTTTTTCAAAGTCTCTTTTATCTTCTCCTGTTTAGAAGAGGATTGAGCTTCCTGCACCAACGGCTTTCCAGTCAACAAAAACTCTTTCATATTAACGTGTTTAGGCGATAATTTGTGTTGTTTTAGTCGATTTTCTGAACTGCACTGGTATTCGCATATGAAACAGACATATTTCATATCGCCTGTGTGTATTTCTGAGTGCGCTTTTCTTTTTTCTTGCGTAGCAAAGCGAAAATCGCAGAATTTGCACGGAAACTTTCGGTCCTGCGAATGATAGCGCATATGGGAGACTAACGCGTTCATATCCTTGCAGATTTTTCGACATTCTAAACACATGACTCCTTGTTCTACAGGCTCTGGTTCTTCTTCAGGTTTTTCCATGCTATGGTGTATGCGTCTATGGGATGTTAGACTTTTTTGACTGACGAAAACTCTTCGACAATCTGTACATTGGAATTGCATCTCAGCTTTCAAATCCGGACTATGCTTCTCAATTTGATGCATTGCCAGTTTATCTGCTTCATGGAACTGTTGACCACATTCTTCGCATTTCCAAGCTTTCACTAACTTTGAAAAGGCTTCTAGAACATCTAAGACGGATTGCCCTTCGACTTCCGGGTGGAAAGTCTTGGTGTGATTGCCGAAGTCTATGATTTTCGAGAAGGTTCTTTTGCATCTAGGACAGCTGTATGGTTCTTTATGGTCATCCATGACGTGGCACTTTAAATCTGACAGCTCCATGTAACTCTTTGGACACATGAAGCATTTGAGCTTTTGTTTACCTTTGACGACTTCCGAAATGACTTTGTACTCCATCAATTGGACTTTTTGATGGACTTGCAAATGTTTGAAGAGTTCTTTTCGCGTGTGATAGTCTGTTGGACAGAATTTACAAGGGAATCTCTTTCTATGTAATCTTTTTCGATGGAGGGCTAATTCTTCTTTATCTTTGAACTGTTTGTTGCAAGACATACAAGGAAAAGTTTTTATGTCAGAAAACAGATTGTGGGATCTCAGACAGGTCTCCATTCTGCTCCGTCTTTGGAAAGATTGGCCACAAGTACATTCGTAACCTTCTTTCTTACCTTTTTCTTCTTTTTTAACTGGCAAGCTCTCAAGTTCTGCTTTTAATTTTTTGTTTTTATTCTCTTTCTTAGTTATTTGGCTTCTAAGGTGTCCTTGAGCGCGTTTCTCAATAGCGTCGTGGACAGCTAAATGCCTTTTCAAATAAGTCTTCTGTCTGTATGTTTTAGGGCATTTTGGGCAGACATGTAGGGTATCCCCTACTTCTTTTTTCTTTCCTTTCGCTTTGAGTAGACCATAAGCTTCTTGTTCAAGGGATAAAACGTTGCCTGTGATCGAATTTAGTTGGAAAGACTCTTCGTAATCCACATAGTTGTGTCTATTATCATAAGTTGTAGGTAGAATTTCTTCAGGGTTATCAAGTTTGGAGAATGCCATATTGGTCTGGGTCATTGGAAGTATTTCCATGATTAGAGTCTTAGTTGTTTTAGATTCTATAAGGCCGTCGTGTGGGTTTGTTATTGTGGAAGTAGTGTTTATAACTTTGTTTGAAATTAAGTGTGTTTCTGTTACTGCGATTTCTGATTCTTCTTTTATATTCATTTTATCGTGTTCTTCTTTTTGCTGGAAAATGAAATCAGCCTTTAAATACGTATTCAAAAGTTTTTGAAGTCGACTGTGCTAGATTTTAGGAACCATAGAATTCAAAATTTGGGAAATTCACACTGGAAAGAGATGGTAGGTGTCAGAAGTAGTATTATGTTTCTGCACAATTGATGGACCGTTAAAAGAGAACACAATGGAAAAGGATACAAATTTAATTTATTTTCAAAGCTCGGGTATCAGTAATCCGTAGGGTTAGTAACATACCTTATACCTAGTGTTAGTACATAAATACAATATAAGACATTACAAAGCAGGAAAGCAAAACGTTGTAAGTCTAGACTTTGACTTTACTTAGCCATTGATCAGCTGATGCCTGCCATGAATTTCAAATACTTGGAAGATATTTACTGCAACAGTTAAAACTAGCTACTAGGTATTTAAATGAAATTTTTACCTCATCATCATAATTCTCGCTCTTGATATTCATATCATCCTGCAGACATGCTTCCACCTGATTCAAAGCATCCGCATCATTGCTATCCATACTACCAACATCATCAAAATTCGGATAATCATATGTTACCAGAGATTCATCTCCCAACACCTTTTCTTCCTTAACTTCAGACTTTTCATCACAATCCATTTCAAATTTAGGTACTGTTGCATAATGAACTAAATTTTCTTTAGATTCTTGATCAAAATCTTCTATTATCGACATGGAATCTTCATTTTGAGAGTCTGGACCTTCTTTTTCTATACTTATTGATATTTCCTGTTTTACATCTAATTGTACATGAGTGAAAGTGTCATCTATATGTTCCTCTGTGCCTGTGTCATCTATGTGTTCAGCTTTGATATCAAGTGGCATATCTTCTGTGATTCCATGTTCAATGTCATCTTCTTCCTTTATGATTGTGTCTGTTTGTAGATCTGCAATCTCAGATTCTGTAGGGAAGCCGGTTGATTCCATTTTTGATTGCTGAAACAATAGTTTACAATGTTATATTGTTCTTATTATTGCAGTAGTCTGAAGTATCAGCATGAGCAGGGCAAAATATTTCAGCACAACTGCTGAGCCTGGGATTTAGTTTTAAATCCAAAACTTTGTTTTTGCTATTAATATGTTAATACTATTGCCTGTGAGTTTCTCAGAAGCAGGTGTTTGGATTTTTGTCTAGTTAACAAGTCTTTTTTCATTTTACAAGGAATAGGGTATTTTACTCTATATGAAAGAAAGTCTAAAAATATATAATTCAGATAGTTTAGGCAACAAGCAGTCGGAAAATGTTAAATTTAGTTAATAAAATAACTAAATAAATTTTTAAATTGATTTCAAAGTTTTCACTTTTTTAGTCTGTTCTTTTACTACGCGAAACAGTGTCCGCCATGATTATTACGTCATATGGTCATGAGAACAAAAAGTGACAACTGTCAACTGAGCAACTATTACTATTTTAGTATTTTAAAACTTTACATTTTAATTTTTATTGAAATAATAGTAATCATACCATGGAAGACATAAATACTACCATATAATAATACCATAAACTATAGTGAAAAATACAACTAAACAGAAAGACTAATAACAGCGCATTTGTTTACTCAGGTCATGACGTCAGTTGGTCATCAACTGACGTCATGACCACAGAGTAACATGGCGTCAAGCGTTTTTGTGATTTTACGCGCGAACATAGAAATTGTAAAATTGAAATGCAGTTTTATGGCACTTATCGTTTGAATATTATTTTTTTGTTTTTTTTGGTGGTTTATTAAGACCCTAGGATCAAAATGAAATACTTTTTAAAAATGGGTGTAATACCGTATTTTAACTGTTCTTATTCTTCTTCATGTGTGGACCCCCCTCCAGAAGCGGAGGGGGGGGGGGTCCGGTTTCCGCACTTGAGACTTCCCCAGTAGACCATTGTGCATAATTTTAACTTTAAAATGCTATGCAATTAAGTGACATTAGAGTTAAGACAATTAAAATTCATCATCACTTCACATCAAGTGAGTTGCAGCCTAACATTAGCCCAGAGGGGCTTGCCAGAGCCTCTGCCTGCCAGGGTTGCGGGTTTTTCGAAAGAGATACCGCGGCCTCGGAACGTAAAGGGCAAAAGAAGAAACATGGGTGGGTTTTAGTCAGTACAAGTCTGACATGCCCCCCCGCTCCGCCCAGAGCGGGGGAAGTCATTGGATGATTTCCCACCCCAAAAAAAAAAAAAAAAAAAGCCTAACATTAGCCTATTTAGTACATAAAATAAAACTCTTTTGGGTGCACAATTTAACCGCTGCTGAGACACGCAGACACTACGTGGTATTATGTCCACTTTGGAAGCAGTGGTTATGATGTGTTTTAGTACATACCTCATATATTTGATGACAGATCATATTATTTGTTTCTCTAAAACACGTCTGATATCTGACTTGCAATAAACTCATCGATTCTAGGGCAAATTTCTGTGCAGCATTTACGCAAGGTCCATATTGATCTGTTCTGTATTTTTGTACTTTTAAACGTTGCTTAAACAACCTCCTTTCTTTTTCCTCAGGGGATTCATTGGCTATTTTCAGTACCCGTTTGAGTTTTGCTTTTGCTAGCCGTCTTTTTCTTTGAGTCGATGTTTCTTTAGGCATTTCTCTTGTTGCCAGTAACTAGACTTCGCTTAAGGGTTTATTTCACAATTTATAGGAAATTTTAAATGTGTTTTGATTGTTAAGCTATACTATTATTTTGTGCTTTATTCCTAGTACTATTTTTTAACAATTTATTCTTAAGCCACCACTGTCAGCTTCATAAAAAATTACAATAAAATAAACAATGTTTACAAAATGATTAAATTTCTCAGTAGTTGATACTTCACATAAAAATAGTAAAAAAAAATATGTTGCCAAGTTACTCAAAAGAATTGATTGTACTGGATTTATCAATTTTCATTAATCATATAGATATACAGAGATTTTCTAATAGTGTTACATTCGGCATGAACAGTAAGCTGTAAATTGTAATAAAATCAAATATGACCTTCAAGGCCGTACTTACTTATTAGAAATATATTGCATACACTCAGTGTCCCATAACACAGGTATCCATTATGCTTCAATCAATTTATATTATCAGAATATAGATCCTTACAGAATGTATTGTTTTCATTTCATTTGGTATGGGCATGACCGGAACATTGCTTCATTATCTTCAGTCACCGATTATTAAACGTAATTTTAATACAGGAATCACTAATTAGCTAACACCGCTCATTATTCTGAAATTACGTACGTACGTAAGTCGCACAAGTTGTTTGTAGGTATTTCAACTTTAACAAAAGTAATAATAGGTCTCAACCTTCATTTGTAACACTGATAAATAACTAATTTCAAATTATAGTGCATAATAATAAAATCTAAACATTCCTACTTTGCACTATAATTTTGACAGGCATTAATGTTTCCCATTTTTTATCTATGTTTTTATTATATTAGTTTAAATCGACTAATCGCATTCATGATTTTGTTTTTGAATAGTTTTATTCGTAACTAGCTGTGCCCATCGGTTTCACCCGCTGCTCAGCTCCTCAGTGTTGTTGCATGATGTTATATTTTCGTGAAAGCAGGCCCATGCCAAATTTTAAGTCAATCCAGCCTAGTAATCCAGTTCTCCTGTTTCTTCTTGGCTTGAATTTCGCAAAAATCCATTTTAGTTAGCTAACTCCTTAAAGTAAATATTATGTTCCTTGTAGTTAGCACCTACGTCTTAAATAGGACCCTATAAATATGCAACCGTGACTCCTATTATGAGTTGTTTTGTTTCTGAGATTTTTTGATAAGAGAATCAGTGATTTACTTTTATAAATTTAAGATAAAAACGATAAAGTGAAAAATGCTTGTAAAACTATAAGTTTTAACTTAAAATTCACATGACATGTTATAAGGGTTTTAAAGAAAAATGTTCAATAATCGACTAATAAAATTATTTAGTTGTATTTTTAACTTCAAACATGGCGTCAGAAAAGCAAAAATGAACGGGTCTTTTCATAATTCAGCATACGTATTTATTTCACAGAACGCATCTTTATTTCATTTGGTGGTAAATTCTGAATTTTGTAGCTATCATCCATAAATTTAAAAGAAAATGTGTGGAATAAACTGTTTTCTTGCCAGGAGTTGCTGTAATGGTCATCTAAGAACATGGCAAATACCTTGGACTTGAAGCTGGTGGTGAAACATCTCTCAAATGGAACGCTTGGTGAAAACTTGTGCATAAATTGTTTGAAGCCGCTTCAGGAACAGTATGAAAATATTTTTACGAAAGTTTGTAAAAATGACAAGGAGTATTGCATAGCGGATGTGCTCCGAATTATGTGTGATGTTGAGGTAAGTCCTGCCTGAATAAAGTAACTCGTAAAAGTGCATTGGAAGGTTAGTTATTAGCCTTATTTATTTTAACCTTAGAAGATGCCCAATTGTTGATATTACTAAACACAACATTTTCTTTATCTAGAAAATACGTACTAAATAATAAAAAAATCCTCTGATAAACCTAAAAAAATTATTTCAGTTGTCAGAAAACGATATCTACAATGTTTGCGTCAATTGCTTCATGATGGCATCCATGGCTTATAAATTCTACTTACTATCTAAACGGAGCCATGAAATTCTCAACTTTTATACCAATGAACTCCACACCAACTTGGACCAAATACAGTTACCAGAGGAAACAATGAACAATACATTATGTATATCTCTCCCTGAAATAATAATGGAAACACCGATTTACGACTTTAATTTACATGCCATAGGCAAAGAAATAAAGATTGAAAGAGAGGAGCATGTTAAAACTAAAAAGGATGTAGTAGAAAAAGAAGAAGATGAAAAAGTAGTGGTTATCATACAGGACAATGGCCAGCCTTCATTTTACCGTGTAAAACCAGATGGAGTACTAACTGCTCTTGCAGATTATGAGGCTAAGAAGTACACAAAAAAGTTCAATGCATCAATGGTTCAGCCTAAAGAGGAGCGGCCTAAAAGAGGGAGGAAAAGAGGCCCAATGACATTGAAGCTATGCAGTCGGTGTCCAGTCAAATATAGGTTTATTGCTAAACTGAAGGAGCATATGAGATTGGAGCATAATGTTGTCCTATATGTTTGTGAGGTATGTTTCTTTGGTTTTAGTTATATTTGTATGTGTATAAAAAAGGATACAGGAAGCATGATAACTTTGGATAACAACAATGATATTGTAGATAGTTAACAAATAACATAACTATTTGATGATAATGCTATGTTGTATAATGTATAACATGATGATAGTACGTAGTAGTAGGACGGGCCTTTTAGTCTAGTGGTTAGTGGCCCTGACTGCTGAGCCGGAGGTTGTGGGTTCGCTTCCCACTCAGGACAAACTTTGTGTGATGAGCATGATTGTTTGTTCTGTGTCTGGGTGTGATTTATCTATAATATGTGTATTTATAAATTATATAAGTATGTATAACAGTTGTCTGGTTACCATAACACAAGCTCTGCTTAGCTTGGCATCAGATAGCCGTGTGAGAGTTGTCCCAAGATATTTATTTATTTACTAGCTTTCGCCCGCGGCTTCGCCCGCGTTAAATTTGGGGTAATACAGTTCCCCTTGCGCCTTATGGATTTGTAATAGCAACGCTAAGTTTACCTTTTCTTCCCTCCTTTCTCCCACACATCCCACTTTTTTCAAAAAAATATTAGCCTATGTCCGTCTCCTGGTTCTCAACTATCTGTGTACCAAAATTCATCAAAATCGGTTTAGCCATTAAAGCGTGAAGAGGTAACAAACAAACAAACAATCAAACAAATAAACAAACAAACTCACTTTCGCTTTTATAATATTAGTAAGGATAGTATTGATTGCTATAAATAAAAGTACATATAATAAATACAATTGTATAAAATAACAATACCAGCCTATAACTGTCCCACTGCTGGACAACATCCTCTTTTCATTCAGAGAAGGCACAAGCATTGTTCACCATGCTTGCTCAAGGGTTGGCGATTTCAGTTTTATAAAGTTTTACAAAATGAACTATTTAAAACCTGATGTTGCATGCCACACTGTAGGGGTGAAGGAAGAGAGAGTATTAGCTCAGGATTATACTCCAAGCATCCTCTGTTTACAGGTGTGTAAAGCACTAACAGAAGATGAGCAGGAGTACCACAGTCACCTTAGGACTCACACCAACATACACCAGTGTGCCATTTGCAATATGGTGTTCAAGAAGAGGTCCACCATCATTAAGCACCTCAAGCGGCATGAGAGGATGAAGAATATTGCCTATGTGAGTTTGTATAACTCCACAATTTTTATTTGCACCTACAGCTTGACTCTGTGTGCTACCCAAAGGTTGGCCGTTAGAGATCGCTAATACCCTGCTGTTAAAAAATTGTTAACATTTTTTGTTGCAAATTAAATTCTCTACAACTTTGGTTCAGTAACTTTTTGTCGTAGAACTATAAATAAAAAAGTTATAAGCGAAAATCTTCAGAAATTCTAGAAAAAAATATATACAAATATCATTCTACGAAAAAATTATATCTGACCATTTTTGTAGATCGTTTTTTGAGGAACAACTTTTATTCGCAACATGTTTTCATTTAGTCAATAACCAAAATGTTACAGCACTCCAATTTTTTTTTAATAAAAAAAAATAAAATTACGTCCTCTAAAAAAGCAAGGTTAGGCCTAAAAAATGTAACATTTCAATGGACTAAGATAATAAAGTAATAATAATGTCGCGACTTAAGAATTCAGTTGGTCGTAAGAGTTTCGTACGTGAGTTACACACAGTAACTTATTTTATCACTGGATAGTATCAGCATATCACCCGGTACCCCGAGATATTTTCTTTCCCTACATTCTAATTTTTAATTAGGTTGTGGTTTCGTTGCCAAACCAACCTAGGTCCACGAAAGGGTGGGACCCATCCAGAGGGGCCTGCCAGGGCCACCGCCTGCCGGGATTGCGGGTTGTTCGAAAGAGATGCCCGGAACGTAAAGGGCAATAGAAGGAACATGCGTGGGTTTTAGTCAGTATAAGTCTGGGGGAAGTAATTTGATGATTCCCCACCCCAAAAAAAAAATGGGTGGGACCCATTACATAACGAGTTTCTTCCGTGCCTCGCACGTTAAGCTGTTGGCTGTCTTAATAGGGAGATTACCAAGGGGTATCGTATAGCATAGAACTGGGTTGTGGAGAACAGATCGCCAGTCTCTCCTTGTAAAATACTGGTTTTCAGCTACATAGTTAGGAAAAGCACTTTGTGTAATAATACTTCATTCAATATAATGAAGAAAGGTACGATATTCTTTCCTGAAACTAAACCCATGCTCCCTACATTCACAGTCCGACAACGCTCATATTTGTGAGCAATGTGGCAAGATCCTTGAAGACGAGGAATCCCTCCGCCTGCACTACGACAGCAAGCATTACAAGAAGTACACCTGCTACTACTGCGGACGTATGTACAAGGGAGAGATGAGCTTCGAAATGCATATCAAAAAACATGAAGATAATATGGAGACGGGGAAATATAGGTACCTATAATGTTAATTTATTGATTTCTTTACATATAAGTTACATTTTTAAATATTTCTTAATTATAACATAAAAAAACATTTATAAATATAAAAAAAAGTAGTTCACCGGTATCGGGAACAGGGTCCAAGCTATCGGCGGTCAGGGTTCCACGGAAAGGAACCTCCGAACAATACGAGCTGTGTATAGGAGTAAAGTACCGCTTTCTGTATCAAGCCCGAGATCCAGCTGCCTAACGAGAGCCTTCTCAGATATTGGTCGAGGCTCTTGGCAATTAAGCCATTGGCAGATACAACTGTCGGCACAATGATCGCTGAGTCCACATTCCACATATCGACAACCTCGCGAGCCAAGTCAATATACTCCATTTGCTTATCTTTCTCGGCTTTCACGAGGTTCTCATCATGCGGGACTGTTATGTCAACAATCATTGCGCGCCGCTCTGTTCGATCTACCACCACTATATCAGGCTTGTTGGCAAAAATAGTCCTGTTAGTGATAATGGAGCGATCCCAGTACAATGTGATATTGCCATGTTCAAGAACTGGGTCGGGCTCATACCTGTAGTACGGCACTTCCGATTCCACAAGGTTGTATTTTAGAGCAAGTTGCTGATGGATAATCCTGGCTACAAGGTTGTGTCTATACAAGTACTCTCCGTTAGCTAGACGAGAACAACCGGAGATAATGTGTCGAGATTCACCCGGGCGGTGGCATGCCCGACATAATATGTCAACCGTGCCGTCCTTCACGAACGTTATTTTTACTGTTCTTACTATGGGACGTTAGTTTTGTGGTAGAAAGCACGACTGCTAAGCGAATGGATATTGGATTTTTCCATTAGGAGCCCAGTTTGAAAGACGGCGGTACGATAGCAGTGTCATCTTGGAAACCACGTATATCAGTTGAACCTGCTGGTTGGCGCTCTCTCCGCTCTGATAACCGATTCTTCGGCCTATGAAAGAGAGGGTGCTTCTGTGTCTAATCTTGGCTGTCTGCTGAGATTGACAGTATAACGTTACAAAACCACGTTGTTATTAATTTTTCAGACAAAATGTCTACAAGAAGAACGATGGCACTCCAACTGAGAAGCCAAAGCCTGTAATCAAACGATGTATGTGTTCTACATGCGGCCGCCATTTTGTGGACGAGCGCGCTCTGCTGTGGCATCAACGGCTGCATAACAACGAAAGGCCCTATAGTTGTAATGTGAGTTACTTAATTATTTACTAGCTTTCGCCCGCGGCTTCGCCTGCGTGGTATTGAAAAAAAGTATCCTATGTGTTATTCCAGACTATAATCTTCCTCTGTGCCAAATTTCAGCAAAATCCGTTCAGCCGTTTTGACGTGAAAGAGTAACAAACATCCATACATCCTCACAAACATTCGCATTTATAATATTAGATAATAGTAGGAAGGGTTAGCAGAACTAGTCAGATGCTATTGACGTAATTGCAGACTAATGTTAGACATCAGGCTTCTCCCGAGCGACACAACAACCACCTTTCCTCCATCCAGTCACGCGCTTATTTTATCAAATGCGCTCGAACCATAATTATAACGAGTAGTGCGTGTGGTAAGGAACGCACTCATATTCTACACGCGCTTATACGTCCCGATAACTGCCCTTAGTCGCCTTTGCTGAAATTCGGAGTATTGTATATTTTGTCAATAATTGTCGTTAGGAGTGCGGGCGCTGCTTCGTGTCGTTGAACCGTCGCAACCAGCACGCTCTGTGCGCGCACACGGCGCCCACGCGGCGCTGCCCGCTGTGTCCCGCGCTGTTCCATCTGCGCTCTATGGTCAACACGCACGTCAAGAAGGTAAAGCCGTACTTAATATAGCTGTAGGTATTTTTTTGGCGCCTGGCCCTAAGCGTTTAACAATTTAATAGGACACACGAAAAGACATAATGTTAGGTGACCATGTCGCCAGTGAGTAAGTTAGTACTGGGTATAAGGTCCTGGCCTATCCTAGGTCTGGTAACCAGCCCCCTTATTCACAAACGATTTTGATTCGAGAAGTCTATCTCGTTCGCTTTCGAAATGCTAAAAAAAACCGGCCAAGTGCGAGTTGGTCAACAAACTTGCAACATAAATGGCCATATCGTAGACTGCGTGGATTTAGAGGGTCACAGCTTCAAGGGACTACAGACGTGAGTAAATGGTTTTTATTTTAACTCGATACCTCCACGTGTTCTTGAGGGTACCGTTTTTTTTCCTTTTGATAGCCAGAATTACGAATAAATGATGCCATGACGTCTGATAGGGGAGAATGGAAGAAGAAAACGTGTTGCGCCGACCCGAAATAGAATGGGACAAAGGCAGGAATATGATGATGAAGATAGCCAATACGAATACGACTTCTCGAATCGAAGAGTTTGTGAATAAGGGGGCCGATCCTGCAATATCACCATGTCTAGTTATTTCGTCCATCTGAATTTATCTTTCGTGGGCGCATTGTTTTCAACGATAATTTTCAGTGAGCATCTTTACAACTTAATCAACCATCACCTTGGTTGTAGTTGGATGAAACCAGTAAGAAAAAATTGCGGACGCGGCGTAGAACAATACCGGAGTATCCGTTACTAAAATGTTTGTCAGTAGCCGACTGCAGTTAGCACCAGTCCACACACAACTTATGGCTGCTGTGGTCTTCGTCTATTTTTACGTTCCTTGAACGGTTACCCACATAATGTACTCTTTTCTCACAATTTCAGGTGCATTTGAAACAACATAAGCGTCGCAACCGCATCAGTAAGCATCAGAACGTGTTCTGGCGAACGGAGACAGTACCAGTACAGGAGCTCAGTGTCGAGATACAGAATGATATACTGGAGCTGCAAGCTGCTAATAAGGACCAGGATTGGGTAAGACACTACAGTACTGTAGTGAATTGAGACATGTACACACGACGACAGATCAACCTATACAAAACCAGTTTATGCTGCTCTCTCAACAACGGATCGTACACCATAGATTTCAAGTACAATGAAAGATCCGCATAAACTGGTTTTGTATAGGTTGATCTGTCGTCGTGTGTACGTAATTGAAAGCGTATAAAATACTTTAATATTATATTTTAGTTCATAATTTCAGCAATACATGTCACACACTTCCTACGCCATTCCTTCTTTTTTTTTTCTTGATTACCCTCATACCTTAAGTTCCCCCGTAGGAACTTAACGACTAGGTTGAAGGTTTGCTTAAAAAGCCTTTTCATATTTCTCTTGGTCGAGCAGGTAGGTATTTGGTAATATTCGTGGGTCGTTGCGCACCCACGTAACAAACAGCTAGTCCCAAAACAACTATCTGTAGGTCATACAAATATTTGGGGTGGGGATCGACCCGCGACGCAGTTTAGTGCAGCAGTCAAACGTTAAGCCACTGCACCAGTGTGCACCGTGTCGCCGAACTTAAACACAACATCATCGTTTGTATCATATTTGGTCGGCGCAACACGTTTTTTTTTCCATTCTAGGCCATATTTATTCCTTTCACCTTCATATCAAACCCAACAGCCGAAACTCAAACACAAAAGAAACTTCAAAATAACGTGCGAAAAATGCGAATTTTCGCGTATATTTTCACTTAAAACTTGTCAGCATTAGTCAGTCTTGGAATGAGCCGAAATTACGACGCACCCTAGCTATAGAGAAAAGGAATACAACAACCTCAAATCCCACTAAAAGTAAAAATTTGGCGTTAGGGTTACGCCCAGCCTGCCGAGGTTGTGGGTTGTTCGGAAGAGATACCGCGGCCGCGGAACGCAAAGGGCAAAAAGGCATGCGGTGACCCTGGCAGGCATCTGCTTTGCTGACATCTCTTTGAGGCGCGCGTGCCACACTAACGCGTCTTCGACACGGCCTGACGAAAATATAAGGACGGTGAGCTACCCATTGCTTACCGTCCACAGGCCCGGCCACCGTAGGCAACGAACGGTGGCCGGAAGTCGTCTCGCGGCGCTTGACGTACGGGGCGTCTTCCGAGGTTCTCTTCCTCAAACGCCCGGCCACCTCCTTCGCTAGCATGACTGCTTCGCACGCGGAGGTGACCGCTTCCCATTCCCTCTCGCTCCGGACCATGGCCTGAACCAGGGCCGATCGCCTCTAGCTCGGGCACGGCGGTGCTCCGCCCAAGCTGGGTAGACCACCACTGTGTGCCACTGTAAAAATAGGGGTTATGCCCTATTTTTTTTTTACGTACAGTTTGGTCTCTGTACGAACTATTATTTTATTATGCATCACAGCTCTTTCATTTATATCATCTTTTTAATTACAGACATACGTTGAAGACACACCTGTTAAGATGGAGGGCATGTGACGAAAGCGTAACAGGAAGCTCTAACAACCACGAATTGTAGAGAAGCTGAGACGACCAACTTGGATATAAACACTAGTCTTCACTTGTTTGCGCATTGGCCTGCCCTATGCTTCAAGTGTCCGGCAATCGGTTATAGACCTTATACTGGTGGTCTTTAGTCTCAAATTATACCTGTAACTTACCATATTACCTGGCATTATGTGATATATAAAAAAAAAACAATTTTTATTTGTGGTGCAAACAGTTTTACAATATTGATGAATTACAGACAATCTATGTACTTTTGTGATAATCCGTAAAAGACTGAATTCTGACAATCTATTTAATGGTTGTAGTACTATTATTTCTGTCCACGACTTCACTTGCTAACACGTTAGTTTTCAATTTTTCTCCATATGAAAGTACCATGTAGTTTGAATTTTCCTTACAGATTGTAATTTGTAAATACTGTGTTTTTCTCCTATCACCAGTTTTTTGTATGCCTTGATAGAAATAAAAATAAATTATAATAAAACTTTTTAACTGAGATACATTTTTTTTTCATTTACCTATTTATTTGTACATACATATTTTTTGTTTCTTATCAAAATTAAAAAAAAAAACGAAAATAGTAGCCCACCGGTATCGGGAACTGGGTCCAAGAGAAAGAAACCTCCTAACAATACGAGCCGTGTCCGCGTGTACAGCTTTCTGTATCAAGCCCTTGATCCAGCTGCCTAACGAGATCCTCCTCAGGTATTGGTCGAGTCAGGTTAAGCCATTGGCAGATATGACTATCGGCACAATGATCGCGGAGTCCACATCCCACATGTCGACAACGTCGCGAGCCAAGTTAATATACTTGATTTGCTTATCTTTCTCGGCTTTCACGAGGTTCTCATAATGCGGGACTGTTATTTCAACAATACATATTATAATATAAGCCTCTGTGCAATGTATTTTCCAAGAAAAACTACTAAAATTAAATGCTTATACCCTGGCCCAAGCTAAATATCGCCATACAACATGGCAACGCCGTCTCTTGGGCACATTACCAGCTGAAAATGTAGAAGAAGTTTTTTGATGCTCTTGTATAGTTCACTAGCTGTGCCCAGCGGTTTCAACCGCTGCTCACTTAGGGGTATGAAAAATAGATGTTGGCCAATTCTCAGACCCGACCCGATATGTACACAAAATTTCGTTTAAATCTGTCCAGCCGTTTCGGAGGAGTATGAGAACGAAAACTGTGATATTCATTTAAAATAATTTATTATATATGGGTAGTTAGTTCACTCTCAAAATACATTTATTCCCCTTTTAATCCTATATTTGTATTATATTTGCAGGGGTGAGGCTATTAACGTCCCACAACCTATGACAAATCCTGGGGCTGTTATTGATAAATTTCTGATAAAAGCCTGATTCAGAAATCGAATCCAGGATCTAATCCTCAGTAGCTGTACTTTTGACCAATGAGACAGTGTTTATGAATCACTTAAATTGAGAATTTCATAAAGGATTATTAAAGAAAACAACATTAAACCCTTTTTTATTATATACATTTATTGTTTTTTTTTTTCAATTTTAAATTATTGTTTACTTTCATATATAATAATCAATTGCCTTTCGAATATATACAACTTACAATAAACCTGAAGGTCCTTATGAACAACTACATTGAGTCTTATTAACTAGGTGGAATCATTTCGTTTTATAAACTAGTTGAACGCCGCAACGTGAAAAATGCAATTTTCACACACTAACGTACCGAATTGGTTAATTGGGCAAAATAAATGTGAAAAGAAAAACTGCAAATGAGTTTTTACCCTGAATTCAAAGCAGAAGAAAGTATGCTGCTTTTTATTTGTAGTGATACTTAGTGAATAATTAGTAAAGTACAACTCGACAACATTAATTTCAGTGTAGTTTTAGGCTTGCGTTTTTAGTGGTAGATTGGTTTAGCATGAGAACAAAAAAAGTTAGCGAATTATCGCTATCGATACAAAGCGTTGCAGATTTGCCCTTACGTTGTATCGAGAAAAGTACAAAATTTAATATATTCCTTCTCCGCATGAAAAGAGGCATTTGCCCAGCTGTGAGACAGCTATAAGCTGTCTCACAGCTGGGCTGTTATATTTTATCATTGCGTCATATTCTTACTTTTATTCTACTGTAATTCTTACGAGCATTTTTAGTTTTTTTTACTTGAAACTGTAGTCAAATACCACTTTTATGATAGGTAGTTACTATTTTAATCAACCACCCAAAAGATGAAGGTGTAAAATCACACAATATTTCACAGATGTGCGAGTCCTGTGTTGCCATTAAAGTTGTCGAGTTATAACAAAAAAGCGTTTACAAAAATCAATTGAAATAATAAAAAAGGACAAATAATATTTGATCAAGTTATTTCTTCCACTTTGTACTAACACTGACCGTTTGCAAGAAAAAATGATTTAAAATGGGGTTAATTAAGTACTTGCCTTTAAATTTTGCAAAATTATTTGTATTATGGTAAATGATAGTGTGAGGGTTGACAGGGGAGTATGAAAGAAAAAAACGTGTTGTGCCGACCCCAACTAACATGTGACAAGGACAGCAAGATGATGAGGGTACTGGTGGGCTTCTTAGGAACTTAACCATTCTGTTTTTAAGAGTTTACTTAGCAAACGCCATGAGAATGAATTATCAAACAATTTTGTACGATACGACACATAAAAAATACATTTCTAGGGCATAGTAACAGCAATTTTCTATAAAATAAATCATTTATTTAGCACATTTTTGAAAGATTTTTTTGATGTGTCGAATCATGCAAAATTATAACAAAAGGGGTTAATTTTGCGAATTAGCAAATGATGGAAATGCGGGTTTATGCAACATTCTACATAGGAAAATAAACCAATGATTTCAATTCTTTGATTTAACATTCGGCCAATAAGACATAGCTACAATATTTTATTTAAATCTACTCTCCATTATAAAATCAGGAGATAAGTCTAGGATAAAAATGGCGTCCAAAGCACCAAAAACACATTTACCATAGAAATATTCCAGTATTAGAAACACCGAATTTATTCTTAACAATATTAGGCACGGAACCATATTTTGCGTCGATGCTGTTAACAAGACTGGCGTGCTAAGAAAAATATATGCTATACAAGTTTCGCTAGCTAACACCAAGGAGTAGTAAGTAAATGGAGTACTAATGTGTGGATGAACGTCGCCATGACTGTTGTGTCTCACGTTGTACCACGCTGTATGTCGCGCCAAACGAATGTCTGACTCCGTTTCGTCCCTCAGAGTTCGGATCTACGAAGAAATATACGTCTTAGCATTCCTCTTGCTTACTATTCTGT
Organism: Ochropleura leucogaster; assembly: GCA_958449745.1. Classification (NCBI taxonomy): domain Eukaryota; kingdom Metazoa; phylum Arthropoda; class Insecta; order Lepidoptera; family Noctuidae; genus Ochropleura; species Ochropleura leucogaster. The sequence goes on from OY288226.1 coordinate 9,138,966, forward strand.
GGCGGTAAAGCTGTGCCAGTCACGTTTTGAGCAATGATCGCGTCGTGAATGTATATATATTTGATTATATTCCTTGCAAACGGTCTGACATTCCTACCCTATCGATCGACAGAGGCTGACTTACATGACGCCGTCCCGCCTGTTCGCCATCTGCAAATAAACAACACCCGAATATCTCATACAATACGCGGACCTCCAAAGACGTATCACTTTTATCTCTAAAACATTTTTTTTTACTTTTTGTTTACTTTACTCTAATGATATTTGATAACTTACGCAGCCACGATGCGTTGTCCCCGTATCACATCTATGGAGCAATACAAAATTATGTGAGAATCGTGTTTATTTTTATTAATGTGATTATGGAATTCACCTTATATGAATAGACTTGTCATGTGTTATTGTGACTCTAAGATTAATATTTACATGATATTAAATTCGTCATTATTGTGAATCAAATTGCCAAATATCTAAGAGGCTTTGAAAAATAGACACGTAAATATTGATTGCGTTTATTTACAGTTTCAAATGGTACATGCAGAAACACCTGTACAAGTTCTAAATATCTGTAGGTACTAAACATCTAATACGTGGGATTCGAACCCACAACCAGTAGCATAAAAAGACATTGCTACTGCGCCAATCGAGGCCTGAAAACCACGACATCAAGTTTTTGGCAAGTTGTGAAAATGCTTATTGAATATTATGGATTAAATACAAGACAATGAACACTAGTTTCTTAAAATAAATGCTCTATTATCTACTCAACTAAAAAATATTAAGGGTTATTTATAGTTAACGTCACTGAAAACTTACGTCAATCTAATTTTCGCGGTTACTCGACCAAATGCCGCCCGAAACAGCTGGGAGCCCCCCATGAAAGTTGTTATATTTGTCATAAATCTAAATATTTCCCCTAAAACTTGTTAACCCCATATACTGGCATATCTGGAGAATCTATACCTAAACAGATATGTAAAGTATCTAATTAGTTTCTTTGTTCTTAATTCGCAATCGTTTATATTTGATACGAAGTTACTATTGAGTTACCAGACAATGGATTCAGAGCTTAACCGACTTATCAGACTCAAAATGAGGGCATAAAAGAAGCGAAATTTCAATGAAAGTCGGTAGCTCGAATAAAATAAAAATCTTAGCACTCCATTGCCTAACTACTCAGTTATCTAGTCTAAATCTAATTCCTTAAAATTGTTCTAGTACACCCACATTGAGACAATTGTGTTATGGACCATTGCAAAAGAAAGCCGATAACAAAACCATCAAGCTAATCTAATGTGGATGTACTCTAAACATTCGCCTAACCCTTCAGGGCGTATCTGGCGTAATCTAGGCGTATTGCTACGCGTATAATTGTCAAACAACTCACCATAACGAAACCATCAGTCCTTACAGCGACAGCGCAACACCAAACACAAATCGCACCATTAAAATTGCAACATGTTCATTACTTATCATATCACGAGTTTCTTACACACTAGTAATCACATGGTTCAGTTCCTCACTTAATATTTAGTTCACTGTTCTTACACTCGCTTGGATCTGAGGTGCTTGACGTGGCTGGTTCCGTATATGAACCGAGTACGCCATTCTTCGTACTGCTACGTACATGCTATAGTGTTTGACGTAGACGGAGGATGTTCAGGCTTGTCTGCGGCAGGTTTTGGCTCTGCGGCCCCGTGTGGTAGGATACCATTCTGTAGATTGACTTCGTACATGTTGGACGAGTTTGAGTCCTCGTTGTATGATAGGACGCTGACTTCGTCCGTCTGTGGATTAATGGGTTCAGTGAATGGACAGGCTTCCTGTGGAAAGGATTTTTTTGTCAGTCATCTTAGTTTGACAAACATTTTTAACGCTATGCGTAATATTGTGGATGTCGTGAACTAAGAGCAGATATATAATCTGAGAAGTGCGCTTTTGACTGAATATCTAAGCAAACGCCTTGTGACACCGTCTACCAAAGCTACAAAGCTCTTACAAGAAAATAGCTGTTTTAGCAGCTTAATGTGTTATTAACCTTTTCACCGCCACATACATGAATATCACATAAAACATAACTTCTATTGTAGTCCGTGGCGGTGAAGAACTTAATATTGAAGACGATACTTTCCGAAGTATTAGGCTGCCACCTGTTACTAAAGCTTTGTATTTATTTGGAAGTAAAGTTGTGCAACTTGTTGCTGCAACAAGTTTTTGTAAAAAAGTATTTAATGTAGCCGGGGGACAATGTTGCATAATAGTGTTCAAGGAAACCCTATGGCATCTTTGATACGTTTGATTTTAAAGAATTGTCTCAAAATATAGGGAAAAGCGCTAAGGCCCGCAGTAGGACACTACAGAGTCATAACTGCAATAACCTCTAGCTATTAACTATAGTGGGGCGCCCTTCATTATATGACGAGAAGCCAAGCTACGTCAAACCCAAATAAATTAGGATAAGTGCAGGAAAATGAGGTGTACACATACACTGCTCTCGGAGAGTCGCTTAGTCTTCTTGGTGGGCGCCGGCATGACGGGCGCCAGCTCCAGCGGCTTGCGCTTGGTGCCCGACGTGGTGCGCTCGCGCTTCAGCAGCGAGCCCGCCAGGTACACGGGCAGCTGGCGGCGACGCACGTGCCGCGCCTGGAACAGAACCACAACCAAATCACGGTGATCATTGATTTTCTATTAAATCTGAGCGAAATACTACTAACTGCTATTACTACGTATTATCATTGACTTGACGAAGCCCTGGTGGTTGATAGTGCCATGTTCACTTATATGTCTCGCTGACGGTGCCGGGTGAGTCGGGTCATTTAGCTCCCTTCAAAATGGTCGAGCTGAATTGGGTTAATCCATACGTCATGTTCGTGAACGGTCAGCTATAGGGACTGGTAATTTTTTTAGCTACTACGGTCATTTTTAATTTCATTAGATTTTAAATTGTATTTTTCTTTTTATTTACTCTGGACGCTCTTACTGTGCACGTCTTTCTACATAGTTCTCACATACTTGTATGATCTCAACATGAATGATATAAATACGATTTTGTAAAAATATTCTTATTTAAAAGAGTGTCCAAGGAGTTTCTTGGCCATTCTTCTCCATAGAAATCAACGCCAATGGAATGGCCAACTACAGAACTTTCACAAGTTATTATGCCTTGTGACCAGGACTGTAGATTCATTTTGTTTCTTGACATTAAAAAGTGCCTGTAATGGTCTAATTGAAATAAATGATTTGCTTTGATTGAACTTTATACTGCGGCAACAAGCATTCATGACGCTGCTAGACGGAAATAAGAACTAATTGAGTAATGTTGAAATCTGCTACAAGATAGTCATGCACCTTTTCCAATATAGTTTTTTCCAAATTGTGACTTAGTAGTACAAACTTTTGTAATATAATACGGTATTACACCCATTTTTAAAAAGTATCTCATTTTGATCCTAGGGTCCTAGTAAACAACCAAAAAAAAAACAAAAAAAAATATTCAATCGATAAGTGCCATAAAACTGCATTTCAATTTTACAATTTCTATTTTCGCGCGTAAAATCACAAAAACGCTTGACGCCATGTTACTCTGTGGTCATGACGTCAGTTGGTTATGTAAACAAATGCGCTGTTATTAGCATTTCTGTTTAGTTGTATTTTTCACTATAGTTTATGGTGTTATTATATGGTAGTATTTATTTCTTCCATGGTATTATTACTACTATTTTAATAAAAAATTAAATGTAAAGTTTTATAATACAAAAATAGTAATAGTTGCTCAGTTGACAGTTGTCAGTTTTTTGTTTCCATGACCTTAAGACGTAATAATCATGGCGGACACTGTTTGGCTTTTTAACAACAGACTAAAAAAGTGAAAACTTTGAAATCAATTTTAAAATTTATTCAGTTATTTTATTGATTAAATTTAACATTTTCCGATTACTTGTTGCCTAAGCTATCTGAATTGTATATTTTTAGAATTTCTTTCATATGGAGTAAAATACCCTATTCTAGATATGTTTCAATTCTGTCAATTTTTTTGAACAACACTTGTAACAAACGTTAAGTGGCTAAGGATACACCCCATTAGGTCCCTGACTGACTCCATCACCATGAACCATATTGTTTTGTACGGTTCATGTTTGTTTATAATTACTACAGGTACTGGTGGTCAAATTAAAGTACAACCTATAATTACCTGTCATTTACTCAAAAATAACTTACAAATTTTCATTTGTCAAGCAACGATTGGCCAATATTTACCCGTAATATAAATATATTGAACCATTAGGCATTAGCCGTAGGGTAAAAGAGCTCACAATATAACCTAAGTTAGTCGTCAGGTATGTTGAACTTTTAGTTTTAGATTTTCGGACACATACCCTTACGTTCAGAAAATATATTTAAAAAAATAAATGATTAATGATCATAAAACATTTGTAAAGAGTAGCATTTGCCAAAATGAATGTTTGTAAAGCAAGTATTTATGAAATAAAACATTTGTGAAATATGTTGTATGTGAAATGAATAGTGTATGAAAAGTTGTTTGAATACTACTAAAAAATTGTCAAAGGAGTTTCGATGAAACATTAGTTACCTCTATCGTCATTCCTTCCCTTAATATATGGGAATTCGTCGCCTGATAGTTGACGGACTCCGTGAAGGTCCTGATATCACACGTCAGATCTACATTTAGGTCCCTGGTCTTCTCGAACACCAGCCCAATGAACCACATCGAACAGAAGTTCGGTATTACTTCGCCCTGAAATTGTGTAAATTTTATAATTATTTAGAATATAATATAAATAAACATATGATGGGCAACAATACCATATAGTCTTTTGGTGTTTGTCTGCGTGACCGCACTTATTCTGAAACTATATAACGGATTTTGATGAGGTTTTCAACATCATTTATTCAGAAAAGTTTCTATGGATTATTATTTATTTTTATAAAATAAAATAATTAACCACCCATTCAATTTTTTTAGTCTGCTGTTTCTTACAGCATAAGTCCATTACCAATTAAGAATTTCAATGTAAGGTAACCATGATGTATTCATATTTTGAGCGAAATAGCTTTTGATTTCTATTATATGTTGACCCACCACAAAACACCGATTTATTTATAAAAATGTCCTGCATCATAGAAGTAGGTACTATATATACATTCTCTTTTGTATGTAGTGTAGTGTCCGTTTGTGCTGTGATCAGCAGTCGAACCCCATCATAAGGTATGTTTGCATGAAAATAAAAGGCATACAGGACTGTTAGGTAAAAATTGATGGCTGTGAAACTGTGGTCTTTTCACTATACCAACCAAAGATATGTAAGAACAATGTTCTAGAAACGAAAATAAGTACCTGTCTATAATCGTTTAACCAGTAGCAAGCCTTGAATGCCACCAGTGGGATTTATGCATTATCTACTACATAATATGATCTCTACTTACTTTTTCATTCTTTTTTATTTCAGGCGCAGGTTCTGTTGGCACTGGTGTTCCTATAACATACAGATTTTGATTAGCATTATAATCGCCTTATTTTTTGGGACCTAAACATAACTAGACCTAAACTCAAAATAGCGGAAGAGATTAAATGATTTTTCTTTGCGATAAAATGCGTAAAATGTGCGTGGTAAAATGTGTTTAATTTTTTGCATAAACTTCACTGACAGACAACAATGTGATTTTATAAATCAAATGCCACATGTATTAGGTATCCGATTTGGCTGTTTTTAAAGCTCCGTATCTTGAATGGAAAAATGGAACCCTTATTGGATCACTTCACTGTCCGTCTGTCTGTCTGTCAAGACCATTTATTTCGGAACCCGTGAAAGTATCGAGTTGAAATTAAAACCATATACTCAAGTGCAGCAAGTATGAATAAAAGAAACTGTTGTTTTTTTTTTTCATTGAAACCCGGCCCCCGATATTGTGTTACCTGGCGGCAAAGCGAGCGGTTCCTGGTTGTTGATGTAGAGCGGCACCGAGTTGTAGCACTCCGGGTTCACGTGCGCTATTGTTATGTGGTTGATGCGTTCCAGTGTGGCTGCAAAAAATATACTTGGTTACGAACATTGTAGTCTTGTTACAATTTAAAATGTTTATATTTGTTCATCAGTTTGGAGACCGAGTAAAAGAACATGCTATTCTTTATGAACAAATGCTGCGCCCCGCGGTTTCACCCGTGTATAGGAATACCTAGGGCAATAGCTTATGTGTTAATCAACAAGGTATAAGCTATCTACACAATAAATTACATCCGAGGCCATTACGCCGTTTAAAAGTTAATACAAACTATAGCCTTTATATCATATTAGTGTGATTCTGACCACTATAAACACCACCTTTTTTTTGTATAATTGCACTTGGAGATTTAACGAAATGATGTCTCACGTATTCGTTGTATTAAGCGTAGGAGTAAATAGTGTGACCTCATAATCAGTGTATACTTGTCCTATATACACGTAATTTTGGAGTCATTGACCCAATTTAGAGCGTAATGTGATGTGTTATAATGTTAATTTTTTACCTACGCATTTTTTTTATGTTCTAGCTTTTTAATGGGCCTTAATTATGTTTACGTATTGTTTTAATTTTGGCTGTTCGCTTTTGAAAGTAAAGCAAAGCGACGGATACTGAATATCATTTAAATTTGTAGATTTTTACAGTCGTTATGTTAAATGTAAGAAGGCCAAAGGTGATGATGGGTAGTATAGTATTATTATGTCTCGTTATTTTATTTGCAAAACTCAAATTCAAACACTGTTCTGCACAGCACCTTAATGTAGGGGCGTGATATTAAATAGTCTATAAATTTCGTAAAATAATGAATATGCAAAATTTCAAGTCAATGTATGTATGGGGGTTTGTTCATTCAAACTTTGCCACTCTGTTGCGGGGTGCAACAGGTTAATATCTAATTTTGCAAAATTCCGCCTTCGAGAACCCGTCCGTCTTAAAATAATCCTCCATTAAAAATTTAAGACACTTGTTTTTTGTGAAACTTCGTGATAAGCGAGTCAGTGATTTTCTCTTTTATCTATATAGATATATGGGCTCTTATGAAACACTTGGATCACACACAACAATATGATACACTTGGATCACACACAACAATATGAAACACTTGGATCACACACAACAAACACGATCGGTTGTTTCCTATGGAGAAAAACTGCCAAAAAGATACAGGTTTTCAACTCACTGATCAGATGCCGTATCTTGCTCTCGATGAGGCCGCACCACTGCAGTTGGTCGTCGGTAGTGGCCGAGGACGCCAGCAGCACTATAAAGTGCTTGTAGCGGGAGAAGAAGTTTGGCGCCTCGAACAGACGCTCCCAGCCGCACTTGCCGAGCATTATCTCGTCTGTTATTGCTAGACCTGTGGACAAAGCAAACATTATGTAACACAAAGTTTATGGACTCTTCAGCAATTTGTTAGCTTTGGCTGTTTGTGTATTTGAGTTTAAATCTTTGTAAAAGCACCCACGATACAGGAGAAATTCCGAGAGTTGGGCAACGATTTTTAAAAAAAAAATAACATACAAATAAAATTAGTCTCTAACTCGTCATATTTGAAATTGGGCAAATATGCTATACCAGCTTAGTCATCCGTCTCGAGAAGGCCGTGGCCAACTTCATGTCATCGATCACCTGTAGACACTGTCACACTGTGGGCTCGTTGGTCTATTATTTGTTCACAACCATGTGACCATGATGCTCATTTCCCCATATTCACAAAGGATAGACGAGTAAGTGAAAATGGGCGCTGAACTGATTTCCAGCTAGAAGCATCAGCATTTAGTATCACCCTCAAGGGTGAATTTATACCCGATTGATAGCATGTGGGTTGTACTGTAGGGTCGTCTCTGCCTTAGTCTTCGGAGAAAAAAAAGGCGTAATAAAATTACCTAGTCTGAACTCTTCGCAGATGACGGTCCTAGTGGAGGCGCAGACGTTGAACGTGGAGTTCTGTTGCGGGTACGCTGGCGTGATGATCGGCATCAGGTGGAAACGATCCGAAATGTTTACCTGCGGGAAAACGTAGTTTATAATTATAATAGTACTTTCGCCACACGGTATTCTGTCAATTATATATATATATTTTTTATTGTTAAAAATGTTTTTTATATGTATCGGCAATATATAAAGAGAACTAAAATAGGTTTATGGTCGTTATTTGTATATTTTACCCGCAAAAAAAGGTCCTGCATGTACGATCCAATTTTTTTAAATTTATCATATAAAAAGAACCGGTCAAGTCCGGGTCACGTCTCGAGGATTTCGTACAAATTTGCGATATAAACAGCTATATCTTTGGACTGCATAGACTTAGAGGATTGATTTTCTCCAATGGACCACAGAGTTTTAGTATATGGTTTTAATTTCAAGATATCTTGACGTGTGCACGAGATAAAGGGTCTTGACAGGCAGACGGGCAACAAAGTGATCTAATAAGGGTTCCGTTTTTTACTTTTGAGGTACGGAACCCTAATAAATGGATGAACGGATTCCTGTTGAAAATTTGTATTAATTATATGTAAGTTTGTGTGAAAATTCCCGAAGAGTAGTGTTGACATGATAAATACAATTAAAAAATATGTGTGATTACTAAAAACTACCCTAAAGTGTGAGTATATAAAATATAATAAGGATAAAACCAATACTTACTCGAGGATCCCAAACAGGGAATCCAAGGTTGACAGAATCGGGCTGCTTTAGCAGCACCGGCTGTGGCCACTTCCACTGGCTAAAGACCAGGAAGAACTTGTGTACCAGGGTAGCAGGCAGAGCGTTTGGATACAATTGGCACGTGCGGGCTACCAGCATAGCCCAGGACACGCCACCCAGGTACCCCAGAGTGTTGGAGTATATGCCGTGGCCTGTGGGGGAGGAGAAAATCTTTTAGAATATATATCTAGGTTGCGGGTTGGTTCGAAGGAGATTCCGCGGCCACAGAACATAAAGGGCAACAGACGGAACATGATGGGAATTAGTCAATACAGATCTGACACTCCCTTCCGCTTCGCCCAGAGCGGGAAGTCATTTAATGATTTGCCAGCAGAAAATAACATGGTCCCACGGAAATAATGTAACTTTGTGTAGGAGAGAGTAAAAAGAAACACGTACCAGAACTGATGGACAAAACTTAAGATGCCAAACTAGCCCCATTCTGGTCTGACTTCATTTATTTATTGCCAGCATTAATATTAATAATGTATTGAATAAAGACTCCTTTAAAATGACTGCAAAAAAAGATCATTATTTTTAGTTTTTTTTTGTAAACGTTGCCAATCACTAAGAATTTCTCCTGTAAACTCACATACACAAACAGCCAGACCCGAAACAACTACCTGTAGGTCGTACCAATATTTGCCCGTGCGGAGATCGAACCCACGACACGCAGCGCAGCAGTCGATCGCTCAGCCACTGCGTTTAATGGTGCCGTCAATGCAGTCAGTTTGTAAGTATTCTAAGTATGTATTCAACAAATTATTTCTTCATCCAAAACGACACGTACTGCTGGACGATCGATCGAACGGTATCTATTTGATTAAATAGAAAGTTTCAGATGAGGGTAGTAAGGTATATTTACGTTTGGCCCACAGCTTGATAGCTCGCAGCGTCAGACGGAAGTTGTTGATGTTAGGCACGAGGCGCAGGATCTCATCAGTCACGCGGCATCCGTTGAGGGAGCGCACGCATTTTTGGTCCAGGTTCTTTAAAAGCATGTCGTCACGCAAGTCAAAGGAATCTGTGGACAAAAAATGTTTGCCTACATTTTTTTTTAAAGAAATTGTCTTTCTTTAATGGGTTGACTGTCCCATGGACGTCTTAAAATGTTGTCCATTTTTACTTTAACCTTAATAATTTATGAGTAACTAGCTTTCGCTCGCGGCTTCACCCGCGTTAAATTTGGGGTAACACAGTTCCCCTTGCGCCTTACTGTTTTGTAATAGCAACGCTAAGTTTTCCCTTTTCTTCCCTTTTTCTCCCTCACATCCCACTTTTTTTTAAATAAAAATTAGCCTATGTCCGTCTCCTGGTTCCCAACTATCTCTGTACCAAAATTCATCAAAATCGTTTTAGCCATTAAAGCGTGAAGAGGTAACAAACAAACTCACTTTCGCTTTTATAATATTAGTAAGGATGTTTAAGCGTGGTAGGTCTTTAGAAAAACAAAGATTTTACCGTAATACCGATAGCTACACCGTATAATGTTATAGGGTACTTTCGGGGAGTCCTCCCCGAAAGTACCCTATAACATTGTCTGTCCCTATGTATGCTTAAATCTTTAAAATTACATAACGGATTTTGATGCGGTTTTTTTTAGTGATTCAAGAGGAAGGTTGATTTGTATAACATTGCATCCGTGCGAAGCCGGGACGAGTCGCTAGTAAGGTATAGTTTTTTAAAAGAAGACTTTGCCATTGTTCTCTCTAAACATCACTTACAACGGAAGGCAAAAAGAGAACGGATGATGGACATGCGAAGTGTTTTCAAACAGCGATCGACTGACAATGAATGACGTTCAAGTTACGGATAACGATTTGCTATGAACGTCACTGAGCTATGGTGAAGCATTTTGTTTAGGTCTGGTAGACAATCGCTCCATGTAAAATACTGGTATTCAGCCGCATCCGGTGGGGTTAGTTTCAAGATATTTAGAAAAAAAGGCGATTGATGATTAGTTTTTAAGATTGGCAATACCCGTGGGTCTAATGGCTGCTTATCAGAATCATAATCTAATATATAAAATTCTCGTGTCACAGTTTTCGTTCCCATACTCCTCCGAAACCGCTGGGCACAGCTAGTTTAATATATAAAATTCTCGGGTCACAATGTTTGTTCCCATACTCCTCCGAAACGGCTCGACCGATTCTTATGATTTTTTTATGCATATTCAGTAAGACTGAGAATCGGCTACTATCTATCTTTCATACCCCTAAGTAAGGAGGGGACCTGAGTAGCGGGTGAAACCACTGAGCACAACTTATAATATGAATTACGTTATCATTCGTAAAAAAGTCAGAAAGCGACACATTCACAATATTAACTGCGTCTGTGACCATTTTAAGAATGTTAACGACGCCCTGAGCTTTAGTAAAGTGGTACTGGTGGTCGTACGGCCGTTTTTAAAGAATATCTTACTTTTACGGGACGAGTACAGATCGCGATCCGTCTGTTGTAGAAAGCTAGTCTAGACCTTGCCTACCATATTTTTGACAACCTAATATTTTTGCCATACTTTGAAAAAACTAGTCAAAGAAATGTAAATTTTATATGGTTTTTTTTTAAACGAGAAACGCCCATTTTACTAATCTCCGCTATGATGCAACAGCCATGAAATAATTCAGATCCAAGAGGTCAAAAGTACGCGTAGATTTGATAAATTCCCATTTAGGGAAAACCCCTGAGTAAATGTGCTGATAAAAAAATGTTATTAAACCTTGTTATGTATACCTACAGATCACATTGCTTCAAGTAGGCATGGTATTGGATGGACGTATATTTTCATGTCAAATTTAAAACTTTACTGTTGCTCTTACAATGGTCAACACAGTGCCGAGAAATGAAATTAAAAAATCGCAGTAGAAACTAGATATTGAACTCGACTCGATAAAATCGAACAGAACGTTTAGTTTTAATAAAACAGGGAAACTACTTGATAAAAACAAAGTTACGGAAGGGCGGGTGTTGCTTATAATTATTTATTACTAGCTGTTCCCCGCGGTTTCACCCACGCTGCTCAGCACCTGTTGGTCGTAGCGTGATGTTATATAGCCTATAGCCTTCCTCAAGAAATGGACTATCCAACACTAAAAGAGTTATCCAATTCCAACCAATAGTCCCTGAGATTAGCGCGTTCAAACAAACAAACAAACTCTTCAGCTTTATAATATTAGTATAGATAAGTTGAGGAAAAAACCCATTTATACCATCATTACACCACAAACTTGCCTAACCGACCGGAAACACTTCCATAGGTCATATGATTTCCCTATTGTTGAAAAGTAAACAACGTCTTTACAGACTTATGAATAAAATACATTTTCCCGCATGTGGCAATACTGTTTGTTTTCATTCTCTCTGGTACAATCTGTATTGGCTTTACTAGTTCTTACAATAAACTGATTTTTAATTAATTATTTTATCATTCCCAGACCTATAAATATTGTAGCTTCTTGACAACTTTTGTTAAAATAACTCAGTTTTACATATAAACTCACGACTTTTTCCCAAGGGGGTTGGGTAGAACCAACAGAACACCACCTGCTACGATCCTTGCACGCTCCTTTTCGACCACATTTTATACATCTGGTTTAAGGATGATGCGGATGCTGATTTTGTTACGTCCGCGGATGCGGATGAAGGCTCACATCCACGGATGCGATGACACAAACAGTAATGTTTCTAAATCAATCTCTGTAGGACTTGCAGTTTTAGTAATAAGCCACCTACGCAGGCAACTTGCCTACCCGAATTGTTTTTTAATTTATAATTTAATTTTGATCTCATTTGTTTTTCCTTTTGTAACAAGTTTCGTTTTTTTTGTCTTCTGTTATATCCTAAAGAAATTGTATTGTTTGTTGTTTTTGTAGTTTCGTTTATTATAAATACATAATTTTCGTACATTTATTTATTTTAACATACATATAATTACATTTTTAAATATTTCTAAAAATCATAAAAAAACATTTAAAAATATAAAAATAGTAGCCCACCGGTATCGGGAACAGGGTCCAAGCTACCGGCGGTCAGGGCTCCAGAGAAAGGAACCTCCTAACAATACGAGCCGTGTCCAGGAGTACCGCTTTCTGTATCAAGCCCTTGATCCAGCTGCCTAACGAGAGCCTCCTCAGGTATTGGTCGAGGCTCTTGGCAATTAAGCCATTGGCAGATACGACTATCGGCACAATGATCGCTGAGTCCACATCCCACATGTCGACAACCTCGCGAGCCAAGTCAATATACTTAATTTGCTTATCTTTCTCGGCTTTCACGAGGTTCTCATCATGCGGGACTGTTATGTCAACAATCATTGCGCGCCGCTCTGATCGATCCACCACCACTATATCAGGCTTGTTAGCAACAATAGTCCTGTCAGTGATGATGGATCGATCCCAGTACAATGTGATATTTCCATGTTCAAGAACTGGGTCGGGCTCATACCTGTAGTACGGCACTTCCGATTCCACAAGATTAATATATATAATACATAATTATTATTGTTATTACTCATTATGTAAAAATGTTGGTTAACCTGTAATTGGCAACTAACTGTAGAAGTTAAATACTGTAAATTTTATGTTTAAGATATTTTTATACAGAAGCTGTTGGTGAACTTTTTAATAAATAAATAGATGCGGATTATAAAACAATATGAGTAGAGAAAAAAAATAGGTTTTCTGAACAGACTGCTACCCGTATTGGCTTGCCGCATTGTAGGCGGCTAGGCACGCCACTACAAACAGACAAGTATAACAATGTTACCTGGTATCTCCTTGAGAGCCAGCCGGGCAAACAGCAAATCGATCTCAATTCCGTCGAAGTTCATCTTGATGACCGGCACAAATGCGTCTTCCACCGCTCTCAAGTCTTTAACCTGCACAGAAAAAAAAAACTCAACTATAAATAATATCTATTAGTTTTATATATTTTTTTATATGTATCTAAAAACTTTGTTTTTGAATATGTGCCTGGACCTGTATATTTTTTTTATAAAATAACATAGGCAACGTTTTCTCTAAATGAAATGGATAATTACACGAATGAAGCCGTTACAGTTTGAGTTCAGAATACGTTGCTCAAAGTTAACATAGAAATGTATCAAGAGTTTCAAAAGTGAATTTACAAGTCTTCATCTGAACTTGTTTTGAAATTCAAAGAAATTGTTACAAAGTATTTATATGTGTTTAGTCCCATTTGGTTTTTGATTGAATGCTAGAGTATTACAAATTAACCATATTTGCCCAGGTGTTTGGTAATGGACGACCCAACTACTTGTAATGAACACTGACGGCTAATTGATTTAGTGCCATATTTTGACAGTTATAAGATCTATTTTAACGCAGGGACAGTTTTGAGTTCTATTATAAACCGTGATTATTCACCCCAAAAAGTAATTTTCTAGCAATATTCTTGCGTAAAGTTACTTAATTTGATGTGCAGAGTACTCAGACTTACACCTGGTATAGTCCCAAGCAGCGCAAAGACCTTCGTTCCTTCTTCATTATAGTCTACTATCCATATTTTAGACGCGAATGTTGGTAGGTGTGTATGTGTCACGCTCATTAAGCGTGATGAAATATGGTATCAAGAGAAGCTTATATTCTGAACTCGAATATATTTTTCACTAGGGGGCGCAGCGAATTGGTGAGAAATAGTGATCTGACCTGTGGCTGCAACTTCAGCAGATCATAGAAGGAGGCGAAGTAGTCAATCCGGTCGATGTGACGCGGCGCCACGCATAGCGCGTCTATGTCAGCGCCTCTATGGTGAACCTGTAACAAACAAGTACAAAGTTAGTGTGGAACATCAACACAAAATTTAATTGCACTTTTACAAATATTTCCTACTAGCTTTTGCCTTAACACAGTTTCGCTTTCCTGATTTACAGGTACCTGCTACTTGTAGTTTTTGCCCTTGCGCCTTATTTATTGTAATAGCAATGCTAAGTTTTCCCTTTTAAGCCCTCTTTCTCCCTCATTTCTCACTTAAAGAAAAGTATCCTATGTACGTCTCCAGGGTTCCAACTATCTCTGTACCAAAATTCATCAAAATCGGTTTAGCCATTAAGGCAAGAAGACGTAACAAACAACAAACTAACTTTCGCTTTTATATTTTATATTAAGTAAATATTCATAAATCAACTGTATTTGCTACTGGCTAGATACTTTACCCTACTCTAGTTAGAGAGGGTTTGGTCGCGCAACACATGTTCGGTTCGGTTTGTCTCAAATACTAGAAGAGCTCGTGCCTAGGTTGGTCAGTAGATAGGTGTACCCATATCACACAGTTTCCTCCGTGCTTCGGAAACTCTTCAAAAATCAGTAGCCAAGTGACAATTCACAATATTAATACACCGTGACATTATCTAATATATAAAATTATCGTGTCACAGTTTTCGTTCCCATACTCCTCCGAAACGGCTGGACCGATTTAAACGAAATTTTGTGTACATATCGGGTAGGTCTGAGAATCGGCCAACATCTATTTTTCATACCCCTAAGTGAGCAGCGGGTGCAACCGCTGGGCACAGCTAGTCATATTATGATTCTGCTAAAGCGGCCTTTTAGTATTAACTGGGAGGTTGTGGAGGTCAGAAAAAGAAAGAATTTAGATGCGTTTGTTTTTTGATCTTAGGCATGAAGACGTAACAAACATACAAACTGACTTTCGTTGTTATAATATTAGTAAGAACTATCGATTTGGTCTCCCCCCACATAATAGGATGCGCCAATAAATATAAATTGTTTTAATATCCGTCCCTACACCAGTGAATTTAGCATGTTTTTGTGATGCAATAAGTCGGTGTACGACATCATATGCGCATATCTTCTAAAGGGCACCTTCAAACTATATTACAGTGGTCAGTATGAGTTTTTATTTGTAATCACTTTGTGGTATCTTCCTATGAATTTATGAGATAAGAAAAACTGATGTTTTAGTCTCAAAAAGTAGTTTAAATTGAAATGTGTCTATCTAACGATTATTGATTTACTTTATGCATTAAAAGTGTAATGTGACTCACAGTGCAACAAAATTTTTTAAAATGTATTTAGAATGAAGAAGATCAGATATTAACTTTCACGTATACATGAGAGTATTTTCTAACCTGTGGTCTGCAGACCCTTAGGGGAAAAACTTATTTTATCTTGCTTATGGATAACTAAAAAAAAAGGTCCAAAATGTTGGTTGTCTTTTATTATGGGGATTCTTGACAATTGTGTTTGATTTAATTTTTTTTTTCGGAAATGCAGGCGTGTATGGCAAAGCGAAAACCCAACAAATGATTTTTATGGGTATGTAGTTGCAATGCAACAAGTTATTTTATCAAAAACTTCTAGTTTATAAAAACAGGTGTTATAAAAGTCGTATTATTATAGTAATATTTTTCATTATATGCAAATTGATATCATTTGAGAATCGTAAATTTCTGAAGCAGTCAACACTGTTTATGTGAAGAATAACGACTTGATGTTATTGTAATTTAATATCTTTTTCTCATAATAAAAACCATTTAATGATAAAATTGTTATGTAAGTCGATTCTTGTATTAAATGTTGGACTATCTATTGCATTTTCACCCTTATTAAAAGATTTTTAAGACAACTTTTAAAACCTGCGGTGTACTAGCAGTAAACAACAGCATCATTCCAATCCTTTTGACATCTCACTCCGAAATGTTCGACGATAAGTACAGGGTGGAAGGGACACTGACGCAATAGCAGTTATCTGGTATTCAGTACATCATTCTAACTATCACCACATACCGATCTTTTGTCTGTTAATCAGCTGTTCCAAACATTGTACCGTTGAGGTTTGACCGTGTAGGTTTGTAGAAAACAACTTTATTTAAAAAAAATAACTAATGTATATTTATTGGGGTGCTGGGTACACCTTCACAATACTGCATTATTTTTGTATAATCTAAACATGAATGGTGTAAAAATATTAATTATTTAAAAAAGCATCCATGGTATAAGTGGCAAGAAAAACCATGGATACTCTTTTATAGATATTCACCATCAAGGTTAACGCTTTGGAACGGACAACTTCAGAACACTACTACAGTTACACAAATTATTATGCCTTGAGACCGTTCAAAAGTGCTTGTAATGGTCTAATTGTAATAAATGCTTTGAGTTAATGCCTAGCAGTCTAGTAAAACAGTGCTAGGGAAGAACCTAAAGCCGCTATCTACATTCATAGAAAGACCATCAGTTCTTTTCCAGCTTAAAACTAACACAAAACAATTGACAATTGTAGTTGTCCCCACTTAGCAGGATCTCATTGATCTTCCTAATTAAGTAACATGCTGGATAGAGAGGGGAAGGAAGACCCTAGAAAATGGGAATCAATTGCGTAAAGAAACATTTATAAGACCGTGTTCAAATACTATGAGACAAAGGGAGGAAGATGATAAAGTAGTTATTGTAAAACTTACCCCCAATCTGTATGATCCAAATGTGTAAATATTCCCTCCAACAGTTTCAGCAACATTAGGTGGCATGTTCTTCCGCATAGACTCCTCTCTGATCCACTGCCTCACAAGCCGATGTAGTGCCCCCAAGACCTCCATGCGATGATGCATTTCTTGCTCTGATTCAAACACCCCATATGGGACTAGGGATTCCTTTAGCTCTGTGGTTTTCTCTATGTCAATGGGCTTTGGACCTAAGGAGAAGTAATGAAGGTAAATAAACTAGTGTCTATGTGAGCTAGTGTCTACGGGTTTTTACGGGTTGTTCGAAAGAGATACCGCGGCCTCGGAACGTAAAGGGCAACAGAAGGAACATGGGTGGGTTTTAGTCAGTACAAGTCTGACATGCCCCCCCGCTCCGCCCAGAGCGGGGGAAGTCATTGGATGATTTCCCACCCGAAAAAAAAAAAGCTAGTGTCTACTACTTTTTTTTGTATAAAAAAGGTTAAAAGGTTGGCACACACTAGGAATTTCTCCTGTTTCGTGGGTGCGTATATAAACATTTAAATACACATAAACAAACTGTCAGACCTGAAACAACTACCTGTAGGCCATAAATATATTTATTCCGTGCAGGAATCGAACCCGCGACATGCAGCGCAGCAGTCAATCGCTCAGCCACTGCGCCGTGCCGTCAAGTGCCGTAGTGTCAAAGTCCGTGCCGTCACCTTGAATAATAAGTCTAAATATTTGGTGAAGATTCTACTTAAAACAGAAAGGGTACATACCTGCCATAGAAATAGCAGAGGTCATGCCCAAAGTCTTCAAATTCTGTTGATTCTGGTGTTCATTACTCTTGGCACTTATGGGTGCTAATGGAGCATTGCTGTGTGAGTACTGCGATGCCGGCCACATTTTGGACATACTATGCTGACACCTCTGCTAAAGATAAGACCGCTTTTGACTGCGGTAACTAGGTACTGGCTTACAAAACTAGGTGGGGCTCATTTATATAAAAATGCTCTCCTTTAGGACAATTGCTGGGTTTCTTATGAATTAGTGCAGCAATCTGGAACAAGTATTGTTTATTGTAATAGTGGTACCTTTGTGAATTGTGTAATGTGTATGTGTAGAGATGACTGAATAGCCAGAAGTTCAGTCACAACAAATTTAATACAGTATTTTAAAAAGCAATTAGTAAATAAAAACATTTTGTCTGTTTCCTATGAAGTGTCTATCATACTACACATTACCATCATCATAACAGCCTATTGATTTAAACTACTAGATACACACAGCTTCACCCATCCACTTGGATTACTATATTTCTCGGTGTGCAGCAGTCACTCAAAAACCTTTACTACCAACCTTTAAAACCATCAGGTTTGAAACACCTGGGGAAGTGATCTTCTCCAGGTTCTACAAAATTGTAATATAATGTACCAACATTGTTTATAAGCCTTGGCTGATACCTCTTTATAATAGATTTTAGGTGCTAGCCTTGAAAGAGTGTTAACCCGTTGCACGATTGTTTACAAAAATGTAGGGTATGTATGAAACTTTGCACCCGTCTGCACACTTTGTCGCATGATGGATTAAACAGTAACTCCTATTCTCATTCAAGGTTTTGTCATACCCAGCCTTATAAATCAAAAGTTTTTCAGATTTTGAACACATTTATATGCATGTAAAATAAGAATAACACTATATTTTTAGTAGAAATAATGACCCCTAAAGAAAAAACTCTCTTGATTGATTTGATTATCTGGATTAGTAATATAACAATGGAAATATTCAAATAATAACATGTTTATTGATTTTTTAATGACTAATCAAGTATTATAATCATAAGATAAGTACAGTTTATACAAACCTAATCAAGAAGTAACTGTAAACATTGTGAACTCTTTTATCACACAAACACCAGAAGAATTACTGTCATTGACTGGAAGTATTTTTACTAAAGATAATATTTGGTTGTTAATAAATAATGACGTAAATCACACGAAACTTTACAACGAATTTCTGTGCGACGTTATAAGTAGATTCAATTCGAAGAAGCGGTCGTGATGCGTAAGCAAAAATCGAACTTTTAGAAAGCACTATACTATTTGTGGACTCAAAATGGGGTTCGTTCACCTACTTTTTATCACCGTCTTTATTTAGTAACAGTACAAGCACTGATCATATTCCAGCACTTTTAGCACTTGAAAAGAATACACGACCGCTTATAAATAAGAAAAAACATCAAGAACATTACTTGTGAACAACAGATCCGTAGGATTCTTTTGTTGTCTGTATGAACTAAGGTCACAACTTATGTAAATATGACCCTCACTGTTATCTGAACCTTGAATCTCAATGCAAATTTTCAAAGAAAACATAGGGATACATAATCTTAACACCAAACATGAAAAACATAAAGAAAACCGAATACGCATTAAAAAGCTCACGTTGCCCTGAGCAGATTGTTATTACGTTACCGAGCACTTTATTGTGCTCTATCATTGATGGAACAGCGCACACTCACCAATTTATTATAACATCCGGCCTAAGCTGCAATATTTTACACATGCAGTTATTTGAAATCATAATAAATGAAAGAAACAAACATTAATTTCCAAACAAGCACCCAACAGTCGCCAACAACAAGGCAGCCATTTTTATAAAGATGGCGCTACTATTTCTTGCCCGCACCAAATAAAAATAATCACAGTGTTTTCATCTCTAAAAACCATAAAGTAAAAGGTGGTTACAGTACACAATTAAATCTATCTTTTTAAAAATTTGTCTCAATTTGTTTTCAAGACTTCAAAGTGTTTTTTCTAATCAAGTCATGACAAACTAGAAGATGTTTGCGATTTAAGTTTAATGATTTCGATCCAAAATTGCATTTTAGGTCTCACTTGTTTGCAATAACGAAACGTCTACGGATGCGTTCAAAGTTTTAAATATTCGCTACTTTTGCGCATGCTCCATTGGCAGTTTTTTCAGTGACGTATCACAAAACTCCGTTGAACTCGTTCACATATCACTATCTCTTTTCATGTGCTACCAAAAGAAAGGGATTGATAGAGAGCCGGTTGATGTTTTCGTGTCAGCCTTGTGCCCATTTACGAGGAGTAGGTAAAATCCGCCATCTTGAGAGTGAATTCAAGAATGTGAGGACTTTTAGCGGAGTTAAGTGAATTTCTTTAGTAATTTTATTATTAAATGGAGTTATATTTGTCCACCACGCGATTTCGTACCCTTTATACGAGCCGGTGCCATTAACCGAAACACTTTGCGCGTCGTTGTAAAGCTTAAACGCCGAATTCCTCGATAGTGTTTATGTGACAGGAGAAGACACCGTAAGCTTTCTAATAGTTTTTTGCGTGTCTATTTCCGTTTTCCATCTCGACGATCGTTAACTTATACGTGAAAGTGAAATAGGTATCGCGTATCGTTCCACAGTTTTCGTTATAGGGCTTCGCGATGTTTTTTTCTGGTCGAAAATGCGGTTAGATGGGCGTTGTTGGTCGGCGATCGGTGGAGTTAAGTCGGGGCCTGTGTCGGCGTCCTGGTGAGGGCCTGGGCCGGTCGGGCGGGCTGAGCGCGCGGCCGCCGCAGAGGATGCAAAGCGCGAGGGTGGTCTAGCAAGGTGTTAAAGTGTTTGAACTAGTGTTATTGTGAAAATGTCGACGACTATGAGGCCTACTCTTCAGACTGTCCCGGAGTCGTTGCCGGCTGACCACGTGACGAGCCCAGCACCGGCCCCCGCGACAACTACAGCCACGGCAGCGCCCACGGCGCCCAGGCATCCCAGACCAATGTTCAAGGTAAGTGCCCCCATCTGTTTTGATTCCCCAGTCATACTGCTACACTGATAAACAAATGTGATAACAAAAACATCAAGTGCCTTACATAACTATTTAATCAGACTGAAAACTCATTTGTGTATTTATTGTTTGGATAGCATAAACCAATAGCTGGACTTTTGTTTTTTTTTTAATTATTCACACAAGTGTTGCTACATTCTTATCAGAGGTTCAATATTGAAGGAGATAAGGTTGGATTAATTTATGGTAGTACACAGGTAATCTGTAGATAGTGTTTGTACAGCAGACATGTATTCATAATTGTGTAAATGCAAAGGTAGCCTAGTTAGACTAGAAAGTGTGGTCAGCATAGCATGGCATCTAAAATATTACATGAGAAAATCATATTTAGAATTTTCTGTTCATGATTATTTGTAATGTAAGCATGCATTATTGATAATAGCTGAATAAATTTTGAAGCTTTTCAATAAATATGACTAGAAAGGTGACTGCTATGACTATTGCATAATAACAGCTTACAACAACATCTAGTTTTTATTAATGTATGTATTTAAATGAATTAGGAACCCACTCAGGAAGGTGCAAGCTCAGACCACCTTATTGATAAGCAGAAGCTAATTTACAACCAGTGTAACCTTCAGATATTCCACATATTTTTTTATGTTTTTTGTCATTGTTTTATTTTGGGGAAATAGTTTTAATTATTTAGGTACCCATGTTAAGCCTAAGAATAACTCAAATCTAAAGAGCCAGTCCTAGTCTAGTGCTTTTATATTTCAAAGCAGATCTTTTTCCTGGCAATAAAACCTTGTTTCTATTGAATAATAACAACATTACATAATAACCAGAATAAAAAATAAAACTGGCACACAAGAACCAACAAGTTGAATTCATAAAAAGAACAAAAAAGTGGGTAGTGCTTACACAAACCAGCAACATTATACAAGGATTACTCATTCATACTTTATCTCTTGCATTGTGATGTTATATAAAAAACCAGGGCCTTTGTTTTATTTCAAACTGCTCTAGGCAACACATTGACTCACTGTTAAACTGTCAATGATGTACCAAGTATAATAAAAAAGGGGTTTAAGCCTAAACAAAATACATGTATGTAACAGTTAAGCTTCACTTTCTCACTGCTAGGCAAACAGCCACCTTCCCTTGTTTTTTTGATCGAATGTAAGTTGTTGGTTTTGTCCAGCCAGTCCCATCCCATCTTGAGGTCTAGCTTGACCCTTCTGGCTGTTCAGTCTGTCAAGGAATGTGGATTTATCCACTGGTGTACAAAGCCTTATTTATTGTGATTAGTTGTTGGACATTATAATCATCATTGGCAGTGATTCCACATCCTGCTGAGCATATACGTTTTCCTATTTGTGCCATTGTTCCCTGATCTGTGTGTCTCAACCAGGTCTTATCCAAAATACCAACAACTAATCAAACTAAGATGTTGATAAGATTTTTCTGCCAACAGCAATAGTTGAAAATGAAACAACTTGCAGCTGTGATCTTTTTTGACTTGTTTGTTATGATCCCACAGAAATAGTTGAAGAGAAAAGAATTTGTAGGCTAGACCTGTTATAACTTGTAATTATTGATATTCGCAGTCTGCACCTAGTAGGATTGGGTCTCAATTAGTAAAAACTCCATTTTGAAAGAATTGACTACTTAATTATTCTAGAATTTTATTTAGGTTTGAATCTTGTTATGTAAAATTGTATTCTGTAAAAAATGTATGATTGAAACCACATGCTATTTATAGTGACATAATAGAATACTTCCTTGCCTTCAAAGACAGTTATTATAAAACAATCTTGTCATTTCTATTGCAATTATAATTATAAACATAGTAATTGTACTAAAAGATCAGATAATCAAAATATTTCTCATTAAATTGTTGATAAATGTTTACCCAATCTTATGTTGATTGTGAATAACTAGATAGAGAAGATTAGAAATGGTCATATTGTAAATGTGTCTTAACACACAAATGAATAATACTTTATCACATGCAAAAGAAGCTCTAACAAAAGGTACCAATATAAACTTGCCTTTAATGCTATCACATTCCTAATTTATTTGTAAACAAAACAATAACAGAGTATACAGCATCAAGTTTTGTACATTAATTTACACAAATGAAGCAGACATTTTAAATTAATCTAGTGAATTGTTTAAACCACACCTTTTGGTCACATATTGCCACTGTTTCAGTAATAATATTTAATTTGTGTGCAATTGTAATTTAACTAGTTAGCTGGTGGTAGCGATGAGTCATTTTTAATTAACATACTTTACTGTTATTTTTGAGTTCAAAAGTACTTGAAATTATATGGTTTGTTATGAGATGCAAGATGTGCAGTACACAATACAATGATGATAATTATGACGGTAAATAACTTTTGTCGACATGTTGGCACTTGGACTTGGTAATGAATATTGTATCTTGTCCATAATGACATTATTGCACTTTGGGTCAGGGTCTTGATTCAAACAGCAGTACTGCTGGACATGGCACTCATAGTAAGGAAGGTTCCTCTCTCCGCCCTTGAGTTTGTTCCTGATGCCGATGGACCCAAAGATTTTATTTAAATTTTTAAATATGTTTATGAAACACTTTTGCTTTTGATAATGATGGTTAAATTTAAACTCATGTTGTCATAACTTTGAGCTATAAAATGTAAGAAGTAAATAAAATATATACATATATTAGTAATCATAGGAGCTCAGAGTTAACACCTTTCAGTCAGTAACAAAACAAAGTATAGTAGTAGTTATTATATTATTTATATTGTTTATCCTAAAAACACCTGTTAACAGTGACACTTTGCTGATACAATAATAAACATAGATTCACCTAATGTGTGTATCTTTAAGTCATATCTTGATAGCATGAGAGTGAATGAAGCAATGGTTTTCAAAGTCCTTGCATTCTCTCTTTATTTATTCTGTACTACATAATTATTTCATGACGACTACAGATTAAGCATCATTTGCATAATTCAGACCTGTTGAAAGAAAACATATGAGGTTTTAATTGTAAAAAAAGAAACAATAGTTTGAATACAGTCAAGACATATTTTCTGTGTTAATTTACCTACCACATACATGTAATTAGAGTATGATCACTACAAGTGGTCAATCTCATAGATGATGTTGTGTGTCTAGAATATTTGCATCAGTGTTTCAAAATTGACCCATTTATTTTAAGTTTTGTGTTTTCCCGCCTGCACAAATATATTGGCTGAAGTATATACCTTTCTATTAGTATAGCAGTAAAAAAATCGAATGTTTTCAGTCTGCTTACATTCCTACAAGCACTTGTGATGTGTCAAAATATTGACATAATAATGTTGCCCGTTCATAATATTAAATCCAGCATGTTCCGTGACGTAACTTGTCACGTGCGCAAACAAATTGGTCTAATTATGTTTCAGTAGTAAAAGAAGCAAGCAATGACTGGGGAATCGTTTTTATGCTCCATGTGAAGCTTAGAGCCTGTTTCGTCATACAACGTGTTATAAAATGTATTGTTTTGTGTTGCCATGTTGTCGAAAAATGTCTAAAGCTTATAATGTTGTCTGCGTTTATTTATAAGCGGCAAAGAAGTAATACTTCGTTACAGGATAATTCGTCAGCGTGATACTTAAATATTTTGACGTATGCTGTATTATCTCGATTTTATAATACAACTTCATTTGTTTAATTTATTTGAGATATTGCAGGTCATTAATACTAAGTAAAAACGTTAATCTAAGAAAAAAACTAATTGCGATTAGAACGTTATCCTGTTTTACATAATAAATCTGCGTGTTTGAAGTGTACCATAAAGTTCGTCATATACCTAATTCGATGGAATAATCGTAAACGATTTATGTAAAACGAATATTTAAGCATATTTTAATATGTTTTGTCTATGTCACATCATATAGATCTTGTTATTTAAGGGTATGTTATTATTGGAGTTGTTTACGCGTCGCCGGGTGTTGGCTCATGCATAAGCATCAGGCCTAGGGTGTAGGGGATAACTGGCCTTCCAACTGCCCCAGTTTTGACGGTATACTACCTACCTATATCGACATACATGTAAGCTTCACGTAAATGTACGCGTCATTGGATAATTTTACAGTTCGGTAAAGCTTTTATTCACTGTTCAAAGGATTTCGCTTTAAAAGCTTACGTGATTTAATTGTTTCATATGTGAACGATAAAAATAATGTATTATCAGTTTTTTGACATTGGAAGCACTGTATTTGATTTTTGACGTAATTGTTCACGTTTTGATTTTGCTCTACCAGTCTTTTTTTTTGGACATCGAACAGAAAGACGGATATAAAACTAGAATACGCTAATATTTTTATAATATTACTTTATGCCATTTGTAATAATGTGTAATGCTTGTTTACAAACAATTATTATGGTTCACCAGATAAATTGTTAGTGTATAAATCCCCAATATTAGATTTTCACAGTTTATAAGATTCGATGTTTGTGATACAAGTATTATTCGATTTATATTTTAATAAAGCAACATAACTATTTTAAGTAACCAGTTTTCCTGATATTTTGTTAAATTATGCAATAATAAAAACCTAAGCAAGATATTTTAAATGAGTCATCTCACAGAATTTCGAGTTAAAAATAAACAAGACTAGTAATACTAATAGCAAAGTAACATTCGTAATATTATTTAATCAATTAAAGGTAACAAGCGTTGGGTGCTACAACCAATAATCGAACTTTAGTAAAAGACGGTCACACATTTGTGAAACGCCCTATAAAAGCCAAAGTTAAAAAAAAAAAACTATTGCAACACTCAAATTCGGGAACTGCATTTCCCTAATCCTCGATTATGTGACATACGATTCAAGATCTAAATATAACCTACAGGGGATCGGCGTAGGCGCAGTCACAACGAAATTATTTATATAATTCTAGTGTAATCATTCCGTTTTACTTCTCTACGCGTAAGTCTAGTTACAGATATATAAATAGATGATGAGAATTCATAGTACGGCGCTTGAAACAGCTGTTCAGTATTTTAGTTTTAGGTTTTAACCTCATTTCTTGATTATTGAAACGACTTAAACTTCTGTCTGGATTGATTTTGGGCCACTTGAAAGCTTCGTCTGTAATCTAGTAAGATTATAGTATTGTAATTTTCAAAAGATATTCACATATCGGCTAGCATTGTATATTAGCATGCGGAGGAATGAGGAAAATTTCGTGAGGAAACTTGAATATAAACGTAGATGGGTATAAGGGTATAGGAAGATCAAATAAATGATAGATGACCTATCTGAAGGCTGATATGGTAAGAACAGATGTTTGAGAAGATAATGAGTGATAGATGTATGTATGGAAGAGGATTTGCTACGTTGACCCCCTATAAATTAAGATGAGAACGATGATTCAGATATTTCAGGCAAAATCATTCGCTCCAGGCGTTTAGTTTGAGAGGAGTAGAATAAGAGTTGGTCATTTCCAAGAGTATATAAACATTAATTCATGTATACTCTCCCTTATAGTCGTGGTTTTCTAACCAGTAGCGATATTTCCCTTGGTCGCGGCATCGCTCGTAAACGGCTGGACCAATTTTGCTAATTCTTTTTTTTGTTGTGTTGGTTAATGTCAGGAGAGGGTGTTTGAAAAGACATGGAGACAGTGGTAGGTAGAAATTTTTTATTGTAACGAATGCTAGCTAGTATTTTATATTCAAACAGATGATAATTTAGTTAAATGCTAAAGAAGTCTTGAATTTTCAATTCTAAAGAACGATAACTAAATGAGATTCCTCCCTTATTAAACTTGCTCACAAAGAAAGTGTCAGACGAATAGATACATTTAAAAGTAAAATGTAAACTCGAAGAAAATCTTCGTAGCAAAGACGTCTCAGAAATTCCTTTTGAAACAGTTGCAACGAGAAAAGTTTAAAAACGAATAAAATTCTATACAATTGCTTAGTAATCTGATAACAGGGAACTAGATTTTCTAGAATCCATTCAGTCTTTAATTAAAGTGAAGTAGGTACTTTAAAAATATTATATTTTTGGTAAACCGGTTTCTGAATAGCGAGCGCGGTGAAAATGTTTTGTTTGAACTCGTCTAAAGTTAATGAAAGGATACTTTTAAAAGGCTATAGAAATGTTTTTAATAAGCTTTTCGTTTTGTATAATAATTACAATATAATTTTACTATAACACAGGTCATGCCATAAAAGAAAATTTCCATCGTTAAATGCGTGGAAATTATCGTAGGATCGAAGGTATTTTTTTACAAATGTGTTAGATCTAGATGTTATTCTCGACTGTTGCGCAAATTCAGTCCAGTTTCCACAGCTTCCGTGTTTAGCCGGTATCTTTAAAACCGCTTCCAATTCATTAGAGTTTCTGCATGCCAAA
The DNA here is from genome assembly GCA_958449745.1 of Ochropleura leucogaster. Classification (NCBI taxonomy): domain Eukaryota; kingdom Metazoa; phylum Arthropoda; class Insecta; order Lepidoptera; family Noctuidae; genus Ochropleura; species Ochropleura leucogaster. Next base: position 9,166,331 of record OY288226.1, read on the forward strand.
TAAGTTTTGACAGTCTTTGTCAGTTCTTTTTATATCGTAATTCATCAGTCCACAACAGATCATCAGTACAATTCAACTCCGCTTGACTGAGTTGACAAGTTAAGGAATTGTCATGTCATACCAGTTGTTGTGCACTCTGAAATTAAAATATCTTTCGTTACGCATTATCTCGAGGGTTACAAAGCTAAGAAAGTAAAATTCTTGAGGGAAAATTAAAGCGTTTGAGATTTTATGCTTATAAACGTCTTTCATTCTTAACTCATCAGGTCTATTGATCCCTTGAGTAAGTTGCAATCCTTAAAGATACTTCAGGAATGCAGTTGAGATATTTGTGGACGGAGGAGTAAAAATGCATGAAAAATTCATCCCACGTACATTCACAACTAGTCTAAATGATAATCCCCAGAGGGGATTCCTCACACGATCCTGATTTACATGCTACCTTGTCAGTCTAAGCAGTGACTTCGCTTCGTCTAGACATCCTAATTTACTCAACATTTCTAAAACAAGACCTAGACTTGGCTAATGCTTGCCTAGACTCGGCTTGTTCATAAGCTAAGGTTTATAGTCTGCTTTCATGTTATTGTGCGGTTAAGGAAGGTAGGCTGTATTGATTGGCTGCGGGTTTTAAAGTACTCAAGGACTAGCTTAAAGTTATGTTGGGGGAAGGTGACATTTCGTTGGTAAATTAAACGTGAATGAGCTATAGAAAGCAGAAATTGTAAGCATGTAGCGAAAACCGATCCATATGTATTGATATGAATTAACCACACTGGACGACTCAAAGAAAAGATAAATGGAGTGTGTGTAAGATTCGTTGTCTTCTAGAGAAATGAAATCAGACACAACTGCTGATCCTTTTAAATGGCAATCAGTTTCTTATGCTCTTGAAACAGATATTACCAGCATGATAATAACAGTACTTGCACAGTACTAAAAGGACGAATCTCTCATAAAACTTTACATCTTAAACTGCATAAGGTTTACATTATTACCCATTATAACTAAGGCTACATATTGTAAGATCAGATTATAAGGGAACTTTGCAACGAAGGCAAGCAAGCCTTGCATAGCTCGCAAGTAACTATGATTAAAAAACTAAGGTCACGCAACGCTAATATTAAATAAGGTGGAAACTAACGTTTAGTTTCGTATCGGATTACGCTTTTGTAGTAAAAAATGTTGAGTAATATGTAATTATATATTGCAGTTTTGCGTTTGTGGCCTCAAGTTCAATCACATTGAAATAACAACGTTGGTTAATTAATTAAATATGCTTGCTTTTATTATAACCCATGTTAAACATACACGGTACGACCTATTCCCTTAAAAAGCAAGTTAAGCAAGTCTCCAGCTGTCATTAGTTGATTTTGGACAGTCGTTTTGGGTCAGCGGTCCCAAATCCATGAGGTAACGTGTAACTAGGTTGAAAAGGAAAGATAAGCAGTCGCTCTATGTAAAATACTGGTTCTGGTTATTCAGTTGCATCCCAACTTATTTAGTGGAGAAAATGCTAAGCAGGTGATTGGATAAACAAAGACTTCAATATGCTGGAACTCCTTATGGTTCATATTGAGCAATAGGAAATGCAACGAGGCTTACGCAAAAGGATATGAGCACCTTCGCACTACGATGTAAAGGAAGTGATATTGTTGGAATCGCAGGTGCGATCTCCATAGGAAGTTTCGACCTCTTGAAGTAACTATGAAAGGGAACAAAGCCATGTGGAAAGTAGACATTACAATGCTTTAATGACGTATAAGGATCCTGCTTTGTCGAGTTAGTTTGAGGGAGTACCACGTCCTTCTCTCCTTGGATACTCGCCTTTTGCTTAAGTGGGCACCTGCTAACATAGTTTCTCAAAAAAATGCCTGTAATCTTACCAAATAACATCCCTGATGATATACGCCCGATGAATAAGCCCTACGGGGGGAGAACCTCCCTGCTGTAACGCAAAAACCAAAATTATAGTAATAGAGATGCATGGAAGAAGATGAATTGCAGTGCTGACTCTAAATAAATAGAGATGAGAGCGGGAGTGTTTTATATTCGCTCATTCAAGTCAAGTCATACATAGGTATAACTAGAAAATTATATTGAATATCAACAACTCACAAACACAGTGAAACATGATTCTACGGGAGTGGTTAATTCTGCAACGAACGTTAGTTGAATCCGATTTTATTGGCTATGTCGAAATGGGCTGTGCAAGAAACTACGACTCAGACATTGTTTGTTACATGGCAAATGTGTTTATTCCAATAATTCTAACCTAAATAATGTAAATATAAACGTGGGCTTTGATGTTTTGGTGGTAGGAAGTGCACTGTATTTTGCCTTTATTGTGAACCACAGGTGGTCTCTAATTCCTATCCAATGCAATTCCAGTATGTTTTTCGATTTTTGTGGAAGACTATCTTTTACCTAGTCAGCTATGGAACCCCTTAAGTATATATAGCTCGTATAGCAGATTACTTTTCCCTGAAATGATTAAGACATCTGCAATTTCTATTGTATTTGCTCGTCACGTAATAGCGAGCAAAATAAACAAATAGGGCTAACCTAATTAAAACTGCAATGATTCATAAATTCTCTTCTTCAACATATCATTTCGTTGGCGTGATGCCAGCGTCCGTTTTGTGAGGAACTTAGTGGTGCTGATGTTGGCAAGCGTCTCCTAGATCCTTCCTCGATATGTTGAGTTCGAGTTTGTTGATTTTGAATGCATTTTCCTGTTACATCTTCGAATCAATTGCGTAATTGAAATGTACTTGATATTATGATGATTAATGGCCTCGGACATCCAAAAGTCTATTATTATGTTATTCTCTCCGAGTAAACTTGAATTATTATCATTTATATTTTAAACCATAACCATGGTTTTGAATCGACCCGAATCATAGCCTAACCCAACATAGGGGGTACGTTGGGTTGGGGTCCGCTTCCAGTCCAACCATATGCTGCTGAATGTAGTATTTAACATGGCACAAATCCTCTGACCTCCACAAGCCTATTAGTACTTGGCTATCCAATACCAATACCCTTTGGTAAAACTGGTATTACCTGTAACAACTTAACGTGCTTTCCGATGGTGATCACCAATACATGAACCAACCTAGGCAAGTGCGGCTTTACCTGAAGATCGTGCCACGTGGCTTTCATTATTATTATGAACACTGTATTTATTAGCCACGAGGATAAAAGGCAAAGGGCTGAGCAAATTTAGTCATCCTAAAAGTTATGAAGCTTAAATACATACTTCCGTAAGATAATTTGAAATGCTCAGTAAGAAGAGCAAGGAATCCAAGACCAACTTCTGTCGTGTGTCGCTTTTAATTCCACTAAACTTGTTAGGGAGTTCGGAGACTTCGCAAATTGTAATGATGTCTTCTTTAGAACTTGCACGATATACATTTTGTTTTAAAATGTTTCTACTTTCACAGTTCCCTTGAGACGGTGGAGCTTTTAGTGGTATAAAAAGATACTACCTACTAAGTTAAACTGAAAATACTTAGAGGAAAATGACACGAGCTAAGGGACCACATTTTTTATCCCGTTGCCGCACACTAGTCATTTCGCCTGTGTCGTGGTTTCGTTTACAAACATTCACAAATAGCCAGACCCGGAACAACTATCTGTAAGTCATACAAAAATTTCTTCCGTGCCGGGTTTGAAACCGCGACACGCAGCGCAGCAGTCGATCGTTGAGCCACTGTGCCAACCGTGCCGTCAAACCAATGACATGTGTCATTGAGATATTTTTTCAACATTGAAATAGCAAGACTAGTTAAAGATAAACGAAGCGTGGTGTACGAATAATATTTTTTCGCGTACGCTTCCATAATTTAAATCTCAGCGAATTTCGTCTAAATAGTTTATTTATTTAGGAAAGGTCAGCTTTAAAACATTTTCGCTGAAACTGAAGTTATTATACAAAGTAGTTTAAAATCTATACACCCAGACAGTCGACGTAACTGGTAAATCCTTGCTTATTATCAGGTGTCAATCCATTTTCTAACTAAGTTAGGGTCGATTTCCCTGGGGTTCTGGGTTGTTTGAAAGAGATATCGACGCCCGGAACATAAAGGGCAAAAGATGGAACATGGGTGAGTTTTAGTCAGTAAAAGTCAGACACTACAGACACGAGAAGTTATTTGATGTTTTACCATCCGCAAAATATCTTATTATAATTATGTTATTATGTATTTTAGTGTTGGATAGCCTATTTATCGAGGAAGGCTAAAGCAGAAGGCTGAAGCTGAGCAGAGTTGAAACCGCGGAGACAAATTTAAGGGCACCTATTCCAAAGCCGTTTTATCGATTCTCTGTTGACATAACGTTAAACATTCTCGGTTGTTCAACCTGACGGAAATAATCTGAATATAGAGACAGTTATTTTTAGCCGCAACCTTTCTTTTTTCGTTTTCCGATGCGTATCCTCTTACGCTGTCGCTTTTTGGTCATATTTCATTGGATACGATGTTTTTGGTTCACGGAAATAAACGTAGTTTATTAACTAGGTTTCATAGGTTTTCGGCGCCATTATTTTAGTTAAATGTATGCGTTGGTATAATAACATTTTGGGTGACATCATTAACCTGTATTTTGGCTTCAATACATACAAAAACTTTTGGTTTTTTCCTATGGGGTGGGGAGACATTCTAGACCCCCATCTGCTACAATCCTCTTACTCCTTTTGTTTCATCAAATTGTTCTAGATTATAATTATTGTTAAAAGGAAAAAACTACTTTTTCTTACGGATGGGAAATCATCAAATAACTTACTACTAACGGGGCGGGGGGGAGTGTCATACTTTTACTGACTAAAACCCACCCATCCGTTCCGTCTTTCGCCCTTTATGTTCCGGGGCCGCGGTATCCCGAAAAACCCGCAAACCCGACAGGCAGTGGCCCTGGCAGGCCCATCTGCAAAAGGAACTACTTAGTAATACGGACTCGTCGATGCATCTTAGAATAGTTTTTTTTTCTTTTTTTTTAATGATGTAGTTTGTTATTATTGTAAGTGCTATTTCTAGTGCTGATGTCATCTAATGAATTCTTAATTATTTCTGTCGTGAGCAAGAAACTTATAACACATAAGTAGCTGTTGTACAGTAATAAGATTCATCTTCATTTGGGCTACTCACATGTTGAGAATATATTCGTTGCCTCAGGACTTAGGAGACCGGCTTTTATCAAATGTTTTGATGTCGACTATCCACATGGCAGTTTCCGGTAGTAAACATGACTTACAAAGTAAAACCAAAAAAAGATCTTTTCTTTTTCCTCGTATTATTATACAGAAAATAAGATCAAAGACTAAAAAGCTTTCTTATCTTTTTCTCCCGATTATACTTATACGCACAAGCGCCTCTGCTACGAACGAATCGTACGGTTTGTACAACTTGATAAGAAATCGATTTGTTTTTAATATATATAAGTTTATTATAATTTATCTGTGTTGAAGCGTGATATTAAATAGCATATATTACGACTGATTATTAGACTTACCAAATATACATCATCATAAAAATCGGTCCAACCATTTCGGAGGAGTATGGCGACTAAACGTGTGACACGCTAATTTTATAAAGAACATGATAGACGTATACTATTATAATATATATAAGTACTTGAATACTAGTGATTAATCGTGCATATATCTAAGCCTTAATGTCAGAGATCGTCTTATTCAAAAGTGTCAAGTTAAATTTAACACCGGATAGACAAACGCGAAAACTGCTGCGAAAGGTCAAAACTGACTATCTTTATCAACAAATATTACTTTCAGAACCAAATAAATGCTAGTATTGAATCAGCGAAACGTGACTCTGGGTCGTATTATATTTCTGTGGTACATTCGAGTAAAAACTATCGTCAATATGTCCAGTACATATCCAGTAGCCATTTAAGGGCGTGCCGAGAGAGTTGTGAAGTATCAGCCTTGTTAGCCACTCGCCACGTCGACATACGAGTTTTTACCCACTCTTATGTGCGTAAGACTTTCGAAAGCATTAAATTTGTAGCACCCATCTGTAACTGTATTAAATACAGAAATATTTTAATTTTGACACACAAAATGCTGAACTTTTCACAAAAAAATCTTATTATAAAACATGTCTAGTCGTGGCTACGTCATGAATTTTAAACAATCTAATTTAATCAACGAGCTTAGATTGAATTTGGTATTTAGGAGAGCACACAAATATTTCTGCGAACGATCTTTTTAGAAAATAAATATAAGAAATTCTTTTCAATTCAACTAAACTATTGATTGTTTACAATATGATATAAATGGAAGTGGATGGGAAGGGGATTTCCTTTAATATATTGGAAGAAGAATTTTATCGATATTACCGGTATTCCAACACCATAGATCAAAGTGACACGTCTATTATCGGCCAGCACCTGCGACCAACTAAGAACGGTCCTTTCAGGTACTGCCAACCTAATAAAATTATGCAAATTTTAATACTACCCACCGAAGACAAATTGACAAAGGCTTATTGAGGTGACAGCTTATAAATCCACCATCGTATTGGATACGCCGGGCATTTGGAAAATTGTTTTAAATATTCTCTTAGATTTTCGTGACGTAAAGTATTTTGTAATTTGGATGGTATAATTGATTTAAATCCGGATGAAAACAGTTGGGCTGTAATGAATTGAATAAATAATTACTGTTGGAGATTTAGGAGTAAGCTTAGCTCATGATTACTTAGCTTTCATCAAAGAGCGAGCAGATTTCAGTTGGTTAGATGTTAATAAGTCCTACGCTAACTCAATGCTCTCAAACGCTGGGTTAATTGACTTCGTATCCCTGCTTCTACGTGGACTTCGACAATACAGCATCTGAAAACTACCAATAAATATTGGATAGGTAAACCTTTACATATGTACTCTACAATACCCGGCTCTCCGTCTTCTGCAGCCAAACTATACTAATATTATAAAGCTGAAGAGTTTGTTTGTTTGTTTGAACGCGCTAATCTCAGGGACTACTGGTTGGAATAGGAAAATTCTTTTAGTGTTGGATAGTCCATTTCTTGAGGAAGGCTATAGGCTATATAACATCACGCTACGACCAACAGGTGCTGAGCAGCGTGGGTGAAACCGCGTGGAACAGCTAGTCTATAATATGAAGTGGCTTCAGCGAAGTTCCAACATACCTCTATAGAACGTTCTACTAATTGAAATCGTACGGGTTTTGATAGTGATGGTGCTTGCAGTCGAATGAGTTTACACTACGTTTAGTCAAGGAAATGCAGCAATGTTAGGTATTACTATATTGAAATGACCTTTTGGTGCTGTGAAAATATTACAAATAATTTTCTGTTGTTTCCAAATTGTTATAATGATCTGTCATTTTTATCATAAATATATTTTATATTGAAAATGTATGATAAGATTTATTTGATTTTTTTCTACAAATGAAAAAGTAACAAACATCCATACAAACTTTCACGTTTATGATATTAGAAGGATTCCTTTCGTTTCGAGAAAATTTGCAAGAACGAAGATCTTCGTTCCTCGTGTCAAATGTCCCCGTATCGCGTTAATTCTCAGAATCTTATTTTAAAACCCCATGCGTACTTGACATAAACACACGTAATTACAAATTCCTAACATTATTTTAAGTAATTGGTCCGCCCTACTGCCTTTAATAACTTCTTATTACAGTCCACAACTATGGACACGAAACTTCAGTTAACGTAGTATAGTTAAACGCACGTTTAAAGTAATTGACAGCGTCTTTATGCTGTAGTAGTAAGGTTGATTTTTGTAGTTGAATTGATGTGTTGATAGTATAAGTAGTAGGGACATTGTATTGTTCAATCGCTATAATTAACACTTGTAAACTTGCCGACGGTCACCGACAGTCGGCATTCCAATAGCCACTATGGTAAAGCTTAGGACACGACACACTTATTATAATATTCATTGAGCAATTCTCTTATTGATTTTCAACCCTAAGCAAAGTACACAACACTTTGTGTCAATGAGCATTCAATTTTCAAATCTATTGACTAAATATTGTTTCAATTTCAGAACCGTGACGTCATTCAACCCTACAGTTAAGCGTGGAACACACAGAATTCATTCAATTAATTTCGATTTGCAATTTCGTTCTCTAAACATTCCAGTTCTACAAAAGGGTGCTGTTTTAACGTGCTATTTGACTGTTAAATAAAAACAATTGGTGTGTACTTACATTCACTTTTAATTTCTTACGGATAATATTAAACGTTATTAAACTTGGTTGTTAATATACTCGGGGTTATTTACACTGCGTAGCGGCACTTCCTTACGTTATCAATATTTTCACCATAACAGAGTATTAATAATGTCAAATATCATACTTTATAGGTAAGTCACATCTTCATTCCAACACGTACTTAATAATTAATTAGTTCCTTAATGAATGAATTCACTTACAAGTCTTATGTCGTACTCGTAAGCTACTAGGATAATCTTGGAGTTTTCAACGTCATTTTGAGAATTTGATAAAAGTTTAAACTTGGCACTTTCCGGACCTGTAGCTTCAGTACACACTTGAGTGTCTTTAAACACGGATGATGTGAATATTAAACTTACTTTATTTGATCGTTACACCTGCTGTCCTATGAGAGGTTGGCAGACGCTTGAGAGGGTTCTGTCAGTTTCCGTAGTATAGTTGGGTCATTAGTATTTATCGGGGTTTTATCTTCCAATTGTCATGTACTTGTTTACTTATGCTCCGTTCCAATAAACAGAAACGACTCGTTTTACTTACGGACAGTTGGATTTTGACATAAGTTCTATGAGACTTATGTCAAAATACAACTATCCGTAAGCAAAACGAGTCGTTTTTGTTTATTGGATCGGGGCAATAAGCAACATCAGCTACTACTAGGATATAGACTTTCGCTCTGAAAGAGGGTATTTGTGTCTTGTCTGAAATTAAAACTATCAGCAAGAAAAATAATACGATATTCTTATGGGGGGTAAGACCCTTAATATTGTTTCAGTTATTAAGACAGTCTACTATTAACTCATAGAATAATTTGAAAAAAAAAACAATTCATTTGAAAATAACATCCCAATTTAAAGTACCATAAATCATATTGCTAATAATATTTGGACCCGTCGTCTGGGTTTCAGTTCTAAACTAGTTACCCCACGGCAGAAATTTACAGGAGTGTTAAATTAAAGAGACCATTAGTTTACTAGAACTTTAATAACACGTAAACTAACTCTAAACACTTAGATCGAAAACCGGATGCCCTCTGGGACTAGTTTATATCTTGGAACGAGATATTACCCACCTAGTATCGGGATAACGTGCGTTATAATTCCATTAGCGGGCTTTTACTAAGGACAGGTCGGCCATTAGTTCGTGGTAAGTAAATGTATCGACTTTCTGCAGTAGGTACGATGTCACCTGATACAAGTGATGGCAGAGATACACGTGCGGTTTGAAGACAGATTACTTGCCTGCCTGCGTGATATCGAAAAAAAAAGGATCCAATGCGTTATTCCAGACTATTATCTACCTCTGTGCCAAATTTCATCACGATCCGTTCAGACGTGTAAGAGTAAAAAACATCCATACATCTATCCATTCGTAGGATTATAATATTAGTAGGATAAGACACCCTTAATAGCTCATTTAAATCCGACTCGATGAAAACTCCAAACTCCGGAGCGTGTCAGGGGGATCTACCGTCGGGCTCATCTTCTAATCTTTTCCTTTCGTGCACGTATCGAGCAATCACATTGATTGAAATCAACATAGCGACGCTCCTATTCATTGCAATGCCATTTCATTACCCATCAGGCGTCAAACTGACGGTCACTGTAATTGTTATCAAATCACAGAACAAGGACAATGCTTCTGTCCTTGTCAAGTTTAATATAATAGTTGAATATGCAGTTTTAATCAGTACAGTAATAACATCATTGTGACATTTTTCTGTGGCCACTCCTTTTCACAAACATGCAATAAAAAAAAAAATACAAGAAACGATTGCTTTTGGTTGTATTTTTATCAGCTTCATTTGGAAACAAAAATTTATTTTAATTTTTCCATGCTACCTACGTTTACATCCGCGGCATGAATCAGTAAAATTATAACAACGTTTTTATTTATCATTTGAGGAAAAAGAAAATTCAATTACATTTAATTGTCGCTCGTGTGTTCTAGGCTCAATTTATTACTGTAGTATGTACGTCTTTAGCATTACAATTAGTTATTATAGGATCATTGTTACCGGATTTAGATCTGTCGTACAGGCGTAAAAATATAGCCATAATAGAAAAAAAATTGTGCTTGCCTGCTACAAGAAGTGTCTTTGCAAAAACGTGACATCATCATTCCGCCCTTATGTTATTTGCGGTCCGCGCAACAAGTCTTCTTCCATACTTATCTATTTGTTTCATGAGTCGCCAATTCAGAATAAAATGTCAGTCAAATACAAGGTTTTTGTCCCTGAGAAAGAAACAGTAAATGTTTTATTCTCACAGTCCAGTTATGTAGCATTCTGACTTAAATCTAGTCTAATCGAATTATAAAGCCTTTCACTGACTTGCATAAAAAAGTAGGTAACTCATTCGTCTCCAAGATCATCTGGTCAAAGTTTGTTAACTGTCTTATGGTTCAACTATTGGACAATCAGTGACTGGCAAAATGCACTTTGACTACTTAATCCTGAAAATGAATCAGTTACCTACTTTTTAAAAGCGTCGTTACGCGGGTCATGTGTGTCCATGCAATATTGAAGCGAACAGTAGACGCGGTGTCGGACTTCGTCGTAATACTAACACGAGACCTTTTCTGACCGGTTCTATCCGTTCCGCATCGATTTAATTTATGTACCTACGTGAAGCATAATATCCTAATTATAAATCATAGATTTAACCCACATATCGGAACATCAGCATCATTAAAACAAACATTTTGTTTAACACACACAAACCGCGATCTACTACAAATATGACGTCATTAATTAATCATAGCGGAACAAATAACTCCAATTATACTGCCGCTATAAATATGCCAATTAATGTTTTGTACTGTGTAATAATTTCGGGTTAGTAGTTATAACTTTGAACCTCATTCCTCCATATTATGCTAATAGGAGTATTTTATTTATTAAGCTTCCTCTAAATATAAACATTTCTTTTTTTTAATACGTAGTTACTAGCGAGGCATGAATGACAGGACACGTTCTACAATCCATAACAAATAGTTAAACATGTATTTTATAACGGTACACCGCCGTCAATGTAATTCAAAGCCAAAAGAAGCAGCAATGTACGAGTTCTTCATTGCCTTGTGTATTATCTTGGGTGGGTGTGCCACATGCCATGTTTCCATACATGCGTCTGAGAACTACGCATTTGACCTTTTTCTTGAGTTCATCTGCAATAAGGTCGCTTGTATCGTTTCAGGCGACCCTTACCAGTATTCTATTTGACGTAATCATAATATAATATGGAATTGGAATATATCGACTGTTTTTAAGCTAGCCTAAGACCTATAATACCATCTAGAATCTATATTTTAATCTGAAAAGTCTACATTCCAGACTAAAATATAGATGGCAATAAGATTTCGGTAAGTATAGGACTTTCGTTGACCCTAATATCTATTATCTAAATTCTAAAGCTCACCCAAATCTGTTAAAGCTCGAAGTAATAGGGATTTCGGCAAAAATAAAGCTAGAAAAGGTTGAGCACTTCAAGTATATAAGTGCATTATTGAAATTTCCACCGCTGGTGCTACCTCAGCGCCGCCTTACGTTTGATCCAATCCAACCTATGGTCCAATGTCTACGTAATTAGAAGGTATTGGTCAAGAACAAAAAAATACGTAATGACCGGGGTAAACAAAGGCTTCTGGGCTTCGATATGGGTTTCATGACACCTATTTTTAAGCGACAAAGACCTTTCGTATATATTTAAACTAGCTCTTCCCCACGGTTTCACCCGCGCTGCTCAGCACCTGTTGGTCGCAGCGTGATGTTATATAGCCTATAGCCTTGCTCAAGAAATGGACTATCCAACACTAAAAGAATTTTCCAATTCCAACCAGTAGTCTCTGAGATTAGCGCGTTCAAACAAACAAACAAACTCTTCAGCTTTATAATATTAGTATAGATTACACCCTAAGCACTAAACGTTTTTTTTTTTCGTTTGTTAGATTTATTCTATTGTTGATAGCAACATATAAATCAATTGGTCAATTGGCATTGTGCGGTCAGTACGGGACCCCAAACTGCTCTATTAGTTGGTGTACCATTCAATTGAGTGAATTCCGTACGTAATTGCACGCTTCTGATACCGAAATAGGTATGCTAGGTTGCAATTAGTGGTTAAGGATACCTTGAAACCAGATTTTAAATTAATGTGAAGCGTTTTCTAACATCACGCCTGTAATTCCCGAAGTGGTAGGCAGATACGTGATCTGTGTGTTTGTTATGGTACTAATCGATCACGGTTTTAACAACTCAACAAAAAATCAAGATCTTTTAGTACTTGTAAGTTTAATAATAATGTATCAAACATGGAAACCAACCGAAGAATAAATTCTAAAAAACTAAATTAATCGACACTAAAACTAATTAATTTATCAATTGTTGTGAAAACTTGGCACATGCGTCTGCAACGCCCGCTGTCATAATGTCTGCACACGAGACAAAGATATATATAGACTGTTTGTATTTATGGACTATGTATTTTACTAGTCGGAGACTATTAGAAAAACATAGAAACAGCTGTTTACTGATTCGTGCCAGGTGGGTAGAAAAAGAACGGTAATTATATTTGTTGGTTGATTACCTTAGTGATTCATTAACGCCCAGTTCCAATAAACAAAAAACGAGTCGTTTTTCATTATTCTTACGGATAGTAAGATTTTGACATATACATCTCATAGAACTTATGTCAAAATACTACTATCCGTATAGTATATTACTAAATTAAGTACTCACCATCTGCTATCTATATTTTTAATATAAAAATGAATCACAAAATGTGTTGGTAAGCGCATAACTTAACAACCAACGCCTCATTCTTTTTTTAATATTCGATGAAGTCCAAGGATGGTTTTACGGCGAGAAAAACAATCTAAAGGCAGTGTAGGTTTCTGTGTAGTGTTTAGGTAGGTATGGTAGAAAAATTGCATTGCAAAGCACAGGTAGTTTTCCTTTCAATAAAATATGTTCTGTGGTTGGCAAACTCTAAGCTGAAGTTGAGGTCCACGAGTTGGCCATTACGTATGGAGTAGCAGTCCGGGAGACTGGATTTTTGGTCCGTTACACGGTAATGGGAATACCCCTATAACATGGGACTTCAAATATAACTGTAAATGTAAGTGAATAATAGACGTCACATCTGCCTAACCGTTCAGGAAGAATAGTCGTGATATTCTTTCCTCCTGTTTACTGTACGATAACTCTGCCTAGCCGTTCATGAAAAACATGTGTGATAGTGTCTTTGAAAGCCTGACTAAGTCTCAAATCTTTTGATAGGTGCTGTGATTTACCTATCAGCTAGAACATGTGCCCTGAAGTCGCGTGCCCAGAGACTAACAGTACTATAAAGCAAGCTGACTATGATCTAGATTCTAGACAGTTTAAGGTTAGATTTTTGGCTTGGATAAAAGTATCGCCCCTATGTTCGCCGCTGGATTTAGGACTCTCCCTATCACAGCGACACTGACAGTCAGGCTTCCCGCATAATGCACATTCTTTCAATATATTGGCCAAAATTTCAGAAAGCAAACATCATCTGCCTAGCCTTTTCCCAACTATGTTGGGGTCGGCTTCCAGTCTAACCGGATGCAGCTGAATATCAGTATTTTACATGGAGCGACTGCCTATCTGACCTCCACAACCCAGTTAGCACTAGATAATGCGATACCCCTTGGTTAGACTGGTTGTCTACAGACTTTTGGAACACTGACTACCTGTAGCGACTGTCAAAGATCAGAACAAAGAACAAATGACAGCCGGGCCCAACGGCTTAACGTGCTTTCCGAGGCACGGAGGAAACTCGATATGTAACGGGTGGTCACCCATCCACAGACCAATCTAGGCAAGCGCGACTTAACCTAGAGGTCGACACGAGCGGCTGCTATTATTCAGCCACGAGCTTACAATATATTGGCCAAAATTTCAGATAGCAAACAATATGGTTCATTCAAGATTTTGGCATCAAATTAATTCCAATAAGCTTTTAAACACCAAGTGTTGACAGATAGCTTAATTGAATATTAATTGACATTACTTAAGATATTGATATTTGGTTTGTCGATTATGTATTTGGTTAGTCAATTATTTATTTGTTTACATTAAATATTTTTACTTGAACTACCGCGGTGGTTGAAAAAGCAACTGCTATGAGTTCCTAGATTCGATTCCTGGGTCGGTAAAAAAAGTCGATAAAACTTAAGTAGCAGCCACACGGAGCCTGTATTTATGTCCGATTGATTTATTTAAAAAAAAAACCTTGGCCACACTAGGAATTTCTCCTGTATCGTGGGTGCGTTTACAAACATTTAAAATCACATACACAAACAGCCAAACCCGAAACAACTATCTGCAGGTCATACAAATATTTGCTCCGTGCGGGAATCGAACCCGCGATAGCGATAGCGCACCAGTCGATTGCTCGGCCACTGCGCCAACCGTGCCGTCTATTGTAATAGGCTAGTCTCCTTTTAGAAGAGACTACAAACATAACTGGTGAAATGTAGGTTTACAAAAAAGTTACCCCTGTGCCTAACCCCGGATACACAAACAGACGTGGAAATACGGATATTTTAAATAATTTTCATACAAAACCGTAATATACCTCGCGGAATGAAAAATCAGGACAATTTTTCTACGTCTCTCAACACAACAAAAACCGCTATTACACACTGTATATTTTAGTAAATATATACCTTCATTACTTGGTTTAATAAAGCCGGGGTAAACGAAGTCAAAACACCGTGAAATTAAATTTGGTAGCAGGTTTAATATCATTACCTTACTGTGCAAGAATACAGTATGGTATGCGCAGATAGAGTATGAATAAGACAAGCTATTCGTGGATATCAGGGTCAGGGTCAACGTTCTAGAAGTGACAGGAAAATATTGCTTGCTTATAAATTCTTATGACACCCTCGAGAAAAAATGGGACAGTCCTAAATGATTATTTTATGCGTCTTCTCTCACGAAAATTCGAGTGGTCAAAGTTTAAGTCAGACGGACAAATTGAAGCATATTTTATGACACACTAGGCAACTTAAGTATTTTATTGAATGGGAGTTGAATTACAAGGGACCGCATACGCGAAGAGCGTTTCTATAAAAGTGCAATGCTTCCAAAAAGTTATGTCACTATTTTCATACAAGCTTTTATTGTAGCGCTAATTTGGTCATCGCCTTGACATTTTGTAAGTACTCCTTCCAGATATAACGTTGCATACTTAATTTCTTCGTCATTATTTTAAATGGTTACCTGAAATTGTTACCGTGACTTTTACGGAAAAAGCCACAAATACTACGAGTACGAGTACATCCATGTGTTCACATTTGAGTTGACAGTTTATGCCTCCGTATGCTCACTTTGTACTTTATAGCGTCTCTCATTCATACTCTAAACGGCCACGCTTTTGATATTCATAATTCAGAGACTTCTTTGAAAGCTTAAGTAGGACAGTCTCTCAAACGAACTCTTATAAATTGTGAAGCGTCTTGCCCTTTTTATACCTTGTCGATATAAACGTTTTTGAAATGGGTTTTTTATTCGTAATAGCTTTTAAAGAGTTACGTTACAAATCCACGATTTGTAGAATAATTGTGTATGCCTCTAATTTTATTTGAAGTTCTAACTGTATGAGAAAGAACCAGTTACTATATCCATTTCGTTTCGTTATCTTCGACTCTCGCTTCCAATATGCATGCAACCGAAGCAACACTTATCCTCACACAGAAATTAATGCAAGCTCGTCATCGCTACCTCGTTCTCTTATCTCCAATCTCCATGCAACGATATGCGGAAAGAAAAGCAACCATGTCTAAGACTATTTCAACATTGGTGCGGTCAAACTCGACACTGGTAACGCGAGTGGGGTCCAGCAAATCGCGCCCTCGTCATTATTATGTGCTAGGTCTTTTCGTAAATACGTTGGGAAGGGCTTCCCATATAACCGGATGCAACTGAATACCACATGGAGTGATTGCCTATTTGACCTCCACAACCCAGCTACTGGGTAATACGATAGCTTTTGGTAAGACAGGTTGTCAAATATTCGAGCTTCTAAATACTCTTTACGACAGTTTAGTGACAGCGTGCTATCCGAAGCACAGAGGTAACTCTGGAAGCAATAATGGTCACCCATCAACAGGCCGACCTCTGAAAGCTCTTTTTAATCTTGAAGATTGATCCGTACGACTGTTATAATATAGCCAAAAGTAAGAATCATTCAGAATATTGAATCAATTTAACAAAACCGGCGCGATGACTCACCGGCCCGGTCAAGTTCGCGTCCCAGAGAACCGCGATGAATTCGTGGGCGTAGGCCTTTGTATCTGACGTTTGTGTTTGGACGCTAAAAGTATTACGTTAAAAGGTAATGGGCTTCATTGATAATTATTTTGTTTGTACAACGTGTTCGTGAAGCGTTTCGGTTTAACTTTATTAGTTGGAAGTGTATTATGGAATGATATAATGTTTGCCTAATTTTTGTTTGTTATGCAATTACTCCGTCCGATATTCAAAATTTTGGAAATTCGTTACTTTTTTGTCAAAAAAATTTCTTTTGCTTGCTCAAAGAAAACAGAAACTTCATTTTCTACTATGTTTTATATAATGAGTTACCAGTTCTTCAAGAAATTCTGTGAATCATCAAACAGAGATGTTCGGTTATTTGATACTTAGATATTAAGATTCTAAAACTAACAAATCAAGCTTTATGCACAAATATCACAAAATTTTACTGCCTTGTTGATCTAGTGATTGCAAACCTGACTGCTGAGCATGAGGTTTTGGGTCGATTCCTAGATCGTACGAAGTCCATTACGAATTGCACAGTCTGGATTTGTGCCCAGTTGACGTCAATAGCCTCGCCCCTTATTCTATCAAATGTGTATGTATTATTTGGTACTCCTCTGCCTAACCCTTCGAGATTACAGACATGATGTTATGTATCACAATACTGAAAAATACTGCCAACCAAATCTGCGTTTTAAGAAAAGCTGAACACAAATTAACGATCTTCCCCATTCAATACGTCAAAATTTGGACAGCGTCTTGGCAAGACCGATGAGGATCAATATACCATAGAGTAAGGAGCTACTGGCATTACGTGGGTGTCTGGGCGTATTTCCAGAGTCGAAGCATTTATAATTGCCAGAGAGATGAGGATTACTGCAACAAAATATATGAATTTAGTGTCTTCATTAATAGTAAATTTTTATTCATGAAGTATGCTTCCAGCAGCTTATTAAAAAGCCATTGTAACACGCATTCATTTTGTATTAGTACTAAAAAAAAGTAGATATCAAAGGTCTTATCATTTCCTCCACTGTATGAGAAAAGCCTCATATTTCTCTTAGTTTCTCTCAAAATAGCTGAAAGATGCCAGCTGAAGAAAATAACTTGCTTAATTATGATGTTTTTCTAACTGTGTTGGGGTGAGCTTCCAGTCTAACCAGATGCAGCTGGGTACTAGTGTTTTACATGAAGCTACTGCCTATCTGACCTTCACAACAAAGTTGGAACTGGATATAACGGTATCCCATCATCATTATCATCATTTTCCTGTCCTTGTCCCATTCTATTGGGGGTCGGCGCAACATTTTTTCTTCTTCCATTCTCCCCTATCAGACGTCACGGTATCCCTTGCAGACTAATAATATTCTCTTTATTAATTAAAACTCTACAAGTATAATAAACCTTTTAAATAAAATCAAGCTTTAACGATATTCTCATTTAAATTGAACGTCAGCGTGCTAACAATTTTTCAATATCAATTTTTCAGTTTCAATATCATAAAATTTATAACGTTCCAGCTGCATTTTTTCCCTCGTAACTTTATGAATTTTTAATGAAAATCTGCTGTTACATTTACGGAATGCACTTTACCTCTGATAAATTGTTAAAAGCAAACTGTATGTGATTTAAAAAGTTTTTTTTTTATAAAAAATTAAAGCACATGGAGAGAAATTTGTGATGTTAATTGAACGTAGGTGGTACCTACCGCGTTTTTTTGTTGCTGTTTGGACGAATCTAGTCACATAAATAGTGTTTCGTAAGTTTTATCGCAAGAAATGCTGAAGACAGGCTGCGCCTACCACAAATTCGGAAGTGTGGGAGAGTGATGATATTTTTTTTTTGGTTTTATGAATTGCTTAGATGAAGAGCAATTTTCACTAATCAAAAGGCCTAACCAACACATCTTAACTTTGTTCAAGAGCTGTCCTTGCCATTTGACACTAACAAATCTTGAACTACGGTTTAATGTACTAATCGTGTTCTGTTTCATTGTTAACATCCGCCTTTATAAGAATTTAAGAGCGGTTCTGTACGCTTATTGACTTATGAAAGGTATGTCGTAATCGAATCTTGAATAACTACTAACCATTGAATATCTTGTGGTTGCCATAAAAGTTATTGTTCCGCGTAACTCGTAAAAATCAACAGAGGGCGACGATGGATTACTATCGTAGTTGTAAGTGATGACCCAATCTGTAGTCACTCACATCTGTTTAGATAATACTACTACTAGTTTTCTGACTTGTTAGTTTTATCATCTCATCATCAGCCTAGTCTTTTTCTAGCTATGTTAGTTCCAATCTAACCGGCTGCAGCTGAATACCAGTATTTTACATAGAGCTACATCCTATCTGACTTTAATTCAGTTAGTACTAGGTAATACTCCCTTGGTAAGACTGCCATTGACTAGGACTACCTGTAACAAGGGCAAGAAGACAGGGTTGTAAAGACGAGATGCACTAATCGAGACCATATCGACATAAAATAGGTCCTTAAGACTTGCAAAGGCGAATGTCTGATGTCAAAGACTTGTAACTCAACAATGCAAGGTGCTATGCAATAGAGCGAGTTAAAACATTAGCTAGCAGTACTAGCTGAGTAGACAAGTGATTTTAAAAATATTTGCACAGTATTTTTGCTTTATATCCTTTCAAACAGTCATCATCATCGTATGAAACTTGTTTAAATAGAATGCAAAATACAAAATGAATTTCTGATTTACGAACCCCTAATATCTAACGAGCATCCTATAGGGTGTTTCCCCTACGAGACTCAAAACGACACCCTTCAAGTACCCACACAACACCCCATCAACGAAAGGGATGGATAGACAATGTCAAGGAATATAATTACGCATAGCACATATCCTTTTGATACACAATTTCTGTCGTACTTCATACTATAACAGGAAACAACGGAAGGTGACTGTTATAAATACATACTGCTATATACATATAGATGTATATAGGCTTATTAATGTATGTTATTGTTTCGTCTTCACAATGCCGGCCAGAGTATTACACACTTTGATTACATGCATGTATAGAGAAGTCTAAAGAACAGATTGAAGGTTTCGACGAAACCTTGAGTCGTGTATATGGATCGGAATAAGGGGATGTGGTAAGGACAGGGCTGGCTTACGACCCTGGAGTGAAGCCAAGACATGGTTGATATGAATAGCTAGTAATTATACAACATGGGTTACTTTGGTACATAATTTAAATAAGCCTGTTGTGAAGAAGGGTGTGGTCTTGACATCTTCCGACGTCTATTTAAAGCACAAGAGAACTTCCCAAAAAGCCAATATACACGAATAGCACCTTTCAAATGACGAAAACAGGTCACTAACCCGTCAGAACTCGTAAAAATTACATACATTATCTACCGAAAAAAGCCGCGGGCGCGTATTAGTATGGAACGCACCATGCGACCGCAAAACGCAATAGGCGCACCACATTACATAAAACATTTGTGTTGTTGCGACGCGTTCGTAATGGTAACGCTGTTATAATTACTGTTGTGGACTAGTTAGACTAACTAATTACTGGGGAAATAGACGGAACAGAATGATGACAGTTGAATGTGTACCAAAAAAATGAGCACGGGTAAAATATTAACAGATAACCAAGTGATAATGATTGATGTTCAAGATGAATAAGTCATATCTGGTGACGAGTGGAGTAGAGGTCTTTTAAATAGACCATAAGAATCCATAAATATAAGAAAGGAGTTTTATCCAAATAATTTTGTAAATAGTAATGTTGCCAACATTGACTCAACAAACGATCTTAAAAGAAAAGGATATTGTCAGACTTTGGATTTTTATTTCACGCAAACTGCTGTTGCCAGGACTACGTAAAGCCAATAAACCCGAAACAACAGGTGTAACTAAAAGAGCAATTATAAAGTAAGTAATTGCCTAAACAACTTTATAGCCATCTCAAAAGTTTAGGAGAATTTCACGATCGACTAGGGGTATCCGATCCAGAAAACTTTAATCATATTTTTGCGGAGTTTGAAAAAAGACAACCATGCGTCCCTGAAGCAAAATGTATCAAAAGAAAAACAATGAAGTTTAGATTATATTTTTGGAGTTTTCGTACCCTGAGGGAGCATGACAAGACACTTAAAAGAGAATTAGGTAAAGGATAATACAATAAGTCTAGTGATAAATACTAATACCATATGCTCTAGCTAGATAGTCTAATTTAAATATTTCGTGTTTGATTTGGTTGTTCGTTATGAAATGACGCCCATTCATCAATAATCGTAGATTAAATTTGATATTAACTAAATAAAACAAACACTGATTTCCGCTCATTCTCTTACATCATTCGTCAACTTTTACGACAGCCATAGCCATTCCATTCACCGTTATAATAACTGTGAAACGTTATTTCAATCTAAACAGGGCGTTTCAAAACGTAATTTATAGGGAAATAAATGACGCTTATAAAACTTTCTTTGACTACCAACAGCTGTCAGTTAACTTGCAAATGCGATGGAAAGAAAGTTCCCGTCAACCGCCTGTATAATTGAGTAACTTTTCAAAGGACAGCCTGATTCATCGCCGTAGTTGGTATTTGATGAGTCCTCTTAGGATTCCCAACTGGTTAGTTTGATGTAATAGAACTTTGTCTAACAAGGTTTTATAATCTCTCTTGTTTTATGGAGATCATTGGGGTTTAGGGATTACATGCAGTGTCCTTAAATTTAATTAAACTAATAAGACTAGAGCTGCAGTGAAAAATGCAAAGCGTCTATAAATCGTACCAAATACTCTGTTTAGTCCTATAGTTCTGTGCAAGACGATTGGGCTTTGATAAAATTGTTTGAACTTTCAAATATGCTTCTTTCTGTGGCATGAAAATTTAAGGCATGTCTCGCCAGGTATTCTTTAAAAAAAAGGTAATCATCAAATAACTCCCCATATTCCTTTTTTTGACCTTTATGTTCCGGAGCTGTATTGTCTCTTTCGAACAACCCGTAACAACCCGCAATCCCGGATACGAGGCATACGATTTTAAATATCATGGATCGTCTAAAAATTCATGGATAAAAATGTCTCAAACATTGGAAACCGCCATCTTAACGATGAACATAAACGGTTATTGTGTTGAACATTTAATACCTTTATTCAAGTTGTTCACACATTATGGCCATTTGTCTTGCAATACTCGTCGTTTGTGTTAACCAGTTTTAACCTGGTGTAATATGCCAATATTAATAACTTAGCAGTAAATAAATCTCATGTCTCGTTGTACCCACTTTAAATCGGTTTAAAACACACAAACCTCATAATAACTGGAAATGATTGGAGTTAATTAATTGATTTGTTGCACATTCTGTTTTGTTTTTTTTGTTGTCCTGCATGCTTCAATTTCATATCTACAAATATTAGTACAGTTATCTTTTCATTGCTGTTTATCGTGTCGTGCTATTACTAGACTAAGATGTCCCATTTGTATTCCCAAATCTCTATATCTTTTGAAATTAATAATTGCTTTAGTACGAATGACAGCCTCATCTTTGCTTTTAACCACTAACTCACCTTCAATAACAAAAACACGATCATCACAAATGAACATGGTTTACTTTAAATTGCCGTAAACGCGCTTAATGGCTCATCCATACACCCATATTTACATCCATACCAAATCGTAGTTTGTCGTGTTTGCACCGCGACAAACGATAAAAATCTCTTAACGATTGAGCTGGGCGTGTGTGGCAACTTGCCAATTTCAATGCTGGTGTCTTGCGAATACCTAGGGAGCCAATGTCATGATCTTCCGGACGTCGGTAAGCCTGTTGCCAGAATTGATCGATACTTGACGGCCATTACGTATGCATATTTATAACCACGTTTGCCAACTACTAGTTGTTGTTTTCGGCCTGTTAATTACCTGTGTAGTTGTTTTCAATTGTTTTTTTATTGACGGGTTTATAATACAGTGAAAGTTAATCAGTACTTTAATTAACAGTTTCTTTTCTATTTTACCGATTGTGAATCCTTTGTGGACGCTTGATCGACCTTCTCTCCTAGCTTGGTCTGCCCTTTAGAAACATTACATATAGCATCATTTCAATCATCATTGTTATTCAAATATCTTCACACCTTATCTTGCCAACTATACCTTAGTTAAACGTGCGTAATTGAATGTTATTAATTCAACATTAGGTCCTAAACTAACAGAACTCC
The DNA here is from genome assembly GCA_958449745.1 of Ochropleura leucogaster. Lineage (NCBI taxonomy): Eukaryota > Metazoa > Arthropoda > Insecta > Lepidoptera > Noctuidae > Ochropleura > Ochropleura leucogaster. The sequence goes on from OY288226.1 coordinate 9,189,053, forward strand.
GCTTCAGTTGTGCGGTTTGCTTGTAGTTTGGCACTGTTTGGAACTTCTGTGGTTTCTTAGTTTGCGAACGGTAGCGAGTTTGTGCAAGGTTCGTTTGACATAATTTTGCTGAAATACTACTCCGTGGAAGTATTTATCTTATGTTAACAGAAATGTTATCAGAATTATGTTGAAACTGATCGGATCAGATCCCGAGTAATATTGGAAACGCCTGTGTGAATCGTAGCCTATGAATGACGAGTTCCTTGGGCTTCACGTAAAGTTAGCTAGACATAATGATGGATGACTAATTCTTGACATTTTAAATGTTTGTCACAAGACAGATAACGGATGTGAAAGCTTTGGATGGGATATCTATTATGTCGATAAGGACCTAATGGAGGATTTTTATAATTTATCAGAAGACGATAGTGTCCTAAGACTATAATTTTCATCCTTTATTAAAGACAAGATTATCATACGACATCCTTTCATTCTATTTGTTGTAAGTTACGAAGTACATACGTCACTCCCGTAGAATGCTTGACATTGGTCAACTATTTATAGGTGATTTGTAATTATTATGTCAATGATGACTAATCTTTCGCTACGGTAGTAACAATGTTTTAAATATTACCCTTTGAATGTTGGGTTTCTAAAATAGAAGTGTTTTCTTGCAAACTAGACTTTCTAGAAGGTATATTACTATATTTCTAAATTGCAAATCGAACAGTAGACACGATATGAAGTCGAGATGACAAATATCTGGCCGATGAGCGATGGTTTATGTCTTAATGAAAAATAAGATATGGCTAGTTACAAATCGGAAACTAATTAGTTTAAAGATATGGCCTTAAAAGGACTGTAAACACAGGAAAGACGTGTTGCTTCGATCCCAATTCTATCCATCAAAGAGCAGAAGGAAAAACAATATTTCAAATCTCTCACGTAAGTCCATGTCCCAACCAATACCGGTAAACGTTCAAATATAGCAGCTCGTATGTAACACGCAGCGACTCCAGCCCACATGACAATAGTAAGGTTAGTCACCTGCGCGCGCACACGTCCTTAGCTTCCGCGGTGACGTCATTGTGTCGGAGCGGGAACGCCGCGGGCGCATCTTTTGAACGCTCTCTGTAACTGATGTTTTATTGTCAATCATGCGATTTATTAGATGTTCTTTTTTTAAATGCTTCTTTATTTTTTTTAGGGTGCTAGTGGCTCGAATTTCTGATAATCAGTTTTACCAAGGAGGATCGTTTTACAAAATTATTAAATAAGTTTTGAAGGTCAGATATGCAATCGCTCCATGTATTATTTAAGCTGATTGATTGACGTATTGATGATTTTGTGACTGAAAGATTTGCTACTCTTGTACAAGGACATAGAAAACGACGGGGTGGGATCGTTAATATTGATTTTATTCCATTTCCCCAATACAATTTATCTTCTGTTCACCAGCTACCTTTTCATTTATTTTTTAATTTCTTTCCTTTTGTCATTCAAACAGCGTTGTAGTAGTAGCAAAACTGCCACAAAATAAAACTATTTAATCAGGGTGGTCTTTTTTTTTTTTTTTTTTTTTTTTTTCGGGTGGGAAATCATCCAATGACTTCCCCCGCTCTGGGCGGAGCGGGAGGGCATGTCAGACTTGTACTGACTAAAACCCACCCATGTTTCTTCTTTTGCCCTTTACGTTCCGAGGCCGCGGTATCTCTTTCGAACAACCCGCAACCCCGGCAGGCAGAGGCTCTTGCAAGCCCCTCTGCTTTGCTGACTCTCTTTGAGGCGCGCGTGAAACACGAACGCGCCGTCGACACGGCCTGTCGTCAATAGACGGACGGACGGTGAACTACCCATTGCTCACCGCCCACAGGCCCGCATCTACGGTGGCCGGAAGTCGTCTCGCGGCGCCCGGCGCCATGGGCGTCTCCCGCGGCGGCTGGGTTGGGCAGATGTTCTCTCCCTCAAACGCCCGGCCACCTCCTTCGCTAGCATTACTGCTTCGCAGAAGGTGGTGACCGCTTCCCATTCCCTCTCGCTCCGGACCATGGCCTGAACCAGGGCCGGACGCGAGAGATCGCCGCCGCCGATCGCCTCTACGAGGGCACGGCGGTGCTCCGCCCAAGCCGGGCAGATCGCCACTGTGTGCTCCACCGTGTCCTCTGGGCGATCGTCACAATGGTGACACCCGGGCGCTTCCTCCCGCCCGATGATGTGCAGGAACCTCCCGAAACTTCCGTGTCCGGTGAGGACCTGCGTCAGGCGGTAGGTGAGGACGCCATGACGCCTCTCCAGCCACTCCTCAAAGAGGGGACTTACCGCCACTATTGTAGCGTGCCCTATCAGGGTGGTCTTACAATCAGTTGAATACCAGTATTTTGAAATAACAATTGTACATAAAATACTTTTCCTAGTACCAAACATGCTCAGTATTGATTAGGTATCCCATCTACAATCACTACTTTCATCGGTCTCGGGAGTAAATTTCATCAACCATTCAAACTTGGGTCTAAAACTACAATGGTTCGACATTAAAATGTCGGCCAGTCATTCACCTTTCTAACTAATAAGATTACTTAAACTCCAGACCCTCGTATTATATTCCACACTAAATGAGAACTCAGCGGAATCGTAACAATACGATCCCTGCGTATCGTCTTGTGTTGGGTAATAGAATACGCGCGTATCATGTCTCCTAGTCCTTCGAGGGGTTAATTGGAGGTATTTACCCGAGACTCCGTTTAGAAGGGATCAGGGAAGATTAAGGTTTACGATCTAGGCACCGAGATATTTGTTAATAAATCAATCCTTATATTATAATTCTTAATCATTCTCCTTTTGATGTCCATCTTCTCTTGTATTAAAGATAATGCCATGGCAAGATTATCAGTTCTGTTTTCTGCCCAGTGAACACAAGATCAATAAGAAAATGATTCTTTCTGATGTTATAAAAGCGAAAGTGAGTTTGTTTGTTTGTTGCGTCTTCATGCCTAAATGGCTAAACCGATTTTGATAAGTTTCGGTACCTACAGAGATAGTTGAGACCCTGGAGACGCTATTTCTTTTTTTAAGTGAGAAATGAAGGAAGAAGAAAACGGAAAACTTAGCTTTGCTATTACAATAAATAAGGCTCAATTGCAAAAACTACAGGTAGCAGGTCAGTCAGGAAAGGGGGAACTGCGTTACCCCGAATTTAACGCGAGCGAAGCCGCGGGCAAAAGCTAGTATTTCATATTCATATAAACATGAATAAAAGGTTTAAGCTGTAACAGACTAGATACAAAGTATACCTATATGGTTTTATTTTAAGCGTAGGAAGGGCAACTCGTTTGGTCTAAATATGGACGTAAATTTTACGCTACAGTGCCCTTGAGTCCTTGTATACCTAGGTACAAGCAAAATTCACAGGTATGGCCTTGTTTCCATATGAATTACAGACGACAAAAAACACGTTTCTTTTGTAAGCCTAAAGGCATTTGCAACAAACGGAGTATCATGACCAAAAAGACATATTTAGGCAGGAAAATGATTAAGATACCGTTTCATGATCATGAGGATTTCGTTTCTTATCTGACCGTAGCTTCATTTGCTTGGGCCCTATCAGAATATCAGCACTGTGACATGACTGCCATGTTGCAGCATCATGCTGGGATATGGGCCTATTTGCCTCGTACAGGACCAATTTGCAAGTCTAATAAACAGTTAGTTTTCTTACTCGTTCTAGGAATCTAGTACACCTAAAATCTAGTCATTATAGTATTAGTACTATGAGGAACAATAGTGTGTACGATAAGGTGAATGATCCTAGTTGCTCCATTGTGGTAGTGTCGTCTGTTAATAGCAAATTTTATCACTACCACGATCAGCTTATGATAAGCGGAGGCCACACAACAAGATAAGCTAAGCTAATGCTAAGCCGACAAAGCTTTACGGACTATAGATAGAAGTGTACTTAACAAGCTATCTAAAGTTTAGGACTATGTTTGTGGACAAACTATCTCGTATATCCTAAAAGAAATGATTAAAGAGAAGTAAGAGAAAGAATTAATAGGGTGGAATAATGATAGTAGATAATGCCATTGGTATGAAGTCACACTAACACTTTAAGCACACATGCTTAAAGTGCTTAGCTTAATCTTCTACTTATTGCTTTGTATGGTTTTGCAATTTGTAGGAAAAAAATATAAACAAAATACATAACCATACAAATTCCGAATAATTAAACAAAAATCTAAACAAATGCGGTCGAATGGCATCGGTATTAATACGTGCTTATAAAACTCCTTAGCTAAACTAGCGTACCTTGCAGTGTGACCTAAGGCTTATATACTTCTTGCACGCGTCTACGTAATTTGATCGTTCAAACTGCTACTTTGTGAGTGTGGCAAGTATGTGCGTGGTGTTGTCAATTGGCAAGCTTCAAATTAATCGTTCTAATATAGGGAAGGAATTTTTGTAGGTGTGTCTGCCAATTCCGGGAGGGTGTGGCTTAAAGATCACATCAATAAAACGTCATGTAGCGAATGTTGACTGAGAAAATGTAAAGTAACGTCAGCAACTAGTGTTATTGAATTTTTCCATAAGGATTTTTCAGCAGCAAACCTTGAGTCTAAAATGGCTGGTTAGCAGACTCATAATCCTTACTATAATATTATAAAAGCGAAAGTTTGTTTGTTACGTCACGCTTAAATGGCCGAACCGATTTTGATGAATTTTATTTAGTACAGAGATAGTTGGGACCCTGGACGGTCATAGGCTATTTTTTTTAAGTACTCAAACTTAAAAAGTGGGAAATGAGGGAAAAAGAGGGAAGAAAAGGGAAAACTTAGCATTGCTATTACAATAAATAAGGTGCAAGGGCTAATAATACAGGTAGCAGGATAAATCAGGAAAGAGGAACTGTGTTACCCCGAATTTAACGCGAGCGAAGCCGCAGGCAAAAGCTAGTACTTTATAAACGCCCAAAAATTGCTTCCGTCATCCCTAAGAAAGTCCATCATTCCAATCAATTTATTGTATTTGTGAAACTCAGTGAGTAGGCGGTTCTAACGATAAAGATGACAGGGAAAGGTTTCCATTAAACCGATTAAGTTTCCGCAACCGATAGAAAAACCAAGCCTTTTGTGAACACACTTTCAATAAGCTTTTTCTCACCATACTGAAGTAAAGGAAATCCTGATGAAAATGTTTTTTGGCCCTGTCAAGGGTTCAATGTGAGTGCCGGAATATAGTTCTTTTGATATTTTTTTTTTGGAATAGTGGAGTCCCGTTTTTTGATATGGCAAAAACGCTTGCGTCAAAAACTCATCAGGTGTCTTCCATTACCCGGCAAGTTATCAAACAGCTTTCTATCTCAGTTTGAGGCTCTATAATAAAATTCTAGAAAACTAGAATCTATAATAGTTGAATATCTGTACTAAGTATTGTGATGGTAGGGAATAATTATTACTATGTATCATTAAGTGGTTAGTTTAAAAGCTTTTCCATGTTATTAAATGTAAACGGATAACATGATTGTCTCGTACGTTGTTTAGAACTAACCGGCTCATTGGCGCCATCTAGTGGGCAGTAGCGGAACTTATGACTATTTTGTTAGTGCTTTTGGAATTTATTCAAATACTAATTCTTAAAGGATTATCAACTGTATTAAGTGGTAATTAAGCTGTAAAATGATCGGAGTTCTGTAATCAACAAGATATTTTCAAGAGATAAGAGTGAGCAGTATCATAATTATAATCTAAACAAATATTTCATACTAAAGTAAGAGATCCACTTCCAGCTCTTTCATGTATGATGAACCCTCCAGTAGCTTAGCGTATATAAACTGATGAATAAAGTTGAGCGATACAAGATGTTATATCGCTTCAAACTAAAACACGTCAGGGTTCCTGTGCCCTAGGTCTCAAAACCGGTCTATAATATTACCAATAAACCCATTCATTTCGCGTGGGATGAAACTGGTTCCAAATTACTAATGCAACTGAACCGCGCTGAGAACTTCTGAATTTTTAAGCAACAGACGCGACCTCTAACGGGTTGCGGTGCTAGCTAGCATTAAAGCTACGTAGTTCCGCTATTGCATAATAGATGGCGCTAGCAGTAGCGTTCGCGCTTAAAACGTTTCGCGTTATTGATTCACCCGTATCTGGCCGCGTTCAAATCAAATATTGATTGTTTTGCGATACAAGTGTTTATTCAAAACCTTTATCTTGTAAGTTTTAAGTTTATCAGATATGTTCTGTGTAATGTTTTCGTTTTGTTTGTTAGAATGTAACAGGTTTTGTAATTTTTTGTTTGTTTCGTTGCTGAGAATTATGAAAGCCGCTTGAATAATGCTTACAATAACAATAATTGGGCGTAACACTTCATGAAACGTTGCCTACAAATTGGATGGTTTTCTTTTTAATTCTAACGCACAGATGACGTTGTATGCAATCAATGTCTAAGAAATAATTATGTTACCTGCATCAATGAACTTTACAGAAATATTACTAAAGGGCTAAATAGTGAAATAATAGGCTATTGAAGTAGCTGCCAAATTACCATTTATTTCAAAGTTCAAGTTACTTCCAATGGAAAATCTAGTGAAGAAAGCCTAGGATGAGTCTCTGAGGAGAGGAATATTAAAGAAATGATAGATGGCCTATGTGAAAGAGGGAGGATAATGGCAAGAAATGAGTTGTCTGATAAGCTGACGAGTAATAAAGAAGTATGGCAGAGAAGACATGTAGAGCTGACCCCAAATAAATTGGTATAAGGGCAGAATGGTGAGGTTACTTTCAATGACTTTAACTTAAATTAAAACTTTCTAAGTCACGTGTTTTAACAATAACCTATTCTTCATCCATTGACACTATAAAAATCCTGCAGAAGCCGTCACTGCACTTAGATGCAACACAACATTGTTACAAAACGCAACGGCACTTGTTTGACGTCTACGGCGGCCATCTTGTCCGGTTTCCCGCCAATTGAATGATTGCGCGGGAGTGGTGACTTGCGGCCGTGTCAAGGTGACATGCTGACAGTATCGACGACCATTGTTTTGTAATAAACGATGAAAATAACGTTATGTTGTGGTTTTTTGAATTGGGTATGTAACTTAATTAAAGGTACCGTGCTGCATAGTTTAATTAAATATGTATGTTTGGTAGTCCCAGACAAGAAACCTGCATGTCATCACGATCTGCCTAGTCTCTTTCAAAGCATGTTAAGGTAGCCTTCCAATATAACCGAATGTAGCTGAAAATACTAATACTGAATAATTTTGCATGGAGTGACCAACAATTGACCTTTAAGTTTACAACCCAGTAACTGGGTAATACGATGCTGTCGGGAGTTCGATTCCCTCACGGAACAAGTTAGTTATATCGCATTTGGCTGTTTCTGTATGTGAGTTTAACTGATTGTAACGCATCCACGATTTAGGAGAAACAGTGTGGAGCAAAATTCATACAATGAATAAATTTGTAACTGTTTCTTTATTCTGAATAACTAACAATTTTGTCATCATCAGCTTCGATTATTCTCACTAATGAAGCAATGAAACATTCGATTTCAACACTAGCTTTGGCCCATAAATCTTCTCGTTCAGCACTAAATTGCACACGTTTATAAAACCTGAAAACGTGTGAAGAATTCTTGAAAATTTAATTCGTAATGTAGTCACGCGACTCTAGCGCTTTTCTCTTTTCGCGTTGCCTGAATTCTTTGCAAACTGTGTCGTAATTTAGGCTTGGTTTTTTGTTCTATTGTAGGGTAGTTTTCAATTTTGAAGACGAATCTTAAAAATGTGGAATACAGACTACATATCAAACTAGGAAAACTAAAATACAATGAGTATTTAAACGATGATCTGTTGGTTATCCAGTCTAACCGGATGCAACTGAATACTACTATTTTACTTAGTGCGACGATTAAAAAAGTTTGTAAAAATAAAGAAGATATGTGGACTCTGCGATCATTGTGCCGATAGTCGTTACAGCCAATGGCTTAATTGCCAAGAGCCCCGACCAACACCTGAGAAGGGTCTCGTTAGGCAGCCGGATCAAGGGCTTGATACAGAAAGCGGTACTCCTGGACACGGCTCGTATTGTTAGGAGGTTCCTTTCTCTGGAGCCCTGACTGCCGGTAGCTTTGCTTTGATAGCCCTGTTCCCGATACCGGTGTGTTTTTTGTTTTTGCTAAGAAATATGTAAAAATATAAAAAAATATGTACACAAATAAATAAATGATCATAAGAAGATATTTTTAAACCTTTAAAATAGAGAGTCCTTTTGTTTTCCTAACACCTTTAACAACAACTAATTCAATGTCCCAAGTTACATGTAACATTACAAAAGGTAAACTACAATGTTCAAAGTCCAAACAGTCCCTTAATATATGTTTGTGGACCTAAATACATAATTCACTTGCCTAAACACATACAACCTAATATGTTTGTTACGATTTCAGACTTATTTATTTAAGCGTCGGTGTTCACCCCTACATTAACTAATTATAATGTTTGTGGTCTTTCATTTTGAAATTATATGTTGCCTTTGGTTTGAGGGTTTTGGGGCGTAGTAGTCACGGAAATCTGGGTTTGATTCCAAGGTCAGGGAAAGGGTTATTGGATTTTTTAAGTCGTAGTCCGGAGTTTCGAGTCAGTTGATGGATTAAAAAAAAAATTCTTTAATATATCAGACAATTAAAAAAGTACCGCATAATGTTAGTAATATTCTAAAATAAGTTTACTTAAAATACCAATAAAATAATCCAAAAATGCGTCATATCACGTAAAGCCGAAAAAGCTTTTTCGGTTTTTTTATATCATCTTCAGTATTTAACTTGACCCTATTACTTAAATGGGGCAGCGATATACTGCATGCAAAATGTGGGTGTACTAGATAGGTATATCTATGCCTAACTCTTGTAGGCGTGATGTTTCGTTTTTGTTGTGAATTCTCAGTAGTAACCCACAATTTCTATCCTGTTAATAACTTTAAGGTCTTTAATATCGGTCAAGCAAAAATATGACATAATAGAGTAGTTTCCAGGATCAAAGTAATTACATTCTATTTAGTCCGTCTTTTAGATTATTCAAAAATAAGGGACACGTCACACGACAAAGATATAGCTCATTAAAGTTACGTGTGACGTCAATCGTTGCGAAAAAATGCAGCAAAGCGTGACTTTATACATAACTTTAATGGGCTATATCTGTGATTTTTGTTCTAATTTACACATAACAATACGTGTCCCTTATGTTTGAATAATCTAAAAGACGGACAAACTTTTTTTTGGATACTTGCCTATTACATTGATACACCTTTGCCTCTTCAATACCTGCCTAGACTTTGTCCAACTATGTTTGTGTCAAGCAGTCTAGAAGGATGCAGCTAAATATCAGTATTTTAGATGTAGTCCTGCATATCTGACCACATTACTCCACAACCCAGTTAGTACTGGTTTATACGATACCAATTGGAAGACTGCTTGTCAGATTCGGGCATACCTATAAGAAAGTAAAGGCTTTAATGTCATGTGCGGCGTTCTCGTTAAGTCACAGAAAATATGGCATGTTCAATCATTTGGTTCGCTTGTTTTCGTGTTGCGAAGTAAAGTAGCGTACCTAATTGGATTAGACGACACGCTAGCTTTGTTTTACAAAGGGTTTGTTACGCAAAAATGAATGTTATTTTATTTTTGAAACAAAGATTTACCAATCCCTTAAGGTGACTTCACTGTTTTGACAGCTTCAAATAAAATGAGATAATCTTTCCCCAATGACTCATGGGATGAAAATTCTAATTTTGCCATCCGGAAATTCAAACGTTATCAAACGAACAAACCTTACTGATATCGTAAAATTTCGTTTCCAATTTAAAAGTTGAATCGGAACGCGGAAATCGAACGACAGCCCCTTCCCTTATCGATTTGTGAGTTAAAAACTCGAGTAACATCGATTATAGCGACCGAATACGGCGAATAATCTAATTAAATGTAGGCTTATCGGGAAGTTGAGTTTCTTATTGGATTAGATTGTGAAGGGTCAGCTAATACTGTCTTTGACGTCAGATAACTTGGTTAATTACTAAAACTATTGAACTATCGAGGCAATATACTAACCCCTGCTACATCGGCCTTATACATAACTAGCGAAATCATCTTCTACTTAGCCATGTAATAAGTATATAGTGAAGTCTTCCAGTCTATGTACATGGAACAACTGGCGAAATGTGTGTAAATGTACAGGGTTTTCAGCTCAATCTATCGATAACCCATATCTATAGTTCATGTAAGAGGTTTTATATAACCTAAGCAATGCTGGCTGATAGAGCATAACGTTCTAATACTCATGTCGTTTTTTAAAAAAAAATAGGAAAATGTCTCTGAAGTAAAAGATGTAAATTTGAATGATTTAAAAATAATATAATCCTTAAACGATTATTTGCGCTTTATTTAATTAGATAAAAACCCAGTTACTACATTGAACTATAGATATGGGTTATCGATAGATTGAGCTGAAAAACCTGTTTATTTTAAATAACAAGCCATTTTACTCCCTATAAATAATTCCGTTGCTATATCGTTTCAGGAAATAGAGGTTTAGCTAGGATATTTATCTGCTCGTAAAGTGTTACAGTTGAACGAACAACATTGGGATCGAAAACAATGCAAGTATCACTAAACAATTTTATGATCCAAGAAATTGAACCAGCTCTTGAAATATGGAGGAAGAGATAGGACTGAGACAAATAAGCTTAGTTTATAGGAATAACAAAGAAAACCCGAGATATTTTAAAACTTAGCTTTTATGAACTAGGTGCCCGGTTATCTACAATCTAATGCCTTGATAGCGTGTAGAACAGAAGCAAGATAATGCAAATACTGAGAAGGAACAGTGCCATCAAGCGATTGCAGCTAGCATCAAACATTAGTTCTCTGTCCTGCCACAATGGCCAAATAAATGCAATACAAGAGCGACATAATCATCTGCCTAACCTTCCTTAAGTTCGGGTCATCTTTTCATAAAATAATTCAGCAAAAAACCAGTTACAAGGAGCTATTGCGTATCACATTCACAACCAAATTAGTACTGGGTAATGCGATACCCCCTTGCTCCGGACTGGTTGCCTGACTTTCAGGCCACGAGAAACGAGTGGTCATGAAAAATAACACCCGCGACCAACGGCTTAGCGTGCTTTCTGAAGCACAGAGGGAACTTGGTATGTAGTGGGTGGTCATACATCCACGGAGCACCTAAGCCTGGCGTGGCTTAATGTGAAGATCGATCCAAGCGGCTGTATTTATGTAGCTCCAGAACATGAATAATATACGATTCATAATATAAGCTTGTGTCTGTGTAATTAGTTACTTAAAGACTTCTAAGATATACTTGGGTCAATGAACTACGGAATAACAATAACTTCGAATAAATACAAAATTGAAACGCCCTACAGGTGTTACCCGTCACATTACTTCCGAATATAGTCAACATAATATCAGATATGATGATAAATCGTTCGACGAAAGTGTCGACGCAAACGGACGGTCATCAAGTTGTACTATTGATAGTATCAACTACATCAATCAAAGTCTGTAATATAGTTTGTATATGCCGCCGATGAAGGTATGTTGTTACGAATCGATTTGTAGAAATAACTTTTGTCACTAGGAGCGCAGAAGCTTATACTGAGTGCTAATTCCTTGCTAGAATGTTTAATTCCTTAGTTTTTGCACATATAGCCTCAGTGGTGGCCAACGGGCTGGCTACTTTTGTAATGAGTGATTGGTATTTTTCTCCCAGTGCTAGTTTGTAAATGTCATGCGTCTTCAAACGATATCTTCAATCGCCGTAGGTAATTATTTAATCCCTACCATGACTTTTGGATTGTAAAACTGAGTAACAAGTCAGTTGAAATGTTTGAGCAGGTTCTTAGTAAAATCCATTAGTACCTAAGCCTAAGGCTCATCTTATAATTCTTCAAATCAATAAGCTGATATAGAATGAGGTGAAATCTTATATTTTAGCACAACGAAAATAATACGAATGCCTATAAAAGGTTTTCATTAATGTATCAACAAACATATGCATGAGATGTGTGGACCACCACACATATTTAATTACGATATTAAATTATTAATGAATGTTAAAAAATCAAGAGCGTCGAAATAAATTTAACACATTAATAATGCATTCGATCAATTCTATGAATTAAATAATATTAGCGGAATTGATTAAAACTCGGAACACAATGAAATGAGTCGTTTTTGTAGGGCAGGTTATAATTAATTTTTAGATTTAGAGCCGCCATTTCTAGATTCTATAAGAGGACATTTGAGTAATATAGAAAGTTGAAAATTACGAGAACTTAATGAAGAAAACGGTTTTAGAGAAGATTTTGTGTTGAAGTCTTTGTACCATTGTAAGACTATTTATTGAATTGCGTTAATAATCGAAATAGTTTTAATTAGATTTGAAAGTATAATGTATTAACTCACGGTTTTCGATATAAAAGCAAATCATAACGTGTTTCATATTATTGAAACACAGAAAAACTAGCAATAAAATCCCAAGGCTCCAAGCATAATCCTACGGACGGAACCCTTTTGTGAAGCTCTGGTGTAAGGCTAATTGGCTGATACATTCATCACTCCAAGGATCCCAAATGGACGGTGTTGATATCCCTATCACAAACGAATTAATGGAGTCCGCAGATTTCTTTTTAACTGACATTTATCTTGATACGGGTGAAACGGGATATGGATGTATTTTTGGACGAAAGTTTTGCTGAAAAGGCATTTTAAGATTACGGCAAAATAAATGTCGTGTCTTCTATAGCGAAGCTAATCGCTTATTTGATGATTTACGAGGTTTTAAATGCCCTATTCTCCAATATTGTTAAAGATTTGTAGTTGATTTGGAAGAAAAAGACATTCATGATACTTTTGTAATAAATCATTCTACTTCTGTTTACTTCAAAAAACATCCTTCAAAATTAAGAAGAGGATTGAAGCCTATCCCCATAAGAAGAAGCGAGAGTTTACTATGTGTTCGGAACATTTTGGAAAAAATGAATACTGTAATGCTTGTACAGAAAAACCTGCACAGGGATACCATCAAGTCTACATATACAAGGAAATTTCCATACAAATGAAGTAGTAAATACGGTTATCTATTGTAAACACAGAACGCATAAGTCGACGACTGTCAACTACAGATAGAAACAGATAGTGACGAAGATAGGATAACGTTACCTGACGTCGTATTCCGAGAAAAGAAAAACGATGGTCAGGAATTATTTGTTATGAAGAAATAAATATATGGAATAATTTGAAAGAGATAAAAATACCATGTATGGCATCTAAGACTTTTTCATTTAATTGATTTGGTATCACGTAAATGCAAAACGAAATTAATACTGTATAAGAATATGCAAAAGAGAATCTAAAAGAGCCAACTCAGTAAAAGTTTGCAGACGAAGTTAGCAATGAATTTTCTTTTGAGATCGACGGGGCTTAAAAAATTAAGCTGTAACATTATTGAAACGCTGTCGGACATTTTTAGAAACGGTGCAAATCTTTTACAAATGTTCCTTTGATTTTTCAATCTGGGGATTTGCGTGTTCTCTCCGATTTGAGTTTCACAGATCAATGAATCAGGAGCGAGATGTTTTATTTGTGCTACGATCTTTTTGGTGGTAACAGACTGATGATTTGGATATCTGGAAAACAAAGAGGGTGTATTGATTGAAGACTGTGTCAAATCAGGGTATTATTTCATTTTATCATCAGTTTTATCTAAGTGGTATGAATTTTTGTTATTTAATAAAGGATCAGACGCACTTGATACATGTTCCCTGTTGTGTTACGTATCTACCGTCGCCCTAACGTCACTCTCAACTAACATATCAAGGTTAGGAGGGTCCCTCTCTAAGAATAGACTCCGACGTATGTCTGTGAAGTGCGAAGTGTAGTTAGTTCACGATCAAATTAAAATGGTTCGGATGAAATCACTATAGATGTGATTAATTTTTAATTTGATAAGAATTAGAGTGAAGGTAAAATTGAAAGACTTTTTCATTAGATAAAAATTTATGTCTTTGAAGTTTATTGCGAATCGTAATCCTACAGGTTACTTTATATTAAAGAAAATAATCCACCTGTCTTCGTCGACAATGTCTCCAGTTTTTTTCTGCGCTTCGCAGATAGTAGTTAGCCATGACTTACTCTCCAAATTACCCAAACCTTACTCCGAATAAATGTGGCCGAACCGCGAATTTCGCTGTTACGTCACCACCGTCTCCCATCTTGGATTGTGGACGTTAAACTAGCTGCTGTCAAGGCCAGTAGCACCGGACAGGCTCAATTATCCACTGAAGAGGATTCACGAGGCAGCTTCGTGATGACCGCGCCATATTCAGGATATACACATCTGCTTGATAGACATGTGCGTATGTAGAGGAAGCAGATTAACTGTGGTTTAGAAAAATACTCTAGTAATTTAATAGTTTACTTGCTAAGCTTTTAATTATATAAATAAACTCTAACCTTTCCACGTAATACTGAAAACCATTTAGAAACCACGGAGTAATTAGCGGTATTAACTCCGAAACAGGCTTGCGTAAAATGGAAGGGAACTGCTATATTATTTGCCATTAGTTTGATGACAGTGGCAACATATTGCAATGCACAAACTCTGTACATAGTGTTATATATGAAATTTCGGGCTCGTGGATAAATATAATACACTCACTGTTCGATCGATGGTTAAGCTTAGCTTGTCAAAGTCTGTCCTTGTTTGGGTAACCATTTTTTTTTTTGGTATCGTTAATCCATAGAAATATTAAAAACTAGCTTCGTCCGCGTGACATATATAATTTGGGCAAAATATCTTTCTCTCCCCGCTTCTTCTCTCTTTTTTCCCCTATTTCTTACGTTTTTTTAGCCTATGTCCGTCTCAAGGGTCCCAACTACCTCTGTACCAAAATTCATCAATATGGTTTTGGCCATTTAGGCTTGAAGACGTAAGAAAACAAACAAACTCTCTTTCGCTTTTATAATGTAAGGACTTTTTTCTGATAACTATAGCCCCTAGCTGTTATTTGTAGATCTTTGACAGTCAGAGGCCTGAAAATCTTACCAAAGGAAGTCATGGTACCCAGCACCAATTTATTGAGTTTGGATAGGCAGTCGCTCTATGTTAAATGCTAATATTAAGACCCGATTAGACTGTAAGCCGAATTCAACATAGTGGAGTAATGGTGTAATAGAATTCTTAGAATATAAATCAAATAAGGTCTATATGTGGACCCTTGAATAAATGTTTTGGTGTGTGTCTCCGAAATTGAATGTTCCTCTCATATTACTTTTTATGTAAATATTTGTTGTTCACGCACAGATAGGTGGGATATGATTCTTCCTAAGTATTGTCTTTATCGTTATTTTCTGCAGTATCATGATATTTTACTTTTGTGTGTATAACACTTCTTATTTGAAATGGTAGGTTGAGATTAAATGCACACATTTTATCAAAAATATTCGGTATACACGCAGATGAATATTAACATGCTGATATGAGATGATAAGATTCTGCATCTTATATAAAATTCAGAGTGCCAGATTATCTTCCTCTTTTGAACACTCATACGTTTTTATTAGCTTTACTTGTAACTATGTAACAAAATTTAAGAAGTTAAATTTGACCCACTTATCGGTGTCTGATCGAACTGAAATTTTCCCTACATGTTTAATTTGGATGACAATGCTAGTTCTCTCGGGTCTTTATTCTGCAAAAGATAACCAGAATCTTTCCTCATTTTTTTTGCTCTGAGATGATCATATCTTTTTTTCCACGAAATCAATAAATGAATCAATCCTTAAGACGATATGACCTTTTTTGAAAGAATTTCCCAAAGCGTCTATTAACGCCTTTAATCCAAATACGACGCATTTTCCTCCTCATAATAATGAGTAATTCTTGATTTCTATTCCTGATACCTAAATCAAAAACATGACGACCGCTATTTTCCAATCAAATCACCTCCTGTGTTCACAAAACGGCTGTTCAATTAGTAAACCCTCGTTCGTAGCCACCGGTGCCGGTTCGATGCCCTGATCAAATTGAATCCCGCCATTTTTACTGGCCAATGCCTTTGGGAACATGGGGCGTAAATCTCCGCTAGCTAACACACCAAGATTGCTTTGTAAGGTAAAAGTGAAGAAACTTAGATTAAGGGTTACCTGGGAATGGTGGGAATGAATAAGGCTTTCGATTAAGAATGAGTTTTTGTAAAGAATAAGGTTGAACTGATTAGTTTTCGTTTTGTTTGTGATCGCTGAGCATGAGGTGCTGCTGGGTTCGATTCCCAGGTGGGGGCTGTTGTTGTTGGATTTTTCGATCAGAAATTTTACAGTACCATCCATGGTATATTTTGTTTTTTTTCTTTCTACATCGATTGGTGTTAATATGTTTTCAGGTCAAGGTACGATATCTTATCGTATTCAATTCAACGACTTTGATCTTTAACTTACTTATAACATTGAATTTCACATTGTTTAACATTATGGCCATAACAAACTATAATATCCATTATCAAATTGTTCCTCACTTACACAATATTCTTCACGAAACCGTGATAATTTTAGTACGAGTTAGCACTCAATAATAAAAAACATTTCGGAAGCGTTCAACAAATACACGAAGGAATCGATTTGAATCGGCTCGCTCAGCTTACCGAACATTTCGATTAAATTCTTCCGCTGTTTGTACGAACACGGAAAAAGCCGGTCAAGATTTTAATATGGATCGATTTGGTGCTCTGTTGAGCGATTGTCGAAACGTAATTTGTAGCAAAAAACGGGGCTCATCACGTGATGGATGTTCGTTTTTTTTTGTGAATAATGAATGTTTAAAAAAAAAATTTTGCTTGCCAGTATCTGTTATAGCATATAATGGACAAAATCAACGGTATCGACGGTTTTAGCAATGTGCTAAGAAAACGTTGATGTACCATATTAGTTAAAGATTGTATTATTTTTATTGGTGATCATAAACATATCAAAATATATAAATAGTATTTACTAGAATTGCTAGATCGCTGTATGTAACACTACATGTGCTGTTACTGGATTGTTATGTATGAGTAATAAATTCGTTAAACCTATTGGCTATTCTTCTGCAGTTGCTGCCAAAGCCAAAGAGTGAAGAAGGTATAAATACATTACTTTAAGGTAACACTATACACCACTTCAATACCTATATCACTACCGAACACTTAAAACCAGTTCAAACTACAAACTGTTCTATTGAACCAAGAGTTCGCATGACAGTGCTAAATATGGCACATTATTACAATGTACATAGAACTGAATTAGGTCGCGGCTCAGGTGCTAATGTGTATTGATGTATGTGCATCATAGTGGACCGAACTGTAGTTTCCATTATAAACGGATGCCATTTAACGTTATTAGTCGGTATTGGGGGACCGGACGGTAATGTGTGGATAAAGTTGTGTTTGGATATCATTTGTATTGGTAACGCAGGTTGGCAGATGTGGTCTCAATGTTAGTCGGGGTTTTAACTGGGGTTGATTACATTAATTAGCTATTGTCTGTGGTTTCCATCGCATCATTTAAAGATATGGGACATATCCAACTATGCGGGGGATTAGGGCGTCTGTCTTTTTGAGCGGAGCCCAATATCACAGTGTTGGGAAGGTTATAGTCTGATTATCTATTTCTTATGCTTGAATGAGATGTATTTTCGTGTCTTACTTAAGGTCAAGGTCCATCTTTGCGCTTAAATTCGTTGTGATTCATGAACGACTTTACGTTCATAGTATTAATTGGATTCTGCAATATGTAGGTCTTTTCCAAATTAGGTATTTACGCCATAACCATCGACTCTCAGTCTTAAGACCCATCATGAATCCCTCCAGGGATACTAAACCCTTTTCATTCATGTACCGCAAGCACGTAATTGTTGCTTTATACCACAAATATATTCCTTACTCCTTCACATAGAAAACACCACTTTATAGTATCCAGATACCCTTGGGATATTAAATATTAAGTAGAACAAAGTTTCAGGACCACTGCTTGAGGATATTGTGTAAGAACAAAAGAAGATACGTTTCTGTACAACTGTTTTCAGATACAACAGAAGTTGCTCTTCGAAATTGTCACTGGCATAAGTTTGTAGTACATTGCTGTTGGACAAATGGAGTTTATACTTGTTGAAGAAGAAAAAATCACTTAGTACAGGAACTATGACAAAAGTTATTTTAGATAGTTTTTGCAATCTGCATAATTATTGAGTTGTGATGGTCAGATAGGCAGTCGCTCCATAAGATGGTATTCAGCTGCATCCAGTTGGACTGGAAGATGACCTCGACTTTCTTAAAAAGACCATTTCAGACACTATCTGCATAGTCCTCATGTAAGTTGACCAAGATTATTGCGTCTGGACTTTAAAAGAGACTATGACCTCTGAGTTTGTTTCGGCTGTTTCTTCTCAAAGTAGTCGGGTAGGAAACACCGGCCTCATCTAGTTTAAAACTAAATTACGTGTAAAAGTGTTTGTGAAAACCTACTTGCAAAATAAACATCATTTATCATTTGACATAGTTGGGAAAAGTCAAGGCAGATGATGATTTATAACGATCCCAGATACGTTTTAATGACAGTATTGTTCAAGATATAGCTGCATACATATCCCTAAGTCAGGTTATGTTGAATTTGTGTAATAATCTAACGTTTAAGACTTTTGGGGCTTAATGTGAAAGTGACAAATAATGATTTAACGTAATACCACTCTCGTTTTGTGGTATAATTTGATTCAGGTGTGTTACACGTTAGACATAATTGGGGGAAGCTTACAAATGCAATTAGGGATCCTTATGGTCTTTATTTTGGTCGTTGTTCCATATAAAGTACATTAACGTTAGCGTGGTATTAATAGGATCTCTCTAAGTGAGGCGTGGGTGTTTTGTATGTTAAAATATTACTCTAAAGTTCGTAAAATGTAAGGACGTCGAGCTAAAGTATGCGCTAGAAGAGAAGCAGGAAAATATTTAGCGTTAATTTGTTGAAGAATTTTCTCTGAAGGGAGGAGACAAGTAAAGGTTGTTATGGAATTTGGATACATGTCCAGGGATCATGCATAAATGAATGATGGTATAAAATGAAGGAAGAATATTTTGTTAAAAATTGACACAGATGTAACTACTGCATTCTGTGTCCAATTCTCGTTCTAGAAAAAAATGTGAGTATATATGTTTGTTACTCTTTAACGCAAAAACCATGAAACATATTTGGATGAAATTTACTTAACAGATACTATTATATATTCTTGGTAAATATACTTTTAATGACATGGATAGAAAAATACAACATCGCGGGCATGAGCTAGTAAAAACAAAATATTCATGCATAACATTTTAAATTAATATGATGTATCTATTAGATTACAGTAACAAGGGGTCATTGAAACAACAATAATCTATGAATTAACTTAAAATTCCATGCAAAAGCCATCCCACACAGGTTGCCAACAATTTCCGTTATAAACACACAATTAATTCAAATCGGCCATTCATTATTCAGTGTCATTACTCTTACTATCGCACCTGCTCACACGGTTTACATAAGTGGCTAGTAAACACATATCTACCTACCTATGTACATATGATGGTCAGTGAACGATATGTGATGATTATGTGTCCATAACATGTTTGTTGATGTATGTTTTATTTGATTACATTATGGGTCTTATCTTGGACAGGTATGATGTTACTGGAGTAATCGTATTTCTGAACTAGTTTTCCATGCTTTCTTTCATGGAAAAACTTGGAGGTTCTATCAATATCTGTTGTATTTTTCTTTTACACTTCGATCAGCAAATGTGACTAAAAGAGTGATGAATCTGAATGAAAGAAAAAACATTTATTTGTCGCAAATTACGACGAGCACACAAAATAACAAAAAAAAAAATAACATTAAACATGCATAGCATTACAAACATTTACAAACGCACGTAGTCACTGCGACAGGTAGGTCACCACTCACCATGATGCTGTGCTACGGGACCCCACAGCACAGCGCTGGTTTTCAGTGGTCAACCCGTGAGTGTTTAATCTGAATGTTGATTGATAAAGAAGAATAGGAAGTCCAAAGAAAAGTTGGTGGGTTTGTATAAGGAATGATATGAAGTAGAAAGGAGTAAATGATGCCGTGACGTCTGACACGGCAGAATGGAAGAAGAAAACGCGCTGACTCCAAATAGAATATGTCAGCTGATCAGCAAAGTAAAGGGAGACCAAAGAAAAGATGGCGGGCCTGTGTGAAGGATGATATTCGAGTAATAGAAGAGTATGGAAGAAGAAGACATGCCGCGCCGACCACAATTATATCGGCGTAAGGGCAGGAGAATAATAATGATGATTTAGATTTGCGAACTTATTGCTTTTCCTAACTTAAGGTAATCTGTACAAAATTACGAAAACAAACTTAAAAAAGAGCAATAACAAAAAGCGCTCGTAAAACGACCCGTACTGCGGACAAATCTCAAACGTATTTTACCTTTACACCGTGTGTGGCAATATAAGTCAGCCCTGCTTACACCTACAGATAACAGGCGTGCTTACATGCTTGTTTACAAATGCTTTACTGCATTACGTTGATATCAGGCAAGGCAATGCAGCATCAAAACATTTGGGCGTGGCTTCACAGATACATCGCGTGAATTAGTCGTAAGCCGACCCGCTCGCCAGTCGCGGTTCGGTCTCCCGTCGCGTCGAACGTCTGTACCCACGTCACGGATTAAAAATTCACGTGCTCGTGAAGAATTCTCGTGCCAAATAAGGAACGAAACGAATTTTCGAGCAAGATTATTGTGCAGTTTTCTGTGTTTTTTTTTGTGCAGTGAAAATATCTCGGTCAATCTTTTGAGAAGATTGTTCCTGAGGGTAGTTTGTGTTGAGTGTCGCACGGATCACCGGTATTATTGTTTGTATGTTTTTTTTCTTCTGTTATTAAATATTCTGCTACCGTCACGTCTTTGGCAAGGTCGGACCGGCTTCGCGTAATTTTATTTTTATTTACATTTAAAATTAAAACGTGTATTTTTTTCTTAACTGTTATTTTTAAGACTTACGTTTTCTTATCGACAAATTGATTCATGAATATATACTAATGAGATGGCGTCATTCGGCATTTGCATTCACCAAATATGAAATATTCATTAAGTTGTGTTGTTGAGGACGTAGTTTGTTTATTAAGAGTAGGTTTATTATTAACTGTCATACAAGTTTTTGCACACTTATGAGACTAGGCACCAGTTACATTAACAGTATGAAAGTCATTCATGACAACATTAACGGGACAAAATAAATTGTTAAACGCCATTTATTTTAACAATACCTTCTATTTCATATAAACGGTCGTAATCCAACGGTTTCACAGCAATTTCGCGAAATTAACTTAAGTCAGAGCGGAGTTCTAATTGTAAAATGGTAATATACAGATTATTTATTGTTGGAGAGCTGAATCGTGGAGATTTCTCTCAAGTTCGAACGTGCTACGAATTGGTACAAGTTCCAGAAGTCTTACATTTTTCATTTCATATTCCCTTTTCGAACTGCTTTCGCAGTATCAGCCCTAAATTCCAAAGTATTTGATTTCTTTGGAATGCCCGGATTGTTCGTAATTCGTTTGTTTATAGGCATTGGCCTTTTGTATTAACATTTTCTAACCAAGATACCGTATTGACGATAAAAAAAGAGTATTTTTATCGCAGGAAATTGATATAAAAATGATGGATGTATAAGATTATCTATTGGACACAACTTGGTTAGAAATGACTTCGTAATTTTTTATTTTTTCAGTCATTTTTCCTTCAATATATTGTTAAGAAACGCCCACTGTTGACGAATTCTCATGTTAAGCCTCAAGCTAAATTCTGTAAATGTTTTTTGACTGGTATAGTATTCTTTAGCGGTGAATATAATTAGGCATTTTTGCTAAAATATCGGATATTACTACTGCCATGCTCAAAAGCGGTAACTAAAATAAAATGGTAAAGGTGATTTTTATGACATTGGATAACTTAAATACGCATCTTTAGATGAAACTTGTTTTTTCTCGAAACCGTCTTTCCTTGAGATACTCGAGCTTTTGCGTTCAGAAAATAAATCCTAATCTGCTGTAATTAGGACTTCTTTTCAGAAAGAAATTGCATATGTCTAAATATCCGGCCAAGTAAAAGCTAGGATGGAGGGTCAAAAAACCGAACATGTCTGGGTAAATCCAGACGAAAACTAACCCTCTTACCTCAAGGACCGACGAACATATTCAGGCCGACACGTAGTACTATATTCATATACTAGAAAGAAAAGGGTTGCGGATTCAGAACCCTGGTCACGTCAGAAGCCGTGTAAGCCTCGCATGTAAGCCGAATATTCGCCTTTGTATGAAATATTTATATTTCTAGCGATTTATGGTTCATACTGTATGTTTTGAGTGGAGCGGAGCGCGGGTTGAGTTTACTTAGCCAATGTTGGGTACTTGTATATGAGGTTTATGATATTGTATCGAGTTTAATGGCGATGTTAAGGGATTTATTTTTCGCCCTAGATGGACATATACCTACATATATTATTAGTGAAGTTCTTCAAAATGTTTGAGTGTAATAATACAATTATCTTCTTTATGTATTTCGTCATCATTATGTAATATTCTGTGAGAGCACAGGGTTCGGGGTTAGGCTTTAATATTGTCGTAATAACTACATTTACAACAATATATCATTCAATAGATCTACAACACATAAATGCCATTTTTGAGAATTCCTTAATTTATCCTAATATTTCTACGTAGTTTTAAGCGAATTCGAAATACCGCTTCTAACACATAGATATTTTCAGTTCAAAATCAATACTAAGAGTTTAACCATATTACAAAGATATAATTTATCTTCAAAACCAAACTTAAATTATTTTAAACCAGAAAGTTTTAGTTATATCTAAATATCAAATTTTCTAGTTCCATTAGAAGTTAACACCAAAGCGTTTTAGACCGGCATTGTTCGTAGTAACGGCGATGAACCTACGATGCGCGGGCGCTGAATTTTAATATGTATGGATGACCGAACAGTCATCCGATTATGGTGGCTATGGGTATATGACATTGACGTGACTAAGTAACTTTAGAAAATACAGTGTTTGTATGTGTTGTGATTTAAATAAGTTTTGTCTGTGTATAGTCAGCCAGGTTTCTGCTTAGGACCAATCCTAAGCAGCTATTTATCTTGGAGTCTTCTTTTCTCCAAACAAAGGAAGACAAAATATGCAGTAGGTTTTGTTTTAGCTGATTTTTGAATTCTTCTATCGAAAGTCTTATTGACAGTAAAATATTAGCAACCCCAAATATGTTGAGATAAGGGCAGGAGAATCATGACAAAGAAACAACCTGTTTTTTTTTATTCTTTCGTATAAATAGTCTTGAAACTGACATTGTCACTAAACTTATGATTAATTTCATCATCCGTGATCCGTTCCGTTTGCAACATCGCCAAAATATCGGTAAATTACAAACATCGTAAATAACCCGTTTCTTCAGTACCTATATGGTCTTATTTAAATCAATAAAACAGTCTTGATCCAAATCAAAGAAAAAACAGCTTTCAGAAGGGTTGTTTGAACACTAAAATCAGCCATAGCTTCAAAAACAACGATACATCACAACTATAATCCGTCAGTGACGTATCCGATACGGTACCGTCACGGACATACAAGGAATTCGCTTCCAACGTTCTACGCCAACAGAATTAATATCAGGTTCTATGTACTCTAACTAGTGAATATGTGAGTAACGTAGTTACAGGAAGGCGGGGAGATTAGAAGATAGGAAGGAAGGGGATAATAATCTTTTTAGATGCATTATGTCAGGCAGTTCAAAGAGAAATATAAAGATAGAAAAAGACTTGCAAACGTTGGAAATAAACTGTATGATAAATAGGATTACAGACCATTGGAGGAAATCTTTATTTCATGTCCATAAACTGTACTGTACAGTACTGTTTCTCCTCCTTTAAATCCATCCAAAGGTTGTCTTTAAAAGATCGCTTTTAGCTTTAAGACCACCCATTGTGCCACCCTATTTATAAGTTGTTTAATGTTATTCTTGTTATATTTATGGTGTACATTATAAAAAAAATTCTATCTATCTTCTATCTTAAATTAAATTCCATCACGTCTTGTTCTTCCGAAGGACGCAGAAGTGTCTACATTTCATCAGTTATGTCGAAGTTTCATGTTCAAATCATGAAAACCTACGTCTATAGCAATGGTAAATAAACTCAAATCAATACTATATAAAGCTAGAAATAATTTGCAAAAAAATACTTGTCGAGTTACAAAATATTTTAAAGAAAATCTCAACTGCTGTTGGTCTCTTCTCCAAGTATACAGATTTTAGGTGGAATAAATTAACTAATTAACACCGCTATACAAATAGCACGAATCTAAAAAGATACCGCTTTAAACAAATAAATAAAAGACTCTTTGAATTAATCCCATGCGAATTGGTTCTGGGATCAAAGTTTTCGCGTTGGAGGGCGTTTTAAATAAACTTTGCTTATTCATGAGGGTGGGCGAATTACAAATCTGGGTGTCTCTTTTACATACGGTAACTAAGCTTGCAAATTTGTATCAAAAGGAATATTCATTAATTTTTTCTTAGTTTTGCGACGAAATATTTACATAGGCGTTACTGATTAGTAAGGAAAACAATACTTTAGGAAATCGAATCTGAAGGCTTAGTAGTACCTGATATTTTGGTACTAGTACCTTTTTTGAACTGTACCTGTCCTAGTAGAAAGAGTATAGACAAATTCTTTTCCATAATTTCGTAATTATGTAATTGCATCAACGATAATTTACTCAAATTACTTCGTCTTCCCAATCATAAAAATAATTGTTGTTCACAAGTACTTGGATTATTAGGTTATAAGAAAAAACTTTATAATTGTCGTAATTATTACATTGTGTTGGGTCTTTGGCCCCATCAATTGACTTTTTTTGTTGATTTGGACAATGTTTTGTTGTAGGTAAGCTATTGTTGATATGAAATAAATTGTTGGTAAAACGGATTTGCATCCTGTATCTTTGGACTTTAATTTTATTGTATGTTTTTACGGTGTTTATTTCCACCTTATTATTATAAAGTAGCCATTGTTATACACACTCTGTGATAATTTCAAATGTCTACAAATTACGGTTCTGGAGATAAACCCCCGTGACAGAGGAACCGACGGACAGACCGACGGTGTCTTTCTAACAGGGTTTTGTTGGCATCCATTGAAATCAGGACCCTAAAAACCTTGGTTAACCCACAAGAAAGTTTTACCGTTTGTAAAATAGTCTACAAGATTCAGACTGTAGTTTTTGTTAGAAAACTACATAAGTACTTGGTCTTTTTAACTTTTGAAACTGGACGTGAGGGTTTCAAAGTGGTGCCCGTGACTCCGAAAGTATTATACGATTCAAAGTTTAGAGCCACGCTTAAGCTTGGTTTAACCCCGAAGACATTCCGACCGAGTTGTATTAATTATGTTAGATCACGTTTGGCTAAATGGTTATTGCGTTTGTTAAGTCAATGTATCTTAACTGTATAAGTACCTTCTGTGTTACGAATATGAAGGTAACCTTCGTTAAGCCGTCCTCGGCTGCCTGGTAGACAGATTTGTGACAGTTTTCAAACGGAGGAGCTTTGCAGGATTAACTTATCTTTGCTGACCAGTACATCCATTTGGTTGGCTTTTCATTTGTGTTAAATACTGATAAGGAGATTCTGTTTTGACTGTTTAATAATTTGGGATATTCTATTTTAACTGAAGATTCTTCGAATGAATAAATTAGTCTTTTAGGCAAGTGAGTCTCTGCAACGTAGCTAGAGGAAATAGAAGAGAAGTTTTACAATTATTATTATTTTTTTTTTTTTTACTTGACTATGACGCACAAAGCTATTGCTTCGACAATGCATACAAATCAATATGTATTAGAATGCATATTTAAACGATTATGCGATAATTATTATTACAGTTGTCCCACACGAGTGGATTATTATTGTAATTGACCTTAGATTATTTAATTACTCAGATGTGACTGTAGCACGCGACTTTTGACGTCATTTAACGTAGATACGTTGAAAGACGTAGGACGTAGGTAGATTGAAATGTATATGGTTAATTATTTATTTAGGTAGATCCTATGCACATTTACTTTCATTCTTATGTAACTGTTTATGTCGATGTTTTCTGCATCTTGACTTATTTTTTTCTCTTTCGTAATTTTGACATTTTATTTTATTGTTTGTCCTGTATGAATACTTTTCACAATTTAACAGCCATCCAATCATAAAATAACGAAGGATTAGCGTTTCCATAATACAAACGTTACCTTTGAAAGTTAAGTTCTCCGGCTTGATATTTCTTTTCCCGCATTTCAGCGCCCTAGTTCCAAAAGCATACATCAACGTCCACTGTACCTAATCCTATTTGGGAAACGTTTTAACAGTGAAATGTGGGGAAACCTCTTTGTGAAACCATCTTGGAATAACAAAGGTAGACGAATATTCCTCGGTTTCGTGTCTTAAACTGCAGCCATCGTTACTTTTTAGTACTAGTTTCAAACCCATTTTTAGTTCGCCAAGACGAGGTGTAATAAACGAATTTCTATATCAATAAACATTTTTATGATGTTCTATAGGTGGAAAGGAGTACTCTTGCCTCGGAACTCATCGATACCTTCACTACTATGTTTATGACGTCATAAATAAGTACATTTTCTGGCCGTAATAAATTTTGCATCGAGTTGTAGTTAGAGTTTTACATTGAAATGTCAATGTTCCTGTTATTGGTTTCCTAATACCAAATTTCGGCCTGATTTCCACAAATCATCAGCATTCTGCTGCCCTTGTTACAAATTATTTAGGGTACGCGCAGCATGTGTTCTTTTTTCCATGCTCCTCTATTGCTCGTCATCTCATCCATCGTTTCTATGGTCTTCCTCTGCTTTTATAGCCACTATTTGGAGAAGATGAAATCCTTACTAATATTATAAAAGCGAAAGTGAGTTTGTTTGTTGTTACCTCTTCACGCTTTAATGGCTGAACCGATTTGGATGAATTTTGGTACAGAGATAGTAGGTAACCAGGAGACGGACATTGGCTATTTTTATTTTAAAAAGAGTGGGATATGAGGAAGAAAGAGGGAAGAAACGGAAAAACTTAGCGTTGCTATTACAAATCAATAAGGCGCTACCGAATTTAACGCGAGCGAAGCCGCGGGCAAAAGCTAGTATTAATATAAAACTATTAGTTAGGATAAGTCATTTACTTCAGAATCAGATACTGTATTTGTTATCATATTAAGAAGGAGAAATGGGAGGCCTCTGCCCCAATTGTGGGACAATACGTACGTTAGTATAATATATAGTAGTAATATTAATAATTGCAAGTAGATGCCGCTTGTTTCCTTTTTCTTTGACGGTGACTTAGGAATTTGGCCATGATTATCCAGGATATAATGAGCCGTTTATATACAGACGTGTATATAAACGGCTAAACACACTCGCTTAATAATAACAGGGTAAGAAAGCTAAATAATTACGGGATTATCCCTGGGTTCTGTGGTCCCTTGTGGCCCAATTAGGGATATTTACAACGCTGCTTTGTTTTAGATTCAGGTTAATTGGAAATAGGGTAAGATCGGTCCCTTTACGATATGGATTAATAATTAATTACTTACGTACTTACTTTCAAAACTTATTAATTTATTGACTGCTTCGTTAGACTCGTAGTCGCGAGAGTTTCTGGCGAGCCGGTCCTGTTTTGGTTCCCAGGTCGAGCGTTATTGATTTGCTCCATTAGAAACTTCTCAGTAACGGAGTCAAGATTTGTGCCCGGTTAGTGGTAACAGGCTCACCCCCTGTTACATGCACGGGGATTACCTACAGGGTTAGTATATTGTGGTACCTTTTGTGTTTTTTATGTATTTAAAAAAATATAAAACAAAAAAAAAAACACTTGAAACGGGATAATTACAATATAAGTAACCATGTCAGTTTAAAAACTTATATTTAAACAAAAAAACACTTAATAATACAAAAATAGTAGCCCACAGGTATCGGTAACACAGTCCAAGCTACATACTCCAGGGAAAAGAACCTCCTAACGATACGAGTCGTGTCCAAGAGCATCGCTTTCTGTATCAAGCCCTTGATCCAACTGCCTAACGAGAGCCTCCCCAGGTGTTGGTCGAGGCTTTTGACAATGAAACTATGGCTGTAACGACTATCGGCACAATGATCGCTGAGTCTACATCCCACATGTCGACAACCTCACGAGACAAGTTAATATACTTGATTTGTTTATCTTGCTCGGCTTTCACGAGGATTTCGTTAAAAAAATAGTATTCGTATCTTTAAGTACAGCTTCAGATAATTCAAATTAAAAGATATTGTTCATATATCTCTATTAATACCCTCTTAAACAGCCTTAGGCATAATACGATCGAGTTTTAATCACTTAATCACAATGTCATGTCTACTAGTCTATCATAATCCATGGCCGTCCCACGTGCGGAGAAGCCATTCAATTAATAAGTGCCCTACCAACCGTGTAGCCGTCTGTGGTTTTTATATAACGTAGGAAAACAAGGCGACATATCCAAGCTATACATTACCAGTATAACATTACCTCGCTTGCTACGAATTTTCTAAACGATTAGAGATCCACTTATACTGGTTTGTACTGGTTGATTAGTCGTAGTGCATACTTATCTGTAAACAGTCGCATCAACGGGGAAGTTTCCATCTGATGTGTTTGTGTGTTTTTGTATTGTATGTGTAAATGTCTGGTTAAGTTGATATTGTTGGCATTATAAATGAGCATAGATTTATAAGATAGAAACATATTGTGTCAGTATTTATTATAGCGTTGCATTGTTTTACATTTTTTACGATGAAATACCAAAATAACTTATTAACTTATCAGAAAAAAATACTTTTTCAATTTTCTTATACACATGGACTTTATCGATACACATTTTGTTATATTAGAAAACTTACTGATTCGACTCAAACATCAGTTTTATTGGAAAAGAATAAACATACATGTATTTTTATCTAAAACCACTGCACAGAACTTGTCGTAAAAGGACCATATCTGAACTTCAACGGGTATAGGCGTCTAGATAGAAGACACAAGGTGTTACGGAACATCGTCAAGCAAACTGTTGTACAAATTTAATTCAGTATTAATGTTGTATGACCACTAGCTGTGCCCAGAGGGGTCCACCCGCTGCTCAAGTCCCCCATTTCTTTTGCGGATGGGAAATCATCAAATATCTTCCCCCGCTCTGGACGGAGCAGGCGGAGTGTCAAACTTTAACTGATTAAAACCCACCCAAGTTCCTCCTTTTGCCCTTTATGTTCCGGTGCCACCTAGGGGTATGAAAAATTGGTGTTTGCTGATTTCCAGACTTACCCAATATGCACACAAAATTTCTCACGGAACAAATCTTAATATATATAAATCTCGTGTCACAATGTTTGTCCTCAATGGACTCCTAAACCACTTAACCGATTATAATAAAATTCGCACACTATGTGCAGTTCGATCCAACTTGAGAGATAGGGTAGGTAGGGTATGTAGGGTAGGTAGGGTATGTAGGGTAGGTAGGGTATGTAGGGTAGGTAGGGTATGTAGGGTAGGTAGGGTAGGTAGGGTATGTAGGGTAGGTAGGGTATGTAGGGTAGGTAGGGTAGGTAGGGTATGTAGGGTAGGTAGGGTATGTAGGGTAGGTAGGGTAGGTAGGGTATGTAGGGTAGGTAGGGTATGTAGGGTAGGTAGGGTATGTAGGGTAGGTAGGGTAGGTAGGGTAGGTAGGGTAGGTAGGGTATGTAGAGTAGGTAGGGTATGTACGGTATGTAGGGTAGGTAGGGTATGTACGATAGGTAGGGTATGTAGGGTAGGTAGATAGGTAAAAAGGTAGAAAATTGCATTGCAACGCATGCCGGGGCACAGCTAGTACAAATATAAGTTCTGGGAGGGGATCGAAACTACGACACGCAACGCTGGAATCAATCGCACAGCCACTGCGCCAACCGTGACGTCCTATTGACTTGGAGATTCCACAGACGGATAGTAAAACCGGGCATTGGAAGGCCACCCTGACTTTCTGCATCACTCTTGCCTCATGTCATCGCTACGGAAGCGATCTTCCCTTTTGAGAGCGACGATAACTTTTTATGTGTTGTCGGAATGCGATACGGCAAATGTATCGTGTGATATCAGCGTACACAAATGTCATGTTTTGACACTTTCTCAAATGTTTTGTGAGGGTTTTGCTCTTGGGTGGCTGACTACGGAATATTATTGCGTAGTCTATGTTATGTGACGCTGTGATAGATAGGACATCCGTTTCCTGTCGGAATTTGAAAGATAGTTTTCTTTTAAAGAGTTTTCGGTCTTCAAAGATTCTTTGTCAGTGCGATTGACGACTTCTTCGACGCAGGTTTTGACCGCTGCGCTACCTGGTGCTAGTTCGATCCTCGCACGGAACTAATATTTGTATGACCTACAGATATTTGTACCGTGTCTGGTTGTTTGTGTATATGATTTTTAAGTTTTGTATAGGCACCTACGATACAGCACAAATTCCTAGAGAGGGGCAAAGTTTATTTTAATAAAAAATCCCTGCAAAGACACAGATGAAGTTGAGACAGATTATGGACAATTATTGTAACTTGTACCTATTTTTTGTAGAAATAAGCTTTTATTTGATCCGAATCCTGTTTAAAATGATCTAAATACTAACTACCTTTAACTAAGGCATGCAAACAGGCCATAATCCTGTAGACTCAGAGGAAACTTAAAAAAAACTGAAAGCGATTGTGACTGTTCTTAATCCTGAAGTTTGTACCTTCAGCTACCCTACTATGACCTCTTAAAGCAATTCTTATTCCACTGAGGGAAAGAGACAGAGCTATACAGGGTGTCTCTTTCACTCAGCGGAATAAGAATTGCTTTTGCTTTTTCATAGTAGGGTAGCAGGTACCTGTATAGAATTCAAAATGATTTTAGATTTTCAAACTCTAATAAATCTGTCCATAGGTACAATGTGGCACTCCATCATTCGCAGTCACCAAAAAAAAATCGCATAATTTTTACGCGACCTTAAACTTTTCCTCTGTTGAACTTTCTGTTCGCCCCCAGGGTAAATAACAGTGGAATCGCTCTCTTGCCGAGAATCCATGTAATGGGATTGTAAAAAAGTTTAGTTTAGGGCCCAAAGGCACTGTGCCTTTTATAATTTTATGCCTCGTACACTTGTGCCTTTGCTCTTTGGGTCAAATGACTTAGTTAGGAAATGTTTGTTGGGTTAATGTGTTTTTGTATTGCTGGTAGAAATTGTAATTTTAAGTTTGGGGTGTATTTAAATTTTAATCAGGTATCATATACTATATAGCAGCCGCAAGGGTTTTGAATACACGGTTGGCGCAGTGACTGAGAGATTGACTGCTGCGCTGCGTGTTACGGCCTCACGGGTTCGATTCCCACACGGAAAAAAATATTTGTATGGCCTACAGATAGTTGTTTGGGGTCTGGCTGTTTGTGTATGTGACTTTAAATGTTTGTAAACACACGGTCGATACAGGAAAAAGTCCTAGTGTGAGGTAACGTTTAAAAAAAAACATGTTAAAGCCGCGCTTGACAAGGTCGGTCAGTGGATGGACGGGTGACTATCATCACTGAGTTTTTTTCTGAAAGCACATGAAGTCGTGTGTCCCGGCTGTCATTTATACATGTTTGACTGTATTACAAGTATTACCCGGTACTAACTTATTGAATGGTCAGATATTCAGCCGCTCCTTGTAAAATATAGGTTTTCAACTTTATTCGGTAAGACTGGAAGCCTGCTGTTTCTTTTGGTAATAAAAACAGCTATATATCTAATCAACTTAATAACGTGTTTGTCCCATAACGTTGTGCTTTAATATGTACATGTTTAAACTCACAACATTGCATGGAAACCTCCTATATTACTTAATAAATGCCATGTTTTCAGGCGCTTGAGGTCGCTTCTCAGAAATTAAATTCACGTAGCTACGTAATGTATGGGTGCTGGGATTGCTAAAGTATCTTCCTTAATATTAGTCTTATTTACATAACGGTCGGGCCTTGATAAATATTATTTTCTACAGTTTCGGTTGATAGCATCATTAATTTATGCACACACAATATCACACCTATATGTTAGGCAGAGGTGGACCTCAGAGTATACTAGTATTACGCCAGTTATTTTTGAGTCCTATGTAAGGGCCTGAGCGATCTTATCAACCAGGCATAAAGCTCCAAGGTCAAAATTTTGTCAGTGTCAGACAAATATTGATGTAAAAAAAAATACAATTATATTTTGCCCGACCTGGGAATCAACCCCAAGACCTCATGCTCAGCAGTCGCACTTGTGACCACTCAACCAATGAGGTATTTAAATCATCATCATTAATAACTATCTAATACAAGACTTGATTAATGATTTGAGACATTAATGACAACCCTATTTAAGAATCTGTCCGTCATTATAATTACTTATTTTTATCTTAATGTTCTAGCATGTTTGATTTGATCTTCACTTTATAACTTTGCCCACGGCAAAAATCTATACGTATACTTCGGTGATTCCTCAAAAGCCTTGAGGCACACACTTTATATACGTGGGAAAACTCATTCTAACTTAGTTTTTTTACGAGATAAAAAATAAGTTATATCAGAATTTTGCTTATGACGCCTGAAGGCTCTTCATCGCAAGTATCTTAAGTGTGTAGGTAGTTTACGATAAAAGTAATCTTCTCGTTGAAGCGATAAGTTACTTTGAAATAGGTGCTAACATAAGAGGTCTCGTGAAAGAGAGATCTACCTTCATTCATATTTTGAACCTTCTAAACTTAAGCTCAAACCATTTATTAACCGACTTCCCAAAAAGGAGGAGGTTCTCAATTCGGCCGGTATGTTTTTTTTCTATGTATGTACATTTTTTTTCGGCGTGGGTAATCATCAAATAATTTTTCCCGATCTGGGCGGGGCGGGGGGGGAGTGTCAGACTTCTACTGACTAAAACCCACCCATGTTTCTTCTATTACCCTTAACGTTCCGGGGCCGCGGTATCTCTTTCGAATAACCTGCAACCCCGGACAGCTCGCAACCCCGGGACAACCCACAACCCCGGGTCAATTAGACCATTGCAGGCACTGTTGAATGTCAAAAACAAAGGGATGAAACTATAGACATAATATGTAAGTACTGAAGCGACATTTATGTCGCAAAAGTCGTAACACCTCCTCTTAATTCTCCGGGGCAGACGGAATTTGGTTTTGAGTATACCCACATTACATCAGTTATGTTTTTCAGTCCCATGGGTGAGTATTTTGTCACAAACTGGGCATAAATCCTGACAGCAAGCCAGAAAGAGCGAGCGAGAGTATGCATTTCATAATGGAAAACCTTAATTAAAAACTTTGTGGAACTTGACTGAGGGCGTTTCGCAGTTGGACCAATATAAACAATCTGTATTCAGTTGGGTAAAGAGCTCCCTTATAGCCGGCTTTTCTTTACTTAGCCGTTTTTGGTAGATCTTACTTTGACCCGCGATGACAAGAAAGAGCTGTAGGCCTACTATGACATCTTAAAGCAGAACTTATTCCACTGAGTGAAAGAGATGGTGCTAGACACCCTGTATAGCTCTGTCCCTTTCCCTCAACGGAATAAGTTCTGCTTTAACACGTCATGGTAGGGTAGCTGGGTGTTAAAGGTTAACGTGTATTTGTGGCATCATAACTCCCAAACGAATGTACCGATTTTGAGGTCGTTTTTTTCTAATTCAATCTTTTTGTTGCGTACAGCGTTCTTTAAAATCAGTCACATCATTAAATAACGTCATCAACAGTTTCATTCGACTAGAGCTAAATCTTTTTTTGTCGATCATCCAAAGTTTTTATGAACACACGTGACTTTTGGAGTCGAATAAGCAATTTATTCTTTTATTTTTATATAAGAAGTTGTTGTAACAATTGAATACATATATGCTATACTTAAAATCTAGTTTGCATTCTTACCTACCAGAATTAATTGTTGATTTAAATTAATATGTTATCTAAGATATCATTTCTATTTGTTGAAATTGATGAGACGTTTTGTTATGTTAATTATGAATTTACATTTCGTTTAGAATTACTAATTAGATTATGTTTTTTTAAAGGTTATTCTAAATTTGAACCTGTTTTAAAATATCATACGTGAAATGGATTGTGAGAGTAAGAATTTTTGCTTTACCCCCTAAATAATATTTCATACTGTCACGTGAGGAACTGGCAATTAAATAATTATTATAAAGTAGAAAAAAAAATACAAAGCAAGTTGAAATAAATGCTTTATCTTATAAGTAATCCAGGTTTAAGTTAAGGCCGGAAACTTTTGGACCTTACCTATATATATGTCACTTACGACATTTTGAAATTTCTACAATCGATTTCCTTTAAAAAAATATATTAACTTTGTAGTGCAAAACACCGTAAGTGCTCTCTCAAGTCCTCTCGCACGAAACTAATTGTTGGCAGCATATTTAGTGCTGAAAGCTTTCGTTTTAATCCTAAAAGCCTGTTGAAAGCCCCTAGCTAGTGTCAAGTTGTAGACGCTTGATCCATTTACCGAGTTTTCCGTGCATACGATGTGGGTCGCTTATTTGTGGCCTCTAGCTGGTCTCGTCAAATATGTTGTGTATTTTTGTCAAGATGACATTCTTAATAGGCTCGCCTCCCTGTAATGATAACACCACTGCCAAACCATTCGGAGGTTATAGGTGTAATGTCCTGTTATGAATTAGCAACAAACAGTGCTCCACCCGAGGCCTCATCATCGCGTGATATCGGGTGAATTGCGGCCAAACGCAATCCTAATATTATAAATGCGAAAGTGAGTTTGTTTTTTACCTCTTCACGCCTAAAAAGCTAAACCGATTTTATTGAATTTTGGTACAGAGATAGTTGGGACCCTGGAAACGGACATAAGCTATTTCTCTTAAAAAAAAAACAAAATATTAAGATGAGAGGGAGAAAGAGGGAAGAAAAGGGAAACTTAGCAATGCTATTACAATAAATTACGCGCAAAAACTACAGGTAGGTACCTGTAAATCAGGAAAGGGGAACTGTGTTACCCCGAATTTAACGCGAGCGAAGCCGCAGGAAAAGCTAGTTCTATATAAATATATGAAACTTGTGGCTTCCACAATTATAGACGTAAAGCCATAAAAAACAGGTAAAACCGATCCAATATGTTTCTTTCTGAGAACCAAATAACAATGTTTACTATAGGAAAATATAATAATGGTACACACGACGGCAGGTCAACCTATTCTAAACTAATATAACCTGATCTCTCTACTACGGATCGCACATTGTAGTAAAGAGGTCAAATTAAAATGGTTTTGTGTAGGTTGACCTGTCGCCTGCTTAATATCCTTTTCACTTCTAGACTAAGTATGTCAAATGAAGGAGATTAGATACTGCAGACTTCAGGAGCTTAAACGCCATTTATTTCCATTCTGTCTAAGACAGTATTATATTAATATAAATCGTCTGACTGAACTTGGACCAGGACATCCTTTTATTTTCTTGATGAAAGTTTCATTTCTTTATAAGTCTAGTTTTCTTTATATTCGCTCCCTATACTTGTGTCTTCTATACATATAAGTGGCGGAATGTTAATGTATAGGTACAAGTCTGTCTCACCTAAAGAGATTACAAGCGTTATGTGTTGTACTCGGTTCTTCAGTGCAGTCTAGCCCATCTTGTTGTCCTGACTTTGCCACAGATATGCCAATCCTGGACTTTTCGCTTTCCTAGACTCAGATTCTAAGCCTAGAGTCAGACCACCGTTTCGACCGCCTTTTGGAGTTGTCCCTGGTTTCTTTTCACTAACCAAGAATTTCCAGTTGCCCATGTGGGTTTCCTCCATAGTACCCTGTCAACCGTCAAATTTTTGCTTCTTTTTCTTTCATATTATTCTTCAAGAGTCTCCACAATTTATGTTTTTAACACTGTAAACACAGAATGAGATAATAGCAAAAATGCTCTCTTACCAAGTGACGCATGTTGTCAATGTGATTCATGACGCCCACGATTTCATGTCAAGAGTGACGGTAGACCACTTAGAGAAGGAGCAAGAAATATGTTCATGAATGAAGAGTAAAACGAGCCTGATTATACATCTAGGTGTAAAACGTGTTTGTGTCTAAAAATAAAACGATTTTATTTTTAATCCTGGCAAGTATCGCCTTGTAAATCTGAGCTGTCATTAGTGTTGGTCTATTTTTTACTCCTTTGAATACAAAATCAATAACAACTACATATATTTGGAGTTGTTATTCAGCTTTAAAGATTCACCGATGAGTTCCTAAAGCATTCTCAAATATAAATATATCTGTTTTTTATCAAACGCTCTTAATGTTTCCACGGAATGATTCACATACTTCCAGAACCGTACAAAAATAATTAATGGAACAAATAATCCTTATTATAATTCACCATTAGTTATAGGGCGTAAAATCTTTACCAGCAAAAAGACGAGTATTCGCAATATATCATCCAACTCTGAAAAAGGCCAGCAACAATAAATGGCATTGGAAAACAATTCGTTTCGAAACGCGCAAAATTAGTTTGAAACAAAACTTCCAACGTTGGACTGGGAAATGGAAAATTTAAAGCGAGATATTAATTTTGGTAGGACTTTTAAGCCTGCGATGCTTTGAATCATGATTAATGTTTTGTTCGTAAACGTTTTACTGGCGTCATTAAATATTACGTAGTCGCTATGTCCTACTGTCTGTCTGTCAAAGGAATTCTTGACAGCTAAGAGCGTACTATAGATATCGACTGTCACTTAGCCCGTAGTTCGGAGAAGGCCTTTGTGTACTGATTCCACTTACCTCAGTGAATATGCTGACAAGGTTCTAGTTACTGAAATAGAAGCTAAATATCATTTATAGATGACACTTTAAAAAGCTGTCCACAAGATATGAGAAGAGAATTCAAAAAGATTTTTTTTTTATTTGGCAGCTGACCCGTCTAGTATTCATTCTGCCAGCGTTATGCGACAAAATTTAAAAGTCATTGGAGTGCTGACAGTTTCTAAGCCTTTTCAGGTTTTCTCTCAAATAGGTCTCCAACATTTATTATACTATCTGTCACCACATTTTGAATGTCGGATTCATTTTAAAAGCTTTTCGACGTAAGTTGGGAGCAAAAGGTGTTCCCTGTGATAACTCTTGACAGGTGACGTGACTTTGGAATTTTGGTTACGTTTTGTAATTTAATTTTAAGAGGCATTATGTGGTAGGACTTATGAAATGAGTGAACTTGAAACATTATTCGTGTTCAAAGTTGCAGTGTAATGGTTTTGTCAGCTAAGTTTAAGTTAGAATCTACTAAATAAATAGTCCAGATTTAATAAATTGTTGTTATATTGTGCAATAAAATTATAAACAGTCTTACTACAAGTTGTGTTTATTAATTATTTCGGCCATATAGGTAGTGACACTATTAACTAGTAACGTATGCCATACAAAGGATAACATCAATCATATAGTGGTGACGAAAGTTTTAATAAAATGGTACAAAAATAAGTGATAACACTCAAACACACCATTTTCGTTGCAATGTTTATATTCAATTAGTAATTCATGAATATTCATAGACAGACACTCTATCTTAAGTCTTTGATCATAAGTTCTAGGTTAACTCAACTCATACAGATTTAGCGGTCTAGTCTGGAAATTAGATAAATACTAGCTGTGCCCAGCGGTTTCACCCGCTGCTCAGTTAGGGGCATGAAAAATAGATGTTAGCCGATTCTCTGACCTACCCGATATGCACACAAAATTTCGTTCAAATCGGTCCAGCCATTTTGGAGGAGTATGGGAACGAAAATTGTGACACGATAATTTTATATACTAGATTTGACCAAAATAAATATCTCATTGATGAAACTGTGACCCTCCCATATGAACGATATTTTTTTTTTTTATTATTATTTATTGCTCGATGTGATTCTAAATAGTCATAATAACATTTTTCGTATCTCGTTCGAAAGTCTGGTCTAAAAATATAAGAAATCAATTTCTCACACAAATAAATAAGTTAGGCTACAGGTCGAATGATAAAAAAGTTCTACGGCTTATATAAAATGGTATTTGCATTTAATTTGAGAAAAATGTTTTCTTAACGTTACTGAGATTCAAAGCAGTACCGTAGACTGACAGTTTGATGATAAAATAACATAGCAAAGGCTGTACAAATAATACGTTAAACCTTATAACTGTAAAAGGGAATTTCATGAACAAATGAAACTGGGCTAAACTAACTTAAAATAGAACATTCCTAACAAGCTTGAAACAATCCCGAATCAAAATTATTTTCATATGTAGCTCAGTTAAATGTCAGGAGTATAAATACCGGTTTGGTGGCTCGCTCGACTCTGTTGATGCTCAAACGACTAAAGGACGTCAGATCTCGAGAGCGAAACTGAATACTTTAGATGTTTTGTGCGAAACCATCCTTTTGTGAACATACCTAATTTTTGGAATAGTTTAGAATTTGATGACAGAGCTGAAAAGCTTTAGAAATGCCATAAATAACGACATTAAAATAGTAAAAGAAGACCTAAATTGTTTGTAAAAGTAAATGTTACTTTCAACATAATACTAAACGGAGTTAATGAAGAGAAGAACATAGAAACCATTTATATTATTTAACGGTATATTGGTCATAATTGTATTCTATATATAAGTGACAGGGCCGTATTTAGATATTAATAAAGGCCAGTAATTCTAACTGACATGTGAACAATTTAGCTGTTCCCAGCGAAGCGTGGAAATGGCAACGGATTCATTAATTTCCATTCTGAATTTAATCAACATATAGATGATTTTGTGAGGAATTTCAACGCGTATTGCCCGAAAACCAATTTCGAGGGATCATTAACATCAGCTGGACTAACGTTGACCTAAAGGCCGTCAGCCTCTCGTGAAATGTTATCACCATTATCAAATTTGGCCATGTGTTATGCATGAAATATTGCTTTTGATAATATTTTCGACTTGATTTTGAAGATATCATCATCATCGCTTAAGGAACGTATTGGCCACCTGCCGATATCGATACTATTTTCATTCTCACAAACCTTTTCGGTTCCGTCCCTTATTAGACCAAGTAAATCGAAGGAAGGACCAGCAATATCCTTTATGTCGTCAACCCCACTTTGTCTTCAGTCTTACTTCGTCAATATTTCTTAGAAGTAACCCCATATTATCTTTATAAATTAGGGTTCCTCTGATGAATTTGAACTCGTTATGTCGGTAGTCTCGAGTTTCACGTGAGGAGTAGAGTAGAAGCAAGGCCGTTCGTCCGCCGCCCTTGTGGAAACCAGTTCTGTCTTGATATTATTGCCTTGCTCTGGTAAGTATGTCGGTTTGTGAACTATTTTCGGATGTAGCGTGTATTGTGTTAATAGAATGCTGTGGTTGACGTGGAATGTTGATAATATTAGATTTGTTATCATAACATTACTGACTAATTTCCCGTTCAATCTCCAGATTGATTGATGGTGTAACGGCTGTAACGGGTTGTGGCTTAATTTTCTAAATGGTAATACTGACAAACTTAACTAGCTATAAATAAACTTTGGCTTCTCAGGGATTCGGTTATTCTGACGTCTGTAGGCAGTCTTGTATAAATGGAAATCTGTTTTCATTAATTAAATGCGGTCTGAATGGGATTTATTTGTTATTCGAGTTGAAGCATTTTGGAAAGGGGTCCTTGTATGAGTGACTTTTCCTGTAGAATTAATGTTTCCATTTGAGTCATAATCAGCGCAAAACTTATAAATAACTCACTAAAAGAAATACTAAAATTCCTGCTATTAAGACCACAAAATGTTTTGATGAAAAAGCAAAATGTCAAAGTAACTTCGTTGCGCGTGTTTCGACAGTTAGTTTTCGTTCCCGTTTTTCTGCTAGCATTAGTTTCTTTGTCAAGGAGTGATTTATGCTGTTTACGACGTCCAGTTTTAACCTAAATATCACGAATAAGATGAATGTAAGAGGACCAAGTAGTTTCATGGGATCAATGACTGATATTATGATTCTACTGGTACCTACTCCAAACTTTACTATTGAAAATATTGGAGACTAGCTCATGCCCGCATCGTTACCAGCTTTATAACGGGATTCAAAGTATCTTACGTGTTAATCCAAGTTATAAACTACCTGTGTGTCAAATTTCATCCAAATCAGCTTAGCAATTTCAAGCGTGAAAGAGCAATAAATATCCAGATATCCCATACATTCTCACAAACTGCCGTGTTTAAAATATTAATAAGCTAGGATATGCCTGGAAATTATAAACGTTCGTACTTAAGTTATATTAAAGAATCGTGTGCATGTGTGTACAAAGATAATTTTGCTGGATAAGACTTTGTAAGTGTTCTCTGAGGCAATACAGCTCAGGTGCGCGTAAATAATACAGTCGCAAGCATTCATTTATTACTTAACTGTGTACTTATTGCGTATATGAGACCATTGGATTTAATAGCCCGCGGTGCATTACGGAAATTTTCCTCGTGATCCAAGATTTGCATCATTCGTAAGAAAATGATTGCTTGATGGTTGTAAATGGACGAGAAACCCAACCAAACGGACCCAAAGTGAAATGGTACAATGGCAAGTTAATCCAAGATTTACAATAGCTTTTAATGACCAAAGTAAGCAAGGACAAGAATATTCTAATAATAAATAACACGTAAAAACAGGACAACGATAAACCATATCTTTCAATTTGGATTCTGGGCGGAGCGGGTATGTCAGACTTGTACTAACTAAAACCCACCCATGTACGTTCCGGGGCCACCGTATCTCTTTCGAACAACCCGCAACCCCGGCAGTGTTCTCCTGCCCTTATCTCAGATTATTTAGGGTCGGCGCCGCATGGCTTCTTCTTCTATACTCCTCTATTACTCGACACCTGCTTCACACAGACCATCCATCGACTTTTTGGGTCTTCCTCTTCTCTTATACCCATACTTAAAACGTTCCACACGACATTTTCAACATTCTCCGCATCACATGCCCATACCACACATCTTTTCAGTCATGGGCGCTAATTTCAGACTTCCTCTTATGTACTCGTTTCTTAATTTATCAAGCACATAAGAGGCAGCCTGAATGTACCGCCTTTCTCCCAATTGAGATAAATAAACGCAATCAAATAACAAGGCGGGCGATAAAAACAAGAGCGTTCATTATACAAAACTAGCGACCCGTCCCAGCTTCGCACGGGTGTTACAAATCTTTGAAAATCCCCACTTTTCTCTACTATAATATGTATGTATTATACATAAAAACCTTCCTCTTGAATCACTCTATCTATTAAAAAAAAACCGCATCGAAATCCGTGGCGTAGTTTCAAAGATTTAAGCATACAAAGGGACATAGGGACAGAAAAAGCGACTTTGCTTTATACTATGTAGTGATGTATACCGTTACCAAAACAGGTTTTAGGTTGAAACATACCCCTTATAACAAAGCAGACTACTAATGTACAACGTAATTATCAAGTAATTAGTACGCTTTTTGGCAACATACCCACCCTAAATTATTCACAAAGTTGAGCCATGTATGGACAAGTTAAGGAGCAAAGTGGTGTAAATTGTAACGTATCATGCTTCATAACGTTCTTTTATGAGCTTAATGTGACGGGAAGGCGTAAAATTAGTGATTTTAACTTGATAGTTGATAATAAGTTTGACGTTAACACTGATGTGACAGCTTGTCCGATAGTTGTATGCTATAATCTTGTTAATTGATATTACATAGTGGTGAGAACGTGATATTTTTCGAAGATTGTTTTCCTTAAGATTCTATCTTGCTGGCTTAATTCGTTTACGTAAAAGACCCTATAAAAAGTAGAAAAATTCAGAAAGGAAGCTGTTCCTGACATACTCCTTTTGCATCTTTCATGATAGACGCTTGCTTGTTGTCTATTATAACTAGTAGTAAAATATTGCCAACCATACTTGTGATGTACCCTACTGCTCAGCCCAAGTAGCTCGCAGCGTGAACCTTTGAGAATCACAAATAACGAGTCATACCCCCGAATACTGAAACGTCACACAAAATTTAAGTACCACTTAATTGTAACAGATACTCACAAGTGACCTTTGACAATACAAAATCGAAAGTTTAAGAGCTGCTCAAATGTTAAGCAGCCCTCAAATTTTGAGTGACGTTTCAGTATTCGGGGGTTAGTATTGGTAAAACAGTTTAAAAATCTAGTCTTTAAAATATTATTTTTGTTTAGATAGTTGTTTAGACAAATAAATGAAATTTGAAGTGTCTCTTTTTGTAATCTCTTTCAGCTTTAAAAAAAGAATTAGGGTTCCTTGCAAAGAAATAAGTCACGTTTTTTATTACGTTGGCTGTTTGTGTGTGCTGCAGATGAAATTAAAGAATTTCAACTAATTTAGGAATTTAGACTCCAAACAAATCTGTAGGCCATACAAATATTTTTGTTCCGTGCGGGGATCAAACCCGCGACACACAGCGTAACAGTTAATCGCTCAGCCACTGCGCCAACCGTGTCGTCAAGATGCGATTCTAATAGAGAAGAGAGGTGGACAAAGGTCACGGGCAACATTATAATATAGTTATTAATGTAATCACAACAAACCAATACGGTACAAACATTGAAACCACACGTAAATTATTAGGCCAGTGTTTAGTCAGAACTGATTCACCGTAATTCATGATTCACGTTCTAACAATCTTTACTCTTTAGTTGATAATCCTGGTTTCTTCTTAACGCTTGCCCTTTTAAGCATTTTGTAGAGTTTTGAACTCCGACCTTTAACTGTTCTCGACCACTTATTTTATCAAACGCTATCTATTTTTGGTCCTACCTACTTTCTGGTACTTGATTAATTTGTTTTAGAATAGATAGAATTTAAGTAGCTTCTTAAGAGTTTTCTTCGTATCTTTTATTATTATATTGAATACATTTAAACTATCAAAAAACTGTAAAAGGGCATAAAAAACGTTTCAACGTTTTTTCCTCGGATAAATCTGGCATTAGTTTTGTATTTTTTTTTAATAGACTACTTTGTTCAAAGTAAACAAGAAACAGAAGTGTGTTTATTACTTTTTGGGTGACGTTATTGACATTGGTCTACTTTATGGTTAGAGATTGGATCGGACATTACTTTTGTTT
Organism: Ochropleura leucogaster; assembly: GCA_958449745.1. Taxonomy (NCBI): domain Eukaryota; kingdom Metazoa; phylum Arthropoda; class Insecta; order Lepidoptera; family Noctuidae; genus Ochropleura; species Ochropleura leucogaster. The sequence continues at coordinate 9,232,390 of OY288226.1, forward strand.
TTTTTTTTTTTTTTTAATTAAGTTTAATTCTTGAACTTGCAGTCTTATTTTCAATGTACAGTAATAGTCTATTGTCGTTTTTTCTTTTTGTACAATAAATATACTAAATGTGCTGCCTATAATACCAAATAAAAGTATTCAAAATCGATTCTAAGAATTAAAAGGTCGTTCTAAACACGGAAAGCTAAGGGAAACCTTGTCTAGAATTTACTTAAAAGGCATCTATTGATTTTCGTGTAAGTAAAGTTTTATCTTCAGACTAAATGTACAGGAAAATGTACGAGCTGACCTAAAACCGTTCGTTTCTCGGTAACGTGTTGGGAGTATCAATTATAGTAATTACTACCAGCATGGGTATCCTAAATACCTGTTCCAAGGCTGCCTAATGAATGGACGGTTTTGTCATCAAGTAAGTGCAGATTTTTCGTAGTGTCGCGCTTATACACTGTATGTGCAAATGTTTAGAAGGAACAAAAGGTATTAGCAATTTTCTAATTGAGAGCGGGTGAAGATGAATGAAATGACATTGAATGAAGATCTGTCTGTTCAGGACTGTCATTTTCGTTCATGTGATGACCGATAGTTGCGGGCAAACTCACTAGATCGGACTTGACAGATAATACAAACTCACTCCTTTTGCTTCGTCAACGTACATTTTGCTCATACTCGGTGACGGTCGGTGACGAATATTTTCTTCAGACGATAAAAGAGATAATTCGAAACCAAGACTTTTTCCAGGTGTGTTGGTTGTCCGGGGTTGCGGGTTGTTCGAAAGAGATACCGCGGTCCTGGAACATAAGGGGTAAAACAAGGAACATGGGTGGCTCTTAGTCAGTAAAAGTCTGACATTCCCCAAATTATCCGCAAAAAAGGACCTGAAGGGCTACTATGACATCTTATAGCAATTCTTATTCCGCTGAGTGAAAGAGATGGTGCTAGACAGCCTGTATAGCTCTGTCTCTTTCCCTCAGCGGAATAAGAATTGCTTTAAGAGGTCATAGTAGGGCTACAGATTTTTTTTCGGTTTGATGTGCGTATTGTATCATTTGCGTCGTTAAAGGAAAGCCACGTTAGGTAACCAGGTTAGCCTGAGAATTTTTTTCTCAATGGCTTACAAACCTAAGTTAAGGGCCCATAGGCGATATAAAAACGTTGATACCAGGTTAGGTATTCACCACAAGAAAGAGAAAAAGATTTTCTTTCCCCGACCTTACTGAACAATATTTATTTACAAGTTCATTAAATATTCTGGTTACACAACACCTCCCTAGGCGGTTTCTTTCAATCAAATGTCTCGTAAAGTTCTCTATTACAAATATCCTATTGGGACCTCATTAGATTCCGATCGGTAGTTGACAAGAGTAACTGTGACATGGGTCTTATATTGAAGGTTTTGTATACTGATTGTAAATAAACATTCAGATATTGATTTATACCTCCATTTTTGTCAGCTTTGTGCAAAATGTTGTTGTGATTTTGTGCATAGCAGCTATGAAGACTGAATTTGTCGACCGGGCTGATGGCAATAGGCTCGCACCCTATTAAATGGGACTTGAACATTATGGACGAAGTTTGAGATCTGTTTAGTCGTCTACAAAACATCTTTTAGATTAAACCTTTTAAATGCGTCCTAAATGTGTATTGAAGTATTTTATTACGTAGGTACATAAATTCTTCAACCATTTAATCATTTTACGTAGCAATCTGCCCACATTTTATACAAAATATTATCCATTGCTCGTACACGCTTTGATGTGCATTTTTAGCATTCTAAAATAAGAGCAGTATTTCTGTTGGCTTTTATGATTTAAAGTTTTTTTATTTTTATTTTAATGCTTTTGTTTATTAAAAGATGAAAGGTCAAGGGGATTTTTTATGATTCAAAATAGACAACTTGTTGATTCGCAAGTATTCAATAATTTTGGGGCCAGATGGGATTGTCTTAACTTTAAAGTTAATCAAAACTTTAGTAATTTAGAAAAGGTTTTGTAGTTGAAAGATTATAATTGTTTAACGTCACAAACGCTGCCATAATGAACCTAAAAAAACAAACTATAACTTAAAAACCAACCTCTACTCGAAATGACGTAACGCCTCGCTTGTCCTCGATTGACAACTCATTTGTGAACTTCAGTCCAGTGGTTTAAACAGCAGAAGGGTGCATAAAATAATGTAGGTAGTTTTCCATCCCTCTTTGGGATATATTTTGTAGTTTGATTTCAAATTAATATAATAATTAAAACTACAGAATCTTGATATCACCATGCATTTCTTAATTTTCAGTTCCAAAATAGATGACAAATAGACAATACATAGTAAATGCAGCAACAGAGAGATTAATAGAAAACATTATTTTATAACTTAAATGTACAAATTATTACATAACATATAAGAAAACCATAACTACCAAACGTAACAGCTGACACGGTAGAAAATAGACCTTAAAAAGCTAGTGACACTGCACTATGCTAATCTCCTACCACCCTTTGCGCCCAACCCTTTGCAAAAACCTGCATTCTTCTCCATGTATATTCATGTCCCACGAATTGACACCGTCACCCTACATCGTTAGCGAAACTAAAGCGTGCCTCAAGTGCCCAGACTATTTGCATAGTCTATCATAGGACCTCTCTTTTTAACGCACTTGAAATGAACGGGATAGATGATAATCCAGCGTTATCTGAAAGACGTAGGCCTGTGTTGGCAGGTTTAAACCTAGACTTAGTTAAAAGGAATAGTTTGAGTCTCTTTGATATTGTGAAGATATGTAATGTTACCTATGACGGAGGACGAGTAATGATCAGAATTTTGCGTGGCTACTAGAATTTGCGCAAATACGCAAAGGATTTGTTAAGGGTCTTACGTAACCCAATTAGTAAGAGATTAGACTGGTTGTTAATTGGTAGGCTTAGGTTCGGTCTATAGGTCGGTATTAATTGGTAGGTATTTAGTAAGGATACCGTTTATAATAATGGTACCTACTGATGATTTTCTAACATCTCTGGAATCTCTTTTAAGGGAGCAACACTTGATTTCTCTTTGAAAGAGGATTAATCCCTATTAACTTGTAATTTATTATGATGATCGTATTTATAAATTACACTAGCTTTTGCCCGCGACTTCGTACGCGTGGATTAATAGTTCCCGTTCCCGGGGGATTTCCGGGATGAAAACTATCCTATGTCCTTTCTCGGGTCCCAGACTATATCTGTACCAAATTTCATTAAAATCGGTTCAGTGGTTTAGGCGTGAAGAAGAGACAGACAGACAGACAGAGTTACTTTCGCATTTATAATATTAGTTTAGATTTAGAAAATACTCTAAATTCTCTCCTTCAACAAACATGGTCAATTTTCTTGCTCTAAAGTCTAAAACAACGCATTCCAAATTAATTCGTCCCTTGTGTTTCTAAGGGTGTTGCGACATTTTCCTGATTACAAATGGCGTCGCATCTTAAGCTGAAACGCAATTCCGCACCCCAAGTCTCATTATAAATATCTGAACACTTAGTCGTAAGATCTTAAGAAATTTCCTACATTTTTTCCCGGTTGTGCTTGCAAGTAACGGCGATAAGACCATCTGTGCCAGGAGCCGTTGAAGAAATTGTGGTTGGTTTAAGTGTAAATTGTGTTATTTCTAGTTGATCTAGGGTTGTTTTTAATTTGAAAGTTTTACTTGGTTTTTGTTGCATGAAAATGTTTTAAAGCTTTGAAGGCATGAGTTTGAATCACGTATTTTCTTGTTACTTATTAACACGATATTTCTTTGAAAACAACAATGGGATTAAGTTAGGGGCATCATTAACCCAAAAAAAACAGCTACATCTTTTCTTAAACAGCCGCTTTTGTTCTTATAATTAAGATCACAAGAACAAAAGATACTGAAGGACCAGACAGTGGTTTCCGTATTTTTTTGTCCTTCGAGCCGGATTCTGTTGAGTCCGTACCTCAGCTGTAAACAGACCATATTTATGAGCCACGCACACCCCAGTGTATACCGACACCTTATTTACAGGTCTGCCTACACCCTATTGTATTGTGAAGCTTGTTCCTCTTTTTTGTAAGAATACGGATTTCAGTGGTTTTCATTTAGCAGTATTTTGATTTAAATATATAAATAGAATCGTTTGCGATTCCGGTCATTTAATTAGACGGTAAAACGAAACAGTCCTTATCAACATAATTATCCGTAACAGTAAAAAAACTGAACCGAAAATAACAACGCGTATAGGATAACCAATTATTTGTTCCGACTCCCCTTATTGAAATAATCCAACTCATTTGGGTACATGTATGCCAACCAGTAATCAATTCTAACAAACAGGCTCATATCTACGGCAGAACCTTACAGCAAATTGTGCGTTGTCATTCCGTCTCTGTATTCTGTTGTCGCATTTAATCTTCAGGTATTAATGGACAGGAACTCAGTCAGAATCTTTCAGAGATATTGAAAAAGACAACAACTCTTATGTATTGCTTTAATCCATTTGATGGAGACGCCTGTCAGTAGGAATTTGTTGAAAACAATGATTTTAAAGTTATTGGTGTTTACATCATGCAGTTGAAACAACAAAACCTTGATTGAATATTTCATAAGCACTTCTTGCAAGATAATGTAAGACGACGGCCAAAGAATCTATGGATGGACTGTGTCAGGTATGACATGGCAACGGTTTCTTATGAGTTGGCGAGTAAGAAACCTAATAACCTCCTAATATATCCGATGACGACAGCGACGACGAAGTTCTGCAGCTCAAAAATGAACTACAAAAAGTAAACTTACAACTTAGCGCTGCTCACGAAGAAATAAATAACTTGTCATTAGAAAACTCGCAGTTAAAACAAGAAATAAAAAATCTCGACGCAAAACATAAGATAATGCAACAAGTTACTAATAAATTAACATCAGAGAAAACCGTTACCCCAAAGAAAAATGCAAAAAAAGTACTGACAAAATCATGTGCGAATGTTTCTACTACTCTTCCAGCAGTTGATATACCCTCGGCCTCGTCACCGTCGCCAACAACCAAGAATAAGCTCTCTAAACACAATATACACATGGAAGCACTTCAATCTCAAGAAAGGGAGCTGCCTATCGATCTTAAAAGCACCAAACATAAATTATGTATTATCAGTGCAAATAAAAATAACCAGATTTTGTCTATAGCCAAAAATACTTTTCAAAATTCTGAAGTTTGTCACTATCTTTTCCCGAATTGTGGCACGGAGCAGCTTATCAACAACTTGGAAAATAAATTAATAGAATATACAATGAATGATTTCTGCATTATCCTAATTGGAGAAAAAGACTTTCATAAAACTGAAAACTACGTGGATATAATTATAAAGCTGAGAGAAACATTGCAGAAATTACAGCACACGAATATTATAATATGTGTTCCTACTTTCAAATTAACTGATCATTCAACATTGTTTAACTGGCGCATAGAGACTTTTAATAATCTTCTTCATTTAGACTTGCAGACGCACAACTATGCAACGGCGTTTGACTCTAATTTAAACTTGTGTTACGATTTTACAATGTTCTCTAAGTTCAGTAGAAAAGTAAACGACTGTGGTATCCGAAATATGTTTTATAATCTGTCGGTTGTAATAGCTGATTATTATTTATTTTCTCAACCATTAAATGTAGCTGACAATCAAACAAACATATTGTCTCCACGATGCAATTTTTTTCTTTAATCATCATTTAAATATAATGCATCAAAATATTGCCGGACTTTTAAATAAGTCCGACTTACTGGTTATTTATATAGAGGAATTATTATGTAAACAAATTAATTTAGATGTTATATGTATTACCGAACATTTCATAATGTCTGGCCAAGAGAAACTTCTACATATACCGAATTATAAGCTAGCGGCATGTTATGCTAGACAAAACACTAAGCGTGGTGGAGCCTGTATCTTAGTAAAAAAAGGCATCGAATATAAAGAATTACCTGACATTGTGAGACTTTCGGTTACAGGAATTATTGAATGTTGCGCAATTGAATTACCTTCTCAGAAACTTACAATCGTATGTGTGTATAGACCACCAAAAACTACTTATCTACAACAATTTTATGAAAACCTAGATATAATGCTAAAAAAGATCACCAAACCTAATAAAAAAATAATATTGTGTGGAGATTTTAATATAGATATTTTGAAAAAGAACAGAATTAGCATGGATTTTGAATATTTTCTGATGAACTACGACTTAAAGCTAGAAATCAATAAACCGACCAGACCTCACAGTAAAACTTGCATAGATAATTTTGCACACAATTCAAAACAAAGCTGCCAAAGTGAAATAATTGATTTCGGATTATCCGATCATACGGCTCAAATATTTACAATGAAAGTTAATAAGTTCAGTCAAATTAAAACATGGAAAACACTAAGACGAGATATATCCGATGAAAATTTAATTATTTTTAGAAATCATCTCCAAAACTTATCGTTTTCTGATATATATAGCACAGAGGATCCTAATGAAGCCTATGATAACTTTATAGAAATATTTAAACTCCTTTACGATCTATGCTTCCCCTTCAAAACAGTAATATTACGTACTGAAAAAAAAATTCAATGGGTGTCTAGAGGCATTAAAATCTGCAGCAAAAAACAACGCCAATTACTTTGGAAACAAAGACTATATCCTACTATTGAAAATAAAACGACATTTAAAACGTACTCAAAAAGATTTAGAAAAATTATCAAACTGACCCAAAGAGCACAGAACAACTTTTTAATTAAAAATTCCAAAAATAAATCTAAAACATCCTGGCAAGTAATAAATAAAACAAAATCTATAAGTGAACCTATAACAAGAATAAAAAAACATGATTTACTAGTAACTGACCCTTATGAGATAGCTCAATCATTCAACATTTTCTTTATTGACCAGATCTCAGATCAACCCCAGAACACAACTAAAAATACTGTTAAAATAACATCTAACCCTCATTCTATCTTTATGGCCCCTGTTGTCCCTCAAGACATTACAAGGGTAATCAAATCTTTAAAGAACAAGAAGAGTTACGGATATGACGGTATTTCAACAAACGTTATAAAATTTGTGTGTTCTACAATAGCTAAGCCACTAAGCCACATTATTAACGCAAGCATATCCGCTGGAACGTTCCCCAATAGTCTTAAAACCACAATAGTTAAACCTCTCCACAAGAAGAACAACAAAGAAGACATGGCTAACTATAGGCCAATAGCTTTAATCCCGGTATTTTCAAAAATAATAGAAAAAGTAATTTATGAGTCATTTTATTCATTTCTGACAAAATATAATATATTATGTGAGGAACAAAATGGTTTTCGTAAAAATAAAAATATTAATATGGCTATATACGATTTAATAAACAAAATCATGCTTAATGTAGATAAAAAAATACCAATTTGTGCCATTTTCACCGATATGACCAAAGCTTTTGATTACGTGAACCATGAAAAGCTTTTGGTCAAACTTGAGGCTTACGGTATACGAGGGAATGCTCTAAATTTAATAAAATCATACCTAAATGGACGTTTGCAACACACAGAAATCTCTAAAATATGCGTCAAATCAAAACGTGAGGTGAAATATTTATCTAGCCCTAGGGAAATTAAATATGGCGTTCCACAGGGCAGCGTTTTAGGGCCATTATTATTCTTGCTGTATATAAATGATCTACCCCGGCACATCCCATACCCTTGTGTATTATTTGCCGACGACAGCACGGTCCTAATAGACTGCCTCAACAAAGAAATGTATGAAAACGAAATAAACAATTCTCTAAAATTAATAGTAAACTGGCTCAACGAAAATAATCTTATCATAAATCTCAATAAAACAAATATAATGCATTTCTATCAAAAAATTAGTCCTCTTGCCCTAAATATCAATTATAAGGGACAAACTATTAATAGTGTTAACGTGGCAAAATTCTTAGGTGTATTGATTGACAGTCAATTAAATTGGAAACCACAGGCTGAGGAAGTTAGCAAAAGATTAAGTACATCTGCGTATGCTCTCTATAATCTTTCCAAAAAAGTTAACATTGACACATTAATGGTTGCATATCACGGTTTGGTGGTCTCTGTTCTAAGGTTTGGTGTAGTATTTTGGGGTAATTGTTCCGAAAGGGAGTCTGTATTTAAAGCCCAAAAACGGTGCATAAGATCCATTTTTAATCTCAAGGTTACAGATAGTTGCATCCCTTTTTTTAAGAAATATAAAATCCTCACTTTCCCCTGTATTTACATTCTCGAAGTAGCCATATTTGTCAAAACTAACATGCATCTTTTTCCCACATTAAATGATACGAGGATACGAACCACTGCCATGAGATCAAAATATCAGAATTTATTGCACACTGGTAGATATAACACTGCTTTGCTTAAAAAAAATATTATTGGCATGGCACCTATTATTTTTAACAAATTACCAAATAGTATTAAGGAACAGCCCTTAAAAAAATTTAAGAAACTCCTGTCGTTGTTGCTGATAGAGAAATGTTACTACTCTGTTACGGATTTCATAAATGATAAATTTTAATATTGCTTTATCATATCTCAATTATTATGTAAATAAATTTAAACCTAACTGATTTAAGATCTCCTTTTAAATTTAAGTATTTAGTTTCTAGAATTAGCTGTAAGTCTACAACTGAATTTTTGTATGCCAACAGGCAGAATGTACTGGGAACATATATTTCAACCTAACAGCATTATTGTAACACCTGCATTCGATACAAATAAAGAATTATTATTATTATTATTTTGGGATGTGCTTTTGCTTCTCAGCGTACTGGTATTTTTAACTACATTTACGGGCCGAAACCAAAGTAAATGCAGCGTGTGGTGTGTTATGTTGATGTGTGAGGTGTGTTGTGATGAGGACCTATTTCGTTTTCTTCTATTTGCATGAACTTTCTAACAATGCGACATGTATTCAAAATTGCAGCTTTTTGCAGGGTGATGTAAAGTGTTTCTTTTAGGCTTAGTAATTTGAGACTATGAAGTAGGTGATTTGGGATAACACCTGTAGTTGAGAGGACTATGGGAACCACATAAACTTTTTCTTGGCGCCATATTCTTGTTACTTCCTCTTTGAGTTCTGCGTATTTGCTAATTTTTTCGGTGATGGTTTTTTGTATATTGTGTGTGTTGGGAACAGCAATATCTATTAAGTACGTAATTTTGTTTATTTTATCCTGTAGTATTATATCCGGTCTATTATAATGAATTGTCCTGTCTGTGAGAATGGCGCGTTATTATTATTATTATAAGAGGAATATGGGAGGAGACATGATGCGCCGACCTCAGATCATTTTGGGATAGGGACAGGAATATGCTGATTTGACATTTGCAAGATGTTAAAGCATCAAGATTAGAGACTTATAGTTTCGCATTGATCTTAAATGAGTTGTAAATAAAGATTTCGATTTCAGTATCTTTTAAAAATATAATAAAAATATCAATCTTGTAAAAATAGAGTTTATTACTACAAAAATGATACTCTCTTTATTTACTTGTTCTGAAATGTGTACATACACTCGTTCGTAATGTAATTTCCCGAGAGATACAAAGTGTTTGTTATTTAATTATCTCGCTGAATTCTGTACACGTTGGATAAACTAGGTTATAAAACAAAAATATTTGACAACGTGTTGTCGTGTGAACATGCTTCTTTAAACTGAAAAAATGTGTACGCTTTAGAAAACAATCGTAACTTTGTCGTCGTAACATTGTTCTTATGAAAGTGAGTTTGTTTACTTGTATGTTATATTTACTTGGTTCGAATGCTGTACACTTTTATAAAAAGCAGTCCAATTCTCCAGCTAAATAAAAAATATTCGCGGATCCAACAACCTAGCATACATTTTTTTTACACACGTAAAAAAATGTATGCTAGGTTAGGTAGGACATCCTTAATGGATTCCCTCCGCCGTGTAGAGGAGGGGTCTGTCAGACTCCTGTGGACTAAATCCACGCTACTGGCGGGTGAGTGCGGGTACACAATTGCAAATATACTCCAGCGGTTGTCTAGTATACTTCACGTCAGTCTATCAAACCCAGCTTTTTGACTTTTTCTTTCTTTTTAAAAAACCTTTTTCACCTCTTGGAATTTCTCGTGTATCGTGGGTGCGTTTACAAACATTTAAACTGACATACTCTATCAACCAGACCCGGAACAACTATCTGTAGGTCATACAGATATTTGTTCCTTGCGGGGAACGAACCTGCGACACGTAGCTTAACAGTCAAACGCTTAGCCACTGGGACAACCGTGTCGTCAACTAGTATAAATATTTTTTATCTATCTTTTATGTTGCACCAGTCATACTTAGTGTCTGCATCGTGCTTAGGCTAGCTAAGCCCAACTTTGTATTGTATAGTTTAACTTCTGCAAAAAGCTTTTAAATAAATCAGGAACAAAGCAACCTCATCCTTTTGCCTATTCATTAATATTTATCACCAATAGATCTAAAATTGCAAAGTCTTCAGACGATGATGTCACTCAATTAGCCTATCAGCGGTAGTACTTCATTAACGCAGCATAATTACTACGCACGCGCCATACTGATCTATTCTTTCCTTGACAGTACGCAAACGTAATTTATTAGCTCCTAGTTCTATTGTAAGACAATGCAGGCTATTTATATGGTTCTGTCGTAGAGTCAAGCGTATTTGTTGAAACTGTATTTTGGCTCGAAAGACGATCCTTGGCAACGTTTTAAGTTATGTTGGGTACACATCTTGGTGAGTGCACTGAACCAAGTAAAACTTCTAAGACAGTCTTGCTTGATATTGGACTTTAGAGAATAAGGTTATAGATGTTAAAGTTGATAGGAAACAAATCGAGCGGCCAATGGTATCATTTTTTTTTTATATATTAGCCTGATCTGTCCCAATTCTGGGCAAATGCTTCCTTCCATTCCTTCCACTTCTCGCGATGTTGCGCCAGTTAGTGAGAAAGCCATCCAAGGCGTCTCGGCACCTCCTCCTCGGTCTACAACTTTGATTACTCAATAAAAACTGTAGCAGATTGCACTGGAAGTTCTGAACTGCATCAACCATTCAAAAACACATAAAAAAGCTTCTAGATCATCAAAGTGTAATGAACAATATAGCGGTCATGAGAATCGTTTCGACCGGACGCATAAATATGAATTTAGCAAGATGACCAACGCATCCTGTTGTAGTCCCCCTACGGGGTAATTCGCGTAACATTACTGCCGAAAATTGTTCTTTTATCCCGTGACTTGACATCAGAGACCTCAATAATAAACAAAAAAATGGAGCAGCATTAGGAGATATAAAGGGCGGTCTTTTGTCATCAGTGGTAGCGGTACGATTATCTTTTATTTTCTTTTTGTGTTATAGGATAGTAAATGAAGATGTGACGGCTTCCATCTGATAAGTGGTGTTGCTTGGTCTTCATTTATGATGGACACATTCCCTGTGAAATTAATGGGTCTTGTTGGTGATGGTCACAACATTCATATCTTTCTATAGAAAAGCCCTAGTTTTGCAGAAATCTATTCGTATTTTATCGCCGAATGGCGTTTTATTTGCGCCTTTTCAGTGTTCCACATTTACATTACAGCATTTCCCATACGAAATTCCTAACCCCGAATCGTATTTCGTAGATTTAAACACGCCCACAACATATTTTTCGGATTTCATTCCGTTTACTTCAATTTGGTTCTCCTGTTTACGTTCCTTTAAACTTGCTTGTTTTATTATCAAACACACAATCTTCAATTCCAATTACTTACTTAGTTTATTGCTTAAGTGAAAGTTTCCATGTAGTATTAAATTCACTGGTCTCACGATCGCGTAATTTTTCAAAACTGTGAAAGGACAATTTGAGATTTCAATTATCATACTTCGGTACTCTCGCAAGCGTTATATGCTTGATTTTATGGCATATTTAATATGCTTTGCCACTTTTACTTTAATTTTTTTTTACTATAAATATTCTCTAGGCACAAATTTCTCTTCACAAACAGCTGGTACAATTTTTCCAAGAAACTGTCTACTCTCAGATGTAACCAATAACTTTGGTAATCTTTCAATGTCAACTCCCAAGTTGTGATAATATCACAAGGACATCATAAGACGCATTCTATTGCTCGGCATATCTCTGTCATGACAATGAAACGGCCAACGACGGCAATGGACGGCCAACAATAGCCAATGTTAGAGATATTATGCTTAGATAAACTGACGATGTTCAGATGGCTTGCAGAATAAGATAGTTACTTTGTAAGATAGAATTGTAAAACTGAGTAAAAGTTATGGTCATTGCGAAGTGTGCGAATGGAGGTTATTGAGTTGGTTTTTGCAATGAAGAAAGTATAAAGATTCACAAAATGTTTTAAGCTAAATATATGAACAGCGTATTCCCTGTATACCTCTTTACGTACAAACACAATTAGTGAATTCGCGTCTGATCGTATAATATCGACTGAATGAATTTCCAGCGGGGAATGGTGAGTGAGACCCCCTAATCACTTTCAGGATCGTTCATACCAAGTTAATTCAATGAAATTTCCTAGTTACCGGCGCCGGCAATTTCCTCCAAGACGAGTAAATAAGTAAAGGGTTAAGGGAAACGCGTATTTTACCACTTAAGGAAATTCATGTCTGTGTTAGTATGGAGAAGTTACGTTGGTAACCCTTAAAACTTTGGTAAGACTGTCAAGTTTATTGCTTAAATACTTCGAGTGTCTTTAAGGGGTTTGCGTATTGAAGAATACGCAACAGTACATAACAAGCATAATATAAGCGAAATTGATAAAACGCCCCATTCAGATAAATACTTTAAATTCTTTGTCAAAAACGAAAGTATTGTTAGTTTAGTCAGCCAACTAAATCAAATTGATCAATGTCAAACCTATAAAGTTTATAATTAAAACAATAGTACCTACGGTCTAAAATTCAAAACCAGGTATTCTCAAATATCGGGATAATTACCACGCATGAGCGGGTATAGTAATTGAATACCGTACTCCATAATCATAAGCCTTTGTTACCATTAGCTTTATAGTTATGTCGCAGAAGACCTTAAGCAAAAGTCACATTGGTGTTGCTTGTTACTAAATAGTTCTAGCTGAGGTTAATCACTTGATTAATCTATTATCTCATTGCGACGCGAGATCAGATGTTAAATGAAAAGCCGTGTTATAGCTGTAGGAAAACACTTGGCTGACGATATTCTGATCTCAGATGCAGATAATGAAATCTACGGTAAAGAAAATTTTGATCAGGAGGTTAGAATAGAAGATCAAATGATGAATGGATTGATGTTAATGATGGTAGACTGGAAGTGAAAGTAGAAGTTATAGATGATGAGACGTAAAGAATGAAAGAAGAGATGCTTTAACGTTACATAAATGTATGTAAGAGAACAACGATGATGTTTATCGGTGACTTTACGACGTCAGGTCGTTGAAAACAGACCTAAGATTTTTTACCACGCATTGTTGTTAAATACCAGTCAGCTAAAACATAAACAAAGCACGTAACCCACGTATCTCCTTACAGCAGTATGCTGTAGAATGTTTGCTCATAAAATACTAATCTCCATGCAATTTAAGCTCAAAGACAAAGACTTACGCCTCATATGTGTAGTGTTGTTCCGTCTCGAAAGCGTCCTTTATCTTACTGGCATGTGGCAGCATTCTAGACACAATACCACCGCCTCTCGTATTCTCCCCGTAAAAGTTTAAATTAGCTCAGCTTTTAACTTTCATTTCGCATTCAAAATTCTGTCTTCTATAAAACTCATTACCTTTTTATGCGTATTTGAATAAATACATTTTGTTGTTTACTGGACTAATCAAATTTTGGGTTTAGTGCTGTTTTACTATGTAAACTGAATTACAAATCTGCATGTTTAGAATTTAGTGTTTCTCGTTAAATTCAATAAATACGTACCTACCTACTTTTTAAGTGTATATTGAATTACAGTGTACTTTTAAAAATAAATTAAGCTTGCATGCAAATCTCGTGCTTCATATCGCAAGTTTTATCACAATTAATAATTATTTAAGTTGTAAACCACGTTCACAGAGTTAGTTTTGCATAATCACAGCTATTAACAAAAACGCACAATTCTCAACCGCTAACTTGCAAAATACTACCAAAGCTTGAGCGCACGCGTTGACTCTGTGTGTATTGACATTTCCTCCCACACCCTGCTCAATAATTCTAGACGCGGCGGCCAAAAGAACTTAAGTCAATTCTTTCTCAGAAACCATAAGAACTTAACTCAATTTTGTTCAAAATTGACTTAAGCTCTTATGGATTCCGAACAAAATTGACTTAAGTTCTTTTGGCCGCCGCGTCTAGAATTGTGCCATTAGTAGGGTTTACAGAAGACCGTTTTCCGACACGTCAGGAATTTTCGCAGCCGGTAATTTCGGCGGAATTTCAACAGTTAGGATATTAAAGATGAAGATTACAAGCTCCATGATCGAAACTGAGGAACTCGAAGAGTATTTTTGCTTTGTTTTTAGTAACTAAAATTTCAAAAGCTTTTTTTTTTTTTTTTAAATATGTCTTAACAATTTACGATTGCCAAGATTATCTGGCTATACCATGTCTACACATCTTCAGTCTACAGTTTATTTATCACCAGTCTATATTCTATCTTTTTCTCAAGATTGAGTGTACTTACTTACTTATTGTAATATCTGTACCTTTCCCTTTGGGAAAAACAACCGTGATTTTATATTACCTAAAGATTTTTCCCGTACGCTGACCTTCTGATGACCCTAGTAGCTACGGGGCAACATGGAAGAAATCTCCCATTTATATGAATTGTTTACCAGAACATATGGGGTTTGTTTTATTACTTTTGCGAATGGCTGCCGGATGCTATTATACATGTTTGGGAGTTTTTTGCCCTTGTGTGGGTTGTTTTTGTATCGTAGAAAATAAGGATTTGGAACTTAAAATATCTGACTTGTTTCTAGTTCTATCAGTAATATGATTCGGATACAAATGATCTTGTATTCCTAATGTTACATATATTATATTCCATAAAGTTTTCCGTATTCCTCCTGCGTATTTGTTTCCAAAACCAAAATTAAACACACAACTAACATTATTCTATACTATCAGCAGTTCGTAGTGAAATCACTGTCGGTTCACGGTAAATCAACAAACTATTGGTAGTTCGTTAATCAGAATTCTAACTCTAGTCCCGTTTATCCAGATTATTCCATATTGATATCTTATTTACCTCGTCAGAATTCTGATGAGGTTCAATTAAGGTTGGAATCTGGTCGAGCCGTAAAAATCGAGATATTTATACGGAAGATCTGATGCAAAAATAACAACAAAACACCGAAACGCCGGTCCCTTTTCTTAGTTATAAATAAAGCCATTAAAATAAGGAAAATCATAGCAAAAGTCATATTAGTCACGACAAACCCGTAGGTGACGAGCGCGAAATTAAAAATAGAACAAAATATCGCGAGATTACCCAATGACCTTGCTCATAATTCTGGTGCAAAAACTCACTAGTATTTACAACACCCACATCCTTCGCCAGTAGAGGAAAGGGTTATGTTTAGATAATATTACTTTGCTTTAAGAACGAATGTCCTGAGAATGGTAAACTCAACAATCTGGATTGGCTTAACGATACCATTCACCAAGATGACTAAGACATTTACGCCATTTGCGGCAAGGAATGATTGTTAAAGGCAACTAGTCTTAACTACACAATCAGAAGTTCCCAAGTTATTAACTCCAATTAGAAAAGGACAATTTTCTTGAAAATTCTAATATAAATGGAAAAGAACCATTATTACCAAATCGATGGTCTAAGCCCACTCCCAATAATGCAAAGGAAGTGAGTGAAGTGACAAGCGGTCACGTCATCAAGGAAACGGCCGTAGATTGGCCTCGTCGGGCCTTAGAGGACGCCAGTCGAGCGTGTACGTTGAAAAAGTGCCACCACAAAGTGCGAATATTATGTGAGCTATCAGGAGACTTTCAGTTTCTTTTTGGTTCTTTTTGTTCGTGCTATATGTTAGCTAATGGGTTTCTAAGTATCATGGACTTCAAGCTTTTTACCGCACAGTAAACTAAACTGTTAGTACGCTTCTGGTATGTCGGCTAAGTTTTTGCTGACAATGATAAAGAATTTAGCGACATATTTTCCGTTTGAAAAATCAAGGCACAGGCGGACAAAAAAGTTAGAAGGAAGTAGGAAATTGACAATATTATCAAGGAAGTGTTTAATAGTTCCGGTGTTTAAAGTAATGACACCAAAATGTCTGCTTCATTTAAGAAAATAGCGCATCAAACAGTGAAACAGTTGTTAGTATAAGTGATAAGGGTCTTGTTCATGATTCCCATCCCATCGTTCGAAGGGCAGACTTAATTCACGTTCATTTCGGACAATGGATACCACAAACTAATTTAATGGTTAGGAATATTCCAAGAATGCTCAAGACTAAGGATTCATTGAAGGAACAAAGGTCTTGAATAATTCCCGAATCAATATGCCTAGAATGAGGTTTCATCTCTTTTCGACTTGCTCTTCTCGGTGTTTTAAAGAAAAAACTATTTGCTAATTAAATACCACAAGTTTATGAAAGCACAATTGATGTTTGTAAAACTAAATACCTAAACAATAATTTGCTAGCATACATCAATTAGAGTAGAACAACTGTGTTTCAAAGACAAAACCACTGACGGAACAAATGAACTATAGTTTGTCTGCAACCGCGAAACAGACGGTGCACCAAATAAACTTGGAAATACAAATGGAGTAATTGGTTTTGCAGCTCGCTCGTATTCTTACATGACTGACAATTGTTAGCGCTAAATACCAGTGAAAAAGTGGTTCTGTATCAATTTGTTATACCGTTTGCGGAACAACGAGATGAATACAAAAGTAGATTGGGTGATATTGAAATTTGTTTTGATAAAAGATTCTGATATAAGAACTGCGTAAAAGAACATATTTCTGAATCTTATCGTTCCGAGTTTGCGAAATGAAGAACAAGAATTGAGTCTTATGAAATAAAAAATATCTCACATTTTCATCGTTCGAAGAATTAGTACCTTCCAAATATAGTGAATGATCAACATTTTATAGATTAAAGCATTGGGACCGTTTATACGTATCATGTGATGTGCATATTATAGTAAATTCGTCTCAAATATTCGTAGCGATTTATTCAAGCGAAACTGTCTGGCGATGTACGAACTGGATAAATTCATATTAAGTTTCGGGTTATTGTCATCGAAAGAACTTCTGCTTGATCAAATATTTCGAGGATAAAATGGTAATGCTGAGGCGTGTAATGTGTTTTAAAGTACTTTATATTCAATTAATCCTAAAGATGTATGCGAATTTCTAACGAAACAATTTATAAGGAGTCCTAGTTTTAGAATTACTTATTGGAGTTTCATAAGACCCCCAAATTATTTACAAAACATTTCGAACATAGTCTAGGCTTTCCTCACGGAGAAATTGAGCTAATTTATCATTGTTTTGAACCAGTCCTGACACAGATTTGAATTTCAAATTGCGGTCCTCTCTTTGATTTAATAGCTCTTTAGGAACGAGGTTTTGATCGTGAATATAATTAGGCCTGCCCTACTATTGTGTGCCTTTAGTTGGTTTATCACAATTTGTGGCAGTAACTACGAGGCCTTGAGAGCTAATCTAGTTCTTGTGTAGTTTTAGCTTAAATAAAAGACAAAACTTAGTTTAAAATTTTCATTTTTCTATAATATTTACATCAAATCTTTATTTGCCTTCTATTTAATTTTAAACCCACCTCGTTACAAAGCTTGCAGAACCCATAACGCGGCAAGTATCAAAAGTATCTGATGACAATACGCGATCGGACGTGCGGCCGTTAACGCTCTGTTTGGCATCCATGTCGCACCGAACGTGGATATCGAAGCTATACGACTGAGGCAAAAAACTGTAAAACGTTTTGAAAATAAAGGCAAATAAGTTACAGGCAATTTTGGGTACTTAAAAGCTATGAATCTTATGTCCAACGACATTTAAGCGATGATAAAGGATCAAGATCTGAACACAAAATAGATAGCTGTCAAATAAAGTCCTGCTTGAAAAAAAATAAGAAAAGATTGTCATGCTAAATGTCAACACAGAAATGTATGAATTTGTGGGAAGTAATCAGATTCTGCGAACATAACTGTACTGAGCCAGAAATTGCTACAATATATGACCATCGTCCACGTAAAACCAGTCTCTTTCGACTCCAAACACTGGTGATTAAGTAGCCGATATACTTGTTTTTGTCATTACTAGGTCAGACTATACACAAAAAAGGCTTAGTAAAAACACAATTCAAGTTACCGTGTTGTAGCAAAAAAACTTCATAATGAAATCGTTTTCATCTAACTAAGGATTTTTAATTAAAAAGATGTTACGTTATGATTATGATAGCCGTCCCAATTTTTGTAAATCTCTTTGTGAAGTTTTTCACTTTTCCTAATTGTCCGAGATTGGCGTTAGCGTTTACTTTTTCGGAAATATCTTTTCTTTTGTTTAAAAGTAAGAAATTACTGTAACTGTTGTTTTTTATCATTCTTTAAAAAGCTCAAAAAGATCTTACAGTTCCAAGCTCCAACCGCACGTCTGTAGTTGGTTAGTTAGTTTTCGGCGAAACTTGGGAGCTGGTCTCATCTCACTCGCACTGTCTTTCATATTCTTTTTCAGATATCGACCAAAATTACTGTCCTTCTACAGTTATCAGCCATAATGTTCGCACACATTTTGGACAAATACACGTTAATTGATAACAACAAAAGCCGTTTCTTCTACATATAATGTATGTAACAAATAAAAGGTATAATGCAAATGGACAAGCAAGCTTTGTGCTGCGTACGTATGCATTCATTCGAAATTAAATGATGCTACTGCGCAAAAACGTGTGTATTTTATTGACAGCCAGTGTCATTGCTTTGGGAGAACGAATGGAATTGAAGTTTTTGAATGTTTATTCACGTTCAATTTTGGATTCGAATTGCGTTTGAATTAACGGTCGACTATGTGGGATTTACCTTTAGTATCTACTAGCTTATAACTCTTGCTTCTACTAATTACTTTTTACTATTTAAATCTGGATCTCTTAAGTTTGAGTGAAACTGTTTCTTTTAAATACGCTTGCTTCACCTTAGCCGTATATAATGTGGATGAACTGGGCTAGGAGGGATGGCGAGAAGCATGGAAGAAGAAAACATGCTGCGCCGAGCCCTAATCGTTTATAAAAAATTCAGGATAACGCTGATGACTATACTTATTTAGGTACTAAATTACATGATTTATCAGCACGCCTTCCGAATTACTTCACACAAACAATAAACAGTCTAACATTCCAAGAATTGCTTCTAAGTTAGCCATATCGGGTTACTTATGATTATCATCATTCCAAGTGTCCGGAATATGATGTCATGGTCACGGATCTCCACGTGGCTCATCATAATCAACCATTTACTTCCATGGGGGGAAGTGGATTCGCAAATTATGGTACTAGGTAGGTAATTTGGGTACTAGGAACTTACTAAGTACAGGACGTAGGGTCTCGTTCCGTCAAACAGTCTTCCGCCTTCCCAAACAAGGGCAACTGGACAAAATAATATCGTGAATTTATGGCTAGATGTCACTTGAAACGCCCTGAGGGGACATAACGTCCTTTCAAAAGGTCAGGTATTCACTACAAGCGCGTACATGTACGACAAGAAGTATGAACATGGATGAGGTACCTGGGGTAATATGTGTCATGGATTTATGTAGGAACATTCGGCCTTTGCGTATGAAAAACAACGTCAGCTTATATCTGTTCTTCAAAAATATCAGGTGGCTTGTATGGACGAAGCAAAAGAAGTAAGAATCGCAGCAGGGGCGTTCTGACTTACCATTATCATCATCTTTCTGCTGGCCATATCTAGATAATGATGATAGGGTCGGCGGAGTACGGAAGTTTCTACTTCCGTACTCCGCCGACCCTATCATCATTATAGAGCCTTCTGGCTCTTACTCCATACTTGCCTATTTTTAGCCGTCTCAGCAGTCACCTGCTTTCATGCTATTTCAATTTGGCTCGGTTGGGGCACTGCTGAGCTGCGTGTCGCGGATTCGATCCCCGCACGGAACAAATATTTGTATGTCGTACAGGTAGTTGTTTCGGGTCTGGTTGTTTGTTTATGTGAGTTTTAATGTTTGCAAACGCACTCACAATACAGGAGAAATTCCTAGTGTGGGGCAACGTTTTTAAAAAAGAATTTAATTTCTGCCTTACTCCTATGGAAAAATAGGTTTGAGTATGTATCTGTATGACGTCGTAGATCTCGAGCAATTCACAACCAACGGTCAACCGTGTAACCGTCACATGATTCCTCGCATTATTCAATTAGACTCGCAAATTGTCCAAAATCGCAACTGACGGATCGCCTTTGTAGTGGATAAACGGCTCAGTGGCTATTAGTATGATCACGGATGTTTTTGTACCATGTTCGCCTTCTATGTGAGAGGACTACTGATATTATTTTTAAAGAATAAAATATCTTTAAGACAACACATTTCATTGTAGTAACAAAGGAATATGTTCTGTCTGAAAAATATGTGGAAACAGATTTTAGGCATAACAATATCTAAACCGATATTAACGCAAAATATTCTCAGTGGACTAATATATCTTTAATTTTTAGGGTTCCGTACCTCAACTGGAAAAAGCGGAACCCTTATTGGATCCCTTTGTTGTCCTTTCTGTCAAGATCTATTATTTCGGAAACGCGTGGAGGTATCGAGTTGATATTAAAACCATATTCCCATCTCTATGGCCACTTTGTGCTGCGGAAATATCAACCAACCAGCCATATCATTTGACTGCGTAGACTAACGCAGTCAAATGATATGGCTGTTTATGTCTCAAGTATTTACAAAACCCTCGCTGCGCAAGTTTGACTCGCTCTTAGCCTTTTTTTTATAAACATCTGTCTGTGTGTTATAAACAACTAGCTTTTGCCCGCGGCTTCGCTCGCGTTAAATTCGGTAGCGCCTTATTGATTTGTAATAGCAACGCTAAGTTTTCCCGTTTCTTCCCTCTTTCTCCCTCATATCCCACTCTTTAAAAAAAAGTAGCCTATGTCCGTCTCCCGGCTCCCAACTATCTCTGTACCAAAATTCATCAAAATCGGTTTAGCCATTAAAGCGTGAAGAGGTAACAAACAAATAAACTCACTTTCGCTTTTATAATATTAGTAAGGATATCTCTGATAACGTGCTGATATATTCAAATGACAAACACACTACAGATTTCTACTATATCTCCTGATATATTCAATTACGGGTCGTAATCCGTAACGCCAACATATTCGATAACAATGAATGAACGTCTCGTACTCACGTAGTACCAGTAGTACTGTAGTAGTACATCGATACTCCACCCATTGGCGTTCTGCCAGCACACGTTTGACGGTTTATGCTTCCCTGGTACTTTATATTTTATTGCTGTACCACTTTCTTCTGCAAGTACTTGTGTATTCTGTGTGTTCGTAACTTTATATGACTTCTTTTGTAGAGGAATCTTCTGATTTTCTTTAGACTAAGAATAAATCTGATGATGAAATTTCATAGTCTTCTCTTCTCATAGGTGACCTAATCATCTTTAGTTTCTTCGTACCTTTAACGTCACAAGGTAGCTGTCGGGTCAGCTTCTTCGTTTTGTTATTTATTTATTTATTATTTATTTAACACTTCAAGTACAAAGTACAGAGGCGGACTTAATGCCATAGGCATTTGTTAATCATTCTTATCTTCTCTCTCCCTATTTTTCTTATAAATTGCCACACCAGTTGATTATATTCCTTCTTTATAGTAAACCTTGGATTAGGATAACAACCTGATTTATTTCATGCTTTTGTTTGAATCTAAGTTTAACCTCACGTGGAAGAGATCCTTTATATTTTATAGTAAACACAATACGTGCCGTATCTGCAAATAAACCCATTGTTGTCCATCTTGGCGTATGAGGTAAATAGGTGCGTCTATTGTTCCGATTATAACATGACTTGAGTAAAAATGGAAGGACATTGTGGAGGATTCTAAGCTTGATATCTAATATTTTCTGCCCTCATAAAGTTCAATAGCTCATTCATTGTATATTGTCCTTTTTAACAATCTCCTTCAATGTATACACACAGCTCATTTGTAGAATATTGTCCCTTGTAAGCGTCTTCTTCAATATATGCACACAGCTTAAGTTTTCATTAAACTCTTAAAGGCGAGAGTTCATTGACGACATCCATTGTCCGGCAATAATCCCTCGATTAAGCCACTTCAATAACATTGTGGACTTACAATGCAGTCAATTGAAAATAAACTGTATTGCAGCGGTAGCAAAGTTGAATATAGTGTATAATTTAATATCATAAAGACAAGGTGATAGGAAGTCGGTTTTGTAATATTATGGCTCAAGTATTATATAGGTAATGAAATTGTGTTTGTAATCATGGCTGTACGCCAACCTCTGTGTGATTATGTTGCCTTGGTAGTTGTAGACACGTGGTTGCGTTTTATATGGCCATATACAACGCAACCACCATATACAGTGCGCTTTTTATGGAAAAATTGATCGTTATATTTGTCAATAGGGTTTAATTTTGGCTGGTGAAGATGGGTCATTAGCTTAATTAAATGTTTCTTGCGTTGATTTATAGCTTTAGTTTTGATGAACTAACACGAGCATAAGCATGATGGTAAACCAAACAGCAAAAACGGAATGTAGCATATTACTTGTGTCTCCGTAAATGGTCTAGCCTGTAAAAAGTTCTCAATTTCCTTGGCATAAGCAACAATAACTGTTGTTTCACCTACAAATAAAGTTTCTCCGTGACATAACAAACAATTGAATCAATCTATTGCGTAGGCTCTTTAATTGCTCTCTACTGATATGTCGCCCACAACCAATTTGGAATTATCCAAGATCAGAAAGGAAAAAACTATGTGCAGAGGAATTTTCTTCCGTTCCATTATCATAGTTCCACTAGTCCAATTAAAATTGCACATGTGTATTAAAGCTAAGTGCATTATTTTGTTCTGAATCATAGGATTTTGTTCTAGTAAAAGATTGAGCAGTCATGATGCATCCGTTATTTATACCAGCAGTTACAAACCAACAGTTGTTTTTCGAAACAAAGGCTTTTGAGACGATTCTTGGAATAACTGCTTATTTTATGAACGTTGAGCTGGGTTAATCAAAACCGTTGAAAGGCTAGTCACGATGATATTTTAGACAGATTTTGAAGCAATTAATGTCTCAGTAGTGGTGAACTGAAGAATTGCAGCTGGTTAATGGCAAAAGACTCGTAATAGACTCGTAGATATTAGACTCAAAACAAAACTAGCTAAATGTGGAAGTACTGTAAGTACAATTCTGTCTAACCCTTGACCTATGAAAATGATAGACGTGATGTTATGCTGTGGATAATTTAATTATAGATAGTTTAAAGAAAATAGACTTAGAGAAGTCTTTTGCCCAAAATATAATCACCGTTCAACGGTTTTTTTTTCTCTTTTATTTCTACTCAGTTGCTCCTTAGTAAACAATCAGAATAATTACAAGGAAATCCTGTTTCTACGCAACATTTGGTTCACATTTGTTTCAAGTCAGGTCCATGACAAACCAATTTGGCGGAAAGGAACCGACCTTCACGAAAACAAAAGTTGTCTAAATATGACCAAGCATTCACCGTGACATGGCTTTGATCACTCCATTCGATTGGAAACGTGACCGACGAGGGTTTCGTACACAATCCCATATTCGAGAGAATTGAGGGTAGTTGGATTTTTAACAAAGCGGACAACGAAATCGGATTGGGTTAATTCGGTGGTAAAGACGGTATTTGTGTTTTTGACGAACAAATAAGTAGAAAATAATTCTTTATTTAATCAAGATGAAAAGCTTTTTATTTCAATTCACAGTGCGAATAAAGGTCAAACAAAAATCTCTCGCAAAAAGGACCTTTTAGATATATTTACAATTTACTGAGCGAGGAAAATCGCTGCTATTTCAAGGAGAATTGAAACGTGATTTCGCATTGACGAAATGTGAATGGAATCTGCCTATCCAACGATTATTTCAAGGTCTTCGATTTGCTAGTTTTATAATAGAATACGTAATTGTTTAACAGAGAATTTCTAAAACAAATACGATAACTTTATACCGGTCTACCGGTTGGGTGCACTATCCAAACCTGTCATAGTATATTCAGCTTAGTTGGCTCCCGTTTCTGCCAAGAAAACTAGTCATTGTTTTCTCATCCATGAAAATACCGTCGACAAAAGTTACTAAAATATAGCAAAGATGCAGTGCACTGAATTACACGGCTCTGTGAACACCAAAGAAGTATTACGTGTAAAAGGATTTCACGAGGGGTTCATAAACTGTCTACAGAGATCCCTGGGACCAAAATGTATTAGATCAATGCTCAACGCGGAGAAAAGGACTACATAGCTTAGATAGCGGCTAACCTCGCTTGCCAGACTCTTTTCTTTAGCATCATATACAGCCAAGTCATAACTCCCGTCCGCTTTAATCTCCAAACGCCCTAGGAAAAGTCTGAACTTTAAACTCGAATCTAGGACAGACCAGCGGGAAATTTATGCCCTCTTAACTACCATTTTGGCAACGCTCCGAACTCTTGTATTGAAAATGTGTTCTGTATTTTATCTACCAAGTACCTGGTAGTAAAATAGGTTCGTTTAAGTCTTGTTTGGTCGGTTTCCATGGTTACGGAACCAGTGAATTGTTTCAGAGAGCCTAACCAAGCGAAAGAAGTTAAAGCTTTCGGATCAGCGTTTCTCAATTTCCTTTTGAGAAACTGTTGTCTTAGGATTTAACATTGCTTGTTTATTCATGCTAAAGTGAAGGATGAATAAACGGTAATTGGTAAATTAAGTTATCCTTCTATAATTTGATGTTTAAGATGATGGTTGCAATTACTAAACGCCTACTGGAATTCTTCTCTAGTATCTATTCAAAATTAATCTTTATCTCTTAGTAATCTCAAGGAAGAATATCAAGTACGACCTTAATTAAATGCCGCCTACGTCGCTTGAGGCTTGACGTTAAATTATTAGTTATACGGGTGTGTAATGTTAATACAATAGATTCTAAGCATTTTCCGCTAACGTTATCTTCCAATGACAAATGCAATGCCACAACTTGTGCAGCGACAAAAACATTGACATTTTAGCCATGGATCTTTTTAAAGTGTACCACTTGGATTCGATGAAGTTCCCAAGTATCGTTTTGTGTAAAGACAATTTTTACTATGAAAACAAACTCATGCCAATGACTCTTCCAACATTAATTGTTCAATTTTACTTATTTTATATCCAATTTCCTCTTACATTATCGTCATCTCCGACCTCTCGTAAGCTATGTTGAGGTCGGCTTCTAGTCTAACCGGATGCAATTAATACCAGTATTTTACATGGAACGACTGCCTGTCTGACCTCCACAACCGAGTTATTACTGGGCAATAAGATATCCCTTGGCAATACCTACTGGTTGTCAAACATTCAGGACATTGACTATCTGTAACGACTGCCAAAGACCTACAAATGACAGCCGAGACCAACAGCTTAACGTATCCAATGGCCTCTTACATTATTCCGTAATATCATCTCAAAAATCCCTGAATAAACTAGAACGAATCTTCCAACACGCGCGTGAAAACTGAATGAGATGTGAATTCTTGTTCACCTACCGTCGACATTGCTGTGTATGTGTGTAGATCTTCGAACTAACATTTGAAGGTAAGGAAAAATGGATACGTTAAAGTAAAATGATCCTTTTGTCATTTAGATCGTTGAACTCTTATGTCTAAGCCTTGAGTGTAGATTGGAAGAGGAGAAATGGACACGGGTAAAGCAAAAATGGTCCTTTTGACATGTAGTTCGTTGAACTGTCAAGCCTAGAGGAAAGTCGAAAGGTCTTGTGTTAATTTGCTATACATAATTGTTGTTTTATACAAGGTTCTTGAACTACGATTTAATTAGGAAGATAATGAAAAGGTCGTTTTTCTAGTCATAACCATATAGCGGTCCGAAGACACTAAGTTAGTTTCGTTAAACACTTTATATGGCATCCAGAACCTCAATTTGGGTCAAAGGTTCCATTATTCCTTAATAAGTGGCAAATGAAATTACAAGGCGCGAACTAACTCCGATGTGGAACAATTTTGTTCTTGTAGTTGAATTGTTCTCGTATTCTCGTACCAAAGGGATACTAGTGGAATAATAATTTGGCTCCAGTTCTTAATGGACTTTTGTTGCTCTGAGTTTAGCAGATTGTTCCTTATGTAGTTAGCTGTTAACACGTCTTCTATTTATTCTTTATTTTAGTTTCATTTGTTATTTCCTGTGTTGTCTCCTTGATTATACTTCAGACGAATCTGTTGTGCCTTAGTTAAAAATAAGTGGCTTTTATGCTATGTTATTGAACACTGTAGTTTTCTTCTTTTTTCGTATCATTTAGTTGGGCGTAGTAGGTGGCTATCAACTTTAATATTACCATGTTAATTGGACACGTTGGACACTCCAGCCTTGGTCTTCCTGGTTGAAATCGAGTGTCGTAAGGTTTTGGACCCCTGATTTTGCCAGATCACTAGTGATATATTGATCTGGGTGGCTATAAGAGTACGGGAAAGAAAATGCAACGATGAATGAGCTGTATAAATAATGATATGGTAACAATAGACGTGACTGCTAAGATGATGAATAGTATATAAGTATGAAAGAAGAAGACATGCTGCGCCAACCCTAAATTGATAATGAGGCGGAGAATGATGATGACAAAATGCCAACTCCATTCGCAATACTACATTCATACATCTAAAAAACTCAGTGCTTTGCAACACTAATCACATGCAAATACCTTAAACGTGTGTACTGCAGGTGCGCGTGCTATCCTCGTGAATGACAAGCTTGTATCGAATGATGTATCTTCTTTCTCTTTCTAACATGATTAGTGAGAGTGAGAAGGATATACGCTTTAGTTGTACCATCTAATTTATCGTTTGCAATGTGTACAACGACTTCTATGGTATTGTGTCCTTATTTTTTTCTTGTAATTGAGAGTGACATGATTTCTCGTATGCTATTGCTATTACATAATATTACACCTGTGATCCTCGGAGAGTTAAGCAGAGGTGTACCTACTTAACTATTTAGCAGCATAATAGCATTAGTGTTTTTTTCTTTCAGCCCTACAATATAGCGCTACAGTAAAATCTCGTTGGAAGTATCAGACTGAACTGAAGTATCGTTTTGTTAATATTTCTGTTCCTTTGTTTCTTGAAATCAAGATTTGTTTTCGTCCTTTCGCTCCTGACAAAAAAATATCTGTGCCTTGTTTTATTTTGTTCTCATTAAAGAATAAGAAAAGGATTCTTTCCTTGTATCCTTGCGACTCGTTGAACCATGGAGCCGGCCCAAGGCATGTAAACAACAAATTGCGGAGCCATTATTTAAAAAAGAAAGCAAATAAAACTCCGTAATTATCCTAGCTGTTGTTGCTGGTATTGTGATGATGACGAAACATCCTCATAGACACAACTACCATTTCCCATCCTTTCCATTATTCTTTTCATTTTCCCTACCCTCTATTTATTTTTAGCCGCGGACTACACGTGAACTCTGTCTGTGATATCTTTTTTAATCTCCGTGCATTCATTTTGAATTACAGAGGGTTCGGGAGGTATGAGGGCTGCTTTTGAAGTACTTTCGTTGTCCGCTGTTTGTGTTTTGTTATCTACATTGTGAGCCATTCTACTCAGATTTGACATCGGGCGAAAAGTTGGTCCTTCTGTCCGACTTTGGTCTTTTACCTAATGTTTGCGTTTAAACGGTCCGCTCTGTTAATTACTTGGTTTTAAATTTTATTCCCAACCCCTTTTTTCGTTGAAAAGCGCTTTTGCAAGCTGTTTCTCGAATTTCTGTACCGTAGTTTATTTTTTGGGTACTGTTTTACAGAGGAAATTTGATGTTTATCTTTTGATTCGAATTATTCACGGGGAAATTTCGTCTTTTGTTGCTAAACCGTGTTCTACTATACATAACATACAATGAATTTCAGGATATTAACCAAGTACGGTATTGATGTTTTGATCACAAAGCTATACTCATCGACCATTGTATCCAATTTTAGTATCTTTACGCTTGAATGGAGACGTGTTTCAACAAACACCATTCTTGAAAGACATCTGAGACCCCTTGGGTCCGGAAAGTGTCATCACAACAGACCACAGTCCGACATTATCAGTTTACCAGTCTGTATCTGTCTTCGGGGACCTTGGAATGTGTCGGGCGAAGCACAATGGAGTGAAATGTAACGCCCATGCCTCGTTTGCTTTGATACATTTTCTTGAATAGGCGTCTTGTGTGTTTAGGGAGCTTAGGTCTAGTTGAAACTTATGAGGCGATGTGATTTTGTGCTTGACGTAGTTTTTGACGCGTGGTTATAGATAAGTTAGGTCGTTTCATTAACTTGTTTGTAATAGTTTAGTTAGATAGGATAGTAAATAACGGGAAAAATTAAACACCAAACTAAATCTAGAAAATATTTTGTGTTTTTTTAGCATACAAGTCTTTTTATAACCATGTCAAAGACGAGAAAATACATTAGCCTGTATGTGATTGCGGATTAACAC
The DNA here is from genome assembly GCA_958449745.1 of Ochropleura leucogaster. Taxonomy (NCBI): domain Eukaryota; kingdom Metazoa; phylum Arthropoda; class Insecta; order Lepidoptera; family Noctuidae; genus Ochropleura; species Ochropleura leucogaster. Next base: position 9,261,111 of record OY288226.1, read on the forward strand.
GAAGTATTTCCAAAACTTCCTTTGAAGAAACCCAGCATGCGTATTATCGCGTAAATAAAGTCATCACAAGAAATAGTAAATCCTTTGATTTGTTTACATTACGCTAACTCTTTTAGCCGCGAAGTTTCCTGGGGAAAGTTTACATTAATACAGCCAGTACTGGCGGAGAGTGATTGAAAACAGATGGTTTTTAAGAAATTATAGGATGAGAATGTATATTTGGTGTTGAAATAGAATAGAAATATTAGTTAATTTTCAATGGATTATTTGTTGATTGTACTTTAGGTGGATTTTGTAACATTTGATCACCCAGTAAAGAAACGGATACCTACTTAACACTAGTCAGAATTGAGTTTGTTTTCACAATTACCACGTAAAAATCTAATCGTTTCACGGCAATCACATCTAAATAGACCATTTTACTCGATTATATCAATCTTTCATAACTACCGCATAACACTTACATGATTTATGAAACAACTCCAATATTTATTGCGAAATATGAAATAAAAATTGAGTTTATACACTGTAGTGTGAACGCACCATGAGAATGGCGTAGCGTGGCGTTTGATAGATGTACAAAAGGCATCCTATTGTGGAGTCGGATGCTGAGCGTGATTCTGACGTTGCTTGTCGATATTCAGTTCGTGAAATGACAAGGGAGTTGTGCTCGTGTGAGGAAATGTGGTTCGGATTGATTTGTGGATACAAAGCTCGGAAACTGGTACATACATATAACTATTTGAACGGAAATGCTGGTCCTTCCATGGTGAAAAGAGAAATATTAGTTGTCAGGTTTTTTGGAGGTATAACAAAAATATCGTAAGAGCTTGAATGTGGAGGAATGCCAAAGAAACGATGGAAGGATTATGCGAAAGATAGTATTGCTAGGTATGGTGAAAATTCATAAATTATTCTCCTGCCCTAATCGTAATTTTTATTTGGGGTAGACACAGCCTTTTTCTTTTTCATACTTCTCTATTACTCGTCATCTCAACAGTTACCTCTATTCAAACGATTTCATTCTTCACTCAGTTCATCCATATATAATGATGTAAGGAAGAGGAAGACATTACGCTGACGTTGTCCCTAAATAAATTGGGTTAATAGCAGAATGATGACGAACGGTGATGTTGTCCTTTCATTCGAAAGGGTCCAAAATCAAGGTACACTGGTCCTAAGCCTCGTTTACGTTACCATTACAGCAACTCTTAAGTAGATAAGCCTTTATAAACTCCTCGCTCGTCAGTCCACTTGATCATGTTAAACCCATTTCCCGTTCTCACTGATAAGCTTACCGATAAAAATGGTGTAGCGGTTTCATTAACGCTCACAAATATTTTGTTATTAATTTGGCATGTAAACAATTTTGGTCCAGTCGGAACTTTTTAATAAAAACAATACAGACAGTTTATGAAAATGGAAGTTCCTCTGGGGTGCTCGCAATGAGTTTTTATTATAATATAGGCTGTGTTATTAAATTTCTGACACATTATATAACACAGTTGTTACCAGTGTACAAGCGAATATGGTTTTGTTTACATAGAGTTTACTAAGGACCATTTTATTCTGAAAATTAAAGAGAGGATGGATTCTCGAACCAGTATAAAAAAAAACACTCTTCAACACAATGTGTTTTGATTCAAAATACGAGCGTACAATAATGAAAATTCTCGAAAATAAAGTTCATATTCCTCTGAAAATACTCGTACCTAAAAAAACATGTTTACGGAACCATTTCTGTCCAAACATTCGGCTGAAAGAAAAAACAGCATCCGTTTGTTTACCCATTGCACTCGCGATAATTTAAGTAGGTAAACGAGTGTGGTGCATTAGTAGGAAAAATAAACTTGAGTTTGAAAGAAAAGTAGATACATGTAAAGGAAGTGTTGAAAATGTTGCTCAAGCTGCTAGCATAGCATAGCCGGGGTTACGGGTTGTTCGAAAGAGATACGCGGTCCTGGAGCATAAAGGGCAATAAAAGGAACATGGGTGGGATTATGTTCCGGGGCCGCGGTATCGCTGACATCTTTTTGAGGGGCGCGTGGAACACTAACGCGCCGTCGACACGGCCTGTCGTCAATAGACGGACGGACGGTGAGCTAAATGCCATGAGCCCTTGCTGTTAAACGTATGTTAACACGCTCTAACTTACAACTTTATTAAAAAAAAACCTCACCAGTTTACTAAAATTTTTCATAAATGATAAGTTTGAATGACAGTGCATGCGCATACTGTCTATAACTAACCCCTATTTACTTTCAACCTTAGCCTGTTGACTATTCGATAATTTTACCATTTTCTAAAGAAAGTTATTATGTAAGACAAACAGAACCGGTAAAGCAAGTAAACATAAAATAAATGTCAGCTACCAGTATAACATGATAACAAATCGTTAAAGTTGTAAATGACATTGACGATTGGTCCGAGTCAGTAAAACCGGAAGATTCGCTCTACCCATAAGTTGAATCCTTCGTTCAAGTCCACATAGTTTTGAAGTCCATCTTTTTATATATACTTCATATAATATTATAAAGAGAAAAACATTTGTTTATTTGTATCTAATAGGCTTTAAAACTACCGGACCGATTTTCACCATTTTCTTCTTTTAATTTCTATCACGCGAGTGTAACCGCAGTGTGCAGCTAGTTTGAATTGATTGAGTTTTGAATAACATCAAACGTATTCATTTTACTATCAACAACAGAAGAAACTTCATCGTTTTTATATGTAATTCCTTTGAAACTATTACACAAATTATCTGGAGCAATAACAGCAATACGCACCTTTCTATCCCGCGGTGCTCAGAGTACATTCACAGTAGTAACGTTACAAAATCTAATCGCTGCAGCTTCAACCACGTGTATTGCGTGCTCTGCTTGATGATTAACATTACTCACGTCTATGTTGCAATTGTAAACATTGTAGGAATGAGGGCTTAGTTTGTTTTTTTGAAATTCCTCATTGATGGTTGCTAGTAATGAAGGTGGATCATCATCGTTATGTCTGCTTTTCGTAAAGTTGATGGTATCGTTCTCTTGTTTAGCAGTAGATGGATTAATGAATTTTACTCCACGTAGTTATAGTTTTATTATAGGTACTTTTGGGAATTTTGTCGTATGCAGGGTTTTTCTTTCCTTCGATGTTGCGTTATTATCATAATTTTATTAGTGTTGTCCAGTTATTTGATACTGGCATCATTTTGGTTTTACTTGATAAACAGGATGAGCACAATCCTCAAAGAGATAAGATTTTTAGGACTGGTAGTATAATGTTTCTGTCTTATCGATTATATTTCCCTTAAGTGTGTTTTACGCCCATCATTTTGTTTATTTTTTTCTCTCAACTTATTATTATGTTCATAATGTTTACTCGGCCACGACTTTTTTTTTAATTTGGAATTCTGAAGTATTTCTAAGCAAATCTAAAAATTGAATTCAAGTACCTTGAAAGAAGATATTCTACCTACTCGTAATCTGACTTCATAGTTCCACTTGGGTAGGGTCTTTGTATCAATCAACAAAGGTGCGTCATGGACTTTCACTCGCTCTCACAATATTGGCTGCTGTTAACTTGAACTAGTGACTCATATACTTCATAGAATTGTACAGAAGGCCGGCTGCATGGTATAATCAGTTGTATGTACTGCTTCTGCTAGAGCACAAGCCTAGAATCTATGAGGAGTGCGCTGTAATTCACCACGTGGGAACAGTGATGATGGAGGAAGTTACGCGTCTTATATTCAGTACCAGGATTTCCCGGGTTCCTCACGATCTTTTCCTTCACTGTCTTGAGAGCGAGCAAGTTAATAAGACAGTTCGGCGGCGTTGCTCATCCGAGATGAGCGAGGATGCATGGCATATGTAGCGAGGGATGTGTGTGAAACTAACCAAGCTACTAACTGAGCTTTCTTCGCAGCTTAAGACGCCTGCCTTAGTTTGAACTGCAACCGCCGCTGTTCAATTCTTTCAAACATTGACAGTCGCTAGTGCTCATGCACTGACGCTTCACGTGAAGTGTCATCTGTGTGTGTGTGTGGAAAACAAATGATTGTCGTGAATGCGCTTGCACTCATTGTGCGTGAAGCATGTTTGTGTGTGCGTGCGTTTTCGCTCTTTGTACGAAGTTGGTATACTGTAGTCTATCTTGTATGTGCTCATTGCTGGTTAGTAGCCCTGTTTTATGTCTAGTAATAAAGACTACTGCCTTTGCTTGTGATAGGCGTCGTTTTGTTACTGTAGGCGTCGTTGATGGTAATAACCAGTTTGCACAAGGAATGAGTCGACAGATATAATGTTTTTTTTTATTAAAATTGTTAATTATAGCAGTCGTGTAAGGGTAGCTTGTACTTTTACTGTACGCTACGCGAGTTGAGGCTTTGAAAAGCCGTCTCTTGATTTTGTTATTGAATCATTTCTTGAATAATTGAAGCTACAAGAGCTTACGTTATTAAAATAAACAATTATGCTGTATAGTAAATTATTACACTAGCAATATTTATGCTTTTCAATATAAATAAATGCTTAATTATGGCATACCAATAAAAATATATCAATTAAACGCCTCCGTTTGAAACTGAACACAGGTGAAACTGTTTCCTTCAACTTAATACTGCCGTTATAACTGCAGCAATACTTCGCAGAATATGGTAAAGTAGGCCCGGCACAAAGGCTCATCATTTTCCTACTCCTTTTACCCATCAATAGTCACGCTATTATGTATTCCCTTTTCTTTAATTCCTCACACATCTCCTCCCCCTCTCCAATTCACTCTTATAGTCATATTTCAAAATATTAACTTTATGCGATTATGTTATTCAAAACCACGACCTTATTATTGTTTCCCTATCTATAATCTTAACAACACTATCCGACCTCAGAATCGAATCAAAATTGAACACTGCAACTGCGCTCGCAACCAATGAAGCGTATCACACAAACGTAGTACTAAAGCTTACCTTCACAATCACCACGTACATATTGAGTGGTTCTATAACAAATGCATAATTGTCCAATACTTAGGTTAGATGGTGTGAGCAAATGATATGAAAGAAAAAACGAGTAAATCAGTGCGTGACGAATGACAGGCTAGGGAAGAATGAAATCTCCCGAGGTTGCAGGTTCTTCGAAAGATATACCGCGACCCCGGAAAACAAAGGGCAAAAGAAGGAATATGGATGGATTTTCAAGTTTACACTCCCGCTCTGCCCAAAGCGGGAGAAGGTATTTGATGATTTCCCATACGAAAAAAAGGGGAGAATCAAAGGAGTGTTGCGCCAAACCCAAGCTACATGAGACAAACATAATAAAGAGAACACATAATAAAGTTATTTACTGCGTCGTTGGTTGCAAGAAGTCCTAGAAACGGTGGTCTCAGGCCTGGAAATGTGTAAACGATCAGGAATTTCTCAGAAGCAATAGGGAGTCGGAATGTATTGCTCGATTGTGCGCATTAAGTACAAGCCCTGATATGTCGTGTACATAATGGCGACATGTAGGTAATACAATACACCTCTGCTTATCAATGGTATTGAAATATTCTCCTTCAGGCAGAATGTATGAAGTCCATCAGGCATTCCGGCTATAAAACCAAGAGTTGCCTTCACAATCAACATATTTCTATAACAAACAACTATTCAGCTTTGAGGTCACGGTATTACAATTACTCAACTGTTATGACTATTGACTGTTTCGCAAGCTGCTGATTGAGATCAGATTCAGGGCTAGCTTAAAAATACTCCTTGGCTAACATTTCACAATCTTGTTTTAGCCTTATTGTATTGTTTTTTGCCTTTACGATTATTTTCTGTGTAACATGCTGGCTGATTACTAGGTGTTTCACCCTGCCTCCTATAGAGTTTGCTGTGAGAATTTACCTCTTGTATTTCAAATGTGTTGATTCTACTTGTGATGTTGATGGATGGAGAGGGAGAGGGAGATCAAAAAGTCAGTAATAGCGTGACGGTAGACAAGAGAAGAATGGAAGAAAAAAACAAGTTGCGCCGACCCCAAATACAATAGACATAGGCAGGAAGATGATGACGATGGTTCTACTTGTAATTTTACAGTTTTAATATGTAACTCTGAAGGTGCGAGTTATTGCCTATAAAACTGTCACAGGTGCGCCATAAAATTGGTCTTGTAAAACACGAAGCGTCTAAGGATCTATAAACTTAGCACATGCGGTAGCGCGACATTGACAGCAATAACGTTAAGTAGAAGTGTATGCCATGTCGTTACTAAACATGGTTTCATTAGTTTCACCTGTAACTATGTTTTCTTAGAAGTTAGATTTGACCCAGTTCTCGGTTTCATATTGAGATGAAATTTTGCATGCATATTAGGTTTGGATGACCATGCATAGTTCGGCATTGTAATCTTCCAATGATTGTACTGTTGCACTATGATTCCAGACAAAAAAGTAGGTATAAGATCTAAAAAGTTTTGAAGTGACTGACCCAAAACATGTTAAAGCGCTTATTACACCACCCGATATGAAGGGCCCTGCATCCAGGGTGGGCGTGTACCCTTGTTAGTGCGGCGCTTATTACACTTCTCTGCGAATTGCGCCCTAACTCAGTTTATAAGCGAATGTCTAGAGAGATAAACGTATTGTCACATTTTACATTATGCCGTCGTCAGTATCGAAACTTCAAAAAATTGCTGTAGCAGTTACAACCGTGCTCGCAACAACAAATATTAAAAAAAGAAAGAAGAGAAAAATATGAGTGAAAGAGTATTTGCGGTAACGTGAAAAGCTTTCAACCTGCACTATTCACAAGGATTTCGGTTGACTTCGTAAATCATCCAAATAATATTCCGATATGAATACTCCAAGCTAAAGGACCATGCTACGCACTAGTCGCGCGGCAACTGAGCTCCCTAACCGCCCTAAACGTTATTACATTACCCAATCTGCAGGGCGCTTAGGGAGCTAGGCAGATCGGGATGACCCGATCGCCCTAAATCGGGACACTAACTCCCTAAGTCTTATTACATCACTCTTAGTTAGGGTTAGGGTCCCTCGAAATTGGGTGGTCTAATAAGGCCTATAATTATGTCAAATTGACATCGACTATGATAAAGTGTTACCAGCATAATAAAAAGTTACACCCTAACTGTATTTAATAATATATCTCGACCTAGTTCAAAATAGACTTCAAAAATGCATTGACATAAAAACCCCGTCGTCGATATCTAATCTCTCACTTAATTACAAACTCAAAACACTAACTACCATAAAATTAAACCGAAGTAATTGTAAAGCTACTTTGCAGTTAAGAAATACATTTCAAAGCGGGCTCTTATCTCTCAAAGGAAATTCCATAGCTTAAGTACCTATGACGAGGTATTCGTTTAGCGCCTAAGGACCAGAGGACCCGAAACCTTTGGATGTCCAACAACCAATTACGTTGCTTCAAAATTAAAATTAAAATGGCTGACAGAAAATCCTTTTTGAAATTTTACTTAGTTATTTTAGCTGTGTAGCGTACCCTCAAATGTATTTAGTGTAGGAGAATGTTAATTATTATGCTTTGAAACGTAAATTAATTAATTAGGTATAATATTATAGAGGGGAAAGAATGTTTGTTTGTTTTTACCGAATAGGCTCCGAAACTACTGGACCGATTTTGATTAAAAAGGTAAACTATCAGGAAGTAACATAGGGTTTATAACATCACGCTGCGACACTTAGGAGCTGAGTAGCGGCTGAAACGACTGAACACAGCTACTTAGAAATAACTTAGATTTACCAGGAATAGTATGGTTTCGGAGTCAATTCGTAGTTTGTTTTTCTCATCAAAATGCAAATCCAAAATGGGGATATTTCAAAACATAAGTGTAACTATCACAGATATCGCCACGTTTTAGCGGCGATCGTTCCATTTTTAAACAAAAGCCAATGTCAATTCTACCCACGTCTCCGTTTCCGGTCTCATATACGTGTTGCAGATATCCAGGCCAGTCTAACTTGGAGTGGAATGAGCGAAATAGTTTTGAATACAATAAAACTGGCAACACTGTTCGTTGCAGTTTAGGAGTATGGCAACACGTTGGAAGTTTTTCGACCTAAATATTTTGAGTGTATTAGGCTGGAACTTTTGTTTTGAATATTACCAGTGTTCCAACACAATACAAATTACGTTCAAGGCTTTGTTATTGTTTGTAACTTGTGTAAATACTGCCAAGCTTCAGAATCGCATCCTAATCATTTCTGCCAAAAACTAATTTAACTTTGTTTGGTAAACATTCTTGAACAATTCACAATTTATGCACAGAAATACAATACAACGACGAACACAAAAGGGTGTTGTATCCCGCTGTATTTCGTCAAGCACACACATTATCCAATTCACGTTACATTATCCGCCAATTACAGCAATTGCTGCTGACTTCATCGAAACATTGACCTTTTCGCGGATTATAGGGACCTCGCCGGCTCAACGCATCATTCGTTATCACTATCATACGGCCTCTGCCGCGCGCCCCGTGCGTGCTTGCTCGCTGCTCAGTTGGTCGGCGACTCGCGCACGGTTAAGACGTATCTGCGTCACTCCGCCCAATTAATAAACGTTCACGCGAAAATTCTTCACAACCGGTCCGACCTGTTCAAGTTATTTTCCCTCGAACACGTGCGAGTGCGACATTCATAACGAACACTCTTTCAAATGTAAGCAACGAACTCCTCGAAGTTACCAATTCCGTGTTAAGTGCGTGTTATACGATGCTTTGTCGGAAAGCATAAACTGTATAGTACAAAAGGATTGCAGTGTCATAGGATAAGTTGATAAAACATGGTTTTGTAAGTGGAAGTGTAAAGGAGAGCCGCCGGGAACGGTAGTGTCGGAATGTACGAAGTATCGTGCGTCGCCGGGAACAAAGTTGATGCTGCGTACGCAGTCAAGAGCCTGTCGAACGTGATACCACCAGGCATGGGGCACACGGTGTCCGTGCAGCGCCATCATGCGCACTCACAGTCATACAAACACAAGCAACCAGAACTACCACCGCCTGTCAGCAAGCCTGACGCTCTCAAATCACATGTCATGAGACTCCTCAAACGCTCCAAAAGCCACACGCCAGCTACCAGGGCAGCAGAAAACCAAAGCGATCCACGAAACTTTGATCGTAGAACGGTATTTGCAAGACCCGTGGTTGATGAACAGCGTCGCAGGAGGAACTCCGCTGAGCGACGACGCAGTGGTGACAAGAGGGTGATGGTGACCATTGTGGACGGTCTCCCGGTTGTCGTAACCGGACAGAGCCAGGTGCCACAGCCGCCTTCACATCCACCGCCAGTGACCCCACACCATCGGCATTCACACAAGGTTAGTTTAAGAATCGATGTTATTATCGTTTTCCTAGTGTTTTTTTAATTAATTATACAAAAACGATTTTGATCTTTGAGATCTGTGCAATGATATGCGCTATTGCGTTTTATATCAATAATTTATTCGATTTATCTTAGACTTAACTGTAAACACAGGAAATCGTGTCTTGTTATAATCGACAAAATATTTATATTTTAACAGTTTATCTGCAACGATAATTTGCTCCTAAATATGCGTTAATGGCGAAGATAGTGTGAAACAATTGAACTACAAGACTTTTGCATATTTGTTCAACACAAGAGGCTTACGTCAGACATGCGTTATCTTAATTACCTTTATGCTTATGGGAGAGAACAGATCTAGTTACAGAAAAACAAAGCTACTACTATATTATTGCTCTTATTAACCAAGTCATTAATTTATTATTACATAAAATGCTCAGGTCGATTTGTATATAAAAATTACCAATAAGTGAGAGCAATATGACAATAACATTCAAGTTATAATATATTTTGAATTCATTTAATAAAATGTTTTTGACTTGTAATTTTTCATAACTTCCTCATTAATCACTTGGGCTATAACATGCTACTTAAACGAGTAACTTCAGTTCCAGGAAATTTGATGTAAATATTGTGGTTTATATTGTTCAATAACTTGTTGTAGGGAATAGGGAAAAAGGTAAATAAAATCCATAAATTGTGATTACAAGTTCAATAATAATACAAATAAAGGAAAATAACCAAAATTCATGTTAGAAGCACGTGGCCATTTCCATAGTTAAGTTTTGTGTAGATGTTAGTAGTTCTTATGCATTTCAAAACCGAACGAAACTGTATCTTATTAATAACTGTAACTTACTCATCATGTTCTTGCCCTTATCCCATTTTATTTGGGGTCGGCGCAACACGTTTACTTTTTCCATTCTCCCCTATCAGACGTCACGGCATCATTTACACAATCCATCCATCTTTTCTTTGTTCTACCTCCAATAACTGTAACTTACTAAATAAAACATCTGATATCTCGTTTAAGAACTATTCTGCATTCCACAACAAACAAATGCTGATTTATTCACCTCCGGATGGGTTAGCAAATGTTGTGGATGTTTCAGATTCTGTGAGGGGGTGAACAAAATATGTACGCGTTTTCTTGTGCTTGGTCTGTGAGCGGATGGACGTACGATGAGTTTTTCTCAAACAGTATTTTATTGAACAGATTCCGACATCATGACAGAAAACCTTAGGATTTTTCAATCATGTTTTCTCAAAGAAATAAATAAACAAACGTGTTAATATCCTCTTGTAAGTAAACTCTGTACTTTTATAAAAACAAAAATAATGTTTAATTGTATAAATGAACTTTCGAAAAAAAAAACAATTCCGGGAGTAAAAAGTATGCTGTTGACCTTATTGTAAGACTGGTGGTACACTATCGTGTGGCATTTAGACACGCATCGTTGACGATGAAAAAAAAAAGCCTTTTAATAACCACAATTTTTCATTTAGTGTCCGTTTTAGAACACGGTGTTATACATAGCTTATACATTTACTAAGAAAACGGTTATCTTAAAAATAAAGTAAGAAAACCTTGGAGGTCATGTTTCCCGCTACAGATCAGCGAAACGCTACCCAACAATTTTTTGCGACAACTTCTTATTGAAAACTAAAAATGCTCACTTTACCTTAAAGGCAACAGTATAGGCTAAACATCCGCAAAACGTTACCTAATCATCGCGTGCTTAATCTATTATGTGTCAATTATAACACCTACATTCTAAACTAAAATATCGATATAATGTTTTCACTTCTGCATCCAACAGTACGCCAAACGCGTGCGCCGGTCGTTAGCACACTTCGAAAAAGGCGATCGGGAGTTTTTTAACTGCGACACACATACCTAGATACTGACTGCATGCTAGATGCATTACGAAATCTAACAAATGCATTTAAAAGTGATAGTTTGTGACTAATCGGATTAATGTACGATTGGGTTTAAATGTCCTCGAATCTCAGTTTGCAGTGATGTGTGGAAGAATGGAGTACTCATATTACCCAGTACTAACTTGGTTATGGAGGTCAGATAGGCAGTCGCTCCATGTGAAATACTGATACACAACTGCGTCAAGTTAGACGGAAAGCCGACCCCTACTTAGTTGGGAAAAGGCTTAGCAGATAATGATCTGTGGAAGAATGGAATAAAAAGGGCTAAAGAAGAAACATGGGTTTTGGATGGATGGGGATGTCATCAACGTAAACGGTGTAGTTACTATTAACTAACGCCTCTGCTTAATTTGTCGCGGATAAGAGGCATAGTCTTACGATGAAGATTTTCTTAAAACCAGCGTTCTCAAACTTCAATTTGCATGGACATGTGAAAGAAAGAGTGATAAATTTCCATTTCTGACTCGTATATGCAAATAAGCTGTTTAGTATGCAATTATTAATGATCTTTTTCCGTACCGCGGATGAGCGAAAGTAATTAAACGCTGATTTAAACCGGTTGATTTCCGATGTAGATTTAATATGCTAATTAGAAATTGAAAGAGATCGGATTTCGCGCAGTACTTTAAACTTTAGGGCTTGTATTAACATTTAGAAATTCAAAGCATTTGTTAATGTAGACGACAGACGAAACTCATCTTGTGATAAAATTAAACCTTAACTTTGAGTACTATCGGTCATAATAAAGCTTAAAGCCTATATTAACCGAAAGGTTGGACAGAGTCTAACTGGATTCAGCTAAGTACCAGTATTTTACATGGATCGACAGCCTATCTCTACAACCCACTGTTCTGGGTTTACTCTTGTTGTCAGACCGGGCTACTGACTGCATGAAACAACTGTCAAAGATCTATAAATGACAACCGAACCAACGGCTTAGCGTGATTTCCGAGGCACAGAGAAAATTCGGTATGTAATGGGTGATCATGTATCCACGAACTAATCTAAATATACTTCTAATAATTCATTCTTATATTGAGGCCTATATGTTACTTGGCATTATGGTATACAATTAATACCGTTGTTTTTACGTCAATAAAATAACGTCAAAGCTGTCGACACAGAAAGAGGAATACGTCGATTGATTCCACTTATCGTTTTTTACTACATAGTACTCCTAATACTCACCACTTGTAAACTCCAAGAAATTCATACCCTCCTTGACACGCAGTCATTACGAATCGGTTACACAATCAGCCGGTTCGTAAACAAATATCGCGGGTTCCTTGAACGCGACCGCGCTATATTTACCCGCACGTGTGTTCCGCCCCATTATTTTTAGCTTTATACGGAGTATGGAGAGATGTGTCCATAGAAGTTTTATAATGCAACTGGCTTTTGCCCGCGGCTTCGCTCGCGTTAAGTTCCCTTTCCTGATTTGCAGGTACCTGCTACCTGTAGTTTTTGCCCTTGCGCCTTATTTATTGTAATAGCAATGTTAAGTTTTCTTTTTTCTTTCCTCTTTCTCCCTCATTTGTCACTTGTCACCAGGGTCCTAACTATCTCTGTACCAAAATTCATCAAAAACGGTTAAGCCATTAAGGCGTGAAGACGTAACAAACAAATTCACTTTCGCTTTTATAATATTAGTAAGGATTTGATGTGTGTTACTTTCGTAATAAGTAGATTTGTATAATACTAGCTGCACCCCCGGTTTCAAATACGGGCAAGCACTGTGACTCTCTCAATTTATATGTACTTTCTAAAAATTTATCTAAGACATCGGTGAAGGAAAACATCTCGGGGTAACCTGGTCTTAAAATTAATTTAAGTCTGAAATCGCAACCCATCTTGAGCAAGCGTAGTGATCAATGTTCGTCGTCCGTCTCTGTATGAGAAGAAGCCTTTGTCTAGCTGTGGGACAGTTATAGGCTAGTATTATTATTTATAATGATTTTTAACTATATTTACTGTACGCTGTCGAAACTAATTTAGTGAAATTCGACATCGATTCAACTAGATTTAAGTAAAGTTCTTTACAAAACATGCTGTGGCACACATTTATGTACTACATCAAAACGGAAAAATAAAAGAAACAGCCAACCGATTTGACCCAAGCCCACCACAAAAACATAGATAAGAAAATTGGAAATTCAGTTTTCACTTTGCAAACGTTAACGCTTTCGAAATTGACTTTGTGAACGAGGTCTCTTGTATGGTCAGCGTGTTAAAAGGGTCCCTATATAGGTAAATGGGTCTTGGAAAAGGTTTTCGTTGAGTGCAGACCTGATTTAAAATGCCAGCTTTTTAGGGTCAAACCGCAACATAGGAAATAGCCTTTCAACGGGTGAAAAGGGCTCTCAAATTGGGTAAATTGTTGGTTAGGGTGGTGGTCAGATAATGGAGTTATCGTGTAGCATTTTATTTAAATTTGAAAGGGAAATAACTGGCTCATTTTTTTCTAAAAATGAAATCGTTAGAAGCGTTCATAATGTTAGAAAATGCAAAATATTAAGAGATATTGAATGAAGTTAATGTTTTCTTTGATAATTGGAAAGAAAAGAGCGTAGAATTGTAACCTTTGGAAGGAATGGAGGGGCGCTTTTGTCCAGCAGTGGGATAAGGGTTAGCTATAATAATGAAAAAAGTAGTCATTGTGTCGATAGTCGTGTGTCGGCCAATGGGTTTTTTTTTTAAATTAAAACTTGTTAAATCTTCAGTCTAAGTACTTTATTAATAATCATTGAAATACTCTAACAAAAGCGGACGGACACGCAAACATAAAACCTAGCTAAGCCCATCTTTATCAGGACGCCTGGCAACGGTAAGACACATTAGGGTATGTAATTTAAAACACTTTGTTGCAACATTATTCAACTAATTGTGGGTAGTCGTTGATTACAAGTACGTACATAGTATTCATAGGATAACTACTTGTCACAAAGAATCTTTTGAAACCATGTTAACTAGCAGAAACTACAATGACACAGGAGTTATGACGAAATATAGGTTAGCATGAGTACAAAATGCGGTTCTTGGAAAGTATGATAGGATTTTCTAACCGAGTTTACAGGATTCGGTTACGTCTTTCGTTCGCGTCTTTAGTTGCTGCCACGCTCCCGTAGGTAGAAGCGTGATGTTGTATGTTACTTCCAGATAATAAAAAAATATCCTATTAGTGAAATAATTATAAAAATTGGCACAGTAGTTTTAGAATCCATTCGATACAAACGAACAAACAAATCTTTCCTTTTTATAATATTAGTTTAGTAAAGACAATATTAGTTCGTGAACCAAGACCAGACCTTATCTATAGCTTATTTCTTGAGGAACCATAGGTATCCTTGACATAACATTCTGTAAGGTTACGTAACTACATTCAACAACATTAGCAATAGCGTTCCACTTTGATAGATCATTGCTGAAGTATATTGGGTTTTGGTGGTGTAGGCTTAGATTACCTTTGAAATAATAATACTGTGTGATGAGCGTCTTCCGGTGTTGCGAGTTGTACGAAAGAGATACCGCGGCCCCGGAACATACCTTAATGTTCAGGTATCTCTTGCAATAGAAGGAATATGGGTGGGTTTTATTCAGAACAAGTCTGACACTGCCACCTGCTCCGCCCAGAAGGAAAGTTATTTGAAGATTTCCCATTCGCAAAAAAAGGGACTACAAGCGTGATGAATCTGTAATAGCAGATTATAAACTGTCGGTCATCTTATAACATCTTGAGATTCAAACATTCGTTCTTGTATCACAGTTTTGCATGTTTGCTAAACTTAAACGTAATTAGTTTGTTACTGCGACTGTTGTCTGGTTCCCACAGCCAATTTCAAATTATACAGTTATTTAGCATAATTTGTAAGCAAACTGCTAAATTATACGTCCCACATTTATATGACAGAAAAGGATACTGTTTAATAATACGTTTGCAACATATTTTTCGAGAATTTTCCGGAATGTTTTTGTCTGTTTTAAAGGAATGTATAGCTACGAGTGTTTTGGTAGCATAGATACGGAGGTATGAATGGATGAAAACATTTATTTGTTAAATACAAATATTTTGTCTTCAGTAACAATTCTGCCGAATCAATGTTTATTTACCTCAGCAGTATGTTGATGTAACTGTTTGATGTAATGGCGTCTTAAATAATACTTAAAATAACGTATGAATTGGGAACCTCCTCATTCTTTTTCCTTTCGTCGGTTAAAAAGTTAGTACTTAAGCGCAAACAAAGTACACCTAAACTTAAGTACAAAGTTGAACAGTGGATATATGTATGTATATGTACCAACTTGCCCTGCTTGCAGCTTACGGTGGACACAGAATTGTTAAATTCAGTAAGTACCAAGTGCATATTATAAGAGTGCTATATTTATGAATCTTTTTGCACTTTATCGCAACGAAATGTTTCCTGTACGATCAATAAATTAAAAAATGCAAAGGTTGTGAGGATGTTTCACGCAAGAACTACTAAACAGATTTTGATAAAATTGACGTACCTACAGATAGTTTATAAACTGGTTTAACACATTTTGTACAAGTAAAAGCCAGTATTTCAATAAAGCTTTCAAAGATTCCAAGAAGACAAGATGTTAATCACAGCTATATGTTTTATGTAAAACCTTTTCTCTTCCTGAATATTTCATTCAACATCAGCAATTCTTACGCCAACGGGAAGTATTTCGTATTCACACCACAAGACTATACAGAAACAGTAGAACAAATAACACTGGCGTCTTAAAGTAAATATGTAAGTAAATACTAAATATAAAAATAGACGGCTTTTGTGAACGTAGTTTTCAAGTTTATCACACGTTTTGATAACGCGTTTTATCTTTGACACTGACGAGTTTGAGAATATGAGATGAGACGGGGCATGCACCATCAGCTCTCATAGCAGTTATTAGTTTCACTAGCTTATGCTCTAAGCTTCGCCTGCTTGGAGTTAGCCAGGTTATAAAATATCTGTGTGCCCAAAAACTAAGAGCTTTTGATCCAAACTAAAAATCGGTCAACAGTGATGAGAAAAGTGTCACTAAAAAAGTTAAGATATGTATACGCTCTTTACTTCATTCTACAGTGGCAATTCGATTTTCAGATTCATCCGCTCTTAAGATTGTTTGGGTGAAAAAGGAACAAAAAGCAATCCATCCTCACAAACTCAAAACAAAAGAGAGCTATACAAGACATCTAGTTTGTTCTCTTTCCTACACTGAAAGTAGGCTTCGAATATTACTGCCATGAGATGTGATGGTAGGACCCCCATTTTTTCCCTCTTTTGAAGATACACGCGGCTAGATACTCGTAACTGACATATATGACCTCTTGTATCATTTTATTTGCGTTGTTTTAATTGTATGTGACGTTTTATCTAATGTTGATGATGAGGATGACCAATCATTTGTTAGTAAAATGATGTAAGTTGACGTATGATTTTCTTGCGTTCGACTTATTATGTAAACGTTTGATAATTGCGTCTAATGTCAATTATTAATCGACACCGAAAATAATGAAGCACATCTGTCTATACCGCGTTTTGAGTCATTATTCCATAAACATACTGACCCTGGATATCTCATGAATTCTGTCAAGATATGTTGGTCGCCTTCAATTAGAGTTATGAATTTTGCAGTTCAAACATCATCGAATTTCAAAGAATCAAAGCTAAATAAACACACTGATTTACTCGAAAGATTTGATAGGGTATTCTTTACTAGCTATTTGTGATATACTTGTGTGTGCTTGGAAAGAATTTTTATGTATACATAAAGTAATATTTTCACAGAACATGTTACTGAACATAATGAAGATTAATGTAAAAAGTTTTTCGTCTTTCCAAGTCTTGGTTAGTGTCCTTGTTATTATAAGGAAAGGAGACACTAATGGCTTTCTTTTTTTGTAGTTAATGAACATCTCAGGTACCGTAAAATCTGCCTGTAATCATTCTCTTGTAAAGTAAAGGTTTTCGCCCAACCGTTCTCCAAAACTGTAGCCAGAGCTGAATCACCTATATGTCGTATCTTAAAGATGCTCAACGCTCTCCTGACTGCCCACCCTGAATGTGATGTATTTGCGGATGAATGGAAAAAAGTTATGCTAGTATGTCTGGTGTTTTGTGAAACAAAGTATGCAAGAGTGTCCACTGTTCCATGTTAGTTTTAACTGAACCTAGTGTAAGTTGTTTTGTTTCTATGTTAATTATTGTAATTGGTGTTATACCGTTTTAATTAACTATAAATAAATAAAAGGTATCTTCATTTTCAAAAATTGGCCCACTATGACTGACTCGCGCAACAAGGGTTCCCGAACAAACTTGCGACATAAACGTTCATATCTTTTAACTGCGAAGGCTTAGAGGGTTGCTTATTTCATAGCTCCAAGGATTTGAGAATATGGTTTTTGTTTCAACTTGATATTTCCAGGCTTTCCCGAGATTAATTGTCTTCGCAAACAGACGGACTTTAAAGTGATCCTATAAGGGTTCTGTTGTTTTCTTTTGTAGTAATGATCATATCAACACGTTTGTTTATGTCTGAGAATAATTCATATGCCATGTCCCTCTAAACTCAGAACTTGTGAAAAAAAAAATGTTTCGTCAAATAAACCAACACATTAGGGGACTACAATAGCTTCATATAATTGATTTACATATCAATAATGCCTCCTAATGTTAGTTTATCACGACAATCATAAATTCAGATACGCTTTTACTAATATTCAAGAAAAATGTTTGAGTAATCAGTTCCGAATTAAGTCAAGACTAACCTCTGTCATTTGAATATGTTATTTCGAATAAAATTGTGGAGAAATACGATAAAATATATTATTCGAACTAGTTACAGCATCTTTCTGAAGACATGAACTTTTCTTCTCTAATAATAATAATATCATCATCTACTTTGCCTTTTTCCAACTATATTGGGGTCGACATCCAGTCACTCTTGGCCAGTTTTTTTTTAAAACGGATTGCAAACTCATCAGTCAATTTCAGACTTGGTGTTTGCAAGCGGGCCTTGTTTTCCCAAATTCCCTACAGGGAAGAACGTGCTTCGCGGCATTAGCCCTTCCCCAAAGCCCTATAGCAACCGATTTCGTAATCCCAACTTCCCGATACAATTTACCTTCGTTACCTTCCCAACTCCTGTAATCTTAATCTAACTTCGAACATTAACTTTTGCAAAAGTTACGAGCCGAAGATGCAAAAGTAATAAATTATCGAAATTTATTCATATGCTAGTATGTGTGCTGGTTTTCCTGATCGAAGTGTTCCGAATTTATGCACAAACTTGAACTTACCGTATCCAAGTTTGGTCATCAGTCAGTCGATTGAGGGTAACGGCTATTGCAATTTAGCACTCTTTAACTTGAATGACGTGTCTTAAAAATCGTCAACGATTATTCACAGTTATTGGCGTAAATGCTAATATAATTCTCGTACTTGGACAAAGGTTTGTGTACTCGAAGGAAAACTATTGTCAAATGTAGAATCGAAAGTCATCAATTTCATTATTTATGACTTGTTAATTCAAACGGTACTATAGTTATGCATACGGATATTGCATGCTGAGCCATCGTTGATTAAAACCATGTTTATAGACTCCCATAAAACATCGTACTCTTTCTCAGTCAAATACCTAAATGGATCTTAGTGTGATGATATATTGATAAGGTCCTATATATCTTTTCTCTTTATGTTTAAGTATATTCAGATTCGTATAGAAATGCTAGCGTTTAGCCGCAACTCGTTTGATGCATAGTACTAAGCCTAGCCTAGTACTAAGCCAGACAGTGTCAATCGCCATACCTCCATGCGACCTATTCAGTTATTAATGTTCTGCACGCTATGACACCCACATGATTTTATAATTAGCTCGCAGTAGTCTAGATTAGTTCTGGGTCATCGTCCTTTAGATTGAACCTCTTTAAAACCCTTGTCTTTCACTAGAAGCAATAGTCTGTGTAATTTGGGTTGTCATAATCTGTTGCCTAATTAAACAACTTTATTAGTTTCACACACAGCTATGATTATCAATAATTACACGTAAATCAATTTCCTAGACTTTTCCTAACTTGGTTGAGAAAAAATACAGACCCGACGTCTGTATTTTTTCGCAATCATTTTGGTCAGACAAAACTTTGTTATGAATGTCAAAAACCAGCCAATCATAATTCTATGTAACGTTAACATATCCATTACTAGCTGGCGCACGCGGCTTCGCCCGTGTGATGATTGAAAAGAAACTATCCTATGTGTTATTCCAGACTATAATAAAAGTTACTAATCCTTACTTCCTTACTAATATTATAAAAGCGAAAGTGAGTTTGTTTGTTCATTTGTTTGGTACCTCTTCACGCTTTAATGGCTAAACCGATTTTTATGAATTTTGGTACAGAGATAGTTAAAAAGAGTAGCTAAAAAGAGTGGGATATGATGAGGGAGAAAGAGGGAAGAAACGGGAAAACTTAGCGTTGCTATTACAAATCAATAAGGCGCTACCGAATTTAACGCGAGCGAAGCCGCGGGCAAAAGCTAGTACTATAATAAAGCTTAAAACATTCATACATCCATGCTCACAAACATTTGCTTTTATAATATTAGTAGGATTCTTTAGACACATCAATTACTTCCAACGATTTTCCTAGTATAAACGAAGCTACAGGAACGTGGTTCAAAAACATAGTCCTCACTCAATTCCATCCTACGCTAGACAGTTTTATCTACCGTTGACACACGATAGACGTTGACTGTCATAGCTGCACGAAAGCACTTAGTAATGAGCATGATGCACGCGAACGCCCACCAGAACTGTTTCGAAGGTACGGCGGTATGAGGAGTCCAGTATTTAGTTTAGTATGGGAATTAGGACATACTAGCGTCTTTAGTTTTAGGAGCTTCGAAGGTATTTACCTTGAAGCTATAGAGAAGACGGAATGAACTTGATTTTTATTGAAGAGGCTGACCAATATTTTAACCAAAAAAGAATGATCATAAAAACACAAACACGTTAATATAAATTAAACCATTTACAGGCACTTGAACTGCTAAAGAGTCGGTGAGTTAGCCGGTAAGTCGATGTAGTTGTTCGTTCGAGAACGTAAATCTCGAACGATCTAGAATGTAGATTTCTTTGAGAGAATATAGATAGAAGTACTACCTAATACCTCGACGGTGATGATAGACAGGTTCTGAT
Source organism: Ochropleura leucogaster (assembly GCA_958449745.1). Classification (NCBI taxonomy): domain Eukaryota; kingdom Metazoa; phylum Arthropoda; class Insecta; order Lepidoptera; family Noctuidae; genus Ochropleura; species Ochropleura leucogaster. Next base: position 9,281,583 of record OY288226.1, read on the forward strand.
GCTCTGTCTTAGAAGTCAGTTATAGTGTTGCTAATGTTGGTAGGATTAATACCTTGATTAATTGCCCTTGTAAACACGCCCTTGTATTTTCCTTTACACCCCAGCTGCAGGGGTGATTTGTTAAACACGCCTGCGTTTGTAGGTCAGTTCAGTCTGATTGATTGCCTGATTTTACGCCTAACAGGTTGGCTGGAAAATAGAGGCAGCTCATATTGCAGACACGAACGCATCGATATCTTCAGTAATCTTGCTCAGAGAATACTTGCAAATTATTATCAAGATTTAGATATGAGATACCAAATATCAGTCAAATTCTTTCTCAAAGCCTGTAATGGCGTTTCGTCAAACTGCACGAAAATTACATAAAACGCTTGACTAACCATATTTTCACCTCGTTGTTCAATTTTTGTTCTTATTGCACATAGATCACAATTGATTAGAAAGTGACGGATGACGAAAAAACATTCAGAAAACGTTTCGTGGTTCAAGAGAGTCGACGAAGCGGCTAACTACAACAGACGCTGAAAAATAAAGAAAAAAAGGCGCTTCGAATTTACACGGCCTGTCTGTCTCATTATTTCTCGTTCGATATTCAAAAATACTGTATTTTTAGTGATATCACAATTCGGATTCAGTTACAAAAACTGTGAGAAAATCACAGAAGTTTAGCTTCTTGATTCATTCGTGTGCGAACACGTAGCGACACCTAGTGGCGAATAGCTGAACTAACCTCATTGTTGTCTTGTTATGAGGAAAAAAAATAAAATTGTATGAATTAATATTTTAAATACACTTTCTCATAACATAAAAACTGACAAGATAATAATTATTGGATTCCGGAACTATTCAATTTGATGTTTCTAAACATTTTACGGAACGTTTGGGAGGGCGCTGTACATTGTCGCTACTACATACTAGATGGCGCTGCATGTAGCTACATTGACAACATAAAAACCGCGACTCCCGGGGCTTTGTGGCGTCGCACAGTGGTCCGGATTTTCAAAAAGGTGGACATAGGATCGAAAATGCATATTTAACTTAAAAAAAATTGTTTCGTATAGGAAATTTAACGCTGATTAATACTTATTACTACAACTTTTCACAAAAACTGCTCCTTCAAGTCAAAAAAAAATATTGAAAAAAAAAATGTATGGGAGAAAATCTATTTTATTTTTTTCTTCCGTTCAGTATCAAAGTATAGCAAGCAAACCTTATATTATGGTAAGTACCTATTGTCCTTAATACGACGACATATAAATTGCTTGCGTATCCCTGCGGCCTTGTCACCTACGATGCTTTAAAGTTTAAAATTTTAATGTTGAATTATCTTAATATGATTAACGAGTTTTTCTATTGAAATTAATCCAAAATATCATTTTTAATAAAAACAAGCCCCTTGCGCGCCCCAGCCGTGTATTAGGTTCGCTCTCTATTACTTGGGACTTTAGTATAACTGGCGAAATGACAGTGACTATAGTGTAGTATGCACCCTTTGCTGAACCCTTCGTGGAATATAAAGCGTGATGTTATGATAAAATAAGCAATTTTGCTTAATATTTTTTTTTATAATCTGTTTCTTTTTATATTATACTAACAAACTCAATTTTAACAATAACAAAATCACTAAATCTGACACGTTTACATTAATGGATCATGTTCAGACTGCAACTCCTGTAGATCCATATTTTCGGTTTCTTCTGTTACTACCTCAGGCAACAACAAAAGCTCTTTAACATCAGGAAAAAAATCGAATTGCTTTGAGTTGCTGTATTTTGGCCGAATATGGGATAAATATGGGTCTGAACTAATTAAAAAATTATGGAGCAAGTCCTCGTTGGTCTTCATCCTGTTAAATTTTCTTGTGTGATATTCACGAACTCTTCGAAAATCTTTATTTCTTGCTTCTCCCGCTTCTTCGGAGAGAATACCAATTGGTAGGAGGCCAAAGTGATGACAAATGTCTGCACCGTGTATGAGAAGCTTGTGCACACTTGCGGGCATATAAAACCATGGGTATAGATGAACAAATATCTCAGCTGTTTCTCTGCAATAAGTCCTGAATTTTTCAATATCTATGGCACATCCTGATGAAATCGTTTGAAGAATAACCGCAAAATGCTTTAGTAGGCCTTTGTCAATTTTGGTTATTTCGGCAGATTTCTCATAATCTCTAAAAAACCTTCTAGCTGTGTTTCCGTCGTTTGTGGTTCCAAAGCCTTGCTTCACAAAATCCACAAGTATTCCCATTTGCTGTTTGAATTCTTCTTGTGTCACATGTTTCTTCGCAGCTTTTAGTTGCTTGTTAGCACCTCGTGCAGTCCACATCTCAAAGTCCATATTGTAAGATATGTGTAGAATACACTCCATACAACGAATCCACATATGAAGAGTAGAAAGTCCATATTTATAAACATCTTCTCGAACAGGTCTTGAAAATACTTCTGATAGCTTGTTCATCTCAGTCGGCTTAGCAAGGCAAATATTGCAGGCAGATGCAGACGAAGTATCCGTTATAATAGTGGCCACTTTTCCGTCGATCATTGTCATATGAAGCTTGTGACTAATCTCTAGCCCTGCCCATTTTGTAGAATCGATGTTTTTTATTTCTTCCTTCAATGCAGCTTCTTCTTGCTTGATGTATTCTGCTGTCTCTTTACAAAACTCAAATTTAATGGGCCTGCAATAATGTGTTGAAGAAGGTGTTGGGTTTTCCCATATGGTGCTATTATTAGAAACTAATTTAAGAGGGACAAGACTTGACATGAAAACCGATGAATCACTGAAGTCTACATCTTCACTCCTTTGCTTGTAGGTGCTTTGTGAAGAAGCTCCATCGAAACCCCATTTACTAATTAACTTCAATCCTTCAGTTGACGAATCAATCTGGGTACCGGTAATTTGAAGAATCTTCTGGACTGTCAGATCCAATAGGGCTTGAAGCTTTACTCTGGCTCCTCTCTCACTAATTTCTAAATCACGTGGATAGCAACTCTTTTTAGCTTCAAGGAGTTTGTGATACGATGGTAACACTGGAACTTCACAATCTAACAGCGCTTTCCTTAAACACAAATATTTCCATTTTGACAGGTTCAATGATGTATAAAGACCAAGAGCATGATCTTTGTCAAAAGTTTTTTTCCTATTTTTCTTAAACAATGTGGCTTGAACAATAGCAACACTATCAGGGTTCTTCGTGATATGGTCAATAACACAAGCTAAGTCATCCTTCTTGTCTATCTTAAGTCTTTCGACTAATGCAAAAGTAAGTTCTTCCGGCGAATAGTCCAAAAGAGACTCTGAACGTCTTTTCTTCTGTTTGTTGCTGAGGTCAACAAAAGGCTTCCTAATCTGAACTTCGGTAGATGTGCCCACAGTTGTTGTACTAGATGTCGACGGAATCACAGCTGCTGTAGTATCGATGTCAACTGAAGTATTTTGTGACGATATGTTTTCGATATCTTCATCTTGGGCTTGAAAAATCTCGGATAAATTAACAGTAGTGCAATTTGGCCAACTAATATTTGATTGTAACCACGCAGCATGTCTATTCATGAAAGTCTTCTGATTTCTAGAAGCACTTGCCCATCTGCGATTGATATTACTGATGTAGTTCTTCAAAAAAGTCTTGATTATTTCTAAATCTTCTGAACATGTTTCAACTGGGATATGTAGAATAATAACTTCATAGAGGCGTGCCCAATTTTTCATGTCTCCTTCAACACGAAGGAACATAAAAATGTCCAAGTTTGTAACAAATGCAGCCATAACGAAACTCACTAAACTTTCACACAGCACGGATAATTAGGTATGTTGCTTCCTTAAGGGTTGAGAAACAAGTGCCTTTAATTATTTCATGCACAGATATTAATAACAAACAGACGCGCGCAAGTAGTGACTGACAAAATTAGTACCACATCTTCAACAGCCAATCAGCGTCGTCGATATCTCCGGTGGTGGGGGTAAATGATTCTTTTATCACAGAAGTCGTTTCAGTCAGTTACAAACAGACAACGAATCAGCACGTCTCTTTAATTACATAACTAAAGTTGAAGATTTATTATATTTTTTTATTAAAATAAAATAAACAAATACTCGCCGAATGCTTGAATGCGTATGTTTGAATTCTGATATAATTAAAAAAATGATATTTTAAATTCAGTATAATTGAAAAACTCGATAATAATTAAAAAAAAATCCCAATTAAAATTTTAAACTTTGAAGCATCGTAGGCATCAAGGCCGCAGGGATACGCAAGGAATTTATATGTTGTCGTATTAAGGACTATAGGTACTTACCATAATAAAAGGTTTGCTTGCTATACTTTGATACTGAACGGAGAAAAAAAATAAAACAGATTTTCTCCCATACATTTTTATTTTCAATATTTTTTTTTGACGTGAAAGAGCAGTTTTTTTGAAAAGTTGTAGTAATAAGTATTAATCAGCGTTAAATTTCTTATACGAATAAATTTTTTGTTAAGTTAAATATGCATTTTCGATCCTATGTCCACCTTTTTGAAAATCCGGACCACTGTGCGTCGTTTCGCTAAGTATTGATTTATATTGTTTAACCAGGACTTACTGTCGTCCATTGATTACATTTGGCTGATTCAAGAAACGGAAATTAACAATGATCGAAAAATGAGGCCCGTATAATGTAACATCACGCCTGTTATTCTCGAAGGGTACGGCAGAGGTGTACCAAGTGGTCCACCTACTGTTTAGTAGTTATGTTAAAGGGGATGAACGAGGAAGGAATTTTTCAATAGGTAAGTAATAGGCTCTTGAATACGGGAAATTCATGAATTAAAAATGAACAATGGAGTAATTATGAGCCGATTGTGAATATTGTAGTTCATTAGAATATTCACAATCGGCTTGTAGCCGTAATATTATTATGTCAAACTTGATTGCTTGAGCCGTTTTGTCACTGATTGACAGATTGGTGTCGAATCTATAGGGCCCCGGATTGACAGAATTAGAATTTCGGTATCTATTAATGAGAGTGAAGAAATATGTGGTTTATAGGCGAAATAGGCTGTTATTTTTATCAAGGCTAAAACAGTTTTTTTTTTATACAGATGTTAATAATTTTAGTATTATTTTTCTATTTTAAAGTTAACCAAAAATGTGACAAATAAATGAAATAATTTAATGTCATCTCGCACCATTATTTGTGACATCTAATATAAGTATTATAAAATTCTCGTGTCACAGTTTTCGTTCGATTTAAACGAAATTTTGTGTACATATCGGGTAGGTCTGAGAATCGGCCAACATCTATTTTTCATACCCTAAGTGAGCAGCGGGTGAAACCGCTGGGCATAGCTAGTAACGTATATAATTTTTCAATCTATTCTTCTATATGAATATTATAAAGCGGTAAAATTTGTGTAGTTGTAGTGGGAAATGGTATTTGTAAGTGTCATAAGCTATACAACATCGCGCTACGTCAGTTAGGAGCTGAGCAGCGAGTGAAACAGCTCGGCACAGCTATTATTCAAATTATTTTTATTGCTTAACCATAATGTGTATCTACTTAGTGGCAACTTTGAAATTGAGATCATTACAGACTCTGTAGTTTTATTAACATTTTAAATATTACGTTTAAGTAATAACAAGAAACACAAAAAATGCCACCCTTTTTCACCCCCTTAGGGGTTTAATTTCGCAAAATTCCGTCTTGTGAACACCTAAGTCCTAAAAGGATGCCCCATGTAAAAAATCAGATTTCGAAAACACTATTGAAATATTTCATGATGAGTGAGTCAATGATTTCCTCTGTTATAAATATAGGTTCCTTCCGAAACCTATTATTACGGCAATACCGCATGACGTAATGCCAACGCAATTGGCCAATGACCTCGGAGTCACAATCAACTACCATCAAGTTACAACGAAAAAAACCTTTTTATATCAAGTACAAGTTCGGGAGCCTTAAATCGTGCCAATGTCAGGTTTTGTTTCATGAATAGTGGGGGCTCTCAACTGGTGGAAGTGACAGCGCTGGAAATTATGGCCAGGTTATATTTTTAAATATTCTGTGTAGTTCCGAATTTAATATAGGGTTTTTAAAAATTCTTGCGACAAGACTCAGTGTTAAGAACGTTTTAAATCAGGTAAAGATTTGTTTGGCACAAGAATAATGTTTAATATACTTTGTTCTCTCTATTGTGCATTAAAAATTTTGCTTCCATATTCAGTACATTATTGTAGTTTTTTTTTCTTGTTCATCGAAGTAGAAATAATTTCAGGACAGGTCAAGTATCTCCTAATTTTCCATTTGAATGATCCTGTCTTATATTTATCTTGTTACAATTGGTTCTTGAGTTAACGTAGTTACATATCATAACATCACACCCGTATTCCCCGAAGGGTTAGGCAGACTTGTACCCAATAGTACACCCACTTTTCGATAGATATGTTTTAAGTCCTATGAAATAGGGGCGAGCCTATTCCAATTGCAAAGGGGCCTGCCAAGACCACTGCCTGCCGGGGTTACGGATTGTTCGAAAGAGATACCGCGGCCACGAAACATAAAGGGCAAAAGACTGACTAAAACCCACCCATGTAAGGAACATGGGTGGGTTTTAGTCAGTAAAGTAAAAGTCTTGTCTTGTTAAATACTATGACACAGTTTGCTTGTCTTGTAATATTCTGAATTACATTTGAAATCTCCTATGTTCACTGCTAGTAGTAACCAAAATTACTTGCATAGACAAATATGGAGAATAAGTACAATTGTAGGCGAGCCTGTTTATCTAGTTTTTGTACTGGTCCTATTTAGACATCCCACGTACCTATGAGGTTATTGACCTTCATTATGTAGTCTAAATTGTGAAACATCTATCTTATAAGTATATGAATATAAAGTTTACATTTGATTAAAAGTTTCAAGCCATGAAAGCGTCTGTATGTCTGAACAAAATATACTTAAATGATAAATGAGAAAAGAATGTAATACATTATGTAGTGACCTTTATTTAAGAATTTAACTTGAATTTATTTTAAATAAGGTATTGAAGGCCTTTCGCTGTGTTCCATTTAAGCAAATGAAAAATCGATGGCCAAATGAAACACATTTAACGGTAAAGGACTCTATGTGAATATATGTTAATTAAATTAATTAACCCCGTCGAAGTGTATCTATCCAGTATGCAACACGATACATAAATTAGCTAAAACTGACAATGAGAAAAATTAAAAGGACAGGTTAAAATAACTCCGTGACGATTTCCGTCAAGGTACTTCAATATATTAGTAAAACGTAAGTTATAGTCGATTGGACCATACCTGTGAGGTCAACTGCTCTATATAGCAGTACCAATTAATTAAGATTCCTTGTATGATAACTTGAACGCCTTTACGCCTTATTAGATTATGATTGACATACGTTTTTGTAGATCCAGTTCTGCCAATTATTTTATTATGTTTGATTAGTGCAAAGAATGATTTGAATGGAATATTAGATAATGATTTAAATGACACAATATCGCGCCTGTAATTCCCGAAGGGTTAGGTAGAGGTGTACCCAATTATAGAACACTTACATTTCGCTATTTAGTTTTGGGCACAAATCCAGATTCCGTACTGAGAAAATTCCTGATTGTCGTTTCGTCCGCTCATACTCAACAGTCTTTAAGTTTTACTTTTTTTTTATAAACAAAGGAATATTAAAAAAAACAGCGGGGTTGTGCAAAAGACTAAAGAACATGGGTGGGTTTTTTAGTCACTAAAAGTCTGTCCCCGTTCCCTCCAAAGCCATCCGCAAAAATTAATAAATGATTAACTGTATTTCCCCGTTTCTTTCCTCAACTTTGTGATTTAACTTAAGCTGCGGAGAGAAGATAGTAAAAGACACTCAGGTATTAAAAAGTGAAACTCCACAATATTGCGTTTCTACTATTAGTAAGTGTATTAGTACATGCAATGGTACAAACATGCGAGAGCGGTCGCCGCGCGGAAATAAACCGTTTTTCAATTATGGCCGGCGTTTGCTTGACGTTCATCGAACGTTTGCGTGTTTTCCGTGGACTGTGTTGTTAATGATTAAGTCTTTAATAATCATGTTACAAGAATATCAGTTGTAATCATCCTTCTAAAGGGTAAAGCTTCTGACCCGTGGAGGATATTACCCAGAAAAAAGAGGGAGTTTCCTCAGGACTGCAGTTCTATAGAAGTGTTTTAGTCCTATAGACTTCATTGTTAAGATCTGGCTGCAAAATATATATTTGTCATTTACTATTCTATTGCAAAGCAAATAGCGTAACAAAGAGGATATTTCCTTCTTTATCTTCTGTCAACGTTTGATCTGGTATGGTGAGGTAAACTCTGATTAGTTTCCTATCTCTTCTATTAACTAGCTGACCACCGCGGTTTTAACTGCCCAGCTTCTGAGTGTCGTAGCGAGATATTAAACAGCCTTATAAACTTAATCGATAAATGAGGTATTCAACACCTATATAAAATAATCTTCAGGGGCTCAAGTCTCTTTTGACACTTTGTACCTTTCCAAAAACAGTTGTTTGGTATCGATGCTCAACAAATCGGTAACAATAGACTCGGCTAGTTTGTTGAACGCCGCTGCCGGTGACTCATAACTACTAGAGCGTGCAGCCATTAGCTCGGTTGTGGAAACCCGAGCTCTGCCGCTATTGCGAGAAAGATACTGTTTTGTACTCTAATATGTTGCTGAGAATCTGGGTAAACTATGTATCTATCTGGTCACTTTTTAGAAAAGGTTTTTAGAATTTGAGTAGCAAACATTTCTTATAAACGTGTTGATAGCAATTTTAATTGATTCAGTATAGAGTACTTTGTGAGGAGAAAGGAGTAAATGATACCGTGACGTCTGATAGGAGAGAATAGAAGAAGAAAACGTGTTGCGCCGACCCCAAATAGAATTGGACAAGGGCAGGAAAATGATGATGAGGAGTACTTTGTCAGTTCCTGTAAAGTTTGAAGAACAGAACACATTGAGTACTGACACAGCATGAGACAGTAAAATCCTATTTCAACACCTCTTAAGAGTCTCTTTCACAGCAAGGAGACCTCGTGTCCGTACATTGGGAAAATTAAATTGCATTAAGTTAACATCTAAAATATTGTGAAAACCGTGCAAATGTGTTGAATTAAAGAACACGTCTTCACTTTTTATCTTCTTACTGTGCACGTCTTGGGTTCGAACTTGAGACCTATGATTTTCCAGTTCGACGATCACACCACTAGGCTAACACTGCTGCTAACTTCACTTCATGACGTCAGTTTTCATGAGTATCATAACAAGCGTAACCACAAACTTTTAACAAAGTTCTACAAACGTTTGTTTTTTACGAAGGGGAGGGCTACACCAGCCAGTCGCTACAGATTTCTCCAGCACCACTGGAGCAAACCACTAGCAATTATACGCTCTACCGGAGGTGAGTCACCGCTTCACAGACTGAGACTAACTCGATGGTTACTGCCAACTTGTAACAAGACAGTTGGCTGGTGGTAGTGGTGTTGTTAAACAAGAATTATGAATAACTAGCTGGCGACCGCGGCTTCGCCCTCGTGATATCGAAAAAAAATCCTATGTGTTATTCTGTGCCAACTTTCGTCATGATCCGTTCAGTAGTTTTTTCGTGAAAGAGGATCAAAAATACATCCATACTCACAAACTTCCGCATTTATAATATTAGTAGGATAGGATAGTAGCATGATAAAGGTCCAGTTGGTCTGAAACGTTGTGGTTGTTGATTTTGACGATTGATGGACTTGTTAAAGTTTCGCTGTCTTGTTTATTGGCAAAAGGTTTACAAAGGACTTTACTTCAATAAAACAAAATCGCTTCCCACTGTCTGTCTCTCCTTATGTATGCTTAGATCCTCAAAACTCCGCAACGGATTTTGATGCGGTGTTTTTTTTTTTAAATATAGGTAGTATATTAGTATCTTCATTGCATGCGTGGTAAGCCGGGGTAAATGTTAAATAAATAAATATCTTGGCACAACTCACACACGGCTATCTGATCCCAAGCTAAGCAGAGCTTGTGTTATGGTAACCAGACAACTGATATATATACTTATATAATTTATAAATATATACATATTATAGATAAATCACACCCAGACACAGAACAAACAATCATGCTCATCACACAAAGTTTGTCCTGGGTGGGAATCGAACCCACGACCTCCGGCTCAGCAGTCAGGGCCACTAACCACTAGACCAACAGGCCCGTCCGTTCAGTGCAATCATTTTAAAGCATTCATTAAAATGTCGCTTAAAAATATGATAATTTGTGTCTTGACAGTTTGAGGAACACATGAATGGATTCAAAATATCTATCTCCGTATCAATACTATCATTATTTTCCTGCCCTTGTCCCATTCTATTTGGGGTCGGCGCAACACTTCTTCTTCTTCCACTCTCCCCTATCAGACGTCACGGCATCATTTACTCCTTTCTCCTTTATATCATTCCTTACACAATCCATCTATCTTTTTTTCCGTATCAATACTATAAGAAAGATTATTCCAATGCATTAAATTGTTCACGCTGTACGGCACCATATCATTTACGGCTCTAAAACCATTCTAATTTGACGTATATAGTTGTTGGCGCTTAAAATGCAAATGAACGCATGCGCTGGCGCAGCGGTGAATCATTCGTTTGCAGTGCGCATGGCCGAAGTTTGGTTTCGCTTTTCGAAATGATGAGTTTTGAATTTGTTTAAAATTTAATTCAAAGAAAAGATGGTGGGAATGTTATAAAAGAAAAATGAATGAATTAACCCGTGACGGATGACCAGGGATTTGTGGACGAAATGTGTTTTAAGCCCACCTCAAGTAATAACGGTAAGAATCTGATGATTATCTGATATTATTGTGATACTACCACCCAAGGGTCTTAGACCAGGGTTGTGGGTTGTTCGAAAGAGATACCGCTGCCTTGGAACATAAAAGGAAGAAACATAGATGGGTTTTGGGCAGTAAAAGTCTGACACTTCCCTTGTCTCGCCCAGAGCGAGGAAAGTTATTCGATATTCGGAAAAAAGAGTACCTATACTTAAACGAACACATTAATTAGACTTTTCATTGGTTTTAAACATTATCATGTCATCCTACATAAGATCACTGCTAGCCCTCTACAATCGCAGGGCTATAATCAATAAAGTGAAATATAAAATTGCGTATTTATGTCTTAAAACACAACAAGCTACATAAACTAATACAAACCTGCAATCACTTAGCAAGTATGTTTAGGAAAACTTCTGATGTATTTTCATCTAACCTGCTGGTTGAATTTAACCGGTTGAAACGGCTATAAATCGTACGCTTCAACTATTTACGAGTAACTGAAAACTGCAGTTTTGCTAACTAATTAATCTGTTGCACAGAGAAAGAATGTCGATTCAGGCTCGTCGGAGAAATTCTTTTTATCAAACATTCAATGGAATTACATGAATTGGCGCAGTTTTTCGCCCTCGTTTTCGTATCGATTCACTGGTAGAGAGAGTTGTCTTATAAATAAAGACTTTTGCGGATGGGAAATCATCACAAAAATTCGTCAGACTTTTACTGACTAAAACCCATGTTCATTATTTTGTCTTTTGTGTTCCGGGGCTGCGGTAATTCTTTCGAACAACCCGCAACCCCGGCAGCTAACGAACAGGCAGGCCTGACCTTATCTTGTTACAACAGAAAAAATATCCTTAATAATTATTTTTCAATAAAAAACGTTGTTTAACTAACCCGTTGGCTAAATAAAAGTATACACTCTGATTATAGGTAACTTTAATTATTAACAGTTTCCCCAAAAACCCAATAATCTAAAATTTGCCTGCAATTTTAAAATCTGCGATCACACCCTTGCTTAACCTTACCGGGAGAGTCCTGATGTTATATTATTATTAGATCTAATAGCCAATCTTATATTAGCTATCGTAACTACATAATCTGCGTGAAACACACGTCTTGGGCAAACGTGATCGTTTTTGATGTTAAATGAGTTATAAATGTGTTTACTCTTGACACGAGGACGGTTATATGTCTGCCTATATATTATTTCTGTGGATATATATGTTCATTCATTTGTTCTATCTCTTGTTTGACATGTTCTATAGTGATTTTATTGTAGGGTATTGGCTATTCTTCATTTATATCTTTCGGTTGTTCACTATTAATCTTTAGCTTTACCGGTGTAGATACGACGCCGTTTAATGGCTGTCCTTATGTTTTGTGTCTTTGAATTTATGTTCTACCTTTTGTTTATAATGTTTCTTAGTAATTTGATTGTTAGGTATTGGTTTTTCTTTACGTATATTTTCCGAGTCTTTAAAGTTAATCTTGGAGTTTCCCATTACCTCGTTTACAATGGATGATATTAAATAGGATAACGATGGATTTGCCAACGCTTAGCTATATTATTATTCTATAGGAGAAAACTTTGTATTGCCATTACGCTACAAATATATAAATGATATTGTGCTCATTTAGCATCAAGATTAAAGTATATCTCTTAAACAATAGTCTGACCTTTCGAACAATAACCAAGTGTACGATGATACTTGCTAAAAATCGCGATACTCTTACCACTTAAAGACTAAAATAAATAAGTTCAACTCAAATACATGGAATGTAAAAAAGAACCTAAAAAGCAACGGAAACTATTCCCAAAAAGCCGGTTTTGAAGCCTCGCCAGACACCATCTGCCGATACAATAAAAAATAAAAATCTGCAGCGAATTTTGTGAGTGCCTCTCTAAGCCTTACAACAATATTGTATAACAAAATGTCCAACTGTTTGAAAAAGTTCAGTGAGACTTGTTTAAAAATGACAGATAGATTCAAAATATTTAACCGCTGACATGAAAGTGAGTGGTCGCGAAATATTATATCTGAAACTAAAACAAACAGTATCGAATGCACAATTTCAAGCGCCTTATCTTTTGTATCACGTGCGGACTTTTCTTTCTTGCACCCCCTTTGCCCCACCGAAGGCTGATAACCAAGCGGAGCGGCGCAGGCGCAGCGCTGCCACCTCAGTCTCCTCTCGGCACCCGCGCGGAGCGAACGTATCGCACCACACTGTTTTCGAAAATTTTAAAATCTCAGTGATGTGACATATGAACGTGGAATGTGTTTGTGATAGTGATTAATTATTTAAAACTGATAAAGTTTTCAGTTTGGCTAATGTGATATAAGGTGGAGTTTTTATCTGTGCCCGGATCGAGCCGATACCGTTGTGTCGCGCTTCGGCGATTCGGTTAATAACTCGTGGATCTACAGTGCTTGTGTTATAGTGGCTTTGCTAAGATTTAACGCCGTGAAAAGGTCACTTACCTTGATCGGACATTGAAAAAAGTTCTCATATTCTAGGTCTAGACATCACAATCTTGTTATTGGTCGTTTTGCTCTGAATTTTGTTTCCAAACAGGTCGTCAAGTGTCTAGTTCCTTTTTCTTTCGTTGTTTTTCATAGTTTTCGCTTTGTCACTTAACTAGTTTTGGTCAAGTCTGTCGTAGTGAGTCACTACTCTCAAAGTAAAGGTTTATGCGAGAATCTTAACTTTTATTAACCATTTAATACCTTTTAGGCACGATTGACACGGATTAAAAGCCTTTTGTTTCGACTAACGCTTAGATGTGAAAGGATAGAAGAAGCGAGACACTGTCCCAGTTTTAAAAATTAATAAACTTTCATTTGTGTGATAAAGACGATAGGTTCTTTCTCTCATTATTTTTACGCTTCATAGACGGCTGGTCGGTCGGAGCGGGTTTTTGTTTCGTCGGAGTGAAACGGCGGCAATTGGACCTTGATATCCGGAGTTGCAACAGAACACAATTGGTTTATACGGTTTTGGTGTACGGCGCAAGTTGGGGACTTGTTGTGGGTTTGATTTTGTCGTGAAATTGGTTGGAACTTATTCCCTTAAATAATACAATGTTTAAAATCAGTAACCTCCGAGTTAAAACTGACTATGTCACGGGAAATTTCTTGTTTTCCAAACATTTTCCGCCTAAACCAATAGATTAACAGTAACCTTACTTCAAAACTAGATCACTTAACATTGCATCGACTATGACATCGAAGTTTTAAGTCATGGACATGGTTTGAAAGTCGTTTACATTCTATTCCGGAGTTACGGTTAAAGCTTCAGTTCGTTTCAACAACGATCTCTCAAACAACCACATTTCTACAGACATATTTTGAACCCAACCATTGTTTGAAATGCACATGCATTGTGAAGCATTGTATACAGTTATTAACATGAAACCTAGTATCCAAGAGGAAGACATACATAATTCAAGCCACCGTGAAATTCTAATCTGTTCATATGCAAACGAAAACTAATTACCAACAAACCAATCAGGAAAGAGCCTTTAACTATAGCTGTATTTGTTCAAAAACTCAACTATTTTGAAATTTCCAAGACTGTAGATGTAAACGCGGTAGTCACGCTTGCTACATTTGTGAAATTACAGCGACCTAGATTATTCGCTCACCACTTACTAATGTTACTAAAAGTGAATGATTTTGGAAGTCCTAATGATTAGGGTCGATGTCCGCCTTTTGTGTTTTCAAGGCTAACCGTCATGGTTGGGTTCCTTATGGGGTAAATGGCAGGTGAGTGAATAGATTAGTTTGCAACTATGTGCCTACAATGAAGGGGACTTTAATGTGTTCAGTATGTAGGCTATTGGATTGTTGTTTACATTTTTTTAGATGTAATTGAATATGAATAGTAATTCTTCCTATGCCATATTTATCTGTATCAACTATACTAACAAGATAATCGTCTCCACAGTGACTGAGAGCGTCTTTAAACATTTGTCGACATTCTCCATCTTCGCTTTTATCTTATACCTTTTATAACCAACGTTATCTCAATCTTCATTTACAATATACTAATAAACTCGGTACCGCTCTCGCCTTAACTCTTAAATTTTATGTTGTCAAGGTCTGAAGCAGATTTTCTTAAATGCACTCTAGCTAACTGGACCATTATCTTATGCTCTTTATTTTGTTCAAGTACAATATTCGTTTGTTAAAATGCTTAATGCTAATAGTCATTCAGCTGTATTTCTCACGTACAAGCAGTTTCCAATAATACTGTAAGTCATATCTTGTATGTTAATTTACTGTGTTTTACATTTGTTTTTTGCGTTACTAGTAACTAGTTTTTGCCTGCGGCTTCACTCGTGTTTAATTCGGAGTAACACAGTTCCCCTAACCTGATTTACAGGTACCTGGTAGTTTTTGCCCTTGCGCCTTATTTTTTGTAATAGCAATGCTAAGTTTTCCCTTTTCTTCCCTCTTTTTCCTTCATATCTCAAGGTTTTTTTTTAAATAGCCATGTCCGTCTCCAGGGTCCCAACTATCTCTGTACCAAAATTCATCAAAATCGGTTTAGTCATTTAGGCGTGAAAACGTAACAAACAAATAAACAAACTCACTTTCGCTTTTATAATATTAGTAAGCATTTACGTAGTGATGTTATTTATTGCATCTTGAGGTTTATTTATTTATAAATGAATTAATAAGGTGCGGCTTGTTAGCAGTATAATTAATGCGTTGATTAGCAAGTTTAAAAGTAGAAGTACTTTTAGCAGCACGTTAAGTTCTCTGATTATGAGTTATATTGATAGAGTTTGTAATAAACACGAGGAATTGTACCACTTTTTAGCTGGCTTAAAACTAACCTGGCAATAAGCTAATCTGAAACCTGTTAAGACAATCAGCACGTAAAATTCCATAACCAGTCATTTTCAAAATTATCGTTTCTGTCTGATACATTTAGTTCACTTAGTCTGCCTGTTTTATCAGGCAAACCATTTCGCAGCAACTATCATCGGGTGTGAAAACACCGCCTGTTATCATACAGTTAAGGAACGTGTTATCAGATTAGTGGTGATAGCTACAGATAATGACTTGGAAATGTGTTGCGGTGATGTCATTGTGTTTTTGTTGCAGATAGTTTTATGACAATGTGTTAAGGGACACGAGAATGGCAAAACTTTTTTTCTTATTGATTTTAATTGGGACGTGTTTTCCTGCTTGCCTAATTGGCAATGTTTGTTATTAGAAACTGCGTGTTTTTATATAGAGTAGATAATTTCGTTTAAATTGAAAGGGGTCTGATACATGTCATATATTTAAAGTATAAGTATCTGTCTCGTTGGTCTAGTGGTTGGCAATCGCTTAGCATGAGAGGGTTTGGTTCCCAAGTCGGGTAAAGTGTTATTGGGTTTTTCAACTCGTAATACCCGTATTACATGGGCTTAAATGTGGGTATTAGATACACCTCAGGCTAACTCTTCACGTAATGTTGTGTGTGAAATAATTAAGGAAATATTGTACAAAATGGAATAGCTTGAGCTTATTAAAGTATGTGATGTGAGAATCAAGAGATAAGACAATACTTCAAAATATAAAAAACATTATAACGTACACAAATTCAAGTCAAGAAATCATCGCATATAAATATGTATATATAATAAATCTATAACCCTACAGACACTGACATCCATATAGTAATTATTTAATTATATTTAACCAATAAACAAAACAAAGCTGAACATTCTTACATTTAAAAAGAAAGATGTAACTTCAAGAAAGTAAGAAACTACAAAATAAACATTGTACCTTATATAATTACTTAAGTTGTAAGACAGTACATACAGCGACATAACAAGCCATACAAAACTACTTTATGCAGATCTCTCATTCCACGGCAAATCTATAGAAAGCGAGGCCATGTTATATTGAAATGTACAGTTTGAAGTGCCACCGAATATAATTATTAGCAACAGATGAAGACTAATCATCAGCTTCATAACTGTCTTAACACATACCATCACGTGGCGATTGTAACTCGAGTTATCTTCGATTACCGCCATTGTTTGGGAGCTAGATAACACAAACGTGACTCTGTATTGACGTACTGTATCTATATTAATAGATAATAGAGTTCTTGTACTGTGGGTGAATTATTGTAGGCCGTGGCTCGGTAATCATAGCGATTATAGTTCGGAGAAATCTAGGGATTATTGTGAAGTGTTAGCGCTGATAAGTTTACCTTTTTGTTTAGGTTTGGGATTACAGTGGTACCTACTTAGCAAACTTGACAGGGAATATTGATGAATGGTATAATAAAGATGGTCCGTTGGCTTGACATGGGAATGCAAAGCGGAGAAATGAGTAGAATGATGTGAGGAAAGTTTTAGTTTAAGAATAGAGGAAGACAGGAATAACGATGGATGGACTGTGAGAAGAATGAAAATAATGCAAAGAAAGGCGTTATCGGATGACATGACAAGTAATAGAGCAGAGGAACTCCCTGAGGACCCGCAGAGGGCTCCCCTATCAGATCACGGCATCATTTACTCCTTTCTCCTTCATATCATTCCTTACACAATTCATCCATATTTTCTTTGGCTTTCCTTTCGCTTTCCGTTCAACATTCAGATCCATCACTCTTTTAGTCACATGTGCTTGTCCAGCAGAGGAAGACAAACGCAGACAGCAAATTAATTTAGATGAGGACAGGAAAATAATGATATGATAGAGATAATAATCTGGAGATTTAACAAAGAATAGCTTTCTCACAAAGAAAAAACTTAAGTAAAATTCTCGGCTGTCTTAGATCTTCGTCGTGTTAACTATTTAGTCGAAGATTTTTGATTTTTTCCAAAAATGCTGCTCCGCTTAACTATCATAAGAAATAGTCGTAAGTTTGGCTAGATTATAATTTTCGGGGCTCCAAATCTCGCACAGATCTAATAAATTTTCGTTATTAAAATGATTATAATAAAAGTTATTAGCATCGCATGACGAATAAGTAACATTACAATCTACTTATAGCTCACGGCAATTTGAAATGGTGCAATGCAGTTGTGTCATTGACTGTTTTTTGCTCCACGGCCGTGTATCGATCGGTAATCTTACCTTCATATTGCATATTATTGACTGTTATTGTAAAATGTAGTTTATCACGGTATTAAAACAAACGTTTTTGAAATGGCAAGTATTTCTTTGCTATTCTACCAATATTGATTAAGTCGTGAAAGAGCAAGGAGTTTTTTGCCGATTCTTTTCAATTGAAAGCGACTAATAGGAAGTATCAATGTTGCATGATTGGCCAACAGTTTTTTCTTTATACTATATTGTTCATTTTCATTACGTAGGTTTCAATATAAGAACTTGGATTCTCCCAAAAGTACTTGAGTTAGTCTTCCAAACCTCAGAAATCCGGCATCACAAGACAATCACGTTCACCAACTCGTGCATAAGTGTATTTTAATAAGTTAAATATAAATAAAAGAGTGTATATTGACAAGCTCGCGACCTCAGCGGCAGGTCGCGGCGACCTTAGCACCGATAACTATGCTATTTGACCAGTAGACCAGTAAATAACTTAGTACCTAATCATTTATTGACTTATTCTTGGTCTGTATCTGTTTTAAGATTAGCTAGAGCACATCCTATTTATTTGAATTGATTTGGGGTTGGCTTAGGATGTCTTCTCCTTTCATACTTATCTAATACACATCAGCTCACGATTCTCCCCCTTTCTGGCCATATCCTCATTTTCATTCCTGCTTACTCCAAAGGTAAGCTTGAGTCTATACATAATATACTAGTGGATGTATTATTTCTGTCTTTACCCGAAACTTGAAAACTGTTTTGCCATAATTATGTTGGTATAGAATTCAAGGCTTTAAATGTCATTTAAGCTTTGTTTAATGTACAAATAAATGCATAGTGACAATGGCTTAGCAACAAAATTTTGTCAAAACTTTCTTGATTATGTTAATATTGATAAAGACAGTAACGTTATTAGGATTCAAGAAGCTTTCAAGCCATGAGATGAATATTTGATAGTCTAAAGGCTGTGATAAATCTGCAGATAATGATGATAAAACGTTGTTTCTTAACAATAAACTTTTATTAATACCTAGCTGTTCCCCACGGTTTCACCCGCGCTGCTCAGCACTTGTTGGTCGTAGCGTGATGTTATATAGCCTATAGCCTTCCTCAAGAAATGGACTATCCAACACTAAAATAATTTTTCAATTCGAACCAGAACTTCCTGAGATTAGCGCGTTCAAACAAACAAACAAACAAACTCTTCAGCTTTATAATATTAGTATAGATAACAAAGATAATTTATTAATAACAAGATCAGAAATTCCATCCACAACCAAGCACATGTTTCCCAATCCCGAAACGAATAGCTTATCATCAAATATCCTCTTTCATTCGTCATTAGGGCCAAAGCTTTACTTATGAGAGAAGTTTGGAGGGATTGACCCTTTATCTCTAGCACGTGTACGTTATCGGTCAAATGTTTTGAACTGTGTCTGTGTTGGTGATTTGGACGTGGTGTGTTGTGGATCAGCTGATGTCGAACTTTGGCAGTCGGTGCAAATAGGGAGTGATTAAGTTGCCTATGTGAGTTTGAGTAATAAAGAATGGATTTTTAGTTTTTCTAGTTATACACTCCTTGTGTACCTATGATATGTTGATGAAGACAAAACTATTTCCGAAAATAACAAGGGGATAAAGTTAGACCAATATAAGTACTCAAAATCGTTGATATTCACTAAGACTGACGTCAATCGTTGCAGCATTATTTCCAAACAGCATACATATCGTTACAAAACAGACAATTGACTAGCGCAACACCAACATAACTCAAAAAACAAGGAAACCAACATACTCCTTTAATTAATATTACAACATTTACACTAGCACAAACTGAGTAATACGGTGAAGCGCATTAGTATGCTTTTCGCGTTCGTTACGATATTAATTAAACAGGCAGACACGCAGACATACAAGCACATACGTACGCACCGGTCGCTCTTGTGCCAGTTTGTCTTCACGTATTAACATACGACTGACTATTGTTATTTGTTAACTTGAATAGTTATTATGCAGATATTCGGTGTCTTTGAGCGGGTCTGCGTTGGCTTTGATTAGTTTGTTGTTAGCGTTAATTTTAGATTATAGATCACGTCTTAGTTTTGGATGGCTGTCACGATATTTAGTTCTCCACCATATTTGAGACGAACGTGCAGGGGTTCTCTTGTATCAGAGCGAATTTGAAGCTCAAAGTGTGATAAAAATGCTAGGTAGGTAGCAAGGTCGTAGCGAACAGTGATAACCAATCACACCATCCTCACGGCTGTATATCCTGAAGGGTTAGTCAGAAATGTACCTATTATACACCTTATTTCGCCAGTAATGTTACCCGTGTAATAATTGGCGACCTGCTTGCCATCAACCACGCATTATTCCTGATTCCGGACGAATACTTAGAATTCCTGTCATAGTTAAACAGCTGAAACATGATAAACTAAAATAATATAATATTCTTTAAGCTTTATTTATATTATCAAAAGTGATAATTGACGTCCTTGGTTGGCACTGATATGCATAATCCGTGACGCTGTCAGAGATATTAATCATCACATTAGTCTGTTATACTGCACTGAACTTAAGCCGGACCAAAACGAGCACGACCGTTCTAAGGATAGTGTACATGTGTGTTAGTCAAGCATGCATGGATATTGTATGGGTTTATCATGCATGCAGTTATGTCTGTCAATGACCGAACACGTTTTAATATAACTTTATAGTCTTCATCGTTTGTTAAGTAATTGCAAACGCTCCTCGAAGCATGAGGTCTTTTTTTTGGGGTGGGAAATCATCAAATAACTCCCACCCATGTTCCTTCTATTGCTCTTTACGTTCCGGGGCCGCGGTATCTCTTTCGAACAATCCGCAACCCCGGGAAGAAGAATCCATCAAGAATTTCTCTCGATTTGAGTCCGGTTGATAGCAATTTTGGGGAACGGTGGTAAAGCTCTGCCTAACACTTCGGGCATAACAGTCGTGATTTTATTTATGAAATAAAAAGGGAGAGAGAATATGTATTGTCTATAACTCTTTCGTGTTTGTTTTACAGTAACGACCTTGTTGTTATTTAGATTGTTTCAAGCTTTACATGCCGGAACATATCACGGGCTGTTTGCTTTTATTGACTGACATGTTTTGGTTTTTTATTAAAGGAAAATTAATAAATGTTGCTATATTTTAAAATTTTAAGGGTATTCTTTTGAATTGTTGTCGACAATAGTTCAAGAGTTATGTTATTTAGCTTTATAAATCATGCTCAAATATTTATTACTAAGACTGCATATGAACTTGTTTAAGAAAAAAATGTTAATTTACCGCTTAAATGAAATACAATAATCAACTATAATCCCAAGTGAAGTAAACATTATCAAATCGCAAAAAAACACACAAAATCAACACACAATTTTCGCACCACGTTTCAAAGTCTTACCAAATTAATAACAGTAATGCTAGCAACGATCTCATTTACGAAATGAGCACTAGGTAGGTTAGAATCTCATCAGGCAATGCATCAAATTAATGCCGGTCGGCCAAGGTAACCGGCATTGTAAGCCGTGACGGTGCACTTGCTTATAATTGTGTAAGTTTCGCAGATTTTGTAGATATGACGATTTGACGGGCCTGTTGGTCTAGTGGTTAGTGGCCCTGACTGCTGAGCCGGAGGTCGTGGGTTCGATTCCCACCCAGGACAAACTTTGTGTGATGAGCATGATTGTTTGTTCTGTGTCTGGGTGTGATTTATTTATAATAAGTATGTATTTATAAAAAAGTTATAAGTATGTATTTCAGTTGTCTGGTTACCATAACACAAGCTCTGCTTAGCTTGGGATCAGATAGCCGTGTGTGAGTTGTCCCAAGATATATTATTATATGAGGCGGTCTTTGTTATTTTTTATATGTGGATGAAGTAAAGATAAATACTGTTATAAGTCATTGCAGTTTTGATTTTAATAGTGTTTTATTTATTAAAACATGCTTCGGGCATTTCCTACCTATGTTGTGCTTCTGCAATTTGTTCGTTCTAAAACTTTTTCATCTTTCAATTAATATTGTTCAGCCTTATGTTAGGGCTTCAATTTAAAGCCACAACAGCCAAAGCTATAAAGTTGGAGTCCAATTAGCGAAGAAAAAGTTTTACTTTTCTCAAAAAAAAAGATTTTCTCTTGTAGAATAGGCTCAGAGCCAGACTTGCCAGATATTCCGTTTTTACAAGTGTTTTAGCTTGACAGCTCGTTTAACTGCGTCTATTTTTTTGTTCCGTTTGTTAAATTGTTATGAATAATTAGGTTTTTTTTTAAGTATGATATTTTTCTGCGAATCTACGTAGCAGTTTTTTTGTACTAAGTCAATGTTAAATAAGATTATTATTATAAGATTTTATAAGAAGTTGGTTTGAAAATATGCTTTTTATAAGTTAAGACTTTCTAATCAGATTTAGAGACGAGAAGATAAGAGAAGTTAATTTTAGTAGATCTTCACAAAATAATATACTTGCACATCAAAGAGAGCTTAACAAAAAGAAACACGATCTTTGATTGTCGCTTTTATGTTTTACACGTTTTGTATATTATTACTTTGTTGTTATAAACACTCAAAGTATCAGATGTTACCTTACATGTGCGGTCTAGGTCTCCATAGACAGATAGGCGTTCGTTGTAACCTTGATTCATGTTACAATTGATCATCCACACACGATACAAT
The DNA here is from genome assembly GCA_958449745.1 of Ochropleura leucogaster. NCBI lineage: Eukaryota > Metazoa > Arthropoda > Insecta > Lepidoptera > Noctuidae > Ochropleura > Ochropleura leucogaster. The sequence continues at coordinate 9,304,188 of OY288226.1, forward strand.
GCCGTGTGTCAAGTGTATTGTTTATTGTTTGTCTGCTACTTGCTTAAGCAGGATTAAATGCACAATGATCGGATAAAATACTGCTCTTTTTTCTTTAGTAATCGATTCTGTATAATTCATGTCCTGTTGGCATATTATAACAACACATTTATGCTTCAAAAGGGGAAACGACAATACCGTGAGAAAATTGTTCTATCCTGGTACCAGAAATTTGAATGTAACATTATACAATTTGCAGTGAATCGATCTTAAAGTTAAGCCGCGCTGACCTTTACATTAAGAGTTTCTTTCGTACCTCGGAAATTACGTTCAGCCGTTGGTCTTGGCTGTCATTTGTAAATCTTTGACAGTTGTTACAGTGGCTCGAAATTCTGATAAGGAGTATCGTATTACTCAATTATTAACTGGCTTTTGGAGGTCAGATAGGCAGTCACTCCATAGATGGGAAAAGGCTAGGCAGGTGATGATGTCACATCACTTTCCAATTTGCATTGAGTTCGCGTGGTTTATTACAGTTCAATCCCTCATGGAGAGGACACGTGTGGCCTAGCTGGGAAGCTATGGACACAAAATAGGCTTAATATACTTATTTTATTATTATTTCTATTGTCATGTCACTTATGCTTATTAGTTACTACTCTATATGGCAGAGATATAAAAACAATAGACTTTTTTCTCAGTAAGGATATGATTTATTATCACAAGCGAAAGGTTAAATGTCAAAAATGTAATCGGAGTACGACATTATCGTATATCTAAATTGTTTTGTCTTTATTATGGTTAGCGTGCCAAAATTTATAGTTTCTGGCGTTTTAATATCTTTAAAATGGGATCATATTTCACTTAAATTAATTAGTTTGGACACTCTAGCTCTTAGAGTAGAAACATAATATTTGAAACAAAGTGGGGTTATAAATTAATAAAATTTTATATTGTCATTTTAATATTATTATCATAACTGTCAAGTAAAACAGATTGTTTAGCTATTTTAATTAGGTGCCACCTACACAACACATTTTGGGAAGACTTATAATATCTTAATGTGTCTCCCCAAACATTTTAAATACCAATCCATTATGATATCGATTGATAGTAAATTATATATTATACTTATAAGAAAATAAGATTCAAGTTCCATGGCAAATTACTATGTGATCAGCTAAATTGTAAAACATATTGTGCCATATTTGGTTTTATAACAGGCTAACTTCATATCAATCAAAATGAGTAACATTTAGTACCATATATGTAGCACTTAGTATTTTGCAAGGTTACTTCATACATCATTTAACAAAATTGTTTTAATCAGTATTTAACGTGATAACTCACTCCTTTGCACTCATTACCATATTTCTAATTAAAGAACTGAAATAAGTTGTAGTATCATACATTATATTTATTAAGTACATAGGTAGTCGCGCCTGTATGTATACATAAGCTGATAATAGCTATAGATAGTTTAAAAGATAAACAGGCCCATTGCTTATTGGCCTCTTATCTTGGGTGATAACCGCTCGGCTGATAGTGTGATAACAGGCAAATTGATTTCTCTATAATTATGTGAAGTTATTAAGCTACGGGTACCTTCTTATTAAAATATGGCGTTAACTATCCTATACTAAACAGTCCAAGATTTGATATTTTTCCCGCAATTGTGCTGTACAGCGGTACAGCTAAAATTGTGTTATTTATTGATCGATAGTTGTACATATTTTCTTTCTACCCTTTACTACCAGTTTTCTAGAATTAGCCTGACACACAAACTCATACAGTCCAAGATATTATCGGAACATTCCGAATCTCAATGAAAATTTTCTGTAAGTTTGCGACAGGTTTAAAAATATTGCCGGAAATGGAACAAACAACTATTAATTAAAAACTTGCTCGAGGGTAAAAATGTTACCGTCAGTTGTGAAAGTAACTATTTGTTTAAAACATATGTGGTAACACGAACACACCTCACTCTAATTCCAAGTTTAACCTGAGTCAAAGCCACTATCTTGTGTTGACTGTTGACTCAAGAAATAGTGTCGCGAAATTATCTCTACAAGGAAATTCTGCAAGTGTTATCTGATAAAACGCACGTAGTTACATATACGGAATATGATAAAGATAGTTTAGAAATGGTGTGGAAGGTTTTAATTATTACTGCTTCAAGTAGGCTTGTGATTGACTTAGTCGAAAGCCTTTGACAGATCTATGAATTTAATAGGAATGCGCATCGTGTCTTTGCATAGAATAGTAATTTAAGTAGTCAGTACGGAGGTTATTTGATGATTTCCCATCCGTAAAAAACTTCATGATTTAGACTGACACCAAAAAACGTACATTGTCCTTCCCATGTTTTGATATTTGATCTTTCATTTCGATTTCCCCGTATGCGAAAGTGCTGCCATTGTTTTACAGGTCAGCAACAAGACCGACTGCTTGTGTTTTTATAAATGTGGGATAGTTTGCGATGAACAGTAATGGTGTCTTGGTTAATTAGTTGACGTGAAAACTCACACATTTGCCCTGACTGGCTTGTTCAATCGTTAACGAACTTATAATGTAAGACGTGTTAAAATGTAATTTCCAGTTGTAACTAAATTACTCATAGATCTATTTATTCAAGTGGCTTTTAATTCACACTGTACACATTCTGCTACTGTTTTCTTTTAATTAATTTCAATGTTAAGGGTTCTATTTTCAAAGTGCTTTTCTTTCATTATTCCGTTTCGTTGCCAGAAGCAAGTAGTATTTTATTTTTCATTCAAATTTGCTGACCCTACCACTGACCTACTGGTCTAACCACCATCTTACAGAAACAATGAGTCATGAACTAAAGTGGTACGCGAAGATTATTACTGTTTCTCTATTGTTATACGTGTTTATGATGGAAAGCATCTGCGTGATTTATTGTATCTGTTATTATCTGATATTTACATTGATTGGTTGGGATATGGCATAGTTTTGTGTGAATTTGCATTTGATGTAGAGCAGTTAATTATATACGGCTGGCAGTGAGGAGTCAGCGATCCACTATAAATGATTGATGATTTTACTGATAAAAAAACTCACATATATTATACGTTTCATTAACATTCAGCAAACTTAGACTGGGGCCGGGATGGCACGGATAGGGAAGGGGGGTTGTTGGCAGTGGGACGGGGTAACTGACTGACAAGATGTTGACATTTGTGTTACCGAATTGGGTAATTAATGCGTGATGTTATAGTGTCGGTAATACTTTTGGAAATATAGCAACACTGATAAGTTTATTCATCAAAAGGAACAAATAAATTCTACATTATTTTTGAGCTACAAACTAAGCAGCGCTTGTAACTTGTGGCTCAGGATAATGTTGAATACTTGACTCGCTGTTCAAAAAATACTGTATCCATTTTTGGAGACACTTGCCTTTTATTTCTACCACTTAACTTCCAACCTTCCACATACCAACCACGTGCCGTCAAAATACCTGAGCAAACCCTCTCGTAGCTCGTCAACCGCAGCATCAACCGTCCGTTAACGGTACCCATAACGGTATGCTCTCGAGGCCGGCACGGATTAATTGTGGCCGAAATAAGATGGATAGTATCACTTTGTCGCAGGGTTTACGAATACATTATGGTCTGAGTAAGATTATCTGCAATTTATACTTAGTTATTTTTTTCACTGCTCTCATAAACAGTAAATGGAAAATATTATAGGGTCTAAAAATACCCATATCATGGGTATGCATAGAAATAAATAGGTCCGCCTATCCATGGTCCGCCATCTTTGGGAATCCGCCATATTGGATTTAGAATGACGTCACTTAGCTGAGCCATGCAGTGTCATCTAAACTAAACAAAAAAACGTTTGCAAAATATCAGCTTATTCGAAAATGGGGAAGCTGGTCAAATTTAACCTCTAATATTTTATTACACGGATGGATACAGGTGAAGTTAATAAGTGTTTTTAAAAAATAACTAGGTAACCACCATATGCTATAACGAGCACCACCTCACACTTGCATGGTGCCTTGCCTGCATGGTGGATTACAACCGACTCTTAGTGACAGGGAAACGAAAAACAAAGTCTTCCACACTATGATAGTAAAAAATGTATGGCCGGATGTATGAACATGGACGTAACTAGAGTAGTATTTAAGAATCGTGGTACGTGGCCTCCATTCTTATGCTTCGATACCTTTTTGGGTATAGGCATGTGTTTGTGTAAATGTTTAAGAAGTATTTGTGAGGCTAGAGTGGGGTTGATAGCTTTAACTTTATATATCAATCATCAATTTGCGTTATCGCCGACCTACTCGGCTTATGGCGCTATAGTTTGTTTGCAAAAGTGTTTTACGCCATCATTCTTCTGCCCTTATTCCAATTCCGGTTCAGCATATTTTTTCGTATTTCTGTACTAATCGTTATCTCATTATTGGTTTCTGGTCAAATCTACACTACACTAGTCTTATAGCTATCCATAATAAAGTTCAAAATTGTAGGTACTCGTATTCTTATTCATATCTTTATTGCATTCAATAATGTCTGAGGATCCTAAAATAGGCTTAAAGCTTAGGTACAATAAGGTACAAACTCGAGCTTTGTAATGATGCTCAATTGATGGGGAAGAATCTCTCATCTCTCAATCACCACATACCACGGAGCTGATCTACTTCAAATTAAGTTTCAATAGCAGCTCACTACCATCATTAGATATGAACGGTTAACGTTTTTATTTCAATGCCACTTATCACTACATAGTATACAACAAAGTCGCTTCCTTCCGTCTGCCCCTATGTATGCTAGGATTTTCAAAACTCCGCAACGGATTTTGATGCGGTGTTTTAATAGATAGTTTTGTTTTTCAAGAGGACGGTTCATATGGTATAATATTAAAAAGATACCACGACCCCGGGACACAAAGGGCAAAAGAAAGAACATATATGGGTTTTTAGTTAGTAAAAGCCTATCCTCACGCTCCACCCAGAGCGGGGGAAGTCATTAGATGATATTGATAAAAAAGACGAATCTTATGTTTAAAATTCTCGTGGAACAATTTAGTTGCCATACTCCTCCGAAACGGCTTAACCGATTTTTATGAAATTTCATATCTATATTCGGTAGGCCTGAGAATCTGTTGTTATCTATTTTTTGTACATGGATCCTGAGCAGCAGATGAAACCGCTAGGCACAGCTAGTATACTATAATATTCTACATTCACACACGTACAACGACAAGTAGACAATTACCGCATGATCTACTTGACGGATAAGGCAATTAAACTAGAAATGATATACTATCCAATCTAGAATTGTATAGACAGCTTGTAACAGAATACATTAAGATAGGTCGGTTGCATTATTTATTGTGAAGGTCGCAGACTGGCTTACTGAGCTTAGTTACTACTGAACCATTCTACATCTCGTTAGGTCGTTAAAATATCTGTAACTACCTTGCATGCCTCTTGCAAGAAAGGACGGACTGGAACCGGCTGGATGCCTTTTGTGGCTTGCCTGGATACATCCCGAATAGCTAGCTGTATCATTTATAGGTTACTAGCTGGGCCCAGCGGTTTCACCCGCTGCTCACTTAGGGGTATGAAAAATAGATATTGGCCGATTCTCAGACCTACCCGATATGTACACAAAATTTCGTTTAAATCCGTCCAGCCGTTTCGGAGGAGTATGGGAACGAAAATTGTGACACGAGAATTTTATATATTAGAAGGTAATTGTGTGATCTTCTTTATTGTGTTGTGTTTTGTGTTAGGCTTTCATTCTTACTAGATGCGGCGAATCGATCCTCTGTGAACGTGTATCATATAAAAATCATGCAAGTTTAATATTTATCACTTTAAGAATTTGTTTAAAAACTAATATGATTATTTATTAATGGAATATTGCCTACAGTTATCACCGAACGCAGTCTTTAGTTATAAAGTTTAATGATATTGTGTTCTCAATTAATGCTTAATTGCTATACGGAACCGTACAATTAAAACGTTTTACGGTTCATTTTTACAGAGACTGCTGCTGTCATCCTAGAAAGAGTTTCTTCTCTTTACAAAAAAGCTTAAAGATATGAAAAATAAAAGTAGTTTTATAAGCAGAAAAGATCTCGGTAAATTTTGAAAACAATTTGATTATTAGACATATGGTTTTCTAACTTCTGTTACGGAACCCTGAACAAGTCTAACGATGTCGCGCCCACAGGTGATCTAAAAGCATTAATGAGAGGTTCCGTAGGTGTCGGCCAAGTGAATTAAGCGTTTTGATCGAGCATTGAGCAATCGACTGTGGTTGACGGTAGGAGTATATTTGCTCAAAACTCGACTGGAGTCCGAGGGCGGGGCAGTATGCATTATGGAAGGTCAGGTTTTAGTGTTTGAACTAGACATAACATTTGCCGAAGTAAACATACTTCACTTGTAAGGTGAACGCAGTATAGCTGGAAGTAATGTTACAATTGGGTTATATTTACAACTAGCTGACGACCGCGGCTTCGACTGCATGATGATAAAAAGTATCCTATGTGTTTTTCCAGGCTGTAATTTACATCTGTGCTAAATTTCATCAAGATCCGTTCTGTAGTTTTACTCACAAACTCGCATTTATAATATTAGTAGGAAGTAGGATTCTAAAGTAAGAAATAGTTTTGTAAGTTACTTGGGCTTGTAAAGTTTTAATAAATAAATGATCTAAGCGAAATTGTAATATTTAACTATTTAACACACTCATTGCCAATTTTCTATCATTTGCGTATTTTTTATTACATATAATCGAAGTTCCAGTCTACCCGGATCAAAACCTGTATTATCGCTGATAGCGTTAGCTTCCGTTCGCAAAATATGGGCCACATGGAGTTGTTGATACCAGCCCGTTATACAATACCAATATCTTCTAGACAATGTATACCTACCGTACCTACCGTAAATAAGAAGAAAGAGAAAGGTAGTTCAAAATAGTAAGTATAAATTAACTCTGAAGTTATTCCAAAGCAAATTAGTAGAACTACATAAAGTGCAGTAAACTACAAACTACTGACTTACTTATATGTAATCACAAACTTTAAGGTACAGTTTTAAAACTATTTACATAATTTTACATAGATTTACCGAAAAGTTGTTTAGTGTAAATGTTTTTTTGGACAGTGTGGACCAGTTACGAAGTTTCTGTTTAATCGTTTATTTATAGTTAGTATCGTTTTGTAGTTCTGCTAATAAACTAGTAAGCTTTGATGTTGATGTTAATTCATTTGAATAAACTTTCACTACAAACGTGTTCTATTATATTTTTGTTAAATGAGCCGGTGTTGATTATTCTGGCAATATCAAGTAGACTAGAAAATACAAATATTTATTACAAAAAACTGAAGTTAATTTTACATTAATTAAGCTAGTTGAATTATATGATTGAAACCGTTGAATGCAATGTGGATCTTTTCGAGTTAATAAGGGACTGAAACTTGAAACGTGTAATTAAGTGATTTTAATTGGTCAATATGACAAATTGATAAATGTTAATATCTGGCTCGCGTTATAAGCATTTTAAGAATTTTAACGTCATTCATATTATTATCGTATTATGAATCTGCTAAAACAGCCATCTTAGACCCCCTGGCCACTGTTTCACATGTTAATGTGTTTGTTTTTCTCATTTAAACATTATGTAAATCCAGGATGCATATTCATGGCAATTATCATTAAAATTCGATTAGGAAGTCGAGCATGCATTCTCAAGACATTAGCTAGATTTGCACAAGCTCTAAAAAAAAACATACGTCCTTCCATTGCAGACCCTTTAAAATATAGTTGATGACAGGATGTATAAGAGAATTGTAGAATCGAAAAATGCCTGGAGACTTTTTATTGCGAAGTTTTTTATTAAAAAAAAAACATGAAGCTGCCTAACCCATCTGGGATTACAGACGTGAAGATACGAACCTGATATCTCTAAACGAAATCCTTCATCACAAATCCTTCATCTCGATAAGTACATTCACAGTAATGTTTCACACTATCTATTTAAATATGGATAAACATCAACGTTCAACAAAACGGGTATACAGTAATGTTAAGTCTAGCCTAGCTTTCTAATTGACGTCAGCATATTCCCATTTGTGACTCGGTTTCCAGGAAAACACTTTTTATAATTGCCTAGTTTAGTCTGAAGAGACTTTTTTATCCGGTCAGGCCATTAAGTGGAGTGAATTTGTGAGGTTTTATTTACATAGTGGCTGGCATGTAGCTTGCCTTGGTGCAAGAGTACCTAAAAAGGAAAAAATGGAGCCCTCATAGGATCCCTTTGTTATCTGTTAAGACCCTTTAACTCGGGAACGTGTGGAGGTATCGAGTTGAAATTAAAACCATATTTTCAAGTCTGTAGTTCCTTAAAGCTGTGAAAAAATTAAACCCCTAAGTCTACGCAGTCAAAAGATATGGCCGTTTTGTCGCAAGTTCGTACGGAACCCTCGGTGCGCGAGTTGTTTTTCTTGATTGGTGACCCAAGATATAACTATAAATTGAGAAAAAGGATTTCATAATCTAGAAGGCGCAATGTTATAAACACAAGACCTGCTGTGCGGTCTCTCAGACCATAAAATAACAAAGTTTCACTGCTTCTATGCTCATTATTAAAATTCAGTTAGTATTAACATATTTCTAAGGATATGTTAAAATTAAATGTTTCGAAAATAGCACCTGTTATTTATATATAAATGAAATAGCTATACCCATATTAGTCAATAATATCCTAATTAACTCAATTTTTTTTTAAGTACGTATATAAAAGTCGTCAGATTTTTATACGATAAGATTCTCAGTTCCTTTTATGGTTTCATGATTCACTTTATTTTTTAGCTTCTTATAGCCAAATTAGGTGACGGAATTTGACCATATGTGTCACCGTAGTATAGCTTTATTATAAGCATGTTATTATTTCCTGTCATCCACAACAAAAAACCTAAAATCGACAATACTTGAAATTGATGACTTCATAAGTACCCATACATCTGAAATCTTTTACGTGGTAGCAAAGCATGGAAGATAAACAGTCGTGTCATATTCCCAGGTGTACCATGCTGAGACAAAAAGCTTGTTTTTGAGTGTTCGCAGGTTCCAAAATCTGTTGAAATTCTCATTCTCAGCTCTCTTTCAGCTGTTTTTAAATTTATCTTTGGGCCTATATTGGATTCACTTGATAGATAATATACAGAAACCAAACTGACCATCCCATTTAACCGATCAGAAACAATATGTCAATATTTTTTTTTTTTTTTTTATTATTGATAGGCTCGCGTTTGACCACTATCTCACCTGATGGTAAGTGATGATGTGGTCGACGATGAAGCACGCTTACCTAGAAATAACAGCAGACTGTTAATGTGCAGCAAAAATAAAGTTGCTGAGAGAACCGACCCCTGAGGGACCCCAGCATTAATAGCCAATTGGTCAGACGAGCAGCCATCTATGACCACTCGAATGGACCGATCCCTCAGGAAGTCCGCAACCCAAGTACAAAAACCAGCGGGTAGACCGAAAGAAGGAAGCTTTTTAATAAGGCTTTCATGCCACACCCTGTCGAAGGCCTTAGAGATGTCAAGGGAAACGGCAAGCGCTTCCCCGTGTTTCTCAATGGCCTCACTCCAAATGTGAATGGCATACGCTAGAAGATCCGAATATTTAAATATTAAAAATGTATCTTAAACCCGTATCTACGCAAAAATGTTTATATGCCGAAAGGTAGAATGTACAAGGACTCTTGAACTTGTCAATACCTACATTCTATACAAACAATAATTTCTGATTATTTAAATGAACTACCATCAAGTATCTAATTTTCTTTTTTCAAATGGCTTGTTGGCATTCTTGTTATCCGCAGCTAGGCTTTACTAGTTTACTAGGTCTGCCTGCTTTAGATATGGCTACCTAGGTAAGTATCTAGGTAGAAACGCTGCCTTCCTAAGTTCACAAGGAAACAAGTTATTACTGTACCTGGCAATCGCTAGTTTCACTATTAACGTTTATGCTGTTGCAATTCAAGGTAAAATGTTCCTCCGTTTTAGACCATTCGATTTTATTTGTTAGACGTGCCTGCGGTTTCACTCGTATTCTAAAGGGTTTTTCAATTGGCGCGGGTAGATTTTGGCGGCCCGTGGCGGCCATTTTGTTTTGGTGACAATTGTCAAATCTTTTGCTTATTATTCAGTTGCTTATGCCGAATCACCATGGCAGGTTACACGATTGAACAGCGCGTACAAATGATAAAACTTTATTATCAAAATAAGTGTTCGTTAGTGCAAACGTTGCGTGCATTGCGCCCATTTTACGGTAGACGTGGTGGCCCTTCACAGTCGACTCTTCAGCGTTTGGTGGCCAAATTTGAAACAACCGGTTCGTTAATCGATCAACCCACACCTGTACGTTCAAGAAACGCAAGATCAGCCGAGAACATCGCGGCGGTCCGTCAAAGTGTACAGCAGAACCCGAGGCAGTCGATTCCTCGCCGTGCACAAGAACTCGGCCTTTCGCAAACTTCAACTTGGCGAATTTTGCGACGGGACTTAGGGTTACACCCGTATAAGATTCAACTGACCCAGGAGCTCAAAATTCATGACCATAGACAACGTCGTTTGTTCGCTGCCTGGGCATTGAATCGTTTGGAAGAGGATTCCAATTTCGGGCGAAAAATCATCTTTAGCGACGAGGCGCATTTTTGGATGAATGGCTTTGTTAACAAACAAAATTGCCGTAGGTATATGGGACGACACAAACCCACACGAGGTTCATCAGGTGGTAATGCATCCTCAAAAGGACCGGCGGCGTCATTGGTCCGTATTTTTTCGAAAACGACGTTGGTGAGGCGGTCACTGTCAACGGCGAGCGCTACAGAACGATGATAACCAATTTTTTGTGGCCCACATTGAACCATATGGACCTAGACGACATGTGGTTTCAGCAGGATGGCGCTACGTGCCACACAGCGGACGCCACGATTGACATTCTGCATGAGCGATTTGAGACTAAGGTTATCTCTCGCAGGGGTGATGTGAATTGGCCACCAAGGTCATGCGATTTAACCCCACTAGACTTTTTCTTGTGGGGTTTTTTGAAGTCGCAGGTCTATGCAAATAAACCACAATCCACCGATGCCCTGAAGGCGAACATAACACATGCCATCGCTCAAATTCAGGCGGATCTATGCGGAAAAGTCATTGAAAATTGGACCACTCGGATCCGTGCCACTGTGAGAAGCCGAGGCGGGCATTTGAATGATGTCATCTTCCATACTTAATGGCATATATGGGCCTTTTAAATAAATAAAAAAAATTGTTGATACCTCATACGCAGCTTGTTTAATTTCGTTTCAAAATCTACCCGCCCTTATTGAAAAACCCTTTAGGAGCAACCATTATGTGTTGGGTTATTTTAAGTATTCAGTGTTTTATCTAAGGACATGATCTATCTGTTTGATAAATTTTATTCACTTGCGTTCTACCGTTTGAGAGTGATACCCCCGAATACTGAAACGTCACTCAAAATTGGAGGGTTGCTTAACATTTGAGCAGCTCTTAAACTTTAGATTTAGTATTGTCAAACGTCACTTTTGAGTCATCATCTGCCTAGCCTGTTCCCAACTATGTTAGGGTCGGCTTCCAGTCTAACCGGATGCAGCTGAATATCAGTATTTTACATGGAGCGACTGCCTATCTGACCTCCACAACCCAGTTAATACTGGGTAATACGATACCCCTTGGTAAGACTGGTTGTCAGACTTTCGGAACACTGACTACCTGTAACGACTGTCAAAGATCTACAAATGACAGCCGGGACCAACGGCTTAACGTGCTTTCCGAGGCACGGAGGAGACTCGGTATGTAACGGGTGGTCACCCATCCACAGACCAACCTAGGCAAACGCGGCTTAACCTAAAGATCGACCCGAGCGGCTGCTATTTATTTAGCCACGAGCTCCTCGTCACTTTTGAGTATCTGTTAAATTTAAGTGGTACTTAAATTTTGAGTGACGTTTCAGTATTCGGGGGATAGTGTCATAAACATACGAACACACTAGGCACTGTTGCTTTTCCCTACCCTTTTAGGGCAAACTAAGCTCGACTCGGACTCGCTTACAAAGAGTTCCGTACCATTCTGTAAGGAGGCTCTAGCATTCCATCTACAAAAACAACATGTTTGTTGTATGGGAGTCTTAAAAGCCTTAAATATTAATTTTATTTTGATTTGTAGTATTTGTTATAGCAGCAACAGTAATACATCTGTGAAAATTTCCCTACTGTACCGTCATCTATCACCGTTGTCACCTGGTGACAGACGGACAGACGGACGGACAGCGAAGTCTTAGTAATAGGGTCCCTCTTTACATTTGGTTACGTAACCCTAAACATGGAAGGTTAACTAATACATCAAGCCTAATAATGAAACGACAAAATGTTTTGTTCCATATATGGTTATCGTTAATCTTAATACACATTCGTTGACATTAAGAGAAATATCAATGGTGCTATTTCTGAGAATAAAATTGCTCATTGGTCTCGTGGTTGGAAATAATGATATTGCACAATCATGTTAGTCGATTTTTTACTCTATTCCTTGTTGGTTAAGAGTCGTTGAATGTAGAATATGTACCTACGCTTCCACTCTTCCAGTACACCTACGACATCTCGTTAGATTTCAAAAGAGGGTTTCGATATGTTTTTAAAAGAAAAATATAAAGTTTCATACGGTTTTCAAAAGTTAGCCAAAAAGACATGCCAAATCAGCTTCTTTCCTATATTATAATTTAACATCATGTTCCAAAATTAGTACATTATATATTACGATTTCGCCTACCAAGGACTGTCGACCATTTTCTATTTCAATGTACCTATGTATTTATTACGTACATTTCTCGAGAAAAACCTGCCTTTTCAAGTGGCTTTAATCACAGCAATTAAAGTAATTACAGCTGTCTCGGTAATGAGAGGAAATCATTTTAATAGTCGACGAAACTTCGTACTTGACATTGCAGGCTGCACAGTGTTTCACTTAGTAGAAATGTTGGACACAATGTGCATTGGATTTGCAAGAGTATACCTAAATATAACTTCACGCCATTACAATAGGCAGAAACCACAGAACGCCACTTGTTATGTACAGACGCCAGCAGGTCAAGCTACCCGAAACTGTCAATTTTTCAGACTTTTTTCAGACTTTAGAAATAAAATCGAAAATCTATCAAAGAAATCTGACAGATTGTAGTAGCTTGAAGTGCAGGCGTCTGTACCTTACATTTTCCATTTCCGGAGTCGATATGCCAAACCCTATCGTGCCCTTTTACTTTACATAGCAATATCAAAGCTACACTAAACAGATACATAGTAGTACTGTATACTGTGCATGGTATTTAAAATAATATATAATATATACACTTATAGATTATATAATTATAACTATACTTTATGGATTAAAACGATGGAAGTCATAGATGAATGGATAATATTAAATCAGGCAAAATAAGAGAAACTAAAATTATATTTCTGAGTTTACGTAACAGCGATCCAGCATCACATATTATGAAGATACACTTAAAATTAATTGTCTTTTGTAGTTAACTTGAATGCTTAAATCTCAAAAAACAATGTCGTCAAACTTTCACCGCTCGTCCCACATTAAGTTACGTCACAATTCCATTCAAAATGTACGTTTTTCTTCATACAAACCGTTTTCTCCGTTTTGACAGCTTTCTTTATGAAGACAGGCGGTCTCACGAATCATTACGTCTCGTTTTTATGAGCGACAAAATGTCCATTTACACTTTGATATAGTACCCTTAACGTTACAATAAAACCTTGCATGAAGACCTCACAAGAAGTATCACAAATTGCGTGTTTTATAAGACTTACTTTTGGTGTATATTTAGTACATCTAACCCTGAACGAGTAACGCGATTATTGTTGTTTTAAAAAAGGTTATTATAATCACATTTGACGTGTCATACTATGCGAATTGAATACTCCAGCCAGTTCGTTGCTCTTTTTGTGAGATATGACATTCAAATGTAACAACGAAACGCAAATTACGTGACAGAATTTACACACGAATCATAAAATTGATGCATTTTTTTCTACCGATGACGTTAAATTGTTCATGGAATACACAATGCAGTACGTGATACGAATTGCGAGAAACGCATCGTGTTAGGTCCCCGATTTAATCGTATTTCCAAAAAGCGTATCATTTTATCCAAGGGCTCGTGTTTAGGGGAAATTATGCTCAGTCATGGGGGAAATTGAGTGCATAACAGAATAACAAGGCACAGAACAGCCATGATAGGTACTTTTGGGGCTTTCTATTACATCTGTTGTTGAGTGAGTTGCGTTTTTCTTCGGAAACGGAAATGTACGTCGTCTGCAACAACAAACGAAGAGATTTCGTATTGACGAATGTTTGGAATTTTGCTAGTCATTTTCTTATGCTTTATCAATATTATGTGGAGGGCCCAGTGCACCAAAATTATCGCCTTCTGCCCGTGAGATGTCAATACATGTTCATGACAGATTAATGCAACAAACTCTACCCATTTCTGTATCATTTTAATAATATTTAACTACATCTACATTCAAAATTAGTAATGCATGAAAGTGAAACCGAATGCTGTAGGAATAATGTTGTCCCCGGCACAATCCAATTAGCCCGTAGTGGGGTCAAACACATTGTCGTCAATGTAGGCTAAATACGCTTAATTAGGGGATGTACGCCGTATATAATTTCCTGTCATTATCATAGTTTTGGACTTGCTTCGCTTAACATCTAGGTAAAACCAAATTACTCTATCTACATGGTGCTCAATTCATTAGTGCATATTAATACGTTTTCTGTCTAAAGTACAAGATTTTTTTCTTGATCAAGTATAATCTCACTATATTCTCCACCTTTAACCTTTTCATGCAATTTTTCATGTTTACTAAAAACTGTATTTCCTATCGGTAAAGCGTATTTACAAACAACCAGCGATCACTTCCTTATAAAATATTACCTTATTTACCTTCAATATTACAATTGTTCAACGATCCAATTCCTTATTCGTTAAAATCGTTGCAATAGCCATCGATAAACCTGCAAACTAGTTTTATCTAATCGACCAAATTCACGTATTACTTGACGAGGCTTTTGTAGTGGCTGAGAGAGATGGCGATAGTAAAATACAGGTTTAGAAAGAGAGGGAAAACGACTCTCGGTTCGACGTTCGTGAGTCATGCTCGGGCGCTTACACCGACTGGATCTGTGGTCTATAATCATAGAATATAGCGGTTTCGTAATTTATGGACAGTTTTTTTTTGTTAAGCTTAAATTGGGGTTAAATCTTGTTACTGTAAAATCGTGTTAATGATTTTTGCAATTGGATTCAGGTAGGTATAATTGGCACAATAAAAATATTGTTTTATGTCTTTATCACATTAGCATCAAATTCTTAAAAACGAATCGACTACGATAAACCAATTATTACATTAAAAATAATTATGCATCACGACTACATTGACACCTAATAAATCAACTACACTTTTCATATCTTTCTATTTCATCTCGTACCTTGTGCTATGCTATGACGAAAGCATCGACCGCTGCGACGGGGTCGTCATCGTCAAGCGTCTTGATGTGTTACCTTCAATGCCACCGTCTTAGGCCAACTGGCCAGGTGGAAGAACATCTGTCGACATCCCATCACCAATACTTGTGCCAAAATCAGAACGGATACCTGATTTGTCAAAATATTGTGTATCTTAAACATTGTCTGTTACATGTGGTTGGCAATGAATCCCTGATTGAGTCTTTAATGTATGTTTAATGTTTTGTATGGCTACATCTGCTAGCTGTATCGTAGTTGTCGTTCCAACATCTGCTTTATACGTGTCTTTTTTCGACCCATTTTCAACTATAAATGAGGTTGTTTAATTAAAATTAGCTTCTATAAAACTAGTTAGTTCATAGTTTGTAAAACATTGCTGAACGCGGAAATCAATCGGCGAAAGTCTTTTCGTAACAAATGTGACAGTTTAAAACTACATCCTTATGGGACCGTACTCCATGTTCGTACAAATTGTTCGTGTAGTTACATGAGTTTCAAAACTTCGTCCAAATACGTATGAAACATGTTTTGCTGGCAGATCGTCTCGCAAATTTGGTTCGCGATGACTCAGAGACGCTCGACTATTTAGTTTAAACGCTTCAGACCGGTTTCTACTCGTTTTTGTTACAGCCGAGATGGTTTTTTCAACCTTTTTTTCCAAGCTTACTAACCGTATTAAGATCCTGTTGACAATGTTTTATATTGTTAAGATTTAATCATCCGTTTAAGCCGTCAAGATTGTCTTCCTCAAATGAATGAAGTTCAGTGTGCAGAATTTTTTGGTACCTAATATATTTATGCTTGTTTTTGGTAGATGCAAAAAGTCTGCAGTTTATCAACTTTTTTACTCCCAACAGTATCTACTACAAATGAAGGTTCTGACTTTGTCACGACTTTTCATTGTTACCGTATCATTATGGGAACCGTTAATATAATTCAATCATTGCTAACTTTGGTTTCATGCACACGCAATACATTTTTTGCATCGTTGTGTTCAATTACGTTCGTGGGAGCTAGGATAAAACAATCTTTGCATGATTCATCGCTGATTGATTCGGTTGACATGCAAAACTTTTGTTTTGACTTTATACGAAAATTGCTTACATTTTCAATGTATTTTTAAAAGTCTAGTATGACAATCTACAATAACACGCCATTAATAGAGCTTCAAGGAAGTAGTTCGGGAATTTATTATCTGTGTGCTAGCATTCTATCTAGCTTCCTCTGTCGATTTTATTATCAGTTTATCATTGATAATAAAGTGTCTACTGTCTATGAGAAAGCCTTTTTGATATGTGTGCGCATTGTTAGGAACCTGTACGTTATGTGTGACGTAAATGTTCGGAAGGCCATTACGTGCAGGCTAGAGTGATTTATTTCATCTCACTCGGCTTCTTGGAAATACAGGCTTCATTATTTTTACTAGAACTGGAACCATGGCTTCGTTCTTCGTTGTTTTAGAAAACCAACCGTCTTACGTTTAAAGAGAAACTTTAGTTTAATAGACGAAAAGTTTAATAAAAGACGAAGAATTGTTTAACTTGAGCAAAAGTAACAGACACTTTTTTCTAAAATGGCCTCCTTAACCGTATAGTTCGGTACGGACCCCTTCGGGGGCTCGACATTCAAACCTCCGCTGGCTCGGTACTGGCCCCGAAAGGGGCCGGACATTTAAGTCATATGACCTCCTCATTATTTTTGTAAATATTTTATTTTCTGGTTAATAAATAATATGGGTGTGCATTCATTAAGATAGTAGAATAAAAAACTCATATGTAAACGTCATTAGAAGTTCTTTAATTATTGAGGAAATTTCTTAATTATGTCTTATAAAATCCAAATGCGTAAATTACGATCATCGCCATTTTGATGGCAGTGTAGGTCGACGCTAAAAATCATAAAAAAATAGGTTTTCGAACATTTAAACTCCACATTATTGGGCATGATTAACGTGTCCTTTTATTACGTGAAGAAATCATTCGTAATTTAACTTATATTAGTAGTGGTAATGATACATTTTGAAATCTAAAGTCGAAGTTTCGCGCCAATCGTGCTTGTTTACATTTTTAATTCCACATTATATCATATATTCACGAATAGATTCTATAACAACTGACACAAATATCATTTCAAATATTATAAATAACATGACAATGCCCAGATCTAATCGTAATTTGCAATAATAGGAACAATAACACGGAATATTCATAACCACTACTAAATTCACTTTCGAAATTGACGTCCATTTCTTTTTTTTTTTAATTTTGTGATGTGTAAATACGATTATTTCAATCGATTATTTTCTTGTAAATCAATCAACTCGAATAATTAAATTAAGGAATATCAGAAATTGATAGATGAAAATAAAAATTAATTTTGTAATAAGCGTGAAATACTATAAATATTGATTATAATATTTTTTACGCCACTAAAACCGATTAAAAAACAAACAGTACAAACTGATCTATGGCTAAATTCGCGCCAATTTTATATTCAGATAAAAATTCAAAATAGGAATGCGCTCGCTGTTCAAATTTATATTAAAATGTTTATTTGCTATTTTATTAATAATTTGGTTTAGTACCTACTATTTGAATGTGAATTGCAAATAGAAATAAATAAGGTTGAATATAGAACGCGCCAATTATGATCTTGGCAAGCACATTAAAAAAATCAGCTAAGATAAATTACATTTGTTCGACAAAATTGTTTGGTTGGATTGGTTATTTGAAAAGCGTATTCATTCTTTCCTAAAACATGGCTCGTAGGTCAAAGTATTCTTGGAGTGGAAGCCTTGGGGTAAAAATGGCCTATAGAGGAAGAGCACAATTGAGATGGAAACACGACACCAAGAAAACTCCTGGTTCAAAATGAGTCCATTTTGAACCCGGGTTTTTCTTGATGTCGTGTACCGGGGTTTTTTTTTGGGTGGGAAATCGTCAAATAACTTCCCCCGCTCTGGGCAAAACGGGGGGGAGTGTCAGACTAGTACGACTCAAACCCACCCATGCTCCTTCTATTGCATAACCCTGACACTCCCCCCCGCTTCGTCTAGAGCGGGGGAAGTGAGGCGCTCCTCAAACCAAGCCAGCCACCGCGGGAGACGCTACAGGCATCGGGCGTCGGGCGTCGGGTGTCTATATCAATATTTTAGGGCCCCGATGTGTGCGGAGTCCCTGTCCGTCTAAAACAAGGCTCCACTGCGGAGGCATGGCTTTCTAGGTGCGGTACGGTATGGTTGTGCCGGCTGGGGTGCCTGACTAGTTACCTACAGAATTAGCATGACCTCCTACAAAAATGGCCGCCATTTTCATATCGTCATTCAAGAAAACAGCCAAAATCTTAAAATACAGCAAAATGTACATACCTCAAATCTTGGCGCATCAGAAAATAATTATAGGATAACAAAAAAGCACGTGACAAAATGTTGTTGTCTTTCTTTTCTTATCGATATCATAGATATTTGAACAACTATAATATCAATAGTAGAATAATATGCAATCTCCATAGGTAAATTCCTCAATGGTCCCAAAACTTTTTTTTAAAGTTTACTCCATTTCGATTATCGATTAGGTTGAATGCAACTTTTTAATCGTAATGATGAAACTTAGATTTACGGTCAGCACTAAGAAATGTCATGTTGCAACACAGTTTTTAGTATTTTTTTGTCGAGATTTGTATCGTGTTTTATTTTGAATTTATATGTAAAATGGCAAAAATAAGAATGCAGATGGAATGTCACTGTTTTTATTTTGGATTTCCGATTTTATTATCAAAGGGTTGTCTTGTGTATGTGCATTATTTCCAGCGTTTTTAAAGTACCTAATTTTTGGAAGGGTGTAATAATATGTATTTTACACACATTTTACAATAGATTGACGCCGTTTTATCGACCTTATGAGGTTTTTGGAAATATAAACCTCAAACTTATCATATGATACAGCCCCGGTGACTTATTTTTAATAACAAAATTGAATGCTGTAAATTGATGAAAATTCTTGAATTTCATGACAATTCGCGTCACCCCACCGATTCAGCTGATGTGTCATGTGTCAAAATCCTGTCGTGCAGAGTGGTTAAGCGGCGTCTAATTTGCGTAGGTTAAATTTACAACGTTAATCTTAATTTTAGAACTGTGTTTTACTAATAGTTTCGGTTTAATGCTGTTGTTACGACTTAATCTGGATTAAAGCTGACGAATTACGACAGTTTTATTGATTATGTGGGTAATTCAGTATGCCTTTTCATTAGATCAGGAAATATTAGCATGGAAATCTAATATTAAACTGACTTGACCAAATATTGACAAGAATTTATTATGACCTGACCTAATTCCGAAAAAACTTCCTAACATGTAATATTTCCACTAGAATATTCATTCCGACTAGAATTGTCCACCAACAGATGTAGCACAAACATTTAAAAGCATAAATAATGCAAAAAATATTGTCGTCCCAACTCGGAATAGAATAAAAAGTAAGGTACTTCACCAGCTCCCAACTGTCTACCAACTGCCGTAACTTTGTCCCGATGTTTTTGCTTCGTCTCACAATGCATTCATTAGCATATGCCATTTGTGGTGACCACGGCTTCTGAATACCATCTAGTACGCTCCCAAGATATAAATTTAAGGACCTTGTTGGAATATACCTACAACTTGATTACGTTTAAAAATTTAGTTTTTTTTTAATACTTATGTTTGACTCCAAATTGGTGTGGGAAATGGTTGGAGTAAACGGGTTTAAAATGAGTAAGTTACTCTGAAAGGTAAAGATAACATAAATGAAAGCGTGTAGGTTGAGGATCTGACAAATATTGACACAGGACTTCACATTATATATAAATATAGTCGGAAATATAGACCTTCAAAGTAAAAACTGACAATATTCTACAAAGAATATTTTTTCCCATAAGCATCGCTTTTTTGTGTTTGTCTTTTTCAAGTGGAATTCAATTCGTACCCCAACAAAATCGTTTTCAGTAACTCTAAAAACAACACCTGACAATCTAATGTGAAAAATCAAAACAGTGCAGCCGCAATTGTTAAACCCCACACATAAGAATAGAATCCTACAGTTGCATGCAAGCAGATACGAGCACAATGGCGGAAGCTTGCGGTCCATGCAAACAAAGATAAAACCCACCCTGCAGTAGCTAAAACAGCTCTTAATAACAAAGACATAGAAACTAAACATACAGCAGATGTTAATTTTGCTTCAGCTCGCAAAGAGTTAAATTACGTACAGTTATTTCAAGCTAGGGAACCTGAGATGGTCAGACTTCAAGTACTAAGGTGCTATGTATTGGCTGCAAAGTTTTAAAACTTAATGAATATAGTCAAATAGCATTTTTCAAATAGGCCAGAGATTATTTCATAATATTGATTAATTATGTAATGAAGTCGTGATTTTGATCTGTTCTGGCATTCAAGACATGTTGATTAAGTTAGACAAGTTGCGGCACCTATGAAGTACTAATTATTTCATAAAGCTTATGAAGTTTTGAGAGTTGAGGTAATACTTCAGGAATTTCATACGTTATTACTTGAAGGAGTTACTATTCCTGGAATTGTTGGAGTTGCAAAGTCTTTGAATACGGAGGACTGAATTAACAATTTAAGAACTTATTAAGCTGAGTGTCTATCTTGCAAATTCAGATTATTCATGGAGAACAAACTTAATACAAGAGACTTTACTTCCTTTTAAAATAATCGAAGTATTTCTATTCAGTTAGGTAAGATATCTCCGTTTGATAACTTTGTTTATATCATCATTATTGCCATTATTATTAAATTCCAACTTATAGCTGATGATTCAATAATTAACATTATTTTTGTGAAGACGAAAATACTCCTCAAGGCAAGTCCAAAACTTCCACCTTACATAACAGTGTGGCCAAGTTCAACACAACCTTATAAATAGATTAAGATTAACGCCCAACTATTTTTAGCAACGTTTGAACTATTTTCGGTTTCAGCAATAAATATACAACTAACAAACATATTGGCTGAATGGAATGTTTGAATGAGCAAATCATTTTGCAGTTTGTGCGTGGTATGGACGATAACATAATTTGTTTTCGATATTTTATCGGATGCGGTTTTTGTTAGTATTATGTTCTTTCTTGCCGAACGATTTAATATATTTCATATTTTGCGAATTCTTAGGAATTGCACCATGATCATATTCCTCTTATCGATCACACAGTCTCAATATTTTTCTCTGTAGTAATCCTAGCGAGTAAAAAAAAAAATAATAAATTTGACGATAATATTACCGATTACGTCATCGATGCTATAGAAGACAATAAATACAATATATTTGCTGAAAAATTCAATAGGAATGTCGTTAATCAAAGTATTAGTCACATCCTTCTCTCTTAAATCAACAGATTTTTAGTGAACACAAGGATGCCGTTAGTAACTGCACTTAGTTGAATCATTGCATTTAAAAAATCCATCATAACATCGTATATTTTAGCATCGTTTTGTTTGTATTTACACGTAAGCTTCAAATAACGACTGAGTCACAAGAAACTCACAAAATAGACATAAACACTACAATTATATTCACATCTAAAGCAATACTCGAGTGTATAAAAAGATATGATTCACTAACTGTTCTGTTGACGGTTGCATAAACGTGGAACTCCTCTATTTTGTACGAACACGCGGTTTTATTGTTAACAATGTGTTGGAAATCTTGCGTTGTTATATTGCGTTTTGTAATCATCGTAAAATGTTGTGATTGTGGAATTAAAGTACGATTAAGAACGTTTCGAATGATGGTTCTTACCTCAATCACTTTGAGACGAGAAACTTCTGGGGCTGTAAAGGCTTTGATCTAAACGATGACAAAGTATCTAAGCCTCTTTTTGAAAATATCCGAAAGTCTTCTTTTAAACAATGCTCTTTTACCTTTGAATACTAAACGTTTCTGACTGTAAACAGTTATGTAGATGTATCTCATCATACACGTGGAATAATCTAGTAGAATTCCTTTACTTAACCGTATCTCATTTATTATCATAATTAGCACGAATCATATCCCATTCCCATTGAGTTTTGAGTTGTCCTGTTCAAGTTTTTATCACAATTACTTCATAACGTGTTTTATTTGACACCGATTTCTCTGTGTCTGTATTATTTCATTTTGTGCGAAAACATTGAGTCATAGGTGCTTAGGACGCCATATGCTCGTTGTCGTGACTCTGAACCACGGCCTTAGCTGTATTAAATAGTATTTCTAATATCACGTTGTCTTTTGACGGACATTCTTTAGCGATTGTTGACGTTCACAATTACTTAGAAGAATGTGAAACAGCTAAATAGTTCTATCGTATCGCATTAATGAAAGTACCATTTAATCGTTCTTACTTAAAACTAATTAAACACGAGAATATATAAACCAAACACGTTTTACATAATTTGAAATAAACTTCTAAACGAGGAAGACTTCAAGACCCATAACTTGCGATCGTAACAAAATCTAATTACAATCAAAGAATTTATAATCGAAGTTGAACGTCCTTTTATTAGTACCGATATTCGTAATGTGTCGTCTGTCGCTTCATGTTATATGTTGACTCAAGTGTCCAGGTGTTGGTATTCGCCTCTCTTTCAGACGCTGCCGCAGCTTTATGTCGCTACAAGGGTTTATGGTGAACGGTTCTCCGTGTTCCTTTAACTAACAATGTTTCGTCTCTCTCTTTCCAGATGGATCTTGATGCTGTCTCGCTCCTGCCGTACAACGGAATGTTTCTATCATAGAAGTGTTTTGCATTCCTCTTGCTTCTCGGAAACTGTTCTATGTTTTAAATGGAAATGGGATCAGTAATATTGTTCGCATTGAAGATAATTTCTGCTAACTATGAGTTATGGCATGGCGCGTTGTTAACTCGTTACTGTGAAACGAACAGTAGAATTTTCTCGTATGTTGTTTGGATTCCAATTTTCTGTGGATAATTTAGTAGATTTTAGAATATTTGATTTTCTGTGTCTGACATTGGTTCGTTTATTTTAGTCGATATAATTGATTACTAGCAAACGCCTCCCATTACATAGGCCTTGAAAGGAAAATGAGGTTGAATTTTTTAAACTTGACCTCTACCGAAGCCATTTGTTACAACGGTGTACTGTAAATACAGGGTTTATATGATTGCAGTGATATGATGAATCTATAGATATTCTATAAAACTGTCATGCAACTCAAAATGTGGGTATTTCAATAGATATTGTGGTTTTGCAGTTGGTACTTCTTTCGTTTCTGACTGAAACAACATTTTTGATTACTAAATACGTGGTTATATAACTTCGATTAGCTTGCAGACAACTCTGACCCTCATCATGACTTTTGGAATAAGGTTTAGATTCGTTTCAATGTAACGTGTTTAAATGGTACCTATAATTTGTTTGGGGCTATTCTTATCGAGTTTCGGCTCGTTACGATCGTTCAGGGATTTCTCTATTTGTCTACGTTCATCGGACTTTCCTACTTTTTTTTCGAATTCCCTTTGTTCTTTTATTTAGTGCTCATCTAGATTTTTTATGGGTTACTCCTTCGAAAGCTTCAAGGTAGCCTAGGCTTTGTTCGTCAAGTTTCTTTTTATTATTGGATAACGAAAATTCTACGAGAGGACCTAAAATTTTCAATACCATTCATTTTCCACAAAATTATGTTGTTAAGTGAATCTTGTTTTCTTTCTTCCGTTTCTATCAATATTGCTAAGTATGATATCGATAGCTTTTCTTGTGTCATTTACGTTGGTATAAACGGTGTATGCGTTACTTACTAAACCCAGTGATTTTACTTGGTTAATTGACGTCAGAGCTGAATTATCGATCGTTTTTCATTCATTCCATAACCTCTGTCGGTATCTACATATCGTCCTCTATCGGTAGCGTCCAATGCTGGTATTTAGGCCGAATTCAGATGTCATGTCTCTACGTCATTGACCAAATTTCATGCGGCTGTTATCTAATCTGATAAATAAGGGCGTCTATATTTAGGTGGCAATCAAACTTTATGCTTTTCCTTCATTTCAGATATTTTTACACACCTATAAAATAATAAATAAATAGTACTTGAAGTGATACAGTAACTGTGATAGACATAAAATTAGTATGCTCTAAAATCTAGTGATAAAATCAGTGAAATGTTCTCTTACTAAAATGGAAAGGAAGTTAACACGCGAAGATTTCATGAGGAAAAGTTTTCGTGCTCCGAGGGTTTCGCCCGCCCCAGAAGGTCAAGAGCCGACTGTAAACGGTGCGCCACCACCATCGCCGGTATCCTTAGCCATGCTGGAGAGAAACCCGCCGCCAGTACGAACCCAGTACGAGGTTACATCCTCGGGGATAGCTCCTAAGCGACTCGAAATCAACAGAGCTCATCCTATACACCTCAAATCATTCCAAGCTCCCGAACCGCCCGATGATGCCGCACCAATGCCACCATCAGACGATGTCTTACGTAAACTTGAACGGCAAATCGGAGAAATGGAACGGGGGCTTGAAAGAGCACAGAACGGCACCGCAGCTGTCGACGAACGAGTGAGATATGCCGAACACGAAAACCTTCTACGCACAGGCGTATCCTCAGTCGGCGGTGGAGGATACCTCCCAGCTGATTCTGACACAGAACACGACGTTGTACCTTTTAATAGAAACGAAAGTACACGAAGCAGTACAGGAGGTGCTACTCCAGTGCCGAGGCCAGCTACTCGACTAGCCAGAACGAATTCTGATACCCAACAATCAGTCGCAGCGACTGCGAGATTGATGAGGAAGCTAGCTGATGGCAACAAGGAGGAAAAAACTAAGGTTATATCTCGAAAGGCGATTCAAGCGAGGATGGAGAGGGTGAAAAACTCTGTCACAGGGAAGAATGAGCATAGGGTCTTGGCTGAGCATAGAGTGGACCCACCTTCTCCGAGGACGCCGACTTCTCCTATTACTACAAGGTCGTCTCAGGTAAAGGTGATTACTTTTGACTATTGTGGATGTCCAATTTAAACTACCTGTTATGAAATAACCGGAACTTATAACAAAATAAATAAATGTCACACTTGACGCACGGAAGTGAGAAAGCAAAGTTCGGTTGAGATATTTATTCCTGTGTGTAAGTTATAATTAAAATGTATGAAGAGCGGAAGACGGAAACTTAGTCTCCTTCAGAGTAGCACTTTCTCCCAAATACCAACATGTTTAAATTATCCCTTCAAAGAAATAATATTTTCTTTTGTCTTATTAATTGTAACTAACGAAGCAACCTTACCGGAAAAAGAATTGTTACCCAAAAAACCTTTCGATCTATCACTTGAACGTATAATAATTTTATGATACATACAAATCATTGCTTCACCTTTTGATACATTTTATGTGACGTTAAGTGTGTTCTGCTGCCCACGCGCATATACCTAAATAGTATTAAGTGTTGGGTAACACAAGTTACTATGTTACTTAATATAATTCACACTTGCTTGCGTAATGTCTAGAGAAGATAGGAGACACTAATCTTTCTTCGTTATTTGTTCAGATAGATTTTAAATATCACTATTTGACTATTAAAAACATTGAGCGTAATCAGTGTTTAAAAACCCACTGAGAAAAAACAGATGTGTGTTTGTTTGTTCAAATGTTTAGGAAATGTAACTATGTAAAGTTATTTAGTGTTGATGGAAATCGGTAGCTTCAGTTTATGTTCTTTATCTGTCAATTAAAAGTAATTTTCTATGGTAACCGCAGTGTTCAGTTGATTTTTAAACCAACTGTCATTTCAATGACTGTTGTCAATCTGTTCTTTCCTTACAAAAAAAGAGTCTACCATAGTTGGGTTTACCTGTCCACGTTAACAAACAAACAACCCTGTTCCTTTACCTGCTGCGAAAAAGTTAATTTGTAGCACATGGCGTGTGTCGGTGACGGCCTCCTATTACGTCATCAGACACAATATCACAACCGACCGGGGTAGTATTCGAAAAGTAAACAAAATAAGGTGTTTGATATTTCGTTAAGTGATTTAGAGAATTTAATGTTGCGGTAGGTAAAAAGTATGCCCAGATCTGGCGTTAACAGTGTGGAACAATTTTTTTAGACGTATTAGGGTTATTCATAAAAAAAATGATTTTTCAACAACTGGCAACACAAAATATTTACAGGGTCAAAACAAAAATAGAAACTCTACAAACATGATCGGTGCTTATCGATTTCTAAACACGATAAATCAAACAAAACAAATTTAATAAGTTTGTTTTGTACTGGCTGGTCTACGGAGTTTTCCTAGCTGATTTTATTTTTACCTTATATATTTTTGTCTTTTGATACTGACACGAAAAACCTATCTTTGTTTTCAAATTTGATTTTTTTAAACCATGTTCTAAATATTCTTTTTTATTCTTTTCACAGGTAAGCACAAAATAAACACATAAAATGGCGAAGTTGTCCGCACAGAGTGCTAAATCTATTGTAAGGTAAAGTATGCACTTTGTTTCCTTCTGATTAATTTTCTCCATTAGCGTTGAGTGCGAGATTTAAACTCCAGGGGAAGGAGAGTATTGTTCAGCAACAATAGTGTGTAATTAAGAAGAGTAGGACAGAATGGATAGTTGTTGTAAAATCTTAGCTGATGTTTAGGTAGGGGGAAAACGGAAATGAATTTCGGTTTACAATACGATATCTCTGAATAATCTCACAGAAATTGTTTAGAAACTGGTCGGTATGCCATTCATTATCATATATTTTGCCTTTTCCTAGGGTTTGGTAAGGCTCATATAACTTCAATCCAGTTACGTGAAACTACCTAGCGATATTATGCTATTTAAATAATAGCTTCTGTGGTTAAGGGATAAAATTCACATACCTGACTTTGTCAAGTTAAGCGAGCAACACACAGCGAGCGGGCGCGAGTTTGGCGCGTGTCGTGAGTTATAATTCCATGTTTTAAATAATCGGCATCACACGGTAGCGCCTGACCCGCACCCACACAAATATCAACATAACTCGAAGGGTGTTTTTTTTACGAATCATTGCATCAGGTATTTCTATAAACCGTTTATAGAAATCAATATACCGTTTATTATGTAAAGTTAAATTAGCATGTGTGAGATTTTTCGACTTCTGAATACACGTAACAAATGATTCAGGAGATTCAAATTTTTAGCATACATTTCAGTAAGCACTTAAAATGAGCTATCCATATTAAAATTAATATCCACATAACCAAACCACGAGGGTATCCTTATATGGATTTAGCACGTTATAATATTTTATGAGGATCAATCTATTTTACGATCTCGCTAAAATTTATCCATTCTACTAAGATTTTATATAAACGTTGAAATCTCAGCTATGTGAAGGTCAGACCAAAATATTTGGAAGTAAACGTGGTGCGAATGATGAGTACGAAATGCAAATCGTATGCGGCATTAATATCAAATCAGCCGCTTTTTATACTCCGAGTGAATGGTTTTCTTTATGTTTAGGACACTGGCAATATAACATGGAATTTAACGTTCATCTGTTCCTTAAGGTTCATTTTTCAATCATTCGGTATTCGATTGAAATATGCCATCTTGACTAATGAATTCGAATTTCACTTAATTCATTTTGTATTCAGGCGTTTCTATTTAAGATGAAAGATCTTAATTAAAACACTAGTAAAGCGTCTGATATGTGTTTCACAACTCACAGAATTCCGAAACCGTTAGTTGAACTAACCAACTGTTAATGTTTACGTACTTATTATTTTATTGCCTTGAGGAAGTATTTGTATTTGGCGAGCATGAGCATTTATATCGGTATAATTTATGTAAATTTTACCACATATAATTTTTATTTACAGTTGTAATAAAAACACGGAGAATGTGAGAAGTGTAAATCAAACAAAATATGCCTACATATTAAAAACTGTAAAATATCGTATGAAATACGCACAAAACTTCAGTAACATCATGTGTTAACAAATTTCGATTTTCTCTATATGACAAAAAAATTATGCTGATATTACGAGAAATGTTCACCGTTTTGTCTTTGGAAATATCAATCCACTATCCAAGTATGTAAGGATCGACACTATTTTCACGTCTCTCGTCTTGCCGATATATTTGTAACAAGTATTTCATAAAATCAAACGAAATTGCGTTCTACAGAAGCTATCTAGTTCCTAGGATACCCATATATGTTGGAGTAGCGAAGCGTACAAACACGTTACGTTCGTTCCCGTCGCCCTCTTTCCGTATTCTGTTTGATAAATCGTTTTGCATAATATACTAACATTATTTATTCCAGTGCCTCCCGCTTCAGGGCAAATAAAGTCAAATTCCTTTTGAGCGCTTTTCATTTTTTTTTCTTATATTATGTTTAAAATGCGCTCGAACTTGGCGATTTGCACTACCATTTCGTGTACGTATTGTTTTTATTTGTTGTTTTTAAGTTTTTATGTTGATTGTTAGTATGCCCCGGGGTTTTTATATTTGTTTACAATCTGAAAGTGGAATAAAAAAGAACTAAAAATACTTTATTTTTAAAACAATCGTGTTTATTTGTAGTCTACTATTATTATAACAATGTTATCGTCGTCATGGCAACTTACCTACTCAATAATACCGAAACACAAGGCGAAAGAAAAAGAAAGAGTACAGTTATCATAAAAGTGACAAACTAAAAATCTAAGTGGGTCGGTCGATACAGCCCCGATCAATTCTAAAACCTTGACATGCTGACTGTAATCTATTTCATAAGTACGTTATGAAAGTGTACAAACAAACCATGTTTTTGTAGTAACACCGATACCGATATAACATTATTAACTAACCTGTAATTGAAAAAGCATCCCTGGAAATTAATAATTGCGGTTTTTAAAATAACGTTTATTCACAAATGACGGCGTTTGAGGACGGAACCTCAAACCAACCCAACCGTCGCGGAAGACTCCACGGGCGTCGGGCGCCACTAGACGACTCCCGGCCACCGTAGATGCGTTCGAAAGAGATACCGCGGCCCCGGAACGTCAAGGGCAATAGAAGGAAAATGGGTGGGTTTTAGTCAAGCCTGATACTACTCCCCTGCTCCGTCTAGAGTTATTTGTTGCTTTCCTATCCGTTAAAATGACCTATGACTTAATACTCCGATGGTCACACCACTTGGCTACCACTGCATAATATTTAAATATAACTCAACATATAGAAGGTTAATAAGTGTCAAAGGGTGATTTTATATAAACATTAGTTTCTGCGCGTAAATTGCAATGGCGGATGATGTAGATGCAACTTAGTATTCTGTGCTGTTAGGAAAATTATGTGTACCCATGTATTTACATAATACGATTTCATTCACAATAAACACGTGGTTAGTATAAAACGATCGAGAACGTTTTCTGTTGCATCGACATGGTTTAAGAATATGGTGTTCTGATACTGGCCGTTAACTGTACCAGTGCAAAGAAAGCACTAGGATTGAGCATTGGTCAAAGCGGATAGCGTTTTTAGACTAATATTAATTTTGTTTTAGCATAGTTAACTCTTTAGTTAGACTATCAGAACGGTGTTAAAATGTGCTAGGTAGCCAAACGTGGTAGATAGAAGCTTAGATAATAGATAGGACAAATCACACTTAATATTATTAAGGCGAAAGTTTGTATCTTTGTCACTCCTTCACGCTCAAACGGCTTAGCGGGTTATCCTAACCCGTATTCTGGATTACACTTAATATAGGCTTGCTGTGTTCCTGTAGGATGATTAAAAACTCAAATACGGTTTTTCAGCGCCCGTAATACCGCGGGCGTTAAGTACATATTCTTACCTTAACTAAAGTTATGAATATTCACTTATAAACGCTATGTAAAATAGCTTCGAATCATGAATCGATCTTCAAAGCATTAACTAACGACAGCAAAATCACAACATCATAATACTTTTACTAAAAAAGTCCGGAGAGTAAAAAATCAAAGATTATAGTTGACTGAAATCTAATGAACTTGGATCGAGGAAAGTCTCGTACCTCCCCGACGAATTTTAGCCAAATATCTGGGCCGGTTTCCCAGAATTGGTTTATTAACATCCAACGAAGAATGAACGAAAGTTTAAAACAGAATTTCTATATTGAAGCCCGAGTTTGCTATTCAGGCAGTGTCGAAAGAATTTTTCATCTAAAAAATATAATACACGCTACATTTGTATAAAAACGAATTTTATTTTCAAATTCTCCATAGCCGTATTCGCAATCTATTTAAGTTATCGTTATGCCCTGTTTTATGCTTACTTCATAGGTTACATAAAGTGTGGATACGCAAAAACCTTATACATATATTTAAACGGGTCTTTAAATTCTTTAGCTCTTAAATCCAGTGAGATAAAGTAGGATAATTTAGCGTCGAAGGGATAATACTCCCGGCATTACAGCTATTTATATTTTATGTGGCTTACCGAGTACTTTAACATTAGAAAATGTAAATAATTGTTGTAATTATGTAATGAGAATACGGCAACTTAAAACATGGAATAATAGAAGAAGGAATGCTGCAGATTCTTCAAGTAAATTCTGTCTACTTATCCTATGCGAAATTGGAGTGGTATATTACTAATTTAATGCTAGTATTTCTCTTAGTGAACTGCCCAAGATATATATCGACAAGTTTTTTTTTCTGAATGAGTCTGCTTAACCGGGCGAATCCTGTGGATGCCTTAAAATTTAAGACCTTCAGTCAGGGTAAAAAACTAACAAACTAAGCGACTACACGCTAAGGGCACCACCCGTGGTGTACGAGCCTTGGCTTAGGGCATAGCTGAGGGAGGACAGCAGAGAGACAGGCTGGATGAGCTGGATCTGAGTGAATATCCATAAGTCCGACCCAATACTTAATAAATATAGAGTTGTAAGTGGGCCGTAATTGACCGTGAGTAGGTTGGTGGATAACCACACACACACACACTCACCTAAATACTGCCTCGCAACCTGCCTGCCAGAGAATTTTCCTATCATACATAATTTCCAGAAGGATAACCTTTGAAAACCGTCTGACAGCTCTCTACGCCTGCTAGCCAATCCGTTAGAAAGCTTAACCTCAAATTACCCAGTACTTTAATAACCTACAAATGGCGAAAACATAGCAATTTGTCAAAAGAGTTAGGTAAACCTCGAAACATGTAATACGAGTAACTACCTTCGCAAACCAACCTGTCATAAACAACAGTTATTAATTTATGTACCTACCTTTACTTAATTTTGTAATACATATTATTACTAGCTTTTGCTCGCAGCTTCGCTCGCGTTTAATTCGGGGTAACACAATTCCCTTTTGCTGATTTGCATGTACCTGCTACGTGTAGTTTATGAGCTAGCGCCTTATTTATTGTAATAGCAAAGCTAAGTTTTCCCTTTTCTTCACTCTTTCTTCCTCATTTCTCACTTTTTTTAAGAAGAATTTAGCCTATATCCGTCTCCAGAGTCCCAACTATCTCTGTACCAAAATTCAGCAAAATCGGTTTCGCCATGTTGGCGTGAAGACGTAACAAACAAACAAACAAACTCACTTTTATAATATTAGTAAGGATTGTCAAGATTGCGTGTGTTATTTATGATGCTTGAATATTGCTCTTAGGAAATAGTTTCGACTCAGTTCATTATGTGTAGAGAAGGGTACTATGAAGTTAAGTGAATTTGCATAATTATAAGAGTAGAAGAACAAAGAAACGATGCATGGATGTTACTGTGTTAAAGATAATAAGACAAGAAAGAAGGTGACTGCTTAGTTGACGAGTATGGGTCATCAGCGGTTAGTGGAAGCGTAGGATCTGTTGGAGAGAAAGAAGTATGAAAAAAGAAGACTGGCTGCAATTAAGCAATAATAGGAAAAGGGCAGAAGAATAACCGTGATAATTATTTCGGTCGTTTAGAAGAGTTCTGTTTTATTACAAATATAATAGTCGCTAGGATATACTCAGTAAAGATCACAATGTGGTTACAACTTTTGTATCTTAGGGGCCACAAAAAAACTAAACTAAATGCCAACTTTATCATTTCACATCTGCTGAAACAAAAAAAAAACCGTTTTGAGTTGCTACTGTAGGTTTTCAAAGCGATAGGAATAATAATGTTTGCTAAAAATTAGAACAGTCACGGACGATGACTTTACATTGGTGTGATAATGTAATGTTACATTGAAAATTACGATATCGATATTAGATTCGGTTTCCTCGAAAGAAATTACGATGTTGGAGAAGATTATTTTTATACAATCTGCTTGGTTATTAGATACTGTTCAGTACACATTCAAATTTAAACTGTTTTATCAACATTTGGGAAGGTTATGTTAAATGAAAATTAGGAATCTGATTATCAAGCTTGCAGGTAGTACAAACACAACAACCATCTATAAACTGCGTTCAAAAAGAGCTGTCTGTATCAATATTTCATCTTTTGAACGCAGCTTAAATGTTTTGATCGCTTTTCGTTACATTGGTCACATTCACCCTTTTTTTGCCCAGACACTGGGGTCAGATAGCCAGTCGCTTCATGTAAGGTACTGGTATTCAGCTGCATCCGGGTAGACTGGAAGCCAACTCCCAACATAGTTGAGAAGAGCCGCCAGTTGATGCTAAAATTTTATATGGCTATCTCCCCGTTTCAAAGTTTACTGATACCAGGTCAGAAATCAATAGACAATGTAATACGGGTGTAATTCCAAATAATTTATCGATTCCGATGCTGCATCTCGCCCACTTTTGGCGTGGGTGAATTTACACGGGTTACACTCTCATTTGCATACGCGTTGTCTGCATCATTAATGATAACGTAGATGGCGCCTGCTGCTCCTTAATTAAGCTCATTTAGTGTGTTGTGATCTTTGCGCATAGAATTTGGCTGTTCCATTTTTTGGTTGAAAATTGTCAGTTTCTTTGCTTATCTATATCTATACCAATATTATCAGGAGAAAAGGTTCTTATAAGTACCGAATAGGCCCCGAAATTAGAGTACCCATTAAAAAAAATCACCAGTAGAAAGCTAAATTATCAGAAAGTAACATAGGCTATATAAAATCACGGTACGATACTGAGGAGCAGAAAAGTAGGTGAAACCGCTGGGAACAGCTAGTTTTACCTAGATAACACATTGTTTCCACACAGTCATATGATAAAGACTTTGAAATAAATTGAAACCATTCAACACTCATTAGAATGGCAATAAAGCGAAAACTACGCTATGACACTAAGAAGCGGTGCATCGTAAACTAATCCACTAGGCAGCTAGTTGTTGAATAAGTACGCAATGCTGAAGATGTACCATTTCTTTTTACGCATCTAAACAGATCAAGTACTTTAAATTAGTCTCGTTCAAAGTATTACGTTTTAAATTACTGCTTGCGTTCGGCTACTTTAGGGTTTAAAATCAATTAGGGTCCTCCTTAAATGTTCTGAACGTGTTTTTTGAGTCTCCATTTACCCACTGATATCATTTCGCTTTCCCAGAATATGAATATTCATAGCACTTAATTAGGCTGTCGCATAATAACGCAATAATTTAAAAATTATCATTTCTGGGGCCCGGTTCCAATCGTGACGTAACTGCATCACACCCACATTTGCGCGTGGGTGTGTCCAGGCCACATGAATTATAATTGCATACAAGCTAATGTAACGTTGTGCGATGATGTAAGAGGGAAATGAGCCTTCTTCTCCAAGGTACCGAGTCCTCCAATGACATAATATTACGTCTGCACACCCCAAGGGGTTTGGTAGGGGATTGCCTAGTATTACCGCCAACTAAGATTAAGTCAGGTGGCGTTGGTGGGCAGGCCAATTGCTATTGTACGGGTACAACGAAAAATTCTTGATAGAAAACGCAATTATAATTTGCACGAACTGAGAATCGATCTTAGGACCCCACGCCCAGCAGCAGCGCGGCCATATGGCTGTGATCCATTAAAGTGCTTCAAAATTATATTTATGGACTAAAATTCAAATTATAAAGACATTAAGGTTATTAAGCAAACATTGAAGCTCAATAGATAAGTCTTCTCACAGTAGCTGGCGTTTTAAACCACCAAAGAGTTGATTACTGGTCCGATAGTAGCTGCAGGATAACATCTCGATTCCCTATTGTGTGTCTTTAGATCACTGAATGAGACTTAAATTGACTTCGGAGCGATTAGATGCGATGAAAAGGGAATAGATACAGTAAACGGTGATATAATTGCGGACTAAAAAGCTTTTAGGTTATTATTGTGGGTAAATGGGATTATTTTTAGATTTGTCAAAGTACTTCAATATTGATTTGTTGACGATACTAATGTATAACCGTCTAGAATCTAGACGGTTATACATTAGTACAATTATACATAGTTACAAATTAGTATAAGTTACAACAAATATATGAATCATCTAGACTCTAGATGATTCATATATTTGTTCCTTCTGGAAAACGACAGGAGAATCATGATACTCGTGGAATTATTGCAACTTGCAATCATTATCTTGGGGTTCACATAGCCGTGCTATATTATGAGAAAACCGATCTGCTTGTATTGTACCACTGCATCTCGGCCTTCTCCAGACAAATCTGTTTTGTAGCTAGTCTTATTGCTAGTCTTTTTGATAGAAGTTCAATCCGCCATCTTCGCATGTTCGATACGTCTGCTTAGTTAAAATGGGTCTGGGCGGGTTACATTTCCGGTATGGGTCATTATAGTTGAACGAGAATCGCCACATAGTGAGTTCTTAAAGATGGTTGTCGTCACCGAGGGTAGGCCAAGAAATACTGGCGTGACGATTTGGATTCCTTCTTGCTTGACTGGCCAGAACATTTAGCATTTAGCACTGAGACAGAACAAGATAATAAAAAAAGTCTAGCGTTTTATAGGACCCTCCTTTTTTGAATCATTTATCTCGTCCACAAATCGACTTAACCCAGTCTCTTTCACAATCTCTTTGCGTGAACGAAGCTCTACATTCTTGTGCCAGCCTCCTCCGCGGTATTCCTGGTATGACAGCTATGTCGTTTGCTCATCTTACCGCCGGGCGTCCAACCCTTCTTTTGCCAGTCCCAGAACGCCACGCGCGTGACATGGCCTATATTATTTGTCTGTAATAGATAAATAAAAACACAGAACAAACAATAACACGCCTCATACACTATCTCCATTGATAACTATATTCCAAACTTTACCGTATATACGGCGGTCTGTATAACTAGGACGTGCCTTGCTCCGATAGGGCTTGAAAAACGTTTGGCTCCCAGCCACAAAACTTGCACCTATCGTAAACTTGAAAACTCTTTTCCGTACATTTTTAATATTATCGACTTCGGTGACGGTCGGAGAGTTTCGGGAACGTTCGGATTTTGAAGTCGTCGTACGAATATCGTTGGTTCCTTTTAGGTCGGTTTTTATAGTTTACGTTGACTAGCTTTTTGGTCTAGTAGCTAATAGTGCGAACATTGAGGACAGAGTCTTGGATTCACTGGTTAGGTTGAGCACATAGTCAAGGGGTTTCCTTAAGAGAATTCTTTGTCATAGCTCTAAGTCTGGATAAAACATCACATACAATCATAAAATCTAATGGGTGTAAAAGCTCCCTTAATGAAGCCGAAAGGCACTTTTCTTCCCGTTATTACGATTTTTTTTTTGTTCCAGACTGTAGTTGCTAGAAAACTTGAGGACATAACATTGAATCCTACTGTAAAATGTTTTTTTTTACCCCATTTTTTTGCTAGTTTGAAGGTATCGAGAAGAGTGTGTTTAGATCTTGTATGTAAAGTATCTATGAAAATACTTACGATCAGTCCGAAATAAATTAAAATAAAATAAATAAAAGCAAGGAAGAAGACACTACCTCGTTTACAAGGACACAGTTTTCGGCACATCAAGAAACATTATGAAGTTCATGCTCATTATTTAATTAAGACCTCAAACGAGGGACCGGGGACAAAAGGCAGACATCTTGTGCATATTTATCATTCTTGCTTCTTTTAAAAAGTTTTCTTTTAACGACTTCTCGGGTTATTTATCATGCTGTATAGTTGATATAAGTAGCTGGTCTACTTGTTTTTGTTTTCTAAATGGCATCTCGCAGTTCAACCTATGGGTTTGTCGTCTGCTGGACAAATTCTGTGAATCTGTCAAGAATACGGCCTTCAGCCAGGGTATTATTAATCTACTAATTCACACATTGATTATATGTATTTATATATAAGTATTTGTTTTTTTTAATGTAGCTATTAATTTTGAAAAATGTTACGCCACAGTCTACCTACAGTACTGTTTGTCCTCCTTTAAATCCATCCAAAGGTTGTCTTGAAAAGATTGATTTTAGCGATTAGACCGCCCATTGTGTCACCCTATTTATAAGTTGTCTAGTGTTATTCTTGTTACTTGTATGGTGTACATAATAAAGAATATTCCATCTATCTATATATTGTACTATTTTATTCACTGTTGCCCTTTTCCCACTAGGGAAAGCAGAAATAACACAGAATACCACCTGCTATATAATTCCTCAGCCGCGTTCATATATGGTTCATATCTAGTTATACACGCACGCTGGATGTGCGAACAACACACCGGACCTTTAAGACGGACGTTATGTAATTATACTGGATTATCAGAGGTCTGCACTAGCTTCACATAATTATCTAAGCTATACTTGAAAGTCTAAGACTTAAACTTTAAGCTCCCCGTCCGTCCGTCTATTGACGACAGACCTTGTCGACGGCGCGTTACTGTTCCACGTGCGCCTTAAAGAGATGTTAGCAAAGCAGAGGGGCCTCTGCCAATGCCACCGCCTGCCGGGGTTGCGGGTTGTTCGAAAGAGATACCGCGGTCCCTGAACATAAAGGGCAACAGAACATGTGTTGGTTTTAGTCAGTACCTACAAGTCTGGCACTCTCCACCCGCTCTGCCCAGAGCGAGAGAAGTTATTTGATAATTAACCATCCGAAAATAAAGCATCCAGAATAATTCTAATTCATAAACGTTTACGTCTTTCGTGAAATAATCTAACATAATTCCAATATCAAATCCCACCGCGAAACCACAGAAACATAAACACATTGCAGTAACTAGCTAAACATATGTAAATCTGTCGCAGCGCTTCATGACGTGGGGGAAGCCCCACGGGAGAAGTCCTACAAGTGCTGCATTACCAAGATTATTATTATATTCA
The DNA here is from genome assembly GCA_958449745.1 of Ochropleura leucogaster. Classification (NCBI taxonomy): domain Eukaryota; kingdom Metazoa; phylum Arthropoda; class Insecta; order Lepidoptera; family Noctuidae; genus Ochropleura; species Ochropleura leucogaster. Next base: position 9,341,938 of record OY288226.1, read on the forward strand.
ACCTGTTCTTGCGAAGACTGAGACACAACCCTTTGGCTAGAGCTAACAATATCATAACCTGCTTAGGGGCCGTCCATTAATCAAGTCATGTTTTTTTTGGCATTTTAAGCTATCAAACAAAACCCATGCTAAAACACCATCTAAAATGGCCGCCCGAATGTTGGCGAACCCGTCTTAACGTTGTCATGTTTTTGCCGGGAGAACGAGACATTACGACAAAGGCACAAGATGGAAAGAGCTAAATATTAGATTGTCAACGCCACAGTTGTTCTTTAGGTTAATGACCTTTCGTATCACTTCTCGTTGGCCGTACTATAATTTATATTTTCTCAAACAGATTAGCCAATGTTTGTAAGTACTTGTTTAACAATACTTTTTTTATTATAATATAATAATTACGTTATAATAGTACGTATTTAATAGTTACGTTTGTAACCCTACTCTATATCATTTTGCGTGAATTAGAGTAGGTTTAGAAAATTTTAATGTCAAATAAACTTCGGACGTCCGAAATTTCGAAATGAAATGAAACCGTGGTAGAAAACGTTCGAAGTTTAGGCCACGATTTCGTTTTACGTAGAATTAGAGTAGACCCCCAGTACCGTAGGTGGTCTGTGGTTTTTCGTTTTGCTTCCTGTTTTTCTCTTTGTGTCCCGGGGTCGCTGTATCTCTTTCGAACAACCCGCACCGGGAGTATACATCACAGTTCTGTCCGCTGCTGTGATGAATTTATACATGACCAATACTTTACCAATATAAATATGAGCGGCTTATGCATTAATATCTTTGATAAGTTTGACTCAACAAATTCAACGAATTGTAATCAGTTGATCAGTATTAAATAAGTATTTAAGTATTGAAATCCCATGATAATACTAGGTGTAGTTTTCATTCTCGTTAAAAAATTATTGGACAACTTTGTTGTCCGTCTGCCTGCAGAAAATATGCGAAGCAAGGGCGGGTTGCTAGTTAAGAATAAAAGCTTTCTGGTATTATTAACGTGATGTGTAAGTTATTTCTACCATTTTTTGGTAGGTTATTTTTAAGAACATATAAAATAACATCTCGCCTGCAAATCGTGAGTGGTTAGGCAGTGATTTACCTTATAATAGTACACCCACAATCTGACAGTTCTGTTTTAAGATCCATAAAATAGGGGGCGCGCCCATTACCGTAGAGCAGATACAGATTCGAAATCCGTGGCTACTTCTTAAAAAAAAGTGCCGGAAAACCGTAATGACACTTTTCACGACGACTCGGAAATCGAACCAGGGACCTTTTTCTTAGCAATCGGCGAAGAAAGAAGAGTGTCTGAATATACCTCTGTGTTACCATAAACGGTCTGACGAAGAAACATTGTCCTCAAAACTGATTAGCGTAGAAAGTTAATTACTAAGCAATGTTGCCAAGTTTGACACAATAAACTTCAAACAATGACGGTTCCTATACAAGGAAGTATTAAACTGAAGCTATCAAATCCTTATACAAGGAACAACTGCTAAGATGTTAGAACTTTGGAAGTCGGAAACTCGGAAGTTTTCGAACTCGGAGACAGTATCGTGGATGTAGCTTGTGAAACAAAGTGTATTGCTTAAAATATACGTATAAAACGTACTTTGTTTATTTTGAGTTAAAAAATAAAGCCTTAAAAAGCTGGAAGGTGATGAAAAAACACAAGGTTTTTTCCCTAAGACGACGGGTCTTTTAATATTGTGTCGAACATAAAGACATTCTCATGGCCGAAATTAATAAAAACCCAACTCTGACCCTCCACGGACCGAGACTTAAAAAAACAAATAATTCAGAGACGCGAGCACGGACTGACGTAACGTCTAAGGTAAATGCAATAACCGCCATCAAATGACATACCAAATAAAAATCAACAACACACACCCGATATAGCACTTTTTCAGTCTAAAAATAGAGTACAATCTTCTCTAACATCGCACAGCTGCATTAGGCGTTTCAATTTTTGGTTGGAAATATAGGGCGGTGGATACTCCACCCCATCCAGTTGTACTTCCGTCAGTCGTATTCTGAATGTCGTGAGAGACGCACGTTTGTCGCGTCGCGGATTATGGTGTTGTCATAGTTTCTGTGTTAGTGTCATGGCTAGGAAACGGGTAAGGAGTGGTTTCACATAATTAAAATGGGCTAGGTTATTCGCTAGAGATTTTACGTACCAAATTAGGTTTTTACGTGTATTTTTTCATCAGCTGCGCCCTTCTTTTTTTGATCGTTCGTTCTACTGTGTTCAGTGTAATTTATTTGAATGTGTGCTATGAGGTTTTATTAATATGTTTTTTGAACTGTGTTTTAATGAAGTTTTGTATTGAAATTCTGCTTCAAAGTTATCTGCTGTTTTGGGTCAGTTCGAGATCTTAATTTTGCGTTGACAAAGAATATTTTCAAAACATGGTGTTATAAATAACGTTTAAGTATATGCTGCCCTGCGGGGCGTACGAATAGTTATTACACAAAAGAAGCTCTGTTTTGCGTCTTATATATTGGTTGATAGGATATGAGCTTTTTTGTGTATCTTACAAAATTATAGCTAACATAAAAACAAAATACTATCAAACAGTTCAACAATATTCCGTTTTGTAAAATTAACATTGCAATTCGTCTTCACATACCACATACCATAATACCAATGTATTCTCATCTTGTAATGTAAACGTTGAATGTAAATCCCATTAATGTAGAATGGATAAACGTTTGAACACACATCATCGATTGCAATTATTATTACATGTTATTTTTACGCTGTGTTTAGATTTTTGTGATAAACTATCCACTGGACTTGCTACTCTATTATTCATAAAACGAATTTACATTGACTTCCTTTGTAATCCGGCAACTAATTAGTCCTTTTGTTCTGTCGTAAATGTTGTGTAAAACACACTTTTTACTGGATTTGGTAACGTCTTCCTTTGTGTATCGTTGTTAATAGTGTAATTTACATTTCTCTCAGTCAGATTGTCCAATGTTTATGAGTACGTTTAACTATACTTGCTTAATTATAATATACTTTACGAAAGGTTTCAATTATCGGATTGGAAAGCATCATATACTTCTCCCGCTCTGGGCGGAGCTGAAGGGAGTGTCAGACTGGTATCGACTAAAACTCATCCATGTTTCTTCTTTACCCCTTTGTGTTCTGGGGTCGCAGTATCTCCTTCAAACAACCCGCAATCCCGGTCTACGAAAGGCTTGTTATCCCGGCAAGCAATTAGCTACGCCTTATTCAACAGTAGTTGATTACAGGCTAATAAATTCGAGATGCAAGTTGCATTACAAGCGGCCCAGATTGAAACTTAATTTGCTTACTCGCTCAAGTCAGCCATTGCTATTTGATTCAGTATTCTGTTAGTTACTTAGGGAAAGCAAGGATCTCATTTATGTTACAACATAATTTCGGTTTGACTACGTTAAATGGTTTGTTTTCATGAAGCAATCAATATAAAGTAATAAATTACCATTAAATAATAAAAAAAAAACGAGGAGTCTTTTTATAATTATTTTGGAAATTCATGAGAGAATGTGTTATCTCTTCAGCAATACTTTCAATAAATCAATCATTCTCTTATACTGACAAAAGTTCATAGAAAGATAAATTCGTGTTTTATTTTTGTCATTGTAAAACACAATATTAAGTTATCATTAACTCGTCCTACATACGGCTACGGCACATTTTGGACGATTTGCAGGAAACCAAAATAAATGTTATTTTCATTCCAAAACTTATCTTCGTAGTATGTTTTAGACCGACAATCATTTCAAACATAATCTTATAACGTAATAGCACTGTTAAGTAGATAATCTTCATTTATAGCTAACTCAACATTGCACATTAACTTTATCAATATTGCATCAAAGTATCCTATTAAGGAAACATTCTAATTAACTATGCTGTTCTATTAGTAATAACAGCTCTTAAACAGAACATTAGTATTTATGATGCCTTAATAAAATCATAAAGTACTTAAACGAAACACAAAGTTTTTACATGTTCTTTTTCAAGGTTTTCTTGTAACAACAGTACTTTACCGAATTTAAATAACGCGATAAGCTATATTAATCGACGCGTTCAAAATAATTCAGGTGTTAAAAGGAACGTACAGTGGGAAACATTCAATTCTATTGTTAGTAAAAATTACTTGCATAAAGACTTGCTCAAGTGACTCGACCCTTCTTTTGAGCGTCTATTGTACTCGCCCCTAAATAACGTTTGCAATAATAATACTTTTGGAAGTAGTTTGAAATTAAGGGTTGTTTTGGAGTTCAATCTGAATGTTTTGATTGCGGAATGTCTTATTTGTACACAGATTGAGAATCTACTGGACTATCAATTGTATTGTGAATATCTGTTCAGCCGTTTTGCCGTGAAAGAGTAACAAACATCTATACATCATCATTACAAACATTCGCATTTATAAATTAGTAGGATGATTGTGCTTCGTCTAACCCTCTCTATCTTACTACCACTAGCATGAAAAACAAATGTGAACACAACTTCAAAAAATAGTTTTTTTATCGCAATATTTTTGTAATCTATCAAAGAACAGTAGTATATTTAAACAAACAATTTTTACCCAACTGAAACGTTATTTTATGAACCACAATACTTTTTATTAAAACCATTACTACCAACCAATGTTACATTTCATTCATGCCTTTCAAAGGGGGAGAGTCTTTAAAGTATTTTTATGTCCGTTGCGTGTTTTCAATGAACCAATCAACTCCTTAAGAAATTATTTTTTTCGTTCCACCAATTTTTTACCTCATTCGACAGCTTTAATGCAGGCTACAAACCAAAAGCAAAGCTGAGTTATTTTTAGCTAAAAGCTTAGCTCACAGACTACAAACTATGTAAATAAGTAAAAAAAAACGTCAGCTATGCAAGTTAAGCTACACTAACTTAACTTAGCTCTAGGTCTGCAACCCACAATAATTTTGAGTACTACAATGTTTGTTATATAAGTACATAGAATATCGCTAGGCCGTGAATCATATCAGAATCATGGCCGTTGTTTGTAAATGGATGGTAGATATCAGATGATCGGCATTGACATTGAAGTAAACAAAGCATTCTCACTCCCAGGTGTGCCCGTTGTACTCAGAAGACAATGGCAGATCCATATTGATTCCTGTGGTAATCGATGTTGGATTTTATCGATAAAAGAATTATATAAGCGGATTGTTTGCATCTATAGTATTGATTCATCATCATTTATCAACCTTTTTCCCAAATAAGTTGCGGTCGGCTTCCAGCCTAAGCAGATGTAGCTGAATATCAGTATTTAAAATGGAGTGATTGCTTATCTGACATCCAAAACCCAGTTAATACTAGTAATACGATCACTTTTTAGTAAGGTTTGTTGGCAGACTGTCGGGCGGTGAAGAAGATAACCTTTGGGTTGCCTTCTTCATCATAAAGTATATATTTATAAAAAGACTAAATTACGAAGTAAATCAAATATTTGCGTAAGTACACAACGTGAATAACGTGATTGGGGTTATCTTTTAACTCTACATTATTCAGATATACTGAGGTCAGACTAAGAAGGTAAGCACAGTATTACTAAAAAAAAATCGTCACATTTACTCTCCTATCATCATTTGCTTTTTCCCCAAATTTATTGGAGTTGGGTTCGAGTCTTACTGTATGCAGCTGAATTTTAAAATTAAAATTACAGATTTGCCCTAACATGTCAGAAAATAATTTGATTAGTATTCTGCCTCTAATAGTTCTTGCAATTACTTTTTGCTTAATAAAATAGGCATACGAAGAAACAATTTAGCACTCTCTTGGGGTACATAAATATAAACCAATTAGAACGTCTGACTATTAATGAATTTGTCCAATGTCCACGCTACCCCTATTATAGTGACCCCTATGTTACGCAGTTTGACCCCATCACGTTCGTCTATTACATGAACCCGTATTACCCTAGCAATTATCTTTGAATGCTATGTTGTTGGGGTTATTTGGTTCTTGTTAAGGCTAAATTACAAGATCTTGGGTTTTTTTTTGTAAGTCATCTTTGACGTCAACTGCTGCTGCATGGTTGTCGACTGCTTTGAATTTCTTTTAAATAAGAATTCCAGCCAGGCTTACGGTCTGTTTCGAAAGATATACAATACTAGCTTTCGCCCGCGGCTTCGCTCGCGTTAAATTCGGTATAACACACCAAGCAGACCTGCAGTTTTTGCTCTTGCGCCTGATTGATTTATAATAGCAACGCTAAGTTTTCCCTTTTCTTCCCTCGTTCTGCCTCATATCTCACTTTATTTTGATAAAAATTAGCCTATGTCCGTCTCCTGGTTCCCAACTATCTCTGTACCATTCATCAAAATCGGTTTGGCCATTACAGCGTGAAGAGGTAACAAACAAACAAACTCACTTTCGCTTTTATAATATTAGTAAGGATAACAGTTGCACTTAACAAATAAAGACTGGTTTGCTACGATAAAATTGGTGTCACTGTCCTCTTAGATAGGCTACACAATAGCCTGTAGTAAAGAGAAACAGTGCCGTATCCCTCTAGACTGAAGAATTCAATTGCTTAGTGCTTTTAGTAAATAATGATTTATAGTATACACCGCGGCCCCGAAACATAAAGAACATGAATGAGTTTTAGTTAGTCCAAGTCTGACATTACCTTCCTCTCCTTTTAGACCGGGAGGAGTTTTTTGATGATGTTCCTATCAAATAAAACTTAGCACTCAAATTCAAGTACACAACTTGATATTTAAACCTTGTTGGCAAAACAATATACATGATAATGCAAACTACTGGAACATTTTTTTTTCTGTTCGGTAACGCATCATTAAACGTCTTAGTTGGTATTGCAGGTGCATCTAGGTGACGGTTACTATTTCCCACAGTATTTAAAAAAAAAACTTATTATTTTCTATCCCATGCCTGGGCAAAGTAATTCCTCCGCTTATTTTATCATTCGTAAACCTAAACCCAGTAAATAATAGTACAACCAGAACTGAGAAATATTCACAATTTCAGTAACAAAGTATTTCTACATAAGATTACTCAAATAATGGAATCTCCAAAAAAAATTCCAACGAACAGTCTCGTTATTTATGTGTACTTAAACCTTTATTCCCAACATTCACGAAACAGTCGCATTTACCGAGTTTCATCCGAATCATCCCCAATCCTCTTTCATCGTGGATTACTGCGATATCTTCCTTTTTTTCCGCCGCTACTCGGATAGTCTTCCAAATAGAGAAAATTTCGGAATGCAATCTGGATACGTTGGGAATGTAATCCATGGATGAGCCGTAGTTTGGATTAAAACTGGATTGGAGAACTGGATGATAGAAATTAGAGAGTATAGTCGTTAGCTAGGTAACTTGCACGTGAAAAGGCAAGTCAATAGTTAATTAAAATGTGACTTAAGTTGATAAACGATTGTTGGTGTAAGTGATTTTAAATGGTTCCATTCATCACAAAATTTCGACTGTTAAAAAAAACAAGATTTCAAAGTTTTCAAGTATAGAGGCTTCCATCCAGGGAAACAATGCATGACAGATTAACCTTAAATGACAAAACAATGTAGGAGGCTATGGGGTGCAGGGGGGGGGGAGCATTCGGCAAACATTAAGAGGTTAAGAATTCTCATAAAGTTCTAAGAGGTAGAACTCCCAAAATTCTGGCACGAAAATCAAACGCGGCTGAGCTTTAAGACAATCCTTTTGAGATATTTCTTGCTAAGGAGAGTTCGTCAAATCATCATAGGCTAACTGTCTTGATTCGATCGATTGGCTATCAATGGCACGGCTAATATAATTTAATTGGTATCCTCTCAGAATTCTATATTAACCAAAGACGATCACAAACTGCGGCGCCTTAGTATCTTGACTTCAGTACTGCGGTTTGAGCATCTGTAGATACAAATACTTGTACAGCCAATTAAGAATTCCCAGGTAAAGGTATAATGTAGGAGGAAGGAAATATTACTGTTAAAGGTAAATTCCAAATGGATAAACGTCAATTGATTGATAAGATAATTCATTCGATTTTAGTCTCTGTTACCAAGTGATTTAAATGTTTTAAGCTTAATAACGGTAAATAACGGTAAATCATTGATACTAAACAACTTTAGTTCTATGAGTTCATGAAATACGCCAAATAATTATTGTATTTTGTATAGGAACTGACGCGATCAGCCGATCAAAAAATAAAACGTTATGAATTACCAGAAGTCTTATTATTAAGTTCATTTTTATGGTCTGAGACACCAATAGTTAATTCCAGAAAAGTAGTAGTTAGTATGCCGACCGATTTCCTTGGTGGACTACCACAGAAGTCGAATTACAGAGAAACTGATTTGTGATTTCATATACGTGAACGTTCAATAAGTAGGTACAGATACATCCGATTAATCTGGAGGGTGACCCCAAAATTTTAGAAAAGGTCAGGCAGATATTACCAAGATATTTTGAGTAGTCAGAGCAATACAAACTTTTCAATCATTCCTATTCGTCCGTTCGGTTATACCTTTTAATGTCTAGTAAACTCTCCACATCTTTCTAACTAACACTATTATATACAAATAGCAGCAGTTATATCCTCAGGTCCGGGGTTTTCAAAAGCACGATAAATACTCACATTTCGCGCTGACGATTCAAGGACGAGGTTCATACCTCGCTAGCCGCAGCACCCACTTGCAATTTCTAGCGATTTTTTTCTTAAATACTCATTTCTGGGTTAAAATAAATCTTAAATCTATTCAAATACTTGTTCGTGCTGGTAGCCGGTAATCATGCTTTTGTGTGAAAAATTGTAGAACTTAATTAATTAAAAATCTTTTTTACCTGGTTTGAAAGTACAAGTTTGTAGATCCGCGAACTCTAGCGAGATATTAAAAAAACGGAATGTGTTCGTTGCAATATTGTCGAAAAAGGACGGGATTAAAGGCACAGAAATATAGCATGAAAATTGCATTTTTCCTTATACGTGCTGCCGATTTTGTCCAGAAGAGTTATAAAAGTAGAGAAGCGCTGCATTTTAAACATTCACATTTATAAGTTCTTGTCGAAATGGGTACGGAACAAAAATGTCCGGTACAATTTTCCTTTATAAAGAATATTTGATGCTGCTTTGGCAACTTAACAAAATTGCTTTTGACCAATAGCACTTCTGTCAGTTATTAAGGGTGGTACAGTCGGACGGAAAAATATAATGCTGAATCAGACTGACCCGCACATCGGTGTAGCAAAACATATTTACACCCGCATTTTAATAGACTGTTTTGAATAGTACACACATGCATTTGTCGATAAATATAGATATGTATATCATATATGCTATAGGCAGGTCAAACAAAATGTCCTTTGAACAGAAAAAGAAACAATCCTCATTCATTAAGCAATTTTTTCGCACTCACAATCCCACAAGTTTCGCGCAACACCCCGGAACATAGCCCGCTTTATGCAGACCATTGCTATCGATCGAGCTGACTCCGCAATTCCGCTACAACCGAACTCGCGTCACTCGCATTAATACGTCACGACCATATACTGATACACGCATTACGTTCTACTTGCTGCCTTATGTTGTAGGGGATGCAGTTGGAAATTGGGTGATGATGACATGGGAAATTTGACCTTTTGAAGTGATTATGATGTTGAAGGAAATAAGGATATCTTATGGTTGGGTTGGTTTTGTAGAATGGACTTTTCTTTTAGGTTTTGAAATAGACGTCTGTGGTGCAAAGCAGCGTTGTTCAAAACTATGTCAGTTTTCGTACCTGTATGGGGACATGACATACAGATACGAAAAGAATAAAAATATCAAAGAAAAAACGGTATTTCTTGGATAAATTTATGATTGTCAAACTTGGAGGATACACAATACCTAAAGAAAATTAAAATCTGTAATATAATAGAAAAGTAAAATTTTATTAATAAAGGACCATTCAAGATTATCAAAAATGTGCTTCAAAATTTCAAACCTTTTCAAAATTGCTTGAAATAGTTAAGTTAAAAGCACCTAATAAAATCATTCGCGAGTAGTAAATGAGCCCTTTATATCCACGAATAGTTATTGGATCATAAAACTGGCACAAACTAAATTCGCGTGTACGTACTCCAAAGTTTTCACGCAAATCTGGAACGGCCGTGAATATTAAGACGGTAATGAAGTTCAAATATATTTATGATGTTATAATCCAAAAAGTTTTTCACTTAGTTTCTTTATTACATAATTCTCAAGAAAACATTTTAATATGAATCAATCATACAAAAACATTACACGATAGTTCATCAATTCATCATATTCATGAGAACTCTGATGAGAGATCTGAGATCTCTGAAGCTTTTCTGAAGTTTGCTGTAAAATTTTCTCGGAGTGTATTTTAAACGGGTTTCAGGGGAATCAAGTTCAACTTACCGACACTCGGGATTTTCTATCAGTGAAAGAAATTTTCAAAATTTCTTTCACTGATAGAAAATCCCGAGTTTCGGAACAATTCGTCCGATTACAAAATTTAATTTTGTAATCGGACGAATTGTTCCGAAACTCGGGATTTTCTATCGATTTTCTTTTCTATTCGAGTAGTTCCGAAATAAACATACAAACACTACTTTTTTATAGATTAAGATTTTTGACATTCTCTCTAATTCGCAACACCGAAACAAATTGAGCGTTGAAATCCTCTTCTAAAGTCAAGCCTTATAAATCGCCCTTTGTCCAACGTTCCTACCACTCTTGGTCTCACTCCATACACTTCACTTAATCCCCTCCTGTCTGGCACCGTCCCATCGTATTTCCAAAATTCGCCTTTAAAGTCATCCCACATTTTCTCTACCAGATCGTTTATCGGCTTTCGGAGAACGTCTATGTCAATTTGATTGCCATTAGCTTTGGCGGTTACTTTTTTTAGTCACGAAAGAAATATTCATCGTTTCTTATTGGTAATAGGAGTTAAGAGGGTGGCTTTGTGTTCAAGACGGCGTATTTGGTACTGCAGTTAATGGTTGACCAGGAAATAGCAAATTACGTCCTTCGGCTTTCATTCGGGTCGTGCAAATAAGCAAATTTTGTTCGGCATCTATCCTAGGTGAATAGTGTTCGGTACATTGTGTGAAAGCACCTCTTAGTGCTTTTCGAAATACATGGTTGATTTTCAATGGTTGACTGAAATAGTATCGTGATGAGTCAAAATAAAACCTCCTACCGTGTGGCTTCATCGTTTACTACCTTAAATTCATTGTTATAGCCAAATGAATGAGACTGCCTTCCATATTATGGTAAAATTAATTTTAATAGCAATTCCTTATGTTCAATAGTCCCTTTTGTTTTGAATATCAAATGTAGCATGATTGAATTTTTGATTGATTCAATCAACTTTTTGTTTAGGGGTGAATAATAGAGGCTGTTCTTAGTTTAGTATTCAATCGATTGATTTCTACCTAAAAGTAAGGTGGGGTAGATGAAATGCCACAAAACGGAAAGATATTTTTAAGTTACGTAAATAAAATTTGCATTAATAGCTTCCAAAGAGTTACCTGTCTTATCCTGTAAGGGCTTTAGCATTTATTAATTATAATTTGGTCCTTCGTGCCGGATAGAACAATAAATCAATGATTAAAATAATTTGAACTGAATAATGTTTCTAAACTGCAGAGTTATCGTAAACCGCGCTGGTCAAACTTATTAATTCATAACCTAGAAACAAAATTAATTGCCTAAACACAACAAATTATGAACGGTATGTTCCAGGTACCGTGGGAAAATGATATTTGTAATATTCGCAAGCGATGGGCTAATAGTATGGTTATTATTTACGATTATCTCAATAGCTACCTAGTTAAATGTGTCCCTTATACCGGTGCTTTCGTAAAATATTGTACCTAACCTCTGTCTAAACCTTTCTCAATCCACAGCCAGATAAATAGGCTTACAAGTTGCGTCATACACCTCTTGGTCCTTAGGTTTCCGTATCTTTAATACATGATCACCAATCACGCTTTTCTTTCCTGGTTTTAAAAGCTCTAGAAACATCATTATTCTCCTGTAACTCTAAAATTGAGCTGATTGACATTGAGTTTAGTCTTTTCGTGGCGCCACAGATACAACATAGTTGTGATAACACTATGACCTTTATTGAGTACATAGTATAAACTATTCTGCGTCGCATGGTCTAACTAACCTGAAATTACGAGTTGAAAAACGAGTGATATAATCATCATCGTCATTCTTCTGTCCTTTTCCAATTTTTGGTTCATTGCAGCAAGTCTTCTTCTATCATTATTCTCTCTAAGAGATCCTTCGGTTCCACTATGCGTTTCCGCAAACACTGATGACCCGCACTCGTCATCTTATCAGATACCTCCATTTTTATCATATCATCCTTTACATAGTCCATCCATCCATTGTTTCTTTGGTCTTTCTCTGCTCTAATATCATCAACATCATACTGAAAACTCTCGTCTACTATACAATTAGACTTATTTGGTATAGGGAGGTTTTGCTGTGGCATGTTTTTGCTTGACCGACGACATGATACTATCAGTTAATAGAGTGCTGCCCTTTGCCCATCCATCATGGGTTTACTCAGTATCCTTTAAGATTGTATCGAACATGGATCAAGCCCATCTGTTATAGTGGGCTGTTCAATTTTTTTCCAAAAGCTGTGTTTGTTATTAATGTATGAATGTCCCGATTCTTGAAGTGGATGGTATTTATTTGGATTTTAGCAACCATTTTCGTCTGTAAATGATTGCTAAAATACAAATACCTTCACTAAGGTATACCGATTATTGAGTCTTTGTCGTTTTTTGCCGTAATCATTTCACCTATTTATTCTTGTTGATACGTATTGGATTTTCATCTCTTCGAAGTGTTTATATAGCTGTTAACATATTTCTCAAATAGGATTATTTAAGCACGTAATTTTGTATGAGCATAAACCGCTAGTCTGGTTCTGACAGGTTAGAAAATTGAGGTATTCCTCGTAGCGCTCCCGTTTTAAAACGCTCCCATCTAAGCGCTCCCGTTTTGTTCCTCCAAGCGCTCCCAAAAGGAGCGCTTCGAGGAACGATTAAAAATATTAAAATTTATTTCCTCGAAGCGCTCCCAAGTTTAAAAATAGGGAAAAGCATGAGGTAAACGTAATGAATTCTATCGATATTTTTTAAAAACTCATGTGTGCATCATCGACATCGAAGTTGCTGAATCAAATTACGAAATTGAGAGAATAATATATTTTTGATTTCGGCACTCTTATGTGTATACAAGGACCAATGTTATTGTGTATTCAAAGAGGATGTTATAAATAAAACGCATAGATAGATATACTTAATATAAATTATATTAGTATAATAATCACATTGCAGTAGGACCTACATAATAATTACAAGAGTACTATGTGTGTACCAACTGGCGACTAGCTCCACGCCACGGTACTGATACGTCATACGCATTAGCGAGTCTGCCAGCGCGACTGAATATTTTTCGAAACTGTAAAATAAAAATTACTGGGTATTTTTGAGAAAAACAATAAGTTGTTAACCATACAGGCTATATTCTGACAAACTTTCAGGCGATTTGGCCAAGTAACATTATAAACATAACAAACGCAACTCTCTAGGATACATGGGGAGGCGGGTTTACGGTTTGTATGTGTGTGTGCAGGACTCACGTGCCGTGCGCGCCGCATCTTTAACTCTTAGTTAAGAAGTTAGTATCGCTATTTTTGGCAAAAAATAATTATAAAATTGTTTTAACCATTTTATCAATCGCATAGGTAGCATCACCATTGAGCGCAATACGTTACTGGGTCTCGGCTCAGAGCAGGTGATTTTAGTCAGTAGGTGGTTTTAGTCAGTAAGAGTCTGACACTCTCTCGCCCTGCCTAGGACAAGGAAAGTCATTTCTACCATTGACGTAAACATTGAGGTGTGCGGGGAGGGGGTAGTAATGGGAAACATAATGGAGAGAAATCATAAGCTTTCTAAACAATAAAAAAATATGAATAGGTACATATGTCGGCATATTATATTCATCTATTTGGTAGACTAAAGGATTTACAATAAAACAAAAAAAAAATACTAAACCCGTGCGAAGCCGGGACGGGCCACTAGTTGTATATTATAACAATGTGTTCTACTTATTACCTAGTTATTATCGATAATTTCAGTTAGTATAGTCCCATCTCTATCCGAAAGTTAATCATGGGAGCGCTTCGAGGAAATAAATTTTAATATTTTTAATCGTTCCTCGAAGCGCTCCTTTTGGGAGCGCTTGGAGGAACAAAACGGGAGCGCTTAGATGGGAGCGTTTCAAAACGGGAGCGCTTCGAGGAATACCTCAGAAAATTGATTACACAGCAATTATAATATGTTGTAATTTAATATTTAAGGGTTGATTTTCGATCTTTTTTTTCAGTAATCAGCAGATACGTTTACGCTATTTTCTCATACAGGGTTAACAAAACGCCCTTTACCTACTACGATCCTAACAAACTTCTTCTTTATTTTAGTATATCGTTTCCAAACTCAACTTAAATAAGTTCTACCTCCTCTCAAGTTTCTAAGTTTAAAAAATATGTGTGAGTGCAGCTTAATTGGTGTTTATGAACAAAAACGTGTGGACATACTTGTGTGAGCATGAACTGTTTTGTTACTTGAAGACATCAGCAGGATGGGAGTCAAGGGCAGGCAGTTCTTGGTGAATAGTTTGTTTTATTACGTAGTGTTGTAGATTTAGAGCTTCGTTTACACGCCTTTAGTAGCAAGTAAGTTAGTCTGTAGTATGTAGTTTACAAATTCAGTTGATGCAACACGCGATGTCGCTCTAGCAAAAATCTTGTTGCTTGAAAGTGAAGCTCGAAAGTCAAGCGGGTTTTTCGAAAGACATACCGCGGCCCCGGAACACAAAGGGCAAAGGAACATGCATGGTTTTTAGTCAGTAAAAGTCTGACAATCCCTTCCATTCCGCCCAGAACGGTAGGAGTTATTTGATGATTTCCCATAATACAAAAATACCGGTCTTTACTGGTAAGTTGACACATGTATACTCGTTTTAAGGTAGTTTTGACGATTGCAATAACAAAGTTTTGTAAATAAATATGTACTCGATTTCTTCTCAAGTCCAGTAGTTTGGCAATAAACAGTTGTATTAGCACTCGTAGCTTCGGAGAAAAGTTTTGTAGTGTAAGTAGATTTTGTAGTTGTGTTGTTATTTTTTCTAGATAATTAGTACTTAGTTACTTACCGTCTTTATTTAACCACTGTTTTAAATTACTAATATGTAGAATTTATGTCAACTTTATAACATAGTCCTTATGTTGTTGTAAACACATAACTAAAAATAGTTTGCATTTCTCTTCCTATAAAAGACACAAAAAACATTCAACAAATTCTCACACAATTTCGTTACAAACCGCAGACACTAGAACAAAAATTCTCCAAGCGTGTTATATCCCACCTTTATCCCGGATTTCAATATTCCGGAGCGACCACTGTCCAGAGTGTAAATAAATGAATCGTGCTCGTACACCCGGACAGCGGACACTTTGGTCGGCGGACGGGTGTGCGCTAGGTAAACTTAAAAGGGGGTGACAAATCTTGTGACTAGTTTGAGTATGGTCCTACTAACAGCGAATCCTTACATCCTTACTATCCTTACTAATATTATAAAAGCGAAAGTGAGTTTGTTTGTTTGTTTGTTACCTCTTCACGCTTTAATGGCTGAACCGATTTGGATGAATTTTGGTACAGAGATAGTTGGGAACCAGGAGACGGACATAGGCTATTATTGTATTATTATATATTATTTTCGTTAAAAAAATGGGATATGAGGGAGAACGAGGGAAGTAAAGGGAAAACTTAGCGTTGCTATTACAATTCAATAAGGCGCAAGGGCAAAAACTGCAGGTAGCAGGTACAGTGTTATACCGGATTAAACGCGAGCGAAGCCGCGGGCAAAAGCTAGTTGAAAATATGAATAAGATAGAAACTTAGCATATCACGCTTGTAATCCCGAGGGTTTAGGCGGATGTGTGTGTACTTTATACTTCACCCAGTTTTGTGTAAATAAGTCCCATGTAAATAGTACACAAGCCCACATCAATGAGAATATTTTCCGATCAATAGATTGGTAAACATTGAAATATAAACCCGTTATCAAATACTAACTAGGTAGTCAAAGGGCCGATCCTTTGACTACATTTATTAAGTTTAGAAAGGATACTCAAAGGGCAATTTCTACTCATAGACTTTAGTCTAGACATTTTATATTCATAAATTAAAATACGTAATAGAGAGATGCTCAGACCTGTCTTGACTGTTGATTGTCTTGCATGTATCAATCAGTGTGCAGATCAACTCAATCAAATTGAGAAACTAAGACAATATCAATCATTCACTTGATCCAATTTCTCACCTCATTTCTTTTATTAAAATCAAGCGCCCTTAAAATATTGTGCTTGTTTCAATAAATTAACTTATTCTTATTTTCTTTACTGCTTTTTTTTACATAGGTAAGTATTTTAAAATAACTGTATATTGCTTATTTGAAAAATAAAATTATTAACTATGTAAAACCCATGATAGAAATATGGAAGAAAGACATGCTGGCTGCCGGCGTTGCCCTGATCCCAAATAAATTAAGATTTGTATTAATTAATTATAATATTTCTTGACGTATGTTTTTTTTTTTGAAAAACCCTTTTTCAAAAAAAAAAACATACGAAGGTTCTGGATGTTGATGTTTCAAATTAATCTCAAAAATTCAAACCAAAACGCTCAAGCATCAAGCTTATCGCCCCGCTATAACAGGCACCACACATTTTAATCTTCGTTCTAAAGTGCAGGTGTTCTATTGAACACATGTTTCTTACAAGTTCATCGGCTAACACTCCCGGGAAATGTGTCCAGGGTTAGTTGCAACTAGTTGTAGACTGTCTTGAAGATTTCCGAGTGTCTTCATGTTTTCAAGACACTTTGAGACCAGTCGGGGTTCTTTGTTGTGATGAGTTCACGTTTTAATGTTAGAGAAGAGGAAGTGTCTCGGTTTTCTTGCGCCAAGTTAGGGGTTTTATTTTATCAATGAGGGTTTTGGGTCACGATCTCTGCTTGTTAAGGAAAACATTGATTGTGTTGGCAGATATCATGTCTCACAATTTGAAACATCCATCTGCCATCAGCTACCTTGCAAAGAACGTCGTTTCAACCCTGAGGCTGTTCCTATCGTTGCCAATTCAAGGTATACCCAAGAAAACGTCTACCTCAATGGCCGTAGTTTCTTCGTCTAACATGACTGGCCACTTCAGCAATTCCTTGTTTGAGGGTCTGAGCATGAACTATATACATTCTCTTTAATCTATTGCCGTATTTGCAGCTCCAAGCAAAAAGTCCTTAAGCTTTGGCTTTTATTTCAATTTGTTACATACTCCAGCTGTTACGAAAGAAAAGAGACTCACTTATTCTAGTGAATAAGGGTCCCTTTTTTTGGTTGTACCTAGCTCTATATAGTCATTGAGATAGGTACTAAACATATACAACTTACAGGTATTTACTTACATAGGATTTACATTCCTACGCGTAGGTACACTTGGTGGTTTATAAGAATTCCTTTTTAACCCACTAGGGTCGAGCGTCTAAAAGGCAAGGAATTTTTACCTCTTATCCAACTGTTGTCTACTTTTACGCGGAGCTAAGTGGGGGCTTGCTTACTTTTAAGTAGATTTAATATATGCTTTATAGAATATTCTATATCTAGCTTATATCTTATCCCTCCATTACCTGTTCATGTTGTTACTTCATGAAACAATTTACGACGTTTTCAACTTTCGGAGTACAATCTCTTGGTGGATAGTTATCTGGAATACTGAACTGCCTGTGAACTGAATTCTTGTGAACATTTTCGATCCAGACACTGGAATCTTCGACAATTCCTTAACAGATGCTACCAAAAGTAATCATGGCACGGAATCTTGATTATTTGCACTCTCCGACCAATTTTCTCACATACTAAAACAAAAAGAATACCTGCTCCATCATTTAAACAGGATAAACTGGCTTCACAAAGTCATTAACCTGTCGGTGCCTTCGAAAAGAATTACCCTCCTTCTGGAGTCGGGTAAAAACGTGAAGCGCTCACAAAGAATGCCTTTGTAGCTTCCTTTAAGCATTATATTATTTCGTATACGGAAATATAAAGAGAATTATCGGCGTGTTTACGTGGTTGCGTATATCTCATTTTATTTTAAGTTTGGGTATTAACCGTTAAAAATTGTCCCGATTTTTGGTCCTTAAAAGTAAAGATTTATGGGTAATACGCTAGTTTGTGTCGTAAATCGCATCGTATCTATGTTGAGAAAAAATCTCGGTGGTGTGAAAGTTCGAGATTATCGTGATCTCGACTGAACTTCAAAGTTTTAAAACGTGTCCCCAATATCCTTATCCTTGGTTTTCCTCCTTGTTCTATAACCTGAGGTATTATAATACGATATGGGTTGACCTAATAAGGGCGTTGCCCAAAGTTCTGAACTAGTTGTGGCTTCTAACTCATGTTGGAATCGATTCCCATGTATTTCATGCTAGGTCTCTTGTTGTACCGTATCTAATCTCTAAACACTTCCTGTGTTTGGATTATTCTTTTTCGTATTTTCATTTCGTCGTTCTCATTTGAATATTAAATCCAATGTTAGCAAAATATAATTCCCGTTCCCTCCAAAACAGAATCATAAAAAACTTGCCGTATCATAAATTGTTAACTCCTCGATCTAAATTCACGTTGCATCGGAGACTAATAATGTGTGCCTACCCTCGAAGGTATATTATTCAACGTAATGACGTAGGCTCAAGGGAGACGGTGTCGAGACATTGCGTACTTTGTGGCCTGCTTATTAATATGGAATCTTTTTACTGCCCGTATTTTTTGTTAAATGCGGCTGATGAAATTATGAGCAGAATTTTATACGAAATTGGGTGTAAATATAAGTAGAACTTGCTAAGTGGTTGGGAAGTTAGAGAGTTTTTTCAACCAAAATATATATCCTGTACCCAAACCATAGAAAATTGAAGATATTTTTCGCATAATACGGGAAAAATTATATAGATATTTCTTGTCCCGAGAATTTCGTTCAGAATATCTGCGACGAAGATTCTAGCCATTTTTAAAACATTACGCCGACGATTCAATCGCATAGCCCACATAGTTGCCATCTTTTCTATGGAAAATACAAACTAGTATTATAAACCAGAAATTGAATGTTTCATTTTCATCTCCCTCCTGCACCTTGCAGTAATTCAAATATTATTAGCCTTTCCCTTAATGCTAAACCGCATAATCTTTTGTGAAACTGTTCCATAAACCTGCAAGGCATCAACGAGGCTCCCACTTGAGCTATATCCCAACTAGAACAGGTCAGTGCCTGAGGCTGCATGTCTTGCAACGTGAAAGCATATCCCAGATTCTTTTAAAGGGATTTAGGTTAGGACTCTGAGGTTCGTTTTGAGGCTGGAAAACGTAAATAGAGTTTTCCCTACAATTATTTTTCAGGTATTTTTAACTGGGGTTATTTCGATAGTACAGTACGTGTGGTTTATTTGACTAAATAAGTGTTGAGAGCTGGCCAAACTTGAGTATACTGCGGAGTTTAACTCAACAAACCTTTTTTTGATATTTAAGTTAGAGTTGAGACTATTTGGGGACCTCTGAAACCGGATGTCCACCTAAAACAATAAACTTGTATAAATGTTTCAATTCAATATAGCAAAATAATGGTTCAGAGTATTGATCCACAGGTGAAAGTCAACTCTAAAGTAAACAAAACATCACAAAATACCTCGTTTCATATCATCAAGAAAATAGTTTAGTTGCCACGCATTCATATTTGATAAAGGCCCTAAACTGTCACGGAATATCGACCTTTATAACAATTTGGTAATGGACGTTTCGTGTTATCGAGATATCTCTGACAAATAAACAAAACAGTTTTCCTTTTCTATATTGATAGACTTCCAACAATAGTTGAAAACGATGCCCGTTTTGTTATTGTGAACTGTTTGGTGTTTCTATTCGAAATAGAAGAGAATAGAATATACTTTATTGCACACCAAAAGTTAAGATAACTGTTTTATAGAAATGCCAAATGCTATGGTTATAATGGCGGTCTTATCGCTGATAGCGATATCTTCCAGATAACGTTTGGATGGACTGTATGAACGTAAATATAACGGGGGTAGGCAATGGTGTTGCTATTCTTAATACTACACTAACAATTAAAATGTACTTATTTATTCAAATACATATAATATATGTATTTATTTATTATGTTTTTTTTTATAATCTAATGTGGTAGACAACAAGATAGATGGCAAACTTTGATAACGAAAATTCAATAACGTTTCAGGAAAAGCTTATTTGCCACTAAAGTGTTAAAAGCAACAAATGACTGAGCTTGGCTTACTTTCAGTAAGCTAAAATAAATTCAGTTATTTATTAATTATTACTTTTTTATTTAAGTGTAATAAGTCCACGGCTTGCATAAACAAACAACAAGTAAATGATTTTATTTATTTATTGAAACTTTATGCAAAAGTGAAAACTGTACAAAGGCGGACTTAATGCCTTTGGCATTTTCTACCAAAACACAGTAGGTACGTTTTCAGTGTTGATGCTTTTAATAACGTTATCTATAGCAAACACTCGATTTTAATTTATACTAAAACAATTCATAGTTACTTTAGAGATTGCTGAAAATCGGAATACTGCACGATCCCCTTTCATTTGATTGTTTTAATATCCGTTACTACACAAACAGTTCCAGGAATAGTGCTCGCAACTGAATTCGGTATCAGAAAGCAAACAATGGCCTGGAAGCTCATTTAACTAGGGCTGAGTAATTAAATCGAAACAATAGAATTGTATACATATCGATTGTAACGTTTTAACGGAAAGCTGTGAAATTCGTCCATCTGTCACACTTTCTGTTTGAACTAATCGTTTAAATGGATAGTAACTGTAGAACCTAGTTTTTTCACGTTTTAAATGTATTATATATGACCAGCATACCCAGCGGTTTCACTCGCTGCTCAGCTCCTTTTCTAGAGAATTGTATGAAAAATAGAAGTTGGCCGATTCTCAGACCTACCCGATATGCACACAAAATTTCGTTGTAATCGATCAAGCCGTTTCAGGGGAGTATGGTAACTAACACTGTGACACGAGAATTTTATTATATATGATTATGTTAAGCTACGAGAACTCGTGGCTAAATAGTAACAGCCGCACGGGTGGAGCTTTAGGTTAAGTCCCGCTAATCTACGGTCACCATCCGTTACATACTGAGTTTCCTTCGTACGCCGAAAATCCCGGCTGTCAGTCATACATGTATGACAGTCGTTACAGGTTACAGGTACAAGAATTTCAAGCAACTGAAATTCTGACAACCACTCCTACCAAGGGGTATCTATCGTATTACCTAGCTGGGCTGTGGAGGTCAGATAGGCTCCATGTAAAATAATGGTTATTCATCTGCATACGGTGTTGGGAAAAAGCTAGGCAGATGATGATGTGAGAACAGCTCATAACAGAATGATGTACGGAATATGTGTTAGCCGTTTGTACACACGACGGCACATCAACCTATACTAAACCATTTTAACCTGATCTCTCTACTACGGTGTGCGATCCGTAGAAGAGAGATCAGGTTATAATAGGTTGAACTGCACATCGTGTACATCGGCGTCCCTATTTTATTAAATTACTAGCTGCTCCCCGCGGTTTCACCCACGCTGCTCAGCACCTGTTGGTCGTACCGTGATGTTATATAGCCTATAGCCTTCCTCAAGAAATGGACTATCCAACACTAAGAAAGAATTTTCCAATTCCAACCAGTCCCTGAGATTAGCGCGTTCAAACAAACAAACAAACTCTTCAGCTTTATAATATTAGTATAGATAAAAGCTTCTATTCTCTAGCGATGGTCAACTAGTAATACGCTATAGATTGCTCTTAGGAAGCCACTTTATGGGAAATTAGTTCGAGAAAGAGACACTTAACCCAGTTTAAAAGTATTAAATTATATCGCTATTGAATAAACCGTTCATCTGATCATTATTTAGTTTCTTGTTACTTAGCTTCTTTTATTTTTACGCGTTTCAGTCGATCTTATAATTTTAGCTACAGTAATTGCAACTGTTACGCATTAGTGGATGGTAAGCTTTATCGCTCGCAGCACGTGCTATGTCACTGCTTAGCTAAAAGGTCATTGTTGTAGTGATTTTTTCAGGCAAGCGTGTAGTTTCACTATTAAAACACACGTTTAAAATTTAGTTGAACTTTTGGGTTTGTTATATAATAGTAACAGTCTACAACTGTCTCACTACTGGGCAAAGACCTTCTCATACAGAGAAGGCACGTGCATTGATCACCACGCTTACTCAAGATGGGTTAGCTTGGCGATTTCAGAATTATATTAATGATAAGTCCAAAGTTCCTCACGATGTTTTCCTTCACCGGTGTCTCTGATGTCTTAGATAAACTTCACATGCATGAAAGTCGAAGCGCTAAACCTCTGGGTCATCAGGATAATTGTTGTTATTTGAATAATGTATAGTATTTATTGAGTAGTACAATTAAGTGGTTATGACTTGATTTTTATATAACAAAAAATATTCGCGCATTGTGCTAAACCAACCAAAATCGCGAAATCCAGCATTACGTATGCGTCCCTTTTTAACACTTACAAACGTTCACACAAATCCTGCATAATAGCACACCAAACGTTTTGAAAGGGAAACATACATAAATATTTGTACGCAAAGGAGAAAAACCGCGCTGCGTCCCACTTTCAAGTTATTTCCCGACGGACGTGGAACCGGATATCCCGGGATAAATCCGGGTGCTGTGGTGTGATGGAACCTTTATGATTGGCGTGGCCCGGTTTAACGCGAACCTTGCGATAAAATTATAACGGATAGCTGTGAAAGGGTTACATTTTTCGTAGAGTTGCGTTGACAGCTGTTAGTTTGACAGGGAAAAATAATTAATATTGTATAAAGCAGTTTTTCACAACTAAATTTTCATAGAATTTTACGGAAAAAAATACTTTGCCATCAAACCGCCTACTTCCCATTTCAATTCGACTTTTCATAAACGCTGTGAAGTAACTAAGTTATTTCATAGGACCAAGAAAAGCACTGACCCCAAGATAAATTAGGATGTAGACAGGAATATTATGATCACCATTATCATCTTCCTACCCTTTTCCCATTGGGGTTGCACTTGCAGCACATTTTCTTCTTCCATTCTCCCCTGTCAGACGTTACGGCATCACTTACACCTTTCTACTTCATATCATCATTCCTTGCACAATCCATCCATCTTTTAATGATGTTTTGTAAATATTTAAATTCATTATAATTTTACTAATAATATTTTTTTCTGTCTTTGCAGGTAAGCATCAAAGAGTGCCAGTTATTGAAGCTGTATCGTACTTATTCTATATTAAGATGACAAGTCTGAGTAAGTATGTAGGTACCATGCTTCTCTCAAAACAAGAGACTAAACATTCACGGTTATGTAAGTAATTTAAGCACTAACACAAATACCTATTCTAGCATTCAGATAGTACAACACAAAAAAAAACCTGAAAATCTTTTTCCTTCCAAACCATTTCATGAAACCTACTTAAAATTCTTCAGACACATTACTTAGATCAATACAGCCTATAACAGCCTCAGATTCAACATAAAATATTCTCAATGCGTAAACAAACAGCCGAAGCCGCGCTTTATATTTATATCATCGATAGTAGGTATCTGGGTTATTACGCCCATCAGACCTTTTTTCACGGTTAGGCTGCATCGCGTTGAAGGCTTTAAGCCTCAGTACTCCCATGCTTTTAATAGCATCGGCCTGACGACCCTCAGGCCAGCCAGTGTACCGTGGGTTGCCATCTCATCGATACGTCATATCGATATTGCAAAAGGAATTAACTCAATACTCGATAATCGGACGTCATATTGCCGAATCGTTGGCGCGAAAATACTAATTCGGATTCGCATTCGAGTGCGGTGATGTGTCTTTTGCAGATACAGCCTATTTTATTTATTATTTTATCTGTGGTTCAAGTGAAGCGGTGCTAAATGAAATATTAAAATTAGATTTTCAAGGGTTTTTTGCGGTACAATCAAAGTTAATTTCGTCTCAAAGAGTTAATTGCGTGGAACATTTTAATTAATAGAAAATATTTGAGGCTTCAATCAATTATCAAGTTGTAATGAAAACGTATCTAAAACTGAATTAATGAAAAAAAAAACCACTTAAATAGATAAAAAATATAATAGAAGAGCACTTGTGACTAAAAGCGTTTTCGTAGTTATCTAAATTAATAGTATGAAAGTAATCAACAAGTTTCCATCAGAATTAGTTGAGCTCTCCTGGATTAATTAAAACTTGGATAAGTCTATTTTGCAACTTTTGATAACACGTACTGCTATGGTCGTTACTATGTGTTTGGTATTAGTTAACTAATAGTTTGATTTCATTATATATTTTTGTTCTCCATTTGATGCTAAACATATATATTTCTAGTTCAATTGATTGAATTGTCCTACTTAATTGAATTAATACTTTTTACTATAATTGCAATAACTTTCGCTTTGGCAGTTATCCATTTTGTTTTTCCGCGTTCAGGCTGACGAATTTTTTAGAAATGTAAAGTAATTAATAAAGCATTTCCTTCAATTATATTAGGATGAAGGCAGAGTGTGTGTCGCGATTAGGGCCTGGTTTGCTCATAATCATCATCTATTATCCTATCCATATGTAAGATATTCTTATTAGATTCATGTGTTTATACGGCATTCATAATTTTGTGCCAAAATGTTTAATACGATGAGTGATTTTTATGTTCTAGTATAGCAAATATTCTGCATTAAATTCTTGAAATGTATTCTCATTAGAACAACAAGCAAATATGTCTTTATAAATGGTTCGGTCATGAGAATTTGCGCTTTTACCAATGCCTGCTTTCTTAATAATCTATTCCTGAATGTAGGGCGTGTCTCTCGTCATTTGGTGACTCAATTCCAACTATATCTAAGTCTATTAATAAACACTAAGCGACAATCTTTCCATGTATCCCAACTACTTAAATGTCAACACCAGAGGGCTTAGACAAAGTGACATTCAGTAAACAATAATAATAATATGTTGGAAAGGTCAAAAATGTTTATAATTCACACATTAAAAACCTCATGTCAAGTTTTGGTGAAAGTCGTAGAAATATGAACCGCTTTCAATATTGTGTAGACAAAGATAAGTCCAGTCTTAAGTTTTATTTAGCAGCGGATTTTTATGGTACTTCTGACTGACCAGAGTTCAAACTTGTTATGATCTAATAATGAATTTTCTGTTTAGTACTCATCGTCTACACCACAGAGTGTTGTATCTTTTTCATAATGAATTCTATTGGTAATACTTCATAAATCTCTGACATTATTCACTCGTATCGATAGAAATGAAATCAGCCCAATATTTGGTGATGAGTTTGGCGCTTTAAGTAGCATCTCAAAGCTCTTGTGCAAACCACAGTACTAGCAGGACACGATATATAAGTGTCCCATATTTTATAGGGCAACACCATATACTCTCCTGGGCACAGTCCTCTATGAATTCCCTCACTAGAACTGGTTTTCCTTGCCAATTGAAGTAGTGGTACTTACTTTGGTAAACAGTGATAACTGCTAGTTGCTACACGGTCAACCAATAGGACATTGAAGTCATACGTCCATATTAATAACACTATTATCGATTGTGATAGCGTGCTACTAAATATTTCAGAGGCACGCCATGTCCTTGAGTTCTTTCACTGTTTTGTTGTCGTTCCCATAGTGTTTCTATTTCTGGCGTTCTAATCGCCACTTTGGATTTATTAATCGAGTTTGTGAACGCAGTCCGTTGTTGAATTTCCCACCCTTTTTCCAAGAACTAGTCGGCCAAGGGAGTAGCTTGTTCTAATAACATTTATTGGTTTCCAAATTTTCAGCTCCTTCCTGTAGGTTTGGAGAAGAATGAAAATCGCTCCCGGAGAGTTCCCTATTTTTTCAACGACACTTTACAAAATTGTTTAATACTGTTTGGTGTACATTTTTGACTAATCGTTTTCGCTGGTAGAGTGTAGAATATCATTCGATTCCTCTATATTTGCGTTTGTTCCTACACACGTTTCATGTGATTTCAAATTAAAATAGAAAATCATAATCACATTATTAAAACTTATTCGTTATCTAACTCTTTCGTTAGGTCTCTGTGGTGTTTTTGATTAGTTGTGACTCAGTGATATCACTTTATCACCTGAGTATTGTTATCAAGTGCATTCTACTAAACAGTAAATAGAAAAAAGTCCCGCTATTAAATCGGCCATGACTGTCCCAATTCAAGGCAAACGCTTCGTTCCGCACTTCTCATAAAAGGATCTTGTTCGTCTCTTCATCATCGTCTCTGTCTTCTACGGCGTCGGTTTTAGTTCTTTGGTAACCATGATCGCCATTTGAAATACATGGCCCAGGTCACTACCATTTCAATTTTTCGGCCTCTGTCCCCATAATTTCGTACCTCGACGTCGTCAAGGTACGCAATATAAAATTTCCTACGCGGTCAATTACTTTGTAAGATAAAAAAGTCCTGTTGATTTTTAAAAACTACTATAAACCAGTTATAAATCCCGTTGGTCGTCATTTCCTACACTATTAGTGTAGTTTTTAAACATCCTAGCTTATGTTTAAAAAACTACACTAATAGTGTCTAACCGCGACTGTCTTTTAAATTTTCTTTTGCCTTGAGGTATTATTATGTCGTATCTAATCAATACTACAGCGATTAAGTCTGACATTTCCAAGCGTTTGTTATTTATTTATGACATTTGTTGTTCTTTTTCTTTATAAGTGCTATGGAATCAAGTCTGCTGAGAAATATTTGGATGATGTATTATTCTACTATTAATATTGTGTTTTCTGGGAAGGTTTATAGCATCCATACTTTCTCCATCTTTTGTTTCTGTGGAAGAAACCGAACAGCTCTCATGTCGCTTCTCCCATGTCTGCCAATAATTGCCAAAGGCGATAATGTCCACCAAGTTTGGTGATTATGATCATTATATCTCTTTTGACGGATGTCAGGGTCGTTTATGGTAAACTCAAATAGGGCACTGTGCATTTCTTAGCTGATACAGATACCCACGGTTGTGCAAAAAAAGTACTATTCATTTTCTTCCGCCCTTCCATAAACAATTGACAATCCGCAACAATCAAAACAGTTTCTTTGGGCGTTCTAAACTTCTTTTTAATATTATTTGTAATAGGACGGTCCCATTGATTTTCCTCGCCCTTGACCTCACGCTGACTAGCCCCATGACAACAGAACATATTCAAAACAGTTACCAACTAATCGATTCTCACAACCGATTCGATTCTCTGAATCGAATGGTCTGATGGCACTGTGGTGCAGTGCGGTGAAACAATGGGGTTGGGAGTTTGGGACAATAGTGCTCGACGCAGGTCAACGACTCACTAGCGTCATTCATTGAAGTTATGTGCTTGATATATTGTATTGTTAAGAGGGTAGTTAGCTTGTGTTGTTTTAGTAGAGATAAAGTAGGGCGGTAATTGGGAAAATTTTGTTACGTATGTATACTTTTTTAATGAGATTTTGTGAATTTTAGCAGCTGAGTAGGATGACCAACTCGATACAATTAAATTGGAAATCGATAGAGCAATGGACGACACAATATCTTACTAGCTGGTAGAAGTTGAACAGTCTGTCTTACCAAAGGAGTATCTTACTACCCAGCAACAGGATTGCAGACGTTAGATAGGCAGAACTTGGATTGACAACCCACCACAATGTTAAGAAATAGCTAGGCAGACTAAAATCCTGTTCTGAGTATCTACTTCTTAAGCATCAAATTGTGGTGTGCTGGTGTAAGCGGAAACCTACCTTGATTAAACACTATCTATCATAATGTATTTCAAATCTTTGTTATTAATTTGCAATTTGTTACAAAAAGGTTTTTGATTAAAAAGTCCAGTTTTAAGTGGTGTAATAAATCAAAGTGATTCAATTAGGACACAAAAAGTTGGTCCGTAAATCTTTTGCGAACAGTCTTTCTTGATCGACAAGTTTTTTTTGTAAAACGTGGAAGTATTACGGTTTCTTATAATAAATAATAATCACATTAATGCTTATTTTTCGTTTTGACTGCACTTGCTTTGCCAAAAGTAAATTCAATTAGTATTTTGGCACCAAGTGTTCTCTTTGATTTACCAATTACA
This sequence comes from Ochropleura leucogaster, assembly GCA_958449745.1. NCBI lineage: Eukaryota > Metazoa > Arthropoda > Insecta > Lepidoptera > Noctuidae > Ochropleura > Ochropleura leucogaster. The sequence goes on from OY288226.1 coordinate 9,370,252, forward strand.
GATGAGAAATTCGAGAGTGTTTTTAGTAAACACACTGATCATGAAATACTGGATTTATACTTTGCCAAGTTTGTTACTTCTGTGATTGCATATGATAACTAGTTTATACATTGTGAACACCATGGCTGGCGACCAAGATGCTTTGTTCATGGTGCCTGTGAGCCGCATCATCATTCTCTTTGGTAGAACCATTTTTTTTGTTGCTTTTACCTGTTTATGTTCCGGGGCCGCGGTATCTCATAACAACCCGCAAGCCGAGCAGGCGGTGGCTCTGGCCGTGTGCTGTGCTGACATTTCCTTGTGGAGGTCGATAAGGTTTGGCATAACCATTAGAAGCATTGTTGACACGTGTTGGTGTGACAAATTGGTCTATTTTTGTTCGGGTCCGGTCCGATTTTCATTAATTTTGCATGATCTATCTTCTAATAATTTGTTCGTGTCATCCTCCTTATTAACACTGTAATACGTCTTTTCAAATGATTTTCTCTTTGACGTATATTCGTTTTTATCTCTAACATTGCTTTTACATAGTTTTAAATTATAGTCACGGAATGTTCTATTATTGCGTCTAATTACGTTATTTACGCCATTTATATTGGTTGATACTGGTGTATGACGTCTTTTCTTGTATTTTTTATTACGTCCAGTTCTAGAGGTTCTTTGTTGTTAGTTTGCAAAGTAGTAGATACTTTATTCATTAAGGTTTCATTGTTAGAACTATTATTCGTTTTTATATTTTCTAATAACTCGCCTAAGGCATTGATTGTGTTTTCTATTGGTACTTTGTTGCGTACTTGCTGCATTCTTCACATAAGTGTCCTGTAGAAAATCGAGTCGGAAATAAGTTCGACTTGTTTTATAATTTACTGAGGTATATTAGGTATATTTGTTAAATAATAATTGAAGAGTGATTAAAAATGTCCGCAGAAATCTTTTAATTTATGTCTTAACTCTTTAGTTAGCTTTTGTGTCTTATATTCATCTTATCTTCCTAACATGAGCTAGAAATTTACTAGTATTTCAATATAAGTATAGTTTCGTAAAACATGTTATGTTTTCTTATTTATTTATGACTACGAAACTGTATTATACTTAAATAAATTCGTGATGTATAAATGTACCTAGCATAGTTTTGAAGTCAAACTACAAACTATAATATGGGCTTAATATGATTGAATTAAATAAAATATTTTATTAAAGTAATCAGTTTTACGCTTCGGTTCTCTTCGTCCTTAGTATTGAGAACGTGATAAATATTGTTTTCGTTTTCTGTAGCAACCATAATATTTTTATCAACAACTAAATAACACACGTAATATAATAATGATGAAGTAACGAGCATTATCTAAAAGTGACACACAAAGTTTAATAGTTCAACGTAATTAATCACAAAATCACTGCTCTTGTTGAATATTCAACGAGGTCAGTGAGGGTTATCCGTTTTTGTACCGAATTCACCATTTTGCCAACAAAACAACAGTATGTTTTGATTTCAATCCGTCATTCATATTGATGAGGTTATTAATCGTCACTTTGATTGAAACAAAATTTATTGTCGTTGGATTGCAAATTTGAGGTCAGAAAAACCGGAATTATAATTAATTGTTAATGATGTCATCGGCAAAGCTGGTTGTGTTTAACACAATGTTATTGTAGAAACGGAAAAGCTTTTTTTTATTAATGTCTTTCCTAATATAACTTACATGACGGAGATATGCCATAGTTGATTACATTTACTCACCATCAGGTGATCTAGAATTTAGAGCATTTAAAATTAAAAACAAACTGCCAGACTCGGAACAACTACCTGTAGGTCATACGAATTTATTTTGTTCCGTGCGGGGATCGAAATCGCGACACGCGGCGCAACAGTTACATAAAAACAATAAAAAATAACATTTAAAATTTACGAAAGAGTGTGTTCTACAAAATAAAGAAGTAATTATCCCTACTTATCTAACCACATATAAGTGAAAACAAAGAAATCCACTGAAAATTAACTAATAGTGACAAAATAAACCCTAGACCAGAACAAATCGTGTCAGGTCTAGCCCACAAGCTAGACCGTACCTTCCACCGCGCAGTAAACTCACTCAGTCAAGATAAATCCTCAAACGATGCGCCACCGGGTGCTGCCGATACTGGCGCCGGTGTTCCTGTCCAAGTTGTGGCGGAGGCGACGCCGTGCCAAGGCCATCGAGAAGCTGCATGGGGTAAATATTGATTTATAACCCAGGGAACCTATGTGGAACTAATATACCCTTATTATCTTCACGAAAACTAGCATTATCATAATAATTAAGGTCATCGACAAGCGCCATGGGGTAAATATTGATTTAAAACCCAGAAAACCCTTATAGGACTAAAATTATACCCTGACTTTCAAGAGCCATATCTGAAAGAGTAACTTAAGCACTAATGCCATTGAGAAACTGCTTAAGGTTCCAGACAACCAGGTTTACAAACCACTACTTAAATACCAAACGTAATTATCATCTCATTTTTGGAACTTCGAAAATACATCCATTACCATTGGTTAGTTTCACACACATCTCTTGATACGCATCCTCGCTTATTTTCGGTGCAGATGCAGTCTCAGTAGGCCTACTATGACATCTTAAAGCAGAACTTATTCCACTGAGTGAAAGAGATGGTGCTAGACACCCTGTAAAGCTCTGTCCCTTTCCCTCAGCGGAATAAGTTCTGCTTTAACACGTCATGGTAGGGCAGCTGGTTGGCCTTAGACTGCATCTGCACCGAAAGCAAGGGTAGCGTATACTTTAATAATATTCATCTCTTCAGTCTAGACAATTGGATAAATGAAACCTTACTCATCATGCTTTCCATAATTTAGAAATGTCATGAATATTATTAAGTTTTCAGAACTCAAGATCTTCTTCAATAGGTAAATAAAGCAACCTTTCATATTTCATTTTAAGACACTATCCAAGACTTAGTGAAAAGAAATTGCCAGCTATTTAAATAAATGAAACGCCATTTTAACCCCAAAGTAAGATGATAGCAATTTATTCCCTAAGTTTATTAGTATTCTCTCTCCATCCAACAGAAAGTATTCTTCAGTTTGACAAATTATCTGACTTACGTAATACCGCCTTGGAGTTTGCAACTCTTGAAGCAGATATTTAGCTCATAACATTCTCTGTTTTCTGGCTACAACCAATTATGGACTTTGTTTTCATTTTAACACTGAACCGTTTCCCGGAAACTGGGTATGGTAAAATCTAGACTTTTCCCAGTAATTCATTCGGTTGTGAATTTAAAGTCTTCATAGCATTTATGTTGATTTAATCCGATGATGCATTTTGAACTGTGGCTAACATCGCTGTATAAACAACTACGTATTATTTGTTTAATCCTTTATTTCAAACTAGCTACATTAGCGGTTTTAGGGTGATGCTATATGGCCTGTTCTCAATAGCAGTTCCTGAAATTGGCGCTTTCACCCGGCCTAACTGTTCAGCTTTATAATATTAGTATAGATAGACTCAGCTTTATTTCCAAATTGAGTTGTGATTTCAGATAGACTTATCGTAATATTTATATAACTAAACTATCACAAGTCAAAAGGTACCATTTGACTTCTGATAGTTAAGTACAGTTTCTATTTATATAAGCACAAACGCCAATCCAAACCGGATCAAGTCTATCAAACAATCAAATTGGCAACACTGCTTTAAGAATTCCAGGAATCTATAATCACTACTGAAGAAGCGAAACGAATTTTTAATTTCATTAGCATTACTTTAGTCATAAATTATCGCTTTTATTTTAATTGCAGCTTGTCTGTGACCTATCCAGCAGTTTCGAAAGTGGTTATAGAAGAGTTTTCTTGTTTTAAAACTAGCGTTAAGATATCGTGGATTAACATCGCTTTCGCCACGACTAATTGTGAACCACGATACGAAAAAAATGTTTGATATGCCTGTCGTTGTGTGAAAGCACTGCTTTTGGTTAATTGTAATAGCTATGTTTTCCTCTTTAAGTTTTATGAGGTATTTTGGATTCAACTATTTTGTGGTGGCAGGAAAAGGCTGTTTTCAACACCACTCGTTATAGGACCATTCAAAATCTTTGGTATAAACTTCAATAATTTGCTTCTTAACCCGTACACATTTCTACTGAAGCAAGCTTATCGATTAGAATCTTACAAATGTCACATAATCTAGTTTCAAGTTGAATGCTAAATTAAGAATGTTGGATAAGCATTTATTTAGTGAAAAAAAAACACAATTTAATGATTGACTAAAAACGTTTTGCGACACACAAAACAGAGCCATTTAAGATTTAAAAAAAGCAGCTCAAAGCAGGTAAATCTTTACAAAATCGTCAGGCAAATACAAGCTAAGCTGAACAAAAGACTCCAAGAAAAGGGACTTTTAAAACTGCCTGAGTTTCCTCTTAACGAGGTGCCTTAGGCAAAGACAAACACACGGGAAGCCTAACAAAGTGATGCTTACGTAAAGAAAATAAAACCTGTAGTCGTGACCTACAGTCTTATGTTTTACTTAGTTAGTCGGTGAAGACTACGTTATAAAGTTACGTACGTTATAAAGGACTGTATTATGTGTGGACGTGGGTTTAATTTTGAGCCTTCTTTTAATGAAGTATTGCTTGCTTTTTGTCTTGTGGAGTTGTCTTTTTGTCATGTTTTATCTTTGTCATCTCTCGGTTTAATCCTTATTAATTTTAGATTAACATGTCATATTCTTTACTCTTCCTCTTTCATACATCTCTAAATCGTAAACTGAATAAAGATCTCCAATATATGTTAAAGATCATATTTTTTATGTTTAAACATGTAAAATCTATTCAATTCCATACCAAACGCTGAAACGGATTTCCCTGTGTTAACCTATGTTAGCCTTACCATTTTTAACACACAGCAAAAGGTTACATCATTATATGCATCTGCATTTTCTTCTGCGCAATTATTCAACTATGTTAAACAGTAGACCTGTTGGCGTCATCAAATTACAGACTGGACAGTTGGGCACGTCATTCCACGCCCCATTTAATCGCTTCATAAGCCATATTTCAGTGTGTGTCCTTCAGAATAATATATCTTGTGAAATCGATTTAAATGCGTAGGCTGACGTAGGATGTTAATTCTCCCTAAATATGTGGGATTGATTTTGTAACTTTCTAATATCTATTAAATTTCTTTTTGCCGCTATTTCATCACCGTTTTCAAAGTTAAAGCTTTCTCCTGTCCTTAAAGTTAGATTATACAATACGTTGTTAGATCTAGTAGCAATCATTCATTAAGATACTTCATGTTTGACAACATATTCTAACTATCGTCTTAGATCAAACTACCCACCAGATAGGATCCCAAGTGCCCTGTTCTTGTTCCAAGTTTAATCTTGTAAACCGTTGACCCAAATTTTCGACTAACGCCTCTGCCATGTCGAATCTTGAAGTTAGATTCGGCCATCTGGAGAGATTTAGTTAACCTATCTGTCTTAAGTTCCGATAGACATCTTGCAGTCCAATTTGTATTCGGATTTGTAGTAACTATTTCTATCGTTAGTTTGATCTAGATTTCTTGGTCATGTAGATATTGTCTTTTCAACGAGTTGGGTAATAGGATGAACGACACTGCCGAGGCTGACTTAGAAAGAGGTCGCGAGACGATCTAGACGCGCGCTAAGGCTGGTCCGGGGTGGCGCAGGAGTAAAATACTTGGAAGACAACATCCTCCTCCCTCATATAGAGGAGAGGAGGATGTTTGGAGATGTCAGTGACGGAATACAATATTTTATAAAAAAAAAAATGGTTTAAAAAACTATAAAACATATGTTCTCGTACCAAACCCTTTCATTTCATATGCATAAAAAATAACTTGTCCGCTATCTTTGGGAGTTAGGAGTTAGAGAGAGATATTGGATTTAGAATGCCGTCACAACTAACCAAGCATTGTCATCCAAACCAATCATATATGAAAATTTACAGCTCATGTGGAAAGTGGGTCAAATTTAGTTTTTTTTTGCATTTTACAGGTGAAATTCATTAAATGGTGTTCAAAATAAAGTGGCGAGTTTAATGACTTTCCGGTGCATTTGTTATTAGTATGCCATTGGCACTTGCGTGTTTTGTGTTGTTAGCGGCCCTTAATGTTATTTTCTAATCATTTATTTAGGAAAAAATATTACCTGTTAATTCTGTTGGCTTCCTTATAACAAATCTTGACACTTTATCAAATTATCATTACGAACTTGGATCAGGGGAAGGTCACGTCCTGCCATGGAAACAGACCTCATTCAACTAGCTGTCTTTTGTAACTCCCCTCACGTGCGTCCTATATCCTTAGGGTAGTTGTATTTCAGGGTAGGATAGATAATTTAATACCAGAAGATAAATGTAGTTGGTTTAGTGAGTTACGGTTCATAAACTCGCTCGGTATTTGGTATATTGACTAAATTGGAATGGTTACAATATGCCTGTGCTTACGTAGAGATTGTTTTTGTTTTCAATAGTGAATTTGTTAACATTTTAAACTCACTTTCAAAGAAGTTAGAGGTGTCTTAGCGTCTTGTTGGGTTATTTATTTCTGCATTATTAGCTCTTGCTTACTGGATACCTACCATCTTATTTGAAGGGCTAACAACTAGTGCATGTTTTGTATTTATTCGACCACGTCAACATAAACTTGAAAGTGGTTCTGAAACTACACTAGCGCCATCTAGGTGGCAATATTGGGAAGTATAGAAACAGTTAAACTCCATTCCGTAGGTTTTATTACAAACAAAAATAATTGGCCCGCAGTATATCGGCTTATTTTCAATCTAATTCTAAATCAAATCAGTGCACACGAGTTTTAAAAATTTCTAGCTAATTTAATTGACAATCAAGCTTTTACAACCATCGGGTGAAACATCCAGTTGCTCCTATCACACCTGTCGCTTTCCCTACCTAGTGATAAAGGACGGCAAAATAAAGGAATTCCCTGCCTGCAGCACAAAGCCATGCTCGGGTAGGCACCGAGCGAGGGGTGAACGACCGCGGTGTCGCGACTAGGGTTTTAGTGCGGTAGACGCTGGTGGAGCTACTGAGACATGGATGTAAATGTTTAATATGGGAATTGCAGTCGTAGGATAGTTTTATATCGAGCGGTATGTGTATTTTGTGTCCTAATAGTATTTTTCAGGGTTCTGTACCTCAAAAGATGAAAACGAAACCTTATTTTTTTAGCGGATGTAAAATCATTAAATAACAGCTCTGCCTAACGAGATCATATTAGATTAGAGGATAATAGTACACTCATATAAAATTATGCTTTTACTTTAGAATAAACAGTTTGTTTAAGAAATCTTTTTTTTAAATATGTATTTCTCCTATTGAAAGCAATTATATATAAATAGGTACTTTGTATTGATAGCAATTGTATGTCCGACTAAGTAGGGTTGGTTTTCCCTTGGGAAATTTTAGTTTAGATAGCTGGCGTCCGCGGCTGGGCCCGCGTGATAATCGGAAAAAAAACATATCCTATGTGTTATTCCAGACAAATTTGGCATAGAGGTAGATTACCTCTATGCCAAATTTCATTAAGATTCGTTCAGCCGTTTTGACGTGAAAGAGAAACAAACATCCATACATCCATCCTCACAAACATTCTCATTCATAATATTAGTAGGCTTTCATCAATAGTAGTTTATCGCAGTATAGGTTTTTCTTCTGGTCTTCATAACATGCCTTCAGCAAACCGTCTTCTCAAACGTCTGCTGTTCTGGCATAATAAACCTGAGCTCATCTGAGGTGATGCTATAGCCAAAACCGTGTATCTTTTCTATTTTTCATATTACACGTATTCTGTGTATGTGTCAAGTGTCACTACATGTGTTATTACTGTATCCTTCGGTCTTCCTGTTATGTTTTTTGACTCTTGTATTAACATGTTATGTTTGTGTTATTCCAGAGTGCGTCGGAGTCGTCAGCGGGCGCGGGCGGCGGGGGCTCATCGGGCGGCAGCGCCCGGGTCTCGTCGCGCTCGCGGGCCTCCGAGGAACCACATATTGGTCAGTATCCATTATATCACATGTCAGAATTATTCATCGTCATTAACACAGGAGTCGTCCGAGTAAATGACTGGCTTACTCAGAAATGTCTGTCACGAGCGGTCTGGTCGGTGTTTTTTTGGCTTGGCCTTTTCGGGGACATCCAGGCTTAAGCAAAAACAAGCAGAGTTGAGAGCAGAAGATAAATAATCAATACAACCGCCTCGAATCATAATTTGTACAACACATATGCATATTTCCAAAAAAAAAAGTACGAAAATCTGAAATTCTCTTTTAAAAAAGAAAGAAAATGTGATTTTGGTTTCTGTAACTACTAAGGTTAAAGAGCTTGCCTGATTTAGGATACCTATGATCTTGTAAACAGTACCTTACCATCTCTTATGGTCTCATTGCGAAACGAGAGACGATTTCTCATCATCATTCATGAAATCCGTTATTACCATGGTGCTTACCATCGCCATCTTTAATACAGAAAACTAGAAACTTACAAGGAAAACGAAACACTATTTTCCGCTTTCACAACGAGATTTATGTTGTCAGCAGTTTCTCGGCACAAATCGTTGTTAAGATGCTTATTGTTCGAGTTTGTCTTCGTAATCTTTTCAGTTCCTGTTTTTATATTGTACAATATTTTATTATGTCATTGAATGTTGTGGTTTTTTGTTTCGTGTGACTGCTGAACATATTATGTTTAGGAATCCATGTCTAGCTCGTGCTAAGCTTTATTGAGTACTAGTTTCCGCCCGCGACTTCGTCCGCGTGGCATAGTTACTTTGAGCTAACGCTAATTTTAACCCGCATAATGATCGAAAATAAAATATCTTTCTCTCCCCTTTTCTTCCCTCTTTCTCCCACTTTTCTCAGTTTTTAGCCTATGTCCGTCGGTCCCAACTATCTCTGTACCAAAATTCATTAAAATCGGTTTGGGTATTTAGGAGTGAAGGCGTAACAAACAAACAAACAAACTCACTTTCGCTTTTATAATATTACTAAGTATAAGGGTTTTCATCAGGAATTATGCATATTTAGTCCCACCCATTTTTTTGCGGGTGGGAAATCGTCAAATAACTTCTCCCGTTTTATGCGGAGCTGGGGTGTCAGACTTTTGCTGACTAAAACCCACCCATATTCCTTGTTTTGCACTTTATGTTCCGGGGCCGCGGTACCTCTTTCAAATACTCGCCCCTATTATCTACAAGGGGGGTCAACTATTAGGTAGTTACGCTACTGCCCAATCCTTTATTAGAGATTACGAAGAAGGCTAGCGCAAATGACTACTCTAAACATAAATGGTTTTAAAATCAGACGGGATCTATCACTTTACCCTATACAGCAATTATGATAAAATTATTTTTACAAAATAAACAGAATAATATTGAACATAGAAGTAGGTAATTGTGTACTTAAAAAGCTTCTCAAGTCGACTCGAGTGAACTTGCTAGAGAAGCGCAAACAACTCTTTAAAAAGAAAAACTCATTATGCTTTTTTTTCTAAGATCCACTTCATGGAGATACAAGAACTTTTGTTTACCCGTACTTTATAACTAAAAGGAAAGAAAAAATAGATTTTCCAATAAAGAAGGCAAAACTTTATGATCAGCTTATTGTTAAGTTAGTGTAGGAGGTAACTCGTTTGAGGCGAGATCGAGCGTCTTTTTTCCCTCTTAATAACTTCCCCCATTCTGGCTGGAGTGGGGGGAAGTGTTAGACCTTAACTGACTAAAACTCACCCATGTTATTTATTTTGTCCTTAATTTTCCGGGGCCGCGGTATCTCTTTCGAACAACACAAACCCGGGGAATCGAGAGTCTAGACCAGAGATTTATAGTTGAACTTTATTTCATCGTACTAATATTATGTACGCGATAGGTTAGTGAGGATTTATTAATGTTTGTTACTCTTTCCCGTAAAAACTACTGAATGGATCTTGATGAAATTCTTCACACAGATAGTGGAGACTGTTTCTAGTCTATCCTAGCCGCATTTTGAAGGTCGTCAATCCATTATTAGCCTAACAGTGAGCTGGGCAGTGTGGGAGGGGTGTTCATATCCGCCAGTCAGCTAATGCTTTAACAACACAACACCCCTCTCGCGTACCTACCTCAGGTACGTCCCATGCCAGTACCCACACTACTACAGACATCCATAGCCTATATTAATCTCATCTTTTCTACTTTTCCAGGAAAGTACAAGCTTCTAAAGACAATCGGCAAGGGCAACTTCGCTAAGGTAAAGCTAGCGAAGCATGTGCCCACCGGCAAGGAGGTCGCCATCAAGATCATTGATAAGACACAACTCAACCCTGGATCACTGCAGAAGTTGTTCAGAGAGGTAAGCAGAAAAGTAGACGTTTAAGAAGGTTTTTGAAAGCCTAACTGAATCATTGTTGGTTGTTTACCAAAATACAGACTTACACAGTACCAGGTTGAAAAATACATTTAATAAACTTATAGACTTACCCCCGAATACTGAAACGTCACTCAAAATTTAAGTCCCACTTAAATTTAACAGAGACTCAGAAGTGACGTTTGACCATACAAAATCTAAAGTTTAAGAGCTGCTCAAATGTTAAGCAGCCCTCACATTTTGAGTGACGTTTCAGTATTAGGGGGTTAGTGTACCAATTGCTTACATGTAAGCACATCATGTATTATATTAATGTTCATTGAGTGCATAGGTGCTTAAGTGAGTTCAAAGCTTGGTTTTTGTTGGGTTCCGTACCTCAATAGGAAAAACGAAACTCTTATTGGATCACTGTGTTGTTCGTCTGTCTGTCTGTCAAGGTTATTTATTTCGGGAAAGCGTGGAGGTGTCGAGTTGAAATTAAAACCATATACTCAACTCTGTGGTCCCTTTGTGCTGTGACAAAACATGAACCCTCTAAGTCTACGCAGTCAAAAATTTTATGGCTGTTTATGTAGAAAGTTTTGTTTTTATATTAGTTGGCCCGTGACCTCAATCTTGTCTTGACAAATGAGGTCGACGTTGCAACGACCTTACCGAAAAAAGCCTATAAACTCCCGACTTGACTGGGCTACATGAACTCGGGATGATCGAGCCTTTGTTCGGTTCACGCAATGGCTGAGCGATCTACTGCTGCCCTGCATGTCGCGGGTTCGATTCCCGCAGGGAACAAATATTTGTATGACCTGCAGATAGTTGTTTCGGGTCTGGCTGTTTGTGTATGCAGTTTTAAATGTTTGTAAACGCACCCACGATACAGGAAAAATTCCTGAGGCATTTAAAAAAAAATCTGATAGATAGTATATTTAATTTTAGTATATAGTTTCTTTGAGAAATCTTTAAATTCCTTCCCCCGCCCCAGATTGAGCGAGAGGGAGTGTCAGCCTTTTCTGATTAAAAACTATCTATGTTCCTTGTTTTGCCCTTCGTGTTCCGGGGCCGCGGTATCTCTTTCGAACAACCTGCAACCCCGTATACCTTGCTCTTCCAAATAAATGTTCGCGAACGCGTAGTACCTACTTTAAATGAAACCCAATAAAAATCTTAGGAAGTTATTGCTTGTTCAAATTTAGACGGCAGCGATGCCGTCATAATATTAATATACCTTCAGGGTTTCCAGCATCATACTGCAAAAGCTCCTTTAACACTTTAACCTTGTTGTTTCCAGGTCCGGATAATGAAGATGCTGGATCATCCGAACATCGTGAAGCTGTTCCAGGTCATAGAGACTGAGAAGACGCTGTACCTCGTCATGGAGTACGCGTCAGGCGGCGAAGTAAGAACTGTTCATCATCAACAATAATAATACAAGTTTGGACTTCGTGATCGACTAGAGACTAGATCTTTTTTCTTCCCTCTTTTTGTAGTATGTGGCTGAGATCGGTTATGAGCACTCGTTTTATCTGCCTAGCTTTTTCTAAACCATATTAGCATCGGCTTTCAGTCTACCCGGAAGCAGCTGAAGTGCAATAAGGAATTACTGGGCAATCAATACATCCTGACGACATGTAACAGCTGTTAAAAATCATTTAGACGGCCGGGTGGTAACAGCTTTGTGTCCAATACTTATTGAAAGCTCTCATCTTCTTCTTAATAGGCCCAGAACTGATCCACTGTCGTAGCGTCCATCATTGTACGATCAGACAACAGATCATGCGAGACATGATAAATTGAGTGTCCCCCCTTTTTTTGTTGTAATACATCTCGTAGGTTAACCTATGAGGTTGTTAACTGCTCAACCTGACTATCCTTTTGGTGCTTTGAATTTAAGACATCCAACCAGGGGCAAAAAACTTATAAACTAAGCTACAGCAGCGATAAAGGCATCCCCTGCGGGGTAAGAGCGTCGGCTTAGGGCGTCGCTGGGGGAGAACAGCAAAGGGACAAGCTGGATCTGAATTCCATTAATTTGGGGATGTTTTTGGTGACTGGCTCAGCAACGCAAGAGCCAGGGGAGTGCCCCACAAAAGATATCACAGCATACTAATGCGCGTTGTTGACTGTTCCAGGTGTTCGATTACCTGGTCCTACACGGCCGCATGAAGGAGAAGGAAGCCCGCGCCAAGTTCCGACAAATCGTATCCGCTGTACAGTATTGCCATCAGAAGAGGATCATACACAGGGATCTCAAGGTACGACTTTATATTTCTTCGTCTGAGCAGGAAAAATAACCGGATTGATCTTCGGTAATACCTCTCCTCTCTACCTATTATTAATTCATTTATTTCAGATAATATCCATAGAATCTAGAATCAATTTGTATACAGGGTGCAATTGAAGTCATGGACATTATTTTAAACTACGGCTCTACTTACGATACTAATTGCATTAGGACTACTATAACGCAAATCAAAAATATTATTAATGCAATTACGGTAAAACTTAAAAATACTAAGTCATAATGTAAAAGGCTCATCATTGAAAATAAACACTAAAAGTACTTTTTAAACGACAGAAGTCGTGAAGTATCAAAATCAGGACAGTACAGCGCGGAAAAAAAATAAACAAACATCAAATAATAACTAGTTACCTATTGCGGCATCATCATCATATTTCTTCTTCCATTCTCCCCTATTAGACGTCACGGCATCATTCACTCCACCTAAATCATAATTGTATCATGTTGTAATTCGTGTTCCAGGCGGAGAATCTCCTGTTGGACGGCGAGATGAACATTAAGATAGCGGACTTCGGTTTCTCGAACGAGTTCACTCCGGGCGCCAAGCTCGACACGTTCTGCGGCAGTCCGCCCTACGCCGCCCCTGAACTCTTCCAAGGTAGCTCTTCACACAGATATACCACTGCTTATAAATATTAGGATTTTGAAAGACTTGGTGTTGCCAGTAAATAGTCTATGAACGAGATGAGTATATCAGACCCCTTGTTCATAGACATAGATTAACAAGTTATGTCTGTCTTTTTTAGGGTACCCAAAGGGTAAAATGGGACTCTCTGTCCCTTTGTCACTAGACTGTATCTCATGAACCGTGATATTTAGACAGTTGACATGTTCACATAATATGACGTATTTTTGTTGCTGTTTTAACACTACATAAGTACTAAGAAATAGAATTAAATAAATATTTAAAGGGGGCTCCGATATGTGTTTGTTTTATGGGAGCCCCTTTTAATTATTTATTTCTTAGTACATATTTGGTGTTATTATGTTTTTTTTTTTGCCGTTTTTATAGATTATGGTACGGAACTCTCTGCGCTAGGCCGACTCGCATTTTTTGGTCAATACGAAAGCCAAAACTTCCAAAAAATCCAATATTTGATTGGTGCAGTATAGAAAATGCAATTTTAAATTTTGAAGTATGCTGAGAAGTACATTATATGCTAGTCGTTGTAAAATCCCTTCGTTTCCTCCACTTTCGTACACACGTACTCTAGAAAAAGTGGGTCGTTTTCCCTAGTATTTCGTAGACGAGTAATACATTGTTGGTGTTGTTCCCCAGGCAAGAAGTACGACGGCCCCGAGGTGGACGTGTGGTCGCTGGGCGTGATCCTGTACACGCTGGTGTCGGGCTCGCTGCCCTTCGACGGCTCCACGCTGCGGGAGCTGCGGGAGAGAGTGCTGCGCGGGAAGTACAGGTGCGCACGGACTATACGATAGTGGGGATGGATGCTGCGAGGATGACTCCAAGAAGTGCCTGATTCCTCATCATTCACTATATTAATAAATAATTTATCTAACTGACGACACGGTTGGTGCAGTGGCGTGGTAGGTTCGATCCTTGTTCGGAACAAATATTTGTATGAGCTAGTTGTCTGGCTGTTTTTGTAAGTGTGTTTAAATGTTTGTAAACGCACCCACGATACAGGAGAAATTCTTAGTGTGGAGTAATGCTTTAAAAAAAAGTTTCAACAGGCGACGCGACGAAATTGTATATTTTGCCGGCTGAGCTGAGTGAGAGGCCTGGCCTTTTTTTAATTTATATGTTATGTTTTTACCGGCTATTTCTCATTAGAAAATCTTTAGTTAAATAAGGTTCCACTTAAAAACTAAACCTCTAAAATATTGTTCCACAGAATACCTTTCTACATGTCAACGGACTGCGAGAACCTGCTGAAGAAGTTCCTGGTGCTGAACCCGGCCAAGCGCGCGTCGCTGGAGAGCATCATGCGCGACAAGTGGATGAACACGGGCTACGAGGACGACGAGCTCAGGCCTTACGTCGAGCCGCAGCAGGACTTCAAAGACCATAATCGGATAGGTGAGGATACCATAGGTATACTTCCGACCTCTTGACCTAAGGCTATGCTCGGGAATTGTCGGGACACTTCGGGAATCTTCGTTCATGGTCATTTAGTTTTTAAGTCAAGCGCTGCAGCTTTTAACTGGATATATTTTAATGATTAAATTACTTAGTACATAATTGTGTTTTAAAGCTTATATTATTGATGTTGTTAGCTGCAGTGTGAACGCATTATTAATTTATTAAAAGTAAAACATGTTTTAAATTGGTCCAGTTCAAAGTAGAGATATTTAACTTGATTTTTGATGTGCAAAGTTCTTGATAAATTGTTTTAGATATAAGGTGGCATTTTTAAGTCAAATGAGTAGTAAATTATAAGTTAAGTATTCACATTCCTATTATTTAAGCTATCTAAGCTTACCACGCAAAATGGCGTTTTAGTAAAATTAAATGCCAGGTTTCAATCAAATTATTCAAAACCTAGTGTATGCCTGAATATAACCGCTCAATTGTAATTTCAACTCTTGCTTCTTGAACTAAACGTTGAAAATCCAACTGAAAGCTTTTATTTAGGTCTTTATTAATATCAATGAAAATGGGACGAAGAAACGCTAAAATACAAAGCTTTAACAAATAAAACAAACATAAGCTTTCACTAAAACTGCATTCGCTATGGATTGGACCATTATATTTACAAGATACTTCAACACTTTAGCGTCCATCACAGTCACCCCATTTTACCGTAAAACTAAAGTTACATAACAATATTACTAACGCTTTGTCTTCGAATACTTCATGGTAACAAAGCTATTAAGCTAATTACTAACTTTTACTAATAGTAATGTCTCACCCACACGACATGCCCATAGCATGCTAGAAGCACAAGATACAGTATGTGAAATAAGAAAAACGCTGTTAATTATTTTCAACCCTATTGACCTGAACCGCTGAATACAGTTTGTCTTTATTTTGTGTATGTGAAATAAGAATAATGCTGTTAATTAATTTTCAACCCTATTGACCTGATCTTTTGATCACTCTTTTTTTTTTTTTTTTTTAATCGTTTATTCCAAGAAAATTACATAATTTTTTTTACAGAAATCTTCTGCCAAACTGCAGTACAGTTTATCGGCAGTGCTCTTCGTCTTTTTTGCGGATGGGAAATCATCGAATAACTTCCCCGAGAGTGAGGAGCGGGCAGGAGTGTCAGGCTTTAACTGACTAAACCCCGCCCATGTTCCTTCTTTTGCACTGTTTGTTTCGGAGCCGCGGTATCTGTTTCGAACAACCCGACACCCCGGACAATTCATGTTTTGATTAATATTTTAGTCAATCAGCTTGGTGCCCTGACAGCCTGAATACCGCTAATATTCTCGTGTTTACCTGACTTTCTGAAGAAATTTCAAAACATCACAAAATAAATAAAGAAAGAAAGAAAAACCTTTATTTGGGACTCACACAAAACAAGTAAAACAGTAACAAAATAAAATAAAATAGTACTGACAAGGTTATTGTCTGTGCGAGGCCAAAAAGGTCCCTGTCTCAGCATAAGCTGCGATATTTTAAGATTAAAATAACACAGCAGATTAATATCTAACTTTTATCATTGGTCACGACTGTCATTCGTAGATCTTTGACAGTAAGAAGCTCGGCATTCTATTAACTAGTTTAACCATAAAGGTTTCCAATTATCCAAGTACTAAGTCGTGGAGGTCACATAGGAGTGAAATCTTGAACTCCAAAAAGGTTGAAAAAAAAACAAAGTTTATTATATTAAATTGTTTTTCTTCCATATTTCACATACTGTATAATATCACAATGCTGAAATAAGCTAATTAATTAAATAAGCTAACCCGTATAATATAAAATTTACATTTCTTATTATTCCATGCGTACTTTCGGCACAGCGCAAATTGGTACGTTATCGCAAGGGGATGTGTGTTATGTGTTCGTAATGTAAGGGATGAGGGTTGGGAAGTGTCTTGTTGTATTACTTTGTGAAGACGAACGCACTGGAACGCTTCCACCGGAGATGAGCAAGGATGCGCAGTGAGGGTGGAAACGCAGCGTAAGCTAACGATAATGTGTTTCGTTACAGAAACTACATGTTTGACAAAAGAAATATATATAGAATATTCCGTTGTTTTCCTCATAACGTGGGCACTTGTCAGGCAGTATCATCATGCCATTATGGGAATCAGTGTTGTCCTATCAATAAAAGAAAATTAATATTGTTTTCATTGAAAGTAATATGGCGGGTCATAAACGCACATGGACTGTGCTGAGACAATAATGCTTGAGTTAATTGAAAATATTTCAAAGTAGCTTTGTTATACGATCTAAAATCCAGTGCATTCCAAAAAATAAGACTGAGTTTTACAACAAGACACAATTTGATTTCCATTATTATTTGCATTAATATGTCTGTATGTATTACGTCTAAATGCACGCAAAAGAAAGCATGTAGTTCTTCTATGCTAGCTACTTCTATACAGCTTATTTTTAGAACATTTATTTTTTTAGCTTTATGATGTCATGTGATTTGTACCTAATATTATTGAAGTTACCAGCGGTTTCACCCGCTGCTCAGTTAGGGGCATGAAAAATTGATGTTAGACGATTCTCAGACCTACCCGATATGCGCACAAAATTTCGTTCACATCGGTTCAGCCGTTTTGGAGGAGTATGGGAACGAAAATTGTGACACGAATTTCATATATTGGATAACGTTGTTATTTTGTGTTTTTTTTTATTCAAATCTTCGTAGGAAATTGATAAGAATATTATATGAGTAGGTATTATAAATTTATATTTATGTATGTGTAATATAGGTATTATATTATTGTCGCAATGCTGAAAAAGTAGGTTTGGTGTTCTCTTCAAAGGAACAGTAATCGTCAAATATACGTGTAACTAAATGTTTTAGCAGATTTTCTGTGCATGGTTCTGTCTTCAACATTTAGGAAAATATACATTAGTATGTGTTGCATGTGAAGTCAAAATATTGTGTTTTCTATGAAATTAATTCTCAACTCGTAGATTATACTTAAAATTCAATATATCTCCTTTTTCCATCTTCACTGAATGTTTTTGATATATTTTTAAAATGTTTTTTATAATCCAATTGCTCTCAAATTTATTCTTACTATCTAATAAATTGTTTCAATCATTGTGACTGCCTCGTTCATCTCAAGCGCGACTGCTGAGCTTGGATGAGGTCCTGGTATCGATTCCTAGGCTGGGCAAAAAGATATTGGGTTTTCTTACAAAACTTTCTCTGTAGCAGGTACGGAACCAGGTTGGTGGCAGTAGGCTTATCCCAATTAGCGAATTATGGGGGTTTTATTAGGAACATCTTTGGCTAACCCTTCGAGGATACCGGTATTAGATTATGTTGTTTCTATTGGGTAGTTGACACCATTAACCAATAATTTAAAAACACAGTTCTTCTGAAAGAACACCTTATTCTAGACCTGAGAACTCCATTCATTTCAAAATAACTTTAATATTCGATTTTTAGTTGCTTTTAAATCAATAAATAGTTGCATAATTGACTTGACAACTTAGTGACGTCATCGGTTGCGAGTCTCATACAAAATCTATGGGGAAGCGCGTTTTGACAGCTCATAAAAAGTATATCAATTGATTGGTGGTGTCAACTACCCTATTCTGTCCAATTTCCATAAAACAACAGTAAGTTATACAGGTTGTAACATAATAAACGTACCACCACGGTGGTCTCTTGGACCGTTAAACTTGTTCTATGCTTTTCGAAATTCATAACTTTTTTTTTAGTTTTTCCATACATGTTGATCAGATAAAAGTCTTAAAAATTGGCTTCTTAAGCAGAATGATAATAGGATAATAATATAATTTACTTTACCATTCGAAATAGTCACTAAGTGAAAATTCACAATATTATCTGTGTCTGTGAGCAATTTAAGACTTAACGTAATTCATATTATTGATCCATTATGATTATCCTAAAGCGACCATTTTAGACCCCCTTTATCTCGTCAGTTCCTATACAAAGTACAATTTTCTATGTCGCGGATTTTAAGGACTTCTGAAAAAAAAAACAGTTTCATGGTCCAAGAGACCAAACCAGCGGTCTTGCGTGTATTATGTTACAAAGTCTCAAGTCACACACTCAACTAAGCCATGTTCTCACAGAGGCCCTCGTGTGCGTCGGCTACAACCGGCAAGAGATCGAGTACTCGCTGGCGGAGGCCAAGTATGACGACGTATTCGCCACATACCTACTGCTCGGTAGGAAAAGCACGGACGTGAGTACCAAGGTTATTATTAAATACTTTTTAATGAGCTTACAATTGGCTGTATGTTCTCTGGTTGTGTAGTTATTTATGTGGTGTTGTTTTCTGGATTTAATTTACGAAGAGGGATTCTCAAATCTTCTTTTTATTGTGGATCATAGGAATGTGTACATAATGCAGCTGGTGTCAATAATAAATAATTTGTGAAAAGCTATGTCCTGCACTTTGGGCGTACAATAATAAGTTTAAGAAGAAAAGTCAGAATTTACATGCATGATAAAAACATTACCTTAAAATGTTCAATGTTTTTATTACAGTTAATTGTCATTGTGATTTTCATTTGATTTCGTGTTTTTTTTTTCTGGGATTGTGCTCGATTAATGACAAATTGCTCGTTTTAATTTTATTGTGTGATGTTTGTAAATTCATGTGTGTCCATTAAATGTAATCGTTTATACAAAAGGCGGGCATGCAATGAATTCGCGCCATTATGTGTGTGTTCTTTTTTCGAAATCTTAATGTATAATAATCAGTTACCAGTAGGGTTACCATGACATCTTATAGCAGTTCTTATTCCTGTGAGTGAAAGGGATGGTGCTAGACATCCTGTATAGCTCTGTTTTTGTCCCTCACTGGAATATGTTCTGTTTTAAGACGTCATGTTAAGGTAGCTGTTCTGTTACATGTTCTTAAAATTATTTGAATGGTTGTCCAAAAATATTATAGTAGTTCACACTGCTGGCACACAAGCTTCCTCTTTATGAGAAAGAGTGTGATGGACGCCTCTTCTGTGTCTTGGAGGAACGTTCTCACCCCCGAGCCAGAGATTTTAGGGTTCCGTACCTAAAAAGTAAAAATGGAACCCTTACTGGATCACTTTGGTTATAGTCTGTCTGTCAAGACCCTTTATCTCGGGAATGCGTGGAGGGATCTACATGAAGTTAATTTACTTTAGGTACTGTTATTAGTTACCTACAAGTTTGCACGGAACCCTCGGTGGGCGAGTCCGACTCGCACTTGGACGGTTTTTTTTTTTTGCATTTTGCAGTTCAGTGTCAGGTTTTATGTTGATTGAAATATGATTCGAGATCCTATCACGTAATTATGTACAGAAATATAATAATTAAAATCATAAATACAATCCTCTCAGTTCATACAATCCTTTTGAATGACAGGAAGAGCATATCCTGCAAAGAGGTTCCACTCTTGCATTCTGTGTGGATTTAGGACACGTCATTTGGCCAGATTATATCTAGAGCGACCAACATGAGCCTACAATGGTTTCCAAACATTGATTTTAATACCACAGAATACATACAAGCCTTTTGTAACATCATTAAAATGAGAACATGTCGACAACAAACGTTACGATATGACGGCTCGATTAGCTACAATGCTACGGGTCGCGGGTTCGATTCTCGCACGGAGCAAATATTTGTGTTTGTGTACAGGTAGTTGTTCCGAGTCTGGGTGTTTTGTTTGTGCATGTTTTGTTATTGTTTGTGTCTAAAATGTATCTGTGATACAGGTGAATTATTGTTGATGTTTTATAAATGTATTGTTTTATGTCCTTTAATTATAACACCTTTTTTGCGGATTGGAAATCATCAAATAACTTCCCCCGCTCTGGGCGGAGCGTGGGCGAGTGTCAACTAACTTGTACTGACTAAAACCCACCCATGTTCCGCTTTATGTTCCGAGGCCGCGATATCTCTTTCGAACAACCCGCAACCCTGGAATTATAACACCTTGGGTTTGTTTTAAAATGGCCTCTTTAGCAGAATTATGGTATCTTCTCTTTATCGTGTATTAAGATGCTTTACCTGGTGTCTATGCCGAACATGGCTCTCTGATTTGGCTTTACATGCGTCAAGAAATATCTCTCAGCCGTGTTGGTTTCCTTACGATATTTTCCTTCGTCGAAGCAAGAGATAATTACACATACGAACCTCTGATTTTAAAATGAATGTGGCTACATGAATGTGTAAATCCGAGGTAGTAGTGATCGGTTGTCCCCCCGCAGCCCGAGTCAGACGGCAGCCGCTCGGGCTCGTCGCTGTCGCTGCGCACGGCCGCGCCCGGCGCGCAGGCGCCCGGCGCACAGACACAAGGGAACGCGCACTCAGGTGAATATACTATAACCTACATATTATCAATATTTTGCTCATAATACCAGGATTGTGTTAAGCAACTTTATTAGACTAAGAAAGGTTAATAACTGCTTTTTTTTCTTTCGAAATTGATATCTCTTTACATAATTCTGTGTTGTAGCAGTGTGATACTGTTCAACGGTTGATTAACCACATATTTTAGGGATGATTTTTAAATCATGCTAAAAAGAATCCTAAACATAGTACATGAAGGTGACTATAAATATTGCCATTACCTTTTTAAAATTTTGTATGATGACGCTGGGTAAAATAGTATAGAACACTTAAATAAATAATTGTCAGGAATATAGTCCCTTATAGACGACATATTTGATGGCAAAAATCAATATATCGACAACGTGATAATAAGAATACAATATCCTAGATAATTTTCTTTCGCCACTTCGATCGTGCGCCATTGTAGTTATGAATAAAAATTAAAATGGGTTTCATACCCTTTGATTACTTCTTTGGAAATTTCACGAGTATTTTTGTATTATTGCTGTTACTGTAAACTATATTTTCCAACAAATATAAGCAAATTAAATAAACAAACTAAAGTTTAGATTCATTAGATAGTGTACATAAGCAATATTATTACTACAAAATAACTCCATAAAGCGCTCTAAAATTAATATTTATACGACATGGGGCTACTTATTTATTAATAATGATGAATATAACATGAAAAGTACTGTCGGCAAAACTGTTGGATGACTACCTATTACATTCCTACCTACCGTTTTTTACTGTCATAAAATACATTACAAAAATTATGGTTGCCATAAAGCGCTTATTCAGCTGTATCCGGTTAGACTGGAAGCCGACCAAAGTTAAGATAATGCTTACAAAAAGATGCTCGAAGGTAGGCCGTGAAATTTTCATTTTCTTATGTGATTTGTAAATTGAAATTTGCAAATAATTTAAGTTCACTATGTCAAATTAAAATTGTTAGTGAAACTCCGAAGACGTACACCCATCATTTTTTTTGCGTTAAAAATTACGCAAAACAAAAAACAGCGAAAGAGCGCAAAAATATTTAGTAGGGAAAACGCGTCACATCCAACGCAAGCCATAGCTCCCAAGTCACCATAGTTTTGATTTGAGTTTGATCTTGTTTAAGAAGATTTCGGTCTACCTGAGAGCATTCGTCTAAAGCGCTTATTCCTAGACCATACTGATTCAGCTTACCTTAATTCTAACTGGGATAATTCATTGTCATCATTCTACGTTTTGTACAAGCGCGTTTTTATTTATCATTTGTTTCGTCTAGGCAGCCATATTTATGACATTATTTTACTGAATCTTGGAAAATCGAACTGTTTAATAAATAATTGCCAAGAGGTTTTCCTTCAAGATGACTGCGATAAGTAACAAGCGTTTTCTTGCTATGTCTGCAGGGAACCTCATTGGCACACCAAATATGTTTCCTGCAAGTGAAAATGAATATTGCTTGAAATCAGTAAAAACTGTTAAAATATGGTTTCCTCAAAAAATAAAATAAACTAGGATCATACTATAATACCTATTGCTTCTTATTATTATTGTGTATCGTGTGCTTTTACGTACCGCAAACCAATCACAACCATGAGTAAAGTTATCAGTTTTATTAATGACTAGTTATTATTTCATATGGGGGAACTCCATCATTCATTTATGAACTTGGCTTGGTCATCTTGGGACACTTAAGATCAAAATCACTGTGTTCATGTTTGGGTCTTACAAAGTATTTCAGGACCATGGCTGTAGACTATGTTTGATTATGCCATGCAATGCCAAGTTTTGGGTATCATGTGTGTATTATTTAGGGTACAATTGGGTGTTAAGTTAGGGTACAAAGGGATCAACGTTAGGGTACAACGAGGAATACTGGAGGCTTAGGTTAGGTATATCATGTTACTAAATTGCGACATAATGGGGTGCAAACAAGGGTGTTGAACGTGTCAACTCGGCAACCGTTCCCTCTAAGGAAGTGTAGGCCCTGAATCTTAGGTCGGACAATTTAACGCAAGGGACAGGTTCGATGGGGTGCGTAGTAGGGTTACTGTTGGTTGTGATGGGTGGCGCTTTGGGATATGGTGTAACGTGGGTCCCCCGAAGGCGCGGGCGGCGGCGCGGGCGGCTCGCCCGGCCACCGCGGCGTGCAGCGCTCCATCTCCGCGTCCGCGCGCCCCGCCGCCTCGCGCCGCGCCTCCTCGGGCGCTGAGGTCGCGCGCACGCAAGGTAACGCACGGAAACTCACCACATGTACGTACGCACCGCCACACTACATTCACTATACACACTCACACTACACACACTACCTATTGACTCACATATCTCAACATTTCTAATCACTCTACGCACCCACTATAAATGATAAAAAAAATCACAAACACAAACGATACACCCTAAACATTACCACACCTCTATACTAGCATCCATACAAACTCACCATTAACTCGACAGTCAACTCTCACAGACTTCACAAAAAAAAAAATACTATCCTAAACTTATCCTAAAACTCGAAAGCAAAATAATTATACTTACAATTTTATTAAGTAGTTAGCTATTATTCTGCAGTCACTTCTTCTACGTCACTTTATATTATTTAAGCAAATTTTCAGAATTGGCTAATTTAGTGCTGAATGACAGCTACAGATTTTTATTTAATATGGCAACAATGCATCATCTATTACACATGGCAATACCCAACGACGGTTAATTTTTTGAATCTTTGTTTTTTTGACATAATGTGACGTAAGCGTATTTTTTTAGTCTATGTCGCTTGTTGTTAAACGTGATCTTTCGTAAGTAATTTCAAACACATTATCTTTTGTTGTCAGCACTACTTTTTCATGGAAAAGATTGTAATTAAAAACACAGCAGAATTAAATTAGTAGTAAATATGTTTCTGCTTTAGTTAACTGTACTTTCTTTTTCATAGCATTCAAAATAATAAAAAAAAATACCATGGGTGATTGGCATTTTTTCAGCTACGTAATAAATTAACATTAATGCTTAGATTATAGATGTTTTGCTTCAGATTTGAATCATATAAAATGTACCACTTTTTTTTGGGAATTTTCTATTGGTATCATCCACATTAAAATATCAGAGGGGAATATCTACAAAAGAAAACATTGGAAATAAAAATAAGTTGGGATCAATCCCATCAACTCAACAAAAAATATCTACACATATTGGCAGTTATTCTGTCTAGGGAGAAATGCAAAAGCTCATCTGCATGAGAAGTTGGTGAAATGTTGATTGTAAAGCACGATTTATTTTCACAAAACTGTCAACGCACTTACGCTTTGCACTCAACAGATGTCGCTGTACTAAATTTTATGTCAATAAATAACATTCAGAAAAATTAATGAAATGTACTATCAGCAAAAGAGATTAGTAACTGGGCATTTTATTATAACTTTTAGTTTTTATTGAAATGGTTCGTTAAAACAGTTATTATGCACTGAATAAGAATGATTTTATTGTTTAATTCTCACCTCTTTAGACTGAAGTATTCTTTGGAACAAAAGCGCGTGTTATGTTAGTTAAATAGGGTAGTTGACACCACCAATCAATTGATATACTTTTTATGAGCTGTCAAAACGCGATTCCCCATAGATTTTGTATGAGACTCGCAACCGATGACGTCACTAAGTTATCAAGTCAATGATGCAACTATTTATTGATTTAAGAGCAACTAAAAATCGAATTTTAAAGTTATTTTGAAATGAATGGAGTTCTCAGGTCTAGAAAAAGGTGTTCTTTCAGAAAAATTGTGTTTTTAAATTATTGGTTAATGGTGTCAACTACCCAATTTGGTTCTTTGGACCAGCCAATACGTGCGTACATTTTTAATCAGGTTACCTCTTCTGTTGATAGTACGTTCAGAAACTGGTGTTACTTAGTGTCGTATGTATTAAGAGGGATATTCTTCCAGTAGGTACAACCACGACTGCTGCGAACAACACCACGTCCACGGCTACTACAACGACATCTAATTTTAAAAGACAGGTGTGTTATTGTTCTTCTGATATTACTTTCTTATTATGTGTTATTTTGTGTCTTTCTTTCTGTGAACTTGTATTAGGATTCTGTAATGGGTTAGGTTGATGCCACATGGGAGATGCTAATATATAGCGTCGTTGCAGCGCAATCTGACGGCACGGTTCGCGCAGTGGTTGAACGATTGACTGCTGCGCTGCGTGTCGCGGGTTCGATTTCCGCACGGAACGAATATTTTCTTGCCCTTGTCCCATTTAAGTTAGGGTCAGCGCAACACGTTTTCTTTTTTCTTTCTCCCCTATCAGACGTCACGCTTTCTTTCACTTTTTTCTCCTTCATATCATTCCTTATACAATCCATCCGTCTTTTCTTTGGCCTTCCTCTTCCTCCCCATCCATTAACATTCTCATCTATCACTCTTTATTTATCTACAAAATATAAATATAAATACTTATATACATGTCGAATTGAGAACCTCCTCCGTTATTTTTTGTCGGTTAAAAATAAATCTAAAACTAAATCCAAGCCATTAACACAGTTTAAAGTGAAATTTCGGCTATTATGTACACCTCTATTTACCCCTTTAAGGTAATACATACGTGTTATGATGTTATGTTATGTAATCTTATAAATAAATTGTTACAGAACACGATTGACTCTGCGTCAATCAAGGAGAACACAGCGCGGATTGCTCAAATGCAGGTACGAAAGGTATACAAAGATGTTCTTGATTTTTCTGTCCCTATGTGTGGTGTAATGTTCAGGTTGTGGGTAATATAGTTATAGATAGTTACATAGTGTAAGATGGCGGGACGGGACGAGATTATAGAAAGAAGAAAGAAGGAAAAATAAAATGGTAGCTTTTTGTAATTTTGACGAGCACACAAAATAAAAAAAATAAAACATTGAACATACAAAGCTGACGGCACGGTTAAGCGATTAGATGCTACGCCGCGTATCGCGGGTTTAATCCCCGCACGTAACAAATATTTGTACGGCCTACAGATACTGTTTCGGGTCTGACTGTTTGTGTGTGTGAGTTTAAATGTTTGTAAACGCACCCACTGGAGTACACACACATACTGGAGAAATTCCTAGTATAGGGCAAAGTTTTCTTTTTTTTTTTAAACCATTACATAAATATTTATTAAAAAAAAATAACTTGCATACCGTGGCTGCGACAAGTAGGCAATACTTTATGCTTATAACTAGAAGTGGGATAATTGGATGCAAACTTACCTAAAGTTGAGAGGTAAGCTATAATGGAGAGCACTTCAGTTCGTCGCTTGTTGTTATATATCCTACTCAATAAACGGGCTCTTTCAAACAAAAATATTTTTTAAATTCGGACCAGTAGTTATTAACGTTTAAAACATGCACAAACTAACTTAATAATTATATTTTTATTTGATTTGTAAGTAAAGCTTGCAATATTTATTGATTGTATTACGTAGAAGTTTTGACTTCTCATACAAAAATTAGAACTTGTATTTGTATGAATTTGTAGCTTTTTAATAAAAAAAGTGGAATATCTAACTTATTTGGACTGTATGTACAATTGAATATAGATCTTAACATATTCCCATAGTTATTAGATAGTATTTGATTATACTGTGTATATGCTCGTCTCGTCGCGTCAGAAACAATCGTATTATGAACTTATTTCACGATAAATAAGATACATATTTCCGTAAAAGTTTTTAGGTGGTCTGGACTCGTGCGGAGACCACGCGAGGAAGATTCGTGACGCTTCTTGTGTGCCCCTACGTACAGCCACCGGTTTTCGTCGTGCCGCTACCTGAGTTGGCTTCGATGTGTATCTGCGGATTTGTTGTACGAAAATTATCAACATGCGATTGAAAACCTCTTTCTTTTATAAGTCGGTTCATAAGCAACCACGTTTTTAGCAACAATCATACTTCCCTTCTCATTCATTCTATCTAGTGATGAGCTTAGATCACAAACAAGCTCTTAATGTTTCTTTTGTTCAAGCAAGCACTGACAAATAAATATACGTCTTCTTTCTCTTGAAACAAATTATAATATATTAATGTGTGCTCTAAATATGACGGTAAAACATATTTTTGAGTCATTGGTTTCAAAAATATGTGAAAACTATCACATACTTTTGAATTGGCTTAACTCAGCAGAAATTACGCGAATAAACATATGTGTACCACGCTTTAAAGATATTGGGTAACATTTATTTACTAGGTTACTTTTTTTCTTCGGATATTTGACTGTTGAAAAATTCCAGTATGTTCACGTATGACGTCCCTCCCCGGCAGGTACAGAGCTCGACCCGGCCGTCGAGCGCGGCGCCCAAGCTGGAGCCCCGCTCGCGCACGCTGACGGGCGGCGCGCGCCGCACGCAGCCCGCCCTAGAGCCGCCGCCGCAGCCCCCCAAGCTGTCGCCGCCACACGACGCGCCTAGGTAACCATTACATTACATCGTCGGTCTAGCGCACGCTGACGGGCGGCGCGCGCCGCACGCAGCCCGCCCTAGAGCCGCCGCCGCAGCCCCCCAAGCTGTCGCCGCCACACGACGCGCCTAGGTAACCATTACATTACATCGTCGGTCTAGCGCACGCTGACGGGCGGCGCGCGCCGCACGCAGCCCGCCCTAGAGCCGCCGCCGCAGCCCCCCAAGCTGTCGCCGCCACACGACGCGCCTAGGTAACCATTACATTACATCGTCGGTCTAGCGCACGCTGACGGGCGGCGCGCGCCGCACGCAGCCCGCCCTAGAGCCGCCGCCGCAGCCCCCCAAGCTGTCGCCGCCACACGACGCGCCTAGGTAACCATTACATTACATCGTCGGTCTAGCGCACGCTGACGGGCGGCGCGCGCCGCACGCAGCCCGCCCTAGAGCCGCCGCCGCAGCCCCCCAAGCTGTCGCCGCCACACGACGCGCCTAGGTAACCATTACATTACATCGTCGGTCTAGCGCACGCTGACGGGCGGCGCGCGCCGCACGCAGCCCGCCCTAGAGCCGCCGCCGCAGCCCCCCAAGCTGTCGCCGCCACACGACGCGCCTAGGTAACCATTACATTACATCGTCGGTCTAGCGCACGCTGACGGGCGGCGCGCGCCGCACGCAGCCCGCCCTAGAGCCGCCGCCGCAGCCCCCCAAGCTGTCGCCGCCACACGACGCGCCTAGGTAACCATTACATTACATCGTCGGTCTAGCGCACGCTGACGGGCGGCGCGCGCCGCACGCAGCCCGCCCTAGAGCCGCCGCCGCAGCCCCCCAAGCTGTCGCCGCCACACGACGCGCCTAGGTAACCATTACATTACATCGTCGGTCTAGCGCACGCTGACGGGCGGCGCGCGCCGCACGCAGCCCGCCCTAGAGCCGCCGCCGCAGCCCCCCAAGCTGTCGCCGCCACACGACGCGCCTAGGTAACCATTACATTACATCGTCGGTCTAGCGCACGCTGACGGGCGGCGCGCGCCGCACGCAGCCCGCCCTAGAGCCGCCGCCGCAGCCCCCCAAGCTGTCGCCGCCACACGACGCGCCTAGGTAACCATTACATTACATCGTCGGACTAGCGCACGCTGACGGGCGGCGCGCGCCGCACGCAGCCCGCCCTAGAGCCGCCGCCGCAGCCCCCCAAGCTGTCGCCGCCACACGACGCGCCTAGGTAACCATTACATTACATCGTCGGTCTAGCGCACGTGGACGGGCGGCGCGCGCCGCACGCAGCCCGCCCTAGAGCCGCCGCCGCAGCCCCCCAAGCTGTCGCCGCCACACGACGCGCCTAGGTAACCATTACATTACATCGTCGGTCTAGCGCACGCTGACGGGCGCCGCGCGCCGCACGCAGCCCGCCCTAGAGCCGCCGCCGCAGCCCCCCAAGCTGTCGCCGCCACACGACGCGCCTAGGTAACCATTACATTACATCGTCGGTCTAGCGCACGCTGACGGGCGGCGCGCGCCGCACGCAGCCCGCCCTAGAGCCGCCGCCGCAGCCCCCCAAGCTGTCGCCGCCACACGACGCGCCTAGGTAACCATTACATTACATCGTCGGTCTAGCGCACGTGGACGGGCGGCGCGCGCCGCACGCAGCCCGCCCTAGAGCCGCCGCCGCAGCCCCCCAAGCTGTCGCCGCCACACGACGCGCCTAGGTAACCATTACATTACATCGTCGGTCTAGCGCACGCTGACGGGCGGCGCGCGCCGCACGCAGCCCGCCCTAGAGCCGCCGCCGCAGCCCCCCAAGCTGTCGCCGCCACACGACGCGCCTAGGTAACCATTACATTACATCGTCGGTCTAGCGCACGCTGACGGGCGGCGCGCGCCGCACGCAGCCCGCCCTAGAGCCGCCGCCGCAGCCCCCCAAGCTGTCGCCGCCACACGACGCGCCTAGGTAACCATTACATTACATCGTCGGTCTAGCGCACGTGGACGGGCGGCGCGCGCCGCACGCAGCCCGCCCTAGAGCCGCCGCCGCAGCCCCCCAAGCTGTCGCCGCCACACGACGCGCCTAGGTAACCATTACATTACATCGTCGGTCTAGCGCACGCTGACGGGCGGCGCGCGCCGCACGCAGCCCGCCCTAGAGCCGCCGCCGCAGCCCCCCAAGCTGTCGCCGCCACACGACGCGCCTAGGTAACCATTACATTACATCGTCGGTCTAGCGCACGTGGACGGGCGGCGCGCGCCGCACGCAGCCCGCCCTAGAGCCGCCGCCGCAGCCCCCCAAGCTGTCGCCGCCACACGACGCGCCTAGGTAACCATTACATTACATCGTCGGTCTAGCGCACGCTGACGGGCGGCGCGCGCCGCACGCAGCCCGCCCTAGAGCCGCCGCCGCAGCCCCCCAAGCTGTCGCCGCCACACGACGCGCCTAGGTAACCATTACATTACATCGTCGGTCTAGCGCACGTGGACGGGCGGCGCGCGCCGCACGCAGCCCGCCCTAGAGCCGCCGCCGCAGCCCCCCAAGCTGTCGCCGCCACACGACGCGCCTAGGTAACCATTACATTACATCGTCGGTCTAGCGCACGCTGACGGGCGGCGCGCGCCGCACGCAGCCCGCCCTAGAGCCGCCGCCGCAGCCCCCCAAGCTGTCGCCGCCACACGACGCGCCTAGGTAACCATTACATTACATCGTCGGTCTAGCGCACGCTGACGGGCGGCGCGCGCCGCACGCAGCCCGCCCTAGAGCCGCCGCCGCAGCCCCCCAAGCTGTCGCCGCCACACGACGCGCCTAGGTAACCATTACATTACATCGTCGGTCTAGCGCACGTGGACGGGCGGCGCGCGCCGCACGCAGCCCGCCCTAGAGCCGCCGCCGCCGCAGCCCCCCAAGCTGTCGCCGCCACACGACGCGCCTAGGTAACCATTACATTACATCGTCGGTCTAGCGCACGCTGACGGGCGGCGCGCGCCGCACGCAGCCCGCCCTAGAGCCGCCGCCGCAGCCCCCCAAGCTGTCGCCGCCACACGACGCGCCTAGGTAACCATTACATTACATCGTCGGTCTAGCGCACGCTGACGGGCGGCGCGCGCCGCACGCAGCCCGCCCTAGAGCCGCCGCCGCAGCCCCCCAAGCTGTCGCCGCCACACGACGCGCCTAGGTAACCATTACATTACATCGTCGGTCTAGCGCACGCTGACGGGCGGCGCGCGCCGCACGCAGCCCGCCCTAGAGCCGCCGCCGCAGCCCCCCAAGCTGTCGCCGCCACACGACGCGCCTAGGTAACCATTACATTACATCGTCGGTCTAGCGCACGCTGACGGGCGGCGCGCGCCGCACGCAGCCCGCCCTAGAGCCGCCGCCGCAGCCCCCCAAGCTGTCGCCGCCACACGACGCGCCTAGGTAACCATTACATTACATCGTCGGACTAGCGCACGCTGACGGGCGGCGCGCGCCGCACGCAGCCCGCCCTAGAGCCGCCGCCGCAGCCCCCCAAGCTGTCGCCGCCACACGACGCGCCTAGGTAACCATTACATTACGTTAACCATCATTTGTTCATCGTCGGTCTAGCATGTTCCTTATATTGGGGTGGGGCCGTGCAGCCGAAGTGACGAATAGTGATTCTGGAAGATTTAGTGGGAAGTTGATTCATCGTCGTCCAGGTTATATACAGTCACTGGGACTGCTGATTGTGTCTGTCTGAGGATTAGAGAAGGTATGAAGTGCTCCGGCTCCAGCCAGAGTCCAGGAGAAGAAGAGATTAGGTGAAGACTAGCAACTTGATGAAAGTTGAAAGCGAGGTTCCAGTAGATTGTAGTGGCCCATGTGTATCGACTATCGGTGGATCACTATGAGCCGATAATAATGAAGACGACGTTCCTGCACCCTAAGTGCTGAAACTGCGTTAAACGGACACCCGAGCGGTTTCATACAAAAATAAACAGGCGCCGGCTTGTTCAGTCAATAACGCTGGATGCTTGTAAAAATGTCTTTCGACAGCGAAAAAGTAATTATGAAACTGCAGTGTCGCTCTGTCATATGAGGTCAAGCGAATGGACTCTTTAGGCACCTGTGACAGGGTCCTTCACATACCCACAGAACCCACGCTTGCAGACACGCGGCGGGTGTCTGTCTCGGATGCCCGTTTAACGCAGTTTCAGCCCTAACGGTCGAAGCCGTAAACCCCATTATTGGTAAAGTAAAACCTCTCAAAGTGGCTAACCTGAACCATATCTACATATTTTTTTAAATTTGATTATATAAACAGCCTTTTATACCTTGAAAACTGTGTTTTTTAAATTATATGCGTCCTCGTCTATGTGGTAATTTTGTGTCAAAATGTGTTAAAACATTTTTATTATTATATTGTCCATCTCTCTATATGTACTACGAAGAAAATCCCTATAATACAATTGAAATTAAGTAAAATCTTATCTATATTATCATATATTTATGTAACCTTCAACTTATACTGTATATATATCCGAATATATATGTATATATATACGCATGAGAAGGGACTAACAGCATGCTTGACGACGCACTAAACAGCGCCCCGGCGGCCGACACTAAAAACGGAACCGGAAGTACCAGCAACGGCTCCACCGGTACCGGCACCACTCCCGGGGCGAAGACCCACGTCAAAAGCGCGTCCATCTCGTCCGCGAGCGGAGCCCCGCCGCTGGGCGCCGACTCGCAGCCGCACAATGCGTCCGCCAGGGACCTCGCACAGCCGCGCCCGAGGTACCTCTACATACCGATACCGGTACCGGTACTCAAAAGTACCGAACACTTCGTGGTATTAGCTTCGCGCTGGTTTTTTTTCAAAGCTTTGGTTCCGAAGAGGGTTTGTTTGGTTCAGCTTGATGCTAGTACAGTGTAGGGCCGGTGATTTGGCGCACATATTTTTAGACGGAGAGTGCCTCACAAGAAGGTTTATCTGGCAAAGACAATGCTGTGTAGTTTTACAAGAATCTTTTGGCGAGTGGCAAAATTCGGAACTAAATCTACCATCTTGTTTTTTCAATACATTAAACAAAGGTTTAACAATAACGCCCCTTTTTAACGTCATAAGAAATCGCTGATTTGTCTTATACAGATCTCTATCAAGGTTGAATATTTTGGGATATATTTGTAATGTAATGCTCAAATAGAATCTTTGAGTTTGTTACATTACAGGCGAATGGAGGGAGGTGGGGAGGTGGGGAGGCAAGCAGCGCCTTAAGACAAACCTTATTGTGTGACACTCTTACTAAAACTCCAAAAAGTGTCATATTCACGGTCATGTACTGTAATGTAGTTTTTTGTCCGTCATTAAAAGTTTTTTTTTTCTTGGTGATGTTCGTCGTTTAGTTTTGCTGCAATGGATTCGTAATTTGCTGAGGATGGCAATCTGCTTGTTTTTCACAGATATTTCGCTTTGCAGTATTTACAGCATCAATTATTATTGATATCACTTTGTTTTTTGTTATTTTAATTAAATGGCTTAAACACAATACTAATGAGCTATCGCAGATTGGAAAACTGATATATTTCTTTTGCACATTTTTTTTACTTTTTTTTAGTGGGGTTTAGTTTTTATTTTTCAGATTGATATTTTGTTACTAATATTATTTTTATTTCAAAATTAGACTGTTGTCTTTAGTAGCTGTTGTGGTAGAGGTATATAATATTTATAATTTATTATATCCTGTACATATTTCCTTATTATGTTTATGTCCCAATATTTATTTATTTATAAAAAAAATTACCTTACATAGTTTATGTACATATTTAATAATCCAAATTTATTTTCACCCTTATAAAATAAGGCACAGTATTTCGTGTTTTGTTGTACCTCACTGTCGTAGCTGTAGTCCATCAGTTTACAAAATGCCGAGTTAACATAAAATATTATAAACATAATTGTATTGTTTCGTTCCAGCCTGAACTCGCAGGTGTCGACGGGAGGGGGTGCGACGGGTGCGCGGAGGGAGTTCCCCAACCCTTTGGTGTTCCCTAGGAATGTACCTTCGAGGTCCACCTTCCATTCAGGTAACACAACATTACTATTCATCAACCTTTCAAATTTTCTCCAACAATATCATGGCGGTCCATCCATGTTGCTATTTAGTATTTAGTGCTCGCAGAATTTGGTACTCGGGTAGTTACTGGAAAGAATTGACTGTTAATTTCACGCCGGTCGCCTGCACAAGTCTTCTCCAATACATGCCGAATTTTGGGCCTTAAACTTTTGTTTTTTTTTTGTTTTGATAATTTCTGGAAACCGAAGGCTTTAAAGTTCAAACATTTAATTTTTTTTAAATACTTATTTGTAATTTTGTGACTTTACTTTAAATCCAGGATGGATTTAAAGTCCAAAAAAGTTAAGAATATTAAAATATTTTTTGCGTAGAAGTGCTTATAGTACGGCCAACGAGAAGCGATACGAAAGGTTATTAACCTAAAGAACAACTGTGGCGTTGACAATCTAATATTTAGCTCTTTCCATCTTGTGCCTTTGTCGTAATGTCTCGTTCTCCCGGCAAAAACATGACAACGTTAAGACGGGTTCGCCAACATTCGGGCGGCCATTTTAGACGGGGTTTTAGCATGGATTTTGTTTACATTTGGTATCGCTTCTCGTTGGCCGTACTATAGTTTAATATTCAGACAGTTTCATGAAGTTCCATTTACACCTTGTATATTCCAACTGCATGAGTAGAATACAGACTCCGCCCTAAAATAATGTATCCTGTAGACTATATTTAGAATATATTTTTCTTATGAATTGGTTATAAACTCGAAATGTCTGGTTGTAGTGAAATTAAGCCGTCGAACTGCTGATCAACAACTCGACTACGACTCGACTCAAAGTAAAGAAATTGAACTGCAAACAAAGCCGCTTTATGTGTTGTTAGCATTCCGAAAATCCGCTTTTTTTGTGTAAATATTCGCGTTGTTTGATTAAAAAAACTGGCTAAGAGCGTGTTAGACTCGCGAACCGAAGTTTTCGTACAAACCTGCGACATAAACAGCAATATCTTTTAGACTTAGAGGGTTGATTTTTTTCATAGCTCCAAGGGAGTTATAGTTTTAATATCACTTGATACCTTCACGCGTTTCTGAGATAAAAGGTCTTGACAGACGGACAACAAAGTGAACCAATAAGTTTTCCGTTTTGTCCTTTTAAGGACCAGATCCCTAAAATGCTGGTTATCCCATGTGCATAAAGTCTAGTTTAACGCAACGCGAATATTTGGACAATTCTGAAGTAGAATGCGCCTTAAGCGTTATATAAGTGGTTGTTTCTCAATGACAGCAGGGTTACCATGACATCTTATAGCAGTTCATATGCCTGTGTGAGAAAGAGATGGTGCTAGACACCCTGTATAGCTCTGTCTCTTTCCCTCAGCGGAATAAGTTCTGCTTTAAGACGTCATGGTAGGGTAGCAGATATACTGAATGAATGAAATTGTAAATGCTCGTATGTTTAATGTTTATTCGTACTAACAATGATGTAATAGGGGGATATGCATGCATTTTTTTCTTTACTTAAATAATAAATGAAAAACAGAAATGTTTAAAAATTTAAATTTCAACTACAGAATTATTGCAAAAAAAAAACTCCTACAATTTTCTACTAAAGTTCAAACGCGTGACGTCATTTACCACAGTTTTCCTTTTAAAAATCATTTTTTTAGCTCTTGATAAAATAATTACAAAACTTGTATAAGCTTTATTTAAGCAAAATTTGCAATGACAATATTAAAATGAAAATTTTGCGAAAATTTAAGTAACTACTTTTTAAAATAAAAGTGTTTCTTTGCCATATGGACTTTGACGTCACTACCGACTCAGACGATGCGTGCGTTCCGTTTTACCAAAAACACGCAACAAAATTATAAATAGTATAATAAGTGCTGTATTTGAAAATACAATAAGTGTTAGTACTGTTGTTTAATGATACAAGATCAAGCAAATAAAAAATATGTTTGTATATTACCTAGTATTTATGATTTAGAGTAATATCCGTGTACCACCTCTAGCAGTCCTCTTTGGTGTAGTAGTCGCGCTTGCGACTGCTGAGCATGAGGCTCTGTGTTCCATTCCCAGCTCGGGCATAGTGTAATTAGGTTTCTTAAAACAGGTTTTTTTTAGTAGCAGCTGTGTTTGGATTTGTGCACGGTTGATGGATAATAGGCTCGCCCCAATTCCCTTTAACATAATTGGCGAATGTGCAATGGTCCATACCTAACCCTTTTTTTGCGGATGGGAAAGCATCAAATAACTTCCCACGCTCTTAGTGTCAGACTTGTACTGACTAAAACCCACCCGTGTTCCTTCTATTGCCCTTTATGGTCCGGGGTCGCGGTATCTCTTTTGAAAAACCCGCGACCCCGGAACAACCCGCATCCCCGGATACCTAACCCTGCGAGAATAGGATAGACGTGTTAATATTATTGTGTGTGTTAAAGATCTTTTGTTTTTATGAATCTACGACATGCTGATACTAAGTTTATAATCCCGTTCCAGGTCAGACCCGGTCCCGCGGCTCGTCGGGCGGCGCGTACGGCGACGGGGGCTCCCCGCACCAGGCGCGGCCTTCCTTCTTCTCCAAGCTGTCCTCGCGGTTCTCCAAACGGTGAGTCTACTG
Source organism: Ochropleura leucogaster (assembly GCA_958449745.1). Taxonomy (NCBI): domain Eukaryota; kingdom Metazoa; phylum Arthropoda; class Insecta; order Lepidoptera; family Noctuidae; genus Ochropleura; species Ochropleura leucogaster. Next base: position 9,406,425 of record OY288226.1, read on the forward strand.
AGATACATGATGCACTGTATATTGTACATTATACGCACTGGGGATACGGTTGGGTATTCTCTGTGGCTGTTGTAACGTTTTCATAGGGATTTTGAATGAACTTTTTGAATAGGTAAATGTATCTTGAAGTCATTCCTTGAATGTTGATTGTCTGTCATTTGTAGACCCTTGATAGTCGTTACAGGTAGTCAGTTGCTCGAAAGTCGGACAACCAGTCTTACTTAGTGGTACCGTAATACCAATTACTAAGTTGTTTAGGTCAGATAGGCAGTTGCCTCATGTAAAATTTCGCTGCATCATGTAAGACTAAAAGCCGATCTCAAGGTAAAGGCTAGACAGATAATTATTTTGATTGAGATTATGAAAACTTACCTCTTTATTTTCTAATTTGGAGTTCCATTTTAAACCTAAGTACTAAACGTAAAATATTGTTGCATTCTTCTGTCACTCGGGTTAAAACTGACCTGCGAAGCTGACAAAGTTCTAGCTATGTTTTGCTCTTTCTTGTGGTTCCTATTGCAAGGAATACCAATTGAAATGAGGAGGGACGAAGCATATGTGACTAAAAGTGATGGATCTGAATGTTGATAGATTGAGAGGTAGAAGAAGGTCAAAGAAAAGATGAATAGATTGTGTTAGGAACGGAGGAGAAAGAAGTAAATGATGCTGTGAAGTCGGACAGGGGAGAAAGGAAGAAAAAAACGTGCTCCGTCGACCCCTAGTATAAGGGCAACTACAGCACTTTCACAAGTTATTATGTCTTGTGACCGGGACTATAGCTTTAACATTTTGTCTTTTTTTAGTGTAAGAAGTGCCTGTAATGGTCTAATTGAAATAAATTGATTTTGATTGATTTTTGATTGATATAATGGGACAAGGGCAGGAAATTTATGAATAACCATTTGAAAAAAAAAAAAATACGTTACAACAGTCACAAACAGTTAATAACCTCAAAAGTCTACGTTCACATTTGTCATTAATACATGAACACATTTAACATACACAGTATCACCATCTTGTAACTAACCTGACAATAATGTTACACATCTATTATTTCGGTGGTGTCTTGTTATTATATTTTTTCGTTATATTATAATGGCCCCCATTAGTTATGGCTTGATGCTGGCTCGCAAGTAGTGTTTTTTGGAATTTTTAAGGCGTTTTGTGGCATTTTTCCTTACATTTTACTTAATTTAGTCAGGTTTGTTGCAAATACCAGTTTCTTTTTCGTTAAAATATAATATGACGGTCTCATGATAATATATACGAAAATATACTTACGGTATAGCGCTCGCTTATATAAATAAATCACATACGTTGAACGGTTCTAAATACGTTTATCTCTAAGCTTATTAAAGATTAATTTCGCCAGTGCAATGATCGCGATCAACACATTTTAAACTTGTTTTAGAGCTGTCAGTGGCAATTATCCGTTAACTATGATGACACTGTCAGCTCTGGAACTCAGTTTAGGTGACCTGGGGGCCTAAATTAGCCGTTTTAGCAGAATCGAATACGAATCATGTCAACATAGTTCAAATGGTGACAGACAGTTAATATTATGAAATGTTACATAAGATTCTTCTAAAACGGCCATTATAGACCCCTTTATCGTGTTTAGTTATATTGATTAAATACATCGTAAGTGCAAGTGCACCTTAAATCTTTGAAATTATTACAACTAAAGAATAAAAGATTTGGTTTTATGAAATAAATTGCCACAAAACTGCCTTTTAAATGAATGCCTAATTCAGCTACATGTCACTGCTAAGCATCAATGTTAGCGATCACAGCTTCCACGCACATTTTTGTCTTATCACCCCACTTTCATCTCATATAATAAGTATTATAAAATAGTGTCCTTAGAAATTGGCGCCCAAATGGGACCAACTTTATTTGAAATATTTTTTGTTGTAAAAAAAGGGTTGTGGAGTTAAGACTCGTGAATATTTTTGGATAATTTGTTGTTTTTTAAGCAATATTAGTATTTGAACGGTTAAGGAGCTCTGTTTGTTAATGTTTTATCTATCTATGGGATTTTAATTAATAATAAATATATGTTTTACTTTTTTTTGTTTTTATTTTGGGACTTGTAGATCCAAATTAAGTTTTAGGAATGAAAAATATCTTTTTTTTGCGTAATTTTTAACATAATGTGCAACCACTCTTTAATATAAAATAACACGATTATTTATTCTTTCTGTATCTAATGCTTTATTAACTAATAAAAAAAATACAAAAACACTTTCAGACGAGCTCCATGTAATCCGTTCACGAACCTACGTCGTTTAATTTATTTATTTTGTTGTAAATAATATTATAATACACCATAGACACACTACCTGTTTAACTGGTCACTTTATTAACCCATTCGTATGTCTCGTTATGTGTGAATCATTATGTGTGTTTATTTATTCATTTTTTTTTATTATTATTATTTCTTAAGATCAAATTGTCTCCCTCTAAAGATTCCGAGCTCTTTATTTTTATTTGAAACTCGCGTCTACGCAGGGGATGCACGATGCTACCTACCTCCCGTTTCGTCTCGTATCGCACTCAGTTCTACCGGTAAACGCGCTCAAGTCCCTCTCAAAAACAATGTAGTTTTAGTATCAAAGCATGATGTACTCCCCTAATTTTTTTCTTTATTTTTATTAGTTTTTTTTTGCTAAACAAAAGTGTGTGCTAAGGCTACAGACAGACATGCCTACATGCTTTGAGTGTTGTCAGTAGTGCTTTATCGATAGAAAGAATTGTGTAAGTATTCGGTTTGTGCCTCGTCGACCTTGGGAGGTGTACGGAAAGCAAAAAAAAAAGAAATAACCTTTGAAAATTAATATTAATTATAATAATAAAAAAACTTCTCTCGTGCATCCCCCGTGTGACGATAATTCTTACCTAACCGTACGCTTCTACTAACGAACGTCGACGGTCGCGACCTCTACCGGTTTTATTCGCTTTCTAGTCTATTCCACAACCCTTTAAATGCGACGTGACGGACTTTTTTTAAAATATTTTTGATATTTTTTACATCTTTTATTTAACGGAGGGAGTTGCGTTTAGTATTGTGCATCTTGTGTTGCGGCGCGAGACTATTGTTATATAGGATTGCCATCAATTTAAATTACTATTTATTGTGTATTTTTAAACATTACAAATAAAATAACAATGTTAGGCTTTAACAGTACTTTTTGACGTTTTTGGTTTTCCAAGAACAGTATTTGAAAGTAATACGTTTTATGCGGTTTTTAATCGCAAATAGTGAGTGAATAAATTTTGATTGCATAAAACAGTTAAAATGTTGCGTGCCAATTGCTTTGCTTGAAGTGTTAATAAATACCTGTATGGCAATCCTAACCAGTGGCAGAGAATGAAATACTTGTGCCTAAAAAAGCGAGCCGGATCCGGAAGAGGGGGGCGATTCGACATCTGATTGGTCGATTCGCTTACCCGTTCCGTTGTACGCAGGTTGAATCAGAATCCTTGAAACGTCGGCGACTGCGGACGTGCGGAGAAGATTATTATAATTAAATATTATTAATAAATTATAGGGAATTGTATACAGTACGGACGCTTCGTCGGTTGATGTGTTGATCGACGGAGTTTATAACAAAAATGTTCAGTGTATTAAAATATTATACGACGAAGCAATAGTCTTAGGAAATTTAATCTATCTTTTGATACAAAAATTGTATCTAATATGACATTAAAATATTATATTTTAGTTTTTTTTCTTTACTTTATTATCAAGCACGATAAAAAGCATATTTTTATGAAAATTATAGATGTAATTTTGCCAATAAATGTCAAGATTATCAAGGTAAGACTGTAGGGGAATGTTTGTGAAAAACCGGGTTTTTTAATACACTGAATGTATTATAATAACAAGATGTTGTTCATAAGTGTTAATCTTTTTTTTTATAATTGGCGTAACTTTGAAGATCCATTTTTAGTTAACATACGATTAAAAATTCGGTTTGTAATCATTATAATGTCATTATAAAAATCGCGACGACTTCTGTCTACATGTTATTTTATTGAAATTAAAGAACCTTATTTTAAATCAGTAACTAAGTTTCCTTTGTACGAAGTTTTGTGCATTTAGCAAATAGTACACTTGTGTTATGAGTTCACTTTATAACACTAGCGGTATAATGTGTACTACAAGTTAATATTATTATTTTCTTAAAATAATATGTAGCGGATTACTAGTCCCGTCGTGAGTTGCATTTTATCACTAGCTCATAAGAAGTATAGAGTTCTATTTTCGAGCGAATTTTCAACATTCCAGGGTTCCGTATGTATTTTATATTTAAGTTCACAAAAAAGCACAAATCTTGTTTTTTGTTTAAATAATTAAAACGTTTGTATCTAAATTCTGAACTCTGCCTAAATCGATAAAGATGTCATCGACTGAAACAATATTTTGTATATTTGTATTGCATACTTTACTGTGTAAGTAAAAAGTTTTCTGTAGTAAAATCTCATTGTTGGGTTTTTTTATGTGGACCATATTATAGTACCTAAAGTCATATTTTCTGAAACGTCCAAATAAGTTTTTTATTTGTATTTCAGAAAAAAAGAGTGATTAAGTTCACAGTAAAGATTAACATTTTATAACATGACTAAGAAAACCGTGTTTTAAAATGTTAACATTTACTGTAAAGTACCTATTACCGCGTACCTTTTAAAATTCTACCCAAAACCAACTCATATGGTCCACAACGCAATTATGATTATAGTTAAGGCGTGAGTGAGATAATTATCAATTTATATTATTATACATGCATAAAAATAGTATTTTTTTAGCGATTAAGATTCAGACGAACCTATGGCTTTGGTACAAATACTCAGTAGATGTTACCACATAAACGGACTAACAAGTTTAGGCAGCTGTATTTTTTAAATAAAACAAATTAATTAAGGGCCAAAAAATAAGATATTTTTGTCCTCAACTGTACCCTATAGAGTTAGGGAATGTGTTTATGTAGTATTGTTAAAAAAGTTTTGTATACAAGGTGTAAAGGAGATTTTGTAGATTCGGATCAAGACAGTAAAAAAAAAAATGGGTGCTGTTGAATTTTGAACCTCCAGTGCTGTGCTGAACATTGCAAATCCAACAAATTCATTTACGGCATTAAAATTTCAGCATCGTTAAATCAGATTAAGCATGAAACTATCTTTTAGAAATCTTTATACACATAAATGTGTATGTTTTCTATAAAATATGTAAAAAAATGCTCAAATTGAATACGTTACAATATTTTCTAAATTTTATGATTAACATGTCGACAATTCCTGACGAAACTGTATACAATTTAGCGATGTCCCTGCAAAAAACAAATCTACATTAATCAAACACCTTGTATAACAAATCAATATTTTGATACTGCACTTTCTAAATGTCCAATTTTGAAATGAGCTGTCGATTTATCTAGAAAATTAAAACATGACTAAATGTTTTCCATCTATCATATACTTCCATACTTTGACTCATTAGATTGTTATGTCATGTAGGATCTTTAAATAAATAAAATTGTTGTACATATTATATAACAAGAGTGCGAGTGTGTCGCGTTTTGACTTTTTTCTAAAAAAACTTTTCTATTGTTCGTGAAAAGTCCATTATAATATCATAAATGTAAGCGTATTTAATATATATACGGGGTCAAGTTTAATTAACTAGCGAAACCTGAAGAAGTGGCAAGTATCGATGTGTAACAAGAAAAAAAAAACAAACAGATTAGTGTTTCTTTTTAGTGTTTTTTTTAAATGCCAATTTGGTGTTTTAACAAATAACCTTAACGTCAAGTAATTAAACCATCTGCGATAATTTACCCCAAAAAAAAAACATCGAGACAGTTTTATTTGTATGTGCCAATATCGCCAGAACATGGGGATTCGCTTGGTAATAAAAGTTGACCTTATATTAACATTTTTTTTTTATAATTTTCAATCATATATTATGGGGTACTTGAGTATTTTAACGTTTTACACTGTATATAAGTGTTCTATATAGTTGTAAAGCGTTATAGGGAAATTTACTATTGTGTTGGATGGTGTAATACGTGTACTTTCTTCATATTTTATTTATTATATACACTAAGAGCCTTTTGAATGTCTTTCCTACAAAAATATCGTCATGTATGTTGATTGTTTAGCTTTTTTTCACTCCAAAATAAACGTTTTCCGGTTTTTTTTTTTAAATAAGAGGCTCTTAAATCTTCCTTTGTTAATAATATTTCGCAGTAGCATATATTTTTTAATAATTAAAAGTTTTACCGTCCTTTTATTTCAATGTAGATAGAAAGAGAGGAGTAATTCTTTTATGATATTCAAAAATGTATGATATTATATTATTTATTTATTTTATATTATTTGGTCGTCTGTCCAGTATTTTCCTTTGATCATAAGATAGAGTACTGAACAAATTTTATGTCAAAACTTAGGTGCTGTTGTAAGAAATACCCGTGTGAAAAAAATTGTATTTTATTGCTCTTATTAATAAAAAATAATATTGGGAAAATTACGTCTTCAGTTATGTGTCTTACTCAAATATATTATCATTCAATACTTCAGCATTTCATAGGCAGGGTACCTACTCTCGGGAAACAGTTGGTTTACCTTCATAATTGGTAATAGCATATCTGCCAACAATAAATCCAATGAAATACCGTCTCCGAAAATAATATTTTGAGTATGACATAAATATATTTTGACATTTAATTTAATATATAAAAAAATATTATTGGAAATAGATAATTATATCAAACAATCTATAATTTTTACGCACATAAATAGTGCATTATTTTTTTCTGTGAGCATTTTTTAAAATTCTTTAAGCAATATTATGATTATTCTGAAACTATTACACGACTTAAGAACAATGCAATACATTCTAACTTAGTCCGCTAAGCGTAGTTAGATATTTAATTTTAATACTTTACAGCCGAGATTTTGTTTTTCTATTTTTCATTCTTTTTTTGCGTTTACAGGCGATATCTTTCTCTAAAGTGTGTTAGAAGTTTAAATTCACTGGGAAAAAAGCACGACAAATGATAATTATTAGAAAAAGTATCTAGTTAACATTTTTTTTTACAATAGAGTACTTTAGTTTGTACTCAAACTGTAACAGTTATTTTTTACTGTTTCTTAGAGCTTTGCTCACCCCATAGGGGATTGTAGTGAATTTATGTATTAATATTTTATCAGCCGTCCATATTTTATTTTTGCTTAATTTTCCCAGTACATTTAAAATTTAAAGAAATTAATTTTAATTGGGATTATAATACATAGTCTTCTAAATCATGGGCATTGTTTTAAGATGCATTTATGTAATGTGATCTTAGATAAATTGGGGTTATGTAAAATTCAAAAATATTTTCTAGTAAAATCTTAGTAAAAAAATGTAAAAGAAAAAAATGTTTTTGAATGTTACTGACGCTAAAACTTTGCTAAATAAGAGAATTAAGTTGACCTATGTGTATTGAAGTATGAATACCTATTTTGTTTTGACAGTACGCAATAAATGGATGTGTTACGCTTCTCCAAATAATCAAGTTTTTAATAACAACTCGTGTTTTATTTTATCCGACATTACCTTTTTAATTTACTAAAGAATTTTAGTTACAAAACACAATCACTGTACTTTGAAGCAACTCCCTTAGCAAAATACAATAATTTCAAGATCTGTATGTTTGTTATGTTTTCCAGAAAACTGAAATTTCCGTCACGTCTCATAATTATATTTGATCTTAAAATTGTTATATGTATGGACTTTTTATATGTGCGACTTAGTTCTACAATTTTGAAAATTGAATGTTTTGTTCTTTTGTATTTACTGCAAAACATTATTGCAGTTTAGTGTTCCTAGAGAATTTTTTTCTAAATATTTAATAGGAAAAATCAATCTTAACGTTAGGGATCTAACTAAAAGGTCATGCCCATAACTAATGCTGAATATGACATAAAAATATATAATAACATGGTGAGTATATTTCTGGCAGCCTGTCAGTACTGGGCGAGTCTACCGGGAGGGCCAAACCGCGTATATTTTCCTCCCTGGACATACAACGGAGGTAGGCCGCGAGGCGTCAGCAACAACCTTTTATTTTCAAGTTTTTTTTTTTTTTCAAAATTTTTGGTGGTTCCGGAACGATGTGGAAGGTTTTATTGGTGAGGGTGATGTAAATATGAATATCTTTAAAAATGTTGTGAAATATATCAATGTATTCCTTAAAATAAGCAAAAGAAAAGGCTTGTACACACAACAGCACATCAACCTACACAAAACCATTTTAACCTGATCTCTCTACTATGGTTTGCGATCCATAGCAGAGACCTGCCGTCGTGTGTACAAAAAGTTTAATTATTTTTAATAATTATTAAAAAAAAAACATTTGATACTTATTAAAAGAACGGCTTATAATAAGAATTGTAAACGAAAGCGAAATAATAATTCTAGATACTTTATTGAAGTCTTAATTTTGTCATTTGCTTTTCATTATAAAAATGATTGGAAATCGTCTTTGATAGATTTAGCTTCACTATTATGTTTAAATGTTTTCGCGCCTCCACCAATATTCTTGCATCGTTCTGCGAAAGGTTTAATAATTAAACAGCGTTTGTGTGTGTATTTTAATACGTAGTCCAGCCGATTTGTACTTTTTTATATATATACCAAAAGCATGATTGACCCCCCTATAAAAACTAAAATTAAAATATTTAATTTTAAATAATTCGATAATATTTTTGAAAATTGCATGCTGATCAGGATTTTTAAAATTGCATAGTATTATACTCAGTACCTAGTTTTTTTTTTTTTAAATTCTACTTTAAAATGAAACTCAATATTATTTAATTTATGTGTATTATTCTTTATTTATTTTATATTTTTCTGCAACAGTACTAAATTGGATGGATTACTCGTTTTTCGTGAATAACAAAATTTAACATGATTTTGTTTTTTTTTCTTTACTGACATTTTGACCCTAAATTTTTGCTAATAACCAGTCGTGTGTTGCATTTGAATTTATTTCCCCTAATATCTATTTTTATTCCGCTAGGTCATACATGAAATAGTAATAAAAAGAAATAGGTATTGCATGATATTTTTGAAAAAGAATTTATTTCTACAATTATTAAAATCTTGAGACACATTACATTCATTTATACCGCAGTATACCATTTTAGAACTTTCTAGGTATGAAGTTCATTTTGTGGCATGGTTTTATATTTTTAAGATTTTTTAGTGACACGGTAAGTGAAAATTAGGTGAATTTTAGAATAAGTATATATTAATATAGAGCTGGCATGCTTATTATTTGTGCCTTATGTTGCTTGCAAATTGTTTTTACGTTTTAGACTTGACTATGTTTTTTTTTCTATTTGCACTTCCTTTACATTGTTTATTTTTGTGATACGCTGGATTGAAAACTAAGTAGATTTTTTATTGTTATATCTATAACAGTTTTCTGTCATGGAGTGAGTAGAAATCCAACAAAAAATCATCCAAATTTTTATTATTTTTATATATTTTTACTTTTTATATATCATTTTTGTTTCGATATAATAAGAAAATTACCTTTTTATCATTGCCGTTATTAGGTAAAAATAACGTATTTTTTATGTTTAGACAAAAATTAAATTACAATTGGTGTTACCAGCGTATAACAAATTGTCAATGTACGTATTGTATTCGTCGCCACACACGTGCCCCTAGTGTTTAGCGTTAGTTTTATGTTTTTCTGTTTTTAGGCCATTGGACGGTACAACTCCGAAGCATGCAGTAGGCGCTAGTCCACAAACCATGCTTGGGTAATTATCCTAGTTTTTTTTTCGTCATTTTACTTTTTGTGCCACTAGTGGAACAAAGTGACCATTAAACTTTTGAACATTCCACTTTGTCCTAGCAGTGGCGCATCTGTAGTTCAAAAAATGTATTAAGGTAAAGTATTTAAGTGAATTAAATATTAATGCTGTGAATTCGTCACAAAAAATAGAAGCCAGTTATTGCCAAACAATACTCTATAATTCGAGGTATGATTTGGTTTAATTTAACATTACTAGCGCAAATACATTGTTTAGCGAGACGCCAAATTGTCCCACACTCGGTTTGTCGGGTGTCCAGCCGAATTGTGTTATTTTTTATTTTAAATTCTGATTATTCGGACGTTTTTCCTCATGTATAAAATAAAAAAAGTGAATATTTTTGTTGTCTTAGTAATTTTGTTCAGTACTTTTTTGTATTTCAACAATGAAGCAAAAACTGAGTACTAATAGCGTTTTAATTCCATTTATTTTACTTATGTGAGAGTCATACTTAATTTATTTTGGAACGTAATTAACAGATTTACACATTAGTAAAAATAAACCGTCGGACTAGCGCACTGAGGGTTTCTTACAAACTAGCGACATAAAAGGCCATATCTTTTGACTGCGTAGACTTAGTGGGTTGACATCTCCATGAGATTACAGACTTGAGTATAGGGTTTTTATTTCAACTCGATACCTTCACGCGTTTATTAGATAAATGGTGTTGACAAATAAACAGACAGATGGACACCAAAATTATTCAATAATTGTTCCGTTTTTGGCCTTTGAGGTACGGAACCCTAAAAATTAAGAAGTCTTAGTGATCATGGTTCTCATGTTTGAAATGGTTGCATTAGTTCAGTTGGCAAAACGCAGGATATATACCAGAAGTCTGATTAAAATATAACTAAAAGTTTGTTCAGCCGAATGTTCGCTACGTGAACCGAACCTCCTTAGGTCGAATACCGAAATTCAAAAAATAAGAGCAAAAGAATTTCGGTTTTACCGAATGTGAAACGAATCTCGGTCCGTCTCTAGTTTTTTCAATTCCACTTGTTCTAACATAACTTCTGACGTGTACAGACAAGGCGGTGGTGGAGGTGGAAATGAGGAGCAGGTGAAGCCACGCGTGCTGCGCTTCACGTGGAGCATGAAGACTACCTCCTCACGGGACCCCAACGAGATCATGGCTGAGATTCGCAAGGTATGTTACGTAGTTGTGTTGATGTGAGTTGTAAGCTATTTTTAATTTCTGAAATATTTATTGACTAGCTTTTGCCCGCGCCCCCAACATGTTCCCCTTTCCTGATTTGCAGGTACCTGCAACCTGTAGTTTTTGCCCTAGCGCCTTATTTATCGTAATAGCAATGCTAAGTTTTCTCTTATCTTCCCTCTTTCTCCAAAAATGAATAAGGAAGAAGGTTGATCGTTTTGTCTGCTCATAAACATCCACCCGCAATAACTTCAGTTTATCCTTGGTCATGGCGTTTGCAACATCGCCGAAATATCAGTAACTCGAAATAAATAACAAACATGGTCCCGTATTTACTGACTGTTAATAATAAATGTTAGTGTCCATATCAGAAAGGTTTCTTGTTCAATCTCTTGCAAAATTGCGTGGATGCCTTAGTATCTATTTTCCTGTGAACGTCTGAGTTCAAGTTTTTGAGAAAAAGCACTAGATGGCGTTTCTCTCTTCGTACGATTATATTTCTGTACTGACAGGATTTTTGTAGTCCATTGTACAATGGTACATGTGGAGCTTGTGGGTAAAATAAATAATAGCAGCCGTCCGGGTCGATCTTTAGGTTAAACCGCGTTCGAGTTTCCATGAAAAGCACTTCATGCTGTTGGCTCCCGGCTGTCGTTTGAAGATCTTTGAGAGTCTTCACAGATGGTCAGGGTCCCGAACGTCTGACAACCATGGGTGGTATTGTTCACCACTAACTGAATTGTGGAGATCATATACCTAGGCAGTTGCGCTTTATGTACCTAAAATACTGGTATTCATTTGCATCCGATAAGACTGGACGCCGACTCCAACATAATTGACAAAAGACTGAGCTGTTGATAGTTGTTATTTGAACACTTATAAAAAAAAAGATTGATTTGACTGTACCAATAACTTTCCAGGTGCTAGACGCAAATAACTGCGACTACGAACAACGCGAGCGATTCCTTCTGCTGTGTGTGCACGGCGACCCCAACGCGGACTCGCTGGTGCAGTGGGAGATCGAGGTCTGCAAGCTGCCGCGCCTCTCGCTCAACGGCGTGCGGTTCAAGCGAATATCCGGTAAGACTAGCTGGTTACTAGTTCATCTTTATTTTAGGAACTTGTAATAACAGTTGCACGGGTTGATCGGGGTAAGCTAGGTATATGCTTCATTGTTGTTCTGCCATCGTCTTGTTATCACAATTTCTATAGGTTTGGCAGCATGTCTGTTTCCTTTCATTAGAAGTAGAAAATAAAACAAATTTTCGGTATCCCGGAACCCAATCTCTATATTGTGATTTTATTATTAAGCGTTTTACGCTTATTCACGTACATTTATTTAGAGCAATTTTCGAACTGTGTTTTAATACGGTATTACACCCATTTTTAAAAAGTATCTCATTTTGTTCCTAGAGTCCTAGTAAACCACCAAAAAAAACAAAAAAAAAATATTCAATCGATAAGTGCCGTAAAACTGCATTTCAATTTTACAATTTCTATTTTCGCGCGTAAAATCACAAAAACGCTTGACGCCATGTTACTCTGTGGTCATGACGTCGGTTGGTTATGTAAACAAATGTGCTATTATTAGTCTTTCTGTTTAGTTGTATTTTTCACTATAGTTTAAAGTATTATTATATGGTAGTATTTATTTCATCCATGGTAGTATTACTATTATTTCAATAAAAATTAAATTGTAAAGTTTTATAATACAAAAATAGTAATAGTTGCTCAGTTGACAGTTGTCAATTTTTGTTAACATGACCATATGACGTAATAATCATGGCGGACACTGTTTCGCTTAGTAAAACAACAGACTAAAAAAAGTGAAAACTTTGAAATCAATTTTAAAATTTATTTAGTTATTTTATTAACTAAATTTAACATTTTCCGACTGCTTGTTGCCTAAGCTATCTGAATTGTATATTGTTAGAATTTATTTCATATAGAGTAAAATACCCTATTGTCCCATAGTTTGTGTAAATTATAGTATACTGTAAGTAACCACCGACCCGTTGACCCGCAGGCACCAGCATCGGCTTCAAGAACATTGCGTCTAAGATCGCGAACGAGCTCAAGCTGTGACTGCCCCAGAACCCTCCCCGGCGGCGGCGGCGCAGACGCACCGCCACGCCCCCCTCCCCCGGCTCCCGCGCCCCCTCCGCCTCGCCGCCCTCGCCCCCGCGCGCCCCCCGCCCCCGCGCGCCGCGCCCCCGCCGCCGCGACCGTTCGTCGTCGTCCGAGCGCGGCACCCCGCCGCCCCCGCCGCCGCCGCCCCCGCGCTCCGACTCCCTGCGCCTCTCAGCCGAAGACATGGTCCTGGTCGCCAACGGCGGAGCGAGGACGCCTTCTGGCGCGCTGGCTCACTTCTTGGCGGCTTACACGCCCGCCGAACTGGCTCTAGCACGGTCAGACTATCTGCGACCTCCCGTGTCGCCGGCGCGAGGGACCCCGGTGCAGCCGCGCTCGTCGCTGTCGCTGCGCGTGGACAGCGAGGACGTTCCGCGCTCGTCGCGCGCGCGTGTCGTGCCGCACGCGCACTCGTACAGCGTGCACACGCTGCGGCGTCAGGGCCGGGCGCGGTCGCCGCCATCGCCGCCCACGTTTGAGCTGAGCTGCGACTGCCTCCCCTCTGAGCCTATCCCGCCGCCGGAACTCTTCGACTTTTAAACAACCAATGAAGTCGAATTTTGTAAAAATTGTGACCGGTACCGTTTTCAAATTAGATTTTTGTAAACTGGTTGATATCGTACGGTCTTTCCACAGTTTTTTACCTCTGATTTTGCTTGCATCATTAACAATGATCTTTATTTTTATACAAGTAAGGTTGTAGTTAGGTTGCTGCTGTTTGGAGCTAAACATCTGTAAATTGACAGTATGTCATTTGCAACTACATCGACTAGTGGTTTATCAAGTTTGCACTTTCTTGTTATAAAAGAACAGCAAAATAGAACTGTTCACTAAAAAGAAAGTAGGGTGTTTATTTAAATAAAGAAAAAAAAAATGAAATGTAAAAAAAATCCTGTCTATGAAAAATTTTCACTCCTACAAAATCAATTTTGAAAACGGACCGTCCACCCAACTCGAATTTGTATTATTATTCGATATAGAAATGAAACAGTGTTGTCTGCCGATCGAGTATCGACTATTACTCGATTAATGTAATCGATTGTTAATCGTATCGTTATCATTTGCTGTTTGAAGGCGGACTCGAGTTGTAGCACTCACTCTAACACGATTGCAAGAAAATAAATGAATGTAACGTGACTTAGGAGTTTTATTAATGATGGACAATGTATGGAGCGTACAAAATGTGCCAAGTGGTCATCATCGAGTGTCGCAGTGAAATGATCTTCAATACATAGTTATTCACGCTCTCAATCAGCGCATCTTTGTATAAATAATTTTACTCGTGTCATCATTTTTATTATTACATGATTGTTTTTTTTCTGTAGATAAGTCGTCTACCTAACCGGGTGTGTCGCGCACTTTTTATTTAATTTATATTTGGTATTCTGTTTTATGAAATCGTGTTTTTTTAAAAGACATTATTTAATATGTCCGCGGCAGACCCGGCCAGGTAGTGTTATTGTGCTATCGCTTATATACTATTACATTATGTATTTTAATCGTTGTAATAATGTACAAAGTGAGTTTGAGCTCAACAGATACAATCTAGCTTAGTGTTAAAGATATTTTTTTTTCATTTTCCAATATAACAAAATATAAATACAAAATATGGCTGTCTCTGAATAGCGATAAAATGTTTATAATGTGATTGTGTAGTCGTGCGACCGGCGCGTTTAGTCGTGTCGTGTCGCACGCGTCGGTCGCACGACATCGCGTTCGCCCTCGCCGGTTGCTCTTTCTAATTATAAGGCTGAATTAGAAAGTGTCAAAGGTTCACGACGTCACTGTACGGTGTACGGGTCAGTACACTGATTTAGGCGCATTATAGTTATATTTCACTTAAATCGTTAGACGTGTATTGTGATCAAAGTATTACGGACTTGTAGTTATAGCAATAATTGTTCATTATGGCCGTGTCACTTCTGTCTACTCGATGTATGTCAGCCTTTCGATCTTGTCATTCACTAAACCCTTGATTTTTATTATTTGTGTGAGCTTTTGTTTCTTTTTTGTCATATTTTTCTTTCGTGTGTGGACTGTCGCATACTTTAGGTGATAAATATTATTATAATAAATAGGTATGTATGTGTGTGTGCGGCGGGGCGATCGCGGGTCACTTTTCTATTATATAATTAAGTGTAGTGTTATAACTTTTACATGGAATCACAAATTCTGACGTGTCGGCGACGACTGTCGTGTCTGTCTGCGGAATGTGAGAAGCCAGGCGCCATTTTGTGGCTATGCACTATTTTATTATTCATTTATTGAAATACAGTAGAACTTTCATTTGCTCAAATAAAAGTTGTTCTAAGGAGGTTGTTAAAACTGGTATATAGTGCTACAAGGATATTTGGTACATTAATGCTGTTTTGAAACAACCGTTAAGTTGTTTTTTGACTGAAAAAAAAAACGAGATTGAGATGTGATTAGTTTCGATTTTCCATAATTAAGTTCCTTGTACACTTGTAGCTACTAGCTATAAACCTACGTGAAATAGTACTAAAAACACAAATCAAGCCGATTGTTTAAACAAACAAATTTGTTTATTTCATTTTTATTATTAATCTGTCATGAAATGCAAGCTGCATAAAACTAATTAAGTAAACATGCAGTTAATTTTAATGTAATTTATGATTTAATTATGTCAACAAAAACATATTTATAACTTACATCACTGAATAAAACTACATTTTTACAATCAACACAAACAAGGAATCAAATATATGAAGGATTATTTTTATCTTTCATTAAACAATGCAATATAAAAAATAAAAATTAATATAAATTCGATTTCTCGCAATATTTTGTAATTGTTGAATTATCTACGACGATGCGACCAGTTGTCCCGAAATACATAAAACTGTTTTAAATGTAGTTATATATTTATATATATATGAGCTTTGTTTTATAATAATTTAGTGTAGTACATTTTGCCTGCGAGGTGGTGTCGAAGAATTTGTGAGATATTCAAAATGAAAAATAAATTTTATTTTTAATTCCACATTTGTTGTTTACTTTATAAACCTTAATTTACCTGTAGTTATAAGATTTAGCAGCTATGCGGTTGTGCCCATTTTATGGCAAGATGCTCTCCCTATATGGCTTGGGATTCTAACATAAGAAATTTTGGATTACTGAAGGTATCTCTGCGTTACCCTTCGAGAATTACAGGCAGGGTATCTTAATACTAAATTGGTTTTGTTTTGCCCTCGCGCTAGGGTTTTTTCATGTATCGGGGGTGTTATGTATCTAACATTTAAGCGCAATACACATTGAGTCCGCCGGGCCGCCGACATATGTCTGCAACTTTTTATCGGCGGTCTAGTTGGCGGCTTCACTAAATACAAGTCGGAAAATTTAGTCGGCGGCATGTGCCGTCGTTCTTGAGATGAGAAATTTATTTGGCAGTCAGCACTACAGGTGATGATTCTTTTCATACAGGCCGTCGGGTTGCGTCGCCGGGCTTTGTCGGCGGCCCGGCGGGCTCAGTGTGTATTGCGCTTGAAACATACCTACACAACTAGCCATATCCGGAACAACTACTATGGGCCATACAAATATTGGTTCCGTGCGGGTATCGAACATATGCGGCTCAGCCACTGCGCCAACCGCACTGTCGAACACAAAATTACACCAACTAGCTTTACTTACGCCTGCAAATGTAGAGGTAAGCAGACGCATATGTATTATTCACATTTCACAATTACTATTTTTTCTGTAGTTTTAATCTATGTCTATCTGATAAATAAAAATGCAATATTATTATTATATTTTAATTTTTTAAACCATCAACAAATTCATTTCGCAATATTTACATTTCTTACACACTAAAATTACAATAAATAATTTAACAAATAATTTGATGATTACTATACATACAGCAATCCTGGTAAGATTCTTTACCAAAGTCAAAAATATCTAATTTGAAAAAGATCTTTACACTATTGTGTAACTTTCGAATAGCCTAGACTATTCATAGGTAAGGTACATTAGGTAGGTAGACTTAAAGCAAATATACTTAGACGTAGAGCCTTAAAACTACATAATTTCACATCGGAACAATAAAAGGATGAATATTAACTAAAATTATGACACTTTTATCTAAAGAAATACTGAAACATAACAACTATAAATAAGAGTATTTTTACTAAAGCTAAAACCCCTACCAGATTATGTATAACTTTGTAAGGGGTTGGCAAACACTTCACTTCAACCAACTTTTGTGTAGGCGGGAAACAGAACTTGAATAAGTAACCAAGTATGTAACAATGCGTATTTTCTTGACAAGTAGCGTCAATGCGTATTTTCTTGAAAAGCACAACATCACCTTGAAGTGGTCAAACTATAGGTTTTTATCGGGGATGCAACTTGACAAAGAACATTAACAATGGTTATTTTTCTTCTATTTATTTCGGTACTAAAGAGATGGAAAACTGGTTTACTCCCGGTTCCAATAAACAAAAAACAACTTGTTTTGCTTAAGGAAAGTAGTAGTATTCTACAAGACGTAAGTCAAAATACTACTATCCGTAACCAAAACGAGTCGTTTTTTGCCTACTTTCATCTATTTAAAGATTTACATTTAGCAAGTTATTAATATGGGACGTTACGGCTTTTACCATCTTTTATTTCAACTCTAGTTTTAAAACCACGGGATTTTAGAAATTAACATCACCATCGAATTTAAAACCACAAGAATATCTTCCTACACTCACGCTTCTTTGTGAATCGGCATCCCGTCCAAATCCACTTCAGTACTAGGTATCAATGGAGGCCTAAATCCTCCGTACTCGATCCTCAAGTTGCTTACCTTCGGTTCTCTATCTGCCCTCCTCATTTTAACCTCGACTACATAATTCTTATTATTCTGCCACCAATCATCTTGGTTCTGCATTGGGACTGGTCCGTAGTAATGGTTCTGGTTAGATTTGTTCTCAGCATTGGTTAGATAAGTCAAGTAGTTCGCTAAATTGCTTTGTTTTCTCTCTTCTGGCTTGCTTCCTGATGTATTGTTAATATATTGGTAAGAAGACGCATATTGATTGCCCCATTGAGTTGATTGAACTGGCTGGCTGGCCCTTTGCCTCTCTTTTAACAACTGATAATACTGCGCAATATAGATCTGTTGTTGGTTCTGAAGTCTCTTAAGCCTATCCTCTTTGTAATTTTGGTATTTTGCGTTGTTCTTCGTTTCTGAATTCTGTTCTTGATGGCCGTATCTATAGACTGGTAATGGTACATGAACTTGCTTCTCAACGATTTTTTCTACTGGGTAAGGCACTTTAACTTCGACTGGTACTTGAACAGGGTACGGAACCTTCTTCTCCACAATTTTCTCAACCGGATAAGGCACTTTCTTCTCAACTGGGTAAGGTTTGTCAATGTATTTGGTGACAACTACAGGTTTTTCTACAATTTTCTCAACGACCTTTTCGACCGGGTAAGGGACTTGTACTGGAACTTTTTTTTCTACTATTCTGTCTACATGGACTGGGTAAGGAACTTTTCTTTCTATAATTCGATCTACTGGATAAGGTTGGGGAACATGCACTGGGACGGCAACTGGATGAGGTACGGGTACCTGTATATGTATAGGTTTGTCAACATACTTGGTAATCGTTACAGGTTTTTCTACAATCTTTTCAACTGGTACTTGTATCCTTTTCTCAACCGGATAGGGAACTGGAACTCTGGTTTCGTAATGCACGGGATAAGGAACCCTTTTCTCAACTGCATAAGGCACAGCTACTTCTTTATTAACTATTCTTTCAACTGGTTTCTCTATTTCCACTCTTACTGGTACTGGCCTGTCTACAGGAACTGGGTAAAGTATTTTATGCTCCACTGGGACCCGCACTTCATAAGGAATTCCTACGGGAGTTGGTACAGGAACTGGATGCGATATATGTTTCTCCACTATCCTATCCACTGGGTAGGGAATATGTATGGGACGGTCTACATATACATTATGTTGTACTGGATAAGGGACCTTTACTTCAACAGGATATGGTCTAGGAACCTCAACCGGGTATGGTTTATCAACGTATTTAGTCACTTCTACAGGTTTTTCTACAATCTTCTCATAAGGTACCTCTACACGTACAGGTCTATCAACAGGTACTTGCACTTCTACTCGCTGAGGGTATGGAACCTTTTTCTCAATGAACCTGTCAACGAATTTAGTTATAGGTATCTCTTTTTCTATAATTATAGGTTGAATTATCTTCTGGTTATCATTAGCGTAATTGTAATAACGCACTTGCTGGCTTGTTTGGGCATTTGTATCTTCTTGATTCGGACTAACTTCGACTGGAGATTGTATATTCTCACTTGGTTCTAGTTGTTCTTTCTGCTCATAATCTTGACTATTGTCACTTTCATTTTCTTCTTTCATTGCACCGTATTTATACAAAAGTTTGTTCATGTTATCTTGAATCTTCTTCGACGATTTCAGAGCGTCAACATATTTGTTGTACACAGACTTAGCTACATCAAAAGGGCCTTTGTTATTGCTACGTCCTTCATCAAAATCTATATACTCATGAACCTCTACGTCATTTATATGAGTGATTTCAACTGGTATGGATTGCTGTACTTCAACAATCGTCTTTTCTCTTGGTGGACTGTGTACTGTATCTGCAATGAATTCACTGTCCGATGCTTCGTGATCATCTATAGTATTGAAAGAGTCTGTATCGTTTGCATTGAGTAGTCTCAATGCTACTGTGATAGGCGCTAGATAGTTCTGATTCACTGGTCTTGGAGTAACGTTTACTAATCCTTCAGTGTCTTGGTTTGAATTTATATTATTATTATTTGTGTTGTTTTCCTCTACATTGTCTCTTACTCCTACTATTTGGTAGCCATTTGCCATGTACGGAACCATTGTCGACACAAGGTTATCGACTATCTGGTCTTTGAAATTGTTGTAAGAATTGTCTTGAACTACAATAGGTCTTGCGAAGTCATATTGATTTGAGTTGGAATGTAAAATTTGGTCCTTGAATCGGTCATTTTCTAAATGTTCTACATCGCTTTTAACGATATTTCCTATTTTAGCTTTGACTGTGATGTGATTCGTTCTGGTACCTGAGCCTGAATCATCATTATTGTCATTGGTTCTGAAAACATATCTCGAACGAGGTTTGATTATGTCATCTGATTGATCATTGATATGCTTTTCGGCCGCGTGGTTGATGATCAACAAATCTTCATTCGATATCAGATCTTGGGTTGAGGCTACTAACTTATCAATGCCAACTTGCGTTGCATTTTCAGTATATGCTGTAGTAGGAGTTTCAATCGTGGTATAGTAGAATCTTTCATTACGAGCATTAGCCCTAGGAGCTTCTACTCTAAACTTAACCGCACCTCTATAGAAAGGATTAGTAGTTGCTCCAAAATTATTAATATCATGGATATCATAAGACGGGATGTCGGCAAATAAGTCCTTAGATTTATTTAGATCATTCTGTATGTCTTTAGCAGAGTCGTCTTTTGAGCAATTGTGGTTTTTGAAGACCTGTAGGACTTCGGGACGAAACTCATTGGTGTCCTCTTGCTGAAGAGGGTTCGAGTGGTCCCTGGAGGGTTCACTAGGGTTATACGGGCCATTGTATCCGGCGTATTTGGGGGTGGCTTGACCCTGGGTTGGTAGCTGCAGGGTTGGGTTGGACTGGTAGGGTTGGTACTGCTGCTGGAGCAGGTAGATGTCGACGGGTTGCTGGCTGTTCGATGGCGGCGCTTGCAGCTGCGTGATGTTCTGAGTTTGTGAGTTGTCGTAGAAGTTTTCCGCCTGAAATTTACATATAGATCATTATTAAACTGGAAGCATGAGTAAACATTATTGGTATAGGTGAACCTAATTATTTAATGAGCTTGCAGCAAAGAAAGTGGTCTCTTATCACGGAGCGGCAAAAATATCATGTTTGTTATATGGGAGCCCCATTAAATATTTATTTTATTCTGATTTTTAGTATTTGTTGTTATTGCAACAGAAATACATCATCTGCAAACATTTCAACTGTTCAACTATCACAGTTCATGAGTTACAGCCCGCTGACTGACGGACAGTGTAGTCTTAGTAACTGGGTCTCATTTTACCCTTTGGGTATGGATAAACGAAAGGGTTTAGTCCCTAGGTAGTCCCATTTTAATTTAATTTACATTTAGCTTAGGTTGTTTATCAGATATCTTCTAAGAAAACATTATGTTTCTTCTAGGTATGTTTATGTGGAACATCTACTAATAACATTTTCCGTATAAAGTGTAATGTAACCAAAAAATCTGAAATAAAAACTTTTATGTGTGTTTATTTTTAGAAATTACTTTTTATTTAGGCGAGATTATCAAGTAATAATGAAAAGCAATAGACGAACCTTATGACTAAGCTCTACAGCTTTCTGGCCCACCGCCACATTTGCTGTGTGTTCGTGATGGTCACTGTTTGTGTTGACGCTGACGGCGCCGTGGTAGCCGCTGCCGTCCGCCGCGTACCGGACCTCTTGTTCAGACTGATTATGGGAAAGAAAGGTTAAAAAAAACTTTGCCTCACATAGGTTAAGTTTATATAGGTTATTGGTTTTAAATCCATCCAAAGGTTGTCTTGAAAGGATGGCTTTCAGCGATAAGACCGCCCATTGTGTCACCCTATTTATAAGTTGTATACCGTTATTCTTGTAATTTGTATGGTGTATATAATGCATAATTTCTATCTATCAGTTTTTATCACCGTAGTAGTAAATTCTTATTTAATTTATGGTACCGTATAGTTGTGAAAATAGCAGTAAATAGTGATGCGTCCAATCTCTTGGATACATTGAGGTGATATTTTTTTTTTAAAACTGCCTTTTAAAAAAATTGCCTCATACTGAGAATTTCTCCTGTATCGTATATCCTGTATCCTGTAACAAACATTTAAACTCACATACACAAACAGCCGGACCCGGAGCAACTATCTGTAGGCTATACAAATATCTGTTCCGTGTGAGGATCGAACCCGCGACACGCAGCGCAGCAGTCGATCGCTCAGCCACTGCGCCTACTGTGTAGTCATCGTGATGAGGACTGATGAGATCAGTGCCAGAGAGGCAAGTAGTATGATGATCGGCTTTGTAGCATAGAATTATAGAATTACATTATTATATAATCCTTACTATCCTTACTAATATTATAAAAGCGAAAGTGAGTTTGTTTGTTTATTTGTTTGTTACCTCTTCACGCTTTAATGGCTAAACCGATTTTGATGAATTTTGGTACAGAGATAGTTGGGAACCAGGAGACGGACATAGGCAAATATTTTTTAAAAAAATGTGGGATTTGAGGGAGAAAGAGGGAAGAAAAGGGAAAATTTAGCGTTGCTATTACAAATCAATAAGGCGCAAGGGGAACTGTGTTACCCCAAATATAACGCGGGCGAAGCCGCGGGCGAAAGCTAGTACTCTAATAAATTAATGATTTGGTGACTGCCCGTTGGTCTAGTGGTCGTAACTGCGACTGGTTAGCGTTAGTCGTGGGTTCGGACAGTGTATTGGGTCTTTAAGTCACTTGGGTCTGGTTTAGTCGCACTTGCCAGGGTTTGTTCTTCAATAGGGAGTTTCTACCGTCCCTCGGAAAGCGCGTATAGCCGTTGGTCCTGGCTGTCAATTATTGATCTTTGACAATGGCCCGAAAGTCTTATCGGTATTGTACTACCCAGTACTAACTGGGTGATGGAGGTCGGATAGACAGTCACTCCTAAAACATACTGGTATTCAGCTGTATCCAGTTACTAGCTGTTCCACGCGGTTTCACCCACGCTGCTCAGCACCTGTTGGTCGTAGCGTGATGCTATATAGCCTATAGCCTTCCTCAAGAAATGGACTATCCAACACTAAAAGAATTTTCCAATTCCAACCAGTAGTCCCTGAGATTAGCGCGTTGAAACAAACAAACAAACTCTTCAGCTTATAATATTAATTAATAATTAATATAGATACTGTAAGATACCCCATCGTACTTTGGAAATGGCTGGTCAGATGTTGATCTCACCTGTGGTAGTTTGACATAATAGTGTCCTACGGTACTGGCGGGCCCCAGCGGTGACAGCTGCCATCCCCAACCGAATGCGGCGCCATCTTGTGACACCTGCTGGAACACACAAAACATTTGCAACATTCATATTAATGCTATAAGTGCAGGTCAGTATAAACTTGGGACGGAATTGCAAGGCATTTTCTTCTGCTTAGGTTGCGGGTAGTTTCTGCAGGTTGTTCGAAAGACATACCACTAACATAAAGCGTGGTTTTTAGTGAGTACAAGTCAGATACTCCCCCCCGCTCCCCCGCCCAGAGCGGGGGAAGTTATTTGAAGATTACCCATCTGCAAAAAAAGGTATTTTATCTCTATCCAACGTTAGACCACAAGATACAGATTCCAATATACCCCAAAAATATCTCCCTCGTAGTTATCCGGAGAAGCGATGCGAATATTATAACTATAATATATCATATAATTATATCATCAGACATTAAAAAAAATCTCGTGCCGCGATGTTAAACAAACTCCTCCGAAACGACTGGACCGATTTGTATGAAATTTATTACATACGAAGAACACGTAGAGACTTATCACTTTGCGTAATTATTATAATTGCCAGATATTTAACAATGAAACGCGAATTTTCTCCATCAGAGAACACACTTTTCGTACAAAGGAACCTACGAATTAATAACCCACATGAATTCATCTAAATCACTAAACCATGTTAACCGGACGTGACGTAAGCGTTCCTCTGACATAACTGAAGAAAGCTAAGTAATGGATATAATAAATAGTTGGCTATCAATTACAATTAGCTTGTAACCGCGGGCGATGGACCGAACTAAACTGTTCGTCATAAATGTGAATTTGTTATTCTATCTACAGTTATCGTCACGATGTGAAAGAAAGAAAGAAAATTGCGTTTATTCAGCACTAGCTTTTGCCGCGGCTTCGCTCGCGTTATTTTCGGGTTAACACAGTTCCCCTTTCATGATTTGCAGGTACCTGCTACCTGTAGTGTTTGTCCTTGCGCTTTATTTATTCTCATAGCAATGCTAAGTTTTCCTTTTTCTTCCAAGAGGGAAGAAAAAGGAAAACTTATTACTCACTTTAAAAATAAATAACCTATTTCCCTCATTACTCACTTTAAAAATAAATAACCTATTTCCCTCATTACTCACTTTAAAAATAAATAACCTATGTCCGTCTCCAGGGTCCCAACTATCTCTGTACTAAAATTCATCAAAATCGGTTCAGCCATTTAGGCGTGTAGACTATATAATTTAGCGCGGGCGAAGCCGCAAGCGAAAGCTAGTTTTAAAATAAAAGCCCTGTAAAAGTTTCTTTTCTACTTGCAAAATAAACATCATTTATCATTCAGTTCGCAGGGTTGGCCCATAAAGATTGTATTCAGTTATTCACGCGTGTTTGGTGTGCGTTCTTATTTAAAAATAAATTTTCTTTCTACTAAATGTGGATGACATAGTCATATCGTCATTTTCCACTATGTAGTTTTTATAGGAAGTCGGTTATTTTTTTAATCTTTTTTTTTAAATAAAAATTCGGCGTATTGTGTCACGTCTACACCGCACGCTGGTGTTAGCAACTCGGGTGACAGATGCAGGCAAAACCGCGAAAGTTAGCTAGGGATATCGATATCTCCGTAAGCAATATTTGTGCCAATCAGAGCCATAATTCACTTTAAATATGATCATACAACCACAAATATATTTAATTTTGTGGTTATATGATCTACTAGCTGCGCCTCGTGGTTTCATCCGCGTAGACCAGGTTAAAAGGAGACTATGTAATAATCTAGGTTAAAAGCTATCTAAATACCATTTTCCATCCAAGTGCGTTAAGCCATTTGAGCGTGAAGGAGTAAAACACACAATCATACAAACCTCGCGTTTATTTGTTTATATTTAGTACTAGCTGTTCCACGCGGTTTCACCCACGCTGCTCAGCACCTGTTGGTCGTGGCGTGATGTTATATAGCCTATAACCTTCCTCAAGAAATGGACTATCCAACACTAAAATAATTTTTCAATTCCAACCAGTAGTCCCTGAGATTAGCGCGTTCAAACAAACAAACAAACCTTTCAGCTTTATAATATTAGTAAGTATAGATTTTAGTCGCAACCTTTATTATTTACATATTATTATAATTAAAATATATCTAGTAGGACCTGTAGGCCTATACAGGGTGTCTAGCACCATCTCTTTCCCTCAGTGGAATAAGTTCTGCTTTAAGACGTCATGGTAGGGTAGCTGAGCGCTCAAGCTCTGTTCGGGTGATAATGGAGAAATTTATCTTAACCAGGTGTTAATATTGGTGGTTTATGCAGAAACCATGCTTTGCCTATTTAGGGCATGAAAATATAATTGCATTAGTAAAATAATGCGTAATTAAGCTAAACATACCACATTTAAAAAAAGAATCCGTAAGCCAATTTAAAGCAAAATTATTAAAAAAAACTATATTGCTTACAAAACTACACATAATACCTTAAAATTACATTTTATTTTGCATGCATTCTTGTACAGACGCCTGCAGGTCAAGCTACCCGAAACTGACAATTTTTCCCAATGAACCTTGAACCTAATACTTTAGAAATAAAGTCGAAAATCTATCAAAGAAATCTGACAGATTGTAGGTAGCTTGATGTGCAGGCGTCTGTACATTGTAGAAGCAATTTTCTGTCAACAATTTCAATGCAATGAAAGTTCGCTTAGATTTCAATTTCTTACACAAATGTCTTGATAATGCAAGCAGACTCAGTCTAAGTAATCTCTGCCACTATATCCCAGCCTGAAAATCGAAAGCTAGTTTCCGCAATCCATGTGACTTACAAAACTACACATAAATAATATACTTCCTGTTACCCGCGACTTCGTAATAGATTCACGGTTTGCCTGGCCACATAACCGTTCTATTTTAATCTATGTATTGACAGTTGTCATTTGTGAAACAGTTGAGGAATGTGTACGTAATGCCATATTGCTCACCTCACTAAGTTCTTAGCGTAAGAATATAATAGGCCTAAGTCCTTCCTCAAGTTGAAATCTATTTCTTGTCAAATTTCAATACGATCTGATTAGCCGTTTAGTCGTGAAAGGGAAATGCAAACAAACAGTTACTTTCATATCCTTACTTTATATTATAAAAGCGAAAGCGTGTTTGTTTGTTTGTTACGTCTTCACGCCTAAATGGCCCAACCGAATTGGATAAATTTTGATACAGAGATAGTTGGGACCCTGGAGACGGACGGACGGACGGACATGGGATAAAAAGTAATAGGAAAAGGGGAAGAAAAGTGGGAAAAAGAGAAAAGAAAATGGTGAAAAAGAGGGAAGAAAAGTGGGAGAAAAATGGAAGAAATGGGGAGAGAAAGATAATTTATTCTCGATCATAACGCGGGTTGAAGTCAGCATTAGCCCAAAGTAACTATGCCACGCGGACGAAGTCGCGGGCGTAAGCTATTTACAATATAAGTATAGATACCTTCCTTATCTCTTGAGCCACATACCTTTCCATCTACTACTACCATTCCAATGGACCGCGGAAGCAAGCGAACACTCTCGCAAGTGTGTGTCCTTATATGTGCGTAAAATCTTACGAACTGGACTGGGTAAAAGTGGTTAAGCTGGAAAAAACGACGCGATCGAAAGTGGCCGGGCCTTAGTTTTTATTAGAACGTATTAATTCATATATAGAGGTGGAGTTTTACTTGTATATTGTGGGATTGGTGTAGTTTTGTGAGGTTTTTGTTGTGTGGGACTAGTGTATTGGTATTTAGAGAAAAGTGTGGATACTGATATGAAAGTTGATAATATAATGCGAATATATCTGTCCCCAAAGCGGCTGCCTCGCCACCGTGGTTGCGGGTTGTTTGAAATACCGCGGCCCCGGAACATAAGTGGGAAAAGAAGGAGCATGGGTGGGTTTTAGCCAGTAAAAGTCTGACATCCTATAGATCTGACATCCTAGATTTCCCATCCGCAAAAAAGTGGTTTGCCTCGCAATGTTAGTAAAGTTTGCCGCAGCAAACACTGTCAATTTTTATTACTTGGCTCGCGAGGTTGTCGACAAGTGGGCTGTGGTGTCAGCGATCATTGTGCCGATAGTCGTATCTGCCAATGGCTTTATTGCCAAGAGCCTCGACCAATACCTGAGGAGGCTCTCGTTAGGCAGCTGGATCAAGGGCATGGTACAGAAAGCGGTACTCCTGGACATGGCTCGTATTGTTAGGAGGTTCCTTTCTCTGGAGCCCTGACCGCCGCTAGCTTGGACCCTGTTTCCGATACCGGTGGGCTACTATTTTTATATTTTTACGAAATGAAATATTTAAAAATTTAATTATATGTGGAGAAAACAATAAATGAACGAAAAATGTCAATTAAATGCAATATTAATAAATCAATTATAAATTATTATTATGTCAGACTATAATGAAAGTGAACGGCCCAATAATACTAATATACACTCATCAGCGATTGCTTCCACATACTAGCTAGCTACTAGCCAATTAATTATGATGGATCGCTGAAAGTCACTGTATTAAACATTGCGACACGTCATAATTATCGCTTGCTGTGGTTAAATGGCTTATTGGTTCAGCTGTTAAGTCGGTGCTACCGCTTCCGACATAGGTTTGATTCTAGATTCTTATTACTTGACTGTTAAAGATCTCCCATCATTATGCTCCTGATGAAGCTCTGGTGGTTGATAAGGTCATGCACATTTAAATGTCTCGCTGATAGTGGCAAAATGGTCGAGCTGAAAGAGGCTGATCCATTACATTATGTTCGTGAACGGGCGCTGTCACTTGGGACTGGTAATCTTTTAGCTGCCACGGTTCATTTTTAATTAATTTAGATTTATAAATTGAATTTTGCTTGTACTCTGGATGCTCTTACTGTGCACGTCTTTCTACATCGTTCTCACATGTTTATATAATCTCAACATGAATTATGTAAATACGATTTTGTAATAATATTCTAATTTAAAAGTGTGTTCATGGAGTTTCTTGCCTCTTCTTCTCCATACAGATCAACGCTTTGGAATGGGCAACTACAGTAGATACTTTATAAGTTATTATGTGTTGTGACCGGGACTGTGGCTTCAACATTTTGTTTCTTGAAATTCAAAACTGCCTGTAATGGTCTAATTAAAATAAATGCTTTTGAGTTAGAGTTTGAGCG
The DNA here is from genome assembly GCA_958449745.1 of Ochropleura leucogaster. Classification (NCBI taxonomy): domain Eukaryota; kingdom Metazoa; phylum Arthropoda; class Insecta; order Lepidoptera; family Noctuidae; genus Ochropleura; species Ochropleura leucogaster. The sequence continues at coordinate 9,434,806 of OY288226.1, forward strand.
TTTTCCAATTTATTTGAGTGCCAAGGTCTTCTTCAAAAGTTCTCTATTAATTGCTCGTCATGTCAACGCCACCTTCTTTCGGGCCATAGGTAATCATTACTTAACCGAGGTTGCGGGTTGTTCGAAAGAGATACCGCGGCCCCAGAACGTAAAGGGCGATAGAAGGAACATGGGTGGGTTTTAGTCAGTACAAGTCTAATACTCCGCCCTGAGCGGGGGAAGTTATTTGATGATTTCCCTTCCCCCCCAACAAAAAAAGTCATTACTTAAGAGCAAATATTTTTTTAAGTCGGTTTTTTATATTGTTTTGTTCGGTATCTCACACAAATTCTTGTCGAGCATTCATTTTTCTTGTGTAGTCAGAGATATTAGCATATCGTCACAGAAGCAAAATATAGCTTCTAGCACTAGCTTCCGCCCGCGACTTCGTCCGCGTGGCATAGTTACATATTTTGGGCTAACGCTAACTTTAAACCGAGTGATGATCGAAAATTAAATATCTTTCTCTCCCCTTTTCTTCCGTCTTTCTCTCCTTTTTCTCACTTTTTTAGTCTATTTCCGTCTCCAGGTCCTAACTATCTGTGTTCATGAAAATCGGTTTGGCCATTTAAGTGTGAAGACGTAACAAACAAATTCACTTTGGCTTTTATAATATTAGTAAGGATTCATGTGGGACCCCTTCGGATGTATTCCCTTTCGTATTTAAAAGAATTTTTAAAATCAGCCCACAATCAACGGAGAAATCGTGTAACAAACATACAAAAATACACTTAATTGAGATCCCTTTTCTTTATTTAAAGTCGGTTAAAATAGGGCTAGGTAGAGAGAGGTAATGAGGTAATCACATAAAATAAATGTAGGAAATATTTAACTACCTACGTATAATGACGGTATACCTCTTCGCAATCACTTTAAAACTTCGTTTAGCAACAGTCATAAAGAGAACTTAATCTTCTACAATTATATTGGCATGTTAATGACTGTAAATGCTCTTACATAAGTTCGAAGTACTAAATAACATAACATCACGCCCGTATTCCCAAAAGGGTTAAGTAGAAATGTACCTGACACTGCTGATAATACAGTCAGTTTTCACAGGTTATGCTTAGTCCTATGAATAAGGACCAAGCCTATTCCCACCAACAGGGTACAGTTCTAAACTTCGTGGCTAATGAAAAAATCTTGAAAAACCCAATAACACTTTCCCTGCCCCATAAATAGAACCCAGAATCTCATACTCAGGGGTCGCACTTACGATCACTAAGCCAATCGAGCCAGTAGTAATTTCGGAATACATTGCTATTTTTAACCGACTTAAAAAAAGAAGGATCAAATCAATATTTTTTTTTTTGTGTATTCACCGGTTACTCAAAGACACCTCGCATTCAGCTGCCTATCAAGAACCTGGGTAATTGGTGGAGACAAAAACCCTATTAGAGCAAGAGCCCGTGAACTCCAGACCTTCATTATTTTATAAAAGCTGAAAACTTGTCAGCGCATGCTCCTAACACAGGTAAGAACGATGGACCATTATGAAGTTTGGGCTACCCTGGCTTTGGCAGGTAAACGGTACTAAAGATGTGTAAAATACCGAACTAAATTCATCAAATTATAAAGTCAACGAAACCGACAAAAATCACCGATTTCCGAAAGAAAAATTACTTTCCACTAGTTCTTTTTTTAAAGTCGGTTTTAATTTTTTTATAATAAATAGTTGTAAGTCCTATGAGCCTTTGACTTGGCTTTACATGCCGTTTACAAATATTTCTCTGTACCAACAATGTACCCAAGAGATTGGACGCGTAACCACGGTTAATAGCGACTGATCCCTATTATTGCTATTTAAACAACTATACGATACCATACATTACATAAGAATTTCCTACTAAATGGACTGGTAAAAACTGACTAGCTTTACAAAATAACTGTTGTTCTCAATAAAGAAATATAATATTGATGAGACAAATCCTTGTATTACGAAAGTGTCATTAAAGAAAAGACTTCAATTCTCGTATCGGTGTCATTTCGTAAGTACCGTACCATTTATACGTCTTCATTTAAATATAAATACCATTCACTTATGTGTACATACCCATGCAGTATTTTACATACAAACAACACGGCCTTTCTATTGCACAACTGATAGAATTTAATATTAAAATAAGAAGATTTTACAACACTGTGGTAGGGTCGACGTAACTTGAATTGGTATCGATATAAATACATCAAAAACAGTCTAAGCAACACATTACAAATTTCAATATTAAAATTCGTTTGTATAACACAGTACCTGCTACCTGCAGTTTTTACCCTTGCGCCTTTATGATTTGTAATAGCAACGCTAAGTTTTCCCTTTTCTCTCGTGCTCCCTCATATCCCACTTTTTTTTTTAATAAAAATTAGCCTATGTTCGTCTTTCTCTCTATCTCCGGTTCCCAACTATCGCTGTACCAAAATTCATCAAAATCGGTTTAGCCATTAAAGCGTGAAGAGGTAACAGACAAACAAACAAACTCACTTTCGCTTTTATAATATTAGTAAGGATAAGAAAGAAGAACTTAGAACTTTACTATTAGAACTTATTTATATTATTTTAATGCTTTTTTTAAATTAAACAACATTTTTGTGCGAATGGACGGACATAAAGCCTTAGAAAATATTTGACGTAATTTACAGCGTTCATGTTACCATTTACAAAAACGAGCTCAGTTCGTTTGTTCTTCATAATACCCGCCCATACCATAACTGTTGATCCGTTGTATAGATGCACTTCCTGAACGCACCTCAGTCTTTCAGTATTTCCAGGACGACGGTACACTCTTACCCTTCTAGTATTAGGCTTGAACCCAAATCGAGACTCATCGCAAAATAAAATGTTATCCCATAGTTCCCGGGTCTTCAACTGAACGAAACGAAATTTAAATCTTGTATTAAACGCACACTATGCAGGCAAGCATATTATAAGTTGGGGGATTATATTGATGATAAAAATGCTTGGCTTAATGCTAGTCCTGCTCCACAAGCATAGGGATAAACTCATTGGTTAGTATCCGAAGCTATAGTGGAAGCTGCAGAAGATTGTAAGACTATCTTTGCAATGTATAGAATCAATTCTCTAGTATTGTATAATTATTAAGCCCATATGTGAGTGCTATGTATTATCATTGACTTGACGAAGCCCTGGTGGTTGATAGTGTCATGCTCACTTAAATGTCTCACTGATGGTGGCGGGTGTGTCGGGTCATTTAGCTCCCTTCAAAATGGTCGAGCTGAATGGGGCTGATCCATACGTCATGTTCGTGAACGGGCGCTGTCAGTTGGGACTGGTCATTTTTTAGCTACCACGGTTCATTTTTAAACTTATTTAGATTTAAAATTAAATTTTGCTTTTTATTTACTCTGGACGCTCTTACTGTGCACGCCTTTTTACATCGTTCTCACATATTTGTATAATCTCAACATGAATGATGTAAGGGTGAATATTTGAAGATAGACATATTCAGGATGCGTAAATTAAGTTCAAATAATGCTTTCAATCACACTTTTTTTGGATTCAATGTGTAGTTTATAGTGCAGATTAACGTAATAAATTAAACGCACAGTATTTTAATTGCTGTATAGGTCAGAATCTGAAGCCTAAAATTTTCGTCGAACGGTGATGAGATATGAAACATACGGTAATTAGCATTTAAAAAAATGGTAATTGTGTTTCGTTATTGGTAATTAGAAATAATATGAATAATATACTTGAATCACCTGTTTATTAATTATTTAGTTGACAATAAATGACATAAAACTATTTAGCGACGTGATTGTATTAAAAAAAAAACACTTAAAACTCAACCGGCATTCTTAATTAACAATAACAAGTCTAGTGGTTCCAATAAAATCAACTAAAATATATTATAATTGAAATCCGAATCTGTATCACTTTCATGGCCAGGAACTGTGCAGGTAGTCTCAGATGCAGTCTCATGTGGATCTGCAAAATCATCATCACATGATCCAATAACAGGCTGGGCATCAATTATCTCATTTGCGCTTAGCTGTGATGTAGATTGAACGTTCAGAAAAATTCATATCACTATACCACTAGCAGAAATATTATACTGATTTACCATATTTTCACCATTGAAAATATATGACCCTAACATACCCATGTATGTTAGGGTCCAAGTGTAACTTATTATCAGGTTTTAAATCAGACAGAATTTTAACAGTGGTTTCGTTTCTTTTGCGTTTTGGTTTTATTAAAACATTACTTTTAAAGATTTTAATAGGTCTGTTCATCGGTGTAGTTTTAGCTATTATAGTTGTGGTCGTATCAATTTTGGCTTTAGCCAATGTTTCCTCCTTCGACTGTTGCTTTTTCCGAGGCATAATTACTCTGAAAATAAAAAAATAATAATTACGGAAGTGTCAGTTCACACCAAACGATCACTAATCGTTTACGCATTTGTAGTAAAAATTCGACCTTGGGTTGGCCTAGCGAAGCAATGAGTGTCAATATAATAAGAGGCCAGCTTATATTGGTACTAATTACCATTATCAATTGCTCATTACCGTTTGCTAAAATACGAACGGGGAAAATGGTAATTATTTAAATGGTAATTATATATTTGTACACTTTATCACATTATACGTTATTTAACGGAGTTAATAATTTTGGAACTTAATCAAAGCAAAAAGTAACCTATAGCGACTATTAAAAAGCTTAAAAATGATTAATAAAAATAATAGACTTACCACGGGAAACTCGAACGGTAAGGAGATTTTTGTTTGCCAAACACGATTTCTGGGCGGTTAAGGTATGCTAGAATTGGCGCCAAAACATTCTTTGACGTGTGACCCGCACGAGACGAGACGCGGAGCTGAGCGCGATCGCCGAGATATTGCACTTTAAGTAACACTACATTACGCAGAAAAATAATCCTGTGACTGTGTGGACAAATGGTAGTGAGTACAAAGTGTTGGGACAATTTTCAAAGGCATTAAAAATTATCTGAAAGTGTTCTTTAATGTATATAGTTTTGGTAAATGGTAAAACGTGTTGTGTACTATCTAAATTACTACTTAAAATTACGTTCTTTAAGGTATATTTATTACTTTTCGAGCATGAACTGCTAAAATTCGGAAATTGGGACACGAATGGTGATGAGATTTGGGGAACGTTTATAAAGATAACTTAGTTGTTTATAGCAAGAGGAACATATTATGTACATCTGTATATAGTGTTGAAACTATGTTTTATGTGAAATAAAAAAAAACATAACATTATACCTCATAAAGTAGTTATTTGGGGAGGGCCGCGTGATATGCACATGTTCAAAGAATCACCCGTAAACACGATTTTGTAAAAATATTATAATTTAACACGTTCACTGCGCCATCATTTTCAATGAACTTTCATCTGGTGCTTTGGAGACCTAAAAGATCTCGAAACTAATCTGCCCTTTGGTGCGTTTGAGACCTAATCAGTCTCCTAAAAATACAGTTTTGAAAATAACTTATATCTTCGAGAAAACCAATGACATATATTTTAAAGTTTATGTGGGTGAAAGATAGCCTATTGCTCTATATTTTGCTAGGTTCGCACGCAGTTATGACAGTTGAATAAACTACAAATACCAAAAAAAAATTAGGCATCGATTGTATCTCGTACCGCAACCGAAGATAGTTCAATATGTGTAGTAAGTAGTGATGGGAATAAAATAATATCTCAGTTGTCGATTGAAAAAGTTTTATTAAATTTTTATATTCAATTCTTTTTTCAATATAATCAATCACAACAAATCAATATAAAACAAAAACAGGATTAATTCCTAGTGCGGAGAATTGTCTTTAATAAAAAATAAAAAATTCAATCAATCAAAATCTGAATCACTGTCATTATTAGCCAATGGGGGGCAAATTTGAATATTATCCAAAAAATTTATTTTACTGGACGATGTAGCGTTATAATCCGGTGTTGATTTTTCGTTGGCAACCTCACCAAAACAAATAGATTTCTACACTTTTTTCTTCTAAAATCACTCATTGTTAATAAAAAGTAATCAACACGTACACGACGTATATACGCGAGTGTTATTTCCAAAACGTGCGTGCGACCTCCCACGTCGATGCTAGGACAACACTAACACGAGTCACGGAGCGCCCGCGCCGCCCTCCCTTCCTCTCTTGCGTCTACGAGGCCTATGATTCCACGAGTATCGACATATCTCCTAACGCAAGAAATGAAAATAATTATAGTACTGTGCGTTAGGGACCTAATCCATCTCTAATTTATTTTTTAATGTCTTTAAATTCAGTTTTAAATAGAAAGGAAATATGTATATTTGTCTTATTCATACATAAAGAACTTTACAAGTTAGATCCTCCCGCAAGGAGTGAAACAACACGATTTTATTCAACGCACAATAGAAAAGTCCTGCAAGAGATCTGATAGATCTCGTAATGCAGCGAACGTGTTAAAAGAGTGTCCATGGAGTTTCTTGCCCATTCTTCTCCATAGAGATCAACGCTTTGGAATGGGCAACTACAGTACTTTCACAAGTTATTATGCCTTGTGACCGGGACTGTAGATTCATTTTGTTTCTTGACTTTCAAAAGTGCCTGTAATGGTCTAATTGAAATAAATGATTTGATTTGATTTGATTTGATTTGTCCATGTAATGTGTTCCCTACACCATTCATTTCGAGCGCGATTTGCGTGACGTATCGGTGAGCACCTAATTGGCCGTCGCGCTCGAAGGCTAGACTATTGTATTGTTAAATGCATTTATCGATCAATAATATCAGAGTATCGCATAATGTTGTATCGATAAACTATTGCTTGGACCGTGCATCACTATAACTCTATGACCTGTTGCTTCTTAGTTACGGCCTATTAATTGTTAGTTATGTAATCTAAGTAAGATGAAATACGGTCAAGTAAGATTAGATGTTATGTTACAATACTTTTACGATGTAATGGGCAAAGTAAATGTATCGGCAATTCGATATAACTTTGCTGCAATGATTGGCAATTAATTATTAAAATTAACGTAAATTCATTATTTATTAGACATGTCAGTTCAACTTCGTTTCTTCAAATGAATACATATTTAGAATTCATTCTTAGCAATTGTGCACATTTTAAAAATAAACGAAATTCATATAAAAAATAAAATAAAGCACAGTTTAATATTAATTAACTGTATTAACTTATACTATACAGTGTAATTTAAGTCTAAGTTTCTGACATTCAAAAGAGCTTGTAACTGTAAAAAGGGCTTGGCAGATTAGATGACGATTTGAAATCGGTCTTAGGAATGTATTATCTCATTCTTTACATACCTCTTGTACGTTCAAATCTACACCACAATAATATTATTCAACACTTTAAACGACATTTTATACTTTAAGTCCTTACTTATATATATATATATATATAATATTATAAAAGCGAAAGTGAGTTTGTTTGTTTGTTTGTTTGTTTGTTTGTTACCTCTTCACGCTTTAATGGCTAAACCGATTGTGATGAATTTTGGTACATAGATAGTTGGGAACCAGGAGACGGACATAGGCTGATTTTTATTTAAAAAAAGTGGGATGTGAGGGAGAAAGAGGGAAGAAACGGGAAAACTTAGCGTTGCTATTACAAATCAATAAGGCGCAAGGAGAACTGTGTTACCCCAAATTTAACGCGGGCGAAGCCGCGGGCGAAAGCTAGTTATAAATAACATCAACTCCTGTATGTCTAATCTTAACATAATAAAGCTCTTAGCAGGAAATAGCAGAACATCGAAAGGCTTTCACTACCGGAAGTACATAGTATAATAGTTTACTGGTCCATACATTATGTAATGTGCAGTCGATATATAATAAATACCATATATGTAGGTATGCGTTGTAAAAGTAAAAGGTGTCGGTGTGTTCATTTAGTTTTCAAGTTAATTGAATTACTTTTTGAGAGAGTTATATAAAAGTTATAAAGATGAAGTTAAAATAAAGTAAAGTAAATCATCGTACAGGAGAGTTATTTTTTTATTTTGCAGATGGGAAGCGGCGCCGGTAGGTACAGGAGGGTTTTTTTTTTATTTTGCAGATGGAAATTTAACAAATAACGTTCCCCGCTCAGGGCGGAGCGGGGTGAGTGCCAGACTTGTACTGACTAAAACCCACCCATGTTCCTTCTATTGCCATCTCTTTCTAACAACCCGCAACCCCGGCAGACGATAGCTCTGGCAGACCCCTCTGCTTTGCTGACATATTTTTGAGGCGCGCGTGGAACACTAACGCGCCGTCGACACAGCCTGTCGTCAATAGACGGACCACAGGCCCGCATCTACGGTGGCCCTAGCAGGCCCCTCTGCTTTGCTAACATCTCTTTGAGGCGCGCGTGGAATACTAACACGCCGATGACACGGCCTGTCGTCTATACGGACGGTGGGCTACCCATTGCTCACCGTCAACATTCACCTTCAAGTGCGTAATTGAATTCAATGATTTTCCTATACCAAATAACAGATCTAAGAAACTAGTTGTTAAACAAGATATTCTAATAATCCTAGACTCAGTTTAGGTCTAAACTTTCTCCTGAGAAGGCTCTCCAAGCGAACGAATGAATGTATTGTTCCGTCTCATACAATGAAACCTGTTCTCATTCATTTCTATGTTAAACTTATTTTGATGATGTGAACTGTAAATCATGGTATCCTTACTAATATTATAAAAACGAAAGTGAGTTTGTTTGTTTGTTACGGCTTCACGCTTAAATGGCCGAACTGATTTTGATGAATTTTGGTACTTGAATTGAATTTTTTAATTTAAATATTAAGCTGTTTAGCGGTGTCATATTATTATTTCTCTTCAGTCTGAGAAGACAGATTTCAGAGAAACAAATGTAATCAGTTTCATATCGATTAATGACAAAAGTACTATGTGTTCTGTTATTTCAATTATCTGTAAGTGTATTGAAAAATGTTGTTTGATTCACGTGAAAAATTGTCACTGCTATTCTTGGCTCTATAACACCCTTGCTTCCTGGCTTGGGCGTGGCGTTAAATCTACCTCGGCCGCAATGACAAAGTTTCCTCACTTTATTTATCTATACTAATATTATAAAGCTGAAGAGTTTGTTTGTTTGTTTGTTTGAACGCGCTAATCTCAGGGACTATTGGTTGGAATTGGAAAATTCTTTTAGTGTTGGATAGTCCATTTCTTGAGGAAGACTATAGGCTATATAACATCACGCTACGACCAACAGGTGCTGAGCAGCGCGGGTGAAACCGTGGGGAACAGCTAGTGTATAAATAAAGTGAGTAAAGCTACTCTGTAATTTGCTAATTACACACGTTCCGCTCACTCAAATCGCGTCCTCTTGCTCGCATTTAACCTTAAATAAGAAACATTTTTACCGTTTTCCAGGTCATATTTTGGAAAAATTAAAATCATTTATTTGTTAAGTAACAGATCGATTTATAATATCACTTACCGTATTCGTGTGCTGCGACCAAACCGTGGATACAGTGAACACTAACCACAACCGGACCCACTGCAAACAAAACAAACAAAATGTAAGTTAAAAGCATAATGAAACGATGTAAAGAAGTTAGACAAAGATGCCAAAAACCAATGCTATTCCGTATATTGCCACCGCCTGCTGGAGTTGCGGGTTGTTCGAAAGAGATACCGTGGCCCCGGAACGTTAAGAGAAGAAGGAACATGGGTGGGTTTTAGTCTGTACAGGTCTGACACTCCCCCTGCTCCGAGCGGGGGAAGTTATTTGATGATCTCTCATGAAGTCATGCAGAACCGTAGGGATAAGGGCAGAAGAATGATGATGATGTTTGTTTGTATCGTTTTTATGTTCCATCGTAGCGTCTAAACTACTGAGCCGATTACGATGGATGCGTGCTCAATCGATTCATGTGACAGTTTTTGCGGTGTTTGTATAGTAATGACTTGTGACTCAAGTTATATGAAAACCGCAAAAACTGAAATCGATCAATGTGTTGTTAAATACAATTTTAGTGGTCGACTTATCTAAATAACCGGTTTTCTAAGATAGGGCTTCATGTGCTTATTCATGAGAACAGTTTTTTTTAAAGTCACAAAAATAGTTAAAGACAAAAACAACGTTGAGGACGAGTTTTTTAAATGATAAATGATTGAAATTATTTTGCAAGTAGGTTTTCACAAACACTTTTACATGTCTTTTTTTTTAAACTAGATGAGGCCGGTGTTTCGTACCCGACTACTCTGAGAAGAAACAGCCGAAACAAACTCAGAGGTCATAGTCTCTTTTAAAGTCCAGACAAAAAAAATCTTGGTCAACTTACATGAGGACTATGAAGATTAGTGTCTGAAGTGGTTTTTTTAAGAAAGCACCACACAGATTGAGTGGACCTGTCCAGTCAGTGCAAGCATTTGTCAGTTATCGTGTAGCTCGACTCATAACCCAAGGAGCTCAACGAAACGACGAACAATACCAAAAAAAGGACATTAGCGTAGGTCCCTAAATAGTACTCAACTGCCAGAATCGTCAAAAGCAAAAAAAAGTAAATAAAAGTTATGACCCACATGTTCCTCACATTCACAATAAAAAACTACAGACTAGAAAATATTTACAAAATTAAATTAATGAGATCATAATGAAATCATAAAATGTCACAATAAAAAAAAAAGTAAAATCAAATAAAAAAATAATAATAAAATAGGTATAAAACAAAGTAAATATTAATGTCAAATCATTAAATGTCAGTGTATAAAATAAAGGAATAAACAATAAATAAATGAAACAAAGAAAAATTTTGACACTGAGCAAATTAAATTGGAGCAGCTTAATCCCAAGCCTTTTTATCTTCAAGGTAAAAATTAATATTATAGTAAGCTTTATGTCTTTTGTAGTCTGTTGCTGGTGAGTTTAAATATTTTAGTTTTTTCTTATATTCATTTATTTATATTTAAGTTTACATTTTTAAATAATTCTAAAAAAATATATATAAAAAAAAACGATTCGTTTATTTAATTGTCTAGTACTTTAGTAAAAAAACAAAAATTATATTCGTAATTCAAAATGACATTAGTAATACGCGCGAAGCATGAAAATAATGAATTCGAAATCTAAATAGTAACCTTTTGATTCTGCGAGTGTACTGCCATTCGTAAGTATTGCGTCATCAAGCCATTGACCCCGACTGACTGACAGATATTTTATAAAGTAGACAAGTAGGTACTTAATGGATATAAAAATACCCTTTACGACGCCGCGCGCCGCCGTAACGTACTTGTTCTCCCCATAGCGATCTTTGTGTTGTTCTAGACCATATTTGGGAACCCTAGTAGGTTACGGAGATATTAGGGGTTAAAGATCTAACTTGTTCATAAGATTCTTTTTTTAAATCCAAGCTTTTAATCGAGATTCTTTTTTTTTAATGTTGTCCCACACTAGGAATTTCTCCTGTATCGTAGGTGCGCTTAGAAACATACAAACTCACTCAAACAGACAGACCCGAATCAACTACCTGAAGATAAGATAAGATAAGATAATCTTTATTTGTGCAAACATGAGTGTACATACATTTTAGCATGCGAGATGACAATTTATTAATGAGCTGTCATGTTTGGCCTATCAGGCGTACAAATATACATATAATGTTGTCAAAAACAGTTTAATATAGTACAATTCAATGTAATCCTTACTATTATTATAAAAGGGCAAGCGAGTTTGTTTGTTTGTTTGTTACGTCTTCACGCTTAAACGGCTGAACCGATTTTGATGAATTTTGGTACAGAGATATTTGAGACCCTGGAGACGGACATAGGCTTATATTTCTTAAAAAGATTGAGATATAAGGGAGAAAGAGGGAAGAAAAGGGAAAACTTAGCATTGCTATTACAATAAACAAGGCACAAGGGCAAAAACTAAAGGTAGCAGGTACATGTAAATCAGGAAAAGGGAACTGTGTAACCCCGAATTTAACGCGAGCGAAGCCGCGGGCAAATGCTAGTGTTTTAATATAATAGCGTAACCGAGCCTTACTTTTTATCGTAAAACGCGATTTTCCACCCCAAAAAAAAAGTTGTCCCAGTAATCATTTTTTTTTACTTTGATGTACAGACGCCTGCAGGTCAAGCTAGGTACCCGAATCTGTCAATTTTTTCCAATGAACCTTGAACCTTAACACTTTAGAAATAAAGTCGAAAATCTATCAAAGAAATCTGACAGATTGTAGTAGCTTGATGTGCAGGCGTCTGTACAAAATGCATGGTTGATGAATTCATGAAGGCTTACCTTGTAAAGGTCAAGTATCATGCAAGTCATCATAACATGATAGGTAACAAGGTGTGGTTATTACTAACATTATGAACTGACCTAGGGATCAGTAAATCTTAAATGTTAGATTATACAAGCCTGTCAGATGGAGAAAACTCTTCTTTTAGTTCACTGTCAGACAAGACTTGACGGTTAAAATGGCACAAGAGATTCTTACTTATATTTAACCGACTTTAAAAAAAGAAGGTTCTCAATTCAACTGTTTTTATTTTTGTAAATTTGTGACCCGATTTCTTTGTCAATTTTCAAAATTCTTTTTATAATCGTAAGAATAAATTTTATCTGCATTGCTTCAGTAGTTTAAAACTTATATATATTTTTCTTAAAATGTATCTATATGCTTATATTTTTAGTAGCAATCAACACTCGATATGAATCTGTGTATATGTGTACCTCTGTGTAAGATACCACCATACCACAACAAATCAGATAGAAATAAGAAAAACACACAAAAACATAATCATCTGCTTAGCTCTTTGCTTACTATGCTGGTTTGGGCTTCCAGTCTAACCAGATGCAGCTGAATTCCAGTAATTTACATGGAACGTCTGACCGCCACAACCCAGTTGATACTTGAAAAAATTCTTTCCTCTTTTCTTCCTTATTTCTCCCCTTTATCACTTTAAAAAAAATGCCTATGTCCGTCTCCAGGATCCCAACTATCTCTGTACCACAATCGGTTTGACCATTTAGGCGTGAAGACGTAACAAACAAACAAACTCACATTCGCTTTTATAATATTAGTAAGGTTTCCCAAAAACGCCCGTTCACCGAACAAAATGAACGCGATTACCACATGTTTACGGTGATCGCTTTGGTTAGGTTATCGCCCCCACATACGAACTACGCAATCAGTAATCACAAAGCACTTTATCTAGTTTTTCATCCCAATGGCTTCCCATTCTATTGTTTGTTGTATTTCCTTCATCAGAGATTACGGCCAGAGTTTTTGTAACTAGTTAACAACTTCCGTTACTTCTAACGTTTACACATGTACACATCATCACGCTTCTAAACCCGGGTAGCATAGACATAATCTTTGGTACCTAAAATGGCCGTTTTTGCCAACGTTGCGCCACACTAGGAAATACTCCTGTATCGTGGGCGGAACAAACAATTAAACTCACATACACAAACAGCCAGACCTCACATCTCAAACTTTAAAAAAAAGCCTATATCCGTCTCCAGGGTCCCTACTATATCTGAACCAAAATTCACCAAAATCGGTTTAGCCATTTAGGCGTGAAGACGAAAACAAACTCACTTTCGCTTTTATAATATTAGAATTAGCTGTCTCCTGCAGTTTCACCCGTGCCTTTGTTTACTGCCCTGCTCCCGTGGGTGGTAGTGTGATGTTACATAGCTTATGTTACTCAGTGAAAATAAAGCTTTCGAATGGCAAAACAAATGACTGACAAAGTCTAGTGACTTTGTCAGTCATTTTATTGATTATGCTTGTAACAGGATTTTTACCGAAACCTTATTCCACTTTTTCAAACTCACAATTCGCACACTTACCTAGTTAATTAAAGACTTTAAATTTTATTCATCATATAATTAAATTAATTACTAAATATATATAACCTATAAATATACACAAACTAATAATTAAAATATATACAAGTAAAATATGGAAAATTACAGGGCATCAAAAAATTCGTCCGCATCGCCGTCAACAGGTAAAGTGCCCAGAAGGCTGGCAGCATTACCGCGTTGGATAGCAATGCTTATTTTTTGGACAAAAGACTAGCTCAACTCTAAATACCACTTTTGTTCAGGAATCGAAAAAAACTTTTTATTTCATTTATATTTAGTATATTAAAAACACTCTTATAGGTTCTTGTGTATAATTTTACGCAGATAATTATTGTGATAATGGTTTTCCATCAGATACCACTAATCTATACTAATATTATAAAGCTGAACAGTTTTTTTGTTTGTTTGTTTGAACGCGCTAATCTCAGGGACTACTGGTTGGAATTGGATAATTCTTTTAGTGTTAGATAGTGCATTTCTTGAGGAAGGCTATAGGCTATATAACATCACGCTACGACCAACAGGTGCTGAGCAGCGTGGGTGAAACCGCGGAGAACAGCTAGTACTTTATAATTTCGATTTTCGAATTATTTCGAGTTGCGTGACTTTTTAACTAGGTGTGCGAATTAATTATAATTAACATTGTAAATATTCCGTTTCAAATGTTATAAATAATACTTGGTATACTTAAAATAATCAAAATATCTTGCTTACCATAGTGACGATATTGTCCGTATAGAATTTAACGTAGTCCTGTTTGTCTTCTCTTAGAAACTGAAACAATAAAAATAAGTTATTTTTTAAACGAATACAATATTAAATCCATCTCCCTAGCTTTTCCCTGTTGGGTAGTATTATACATGTCACAATGTCACCCGGGCTTTTTCTACCGCCCGATTATGTGCAGGCACCTCCCGAAACTTCCGTTACCCTGGCTGGAGGTCTTAATTTTTAAGGACAGACGACAACCTCCTTGGTTGAACTGCGAGATGCCATTAATAAAAAAAAAAAAGCACCTCCCGAAACTTCCGTGTCCTGCGAGGACCTACTTGAGGTGGTAGGCGAGGACGGCATGGCGCCTTTCCAGGCACTTCTCAATGAGGGGACTTTTCGCTACTATTGTGGCGTGCCCTAGACCAGCACAATTAGGGTCGCCACCTTCTTTTCCCAATTTCTATTTCTAAAGTATATTGGATATTAAGGATAGAGAAAAAAATTAACATCATAACAAAATAAAGTACTTTTTATTCCGCTTTAAAAATATATTTCTCGGTAGCTGGCGCCCGCGGTTTCGCCCAATATCGAAAAAAGTATCCTATGTGTTATTCCAGACTATAATCTAACTCTGTGCCGAATTTCGTCAAGATCCGTTCCGCTGTTTTGACGTGAAAGAGTAACAAACATCCATCCATCCATCCTCACAAACAGTCGCATTTACAATATTAACAGGATTATTGTTATGTTTTCACTTAATATTTCCATGGCATCTTTACATTCAAAATTAAAATAAACAAAAAAATATTCTGTCGTTCTGTTTTACGTCGTTTAAAAACAGAACCTTAAGAAATATCTGTCTGTTTTAAAAACCCAATAACACTTTGCATAAACTGGAAACCGAACCGAGGACCACATGCTTAACAGTCGCTCTTATGACCACTTTTTTTATTTTTCGGGTGGGAAATCATCCAATGACTTCCCCCGCTCTGGGCGGAGCGGGGGGGCATGTCAGACTTGTACTGACTAAAACCCACCCATGTTTCTTCTAATGCCCTGTACGTTCCGAGGCCGCGGTATCTCTTTCGAACAACCCGCAAGCCCGCAACCCTCTTACGACCACTCGAATTAAGAAGTAAGTAGTCAAATGAATCACAATCCACTTTAAAATGTGTGTGTAATGAACTTACACCCACTTCGTTAACAAATAGAAACGCGTCTTGTAATTAATCATTCGTTCGAAACAATGAACATATTGTCTATGGTCAGAATACCAAAACATTTTGGATACACTAGACAATGTGGTGTTATGTAACTGTCAGACATCAATTATTGTATCATTTCTGGTTGCCGAAGGCGGTACTCTTACATGGAAGCAGTATTTTTATCTTTTACTGGCTGGTGCCCGCCGCTTCGCTTGATATCGAAAAAAAGTATCCTCTATGTTATTCCGGACTTTAAACTACATATGTGCCAAATTTCATCAAGATCCGTTCATCAGTTTTAGAGAATAGCAAACATCCAGACATCCTCACAAACATTCGCATTTATAATATTAGTAGTCTTAATTTTGTTGTTTACTCTGTGTGAGACAAATTAATACTTTTACTTTCTATAATAAATAGCATTCAAAATATATATGTAATGACTTCGTTCGCAAAATAAAAGAATGAGTTACAAAATAATTCAATCATAACTACTACAATAAATGCGAAAGTTTATGGATTGATGTTTGTTATACAATCACGCCAGAATGGCTGAACGCGTCTGGATGGCATCTGACTCCCGGCCACCACAGATGCGGGCTTGTGGACGGTCAGCAATGATTAGCTCACCGTCCGACCGTCTATTGACGACAGGCCGTGTCGACGGCGCGCTAGTGTTTCACGCGCGCCTCAAAGAGATGTCAACAAAGCAGAGGGGCCTGCCAGGGCCCCCACGTGCCGGGGTTGCGGGTTGTTCGAAAGAGATACCGCGGCCCCGGAACGTAAAGGGCAATAGAAGGAACATGGGTGGGTTTTAGTCAGTACAAGTCTAACACTCGACCAAAGCGAGTTAAGTTATTTGATGATTTTCAATCCAAAAAAAAAGGATAGGCCGTGGACGTTTTTTTTCTATTTTTACTTACAAAAATATTTATGTGCTTACTCAGTACGCATAACTTACATAATTATAAAAACAATATACGTGACAGGTACATCATCAAATAAATGTATGTAATAGAACACCGGATTGTAGCGTTATGAGATAAATGAAGTGTTTCGAATTATGACAGTGTCATAACAGTTGTGTAATCTTGTGACATTAGTGTGTCATTTAACTGTCACTTTTGTAAACGAGATGTACAATCACGCACGGTAAACACTAACGCCCGGTTCCAATAAACAAAAAGCGATTTGTTTTGCTTACGGATAGTAGTAAATACTTTGCCATACGTCTTGTAGAATAATTATAATACTATCCGTAAGCAAAACTAATCGTTAAAACATTAGTAGAGCAAAATAAAAGTAAACTTATTTTTGCTCTACTAACCACACGGCTTTCATCAGCGTAAAATTATTATAAAAATATTATTTGGAACGAATTTTGTTAACAATGTCAAGGGTTAATTTTGTTTTACGGGTCCCTAATTATGTTCCTAAAATTAAAGTAGCTTTAGTTACTCTTCACTTATGTTATCTGCCGATAAAAATCATTTGTTTTATTTACGTTATATATATACTTAAATTAGCATTCAGTAAAAAGCTGTTAATTTGAAATTACAAACGGGGACAATATTGTGAAGGTTTTATATCTTTAATCAAAACTTATAGACAGTACAGGCTGGTTTGCAATGACGTCCGAATACTCAGGTTGTTTAAATAAAAAATAAAAAAAGTATGTGTGTCAGCTCCGACGCACAACTGGAGTTTACTCCTTAAGTACGAGTATCTAACCATACGCAAAAAGAGTTTATTCAATTGAAAAAAGATTAATATCTTAAAGGGTAAATCCACAAATTAATTAAAAAAAAATAGCAATATAAATACATCGACACTGATAGAAACAAACAAGCCCAATAACATATAGTATATAGGTATAGTCGCCTATACAGCATACCATATGTACGTCTTAATACACTCACAGCCAAATTAGAAAGTTGCGCACTAAAGGTGCGCACCAAAAACGTGACACATTTTCGTTACTTTAGTAGGTTTTACCCCTCGGATTTTTCTCATACCGGGCGCCTTATATATGAAAATCGATTCTTAAGGAGTAAACTCCAATAAACTCCAAAAACAGAATAGAATGGAATTGAAATGTTGTGACCTATTAAAGTCTATGGTGTTTCATGCTTCTTTTATTTATGGTTTAGTAATAGTTTATTTCGCTTGTCACAAAAATTAAATCTATAAAGTAAACCATTATTTAAAATGTTTAGTGGTTGTACAGCAGCACATAATGGAAAATCTACCAACTCCCAAACCAAGTATAGCTTGTATTTTGGTAGTAAGTGGTTCTTAAGATGAAGGACTTACCTATATAGGCATAACCTTACTAGAGGAATTCACTCCCAAAACGATAGGCAGATGATGAAACTGCACATAAATCACCCAAGTTTCCACAGAACACAAAACCCCCGAGGTTGCGGGTTTTTTGATAGAGATACCACGGCCCTAGAACATAAAGGGCAAAAACAAGGAACATGTGTGGGTTTTAGTCAGAACAACTCTGACACTCCACCCCACTCCGCCCAGAGCAGGGGAAGTTATTTGATGATTTCCCATCCACATAAAAAACAGCTACCGCAAACCCAGTATGTATTCACTATCCTTACTAATATTATAAAAGCGAAAGTGAGTTTGTTTGTTACCTCTTCACGCTTTAATGGCTAAACTGAATTTTACAGTTTGTACAGAGATAGTTGGGAACCAGGAGACGGACATAGGCTAACTTTTAAAAAAAAAAGTGGGATGTGAGGGAGAAAGAGGGAAGAAACGGGAAAACTTAGCGTTGCTATTACAAATCAATAAGGCGCTACCGAATTTAACGCGAGCGAAGCCGTGGGCAAAAGCTAGTCTAGTATATGTAAGAAACAATGTGATACAATTTACTAAAGCTCTGCTCTCTCTACTTTCCAGAGAAAGGGCAGCGCAAACGACAAGAGGGAGCGGAGAAAGGGATTAAAAACGCCGCGGTCGTGTCCCTTTCAACGAACCATTACGGACTTTCACACCGCTGGTCGTATTGCCAACAGAATGGGGTTGCCAATATAAATAGACGGGCCTGTTGGTCTAGTGGTTAGTGGCCCTGACTGCTGAGCCAGAGGTCGTGGGTTCGATTCCCACCCAGGACAAACTTTGTGTGATGAGCATGATTGTTTGTTCTGTGTCTGGGTGTGATTTATCTATAATAAATGTATGTTTTTATAAATTATATAAGTATGTATATCAGTTGTCTGGTTACCATAACATAAGCTCTGCTTAGCTTGGGATCAGATAGCCGTGTGTGAGTTGTCCCAAGATATTTATTTAAATAGGTACAGATAGGTTACAGATTTTTTCTTTTATTTCTCCTGGGCATTTAAACTCACATACACGAACACCCAGCGCAGATGAACAATCTGCAGGTCATACAAATATTTGTTCCGTGTGGGAATCGAACCCCCAACACGCAGTGCAGCAGTCAATCGTTCAGCCACTGCGCCAACCGTGCCGCCAAATAATACAAAAAGAAATAATATTATTTAAAAGATACGTTTCTATATAAGTACATGTGTTTTACAAACTACAAATAGACATAATCTAATAATAAAAAATATTATACTTAAGTAAAAAAATAATTACAGGGTTTCAATAGGAAAACTGCCTGCGAGGCTGGCAGCATTACCGCGTTGGATGGCAATGCTAATTTCTTTGCCCAAAAAACACCAGCCAGATATAGTACGGCCAACGAGAAGCGATACGAAAGGTCATTAACCTAAAGAACAACTGTGGCGTTGACAATCTAATATTTAGCCCTTTCCATCTTGTGCGTTTGTCGTAATGTCTCGTTCTCCCGGCAAAAACATTACAACGTTAAGACGGGTTCGCCAACATTCGGGCGGCCATTTTAGATGGGGTTTTAGCATGGGTTTTGTTTACATTTGGCATCGCTTCTCGTTGGCCGTACTATAGATAGATGGGTACTCGGATCCCATGGCCCTAGTGTTTCAACCATAAACGGTTCAAACACATGTTCTACCAATCAAATTGTGATATTTGCGCTGTTTGAGGTTTTCAGCCCCAACAGTAACCGCCCCAAGTTAAGAGAAAGAGTATTTGTACCAACCTGCTAATTCTTATAGCTTGTAGTACAAGCTAAAGCTTTTACTTTATCGTCCCTTGGCGCATGCGCGACAGTTAGCTGGCTACATTCACTGTCACTATACTGTTTTCGTATATCGTTGGCCGTACTTATATAAGTACGGCCAACGATACCAAATGTAAACAAAACCCATGCTAAAACCCCATCTAAAATGGCCGCCCGAATGTTGGCGAACCCGTCTTAACGTTGTCACGTTTTTGCCGGGAGAACGAGACATTACGACAAAGGCACAAGATGGAAAGAGCTAAATATTAGATTGTCAACGCCACAGTTGTTCTTTAGGTTAATGACCTTTCGTATCGCTTCTCGTTGGCCGAAGTGACATTAGTTAAATGTACCATTCCTCTTCAATCTAGAACGTTACCCCGTTTTTTTTTTAAAAAAAAACAACGTTTCCCCGTACTAGGAATTTCTCCTGTATCATGGGTGCGTTTACAAACATTTAAACAAACAGCCAGACCCGAAACAACTATCTGTAGGCCATACGCAAAAATTAAAAAAAAGAACTATTTTCAAATTCTAAAGGAAAATCGTAATAATTCACGTGAACATCAAGCATCTTGATAATGGGTTAATCAACTACCCAGACTTTTTAAAGTAAATTAAAGAAATTGCCTCAAAGTAATAAATTACAGAAATTAAGATGATTTCGTATCATTAAATCATTGAGGCTGTGAGTGAGACTTACTCTGTAGATTATGGTCATATTGTGTTGGTTATGGGCATGATTGCGATGTAACACGGCATAGGCAATGGCCTCGAAGGTATGTGATGTGTTGATGCTGTATTAGCAACTCTTTTCACATTATTTTGAGTTCTGTACCTCAAAAGGCACGAACAGAACATTGTTTTTGGAACGAAGTTCCTTATCGCGCGTTGTGAAAGGGAGCTAGACGGAAAAAATTCTTACGAAAAGTTGTCACGACACTTTTTGCTATAGTAAGCTATTGTAAGCTGTGCGGCGTCGCATGTTTCTCTGTCTGTCTCTCTCTCTCTCTTATAGAAAGCAAGCCAGATATTTTCATTTCTATAGGAACTTCGTTCCATCCGGGTGTCCCTTGACACCTCTAAATTTTATTTGTCCTATATCTTACTAAGTAAACATTTTTTTTTTTAATAGCGTTGCCGCACACTAGGAATTTCTCCTTTATCGTGGGTGCGTTAGCAAACAATTAAACTCACATACACAAAGAGCCGGCCCCGGAACAACTGTTTGTAGATCATACAAATATTTGCTCTGTCCGGGTTTGAGCCCGTAACAGGCAGCGCTGCAGTCGATCGCTCAGCCACTGTGGCAAAAGTGTCGTCATTATTGGATCCCTTATTAGATCACTTTTTTGTCCGTCTGTCTGTCGACTCCTTATATCTCGGATACGCGTGGAGGTATCAAATAGGGTAGATGACACCACCAATCAATTGATATAGTTTTTATGAGCTGTCGCGCTTCCCCCATAGATTTTGTATGAGACTCGCAACGATGACGTCACTAAGTTGTCAAGTCAATGATGCAACTATTTATTGATTTAAAAGCAACTAAAAATCGAACTTTATAGTTATTTTGAAATGAATGGAGTTCTCAGGTCTAGAATAAGGTGTTCTTTCAGAAAAATTGTGTTTTTTTAATTATTGGTTAATGGTGTCAACTACCCAATTGAAATTAAAACTATATACTCAAGTCAATAGTCTCTATGTGCTGTGCAAAAATCAACCCTCGAAGTCTACTCAGTCAAAAATGTGATGTTTATGTCGCAAGTTTTGTTCGGACGCTTCGGTGCGCGAGTTTGACTCGCTTTTCGCCGGTTTTTCTTTATCGTGTAGTTATTGCAGTGTGAACGTCTGTGTTCCTTGATTATTATAATCTTGATGTCTTCAAATTAAGGTAAGGTAAATCGGTTTGTTCCATGCAAGTGTGCTTCACGTCACGTTAGTTGCAGCAAAACGCAAGCCTATTTAGTTTAAAAATATGAACTTACTTGTCGATTTTTTATTCGAAAATACAAATCCTTATCCTTACTAATATTATAAAAGCGAAAGTGAGTTTTTTTGTTTGTGACCTCTTCACGCTTTAATGGCTAAACCGATTGTGATGAATTTTGGTACATAGATAGTTGGGAACCAGGAGACGGACATAGGCTAATTTTTATTAAAAAAAGTGGGATGTGAGGGAGAAAGAGGGAAGAAAAGGGAAAACTTAGCGTTGCTATTACAAATCAATAAGGCGCAAGGGGAACTGTATTACCCCAAATTTAACGCGGGCGAAGCCGCGGGCAAAAGTTAGTATCCATATAAAATTAAGTTGAAATGTTTCCGACAAACACAATCGACACCGTCGCAATATGATTAAATAAGAAAAAAATATCTTTCTCTCCCATTTCTTCCGTCTTTCTAACCCTTTTCTCACTTTTAAAAAAATAGCCTGTGTCCGTCTCCAGGGTACCAACTATCTCTGTACCAAAATTACCCAAAAACAGTCATACTAATTATCTAAGCACCTGGTTACTTTTCAGCCTAGTTATGTCCGTACGTTGCATGCGTTAATTAATATCATTAACAATAAAAATTAATGACGCAGTAAACACAACATTTCCCGCGTTATACGCTTTATTAGTTACCGTTAATTACTTACTTGTAAGCGTAATGTTACTTAGAAAGAACTTGAGTTAACTTAAGTGGGTTTTAAGTTGAACTTTCTCAGTTATGTAAGGCTGTCCCACGATTTATTATTGTTATGTTATGTTATGATGTAAGAATGTTGGTGATTGTGGTCTGATAATAATGTTATTATTGTGGTCAAATGTGTGAGAAGATTAATTTATATACGACTTTAAGATACTTTTTTGATGACTTAAAAGTCAATTTTACCGCATTTTGCCTTACTTGGACTGTACCTATGACAAATTACAAAACAAAAATACAAGCTTTTTTATTACTTGTTGACTATGAGGCACTTTAGCTAATTTCTTTACTTACACAACAATAAGCTTCAAATAGGATCAACAAATTCGTCTTCAACACTGTCAACTTTGTCTTGGTATGGACATGTAATGAGAAGGGATGAAGGACATATGACTAAAAGAGTAATGGATCTGAATGTTGATGGATGGAGAGCGAGAGGAAGGCCAAAGAAAAGATGGATGGATTGTGTAAGGAATGATATGAAGGAGAAAGGAGTCAATGATGCCGTGACGTCTGATATGAGACGTCACGGCGGTCTGAGAATGGAAGAAGAAAACGTGTTGCGCCGACCCCAAATAGAATTGGACAAGGGCAGGAAAATGATGACTGTCAACTGATAATGTCCCCAAGAGACTGAAAACTGTAGGCCTACCATGACGTCTTAAAGCAGAACTTATTCCACTGAGGGAAAGAGATGGTGCTAGACACCCTGTATAACTCTGTCTCTCCCACAGTGGAATAAGTTCTGCATTAAGACGTCATGGTAGGGTAGCAGTTCTTTTTATATTGGAAACTAATACATCTAAGTCATCTGCCTAGGGTTTTTCCAAATTTATTAGAATCAGTCTTACCGTAGACGGTTGAATACCAGTATGTATTTTACATGGAGCGCCTGCATATCTGACTTTCACGGTCCAGTTAGTGCTGAATAATACGGGACCACTTATTGGTAAGTCTTGTTAAAGTAACAGTAGAAATTATTTCTATACAATAAAAGTTAATTAACTAAGTACATAATATATCAAGAGAACAAGCTAAAACAAGAGAGCAATCATAAGAACAAGCTCTGCTTAGCTTAGGATCAGATAGCCGTGTGTGAGTTGTCTAAAGATAGTTATTTAAAAAAAAAAAAAAAAAATGTATATGATGAGTGTGTAGTTTAGTTTAAAATTTAGTTGTAAGTTAAAAAAAAATAACAACAAGCTTTTTATCACATTTAAATTATTATTAAAAAAGTTATACTTCTTTGGTGTAAAGAAAAAATACTTTGGTAACCCATCCATTTCCAAACCTTGGTGAGAGTTGCTTAACCAGGCTCCGTGTGCTAACCCATTCATTTCCAAACCTCGGCAAGGGTTGCTTAACCTGGCCCCCTGTGATAACCCATCCATTTCCAAACCTTGGCAAGGGTTGCTTAACCTGGCCTCCTGTGGTAGCCCATCCATTTCCAAACCTTGGCAAGGGTTGCTTAACCTAGCCCCCTGTGGTAACCCATTCATTTCCAAACCTTGGCAACGGTTGCTGAACCTGGCCCCTGTGGTAACCCATCCATTTCCAAACCTTGGTGAGGGTTGCTTAACCTGGCCCACTGTGGTAACCCATCCATTTCCAAACCTCGGCAAGGGTTGCTTAACCTGTCCCCGTGTGGTAACCCATCCATTTCCAAACCTTGGCAAGGGTTGCTTAACCTGTCCCCGTGTGGTAACCCATCCATTTCCAAACCTTGGCAAAAGTTGCTTAACCTGGCTCCGTGTGGTAACCCATCCATTTCCAAACCTCGGCAAGGGTTGCTTAACCTGGCCCACTGTGGTAACCCATCCATTTCCAAACCTCGGCAAGGGTTGCTTAACCTGTCCCCGTGTGGTAACCCATCCATTTCCAAACCTTGGCAAAGGTTGCTTAACCTGGCTCCGTGTGGTAACCTATCCATTTCCAAACCTCGGCAAGGGTAGCTTGGAATGTGAAATTGATTTAAAAGCTATGCAATAGCTTAATAAAAACACCAAAAGAATATTTATATAAAATAAAAATACTAGAATATACAACATGAACATACTTACTAGAACACCTATAACTAACTTCACGATGTCGCTGTGCGCGCAAATCACTCTCATCATTTTTCTCCATCGCGCCAAAAGAAGTATAACTTCAAAAAACGTTGCCCCACACTAGGAATTTCTCCTGTATCACCTTTACAAACGTCAAAACTCACATACACAAACAGCCAGACCCGAAACAATTATCTGTAGGTCATACAACTATTTGTTCCATGCGTGCATCATACAAATATTTGTTCTGTCCGGGTTTGAACCCACGACACGCAGCTCAGCAGTCGATCGCTCATCCACTGCGCCAACCATGCCGTCAAGATTACAAAAGACGATAAATAATTTGATAGCTTATCTGTATCGAGTTGATTTTCGCCATTTATCTTAATTAACAGAAAGATAACTATGACATATTTTGTTATTAATGTACTTTCAGATTCGTTCTTAAATAAGAGACAGTGAAATTGGAAAGGGAGTGTTTACTGGTCAAGTTAAGGCGATACCTCACTTAAGATGAAAGTGCCACGGTAGACTGAGAACTTAAATTTTTAACCGACTCCAAAAAGGAGGAGGTTCTCAATTCAGCCCGTTTGTATTTTTTTCCTTCGATGTATGTAGGTACAGCGATTACTCTGAGATTTTTCTTGATTTTTATTTAAAACGGTGTGAAATTGCGTATCGAATCTTCTTCCTTTATAATTAATACTAGCTTCCACCTGCGACTTCGTCTGCGTGGCATAGTTACTTTGGACTAACGCTAACTCTGACCCGCGTGATGGTTGAAAAAAAATATCTTTCTTATTATAAAATCGAAAGTGAGTTTGTTTGTTTCCTCACGCTTTAATGGCTGTACCGATTTTGATGAATTTTGGTGCAGAGATAGTGGGGACCCTGGAGGCGGACATAGACTAAGAAAAATGGACAGAAAGATATTTTTTTTCGACCATCACGCGGGTTAAAGTTAGCGTTAGCCAAAAGTAACTAATCCACGCGGGCGAAAGCTAATTTATAAATAAAAATGTTAAAATTAAATGTCTTAAAATGATTAAACGGAAAAATAATAACCGGAAAACCGATAATACCGTAAATCACAACGATCAATAAAACATCGTAATAAAGTCACCATTTCCGTATATTTCCGTGCACATACATACATACATAGCGTGATCGGTATACATAATTTCTCCGGTTGACAGAGCGGTGCGAATTATCGTGTTTATGCCGTATACAGGCACATTTGTTATTTGGCATTATGATCCTTGTCGGTTAAGTGAGGTTATGAGTTATGAGTGGAATCGAAACTTCTAGAATTCAATGATTCTACTGACTTTATCGTTGAGTTGCCCTGCCTGGGTTGAGGGTTGCTGTGTGTATCGTGGGTGAGTTTACAAACATTTAAACTTACATACACAAACATCTAGACCCAACAACTTATCTATAGGTCACTAGCTTCCGCCCGCGACTTCGTCGGCGTGGCATAGTTACTTTGGTCCAACGCAATTTTTTTCTTCCCTTTTCTCCTACGTTACTCAGTTTAAAAAAAAATAGCCTATGTTCGTCCCCAGGGTTCCAAGTATCTCTGCACCAAAATTCATCAAAATCGGTTAAGCCATTAAGGCGTGATGAAGTAACAAACTCACTTTCGCTTTTATAATACATATTAGTAAGGATTACCCCTTTGTGAACGGTCCGATTCTTTAATGTTCTTATTAACTGATTTTACAGGATACATTGTCTTGAAAATTTTAGTTTAACGGACTATTTTTTTTTATAGTTTGATAAGGGGAGAAAGAGGGAAGAAAAGGGGAGCGAAAGATTTTTTTTCAAAGTTAGCGTTAGCCCAAAGTAGTTATGCCACGCGGACGAAGTCGTGGGTGCAAGCTAGTCCTACTATACATATATACTACTAATATTATAAATGCGAATGTTTGTGAGTTATGGAGGTTATGGAGGATGTATGGATGTTTGTAACTCTTTCACGTCAAAACGGCTGAACGGATCTCGATGAAATATGGCACAGAGTTAGATTATAGTTTGGAATAACACATAGGATACTATATTTTTTTTCGATATCACGCCGGCGTATGAGTTATTCTATTAACTGCGTTCAAATGCGGTTCTATAAAATAAAGTAGGATTTTTATAAGGCTAAAAAATAAATGGTCCTAGAATAACTACAGGACTACATTTAGCTGCTTGGGATGAGCTGTGAGTGACTTCCAATTGCAATGAAGCAGGCGAGAAGACTATTTAGGCACTAAGTATTACCTAGGTATACCTACGTTAGTAGTACGTGGCGTGTTACAAACAACAATTACTAAGAATTAATACTAGATAATAACTGCACACAAAAGTGATAGAAAACTTAAGATAAAATACTTGAGACGAGCTATTACTAACTATCTTCACGCGTAATCCTGGAGGGTGAATGGACTGGGCAGTGCACTGTGATGTAATACTAGTAGAATTACATCTATACTTCTATACTTACTAATATTATAAAGCTGAAGATTTTGTTTGTTTGTTTGTTAGTTTGAACGCGCTAA
The DNA here is from genome assembly GCA_958449745.1 of Ochropleura leucogaster. NCBI lineage: Eukaryota > Metazoa > Arthropoda > Insecta > Lepidoptera > Noctuidae > Ochropleura > Ochropleura leucogaster. The sequence goes on from OY288226.1 coordinate 9,461,991, forward strand.
TCTCAGGGACTACTGGTTGGAATTGGAAAATTCTTTTAGTGTTGGATAGACCATTTCTTGAGGACGGCTATAGGCTATATAACATCACGCTACGACCAACAGGTGCTGAGCAGCGTGGGTGAAACCGCGGGTAACAGCTAGTAAATGATAATTTGACGGTAAGGTTGGCCCAGTGGCTCAGCGATTGACTGCTGCGCTGCGGGTTCGATTCCCGCACGGAACAAATATTTGTATGACCTATAGATAGTTGTTTCGGGTCTGGCTGTTTGTGTATGTGAATTTGTTTGAAAATGAAAATGTTTGTAAACGCACCCACGATACAGGAGAAATTCCTAGTGTGGGGGCAACGTTTTTATAAAATAAAAAAATAAAAATGTTTATTTTGCTAGTAGGTTTTCACAAACATTTTTTTTTAACTAGATGAGGCCGGTGTTTCGTACCCGAATACTCTGAGAAGAAACAGCCGAAACAAACTCAGAGGTCATAGTCTCTTTTAAGGTCCAGACAAAAAATCTCGGTCAACTTACATAAACAATAGTTATTTATGTATAATTGAAAAAAAAACAAAAACCAAACAATGTTCTTAATATCAATCAATCAGGTTAGGTTATTTACCTTAAAAAAAAACTAAAAACAGGGCAAGATAGAGTCGAATTTGCATACCATACCGAGGGTTCCGTACCAAACTTGCGACATAAACAGCCATATCTTTTGACTGGGAAGACTTAGAGATAATGATTATTCCACAACTATAAGGTATCACAGACGGATCACGAAGGCGCGTTCGTGTTCCACGCGCGCCTCAAAGAGATGTCAGCAAAGCAGAGGGGCTTGCCAGCGACAACGCCTACCGATGCCGGGGTTGCGGGCTGTTCGAAAGAGATACCGCGGCCTCGGAACGTAAAGAGCAATAGATGGAATATGGGTAGGTTTAAGTCAGTACAAGTTTGACACTCCCCCCCGCTCCGCCCAGGGCAGGGGAAGTTATTTGATGATTTCCCAACCCAAAAAAAAGGGAACACAGACATGAGTGCGACGTGTTTTTTCTGTTGAAGTATGGTAATAACGGAACTCTTATTTGATAACTTTGTTAACCGTCTGTCAGACTTTCTATCTACAACATTATTTTTAGTATATGCGAAACCTGAATATAGTTAGTTCAGAATAAGTAACTGAATCGATTCCAATCATTTTTACTCCATGTTATATTTTTTCCCAAAAATATTTTAAAAAGTTTATAATATGGACACCATGCGACACTACGTACCCATTTGCAAGCGCACAAAACACCCGGCCGGACCTCGGCAAAAAAAACGCGTTGGTGTCACAGTCGCGGCGCGGGTGACAGTGTATTTGTACGGATACCCATACAACTTTGTGGTTTTTTATGATACAGTTTTGAGATTTTGCACATAGATTCTTTATATAAAAACAATACTGGACAGGTGTTTCGGCTTTCGCATAAACTAAAAATAATGTTGTATATTCTCAAGACTGTGGTCTCTCTGTGCCGTGAATAATCAATCCTCTAAGTTCACACAATCAAAAGATATGTCGCAATTTTTTACGGAACCTTCCGTGTAGAGCCTCGCTCTTGTTTCCTTATGAGGTACGGAATTCTAAAAATAGTGTCAAATGTGGGTTTTGAGTTGACTGACTGACGCCAGCCACAAGAAATTTTGTCTGATTGACATGTTTAACTGTAACAGATTATTTTGAACAGCTTATTAATATTAGAAGCATCTTTATCACCACTAAATGTCATAGACGAATAAGTAATGAGTTAATCTGTCAAATAAATTACGTAATTAGTGTTGTTTTATCAAAAAAAAACATTCCAACTTAACCTGATTGGTTATGTTGAATGTCGAAGTAGTGATGTTGTCAACACTCTTGAGTCGATAAACGATTATGTATCGATATTTGAGAGCATAATGAGCTCTCGATTCCAATCTCGATGTGGTTTGTGATTAAGTGGCGACGCATTAATTTTATTGCTTTTTTATTTATTAGGTGTTTTTGTGTTATGCGTGTATCAATTGTTATTGTTTTGAGGTAAATGTGCTAAGATATTTTGTCTCGTCTACCTGTTAGGACTCCGAGTACTTTCTAGAATCTGGAGGGAGAAGACTCCACCACATTTTCTTCTTCCAAGCAATGTTTGTTTTACGGATGGGAAATAATTAGCTTTCCCCGCTCTGGGGGGAGCGGAGGGGAGTGTCAGACTTTAAGTAGACTAAACCCACCCATGTTCCTTCTTAAGTTCATTTTTTTAAAAGAATAATATATAAATTTTTAAATAAAAAAATACCAGGTTTATTTAATATTAGCTGCGCCCCGAGGCTTCACCTGCGTGATGCTAAAAAAGGATCCTATGTGTTATTACAGACTATAATCTACCACTGTGCCTAATTTCATCAAGATCCGTTCAGTAGTTTTTCCGTGAAAGAGGATCAAACGTACATCCATACTCACAATAAATAAAATAAACAAATAAATATCTTGGGACAACTCACACACGGCTATCTGATCCCAAGCTAAGCAGAGCTTGTGTTATGGTTACCAGACAACTGATATACATATATATACATACTTATATAATTTATAAATACATACATATTCTAGATAAATCACACCCAGACACAGAACAAACAATCATGCTCATCACACAAAGTTTGTCCTGGGTGGGAATCGAACCCACGACCTCCGGCTCAGCAGTCAGGGCCACTAACCACTAGACCAACAGGCCCGTCCTACTACAATGTTAGTAGGACTTGGTAATGTCTATGGTATACCATAGAGTAAACTTTATGTAATCATTACAGCACGGCAGATAGTCACAGTTTTGAGCGACATAACGAGACACGCATACTTAAACACTTGTTATTTTGTCACATAAGCTTAACATTACATGTGTACGTATTATGTATTATTTAGGAGAAATAAGCAAGTGTTCAAAATAAGTGAAATGCGGTATTTGTTTGTTTGTTCCAGTCGCGCACGTAAACACAGCGACACATCAACCTATACAAAACCAGTTTATACTGATCTCCCAACTACGGATTGTAGGTATACCGTAGATTTCCCGTACGATAAGATATCCGCATAAACTGGTTTTGTATAGGTTGGTGTGTCTTCGTGTGTACCAAACTTAAATGTGCCTACCAATCACTTCTTTTTCTCGTTGTGCTGTGTAAATTGCCTCGTTATCATAATCTTTGTAGTGTAGATAATTTAAAAAATCAATAATACACAAAATGTTAGTGTTATCATTCAAATTTATAGCGTTTAAAGTATTCTCCTTCAGAAATGATACACTCATGCCAAAGAATAGTCTGATCATCAAAATATTATTTAATGGATTTTTCCGGAACTGAGTTCAGTTTTCCCGCAATTTTTTCCTCAAATCATCCATTACCGATACTTTATGAAGAAATGTAGATACTTAAACATTTATTTATATTTGTAATTCGAACAAAAATAGTCTAGTTGTATCGTTGGTGCGTTGAAGTCTTTTGTATTAGGAACTATGAAAACCTAAAAAACATAATTATTATAGTACAATACAGGCATGAACGGACGAACTTAGCCGAGCCATAGCTTACATACGTAAGTCCATCAATGCCTAGTTGTGGCCAATGCTTGTATACTTATTAGTTTTCTCAAATAATGCGTGGATATTTTAATTTACACGCATAATTTAAATTAAGAGGTAATACCTGGGAAAAACTTTTTATTTGACATTAGCCAACAATAAATTTTCTCGCGCCAAAATGTTCATTTGTTTTCTTTTTTTCAATAAACAGCTCTCTATTTACAAGCCAGTTCGAAATTTAAATAAAAACCTTTGATAAATTATTTCATTAGTTGCAATGTTTTGGAGTAAAAGATTGTTCCATTTTTAAATTACACGACAGATATGAGTTTACGTAGTCATTTAATTGAAGTGACTGCTAAAAAAAGACAGATAAATATGAATTTTTAAACAACTTTTGGCGTCCGCTGCTCGCATATGCTTATGTGGCCAGTATTTATTTCAAAGAAGGTTGCCAAAATAATGTTGAAAATTTCAAACATTAATGAGAAAAAAGTTTTTTTTTTTTTTATGAGTGCTATAATAATCACCACGATTGTTCACAGATTAGTGAATGCAAAACAGCAGAACGCTATTTATTTACATTAAGCTAGTCGCCCTCCTGCTCACACTTTCTGGAACTATAGACAAGACTATGATTCTATTTAAATATTATTTAACTCCTCGTTGGTTTAGGGATCACAAGGGCTACCACTTATGATGAGGGCTCCATGTCCACGTCGGGCAAAGTCATCATCATCTGCCTAACCTTTTCCCAAGTGTTCGACTTCGAGTCTTGCCCGATGCAGCTGAATACCAGTATTTTACATGGAGAGACTGTCTTTCTGACCTCCACAACCAGAGGTCGTGGTTATGTCTAGGTCTGTTATGTTATTGTGAATGATTCGACATTGTTGGCCTTGTAGATTATTAGACGTTTGTTAACTTTTATTTGCATTTTGTTAAGTAAGCAATGACTTATTGTCGGGCCCTACGCTGTCCTCTCATACTGAAGTACCAACGCTGTAACAACAACATTCTGAAACCATTCAGCAAAGGATATAAATAACCAGGCTTGTTAGATGTTTTTTTAAGAAACCGATGAACGTTATCAACTCAAATTTAAATTATTTAATGAACAGTTGTTTTCTGTCAAAGAACTATAACTTTATTTGAAAAAAAAAAAACAAAGATTAAAAAATAATACTTTTTTATCGTACAGTCACAGGATAATTATAAAGTAACCTCTGCTTAACCCTCCAAAATCAAGCGTGATCATGACGGTATTTTAATACAAAGACTAATTTCTAAAACTGAATCTAATTAGAGTTTTTCTCTTATTTTTTTAAATTTTACGCTTAAATCTAATCAAAGTTGAATTAATCCAACTTTTCCGTAGAAAGTGAAATTAAAATGTAAGAAAAACTGTCGTAAACTGCTGTGAACGACTGTCATAAGTCTATGACAGCTAATTGGGCTGTTTTTCTTTATTTATCATTATTCTTTGTTTTTCATTATTCGTTAGTTTAGAATTGTCTTTGTTAGTGTTGAAATGCTTAGATTTATTTATTGAATGATTAATTACTTCATCATCAAATGCCTGGATTTTATTTATCGAATGATTAAGTACTACATCATTGAAATAAATAAGTACTTACGTACGTATTTTTTGTGATATTTTTTTCTTTTAAAAATATTATCAATAATTAACAACTTCAAATATTAAATTAAACACTAGTTAGTTCCTTGTAAAAATCGTAAAAATAATAAAATTAAATGTACTCACCTATTTCTTCCAGAACAACACTAGGTCACCACAAAAAAAAACAACAAAAGTCACATACGAAAAAAAGTAAAAAAGGCACAAGATCACGAACTCATTCAGCTAGAAACGTCAAAGTTTTCGCGCCAAAGCCGGCACGTGTGTCGTTTGAACGCGCTATCGTGACTGGCAGAGTGCAATCGTGCCTTAGTCTTGAAGGTACGTATCCCGCCTTTCTGTGCGTAGTGGAGGAAACTTTTTAATGAAATAGCACCCTAGTAAAGGTAACATAATGCCTAATCTCTATTTCTATTGCTAGGTATCAATTTCTTTTGACATTTGATAGAGATATTATTTAGATTGGAGTTAATTTATAGTGTTTTGTTCTATATAAGATATATAGTTAGGTTATTAGACGAGGTAAGATTTAGAAACTATTTATTGCGTTTTACAATAGATAGTTTATAACAAAATCATACAACTATGGTTTTGTTGTCCAAAATATTTAAAAAAAAGACGCGATACCTTAGTGGTATTTAAGATGTTTTTGCTAATCTTACGCTTCATAGGTATTATGATTAGAACTTTTACACGTTCTAATTCAATGAAGCAAAAGCAATGCATCCGATAAGTTTATAACAAAAAAGATACTCAATCGGTTATAAGCAACCGTGTCTGATGAAGCTAGACGAATTCTATTGAATTATTATCGCACTTTAGTTGGTAGGTATTGTAGTATTTATTTAACGAATATACATATTATTTGCGTAATATTACATTATGTTATTTATGGATCCAGAAGATAAAGCTAATACCAGAATATAAGTTAAATATTTTCCTAGGCATAACAATTTGTTTTTTATCTGTTGTTTATCTATTAGGAATCATGGCCAATTTTTGCGGACGTTGACTTTTCAAAGATTGAAACCTAAAAGGATAAACAGAACCCTTATTGGTTCAGTTTGTTGTCCGTATGTCTGTCAAGACAGATCTCAGGAATGCATGAATTAATCGAGTTTAATTTAAAACCATTAGTCATATCTTTAGTCCCTTACAGCTACGAAAAAAAACAACCCTTTAAGTTTACGCAGTCAAATTTGTACGGAACCCTCGGTGTACAAGTCCGACTTGCACTTAGCCAGTTTTTTATAACCATAATTCCTTAACACATCAATAGTAAACATATTCAGTAATAGTAACAAATCATCGCATTATTACCTACAAACGTACATAATACGTATTAGAAATGGCGTCTGTCCTACTGTACACGATTCGTCTAGCCAATCGCTCAGTACTCCAGTCATATTTTTTTTTTTTTTTGACAACTCACACACGGCTATCTGATCCCAAGCTAAGCAGAGCTTGTGTTATGGTAACCAGACAACTGATATACATACTTATATAATTTATAAATACATACATATTATAGATAAATCACACCCAGACACAGAACAAACAATCATGCTCATCACACAAAGTTTTTCCTGGGTGGGAATCGAACCCACGACCTCCGGCTCAGCGGTCAGGGCCACTAACCACTAGACCAACAGGCCCGTCGAAATAATTAAGGGTTAAATTAAGGGTTTCACCTTGGAATCTATACTAATATTATAAAGCTGAAGAGTTTGTTTGTTTGTTTGAACGCGCTAATCTCAGGAACTACTGGTTGGAATTGGAAAATTCTTTTAGTGTTGGATAGTCCATTTCTTGAGGCAGGCTATAGGCTATATAACATCACGCTACGACCAACAGGTGCTGAGCAGCGTGGGTGAAACCGTGGGGAACAGCTAGTGAGAGATAATAAGCTGGAAACTCGTGTACATCTTCGTCGTCTCGTGTCCACATCGTAAGTTATTGAAGGTCACAAAAAATGGTTTTTCGCCATTTCTCGGTTTCCACAGCTCCAATAACATATCCTTACTAATATGATAAAAGCGAAAGTGAGTTTGTTTGAGATATGAGGGAGAAAGAGGGAAGAAAATGGGAAACTTAGCATTGCTATTAAAATAAATAAGGCGCTAGGGCAAACCTGATGTACAGGTAGCAGGTACCTGTAAATCAGGAAAAGGGAACTATAGTACCCCGAAATTAATGCGAGCGAAGCCGCGGGCAAATTCTAGTTTATTTTAAAACAGTAGAGAGTAAAATTTGCAACAATTTTTGGTTTTCGGGCTGAAACTGCGTTAAACGGGCGCGCCTGCGACGGGCACCCGCCGCGTGAGCTACATTTGAACCGGGGTATCAAACCACCAACTTGCTTTTGGTGAAGAATTTTTATTGAAAATCTCAATAACATTTGTTGCCCGACTTGAGATGCGGACCGGGACCCTGAGCTTGACATTCGCGTTTACGACTACGAGACCATCATCATTTTCCTGCCCTTGTCCCATTCTATTTGGGGTCAGCGCAACACGTTTTCTTCTTCCATTCTATCAGACGTCACGGCATCATTGACTCCTTTCTCCTTCATATCATTCCTTACACAATCCATCCATCTTTTCTTTGGCCTTCCTCTCGCTCTCCGCCCATCAACATTCAGATCCATCACTCTTTTAGTCACATGTCCTTCATCCCTCCTCATTACATGTCCATACCAAGACAAACGACTCCCTTTAAATTTTTCTGTAACAGGCGCATCTTTCAAACTTCCTCGAATATATTCATTCCTTACTTTATCCATTCTTGTCACTCCACACATCCATCTCAATAATGTTTTAAGATCGTAGAACACTGGAAACGATCTGTAAATTCGTCAGTCAGGTCCGATATCTATGTCCTATTCGCTAATCGCTCATCGTCAGCGATAGGACAGCTACCTATACTGATCGCTAACACATGACGGGTGTAGGAAGCTATCGCTATAACTCATCAGCTTTAACAATTGTATTCGAGTAACCGTTATGTTATAACTTTCTTCCGACTTGCGACAGTTGGGGCGTTGAGGTGGCGATTAGTATTTCACTAAATTTGCTCATTGATGATGTTGAAGACTGGCTTATTGCTGGCCCTTTAAAATGTAAATGACAACCGGACTTTAGGGATAAGATCGAGGTCTACGGTGCCATTACGTCATTAAAACACAAGCTGACTGTTCTTTGGTCTTGTGTTCACAAGGGCTACTACTGAGTATTTGGTCCGCGGTGCGATTTCCGGGTCGAGCAAAGCGTAATTGGGTTAAAACTTTACGTCATTTCTTAGTAACAGTCTTGATTTGTAGCCGGTTGTTGGTAATAGACTCTCCCCCTGATAAGTCTAAAACATTACTGATTATGTCGTTTATTTATAAAAGGAGCCACATACAAAAAAAAAGCATCTTAACAAAAATAGAACACAGTTGCTTAATTGCCTGAACTAGGTTGGACCTATGTTACAGGCTAAAAAGAGCATTAATACTAATTTAAAATAAATAAATCAAAAAACATAATTAAACAGTAATGTAAAATTAGAGTACCAAAATTGAAATATTACACGAAATCAAGCATTTTATTTGTATAATCCATTGTACAGAAATGGGCCAAAAACCAAGAAAAATCTTTCCACAAAGGCGTGTTTGGAGGTTTCATTAAACATGCATACAAAATTAATGACTAGCTGTTCCACGCGATTTCACCCACGCTGCTCAGCACCTGTTGGTCGTAGCGTGATGTTATATAGCCTATAGCCTTCCTCGAGAAATAGACTATCCAACACTAAAAGAATTATTCAATTCCAACCAGTAGTCCCTGAGATTAACGCGTTCAAACAAACAAACAAACTCTTCAGCTTTATAATATTATATAGTAATAGTAAATATAGTATAGATTATCTACTGATTATTTCTTAAACATTACTGATTATGTCTTAAACATAAATGTCTTAAAAATTACTGGCGAAATGAGAGCATACAATAAGGTACACCTTTGCGTTACCCTTAGTAGATTAAAAGCTTGATGTTTTGTTATGACCACATAAAATCGAGAACTATTGTTCACATATTTCTACCGGAGCATTACCCCCGACAAACGACAAAATAAGCGAAATGAAAGTAAACAAATGAGTGTATACACATTCCTCCGTCTAAACTGCACATGCATTACCACTATTAAGTTTAAAGAGAGCAATATCGTGACCGCCAGGTTAACATCTGCCTAGCCTTTTCCCAACTATGTTGGGGTCGGCTTCCTGTCCAACCGGATGCAGCTGAATATCAGTATTTTACATGGAGCGCAACCCAGTTAGTACTGGGTAATACGATACCCCTTGGTAAGACTGGTTGTCAGACTTTCGGGACACTGACTACCTGTAACGACTGTCAAAGATCTACAAATGACAGCCGGGACCAACGGCTTAACGTGCTTTCCGAGGCACGGAGGAAACTCGGTATGTAACGGGTGGTCACCCATCCATAGACCAACCTAGGCAAGCGCGGCTTAACCTAAAGATCGACCCGAGCGGCTTCTATTATTTAGCCACGAGCACCTCTACCGCCAGGTTAACGCACGACACCTCTAAAATGAGACAACTCAAAAATCGTGACTTTTAAGTTACGCCTATACCCTTTGTTTTAGAATGTTCGGTGATCATATGCAACTATTAAACATAGCGCAATATAGATACAGTGACTTTTATTGGATTTACTCCTTAAGAATCGATTTTCATATATAAGGCGCCCGGTATGAGAAAAATCCGAGGGGTAAAACTTACTAAAGTAACGAAAATGTGTCACGTTTATGGTGCGCACCTTTAGTGCGCAACTTTCTAATTTGGCTGTGAGTGTATTAAGACGTACATATGGTATGCTGTATAGGCGACTATACCTATATACTATATGTTATTGGGCTTGTTTGTTTCTATCAGTGTCGATGTATTTATATTGCTATTTTTTTCATTAATTTGTGAATTTACCCTTTCATATGATATTAATCTTTTTTCAGTTGAATTTTTTTTTTTGCATATGGTTAGATACTCGTATTTAAGGAGTAAACTCCAGTCGTGCGTCAGAGCTGACACACACACTTTTTTTAAAGCCTACAATCTAAATTAAATGTTATTTTCTTTACTTCCCATACAAAGAGTATAAGTTGATATTGTAGTTGACACTACGGTTGGCGCAGTGGCTCAGCGATTGACTGCTGCGCTGCGTGTCACGGGTTCCCTGCACGGAACAAATGTTTGTATGTACAGGAAGTTATTTCGGGTGTGGGTATTGGTGTACCTATGTGAGTTTAAAGATGAATATTGATTTATCCGCATTCTAAATTATTTAGTTATAGTACTAAAATTAGTCTATTACATTTATATATATGTATACAAATTTAAAAAAGTGTGATTGTAAGTTCAGAATAACAGTTTGTCTCTTTGTTCCGGCTAATCTCCGAAATGGCTGGCGGTATTTCGACGAAACTTACTGGCAGATAGCTTATGTTATAATGAGTAAATTAGACGCTTACTTACTTTTATTTAAAAAAATAAGAAATCCAAATCACGCGCCGACTATTCGACAGTTCGTGGCAATGCTTATTCTGGGTACGTACCCAGCTTACAGCGATACGGAGGACTACTTTGACGCCTAAATGTTCAATTATTATCTTTGTATATATTTATAAATAGGCCCCTAGTTTTACTCTTAATTTAGTCCTTTATTTTGGAGATATTTAATTTGTCTAATAGAAGAAACTATAAAATGCATCCACAATAAAGGCGAACAAATTTGACAGCTGTCACTTTGACAGTTCAGTCAGCTAAAACTCGCGCATGTCATGAATGAACGATGTTTTAAAAGGGAAAGCCCTAGTTCGGTCAGAACGGCCCGCTTCTCATGCAGTATAACCCGGTTTGAATAAAATGGAATCTAATCTAGATTCAAAACTAGTTTTTGTTAGGAAGCCTAGATTTTAAACACCTGTAGGAATATTGTTAGGAGATAATAGGTAGCTATGTAGTGATGGACCAGAGGTTACGCGCCTCGCCTTTATGTATGAGCTGGTGAGTTCAAATCTGGGCTAGTACCTATGTTACTTTTTCAATTGATATGTACCTACGTTATAAACTTTATATTAGACATCGGTTTTGGGTTGATCGAAAGAGATACCGGGGCCGCGGAACATAGAGGCAGTAGAAACAACATGGGTGGGTTTTAGTCAGTACAAGTCTGATATTGCCCCCCGGAAAGTGCTGATTATCAGCCTAATTTGAATAAATTACTTTTGACAATGTTTTTGTTTTATTTTTGAATAAAATATTAAAGTTTCTTTTGGCAAGAATATGTCAGTATAAAAATTACCGCGCAGTTTACATAAATAAAATGGTAGTAATATGTAATCTAGTTTATTAATAACGATGATGTAGCTACCGTTTAAGTCTAGACATTATTTCTTGATTGCATTTTATGAAATCTACGGAAATAGCGGTAATAATGATGCACTCTACTTCTCTTTGGGTACACACCCATAAATCAAGTTGTTTATGTGTTATAATGTTTTGTGCAATAGGTCACGACACATACAAATAATTCCAAGTTTTAACACTTTTCTGAGTTTATGATAGACATCTGTGAAGGAAATAACACGGTTGGCGCAGTGGCCGGGCAATCGACTGCTGCGCTGGGTGTTGCGGGTTCGATCCCCGCACGGCCAATTATTTGTATGACCTACAGGTAGGTAGTTGTTTCGGCTCTGGCTGTTTGTGTATTAGAGTCTAAATGTTTGTGAACGCACCGCAGTAGACTATATAACATCACGGTACTACACTAAAGAGCTGGGCAGCGGGTGAAATCGCTGGGCACAGCTAGTAATTAAAATAAGTCTGAAATCGGCCTAGAAACAAGTGGTGAGACGATCTGGACGCGCATCACGACAGTTGGGTTATCCCGGTATACCTGGAAGGATATAGGGGAAGCTTTTGAACAGCTGTAAATAGCATACAAAAGCTGCGAACTTGACACACACCCGACCAATGAGCGCTGAGAAAAAACCTCGCGGTAAAAGAGGCCCTTAACAAAAAGGTGCACAATCTCTGCACCGAGTTATAAACCTAATGAAATGAGCCCTAGATCCAGGCCACCTGCTGGTCACATTACCAAGATTATAGGGAAACTGACCGCCTGATATCATTACACTTTCACACTATAAGCTTACCAAGCGTGGAGCTGCTTTCTTAGGAGATTCTACTATATTTAGCTTGGGTTAATGTCGTGCCTATATCTAAACTGAGATAGATCTAGACTCAGAAAAGGTATGTGTTTGGGAGACAAAGAAAACGTATAGGGTCTTCAAGTATTACGTTAACACTATAAGTACGGGCCCTACCCTCCTATAGTGTTGAAGTAAGTAACTATTTTTGCGGGGTGCGCCCGGGTGCGTCTATGGTACCTATACCCTTTCATTACAAAAGGAATTTTGAAAATATTTCCATCTTTGACTGAAAAATCGCGTAACAAAAAAACAGTCGAATTGAGAACCTCCACTTTTTTTTAAGTCGGTTATAAAGAATATCTGAGTCATTTAAAAAAATATCTAAAAACTACGACCCAATTTTATAATGCTCAACAAAAGTTAACTTGTGCCCCTTCACCTATTTGGCTTTTCAACAATGAGTACACTCACACATCATGTAAAACATTTCAATCTCAACCTTTTGTCACTCGTAAACTACGTTTTTTTTACTCACACAAACAGCCAGACCCGAAACATCTACCTGGCGGTCACACAAATACTTCTTCAGTGCGGGGATCGAACCCGCGACACGCGGCGTAGCAGCCAGTCGCTTAACCACTGCTCGAACCGTGCCATCAAATTAAACGCCTTAACAGGTAGTTAACTTACAAAAAAGAATAATACAAGTACTGTTTTTAATTTTCACAACAAAAAACGGCCAGACCCCAAAATAACTAAGTACCTGTATTTGTTCCGTGCGGGGATCGAACGCGACACGCAGCGCAACAGTAGCTCAACCACTTCGCCAACCGTGCCGTCAAATTCGATATAGGGGCGAACCTATTCTCATCGACCAGGCATAACTTCATACTCTGAAACTGCTACTGAGAAATTCAACAACACTTCTCGACCAATAAAGGAAAAAAAACAGGAATTTAGATTTGGATAAAATTTGGAATGTACATAGCTGCTACCCTGGATTAAAAGAAAGTCTAGTCTATGCGAAGCTGCGGGGCGCAGCTAGTAAGCAATATTTATTTAATCTTTTTATTGCATTTCGTAGACAATACATCTGCAATACCCCACCTCAGCGTTTACTGCCTAATTTCACGGTCTAGTGCCGGGGCTCGTATTGTTTCAGAGAAAAAAGGCTAATGAGCGGAGTTTCCTCATCCGTGTGTACCATACGAGCATCTTTTGACCTCCTAGGCGGTATACTTCTTATGTAATGATCACGATAATGATGTAATGTGGGGTGAATGATCCATAGAGCAGATTTTTGATCCTGTTTTTTTTTTTAATCCAAGTCCTCATGCTTATCAATTGCTCTTATGAACAATAGATCAACGAGGCATACAGTCAACCTTAAACAACCTGTCTTTGTTCCAACCGAGATAATTATGAAGAATCCGTTCAGGAGAGAAATGGCCACAGATGACTTATAAAGTGCTTTTCGAATTTTAGAAAATCTAAAGATAAGATCGTGATCCTAGTGTGTGAATGTGAATGTAACGATGTAACCAAAAACAATCTCGTTTACGCGCCAAAATGACAACCCAACACATTGTTATACTTTCCTACCCAGATCGCTATCAAAATGGCGCTTTGACGGCTATAAACGTAAAAACAACAATTAAAAGAATGACATAACTGTTATAATATTCGCTAAAACATTTATTTACAAACAAGCGTGTGAATTCGCTGATGTAACTTTTTAATTACAATATACCCAGTATAATATGAGCTGTCAAAGTGGCGCTGCTTGCTAAGAAAAACGTTAGCGAACTGTCAATTTTCAAACATTTTTATTTAGTTCCACATTTTGCCGCCTATCAAATTTTTTAGGTTATAATACGTTCATATTCTTGAACTGAACCAGTGCGTAATGCAAACCGGTTTGTGAATGAACTTCGAAAGTAATACTATGATGTTATGTCCGCAAGTAAGATGGGTATTGAATTGAAATCATTTCGGAGGTTGTAATCAAGTTTGATAGATGAGATAGCAATTTGGGTCTGTTTCATTGATCTAGAAGGCACTGGTTCTTGTAACCGGATCTTTTGTTTGGTGTTTATCTTACAAGACTTATTATGAGATGCTTGTGGCTAAATAACAACAGATTGTAAGGTTAAGCTGCTCCACCCAGTACCTACATACCGACTTTCCGTGCCACAGAAAGCTGTAAAACGTTAAACCGTTTGTCCCTGCTGTCATTTGTAGGCCTTTTGATTACAGTGATTCTTACCAAGATATATCGCTTTACCCCATCACTCGTCACGACGTTATTTACTCCTTTCTCTTTTATATTATCATTCCTTACACAATCCATCCATCTTTTCTTCGGCCTTCCTCTCTCTCTCTCCATCCATCAACATTCATACTAAATGAAATTAATTAAAATAGATAGCAATTAATTTATTGTACATTTTTGTAGTCTCAAAACATAGAAACATTATACAATGTCATGCACGCACGTGATTTGTGTAATTACTTTTATGGTACACTAGCTTTTGCCCGCGGTTTCGCTCGCGTTAAAAAAGGGGTAACACAGTTCCCCTTGCGCCTTATTGATTTGTAATAGCAACGCTACGTTTTCACTTTTCTTCCCTATTTCTCCCTCACATTCCACTTTTTCTTAAAAAAAAAATAGCATATGTCCGTCTCCAGGGTCCCAACTATCTCTGTACCAAAATTCATCAAAATCAGTGTAGCCATTAAAGCGTGAAGAGGTAACAAACAAACTCACTTTCGCTTTTATAATATTAGTAAGGATTAAAAATTTTAATAATAGGTAGGTATACTTTTTTGTAATTATGCAGAACTTTTTGTGCTTATTGTTAAATAAATATCTATCAATATTTTAGTCGCATGCGTTTCGTATGTTGGCCCCGAGTGGCATAAGATATTTAAAGCGTTCCCGTAAGTTTATTCCGTACATAAAAGTAGCCACGGGAAAAGTTAGTACGCATAGCAGCATGAATTTCTTGCATTAATTAAATCATAATTTTTTTAAATCGTTTTTTGGTCTTGTAAGCCGTAAGTAGCCACTTATACATTCCACTTACGTCAAAAAAACCACAAAATGTTACCTCACTACAATAATAGTACCAAAATTCACTTTGCACAAACGACTTATCCAATCATTTGAACACATTCTAAGAATTGCGCAACTTTGCAAGTTACGAATTGATTACCAAATGAAAACTAAAAGTCAAGTATTCTTTATTCGAGAGGGAATAGATAGCGGTCACCTTCTGTGAAGCAGTTTGAGGTAGAGTACCTCAAACCAGCCTAGCCCAGCCGACGCGGGAGACGCCTGGGCTAGGCTAGGTGAGCAATGGGTAGCTCACCGTCCGTCCGTCTTATGACGACAGGCCATTTTGACGACGCGTTCGTATTCCACTCGCACCTCAAAGAGATGCCTATAAGGCAGAGGGGCCTGTCGGGGCCACTACCTGCCGTCTAGCCTAATTACAGTCCAAGCCTGAGCCCGGTGTTGCGGGTTATTCGAAAGACATACCGCGACCCTGGAACGCTAAGGGCAAAAAAGAAAGAACATGGATGGGTTTTAGCCATTAAAATTCTGATACACTCTCCCGCTCCGCCCAGAGCGGTGGAAGTCATATGATGATGATCCCATCCAAAAGAAAAAGGCTAAAAAAACGTTTCGGCCTATCAATCAGTATATAAGCTCCTAGGGAAATGTGCAATGGTCATTTCTATTAACGTGCTCGTCTTTCATGATCTGACCCAAATTCCAGCATCTTTAAATTGCATAGTGTGATAACCGCAAGATCTTGCAGTAACCTTAATGAGTTAAGTAAACGAGAATTTGAGTTCAAACGTCGGGGCGCTGCATCACGCAATGTGCAATACATGTTAAGATGTGCTCATGGAAAGATCTTATGATTCTGCAACTGCGTAAACTATTTGTACATCATGAACAGTTAATAAAAAAAACCGACTTCCAAAAACAAAACTAAAAATTCGAAAATAACTTTAGTTCTATGGTCGTTAGTTCTGGTAGACGGTGACTTTTATTTGTTACGTTGAATTTTATTTTATTGACTATTCATTTTCCATTGTTACAAAAATATTAGCAGATCATCCATTTAGAAGAAGAAATATGTATTACCACAGATAATATAATACTAACGTACAGATACTCCATCTCATACAAAGAAACGCGACCGCCATAACTTGCTCATTTCTCCGGGCTATCCGGGCTATTTTTTTTTTACTCACAACGGCGCTAGATGGTGCTTGCAGCGATAGCTCAAGTTCAGTTTATTTTACAGAGAACCAATAGATGGCGATAAAACCAAACTATACTTTTGTACTGTAAACTAAGGTAGGTATATAGCCCTTTGACCTTGAAGCTTACGTCGTCAGTCACTCGGCAATCGCCATTAATAAATTCACGTTCTTTCATGCCTAGTATTATATTATCTGAGGCGTGGGGTATAGCTACATGTTTTTCGGTAGACTGAGGTATTTGTTAGGTTCAGCGTAAAAGTCAACGCAAATTTTGATAATTAGGTATCAAGTATCTAAGTCAATCAAAGTTATTTATAATATCGAAATAGCGAATAGAGGAGCTCGTGGCTAAAAAATAGCAACCGCTCGGGTTGTTCTTTAGGTTAAGCTGCGCTTGCCTAGGTTGGTCTGTGGATGGGTGACCACCCGTTACATACCGAGTTTTCTCCGTGCCTCGGAAAGCACGTTAAGCCGTTGGTTCCGACTGTCATTTGTAGATCTTTGACAGTCGTTACAGGTAGTCAGTGTCCCGAAAGTCTGACAACCAGTCTTACCAAGGGGTATGGTATTAGGTACCCAGTAGGTAGGTACTAACTGGGTTGTGCTCCTCCTCAAATTGTGGAGGTTAGATAGGCAGTCGCACGGCGCTCCATATAAAATAGGTACCTACTGATATTCAGCTGCATCCGGTTAGACTGGAAGCTAACCCCAACATAGTTGGGAAAAGGCTAGGCTGATGATTACAATATCGAAATAGGTAGGTAGCTCTTTAAATGATATTTGCTGCAAATTAGATGATTTTAAGCAAGGAGTTATTTTTTAACAGACTCAGGAGTGTGTAAAATATTTTTATTTTATTTTAAATACAAGTTGTTACTTAACTCGAATCTTGGTCGCTAGACGATAGAGTGCGGATGACCTTGCGTGTTGTACAAAAAAAGAAATGAAAATAAAGCTAAAACGCCTCTCCAATACTATCTACCTAT
Organism: Ochropleura leucogaster; assembly: GCA_958449745.1. Lineage (NCBI taxonomy): Eukaryota > Metazoa > Arthropoda > Insecta > Lepidoptera > Noctuidae > Ochropleura > Ochropleura leucogaster. Next base: position 9,479,703 of record OY288226.1, read on the forward strand.
ACCTACATCACTTAAAAATTAAAACTGTGATAAAAACCTATCACTACTATGCTTAATTAATAATACCTTTAATATAATTAATAAAAGTACGTACCTACGCTTTTACCTACTTGATATAAAAAAAACTTAACTTAAATTAACCAAAACTCGGTACCTACCTATCTAAAAATCTATGCGTACCTACCTACTTTACCTAAAAAGATATTAAATGTAAACTATTAATAATTCGTAATTTGAACGATTACCTATTTAAACACTACCAAAATAACTAATAAGTACCTATTTTATTAAATAACAACAAAAGAAATCTAAAAATAAATTATTTAAAGACTAAAAGTCGCGGTGATAAGCATTGTCTGTCAATAAGGCCGAACACTCTGAACGTCTATTCGCATCAACAGCCAAATATTACGGTAACCGCGTCGAGCGCACACAAAAATAATCCTTATGGCATGATCCAGTATTCATGCGCGATGGCTTATTAGCGTATTTCATGTATAACTTTGGTGTTTCTTTACCGATATATATGACTAGCTGTTCCCCACGGTTTCACCCGCGCTGCTCAGCACCTGTTGGTCATAGCGTGATGTTATATAGCCTTCCTCAAGAAATGGACTATCCAACACTAAAAGAATTTTCCAATTCCAACCAGTAGTTCCTGAGATTAGCGCGTTCAAACAAACAAACAAACCAACTCTTCAGGTTTATAATTACCGATATATATGATTATTTTTTTATTGTATAGGTAATAATGTTAACTATTTTTAATAAGAGATGAGTGAGAGTGTTATTAAACGTAAGAGTAGACAAATATAATCAGAAAGCTCCGAACTGCTTAGCTATCGGGAGTTACACGTGTTATTGTGAGTTAACCATTAAAGATAGACATATGCTGTCGTATGATTATTTTTTATATAATTTTAAGGAGAATATTTCCGTCATACATGATTTCTGTGTAGCTTTAACCATTAAGGCTACACACGCGACAGAAGCTTAAAAAATGGAGTAACTTCTCCCGTTTTCCCAACATTTCCCTTCACTGCTCTGCTCCTATTGATCGTAGCGTGATGAAAAGTATACTATAACCTGCCCAGGAGTATAAAGAATAATTTGACCAAGTTTCGTTAAAATCCGTTTTTGTTTCTATAACGATCATACAGACAAACAGACAAAAATATTACTGATTGCATTTTTGGCATCAGTATCGATCACTAATCACCCTCTGATAGTTATTTTGGAAATATATTTCATGTACAAAATTGACCTCTCTACAGATTTATTATAAGTAGGTATAGATAGTTTGTATTTCATAATATTTCATTCTATCAAAATAGGTATGGTACAAGCTGTGTAGTAAAACTCAGAAAATGAAAACAACGCCATCTATTCATAGAAATAACAGTAAATGAGTTACCTAACCACAACGTAGTACAAATTGTTCTCACCAGAGCCAACACCATAATATTATTTAGAAAAATCATGGAATTTGGAACTAGGAGCCCATTATTCCTGTTTTTTGTGTTATGGGGATTTTTAAAAACAAGAACATACTTCTTCCATGGTCAAATTTAAACAGTTACACAAACTTCAAAAACAAATCGATACACATAACGCCATCTATTGATATTTTTTTGAACTACTTTTTCTTTCTTCGCAATGAGACCCCATGGTATTACTAGCTTTCGCCCACGGCTTCGCTTGCGTTAAATTCGGTATAAAACACCAAGCAGACCTGCAGTGGCTGCAGTATTTGCTCTTGCGCCTGATTGATTTGTAATAACAACGCTAAGTTTTCCCTTTTCTTCCCTCGTTCTCCCTCATATGCCACTTTTTTAAAATAAAAATTAGCCTATATATCTGTCTCCTGGTTCCCAACTATCTCTGTACCAAAATTCATCAAAATCGGTTTAGCTATTAAAGCGTGAAGAGGTAGGTAACAAACAAACAAACTCACCTTTTTGGTACAGAGATAGAAAGAGGGACGAAAAGGGAAAACTTAGCATTGCTATTACAATTAATAAGGCGCTAGGGCAAAAACTACAGGTACCTGGGAATCAGGAAACTGGAACTGTGTTACCCCGAATTTAACGCGAGCGAAGCCGCGGGGAAGAGCTAGTCATACTTATAATTGTTTTCTAAGTGGGTATTTTTTGTGTCTGTGACTATACGAATATGAAAATTACCAGTAATATAAACTCTTTGGAATATAAGTATGACGTAAGTGATCCATCGCCAACGCCTTGGGCGAAAGTAAATGGAGCGATTTGTTATATTAGTATGGAATGCTTAAGATTAACCATAGTATAGAGCTCAGAAAGTCATAGAGGTGAAAGGTTTTTTGGAGATTTTGTGGACGGATAGGCAGATTGGTGTATTTTTAACTGACTTCAAGCAAAAGAAGTTTTCGCAATTGGACTTTTTTGTTTGATTCTTATGCGATTCCTCCGTCAATTGTGTAAATGCAAAAAAAGCGATGAATCAAACAAAAGTCACCGACTTTCTTAAGTAAATTTTCCTTTTTTTTTGCAAAATGTTTTTTTGTATTCGAAGTTACTCTCCCACTCATAGGCAAACGCCTCCCCTATTCCTTATACCTTTTAGGGGTCCGTACCTTGCCAGGGTTGCGGGTTGTTCACAAGAGATACCGCGGCCCCGGAACGTAAAGGGCAATAGAAGGAACATGGGTGGGTTTTAGTCAGTACAAGTCTGACATGCCCCCCCGCTCCGCCCAGAGCGGGGGAAGTCATTGGATGATTTTCCCACCCGAAAAAAAAAATAATAATAAGGGGTCCGTATCTGAATCTAATCCAAATCACTTTGTTGTCAGTCTGCTTGTCAAAACCGTTTATCTCGGGTACGCTTGGATGTATCAACTTGAAATTAAATTCATATACAACATTATTTTTAGTTTATGCGAAAGCCGAAACACCTGTCCAGTATTTTTATATAAAGAATCTATGCATTGAATTTCAAAACTGTATCATGAAAATCCACAAAGTTATAAGCTTGTTATGTCACCTGAATATCCGTACAAATACAATGTCACCAACGGCGCACGGCGGCGTCCGACGACTGTGACTCGCGCGCATTTTTTTTGCCGAGGTCCGGTCGGGTGTTTTGTGCGCTTGCGAATAGGTACTTAGTGTCGCATGGTGTCCATATTATAAACTTTTTTAAATGTTTTTGGGAAAAAATATAACATGGTGTAAAAATGATTGGTATCTATTCAGTTACTTATTCTGAACAAACTATATTCAGGTTTCGCATATACTAAAAATAATGTTGTATACTCAAGGTATCGAAGCCAGAACCGCACGCTCAACAGTCTCGCGTGTGACTTCTAAACCGATGCGTTGCATATACAAAATCTTTCAATCTCATCTTACCGTATTTATTGAAGCCAAATCTAGTCCGTTCATAGTTCAATCTCGCCTACATACAGCTGCACATCAGGTAATTAGGAGCCGGCGTTCGATCTGCCATTATCCGTGGTTGCGTCACTGTGCGCCCGCGCCGACGCCCGCCGCTGCCGGACGCGCAGAAAGTAAGAGTAGGGTTGTCTATACGAGGTAATAGCATTTATTTCCACGAAGGCAAGGTGCTTTTTAAGTTTTGATAACCGGTGGTTGGCTGTGGCTTATCCGGCGTGGACATCGAGATTCATCCCAAGGAAACATTTTACCAGAATTAAAAGCCTAGGTGTCAATAAGTCTATACTGTAAGCTACCTGTGTGTTTTTACTATCAATATCCGATTGTTATAATTTTTTTTTTTAAAAGTAACAAACATTCATGCATCCTCCCTAACTATCGCATTTATCCTTTTTTTAAACATGTATTTTTTTATCCTTTAAAAAGTAAGACTAACAAATAAATATTGTAATATAAAATAGTAGCCTAGCGGTATCGGGAACAGGGTCCAAGTTATAATAATCAAGCCATACATAAGCAACATTTTCCTGCCCTTGTCCCATTCTATTTGGGGTCGGCGCAACACGTTTTCTTTTTCCATGCTCCCCTATCAGACGTCACGGCATCATTTACTCCTTTCTCCTTATCATTCCATATCATTCCTTGCACAATCCATCAATCTTTTCTTTGGCCTTCCTCTCGCTCTCCGTCCATCAACAATCAGATCCATCACTCTTTTAGTCACATGTGATTCATGACATCCCTCCTCATTACATGTCCATTCTAAGACAAACGATTCTGTGTCAATTTTTCTGTAACAGGCGCAACTTTCAATAGGTTAGAGTCGGCTTCAAATCTAACCGAATGCAGCTAGCATGGAGCGACTGCCTAACCTAAGATACGCCTTGGTTAGACTGGCTGTCAAACTGAAATGTCTTTTCCAGTAGAAATACAATCTACAGCTACAAAACCTACATCATATGAATGTGACAACCCTGTAACTACGTACGGGTACAGAAACATGCGCGTGCGCTCAACACGACGATAGTTAAGATTCCTACCGGCTATTTGTTCAAAAATTCCAAACTTATTTCCTGCATGCATTCTGTGTAGATTGACAATTAAGTAAAAACTTGTTACAAACGTTCGGCCATGTTATTTTCATTTGCCTATTTATGTCATAAGTGAGTCGGATAGTAAATTATTCATTTTGAACCGCTAGTGCATGAATGGAATTTGATTTTGTGTCAGTTAGCAATAGACAGTTAGTACAATGACTTTATTTCCGGTTAACATTTCCAAACAGAGAATCCTACTATCCTACTTTATAAATGCGAATGTTTGAGAGGATAGATGTGTGGATGTTTGTTACTCTTTCACGTTAAAACGGCTGAACGGATCTTGATGAAATTTGGCACAGAGTTAGATAATAGTCTGGAATAACACATAGGATGCTTTTTATTCGACCATCGCTCAGACAAAGCCGCGGGTGGCAGCTAGTACAATAATAAAAAATTAAGAAGGTAACATGGAAACACATGGTATAAATTGGATGATTTTATGAACTCAAAAGCAAGTTGTTGCGGGCATTGACCAGATGCTGCGTCCTTATCATCGTCAACAGCTGATAGCCGTATACTGCTGGATACAGGTCCTCCACCGTCCGATATTTATTGACGGCACGGTTGCGCAGCGGCTGAGCGATTGACTGCTGCACTGCGGGTCGCAGGTTCGACTCGCACTGAAAAAATATTTGTTTGGGGCTGTTTGTGTATATGACGGAGAAATTCCAAGTGGTTCCAAGGAATGTTTTAATTTTATTTAAAAAAATGTGCTCCACGATAAGATTCCAGAAATTCACCGAGGTTGTGGGTTGTTCGAAAGGGATACCGCGGCCCCGGAAAAGAAAGAACATGGGTGGGTTTTAGTCAATAAAATGAGGCTTTCTGAGCCTTCCAATACATGGTGGCCACTCCAGAATCTTTCTAACCAATCGTCCATCTACACTACACAACACTATACTATACTACACTACACTATACTACACTACACTATTTAGATATCCCCGATTAAGTTACCTACATTTTAATCAGTTTTAATTATTACATTTTCTTTTTAATCTTGGTTCATTTTATGTCTACATAGGTATTTCACATGATCGGGTAGAAATACAACTTTACACAAAAACAGTTCATTCTCAACAGCACACAGCAACAACTTAAGGTGATGCAAAACAAAAGATAACATAGTAACCCCCGAATACTGAAACGTCACTTAAAATGTGAGGGCTGCTTAACATTTGAGCAGCTCTTAAACTTTAGATTTTGTATGGTCAAACGTCACTTCTGAGTCTCTGTTAAATTTAAGTGGTACTTAAATTTTGAGTGACGTTTCAGTATTCGGGGGTATGTGCACTATGGCAGAAAAACTAGCAAAACTACTTACTTGTTTCTCAAATAAAGATTTGATGCGGAACCCAGATAAATTAAGTACACAAAACTAGTTGAGCGATGCCAATGATAATATTGATTGGATTCAGGTTTCTGAGAGTGAGTACAAACTTACTTATTTTATAACGTTACACAAGTAATGTTTTCCTACATGTTACGCAATTTTGATTAATGCATGCTAGATTGTCGATAATCAATCATACTTGGACAAGCGCTTGTAATAACAATGAATAAACCAAGACAATGTAGGTAGGATAAATACCTATGAAAATATTAAATTGATGTATGTTTATGTAATAGACTTTAAAATAAAATATCACTCTGCGGAACCAGCTTCAAATGAATCAAACTAAAATACTCACGCTTACATTTAAATTACAACACAAGGTATAAGTCTTTAAACTGACATGGTTACTAACTTATATTATAATTGGCACTTAAAACGGGATATTTACCAGGTTTATTATTTATATTGAGAAACGCCATGATCACGGATTAACTGATGTTTATCCGTGGCGTTTGCAACATCGCCGAAATATCGGAAACTCAATATAAATAATAAACATGGTAAATATCCCGTTTCAAATGTTAAGTATAATACCAACACAAGCACCGTTGCATTCCGGGGATATGGTTAGATATGGTTTAGAAAAGTAACCATGGAGTTTTTTGTCGTTTCTTCTCCATAGGAAACGACCAACCCGACGCCCAAGTGCCCATGCAGGCCTATGTAAAATAATATATTTTGATTTTATGGGTTGTTCGGAAGGATCGTAGCTTCAGAGCACGAATGGTAAAATAAGGGGGGATGTTGTTTGATGATTACCCATCTGTAAAACGAAAACAACGACCTGCATTAATGTTTAGTAAAGTTGGTAGTTTCTACGAATTTTTGTTACTTGAGGAAAGGGTCCAACTACCCATCGCCAGCAGACGTATTTTACATATCAGGTTTGAAAACGAGAGCTTTACTTCCAAGTAGGTACGTCGCCCTATGTACGTAGTACGGGTAGAAAAACTTGCAAGTATGAAAGTATTTGCGATGATATCATGCGCAAGCAGAGCTGGATAATACCTGCATAGGAAATCGATCCAAAATAAAATAATAGTGACCACTATATGAATGAGCACGATCGTTTTATCGCTCGCTACACTGGCGAACCGATTTTAACGCAATTAATTAAAAAAAAATACCAGCTGCACAGGCTATTATTTGGTTAAATAAAATGAAATTTTATAATTTTGGTTAACATGTAATTTCCGGTTGTTTTTTTATTATTGAATGTTTTTCACAATTATAAAAAAAAAAAAAATGCATTTTCTAAAAATTAAATGCATTTTCTAGCCTTTTCTCAACTATTTTAGGGTCGGCTTCCAATCCAACCGAATTCAGATGAATACCATTTTACATAATATAGCGACTCAGTGAGTTCTGACCTCCACAACCCAGTGAGTACAGGTAAATACGAAAATGATTCCGTAATCTATATGTGAGACACAAATTACAGAAATAACAAAACGAAACCAAATGACAGCTCCTGCCATGCCATCTTTTCTTTCTGTCAAATTGATTAGACAGTTCAATTACTCGTAAAAACATTGAAGAGAAAAACTATTTTTCCGACCATTTTATCGAATTATTATGCTTGTTTAGTTTGGATCAACTATTAAAATTATGGATGTGACTACTAATGTTATTAAGCCGAGTAACCTCGCTCCGAACGTCGCGATAAACGCCGTTTTGCTGCCTAGTCAAGAACTTCCTGCTGAAACACCCATCGTATCGGGTTACGACTGGGAAAATGGTACTGATTTCAACAAAATCCTCGAGAGTTACACTAGATCAGGTTTCCAGGCTACTAACTTCGGTAACGCGGTCCAAGAAATCAATAAAATGCTGAAATGTCGCTCCATTCCATTGACTGAGGATACCAGTGACCCTTATGAAGAAGACGTATTTATTAAGAAGAAAACTAACTGCACTATATTTTTGGGATATACTTCTAACATGATATCGTCCGGACTACGTGATACACTCCGATTTTTGGTAAAAAACAAACTTGTAGACTGTATTGTGACCACTGCTGGAGGTGTTGAAGAAGATTTTATCAAATGCCTTGCCCCTACATATGTCGGAGACTTCCATTTAAGCGGGAAAATGTTAAGAACTCGCGGAATTAACAGAATTGGCAACTTATTAGTACCAAATGATAATTACTGCCGATTTGAAGAGTGGGTGACACCAATACTTGACGAAATGCTTGATGAACAGATTGCTAACGGCACTGTTTGGACTCCTTCGAGAATAATCGCGAAATTAGGCGAGAAAATTAATGATGAGAGCTCAGTATGCTACTGGGCTTGGAGGAACAATATTCCCATCTTCAGTCCTGCATTGACCGATGGTTCTTTAGGAGATATGATGTATTTTCATTCATACAAGCGGCCAGGACTTATCATAGACATTCTAAGTGACTTAAGAAGGTTGAATACTATGGCTGTAAAAGCCAATAATACTGGTATGATTATTTTAGGTGGTGGTGTGATAAAACACCATATTTGTAATGCTAATTTGATGAGAAATGGGGCAGATTTTTCTGTGTATATTAACACTGCAAGTGAATTTGATGGCAGTGATGCTGGTGCAAGACCTGATGAAGCAGTGTCTTGGGGCAAGATTAGACCAAATGCTACTCCGGTTAAGTTGTATGCAGATGCAACCCTGGTGTTCCCGCTGATTGTCGGTCAGACATTTGCAAAGCATCATTTTAGTAATAAAAAGAATGTTTAAATTTTATTTATTGTATTATTCTGACATCTAAACGTAGCTTGTAGTCTGCTTATATATTTTTAAGGCCTGGTAAGAAATACTAAGTAACAAAAAGAATATTATCCAATTCTCAATGAGCTAAACAACTTATGCCTCGTTCCAAATAGAACTAATGTCAAAATACAACTATCCGTAAGCAAAATGAGTCGTTTTTGTTTATTGGAACAGGGCATTAATAATTATAATGTCTAAATAAATATAATAACGCTCGATTTTACCAATACTAGGCCACTCCTAAACAATGCCTTAATGAATAATGAACAAAAATATTTAGGGATCACATTTAGTTGTAACTTAGAGTTAGTGAAATCGGTAATAACTCTATCATATCTGCAGTACAAACAAAAACGCATCAACATGAAGCATCATAACAAAGAAATACTAATGTTATCTGTAATGAGATCGGCACTGATAAGGTTTTATGTTCCAATTTATTATTTTATGCGGCTATTAATCCCAATGCATACTAATTATAACTATGCAAGAAAAACACGTATCATAGAAATAATTGGTAAATTTCTCGCAACAGATAGTAATTTTGTATTTATAGCATCAAAGAAGAGTGGAGCCTAATTATCAAATTGATTTGTTGGTCATAAAATGTCTTTATCTACATGTTTTAGTCTTTTGAAGTTAGTTTTTAGCTGATGACAAAAATATACACAACTAATAGAGCCATCTAGTAGTAAATAGAAACACTTATCAGAATACTGCCATCTGTTGCGAAGTAGCAGAAACAAAGTAAAATCATAGACGTTGCCATCTATCGACAAACACTTGAACTACGTTGGAGCAATGATACGACTACCAATTTTGCAGATTGATTAACTCAATCATAATTGATAGTTATTTTTTTACTATGAATTCTAGATAATTGTTTCTCCTTTTTTTCAAAGTAAAGATCATTGTTTTAACAACAGTAATTAAAAACGATTTCCAAGCAAGACGGTGTGAATGAACTGTCAAATATGCAATGAAGTTAGCCGCTGTCTGGAGTCCCTCAATTGCATTAGTGTGCGTCCGTGAACAGCTTTTCTAATAAGGTGTGCTGTCTGTGAAAGCGGCTTTGAAGCTCCGTCCTCCGAGTTCGTTTGCCCAACTTTGTTCATCGTATTCGACGGCGCCGCCCGGCCGGTCGTACGCCTTGCATATTGTTTACATCTACATTCTAACTAACAAACATGCCTGCCTAACATAATTTGAACAAAAAATGGACGTGTGCAAGTTAGAAAACGAATTTTATTAGCAAGTGTTGCAATTTTATGTGATGAAGTGCGTTAAAATGTGCGTGATGCGTCCGTTTTTGCTGGTTATGCTCCTTCTATCCGGTAAGTCGCATCCTTTGAGCCCTTTGGTGGGCTATTTATAGGACCTTACGGTCATTCCGTGCAGATATTAATGGGAATTTGTTAGAATACATAATTTGTTGCACGTTTCAGTAGAAGTCGAAACTCTTTGATGTTGACAGTGTGCGGACGTTCCAAGAATGCGTTTGCTTCGTTTGATGTTATTATGAACGGAGACGCGTGTTTTTATGACTCGTTTTGAATTTAGAATACCGATTGTTTAGTTTTAATGCCTCCTCCTGTCAGTTGTCTTTTGTTTTACTTAGTATATTTTTGGCAAGGGCCATGCACAGCCAATCAATGTTAATCTTTGTCATTGTCATTCCAAATTCAATCGACAAATTAAAAATAATTCCTGTTAAAAAATTAAAAACTACTGTGGTACATATCTGATCAATTCTATTTATTTAGTTTTTCTTAGATGTCCATGATAAGATTCAGCACTTTGTAATTAAAACCGGTGTTATCACCAAACAATCAATTTTAGATAATGTAAGTAGATAACATTTTGATAAATGCCAAGCAAAAATTAAAAAAAAAAAAACAAAACTTTGATTATTTTTCTATGCAAAAGACCTGCTTGCAGAAACAAAAAAAAAAACAACTTTTTATATTAACATTTATTAGCATGCCGCAGGTCTGCAACAAGGTAGCCCATAAATTTTTTGGTAATTGCAAATCAATGCCATACTTCCAATGGGATTAAATGAACTCAGTAAAGACACATTTCTTATGTTCATGACATGCAAAGTGCAATAAAACATAAGAAAAATATGCAGGCTACCATAATGCATCCTCCAATCAAATACCAAAATAAATCCACATTTTAGCAAACAATCAACAGGATAAGCTCGCACTGAAACATGTTTGTAAGTCAATAATGTTTTGACTTCAAGTTACCACAATGCACAAACACAAAACATTGAAACCATTCAGCGAGTGTAATGAGAATATCATCTTCACTGAGTGCTATTATTGAGAATATCATCTTCACTGAGTGCTATTATTGAGAATATCATCTTTTATATAGTTGAAAGGAATTTTGTGGACACAATCAGTTTATTGTTGTTTTATAATGACTTAATAAGTCTTGTTTGTTATTGTTATTAAAATGATAATGTAGAAAGTAGTTACTGTTATCACTGAGTGGGTTTCTGTAGTTGTTATTATCACAATAAACCATTTACACAACAATCCTTACTAAACTAATGAAGACATCTACATTTATCCCCGTTCTATTATGTTTTAATAATAAGAAATAATATTTTCTCTCAATTTATATTTTCTTACCTGTTTAAATTTACTAGACCAGAATTACTTATATGAAATGTGTGAATTGAAAATCAAATAATATTATATTTAATTATGGTAAAGTTAAGTGAACTTACCAACACCACAGACATTAATAGAAATGAGTGTGTAAATGTTAAGAAATATATAGAACTCCGATAGGATTTTTGGCGACACGGTAGGCGCAGTGGCTAAGCGTTTCATTGCTGCGCTATGTGTCGCGGGTTTGATCCCTGCACAGAAAAAATATTTGTGTGACCTACAGATAGCTGCTCCAGGGTCTAGCTGTTTGTGTATGTGAGTTAACGCACCCATGATACAGGAGAAATTCCTAGTGTTGGGCAATTATTCTTTTTTTAATTAATTATAAATTTAAATATTTTTTTGTTACCACCCTATTTATATTATGACAATCATTTTATAATTTGTGTAATGTTCAACGTATAAGTCAAGTATAAGTATAAGTCAAATTCAAACTTAGGTACTTTCTGAATCCTCTGGTTTTTAATGTCTATGCTTTCAGTCTACACTTTCTATTTGGTGTTTAAACATAACACCACTTACACGGTACACCACGTCATTAACGTAACGTAACGTAATTAATAGTACTTACTACCAACATTCCACATAATAGGAGCGAGCCTATTGTCATCAACCAGGCACAAATCCAGAGTCTATGGCTCCGAAAAACCCAATTACACTGCTCGACCTGGGAATCAAACCGAGGAACTCATACTTAGCAGTAACAAGTTATCTGTTGTTATGATTGGTATAAATGTCAAGTTTTTTCCGATCTCCTAAGTACTTACACAATTAAATTAACATAAACTGACATTAGTGTTATCTGTTTTTAAAAATGACATTTCAACTATTTTTTATCACAAACTACATTAACGACGAAAAAAACAAAATGTCAGAGATCTTTAACCTTTTGGATGATTCACAGTACATTTAAGAAATGCGATCGTTATTAAAGATTCCGGCCCCTTAGGAAGAATCGTTTTAGCAAATATTTGTATAATTACAATATTTTTTGTTTTGCGGCCAATACGGGTCAGGTAGACCCATAGTGCTCCGCCCACGGCGCCAGTGCCACTAAAGAGAAATATTGAGAAGGCCCAGTCCTAATAAAGTAGAAAAGCAGTACTAAATATTTATTTAATAGTCATTTATAATATTAAAAAAAAGGTATTAATCAGTAAATTGGTATTATTGGTGGGATAAACAAATATTACGGTCTGTGACTAAGCAAATATTCCTTGCACAAAAAGCTTTGTTGCATCTGAACAGTTGCATGATTAAAGTTTTTGAAACCGCTACAAGTAAATACTTTAGAGCAAACCACCATATTTGCAAGCTATTGAAAGAAACACTGCAATTATTCTTAATCCATTATCTATGCTAATAGCTATGCCATCGATTCGAATCCAACCTGAAAATATTAGTCATTTAATAGACTGTCCTTGACTAACATCCACAAGGCTAAATTAAAGATTTGCTAACCAATAAAGTATTCTGGTGTTAAATTAACGGATCGTGTTGGAAACACAATACTGCGCCAAAAAATAAATAAATATAGCTTACGTAGCTTAAAAGGCTGACCAACTCAAATGGGACTGAGCAAGATATGTCTGTCGCGAACAAACAGTGGGCGAAATTGAATTCTGCATCGGAGTCTTTTAATGGTAGATGGGACTCCGGCGCAGAAACTGCATATTTTGAGTTAAAAAAATGTAGGTAAATGTATCTGTGTGTATAAGAATGGGTTTTGAGGAGGCCTTTGTCCAGGAGTGGGACAGGGCAGGCTAACAAAAAAATACGAATACTTCACACATTATTTCAGAAAAGACGTTTCGTTTTCAGTTCTTAAATATATTTCAGTCGACCACAGTTATGTCATCCTTCAAGCGACGCCACGTAGGTATCGACTAGTCCTCTCGCAAGATACATAAGTAATCTATAATAATAAATTAATAGACTACAGTGGATATTATTATTAATAATAATATCCACTTATTATATATATATATATATATATAATTGTAATATCCACTGTAGTCTAGAGATCCTCCTGATTCATGAAAAAGGCTTACATACAAAGATAGAAGAAATAAAATAGGCTTGTTTATTTATTTTCCAATTTTTGTACACACAGTACACAAGACAAAAAAAAACATAAAAGCCAGGTTCTCGTCTCGAGATCGTCAGCAACACCAAGGCATTGCTAGCCTTTGTAGTGGAGCTGGTTTGCATCGAATAATATTCCCTGCTCCCTTTACGGCAAATACGCGCTTTGGACTAGGAGTTCCGGACACTAGCCCGTGAAGCATACAAATATTAAACACACATTACACTTTTTTTTTGGTTCTATTGTGCCTGCAATCAGTCAGAAGCCTGTAAGCTATCAGATTGAGAGCTGCTAGCGGTTGGGCTCCAGCCTCCTCAGTCCTTTGTCCCTTTTTATAACACAAATTACATACGTTTTTTTTAAATGTCGAAAATCGAATTATAATTAAAATGTCAACCAATAAAATAATATGCTAGATGAAGTCAAAGTAAAATAAAATGGTAGTAATGTAAAGTGTGTAAAGTATGGTTCTTCTGTCATTTTCCTGGCTTGTGTCGCTGCATAGTGGCAGTCGCTACGGGAGACGAAACCAATTATAACTATCACTATAGCGAAATGATTTATGGCATTCAGCCCTTGTTCTCAATTTAATTATATTTTAATTACGTTTTACGTAGTCGAGCCATTTATTTTTAATTATTGTGGCGGAAAAAAGTAGTCATTCGTTTAGTTTTTATGCAATCCATTTGACTGCTTCGTTAGTCTTGCAATGGAAAGTACGACAGCTGGACACAGGGTCATATGTTCGGTTCCCCGGGTCGATCAAACGGTGATATTGGGTTTTACCATTAGCAATTTCTCAATAACAGCTCGGAGTTTGGATGTTGGCGGTATAATAGGTACCCCCGTACCTCGGAAAGCTCGTTAAGCCGTTGGTCCTGCTCCTGGTCTCTCCCTGACATGTCGGATTGCCGTCCCATCGGACTATGAGAGTAAGGGAACGGAGACTGCACCTGTGGCTGCGCACACACGTCTGCACTATTTATTTATTCTAAAAGGCATCAAACCCAATACAAAAACACAAATAAAATTCAAAATAACATTGAACATATCACCATTCTGAATACAAACTATGTATCCTTCCGCGCAGATGGCTAATCTCCCCTGGGATTGGCCGCCCTTGCTGAAAACGGTCAGAAGGACTATATATAAGAAGTAATTTGAATTTATTCGATTATAAATTCAAATTACTTCTTATATATAGTCCTTCTGTTTTGCTTTTTAATTAAAAATCGAACTTAATTCAGAATCGAATGTAATACTCGCCTTGCCTCAAAGAGATGTCAACAAAGCAGAGGGCCATGCCAGGGCCACTACCTGCCGGCGTTGCGGGTTGTCCGAAAGAGATACCGCGGCCCCGGAACATTAAGGGCAATAGAAAGAACATGGGTGGGTTTTAGTGCGTCCAAGTCTGACACTCCCCCCCGCTCTGGCCAGAGAAGGGGATCAGGGGATCATGATTTCCGATCAGAAAAAAGGTAGAAAAGAATCGCTTAAAAAAAACTGCATGAAGTCTACAAGCCAAATGACAATATGCATCTGAATATATTCAATAGGGTTGTACCTTCTCGACTATTGGGTGTGATTTATCTATAATATGTATGTATTTATAAATTATATAAGTATGTATATCAGTTGTCTGGTTACCATAACACAAGCTCAGCTTAGCTTGGGATCAGATAGCCGTGTGTGAGATGTCCCAAGATATTTATTTATTTATTTGCTCTGAGCCCCTAAGATGCATTCAAGCATACACCCTGAGAAGTAAGCCTCGCTACCACCTACGGAGGTTGCGGGTTGTTCGAAAAAGGTACTACGGCTCCAGAACATAAAGGGGCAAAAAAAGGAACATGGAATGGTGTTATTCGGTAAAAGTCTGACCATTGCTGCCAACCCCAAAAAAAAAATAGTTAATCTTCTGTTAAAACAGTATGGTTGGTAACACTGAGTCTGGCATTCCCTCCCGCTCTGCCGCTCCAGTTATTTGATGATTTCCCCTCCCGTAAAGAAAAAGGCCTCGCTAGCACTTCACTGACTGGCCAGTATCTTTGCAATGACATGAGCAGTTCTTATAATTCATGCTGATACGAGAGAAAATAAGAATCTTCTGCAGCGTAGAGTAGTGTCAGTTTAGTTATAGCAGCGATGATCTTCACCGAGTTGTTAGTAACAACTGAGGATTGAGGATTTTCGATTAGATATACACATTTCCAGCTGCAAAACTGTTTCAGGCTGATAATGTCCAAAATACAGTTCCAAAAATGAGCAGGCTTCATCCTTACCAATAATCTTAAGGCAAAGTTAAAAATACCAAGGATTAAAACATTAAGCTCGCATACAAAACTTAAATACCAAAGATTCAGACTTAATTGAGCAATGTTTATAATCACCATAATATTCGTTTCGTTTTCATCGTTTCTAGGATTCCGTACCTCAAACTTAAAACACAAAACCCATATAGGATGGTGATAGGTTGTCCATCTGTCTGTCAATCAAGACTCTATACATCGGAAACGCGTGGAAGTATTGAGTTGAAATTAAAAACCATATACTTAGTCTGTGGTCCCTTGAAGCTGTGACAAAATCAACCCTCTAAGTCTACGCAGTCAAAAGATATGACCGTATAAGTTGCAAGTTTGTAAAGAACCCTTGGTACACGCGTCTGACTCGTAATTGTCCAGTTTTTTTCTCAACTTGTTACGTTTTATCGACTCGATAAACTTGAATGGATAATCATGGAAACTCGTTCTTCCTGCTTTTAACCTGACTTAACACCCAGTCTTTATATCCAGATATTCGTAAAGATCTTTTTTTCTCAACTCGAGCGAAAATACTCGTTTAATTCTCGTTTTTAATGTGAATAGAGCTGTTCAATGGTCATTTACCCCTTTTAAATGGGGTTCTCCGGCCGCAATTGACTTGAAATTATCAGAGGCGGTTGTTTAGGGATGAAATATGGATATCTGTGTTATTTAGGCTACCACGCTTTAGTAAGGATCATTTGAATAATAATCACCCTAAGGTTGACTGGTAGAAAAAGCCCAAACTATTAGGTCCGCGTTTGAACAGCGTTTTTTTACGTGTGTATAAAGTTTTTTTTCGGACAAAGTGTTACAGGGTTTTAACATCAGGAATTTCGCTGTAGAAACCACAGATCCTGGATTCGTTGTTGTCGATAAAATTATGGTTAAACTACAATTCATAATTTTCCAAAAATGCTTTCATAAAATCAAAATCAAAAGTCATTTATTCAAATTAGGCTGATAATCAGCACTTTTTGAACGTCAGATTACAAGAGACAGTCCCACAAAAACGCCCTGCCCTTCGCCACTTCCTAGTGTTTTAGCTGGGAAGAAGAAGTGGCGGAACAAACTCCCCAGCAACACATCTGTCTGTCAGGTTAGAAGAACCAGATTTTATACAATTCCGATTATCACAATAAATTATAAAGAAAAAAAATAAGAAATAATTCATTCATTGTTTCATATGTCATAAAGAATAAGATAAGTAAGACTGCTTTTGCATTCTCCAATTATTCTGAGAAAAACAAAAGGAAAATCCCGAACATATTAGACAGATTACCTTCTTAAGACTGCACATCCCTAATACGGATAAGCAATCAAGAAATCATGGAGCTAACAAACTGCGATTGTAGAAAACAAGTAAAAACTCAGGGTTGCACCACCCCTGCCGTACTGAGCGCCCCTACCAGGGGCGCGCTACTATAAAACCCGACATATTTACGAGTTTTGTCTCCCCCCACTCTAGTTTGTCTGTGGTTTAAATTAAAAGAATTGGCGGGTGTATTCGTATTTAGAATTAGCTAAAGACGCATGCCAAAATTTTAATAAGGCTTGAAAATAAGATAGCTTTTCTCTTTTTCAATATGTTAGAACGGTCCTATAGATATTTCATTATTTTTGCGATTAAAATGAGTTCAATAACCAGTCTGGAATTTAAAAAAGCTCTTATTTTATTGTTTTTTTCAATGAAGTGCCGCAACTGCAGCAGATTGCTGCTGCAGTTGCGGCTAACCGAAATATTTTTGCAACTGTTTAAAAAAACGGGGCAAGTGAGTGTTAGACTAGCACACCGAGGGTTCCGTACAAACTTCGGACATAAACGACTACTTAAATGTTTTCACTGCGAAGACTTAGAGACATGAATTTCCACAATCCCAATGGAACACAGACTAGAGTATTAATTTTAATTTAAACTTGATAACTTCACGCGTTCCCGAGATAAATAGTCTTGACAGACAGACGGACAGAGTTGAGGCACAGAACCCATAAAACATCAAAACACCACATTTTTACCGTTTTAAAAATACAATGAACCACAACCACTTCCTGGTAATATAAAATTCAGTGTTCTTTCGCCGAAGCAGCTGACTAAACCCTCCATTGTATATTTTCACTCTCACTTAAAGCCCAAACAAACTTATCAAATTACTTGTTACAGCTGGACTATAAATACGACCACTTCTGTTTAACCGTCAGCTCCTTTTTTGGGAGTGACCAGGGGCCTAAGTTTGGTAATCTGCTACATACTAAACTTGTCAAAATCAACCATTATGCGATCAGTGATTGACCATTCTGACACTATTGTAATAGCAGACTGAGGCCCCAGTATCTATGGTTGCGATAGCTATGGCATTTTAAAAAGTCGCGATCAAATTCCTCTAATTCGAACAATATTATTTGATATGAAATCAGACTAGATCTAGTCGGCTTCATTATAGATTCTTCTTACTGAAATAATCCTTACTATATATCTTCTTAATCTTAATATATATTCTTAATATATATAAATCACGTGTCACGTTGTTTATCCGCGATGGACTCCTAAACTACTAAACCGATTGAAATTTGCACACCGTGTGCAGTTTGATCCAACTTAAAAGATAGGGTAGGTAGAAAGGTAGAAAATTGCATTGCAACGCACGGGCACAGCTAGTAATATTGTAAAAGCGAAAGTGAGTTTGTTTGTTACGTCTTCACGCCTAAATGGCTTAACCGATTTTGATGAAAATTGGTACAGAAATAGTTGTGACCCTAGAGACAGACATAGGCTAATTTAAAAAAAAGTGAGATGTTAGGGAGAAAGAGGGAAGAAATGGGAAAGCTTAGCATTGCTATTACAATAAATAAGGAAGGGCAAAAACTACAGGTAGCAGGTACCTGTAAACCAGGAAAGGGAATCTGTGTTACCCCGAATTTAACGCAAGCGAAGCCGCGGGCAAAAGCCAGTGACCTATAAGTCTGAATTATCACTGCGGACTCCGATAATAATGAAATTCTCGCCGATAATAATATTCCCGCCAATAACCATTTCAAATGCAAAGGAAAAATTCGAATAAAAAATTCTCTCTCCGCTTATTATTTGAACCGAGAATAAAAACCATAGGAAAATCGCTGCATCGTTAATCTAAATACGACTTTATAATTCGCGAGCTAAAGCTCATATTTCTACGTTTCTAGATTTGATACATCGGTAAGTTTTCAAAATGGTGCACCACGGTTGAATTTTTTTTCTGTGTTCGAAATGAATATTTTTAAATTTTATTTGATGCCAGGTAGTGCGGAATGTTAAAAATACTGTGTTGTGAAAATATGTGTGAACTCGTTTTGGAGCCTTTTTGGTTCGTTAAAACTGCGCATAGACCCTGAATGGCCACGCTTCGTTTACTATATTTCGTAGCCATATTCATGCTAAATTTGGTAATAAAAAATTACTGAAAAACTACCCCATTCATGATTTAATATTATCTTAGCATGATATAGAGCTGTCTCAAAAAGACATTTTTTCTGGTGTCAACACAAGATTTCATAATCAATCAAATCAAATCAAAATATTTTTATTTCACATAGGCCTACATGGGCACTTATAAAACGTCGAGAAAAGATGCACGGTTCGGGTTGGTCGTTTCCTATGGAGAAGAACCGGCGAGAAACTCCATAGTTACTCTTTTAAAATCATTTGGTTTTACAAGAAGTTTTATAAGAATAGCCAACCAAAAGTTGTACTTACCTAAAAACTTACAGGTTCAATATTCGAATGTTAAACCTATGTTTCCATTATACAAGGGTCTACCGTCCCTCAACACTTGTTCCGGTCCGTGGTAACAACTCAAGAACATTGCCTCCCCTCCGCCCATAGACTGTAAGGAGTTATGATTTGCTGTCTATGCTAGTTTATGGTAGCAAGGGGCGTTTTACGTTGTCTATGGTTTGAAAGGCCCGGATATTGTTGCGAATTTGATTAGTACATGTGGCTTTTCAACTTGAGTTTGTGGAGTCAGAAAATTACTTGTTCTACAAGTCCTAGACTTAATATGCGTCAGTCTGCAAAAATGGAGAAGGCCTTTAAAAATCATCGTAGATTTCGCGACCATAGAGTAGTTATACTAGTGAAGGAGGTGTACGGACATTTGAGGGAGAGAACCTCAAACCAACCCAGACTAAGTTTGACTTATGTGGTTTAGTCTGCCGACCCTAGAAATCTAAGTATCCTAACAACTATGTACGCACGACTACACATTAAGTTGTAGAAACCAATTTATACAGATCTCTTATTGTAGGAGAAATCTATACACGGCGAAGCCATATATGTTATACTAGAACAGTAAAGCTTGATGTCTCGCCGTGTGTACTTAACCGCTTCCATCTGCTGTAATAAGTTCACTAAATCACTCGGGACTACGCAACGATGTATTCTCGACAGTAATCCCTTCATTAACTGTAATAAATGTTAATTATCTTGTGTTTGTTTACGAACAAACAAGTTAGGATTAAGTTTCACTACGGTGCTACTTGCAAAGTACAACATTTCCATTAAATTGGCTTTATGTTATTGTGATTAGGGATCCGTACCTCAAAGAAAAAAAGCAGATCATTTTGTTGTCCGTCTGTCTGTCTATCAAGATACTTTAACTCGGGAACGCGTGGAGGTAACGAGTATAAAATATTTATAGGTATGTCTTTTTTTTAAAAAAAAAAAAAACGTTGCCCCACATTAGGAATTTCTCCTGTATTGTGGGTGCGTTCAAAATAATCATGCTTTTGACAGCTGTCAAGTGTCAACCAGCACTAAAACTTCAAAACTAGTCCAACCGCAGTGGCCATACGTGAAGTTGGCAAAACGCAATTAAATCGCAGCGTACACGCTAACGAATCGCACGGCGGCTCTTCATGTTTGTTGAGTGGCGTGTGAACTCGGGTGTTAGGAAATTATTTTGTGTAATGGTAGCTTTTTAGGGCTCTGTAACGAAAGGGTAAAACGGGGTCTTATTACTAAGACTTCGCTGTCCGTCCATCACCACGCTGTAGCTCATGAACCGTGCTAGTTAGACATTTGGAATATTCACAGATAATGTATTTCTGTTGCCTCTATGACAACACTAAAGAACAGAATAAAATAAAAAATTAAGGGAAAACGTTTAAACGGCAAAAAAGCATTTTTGCCGGTTTTAGCTAGCTTTTGCCCGTAGCTTCGCTCGCGTTAATTTCGGGGTAACACAGTTCCTCTTTTCTGCTTTTGCCCTAGCGCCTCGTTTATTGTAATAGAATAGTTAAGCTTGCCCTCATTTCTCACTTTTAAAAAAATTTGCATTCCTATGTCCGTCTCCAGGGTCTCAATCTCTGTACCAAAATTCATCAAATTCGGTTCAGCCATTAAGGCGTGAAGACGTAACAAACGAAAACTCACTTTCGCTTTTATACTATTAAATAAGCAATGATGTTACGGAACCCTTCTTACGCTAGTCCGACTCACGGTTGGCCGGTTTTTTTTGTAGAAAAGTGTTTCTTTGCTAAATACTTTGATTATAACATTTCGAAATGGTCCAGAGTTTGACGTGTATATTTTTCTTGACGTATTTGCAATGAATCGAAAAATGATTCGAAGTAAGCAGAACCTCATTAGGTTCTGACTATTTCAAATCATTTTTGTGTACAGAAATTTAGTTTTAAGTACAGAAAGCTTGGGTGGCGGTTTCGTGAAGTGTCCGTTGACCTTGTATGAAGTCAATTAAATAATATCTAATAAATTATTCATTTGTTACAGATTTCGAGCACGCATTTGGATCAGAAGGTAAAAATCACATTTATTTGAATACTAGCTTTTCCCCACGGTTTCACCCGCGCTGCTCAGTACCTGTTAGTCGTAGCGTGATGTTATATAGCCTATAGCCTTCCTCAAGAAATGGACTATCCAACACTAAAAGAATTTTCCAATTCCAACCAGTAGTCCCTGAGATTAGCGCGTTCAAACAAACAAACAAACTCTTCAGCTTTATAATATTAGTACAGATTTCAAAACGTTTTGTAGTCACTCCCCGTGACCCAAAGTCTAGCTTTTACATATTTTTCGATATCACGCGGGCGAAGCCGCCAACGCCATAAAATATGTTAAAGGTCGTAAAGTTCAACCATTAGAGAGTACTCAACATATGTATATTATACGACCTCCTTATAATAATAGCATAGGAAAGAGGCTATAAAATGTTACTTAGGGCTGTGGATTATGATGTGATCATTTTTTCTTTCCCAATCCATACTAATATTAAGTATTAGCTGTGCCCCGGCCATGCGTTGCAATGCAATTTTTCTACCTTTTTACCTAGGTAGGTAGAAAGGTAGAAAAAAAAAGTGTGTGTGTCAGCTCCGACGCACGACTGAAGTTTACTCCTTAAGTACGAGTATCTAACCATACGCAAAAAGAGTTTATTCAACTGAAAAAAGATTAATATCATATGAAAGGGTAAATTCACAAATTAATGAAAAAAATAGCAATATAAATACATCGACACTGATAGAAACAAACAAGCCCAATAACATATAGTATATAGGTATAGTCGACTATACAGCATACCATATGTACGTCTTAATATACTCACAGCCAAATTAGAAAGTTGCGCACCAAAAACGTGACACATTTTCGTTACTTTAATAGGTTTTACCCCTCGAATTTTTCTCATACCGGGCGCCTTATATATGAAAATCGATTCTTAAGGAGTAAACTCCAAAAACTTTTTTCTCCAAAAACCATCCTTGGGCTTCAACGAATATTTAAAAAAAGAATTGCTAGAATTGGTCCAGGCGTTGTTGAGTTATGCGCTTACCAACACATTTTGCGATTCATGTTTATATTATAGAAGATAAATATGAAAAAACCTTTTCACGACTAAACGACTGATCGGATCGAAATTAAAACTGTCAAGGACATAAATTTTTATCTAGAAAAGGGCTATCCTACTAATATTATAAATGGGAATGTTAGTGAGGATGTATGGATGATTGTTACTCTTTCACGTCGAAACGGCTGAACGAATCTTGATAAAATTTGGCACAGAGGTAGATTAAGTCTGGAATAATACATAGGATATTGTTTTTTTCGATATCATGCAGGTGAGGCCGGGGGCGCCAGCTAGTATATAATAATAGTCTACGCAGTCAAAAGATATGGCCGTTTATGTGTCAAGTTAGTATGAGTCCGACTCGCACTTGGCTCGCTTTTCTTCGTGGGTACGACAATAGGATTTAAAAAAAATACTGTAGATAAGACGTCAGACAAAATTCAAAAGTCTTGAAATTTCTTAAATCTTTTATATTACTCACGTCACTAGACGTTACCGTATAACCCTTAGTACGGTACGTACCGACCCGGGTATGAACCGACGACCGGCGGCGACCTTTGTTTTACTGCTGCTCGCCCTTCGAGGCTGGGACACTAGCTAGTAATTTTTTAAATGTTTCGAATAAGAAAAAAAAATACACGTGCTCCTATAAAACATTGAGAAAAGGTGCACAGTTCGGGTTGGTCGTTTCTTATGGAGAAGAACCAGCAAGAAACGCCATTAGTACTGTTTTAAAATCATTTGGTTTTACAATGTTACTAGCTGTGCCCGCAATGCAATTTTTTGAACCTACTCTACCTACCCTATCTTTTAAGTTGGATCAAACTGCACACGGTGTGCGGTAATTAAAATCGGTTGAGTAGTTTAGGAGTCCATCGCGGACAAACATCGTGACACGTGATTTATATATATTAAGATTATAATCTACAAAAGCTAATTTTTCACTACACAACAATTTCGGCACGGTTGGCGCAGTGGCTGAGCGATTGACTGCCGCGCTGCGTGACGCGGTTTCGATCTCCAAATATTTGTAAGACCTACAGGTAATTATTTCGGGTCTGGCTGTTTGTGTATGTGAGTTTAAATGTTTGTAAACGCACCCACCATACGAAACCCTTACCATAATTGTAAATCTAAAGTTTATCCTGCAAATAATTGGACTAGCAGGCTTTTACAATAATAAAAAGATTTTTGAACAAAGAAAAATAATTCATAATTAAACTTATTAAACTTTTCAAAATGAATGATTAAAAAATAGTTCAGCATAGACAAAACGCCCTCATTACACTACGACTAAAATGCAAAATAATATAAGTAGCCGAGCGATTCTCAAATAAAAACATGATATCCTATTTTAATATAAACTGCACCTGCAATGGAAAACCTTTTAACAATTGGAAACAACGGATACCAGTGAAAAGATTCGCCATATTGTGAGCGGAAACGAAAATCATTGTTTGCCGTGGCTCGCAAAACGTAGCCTTTGTCGCTTTACATTCACCCATTGAATGGGTCGCGTTATAAATATTCAAAATTGTTTATAGGCAGCTTTATCTTTTGGATTGTCTATGGTTTTCTTTTTTTTTTATTGGTGCTTTTTAACAGATTTCTCGTTCAAAATAGTCAAGCATCAAGATGTGTTTTTTTACAAGAATGTTTTAGCACATTTGAGAACATCTCCAATTAAGACCCAACTCTGCGCTCATCAACCGGGTCGTTGTGGACTGTCGAACGTTTGGACACGTGCGTCTCTGCAGACGCCATTAAAGAGTAAAAAAGAAAAAAAAAACAAATTGCACTTACTTATTTATACAGGGTCATTGAAAAAATACCCGAAACCTCTTAATCCTGCCTTCATATCATGACCGTGAACAACATTTGTTCTACGACTTTGACCTCAACTAAACAACGTAGCCAAAAACAATTTGTTTTCATTTATTTGACGTCTGTAAAATTTGCGTATACTACACGCGTACCCACTTTGACAGCCGCGCCGCGCGCATGTTAAATTTGACCGTGTGAGGTACCGTACCTACAGAAGATTTGCTCAATTATTGGCGATTATTAAGTGCAAGCAACCAAAATCGAGTAAAATAATAAATGTAGGCAACATACAAGTAGTACATTGACCCCTGAATATTTCATCGCATTACAAGTATGTACCTACATAACACATTCTTCAATATCAACAGATGGATGAAGTAAATTGAATTCAAAATATGAAACCGCTAATATGTAGTTAATTTACTAATACGCGCGAATTTCGATAGCGGTATACGCGCACGCGTGTTCTTACGAGTAAGGCACTCATGCGACTGTCACCCCGAACCCCGCGCTGTGCGCCCGCTCGCTTCCTTGAGCGTGGCGCGCCGTTTGATCTAGCCGCGCGGCGCGGCCGCGGCTCCCTTTCGTCGGTCACCGCACTCACCGCATAAATGATATTATGCAAAATTTTGACTAAGTTTATTTTTTTGTATGGAAAAAAAATTCTTCGAAATTTGAAAAGTCGTAGAACAAATGTTGTTCAGGGTCATGATATGAAGGCAGGATTAAGAGGTTTCGGGTATTTTTTCAATGACCCTGTATACTGATTACAAATTATCTTTTTAACCCCAATTTGTATAGAACATCGTTGTCTAAGGCACTCCTATTCCGATTGGTATCTCAATTGCAACAATCAGCAAATTATATATTCATTACTATCTAGATTGTAGACTTTTGATAACAAATATACTCTACGGCTCTTTCCTAAAGACTAGTGTAGACTCGCATTTTATTTTTTTGTGAGGATTAGGGTTCCGTGCTATTAAAACCCAATAAATGATAACCATAATTACAAAAACCGGGAACAGATCTATAAGAATCCATAAGAATAAAGTTTATGTTTCTCCTTAATGCTTTCCTAAACCATGTATTCGATTATGATGAAATTTTGATGGATATTGCAGTGTGGCCCAGCGAAGATTCCGGGCCTAAAAACAAATACGTAGCATTGTACGTAGCTTAGCACAGCTAGTATAGTAATTCCCAATAATTTCAAGAATACGATATTCGCTAACAAAAACTAGAACGTTTATTAATAAAAACATTGACGACCTTTTCTCAATCATCTAGTTTCGGCCAACAAGATGTGACGATAAATGCGTAGATTCTTGAACAAAAACCAATATCTTAGCTTCAATTTATTACCGGGCCCAAGCCTGTCCCAAGAACCTACCAATATTAGATCTTCTTTGACGTCAAATGAATTGACACATTTTGCGTACTGGCCAAATTGCACTGAAAAGAAAAAAAAAATATTTCTGGCGTATTTTTTTTTAATACACCATTTCTATGTAGATCGCAGTACTGTAGTGTTGTTTTCAGTTTCAATGCTAGGTAGTGGAGGAGTCATCAAGTGGCATGTCTATTTCGAAACTAGGGATGGGACACCACTCTATACATATAAGTATATTTTATCCTTACTTATTAATATTATAAAAGCGAAAGTGAGTTTGTTTGTTTGTTACGTCTTCACGCCTTAGTAGCTAAATCGATTTTGATGAATTTTGGTACAGAGATAGTTGGGACCTTGGAGACGGACATAGGCTAACTTTCTTTTAATGTGAGAAATGACTGAGAAACAGAGAAGAAATGGGAAAACTTAGCATTGCTATTACAATAAATAAGGCGCAAGGACAAAACTAGAGGTAGCAGGTACCTGCAAATCAAGAAAGGGGAACTGTGTTACCCCCAATTTAACGCGAGCGAAGCCGCGGGCTAGT
The DNA here is from genome assembly GCA_958449745.1 of Ochropleura leucogaster. Classification (NCBI taxonomy): domain Eukaryota; kingdom Metazoa; phylum Arthropoda; class Insecta; order Lepidoptera; family Noctuidae; genus Ochropleura; species Ochropleura leucogaster. The sequence goes on from OY288226.1 coordinate 9,506,057, forward strand.
GATGAATAAATGCCTGTTGCCTATGCTGTCCCGTGCCTCGGAAAGTACGTTCAGCCGTTAATCCCGGCTATCATTTGTAGATCTTTGACAGTCGTTACAGGTAATCAGTGGATTGACAGTTTGACAGCCAGTATTACCAATGAGTATCTTATTAGGCAGTCACTCCATTTAAAGTACTGGTAACTGAATCCGGTAAGACTGGAAGCCGACCCTAACATATTTAGAAAACGGCTAGGCAGATGATGAATATTTGGAATGAACCGGGTGGGAAATCATCAGGAAGTGTCAGATTTCTACTGACTAAAACCCACCTATGTTCCTCTTTCGAACAACCCGCAACCATAAATGCACTCTTAGAATCAATTTTATTTATCGACAATATTTAATACTTACTCACACATTTCTGCAAAGTACGAACTCTACACTTATATTGTTGTGAATTCTTTACACCTCAACCAATTTATTTGTGCATACGAAAAAACACAGAACTAAAATAAATATACCAAGTTTGACATCTCGATGCATTTTTTCTTGACAGCTAGCGCCACCTTGAACTGCACACATAAAGTTGTTATACTGTTAGTTTCAAATGACAGCTTACCGCGTATTCGTTCGAATGAAGACATCATTCAAACGCAATGGCTAACGATGCGCCAACGCAGCTCAAGAATGAAGACAGTTGTATTAATAATCCTTACTAATATTATAAAAGCGAAAGTGAGTTTGTCTCCAGGGTCCCAACTATCTCTGTAACAAAATTCATCAAAATCGGTTAAGCTATTTAGGCGTGAAGACGTAACAAACAAACAAACTCACTTTCGCTTTTATAAAATTAAGTAAGAATTTCGAAAGTGAAAAAAAAACCATTGTTAAATATTTTTCATCGTCTGTCTACTATAAAGCTTGTCTGTAACAATATTATATGTTGTCCTACTGCCATGGAATGCTACCTTGGTTACTATTAATCTGAAAATTCATTTAGTTACTGTCTGTCTCTCTTACTATAATAACGTCCACGGCGCAGTACAACAATGCTGTTGACATGGTGCGCAGGCGGCGTGTCGAATACTGCAGCAGTTGCTTCTGTCGTCAGCTGAACTTGGCTCTATCGACAGCAAAGTGCTGGGGGCCAAGTCTGCTATTACAATAGTGTCAGAATGGTCGATCACTGATCGCATAATGGTTGATTTTGACAAGTTTAGTATGTAGTAGATTACCAAACTTGTCAAAATTAACCATTATGCGATCAGGGATCGACCATTCTGACACTATTGTAATAGCAGACTAAGGCCCCTGTAGGCCTACTATGACATCTTAAAGCAGAACTTATTCCACTGAGTGAAAGAGATGGTGCTAGATACCCTGTATAGCTCTGTCCCTTTCCCTCAGTGGAATAAGTTCTGCTTTAACACGTCATGGTAGGCTACCTGACTACCTGCTCGTCTGTTTGACGCTTTACTATTTGAACGTAATCACTGTAATGTATGTAAAACTAGCTTTGTATCCACTGGTTTCGTGGGCTGCTCAGGTGCTTACTATAGTAGTGTGATGTCATATAGCCTACAGCTTTTTTCGATAAATGGGCTATCCAAATTAACACTAAACATTTATTTACAAAAACAGAATAAATCCTGAAACTTTTTCAAAAAACCAAGAAAAAAACTTCTCTTCAAAAATCACAAGACAAAAGCCTTTCTCGATATTATCGACACACGCACATCCCTAAGTCATCGTCATCGACTAGTGTAGTGCACGCTTCGTCGCCTACCCATGAATGTCGGAGCATTCTTTTGTGTCTACCCTCCTTTCCACAATGGCGCGGATGCTTTAGTATCTTAATGATTGAGATGTTTTGATTGGGGGCTGGGAGATTTCTGTGATACGTGTTTCTTGTAAGGTGGGTATTGTATTAAAGAGAAGATATTTAAATATTTCTCTTGCTTATAAGATACTAGCTTCCGCCCGCGTGGCATAATTACTTTGGGCTAACGCTAACTTTAACCCGCGTGATGATCGAAAAAAAAATATCTTTCTCTCCCCTTTTCTCACCTTTTTTTTAGCCTATGCCCGTCTCCTAGATCCCAACTAACTAATATTAGTAAAGACTAGTGGAACTGGCAAACGTTGTCCTGCTCTTGGTACTTATAGCAAAACAATTTTGATGACATACCGATAGACGGTCAAATTGTATGCGGGGGGGGGGGGGGGGGGCACTGCCGTGCCCTCCGATTTTCAAATCGTCCAGAAACTATTAAAATTCCAGTCTTTTTTGTCTCAAATAAATAAAATAAAAGAATTATACACAAATCGTTTTTTTTTTTCAAATAGAACACAAAGGAGAAACAATGTTTTGTCTGTTCGTTTGTCTCCTTAATTAACAATACCACACCTGTGACACCTGTGATCTCCATCCATTATCCAGTTGAATGTCAAGAAACAAAATGAATTTACAGTCCCGGTCACAAAGCATAATAACTTGTGAAAGTACAGTACTTTCACAAGTTACCCATTCCAAAGCGTTCATCTCTATGGAGAAGAATATAAATAAATATAAAATATCTTGGGACAACTCACACACGGCTATCTGTAATCTGCAAATCTTATGCACTTGACTTTTTTCCCATTTAATACTAAATTATTGATGGTGAACCAATTATTTACCCGCAATAGGGCGTTATTTACGTCGTCAAGATTTGTGGCACGTCTATTTATCTAAAATATTAAAGAGGTATCGTCAGCAAACAACACCATTTGTGGTTGGTTTTTAAACTGGTAACCAGTAATATTCACATTTTCCCTAAAACCTTAGTTTCTAAATTTGAATAATGTAACTGCACTGCCATCGATTCTACTAATGGCTTTATTCCAAATTGATTCTTCGTCCAACAATAACTGAAGACAGCGTACCATGATACGATGAATGTTTCATATTTTCTCACATAATCTTATTTGCACACAAATTCATCATAATTTATTCATAGTTTCGCGTACGCACGCATTATTTACGTAAGGCTGCACTCCTTACTTCCTTTGCCAGGCTGTATCATGTTTTTATTAGGATTCCGTACACATGGGATGACAACGGAACCTCTCACCGCACTGACTTCATTCACCTGATTTCTTCTTTGTCCAGTCTATTTCTTTGTGGAATGCTCTTCCCCAGGAAATCAAGATGGCAGCCAACTTAACTTAAAGTTCGTGAGTTTCTTCGTAAAAAGTCGGCAGTATCTTCACATCGTTAATGTTTTCCCCATTGTTTGTCTTTTTATCATATATTATTTTTTTATCATATTTATTTATATTTAGAAACACTAGATAAATATAAAATACTATATTTATAGTATTATATAAATCCATATAGTAATTTTTTTTTCTGCTTTACACATACTACTGTTTTTCATTAACTCCGCCTCTGTACTTGAAGTGCTAAATAAATAAATATAAAGGCTCTATAGTCTGTCTGTCCGTCTGTCACAGGTGTCTTTTTGAACCGTCATAGATAGTTTTTTTATTTAATTTTTACTTTGCCTGTATTATTCATCCATCACCTATTGCCGGGCGTGTATTACTTCCAGTCTAACCAGGTGCAAGTATCAGTATTTTATGGAAGAAACTCTGTATGTGATGGGGTCATCCATCCACGGATTAAGCTAGGTAGACACAGTTAACTATTACTTAACACCGCTAATTATAGCCGCTAAAACAAGAAATAATAACAACAATAATATCTACTGGTCCGGTTACGGGCGGACTACTATTTTAAAAAATAATATTTTTTTGAAATATTTAAAAATGTAGAAAGACATGTAAGTATAAAATATAATACATGAAAGAGATTTTTTTTTAAATTTTACAAGAATAATATTTTTCTTGTAAATGATCGTAATATTTTTTTTATTAAATATGATAACTAAAAAAAAACCGTTCATTTTACACATTTTTTTTTTATTGGGACAACTCATACACGGCTATCTGATCCCAAGCTAAGCAGAGCTTGTGTTATGGTAACCAGACAACTGATATACATACTTATATAATTTATAAATACATACATATTATAGATAAATCACACCCAGACACAGAACAAACAATCATGCTCATCACACAATGTTTGTCCTGGGTGGGAATCGAACCCACGACCTCCGGCTCAGCAGTCAGGGCCACTAACCACTAGACCAACAGGCCCGTCATATTTACGTTTTTCTTGTAAAATACCAAAGAAAAATATTATTCTTGGGGTTTTCAGGTGATTCTTTCTTTTTTGGTAAAACCTACACAATATACATAAACATTGAACGGTTGCACGGAACCCTTGGTAGGCAAGTCCCGACTTGCTGTCGCCTGTTTTTTTTGCCGCCATTACTGACTTCTTTCGCGTAGATAGAGGGACATCTCTTGAATATATTCATGATTCTCTTTGCGTGGTGTTGATACAAATGTGTGTTAGAATTAATGGAAGGCTGTTTATTTTTATTTTTGTGTTCGAAAAGTATACCGCAATTCTGTCTATTTTACATGAGGAAAATATTCGTTCTTTGGTTTAGTAATCAAGCTCTTCTGAATGTACTGCCTTTTTTTTGCGGATGGGAAATCATCACATAACTTCGCCTAGCTGCGCCCATAGCGGGGGCGAGTGTCAGACTTTTACTGACTAAAACCTACCCATGTTCCTCATATTGCTGTTTACGTTCCGAGGCCGCGGATCTCTTTCGAACAACCCGCAACCCCGGCAGACGGCTAAATGGTATTGGTTTTTAAAGAATAAAAGAAAACATACACAACAACAAAAACCACGTGTTCGAACAACAAATAAAAACATGTGGTATTATTGTGTGTCTTACGAATGCAACAAATAGGCCAAATTCAACAAAATGCCAGGCAGCTAGTGACCTCTAGTTTTCAACTAGATTTAATTAACGGGCTGGTGACATTTTAAAGCTCCGACTAGGTGTGAGACTCTTTTAGTTATTTGCCTTCGAGTTATTCTATATTTATCCTGTCCCGTTATTGATTTGTGCTAAAAATGGCTATATTCGGTAGCTGGGCCGCGAGAACATTTGAAATACACGTCGGTTTACACCCTAACTTTTTAATGTAGCGGTTTGAAACGTTAGTCTGACATCAAGACGGATTATTGTTACTTTTTGATATTAAATCAGTTTTGACTTTGTCGCACTAGTGGGAAAATTTGGAAGAGCAGTGGTTATTTTTGAAAACTTTTCACTGTGGGAAGAAATCACCAACATCAATGCTGTTTTTATTATTGTTCAAGTTTCTTTGCAAATCGCTTTCTAGTTTTTTTTTGTTTTCTTCGTAATATTCACCAAAAACTCCTATTCGTTCATGACATCGTATTGGCGCGATTTTTTCCCGCCCTTTGTTCAAACCGGAATGTTAGTGTTGCTAGTTTTTTGTCCCAAAAGGATTGATGGACCATTGTGTTGCCATTCGCGAAAATTCCAGGCGTCGAATAATTGATAAGTCTGCTATGCTATCTTTTTTTTGTTCCGATTGTGAATCGTTAGGGATTAGATTTTATTTTTTTATTTGACTAACTCGGCTGGATTGTTCGGCTTGAATTTCGCGAGGCATGTTTGTTTTCCCCTCTAGCTTTTTCATAGTTTTTGTGCGAAACTTTTGTTCGCGTTCAGAGTTATTTTTAGCTTGTTCTGCTTTCGTATTGAATTTTTAGCTGACTTTGTGCGCAAAAGGGAATTGGCTGACACACAACAGTTAAAGGACTCACCTGCTGTCTATTTATTACTACACTAGCTTTTGCCCGCGGTTACACTCGCGTTAAATGCGGTACAACACAGTACCTGCTATCTGCAGTTTTTGCCTTTGCGCCTTACTGATTTGTAATAGCAACGCTAAGTTTTCCCTTTTCTTCCCTCGTTCTCCCTCATATTCCACTTTTTTTTTAATAAATATATAAATATAAGTAGCCTATGTCCGTCTCCTGGTTCCCAACTATATCTGTACCAAAAATCATTTAAATCGGTTTAGCCATTACATTGTGAAGAGGTAACAAACAAACTCAGTTTCGCTTTTATAATATTAGTAAGGATGGCATCCACGAACCGACACTGGCTGAATTTTAAGGAGAATGCCTTGGGGGGATGATTAGCGGTATGCATATAGTATGTACATATATATATATACTCACTACCAACATAACAAACTTAATAAAAACAAACACAATATGATTAGGTTGCGACCCGCGCGCGAAGGAATGGTGATCAAAACTCTATTATCTATGCGACTCCCAGGAGACATTTACATAATGTGTGCCCGGAAATATAATGCGGCAAAGATAGTCCAGAATCTTTTTTTTTGCTTTTCATTGCAAAGGTGCTGTGTAATGTGGTTTTGGTGACATATATGAGAATAAGTGATGCCATGACGTCTGATAGGGGAGAATGGAAGAAGAAAACTTGTAGCGCCGACCCCAAATAGAATGGGACAAGGGCAGGAAAATGATGATGATATGAGAATAAGCAATAGCGAAAAACATTCTTCTTTTGAAGGTGTGAGTAAACAGAAGAATATATACACATACCAGTAGAACGGTGTAAGGCTAGTAGTTATATCGATCGCATTACACATTGTTTAATTTACCTATTTTCCTTGTCAGTTGTTTCTCCATATAAAAACTGTAAGAATTCAATTAATTCACCGAACAAAAAAAAAACTGATTATAATAGTATGTTAAGAGAAATATAAATAGGGGAAATTGCTAGTACAGACGCCTGCACATCAAGCTACTACAATCTGTCAGAATTCTTTGATAGATTTTCGACTTTAATTCTAAAGTATTAGGTTCAAGGTTCATTGGGAAAAATTGACAGTTTCGGGTAGCTTGACCTGCTGGCGTCTGTACTAGCAATTTCCCCTATTTATATTTCTCTTAACATACTATTATAATCAGTAAATCTCTTGATCAGTTAATCCACAGTTAAAGCTCATGTCGAAAAGCAACAACCAACCAATCAAACAAGTTTACATAAGATATTTCAGCAGATTAAATTAAAACGACTTCGGTATCCGTAAACAAACATTAATTTATCTTCGCCATTTTTCACAAAACCAAAGATTTTTTCTTTTTTTTTTCACCAATTTTCCCGCTCTTTTCACAAGTCACCATAGACAATTTTTCCTTCCTTTTTTTCGCCCATTGAAATAAACGATCGTCAAACATTCTTGATCCTTGTCAATTAAGTTAGAAGCTCCAATATAAAACAGACGTTCTTCTGAACGCAATGATTGTGAGGTGGCAAGGCGTCTGCGCCCCGTATTTGGGTCGGGAACGTGCTTCGAATACAATGTGAACCCGCCCTTAAGAAAATATCGAGTTTGCAAGAAGATGTTTTGTCTTGTGGTATATTTTGTGTTGGTTAAGTATTATTGTGAGGATTTTGAAGTTTAAATAAGTGGAAAATAGCATGCATTTAATTATTTTTTCAAAGTGAAACTTTTATTACCTACATCGTAAACTTTTAGGTAGGTACGTCTGTGTGTTGCATGTCGCGTGACGGTCGGTAGCGTAGTCGGGACGTCTAAATGTCTATAATGTGACAAATAATTTCACTTTTACCGTGGATTCATAAAACCACACAATCTTTTTTTTTGTGTTAGCAACATTTTTATGAAAAATTATGAACAGGATTTAGGCTCCACTCGCTGGAATATTACTGGCGTATATTCAGTCTACGTTGTCAAAAAATAATTTCGGTTAACAATGACGTTTGCACATGAATAGTAAGAGTACATACGCCTGCAGGTCAAGCTACCCGAAACTGTCAATTTTTCCCAGTGAACCTTGAACCTTAATACTTTAGAAATAAAGTCGAAAATCTATCAAAGAAATCTGTCAGATTGTAGTAGCTTGATGTGCAGGCGTCTGTACAAACATCAAACCGATAGTTCCTGCTACCACGTGTAAATCTTTGACAGTAGTTACAGGAAGGCAACATCCCTAAAGTCTGACAATCAAGGGGTTTCGTATTACCCAGTACTAACTAGATTCTGAAGGTCAGATAGGCAGACGCTCCATGAAAAATTGTGGTATTCAGTTGCATCCGGTAAAACAGGAAGCCGACCCCAACATAGTTGGGAAAAGGCTAAGCAAATGATGAGTAAGTATTATACTGAAAATAGAAATCCTCTTTCCATATAATTTTTTTGCAAGTTTAAATACGTTCAATGAAGACACATCTATCGATTTGAATCTTTGCCTTAACCCACAACTATAAGAAAATTATATAGATATATATACAAATGTCCGGTCATGGACTAGCCGTATTCTAAATACCTTAGTGATTTAGTATATGGCTAGTCTTTCAATACACCATTACGCTACACACTATAATCCAATTCACTTCCCCGCTATTTGGCAGCCATTTTGAGATTCTCTAAGCGTGTACCAAAAAAACATCTCTCAGTTTTAGTATTAATGAGATAAAAATAGGCTCATTCGGAGGGCAACAATTATGTCTTTCGTTTAATTCCAAAAAAATATTCAAATAAACGACGTTTTTGTGAAAAAAATATGTTTTTATAAATAAGTGCATATCTACAATCAACGCAAGATGCAAACCTCAGTTTCAGTTACCAATGCAGCAAATAGCATAAAAATATAAAAGATAAAAAGGCCCGGAGGCAATGAATTATAAAGCAGAAGATGCATCGATGCGCGCTTTATAATCTGTATCAGCAGATTAAAATCTGCAGCGCATTCTCCAATGGGCGCGCGATTCCAAACCGGTTCGGAATCTTATATGGACAGTGGACGGGTGAGTTTTGTATCATGATTCATTGGACGCCCGTGACCCACAAATGGGGCGGAAAATTTGATTCATCTGTGCTTTATGATTTTAAAGATGATAATTGAAATAGATGCATAATGATTTTGACGTATCACCGTAGACAAAACTATCACCGCCATCTTGGTTTTTTTTTCTTTAAGGTTATGGACAAACAATGATTATTTGAAAAATGTATACAATAACACACAAACCCGAATTTGAAATCATCAAATAACTCCCCTAAGTGGAGCTGAAGGGAGTGCCAGAGTTATACTGAATAAAATTCGTCCATGTTCCTTTGTGTTGCGATTCTGCGGTATCTCTTAGAACCAACACGCAAATCCTGCATGCAGTGGCCGTGTGCTTAACTGACATCTCTTTGAGGCGCGTTGAAGACGCCGTCAAAATGGCCGGTCGTCACTATATAGATGGACGGTAAGCTAGCCATTGGTCACTGTGCACAGGTCTACACACAGACCCTAAAAGACACATGTTGTGTCCGACACAACGAGGGCTCGTTTGACAGGAAGCTTAAATTATCTGCATGTCTTACTTCGAATGACGTCCATGTACGGAATTATATATTTCTTCCTCTTCTATAGCCCAAACACGCAATCTGAAAAAAAAAATCAACAGATCACAACTTGTTTTTCGTTGTCTATGATAGTGTTTTTAGGTTATACTTAACTATACCGCCAATTTATCAATGGCGCAATTTCGAAAAAGCACGATTAATTATTAAATAAATAAAAAAAACAGAGATTTCCGATTTAAAACCAACGAAAAATGAAATCAAAATTATTTCACCACACAGACGTAAATATTAAAACCACCAGATGTCAAACTGTGACTATTAATAACCTTTCAAAACAATTTACATAAATTGGAAATCGGTGCAAACAATTCGAGGAAATGAGTAAAGTGCAACGCTTTCATTGGCTATCAGTAATTCGTATGATTGCACCCGGCTGTGTTTGCCAGCCAGACAGTCGGAGGAACTAATTGAATTGTCAAATATTTATTACTGTGTAAACTTCTGTTGACTGCACTCAGAGCTTGCATTTAATTTGAATTATCTTTCTGTTAATGTATTATTTGGTATTCTTTTATTGGAGTTTACTCCTTCAGAATCGATTTTCATATAAAAGGCGCCCGGTATGAGAAAAATCCGAGGGGTAAAACCTACTAAAGTAATGAAAATGTGTCACGTTTTTGGTGCGCACCTTTAGTGCGCAACTTTTTAATTTGGCTGTGAGTGTATAAGAGGTACATATGGTATGCTGTATAGGCGATTATACCTATATACTATATGTTATTGGGCCTGTTTGTTTCTATCAGTGTCGATGTATTTATATTGCTATTTTTTTCATTAATTTGTGAATTTACCCTTTCATTATGATATTAATCTTTTTTCAGTTGAATAAACTCTTTTTGCGTATGGTTAGATACTCGTACTTAAGGAGTAAACTCCAGTCGTGCGTCGGAGCTGACACACACATTTTTTTAATTTAAGCTTTTCTGGATATTTTCCAGCTCGAAAAACTAGACAAAGTTTTCAGAGATCACGGACTCATAAATGTCAAACTAGCTTAGAATTTATTTTAAAACTTGCTTCTTAACATCTTTTCTTGCAAAGGGTACTCGTAAAATAATTAAAAGTAACTTTTCCAATGTAATAAAACTAAGTACGCAAAGACCTTTTCTATAAAAATTAATTAGCCATGTAAAATTGCGAGCGTTCTCAGGAAACTAACTTATGCTGAGCGCGCCTTTTGAAACTTTCGAAGTATTCATATTCCTGCGTTCATTTGATAAATTAAGAAAAGTTTATTACGTCATGCTAGACCCAAGTGTGTCTCCATTTTTTTTTTGCAATGCATCTGCCTTTTATATTTATATCACTACATACGTCAAACTCATATGTCAAAGATTGAAAAAAAAAATACTGTTCTTTCACTCATCCAATCACAAATATGTTACCTCTCTCTAACTTTAACAGTGAATTTTCATTATCTTGTCTAAAAACAAAAGTTAATAGATACATTTTCCAGTCTCCGAAAGAGAGTCCTACAGATCAACCTTATAATTTTTTATATTGCTACACTTATTTCGGGGGTTCGCTTATAAAAATAACGACGTTACCGGTTAATTTTTTAAGTTAGTTGTAAAACCGTTATATTTCGCTGTTATTTCCTAGACAGGTGTTCAGGGTCTACTGTATATAAAACTAATTAGCGGGTCCCCGTCCGAGTGACAGACGAGGCGTTATTGTCTACGTGTCGAGAATGCCAACCCGTCTTGTTACGTTAGAGCATAGAGTATAGGATGTACGGTTGTATACAATTGCCGCGTGCCGTTTGCCAGAAAAATATACGTGTAGGGGAATCGAATTTGGTGCGAAATAAGGAAAAATGGCAGCGGAATTGCGGAATGTTTTGTTATTTTCGCACCACATTTGTATTCTCTACAACAAATTACTTTATTTTAAATTCATGTCCGTCATATTCGCTTCCAAAAGTTGATTGCAAACATTTGGAAGCGTATACCACGAGTCCCTATCGAAATAAATTACAGTAAAAGGTTTAAAAAATCCCCAAATAGTATTTCCACTTGGAAAAGCATTTTTAAAAATATACTTCACGTGAACGTTAAACGAACTTTTCGTTTGCGTTTCGCCATTAAGTTTTTTTACGATAAAAGGTAATGAGTGTGACGGTAGGGTTGTGTTAGTTTTAACGTTGGATATCGGTAAAAAACAGAAGCTGCATAAAAGGAGTAACTCATTAGCAAAATTCGGTAAAGTAAATCGTAGATAAAAAGGAAGAATGCACGAATCCTTTTACGTTCAGTAAAAATAGTATCGGAAATGGATGATTTGTTTGTGATTCCAAATTTATTCATTAAATACAGTGCTGTTTTTAGTATATAATTAGTAGATCATAATCTAGTGTGTATTGCAATTTCATAATGGACAAAAACATCGATCAAAATGTCTCTTGAATTTTGCACCGCCAATGGAATTTCGTGTTCTGAAAATGTTAACGAGTTTGTCATGCAAACTACTCCACAAGCTTCGAAGTGGCGCCTTCCAACTGAACGGAAACCGAAAAATACAAGCCAAAGTTGAGCAAAAGTCAAAGTTCAAAAAACGATATTACACTAGAAATTACTTTCCCAATAATGTCAAACGCTAAATGAATAATATAATATGAGCATTATACGGCGTTTAAAATAGTTTTTAGATCCATACACTTATTTATTTGGTAGAAACATAAGAAGAATTCGCGACGAGAACTGAACTCAATTGGATAAAACTCGATTAAAAAATGGTTTCATGATTGGATTATTTGCTGGCGTAAGTGTATCGCTTCTGGAAGAGCATACTTTAAAGACGATAAAATAAATTTGGATGAATAACTATTAGTTTTTGTATTAATGATCTTTTCCCGGTAAGCACCGGGATCTTGATAGTAGGTTGACTTGTTCATAGCCAACGATTGCATATGCTCAAACATCTTCTTGTCTCGTAATATCAATATTTTAATACCAACAAAGTAAGCACTCACTTGAGGTACTCTAAACAAACAGAGATCTTGTTTATCGTACCGCTTAAAGCCGACAAACTATAAGGAAAATCGATTAGGAAGTACATCGTGCTTATAAGCTCCCAACTTTGGTAATACGACATTTAAAACCGATACACGACGGTTTTAATTAGATAGGTTTAAATGCAATACCGATTAGTATCGAGAAAACCGTTACTTAACCTTTAAGAGGCGGAATCGTGCAAATATTCCATAAAATCGACATCAAATCTCGAGATTACAGAATGTGATGTGTACTAAAAATCGATATTCGATTATCATCAATATAGTTTTATCGTTACGGTTATCGATAAAGAGTTTCCCAGCCCTACTGCGTTGACGTAAAATGTAGCATACTGAGGGTCCAAAATCCATAAACTTGTGTTATTTTACGACTTCTAGGGGTTGTTTATGGCAAGAGGGGGGTGGTGGGGGGGAGTTTAATTATTTAACAAAGTGCTTCTGTCTAATTACGTTTGTGCTATTTGTGTTATTGAAGTTTTTAGTGGCTACTTCTTGATGAAAATTGAACACGACAGTTTATTAAAAAAAATAATGAGGTCCTAGTTTTTCTTGCGTGTTTTGAAATGGCTAGTGTAGATAATTTTTTGGAACGAAGTTCCTTATCGCGCGTTGTGAAAGGGGGGGCTAGACGGAAAAAATTCTTACGAAAAGTTGTCACGACACTTTTGGCAATAGTAAGCTATTGTATTGTGTTTCTCTGTCTGTCTCTCTCTTAAGCAAGCCAGATATTTTCATTTCTATAGGAACTTCGTTCCATCCGGGTGTCCCTTGACACCTCTAATTTTTTTATTTTCATTGAAAGATTACTTTACTTTTACAAAGTCTGCACTATTAAACCAGCAATGGACATGAACGCGTTTTACTTCTAGAGCCGTTAAAAAAGTAATGATGTTAGATTTTACTAATGCGTGGCAGTAATATTTTAAATGCTAGATAATTTTTAACGATGGCTATTTAGCATACACTGAAAAATATTAGATACTTTCAGGCGTTCGTGGTGTTACCAGACTATAAACTTTTATCAAGATTCAAAAAAATCTACTTACTGTTGTAGAAATATTGTATTAGCCTAATAAATGAATATATAATCTATGGAGTATTTTGAAAATGAAACGAAGTTCCTAAACTTCCTACATGTCTTTGTGACAAGTTTAGTTTTGAAATTCAATTCTTTTTATTAATTACTAGCTTTTGCCCGCGACTTCGTACGCGTCGATTAATAGTTCCCGTTCCCGGGGGATTTCCGGGATGAAAACTATTCTGTGTCCTTTCTCGGGTCCCAGACTATAGGTATCTGTGCCAAATTTCATTAAAATCGGTTCAGTGGTTTAGGCGTGAAGAAGAGACAGACAGAGTTACTTTTGCATTTATAATATTAGTTTAGATTGGCAGTATGGTGATTGTTTGAAGCCTCTTTCGTTTCGCACTGTTGAATAGTTTTTGTGTCATAATTCGAAATTCAGGTATGGTTTTATAGATTACTAGCTTTTGCCCGCGGCTTCGCTCGCGTTAAATCTGGTAGCGCCTTATTGATTTGCAATAGCAACGCTAAGTTTTCCCTTTTCTTCCCTCTTTCTCCCTCACATCCCACTTTTTTCAAATAAAAATTAGCCTATGTCCGTCTCTTGGTTCCCAACTATCTATGTACCAAAATTCATCACAATCGGTTTAGCCATTAAAGCGTGAAGAGGTAACAAACAAACAAACAAATAAAAAAACAAACAAACTCACTTTCGCTTTTATAATATTAGTAAGGAAGTAAGGATTACACATATGGAAAGTTACTTTTTAATTACAACGATTTTGATTGTTTTAAAGTTTACAACTTTTCTGTATCAACCAATTGTATCGTCTGAAATCGCTACAGCATTCCTAATATAAACAGCCAGAAATTTTCAGTTCCAAATCGATTTTAACTTCAACTCGATCGACGACCCTTTGCATAAAACGACGAATACAGAATACCCAACTACTTCTGCAAAATCAAATGCACACATCCCTCAGAGAAAAATCCACATTAAATCTAGGCGATAAACGGAACCGCTAGGGAATGAGTGCCTAGCACGTTGAAATGAAATGATCTCTAATCTAGGATGGCTTTGCAAAGTAACCGTTTTGAAAGCGCGGGACGGAGGGCGCGAGTAATAAAATTTTACGAGCCGTTGCCATGGCAACGCCGCCATTATGCAGTTGCGCGGGACTCCACGAGGGGCGCTGCGTTCGATTTTTAAATGTGTTTTTCCTTTTTCTGTTTTGATTTGATTATCTGTGGATGAATTTAGACACCTGTAATGGTTCTTGATTTGTTAATGGCTTTATTTTAGAAGAATTTAAATTTCATTTTAATTTGTGATAGTATTGATAACTGAGATGGCTACGATACCACCGGTCATAAATTCATAAGGCAGAAATTGCCAGCCCAAAATACTCAACATATACTAAAAATAACCACTAGGAGTTTTCAGTGGGAGAGTATATAATAGGGCTAATATACCTTAGCAACAAAACAGTCGATACTTCCAGACTACGAAATATTGCCTGGCAAACGATTACATTTTGGTCTTGGACCGCTATAAAATACTGGCCGCATAGAGAACATTAAATAAACGTCAATTGTGTTCTGTCTACGAATTTGAATAAAGATCACATAGTTCGACCGTCTACCATAGATAAAGCTTTGACACCTCATTCTAGTTTACTTAGGACTGGAATACTAATCTAATCGATATCCTATAATCAAACATAACTTTAACGTTTCGTCAATCAGCTACAAATTCATTCTCAATATCTGCTACTGAGAAATTCTTGTAAGGAAAAACCCTTAGTACTTGACCCGACCAGGAATTAAATCAGGACTCCTTATAAATTAAAAAAAAAATGTTTTACAAGTTAAAAAAGCCCTATAGCAAACCAGTAGCTAAAGTAACCCTTCCCATTTAAAACACCGGACACTTCCACTAACCAAACCTTACAAAGGATAGTTAGAAACTGGCAAATAAAAAGTAACGGCCTCCGAGCGCCATCTTGAATTTTCAAAATGTCTGCGCTTATTAGTATCTGTGGGCACTTGACTAAATTGTTTTACAGAGTTATAAAAGGAGAAGGTTATGTATTCTTCGAATTCTTTCTTTTTTCATGTATTTCATTTTTTTATTTACACTGTGCGTCAGTCAGGGGCAGTAGATTTTTGAAATGTTTTTTTTTATTGCGTTTGTTACTAACATAGATTGTAAGTTGTGCGTTTACTAATATTATAAAGACCGCGGTCTTTTTTTTTTTAATTTCTCTTCCCTAACTTGGGTTATTATGAAATGTTTCTCTTTTTAGTTGGTAGAGAAGTCCATATTTCCATATATATCCAATATGTAATGTGGTTCCATATATTTTTTTATTAATTTTACTACCTTGTAGATACAATAACTTGCTATGTTTAAAAACACAAAATATAACAAAAACTGACAACTAAAAAAGACAAAATGCTAAATAAAATAACTATAGTTTTTGAAGTCGGGGGCAAAAACCCGACTTCCAAAGAAACTGTTAAATCTGGAAAATAAGTTTTCCGGAAGTCAATGACTTGTTTCATGAATCGGTTTTTTTTCTACCAAAAGTTTTTATCCCGCCTTTTTAGTTTTAGTATGATGATAACTCACAAATTCTTAACGAGTATTCATTTTCAATTGTTACTAAAAGATATAGGCATATCATCCTCATACATTACAAGAATGAATATGTATTATAGACGATAACTCATAAACTACCAAAGCAATACAGATAAAATGGAAATGGGATTCCTTCGGGAGTAAACCTGTCGGTTATAAAATTTATAATCTTAAATTATTTTTAAAATTGGCCCACAATTGACAGACAAATCGCATCAAACATACAAAATACCTTAGCTGAAATATTCTGCATAATTATATATTTACTATCATCAGTATTATTTTTGTGTGAATTGTTTGTATGTTTATTTTATGATTGATAATTTTCCTGTTTTCTCTTTTTTACACACTGTCTACATAATTATCTCATCCAACTTTCCTCTCGCAGTTCTGCTGGAAGATATTTCTAAAGAAATAAGCAGTACCTTTGTGCGTGCATAAATCCTTATTATCCTTACTAATATTATAAAAGCGAAAGTGAGTTTGTTTGTTTGTTTGTTACCTCTTCACGCTTTAACGGCTAAACCGATTTTGATGAGTTTTGGTACAGAGATAGTTGGGAACCAGGAGACGGACATAGGCTAATATTTTTTTGAAAAAAGTGGGATGTGAGGGAGTAAGAGGGAAGAAAAGGGAAAACTTAGCGTTGCTATTACAAATCAATAAGGCGCAAGGGGAAATGTGTTACTCCAAATTTAACGCGGGCGAAGCCGCGGGCGAAAGCTAGTAATATTATAAAAGCGAAAGTGAGTTTGTTTGTTTGTTACCTCTTCACGCTTTAATGGCTAAACCGATTTTGATGAATTTTGGTACAGAGATAGTTGGGAACCAGGAGACGGACATAGGCTAATTTTTATTTGAAAAATGTGGGATGTGAAGGAGAAAGAGGGAAGAAAAGGGAAAACTTAGCGTTGCTATTACAAATCAATAAGTTGCAAGGGGAACTGTGTTACCCCGAATTTAACGCGAGCGAAGCCGCGGGCAATAGTTAGTAAATAAATAAAAACAAAAACAATCAATTTGAAAACCTCCTCCTTTTTTACACCTATCAAACTAGCGAAACCGTCGCGGTCGCCATCTTGGATCTCCTAAACGCCAGTACTTATTAGGATCTGCAAGGCGCTTGACTAAATTGTTTTTAACCCCTCCCTGTAAAAGGGGTGACATTTTGACGCGGTATTTGTCTTCGTCCTTGCTTCTGATGAAATTGTTTTAAAATATAAGAATTTAAAGCTTGTTTACGTGTTGAAGATTAGATAATTTTGTCGTCTAAACCTGTTTAGAAGTTTTAGTTTAATCTTGGCAGGATTAACTTGGCTATTTTGGCTGCTATTAAATATATTACTACCAGTTTTTGGAGTTGATGGATAAAGTATCTAACCTTATTAAATACAGCCCTAGGACTTAAGATGAAAACAATTTTAGCTTTTAACGTCTCAATCTATACTAATATTATAAAGCTGAAGAGTTTGTTTGTTTGAATCTCAGGGACTACTGGTTGGAATTGGAAAATTCTTTTAGTGTTGGATAGTCCATTTCTCGAGGAAGGCTATAGGCTATATAACATCACGCTACGACCAACAGGTGCTGAGCAGCGTGAGTGAAACCGCGGAAAACAGCTAGTTTTAATATAAGACCTCTGATTTTTCGAATTCTAGTGCATATTGTATTACTACCTTTTGCCTGCGGCTTCGCTCGCGTTAAATTTGGGGTAACACAGTTCCCCTTTCTTGTTTTGCAGGAACCTGGTACCTGTAGTTTTTGCCCTTGTGCCTTTTTTATTGTGATAAGTTATCCCCTGATTCTCCCTCATTTCTCACTTTAAAAAAAGCCTATATCCGTCTCCAGGGTCCCAACTATCTCTGTACCAAAATTCATAAAAGTCGGTTTGGCCCTTTAAGGCGTGAAGATATGTGTAACAAACAAGTAAACTCACTTTCGCTTTTAAAATATTAAGTAGTAAGAATAATAATTACCACTTGCTTACATTTTTTAAAATATATTCTGCAGCTACTTCGCTATAAAAATAAGATCATAAAGGAGTTTACTAATGATCGAGAATACAATACATAAGTTTCCGATGCTCTTGACTCCAGAGCCAACAATGTATGGGCGCAGAGCAATGTCCTTTAATAGAAAAGAAAAACCAGCGAATGAATAAGTTGAGATGTCCACAAGAGACTATGGCGACAGTAACTACTTAACACCGTCACACCTAGTTCTAAACCACAAACAACATAAAAAGCCGAATCAATCAGCACAATCTATTTACTTCCTCACCTATCAATTCCAATCATTTATCATAACACTCCTGCCTGCTAAGTGCCGTTTCCGGTCGCACTAATGCCCCGTTCACAATCTCGGGCATTACGACTCGCGTCCGGCAACACGCATGACACGCGCTTATCATTTGTTTCTTTCGAACACCGTGACGTCACAATCCGAGTCGCCGACGCGTGAACGCGAGAAGCGTGTAGCTGGCTAAGCGTATTGAATACATATCTAACGTAAGCTTACTATTGACCCATATGATTATTTATCACAAACAACACAAAAAAGCCGGAGCTGAATCAATCACCGTCAGCTATTCCAATCATTTATCATAACACTCGTACTAAGAGCTGTTTCCTGTCGCTCTAACCGCTTGGCCACTCAAACGATACGCGTTCGACAGCTACTGCTTATAAAACATTTGCGTTGGTTAGACTGGAAGCCGAATCCAAAATGGTTGGTAAGCTATACCAACCATTTTGGATTCGGCTTCCAGTCTAACCAAAAGCAGCTGAATACCCCTCTTTTACATGGAGCGATTGCCTATCTGACCTTCATAAAACAGTAAGAGGATAAATCTTGATGAAACTGATTGCCATTTTTTCAATTTTCCCGTAACTACTGTCAAAGATTTTAAACAAAAAGACTACAGACAACTGAAAAAAACAACATACTAACTCTGGGAATAATGTTCCATACATAAACAGAACTAAAACGTCCGTCAAGCAGCGGGGATGGCCTTAAATAATTAATTAGCTGTGGGCAGTTGTGCTTAAACACATCTTGAGGCATAAAACAACGGTAATCGCGTTATTAAGCAAACAAGTGACAATCGCGCGTGTTCCGTCACAAGTCTATTCAGCTGAGGTCGTAGCCGAGGCGTAAGCGCACATTAGTGTTCTACGATTGTAGTGTAATAAATAGGCAAGTGATAACTGATCGGTTGAACCCGCGCCGTTTGAGTTCAATGGCGAGTGATGGCCAGCAGTTGCCTTCGCGTATATTTAGATTTTGTACTATGGTCGAAATTTTGTTGGTTGAGGGATAGTCCTGTTTGGTATTAAGTCGTTTGTTCGCATATATTAGGATGTTACAAAAAAGGAAATCTGGTGTACTGCATTATTATTTCGTTCATTTATTGTTTTATTCACATATATATATATATTATACATGTGAATAAACATATATATATATTTAATATTTCTTAAAAACAAAAAAAAATATTAAAATCACCGGTATCGTGAACAGGATCCAAGCTACAGGTGGTCAGGGCTCCAGAGAAAGGAACCTCCTCACAATACGAGCCATGGCCAGGAGTACCGCTTTCTGTATCAAGCCCTTGATCCAGCTGCCTAACGAGAGCCTTCTCAGGTATTGGTCGAGCCTCTTTGCAATTAAGCCATTGGCAGATACGACTATCGGCACAATGATCGCTGAGTTCATATTGACATAATTATGTCGATGTGGAGTTGACGCATTATTATTATTATTATAATCTAAGTTAGGTGTGGAAATAAATAGTCTTACAACACATTTCGATACATAATTAACTATTACACCTAAAGAAATAGTTTTGTACAAGTCAAATGAAATCTAAATATTAAATGTCAAATAAAAAAAATATATAATATGTCCATATTAAATGTTGAAAATTATAACATTAATAGACACACATCAATACTGCATTATTTAATTAAATAATAATTTAACTATTTTTTTAGTAAAGGAGTGTTTGTATGATTATCTGTGGTCAAAGTCGCTGGTTTGAAAGACGAAGAGATTTTCAATCCGTAGTGCAGGATACTGATAAATTACGAAGAACAGATTCTATATGGTTGTTTTGTTCCATATATCAAGAAACTTATATTACTTATTTAAGGAGTTGTGGCAACAAGATAACAACATTATTATGTCAATAAGCTTACTATGTTTATTTGTCGTTAAGTCCCACAATAACTTGATGTAGTTCGACACTAGAGATAAAATTATCGCGCCCAGCCCACCACGCTGCAAAAGATGACTAAATATAAATAAGAAAATTCGCTGCATTGCAATTTTCTACCTTTCGACCTACCCTACCTACCCTACCTCTCATCCCAACTATCTCTACCAAAATTCATGAAAATCGGTTTGGCCATTTAGGCGTGAATACGTAACAAACAAACAAACTCAATTTCGCTTTTATAATATTAGTAAGGATTTTTTACAAATGTGTATTATCCCGGATCGCTCTTATCTATGGTCGTCCTACAAATGTAAAAGCGTGCGCGCAGTGTATTTGATGTGCCGCCGCCGCCGCCGTGTTTGTTTACTTGCCGCTGCGCCCACGCAGTGTGAAACCGTTTGTTCTAACTATGCACCGCAATTGGACGCTGTCTGTCTTGTTTTAAGATGATAGATCTGTGTTCGGTGATGTGTGGTGAGTTACTGGACTGTTGGGGTGTTAAAACTTATCATAATATCAAGCCTGTAGCCCTTGACGGGTGGGCAGTTGTGTAAAATGAGTTTGCAATGAGAAAGTGACTGAGTTCGCGCCATATTGGGACTTTATCTGAAAACTGTCACTTGAATGCTGGCAGTTTTTTTTTAACGTTGGATTTTCACCTGTATCGTGGGTGCGTTTACAAACATTCAAACTCACATACACAAACAGCCAGACCCGAAACAACTACGTGTAGGTCATACAATTATTTGTTCCGTGCGGGAATTGAACTTGCGACACGCAGCGCATAAGTCGATCGCTCAGCCACTGCACCAACCTTGTCGTCAAAAAAGATTGATTAAGCAGTCTAGCTAAAATCGGTGACTCTTGTTTGTTCGTTGAATTTTCTTTAAAACAAAGTTTTTTAGCTATGGTATTATTAATTAATTAATTATATCTCGCAATCATTTTATCGAGTATAAATTATCAATAGTTACTAAAAGGAATAAGCTGATCATCCATAATAGACATTGAATAAAAAATGAAAAAATGAAAATGAAAGGCGATAACTCATGAACTACCCAAGTAATATAAATTAAATTAAATATGGGACTAACTCGGAAGTAAAACCGAACACAAAAAGAATTATGAAAAATGGTCCACAGTTGGCGAAGTAATCAGTAAACAAACATAGAACCTCCTCGCTTTTGAAGTCGGTTAAAAATATGAAGATCATTTGAAATGTCCCGCCGAACAGTTCATATTAACCCAAAGTTAACTATAAGCAGTATGTTTATATTAACAACAGGATGGCGTGAAAACGTTTGTTCTCTTTCTAAGTTTGGAACCACCACAGTGTCGCACGCTTTTGATGTGTTTTATAGTTATTTTAAGAATATTATAATGTACTATATAGCTAGCTACTTACCTACTCTTTGTAACCTACAAAAAATAGCATTTGTGAAAAACTAGGTTATAAAGGTTTTGACAGGCCTGTTGGTCTAGTGGTTAGTGGCCCTGACTGCTGAGCCGGAGGTCGTGGGTTCGATTCCCACCCAGGACAAACTTTGTGTGATGAGCATGATTGTTTGTTCTGTGTCTGGGTGTGATTTATCTATAATATGTATATATTTATAAATTATATAAGTATGTATATCAGTTGTTTGGTTACCAAAACACAAGCTCTGCTTAGCTTGGGATCAGATAGCCGTGTGTGAGTTGTCCTAAGATATAAATTTTATTTTATTTAAAGCATGTGTGACAATTTTTATCCAAAAGCATTTTTTATATAAAAAGAACTTTGCCCCACACTAGGATTATCTTCTGTATCGTGGGTGCGTTTACAAACATTTAAACTCACATACAGAAACAGCCCGACCCGGAACAACTATCTGTAGGTCATACAAATATTTGTTCCGTGCGGGGATCGAAACCGCGACACGAAGCTCAGCAGTTAATCGCTCAGCCACTGCGCCAACCGAACCAACCAACTAACAAAATTATTTTTTGAAAATAGAACTGTTCTACAAAAAAACATACAGTCGAATTAAGAACCTCCTCCTTTTTTTGAAGTCGGTTAAAAACTAATAAACAATATAAAATAGACAACTAATTAAATTAGTCCTGTACAAGGCCAAACGGCCTCTATCTCAGCTTTAGAAATGCCAACATAATTTTTAAATTCTTCATTGCTTCTTTAAAACATTACTTCGGTACTAAACTTGTATATAATTCCCCAATTTCAGATAAATCCGGACCCCTTTATCCCAAACGCACCATGCATAAATACAAATTCAAAATGGATGCAAATAACGGTCTATATTAAGAAGATCAATCAGACTCCAGAGTGCTCTCTGCTCGTATGACGAGTTGCATTGCGTTGAATCAACAAACCACTTGATCGTTTGTTCATCTCATTGTTAAGTACTTGGTACATCGCGGATTGGATCCAATAAGAATATGAATTTTGCTATTTTATAAATTGGACAGAAGGGTTACCATGACATCTTATAGCAGTTCTTATTCTTGTGTGAGAAAGAGATGGTGCTAGACACCCTGTATAGCTCTGTCTCTTTCCCTCAGTTGAATAAGTTCTGCTTTAAGACGTCGTGGTAGGGTAGCAGATTCTGCCGGGGTTGCGGGTTGTTCGAAAGAGATACCGCGGCCCCGGAACGTAAAGGGCAATAGAAGGAACATGGGTGGGTTTTAGTCAGTACAAGTCTGACATGCCCCCCGCTCCGCCCAGAGCGGGGGAAGTCATTGGATGACTTCCCACCCGAAAAAAAAAAAAAAAAGGGTAGCAGATTGTCAAACAAAACCGTCTTACTCATACGCTGTATATTGTCCGACTGCTCTTTTGTTCGATTCTCGGGTCGGGCGTCGCGAATTGTTATTGGGTTTTTCCATAAGGAATTTTTCAGTAGCAGGCCGATATTGGAAATTGGTGGTAAGATATTTCCGCGCTTTCCAAAGCGCGGAAATATCACGTTAAGAATCTCCAACAAAACATATACACAGACCATCATCGTCATCATTTTCCTGCCCTTGTCCCATTCTATTTGGGGTCGGCACAATACGTTTTCTTTAATAGTGTCACGTATGTGCACACCTTCACTTACAGGAGACCACAGCATGCACTATATCCTTAACTAACAATATAAACATTTTTATTAAACTAGCTGTGCCCAGCGGTTTCACTCGCTGCCCACTTAGGGCTATGAAAAATAGATGTTGGCCGATTCTCAGACCTACCCGATATGTACACAAAATTTCGTTTAAATCGGTCCAGCCGTTTCGGAGGAGTATGGGAACGAAAACTGTGACACTAGAATTTTATATATTAGATTATTTCATATTCTCTTGCTTTCACAAAAACAAATGGTTATTTTGAGCGTAACGTACACATTAAAGAACCCTTTGTCTTGCTTAAGGTATGACTGAAAATGTCCTCAACCATAAACAATAGATTGACCTTGCTTTTTTTTCTTTTCAGAAGTGACTCATCATTCTGCTCATAAGATCCGCAGTCACAAGAATAGCAGACGGCACCGTGCTATTCATGAAGGTAAATATTATAATTTTTCTATCATAACATTGACGTACCTATCTACTACAAAAATATTGTATTTGATCGACGCACCCGCGGGTATTCCTGTAGTTTAGCAATTATTATTGATCATGCAAGTATCTAGAGTCAGTTGAGAGGATCCTGTCACGGTCACTGCCTGCCGGGGTTGTGGGTTGGTTCGAAAGAGATACCGCGGCCCCGGAACATGAAGAGTAAAAAAGAAACATGGGGATTTATTCATTACAAGTTTGATAGGTATTAACTTGCTCCGCCCATAGAGATTTGATAAAAAAGGAGTTCGCAAAAAAGAATTTGGTTCCAAATTCTTTTTTCAATCTACACGTTAAAAGAAGAAAACGTTGTGTGACAACGATTTTTTGACAGAAGTTTTTCTATAGTCTATGATAATTATACAATAAATTAGCGTAAAGTAATTAGGTACGATGCTTTTCATGCACACAAAACTAGTTCGACCCCTTTGTTCTCAATGCAAAATGAATCATTCGGCAATAAAGTTAAAGACAAAGATTTTTTAATCAACTAAAAACATAATTAATGTCTTTTGCCAACATCTGTAAATATTGGCGAGACAGTTCTTAGAAAATAATTTATAGCCCGATCGTTATTCAATTTAAGTTCGCTCGTAGCAAGGACGCCCTAGATTTTAGAAGGGCAAACACTGACCTTACTGGCATTGTCCTTCGAAAAGGCTAGGTGTGTAGTCACTAGTCAGGCGTAGTGATGGGTAATTTTCCGAAAAATTTCAAAACTCGGAAATTTTTCAATTTATTTTTCCGAAAAATTGAAAAATTGGAAAAATAATGGAAAAATATCTTTTTATCGAAATTATTAGTTTAAATGAAATAGTTTATAAAATATAGTTCATAATAAGTTGAAATTCAAAGGATTTAAGGCTTTACATGTTGTTTTAACAAAAAAAAAACATATGTGCAAAGTTATATTTGAATACAGATTTAAGGTCAATGGTTAGGGCACGCTACAATAGTGGCGATAAGTCCCCTCTTTGAGGAGTGGCTGGAGAGGCGTCATGGCGTCCTCACCTACCGCCTGACGCAGGTCCTCACCGGACACGGAAGTTTCGGGAGGTTCCTGCACATCATCGTGCGGGAGGAAGCGCCCGGGTGTCACCATTGTGACGATCGCCCGGAGGACACGGTGGAGCACACAGTGGCGATCTGCCCAGCGTGGGCGGAGCACCACCGTGCCCTCGTAGAGGCGATCGGCGGCGGCGATCTCTCGCGTCCGGCCCTGGTTCAGGCCATGGTCCGGAGCGAGAGGGAATGGGAAG
This sequence comes from Ochropleura leucogaster, assembly GCA_958449745.1. Taxonomy (NCBI): domain Eukaryota; kingdom Metazoa; phylum Arthropoda; class Insecta; order Lepidoptera; family Noctuidae; genus Ochropleura; species Ochropleura leucogaster. The sequence continues at coordinate 9,531,200 of OY288226.1, forward strand.
CGGTCACCACCTTCTGCGAAGCAGTAATGCTAGCGAAGGAGGTGGCCGGGCGTTTGAGGGAGAGAACATCTGCCCAACCCAGCCGCCGCGGGAGACGCCCATGGCGCCGGGCGCCGCGAGACGACTTCCGGCCACCGTAGATGCGGGCCTGTGGGCGGTGAGCAATGGGTAGTTCACCGTCCGTCCGTCGATTGACGACAGGCTGTGTCGAAGGCGCGTTCGTGTTTCACGCGCGCCTCAAAGAGAGTCAGCAAAGCAGAGGGGCTTGCCAGAGCCTCCGCCTGCCGGGGTTGCGGGTTGTTCGAAAGAGATACCGCGCCCTCGGAACGTAAAGGGCAACAGAAGGAACATGGGTGGGTTTTAGTCAGTACAAGTCTGACATGCCCCCCCGCTCCTGCCCAGAGCGGGGGAAGTCATTGGGTGATTTCCCACCCGAAAAAAAAAAAAAAAAGGTCAATAGTTTATTTTACACATAAACATATATACATTCAGTCAAAAAAGTATCGGGAATGGATGATCTGTCTAAGGTTCCAAATTATTTTTTTTGTTTTTTTTTGTAGTTGTTAGATTGCACAACTGTTTTCCATTTTGGCGCGGAGTTTGAGTTGCATCTGATATTTATATTGAATACAGTGCTGGTTTTAGTAATATCATATATAGTGTGTATTGCGAATTTCATAATGGACAAAAATATCGAACAAAGAGTTTGTCTTAAATTTTGCATCGCCAATGGAATTTCGTGTTCCGAGTCACTGAAAATGTTACAGAAGGCTTACGGTGAATCGACTATATCAAAAACTCGTGCTTATGAGTGGTTCAAAGCCTTCAAAAGCGGTCGAGATGTGATGGAAGATTTGCCTCGCTCTGGTAGGTCAACGTCTGCAACTGAAGTTAACATCGCAAAAGTGAAGAAAATAGTGACTGTAAATCCCCATTCAACTCTGAGAGAGATAGCCGCCGAACTTTCTGTATCTCACGAGTCGATCCGTACCATTGTAACTAATCATTTGGGTATGAAACATGTTGCTGCTCGGCTAGTCCCAAAAGATCTGAATTTGCACCAAAAACTCAATCGCATGAAAGTCGCTGAGGACATGCTAGAACGAGTCAGTTCGGACCCAACATTCATGAAACGCATTGTTACTGGTGAAGAGACGTGGGTTTATGAGTTTGACATGCAAACTAGTCAACAAGCTTCGGAGTGGCGCCTTCCAACTGAACCGAAACCGAAAAAACCACGCCAAAGTCGATCAAAAATTAAAGTCATGTTGACTGTTTTCTTTGACTATCGCGGTGTTGTGCACTCTGAATTCTTACCGGAAGGTTTAACGGTAAATAAAGAATATTATTTGAGCGTTATGCGGCGTTTAAGAGAGCAAATTCGACGAAAAAGGCCAGATTTGTGGAAAGAAAATTCTTGGATTTTGCACCACGACAATGCGCCTTCGCACAAGGCTATCATTGTGAACGAATTTTTGACCAAACACTCAACAAATACCATCCAGCAACCACCATATTCACCAGATATGGCTCCTGCTGACTTTTTTCTTTTTCCTAAACTCAAATTACCACTTCGTGGCACCCGTTTTCAATCGATAGAAGACAAAGGAGATTTCGCGGCGAGAACTGAACTCAATTCCAGAAGCAGCGTTTAAAAAATGTTTTGATGAATGGATTATTCGTTGGCGCAAGTGTATCTTTTCTAAAGGAGCATACTTTGAAGGTGATAAAATAAATTTGGATGAATAACAGTCATTTTGTGTGTTATTGATCTTTACCCGGTACTTTCTTGACAGAGTAGTATGTGTAATGAATCAGAAAAATTATTCACTGAAAATGCTGATTACATTCCAAGAAAAAAAAAATAAGCTTTCAGAAGTCGCCGGAAAAGACAATACTCCAAATTGCAGCTTACCTAGAAGTGATACGTACATATCAGAACCAGATGAGTACATTCAGTACGCTCAACGTTGGTCTAGTCCAGATTATACAGTTAAAGAATCCCAAAAACAAATCCCAAATTCAGAAAAACAGTTTTGTGATGCGGCTGTGATGACAGAACCAGAGTACAAAGCGGAAGAAAATGAGAACATTCGAATTTCAAATTTAATGTTTTGTAAATTTATCTCGCATGAACATGACCGGTATACCGGTGATGAACGGTATAATCTTATGCAGGAAATCATAAAAGTCTTTAAGAAAAAAAATAAGTAACAGTCTTAGTAATAGGGTACAGAATCCTAAAAATGAGAAATTTTAGTATTTTGATTAAAAGTAACAAATAAAAATTTGTTATCTTGTTTTATTTTCTGATCTTGGTCGACGTCCCATTTTTTTCCAATATTTGAAAAATATTTGAAAAATTGGAAAAATATTGGAAATTTTTCATTTTTTCTTTTCTTTTCATTCCGAAATTTTTCCATTACCCATCATTAGTCAGGCGTAACCACTGATGTAGGTTTAAAACCGGCGCGTAAACAAATAACCTATGAAAAACTATAAATAAATATAAATAATGATAAATAATATCAAAATAGGCGACCGGCATTGTGGTTTCTGCAAACCAATTTGTGAAATACGACGTGATACTTGATAGCATCAGTCAATTGTTATGATGACATTGTTTAAGATCTTACCGCCATCTATTATAACATATACATAAACTTCAAATTGTTTCTAAAAAGTACCAATAGATGGCGCTATACTTAATTTACTACTTCAATTCATCTACTCGGCGATAGATGGCGTTGTAGTCAATATATGAAAAGTTTATCTACTCATCAACAGATGGCGAGCTGCGCTTTGAACCAGAGCCGTACAGCAAGAAATTAGAATTAAATACATCTGGGAAGATTCACTGTAAAGTAGCTGGTGGTGTTGCTCCCACCGTACAATGGTTTTTGGTAAGTTCATCTTTTAACACTTTTTTTTACGTTCTTTCTAACACAGAAGTAGTACACACGACACGTCAAACTGTACAAACCAGTTAATGCAGACCTTTCATTGAATCCGAATCGGTACAAAGCGAGGCCATGTTATAATGGAGCATGGAGTTAAAATGTTGCAGTGTGTAAAGAAGTTTTTGGAAACACTGCTATCACACCTGTATTTGTAACAGCATAACATCACGGCTGTAATTCCAGAAGAGGTAAGCAGAGTCGCCAGTTATGTTTAAATCCATTTCATTTTTCAACAGGGTGCCTATTGCCATAAACCGAGTATAAATCCAAAAAAACGTACTACATGGCTCCTGAAAATTCTTGAAGTAAAATCCCGAAGAAACATTAATCGACTTGGAAATCGACCACAGGACCTGGGGGCCTAGTCTGCTATTACAGTAGTGTCAGAATGGTCGATCACTGATCGCATAATGGTTAATTTTGACAAGTTTGGTAATCTGCTACATACTAAACTACAGACTTAGGCCCCTGGTCACTCAGCAGTCGTGCTGGCAACCACTGAACCAACAAGGCATTACTTGCCAGCCTGTGTTTATATATTTACTACCTTTTGCCCGCGGCTTCGCTCGCGTTAAATTCGTGGTAACACAGTTCCCCTTTCCTGATTTGCAGGTACCTGCTACTTGTAGTTTTGGCCCTAGCGCCTTATTTATTGTAATAGCAATGCTAAGTTTTCCCTTTTCTTCCCTCTTTCTCCCTAATACCTCACTTTTTTTTTTTAATTAGCCTATGTCCGTCTCCAGGGTCCCAACAATCTCTGTACCAAAACTCATCAAAATTGGTTCAGCCATGTAGGTGTGAAGACGTAACAAACAAACAAACTCACTTTCGCTTTTATAATATCAGTAAGGATGTAGGCCTACATGGGGGCTTCGAAAACGTCGAGAAAAGGTGCACGGTTCGTGTTGGTCGTTTCCTATGAAGAAGAACCGAAATCAAACTCCATAGTTACTCTTTTTAAATCATTTAGTTTTACAATTTTGTTGTTACAGCGTTAGTACTTCAGTATGAGAGGACGGCGTAGGCCCGACAATAAGTCATTGATTACTTTACAAAACGTAAAATAAAATATTAAGTTAACAAAAGTTAACAACTGTCTAAGAATCTACAAGGCCATTGTGATAATATGTATCCTTTACTCATCTCCCTCTAGAACGAGACAGCACCCCTACCGGCAGGCGTGACCTCGGCCAACGGCACCCTCATGGTAGCTGATGCCGAGAAGCGCCACGCTGGACAGTACACCTGCAAGGCCGTGGATGGAGACAAGTCCATCACATCCATGATTAATCTGGATGTTGTCGGTAAGTACTGCAAAGGTTTTCTTCATCTCGAAAGGTTCTCTTCGTACTTCGACGACACCGTTGGCACAGTGGCTGAGCGATCGACTGCTGCACTGCGTGTCGCGGGTTCAATCCCCGCACGGAACAAATATTTGTATGGCCTACAGATAGCTGTTCCGGGTCTGGCTGTTTGTGTATGTGAGTTTAATGTTTGTAAACGCACCCACGATACAGGAGAAATTCCTAATTAAAAAGTGGAAAGTAACTTTATTTCCGGAAGTCGGTGGCTTTTATTGGTTTCGTTGACTTATTTGCCATTAATCTAATACTCATTATTAAAGATAACTCTACAACTACTGGCTGGATCTTGAAATTTTTGGGACCAAACGACAATCACTAAAACGCTTATTAACACGCGATTAACACGCTTTCAAATAATAAAACAATCATCAAAATCGGTTCACCCAGACTAGAGTTATGAGGTCTCGAATCGAGAACCTCCCCCTCTTTTGAAGTCGGTTAAAAATGAACAACCTAATCATGTCTTTTTCGACTTTGACTGGTTAATTATAACTGCCGCTTGGATCAATCTTCAGGTTAAGCCGCGCTTGCCTAGGTTGGTAAGTGGATGGGTGACCAGCCTTTACATACTGAGTTTCTTCCAGGCCTCGGAAAGCACGTTAAGCTATTATTCTTTTGATTGTCAACATGTCGTTGCAAACAGTCAGTGTCCGGAAAGTCTGACTGCTAGTCTTACCAAGGGGTATTGAGTTGCCCAGTACTAACTGGGTTGTGGAGGTCAGATAAGCGTTCTCTCCATGCAGTTTCTTGCCCATTCTTCTCCATAGAGATCAACGCTTTGGAATGGGCAACTACAGTACTTTCACAAGTTATAATGCCTTGTGACCGGGACTGTAGCTTTAACATTTTGTTTTTTTTTTGACATTCAAAAGTGCCTGTAATTGAAATAAATGCTTTTGAATTTGCAAAATACTGGTATTCAACTGCTTCCGGTAACTTTAAAAACCAACCAGATCAGCTACCCTACCATGACGTTTTAAAGCAGAACTTATTCCGCTGAGGGAAAGAGACAGAGCTATACAGGGTGTCTAGCACCATAGGCCTACAGATGAGGTTCTAAATTCTATAATGCCCCTTTTTCATCGTCAGCTCCATCTGGACAGCATTAAAACTTACATGTACATCTTCCGCAGTAGCCCCTCGCGTGATAGAACCATCATCTGGAGAACAGCTCCACGTGACAGTTGGGCAGACGGTTGTGCTGAACTGCGTAGCTACCGGAGACCCTCCTCCCACGACCCACTGGGACAGGAACCTCGCCATATTGGGGAAACAACGTGAGTATATACACATTTTTACCATCCTTACTAATATTAATATAAATTATTATTACTTCATTTTTTTGACATGGCAGTCGTGTTTTTTTTATTTTTAGTAAATTATTTATTTTGCAAGTAGGTTTTTACAAACACTTTTACACGTCGTCTTTTTTTTAAACTAGATGAGGCTGGTGTTTCGTACCTGACTACTTTTAGAAGAAACAGCCGAAACAAACTCTTTCAAGGTCTAGACAAGTTGCGGGTTGTTCGAAAAAGATACCGCGGCCTCGGAACGTAAAGGGCAATAGAAGAAACATGGGTGGGTTTTAGTCAGTACAAGTCCGACATGCCTCCCCCCCAGAGCGGGGGAAGTCATTGGATGATTTCCCACCGGAAAAAAAAATAAGGTCCAGACAAAATGCTTGACCAACTTACAATGAAGTTCAATGAAGTCCATGTTTTTTTTATTATTTTCTCTTTTTATATTAATTTGTTTTAGTCCTGTGCGAGTCTAATAAACACTCTTTCTTTCTTTCAATTAGAGTTTTATTTTTTCAGAAGATGGCGTTGATGTAGAAGATGGCGTCAATGCTACGTCAGCCAGGTAACTATTTCTTTAACTAGTTGTTGCCCGCGACTTTCATTCCCGTGAAATTATTATAAAAATACTAGCTGTGCCCAGCGACTTTACCCGCTGCTCAGGTCCCCTTCTGAAGACGGCCACCTTTATTACTAAAGAAAAACAAATAGATTACGACTGATTCTCAGACCTACCGAATATACGTGAAAAAATAATGAAAATCAGTCAAGCCGTTTCGGAAGAGTAGATATCTCTCGAGCATGAGAGTGTGGGTTCTAATCCGGGCAAGTAACAATGTGGCGAAGAAAATCGTCATCCAATACTTGTAACAAATCGTTCTCTCTAGTGTCACACGCTTGCTTGTCAGGGAACGTTCGTGTGTCAAAATCATGTTTGTATGAAAATAATAGTTTAATATTAGTTTTCTATGGGTCTATGCCACCCGAAATAAAGTTTATTCATTCATTCATTCATTCATAATCAGACGGCACGGTTAGGGCAGAGGTTGAGTGACCCACTGCTGCGCTGCGTGTCGCGGGTTCGATCCCCGCACGGAACAAATATTTGTATGACCTACAGGTAGTTGTTTCGGCTGGCTGTTTGTGTGTTTAAATGTTTGTAAACGCACCCACGGGTGCGTTTACAAACACTGTGGGGCAGTGTTTTTTTTAAACTAATATCCACTCTATAAATCTTTGAAATCTCTATGGTGTGTACGATCGATTGCCAGTTAATAACGTTATAATAAGATTCACTAATAAAACTCCGTTCACTGTATGTAATAAATACTTATAACATTATAGTAATTTATTGATTTCTTTGCATATAATAGTTATTTGTTATACAAGAGTGCAAAGTTGCTTTTTAACCGCGTGTTCAATTTTGATGACCGAGCAAGCGAAGGATTCTAAAATTGAATCACGAGCGCAGCGAGTGATTTAAAATTAGAATCCTGAGCGTTAGCGAGGGAATCAAAAGAGCACGAGGTGAAAAATCTTTGCACTCGAGTGCAACACGTAACTTTTCATTCCACCTCAGCGAGGAAATGACTAAATGCAATCACAAGATAGGTACACTTTTATTTCAGTTTATGTAATTATTACTACATTATGACAGGTAAGTATTACAGAATAATCTTTAAATTATAACAAAATAATAGTAAGGTATAATTAAGAAAATTTTAAAGTAACGTTGCTACATTTATTTAAATTGAGTGTAATATTTTTGTTTGGTACTAGAATCACTTATTTCAGTTTTTTCGCTTGTTTTCAAGTTTCTTGTTTTTAATATAAGGTTTAACAATGACGTGAAAAAATGCCGCGTAAAGAACCGCGTACAAAGCAAATTGAAAAAACACCAAGAAGGTTCCAAGTCTGAGTTTTTAACAAATTAAAAAAAAGTTGTATGATATATTCGGCACCATAGAGGTAGCAGTAAATCGGTTTAATGTTTTTTTTAATTCACAAACTTAGTGCACTCGATGTTCTAAATTCAATTTAGGTACTTTATCCTCTAGAGAATAAAAACGGCTTTTCCACTCAGATATTGAAGATTAAAAATACTCTTTCCGAGATGGTGGGATGAAAATTTCATTTATTTTGACGGGCCTGTTGGTCTAGTGTTTAGTGGCCCTGACTGCTGAGCCGGAGGTCGTGGGTTCGATTCCCACCCAGGGCAAACTTTGTGTGATGAGCATGATTGTTTGTTCTGTGTCTGGGTGCGATTTATCTATAATATGTATGTATTTATAAATTATATAAGTATGAATATCAGTTGTCTGGTTACCATAACACAAGCTCTGCTTAGCTTGGGATCAGATAGCTGTGTGTGAGTTGTCCCAAGATATTTATTTATTTTATTATTTATTTATTTTTTAAATATTTCTTTATAACATTATTATTACCAGGCTGATCCTGATGAACAACGGCACGCTGATCATCCACAACGTGTCGGCGCCGGACGCGGACCGCTACGGCTGCACAGCCGGCAGCGCCGCCGGACTCGCGCGCAGTGAACTCACACTAGTCGTGCACCAAGGTATGAAGTTATCCTCTACTACCCTTTTGCTGGGCCCTACAGGGTCTATGATTTATTTATTAACTAGCTTTTGCCTGCGGCTTCGCGTTAAATTCGGGGTAACACAGTTCCCCTAGCGCCTTATTGATTTACAACTTACAACGATTTAGTAACGCTCAGTTTTCCCTTTTCTTTCCTCTTTCTCCCTCACACCCCGAAAAAAATATGTCCGTCCCTGGTTCCTAACTATCTCTGTACCAAAATTCATCAAAATCGGTGTGGCCATTAAAGCGTGAAGAGGTAACAAACTCACTTTCGCTTTTGTAAAATTAGTAAGGATTAAAAGTTTATGCACATGTATATAAAAAAACATTGTACAAAGGCGGACTTGTGCAATTTCTACCAGTCTAGCTTAGGGTGATGCAGAGAGAAAACAAAGTAGGTGCAGGGTGCATAACAGAAAGTATTCGAAAGAATTACATATATTATTACAATTAAAATATAACTATAAATACTTATACATACATACAAAACAAAATAATAATAAAAAAGTGTAAAGAGAGTTAAAAATACAAAATTTAATTATGAAAATCTAACAATAATTTAACTCGTAGTCGAAGCCAGCTTCTTCAGCAAATGTTCGAGAGCTTTTTACATAATGATCACCATGGTAAAGCATCATCATCTGCCTAGCCTTTTCCCAACTATGTATGTTGGGATCGGCTTCCATTTTGCCGGATGCAGCTGAATACCCGTATTTTACATAGAGCGCCTGCCTATCTGACCTCCATAACCTAGTTAGTACTGGGTAATACGATACTCCTTGGTAAGGCTGGGTGTCAGTCTTTCGGGACACTGACTAGCTGTAACGACTGTCAAAAAATATAAAAGAACAGCTTAACGTGCTTTCCGAGTATGTAACGGGTAGTCACCCATCCACAGACCAACCTAGGCAAGCGCGGCTTAACCTAAGGATCGACCTGAGCGGCTGCTATTATTTATTATAGTAAAGCAAATAAAGATATTGAGCTGGACAACAGCATCTGATCAACCATAGGCTACTAAGTCGATCCTCGTCGTAGTCGCTGCAGGAGACGTCCCGGGCGTCGGGAGCCACGCGCTGACTTCCGGCCACCGTAGTGGCGGGTCTGTGGATAATGGGTAGCTCGCCATCTGTCTGTCAAAGTGACGAAAGGTAAAGAGATGTCAGCAGGGGCTGCCCGCCGGGGTGAAGGTTGTTCGAAAGAGATACCGCGGCCTTGCAACATAAAGGGCTAAAGAAGGAAGGTGATGCTCTTGCAGCATTTGGATCACTACCTAGCAGTACTTTTGGCAGTATCCGGCAAACAAACCGCATATTTTGACATATTTGACAGGCCTGTTGGTCTAGTGGCCCTGACTGCTGAGCCGGAGGTCGTGGGTTCGATTCCCACCCAGACAAACTTTGTGTCATCACACAAACTTTGAGCATGATTGTTTGTTCTGTGTCTGGGTGTGATTTATCTATAATATGTATTGTATGTATTTATAAATTATATAAGTAAGTATATCAGTTGTCTGGTTACCATAACACAAGCTCTGCTTAGCTTGGGATCAGATAGCCGTGTGTGAGTTGTCCCAAGATATTTATTTATATTTATTTATTCGATTCTCCATTAAACACCATATTGACTTCCACAGAAGGAGAGCTCCCTCCCCAAGAGTCGAGTGGCGTTGCTGGCAAAGCCGTGGTGGTGTCCATATCAGTCGCTGGAGCCTACATGGTGCTGGTACTGGCGCTGATGGTCTACTGCAGGAGACGAAGGCTCAGGAGACGGCAGAGAGGTAAGGACAGTTATTTTCATTCAAACTCAAAGCGTTTATTTCAATTAGACAATTACAGGCACTTTTTAATGTCAAGACACAAATGGATTAAGCTACAGTCCCAGTCACAAGGCATAATAACTGTGAAAGTACTGTAGTTGCCCATTCTAAAGCGTCGATCTCTATGAAGAAGAATGGGCGAGGAACTCCATGGACACTCTTTCAAATCGTAATATTTTTACCAGTTCTTGGTTATATCATTCATATTGCGATTATACATTATGTGAGAACAATGAAAAAAGATCTGCACAGTAAGAGCGTTTAAAGTAAAATCTAAATTATTAATTAAAGAATTAATTAATTAAAATAAACCGGGACATCTAAGAGATGACCAGTCACGACTGACAGCGCCCGTTCACGAACATGACGCATGGATCAGCCCCATTCAGCTTAACCACTTTAAAGGGAATTAAATGACGAGTGTGATATGTGACTTAGAAAAGTGTAACACCTAATAACACGTCCCCGTAAGTTTACGAATACGAAACACTTAACAACGAATGCACGCTACCACGAAAAACTTAACGCCGTAGTAGCAATGTGATCTCGAATAACTAAACCTCTAATGTTCACTTTTTTTAAACACTTAACAACGAATGCACGCTACCACGAAAACTGAACACCGTAGCAATGTGATCTCGAATAACCTCTAAAAGTCATCGTAAAAAGTCTTTATTCATATAAAAAATTAACTACACCCGCCACCATCAGCGTTTAAAGATATTTAAGTGAGCATGACTAGAATGTCATCGTCAACCACCAGGGCATCGTCAAGTCAATGATAGTACATAGTACTCATACGTGAACTTTTTTATTATACAAGACTTAAAAAAGTCTTCTTCTTTCTATGAACTTTATATGAACGTTGCCCCACACTAGGTATTTCTCCTGTACCGTGGGTGAGTTCACAAACATTTAAACTCACATACACAAACAGCCAGACTCGAAACAAGTACCTGTAGGCCATACAAATAAAAATTAAGTCTACGCAATAAATAAAATATACAACAGATTCCTCTTACGTCGGCGTAGCATGTATTCTTCTTCCATTTTCCTCTACAACTCGTTATCTTATCAGACATCTACTTTTTAGCTAAATCATCCTTCACACAGTTCATCATTTTAGTTCATAGTTTCTTTTAAGTGTTCTGTACCTCAAAAGGGAAAAACAGAAACCTCTTTGGAACACTTTGTTGTTCGTCTGTCTGTCTGTCAGTCAAGACTCTTTATCTCGTGAATGCGTGGAGGTATCGAGTAGAAATTATATGTATACCTAACTCTGTGATTCCTTTGTGCTGTGAAAAAAAATGAATCCTTCAAGTGTACGCAGTCAAAAGATATGGCTGTTTATGTCTCAAGGTTAAGTGTAAGAAACCGGTGTGTGAGTCCGACTCGCACTTGTATGGTTTTTCCTTTACTCTTACAACTTTATACATACATATTCAAAACTCTCAAACTACTATTCAAGACAGACACACGAATCTATACTAATATTATAAAGCTGAAGAGTTTGTTTGTTTGTTTGAACGCGCTAATCTCAGGGACTACTGGTTGGAATTGGAAAATTCTTTTAGTGTTGGATAGTCCATTTCTTGAGGAAGGCTATAGGCTATATAACAACACGCTACGACCAACAGGTGCTGAGCAGCGTGGGTGAAACCGCGTGGAACAGCTAGTTACCCATACCCATAAAATTTGGAATATTTCAACAAATACATGACCAGGATATAGATTGATAGATTGGACTATAATTAGATTTATATAAAACTTGTTTTTCCCTATTCCCATGTATAGTCAGCAAAAGAAATAACTAACCAGGCTTGTCAGATATAGTTGAATTTTCTTAGAAACCGATGGATGTATTCAACTTAAACTCAAATTTGATTTGATTAATGTAATGTTTGTTACCTCTTCACGCTTAAATGGCTAAACCGATTTCGATGATTTTTGGTACAGAGATAGTTGGGAACCAGGAGACGGACATAGGCTAATATTTTTAAAAAAAAGTGGGATGTGAGGGAGAAAGAGGGAAGAAAAGGGAAAACTTAGCGTTGCTATTACAAATCAATAAGGCGCAAAGGGAACTGTGTTACCCCAAATTTAACGCGAGCGAAGCCGCGGGCAAAAGCTAGTAATATATAAAAACATAAAACAAATAATGACAGTAAATACAATAAAGAAAAACTTAAGAGGTGTCCAGGGACACCCAGATAGAACGAGGTTATTATTTATTATGTACAAAAAACCTGTAAACACTCAACAAAAATAATCGTCGCGACACCACACTGTTCAATGCGGAATAGAAAGACGAAACAAAAATAACTGGCTTGCTTTCTATGAGAGAGAGAGACAGAGAAACAAGCGCACGCCGCACGGCTAACAACTATAGCAAAAAGTGTCGTTACAACTTTTGTTCTTAATTTTTTCCGTCTAGCCCCTTTCGCAACGCGCAATAAGGAACTTCGTTCCAATATACTTACACAAATATTTACAAGTACAAAGACAAATATATAACACTAGCTGTGCCCAGCGCTGCCTGCGCTGCCAGCGCTGCCAGCGCAGCCTGTGCTGCTCACGGGGTATGAAAAATAGATTTTGGCCGATTCTCAGACTTACTGAATATGCATAAAAAACAAGAATCGGTCGAGCCGTTTCGGAGGAGTATGGGAACGAACATTGTGACACGAGAATTTATATATTAGATAAATAAAATATAATAATAAATACTTGTTATGTGTATAAATAAATAAAGGATCTCTTATAACTATGCAACTATGCTAAAATGGAAAGATAATGTTCTTTCATATCCTAAGATGCGATCTATAAAGTGCATCAGAAGTTCGGGAGTAGGAAAAATGTTCCTGCAGATAGGATATCGTTTTAGGGTTATGAAGGATGTTAAAAAGCAAACACAATATTCGAGAGTTCCGGCTAAGTTGAATTGGAGCCACTTGAGTACTTGGCAAAAGTTGGAAAAATGGTCATACTTTCTAAGGTTAAAAAAAAGTAAAAATATTTTCCAAACGCTCAAGTTTATTTAAGATCTCCTCGGTGGCATCCAAATAACAGGCATCGGCGTAGTCTATGATGAGCTGGATGAGAGATGAGTTTTATGTGCCAAATTATTTTATTCTTTTTATTATACATATCAATTACAAACTACAGATCTACTAATCAATCATAAAAATGTGTACAAGTATCAAAATAATAAAAATAAAATAAATTAGGATAAAACGAAATACATATAAAAAAAAACAACAGGACACTTAAACGAACGAAACTAAAACATAATTTCTATGACATACGGATGGAAATGGCATGACAAAGTTGACTTATAGCGACCGGCGCGAGACGTTGTCAAGCTGCGTCTCGAGCCATCACGCGTCTGCTCCGCGACTTCCGCGGGCCGCGCACAGAACCACTCGAAATCGCGCGGAATCCGCGCGCGTCGCCAGATCCGCAACCAGGGCCCTCGCGGAGCTGTTTTGAGACAGGTGTGGGTTGGGCCAAAGTCGCCAGAGTGTCCTGTTGTTTTTGTAGGAATGCATTAGTTTATTAACTAGTTTCGTTTAGTAGTGATATGATAGAAATTAGCATGCCATTTTCAACCGTATGTGTATAGAAATTGAGATTTAGTTAGCCTAAGTGTCCTGTTGTTTTGTTTTTGATCTAGTGATCTCCGTGGGTGTACACTGGGTCTAAGTCCACTTATTGGAACTTTTGCAAAATAACGATATTAAAATAAAGCTTGTAGTGGAAACGCGATCGTAAAGAAGCAGTTTCAGTAGTACAGCTAAAGAATTTGGTAGCGAAACTGTTTATTTAATGTTAGCATTTATTAAGAAAATTCCGCGGATAAAAGCATGAATCTTTATGAGTAGTACTTTAATGCATAAAATTAACAGTTTAGTAACTGCGATGAAAGTTTTAAAAATGTTGGTCTGTAGTCAAAAATGTACGTTCAGTGAAGCAACGAAAAATTGAAGGTCCCACTGCATGGAATCCAGTTGATCTCTGACAGCTAACCATGCTGTCGAAAGTCTGCCAAACACCGGTGAATTAACTGTTTACGACAACCCTATACGACAGGAAGGCTCCTCCGTCCGGACGGGTATCGTATCTTGTAGTTCACATTACGTCGTACCCGGCAGTTTCATCGGAACCGGTGTTGGATGCGTACTGGCATATATGGCGACCCGATAAAACTGTCGGCGAGGACCCGGCCACGATTTCTGACGAAACAATGGTGGAGAATATAGATATACTGCTTTGTATAGGGCGGCTATAGTTTCTTGTGTGAACAGTAAGATCCGGTGGTCGGCCAACGGCAAAATTGTCGGTCTGACCTAATGTGAACCTAGCCTTAGAGTCGGGTTATTTTATATAGGACTAGCTTTTGCCCGCGGCTTCGCTCGCGTTAAATTTGAGGTAATACAGTTCTTCTTGCGCCTTATTGATTTGTAATAGCAACGCCAAGTTTTCCCTTTTCTTCCCTCTTTCTCCCTCACATCCCACTTTTTGGGAAAAAATAATAGCCTATGTCCGTCTCCTGGTTCCCAACTATCTCTGTACCAAAATTCATCAAAATCGGTTTAGCCATTAAAGCGTGAAGAGGTAACAAACAAACAAACAAACTCACTTCCGCTTTTATAATATTAGTAAGGATAAGGATAGTAAGGATTAACTCGCGGATAACTTTGCTTGCGCGATGTAGGAAATTAGTGTTAGTACTTAGGTTGTTCAATAGATGACGCAACTTTGCTGACGCGAAATAGGAAATTGATGTTAGTACTAAGGTTGTTTTATAGATGGTGCTGTAGTATTTTTTGCATTGGTACTGATTGTAGTGCCGCTACAACTTCATCATCGTCATTATTCTGCTGCCTAAATTTTTGGGCTCAACGCAGCATATCTTCTACCATACTCCTCCATCATTCATCACATCAGACACCTACTTTGTTGGCATAATATCATCAAAAATACATCCATCCATAGTTTTTTAGATCCTAATTATTGTTAATTTAATATACTTCCTTCTAGGAGAGAAGATGGAGTTAGAGATGACAGAAGGTCGGGAGAAGTTGGTAGAAGAGGGAGAGGAAGAGAAGCAGAAGGTCAACGGAGCCGCCTTGCAGAACGGAAGACTGCTAGCACATGAGAAGGATAGCGGTATGGACTTCTTTTTCTCCTTTAACTCTTTGATGAACTGTGTGGTTACCCCTTTTTTGCTGATGGGAAATTATCAAATAATTTCCCCGCTTTGGGCAGTACGGGGGGGAATGTCAGACTTTTACTGACTTATACCCATCCATGTTTGTTCTTTTGCCTTTTATGTTCCGGGGTCGCGGTATCTTTTTCGAACAACCCGCAACCCCGGCAGGGTGTGGTTACCCTGACGTCGTAAGGTAAAACCAACAAGTTGGCTGGACGTTTGAGTGAGCAAACCTCAGACCCCAAAGAGCGGAAGAAGTGATTTGACGATTAACAATCCGAAAAGAAAAACCATTCATAATATGCGTTTACTGAATTATAATCATTTAACTCATTAATACAACCATCTAAATTAATTTTTAAACCCCATAAAGTAAGTTTTTCATGAAATGGATATTTATTAGAGTACTTAAGAGTAGAGTACTTACTTGAGTAGTTTAAATGATAACATTGCCCCACACTAGGGATTTCTCTTGTATCGTGGGTGCGTCTACAAACATTTAAATTCACATACACAAACAGCCAAACCTGCTTTTGCTGCTTTGGCTGTTTGTTCAGGCCATACAAATGTTTGTTCCGTGTGGGGATAGAACCCGCGACACGCGGCGTAGCAGTCGATCTCTCAGTCACAATGAATGTACAGGGTTGTATTGTATTACAATTAAGATTATTATATTAAACTAGCTGTGCCCAGCGGTTTCACCCGCTGCTCACTTAGGGTTATGAAAAATAGATGTTGGCCGATTCTCAGACGGGTAGGTCTGAGCATCGGCCAACATCTATTTTGATGTGTACACAAAATTTCGTTTAAATCGGTCCAGCCGTTTCGGAGGAGTATGGGAACGAAAACTGTGACACGAGAATTTTATATATTAGATATTCCGATTTTTCTCATAAACTAAAACTTTTACACATATTTTTACAGTTTTTTCGTGGCAATGTTAGCAATATTAATGAGGATCTTTGTGCTTTATACACAGGCGCTGATAACTCTGAAGTATCGGGCATTTCACGGACTTCCAAGAAATCGGGGCAATTTGAACATCTATCTATACCACGAACACTTCTCACCGAACAGATCACTCTAGGTAAGTTCAATCTTTTACACGTCTTTAAAAAAAAAACAACTAAATGAGGCCGGTGTTTCGTACCCGAATACTCTGAGAAGAAACAGCCGAAATAAACTCAGAGGTCATATAGTCTCTTTTAAGGTCCAGACAAAATAATCTTGGTCAAGATACATGAGGACTATGCAATTTAGTGTCTGAAATTGTCTTTCTAAGAAAGCACCACACAGATTGAGTGGACCTGTCCATTCAGTGCAAGCATTTGTCAGTTATCGTGTAGCTCGACTCATAACCCAAGGAGCTTAACGACACGACGAAAAAAAACAAAAAAAGGACATTAGTATAGGTCGCTTATAGTACTCAAACTGCCAGACAATCGTTAAAAACAAACAAAGTAAATAAAAGTAATGTTCCACATGGTCCGTACATTTACAATAAACAAATAAAAGACTAGAAAATATTTACAAAATTAAATTAATGAGATCATAATGAACTAAACTAAACTAAACTGTGACCTCCTACGCACGAGCCGAGCGAGCGCAGCGAGCGGTGCCGCGGCAGCGGCCGGCGAGTGCCAGAAACGACTTGCATTAATAGAAAAATGAGATTGTTTTTAGTAGCTTACCCGGAACTGAACTATTTTGATTAGGATAATTACTTATTGTAATAAATGACATTATTTCAAACTCAATTGAATAATAACTAAAATAAATGACATTATTTCAAACTCAATTAAATAATAACTAAAATCAAATTATTTTAAAGATTAAAATAAATGACAACAAATAATGACAAAGATGATTCTAACTTTAAACTTTCTGCGATATGACAATTCTGCCGTTTGATGATTATCGTTGTGAAATATATGCCAAAAGACGATTCTGACTGTGAACTTTCTGCGATATGATGTTTCTACTTTTTAAATATTATGGATATGAAATTTATGTCAAGAGATGATTCTGACTTACAAAATTATGAGTTTTGAATGTATGACAAATGAGTATCTGCCAAACAATTTTCTGCGAAATGAAGTTTATGCTATCCGTTGTTATGCAAAATAAAATTATGACATAAGTTCTGCTATAAAGGGTGGACCCGTTATAAGATCGTCCTGAATATTACACTACACTCAGGGCTCGATGTCATTGTCATTGTCGATGAAATTGTCAACCGCTGGGCGCAGCTAGTAAAAAATATTAAACTAGCTGCGCCCAGCGGTTTCACCCGCTATTCAGCTCCTCTCCTAGATGAGCCCACTATTACCACTTAGTAGTATGAAAAACCGGCCAAGTGTTAGTCCCTGTATTTCTTGCTTGAAGTGTTAAATAAATAAAATAAAAAAGCCTTTTATTTCTCCCAGATTACAATAGTGTTTTGCATTTCCTATGTGGTAGATGAGTGTTAGTTATTTTTTCTTATTTCTAATGTTAGTATTACTTTATATTAATTTAATCTGTAAGAACCCTCTTTAGGGTGTAGGCCTCCTCCAAGGATGTCCATGTATCTCTATCTTGAGCCACTTTTCCCCAATTTGGACCGGCTATGTTTTTAATTTTATATTCCCATCGTGTGATGGTTCTGGGTCTAAAAATAAATAAATTACCTTTAAAAAAAGCGTTTAGCCTCTGGACCATCATGACACTTTGCTAAATAATCATCATTGATGACGCAGGTCGCGGCGAGTTCGGCGAGGTGATGCTGGCGAAGATCGACATGTGCCAGATCAACAAGCTGCGGAATAAAGACTCGCTGGACGCTGACGGAGAGCCCAAGCTGAGGCCTGTGCTAGTTAAGGCACTCACTACTAAAGATGAGGTTAGTATCTATTAATTTTTATCGTTGTTCTTAGCTATGTCATGTTTCACACAGTCTATATGTGCTGAGAGAAAAGAAAGAGAAATGGACCAGAAAACGGGCGCCCGGGCGCCGCGAGACGACTCCCGGCCACCGCAGATGCGGGCCTGTGGACGGTGAGCAATGGGTAGCTCACCGTCCGTCCGTCGATTGACGACAGGCCGTGTCGACGGCGCGTTCGTGTTTCACGCGCGCCTCAAAGAGAGTCAGCAAAGCAGAGGGGCTTGCGAGGGACACCGCCTGCCGGGGTGAAGGCTTGTTCGAAAGAGATACCGCGGCCTCGGAACGTAAAGGGCAATAGAAAGAACATGGGTGTGTTTTAGTCAGTAAAAACCTGACACGCCCCCCCGTTCCGCCCAGAGCGGGGGAAATTATTGGATAATTTCCCACCACAGAAAAAAATGAACCAGAATAATGAAAATAAAAAGAAATTTATTCAAATTAGGCTGATAATCAGCACTTTTTGAACGCCAGATTACAAGAGACAGTCCCACAAAAACGCTCCGCCCTTCGCCACTTCCTAGTGTTTTAGCTGGGAAGAAGAAGTGGCGGAACAAACTCCCCAGCAACACATCTGTCTGTCAGGTTAGAAGTACCAGATTTTATACAATTCTGTTTATCAGAAGGTAAGAAATTATTAAAAATTAAGAAATTATTCATTCATTGTCGCATGTCAACTAGCAAACACCAATTATGTATATAAAGATAAAAAATTACCCAAGCCTAAATAATAAATTCTCCAGTCTAACGGGTGTGCCCACTTACACGTGCAGTGAAGAAGTCACAGGTGATAAACTAGGACCATAATGCAAAAGAAATAAGCTAAGCATAAAAAGATTTACTAATAACAGTAACAAATAAAAAGGAGTGGTACCCTAGAGAAAGCAGATGAAGGCAGTCCAAGCGATGGGAAGACGATTTGAAGCAAGTAGCTGGACCAGAATGGTTACGTACAGCAAAAGACAAATATATGGAAATCCTTAGAGGAGGCCTTTGTCGAAAGACAAGCTGTTGGGAATATGTTTTAGTTAATTAATTTTTTAAGGTATCTTACCTCTATGTTTACCTATATCTTCCTATACCTTTTTTGTTGCGAATAGGAAATCATCAAATAACTTCCCCCGGTCGGGGCGGAGCGGGGGGCAGAGTCAGACTTGTACTGCCTAAAACCCACCCATGTTCCTTATTTTACCCTTTACGTTCCGGGGCCGCGGTAACTCTTTCGAGCAACCCGCAACCCCGGCAAGAAATCCATACTAACATTACAAATGGGATTAATATTATTTGATTGATTTAAAAAGATTAACATTTTTGTAATTCCTTTGTGTACATATGTGTTGTTTAATAACATTTAAATTTAATATAAATCAATACATTTGTCTGCAGGTCCAACTAGCGGAGTTCCGTCGCCAACTGGAGTTGTTCACGCGCGTGCGCCACGAGAACATCGTGCGCCTGATTGGATTGTGCAACGAGGCTGACCCGCATTATATGCTCTTGGAGCATACTGACTGGGTACGTTTTTTTTTTCAAACCTTTCCCCACACTAGCAATTTCTCCTGTATCGTGGGTACGTTTACAAACATTTAAACTCACACACACAAACAGCCAGACCCGAAACAACTATTTATAGGCCATACAAATATTTGTTCCGTGCGGGGATCGAACCCACTGCGCCAACCGTGTCTTTAAGACAATAATTGTACAGGGTTGTATTAACAACTGGCTTGTAACAAACCACGACCGCAATGACAACGTTCCCTCACTTGTAAAAATCAAAATGTACCTTTTTTTCCTCACCATTAATATCCTAACATTCTTCTAACAGGGTGAACTGAAAAAGTTCCTAATCGCGACCCGCTCTCCAGAAGAGAACGCGGAGTACATCGCACGCGTGGGACCTGCGCACGCGCACCCGGCGCCCAGCAAGACATCCCCACCACTCGCGCCGCAACACAGAGCTCTGTTAGCCGCGCATCTAGCTGCTGCAGCGGCCAAATGCGCTGCATTACGGTTTACGCATAGGTAAGTCTTTTCCTGCCCTTGTCCCATTCTATTTGGGGTCGGCGCAACACGTTTTCTTCTTCCATTCTCCCCTATCAGACGTCACGGTATCATTTACTGCTTTCTCCTTCATATCATTCCTTACACAATCGATCCATCTTTTCCATCACTCTTTTAGTCACATGAGCTGCCACATTAAAGTAAAAATACACATAATGTTTTATTTATACAGGGTTATTTGTAAAACACCGACAACCTCGCAGAACTATATTACTATCATCATAAACAACAACTTTTGTTCTATGATTTTTTACAAAATTTTATACATTTCCCAAAAACAAATCATCAAGATTTTGTTGTCCTATCTAACACATTTCAACTCCGTCCGTTTGCTGTACCTACCTACATACCTAAACCTGCCGCGCACTGTCCCCGTAGGTACGTTTGCTTCGCATAGATTTCGTAACATTTAGAGCGTTCAATTTAAATATTTTTATTTTTGTATGAAAAATTGTTGAACTAAAATATGATAAATGTTTAAATGTCATAGAACAAAAGTTGTTGATTATGATGCTGGTAACATGGTCCTGAGAGGGTGCCGGTGTTTTACAGATAACCCTGTATACCTAACAAAAATAACATATTTTTTTTTTGTTTAAAAGTCTTCAATACCCTCCTTTTAAACAAATAATGCCTGTATTAGGAGACCCCGTTTTTTCCATAACATAAAATTACGTAGGCAGTTTCTATCTTTTTTTACAAATCCTTACTAATATTATAAAAAGTAAAAGTGACAACCAAACCGATTTTGATGAGTTAGGGAACCTGGAGACGGACATAGGCTTTTTAAAAAAGTGAGAAATGAGGAAGAAAAGGGGAGAGAAAGATACATTTTCTTCGAACATCACGCGGGTTAAAGTTAGCGTTAGCCTAAAGTAACTATGCCACACGGACGAAGTCGCGAGCGGAAGCTAGTTACATATATTTATAAAAATGTGTGTGTGGGTGTAAGGTATGTGTCTGTGTGTGGGGGGGGCGATATCTCTTTCGAACAACCCGCAACCCCGGCAGAAGGTGTCCCTAGCAGGCCCCTCTGCATCTTATACAGTCTTGCATTTGACTTCTCACACGAATGTAATTAATTCTTGCTACAGAGACATCGCTGCTCGGAACTGCCTGATAACGTCAAAACTGCAGCTCAAGCTATCTTACCCCGCGCTCACACGGGGACCAGACTCACATGAATACTACAAGCTACATGAACAGGTAAATACATATTTAAATAACATTTACATCTAGGCATTCGTGCTTCGGAAAGCACGTTATGTCATTGGTCCCGGCTGTCATTTCTGACGGGCCTGTTGGTCTAGTGGTTAGTGACCCTGACTGCTGAGCCGGAGGTCGTGGGTTCGATTCCCACCCAGGACAAACTTTGTGTGATGAGCATGATTGTTTGTTCTGTGTCTGGGTGTGATTTATCTATAATATGTATTTATAAATTATATAAGTATGTATATCAGTTGTCTGGTTACCATAACACAAGCTCTGCTTAGCTTGGGATCAGATAGCCGTGTGTGAGATGTCCCAAGATATTTATTATTATTATTTATTTATTTGTAAATCTTTGACAGTTGTTACAGGTAGTCAGTGGCTAGAATTACTGACAACCAGTTTTACTTTGTACATTCTTAGACGCCTGTTAACCTTTGTTAACTTATTATTTTCTTTTACGTTTTGTAAAGTAATCAATGACTTATTGTTGGGCGTACGTTGTCCTCCCATACTTAAGTACTAACGCTGTAACAACAACATTGTACAACCAAATGATTTTAAAAGATTAACCATTGAGTTTCTTGCCGGTTCTTTTCCATAGGAAACGACCTACCCGAACCGTGCACCTTTTCTCGGCGTTCTATAAGTGCCCATGTAGGCCTATATGAAAAAAAAATATTATGATTTAGATTTTTTGATTTTACCATCGACTTTCGCATTACCCAGCTTTAAACTGGGTTATGGAGATCAGAAGGGCTACTATGACATCTTATAGCAATTCTTATTCCACTGAGTGAAAGAGATGGTGCTAGACACCCTGTATAGCTCTGTCTCTTTCCCTCAGTGGAATAAGAATTGCTTTAAGAAGTCATAGTAGGGTAGCTGTTCGGCATTCACTCCTTGTAAAATACCGGTATTTAGCTGAATCCGGTAAGACTGGAAACCTACCCAACAAAGTTAGGAAAAGGTGGACAGTGACTTAAATTTAGGCGTGCATAGCTAGGAGAGAGGCATTGACTACAGCAGACAGTCATAAAGAAAACTTGAGAGGTGTTAATGGACTCCCGGATGGAACGAAGTTATTATTTATTACTAGCTGTGCCCAGCAGTTTCACCCGCTGCTCATTTAGGGGTCTGAAAAATAGATGTTAGCCGATTCTCGGACCTGCATGATATGTACACAAAATTTCGTTTAAATCGGTCCAGCCGTTTCGGAGGAGTATGGGAACGAAAATTGTGACATGAAAATTTTATATATTAGATGTACAAAAAACCTGTATACACTCAACAAAAATAATCGTCGCGACACCACACTGTTCAATTAGAAAAAGAAGACGAAACGTTTTCGTTTAGTCTTTAACTGTCTTGCTTTCTATGGGAGAGAGACAGACATAGAAACCCGAACTACAGTCCCAGTCACAAGACATAATAACATGTGAAAGTACTGTAGTTGCCCATTCCAAAGCGTTGATCTCTATGCAGAAGAATGGGCAAGAAACTCCATGGACACTCTTTTAAATTATAATGTTTTTACAAAATCGTATTTACATCATTCATGTTGAGATTATACAAATATGTGAGAACGATGTAGAAAGACGTGCACAGTAAGAGCGTCCAGAGTAAATAAAAAGCAATTTTTTTTTTAAAATCTAAATAAATTTAAAATTACCGTGGTAGCTAATATAAGTACCTATAATATTTGTATGTATGTATCGCAGGTGATTCCTCTTCGCTGGCTGCCTCCGGAGGCTGTGTTGGAAGGGGACTACTCTACGAAGTCCGATGTCTATATGTTCGCTGTGACTGTTTGGGAGGTAAGTCCTATCCAATATTATTGATGCCATTATAAAGATGTATGTCCAACTAACTGGGCATGTGGCGCACTTACACTTTTGTAAATAAAAGGTTCTGCTTTGGTTTTCTTAAATTGGCTTTATTCACGAAATAACAGGTTTTATTATTAACTAGCTTCCGCCCGCGACTTCGTCCGCGTGGCATAGTTACTTTGGGTTAACGATAACTTTAACCCGCGTGACGATCGAAAAAAATAATTCTTTTTCCCTCTTTCTCTCCCTTTTCTCTCTTTTTAGGGTTCCGTAGTCAACTAGGAACCCTTATAGTTTCGCCATGTCTGTCTGTCCGTCCGTCCGTCCGTCCGTCCTCGCTTAATCTCTGTGACCGTTAGCACTAGAAAGCTGAAATTTGGTACCAATATGTATATCAATCACGCCGACAAAGTAGTAAAATAAAAATTTGAAAAAAATGTTTTAATAGGGTAGCCACTATATGTAAAGTGGGAAGTGATTTTTTTTAATTTCAACCCTAACGTGTGATACATTGTTGGAAAGGTATTAAAAAATGAATAGGGGTTTACTAAGATCATTTTTTGATAATGTCATTAATTTCGGAAATAATCGCTCCAAAAGTAAAAAACAATGTGTGTCCCCCCCCCCCTCTAACTTTTGAACCATAAGTTTAGAAAATATGAAAAAAATCTGAAAAGTAGAACTTTATAAGGACTTTCTATGAAAATCATTTTGAACTTGATTGACACAACAGTTTTTGTACAAAAAAGACAAAAAGTTAATAATAATAATTTCTGGACTAAGTTTGTAGTATAATCGTTTATATTTTATTATCCTGAACGTATCTTTTTTCAAACAAAAAAAGAATTATTGAAATCGGTTCTCGCAATCCAAAATTACCACCGAAATTGCACGTCTTTGTATTAATTAGTAACCCAATTCCCCGAGAGATGGCGCTGTAGGTACTTATTACATTGGATCGTTTATTACCGAATTGTTCGGTTGGCCTCATAACTGGGAACACTTATTGTGACGGACGGGAAACTACGGAACCCTACACTGAGCGTGGCCCGACACGCTCTTGGCCGGTTTTTTTTAGCCTATGTCCGTGTCCAGTTTCCCAACTCTCTCCAAGTACGAGTCGGCCTCGCGTACCAAGGATTCCGCACAAACTAGCAACATAAACAGCGATATCTTTTGACTGCGTAGACTTAAAGGGTTAATTTCCACAGCTTCCACCACAAACAGACTTGTGCGAAATGGTGTACCAAAATAATGTTACAAACTAGATGAGGCCGCTGTTCCGTACCCGTTTCTTCTCAGAGTAGTCACTCTGAGAAGAAACAGCCGAAACAAACTCAGAGGTCATAGTCTCTTTTAAGGTCCAGACAAAAAAAAAGTTGGTCAACTTACATAAGGACTATGCAGATAGTGTCTGAAATGATATTTTTAAGAAGGCACCACACAGATTGAGTGGACCTGTCCAGTCAGCGCAAGCATTTGTCAGTTATCGTGTAGCTCAACTTATAACCCAAGGAGCTCAACGACACACACATTTAATATATTATTATTTTTCAGATCTACACCAAAGCTGAGCTGCCATTTGCGAAGCTGAACGATAACTCGGTGTTAGAGCGAGTGAAGACGGGCGCTCTTGAGTGGAGCATCCCAGATACCATGCCGGAGCCGTTGGGTGTACTACTTGTAAGTACTTATAATCTACTAGCGGCGCCCGCGGCTTAGCCAACGTGATATCGAAAAAAAGTATCCTTCTGGGTTTTTCCAGACTATAATCTACCTCTGTGCCAAATTTCATCAAGATATGTTCAGCCGTTTTGACGTGAAAGTGTAACAAACTATTATAAACATTCGCATTTATAATATTAGTAGGAAGTAGGATATTTCAATGTTCTCAGAATATTTTATTACGAAATTAAAAACGGTTGTTTTTTATTTAAAAAAAAATATATTAAAAACTATTATTCCTTTATTTATTTGCTGTCTATATTATTTTCATTTAAGATAGTAGTACTCTACCGGCAGCCAGGGCTCCAGAGAGAGGAATAAATAAATATCTTGGGACAACTCTCACACGGCTATCTGATCCCAAGCTTAGCAGAGCTTGTGTTATGGTAACCAGACAACTGATATACATACTTATATAATTTATAAATACATACACATTATAGATGAATCACACCCAGACACAGAACAAACAATCATGCTCATCACACAAAGTTTGTCCTGGGTGGGAATCGAACCCACGACCTCCGGCTCAGCAATCAGGGCCACTAACCACTAGACCACAGGCCTGTCGAATTTAAAAAAATTAACCGTGCTCAGGACCATTATTACCTTAATTTACTCATTATCTGTTTATATTATTATTATTTTTTCTTAAAAATATATAACTAAAACGTATTTGTGGTACGTGGGTATCGGGAGTAAGGTCCAAGCTACAATACTCAATATCTTTATTTGCTTTACCATAATGTGTTCTTAGGTAATACTTTTTATTATAATTACTAGCTGTGCATGCGTTGCACTGAAATTTTCTACCTTTCTACCTACCCCTACCTACCCTATCTTTCAAGTTGGATCAAACTCACGGTGTGCAAGTTTAATTTAAATCGGTTAAGTAGTTTAGGAGTCCATCGCGAACAAACAACGTGACACGTGATTTATATATATTAAGAAGAAAGATGTATACTATTTGAGATCTGGAAACATGCGAAAAGACTGCTTATTATTAACTGTATGTCCCTTAAATATTATTGCTCCTTTTTTACACGTTGAATTTATACTATTTTTCATCCCCAGAAACGTTGCTGGTCCAAGTCTCCCTCCGACCGGCCGCAGTTCACAGAGATCTACGACGAGATCAAGAACATTCTACAAGACATCACATCCGAGACCACTTCGCAGAAATCACACGACAAGACTGAAGAGTAGGGCAAGGAGACATATAGGTGGTAAATTGTTCAAAAAAGAACATGTAAGTTAGTTTGTTGGGGAAAAAGGACCGATATTTGGGATTTTTGAACATATAAAAGATATTTATTTGATTCATCATCATTTTAATCTATATCATAAACTAGCTGTGCCTAGCGGTTTTTCCCGCTGCTTATATCCTTAGTGTCGTAGCGTGATGGTCTAAAAAAAACATTTGCTTCTAATGATACTGGTTTAGACACATTGGTTGCATAGTTTCAGTCTATGACGGACAGAAGAAGAAACAATTTTGTGCTGAAGAGTATGTTTGGTTGAACACTAATCTCAGGAACTACTGGTACGAATTAAAAAATAAATGCTATTGTGTTGGATAGCCCATTTATCGGAGAAGTCTATAGATTTTATAACATCACGCTACGTCCTTTAGGAGCCGAGCAGGTGCATCTAATCCATCTCCATCATCCATGTTCATCTGCCCATAATTCATCAAAGCGGAGGGGAAAGGGGACCTACTAAAACCACCGACTAATCACATTCGTTGAAATTTACACAGCGTCTCTGGTATGTGTGATGGTCGAATTTTGCATTTCTCCTCTCCGCTTTGCTAGAATTCAGACCTTAACCCGTTGAATGTCGTTTAGTTCCTACGGGGGACCGTAAGACAAAATGCCACAAGTGTCTTAGGCCCGGCGCCCATTATCGGCATCGGCACGACTGAGGATTTTAGGTGGCAAATAGCAATATACATTAACATAATGGCAATAAAGTAGAAATTTCCATTATATATGGTTGTAATAACAAAAATACCGCTTCGGTATGCTTGAGGCTGCTGTATCGGCAGCCTTGAGAATGCTTCGGGATGCTTCGGCATCCTTCGGTACGCCGCCGGCATCATTTGACTCACACACAACACAATCGAGGTAATCCGATATGAGACGCTTCGGCAAGTTACAGGACGGTGCCGCATGCTTAAGGACACCTCGTTATCCCTAAGAACGTTGCAGCATGCCAAAGCATAATTTCCGACAGTGTGCGCTTGCATGTAGGATGCCGAAGGATCCTTTTCCTTGCCGATGCCGATAATGGGCGCCGGGCCTTAAGTAGCCACGGGGGAACTTTATAAGGTGTAGCTATGGGTATAACGGTAATATCTTCGTTTTACTGAAGGCTTACTTCGCTAAAACGTTACTCATAAATTCGACGATTTTGGGAGCGTTTGTTGCGACATTCAACTGGTTAAGCGGACTATTGATATTTTAAATAACTTTAAAAAATCAACATTTAGATTAAATGAGGAACTTTGATAAGTTTTTACAATCCATATCGGGGGCATTGCAATGAAAAACTAATTGGCAGCGAATGCCTGTTTACACTAACAATAAGCTACATCTATGTAAATATCTAAACAAAAACGACATGCCACAAGTTCACGAAACATAAATGTAAAAAAAACTGAACCAAAAATACAGATAATAATGTGTTGTTGGATTTTAAAGAAACTTTTTGAAACTTTAATTACATCGTCTCAAAAATTTCGTCGGCGTGTTGCATGTCGCGTGACGGTCGGCCGCGGAGTAGGGACGTCTAAATGTCTATAATGTGAAAAACTTTTTTTTTTCACTTTAACTTTAACCGTGGTTTCATAAAACCACACAATCCTTTTTTAACTTTATGTGCTGAGCAAAGAGTAGAAATTCCAAAACTACAACTATTTTTAGGCATTCGTTTAGGTGATGCTTTGTCTTAGTGAAAACGGGAATAAATGTTAGGTTAGGCAACTAAGTTAAATTTAGTGAAAATATATAGCCATTTCGATGCATTTACTATTTCAAGTTAAGTTAGATTTAGTTTAATTTAAAGTAATTAGTCATTTTAAGTAGTTTTAGTGATTTTTGTGTGGACAATGTGATTTTTAGATGACTTTTCAAAATGGTTTAAAAGTATATTTATATCTCATAAGTGATAATTATTTATCACTTTCGTTTACGATACAACACGTCTATCTATCAATCACCTATCCATCACATTGTCTGCATCAAAATCAGCCCAGCCCGAAGGCTTGTCTATATTAACAGAATATCGGAAGCTAAATGATACTGCCATTTGTAAATAAAACTAGACTTTAAGACTGAAATATAAACGTATGTAGCCATTTTTAGTTCTAATTTATGTATTAATCGTCCGAAAAATTAATATAATTCGTCCTGATTGAATCGAAGTTTTAGAAATAAGGTATTTAAGGACTATTTTAATAATAGTCAAGCTGGTTATAGAAGATCTCGACGCTAAAAACGGGATATTTACCATTTTCTTCAGCTTCTCTGTTCCTTAACCATTTTTTTTATAGTTCCCCTCGCAGTTCAACTCTCTGTTGAGTTGTTATACTGCTCAACTAGCCTATCCTTTTCATCATCAAATGACTTCCCCCGCTCTGGGCGGAGCGGGGGGGAGTATTAGACTTATACTGACTAACACCCACCCATGTTCCTTCTATAGCCCTTTACATTCCGGGGCGTCATGATAGAACTTAAAAAAGGGCGGGGTCGAGTTATTATTTGGGGACTTTTAAAAGTACTAGCTCAACTCGCCGCGCCGGTTGGCTATTTTAGCAAGGGTCGGATTTTAATTTTATAAACGGAAACACGGGGTGGGTCTCTGCGACGAGGCCGGGATCATTATAATCTGGACCTCTTGGAAGATCGAGTGAATAGGTTTTTTCTAGGCAAACGTGCTCAAAGCTGGGTCGCATCACCGTGAGCATCAGGCGAGTAGTAACGCAAGCCTATTTAGTATTAAAATAAATTTTGATTCAAGTTAGGAAACTTTGTCATTGCGTTAAAGGCGGAATTAACACATGAGCCATCAGGCGAGGGTGTTATAGAGCCGAGAACAGCAGTATAGTAAAATATATATCTACTCTTTCTTTCTAGTTCCCGATATTTAAGAACTGTTGCAAGCATCATGATCACGGATAAAACTTAAATTACTGTGTTTTTGTCGGTAAATATCCCGATTTTTGTGTTAAGGTTAGGGTAAGTAAACATGTCAGTTTAAAGACTTGTAATACGATCTCGGTTGTAAAGGAAAAGGGTGTTTCACTACACAATTCCGCTAAGTGGCATCTCTTTCGAACAACCAGCAACCGCGGGGGGGGGGTGGCGACGACCCTCATGTACTCCTTTCTACTCATACACGCAGGCTGGTTGCAAAAACTATGCTACTGACCTTTCTGATAAACCTTGCCAAAAAGTTCAGTGAAAATCAAGAACCATCATTATTTACCCTTTGAACACTTAAGCATGGTCAGAATACTGGGCCGTAAAAAAGGTGGATGAAAAACGATTGCATGTAGCGGAGATGAGAATTTTGAGATGGATGTGTGCAGTAACAAGAATGGATAAAGTAAGGAATGAGTGAAAGCAGAAAAATTTAAAGGGAGTCGTTTGTCTTGGTATGGACATGTTATGAGGAAGGATGAAGCACATGTGACTAAATGAGTGATGGATCTGAATGTTGATGGACGGAGAGCGAGAGGAAGGCCAAAGAAAAGATGGATGGATTGTGTAAGGAATGATATGAAGGAGAAAGGAGTATATGATGCCGTGACGTCTGATAGGGGAGAATGGAAGAAGAAAACGTGTTGCGCTGACCCCAAATAGAATGGGATAAGGACAGGAAAATGATGATGAACACTTAAGCATGGGGTATAAGTCGAATTATAATAGAAAAAAAATCTAAATTCTTAATTAGTAATAAAACGAAGATTTAGGAGGAATAATGTTAAATTAAAACATAAGTTTTCCGATCTCGGAATGTAGGGTGAAAATCCCAATAATCGTCTATCGTAAATTAATTATTTTATCGGCCAATCGATTTCGCTCGATTTTCTTTATTTAACTTTGTACATTTTTAAGCGAACAGTGACCAGACATTGCATTTATAGGTTTAA
The DNA here is from genome assembly GCA_958449745.1 of Ochropleura leucogaster. NCBI lineage: Eukaryota > Metazoa > Arthropoda > Insecta > Lepidoptera > Noctuidae > Ochropleura > Ochropleura leucogaster. The sequence goes on from OY288226.1 coordinate 9,561,356, forward strand.
GATTATATACTAGGTTTAAGAGTAATCTCAATTTATTGCAAATCTCAATTTAGTTTTTAGTTTTGTGAATAATAAGACTGTTTGTTTATTTAAGTGTCGCTAAGTTTGTAGTGCAGACTTGGCATTTTTTGTTTGCTAGCGGCAACAAATATTTATAAGTTACTTTTAAGAATGAGTCTAGTTATCGATTTTTAAAACTAAGTGTAATCTTTTAATGTGTATCTTTTTATTTATACTATTTAAATCATAAACGTAGTTATTCTTGTCTAGTGAACAACAAACATTTTAATTTTATTCAAACTGCAATGAACTATCTTGAAATAAAGAGGGGCTATGCCAGCATCTTGAGTGTAAATAAATGAATAATAAAAAATCATTTTTAAAACAAACTTTTTAAATTCAATCAAACCTATAAATGTTTTACAATATTACATTATCTAATTTATATAATCGTTTGTCGTGAAATTTACTTGTATTTTCATTGTATGTTTAATCACGCGACAACCTTGAATATTATTTTTAAATTGTGTAATATGCATAAAAGCTGGCAATAAAGAGATAGAGCTCATGCGCTAAATTAAGATAAAACAATACTGCTATAGAGTTAAGGGTAGGCCCCCAAGAAAGTATTTGATGAAATTCATACCAACTTTTTGTCTATCAATAAGTTATAATAATAACCCAGTGATTCTAAGTTTTAATCATTTATCCCATAAATCGTAGAAAAGTAGTTAATGATTAAATTAATTTAGTATAGAATTCCTATGATTATTGTGTAGCTTTTTTATAACTAGTAAGATAGTTTCAGTTAAAAACTGAAGTAGGTTTTGTAAGCTTAGTGCCAGATTTAGACTAAAATGTGTAACTTATGTATCGGTTTTAGATCTCTTTTTATTTAAAATAGAATTTTTAATGATAATTTTCGTAAAATATGCAATACCACCAAACATAATAAATTTGAAAACTACTTCAACTTAAATATTTTTCGGGATTTAATTTTAAATTAACCCTATCGCAATGTTGTGTATTGTAAAATAAGTGTCAATTTTGTGTTTAAAAAAAAATTGGTTCAACTGATAATTCGTTCTTCCACCCTACTATGTACTTCCGAAAACACATTCATTATTGATGTAGGGGATATATAAAAATAGAAAATGTTCAAAACCTCTACGTTTTTTATGTTTCTTGGTGTGTTGATAAAAAACATTATTTGTAACATTATAAAAACATACTTAAACTCACTCCTAGTTTCCGAGAGGGTAAGCAGAAACCACAAAACGCCACCTGCTACGACTTTATAAATAATTGCTTTAATTTTTATTATTATGTCGTAAAAGTTCTTAAAAATTGCGAAGATTTAACATTACTTTATTTACAGTTAAAATTGATAAGGGTTCACGCACAATCATTCACCCAGATAATCTTGGGACGAAATAAATAACCTTATGTCTTCTACGATTGAGAATAGGCAGTAACTTAAGAACGTCTCATGTTACATACTTACATACTTTTTTAACCGTCATGCACGGTCATACATCATTCAAAAAAATGTGAAAGGAAAATCATTAAAGTACTCTACGTCTTCGCATGTTTCAAGAACTTTAAACTTACGATAAAAGTTAGTTAAGTGTGCTTAAGTCATATTTATCGTCAGTAGTTTAATTTTCATATACGTATGTGATATTGACTGACTTTGTTTTTTTATACAAATCTAGCTTTATACTGTGTATTTTTACTAAAATAATATTATTTAAAGGATGTACCTACGTAATTATTGGTCGTGTCGATAAATGTGTATCGATATCATGTTTCTCGATGTCGATAAAAACATTTTGTGTAATTTGTAAATGAAAGAAAATTTTGCGATTTGCGATTTTTAATAAACGTATGATTATAACTGGTATTTGTTTTCTTATTTATTTAAGACTAGCTGGCGCCGGCGGATTCGCCCGCGTGATGTCGAAAAAAAAGTATCCTATGTGTAATTCCAGACTATAATCTACCTCTGTGACCATCAAGATCGTTTTGACGTGAAAGAGTAACAAACATCCATCCTCACAAACATTCGCATTTATATTATTAGTAGGATAGGATATTTCATCCTTTCCGTTTTCTATTTAAATCATACGAGACAAATAAAGAAAATGTCATGAAAAAAGTTGTGAGTAAGAATGTGGATAGGTCCTTATAAGATTAGAGAAAGACTAAAAAATCTTTGACGGTGTGAAGGATGATATGACAAGGTGGTAACTTATGAAATAATGAGTAATAATGGTGAGCAATGGGTACCTCAGCGGCCGGCGGGGAGACAGCAAGAGTGTTGCACGCGCGCCTCAAAGAGATGTCAGCAAAGCAGAGGAGCCTGCCAGGGCCACCGCCTGACGGGTTTGCGGGTTGTTTGAAAGAGATAACGCGACCCCGGAACATAAAGGCTAAAGAAGGAACATGGATGGATTTCGTCAGTACAAGTCTGATACTCCCTTCTGCTCCACCCAGAGCGGGGGATCCGAAAAAAAGGGCTTTTTTAACATTATTTTAAAGGGTTTATTTCGCAAAAGGAAAAGACGGACCTTTCATAGGAACACTTTACTATCCGTCTTTCAAGACCCTTTATCTCGGGAATAAATAAATAAATATCTTGGGACAACTCACACACGGCTATCTGATCCCAAGCTAAGCAGAGCTTGTGTTATGGTAACCAGACAACTGATATACATACTTATATAATTTCTAAATACATACATATTATAGATAAATCACACCCAGACACAGAACAAACAATCATGCTCATCACACAAAGTTTGTCCTGGGTGGAAATCGAACCGACGACCTCCGGCTCAGCAGTCAGGGCCACTAACCACTAGACCAAGAGGCCCGTCGAATGCATCGAGGTATGATTTGAAATTAAAACAAAAAACCATGTACCAAGTCTGTGGTCCCTTGGAGCTGTGAAAAACCCTTTAAGTCTACGCAGTCAAAAGATATGGCCGTTTATTTTGAACGTTTGTACGGAACCCTCACTGCCCGAGTCAGACTCGTACTTGACCAGTTATTTTTTTATAAGCGCACTTGTAATTTTCTAGAGTTGAAAATCGTACCTGTGTGAGGCAGGGTCCTTACCCTGTCTCACACAGGTAACAACTACAACTAGCGACCTTTCGCTAGTTGCAAATAAAACAAAAAAAGATCCAGTTAAATTATAATTAATTACAAAATCATACAATAATTATTACATTTACATTCTTTTCTTGTCGTTGGCGATCGCTCTACATTATTGCTAACCTTTTTCAAATTACTCTTTCTGCCTAACTTTATGGGCAAAAAGTCCGGATTTCGGTTTCCATTTTTAAACATCAAAGTTGCAAGTACACACAGGCGTACATAAGCAATAACAGTTTATTATTGAACGCGTCTCCAAGGTGAAAGCGCTTCTTTAGCCCATTTTTTTTTTGTTCACTCCGGCGTCCATTTCATGAACAAATCATTCAATAGGATAAGTTCTAAGATGGTTGATGATCTTAATCATTATAACTCTGTAAAGCCATATTTGTAACGATGGTGAGTCTTAATTTAATCAACACATAACTTAAAAATGACCTGCCAATAGACGTCTGTGCCTGCCAGGTTTGCAGGTTTATCCAAAGAGATACCGCGGCCCCGGAACATAAAGGGCAACAAAAGAACATTGGTGGGTTTTAGTCAGTAAGTCTGACAGTCCCCCCAGTTCCGCCCAGAGCGGGGACAGTTATTTGAAGATTTCCCTTCCGGAATAAAAAAAAACTCTTGTTTAGATCAAATGCTACCAATGGTGTGCAAGCAAATGTATTTATGTACACACGACGGCACATCAACCTATACAAAACCATTTTGACCTGATCTCTCTACTACGGTGTACAATCCGTAGTGGAGATATCAGGTTATAATAGTTTAGAATAGGTTGACCTGCCGTTGTGTGTACATGATCATTTTAAAGTAAGTATTCTCATATTATAACAAATACTCGAGGAGAAGGGATATGCAGAAGCGTGCCTAATACACCCTCATTTTGACAGCTATGTTTTAAGTCCGTTGTAATATGGAGCGAACCTATTGCCATCAACCACAAAAGACTTCGTGGCTGCTACCGAGAAAGTCTTGATGAAAAACCAAATAACACATATCGGGGCCCAGACGTTATCATTCTCAAAAAGCTTTTAAATAACTATAGCACGGCCAACGAGAAGCGATACCAAATGTAAACAAAACCCATGCTATAATCTGCATCTAAAATGGCCGCCCTAATGTTGGCGAACCCGTCTTAACGTTGTCATGTTTTTGCCGGGAGAACGAGACATTACGACAAAGGCACAAGATGGAAAGAGCTAAATATTAGATTGTCAACGCCACAGTTGTTCTTTAGGTTAATGACCTTTCGTATCACTTCTCGTTGGCCGTACTACAACAAAGATTTGATCTTGTTTATTAAATGTTTAAGTCTATATCGTAATTGGCTTAATTAATAAATCTCTTGATTAGATATTGGTGTCAATTATAAGTAGATGGTGAGCCTTAAATTAATAAATTAAATGCGTTATAAAGATAATATCATGTGTGCGTATTATGTCGGAATGAAATTAGAAATGTACATTAGGAAATTACATTTTGATATATATAAAATTCTACTGTTTTAGTTACCAAACTCCTCCGACACAGCTGGACCAATTTGTATAAAATTTTGTGTGCATATCAGGTAGGTCTGAGAATCGGTCAACATCTATTTTACATAAATGAAAAGGGAACCTCAGCATCGGGTAAAACCACTGGGCACAGTTAGTTTTTCAGTAAATATCGTTTGTTGCGAGCCTTGACGCATTGTTTTGTATAGAAATGCATTACCCAACGTTTATTTTAACAATTTCAATGCTAGAGCGTAAACACGCTAGCTTGTCCTCCACGCCAAGAAACTCATTTGTTCTACATTTCTGACACATACACCGCCGAAACAAATAATTGTATGGCCTACAGATAGTTGTTCCGGGTCTGACTGTTTGTGTATGTGAGCTAAATGTTTGTAAACGCACCCATGATACAGGAGAAATTCCTAGCGTGGGGCAACGTTTTCTTAGATAATTTCTTGCCTTAAAAAAGCCATTTATCGAGGGAGTAACATGTGATAACAATGCACTCATACATTCTCTCTAGTAATTTTGTTTAACCTCTCAAGGACCGCCATAATTTACGTCAACTATCCGTCAAGCACCGCCGGGCGGGGTCTTATCGTAAGCGTAATCTGATCTTAAGACTTATCTTTACTACAAATACAGTTTTAAATCGGTCGGCACAAATTTGTGCCAGCGGGGCTCAAGGGTCATACTTGTTTACTGGCAAGTTTTGTGCCGCTGGGGCTCTAGAAGTTAAGTAATGAATAAGGCTATCTAACCACAATATAAAACACATTTAGAAAGTTCCTAGCAGTTTAGTCGTTCATATCCGACATAACACACTTTGAAACATGACAATTTTCTATGCACAGTATTACCTATTTACTTGAATTATTAAATCGATAAAAAAATCTTTAATAACATAATAAAATCATTGATTCTATACAAACTAAACTTAATTACGAAGTAAAATAACGGAATACTTGAACTATATGGACAGCTTAAAAGCGTAAACGAAAGCAAAATTACAGTACTCGAGAAATAAAGGGGGTAAAAGTACCCTTAGCGAAACCTAAAGACACGTGTGCTCTCCCTATCATTGTGATTTTTTTAGACCATACCTGGGAGAACCTTCTAGTTAATTAGTTCCAACATTTTCACGTTTTTTTTAAATCAAATTTGCTTGTAAATGCGTAACATTGAGTTCAACCATAAAACGTGGTTTTTCACCCAAAAAACAAACTTTTCTTTGGAATAATGTGTCCGTAGTGTTACTTAGTTTAATGTGCTGAAATTACTGAATCCACGGTTGACGATTTCGCTAAGCGTTGGTTTTTACACCCTGTATAGTGCCTCCGCTGGTAAAATATGCGCAAGTTGACCAATCTTTCATTGAATTGGAAATATATACAACGAGGTCATGAAATTCGGGAAATGTATAACTTGATGTTTCTTTATTCTCCACATTTTACCTTTTTAAACATGTTTTAGTCGAATTGGCACTTTTCAAACTAAGTCCAACGCATTTTACCGAAAATACAATCAGTACGTGCTTTTGGTAACTGTGGTTGCACAAACGGCAATCGTTAGATGACGTCACTTTGTTCGTGAGGCAACCACGGTTGCCAAAACAAGTCAGAGACACTACTTCAAGCCAAACTTTAACCTAAGTCTCTATGCTATATCCAAGAGCGTGTACTGTAATTTGTCGCTTACGTCGTTGTTGGACCGTCTATATACATTTAGTAGTAATTAAGTAAGTTCTTCAGTCATTAACTGGCGCGGGGACCCAGCTTCCTTAAGCAGGAGATGCCCTGAAACAAATAATGTTGTCAATGATGCCAAAAAAACATAATAAAATAGGTAGAATGAAATCGAAATTAAATAAAGCTGAAAACATAATAGTACGTTTTGATTCAAGTCAGAAAACTTTAAGAACTTTAACTACGAAAAGCCGCTACGCGAAGGTATTATTAAATAGCAGTGACATATTCTCATGTGACTCTAACGAGCTTTTTCGAAATTAAATAGCAAAACAAAAAGTATTTATTTCATTAATCAACATGAAACTACAATTTCATTTGTTTGCCCCGCGCTTTGTCTTCTCAGAATGAAGGAGAAACAAAGGTATGACACCGCTAAAGAGCCTAGTATTAAACAAAAAAAAAACTTGAATAAATGTCAATTTGTTAATCATATTGATTTGTGATTTAAAAAAAATAATAATATGAAGGTCTTCATTTTTTTTTATCTTAAACAGTTCTTCCTCTCCTCTACGCTTTTGCCGTGCCCTACAGGGTCCATAATGATCTCAATTATAAACTACCATCTAAGGACACATTATGGTAAAGCAATATACTCAATAAGTATTGAGCGAGTCCCAGACGAGGAGTATAACTTTAGTTACACTACTACTGTATTTAACTTAAGTTATAGTATGACGGGCCTGTTGGTCTAGTGGTTAGTGGCCCTGACTGCTGAGCCGGAGGTCGTGGGTTCGATTCCCACCCAGGACAAACTTTGTGTGATGAGCATGATTGTTTGATCTGTGTCTGGGTGTGATTTATCTATAACTAGCTTTCGCCCGCGTTGAATTTGGGGTAACACAGTTCCTCTTGCGCCTTATTGATTTGTAATAGCAACGCTAAATTTTCCCTTTTCTTCCCTCTTTCTCCCTCACATCCCACTTTTTTAAAATAAAAATGAGCCTATGTCCGTCTCCTGGTTCCCAACTATGTCTGTACCAAAATTCATTAAAATCGGTTAAGCCTTTAAAGCGTCAAGAGGTAACAAATAAACAAACAAACAAACAAACTCACTTTCGCTTTTATAATATTATATATATATAATATATATATATATATATATAAAATATAAATATAAAATATAAATATAAAATATAAATATAAAATATAAATATAATATAATATATATAATATTATATAGTAAGGATATGTATGTATTTATAAATTATATAAGTATGTATATCAGTTGTCTGGTTACCATATCAGATCAGATAGCCTTGTGTGAGTTGTCCCAAGATATTTATTTATTTATTATTATTTATTAACAAACCTGCTCCAAATACTCGTTCCGTGACAGCCAGAAGTTGTCCCTATTCTTGCACACCTCAGCCAGCACGGCGCCGCCGATGAACACCATGTCTTTACGGCGCGGAGGATCCTCAACGCGGATCTTGAATTTCTGTGAAGATATTGGAATCCGAGATCAGTTACTGATAGAACTTGGGTTTAAATAGAGAATACGAATTTTCCTAGAAATGAGGCCTAGCTAGATTGGTTTTTCGTCCCTGTTGAAGTTGCAATACAGGCGTTTATTGAAATTTTCATCGAAACTGTTAAAGCTGTTTTCGAAGCTGTTTTTGATTATATATAGTACTAGCTTTTGCCCGCGGCTTCGCTCGCGTTAAATTCGGTATAACACAGTACCTGCTACCTGTAGTTTTGGTCCTTGCGCCTAATTTATTGTAATAGCAAAGCTAAGTTTTGTCTTTTCTCCCCATATCACACAAAAAAAAGCCTATGTCCGTCTCCTGGTTCCCAACTATCTCTGTACCAAAATTCATCAAAATCGGTTCAGCCCTTAGAGCGTGAAGAGGTAACAAACAAACTCACTTTCGCTTTTATAATATTAGTAAGGATTTCTGTGTGCATTTATGGCTTGTGCCAAATAAACTTGTTTTCTTTCTTTCTAGTCAGTAAAAGTCTGGTCCCCACCAGAGGATATTTGATAATTTCCCATAAAAAAAAATCACCTATAATTGACTAGATACTCACCGCAAGTTTGTCACAGTCATTCTTGAGCACCCTCTCTAGGTACAATTGCTTGATCTCGCGCTCTAGCCGCGACGGGAGCCCTGGGTACATGGTGGAGCCCCCGGACAGGACTATGTGCTTGTACAGCTCGTTACGCATGTCTATATCGGCCGCCTAGAGGAAGACATGTTTTATTTATTTAGAAAGTATATATACAAGAAATAGGGATCAAATTGAATAGCGGCATAGATAAAGTCATTTCCTTTATAACGCTGAGAATGTAATTTTTAACGCTGCTTAGCTTGGGATCAGATAGCCGTGTGTGAGTTGTCCCAAGATATTTATTTATTTAATTACACGGTTGGTGCAGTGATTGAGCGATTGACTGCTGCGCTGCGTGTCGCGGGTTCGATCCTCGCACGGCACAAATATTTGTATAGCCTACAGATAGTTTTTCCGAGTCTGGCTGTTTGTGTATGTGAGTTTAAATGTTTTGAAACGCACCCACGATACATGAGCAATTCCTAGTATAGGGCAATGTTTAAAAAAACACTAAGTAACGTTACGCACAAAATAATGCTAGGTAACGACTTTCTTTTATTAATTTCTTTAACTTAATGTTACGCAATAATAATATTGTGCTGATAAATGCTTCGAATACTGCAAGTTTGATGTACAGAAATCTTAATTAACCGGTGTCGTGGGTCCGTTGACACCATGTATTTACCTGTATAGTGTTAAAGACGAGCTCGGCGATGCCCTGCCCCTCCACATTGATCAGATGCGGCTGGAATAAGGCCTCGGGAGCCTCAAATCTCTCGCCGCCTACCTTGATGACACGTCCGTCTGGTAACTGGGGACAAGAAACATGATTAAGATAAGTACGGAATAGTTTTAAGTTTCCGTACCTGAAAAGGAAGAAACGGAATGCTTTTTGGATCACTTTGTTGTCCGTCTGTCTGTCAGTCAAGACTCTTTATCTCGGGAATGCGTGAAGGTAACGAGATTGAAATTTAAACCATATACTCAAGTCTGTGGTGCCTTGTGCTGTGAAAAAATCTAATCTCTAATGTCTACGAGGGTCGGTGAGCAATGGGTAGCTTACAGTCCGTCCGTCTATTGACGAGAGGCCGTGGGTAAAGTTTTTTTTTTACATGGAACGACTGCTTATCTGACCTCCACAACCCAGTTAAATATATCTGGGTAGTGCAATCCTCCTTATTTTCACACTTTAGAGTGAAGTCTTAATGTTAATCAATTTAATAATAACAACGTCATTTACCACTATTTCCCTTTTTGAATATAACTTTTTGCTTTTAATAAACATAATTATACAAATTGTATTATAACCTTTATTCAACCTAAATTTGCAATTACAATGTTATAATAAAATCTTAGCGAAAATTTAAGTACTTTCCAAACTAAAGTTTTTAAACATGGACTTTGACGTCACTACGGGCTGCGTTTTGAGTTTGCGTTCCGTTTCACCAAAAACACGCAACATTAAATAATAAATTCTAAAACAAGTGTTGTATTAGAAAATACAATAAGTGTACCACATTGTTAAATAGTACTGGACAAAGCATGTAAAAAAAGTATATCATATTCGATGAAGATTGAAAAAAAATGTTGTTATGTACAACACTGCTGCGCACGCGCACGCATAACAAGCGTGTGACTCGACCTCCTTGCTAAGCTGCATCAAGGATAATGGGCCTCTAATTAACCTGGTTTTAAATCTACTAGCTTTTGCCCGCGGCTTTGCTCGCGTTAAATTCGGGGTAACATAGTTCCCCTTTCCTGAGTTACAGGTACCTGATACCTGTAGTTTTTGCCCTAGCGCCTTATTTATTGTAATAGTAATTCTAAGTTTTCCCTTTTCTTCCCTCTATCTCCCTCATATCCCACTTTTTTTTAAAATTAGCCTATGTTCGTCTCCAGGGTCCCAACTATCTCTGTACCAAAATTCATCAAAATCAGTTTAGCCATTTTGGCGTGAAGACGTAACAAACAAACAAACTCACTTTCGTTTTTATGATATTAGTAAGGATAGTTACGACTAGCTTTTGCCCGCGGCTTGGCTCGCGCTAAACTCAGGGTAACAGGTACCTGGAGTTTTTACCATTGCCTCTTATTTATTGTAATAGTAAAGCTAAGTTTTCCCTTTTCTTACCCCTTTCTCCCACATTTCTCACTATAAAAACAAAACCTATGTCCGTCTCCAGGGTCCCAACTAAGTCTGTACGTTCATCAAAATCGGTTTAGTCATTTAGGCGTGAAGATGTAACAAACAAACAAACTCACTTTCGCTTTTATAATATTAGTAAGGATTCGACACACAGTAGAAGCTTCACTCACCACATAGGGCTCCACGAGGACGGTGGTCTCCCAGGCGAGACGTTGCTCCTGCTCAATGTTGTACCCGATGTAACAGAGCTTTTCCTTCATCATGCGAACTGTCTCGAAGTCTGCCGAGTGGTTGAAGGCATAGCCTCGCAGAAGGAGCAACTGGGGACAAAGATACAAACGAAAGATATTAGAACATCACGTGAATAGAAGAAGAACTTGGAGGACGAGGTTAGAATTACAAAAAGCAGGATTTCAAAGAATTAAGCTTACCTTAATGAGATACCTGGTGATGTCCCGTCCTGCTATATCCAGTCGTCGCGTCAGATGGGGCAACGAAAACTCTTCGTATACGGGACATATGTGGGTCACACCATCACCTAGGGTTCAGAACAAAATAATAAATAATAAAACATTTGACTTTCGATTAAGGGCCGATTTTTCAATCGCCAGTTAAGATTTAACCAACGAATACGTCTGTCATTTTGACAGTTTTTGTATGGACATTATGTCAAAACGTCACATTTACTCTTTAGATAAAAGTTATCGAATGATTGAAAAATCACCCCTTAGGGTTCTTTGTCCAAAAGATACCGGGATCCTATTACTAAGGACTCCACTGTCTGTCCGTCTATCACCAAACTGTATCTAATTAACCGTGTTAAATAGAATAGTTGAAATTTTCACAGATGATGTATTTCTGTTGCGGCTATAACAACAAATAAAATAAATATTTAGGGGGACTACCATACAACAAAAGAAGTTTATTTTGCCGTTTTATAGAAAACTGGCTTCTGTCCGCGACTTCGTCCGCGTGGCATAATTGCTTTGGGCTAACGTAACTTTAAAAGGCGTGGTGATCGAAAAAAGAAAAATCTTACTCTCCCCTTTTCTTCCCTCTTTCTCAATATTTTAGCCTATGTTTGTCTGCAGGGTCCCAACTATCTCTGTACCAAAATTCATCAAAATCGGTTTGGCCATATAAGCGTGAAGTAACAAACAAACAAACTCACTTAAGCTTTTATAATATTAGTAAGGATGGTAAGGAACCTTTAGTGCACGAGTCCGACTCGCACTTGGCCGGTTTTTTATAACATGAGTTCGAAACGTGCCACATAAATTATTTTTATACTCCACTCGTCGTCATCTCATCAGTCACCTCCTTACTTGGCATACCATCCTTCACATATCCATCGTATCTTTGGCCTATTCGCTTTCATACTAAAAACATTCCTCATGACATTTTCCTCATTTAATTGACGGGCCTGTTGGTCTAGTGGTTAGTGGCCCTGACTGCTGAGCCGGAGGTCGTGGGTTCGATTCCCACCCAGGACAAACTTTGTGTGATGAGCATGATTGTTTGTTCTGTCTGGGTGTGATTTATCTATAATATGTATGTATGTATAAATTATAAGTATGTATATCAGTTGTCTGGTTACCATAACACAAGCTCTGCTTAGCTTGGGATCAGATAGCCGTGTGTGAGTTGTCCCAAGATATTTATTATTATTTATTTATTTAATTCGGTTACAGCAGCCTACCTATACCAGTTTACTAACTGCGCGGGTGTCGTTAGTTGCGAACCTTACCTGAATCAACGACGACGCCAGAGATGAGTCCCTGAGCATACAGCGTCAACACCGCCTGGATAGCAATGTAGGCGCTGTCAAACTCGTACTTCTCGAACATTACCTGTGGAAGAATGATATTTTAAATGATACGTTAATCGGGTAAGTAGACAAAAGGGATAGATAGAATATTCTTTATTATGTACACCATACAAATGACAATAATAAACAGTTTTCAACTTATAAATAGGGTGACACAATGGGCGGCCTTATCGCTAAAAGCGATATTTTCAAGACAACCTTTGGATGGATTTAAAAGAGGAGAAACAGTACAGGGAAAATCTTTTAGAATTCACCCAATGGTTGGCTTTTACTTTGGCCAGAGGCTAAGTGTTGCCATACAACGTGGCAACAGGACATTACCAGTGTTACCAGCGTTTAGGACGAGTTTTTATACCCTTTTATAGTTTTTGGTTAGTTTAATTATTTAGTTTATTCATTTTTGCATATTAAATTTTATAAAATCATTATAAATACTAAAAATAAGAATTAGTTCTTTAATTGTTATAATGTACATAGCTACTTTACTCTCAAAATAAAAAATTATATATAGGCAGGTTTTTTGAATTACGATTTACATGTTAGGTTAAAAAAGGAAAACCAAAGTCAATTTTTGCAGTTTTGACATTTTGATGCCGTTTGTTATCGAGTTGGAAAACGAAATTGTTTCAGCCAATTAGAACAAGAACATTCTGCTTACTTACCCCCATGTCCCATGGGAGAATGTCTTGAGTTTATCTACTATACAAACATACATAGAAAAAAAACATACCGGCCGAATTGAGAACCTCCTCCTTGGGAAGTCGGTTAAAAATAAGGCTGGTTTTCCTTCCTGACGCTATAACTCCAGAACGCACGAACCGATTTCCACGGTTTTGCATTCGTTGGAAAGGTCTCGGGCTCCGTGAGGTTTATAGCAAAAAACGTAGGGTAGGTAGAAAGGTAGAAAATTGCATAGCAACGCATGCCGGGGCACAGCTAGTGTATGTATGTGAATGATCTTACCTCAATCATCTTCTCCCTATTTTTAGTGGGGTTCATAGGTGGTTCTGTCAGCAGGATCTTGGTCTCCTTGGGGTCGATATTCATCTTGCTCTCCCCAAACGTGTAGTCCCATACGTGGCACATGTCTTCCCAGTTTCGTACCACCTGTGAAGAGGGTAAAACGTAAGGTAAAGTCAGTGAAATATTAAAGTAAGGTGTCTCAGTCCAGGGTATAAGCTATCTTGACATCAAAATCCGTTAAGCCGTGAGAGCATGAAGGAGTAACAAATTTACGCACACATACAAACTTTAGGAAAAAAATTCCGCGCAGAGCGGGGTAAGTTATTAGGTGATTTCCCACTCAAAAAAATGTTTGAGTGTCAGACTTGTACTGACTAAAACCCACCCATGTTTCTTCTATTGCCCTTTACGTTCCGGGACCGCGGTATCTCTTTCGAAAAACCCCCAACCCAGGCAGACGGTGGCCCTGGCCGACCCCTCTGCAGGACAGGTGGTCTTAAACGTGTTTTTCAAGGCAAGGATATCTTACCGCCATCTTCCAAAATCCAAATGGAAAAACCCAATAACACTGTCTGCCTGACCCGGGAATCAAACAGCAGTCGCGCTTACGACCGTAAGACCACCAGAGCTAAAGAAATAAATAGATAGTTAAAGCCATACTTACTCCATTTTCCATAGGATAGCTGACTTCAAGCATAGACCTGAGTTTTGATGCCTCATCTCCAACCATCAAATCCTGAAATAATCACAGTTTATTTAACATAAATTATACAAAACTATTTCAATTAAGTACCCAGACATTAGGTGTTGGACCTTATCTAGCAGCACGCAGACACACGCGCGGTTTTCATCCTTTAGGCCGTGCGCTGCGTTAGGCGTGCGCACAGCGCGGGCGCCCGCGTGGCGTGCTGTTTCATGTAATCTCATAGATCAGCGCTGCGTGCAGCGGGTCGCCCGCTTAACGCAGCGCATGGCCTATAACATGAAACAGCACGCCACGCGCCCGCGCCGTGCGCACGGCTAACGCAGCGCACGGCCTTAGAAAAGAACGTGCTGTCGAAAGCATCGTCGATCCTACCACATGCTAAAACAAGCTATCGTTTGGTATCCTCGTAAAATTCAAAGAAGTACCTATGCTAATAATTGCCGAACCTATAAACAAGTTGTCGTTTGGTATCGTCGTCAAATTTAAAGTACCTATGCTTATGATTGCCGACCCAAATCATTTTAAGGGTTCCGTACCTCAAAAGGCAAAAACAGAACCGTTATTGGATCACTATCTTGTCCGTCTGTCTGTCACAGTCCTTTATCTCGGGAACGCGTGAAGGCATCGAGTTAAAATGTACACCATAAACTCAAGTCTACCACAGACTTGAGTTTATAGTTGCCCCTTGGAGTTGTGGAAAAATCATATCTCCTAAGTCTACGCAGTCAAAAGATATGGCCGTTTATGTCACAAGTATGTACGGAACCCTCGGTGTACGAGACCGACTCGCACTTGACCAGTTTTTTTTACTGCTGGACAAAGACCTCCCCCATCCCCCACCCCCTAACGCCCTTGCAGACTCCGCCTAACCCCGCAAAAAGCAGCGTATTTTGTTGTTGACCAGGTATCGTAATTATATCAGGTTATTAATGTATTTTACGAACACTTCCTGAATTTTGACGAGAATGCAAAACTACATATCCTGCTAACCAATTTTAGTCGTCAGAAAAGGATAGGACATTGGAAAAGTGCTATTACGTACCGTTAGATAAGGTTTAAAATTAAAATAAAACACATTGAGCAATAGAAAAAGTATGAATATAAGGTCCAAATTAATTGGTTTTAAAATATTGGTATTTAGTAGGTGTTTTATGCGAATGTCAACACTAACTGTTGTAGCCTGAAACCATTATTAACATTGGATCATAGGAATATGAACATTATTTTTTTTGTTGTTAAAAGATTGGTATTCATGTGACACCCTATGTTTGCTGTTTAAAGACTTTCTCTAAAACTCAATGTGTTAAATTCCTGGCAGGTTTCAAAGTGGTTATATAACACAGTTTTTAGTATTCAAAATAATCTGAAAAATGGCACAAAATAACACAAAAATAATGCTGTAAGCTTGTTAGAAAGCTCAAATATATAGTATATTATATTTTAAAAAGATCTGCTGTAAAATTATAAAATGCAACTGAAGTATAAATATTTTTGTTTTTCTAACTACCTATGTTTAAACGCAGTAGATATTATAATGTCTACAGTGCTATTTAAAGGCCAATACTATGCAGCTTCCAAAAACGTTTCAGCAGAAAAAAAGACACTAAAAATGCTGGTTTTACAACTTTCAGGTAGGTAAGTTGTCTGTTCAATGAGTCCATGCAGATTGACTGGTGATTTATTGAATTTATAAGCAAACTAGCTTTTGCCTGCGGCTTCGCTCGCGTTAAATTCGGGGTAACACAGTTCCCCTTGCGCCTTATTGACTTGTAATTGCAACCCTAAGTTTTCCCTTTTCTTCCCTCTTTTTCCCGCACATCCCACTTTTTTTAAATAAAAATTAGCCTATGTCCGTCTCCTGGTTCCCAAATATCTCTGTATCAAAATTCATCAAAATCGGTGTAGCATTAAAGCGTGAAGAGGTAACAAACAAACAAACAAACTCACTTTCGCTTTTATAATATTAGTAAGGAAGTAAGGATAGTAAGGATTTTATTCGGAAAGCAATTTACTAGATATTAAAATCCTTAAATAAATGGAAGGGCCACTGGAGCGAAAAAGGTTACCACATATTAAGTACATCATTCTAAACCACAACATGTTTTTTTTTTCGCCCGTCAAATGTCTTTTTTTGCGGATGAGACATCGTCAAATAACTTCTATCGCTCGGGCGGAGCGGAGGGGAGTGCCACAGTTTTAATGACTCCCATGTTCCTTCTATTACCCTTTATGTTCCGGGGACGCGCCTTTGGAACAACCCGCAAGCCCGGATTATGCGTAAGCGGTCATTTTAGACCCCCAGTTCTGTTGATAACAGCTGTTTTAAAAAACGGAACCCTTTTTAGATTACTTTCTTGCCCGTCTGTCAGTCTGACAGTCAAGACCTTTTATCTCGGGAACGCGTATCGAGCTTGAAATTTAAACCATATACAAGTCTGTGGTCCCTTGTGAGTTGTGAAAAATCATATCTCTAAGTCTACGCAGTCAAAAGATCTGCTACCCTACTATGACCTCTTAAAGCAATTCTTATTCCGCTGAGGGAAAGAGACAGAGCTATACAGGGTGTCTAGCACCATCTCTTTCACTCAGTGGAATAAGAATTGCTATAAGATGTCATAGTAGCCCTTCTGGCCATTTATGTCGCAAAGTACGGAACCCTCGGTGCGCAACTCGCACTTGCCCGGTTTGTTTTTTAATAATCGTCTTAAAATGTAATAACAATGTACGTAACTATGTATTCCACTGATTACGTGGTAACCATTGGTGTCTCTTCCACTCCATATAAAATAAATATAAGCATAATTATAGCTCCAGCTGCAAAGCACTGCATAGTATGGCTGCTGTGACATACCGAAACTTCCACATCTTCATAGTTGAAAGCCTGGTTGCATGAAATTATACATTGTGTTAAAAAAAAGTTGCCAAGAACGGACTGGTTTTCTAGTCTTTTTTTTTATCCAATTATCTAATTTAATTATTTATTATCTAGCATAAGAGACTTTTTACACAAAAATATAAATGTAAAAAATACCTATGTAACATGTCATGTATTTTTCTTTTCTTTGGGCAATAAAATTATTATTATTATGTTTTTATTTCATGTAATTTTTTTGTAATTGTTGGTGTATTCTTGAATTTATTTTGTGGTGTATATTACAAATCACTTTATGTTTATTGGTTATCTGAAGTATTCACATAAAAACAGGTGTTTTGTTTTTAGTTTTGAATACAACTTGTTTATAATTCAATTATAGATGTTTTCTTATTGTTCTGACTGAACTTTTTGACATTTTTTTTCCAAAAGTTGACTATAAGTATAGTAACTTTCTGGTCTTTGATTCTTTGTACAAGAGTTGACTTTTATTTATCTTTTAATGTTGCTGACTCTACGATTTTTTATCAATTGCACACTCTTTACATGCTTTTAACAGAAACACTGGTTAGTTTCAAATTTTTCTCAACATTATTGTTTTTAATAGATTTGATAACACAAGTTATCTCAAAAACATGCTGAAAGATAATTTGACTTACTCCAATAAACATATCCTGTAACATTAAAATAATTCTTAAATATAAATACATAGCATTAAAAAAAATAACAAAGAAATAACTAAGTTGGTGCATAAAATTTAATTTAACTCACATCTACATTTTTGGTAGGACTACTCCTGAGTAACCTTATTATAGACTATATTTTAAACTGATGATAATAAACAATAATTTAGGTTTTTTTTTTAACCAACACAAGGTGGTAGGGACACTGTCACTATAACAGTTACCAAATCTCTAAAACATCATTTTGAACAGCTGTACAAGAGAGCCTTTTCCTATAAAATTGGAGAACCTTCATGGTCAAAAAATGATTAAAAAAATACCAATGATAAATTTCTATGTAGGGGCGATCTCCTATAGGTTTTGAATGATGTAATGAATATGAAGTAACCATTTCAGCATTGGTGTCCCTTCCACCCTGTATCTTGATGATGTGCAGATTGCCGGAGGCCAGCCTGATATAAAACCTACCATCAATCTATTGTATTGTATTGTATTGTATAACGGGCTGGTGTCCGCAACTCCACGTCTGAGGCGCGTATTTTGCGTATCAATCTATTAAAACTTTAGTTATTTAAAACTGACACCAATGCAAAGTGTACCAGAAAGAGGTGGTAATATTTCAGTGAACTTTATCAATGGGGCCAACACAGAAACCATAAAAAAAAGGTCTACCATAATTTTGGGTGAAGGAGGTTTCGCAGTTTTGTTTTTGAAAGCAAATTGTTGTTTTTCACTATTTTAGTGGCAGTCCCACAGACAAAGTATGATGGTCTTCACACCCTGATCTATAGCCACAACTTCTGGTACATTCTGAACTTAGAAAAGATTTTCTAAGTTAATAATGTACTATTTAGATAATATAGCTAATTTCTGAACTGAAATTGTTTCAAGTGGGCTGTTAAATACTAAAACTTGATACCTACATAAAGTGATGATAGTTTATTCATGACATAAGTTGTTTATTAATTTGTTCACAACAAGAATGTGTTAACTATTGTTTTAGAATATAATAACTCACACATTCAACAGACTGTATGTGTTACAATTGAAGTTTTTAGTAGATTATCTTGTAAACACTTACAATATTTTTGGTCTAAAATATGGTAGGTAAGGTAAACCAGTGTCCTGATTAGACTATCAAGGATAATTCTATATTTTTTTTTTTTAATTTGATTTACTCCCTATGTATGTAATTAATATAGCGTCCTTGTATAACTAGATACGTTGTCCCTATTACACGCAACATATTTCAATCGACAGGATACGGCTCAGTTCCGCTAACACACCTGACTTCACATTGTTTCGACACTCACCTTCACGTCAATATCTCCGATCTTATTTTCGGCTCTGATGATCGGCCGGCCCACCATCGACGGGAATATGAACGCTGGGAAGTTGCTGCCCGCATATCCACACTTTACAAACTAAAACCGACAGAAAATCATGAGGAAAACGATGATTCAGGCGCTTATCAAAACCACCATTTTAAATCGTAATTTTTAGTGGACTTACGCCTGTGCCGTTGTCGCAAACGATAACTTTTCTTCCTTTCTCATCCATTTTGCTTAATTTATTCTACTTTTACTTAAAAAAATTATTTCTATTGAAATATTTGATGAAAATAACAGACGAAGTGCCCCCCGCACTGCCCTGTAGCTATCAAACTACTTTTTTAATTATATGACAAATCGACGACGTATGTTCAATACCAAAATAACTTTGTTGGCTTGTAATACAGTGCATATTGCTATGGCAAAATAAGTTTAGTGATTTTGACACGCCTATAAATTTTCATGTCAGGATACAAGGCTTTCCAGTTATATTGAGAACAGGCCCAGCCGTTGTGATGAAATTGGCGAAGGCCTTAAAGATGTCAGAGAACTTTACAGCTGAATGATGACGATGGGGGGGGGTGCGATTATTTCCAACAAGCATCCATCGCAACTTTGTAATCGCACAGTCACTAATAGAACATCAAATTTCCGATGACATTGACCATCAACTTAGTTATAAAGCTTCCACTGCTAGATATAGGTCTCTCCCACAACTTCCAATAAGATACACAACTTTTTGTTTATACAGGGTGGCCAGTTGATAGGCGTCCAAAGAAAAAAAATAGATGCCTGATGCTAAGGGGTACCTGAATTACCCCCATGGATGTTCCGCGATTTTTTGTAGTTTTCACCTAACATTGGTTTTTATGTTTTATCTCTTTATTCCTACCATTTCTAGACATTTTTTTTCTGTGGAATCTTATTAATATATTATTTTAATATATTGGTGTTGCAAACAGTGCAGTGAATTAAAATGTAGAATTGTAAAACCACCGTGTAACAGAGTGATTATAAATGTCAAATATCAAGATCACAAAACTGTCATCTGTCACTACTCAATTGTCAAAGTAGCATGGCAAGTATTTCACGTGTTTTCTTCATTTTTAATAATTGAATTCACAATAAGTAAGTGAAAATGAAACACAAAAGGTTCGAAGAGAACATATTAGTTGACGAGGCGTACACAAATTACAGCCGGCCGGACAAAAATGCTGATACAAAGAAAGGAGAGGGTATTGCGAAGCATTTCGCTGAAACCTTAGAATATGAGGATAAAAAGAAGTGGTATCATCAGGTAACAGATTTTTTTCTTGTTATATGCATCAAATTTTTATCAAAAGAGAAAACTATCATTATATAGGTGTTGCACAACTTATTGCAAGACAAAAAGTTAATTGTTATTTACATACATAACCCTAAACTTTTGTTGTAAATAAAGCAGTATTTGGGCTTTCAACTCAGTGGACTATTAATCAAAACCAATAGCCTTCCTTTTTTATGTAGCTCTCTCTCTTAAAAAGTTGTGTGACCCAATATGTAACCACATTCAAAGCTCTGTTTTCCTTTATCTAAAGGCTTTACGCAAAATATTATTTAGACAAATAGCAGACGACAATCGAAAAAACAACACAAATCCTGCAAAATGCAGTTGGATAACTCAAAATTAATCTTAAATGCTACAAGTAAACATGCAACTTTGACAACATTTAATTAAGTGATTTACACTTTTTTGTAATTAATACAAAATTTTATGGTCCATATGCAAAATAAACGCCTTGGATGTGGAATTATGGACACCAGCCCATTGTCAATACAATACTAAATGTTTTAGATGCCAGAGGAGCCAACTACAGTATCAAAGATATTAACACGAGAACAGCTTGATGAAATACGGAAGGAAGCAAGCAGTGCCTTACATGGAGATACAATGGCATATGAGACAAGTATAAAACAATTATTTATTTATTATGACACAATCAACAAGTTTTACATTTTTATAATAAAGTTTAAAGAGAATTATGAATTATACAAAAAATTAATTAAAAGCAAACCCAAACTCAAAACATTTATTTCAATTAGACTGTTACAGGCCTTTTTGAATGTTATTAAAACAAAATGATGCTACTACAGTCCCAGTCACAAGACATAATAACTTGTGAAAGTACTGTAGATGCCTATTCTAAGGCGTAGAAGTTTATAGAGAAGAATGGTCAAGAAACTCCATGGACACTCTTTTAAATTAATTTTTAATACAAAATCATTATGCTTACTTATGCTTATACATTTATGCTCCACATGAAAAGTGCCTTTATGTCATACCATTGATTCACAAGAGTTTAACTGGCGATTTCCAACTATACTTGCTTTGATGAAAGATTGCACGTACAATGGTCCACTGCAAGGACCAAGTGCAGAAACTGGACCCTCCAAGAAGCGGGATCCACATAAAGAAGACGATGAAAGATGCAATCTTTCAATCTTTATAATTACTCCATATCAAGTATCCTACTGCAAATGTCATCAATGGTTTTCTGACATGTCCACTTTATGCTCTGAATTTTCTCTCAAAGTTGTATTGGCTGCTGGAAATGCCAAATTCTAGCCACTCGAAAGCTCATAATAGAGCCACACTCCAATTCTGAAATCAGCTAGATGTCATCATCATTAAGTATCCAAATGTCATGTTTCAGAGGCCAACAGGAGTGGTTCATCAGACCACCAATGGGCTCGCACGCTGCTCAACAAAGGTGCAATAGGAGACAGAGTAGCTGCTGCTACTATACTGATACAGGTAAGTTTTTCTACTGTCAGATTGACTTGTGATTACAAACAAACGCAACTCCAGCCGGATAACCAATGGCTATTTTTACGAATGGGAAATTATCAAATAACTCACTCAGCTCTTGGCGGAACAAAGCTCTGCTCGCGTGAAAAATGATAACACTGAGTTGTTTCGATATGAGACCCAGCTAGATCACATTTTCGCCCCCATAACGAGCGGTTTTCGAGAATATGATTACAAACTCACATCCAAATATTGTTAATTTAATGGTACAAGACTCGGCTAAACAAACTTTTTTTGTTACAGGACAACCCAATATATAATTTGACAGCATTAAGAAATTTAATCAACAATGTAAAACCAGCTAAAAAGAAGGATGGTATCATTATCATAGGTAACTTGCCTCTTTGTAAATAATACTAGATTATAGTAAATAACTATATTTTAGAGATATTTCAAAAGTAACTCATCACATGTATCATGGGTGCGTTTACAAACATTTAAACTCTCATACACTAACAGCGAGACCCAGAACAACTATCTGTAGGTCATACAAATATTTGTTCCGTGCGGGAATCGAACCCGCGACCCCCAGCGCAGCAGTCAATTGCTCAGCCACTGCGCCAACCGTGTCGTCAAACCCTGCCTTGGTCTCATGTTATTTGTGGTTGGTGCAACACATGGTTTTCTTCCATTCTCTCCTATCGTTCATCAACCTACCAATTTAATCCTTTTTACGGTCCCATTACGCAAAATACCTTCTCTTATAGGATGACTATGTTGTCCAGCTGTCTGTCTGTCAACACCATCATACATTGTATTGTATAACGGGCTGGTGTCCGCAACTCCACGTCACAGGCGCGTATTATGCGTATGGATGGGAATATTATTCGATCCACCCCAGCTCCACGAGAAACTTCAGCAGCGCCTTGGTGTTGCTGACGATCTCGCGAAGAGTACCTGGGTTACCGAAGTACTTTGCCCTGTATGGGGAACCTCTGGGCAGTGCAGAAGCACGTGGGCTGCTGTTTCTTCTGCCTCCATGCAGGCTCGGCACAGTGGGCTGTCTGTGACTCCTAAAACAAAGAGGTGTTTATTAAACGAGCTGTGGCCAGTAACGACTGCTGTAATTGTGCGCAGTTGTGGTTCACCATCATACATTACAACCATTGATCTCGGGAAGACCAGGAGTTATCAAGTTGAAATTAATACTAAATACTGAGGTTTACTATGAAGCTCTGAAAAAACAACCTTTTAAGTCCACGCAATCAAACAATAGGCACAAGCATCAATCACCACGCTTGTCCAAGACAAGTTGGCAATTTCATACTTATATTAATTATACACTGCCTGAAATTAGTTTTAATCAGATCCCTACTCTTTTTATAACTTAGTCATTCTTTTAACCCTAATTTCTTTTTTCTTTCTAACCTACAGATGCACTGTCAGAACTGTTAATATCAGAGCTACTTATCCCTGACGTGAAGCTGCGCACGTTTGAACAGCATCCCCTAGGCCATGTGGATGAGATGACTTCTGGCAACAAACAAGCGAGACGGAACATACTAAAGCTATGGTTTTATGAAGATCAACTGAAGGAGTTGTATGGGAGTGAGTAGATATATATAGTAGACGACAGCTAAAACAGAGATAAAATATATAACTCTCTATAGTCTAGACTCTAGGAGAAAGTCTAATGTGTCTATCCACCATTTATTTATTGAGGGCCAACCCATACAACATTATTTTACTTTATGCGAAACCCGAAACATGTGTCTTGTATAGTAAAATCCCCCTTTTTTTTAAGTAGCCTATGTCCGGCTCTCCAGGGTCCCAACTATCCCTGTAGCAAAATTCATCAAAATCGGTTTTGCCATTTAGGCGTAAAGACGTAACAATCAAATTCACTTTCGCTTTTATAATATTAGGGTGCGTCCACATCTGGCGAATGTGCAGCTCGCGAGACGTTTGCGAGCTGCGCGCGTGCATTTTTGTTCGTGCCCCGCTCCAGCGCCGTCCGCGTGCAGTTCGCGCGCGTTCTAAGCGCCGTATGCGATCAGCGCGCGGGCGGCGCGCTAGCGGATCGCGCCTTCTTTCCGGGCGGAGTCTTCATTTTAAGCCCCGCTCAGTTCGTTTCTGATTACTGGAGTCTAAGTACGTGTTGTTATGGAGTGGACGGAGGAGAAATGTTTACGCTTAATTGAAACACAAAAAGTTTCCAGTACAGTAAGTGCGAGAATTGAGTGCGCGCAGATCGCGCGCCGCACGCACGCCTGTTATGAGCCTTGCACGAGTTGCGCTAAAAAGGCGCACCGTACCTTTGCTTGACTGCATGCGCGCAGTTCGCGTGTAGTTCGCAAACGGCTCGCGAGCTGCACATTCGGGGCGCATTCGCCAGATGTGGACGCACCCTAAGGATCAGCCTGAATGGCTGGCGTTGGTGTTATGATAAAAATAACATTTATTTATTTCAAGCATATCCTCTAGTCTAGTAAATACATACAATTAAAATTACACATTAAATAATGCCGAATAATATTTGTAATAAATAAAAATGTTTAATTTACAGCTTATGTGGAGTCATTAAATAAATTCGCTCACGATTCCGTAGAAGCAAATAAAGAGAAAGCAGTCAGTGCCATGTCTTATTTATTGATGCACCATCCTGAAAGAGAAAAGGTAGGTTCCTTATTGCATATTCCTTAGTTTTAAGTGTCGGAACTTATGGTGTTTTTTTTTATAAACCTCTCGCTTCACACTAGCAATTTTTCCTGTATCGTGGGTACGTTTACAAACATTTAAACTCACATACACGAACAGCCCGGCCCGGAACAACTATCTGTAGGTCACACAAATATTTGTTCCGTGCGGGGATCGAAGCCGCGATACTCAGCGCAGCGGTCAATCACTCAGCCAGTACGCCAACCGTGCCGTCAGATATATACTTCTGTACTAATATTTAAAGAGGAAATACTTTTTTAGTTTATTTGTTTGTACTCCGAAACTGTAAGACCATTTAAACCATTTTGAGGGAAGGTAAAACCAAAACCCTTATTGGATCACTTTATTGTCCGTCCGTCTGTCTGTCAAGTTCTTTATCTCAGGAACGCATAGAGGTATCGAGTTGAAACTAAAAACCGTATACTCAACTCTGTGGTTCCTACGCAGTCAAAAGATGTATGGCCGTTTATGTCACTTGTTTGTACGGAAACCTTGGTGCTTGGGTCTAGCTCTTGCCTGGTTTTTACATTTAAGTTTTTCACTAGAAAACTTAGTGTGGAACTTTAATAAATCTAATAAATAAAATTCTCGTGTCACAGTTTTCGTTCCCATACTCCTCCGAAACGGCTGGACCGATTTAAACGAAATTTTGTGTACATATCGGGCAGGTCTGAGAATCGGCCAACACCTATTTTTCATACCCCTAAACCTCAGCGGGTGAAACCGCTGGGCACAGCTAGTCTAATATATAAAATTCTCGTGTCACAATTTTCGTTCCCATACTCCTCCGAAACGGCTGGACCGATTTAAACGAAATTTTGTGTACATATCGGGTAGATCTGAGAATCGGCCAACATCTATTTTTCATACCCCTAAGTGAGCAGCGGGTGAAACCGCTGGGCACAGCTAGTAAAACATAAATTTCTTCTACAGATGCTCTTAACCAACATAATCAACAAGCTGGGAGACCCGTGCCAGGGCGTCGCGTCTAAAGTGATCTACCATCTCTGTCAGCTGCTCTACAACCATCCGAATATGAAGGCAGTCGTCTTGGCTGACATTGAGAAGATGTTGTTCAGGTAAACCTCAAGAGTGTATAAGTAGCCGTGGTTGCGGGTTGTTCGAAAAAGATGCCGCGGGCTTAGGACAAGGCTAAAATAAGGAACATGGGTGGGTCTGTCAAAAAGTCTGACACTGCCCCCCAGCTCGCCTTACCGCTCCACCCAGAAAGGGGGAAGTTATTTGATGACTTCCTATCTGCAAAAAAAGGTGTAAAATTGCCGGGGTTGTGAGTTAAGAGATACCGCGGTCCCGGAACAAGGGCAAAAGAAAGGAGTTTTAGTCAGTAAAGTAAAAGTCTGACCCCCCCCCTCTTCACCCTCCCGCTCCTCCCAGAGCGGGGAAAGTTATTTGATGATTTCCCATCCCAAAAACAAGGGTGTAAATATACTTAAAGAAGCCAAAATGCACGTGTTCATCTCATTATTGCGATCATTTTATTTTTGTTCTATTCCATTCCTCTGAACCTTCTAGTTATAAAGGTATTGGGAGTCAAAGTTCCAACTTTCCTACTTGTTTCCTAGGGTTCCGTACCTTAAAAGGAAAAGCGGAACCCTTATTGGACCACTTTAGTGTCCCTCTATCTGTCTGTCAAGATCCTTTATCTCGGTAACAAGTGGATGTATCAAGTTAAATTAAAAACCATATACTCAATTCTGTGGTCCTATGGAAATCTTCAACTTTTCGGGAATGCAGACTTGAGATTAACATGTTATTTCTCTCACAGGTCCAATATATCTCCTCGAGCCCAATACTACGGTGTCTGCTTCTTGAACCAATTCTTCCTCGGCAAGGATGACTCCAAGATAGCAGAGAACCTCATTCGGATATACTTCTCGTTCTTCAAGGCTTCCATCAAGAAGGTAGGTCACCATCAACATGATTTTGTAAAATATTATGATTGTTTTCAATCATATTTTACAAAATCATGTTGTGAGTGTCTATGGAGTTTCTTGCCCATTCTTCTCCATAGAGATCTACGCTTTGGAATGGGCAACTACAGTACTTTCACAAGTTATTATGTCTTCTGACTGGGACTATAGCAGCATCTTCTTGTTTTTATGACATTCAAAAGTGCCTGTAATGGTGTAATTGAAATAAATGCTTTGAGTTGAGTTGTAGGAAGCAATGTTGGGATTTTATGTCACCTCAGTATCATAACGGTATAGTATCAACATAACATATCATAACATAATTACCACAATCTAACGGCACGGTTGGCGCAGTGGCAGAGGGATCGATTACTGTGCTGCGTGTCGCTGGTTTGATCCCCGCACGGAACAAATATTTTTATAACTTATAATATATGTTAAATATTTGTTTGTCTGGCTGTTTGTGTTTGAGTGTAACGCACCTATGATACATTAGAAATTCCTAGTGAAAGGCAAAGTTTTTCTTAAAAAAATAACCTTATTAGTTTAGAAGAATTCTCTTCATAAACAAGGTAATAATAACAATGCTGAAGGAATGAAAAATGGACTCTTAATGTATGGAAGGGGATAATTTTAACACTTGCAACAATGCGCTGTTATCACAAGGCACATAAATTAATCCCTGTTAGCGACACTATGCAATGGTGTAAAATAACAGCATGATTTTTTTTTCAAATCGATTTTTGATTCGATTCGATTGCTGGCCATTTTTTTTTCGGATGGGAAATTATCAAATAACTTTTGCCGCCCAGAACTCGAAAGGAGTGTCAGACTTTTACAGACCTAAAGAAGGAAGATGAAAGGATTAATTTGCCCTTTGTGTATCGGGGTAGACTTTTTCGGATAACCCGCAACTCCTCAAGACTCCTTTGGGGTATTTTTCTTTAGCCCTCAGTTTTGAATATGGCCATCCACGCCCATGTATAAAACTTACCCTGTATATAAGGCGGCAAGAGACATTACGACATAAACTTTTAACAAGAATTTCAGCGAAAATAATTGTCATTCTTCCCCAATAAAACAATTTCATTTTTCGTTCCCCAGGGCGAGATCGACTCCCGCCTAATGTCAGCCATTTTGACAGGCGTAAAGCGCGCTTACCCGTTCGCGAACAAGGAACGCTTGGCAGAGAGTACGTCACACATCGACGCCATCCACCGACTGGTGCACCTCGCGGGAATTAACATCGCTATCCATGCGCTTGCGCTGCTGTTCCACATATCTGACGCTTCAAAGGGAACAGCTGATCGGTAAGTTTTGGTACTTCGGTGTATGGATCAATCTGACGACACGGTTGGCGCAGTGGCTGAGTGTTCGACTGCTGAGCTGCGTGTGGCGGGTTCAATCCCCGCACGGAACAAATATTAGTATGGCCTACCGATAGTTGTTTCGGGTCTGGCTGTTTGTGTATTTGAGTTTAAATGTTTGTAAACGCACCCACGATACAAGAGTAAATCCTCGTGTGGGACATCGTTTTTATAATATATAAAAAAAAATACCTAGTTCTTTGCTTGGCCACTTAAACAAGACAGATATGGATTTCCATAGAACTTACCGGCCGCTGCTCGCATGTACAGCATTTTCAATTTATCGTGCTCAGTACAGCAATTTCAATTTATCTCGAAGAAAGTTGCCAAAATATTCAAATTGTAATGTTCAGATTTCCAAGCATGTTTTAAAAAACGCAATCCTTACTAATATTATAAAAGCGAAATTGAGTTTGTTTGTTTGTTTATTACCTCTTCACGCCTTAATGGCTACACCGATTTTAATGAATTTTGGTACAGAGATAGTTGGGAACCAGGAGACGGACATAGGTGATTTTTTTTTAAATAAAGTGGGATTCGAGGGAGAAAAGGGAAAATTCAGCGTTGCTATTACAAATCAATAAGGCGCATGGGGAACTGTGTAACCCCGAATTTAAGGCGAGCGAAGCCGCGGGCAAAAGCTAGTTTAAAATAAAATACTGCTCAACTTAACCTCCCCTTTTCCATTACAGCTACTACACCGCCCTCTACCGAAAACTAACAAACTCTGAAATCTTCAACACAACGCACTCGGCTCTCCTCTTCTCGCTCATATACAAGTCGTTGAAGCGAGACAGCAACGTTCCCCGCGTTGCGTCGTTCATCAAGCGGTTACTACAGCTGTGTTGCTATATGACGCCCGCACAAGCTTGTGGTATGCTGTTCTTGATCTCCCAAGTGTTGAAGAATGGAGAGAAGAAAGAAGCTGTTCGGTTGGTTTGGAGTAAGAAAGAGATTAAAGAGGTAAGGGGAATTATATTATTTTGTAAATATTTTTAATATTATTTGATTTTTGTGATTGTGAGGACCATGTGTGTCTTTTTTTTGTTTCGTTTGTTTTTAACGATTGTCTGGCAGTTTGAGTACTATAGCGCGCACTGACGGATGTGATTATAACAAAATAATAATAAATAAATAAATGACGGCACGGTTGGCGCAGTGGCTGAGCAATGGACTGCTGCGCTGTGTGTCGCGGGTTCGATACCCGCACGAACCAATTATTTGTATGGCCTACAGGTAGTTGTTTCGGGTCTGGCTAAACCCGAGTTTAAATGTATGTAAACGAACCCACGATACAGGAGAAATGCCTAGAGTGGAAAAAAATACGATTGGTCTTATACGATTTCCAACAATTTTAGAAGGTCCCGAATTGCGGTCAAGCTTCTGGACAAGATGACTTCCAAGCTTTTATAACCTCATTTAATAGCTTAATTTTGAACACAACAGGAAATTAAAGAAGAAACGCCTGACGAAGAAGATGAACAGGAGGAGAATAATGAAGAAACAGTGACAGAATTGAATGATACGCTGAATAACACACTAGATGATGATGAAGTCAAGGTAGAACAGAAGAAAGTTGATCTGCTGAGGGGAGATAAGAAAGATCTGTTATTGGGTAAGTGTAGAGTATTTTTTTTTTAGGAAAATCTGCCTAGGTTTTCATAAACTTGGAAACTCTCGAAGTCATTTGACTTCATCTAATTTATTAGTGTGCTTTTTACCCCTTTATTTATTTAACAATTTATGTACACACAGTAGGTAAGACAGAAAAAAAACATAAATTTGGGTACAAAGGTACTGTTTATTTCTTAAGAAATTTCTGCCAGCAGACCTGTGAAAGGAGATATGAGAACGAAATGTAGTAATAATGAGTGAGAGAGTACAAGAAAAATATGTGTGTGTGCTTTAACCTAACCTATTATAATCTTAATATATATAAATCTCGTGTCACAATGTTTGTCCTCAATGGACTCCTAAACTACTTAACCGATTATAATAAAATTCGCACACCATGTGCAGTTCGATCCAACTTGAGAGATAGGGTAGGTAGGGTAAGTAGGGTATGTAGGGTAGGTAGAAAGGTAGAAAATTGCATTGCAACGCATGCCGGGGCACAGCTAGTTTACATATATAAATAAATGTTTAATTATATATCAACCAATAAATACATAAATTACGATTGAGAGGACAGGTAATGCACTTTCACTCTATTTTTGAATACACCCTTTCTTTCTTTTTTTTGTTCTAAAACAAAAAAACACACCTAGAAGATATCGGAAAATATTAACACCTAATAATAGGTAATAAATCACAAAGGAAGTGATTTCTTGTTATGTTTTTGTTAAGCAATATTTTTATATCGGTGATTATGGTGCATAGTAAAACTTAAATGGGTTTATGATTTCATCATCATCTCTATCAGACGTCATGGCATCATTAACATACATACTGCCGTTTTAGCAGAATCATAATAGGATAATTATGAATTACATCAAAAATATTAAAATGGTCACAGACTTATTTAATGTATTATATTTGTATTTTTCAATGTTCTTTTATGCACATTATGTACCTATCCTATTATGGAAATATTTTAATCATTAAGTAAGGTTTGCTGTAAGAAAACCCAATTCTGGGTTAAGCTTGCCGTTGTACATAAGCTGTATATTGTAATTTGTGTGTTTATTATTGTTTTGTGTGCAATAAAGAATAAGAATTTAATAAATTGTCACTTAGTAACGTAATTCATATTATTGATCTATTATAAGTCTGCTTAAGCGGCTTTTTAGAGCCCTTGCTGCCCTACCATGACG
The DNA here is from genome assembly GCA_958449745.1 of Ochropleura leucogaster. Classification (NCBI taxonomy): domain Eukaryota; kingdom Metazoa; phylum Arthropoda; class Insecta; order Lepidoptera; family Noctuidae; genus Ochropleura; species Ochropleura leucogaster. Next base: position 9,591,960 of record OY288226.1, read on the forward strand.
TCTTAAAACAAAACTTATTCCACTGCGGGAAAGAGAGAGCTATACAGGTTGTCTAGCACCATCTCTTTGTCACAAAGGAATAAGGACCGCTATAAGATGTCATGGTAACCCTTCTGGTCAAATTACTTACAAATCTCATAAAACCGAAATTTCAGATGATGACGAAGAAGAATCCTACGTAGACCTAAAAATTGATGACCAGGGCAACATAAGGCCTAAGAAACGCAAACACTCCGTCGCTATCCCGGGCTGGTTCCACGCCAAGGTGAAGCCCGAGGCCGCGGTTAGCGAACAAGATGACCAGCAAGAGAAGGACGCGGCAGCCAAGATACAGCTGAAGAAAAGCGTTAATTTAGACAAAGTGAGTTATACAAGATTTGAGCTCCTAGCGAAATAACTGTCGTTCGGGATTATCTTTAAGTTAAGCCGCTCTTGCTTAAGTGGGAGGGGGGTCCTCCCATTTCAGCTTCCAGTCCAAGCAGATGAAGATGAATGATAGTAAGTATATATGTTGCAGTCAAACCTCTTAACTACTCGAAAGTACTATTAACTGAACAGATTGGTCAAAAGTAGTTTTGACTAAAAATTATCGGTTTTTAGTACTTTTGACTGCAAATATTTTAGTCAAAAGTACTATTAACTAAAGCATACGATCAAAAGTACTTTTGACTGATTTTGCTAGTCAATAGTACTTTTGACTGGTTAAGAGTTTTGACTGCAACATATATAGTAGTTTGATGAAAAGGTTGGCGCAGTGGCTGAGCGATGCGAACCGGGACACCTAGAGCAGCCGGCTCTAGGTGTCCCAGGTTCGATCCCCGAACAGAACAAATATTTTCTACAATAGGCTAGATTCGAAAAAAAATTGTCTATCTTTTAGATTATTAAAAAATAAGAGACACGTATTTTTTTTTATTTGTAAATTATCTGAAACGTCACGTTGCTGCTTTTTTCGCAACAAGTGACGTCACACGTAAATAATAATTCCTTTATCTATTTTCACAGGCGATAACAGAATACAACCCCTTCGCTCGCAACCCTTCGTTTGCGGGCGCCCAGTGCTCCGCCTACGTGGAACTGCTGCCTCTAGCGACACACTTCCATCCTACCGTCAAGTTGTTCGCCGAGAAGTTACTTAACCGTAAGAATCTTTAATCAATGTTATAGCAACCCCAAGAGGTACGTCGCGACATCTCTTTAGCCCCATATATGAGTAATTTCTTGACGAATTACGGATACTTTTTTTTTCTTTTACTTTGGCCAGAGACTTAGCGTTACCATACCACGTGGCAACATGGCCAGTCTCTTGGGGACATTGCCAACTGACAGCGTTGAGGACGAATTTGATATTGACGCTATTTTTTAATTTATTTATAAGTTAGTTAATTCTATTAAAATTAAAAAAAAATTGGTGATGTAAATATTACGGATTAGTTCCTTATTAAAACTTGTTTATAATTATAAGACATTTATTAAATAACAGATTTATAGTACTTAAACCAAAACTATGTTTGTAAAGTCTTTAAACTGACATGGATACTAATATTATAATTAACACTTGAAACGGGATATTTACCATGTTTGTTATTAATATCGAGTTCATTCGTGATCATGGCGTTTGCAACATCGCCGAAATATCGGAAACTCCATATAAATAACAAACATGGTAAATACCCCGTTTCAAGTGTTAATTATAATATGTTTGTAAATCCGTCATTTCTTTCCCCCAGAACAAATAATCCAATACAGCGGCGATCCCCTTAAAGACTTCGCGGGAATTCGTTTCCTGGACCGCTTTGTGTTCAAGAACCCTAAGAAGCGAGCTGATGCGGAGCAGGACGACGGCGTCAAGAAAGTGAAAGGCTCACATCCCAAGTTTGCTGTCCGGAAGAATTATACAGCTAAAGGTTTGTATTTTCATACTTATTATGTTTTATAAGCTTACGTTTTTTATGAAACTTAATTACCAACGGTGTATTAATCTAAACTAATATTATAAATGCGAAAGTAACTCTGTCTGTCTGTCTCTTCTTCACGCCTAAACCACTGAACCGATTTTAATGAAATTTGGTACAGATATAGTCTGGGACCCGAGAAAGGACATAGGATAGTTTTCATCCTGGAAATCCCCCGGGAACGGGGGAACTCGCGGGCAAAAGCTAGACACAAATAAGAGAAATTATAACCGTAAAGTTAAGTTAGTGACTAAAAACATCTAAAAATCGCATTTAAATTAATCTGGTTTTAGATGTTATTATTTCTTTACATTTATTGCGGCTGTGAAAAAAAATCCAATCCTTACTAATATTATAAAAGCGAAAGTGAGTTTGTTTGTTTGTTACGTCTCCATGCCTAAATTTCAAAACCTATTTTTATGAATTTTGGTACAAAGATAGTTTTTAATGTGGAAGAAAGAGGGAACGAAAAGGGAGAGTAAGTTTTTTTTTTCTATCATCATGCGATTTAAAGTTAACGTTAGCCCAAAGTCACTATGTCTTGCGTACGAAGTCGCAGGCGGAAGCTAGTGAAACATATTATTATTCTGCCAAAGCTAGCATTTTTGACCCCCTAAAACTAAGCAGTCCCAAAAGTGCTGTAGCTATTTTGCATGTAATTTGCTTACAGACTGCAAGTTAAAGATGCATTAAATGCCGCAAATCTTACATTGTTTATTTTTTACTGTTTTCAGGTCTTAAGAGTATAGCAGTAACCTCGGCCTCCTATCTCAATGAAGATGCGAGCAAAGTTCCAGTGGATGAGCGGTTTCTTTACGAGTAAGTAACATTAATTATATCATAGAAGAAGTCTAACTGATCAAATACCTAGTAATTTTTTGCAAAAAATCTTGCAGGGAAACGACTTTTTCGGGGTCAAAACCGGGAAATCACTTTTTTTCGGTGTCAAAACTGGGAAACCACTTTTATTCGGTGTCAAAACTGGGAAACCACTTTTTTTTTTGTAACAAAACTGAGAATCCACTTTTTTCAGTGTCAAAACTGGAAAACCACTTTTTTTCGGGATCAAAACTGGGAAACCTTTTTTTTATAACGTGATGTTACAATAGTGTATATATTGCGGGGATTGGGGAGGTATTTAAAATAAAGTTATAACATTCAAAACTTAGTAACAAAAAAAATATAAGTATAAGTTGGAACTTTGACCCCCAATATATGCGCAACTAGAGAGTACCCAAGTATAGACTAGAACAAAAAAAAATATCGCAATGACAAGAACACGTGCGATAATACATCGTTTACTTTGAACGTCAAATGTATATTGATAACGAGGCCGAATGTTCTGAAACATACCTACGAGCTCCTTCCCCCCCCTCTTTTAATCGGAGTAATATTATTCTACCCTCAGTTTCCTACAAAAGCGACGCAACGTGGACGATTCAGATGACGACGACAGCGACGCGGATTCCGTCAACAGCGAGGACTTTGAGCAGTACCTGGATACAGTCACCGGCACTAAGGCATTACGTAAGCGCTTTTATTATACAGTTATTATCCTACAATACTCATATTATTTTTATTTATTTATTAAAACTTATGCACAAGTAAAAACCGTACCAAAGCGGACTTAATGCCTTAAGCATACCGAGGTTGCGGGTAGTTCGAAAGAGATACCGCGGCCCCGGAACATAAAGGGCAATAGAAGGAACATGGGTGAATTTTAGTCAGTAAAAGTCTGACACTCCTTTCCGCTCCTCTCAGAGTGTGTCCTTTGATGATTATCCGAAAAAATATATACAAGTAACTAAAAGAAATGATTGATACTTACAGGCTTGTAACAGTGGGAATTCCACCTCCTCCCACATAAACGACAGCTTCAGGTTCATAGCTGTGAACCTAACTAATACATTACATGACCTGTAGGCCTACTATGACATCTTAAAGCAGAACTTATTCTACTGAGTGAAAGAGATGGTGCTAGACACCCTGTATAGCTCTGTCCCTTTCCCTCAGATGAATAAGTTCTGCTTTAACACGTCATGGTAGGGTAGCTGTAATCCCCAACGAGTTAGACAGTGGTGTTTAGTGAACAACATTCCACCAGTTATGCTTCATGTCCCATGCAACAGGCAGTGAGCCTATGATCTTCGACCGACAAACTGCAGACCCCGTGTCTTCTACTGAGATATTCCTGATAGAAGAAACCAATAATGTTTTTGACAAAAGAGTTGGCGCAGTAGCTGAACGATCGACTGCTGCGCTGCGTGTCGCGGGTTCGATTCCCGCACGGAACAAATATTTGTATGACCTGCAGATAGTTGTTCCGGGTCTGGCTGTTTGTGTATGTGAGTTTAAATGTTTGTAAACGCACCCACGATACAGGATAAATCCTAGTGCGGGAAATTTATAAAAAAAAAGTAACACAGCCCTGCCCGCGAACCAAAGTCAGGACCCTCAGCAGCCCAACTTGAGACAATCAAGTTACTAACCCATGTTATTTTTTGCAGCCGAATCCGACGACGAGCTAGATTATCTAGCAGATATGACAGCTACCAAACAAAAGCGGGGTACAAAGAAACAAGATGATGATGATTATGATCAGATGGGCAGCGATGATGATGAAGATGACGCTGGTGAAGGTAGCGGTGACGTGGGTGGTGATGACGGAGGTAAGAATAACTTTACGTGACACGGTAAATATTCAAGTATTCATTTATAAAAATAAACATTTATTTTCGACCAAAATTGTTGCAACGTTAACAGTTTGACGGCGTGATTAACGCTTGTTTGTTATATTGGTTCATATTCCATCTATTCTAGAAAAAAAAAATATCTACTGAAAAACAAAAAATAATTAATTACATACGTATACACGTTTACGTCATAACTTCCACAGTATTTTTACAAAATGTTTTTAACTGCACTGTTGCGAGTTCGATCCCCGCACGGAACAAATATTTGTATAACCTACAGGTAGTTGTTTCGAATCTGGCTATTTGTGTATGTGAGTTTAAATGTTTGTAAGCGCCCCTACGATACAGGAGACATTCCTAGTGTGGGGCAATGTCCCAGAGCCAAGACAGGCTACTATTTGGCATCAAATATTTTGATAATAATATTTTATTCTATAATTACAGATAGTGACGGTGAACTCAATATATCTGGAGATGATGATGAGCCAGCCTTATCTGGGGAGGAAGATGGTAAGAAATGATATAATAATACCAGCCTATAACTGTCCCACTGCTGGGCAAAGGCCACTTCTCATACAGTAAAAGGCACGAGCATTGATCACCATGTTTGCACAAGATGCATTGTTGATTCGTAATAACCAGATACGATAATCATAATAAATCCAGATTAGCAATGTCTTCCGGATTTGTATACAACCTCATGCATGAGGAGCGGGGCGGTTAACCTCTGGGCCTTCACAATTATAACTAAGCTGATAATTCTCAGTATGCCACCAATGAAACAAAATAAGTATGTAATGATTTTGAACCAGCAACAATGAGTCCAAAGTTCACTGCCTACCCTTCGCATAATACTGATGTTCCCTCCCTTGACTATAATAGCAAGCCTTGTAATTTTTCCAAAATGTTTTGTAAATTATTATGGTATTTAACAGTTTCGTGTCCTGGACACACATAATTATGAAGTAAAAATTGAGATAAAATGAGTTTCTTTGACATCTCTGAGGCGCGCGTGGGAAATTAACGCACCGTCGACACGGCCTGTCGTCAATAGACGGACGGAGCACTGGGTAGCTCACCGTCCAAAGGCCCGCATCTAAACACCTCCACTAGTCCCGTACTATCCAATGCATCCATCAGCACGATGTCTTGAATACATTACAAGTCTGTAAAGAATACTAGTTTAATGGTTTTGTGAGAGGTCTGTTTACACTTTTTATTTGTTTCCAGAGCTACTACTTGAAGACAGTGATGACGAAGATGACAAAATTGATGTTCCTGGTTCATCAAAATCAAAGAAAGGAAAAGGCAAATTCAAACTAAAAGGTAAAGTGTGATAAAATTCTGCAATCATTGTTATTTTTTACCACAAAAACTTTTTGGGTTCCGTACCTCAAAGGGCAATAATAGAACTCTTATTGGATCACTTTGTTATCTGGCTGTCTGTCTGTCTGTCAAGGTCCTTCTCGGGAACGCGTGGAGGTATGGAGTTGAAAAACTATATAGGTACTGAAGTCTGTAGTTAGTAAACACGGCCGTTTATGTCGCAAGTTTGCACAAACCCTTCAGTGCCGGATTTGCCTAATATGCATAGGCTCTCTTATAAAATATATAAAGAAATTAATTTTCGTACTGCCACAATAATTTTTATAATCTCCATTTCAACTCTTCTAAATACTTACTTTTACCTAAACTACTTTACCTTTATTTCCAACAGGTACAGACGACCTAGGCTCTCTATTCGCCTCAGCAGAAGAATTCTCAACTCTCCTAGAAGATACAGCTACCAACAAACAACAAGGTTCAAGTCAAGCAGTAGCTAACACAGACAACGCCAGCACAAAACAACTAGCCTGGGAAGACAACAGAGACCGATGGATCAAAGGTTACAACAGAAAAATACTAGGGAACAAAGGAAATAACAAAAAGTTCAAAAATAAAAAGGGAAACTTCAATAAATCAGACAAAAAAGGCTTCAAATCTGACAAGAAAGGATTTAACAAAATGGCCGACAAGGGCGGTAAGAGAAAAGGCGGGAAAGCCGACGGCTCTGGTGGAAAGAAGAAAAAAATGAAGTGATTTTACAGCTTGGAAAATAAAATCTTGTTTTAAATTGGTTGTTTTATTGTGTTTTGGTATATAAACTGTAGATAATGAACATCTGTGAAGTAATAATAGCAATCAAGTGAGTTAACAGTCGTTACAGGTAGTCAGTGTCCCGGAAGTCTGACAACCAGTCTTACCAAGGGGTATAGTGCTATTAATGGTTATTGTGGGTCCAAATTTCACAAATCGTAGTAAGACTAAAATGTAAAGGACAACCTGTTTTAGCGGGCTATAATAAAATGAATTTTGCATAGCACCAATGTGGAAATGTGTTTGATGCTCTCTTCCAAGATAACCATATTTTTTATCTACTTTATAAATTATTATTGCTGTAAAAATGGCAAATCAACCCAATCTATGAACGAAATGTATAGGAAACAATTTATTATAATAATATAATTCGATGAATTTCTACTTTTTGGAGCGCTTGTTGACTTTAGGAATTTAATTTTGAATGCATCACTAATTTAGTTGTTTTTTTTTTAATATGTCACATGAAATGTCAAGCTCTTTGATTGAAGTCAAATTATTTTTTAGTGATGGGATCACATTTATTGATAATCGATATTTTCGATTGTGTTTTTGATACAAACACCTGAAAAATGAATAATGTACAATAGTGCTTTTTGTTTTTAAATTATAGCTCTGATAAAAATTACAAATATAATTTGGTTCTATTTTATCTCATCAGAATCTAAATCATTAGGTATACACCCAATTCAATTTAATACACGTAGGTATTTTGTTATGTGTTGTTTGTTACATCAGTTATTCTAAGTAAAAGAAATGAGTATGGCAAAAGTTCAATTTGAATACGTATTTACATAAATAGAGGTCACTAGGTCACACTGTCAGTCAGACATCAAAGTATCAAAACAATGGAATCACTTTAGTTGATAAATAGCGTATATACATCATTCATAACAATGTTTTGACAAAAGACAAAATGTTGCATGACCCTGTAATCTAAAGAGATGATCTCCCATTTCAGCTAATTATGTAGTATAAATGACGCATACATTTCGTAGACTTGAGTGGTGCATTATTATTCCTACGATAAAAAAAAATAATAAAAACCACTTGTTTCTCATAGTTTGACAGGTACAGTGTTTACAATGCGCGCCGCGTTCCCGTTCAACAGATAACAAAAATGTCGCTGGACAGATTTATTAATAAAACAAATACATTTTAGCAATTGAAATGGAATAGCTTAAAAAAATATATATTCACAAAATAAATCGACGAACGTCATGTAACTATGCTATAAATTAATTTCTGCGCAATGTATAGAACTGGCAGTAGGCAGTCACGGAACTCTTGTTTGTTGACATTACTACATCATGTAGTTGTGTTGTGGAACGCGCCATCTCGCCGTATCTTGCATTTAAAGCGCGAAGTAAACAACTTCTTCCTTGTGCTAATACATGACATAAACTGTGAAAGATATATTGTGAACTAATGGACATTCCTGAACATAATTTACAACCGATGCTGTGATTGTAAAGGAACAAAAAGGCGGGCAGAAATCTGTGTGAGAGTGGCGATTAGCGATCTATTTATAGCCGGACCTATGGCGCGATAAAGCTGTTTTATACGCTGCAAATGTGTATCAGTGTCATATTAACATTCCAATTACAGTTTACGTCCTACAAATACGTTTTTGATTTCTTATTAGACATTTTTCGTCAAACCTATTGAGGAAAACGTAGCCGCGAAACTCGTTTGACAGCTCATGCATGCACACAAATAAAAGGGAACGTTCTGCGCATGTGTGCGTGCAAGTGATGTGAAATTCTTATGTATGCGCTTATCGATTGGCAAGATTATTTCAAGGACACCAGTGAAGACTAATGTATGATTTATTGTTGTAACCTGATAGTAATACAACGAAAGCTGGTCTTTCAAAAACACTTTGAATATGGAGTCGCCAATACTAGACAATAAAAATGTCGAGGTCACGATACGCACGTCCACAAGTTCAAGTTCAAATCAATTTATCCCAGACAACTTGGAACTTCCTGATGATACATTCCGTATGAGTTTAGATAATTTTTCTATGATTGGAGAAAATGTGACGATAGGCAGGGGGGTGTCTATAGACAGCAATGTAGTTGCTAATAATGCCTATACGCCTACAATTGAACTACGTTCACCACTGCCAACACCTGATTTGCAAACCCCGGACATTGAAACGCCTGATATACAAACCCCGAATGTGGATACTCCTTGTATTCAGACCCCTGACATTGAATCACCTGATGGTCTAACCCCGGATGTAGAAACTCCTGACGTTAATACACCTGATGTGCAAACTCTGAATGTGAACTCTCTTGATCTACAAACTCCGGGTATTGAAACGCCTGATTTAGTAACTCCTGATATACAAGCGCTATATATGGATACGTCGGATGTCCAAACTCCTGACATTGATACACCTGAAGTTCAAACCCCTGACATAGAAATGTCTAACGTTCAAACCTCTGAAATTGAATCAGTTGATGGTCAGATTCCTGACATAGAAACTCCTGAAGTTCAAACCCCGCCACCAGAAAACAAAACATCTCCCCCGATAAAAGAAACACCGAAACCATTCGATACCAAAACCGAGATACGTAGACCACAAACATTGCTGAAACTATCGCTATCAAAGAAAAGCGACAACGATTTGTTCGTTAAACCGTCCCCAGTCGCCGAGCTCATGTCGCCAGCTAGAATGCTACAGTTTGAAGTCGAGGCAACCAGTGCTACGCCGACTATGAAAAGAGCAGCAATAGATTTTGATTTCTTCAGTAAACACAATTTCGAAGAATATTTCGCTGAATTCAAGCCCAAAGAAGATAAGGAGTCTAAAGTTCCGGAAGATGGCAGCACATACAAGGAAACAGCGGTTATTGTGAAGGCCGATACTGTCCGGCATGAAATAGGTTACGGTAAGTAGCTCCGGCATGGTATTATTGACTATTTTATGATATCATATTTTTTCTTTCCTTCAAGGTTTAAGACTCGCAGCTGTGTTTTCCGATGGAATATCAAATTAAGCTCTTTGGTCCGCTTATTATATTTAAGTATTTGATAATCATGTTTCTTCATAAATATGTATACCTACGAACCTACGATATTCATCCGGTAGAAGAAAATGTAAGGTCGTTCTAACACGGGTTTGCAAACAGCAACAATAAAGTTATTATAGATCAATTAAAATGTGATTAAGATAATTGAATGATATGAACTTAAACACAAGGAAACTGCGAAGAATCGTGAAGAACTCCTAAATAAGGTATCCTTGTAGCCTATAGTTAATGGTAACAGCAAAATCAAAATGTTACGGGATTGAAACTGTTAAAGTGCTACTTATATTAACAACACCATCATTTCCAACGGTAAGTAGTTATAAATATTTGAAAACTTGCATTCCTGCGGCCAACTAATACAAGAGACCCAGGTAAGTGATCTCAATTAATAGACATATCGAAATATAATTGTAACATCGCAGTACTCAAAGCAAACTTTTATTTGACAAGCTAAATTCTAGCCACATTTTCAACTACACAAATTCAAGGAATATGTTAGTATTGTATGTCTATTTGCATTAACATTAGTTAAGTATGTTCTTAATTATGAAACCGTTCCATCAACTTATTTGTGTAAAACAAATACATCGCTAGCATATGAAACCGAAATGGCATAGCGCTCCTTAGTCCATTTTCTACATCCAGGTCGCAGAATCGATGGCCGCATTGGGACAAAAATCTCAACAAGCTACAGGTTTCTTTCTGCTCGAGTTTGCGCATCAGATTTGGAGATGAACTACTGATTTATATGCTAGATTTGGTAAGGTTGGAAGCTCTTATATATACTTGGGAGAGGCACTGATGATGATGATCGTAAAACAAGGAATCCGATCGGTGATTGTGAAGCTATAACATTATTTATTGTTACTATCGTGACCCTTAACACTTCACACCATGGGGGCGTGATAACCGCCTTGTTTACACCCAAACGCATTAAATGATTGTGTTTATAACTATCGCCTGCAGATGTTTATATCAGCAATTGACAATGTGTTAAAAATACCTTTTGTTTTCATTAATGATATGAACCACAAAACTAAAGGGTTGTGATTATAAAATTATTGTGAATCCCAAGTTTGGAGAGAAAAGACAGTCTTAGCCGGACGGTAGGTCTAGAATTCTTCCTTGACAAGATTTAAAAGTCTTCAATACAACTCTGCATCTTATACATTATTTTCTACAACTATTATTTCATTTACGAATACACATAGAATGCAATTCAGTAAATCCAATCAAGGAAACGAGTCTGACAACACATTAAACCGATATCCGTCCGTATCATGTTGTTTAGCAACAGACTAATTAAATTACACTTGATTTGCAGCGAAAATCTTCCTCTGTGTACGATTGGCAATTAATTCCTTTATATGGACAAACACTTAGTTTGTATCTAAGTTGTATAGATAAAGATCGTTGTCAACACACTTCCGGCAAAATACACGTGACTTAGGACGCTTATTTTGTACGTTAATAATAGGAAACATGGTGGATTGCAATAAAATATCTATGGGTAAAGAAATTTGAACTGAGATGTCAGTCATGTCAGGTAAAGCCATCGAGGGGGGAAGACTCAGGAAGTCGTAACCTGAGCAAAACATACTAAGTATCGTGTTAACATTCGGCGGAATCTATCAATCAAGTTACCTACATCCGTTGTCTAAGTTCACCGTAACACATGATTCAAGATCCTCTATTCTTCCTCAACTTGAGTCGTATAGGTACATGAACTGCTAATTATTATTGGTCCAATTAATCAATTAACAATCCAAGCTATATGAAGGGTTCGCATCCAGACAGACTAAATGTAATCCACATTTCTGCATCCATATCTACCACAGCTTCGATCTAACAAAATACAGAGGCTTACACCAAGTAAGTCTAAAGTTTATATTCAAAAAGGGTTTGCTTGTTACTTATCAAAATTTAGCATTCATAACTTCATGAGCGCAAATAACGAAAAGGGTAGAAATGAATGTTTTTTGGATAACATATGCTTATTCAAGAGCTGGGAGTTTGCGCAATGCGGTAAAAAATATCCCATAGTTCACATTTGGTTGTTTAGAAATTCGTAGATAATTTTGTTACGACTTATGTTCAATAATGTGTTATCAAAACTACAAATTCTAGTTTTACTGCTCTATTTCTTGTTGAGGATACGACTTTGACATTTTTAAGTGCATTCTCAGGGTAAAGTAACACGGAGTATTCTTCAACAACGAAGTCAAGAACCCTAGATTGTATCTGTTCCGTACGATTAACAGAGTAATTATTATCTTCACAAAGATAACGGTTCGTATCGCAAACGTTTTCACAACATGAAGACACACTACGGGCATAGTACATTAGTACGTGATTTTTTAATGTTTCTGATGTAAAACGAAGGTCGCGACACTTCCGCGTCAAAAGCACAGACATCTTCCGTATTCTTTTGATTAAATTGTTACTTCATAAATTATTTTATAGCCGTAAAACCGTAAAATATTACCCATCCCTAGTATTTATTAGGTTGTTAGATTCGTGGCGCTTAGATACTTTGACAAACCTGCTTGGTAACGGTAAATTCATAAATATGGCCCGACTTTTTGATCTTGATGCTTTACAATGATGTCGTAACACGCTTGGGCAGCGGATTGCTTATTAGCGTTGAACCTATTGCTCATCTATCATAAAAACCAATACTCTTGTATGCAAGATCACAAGAAGGCAGTAGGATCTGATTTTCAAACTGAGATGCTTAGTCTAAATGGTTTTGACCTTTATTAGTATACAGATCTCTTCCAAAATATTTCTAGACAAAGTTAGCGTGCATCGGATTATCTTTCACAGACACCCTTAATATTATATGCGCTTTGATAGGTAAATTTTACGTAGCCCAAAGCTCTTCACAGAAATCACATTCATTTACAAATATCGTCGACCTCATCTCTGTCTTTTTGGACGGGATTGAGATCAAGAGTGGCCCACCTCCATCTAAACTTGGCTGACATAGAACAATAATGAGATGTCCGCGATTGATAGCAAGGAGTTGTTTACATAAGCAATCATACTACATTAAAATGATTGGCATTCTAATAGAAGATTCTTTAGTAACTATAGTTCGTTTTTTATGGGCACCGTCCTATAACGAGATTTAATTACATAGAACAAGTTAAGGAAACAACATCAAACATTACGCGTAGTTCTTAGAATAAGTTTATTGTATAATAAAATAGGTGGTTGTAAGTTATGTAAAAACTGATATACTGACTACATAAAGCTGATCCCAAGATTCAAAAACAACTATGCTGATGACCATAGAGAAAATGATAGACAAAGCTTTTTCCAGATTCAAAACATTTAATATACCTACAAGAGCCAACCAGCATGCGATAAAATTGCGGAAACTGAAATCAAGGTTTTTACCTCGAGTAAATCAAATCAAGATCAATTTGTGTAAATAAGCTGTAAATACTTTTACTTGAGAAATAAATGTTGTTACACGATTTTTTTGACATTGGTATGTAATATTTTTTTGTGTTGGGTTTTATTCTGTTTGCTTTAATGCTATATTGAATTTTTGAGTACCTAGCTACTTGTATTGTATAACGGGCTGATGTCCTCAACTCCACCTCCAAGGCGCTTACATTGCGTAACTGTCCTGACCAAGACTGACAAAGCTGACTGTCCAAGTATCCATCAAGGACCAGCAGGGCTACCATGACATCTTATAGCAGCTCTTATTCCTGTGTGAGAAAGAGGTGGTGCTAGACACCCTGTATAGCTCTGTCTCTTTCCCTCACCGGAATAAGTTCTGCTTTAAGACGTCATGGTAGGGTAGCAGAGCGTTTTAGTGCAAATTGCATGAGACTTAAATACGGCATTGGACGATATTAGGTAGATTTGATCTTGTCGATAAGCTCTTTTATTGAGCCTTGCACTGCTATTAAGTGTCCAGTTTGCCCAGTACCTAAGTATGAAATAAACACTATAAGTACCTACCTTATCTCGTAACTATTGTATCGACCAGAAATCTTACTAGGTAGGTAGTTCAATTACAAAGGCGTTGAAATTACTTTTAAAGGGGTGGAAAAAATACCGGTGTAGCGGGTTGTTTGAAAGAGATACCGCGGCCCCGGAACATAAAGGCCAAGAGAAGGAACATGGGTGGGTTTTTAGTCAGGACAAGTCTGACACCCCCCGCTCCGCTCAGAGCTCAGAGCGGGGGAAATAATTTGATGACCCGCAAAAAAAGGGGTGAAAAATGCATGACACTTCCTCGTAGTCGAGCAATTAAAAGATTTCACCCCCAGGGGTAAAAACGAGACGATAAAAATCTGCGTTGGAACTTATTAAATCAGTATTAGCAGCTGACTATTGATTTATTCTGACGAGTTATTTTGTTAAATATAATAATATTAGGGTTCATAAAAAAAAACATAAAGAAGTACCTATAATGGAAAACATAAGCCAGGATACCTAACAAGTTCTAAGAAAAAACAACATTTTGCTAATTAAAAGCTAAGCACTGTTGATAAAGAAAGAATTTTCAATTATTTTTGTCAGAAATAGTAAATTGCGAAAATTATTGTAAGTAAAAGAAATAATTTCTCAATCCATTATGTTTCAATCCATGTTTATAACTCAACCACTTCACGGCCACTCTGCAGCGAACCAAGAGCGAGACGGAAATATCGTCTTTCTCCCTCAAATATTTGTCATCTCGCTCTACATAATAGATAAGCAATAACCGTGTCTCTCTTTGTTTACGTTCATGAAACGCAGACTCGTGTAGTAAACGCTTGATTATAAGATCATCGGCGGCAATAAAATCATATTTTGCTGTACTATAGAATATTTTTAATGTAATTATTAAATATGCAAATCATTTCTTAATTGCCAAAATGACTTAAATGTCATAGGGAAACGATAAAAAAATATCGATTCAAATATTTGTCTGCACGTTTTCCATGCACTATGTGGCCTCGTAAATCGTAAATGGTGGGGGGAGCGCACCGCTCGCACACCGTCGCACGGTTTCTATTTTGCGTTTCTCGAATTCAGTTACTTTAGCGCGCTGAGTGAGTTCGTATCTCATTCGCGCGTGCATTTTATAATTTATTTATATAGTGTTCATACAAGTTTTGTAAAGGGAGACGGTTTATACATAGTGCTAGTGAATAGAAACAAATTAACGAACTGTTGTCTGTGAACTGTGCTGACAGTGTAGTGAAAATTTTATACGAGTGAAAAGTACCTGGATTGTTTTGGATTTGTAACCCCATGTAACAGGACGACGAAGAGGCTGTGATATTGATGCAATGAGGCAAAATAAGTAATAAAAAGGGAATACACAAAACTAAATTATTTGACGTTTCAGTAGAGTGAAGTCAGTTTCAAGTGAAATTCCTATCGACCAATCACATTGACATATCGGTGTGCGGAGCAAGCATATCGTTGGGTGGTTTCGAATTCGGTCGGGTTATAGCATATTGCAGCGCCATCTGCGACAGAGCTCCGCGTGAAGTTATCGCGGGTGGAACTACTCGCGAAATGCTTTACGTGTCGCGTTTGTACTTTCGCTGAAAGTTGAAGGAATAGTTGCAATATAATTTATTACCGTTTTCATAACCGTTTGCGGTCGGGCAAGCCCTCGGGACTGGCTGGTTCACGCGTCACAACGCGGCGTTACGTGGAAAAACTTGATGAGGTTCTGAAGTGGTGGAGTCTACATGGTTTTGGTCAACGACTGAGCCATGGCCACCGCCACCGCCGAGATGAGCCTGCCTGACAAAAAGCCTGAACACGAGTCGGGTTACTACGAAGGCAGCGACCAGGAGGGCAGCATGGAGTGCGGGTGCCCGTCGCCGGTTAGTTCGCGAAACTCTTCGCACTCGACCAAGCTGAAGCGGCGCCACAGCGCGCACAAACACAAGAAGGTGCCCCCCAAGAAGGCGAGGACTGAGCCTCCAGTCAACGGCTGCAGTGTGACTGCCAATGGACATGTGGACAAGAGTGTGGAAATAGTGGAGTGCTCAAGTAGTGTGTCATCAGTGAAGGACAGTAAGAAACTGGAGGAGTTGATCCCGGTGCCCGGGCCCAGCTCCAAGAGGAGCAGCTCCGTGGAGCTCATTGGAGGAACAGTGCCTGCACCTGCTCGGGACTCTGTTGACTGGAATTTGGTTGATGCTAGTAAAATTAGGAAAAGATGCAAAGGTAAGTTTACTTTGATAATAATTAATAACTTCTATCTATCATACACTACTGATTGATTTGTATCTCCAGCACTAGATACTGGAACTATCTTGGGACAACTGTGCAAACCTTATTTTATCTGGAAAGAATAAAAATAAATTACTTAATAAATAAAGGGTCAACTTTAAGATCCTGGCCACATTTTTATTGTCTTTGTTAATATTATGTATTAAGAAACAAATTGTTTACTTTACTTGATGAGTCATTACTGATATTGCCCATTTTGGTTTAAAGGAAACAAGAAGGTTCAACAGCCTTAAAACTATGATTGTCATCATTAGAATTTTATTTGTAAGACTTATACCTGTGCCTTCTAAGGTCACAAGACTACCAAGTCAGCTTATGTAGCAAAATTAAGTCAATTTCTTTGGCATTAGTTGTCTTATAAAGTTCCCCCAAGAATCACCCAAATTAAAAGCTGTCACACAAAACTGGGCAATTCCCGATCACTTTCAACATAGCACAGTCATTAAAGCTTAAAGAAAACCTCTGATAACTGTAGGCTTCCCTCAAAGATGACCAGTATCGGCATTTTTATGTTAACTGAATATTATGACTCATAGACAACATCAAAATACTTTTTATCATAACAATATTACTTAGTTAGAAAAGGGGAAAAATATTTAAACAAACAAAACCCAGGAAACAAACAATAATTTCATTGTCCAGTAAAGAATGACCACAGAATATTGTATTAAAAGTCCCAATAATGTTCAATCAATATGTTATGAAATTAAACTCATAATTAAACTCAAAACACAAGCTACTCTCTACAGTTTCACCAACATAGACAACAATAAAAATTAGCCTAAATGTTAATCCAGGGTATAAGCTATCTACATACCTAACTTCATTGAAACAGATTCAGCCATTTGAGCATAAAGGAGTAACAAACATACCCACAGAATAAACTTCATAATGTTGGTGTGATACAGAGTACATAAGTTGTCTTGTAATATTTATAAGGTATACATTTATAGGTTGAAGTATACCTATGTGGCATATTTAGAATTGATTTCATTGTCATTTACCACTGAGAAAAACTTCAAAATGTCCTTGCCCTGCTTTTGTTCTACATGGGAATGTATAACTCTGTACAATCCTGAAAGTCAGAAAACATTCAAATTGTACATAAAATTATGCATCTAATTCCATTAGTACTATGTGATTGGGGTGGCAAACATATTGGTCATTGTCATCTGTGTCAGCTTCAATGAAATTCATCATACTGTCAAGCCTTTCAACCCTCTGAAATATTGGGCAATAACTGGAGCCTATTGTCATACATTGTAAGACTGTATCTGCTACTAGGAAATTCATAATACACCCAATAACACCTTTGTCTGACTTGGGAGTCCAAAACCTCAGCAAAGTTCAACAATTTTATTTTTTTTAATTATCTTTATTGGTGATGAGACCTTTCATGATCCATTAACACATTCCATGTTTCTCTGGCCTACCAGAAACAGTTGTTTCTTACAAAACTGTAAAATGTATGGATCAGCATATGATAGAATTATGTACTGAATTTGTGGTAACTGTTTTAGTGTTGAAATTCTAAAACCAATAATACTATCATATACAGCCACCTTTTAGAATTAACAGGGATGCATTCCACATTTATCATCATTTCTATAAGAAGCAGTTTATTGTGAGAACTGCTCTTAAAATAAAATCTAGACTAGATTCTAATCTGGTTGTTGTAGTGAAAGTTCCTTTAAAACTTGGTGAAAGTTGAACCTATTCTGTTGTCGAGATTATTTCTAAGATTTTGACTATTACGAAAAGAAAACATTGTTTTGAGTAATCCTACTAATATTATAAATGCAAATGTTTGTGAGGATGGATGGATGTATGTTACTCTTTCTCGTCAAAGCGGCTGAACGGATATTGATGAATTTTGGTACAGAGTTAGATAATAAGTCTGAAATAACACATAGGATACTTGTGCAAAGCTGCGAGCGACGGCTAGTCAATAATAAACTAATGCATTAATATAAAAAATAGTATGTAATGTTGATGTGAATTAAAAAATATTCTTTTAATAGCAGCTTCTCTTTGGAGCCGATATAAGGGCTAGATAGGTGGTGCACCTATGCTTTATGTGTCAATACCATGTAGTTTGGGATGAACCCATTACAAATCCAGACTCCTGGCAAACAAGTTTTATTTCATCTATTTTTTAAGGTAGGATTAATATTGTTGACATGCATTGTAAATTCTGACTTTACTTATTCTACTTATTGTACGTCGAAAGGTGTATTATGTACACTTTCCTATGATCCACATAATAGATTATTTGAATTTTGAAATTATGATTCAAATAATATCTAGATATTAATGAAAATTAGTTTTATAAGGCATTTGGAAGTTTTAGCAGATATATTTAAGAAAAAGACCTAAATCTACAAGATCTCTCATAATTTCAATGTTTAAGATGTAGTGAGTATTTTATAACAGGGTGGTATTCGTAACTCCACATCCAAAGTGCATTTTCCGAATTATATTTTACTAGCTGCACCCCGCGGTTTCACTCATGTGGTGATGAATGTGTGAATGTATGTGATGTTATAAACTATATTTTCATGGGGTTTGATTCCCACCCAGAACAAACTTTGTGTGATGAGCATGATTGTTTGTTCTGTGTCTGGGTGTGATTTATCTATAATATGTATGTATTTATAAATTATATAAGTATGTATATCAGTTGTCTGGTTACCATAACACAAGCTCTGCTTAGCTTGGGATCAGATAGCCGTGTGTGAGTTGTCCCAAGATATTTATTTATTTATTTATCTTTATTTTTCTTTTCCTCTCATTTTTAAATATTTCTTAAAAAAAATTACATAAAACAAACATATAATAAAAATAGTAGTCCGCCGGTATCGGGAGCAGGGTCCAAGTCACCAGTGGTTAGGGCTCCAGAGACAGGAACCTCACAATGCGAGCCATATCGAGGAGTTCTGCCTTCTGAATCAGGCCTTTAATCCAAGCGCCTAAGAAGAACTTCAGATGCTCGTCGAGGCTCTTGGCAATCAAGCCATTGGCCGTTACGATAATCAGCACAATGATAGTCGAGTTCACATCCATACGAACTTTCGCGTTTATAATATTAGCAGGTTATATTTATAGCTGATTAAGCCAGAAAATATTTTGATTAAAAACTACCAATAATAAAAACGGACGTTTTCCTCATATAATTTCTCATAAACAAATACACACGCAACTATGGGAATAACTTGATGGTTCTCATTATCAGCAGTCCTTGGCGCAAACCGCGATAATAATAGTTTCTTATCACTACTGGTGTCCCAAGTCCGGTTGGCCATTTAATTTTAGTTTAATTAGGCACTAGCTTTTGTCTGTGGGTTCGCTCGCGTTATCGTTGTTAATCAATCTATGGGAACCACCTGCTATACTTATCAGCTTTTATTTAATTTGCCTTTTTGGGCTTCATAGTCATCAGTTTAAATGTGGTGTTGCCCCATAATTATAGGACACTTGATATTGTGGCGTACTCTCTTAGTAACTCTAGTTAGTAATCATAGGCATAAAAAATTGTATTCAATGTGGATACATCAACATAATTATCTGGTTTTCTGTTTGATAAAAGCTTGTTTTTTAAGTTTATCATAGTCAAAAAAGTTTTAAATGTTCCCAAAGAAAGTTCAGATTGATTAGATTTATTTAGAAGGAACAAAATTATATACTCCATTTAATTGACATTCTACATATATACACAGGCATACACATTCAAAACTGGATAAATAATAAAATGTTCACATTTACTGACATAGTTTCTTGAGTAATTTTAAAAGTTCTTTATAAAAACTTATTGGTTAACTATACTTTCTTGAGTATGTAAACTGGTTTTATAAAACTGGGTCAACCTTATCTTTAATGGACTATATTAAATAACCCAATACTCCTTTTGTTGATTTTTTTTGATAAGAAATACTGTACAGTTGTTTTTTTAACTTTCTCACCCAGCATTTGCTAGTAAGTTTTGAATAAACTCATTTGTTTTGAACTCTTGAATACTTTATTCGTAAAATTTGATAAATGTGCCTTAATTTGAATAAAAAGTAGTCCTTATTTATTTTTCATCTGAATGAATCTTTTAACAAATGAAGCGCATGCAACTAAAAGAGTGTTAGATGGAAGGAATTATAATTTAAAAGAATGTCCATGGAGTTTCTTGCCCATTCTTCTCCATAGAGATCAATGCTTTGGAATGGGTGGAACTACAGTACTTTCACAAGTTATTATGCCTTGTGACCGGGACTGTAGGTTTTAC
Source organism: Ochropleura leucogaster (assembly GCA_958449745.1). Classification (NCBI taxonomy): domain Eukaryota; kingdom Metazoa; phylum Arthropoda; class Insecta; order Lepidoptera; family Noctuidae; genus Ochropleura; species Ochropleura leucogaster. Next base: position 9,612,313 of record OY288226.1, read on the forward strand.
ATTTTGTTTTTTGACATTCAAAAGTGCTTGTAATGGTTTAATTTAAATAAATGCTTTTGAGTTTGAGTGATATGAAGGAGAAAGCAGTAAATGATGCTGTGACGTCTGACAGGGGGTAATGTAAGATGAAAACATATTGCGAAGACCACAAATAGAATAGGATAAGGACAGGAAAATGATGACATGAGACAAACACAAAAGTTTTGTAATTGCCTTTTTTATTGCAAGCATCTTAACATAGTTTTATATAGCTAACTAGTTTTCCAGGAGCATTATTAACAAAGAGATCACATACAAAAACATACTGAATCATATATTATACTTAATATTATGCAACTGTTGTATGTAATGGTTATTATAGAAATATCAACTCTACTGCATACCAATTATAGTCTAGATTAAGTCAGTAGAAGTAACAATCATCAGTGGCCCTTATTCTTCTACTGCACAGTATTTTATTATTTGACATGGCAATACTTCTACCATAACTGGTAAGCCTGTTAACAGTAGGGACTTCCCAACTTAATGACATACTGTTTTCTTTGTTGTAGCAATTCTAAGAAATCTTACCATTTCATTGATAACTAGCTAACTAACTTGTATTTGCTTAAATACAAAACAACCAACAAATATAAAAAAAAAAACAAATCAGACTCGCACATTCGTACTTTTAACGCTCATTCAAATTAAATGAAAATTTACACTTAACCGCAAAACTAAATTTGTTCTTCATAGTATCTTAATGAAAAGCAAAGTTACAGCTGCATTTTGATGAAGTCCCATAAGTATCTCAAAAACCAAATATTAAACCTTGTTCAAACAATTTCTCGTTAAAAGTTTTTACTTACTTTAGGAATTAGACTGGCAGACAAATTTATCAACTTAAGGCGCATATTTGCTTATAAATATATCTCATCAACCGATAATTTGAGAAAAGAAGTATTTATAAGTAACTTCGCTATTATTTTTAAGGCTTATCAATACACAGCCCACACACTTATTATACAAAGATAATAAATATTTTATTCAACCCTCAGTTGCATGTATGGACGGCTACCTCTATTTATTTATATTTTCTCATCATATTTGTGTAGCGATTCATAGAAGGCATCTTCTATGAACGTTTATGAGTAAACGGCTTGTGACATACGGACAGACAGGGCAAATATTAGGCCGTTCCTTCGTTCTTCGTTCCGTTTTACCATTGGGCATCAGAGCAAATTTATAAGGCTTCCGTTTTTATCAATTGACATCGGAAACCTATAAAGTAGTAAAGTAAGTAAATTATAATAACAACAAAACAAACCACAGAGTATGCGTTGAATATTCCACATTCAATCAACATTTTTCGGCGACATTTTTGTTAGAAATACTATGTGAAATTGTTGAGTAATTATGGTTTTAAAAACGCACGGATCACCTTGAAACGCCATCGAAAAATGTCAGCGGTTACGTAACGTGCGGTGCGACCTTTGAGAAAATATGAATTTAGTAAATATTGGGTCGACGCACCATTGACTTTGCCGAAGACTCGTTAGTCTGTAGAATATTGATATAGCTGCCTCCGTGCCTATAGTAGCTCGCTTTGAAACAGGTGGCCGGACGATTCGAGAATCGTCTGTTAATTTGATCTCGAGTGATTGGTTATATGTATATCGAACGATTTCAAGTTGATTATTTTGATCTATCAAGTTTGCAAATGTTTTATAAGTCGCTGCATTTGTGCTCTGCATTTGCGAGTCTGATTAATCTCCAATTTAACCTAAACTGTGTGTGATGAACAAAAAATACGGTCCTTATTAAGTAGCTTGTATTACATTGACCCCAATAGTATGTTTTCTGACCAAAAATATCTTAAGATTACCATGATAAATGTCGATAAACCCGGACGGAGAATGCTGCAAAAAGCGCGCTAAACGAAACATTTATTGTAATTCTCAGTGCTACTATTTTGCACCACCAATGTCACATATTAAATAATTACAGCTGCGTGTCAATGAACTTTTGACTTTGTTGAGCGAAAACATTGTGTCTATATAGTTTGTTTATCGCCAATTCTTATGTAAATCGTTATCATTATATACTTTAAACATAAACGATAAGAGATGTTGTTATTGCGATTGTATTTTTGTTCTATGGGAGGATATTTTTCGTAAAACTTCTATTACTATTAATAACACATTATTAAAGTTATATTACTCTTTAAGAAATTGCATAATTTCTCTGCTTCACACGCCCACACACGACGTTGGTTTAAGTGCAAACTAATATGTGCTAATAACCAGCCATAAATAGTGAAATAAAAACGATAGATTGATTAAAGACAATCCATTTTAAGCATGAAAACTTTAGAATTCTCTTTGGAGAAACCAAATCAGTCTATTTTTGTGTGTCTTGGACATCCAACTATTCTGTAGGATTTTCTGCGACCTTATACACGTGTCAGATGATATTACCCATCGACAATTCCCATGGTTTTATTTAATCCATGTAGATCCTCATTTTATGGAACTATCCGGAATAATTTCATTCTGCTAGAATCCATCTGTGCGTAGTCGTTTAGTGATAGAATTTATGTTGAGTAAAAGTTTTGTAGGACCAATATCAAAAATACTTTCGGAAACAACTAACTGTAAAAACAAACGTAGAACTTATTATTGGTCAATATCAAGATCTTGACTTAATCTCTTCTTTCCCACTTTACGGGTTTCGACACCAGTTAAAATGATGTACTTCATCTAAGTAGAAAACATTACTACAATAAGTGAGAATATACTCCAGCAAAAGTAGAACGGATTCGTAAGACATGATGGATTCAAAGCAGATCCGAGGTAAAAGTGAAAATCTTTGTGACGCGTAGGCATGTCGTTTTAATGTACTCGTTCATAACGGAACACAATACTAGTACAGTTACTTTTGGTAGTTTTTGTGAGATTTTTCTTTATTTTTATGTCTTTGCATAATGTAAAGGTCGATGTTTGATTGGATACTGGAGATTGCCAGTTGATATTTTTTTTAGTAAATAATTCGAAATCAAAAGTCGCCTTTTCGACAATTGTTTATTGGAAACAAATCCAAAACATGTATCTGTTTGTTTATTGTAAACTACTTTTAAATTAAGAAATTTTGGACCTCTACTGAAAAAACTGGTTCATATAAACTTAGTGTAGCATATGGATCACCCAGTTATTGCACAGCTGTACTGGCTGTCTCTAGACTGGGACCCGCTGTTAAACATATTAGTTTTCAGTTAGTTCTTAGTCAAAACTATGATTGTATCTTAATGAAAAAAAAAATAGAGAAAAATAAATGAATTCGTATAATTACAGAAAACAGGCCTGTAGAAAAGACGATGGAGTTCGTATTGCAATACTACTTTACGGCCAAACTCTCAACGATCTTTATCTGAAGCAGTCCTCCGAAATCTTTATCACGAGTATCTGTTACTCGTAATTTGATCATCATCATCCTCGTCTTTTTCCAAAGCAATGTTTACGAACCAGCTTCCTAATCCAACATATTTGGCAAAGAAGGAAAATTTGATTCTATGAACTAAATGGGAATAGCTAGCAAAAGCTGCGCCTGACGTAGATTTTAATATCACGTCTTTAGGAACCTATTCTCATAATCAGCCTTCATTAGTCCACTGCTAGGCTTAGGCTTCTTCGGCTCAATCGTACGGCAACTAGCAGGATTCGCGACAACTTTCACCGGCCACCTAGAGGTGATCGTCGCTCCTACCTATTCTAATCCACCCTAAATGTCAGACAGACTATAGATTCAAAAAATTATAATAATTATACAATACCGCTTAATTCTATGACGTTATCGCTAAGGGGAAGTCAACACGCATACCAATAAATGTTAATTTTGTTACAGTTAATCTCAACGGCCCCGCCAAAGTGGACATATCACATTTTGACCTGCTCAAAGTTCTTGGCACTGGTGGTAAGTACTACATTAATTAAGTCAGATATATTTCGTAGAGTTAAGAATAGGAGTAGTAACTGAGGAGTTGGCTAATTGAGCCTACCTAGATACTCCAAAGCTATCGTCATACCGGCGGCCTTAAAAGGCATAACCGCATAAGAAAGCACTTAGCATAGAAGACCGTACAAAAGGAAATAAAGAGAAATCAAATTTTTCAACCGCGTCATTAAAGTTATCCCCGATTTAAGGTCATAACATAGTACCTACAAAAACCCAACTACAACAGTAGGTCCTACACCCGTCTGGGGGTCTAAAATGGCCGCTTATGCAGAATTATAACGTAAAATGATGGCACGAGTGGCGTAGTGGCTGAGAGATCCAATTCTGCGCTGCGTGTCGCGGGTCAATCCCCGTACTGAACAAATATTTGTATGACCTATCTGGTCTGGCTGTTTGTGTGTGTGAGTTAAATTCGCAATATTAACTACGTCTGTGACTGTGACCATTATAAGAAAGATAACACTAATTCATATTATGATTCTGGTCTATATTCTCTGGTCGGAGGATCCTTTCTTTTTCTATGGGGTATTGATGAACTGCACCCTGTTCCTCATACAATTATATAGGACCTAGACAAATTGATATTCCGTCAGCGAAAACAATGGTGGAAAAGACAAATATGTATGTCGAATTGCTTCTACCAACTTAAGTGTGCAGGCGCAAAACCACAAAACCAAAATAACATATACCTTTGATATATTGATGCAAATTTACTAGACAATCAATACCACCTTGAACTTGAACAGTTAAAGTGGTCATGCTAATTGTCGATTCCGTTGAAAGTCCCTACAGTAATGCAGAAGCGATCATTTGCCTAAGCCCTCTGTTTGCCTGCCGGGGTTGCGGGTTGATCGAAAGAGATACCGCGGCCCCGGAACACAAAGGGCAGTAGAAGGAATATGGATAGGTTTTAGTCAGTAATGAGCATGGGAAGTTATTTGGTAAAAGCCCTCTGTTTATCTATAGACACCTTTATCTCATCATCATTTTCCTGCCCTCGTCCCAATTTATTTGACACCTGCGCACATCTTCATATTTCACTACTTCTCTAATACCCGTCATCGTAGCAAAAATCCCTTCTAGCCATATAATCTTGGACATCTTCACATGCAAGGCCCAATACAAATATTGGCGACTTTCTGATCTTCTAGAGTGCAATTCCCAAAGCCGCTCTCCCTTTAGTCTTGGTAGTATAGCTTTCTTGCGCTCCAAACTTTAAATGGGCTCAAGAATTCCGTTAATAGTTTATATCCGTTATGCCACAGAAAACGTAATAGTTGGTTTTTCTTTCCTTGGAATAATTTACTTAGTTCATAGCTGTTCCTCGCTTCAACTCACCTTTTCTTGTAGTGTATTTAATCACCGTAGTCTTATTTATGCCTTTGATATACCGTTAAAAAACCTTCTAAATTATCTAGGCAAGCACCTGGGCTTCCATTATTGAAGGAACTAAACCCATGCATATGCAAGAATCCGAATAATTTATAGTATATCCGACCAACGGCACAATAGCAGATGCAATATTAAAACAATTAACCAATCAACACCCCGTGAATAGCCGGCCGTTGACCCTGTACATGGTGCACTCATGCCGTGGTTACCAGGAGCGCAGGAATGTAGTGGTAGCGGTAAACGAACGAATTTTTAGCAGATCCATCTACCGTAATAAAAATAGTCTTAATTTGTAGGCTGCAAAGTGGTAATTTTGATAGAGAGAAAACTGGCAGTAAAAAACAAATAAAAAATGTTTTATAATCTATGGAATGTGTTTTTTAATCTGTGCTTTTCGCAACAGACCATAGAGAAAATGCAAATGGCTACCTGCCGTAGTTAAAAACGACACATATCGGATTTAGGGTTCATACAACACATGAAGGACAAAAAACTAGTCAAAATAAAAATTTGTACGTCTCCAGCCATAAAATATAAGTTCCCTGTCCTTTTCAATCTTCATAGCGTTTCCTTAACAAAACCTGTTGTTTAACTGTTTCCTGTTTATATCAATTCACTTTTTGTAAAAATAAAGGGCAATGACATTGCACAATGATAAATTATATAAACTTGCCGGTGTTGCATTTACAGAATATGTACCGCATTTAATTCCTTTTAAGGGTATTAAGACAAGTTGCTTGTGTGACGGATATTTCGAGCATAGGGCAATGTAAGGTGATCTTGAAACTTGATCTCACTTTTAAATCTATGGCCTACACAGTCAGTAATATTATCCTGTCTTTGTTGATATACTTCTAAAACACGAAAATGCAGTAGAGCAAGCACTCTGCTGTGCAATAGGGCAGTTTCCAGGGTCAAAGTTAAACATTATATTTAGTCCGTCTTGTAGATTATTCAAAAATAAGGGACACGTGTTTTTTTATTTGTAAATTAGACCAAAAATGACAAAGATATAGCCCATTAAAGTTACGTGTGACGTCACTCGTTGCTGCATTTCGCTGCAACGAGTGACGTCACACGTAACATTATTAAACATTTTTTTTGGAAACTAGCCTATTATTTGGATCAACACAATCAAAAACCTGTCCACAATAAGACAAGTCCACAAGAATACAAAAGGTACTATGCGTATGAGTTCTGGATTTGGTCATGGCGGCGTCCCGGTAAATAGTGCCGTAATCGTAAAACAAGAGCACGTGAACGAACTGTTGGTTAATAGCCATAATATTTTGATAATATTACCTCTTTCTCTTCTTTTACGACTTTACCAGATAAGCAGATGCACGTGTGATGTCTTGTCTTTTGTCGTAAAAGCATAGTAGTAGTACTTAAACTATCCAAAACGATGTTAAATCAGTAACTGAGTCGTTAAAGTGTTCCTGTTGGGCTTTCTTTTCGAATCTAACGTTAATTGAGTTTAAGGTAGTGTCAACACTACTCTTTTTCTCTGTTTGTTAGTGTGTGTTGCATAATTTTTATTTGAAAAAATATTATTCGTTTCAAATCATTTGTATCGAATCAGCCAGTGTTACTGGACGTGGAATTTCAAAAACCTAGATATGTCTTTTCATAAAAACTGAGAAGTTTATTATGCCAGTAAGACTTCATAACTTTTTAAACGTTACATTACTCTATGGTTGAATATTTGAAAAAAGAACCAGTAACGTGACCATTTCCGCGTGTATCGATGCGTTTCTGCATCGCATTTGCAACCGTTATGTAACAACACTATTTTCTGTATAATTGTGCGTACTTGGCTATTCCGTTTTACAGTGGAATGGACACCCTAGGGTGTTATGTTTCCTGTTATGTAGTGCTTGTAACCTTTTTTCGAGTAACTGTTCTTTGCAGCATATTAAACATGGCATAATACGTAATTATCAAAGAAACTAATATTTTTATTGTTCGTAATATCTGTTATTCTCATATAATGTACTGGGACGTTACTAGTTCTGGTCAAAATGATTGACAGGAAATCTCAAAATAGTCAGAAAAGTAATTATTATTCTCGGCTTCTACAAAAATACAGGTTTCCATATTAAAGCTTATAATAATAACATGTAGTTGATTGAAAACTTCGAGATACAAAAAAAAGAACATTTATTTTTCCCGAAATTCGAAATTTTACGAGATAGATACTTTTGTCTTATTCCTGGAACCGTTTTAATAAATTTATACTGAATGCTTTTTTCCCTTTTAGTGGAGATAAAATCTTCTGTCAAGTTTTTTTTTTCCAATAATATAGTCGTCTGTTTTCAGTCTAACCGGATACGACTGAATACCAATGTTATACATGGTCCGACTGCCTATCTGACCTCCACAACCCAGTTAGTACTGGGTAATAAGATAAGAAGATAAGTCTTGGTAAGACTGTTCTTGTTCTCTGTTGACAGACTTTCGGGTATTTCATTTAATTTATGAAGTTTGTTAAACAGATTTCATCCTTATTGACCTTAACGTTCGATGCAATAAAAGTTAAATTTTCTATCTAAATTCTAAAGTAGGTAGGTACTTCCCTTTCAGGTGGCATTACAAAATCCCACCCTGTATATATTTTTTTGGAAACTACCCTATTGACAACCGGAATCAACTGCTTTACGTACTTTCGGAGGTGTACATAGAATATGAATCAATATTGTCTAGTTATTATGCTGGAATTTAGGCATTCAATTTATACTCCTTGGGAAAAATAAATTTATTTGGTCATCATTATTGGTTGTTTAATCACAATTTTTCATTTTCAAATTATGAAAACGAATCGGAGGGTAAATGGCAGACTCTGTATTCATGACATTATTCTTCATTAAATAACGATCGCAAATTTTATAGTTAATAGATACTACGCTAATAAGCAAAAAGTTGCTAAATGAGGCTATATGTACAGTTATGTCAGAAGCAAGACTGGCAGTAAAGACCAGTGGCTAACGTGACGCGGAGCATGTTTTAAGTGCAGGCGCACTGGGCTGTACCGCTTTCGATGAGAAAACAAATGAGCGTAGATAGTAACTATAGTATTTGGACAGGAAAAAAGTATTTATGAGGTTAACAGAGAGAGAAATTGTTTAGAGTTTTGTTAATATTTAGATTGTGTTGTTTTTGTTTGTTTGTGAATTTATAATTAAGTAGCTTCTGCCCGCGACTTTCCGCGTAGCATAGTTACTTTGGACTAATGCTTACTTCAACTCGCGTGATGATCGAAAAAAAAATCTTTCTCTCCATACGTTTAGGATAGTCGACCCACTGAAAAGCAAGGCATATAATTATCTCTACAAAACTTTAATCGCACCTTGCTTTCCCGTGCACAAAACCAAAAACACGGTCCACTTAGTAGTCGGAAAATCTTATCAATAGATTATTATTGCATGCGATGCATCAAGCAGTACCAATCGGGGCATCTATTCTCTGGAGGCAACCCTACCAACTTTAGCTTATGGCTGAAAATCATTCACATTCATTGACTTGCATGATCAGCTTCTGGTCCTTGTCCCGATCTATTTGGGGTCGGCGCAACACGTTTTCTCCTTCCATTCTCCTCCTGTGAGATTTATTCAGTCAATGACTTAGTACTTATTGAAATAAAAAAAAATACTTTACACTCCTCAGTATGGTTTTTAAATATACATACGTGTTTTCCCACACACAGCGAAATAAGTAGAAATCCAAAACAAAAAAAAACATATTCTACGAATTTAAAACTCAATGTCCAGCTATCCACAAGTGTTGTGTAAACTAATGATAAATGTTTCATTTTTTAATATATATTCTATGCCAAATCGATATTTTTTCCTACGAACTGATTGTTACCACATCCCTAGGGTACGATAAGGTTAACAGTCTTTTCAGTTTCATATTACCTCCACCCTTTCATCGCTGCTAAAATCAATGTGAGCTTTATACTCGTAGCAATAAGGTTATTATTAGATTAGCAAACACTGGAAAATCGGTCAGAATGATAGTTATCTTTATTTTCGAAACGATAAGGTCGCTATTTAACCGCAGCTGTCCTAGGTAAAATAAATGTAGAATAGTTGTTGAATGATAATGACATTTGGTTGTTATTTCAGTGATTGTTATCAGTCCTTCGTCCATTACCAGTGAGGATGTTATTACAAATGTGCAAATGTTTTATTAATTGAAAAGGATTATGATAGTCTATCTTTATACTCAGTGGGATCTGGGATGGGATCTGACGAGTCATTAAATTGACTCCAGACCCAGACAGACCCTGCTTTTTTGTGTACGCGTCAAACTTGTACTAACTAAAACTTCTCGTTCTTCTATTGCCCTTTATGTTCCGGGGCCGCGGTATCTCTTTCGAACAACCCCCAACCCCGGCAGAGTTAGACCCTGCTCAGGTGGAGATTCATTGTTGACTCTGCCCTAAATTGTAAATGAGGAAGAGATTAATAGACCTGTGAGTTTGTTTCGGCTATTTCTTTTCACAGTACTCGGGTACGAAACAACGGCTTATGCGAATTAAAAACATAACGTTCAAAAGTGTTGTTATACTTTTTTTTTTTGCAAAAAGCAAACGATTTCTAATAAAACTCTTTTAAATATAAGGCGGTGACAAACTAACTTGTGTTCTAAAAAATGTAACTCGTGAAACATTCTTGAATAAAAAATGTCTCTGCCCACAGCCTTGATTTGAGAAATAATAGCTATTTTCTTTGTTAATTGCACACTCATATTGTCGCTTAGCAGATAAGGAAAACTTACATAACAACTAAGTACATAATAATTATATACTTACTATGCTGTGTCTTTTATGTTTTGACCACGATTTATGCGTAACAAAAATTTGCTTAAACTGTCATGCTCAATTACCTCGTTGATCGAGCGGTTATGCTTTGTTCTGGACTTCATTCCCGGGCCAGACAGTCCATGGACTCTGGATTTTTGTCCAGTTAATAGCAATATGCTCGCTCCCTATTACATAGGATTTTAACGTAACTAAGGAAATGTGTTTTTCTACTAATAGGTACACCTCTGTCTAACCCTTCTGGGATAACAAGCGTAATGGTATGACATTTCGTACTCAATATCAATTGATTTGATTGGCTGATTTCATTATTTTCAGACAGCCAATCACAGCAGGGATCTTTGTAATTGATAAAGTCAACCTGGTAATAATGTGCTACTTGTAAGTACAAAATATTGTTCCGTGATTTTCAACACAAACGTAACATATCTGTTATCTTTAATATTAAAGAGGAAATATCTCTCGTCAGGAATTCTTAGAAACTACCAAGAATTACGAGTCTCAAATTTACGTAGGTGTTCACTAAACCGGGATTTTGCTAAATTCTACCCCTAACGGCGTGAAACAGGGTGGCAAAGTTGGTATGGGAGAACGCGATTCCTTGGCTGGCTTTCCTTACAATTCTGCATAGGCACTTTTTCACGAAACTATATAACACCGCTAGTAATGATATAAAATGATTCATTGTTTTACTGAGTCATACTATCAATGGATTACCCAAGCATCATTTATCAATCGCATCATTCACTAGATCTAAACTTAACAACAAGCACCATGGATACCAAATGTCTATCAATTTGCATAAAAATATTCCTAGAATGCTGCTCTAATCTATAATGATCTCAGAAGGTGATTTCCTACGTCATCTTACAAAAATTATCTAACATTGTCAACATGGTACGACTTTAAGAGACTGCTGTCGACGTCATCATTGTAATATAACAATTGAAGTAAAACTCTGCGTAGCTTCTTATGCAATTCCTTAATGTTTGTGACGGTATCACCATAATTAGGTGGCAAATAACTCTGCTAATAAAACATCGCTAGACGCAAGTGTACGTCATGTTTTGCATTGACTTCATGACGCTCTCCTTCTATATTGTCCGTAATGACGCTCGTGTTATCGATAATACTCTGCATAAAATTACCAACTTGAGATAAACAAAGTATTTTATACAATCGAATCACGTTTTACTGGGTTATACAGTAAAGTTTATCAATCTACGCAAGTAACGAGGCTGAATGAAACTGGTTACTCGTAGAGTCGTGGTTAATGACGTAGGGAGCAAGACGGAGTGCTGAATGCACTTCGTCATTGGTAGTACGTGTTGTACCTATAATTTTTACGGTGTTCCTCCGTGTTCGATCTATCGTGTCGGTGTAATGTTCTGTTGGTCGCTGTCCGTGTCGGTGATGTAACACTACGCCGTCACCGTCAGCTAATGTCGGTGTAGTTTCGAATTTGTAAATGTGATTAACACCAATAGGATCTTGGGTCTTTACCGTAACGTTTTCAATACAGCTGGAACAGTTATCGTCACAATAAGGCTTTATTGACAATAGACTTCAGTCCTCAACGCCGTTTCAATCTAGTCTTTATTTTGTTTATAGTGTGGATAGTGCCTTACCTGGTAAGCCAAACCTCTGATATATCAGAGGTTTGGCTTAACACGCTGTCGAGAAATAATCAAGTTCAATTTAGTTCACAGCATTGTTAACACTTTCTCAATAAACGCATCCACATTAGTTTCTATTTCTATTAGCCTAGGTTATCAAACTGCTGAATAGTTTCAAAGGAAAATATATAGTCACTGCCAATTGGAATTGGACCTAACCGTTATCCACACATAAGAACTAAAATATTTGTCGAACAAATCTTGCCGATACAAGTTTATTTGCGTTACTTCTTACTCACTTAAAAATACGCGTGAATGACATGGATATTGTTCTCTTTTTGTCACTGTCCTGTACGAAATGCATCATGTTCTTTTTAAGGACACGAGTCATTAATGCCATCGTTAATTAGTCTAAATGCAGTTGTCACGTACGGCTGTCACAAAAACAAAACGCAGTTTTATACCTGCAGGAGAGTTTTTGGGTATACAGTGGATGTTTGGCGGAATTTCACACGTTTCCGTCTTGCTAATTAGGACGTCTGAAGTGAATTTTGTTTTATTTAAGTATCTGGCATATTCGTAGTACATTATGGCTATTTCTAATCATTCTGCTGTACTGTATCAAATGCCTTACATGGATCGTAAATTCGCTATTGGAGTTTTTAGGGAGTCCACCAAGGTACATTGCGTGTTGCTTTGTTAATTTGAATGACAACAGAGTTCCACTTTTATCTTGCACCTGTCAATTGCCTTTATGCCTATTCAAGGAGGAATTATATCTTAAAATATTTTTTACAACGACTCGAAATGTTATTAACTAACTGTAAATTCTTTAACACATGTTTCTGCATTTATTTTATACGTAGTTAGGTTTACTACGAATTTGGCACATAGTTTTATTGCGCGCAAGTTAGCTAGTCTAGACTGTATTGTTTTATTGCTACGTTTAGCCCCCATGTCTTGTGACCGTCCGATCAATGTGGCGTGTAGACTTATTGTTTCATTTAAGATTTTACTGCTTTTTCTTGTAATTAGTTCAAATATGGGAATGTTTGGAGTTTGTTTGTTAACATACAATTCGCTTAGATAGATTTTCTGGTTATTTGCACATTGGTTATTATATATTGAACGCAATTATAGAATATATTTGCCAAAATAAAAACAAGAAAAGTATGTCTCACCAAACTACGATTAGACTTTTAAATCACTTTTAGCATAGCCGTTATCGATAAACTTTAACACAAAAGCTCTTAAGTAGTGGGAATTCCAATGTTTTACTGTTACAAAAAGTATAATCAAAGATAATCTTAGAAACATTTTCTTCGGTACTCAATCCATCAATTCTTGAAGAGGGTTTTAAAACTCTTAGCGCAAAACGTGGAGTGAAATTGAGTGTTCCACTAAAAATGTTTATATTTAAGTAAGGTAAGGGTCTACGGGTGCATCCGAACTTACCCTTGGCAAAGGGAGATTTTTTTGTTACCATTGTAGGGTGAGAGTTTCTAACTGTGAAATAGGGGCGGAGCTATGTATCGGAATGCGCGTAGGATGGTAGAATTGTTCCATTCAGAAAGAGCTTGTTTTGATTTTTGTTGTTTTTGTTTGATAAAATGCACGCCTGTGTTTTTAAATTCAAAGAAAATTCCAGATTTTATAGAAAATATGTTAATTAACTATCATACCAACCTCTCTGCCCACCTAAACGACGGCAAAAATGTTCCAAATACACCTAATTAAGTCCAATTAAAGAATCTATGAGAAAAGTTTCTCCGCCTAGGTACCAAGGCATCATGTTTAACGTAGAGGCCGTCCCAGGACGTCGTCCGTCGCGGCAGGTCGACGACCCCCGAAACTGGCGCGTAGCGGTGCCCGGTCGTTACCCGCTCGACGCCCGTCCTTACATAGTCCACGACCTTATGTTAACCTGGTACATCCAACGCGGTTTCTGCGCGTTTTCTATTATTTTTTATAGGATATTGAACGATTTAGTGGATCAACTATATCAATGTTTCCTTTAGTTGGAATTTCTATTTGTTATGAAATAAACAAAATCCTAGCCGATTTTCCTCATGTTTGGGCGATAAGCGATTGACCTTCACGCCAAGTTTTGATGTTATTCACATCTGATATCGCCGGAATTGGCGGTTGTTAACCCCATAACCTATTTGAACAATCCATAAAACATAAAATATATGAAAATTAGTACACTAAGAATATCTACATTTGTGTCGCAAGACTCGCAAGCTCTTCTAAGGTCTATTTGTCAGACAATTAATTGGGATTAGAGAATACATTAAATTAATAGTCTCATTACTCAAAGTGACGGTTCATTGTGTAATTATCATCATTATCATTATAAATGACTTGCTTATTATGCTTATCTGTCAATCTGTTCATTAATAATTGAGTATTTTCGCTACTGATACAGGAAATTGAACAATTCATTGCATTGTTATATTACAATAGAGAGAATTCATTATCGGTCACGTCAAAAATGGCGTAGAAACGCCGAGTGCACTTCTTTTCACGTGGCTTTACTGAAGCTCAGTTGAAAAAGAAGAATAAAAACTGAATGAGCAAGCTACACAAAACGGAATATATTTGCATTACATATAGCCGCCATTTTGTTCTTTATCTAGTCTAGAGAAGCAAGTGCTTGTGCGAAATATGGACGCTTTACGTATTTTTTTTTGGGACACCTTACGTGCTATATCTCTATGTGGGCGTCAACGTTCTTTGACCTCAAAAGAACCAAGTGATTAATTCTGGAAATTTGATCGAAAATGTTGATGTTCTTATCAATAACATATCAGTGTAATGAAACGCTGTGTGATACAGTATTGATGTCATAGTTACAGCAATTGACATGATTCTTTGATCTGACATTCCATAATTATACCTGTTCATTGATCCATGAGGTCGAGAAACGCATAAATCAAATAAAAACGTCGTCAAACTGACCTTTTCAACGTATGATTCTCAATCTCCTACTAACTAAATACAAAACTATTTCATCGTGATATACTAAAGAAACGGATGTCCTTTCGCATCCGTCAACGACCCCAACTTTGTCTTTTAACCTAACCTACCACAACCATCCTTCGCTATGGACATCCGGACATCCCGACATTTTCGCAACCGTACGCAACATCCGCAAAAAACTCCTACGATTGTTTAACGCTTATTAATTTGCTTTAATAGATGAATGACTTAAGAGTTCTCATAACATATCCATATCGGGGGCGTGGATCATTGACACCGGGCGCCGTAAGCCCATATGCGAGATAAGGTTCACCCCAAGCGAAGCTTTCAACTTTCAATATATTTGTTTTGTCTCTCCCCCTTCACTTTAACTTGTTATCTTGCTTCATAAATACAGATGATGCTTATGGTTGTTACGAGGTGAATGGGGTTAAAAGTTAAAATTAGTCGCTTGAAACCTGTGTGGAGTTTAATGTGGTATTTTTTGCACCACGTGTTGACTGCCAGATGAAAGCTTTTAGAGTACTCCAGTTTGCTTCCTTCTAAAGTCAAGTTCTGTCTTTTGATTAAATTTTGAGTTATTAAAACAATAAAGCTATTGTTTCCTTTAAGACCAGCGAGACATAATTTAATTTTCAGTCGCCTAAAGTTAATGCTGTCCAAACATTTTAGACGATGAAAGTTGAAAGACAAGAGCTTTAAAATACCTTTGGGTGTTCCAAAATAATCGCAAGCATCCTAAGCAGTGAATTTAAATGAGCTTTGTGATCAAAAGCAGGTGAAATGACAGGATGCACGCGAGGGAACGGTATTGGGGCCCAATTTGAATGTTTTATGTATGACAAGCGCGTCTACTGCCTTGGGGTCAGAATTACGAAATTTTGTGGCGATTTGTCGCATTTGAAGGTTCTGGAATTAATTGTTAGCGTTTTTCGAAGATATTCCTAGAATCTGCTTTTAAAAATAGGGAAATGTAAACGGAAATTATCTACCTTCGTAACAGCAAAACACTAGCTTAAATAACAGAATGCAGTCAGCAGTTCGTCCATATAGCATTAACTCTAAATCTCACATGTAAAACATCGCAAAACAAATCTAGTCTAGAAAGTTAAAATCTTGATTAATAGTTAGATTGAAACAGTTTGACAAAATGCTAAAATGATTAAGGTAAATTCTATACTACGATAATTAATTTGCTTACGATAAAGTTCAAATGGTGTCGCAGACAACGGTGAAAGTCGGATTTAAACTGTATAAAATTTTATAGCTTGTGTTTTCGCGAAATGCTTTCCCACGCAAATTCTCAATTGGTCTCATGTTAATGAGAGATTATGTAAAAATAATCAACTGACATGGCATATTTTATGTAAATCAATATACTGTAAACTTTCCGATGGTTAAAACTTCCTACCAATTTTTACTGACAATCCGTACTAAAAGTTACGGGCTATCTTTAATCTTTTATTGCCTAAAAAGCTATTTTTTTACGGAAAAAAATACGTATGGTACATCAAGACCTTAGTAAATATTGGTATAGTAGTAATATCTTGTCTTGCGATAACTTCCGACATCCGTGCGGCGAAAGCTAAAAAACCTGTAAAACTTCCGATACTTCAGCTAGCTTCATATCAATCTTAACACTCAAAAATAATGTACGACTGGTGTGACTCCATAAAGAATTAGTCACTACAATTTTAAACACACCATGTGTGTCGTGCTAAAATCGGTAATCGCGATCATATTCACACATCCGCTCGGTTGCGTGTCTGAGACGGGAATGCACGCAACGGGCCGGGCGCGCCACCACCTGTGCTCTTGCGCAGCCAGCGTTGCTTGACCTACCGCACCGTCTTGTTTCATATCGTCACTCAAGATTATAAAATTACTTTTACTTGAGTGGACCCTATTTTCGTAAGTACAATAACTTGGCGTCATTATGGCATATCGAGTTGTTTTCGTAAGTTTGGCTAAGTAGAGTGTCTTTTCTTTAAAAAACAAAGAATTAAGAGATTTCTAGGCCAATTTTGTCAAATAAAAAAAAAACTTTCTTAATTTCAGATTGTTTTTCCAAATCCTTGATTGATTTGTTTTTCTAGGCCAGTTGTTTTTAGTTCCAACCAGTATCACGTTTTTAGTTCTACAGTTAATTTGTTGTATTTTTCTCAAAATGTGTCTTCTAATTTGTTTCCATGGAACGCGGGGTGTCAAGATAGATGGCGTTCTAAATACGCTTCATTAACAAGATTAAGTTTTTGTTCAAAATTGGGGTAGCTATTGGACTGGTAGAAATAAATCTTATCCTCAGTTTTTCAACTTAATCTTTTGTCAAATCGTGTCAACTTTTTGATTGACTGTTGCTTTACAGTACATTTTGAAGCAAATCCGTTGATTAGGCATTCATCATCTGCCTAACTGTTTTGCCGGATATAGCTGATATCAATGATTTGGTCAGGCATTGGGAAACAGAAATTAACTTATCCTCAGTAATCTAATTCCTTCGCCAAAGAGACCGATGACGAGTGAACGATGATAGAAAAGAAAAAAAAAAAAGATTTACAAAAGTTACCGAAATAGCGATAGTAGCAAGCTTTGTAGGTGTATTTAAAATACATTATAATATAAATGATACACCTTCGCATAACCTTAGGAAGTTGATCCGCATGACGCTTAATTAACACATAATTTAATTTAAATTATAACTAAAATAATTTCAAATTCCTAGAGTTGCCGCGGCCCCGGAACATTAGAGGTAAAATAGGAACATGGATGGGTAGTCAGTAAAAGTCTGACAGTCCAATCCGCTCCGCGCAATGAGGGAGAAGCTATTTCATGATTTCCCATCCAGTCACTTTACATATTGGTTAGGAGGATACGATAAGTTATATTGACTTTCCTTTTGAGAATAAAAGCCCTCCATTAAATAATATCTTTAAAGATTAAAAAAAAAAACGCCTCTGCAAGTTCATTTCCTACCACAGTATGAGTAGCTATTTCAGGAAAAACTCACTCATCCATCAATCTTATTTTGTCCAACATACAGCTTTGCACTGACCTACAAAATGTAGTAAGAAAATTTTAATCTCGCGAGCTAATTCTGGCACTTCCAACTTAAATACTGGTATTCAGATAAGTCTAGTAGACTGAGGATAGACCCCAAAATACTTAAGAGAAGGCTAGCCAAACAATGCCTAAGTTAATAACACTTTGGAGATGACTGATTTGACTTGACACTTGGTATTTTGATTAAACACTCAAAATAAAAGTCGTATAACCATTCTCCTTTCAAAGTTGCAACAAAAATGGTTTGCTTCAATGGTTTGTACCTACGTGAAAACTTCTCGTATATATTAAAACAGGTTCCATCAAAAATAATCTTATGTATTAAAAATGCCTGTAAATACTTTTAACATCATTTTCCTGCCCTTATCACGAATTATTTGGGGTCGGTGCAACATGTCTTCTCTCATGCTTCTCTATTACTCATCTCAGCAGACATATCCTACCTTGCCATACCATCCTCCATACCCACAATCTTCTAAAATTACTTCTATAAATCTATGGTCTGATTTAATTCAAATGAAGAAGGAAAGGAACACTATTCAAAATCGCTTTCCGTTTATGCATCAAAAGTATACTACTTATCACTACTAAAAACTGGCTCATTACAAAATTAACTAAGAAAAAGAATAAACTGAAGAAGCTCAAAAGCCATGTGTCTCAATATAAAAAGCCTCATAATCATAAGCGCAACGCGTCATCAAGAGCCGTTTCCATTGGTCGAGCAGCGGCAACCAGGTGGCACATTTTTTATCCTACGAATGGCAGATGTTTCACCTCTGGGGGCCATTTACCTCGCTCACTAGACTTCTATCGTATGTACGGGCAAGGGCAAAAATGTGTTTACACTTTTCGTACACGTCTACTGTCTGGTATACGGTGGTATACATCTTCGCGCACTAACTTTTTGATTGATTCAGTGATAAACCAGCTTTTGAATATTGTAAAGTGCCGTACTGTTTTCATACAGCCGGCGGCGGCGCTGGGTCCATCTGGTAGGTTCATTATGGCTTACATTTTATCTGGACGAGGCTGATAGCCACGCTTACCTAGTTTGGTCCGTGGATGGGTGACCACCCATGACATACCGAGTTTCCTCTGTGCCTCTGAAAGCACGGGTAGTCAGTGGCATGAAAGTCTGACAACCAGTCTTACTAACGAATATCGTATTACCTGGGTTGTGGAGGTCACATACGTACTTGTAAAATACTGGTATTAAGCCGAAGCATATCATATGCTGTAATCCTTACTAATATTATAAAAGCGAAAGTGAGCTTGTTAGTTTGTTACGTCTTCACGACTAAATGGCTAAACCGATTTCGATGAATTTTGGTACAGAGATAGTTGGGACCCTGGAGACGGACATAGGCTAATTTTTAAATGAGAAAGAGGGAAGAAAAGCTAAAACTTGGCTTTGCTATTACAATACATAAAACGCAAAACAGGAAAGGGGAACTGTGTTACCTCGAACTTAACGCTAACGAACCCGCAGGGAAAAGCTAGTTGTACATATTTCTGTCGTCAACTTTAAAGAATATTGCGTTAGTAGACACAGGGTCATAGTCCCTTTGGTCTATAGGTCGTTCGTCTGCGGATTTGAATGAACTTTCAAATGTCTCGTCTGTTCTAGAATATTTTTGGAGGTTATATTTTTTGTATGGGATGATAGATCGGGCTGAATTATATTACCATGTAGTGTGAATGAAGATAGGATTAGACTGGACTATACCAGTGGTATTCTATATTCTATTTTATACTGTATTATAATACTTTTATCGGATAATTTCATGATAACATATTGGCTTAAGGTTATTTCTATGCATATTTGAAGCCAGAATCTTGAAAATCATTAATGTCTTCAATTTGTGTCATTATCAATTCTTTAAATTAAGACTGTATTCTATTTTTATCTAACAATATTAATGACATGTAAACATAATATGTTGATCGGCAATATACTGTACGTTTAGTCATAAAAAAATTAGTTGCTATTTATTATGATTTCAAAGATGATAAATGAGATTATATTATTATCATTTTATATTTATTTATCAGGAACCAATGATTGATTAAACAGCACAGGTAAGAGATACTGATTAAAATTTATAATAATTGTTTGGTTGTCCTGTATAAAAATAAATAAACATTTTTTTTTATTGTTGTTGGTAACATTTAACGTCAATCTTTTCCTGTTTGCAGCATCAGACTACATCGTTCAAACAGTTTATTTTCATTGTTCGGTTCAAGCCAAAAGCGTATTTGTTAAAGAAAGCGTTACAAATGTTTGAATATATTGACATTCTTAAATAAACGGAACTTGTACACTTCTCTAGATTGTAGCTTCATCTTTTTTGTTTTTATAATATAATAAAACTCTTTTGAAACTGAAATAAATGCCTTGACTTGGAGTTCTTGAACTAGATTGTACTTAATAAGATTTTCGTTTTAAGACACAATCTTTTTTTAAATAATTTCAATTTTAAATAAATTATTTTCTTAAACAAAATGAGGTGTCAATACTTTATGTGAATTTTATTACTGTCAAACGTTATATTTGTCGTACTAGCTTTTGCCCGCGGCTTCGCTCGCGTTAAATTCGGTAGCGCCTTATAGATTTGTAATAGCAACGCTAAGTTTTCCCGTTTCGTGCGTATTTCTCCGTCATATCCCACTCTTCTTAAAAAATAATAATATTAGCCTATGTCCGTCTCCTGTTTCCCAATTATCTCTGTACCAAAATTCATCAAAATCGGTTAAGCCTTTAAAGCGTGAAGAGGTAACAAACAAACTCACTTTGGCTTGTATAATATTAGTAAGGATTACCAGAAATAAACATTAATGTTTAGTAAAGTAACCAGCGTTGATAATGAATCTTTAATAGAATAAGCTTGTAAGAGTAAGAAAAAAATAGCTTGTAATTATAATTATGATATAAGCAACTTTAACATCCAAAAAGAAAACAATTATTTAAAGAAAACATAATTTCTTATCAAAATAACGTCACCATATGTTTTAAATTATAATATCGCTGTCACTAAGTACATTTCATTACATTGTTCTCTACGTCTGAGGTTGATGAACTTGCTAATTTACGCGAAATTTGCATTTTATCAACGAGTCAACCGTATTGTTTCATAAGCTTCTGAATGTTCAGCAAATTGTTTTAAGATATCGTTTATGTGTTCGATTTTTGAAAAATTTTGTAGAGCCAATCACTGCTCAGAAATGTATTTCATTTGTTTAAAATCATCATGGCTGACCAACGCAAAACTCCCAAAATATATGTTCCATGCTTCTATCACACGATTTTAATTGTAAAAGATAATTTTTATCATGCCATGTTTCAAGGTCAAATTGATGTCAAATGTTAATATTCATATTGTTGTCAACGACAACATAAACCATTATTAATACGTGAACAATTTCCTGGTTTCATTAAACAATGAAACAGTCATTGTTGATTTGTCTTTTAGTAAATAATTTCTAGATTTCAAAACCTAGGCTCTAAAGTATTACAATAAGTAACATCGCGCCTGTAATCCTCAAAGGGCTAAACAGAGGTATACCTAATAAAA
Source organism: Ochropleura leucogaster (assembly GCA_958449745.1). Taxonomy (NCBI): domain Eukaryota; kingdom Metazoa; phylum Arthropoda; class Insecta; order Lepidoptera; family Noctuidae; genus Ochropleura; species Ochropleura leucogaster. The sequence goes on from OY288226.1 coordinate 9,633,747, forward strand.
CAAACACTTACGCACACATTAAAAAACTCTTGCATAAAATTCACACACTAATTAAAATTATAAACTAATCATGCTAATTAAACGTTTAGATAATTATAAAATTAATATGCCTACTATATTGAGCGGTGTAAAAAAAACTAGTTTGGTTGCTTCAGAAGGAGTTAGTGAACTCATATAACTTGATAACGATTGGCAGCTGATTCTTAAAAGAATCCAATGATTACTTATTCAAATAGACTTCATTAGCAGACATTTCTGAACTTACGCCCATTCTATCACTCTTTTGGCATGCATGGAAGAAAAAGTCGACCTCATACACAAATTAACAAACGCTTTTTAAAGTTCCGTACCTAAAAATCAACCCTGTGTGTAGACTTAGAGGGTTACTAATATTATAAAAGCGAAAGTGTGTTTGTATGTTTGTTTGTTACGTCTTGACACCTGAATGACTAAACCAATTTTGATGAATTTTGGTACAGAGATAGTTGAGATCCTAGAGACAGTTATAGGTGCTATTTTTCTTAAGTAAGAAATGTGGGAGAAAAGGGGGTAGAAAGGAGAAAACTACAGGTAGCCGGTACCTGCAAATCAGGAAAGGGGAACTGTGTTACCCCGAATTAAACGCGAGAAGCCGCGGGCAAAAGCTAGTTCTAAATGTATTCCCATTTATGTTGCAAGTTTCTACAAACTCTTGGTAACAACACGTATAGATAGATAATACAAAAGCAGTGATAGCCAAATATCTGTTATCAACTCATTTTGAAAAATGGAGGCTCGATCGGCATTCAGCAAATTAAACAGCTCGTAATGAATGACCTACACGAATAAAACCTATCGCGCCACCATTTTGGTATAAATCCCACAGACCAGTTTTTAACAAAAAAAAAAAAGAAAAAACGTTGGCCTGTTTAAAGTTATTTGCACGTAAAACGGAATCAATGAACCGTTTTATTCGCTAAACGATTGACATGGGTCTCTGAACCCCGAGTAGCGTTATGATCGGAGGCGACACAGTGTTTTAACCAATTTTATCTATTTTAATTACACGTTTTTGTAGTACAATAAAATTTATCGACGTACCAGTACCAGTATGTATCAGTTCATTTATTTATTTCTTTGGTATAGCTAGTTTATACTGTCCTTCTGCTAGATAAAGGCTTCTCATCATTAATTCCTTTAGTCCCGATTCCTGCCAGTTCATGGCAATGCGAAATCGTTTCTTCAATTGCGCCACGATTTACAACTTTTCGTTAAACTCTTGAGTGTGAGTCAGGTAGATCATGTTTTTAAACAGTTTTGGCATAAACAGACCAAACTTGTTGTTGTCGTTGAAATCTACAAATGCTTACTATTAAAATATTAACTGCTACACGTGGCTTCCATTTTAATGGTCTTAACCAATACTAAAGGTAAGGTTTGTAATATATATTCATGGTTAAACCACAGTCAATGAATTATAAATCAAGGCAATGCTTTAAAATTAAAAGAATTGTAGCAATTATCAAAATTATTTCAACCGAAAACCGGGGTTGTGGATTGTTTGAAAGAAAAACCGCGGACCAGGAACACAAAGGGCAAAAAAAGGAACATAAATGAGTTTTAGACTGCAAAAGTCTGTCACTCCCTTCTGCTCCGCCAATAGCGCAGTAATTATATGATTTCCCAACCCTAAACAAAAGGTCCTAAGCTTCCGGGAAATTCAATAAATTAAATAATATCCTTCAGAAAATTCTGGTAAGTAAACGGTTTTTCTATCAAATCCTCCTCCGCAAGATCATCTTCCTTTACAATATTTTGTTTTCGGGCCAGTAGGCGGCGTAATTGCTTTCCTAGAATGTTGTGAGAGATCATCTTTTTACCCAAGATGTTCTTTATTTGCTGGGTATCTGGTATCTTGATATAATGAGGATTTAGTACCGCTTTCAATCTTCTCATAGATTTGTCTTCCCATCGTTACAAAACGAGGGCATTGCAATTGTAGTAGTAATAGTTGTAAAAACATTATATTCGAGTTTGTCATGGTTGTATTTTTGGCCCATTCTGTTACCATGTCGTTTCGGAAGTTTTGATTTAGTACTCTAAATATTAAAGTAATATTAATATGTTAGTCTCATGTGACTACTGCCCTTTAAATTGATTTATCAGCTAATTCACAAAGTCAGTCATCCATTACAGATTCTTGGTTGGCAACATCGGCCTCTAAATTATGATCATAACGCCCATCCATGTTCTTACAGTTTACTTCTAAAATAAACTCGGCAGTTTCCTCTTGCTCAATATTCAATACATTATCGACCGTAATCGCCTCTTTGTCCATCAACGAATGAACTTGACCTGCGAATTTCGCGCTAACATCTAATAATAAATGTATTTTGAAAACAAATCAAACAGCTCGTAGTTCGTATACATTGACACGCCTCGTTTACAAGTTCAATGCACCAAAGGACGTCTGCGATTACATTGATTTTGTAGATTTTTAACAATTTCCTTTTCTATTTACAGAACCGTTGGTTTTAAGAAAATATTTGGCTCTGTGTTATTTCTGTTGGGTTTGCCAATTCCCAAAATAGTCTCTCAGGTTTCCTGGAACTGTAGTTGTTTCACGTACGGTCTGTAGGTTGTCTTGATTAAACAAAAACATTTGATTCCGGTAATTCTTCATATTCTCGTACTCACGTCGGTATCTACCATCATCATCAGGATCCTCGTAATCGTCAGCAGTAAATATTGTGCTGGTGTTTACCGATTGCTGACCATTATTCATTTTATCAATTAACAATAATTCTACAGTGTTTACTTTTGTTATTGTGACATTCATTACTTTTATAATGATCTGCTTGAACTTGCCTACATCGATGACTGTTTTTCTATGAATGACGTGTCATATCCATTTGGCAGTATCTTTAGTTTCTTCCAAATTACTATCATAAACACAGCTGATGTTTCTTTCATAAATTCAAATATTTGGCCTCTTTGTTGTTAAAATCGAGCTCCTATGTGTATTCTATTTCTGTTTGCTTATTTTTACGGCTTCTTAACAACACAACGGTAATTACCTGCCATCCAGTCACTCATTACTCATTTGATTTGGTAATTCGGAATTTTTCACTGTCTGAGTCGAACTAGGCCGAGCCTGTTAAAGTCGGTTTGTTTTGTTACTATTTTCGGCTCAATATGCTATAGATGTAAGATCTCACAGATTAATACAAAAATAGATAACTCCACTTCACTAAACATTTTGACCTTTATGAATGTATGTAAAGAGAGATTTTTAGAGTGGAACAAGATTGAAGAAACAATAGAAAGACTGTGTAAAGGATGATATGACTACAAAAGACGTGACTGCTGAGATGACGAGTACTAGAGAACTATGGAGGAAGAAGCTGAAGCCGAACCCAAATAAATAGGGATAAGGTTAGGAGAATGATGATGAATTTATGTGAAGAGGATTGACCGAGATCAAAGCGCAGAAGATTCCAACGAAATGTGTTGGCATTTGGCAATCAAAATGAAAGTTATGCCATTTATGATTAACTACCTATTACTCATAATATAACAAAGACAACAAGATCCACATCTACACGGGTGTTATATTTTTGGTTTAATGTGTTATTTACTTGGACTGCTATCGGGGGCGTTGACCGGCCTAGGTCGTTGGTGCATTCAGAGCTGGAAAGTGCGAAGCGTCTTCTTCATTCAGGTGTATGACTTCTTCGTGTTTTTGCAGTTTCATATACTTACCTAGTTATTCTTCGTTTACCTCAGTATATACTTCAATCTCTCAGTCGATGAATTGTTTATCTCTGTGGTTTATTATTCTTGAACGATCCTCATATAACAGAATCGTAAAAGCGTATATGCGTTACTTTTATGTATGAATGATTTATTTCAAGATGCACAACAATACTAAAGTTTAATATTTTTCTACTTATCATACATAACCAACAGTATAGGTTGGCAAACCTTGTTTTTTTTCTGTTAAGATATCTTTGACACACTTCAATTTTGTGACATATAAATTTAAAATGAAGTCGCCGGACTAAAACCGAAAATACTTACTTATTATCAAATATTTCAGGAATCATTCACATATTTGATCAAACTTAAGCGTGCAAATATCGATCTAACATTGCTAAACCAGAATTGAGAAACTAAACCAGAGTAGGACACGACTGGTTGACCAATAAACCTTTGAAATGAGACGACTAGACTGACAAGATCGTGTGGATAAAAATAGTGGGTAGCAGATGACAACAGGATTGTACGAGCAAGTATTCAGCGTCGCTGTGTTCATCGTCTGAAACTTGTTGTGTAGCAGAAAATAACGGTAGTGAAGCTGAATAAAAAATACACGATTCATCGTGTATTCTATCATCGTGCACATAGTGATGAACTTGACTGAACGAACGGATTCAGTAGAAGATTTCAGGATCGAAACATTTTGATCACAAACATAATACGGACAAGTCATCGTTCTGAAACAAATGAACGTAGACTTCATTTATACTGTAGGTGCTGATGACTCACCGTTTGTTGGATTGTCTTACACATTTAAAGAAGTAGACAATAATCCTTACTAATGTTATAAAAGAGAAGTGAGTTTGTTTGTTTGTTACGTCTTCACACCTCAATGACTAAACCTAATTTTGACGAATTTTGGTACATAGATAGTTGAGACCCAGGAGACGGACATAGGCATGTTTTTTAAAAAAGATTGCGATATGAGAGGGAAAGAGGGAAGAAAAGGGAAAACTTAGCGTTGCTATTACAAAAATTAAGGCGCAAGGGCAAAAGCTACAGGGAGCAGGTACCTGCAAACCAGGAAAGATCAACTGTGACCCCGAATTTAACGCGAGCGAAACTGCGGGCAAAAGCTAGTCTTGTTATAAAAAGACAAAATTCTCATGAATTGTAAAAAGGAGAACAGTCAAAAAGAACCGGTCTTCTCCACCTTGCAGTTTACAAACAAAAATTATCATCATAAACTAAAAGTCTAAAACCCATTACGTCCGCACAAGTCCTCATATATTAGAAAATCATGAACCTAAGACCACCAGCTGCGGGTAACAGAATACGTCCGGTGCGACGAGTGGCCAGCCGCTGAGTAGCTTATACTAACAAAAGGTCCGAAGTATGTACTTACGGTTTAGTAGGAAACACCTGATCCTTAGAGGTTAGGGTGATTGTGGGAAAATCGTGGACAAGTATTTGGTTATGGTTGGGAACGTTTCCGCTGTTGAAGCTAGGGAGGGAAGAGAGTTAGATATTGTTCATGACAAAATGGGATGAGGGCAGGAGAATGTTGCGGGTTGTTCGAAAGAGATACCGCGGCCCCGGAATGTAAAGGGCAATAGAGAACATGGGTGGGTTTTAGTCGGTACAAGTCTGACACCCCCCGCTTCGCTCCAGCCAGAGCGGGGGAAGTTATTCGATGGTTTTCCATCCGCAAAAAAAGACAGGAGAATGATGTTGGTGGAAGAATTCCATCGGTGCACATAGTTTATTAATATTATTCTATCAAGTACTAAAAAGGAGCAGTTCATTTTTGTATGATGTTCCTGTTACAAAATGATTGCATCCACCTTTTCATTCAGCTGTATAACTAATAATAGCATATTGTTTCCGTTATCAGTATACGGAGTCGGAAATACAAAACTTTTTTGGTATTAGTCGTTTGATCAGTTCTAAATATATCCTTTTCCTATTGCCCGTTTTCTCTAATACTAAGTTAACGACTAAATTACCTAAATAAATTATTCTATTCTAGCTATTGGATTTTAACGCTTGATCAACCAAGCTTGATGCCGAAAATTGCAAGAAATAACAACTACAGTGTAACAATTAAGAACAATATATGTTAAGCATTCGTTTAGTTGTAACTTATTGTTTGTGAAAACGAACATCATCATCAACCTTGTAAAAGTACTCGTAATCGTATGTAAAGGCGTTTTTACTACTTTTATTTCTTTCTATTTCTGTTATCCCAACATCTATACTAATATTATAAAGCTGAAGACTTTGTTTGTTTGTTTGAACGCGCTAATCTCAGGAAGTGCTGGTTCGAATTGAAAAATTATTTTAGTGTTGGATAGTCCATTTCTTGAGGAAGGCTATAGGCTATATAACATCACGCTACGACCAACAGGTGCTGAGCAGCGTGGGTGAAACCGCGTGGAACAGCTAGTTTACTAATAATTATAATCATTATATGAACTTTCATAAATTCTCATTATCTTGTACAAAATATCATTAGTGTATCATTTGTATTAAAACATTGAAAACTGGTTAAGACATTAGTTCGTTGGGTGCATTATGTTGGCGCCACTGCCTTACGTATGCGTTCGGCTTATTATAACAGGTTGGACAACATTCTAACGAATCAAGCTGAAAATTATATTTAAACTGGAGAAATGCGGTTGACATAGTGCCGCTATTGAGAGCCTTATTTTGAAGGGGGGAATTTTGATAACATCATCTTCATTGTTGTTGTCACCTATATTGCAATTTATTTGAGAGCGCAGTATTTCATCTTCCATACTATCAAAATCAACCATCTTATTCAATCCCGTCCTAGCTATATTATCTGTCACACGATCCAATGGACCCAGGGCACAGAGCCTAATTTTAATGAAAATCTCACGCATTCCGTAATTAATTTGAGAAGGGCTCAACATTTCTTCTTCTATACCATCAACCATCATAGCAAAATTCAACTCCTCTCTAACCGCATCAATAAAACCATTGGTGTGGTATTCTTGATTGGTACAATCCATGTTCATACCTAAAACATTCCTCACGTCATATCCCTCATTCAATCATAATTATCCCCACGGCTTAGGTCCTCAAACCAGTTTTATACCATTACCTCTATTGTTGTCAATTAATCAAATCAGTCCACCACGAAATTACATCATAAAAATCCGGTCCTCCATTTTAGTATTAGCTTAAAGTTTACGTAATAGAACTTAATTGAGATTTGATTAACAACTAGTTGTAATTAAGTGTGTAATGATTGTCGTGGCACAAAATAGATAGAGGTACAGAAGGTTGCTACAAAACCTGCACAACGCCTGCACACGTAGACGCGTGTGTACGGCGATTTCATAGGAATGCCAGACGCAAGTGCACTTGCACTCGCTGTATGCGAAGCGAGTATGTGGGCATGGAGTCCTCAAACAAATGACAGTCGCGAGTGCGTTTAGTGTCGAACTTCTGTATTTATCTATTCAGTGGATGCGGTCACATCGAACCAGTAACCGGTAATTAGTTTGCAAATTAGAGTGAACTAAACCACGGATACCGACAGAGACATTTTATTTGTGGGGAATTATTTAGAGTACATTTTCGAAACAGAATTTTGTGTTAGTAAACCGCATCCGTACTTAATAGAACTGAACTTTAGGTTGAAGATAATAAGCATAGCGAAAACGTGCTGTGCCGACCGATTCCAAGATCCATGGGACAAGGACATGATGATAATGATGGTTGAGAAACATCAAACAACAAATATTGATATTATGTATCATTAATGACATATTAATAAACGAGATAAACAAATTAAGAAAACAGGCTTTGTGTTGATAAAAAATCAAAAAACCGCAGACAGAACATTACAACAGAATAATGTATACGTCTATAAATACAGCGGTTGGCATTTCCGGTTCCAATGCCGCATCGGAAGAATTACCTGCATTGCTTATAAATATTTGCTGTGAATATGAATTTTGGGACCACAACATTTATACAGTGAATATAATAAAGAGATTCCTTGTAATAATGAGAATGCAAATAATAATCGGAAGGAAATATGAAAGTACGTTGCCATAGATATCAGATATCATAATACTTCACTCTGCATTGTCCTTATGCGGAAGGTTGCATGCAACTATAGCTTTAAATGTTGCGATAATAGAAGTTATTTTATAATCTTCTCTGTCCACTTGCTCACAGTGCTAGTTGCTGTCCGCGTTATCATTGTCCTACGTCATACATATTTAGATGATTAGACTTCCCAGTCTGTCCAAGTTATCAGGGGAATTCCCATATTATTGCATTCGAGCGCTGCTTAACATTCTATGTTTCAAACTTCTTTCTATATTTTTACTAACTATGTTTGAGTCGTCTTCTAGTCTACACTGATTGTATCTACTAAAAGTATTTTACATGCAGCTATTCTAACCTTTTCGAACATGGTACTGTCATGTATACTTTAAATATATAATTTGTAGACCTATTCCCACAGCCCCTAATGTTGCAACCCACAGTCCTTCCTTTCTCTATCTTTCAATTCTGCTCACCTATCTAATCATTGTTTTGCATTGCCGCCATTGTAGTCCTTACTTGCTCACTTCCCATAACAACATTGTTAAAAACGGAAAGGAAACTGCTTCGTTTACGCATTTCTTTTTTCTACCAATAAGCTTTGGAACAATGGTAGTTTGGTTCTTGGTAAATCGTGGAAACAGTGATCTGTGTTTCAAACACGTTTGTCGTTCGTGTTTTGTTTGTTTACTGTCAAGGTTATGGAGCATTTTATCAGCGTCTGTTCCCACTTCTCGGATACATGTCTTCTCTGTGCAGACGAGTGGACCAAATGGGCCCAGTGCAGGTTAATGATTCCTCTACATCATCGGTTTTTGCTAATAGGTCGTGTATATTTTTGTAGGATGCATTATCAATCTTCTTCTCTCTTGAATATATCTACTTACTACTAATAGGCTTAGTTATTTCGTTGTCGAAACTTTATTGTACTTCATAGAAAACTCAAATATCAAAGAAATTGACGCCGAAGCTATTGAAGTGCTATTTTATTGGATAACAATAGGCTTCTACAAACAAGACTAAACCCAAAGTAATCACAACTTTGTTTATAATTAATTCTCGTAAGTTAAAACAATTTACCTCATTTACTTTCTTATAAACAAACTCTGAGTCATAAGATTACATTACTGTAAATAGTATGAGTATCTTAATCGTGCTTTTGTACAAAATGACCCACTTGTAACATGAGAGTGACCCATAAAACGCTATTGTTCACAATTATAATAATAACCTTTTCTCGTAACACTTAACTGGGTCTTGTAGATGACGTGGCTAATGTAGGAGCATAAGATGTTGTTGCAGTAAATATAGAGTACTAAAATTATTAAAGAAATTACTGAAAGAGTGACGAATATAAATGTTAATAAATGCAATGAAATGATGAATGTGAGAAATGCAATACGTAGAAAAAAAGGAGTAAATAATAGCGTATTTTGGGGAGAATTTAAAGAAAAGACGTTTTACGCCGTGTTAAATAACGTAGGCAGGAAGATAATGATTGACAATGTAAAATGTTATGTGTAGGTATACAGGCGGGAATAATGCAAAGCAAAGCTAATCAATGGAGAAAAATCAAAATGAGATGTAACATCACTCTTGTTTTGCTCGATTATCGAAATGACATCTAATAGAGATATAGAAGAACGAGAAAAGCTACGCTAAATTTAAATTGATTTAAACAGACTGTAGAGTAATCAAAAGCAGAAACAAATATATCGTGTAACCGAACATGCTAAAGCAGGTTGGAGCTTACGCGGCAATTTCACTTAAATTTAGGTTGAAACTCAAAGCATACTAATCCAGGATTCAAAAACAGATTAGTTTAAGTGCTCACGTCACAAGGATTTGTAGTAAACAGGGGTTTTAAACGTTATTCAGTTTCTAGCTACTACATTGGTCCGTTATCCCTGATCCAACATTTACTATTTGTGACTTTGATACTAAAACAATTAAGTGATGACTACACGTGGACTGCAGCTTTTACGAAATTGATGTCCCTCTGGCTCGGAGAATTGGGATTCGAATGAAAAGGATTGTGGTTAAGACAACTATCTGAATAGTGATGGAAGAGTGGTCAGGATTAGTTAGTAAAAATGAAGTACTCGATATTATTGCTTTGAAGTACCGTCTTCTCACTGTACCCGGATATAAAAGACAAAGCAGAGACAGTACTCTGTAGTGTTGTAGTCTGTAGTATGTGGTAAACAACTGAAGCAGCTTTGTTCTTAATGTAATTGATGGTACCTATATGTCGTTGAAGTATACATCCATTTAAGTTCTTGTTTCTAGAACTATTTCCCTATTTGTTTGTGAAAGACAAAAATCCTACTAATAATATAAATGCGAATGATTGTGAGGATGAATGGATGATAATGTTTCACGTCAAAACGACCGAACGGACCTTGATGAAATTTGGCGTAGTGGTAGATTATATTCTGGATTAACACATAGGATATTTTTTTATGATATCACGCGGGCATCTAATGTTTCAAAACACTAAGTAAAATTAAGTTACACTTTTTAATGTATTGGAATACTAATGTTTTTATTTCTTTTGTTTCAGCATACGGCAAAGTGTTTCTAGTTAGGAAAAAGGTTGGCATCGACGAAGGCAAGTTGTATGCCATGAAGGTGTTGAAAAAGGCATCGATAGTACAGAAATTGAAGACTGCAGAGCATACTAGGACTGAAAGACAGGTAATCAACCATTTTATAATAGTAATTTTAATATTATTAAATGATTCCTAGTTTAAGTTATAGCAAGCCTGGACTATGAACAGGAGATCATGACTAAGGACATTTCGGACATCACATAAAAGTCCAAATCATTTGAACTTTAGAAATGGCTTTCTGGATTATTCCGCCATAAAACTAAAGCTTCCCTTGACAAACTCTGCGAATGTTCAAACAAGAAAGATTCTTGTTGGCATGCAATTGTAGAAATATCTCAACAGCTGAATTATTTAAAATAAAAAACCTATAAGTAAACGCTTGGAATGTTTTTTATAAACTTAATTTATGGCGTGACTTAGATATCTAGGGCAAAGAGTAAAACAATATAAAGACATTCCTTTCTAAGAACATTTTCTTTTTCAGGGATGCCCCAGGGATCTAGTCAGGGTCCTTTTGTATTTGAATTCTATCAAAAAGCGAATTGAAATGTCTATCGTATGTATGTAAAACGGAACGAATTCAACAGGTCCTGGAGGCTGTGAGAGCGTGCCCATTCCTTGTGACACTGCACTATGCCTTCCAGACCGACTCCAAATTACACCTTATACTTGGTGAGTAGAGTTTATTTTGCTACGTACTGTGATTTAAATAGATAATCTGGATGGATATAGGAAAACAAATGTTGCGCTGTTGTCGCTTCGAATTCCAAAGTTCTGGAATTGATTTTATTTTCAATATATTCTGTTTAATGTCCAGTGTATTTAATACAGGTTTGTTCTTAGTAAAAATAGCTTCGATTTTTAAGAACACAACTATCAGTCGTTTTAAACAAATTATTTTTCTAGTTTTGAATCCATTAATCTTGAATGAAGTTCACTGAATGTCTCCATTATACTAATTGATTCTTCATCATCGTTCAATAATATGATTGATTGTTCACTATGTATAAACTAATTTTCTTCTAGGAACCGATTACAGGGCAATATAATTAAAGTGTTGCCTTTACTTTATCAAGATGACCATGTAGGAAGTTGTGTTTGATCTGTAACAGTATCACAAAGTTGTGTGTCTCTTTGCAATTTTCGTTTACACCCACAAGGATGTTTAAATTATAATTGTTATACTATACATCTTCTTCTTCGTCATCTTATGAAACACTATGACCTTCCCAATTAGTAGCTTAGTACGGAGTTTAAGATAATAAGAGCTTACCAAGGTTTTGTTGCCTACAGAGCGGGGTGGATTATCAGACTTTTACTAACTCGCCCATGTTCCTTCTTTTTACCTTTATATTCTAGGGTCGCGGTATCTCTTTCGAACAACCCGCAACCCCGGATCTATCTATGCTGAGGTTAGATCCTAAAATTAATTTATTACCAATAATAACAGTCGCTCGTTTCGATCTTTAGGTCAAGACGCGCTTAAGTAGGTTGGCCTGTGAATGGTTGACAACCTATTACATACCGAGTTTCCTCCATGCCTCGGAAAGGTCGTTAAGTTGTTGGTCACGGCTGCAAATTTTTGTTCTTTGACTGTTGTTACTGGTAGTCAGTGGCCCGAAATTCAAGTACTCTTACTTGTCTTACCAAGAGGTATTTATCTAGTACTAACTGGATTTTGAAGGCCAGATAGGCAGTCGCTCCATGTAAAGAAGTTAGACTGGAAGCCGCCTCCAAAAAAAGGCAAAGACAAGGAAGATAATGATTTATTTATACCTCAATCAGGAAAATTTTGCATTGCATTTAGTCGAGAGCAACGAACTGTTTATCATCTCTGCAGTTACTTAAATAATCCACGTGTAAGCGATATTTATAATATAAAACATCTTCAATGGCCGCATAGATTTATTACTCGTAACTCATGATACTTACTATTGTGACTGTTGATAGTCATGTTGATATGACGAATCTAAATCATTCCAAATGCTAGACCTAATTCATTGTTAAGGGTTTGTACCTTAAAAGGAATATACGGAACTCTTTTATAGGATCACGTTGTCCGTCCGTCTGTCTGTATGTCTGCCTGTCAAGACCCTTTATCTCGAAATCGCCTGAAGGTATCGAGTTGAAATGAAAACCATATAGTTATATCTGTGGTCCATAAGAGCTGTGATAAAATTGTTTGTACGAAAACCTCTCGGTCCGCGAGTCCGACTCGCACTTGGCCGGTTTTTTTTTTAATTTCTACCTTTAAAGTTGATTACTTTAGCGAAAAGTGCTTTTGTGATAGAATTTATGCCTTTCGAAGTAAAAAAATAAAATTCTAAATTGTTTACCATTTTTTATAACTTCAGTCAGCCAGACACACCTCTAATCGTCTAGTATAGAATGTGGTGTTTTCAGACAGCCGATAGACGTTTACTAATTCGTGTTTCTAGTTTCGTCCTTTGATCTATTCAAGGTAGAAGGGGTACACCGAACCTAATTAGGTCAAATCAACTTTTAGAATTAATTTTGTTTCAGATCAATATTTGTTTAAGTAAAAGGTTTGGGTAATACTGTCAAACAAATCTTTGTTTTTATCAACAAAATCAGTTAATATGAAGTTGATGAGTAGTGAAGGATGTTAGGGCAAGGAAGGTGATGAGATGACGAGAAGAAGACATGGTTGCGCTGACCCTATAATTTGGTATTAGGGGCAGGAGAATTTGGCGGGTTGTTCGAAAGAGACACCATGGCCCCGTAACATAAAGGGTTTTGGTCAGTAAAAGTCTGTCACCCCTGCTCCGGCCAGAGCGGGGGAAGTTATTTGAGGATTTCCCAAAAAAAGGTATACTAGGTCCTTCGCCCTATATGCCGCATCATCATTTCACATCAGGCTAATTGCCAACCTATTTAGCCTGAAAAAAAAGTTTTAATCTGCCTTCAGATATCTTAACTATCATTTGGCGAAACAATATGTAACATTTTCTTTTTAACCGTCCACGTGGCGAGTTCGGCAAATTCTAGACTTGAAAGAACCTCGAGCCGTCCAAGTTTTTGTCTGAACTTCAAACAGTTCAACAATCGCGAGTTAAACTCTATAATATAATTATTACTTTCTTAAACCAACTGTCCACGTGGCAGCTTAACTCCCACAGACAAATCCTATTCTATTCGTGAGGAACAAACGGTACACCAGCCCAGTTTAAATCGATAGTCCAATGTCACCCGGGCGCTTAGTCCTTTTGCCCCCAGTCGAGTCGCAGACCTTAAGGTCTTTCAACCTGCTCCTGTTGTGTAACGCCAGGGGTACGCGTGGAGGTAAGGTCGATGGACCTTGTTGACATGCCAACCTCGTTTGTTGGTTTAAAGTTCGTGAGGGTCGTTCGTTGCGTAATCTTTTTTGGAGGTTGGAGCAAGGTGTCGCGGAGGAAAAATGGAAGAAAGAAAGTTAATAACGTTAACTAACGCGAGAACATTGTAATGTAAGGCAAGAGACAAGCATATAAGAGATGTCAGCAAAGCAGAGGGGCTTGCCAGAGCCTCCGTCTGCTGGGTTTGCGGGTTGTTCGAAAAAGATATCGCGGCCCCGGAACATAAAGGGCAATAGAAGGAACATCGGTGGGTTGTAGTCAGTACAAGTCTGACACTCCCCGCGTTCCGCCCAGAGCGGTGGAAGTTATTTGATGATTTCCTACCCCAAAAAAAAGAGACAAGCATATGGCAGGATGTAGGTATAGTTAAGGTAATACCACACTTATAGAAGCAGATTCTGTTGAGCCAAAAGACATAAATTGCCTCATACCGGTCCGAACGATGCGATTCAATACTGCATCAGACCATACGCTTTCATTGATGTGATATAGACCAATTCGACCTGATTTCGCGACGATAAATGTGGTTACTCCTGTGAACACGTCATGGAGAATAAAGAGTAAGCACCCTTTGAATCGAAAAAGGAAGGAAGAGTAGGTGTTATGATAATTTAAGTGGCGTCTAAAATTGAAGACTGTTCTGAAGTAATGGTACGTCTTCTGTCGGAAGTTTCATAAATTTCCTAGTTCCTACTATCGATCTATCATTGTTAGTGCACTTCATGGGTAACGCGCAAAGCTTAGTTGTGTAACACTAAAACCATATCCTGCTGAAGCCAACATATCTCCAAATTTATTGAGATACATAATATAATTATAAACATCCTTACTAATATTATAAAAGCGAAAGTGAGTTTGTTTGTTTGTTACGTCTTCACACCTCAACCGATTTTGATGAATTTTGGTACAGAGATAGTTTGGACTTGTTTTACTTTGGAACTTTGGATTAGTTTTTTTTTAAAGAAAGATTGAGATATGAGGGAGAAAGAGGGAAGGAAAGAGAAAACTTAGCATTGCTATTACAATAAATAAGGCGCTAGGACCAAAACTACAAGTAGCCGGTACCTGCAAATCAGGAAAAGGGAACTGTGTTACTCCGAATTTAACGCGAGCGAAGCCGCGGGCAGAAGCTAGTTGTCTATAAGTGAAGAAAAAAAAGGACTTTAAATAAAGCAAAGATCCAAAGAAATAATACCATGCAATCTAGCTGTGAACTTGGCAACGAAATTGAAATGTTTTTTTCACCACTAAGCGAAAATCACTCTTAGCCCAAGAAGATAAAGATGCTATTTTCAAATAGTATACCTTTGTAAACTGTACATCAGTTGTCTGTACAATGAAATGGAAGATGCATCACATGTATTTTTAATTGTAAATGTCCCATAGCTACCGATGCTCGAATGCCGTTACATATAAGACGAACAATTTGAAATTCTATTAGATTGGATTAATCTGTCTGGTTACAACTGGATTCTGCTTTTAAAGCTGCTTGTTTAGTTTTTCTTGATTCGGCTTCAGCTGATTCAACAGCTCCTTGTATTGGATACTTGATTTGTGCCACATTGGTTTCTAGAATGGTCTTATCGCAGACATTTGCTGAAGATTTCTTTTTCTCTTTTTCTTTGTTGTAGAAATCTCTATAGGCAAATCTGTCTAGTATTGTTATTAAATCCAGCTGATTGATATTCATTATCATACTCCCATCCCTCTCATTTTTCACATTCATTGTGAAAGAAATTATTCTTTAAAGATCTTTGGTGTCAGCATTAAAGCAGCTATCTACTTCTAATGTATATTAAAGTGCTGGAAGTATATTTATTGTCCTCTTTCCAATTTCAACGGAACAAATCAAATGACAGTTGAACTTTATGCTCAGAAAACTAACTTAGAGTGCCAGAGATCGCTACGGGAATACAAAATGGAATATATTTGTGAAGTTGAAAGTAGCAAATAAAGTATTTGTGTATGATTGCCTACAAAAGTATAAGAGTGTTTTGTTCATCACATAGTGTTTTTTCTGTTAAATTAAACTTCAGGTTAGGAACATCTCAGTGATGTTAAGGCGTGATTATTTGACAGATTTCCTTCTGTGAAAGCCTCGCAAAACAGATAGGATCATCTCCTTTCACGTCGCAACGTTAGCTAACTATGAAATGTAGGTCAGCACGCCCCTGCTTACCTCTCCGAGGACCACAGCCGTGATACTTATCTAATAGAACTTTCTCCACAACCATAGCGACCTTAATAAAGGATTTATTGCCAGTATCATACATCAATACTATGACTAATTGACTCGATTCTATGTACGAATCTAACTCGGACATAAGCGTGTCAAGGGGATACGGCGTTCCTTACGCAACGTACTACATTTGTTTATTTTAAACCTTGCTGTTGAAGAAATTGGGTCTTTTATCCTCTGTACTCTCTGCGACTCGCAAAATCGAGAAGTTATGTATCGATTTATTTGGTTATTAATCGAATAAAATGTTGTAAATTGTTAGACAATTTATTTAAATAAATGAGTGTTATATGAATGAACTTTGAAAAGGAAAGTTTGTTTATTGACATTTTAGAAGCATACGTAACGTTGTTTGATTTTATGCTGCTAATTACAATTTTATAAAGCTTCCAAAAAACCAACAAAATCTGCATGATTTAATGCTCAGTTCATAAAATCAGGTAGTTTTTGTAAAAAAAATATTCACAGAACATTTCTCTTAAACTTTTTTAATTTCATCCTATTGAAAAAAAAATTGTCATGCATTCTACATAGATAAAAAAGTGTTCAATAAAATATCTCGAAAATTAAAGCGATAATTTCCCATAACCTATACAGTTTCCAATGATACAGCAAATTTGTCATCCAATGACATAGATCGATTCAATTAGCAGATATCATTATACTATTATTATAGCAGTATTTAAAAACATATTTGCGAATTAAGAATTTGACAGTCATCCTATTTAGCAGGTCTGTTCTGTTTCGATCTACCCACTTCATTGGTTAAAGGCATAAAGAAGACGTCTCCTCTGTCCTTTAAATGTCGGCCAGATTTATAGACATTTCATCCCCAACATGGGATTGATGGACATGGATGAAATGAACTTGGCCTTTATTCATGTTAAGATAGTTCAAGTTTAATGTTTAGATCGTTTGTTTGTAGAAAGAGTTATATAAATGGGAAGTTATTTGCTCTCAAAGACATCAGCTTCTAATGAGATTTGACTAAAGAAGACTAGTGTGCCCAAATGTGTCTGGTGGGTAAGCTTTGTCTATCAGGCATTTCTTCAGCAGCAATACTGAAGTCTAATAGCCCGATTGGTAATAGGGTCGTTTCACATAACTGACAAAATGTGGATGTTATCCATTTGGTACACTTTTGTTTACCACAGTGTTTAGTTGTTTACAACGTAATGTTACAATGTAAAGAACGGCTATTACTGGACACTTTTAATGCTACGGTCGATCTGAAATTGATAGTTAATTGGTTGGTTAGATAGTCAATGAAACACGAGCAGGATCTATAGATGCATCAGTTATTTTGAGCAAAATACCATTGAAACAAAATCAAAGGTTAGTCTCAGAGGTTCGAAAGAAAACAAGTAATTTTATTTTCTAAAATTCTGCAAATACAACTTAAAATATTCTAAGAACTTTCTAGATTCTATCACATATAAAACTGAATGAGTAGACTCGTAAATAATATGCCCTTGGAGTGTAAGACTTCTCGGAGGTCGATACTAGTGTAGAATTGTAAACAATTCCTTTGCATCTTGTTATTCTTAGCTAGTGTGTGATCGCGTAATTATACACAATTAACGAGAAAGATACTTTGAAGGAAACAATCAAAACGGAGATATTAAAGTTCCATCTGGTCATACCCGGAATCCATATGCAACACTCATTTTGGTTTGTTATGATGTTCCTGGAAATGAAACAAATCAATTTTACATTATCCTTATCCGACTTCATCTTAATTTTAACGAAATCTTCTTGACCCTGACAATGAATGCAATGTCATGGCCTTTGCAAACTTGATGAATAACGACATTAAGTATACTTTGAAGTCGCAAAATAATAATCTAGAAACAACTACACACTTTGAGGAATGATATATTGCAAACCCAACCAAAAATAGCACACAGCACTGAAACATTGCAAAATATATAAAAATAAAATGAGCAAAAGTATGTTATATTATTTAACAGTAGGTATATTTTAACCACGACCCTGGCAAGCGAAACTGTTCTTGCAAAATCGCAGTGGCATCGCCAAGGTTAAAGAGCAATGAAGTCTTTCTAAGTTGGAATCAGTCAAAGAATAAACAAAAGAAATATTTTTACATAAAGCAGCTGAAGATATTTTTAAAGTTGCGTTAATGCTTTTTCATTGTCACTCTCTCTCTTTTGCAATTATGATGGAGTATGAAAGTCTTTTGGTAAAATGGGATGTCTATAGCACTTAGTAACAAATGTAAATTTTGTCTGTGGGTACTGATAAGGTCATTCTTCTAGAAAATAAGCGTATGTAAGTGGACAAAACTATGAAATATATTATTTAAGCTCTTGAGGATAAATATAAAGTTGGATCGTTCGAAAATAATTATAGTCGTTTACATCTAGAACAATTAAACTTAGATATTAGACACGAAGCGATCATAGATCATTGAACTACAACGCTCACAAATGACTTAGTCAAGTTAAACACAACCTGGTACGTAGCTAAATCGAAAGAAGTCTAAAGTAATTTTAACTTGAACAGATGTTTCAAAGTCAATTGCTACCCTACTTTGACCTTACCCGTCAATAGCCGGCTCGTAAAGTCAATGTATTCTCGCTAGTTGTTTGTTCACCGTCGCTATTGTAATTTTTCCATATTTTCTCTTCACGTTTCTTCGACGGCATTAACCTTTATCCAATCTGTCTGCTTCAGATCTTGTTCACGAGTTTGATGGATTAAATTAATAAAAGTGTCTTCAGAAAAGTTTTCGCATGACGTAATTCTTAAGTCTGTTTCCCCTGCTTGAGGCTCTCTTAAAGGTCACCCAGCGGAAAATTTGAGATTCTACACGTAAAGCAATTTTAATAAAAATATGATTCTACATCGTTCGCAGAATTGATAACTTGAACTGCGTGTATTGCATTTTGAATATTTCTTATAGAATTTATAACAGAATGCGAAAGAATGTTTATTGCATAAACCGACAGCGTATTGAAATTTAGATTTCCAAATCTGAACTCAATATCACACAATATCTTCTAAGTATCCCTTTACGACACCATTGCTTAAAGTTCAATCTAACTCACAATAGAAAGTGAGAATGCCGTACATGTTCATATTTTCGATACAAAGTTCACAGTTGAGATTGCGAAATAGAAATGGCGACACGCGAAGCCTGACACGTTAAAATCCGTTCTTACAGACTCGTGTCAAAACCTCAATCACCGTGGACAATACTATAATTACGTGTAGAGAATATTTCTGCACATTCAACGATAAAAAAAGTACAGCATTTACCTGAGAACGCGGTTGCCAAACAGTACGGAGACCTACTTTTGCAGCACCTTGACCCACTGCCCCTCTACAAAATCTAATAGCTCACGCCCGCTCAAACTTTAATAATTAATGATAAATCTTTTGAACTACAGTGAAGCAGTTTCTGCTCCACTGATTGCATCTCTAACCTTGACATATCGACTTGCATCTTCATTGTTTTACCACGCTTCGTTTATCTACGTTTTCTTTCCGATCTCAATTGTCGATTAAGTAGTTTAAGTGCTTACCATCCCGCGTGTGTTGTAAACTCGGTTGTCGGGTGTTTGAAACCGGTCAATATAATGTTACTATGTTATGAAACTCGCCGTCTGCCAATTCTCAAGCTCTACAATAGTGTCTATACATTTATATACGTATAAGACCTTCGTCGAAGTACTTCGTAATCTACCGGTCTTCAAAGGATATGCGAATAGTCAACTATGTTCAAGAGCCATTAAAATAATTGCGTCCATTAAAAGAAGTGCGAGATCTAACACTTCTTCTTTAGATCGTTTTATTCCAAGATCAATTTTGCTGTCAAAGTCTTCGCTCTCCTCTTAAATTTTACAATAGGATGCAGTAATTTGATTGTTAACTTCTTCATTCCTGCACCACTTTCACTTGTAAAAAAGGTCAGCTAAATTAATTACTCCGTCGACATCGGTCTTAATTGATATTTGGCAACTTTCCTGATTCAGAACGGAATTGTTATTGTTTTAAACTCTGTAAATTAACTTGTTACATCAATATGATACTTCTGGAGTCGATCAAACTTTTAAATTGGTTGTCGTTCATTGTTTGCCAATGATAAAAGGTTTTGTTGTAGTGCGAAAGTTCAGGGTTGCAGTTATTGAACATCAATTATGTGTAATTTCTTCGGCACGTGTTGTTTGTGCGGCGTTTGAAAAGAAACGATTTGCGAAGTCTTTTGTTCCGTCCTTTGTTAGACTGATTGCTTTGAAAACTATGTATTTTGCTTTATTACGACTAGTTTCTTTATTAGATCTTTGATCTTTCTCGTTTGTTGCGTAATTGGCCTGTTGCAGTTCGCAGATGCGTTTCAAATCGCGCATCAGACGCTACCTAACAACTTAGCATCATAATGTCGGTCCTGCTAATTTTTAATAAGTAAATCCATCATCCAGTTACCAATACTATTTTTTTATTAGAACCAATACAGTTTAAAGCAATAACTACAAGTTTCGTAGCGTTTCTTGCCTTGACCCGACGCCGGCGGACGTTTACGCTTTTTCCCTTACTGAAGTGTTTGTAATCCATTGTTAGATGTTGCACGTGCACAACCTACTGTTGGTGTTCTATTTCTATAGATCTTAGCAATGGTGGCTGCCATTTTTGTTTAGAGCATTTTTGTGCAAAATCCTGGTTTGCTTAAATAGCTTCTAATGCATCGTTGGCTTTCTTTGCAAGGACCGCTTTCTATGTTAATACAACAGAAACTTGTAGTAAACATCCCATGTTCATCTGTGGGAGACTGATGCCTAAACTAAGCCCTGTGTTTTAGGACACCAAGGACTCTCCCCTACAAGGACAAATAGCGTCAAAACATTATCATTCATTGCTGTATAGCGTATAATATTATTATAACCTTAAACACCTTATCTATCTATCTATATATAAATAAATCCTCATTTTCCTCCTTGGTAACGGCATCACCGGTGAAAGGCTGGACCAATTTCGCTTATTTTTTTTTGTTGTTGTGCTGGTTAATGTCAGGAGGGGGTTCTTATGATAAAAAAATTGGTAAGTAGGGTAAGCAAGGTAGGTTGGGTAGGTAGGGTAGAAAACATGCATTGCATCGCATGTCAGGCACAGCTAGTGTCTTATGAATTGCACCAACTTCCAGTAGTCGCACTAGAGATTCGGAAACGCTCGATATAATACGAGTACAATATCGTAATGGAGCTGATACTCGATACGGTCAGGTTGCTGCGATGATTGTGTTTGCTTTTTGATATGAGCTTTCTTGTGTTTTGAAGATGCACGTTTCTTATTTATTTTATTAATAAAGCTGACCAAGCTTCTGTAAAAAATAAAATTATGGTATTGAACTTATACAGTTGCCAATTAGAAGTTAAACAACTTTTGAACATTTAAGTAATTACAATTCTAAGCTAATAATGATGTATTAGTATAAAAATAACAACAAAAAATTGTTAGGGAATGACAAAAAAAATAAATTTTAACAAAAATTAACACAAATTAGATCAAAATTAAATTATAAAGTATAAAAAAAATGGGTAGGTATTCGGTACTGGGTTTTGATTATGCATGATGCCAGATGTTGGTAATTTGTTACTAAAACTAAACTTATTCTTCTTTATCAAATCAGAAGAAAGATCTTTGAGATTATGGATCTCGATAATGTCGTTGATATTTTCTCAAGGAGAGATTTTAGTTATCGACTCAGAATAGGCTTAAGAGCCTTTCAAAAAGAGCTTACTGTCTACACAATTAATGCTGCTAGTTCAACACGGTGTCGAACCGCGTCATCTAAACCGAAACACGGCAAATGAAACCGATTCTGCATGGAAGACTGTTAGGTTAACATTAGTGCACCAGTCTTCAAAATAACAATGATGTTAAAATGGTTCATACGAATCGAAACCTCCAAAGTGATTTAACAAGTTATATTTGACACCATTTTCAACCCCAAACCTGAATTAAACTAGCGAAAACATACATTAAAATATAACGAAACTGTAACAATATGTACTATTGAGGTTACCCGATGCCCTAAATGTTAACAGACGGTTGAACCTCCAGCTATACCTAACAAAGGGTAATGGATTACGTCTACTGAAACCCAAACATATTACAATACAGTTATAACTACAACTAATACATTTCATTGTATTGTACACACGGCGGCAGGTCAACCTATCCTAAACTATTTTTTTTTATTTCCTTTTTTAAATAGTTTATTTGTCCGTTTACTTACGCTGAATAATTGGCCCAGTCATATTTTATTTTTTTGCAAAATGTCACGGTATGTAACTAAATACAATTAAGAAACATCTACTAAAAGGTAGAGCCCTGCATCTTTAACACAAGTTGTCTTGACAACTTAGCAAGGGTGCTGGTGTCGCCACATTATTGTTTAAGAGACTTTAAATTGTTTGTAATATCCTGTATTTAACGTAAAATGCTAAACTTGATGCAAATAAGTTATTATTATTTGTTGTTTTTTTAATTTTCTTCTCTAGTAAGAGTACAAAAACCCTACCCACGAGCCGGAGCCAAGTTTATAGGGGGGAGTTAAATGAAGAATGTTGATGATATTGTAGAAGAAGTAAGGAATTTTCGGGTGATGATTATTATAACCTGATCTCTCTACAACGGATCGCACACCGTAGTACAGAGATCAGGTTAAAGTGGTTTTGTTTAGGTTGATGTGCCGTCGTGTGTACATTCGTACGTGAACTCATTAGTTTAATGTTTATTTCGAATTCACTCGATAAATTGATTAGAATATTATGTTACTTATGATGGTTCTGTAAGTTATGAATATTTATTTGTATTGATTTCTGTTTCGTTGTTTATTTTAGGTTTAGGTTATGTTTTGTCTCTCTCTAAAATTTCATTCGTTAGATTCACTCTGTCACTTCAAAACAACTGGCCAAGTGCGAGTCGCACACGCGCATATATAATAAATCATTTATTTCAGAAAGCAAGATCCATAACACAGAATTGTGAAATTGTTGTTAAATATATGAAAACAGCAAAAAAATATGTTTGTTGTATAGGAGCCAACTTAAATAATAATTTTATTCTGTTTTTTACATCATCTGTAAAAAAATAGATACAGCCTGGTGACAGACAGACAGACAGCGGAGTCTTAGTAATAGGGTCCCATTTTACCCTATGGGTAACCGAAAAAATAGTCCTATCCTAAATTTTAAAACATACTTTAAAAACTTCTTAACCAAACAAATGCTTCCTGGTGAATACACCGTAAAAGTCATAAAGAGAAATTCAAATACTCCAACGCAATTAACTCCGACATTTATAAAGATCTTTCTTATGTAAAAATGTCTTGGTCTACCTCGAGTAAATGTCAAAACTCTTAGCAAGGCTTTCGCGGCAAGCCGTGACGTCACTAATGACGTGGCATGATGTCGTCGGTGCCGTATTGCGTCACTCTCACTACGTTAGAAGGTGAATGGAAGTTATGACGTAGGCCATGTTTAGGGCTCGCTCCCTCATAGGTTGTTATAAAACAGCTTTGGTAAATGTTTTTGAATCTTCAGTAATGTTAGGTATTGTGAAAGTCCTTACGTATCTGTTACTTGCCTTTGCACGCCTTAGTGGATTAACAGATTTTGATGAAAGGTAGAGTCTGTTTTTGCCCCTGCATCACCCTAAGGTTGACTGGTAGAAAATGCCCAAATCACTTTTATATTTACAATATTTGCATGAAGTATTTAAAAAAAAAAGTTTTCTCTGAGTTACGTTCCCTATAATTTCCGACATCCATGCCAGTAAAACTCCTGACTGAAGCTAGTCAAATATGTGAAGTTTCATCCCAGGAATACGCTAATAACGTTTATGAATATAGTTCCACAGTTTTCATTATAAACCTAGTACCTAGTAGAATAGCAAAACTCCAGAAATTCCGAGAGTCGTCGGTCGGGAATTCTCGAGTGCACCAACGAAAGATTTTGATGTGACTACCAGGTACTTTATAACGGCAAACAAAGTGATGAGCTGCTAATTTTAGCATGCTAAATGATTATTAAAAAAGATTTTCTCCAGTCCATTCAGTTCGTGAATAGGAATCTGTTGATTCATTGTAATCATCATTAAGATTCACTATTATCTTTCTTCTACCCTTATCCTCGGTGATATTACCCTTATGGTCTACGTAACATTTCTTCTTCTTCCACACATCCCTGGTCGCCATCTTATTAGTCTTCCATATCAACTTCACACGGTATTGCTATCGTTTTGTCTTCATTAATATTCATACTCTATACTTTCATTACCATCAGCTCTTTCATTTCTGTATTTATATTCTTCACCAAATATTCATATCCTAGCATTCCCAGCTCTTGAACTTGCCTAAGGACAATATCATTTATTTATTCAACGTTTTGACATAATAGACCTCTGGCCGCCACTGCGAACTACATGTCAGACTATATTATTACATTTGTGAATTTATTACCGCTATGCAATAAAAAGTCGGCTTGTTTATCTAGATGACTTTGTGTTCTTGTCTAGAACTATCCAGGGTTTCAGAGCGTAGTATTTAGGGTATTCTGTATCTAAATCTTATAGCATCATTTTGTTGACCTTTATCTCGGAAGCGTGTCGAGGTAGGTGTTGAAAGAAAAACAGTTTTGTTTGGTGAAGAAACTAAAATTGTATTAAAAGTATTTGCAATTTCCAACCTGCTTATCTAGAACGAACTGCACACAACAAAAAGCAGTCCAAACACACTACCCGCACTTGATACACTTTCACTTTAGAGTAATAAACACACAACAAATGCTCACATATATTAAAATTATGTACCATACATGGTTAAGAGATGCTTTACGTGCCGTATATGGCGGTCTTTAGGCACATGTTTGTCATAATCATTACCTATGTCTTAATCTGACCTTTTGATGGCAGGTTTCTTTTTTGCAAGCACATTTGGCAGAAGACGATGTATTGATCGTATTTTGTTTTTAGATCTTGTACAAATTCTGCTGTAGTTCCTCAGAAGTGGAAGAGCTCGTGGCTGTATAAACAGCCGCTGGGTTCGATCTTTAGCTTAAGCCGCGCTTGCCTATGTTGCCCTGTGAATGGGTGACCACCCATTACATACCGAGTTTCTTTCCGTGCGTCGGAATGCACGTTAAGCAGTTGATCCTAGCTGTTATTTAGTTCTTTAACAGACATAACAGATTAGTGTCCCGAAAGTCTGACAACCAGTCATCGTGTTACCCAGTACCCTATGGTACCAGATATCTATGATATCAGAAAGATGATAACATAAATCCGCTAGATCCTTACTAATATAATAAAAGCGAAAGTGAGTTTGTTTGTTTGTTACGTCTTCATGCCTAAAGGACAAAACCGATTTTGATGAATTTTGGTACAGAGATAGATAGAGCCTGGAGACGGACATAAGCAATCTCCTTTTTATTATCCTAGGCTGAAGATGTAAGTCAATGACTTAGTATTCCGACCTCGTTATACTAGATCATGCACCACACCCCCTTATGATAAATCTGTTTCAAGTTCAATTACATTTAATTGTTACTACCACGCTCATCTCCTTTGATAGTTCTAAAGTTAGCTGCTATGCTATTGGTGTCAGTCGTCTTCATCATTCTGTCCTTGTCCTGTATACGTACGGGTTCGGCGTTTTTACTTTCACTCTCCTCTTTCAGTTGTCACTGTTATAGGTGAAGCCTTTCTTTCTCCCGACTTTTAACCAGCACTGTGAACTTTCATCGTCCAGCACTGTGAACTTTCATCGTCCTGTACTAGTCCCATATTACTTGAAGACCAAGGGCAGTATGCGTTGCGGGTTGTTCGAAAGAGATACCGCGGCCCCGGAACATAAACGGCAATAGAAGGAACATGGGTGGATTTTTAGTCAGTACAAGTCTGGGCGGACCGGGGAAGTTACTTGATGATTTCCCTTCCCCAAAAAAGAATAGGGCAGGTAGATACAAGTTCCTACTCAGGTGTCCATGACCAAGGTATGAAAATGCTATGGAAATGTTTTAGTTAGACAATGGAAATGTTAAGAATCTATATCGTTCAGTATACTAACCAATACATTCACTAATCCCATCTATTATGGCCCCGGAACATAAAGGGCAACAGAAGGAACAGGTCTTAAACAGAGTCTGACACTATCATCAGTTATTTGAAGAATCCGCAAAAAACCCATCCAATAAAGCGCATTGAATTTACGCAAGATGACAAATTACATCATTATCATCATCAATCTGTCAGAACGCTGGTACTCATAACACAAGTTAGATCTTACTTTGAGTACCGGAGTTCAAAATACGCTAGTTTTAATTATATTGGTAACAACTTGTATTACAATATTACTAGTGTTATTGTTCACCTTATGCACAATAAATTATTATTATTATTTTCGTACATTTATTTATTTTTACATACACATAATTACATTTTTAAATATTTCTAAAAATCATAAAAAAAAACATTTAAAAATATAAAAATAGTAGCCCACCGGTATCGGGAACAGGGTCCAAGCTACCGGCGGTCAGGGCTCCAGAGAAAGGAACCTCCTAACAATACGAGCCGTGTCCAGGAGTACCGCTTTCTGTATCAAGCCCTTGATCCAGCTGCCTAACGAGAGCCTCCTCAGGTATTGGTCGAGGCTCTTGGCAATTAAGCCATTGGCAGATACGACTATCGGCACAATGATCGCTGAGTCCACATCCCACATGTCGACAACCTCGCGAGCCAAGTCAATATACTTAATTTGCTTATCTTTCTCGGCTTTCACGAGGTTCTCATCATGCGGGACTGTTATGTCAACAATCATTGCGCGCCGCTCTGATCGATCCACCACCACTATATCAGGCTTGTTAGCAACAATAGTCCTGTCGGTGATGATGGATCGATCCCAGTACAATGTGATATTGCCATGTTCAAGAACTGGGTCGGGCTCATACCTGTAGTACGGCACTTCCGATTCCACAAGATTGTATTTTAGAGCAAGTTGCTGATGGATAATCCTGGCTACAAGGTTGTGTCTATGCAAGTACTCTCCGTTAGCTAGACGAGAACAACCGGAGATAATGTGTCGAATTGATTCACCCGGACGGTGGCATGCCCGACATATGTCAACCGTGCCGTCCTTCACAATAAATCTCCGGTAGTTATTTGTCATCATAACTTCATCCATAATTGCACAGACAAAACCTTCAGTTTCTCCAAAGAGATCCCCGGAACGTAGCCAGGCTACGGACGCTGAATGATCTACATCGGGTCCATGTAGGGCCCGGAAAAAGCGTCCGTGAAGCTCCTTACTCTGCCATACCTCCCTGCGGTCGTTAGTGTCAAGCACTACAGGTTTGCACCAGTTCTCTTTAGCCAAGGAGAGCGGGGTGAGGCCTTTGTCCACTGCAACCACATCCCGATGCATTCCCACGTCGGTTTCTAGGAAATATTCCCTGAGACTGCATATCTCGCGATTGTGGAGAGTCTTGGCGTTTAAAAAACCTCGACCTCCACAACTCCGCGGGATATACAGTCTCATAACCGAAGAACGTGGGTGATGCATACGAAATGCCGTTAACAATGTACGGACCTTCCTATCTAGGGCGTCCAGTTCTGTTTGAGTCCATTTGAGTATGCCGAAAGAGTACATCAAAACCGGCATGACCCAACCGTTGAAAGCACGCACCTTGTTTCCACCTGATAAAAGACTATTAAATACTTTTCTCAGGCGGCCAAAGAAGCGCTCCTTCAACGATTGCTTCATGTCAGCAACATTGATACCCAACGCTTCCGACATACCCAAATACTTGTAGGTTTCGTTTGCTGAGAGGGATCTAAGGTGTATGGAATCCGAGAGTTGGGTTCCCACAGATTCCACAATTTCCCCTCGCTTTACATGCATGACCGCACATTTGTCCACACCAAATTCCATACTGATGGCACTACTAAAGGTTTCAGTTACCTTCAGTAGTTCCATCAGTTGCGAATCGTTGGGGGCAAAGAGTTTCAGGTCATCCATGTAAAGGAGGTGAGATATAACCTGACCACCTCTCCTCAATCGATAGCCCAGACCTGAACCCTCCAGCAACGTGCTTAGAGGATTCAAGGCTAAGCAGAACCAAAGTGGACTCAAACTATCGCCCTGGAATATACCTCGCTCTATCCTTATCGGCTCACTATTCCTCTGGATCTGCCGAGATCCTGGATAGCGAAGGACCGTATTCCATTGCCTCATACACGAGTTCAGGAAGGTGCGTAGAGTTGCATCAACTTTATACAATTCTAGCACCCTCATGAGCCATGTATGTGGCACGGAGTCATAGGCCTTCTTATAGTCTATCCAACATGTCGATAGATGCCTTCGGGAACGGCGAACCTGTTGGCTAATGGCCATATCAATGAGGAGCAGCTCCTTAGTACCACGGGACCCGTTCCTACATCCATTCTGAGAAGCAGACATGATAGAATTGTCATCAATGTGTTTAGAGATTTTAGCCCTCAAAATGGATGTAAGAACTTTATACATTGTAGGAAGACACGTTATTGGTCTATAGTTTTTGGGTTCCGCCGTACTACCCGATTTATGGAGCAGGTGGGTTATTCCAGTTGTCAAGAACTTGGGTAGCGATCCTGACTCTAAGGTTGTCTGGAAAAGGGTCGCCAAACGAGCGTGCGACCTTTGAATCATTTTTAACCAAAAGTTGTGCAGTCCGTCCGGCCCTGGAGATTTCCAATTTGGCAACGGACGGACCGCACAAGCTACATCTTGGGGGCTGATTGTTATTGCCCCCATTTCTGGTATTGGATCGCACGCTTGCTTGACTTCCCGAGTCCATTCACCCTCGGTATGACTGACAGGCACCGACCAAATGCTACGCCAAAACGAGCACATGGCGTCATCACCCGGTAGGTGCGTGTCAGACACACCTTGGTCCGGTCGCTCCCATGCTCTATACACCCACCTTTCATCGCTTTGGAATGTACGATTCAAAGTGTATCGTTCCACCCGCCGCTTATACCTACGAATACGGTTTGCCCATGCATACATTTTCTGCTTCAGGAAGTCGATGCGCTCTGTGATGTGGGACATGTAATCTGAAGGACTAATATCAGTCCCTGCAAATGCCCGCCTCACAAAGCGCATCACTCGAGGTCGAGTGTTACCCCCCCTGAAACAGATAAGTTTGCCAATGAGTGTTCTGACCACACCAATACGTCGCTCAATCCTGTACTGCCAGACTGGTACAGCTGGTTTCGGTCGTGTAGCTCTGTCATCAGGAAAGTTTACATGAGCTACACGACACGCCGCTACAGCCGCACAATACAGTATTGAGTGAGCATCAGTGAGGTTTTCGCAGTTGTCAAAATAGTTTGACAACTGCGAATCCAGAACAGCCACCAGCGCCCTATTTTTATTATGCATGGGCAACCGAGGCAAGCGTGGTCTAAGTTCGGGCGATATGTACCGATATTCTCGAATCGCACCCTCCAAAGCACTCCTCATTTCCTCATTGCACTGGGTACTTACATTAGTAGCCATGTCATTACTTACCTCGTCAGCGTGACTAACTAGTTGGTGGGACTGTGGTGGAACCACAGCCTGCGACGAAGAGGCAATGACCTGGCTACTCTGCATTTCAGTTCGCAAGCGATCAAGTACGGTGTCATCCAACATACGATTACGCTGGATTACCCGCACCTGATCCGATAGTCGTTGTGCCGACACGTTGACAGCTGGCTCAAGCACCTGAAACAGAGAGAGCATCCGAACCCGGTACGCAGTCAGGTTGTTTCCCCCCTCTGTAGCCCCATAATATGAGCGCATGACATTTTCGTTAATGGAACTAGTCCATCGCATGCGCTGCACACTTCCACCGGGAGCTGGGACCCTATCAGAGGCCGGTGGGCCTCGAAGTCCGAAGCCGTCCGGTGGCCGGCGTCCTCCCCGTCGACGAGCAGGTGGTGGCGTCGTGGGCGGGGAAAAATACTCGTCGCTCGAGCTCGACGCAACTGCCACGGCCGGTGTCACAGCGCTCACGATGAGGCTGGGTTCCGGCGGCGGCGAGGCGGAGCTGAGCGGCGAGTCCGGAGGTGGAAGGCGTGCAAGTCGGCGAGCCGCTAATCGTGTTATCATTTTACATTGTAATTATCCATTTTTCACATTTTTGAGAGGTGACAATGTCAACTTGCCATTGTCTGTCAGTCATTAAAGATTTTAAAATATAATTCATTTCGGCAGGGTTTCGGAAGTTTCTATTGTTGATGTTTTTAGGTTTTGCTTATTGATTTTGTTTAGGTAATTAATTTATATTTTGTTGAGGCCAAGAACACTATTTTATATTTTTTTCTTAGGAGGAACAAATCACAACGTACGCGACACTTGGGGTTGCCAGGTCTTTCATGTTATTATTATTATTAATCTGTTTGCAATGAGCTAGTTTACCGTTGTCTGATTTATTCGAGCTTCTGATTAAACTATTATTAGTCTCGATTTTCGAGTAATTCATAGTCGCATAATACAGTTGAAACTGACTATTTATACGATTGCTAATGAACACCCACGCGTGGAAGAGTTACTGTTGGCTTACGTACTCATGTAAGAGATATTGCTTTTATTTTATGGATAAACTAGCTTTTGCCCGCGGTTTCGCTCGCGTTAAATTTGGGGTAACACAGTTTCCCTTTCCTGATTTGCAGGTACCTGCTACCTGTAGTTTTTGCACTTGCGCCTTATTTATTGTAATAGCAAAGCTAAGTTTAGTTTAGTTTTTTTTCTTCCCTCTTTCTCCCTCATTAAAAAAAATAGACTATGTCCGTCTCCAGGGTCCCAACTATCTCTGTACCAAAATTCATCAAAATCGGTTTGGACATTTAGGCGTGAACACATAGCAAATAAACAAACTCACTTTCGCTTTTATCATAATTATTAAGTAAGGATTTGCATTGCATCCTTATCATGTTTTACTAACACGATACTCAGTTATTGCCCATTGGAATTTCTTTTACACTGAAAGTATACAACTCAGCATGATCTTGGATTTCTGCTGACTTGCCGACTTGAAGTCTTCTAGATGACAAAATGTGCCAAAAATCCTGTCTTGTATTTGTTAACCCTGGCTTTTTTAATTCACAGATTATGTGGCTGGTGGTGAACTGTTCACCCATCTCTACCAAAGAGAGCATTTCAACGAGAACGAAGTCAGGATATATATAGCTGAAATTATACTGGCCCTCGAGCAACTGCATAAGGTGAGCTGGTTATTCAATATCCATATCTTAAGCTTCCTGAAAGCCTGGTACACGGTGGATTAGTCGAACTGATACGGAAAAATAACTGACTGGCTGCGAACACGGGTTGGAGACATCAGTAGTATTTTTATGACGGGCCTGTTGGTCTAGTGGTTAGTGGCCCTGACCGCTGAGCCGGAGGTCGTGGGTTCGATTCCCACCCAGGACAAACTTTGTGTGATGAGCATGATTGTTTGTTCTGTGTCTGGGTGTGATTTATCTATAATATGTATGTATTTATAAATTATATAAGTATGTATATCAGTTGTCTGGTTACCATAACACAAGCTCTGCTTAGCTTGGGATCAGATAGCCGTGTGTGAGTTGTCCCAAGATATTTATTTATTATTTATTTATTTTTATCTGATTTCAAACAAGGAAGAGATTCTATGTTCGATCGTGGTTTTTTTTTAAATTTTCACCGATTATTCTGCCAACTATGGACCGATATACAAAATTATATTTTGTTCAAAATTGTATACCAAATAAAGTCAACGAAACAAATAAGAGTCACTTCCGTTACTTATTTTTCTCATTTTAGTACTTTTTTTTTCACCTTTAAAGCGTTCTTACATATTAAAAAACCATAGTGATAAAGCATAATATAACGGACCTTAGTAATAATTAAGTAATGACTTTTTGCGAAGGATAATATTGTGAGGAAAACGAGGCTAAATGACAACAAACTCGTCCTTTTCCTGCGAGGTCGTTGACTTGCAACACAAATATTATATGATCGAATCAAAAGTCGCAAATCGATTACAACGACAAACTTTCTCACAAGTCTCAAGTTATGTTTTTGTTAGCAATTTTAAAATAATATTCATACTTGTCCCATTAATCATTGATTGCAACGACTTTTTGTTGACTTAGCCAAGAAATATGCTTTAAAACACCTGGATCTTATTGGTAAAGTGGTATCGAACTGAGTCATAACAAGATACTTTGATATATGTAGGTTGTATAGGTCAAATGCTTTGTTTGACCATATATCATCTGCCTAGCCTTTTACCAACTATGTTGGGGTCGGTTTCCAGTCTAACCAAATGCACTTGAATACCAGTATTTTACATGGAGCGACTGCCTATCTGACCTCCACAACCCAGTTAGTACTGGGGAATACGATAATCCTTGGTAAGACTGGTTGTCATATTTTCGGAACACTGACTACCTGTAACGACTGTCAAAGATCTACATTGACAGCCGGGACCAACGGGTTTACGTGCTTTCCGAGGCACGGAGGAAACTCGGTATGTAACGGGTGGTCACACATCCACAGACCAACCTAGACAAGCGCGGCTTAACCTAAAGATCGACCTGAGCGGCTGCTATTATTTAGCCACGAGCTCCTCATTTGACCATATAATAACAAACTAAATATGGAATGTGAATTCGGCTATTATTGTGCCGATTGTCGTAACTGCCAATGGCCTGTTTGTTAAGAGCTTCGATGACCATCTGTCGAAGTTCTCCTTAGGCTCTAAATCAGACTTGATCCAACCGCCTGGTTGGTTGGATCAAGAACCTGATTCAGAATACAGTACTCCTCTAATAACCCGACCCGGCCCTTTTTATAGTCGATTCAATCATGACCCCCTAAGCCGAAGCTCGTACCCCACAGGGTACCTTTAGAATGCGGTCAACGAAATTCTAGCAGCTTTTAGCCCTGGCCGGGGGCCTTAAATTCATTAAGGTCACCATAGGATAGTCCGGATGAGCAGTCAAACAACTCAGGAGAGTTGAAATGCGAGTGGCTCTATCAAAAACAGTACTCCTCGATACGTGCGGTACATAACCACCGGTAGCTTGAACCTTGCTCCCAAAAAACAGCGGACCACTATTTTTACTGTTAATGTTTAAAAATGTAAATCATGTGTAGAAAAGGTAAATAAATACATAAATATAATATACCACTTATATATGGAATTTACGGACGGGCCTGTTGGTCTAGTGGTTAGTGGCCCTGACTGCTGAGCCGGAGGTCTTGGGTTCGATTCCCACCCAGAACAACCTTTGTGTGATGAGCATGATTGTTTGTTCTGTGTCTGGGTGTGATTTATCTATAATAAGTATGTATTTATAAATTATATAAGTATGTATATCAGTTGTCTGGTTACCATAACACAAGCTCTGCTTAGCTTGGGATCAGATAGCCGTGTGTGAGCTGTCCCAAGATATTTATTTATTTATTTATTTTATTTATTTATTATTTTGTTTATTTAACGTGTTTTGTAAAGTATTGTTTAGATTTACAATAAAAATAGTTCTGTTTGTGTTTTTAAACAACACTTGATACTTTGCTTATGTAAAGTTTAAACAAAGTCAAGGTCTTTCGTATTATTCGCCTTATCATCAACCCTTGATAACTAAGAAATGAGCTTCGCTGAAAAGGAAAATGACTTTCCTTCCACGCGTATCTGGTGATCTCATGTCCCTATAAATATCAATAAATAAAAAAGGCCAAAGACAGGATGGATGGATTGTGCAAGGAGTGATATGAAGGAGAAAGGAGTAAATGATGCCGTGACGTCTGATAGGGAGAATGAAAGAAGAAAACGTGTTGCGCTGACCCAAAATATAATGGGACAAGGGCAGAAAGATGATCAAAAGTCATTAATTCAAATTAGGCTGATAATCAGCACTTTTTGAACGTCACTTTACAAGAGACCGTCCCACAAAAACGCCCTGCCCTTCGCCACTTCCTAGTGTTTTAGCTGGGAAGAAGTGGCGAAACAAACTCCCCAGATGATGAATGAATGGCCTGTTGTAACTAGATATTAAAACCGAGCAAAAATCATGTGTTTAACCTTTTTTTTAGGTGGTATTCCAAAGTAAGGACTCTGTCTGTGTCCAGCGCTTTCATCCGCTGCTCAGCTCCTTAGTGTCGTTTCGTGATCTTATATGGCCTTCCTCGATAAGTGGGCTACCCAACATTAAAATATTTATTCTATTCGAGGCAGTAGTTCCTAAGTTTTTGAAGCGTACACAAACCAACTTAATATTTATATCAACTAATATTAGAAATGTGTGCGTTTTAACTCAGAAATGACTCAACCGATTTGAGAAATTCCTTCACCATTTAAAAGAAAAAATTATTGCTGAGTAACATAGGCTATATAACATCACGCTACTACCCACGGGAGCGGGGTAGTAACCAAAGTTGCATAGGACATATATATATATATAAATTTAACACATGCACTTTCTCCACCAGCTCGGCATCATCTACCGTGACATCAAGCTGGAGAACATCCTCCTGGATGCGGAAGGCCACATCGTGTTGACAGACTTCGGTCTGTCGAAGGAGTTCTGCGGCGGAGAGAGCAGGGCTTACTCCTTCTGCGGTACCATCGAGTACATGGCGCCTGAGGTCGTCAGGAGCGGCAGTCAGGGGCATGATATTGTAAGTACCCACACCACCTTTATATTTCCAAAAGTTTCTTCTGAGACCTTTTGGGGACATCGGTATTTATTATCCAGTGGCTTTCTTTGTAATTTCTGTCTTGGGAGTCCAGGGCAACAAAACCAGCCAAGAGCTTGTCGAGACTCGTGCGCCAAGGGTTCCGTACAAACTTGCGACATAAACGGCCATTATTTTGACTTTTGAGGGTTGATTTTACAGCACGAAGGGACGACAGAGACACATACATATGACAGAGTATACATATGGTTTTACATTATTTATTTGGATTTCTAATAGAGAATACACAAAATACATGATTACAAATATGAACTGATTACTGTGCTCCTCCAATTACAGGAAACCACAGCATTCATTTAATAACTAGCTACAAAAAAGTTTTAAATTTCAACTTGATACCTCCACGAATTCCCGAGATAAAGGGTCTGGTGGACAGACAGACAGGCCGAAAATAAAGCGATCCAATAACAGTGAGATTTATTTGTATGGAAGGACTAGGCTCTCATAAAATCAAGCATCAAACCCAGTTGAGTTAATGCTACTCCACGGGCATAATCAACTTAGTTGGTGGGGATAACTGGGACATCAGTTACGTAACACTTAGACCGTATTCTATATAGTAATGTGACACATTCACGTAGACTTTGTTTTGTTAAAATCTTTACATCCTACTAATATTATAAATGCGACTATTTGTGAGTTGAAGGAAGTGTCGGACTTTTTCCTTAACTCTCTGGTTGTTCCCGGGCCGCGGTATCTCTTTCGAACAACCCGCAATCCCGGCAACATTCTGTCCTTTAGACCTGTTTTCCCTCTTTATCATACCAACTCGAGAAGTCTCCAAAACCCACTACATCGAAGGTATTATACAAATAAGGGTATCGATACATTTACCTGAAGTCTTTAACAAAGACATGCAATAATAAGGGCATAGAATTGCACAAGCGCTTTGCAAGTATTGACAAACCAATGCAGATATGGATTCGTGACTGTGACTCATCCGTTCGTCTGGTCCAGGCGTTATAAAGTTTATTAAGACTGGCTTTGCGTATAGGTATATTTATTGAGATACTAGCTTGCTGCGTGATGGTCTAAAAAAAGGATCCTATGTGTTATTCCAGACTATAATCTACCTCTGTGCTAAATTTCATTCAGATCCGTTCAGCCGTTTTGACGTGAAAGAGTAACAAACATCCATACACCCATCCTCACGAACTTACATTTATAATAGGTAGGTATTTAGTCTAAATCTTTCTGTGGATTAAAAGGTTGATGTTGTGAAGTCTAGTTTTAGTATGAAATCCAGTCTGCGAGAGGTGCCGTATTAGTCGGTTCTGACTGGGTTTTGAAAGCAAGATGGAAGTAGTTTATAACTAGCTGTCGTCTCCAAAGCGGTAGGGAAAAGGCTAGGCAGATGATGATGGTTTGAAGACCAGTTATATTGGTAAAGGATGGGCGTTGATGTCAGCAAAGCATAGGGGCCTGCCAGGGCCACCGCCTGCCGGGGTTTTTCATCCGCATTTTTTTGGATTTTCCATCCGCAAAAAAAAGGTGGGCGTTTTGGAGGACCATGAGGGACTGTGTAATTGACGTTCAACAACGAGTCTATGCTAACAATATTATAAAGAGGAAAGATTTATTTGTTTGTATCGATTAGACTCCAAAACTACTGAACGGATTTTAACTATTTTTTTACTATACAACTTCACGCAGTAGCGTGGGTAGTAACCCACGGGAGCTAGACAGCAACTAAATTCGCGGGTAAAACCGCGCAAGACACCTAGTAATTTATATGAAGTGACTGGTTTTCTGACCCCCGTAACCCATTTAGAAAATCAACAGGTTATTTGGAAGATTATAGGAGTATTGCAATGTTTTATTAATCCTTGCAGTCAGTTTGATATTGATCAGTCAATTATGTGGTAAAATATTGTGAAATTGTGCTTATTATGTAGATGTTGTGAAATATCCTGAAATATTTTTCTTTGTTTTGTGACCAAATGGTTAGCTATTATCGGTATCTTATCTATGTATGTAAATAAAATATTGATTACTGTGTCGTGGTGGCCTGGAGTTTAATGCCTCGTCACCTGCTCGAGGTCGTGGGTTCAAATCCGGGCAAGTTTCAATGCGACTTTTACAATACATATAGTTTAAAGTTTCTCTTGGACAAGGAACTCTGATATCGATAAAGGAAAATATCGTCAGGAAACCTGGACTTATTCTTACTATATTATAAAAGCGATAGTGAGTTGGTTTATTTGTTACGTCTTCACTCCTAAATGGCCAAAATGATTTTGATGAATGATGTAGAGTTAGTTGGGACCCTGGATACTGTTATAGATATAGGCTCTTTCTTTAAAAAAAAGTGAGTAAAGGGGGATGAAAAGGGGAGAGATAATACTTTTTTTCGATCATCACACGGGTTAAAGTTAGCGTTAAGCCAAAGTAACTATGCCACGTGGACGAAGTCGCAGGCGTAAAAAAATTCTTGAAATCGCCAACCCGTCTTTTAAGCGTGTTGATCAATACTCGTGTCTTCTCTATATATTACAGACAGACAGACGGACAACAAAGTGAACAAAAAGCGGAACAACGGGATTAAAATGATTCCGTTTTTTCCTTATGAGGGAACGGACCCCCAAAAAACATGTGATGGTACATTATGATATCATCAACTAATACACAGCAAAAATAAATCAATTAATCAGCTCATTCCGATTACAATCACAATTTTCGCAGCCAATAACTTCCTTTGTCAACAATAAATTCGAATCAGCTGATGATCTTACAACGAAAACGAATAGACGGTAGAAAGTATACAACGCTGACACATTCTTCATATCACCTGTCTAAATAACACACGGTATTCTTACCTTTATGTGTTAGCTATAGAGTTGGGTTTGCCGTGCACACATTGAATCAAAAGATTGTTTATCGTGCAGATGGGTACGTGTGAATTGCTTGATTGCTTGCAATTATGTGTTTCTTTCACGGTTGGGGTGTTGTGTACTGTTTTGGTGTTAACTGTTGTTAATAGAACTAAATATTGTTGAAAAGAATTGGGGCTAATTTTTGAAAAAAATTTGGCTGACGAATTAGCAGCGATTTTGAAAATATAAAGGGACTAGCTTCCGCCCGCGAATTCGTCCGCGTGGCATAGTTACTTTGGGCTAACGCTAACTTTAACCCACGTGATGATCGAAAAAATTGATCTTT
Organism: Ochropleura leucogaster; assembly: GCA_958449745.1. Taxonomy (NCBI): domain Eukaryota; kingdom Metazoa; phylum Arthropoda; class Insecta; order Lepidoptera; family Noctuidae; genus Ochropleura; species Ochropleura leucogaster. The sequence goes on from OY288226.1 coordinate 9,671,718, forward strand.
CTCTCCCCTTTTCTTCCCTCTTTCTCCCCCATTTACCATTTAAAAATGTCCGTCTCCAGGGTCCCAACTATCTCTGTATCAAAATTCATCAAAATTGGTTTGGCCATTTAGGCGTGAAGACGTAATAAATAAACAAACAAACTGACTTTCGCTTTTATTAGTACGGATTAAGATAAAATTTAATTTGGGATCGAGACGGTTAATATTTTGGATAATTTTTTCGATCACGACTTAAAAACGACGAAAAAGTCAAAGTTCCCGTGGTATGATTAAATAAAAAATCTAGTGTTTACCGCGGGGCGCAGCTAGTAAGGAATATAACAAGATATTATGGTTAGAGTAAATGTCCTGAAATAGCAAGAAATAAACTTGGGTACTCTCAGTTCAAGTAATGGTTGTCTATGGTCAGGTTTTTGACTGCAATGATCTCTTATCTAGCAGTTATCAAAGTTTTATTTCAATTTACAAGATGTTTAATATCAATTTGATGATATCAAGGTATAAAGTTGCCCTTGATGATAAAACACGTGTTTCGAATATTTTTTTGATAAAGTAGGACCAATTTGTAACGAGGACATTTCCTAGTAGCTTCTCAACCAAGCCCTCTTAAAAACTCGGTCATTGAAGAAATGTGAAACTTGGCAACCCCTATTTGAGAGCCCTATCGTCTACAAACACTAGTAACCCACTTCCAAAGCTGACTTACTTGCCAGTATTGTAATGTTGTAATACCTCTGTGCTAGTTTCTTGGTGCCTAGTCGTCTAACTGGGAAATATAATGACTTATCTGAAACCAATTTTTTTAGAAATACGAACTTTTTTAACCTCTTTTCGACCCAAACAATGACTCGCAAACTGGCTAAACATAGATATTTTAAGAATACAATAAAGCCTTTATAAGACATAACTTAAAACAGGTACTCAAATATTTCGCACGATAGAAACCTGAACGCCTCACCTATCCTTGTCTAACTTGTTATAATTTCGAATCTTTTGTCTCCTTTCCGCTCAGACCGTGACCTACATGGTCGTTGCGATGTTGCGCTAATTCGGGTACTGTCGCCGAGTACATATTGCTAATAAAAAAAGGCTATAGCTGTTACCCGCAACGCAATTCCATCATTTCACCACCACACACACACATTTACCACGCTGGTATAGGCCTCTTTTTGTTTGTCATACATCTCGGTCCTGTGGATCCCAAGTCTTTACCGCGACTTTAAAGATATCGTTAACCCAACGCGCTTTTGCATGGCGCTAATTGCATTGGCTCAGCCTTGGTTAACATTCGTTCGTTTGAAAATAAAGAACCAATTGTTTCCCTAATTATTCCCGGATGTATCCGAGGAGATGTTACTTAATGGTACATCTGACGAAGCCCTGACACTCAGCTTCTATACCTACCCTTTGTTTTTTTGTTTGCGGATCGGAAACCATCAAATAACTTGCTCTGCTCTGGGCGGAGTGTCAGACTATTATTGACTACAACCCACCCATGTTCCTTCTTTTGCCCGTTATGCTGCTTCAGCGCGGTATCTCTTTCGAACAACCCGTAACCCCGTCTATACCACCTTGCCGACTAGACAGTCATTCTATGAATACAAATCATTTCTTTATTTTTTGCGCTTGCGTTCCAGGGCCGAGCTATCTCTTCCAAACAAGCTGCAGTGGTGGTACCCGTATACAAACGATAAAGCTTGCCTAGTTTCTATAACTCAGTCCTCACACAGACATACAATCGATTTGTCAAAACTATCGGTAATTTTGACCTCTACACACTCTTCAGGAATATTATAGTGACATAACATTACTCCTGTGCATTTGTGCAGCATCCCTGTGCACTCGCCTGACGCCAATTCTTATTTAGTTGTTCTACAAACATGAACCATTCTCACAGTTAATAGGTTCAGTATCCTTTCGATTCGGTTCGAATGAATGTACTTTACTATCTTTCGAATTTAACACCTCCATCTTATGTAGTAATGGCTGTGCGTTGTATTTTAGTTCCAATACTGTTTTTTTTTTGGCAAATTCGTTCAAATATATAAGTGCTTATGTGTTGTGAAAGGTTTCTGTGAATGTCGAAGGGAGATGAGTAAACTTTCACTGCTTTAAAAGCGTAATGGTAATGGCTTGGTCGTTTTGTCCGGAAATAATACTTATCTACTACCTGTATGGCATGCTTTTCTATGTGTAATAAACCATGGTGCTTTTCTATGCAATAGTAATCTTCTTACTCACTAGAAATAGGTACGTAATTTTGTAGATTACCGCTTCAGATATGAGTTGTCAGTCTTCTTCTTAGTCACCCTAAAATTTGGCGACGATTTCGGCGCTTTCTGTAGCGTCAATTATTTTCTTGGTAATGTCAGGTGCTTGGCAAGACCTAGGTTTTGGGATTTCCTGGCCATTAATGAACCGTATTTTAATGGACTTGAGGATTCTTACATTCATCATGTTTCTTCTAGTTGGCTTCAACCGTGCTTTATTCAGATCTTATAATATTAATCTATACTATATACTATAATATTATAAAGCTGAAGAGTTTGTTTGTTTGTTTGTTTGAACGCGCTAATCTCAGGGACTACTGGTTGGAATTGGAAAATACTTTTAGTGTTGGATAGTCCATTTCTTGAGGAAGGCTATAGGCTATATAACATCACGCTACGACCAACAGGTGCTGAGCAGCGTGGGTGAAACCGCGTGGAACAGCTAGTATCTAATACAACTGTTTAAACTGTAACTTAGCCCCAATTTCCAAGTCTTAAAATAACTTAAGGCAAACATTTTGTTGCAATAATATTGTCTGTAGTCACGAGGGATTTGTATTATTAGCTTCGTTTTGTTTACACCTGAAAATAATTTTGGCACACGAAAAATCGAACATGTTAAAATTATATTAATATTTTTATTACTGTATACTGTGCAGCGTAGTAAATAAACATTTGAATATAGTTTTTATCCGTATGTGGATTAGCTTGAAGTAGGTCATAAGTTCATAACAGACTGAAATATAATACCTAAGATCTTGATTTATACATGGAATTTTAGGAATACATAAACAGCCCGGGGCCAGGACTTAAGCCTGGTTGATAACAATAGGGCTATCCCCAATAACGTAGCATCTAAACATAAGTGGCGAAATGTGGGCGCACTATGGTACAGTCAGCATCAAAAGTTGATGACCACATTTATCTCCTATTGGTCGACTGATGCGCCACGACGGAGTGTTGCTTTCTTTAAATAATGAATGAATTTAGCGGTAATGTTTTCAGATCCACACTATTCTATTTATCTTTTATTATTATTACTTATTTACATCACAATTATATCGTTATTTCACACTTATATTATTATTATTTTATCACTGAGTACCTACTTATTTATTTGTACTTGTTGCCATCGTCCGTGTGTCACTGCGGGTGCCAACTGAAAACCAGCGTTGGGTGTCTGACGCCTAGCATATGCTGAGTTGGTAACCCTTTCGTTATGGGCACGCTCAGCGCAACCTTGTCCATGTTTTTCTGTGCACCTTTTTTTTTATTTTTCTTTTGCTGCTGTGTTGTGTCTGTTTCGAATAAATATTTTTCTATTCTATTCTATTCTATTTAGATTTTCAAAATCACTGTACACCATAATACACCTAAATCTATCAACATGACAAGCACCAGAAATGAATGATTATTATAAAAGGGCATAAGTAGGTGACCACCACTTTTCAAAAGTCACTAAACAAAGTTATAGTATAAAAGGCATAACATTCTTCGTCTCTAAAGTCTCTGAACAAATTTTTGACAAAAATAGCATACCATCGTGTATCTCTAAAGTCCCTGAACAAAATATAATATAATAATTTTGAATTTTATGTGTGTGTATTTCGGTACGTATATGTGTTTGGTATATAAATTAAGTAAACACATCATGCAAATGTAAATCACCGTCCTTTTACTTATTATCAAAAAAATTAAATGGCTCGATAAATCAATACAGTTAATATATTTTTTTCTTTAATTAAGAGAAAACACCTGCACTGGTGACAGCTATCAATCCTATTTCAAACTCGACGTAATACCAAAATGAATATTAAAATAGCATTTTATTTTGGGATGTTTGGAAACTTCCGTGTCCGGTGAGGACCTGCGTCAGGCGGTAGGTGAGGACGCCATGGCGCCTCTCCAGCCACTCAAAAGAGGGGGACTTACCACCACTATTGTGGCGTGCCCTGCACGGGGTTGCGACAGTCGCTCCCCCCATGCCACCATGAGATCGCACCGGAGATCTGTCCGCTGGGCGGCAATTTGCCGCGGCAGCATAGATTATTAAATGGCATTATAATGACTGTTTATTTGTCAGTAAAGCGCAATTGATAACTGACACCATATTTTTCTGTCGTCTTTTGTTTTTAAACCAAAAAAAGAAAAAGTGGCGTTTAGATGCCTGCCATGCTTTTTTATGCATTTTCACTCGGTCCAAGTAGGTTGGTAAAAAGATCTATCCATACAACTTTTTTTACATGATTTAGTTTGGATAGGACAAGATTGGTTTTAAAACTCTGAAGATAGTAACGCGCACATTTTTAGTTTGCAGTTCAGCTACTTTTGATAGCATTAGTATAAGTTTACACGCTACGTATCCGAAACAAAGTACTGTTCAGTAACTTTTGTTCTTTATGAAGTTAAGTTATTTTTGGACGTGGACGTTGCCGTGATTGCACTAGAAAACAAAACCGGCCAAGAGCGTGTCGGGCCACGCTCAGTGTAGGGTTCCGTAGTTTTGGTGCTAATTTTGGATTGCGAGAACCGATTTCAATAATTCTTTTTTATTTTGAAAAAAGATACGTTCAGGATAATAAAATATGTAAACGAAGTTAAAAAAATGCTTGCATAAACGATTATACTACAAACTTAGTCCACAAATTATTTTGTACAACTTTTTTTTTTGTACAAAAACTGTTATGCCAATCAAGTTCAAAATAATTTTCATAGAAAGTCCTTATAAAGTTCTACTTTTCAGATTTTTTTCATATTTTCTAAACTTATGGTTCAAAAGTTAGAGGGGGGGGACACATTGTTTTTTACTTTTGGAGCGATTATTTCCGAAATTATTGACATTATCAAAAAATGATTTTAGTAAACCCCTATTCATTTTTAAATACCTTTCCAACAATATATCACACATTAGGGTTGAAATTTAAAAAAAAATCACTTCCCACTTCACATATAGGGTGGCTACCCTAATAAAACATATTTTTCCAATTTTTATTTTACCACTTTGTCGGCGTGATTGATATACATATTGGTACCAAATTTCAGCTTTCTAGTGCTAACGGTTACAGAGATTAAGCGAGGACGGACGGACGGACAGACAGACATGGCGAAACTATAAGGGTTCCTAGTTGACTACGGAACCCTAAAAACAAGTATTTTATATTGTTCAGTGACTTTTGTAAAACTGAATGTTAAGATGTTTTTGGATATTATAACGATCGGCAATTTTTGACAAAATGGTGTTCAGTGACCTTTGACGAGTAGTGTTCAGTTAATTTTGAACTTTAATGATGTTCATTCAATACTGGCGCTCTATCTTGTTGAGCGATTTATGGGTGATATATTGCACAGTGATTTTGATTATCTAAATGTGGTCATCGACTTTTGATGCTGACTGTACACCACTGCCTAACTTTTCATTGTTAACAAGCGTAATGATATGAGTGGATGAACAGAACATTTTCAAGATAACCATTCATTTCACTCTGTATTCATAGTAAGATAGTCTTGAGATCAGAATGGTCTTGAATTCACAGACACACCTTGTTGAGCCAACGTAAAATTGAATTTGTATCATGAATTGCTCAGGTCTGGTTTTGGAACTATGCCCGAGCTTGTTGAACAAACCTTATACTATCGAGATTGATATAAGAAAGGTGACAAAGAAAGAAATAACTATGACTCACTGGGACCTCTAGCCCTATGACCGTAGACGTTTTAAGATTACCAAAAATAAATTATGAATTACTGCTACTATTCTATAAAAAATAAATAAATACACACAAACAAACAAAGGTCAGTGTAGTAAAAACCCAATGAATTCATCATAACAAGGAAGAGAGCCGTCTAGAAACTTCGTCCTCGCTTTCAATGTCGTGTCGGGTAAAAATGTTCTATAAAGTGTGAGGAGTGATGGTTTAATGGAATATGATGGTAGACTGATAGGTTACGTTGGGTTGGAGTCGGTTAGAGTAGTATAAGATGATGGAGGTGAAGGTAAAACCTTCGTTGAACAGGCAACTGAAGTCAATTTCGAATTTGAAGAAAGGAAAGTACCTCTTGAGGCTACACTTACTAAAGATGAAGGACAGGCATTGGAATTTGGGAATACACTATGGACAATAGTACTTAATATAATAAAAGCATCTCTTTAGTCACAGCTGTTAGACAACTAATATATGTACTGTGAAGGGGAGACTATTTAAAAGGAATATGATGGTGTAATGATGGGGTGGGTAAGGCTGGAGAAGTTTTAGTTAGAGTAAATGTACCTGTAGCTGGAGGTAAAAGTTTTGTTGAAGCGAATGAAGCTGAAGTCCATGATCTTAACGTGAACGAAATGTAAGCTCTTGTAGACACTAAAGATGCTATAGACACAAAAAGACAGCTATTGAATTTGGTATCTATACTTACTTATATTCTTAAGCTGAAGAATCAGTTTGGTTGAATGCGCGAAGAAGGTTATGGGCTATGTAACATAACGCTTCGACCCTTTGGAGACGTGTGGGAGAACAGCTTGCCTGTATTGCCATTGTAGAAGACATTCAGCATTAAACACAATACAATGACTACTGTAATGACTTCGAAAGACTCAAACATTAACCACTGTTTGTTTTCTTGTATTGCTGAGTCAAGAGAATTAAAAGCAATTAATTCGTTAAAACAAACAGCTGTTTCAATTAAAACTCTAGCACTTACATTTCTTTGAAATAACATCGTATAAACACTGTATTTTTAAGCTTACACTGAAACTCAACTAAAAACCTTGACCGTGAAGTTGGAACTAGAAAATTCTACAGGGATTCAGAGTAATTTATATTTTAACTAGAAAATGAAATTCACTTGCTGGCTGGAGTTCTGTTGGAGCAATAGAAAGTTTAATGAAAATTACATTGTTTCATCGTATTATTATGTTAATAGGACCTTCGTTCATAATAGACATGGTTTCTTTTACGTCAATAACGATCTCCATATTTTTGGTCTACTACATTATAGTTACAAAATCACCTCATGTACCCAATTTATCATCTATTAGTCCTTTATCGGGAATATCAAAAGGTTTATCTAAACAAGTACATAAAAAAGCGATCAAAATTGCCGGACATAACTGACCTATTTATTATTTACTTGTTAATCTATTTAGTTATCGCGCATATTGATAAAAATAACATATTTCAAAATTAGTTAGGAAAGCGTTTACCTCGTTTGGTTTAAAAGCAAAATTGTAAAGATCTAACGGATATTTAATAGGGGCAAAGGAAATTTAACATTATCCTCCTTCCAGGCTTTTGCGAAATGTTTATCGCCTTCAACCGTTTTCTTAATTTATTCAAAAAAAATTGCAATATCATGATCTTCTTCACGGGTCTTGTTATATTCTAAAGGAATTTTATTAGACATAGAATCTCTTTCTTTTTCATTATACAGTATAGGAATTGTGACCACGTATATGGTACATCATTTTGAACATGGAAACTTCGTCCAAAGTTCCAAATTCCACTTTAATTAGAAACGGCAGATATTTTTAAAATTACCGTTGAACAAATTCCATGGTTCTGAAAGATATGGATTCGTGGCGACCGTTTGTGTATTCTTGTTTCTTCCACCTTGAAAATGCCTGCTTTGCTGAGCTAAATTCTGTCCCTATTCTAACACGTCAATGCAATAACTTAATGTAGACTCTTTGACTTCCTGCATTGATATTATAACAATAATATAACCATATACTCTACGCAGTTCGATCACAAAGCGATATATGAACTAATTACAATCTTCAAGTATATCATTACACAATAACATTGTGAGTTAGTCACCAAGGCTGCTTGCGCAGCCTATGGGAAACTATTCTATGCACTGACTGTTAGAACTAATTTATACTTGTGTATCATGGTATTATGCTTAAACCAACAGTACTTTTGTTCGTATAGATATGACGTAAATAAAAGGGGTACCAGAAAATTACCTTGTAAAATCCTGGTATTTTATTAAGGCAGATGATGATGATGTGACCGATAATTCCAATAATCAGGTATTCCAAAGACCGTGGTTGGTGTTACTAACCACGTGACCGGAATCAATCTTACATTACACACGAGAAAATTACTAGGGAAACAGATATCGTAAGATTACACTAGCTGTCGATAAAACATACCGCTTGGTAACACAAGTGAAATTTCCATCATCTTATTTCAGTATTATCTCATATCTTTCTCACTTACACAAAATGATAAGCAAAAATCAGCAAAGATAATCCGATCTTGGCGACAGATAATCTCGAAACGTGTACTTAAATGGCGCAGTACAATGCTTTGTTATTGTAAAGACGAAGTACTTATTTTTTTTCTGCGATAGTCCTAAGAAGGCACGCATGACAAATACAGAAGGCATGCGATTCAACCGTAAGGAAACGTCATTGACCGATCCTACGATGTTGATGCTAACATAGTTAGAAATAATACACCACGACCTATTGTCACCGATATAGAGATCAAAATCGATCGATTTCAAGTTAGTCAGCATATAAAAAACGGTGTCGAACAGAAGGTAACAATGCCGAAATGTAACTAACAATTGAAATTGAACCCTATTGTTTTGTTGACTAAGTCCAATGGTGATAAAATAATGATTTGGCTCGTGATAAAAATGCAATTAATAATACTTATCAATCTTTTGTTGGGGTAAATTAGTTTATTATATCCAAATATAAAAAGGGAATTAACTTAAGTATCTGCGAGTGACTTGATGCATATTTAAACTTGATAAAAATCCATCGAAACGAATCCACGCTTCGTCTTCACAACTTTTCATAAAATGGAAAACATAGAACCACTTGTACATTATCTTCACGTTTTCTTATGAGGGTGGAAATAACCCTCTACCCCATGGGGAATCATGTTTACCTAACAGTAAAATTCCATGTTGAATAGAATCTAAAGAAGATAAAGAAAATTTCATATTATATTTCGTACAAGCAACAAATAAGTTTTAGAAAATGTTTATGAAGAGACTAACGGTAAAGTTGAGAGGAATTTGGCGCTAGTGCCACGCCCACCAAGTGATTTGCGATAGCCAATCTAACAAAGAAAGCTTATCCAAAACGAAAAAGAATCGTTATTGAATCAGCTAATACAATATTTAGAAAACTAAATTTCCAATACAATTTGGAGACAAAGAACCTTTTTAGGGAATCTGTGGAGAAAATTTAAGTATTTTTATTGGAGAGTCGGTAAATTACATCTACAACTCTCCCAACCAAAGTTGTGAACAATATCAAGAAGATGATGACCTTGTGTTTTCAATATAATCTTGCATAAACAAATAGCCCATGCATTGAATAAAATAAACATTCTGGAATCTTCTGCAATAAATAGTGCTAGAATCGTCACAAACAATTTAAAGTGTATAGTTAAGTATAATTCTAGCCACATAGATATAGATTTTGACTGGGTTAACTTCAATTAGACCAAAGAGCTTGTATATTAGTTTCAGAAACACTAGAACAAATATAAATAGCCATTAAACTACCATCAATGAGCCTCCAGTCGCTACACCTTACGAGTACCCACGTAAATTTTCAAGTTTATTAATGTGTCACCTTCGGGACTCTTGCGCACGTTAAAATAGAGCGGGACGCTATTATTAGCGCATAACTGTGTGAAAGAGACGGACGTATGTATTATCGGTGTCTGCAGGAATGGCATGTAGCTGATTGTTTTCTATTTATCTTTGTTATTGATGTCTGGCTGAATGTACTGGATTACGGCGGTCGTGGAATACGTATGGCCTATTTTCATTGAAAATATTTTAATGTTCATCGATAGAATTAAAAATAACGGTTAAGTCGAGGTTAGTTCTATTAAAAGAATTCTCGTTATCTAATTGTAATTTTCACAAGAAATCGCCTTCTATTGCATCTTCCTATTTTATCAAATTAATCTTCAAATACATAAACAAAGCATATAACCTTTAACTGTTCTAATATTTCATTTTAATTTCCGTCATCTAAAAGAGATTGCAATGTTGCCAAGTCAAAGACCTCCAGAAACAGGAAAATAGCGACAGTTAGTTCGGATATCTCCACGAATTCCGGAATTTGAAGTCAAGTCGAAGGCTTTCTCAAATCCGTTACGTAATTCAAGTTAACTCGGTATAATAGCTTCCTTGCTGCAATTAATTGTTTTACATTCTACTTGCTTGAGTAATTAAACTTTTGGAAAGTGAAGGGCTTTCTTTAAACAGTTAAACTTAAACGGATATTATTAAAGACAGTAATCAGGTAGGAAAAAGAGCGAAATTGCTTTAAAACTACCAGACTACGCCAATCCATAAAAAGAAACGTTGAATACTGAAGAAAATAAACGATAGAACACACTATTTATTTAAACTCTCACGAAAATCAGGAGAAATATGTTCCACATTCCTCAAAATTCATCTTGTGAGAAAGACTAAGAGAAATGCGAACAGTAAATCAATCAAAATATTCATGCGTCCTTGTTTCCATCGTAAGGTTATTTTTACTCTGTATCTGCATACTTTATTTGCATGGTCTAAATTCGTCTTAAGTTATGTCCATATGATTTACTAAGACCTTGATTATATGATAATGTTTGGTTCCGTTAAGGCTGGTTGGTTACGTTTTGATTCGATATGAGAATGAAAATGGGATTGTCCTGTATAACTTGATTAATTTCATCCTTTATTAAATATCTTCGCGTGTTTATGGGCCCCAGGATTGATTTCATCTCTCCGTTCATATGGCAAAATTACAGAATGTAGGAAAACATATTTTTTCACACCTAGTTATCATATCACGTACTACCAGATCTTTTATTTTCGTCTTCTATCGACGACAGCAATTTCCCTTTCTACCTATATTCCTCTCCTACCTTGATGTCCTCTAGATAAATATTATCTGATCTAAAGTTCCCGATAACCCACACAAAGAACAAACCTTTATTGATGGTTTTCATAACAACAACCCACTTCAAAATCATAGCTCACCTCATTACCATGCAATTGCACAACATTTCACTTACAACATGATTCACAATTTCCAATTAGTGTAATCATTGGCCATCTCGTAATTTATAAGTAAACAGGACGAAACAATGGTGATTATCTAGACTTTACTTCATTTAATATTTGTAGGGAAAAGAAATTTAATCAATTTCAAAAGGAAATCCCCATCTTCTTTCTCCTTTTTTGGTCTATCTTAAATGACTGGTGACCTTTGAAGGTTGACCTTTAACTCCGAATTGTTCTCCATCTCCTTTACGAAGCGGAACTTCTCAGCAGCACCTTAATTCACCACGCAATCATAAAATAAGGCGTAGAATTAAATCTGAATAGCAAAGACGAATATGTACTTAGCAAAAATAATAAGTAATTTAAATAATATAGAAGAAAGTATGTCACTGATGTTTGATAGAGTTGATTAGATAGAAGAAACACCCTCTAATGATAGGCCTACATCTCTCAAATCAAATTCAAAAGGCAGAAAAGCAATTCATTTTCATATATTCCTGAAGAGATTTTTTGCTGAATGAAATCATTTATTTATATTTGTTGTTGAATCAACGGTTTTCGGTACGCAACCTAAATATTTGATTCGGGGCAAGCTATTAGTCATACCAAATTATAATATTTGTTATGGCACATTACTAATGCTATAATTTGGACTATCGCTCTATTCGATCAACAGTTATACGTTACTTGACCTAAATTCTACATTAATCCGAATACAACGTAGACTTAATTTACTTAAATGTACCCAAGATCATGATCCGTCCGAATCAGATCATATTTTAACGCCAAAAGGCATTACGGCAAGTTATCTTAAATAACCTCACATCGTTTAAAAGTACATTCGAAAGGAATAATGCAACTCATTAAATAAACAGAAAAAGAAAACATGACGCAGATAAGCCGGGTATCATGTGAAATGTGCCACCAAAACCGGCGCGAGCGCAATGTTCAAAATGGCTGCCGCTGTATGTAGGTCACGGCAATCGGTGCCTCGGTGGCTGCTCTTACGAATTTTTTAAACCCGAAACTAATTTGACTTAACTTTGCAATGTTTTACTTAGTTTTGTGTTCACTATTTTATAAGCCAACATGATTAATATTTGTTGTTGCTTTAAGTGTTGAAAATTCTTCGTCAAGGACGAAAATAACGGTGGTTTCGACTAAAATTATTCATAAAATTAACAAACAATTTGAGGTCTTCTCAGAAACATTGGTGGAAAAACTGCTATATAGAGTTAGCCAGTCACCGTTTATCGTAATTATAGTTTCAATGTCACATCCTTGTACAAAAACGCGGCCTTGACTTTAAGATAAAAATATAAAAACATAACGGAGCATTTGAAATGTATCTAGGCAGAATATTTAAGAATAATAACTTTGTGTTTGAAAAGGACAAATGATGTAATGTAATCGGAGAAATGTGGAAAGTAACGGCTTTAACATATTTTGTGCTAGAAACGAGTTTTAATGAGTACAAAAGAATGCAGGATTTCTTGAGAGCACCACCATTCAGCCATATACCATGTAGGACATGATTGCTAGCTGACATGTGAAAATAAATCAATGGAATCTTAAATTTACCTTGTGATAAATGAAATTGTATAAAATCTGGTTCTTCCAGCCTGACAGACAGATGTGTTACTGGGGAGTTTGTTCCGGCACTTCTTCTTCCCAGCTAAAACACTAGGAAGTGGCGAAGGGTGGGCATTTTGGAGGATTGTAATTTGACGTTCAAAAAGTGCTTACACTTAATACGCTTACATCAATGGGTCGAACCATCTGTCTCTTTGATCGTGATCTACAACTACCGTGAATACAACTAGTGCCAAGAATATTCGAAATTGAAATATGAATGCATTCCACTACTACTACTCACTATTTAGTTGTGATTTAGAAGTTAAAATAGACCTTATCATTCTCGTGGCGTTGGGAGACGCAAGGGAGAGAAGGGAGGAGTATATCTCAATGATGATGGCAGTGTGGCACAGGAATGCGATGATCTTAAACGTTACCAAGAAACAGAAAACAAAGAAACTTGTGTTGATGATATAAAAGTATCAATGTCCCCCAATCAAGCTACTAAAACATTTAAAACATAAGCAAGTGTATATACAAATAAGAATACTTAACCATGAAGTTCATTGTCATTTAAAGTTACAGTTCTATGGACTTTAGTCTTTGACTGTAAGTCTCGATTGCTGAGAAATCAGTCAGCATGACTGGCAAGTTTTGGAACTGTGAGACAATCTAAGCCTTGTAGATTACAGTAATCATTATTTAGATTTTTATGATTTGACATTTCAAGGAGATGGTATAATGGAAATCTGAAACTTTTTATTTTACCGAAAACTAAGAGCAGTCAATATAGAAGAAACTGACGCATATTTTCCGTCATCTTTTTACTTTGCTTCTTAATTATTAATTTTTCTCTAATAGGCCTGCTTTTGGCCACAACTTGTCTGATGTGAACTTGAATGGCAAAGTTTGTTTGTTACGTATTTAAACGTCTACGCTAAAGGGGGGAGGGGAAGAAAAGGGGATAGAAAGTTTTTTTTTCGATCATCACGCGGGTTAAAGTTAGCGTTAGACTTCGTCCGCGTGACATAGTTACTTGGGTAACTATGCCACGCGGACGAAGTCGCGGGTGGAAGCTAGTTCATGATAAAAAACTGGTAATATGAGTACAATCCTTTTATAATCGTCGAATGAATGTTAGTAGCATCCATCTATAACATTACTTTCAGGTGAAAACGATCACTAATGACTCATCATGCTACATTCTATATCTTTTCACTTTCCTTTCCTCAGACTAAATGCCTTCTTGTATCTTTTCATCCACTATTCGTTTTCTTGTAACCGCTATTTTCGTAGCAATAAAAACATCTTAAATTGGATTGTTTATTTGCCACAAAGTATAAAATAAATTATGTTTAGGGTCTTCAGAACATGCTCATAATATAGAGCATAACGTGTGAGTATTTTATTACTGAGAAGATATTTTTATTGGCCGAAAAGTCCCCTCTTTCATATACCGAGTCTGGCTTCTGGAAAAATAGACTAAAATAATCATGAAATCTGTTGTAGTAACTAGACACAGTTAAACTAAGCTATCTGAAGATATAACTGGACTGAATCTATAAATTTTAGATACCTCCATATGAAAATCTTGCAAACTTATTTAATCATCATAAACCAACAGTTTAATGTTAGCTTGAATTTTAACAGCTTCCATGTATTTGAGAGCGAAAGTGCATGCATTTGTACATCACACATCATGTCTGTTTACATAACTTTGAGCTGGTTTGAGCATTTTATGAGCTTCTTGCTTAATTAAGGTCTTACGATATTAATATGCGGACGAACGATCAGATTTCTTTTTATTAAGGGTTTTTAGATCCGTTGAGTTGAGTTGGAGATCATTGGATGGCATTGTCTACGAAACAAACTGCCTCCTTGGTTTAGTCGTCGCTAACTCTTCTACTGAGCATGAGGTTCGATTTTCAGGTCGAGCTAAGCGTTATTGTTATTTCCATCGGTTATTTCTCAGTAACAACTTCGGATTCTAGATATTGTACTATTAGGGACACTTCAAGCCTTTGTGTTATGTTAAGTTCGAAATTAGTTTGCTTCCACAATAATAATGGCTTCGTGTCCAACAACAAAATCTTGAGCTGATTTAATTTCCATTGTAAATACAAAATTTTCACGGAATATACCATTACATTAATGACTGACGGAGTTCCAATTCACTTTTTCAGATCCATAAGCCATGCATGCGAAATGGCGGGCAAAATTCTCGACTCCCATTTCCCCAGTACGATTCTTTTAATAGGCATGTTCAACAGCGTTGTTTTATAGCTCGCCAGTATGTTTGTCAAACAATGGAAATCAATCATTCACAAGGAATGTCCCAATTCGGCTGTACCGATACCCAGGTCGCGTTACGTTTAAACAAAATAATTGCACGTAAACAACTCATTTGGTGCTCCCAACTGGTAATTTATCACGTCATTATAGAATTCAGTTGCCAAACGTACCAACTAATGATGTATATTTTATATACTGTTACAAAACAAGTCTATTGGGTCTCAGCTCACAACGGTTCGCGAATTCCTTTCCAAGAGAAGTGAAAGCCGACCAAATAATACGCTTATCAGAGCGTAACGCTTTTCGTCATGTACTTCATTGACAAAACGCCTAACACAGTCCCCTCGAAGATGCAATGAATGAATATTATTATTGCTGCTAATTTTAAAATGATTTATTTTTGCACTACCACCCGGTCAACCGCTCTCTCCCAAAGACGCGTGCGGAATGAGGTCAGCGTGTTCCAATTTTAAATTTTGATTGTCAGTTAGGGGTTTTGATTTCTAGTGTACTTTCACTGTCTTTTTATTTGCTATTTGACTGAGGCTAGAACATTCATTGTACGGTCTGAAACTTCCGGTTTTAGTTCCGGTTAGGCTCCAATTTCGATACGTTGTGCTTTAAAATGTTGCGCTACTATCTAAACGAGTTCTTCAAAATGTTGAGTTACTCTTAAATGGCTTATCTGTTTTATTGTACCTTAAATCTCAATTTCATCTTTAACTGGTTTCGTTGCACAATAGCAAAGTTTAGCTGTAATGTCTTTAAAAGAATTCCTAACTATTTGATGGGTCGTAAAATTTCATAAGTAAATATGCCTCAATATTCATGGCCTCTAAACTACGTTCATTATTCTGTAGTTGTTTTATGTGTGGCTATTGTTTGTAATTCCATTAAAAGGTTAATCATTCTGCAAAAATCTTAGGTCTTCTGACCATCGTCCTGCATTCCTTCATTAAAGAGATCTTCCTTATCGTCCCTCAAACGGTAACCCAAATGACACATTCGCGGTCCTGTTATTACTCCGGTATCGCATCGGTCCAATTATAAATAGAGACTGATAAGTTCCGTTACTCGTGCCACCTCCATCCCTCTCGCTCTCCCACATAAACCTCAACCAGAAGAAAGAGATAGCAATATAAACGAACCTGTCTCGGTGGATTCGCGTGCCTCGGCTCGGGTTTCCCCGTATCACGAGGCCACTTTCCTTCAACGACATGCGAATTGATCATTTCTTGATATTGTATCTTAATTTCTTTGATTTAAAGTTCAGAATCTTTCATTGCTTACTTAAAGGGTGTTTTTGAAACCCTTGTTGTCTTGACATTGCCAATTTACGGTGCCGCCCTTGTGTAGAGATTGTGTGTCGTTTCAGTTTATGGTAGAAGTTTATAGGAATTTTAAAAGTTTATATTCTAACTGTATCTGATCGTGGTCATGCTACTGACCCTGGAACATCACACGATGACTTTTAATTTGCAAATGGTAACTTTGTTGTGGTCTTCAGATCTGTATTCTCGAATCTTCCATGATTAATGTACATATTATTATTTAAATCAGAGTTGATAGGATCTGTACTTATTGGATTTTTTGTTTACAGCATACAATTATTTTGTAAGAATAACGAATAATGATTATGCAAATTATTGAATTTTTATACTTGAAGGTTAAACAATTCTATAAGTTGTTCATTTATTATTAATTCATTTGTAGGGCAAAAACCTGTACAAATTGTTTAGGAGAATTCATTTTAAATATTTAACAATAACTCCATTGGATGTTTCAGTCCATGTACTTACATTTTCTTTAATTAGTGTTTTGTTACTTCTTCCTTTAACCCTTCCTTGCAACCTTTCCTTTTCCGTAGTCGAGTCTAATTATTCATTTTAACGAAATGTTCACTGTTTCAATCCATTCAACTGTATTTCCTTTGCGACTGAATACAGCTACAATACTGCTAGTAGATAATCTACTTGGAATATTTATTCCTGTGTTGACCTCCAATAGATTATTACGGTTTATTATTTAATGATCGCCTTATCGTATGTTGTTATTGATATAATAATTTTATTGACTTTGCTATTCACGCACTGCGACTAAATAGATTTTTTTATTGCCATCTTCTCTGGGTAGAACTTAAAGATCAGTATCTTAAGTTACTGCTTCTATTTTGGTGTTTAGTATTCTTTTAAGTGTGGCGTACTGCTATATTACCATTCTCAGTTACTCCTTTTTGTTTCTTAGATCTTCCTCTACTACATCCATCACAATTTATATTCACAATTTTTTTCGACGTACACATCACATGCTGATACCAAGACAGACTATTCAACTTTCCTCTAAGTCACTCATTTTCAAATTACCATAATTAACAGCTAATAAACCATCTTCCGATATCGGGGTCAACCGGTCATCACCAGTAAATCATTCATCACAGTTACTGTCCACTTGCTTCTCAAATACTTATCCATCCGTGAAAAAATAACTTGGTAACAATCGCAGTCCACTAAGGTCGAAACTATTCGTGTCATGCAGATCTCTATCGTTTCCGTCTCCGGTTGATTTGAATTCAATGCTTCCACCATTTGTTTATTGTTCCTCGACATAATCTTGACCTGTGACTTACGCATTCATTTCATAATTAATCATACCTTGAAATAATTCTTCTGATTTTTGTTTTGGTGACCCATTTTGTTGTTTGAATTAAGAACAACATGGATGAACAATGCTCTGGATACTCCGTCATCCGCTTGAAGGCGTAACATAGCGGTCCACCAACGTAACAGAGTTTCACCGCTCTGTAATGGATGACACAAGCGGTTACGGTACCCGAGTCCGCGCGGTGGGGCGCATTCGACTTTCAAACTCACGCGCACGAAAGCCATTGCTCGAACGCTCGGTGAACGCTCGGCCCGTCTTCGGCTAACATCGGATCCTTACTCTCAACA
This sequence comes from Ochropleura leucogaster, assembly GCA_958449745.1. Classification (NCBI taxonomy): domain Eukaryota; kingdom Metazoa; phylum Arthropoda; class Insecta; order Lepidoptera; family Noctuidae; genus Ochropleura; species Ochropleura leucogaster. The sequence goes on from OY288226.1 coordinate 9,689,824, forward strand.
AACATTTTAATTCTGATCTTTATTATATCTTGCGACAACTGATTTTCCTTTACTATAATTTTCATAATCCGTTAAGTATTAAACGCGGAAATGTTGACAATGAAGATTGTAAGCGATGGTGTCTTGGCTAGAGTCGCTATTCGCTTGTGATTCAAGCGTGGTACGCCCGTACCGTTAGCAGTGAAAGTGCTTGGGCAAAAGTGAAACGGATGGTTTAGAGTGGCGCAACTTGCTCGAGATTGGCGTAAAAAATCGCGATCGAGGAAATGTGAGCGGTTACAGCCGGTTGGATGCTTGAGATTTTTTTCTGCGATCTTTTTTTGGCAGCTCGATCTTTCTTTATCTGTATTCTCGAAGGTTCTTTAGGAGTTTTGTTCTCTTTGACTTCTAGAAGTTTATAGACGGTAACTGTGTTGTGGAGGATCGATATACAGTCACTGCTTGTAAAATACTGGTATTCATCTCGACCTGGTTAGTCTGAAAGCTGACCTCAACTTGGGGAGAAAAGCCTAAGCAGATGATAAAAAGCCGTTGTGAGGACCACGGGCTGTTTTAAATATTCAACTTGCTACAATTCAAACCTGGAGGTGACCCAATTCAACCCCTCTTTCTCCAATACCGTAAAATCAATCGTAATCCAACTTCTTTTCACACTAATTACCTTCTATTGAACGAAAAAGTAATATGTCATTATACCAGTAAATAACATCGGTGTCGACTAACCTAATTTCACCCATTGATTGTGCAGTGCCAGTATGTGGCACGGATGTAAGTACGTGAGTTTCTTTTGAACTCACCTGCCACTCATTTTCTTACCATGGTGTGTTAGCTTGACAGTTTAATCTGGTTATGGTTTGTTTTTCCACCTTTTCATAAGTTCTGGAATACGGACTAAATAACCAGCTCAGATAAGCTTTATATGAGATGTTATGTAGTCTGTTTCGTCGACTTCTTTTAGTTTACCTAATATGTGTTACTACTCCGTGCTGTGCCATTGTCGAGCAATGCTGTCAGTTTCTTTGTACATTTAATTCGATTATTTTGGCCACGTTAGTTGCGGCTTCAGTGGGGTTCTTCGTTCCGTCGTTCGTCATTTATTTGGTCGCCATTTCTTATTTAAGCGAGGCATTCAAAGACAGGCTCCTACTCTTTTTTTATCAAACCAATACAAAATACCATTTATTACTTGTTAACAGAAACGTCACATATTTACGCCAGTACAAGACAATATCAAATACGTTTTTGATCGGAACCAATTTCCGGTTTTCAATTTTCTCATTTTGGAAGGAATTGTGGTCAAAACTTTATTTGATTACCTCCGGATTCTGAGAAAGCGAGTCGTGTAAGCTCGAAATTCTCTGAAATCTCTGAAATGTTGCGGTGTTTCTTCCCCTAAAGGATGATTTTCTTAAACTCAATCAATATTAATGTTATTCAAAGATTACCCTACTTTTATTTAAATGTTACCCTCGTTTTCTAAGCTTTCAATATTGCTTAGGGTTTAAATCGCTTAAGGAATATTTTTCGACCTTGATCTACAAAATAGTCTAAACGCTTATACTATTTTTCCATGAGTTATTCTTGGCTAGATTTATTTTTAGAATGATTGATGGGTAAACTAGGGTTATATTCTGCGCTGTGTGAACTTAATTTAGTTTCTAGTTGGACTATAACGCTGTTTCGAAGATTTTTTCGTCCATTACGGGATTATTATCTCTGTTTTCAAAATGATAATTGCGTCCCATTTTTTCGATGTTGTTTAGATAGAGAGTAGTATGATTATGTTTATTTTCTTATCTGTGTCAAATAATATTGAATGTTTTGCAGTAGGTACTTAAAATAATTAATGAATTGCACAATATTTTGTAATATTATAAAAAAAAATGGTTAGTTACCGGATGTTGGTAACTTTTCTGTTATATGTTATGTCTTCACTTGTTCTGTGGTGTGTATTTTAGCTGTGCTTGCCTCTATAATTAACATTCTCTTTTTCTCTTTCATTTAAATAATACCAACCATGTGGAGTACATTTGCTAAGTTTCACTTATTAATTTATTATAGAATAACCTGTTTAATTTAGCCAAAAACCTTAGTTCTATTTTCCAATACAACGCCAAACTTTTGTATTCCAGCTTCGAATGAAGATCTGCTAATTAATAATATATTAAATTCAACCTTTCAAAAGCTTATATATTACATAACATAACATCACGACTTATAATCCCTGAAGGGTTAGGTAGAGGCGTACTTAACACGGTCCACAAAAGTCCCGATGGAAAAATCTAATTATACTTTACTTGAAGCTTGTACTTTATTTTTATACCTATTATTTTAGTGTAAGGAAAAAAATATAATAACCAGTGTATAAACCTGTAATAGGCGTATATACCAGTAGTCTTATTTTCGCCTTATTTTTTATTTACTTTTGTGACGAAGTGAACACGTTTTTGATAAATTAAAAAAAAAATAGATTGGAATAGAGGAGGCTTTCACTCAGACAAAATGAAGAAAAAGCAGTTTTATATGTCATTGAATGAAAATAAAATTAAAGGATAAAACAATATGAATCATCCATAAGTTAAACGAGAGCGCGGCGACAGTGAAGCGCTTGTGCGTATCTAGGTTAGTTGGTCGCAACCTCGTCAGCGGGGGCCTCAGCGGTGGGTTAGGTTAATCTTGATCGGTGCTAGCTTTCAATACCTGGACCTGTGCTGATCGACAGGTTTGACACATATAGGGGGACGATTTGTTACCCTCGCTTTAAATTTATTGGGGAAGGTTCATTAAAATATCGATGTTATTTGAATTAATCTGTCAAAAAGTTAACCCTGTAAACGCGAAGGTTTGACATTTTAAACAAAGATTACCATAAAAATGCAAAAAAAAATCCATTTAATGATTAAGAACCGATTTTTACCAGTCGAGATTTTCACACCTGGAAATTTACCCACATATCAATCAAAAGGTACTCTCAACTCTCTACCCCTGACCTTAAAAATATTTGTTTACTCACAGAACCAATCAACCCGTTAATCAGTAACTATAGGTAAACATTCCACGTCCTTGGTCAAGTTTTCCTCGCTTAAAACATTATCAAGGAAATATTAATTATCAAGGAAGGAAACCTCTAAATATATTTTCCGTGGAAAGGGCAACAAGTGAACATTTGCAACCTATTAATGTTGCCTGAAGGTTTTCAAATGGCTTCGTTAATAAAGGTTGGGAGTTTATCGCGGGTGCAACTTTGTATACATGTTTATTTTATGTGGGGAATGAAATTACAAACGGTTTTTTTCACGTGGAACATTATTTTTGTTGAGTTTCTTAGAAAAAGGGTGCGGGTGAAATGTTTTTCTTTCGTGAACGTTTGAGGGTTAAATATGATTGAGGAATAATCAACAATTGAAGTATTTGTAATCAGGATGATATTTTATTAAGTAAGCTAACTTGATATTTTAAAAGTTTTACACCAGCTTTAATTATTCACGGAACTATTCAAAACAGTTGGTTAAACAAGCAAAAAATTTAATATTTATGAAATAAAACTGTCTATAAATAAAATGTAAATTTTCAGCTGCCCGTCACTGCTCAGTGGGCGTTGTCTGTTCGTCGCTTTATATATTTTTAGATCTCCATGTTTGTGACAGCCCTATTCCAATACATGACCTGTTTGACGTCAGCAGGGCTAGGGACTGGGGTAGATCGCCTTTTGTTTCTAACCAGACTTTTTTTAAATGGGAGATCTTTGAGTAGGCTGCATCTTTGGCCTTTTTTTTGTAGATGGGAAATCATCAAATAACTTCCCCTGCTCTGGGCGTAGTGGATGGGTGTGTCAGACTTGTACTGACTAAAATTCACCCATGTTCTTTCTATTGCCGTTTTATGTTCCGGGGCCGCGGTTTGTCTTTCGAACAACCCGCAACCTTGGCATGCGGCGGCCCTGGCAGGCCACTCTGCTTTGCTGACATATCTTTGAAGCGCGCGTGAAACACTAACGCGCCGTCCACTCCGCTTGTCGTCAATAGACGGACGGCCGGTGAGCTACCCATTGCTTACCGTCCACAGGCCCTCATTTACGGTGCCTGGCAGCAGGCTGGGTTGGTTTGAGGTTCTCTCTGTCAAACGCCCGGCCACCTCCTTTGCTACCATGACTGCTTCGCAGATGGAGATGACCGGCTCCTATTCGCTCTAGCTCTAGACCATGGACTGAACCAAGGTCGGAGCCTCTTTGGCCTTGACTTCCAGATCGGGCAGAGTTATTCTATTCCTTAGTAGTAAGTAGCCTTGGAATCGTGAGTTTTTTTATTTGCGGCAATAGGCTAAGACTTGAACATAACTGGTAAAAACGTGGATGTACCATCAGTTACACTTCTGCTTAACCCTACGAGGATTACAGGCGTGATGGTGATGCAACCTTTAAGTAGACAACCCTGTTTATGCCATGGTCGGGTACGTACGACAGAAGAATTAAAACGTCTTTTAAATACGACAGACCAAGGTATTTGTAATATGTTATGTGAATGAATTATAATATGTTGTATTTACTAGACATCATGAATATTCTGTAAACTCTACTATTTCTTCAAAAGCCTTGAATATTTAACATGATTACCATAATGTGTAATGACATTATTATATGAGACGTACTTCTCCTCCGTTAAGCGCTCAAAACGACTTGTTCATACCCTTAATGTATTCTAAAGAGGATAAACAAGCGTCTAATATAATATGTATTATATCCTCTTTACATTATCCTTTCTTTATTACTCGTTAAGCCCAAACTTTCAGTAGAAAATAAATCATTAACTTTGATTAAAATCAAGAACGCGACTAAAATGTAGCATCGCAGCGTTATCCTCGTCTCCGAACAATGTGAAGTCAACTTTAGGTTGTGTTAAATAAAGTAGATAATTGTTTGTTGTTATTGTGTGCCCCCCCCGATACACGAGGCCGTCACAAGCAGGTCAGTGGGGCACGAGTAAGTGTGCCTCGCGGATCCGACCGGTCGTTCAGCCCTGAACTTGGTCTGGGATTTACTATGTTATATCATGTGTGTATGATGTCATGATGTGCAGTGGGCGGTTTTTGAACAAGTTATCGGTTTTGGGGTTAGAATTTTTGTTAAAAAAAAAAAACTTTTTTTTTGTTCGCTTTTTTTGTACTTTTTTTATTTTCTACATGAAATGGGTTATTTGGATGTTTCATAAGGAAAAACGGATAATTATGCCCGTTTAAGGAAAGCCTTTTATTAGGGTTCCGTAGTCAACTAGGAACCCTTATAGTTTCGCCATGTCTGTCTGTCCGTCCGTCCGTCCGTCCGTCCGTCCGTCCTCGCTTAATCTCTGTGACCGTTAGCACTAGAAAGCTGAAATTTGGTTCCAATATGTATATCAATCACGCCGACAAAGTGGTAAAATAAAAATTAGAAAAAAATGTTTTATTAGGGTAGCCACCCTATATGTAAAGTGGGAAGTGTTTTTTTTTTTAATTTCAACCCTAACGTGTGATATATTGTTGGAAAGGTATTTAAAAATGAATAGGGGTTTACTAAAATCATTTTTTAATAATATCAATAATTTCGGAAATAATCGCTCCAAAAGAAAAAAACAATGTGTCCCCCCCCCTCTAACTTTTGAACCATAAGTTTAGAAAATATGAAAAAAATCTGAAAAGTAGAACTTTATAAGGACTTTCTATGAAAATTATTTTGAACTTGATTGACATAACAGTTTTTGTACAAAAAAAAAAAGTTGTACAAAATAATTTCTGGACTAAGTTTGTAGTATAATCGTTTATGCAAGCATTTTTTTTAACTTCGTTTACATATTTTATTATCCTGAACGTATCTTTTTTCAAACAAAAAAAGAATTATTGAAATCGTTTCTCGCAATACAAAATCACGTCTTTGTATTAATTAGTAACCCAATTCCCCGAGAGATGGCGCTGTAGGTACTTATTACATTGGATCGGGTATTACCGAATTGTTCGGTTGGCCTCATAACTGGGAACACTTATTGTAACGGACGGGAAACTACGGAACCCTACACTGAGCGTGGCCCGACACGCTCTTGGCCGGTTTTTTGTTTAATAAACTCTTGAGCTTTCTGCTTCAAGAAATTCAGATCAAACAGTTATACATTGAGCAATGGTAATTTGTCCTTGAGTGACTAGATTTTTAAATAAGTTTGAGTTACTTATTTAAAAAAAAATATTCGAGTTCACGATCAATTAGTTACAGCATTCTAGTGCACATTTCAATTTTCATTTACAAACAATTGCAATCAATTTCGTTGATGACTATCAAAATAATTACTCATCAAAAAACGAAACCAGCTACATCGATTACTTTCACTTACCCATTTTTTTTGTTATCTGTCGACTGTACTGTAAGTAGACTGACACATCACACAACATTTGTTTGTAACACTTCGGAACATGTTACAAAATGTTTAATAACTTTCTCTGTTGTCATGACATTGGCGCGAATCGATTGCGAGTACTCGAGCTGTCGTAACTAGGGCTGCCACCTGCACTTTATTGTAAAGTACTAGCTTTTGCCCGCGGCTTCGCTCACGTTAAATTCGGGGTGACACAGTTCCTCTTTCCTGATTTGCAGGTACCTGCAATCTGTAGCTTTTGCTCTGCGCCTTATTTATTGTAATAGCAATGCTAAGTTTTCCCTTTTCTTCCCACTTGCTCTCACATTTCACACTTTAAAAAAAGTAGCTTACGTCCGTCTCGAGGGTCCCAACTATCTCCGTACTAAATTCATCAAAATCGGTTTAGTCATTGGGGCATGAACGTAAAAAATAAACAAAAAACACTTTCGCTTTTATAATATTAGTAAGGATTGTAAGTTATTTCAGGTAATTGTACTCTATACGTAATACCAACTGTAAAGTACGCTATTTAGCGTGATTTGATTTTTCTTGACATAAAGAGGAACTCTTAACAGAAACAGGTTTATTGTAAGATTTTTTGCGGAGAACGACATAATATGTATTATTTCAATTGAATTTTTAAATGTAAAGATGCTGTGCAATTCAGTCAGTGTAATTATTCGATGAAATTGGCTGAAAGTAATGAGAAAAATATTTTCAAACGGTTCTCGCATTTAAGCGGAATATAAAGTACTTTATTTTGACACAATGAACTTTTTCTCTACCCTAAATAACGAATGTACTTTAATTGAACAAAAAAAAGTGGCAACCCTAGTCGTAACTTGTAAAGTTGTAAGCTATCGATTAATTGAAGTCAGGGGCGTTCTAAGTTTCGAGTAGTTAAGTTTTTTTTATAGATTGTACTTAATGGTAAAGGAAAATTAATAAGTAAAATAACTTGGATGTGTTTTGTTTTTTACCAGACATTGGAAAACTTTTTGTGTACGCAAACTTTTTTTTGATGCTTCTCTTCCTCCGCTTTGCACGGAGCCGGGGACACTGACAGACTTACTGACTAAAACCCACCCGTGTTCCTTCTTTTACCCTTAATGTTTCGAGGGATCTCTTTCGAACAACCCGTAACCCCACGCAGTAACCCTGGCAGGCCCCTCTGATATCTTAAACCTACTATTTCGCCGGTATCATAACGCGACAACACAATAATTGGAATAATATAATGCCGTCACTAAGCTCCTATGCATATTGTCATCAAACTAAACTTCTATGCATAATTTCAGCTCAATCGTAAACCTAGAACTATGTCAAAATGAACTTTTAAGAATTACTTACATAGTAACAGATGAACCTAATAAATGTGTGCTAAAAAGACAAGAAACTAAATATGACAGAAACTAGCTCGCGCCCGCGTGAAATCTCGAAAAAAAAGTATCCTACCTGTTATTCCAGACTATAATCTACATTGCCAAATTTAATCAAGCAGTAGTAGTACATACATCGATCCTCACAAACATTCGAATTTATAATATTAGTAGGATATAGTCTACCTATACACTGCTCGAGATAACAAAACAAGTTTTAGCATCACTTTCCTAACGAGAAGATAAGTAGTTGAAGCAAGACAGGTCACGATCGGATGCAAGACATTCTAATATCTGTTGTTGCTATCCATCAATCACTAGTTGGAAGACTCCTGGTACCTCATCATGTCTGAATATTGGTACTCACCTCAGGTCAGAGGTCAGCCATCGTCTGCTTGCTGCAATTAGGAAGAGCTACTATTAATGTATGGTTGTCAACTTCTGATGTGTCAAATGATGTGAAAGCTTGATGAACTGGGTGGTCAAAAAATTGCCGGAATGAAGCACTGGCTTTTGTCAATTGATGAAATTCAAATAATTATCGGATAAAAATATCAATTATTGCGAAAAAAATTGAGATTCACATGTAAAAAGTCCTCTTCATTATACAATATTGCTTTTTAGGCATTTTTAATTATAGGCAGTAGCTCTATGATAAATACTGGTATTCAACTGTATCCAGTTAGACTAGAAGTTTACTCCAATATCGTTGAGAAAACGCTATACAGATGATGATGACTGTCAGAGGAGAAGAAATATTCACAATATCACAGATCTTTAAGGCGGGGGCTACTCTTTACCTTAAAACCTCATACGATTAAAAAAATGGCACCAAACATAGGCGAGCTTAGAAAAGCCCTTTCAGAAAACAAGCGGTTATTCTAAACTTAATACCAAAACATGTAGACGTTAACACAGGCTCCACACACACATACATACATTATAAAACATAATCTTCTAAAAGATAGACGCAACCTTGAGACGGTGCTTGGAATAAGTCTGGATCCAATGAATATTAAACAGCTCCCTTGATACAACTTGATACGTTTCAACTTAACTAAGTTATTCTTGACGAAATTAGAACATGAAAAGAATCAGAAAATTAAGTAGTACCATTTCTGGCTAGAATTTTTTCAAATATGGTCACACTGGGTTTCAGTTTAACCCGTTTTCTTTAAGCTAAGTATAAGCTTTTTTAACCCCCAACCAAAAAAAAATAGTTTTTTTAAGATTTGAGTACATCTGAGTGATTTGAGTATGTCTGACCTAAGTATGAGTGTATCTATTTGTTGCATCAAAGCTGCTAAATGGGCGGACCGATTTTCATTAAGTTTTTTTCATGGAGCGACAGGTTATTAGACCTCTCCTTAAAATGCTCTTATAAGTTACGCCTAGAACTACATAAACAATGTCAGAAGTTAAATCGGACCCATTTTTCAGTTTCCGATTAAGCTGACATAATAGACGGACTCACAAAGAGATGACGGATAAGTTCTTTATGCATTGCCATGATATGGGTATCCAATCAAGGGTTTGCAGAGAAAAATAAAGTAACGTCATAGAAACCGTGATTTTTAACTATAATGTTATTTATTGCCTCTTGACGGAAAAGCTTATAGGTCGGAGCCCATATTCAGCCATATTGTTTTAGTTAACTGTGCAAGTCTACTTTGCGGGATATCCCCCGATAACACTTGAGATAAGCTTCAGATTAGTTAGGGGCAGACCCTAAACAAACGTAACATTTGGTGTAGGAATGTTTAAGGGATAAAACCGTACACAATCATGTCAAGTATTTCCTTATTAACACTTAAAACTACTTTAAATTCCATGGTATTCCGCGATACCTCTTTCGAACAACCTATAACGCCGGTAGTCATCCATTCACGGACCATCTAGGCAAGCACAGCTGAATCTAAATATGATAAAGGTATACCCCTACCATTATCGTCTACACCAGACTTCTTCAGTTCATCGGACTTTCCACCTTTGAGGCGACCCACGTTTGACAATCCAAAGCAATAATCAATCAACAAAACAAATAAATACTTTGTAGAGAAGAAAATATTGACACTGTCTTTATTTTTTTACTAAACCATTGATAAGAAACACTTGTTCTACCGAGGACACGTACGTGATTATTTTAGTGTTTAATTTATTGTTAGCTTGACACGTTATTTAGGGTTCCGTTCGAAAATACGGAATCCCTTTTAAGATCACTATGTTATCCGTCTGTCTGTCAAGACTATATTATGTCGTGAGATCGCGTTGAGGTACCTAGTAAATAAATTAAAACCATGTGCTTAAGTCTATAGTCCTTTGGAGAGGTTAAAAATCAACCTTCAGCAGCCCCTGCAAGGAACAGGAACAAGGAATGTTTTGATAACATGTTCCCAATCAACAAAAGCCAAATTACCAAAATTACACCAATATTTCGATATTGGCTAGGTAGACTTCTGCTTATCCGTGGGAGATTACAGGCTTGATGATTCCATTCACAAATCGAACATTCGTAGTAACAAAAATGTGTCCAATCATAAGCATTCAAACAAACAAGTCTAATAAACTATTGGTTGTGTGTGTGGCAACGTGCCGGCCTCACGTGGCTGTCGACGGTCGCTGTGTCACGTGATCCGGCTTTGTCTGTAAACATAGATTGCATTGGAATTTTGTTAGCCTAGGTATTTTGCGTACTGTGCTTAGAAAGTTCTATGACATTCCAGAAACACGCTTTCTTACCGGGTATTTATAAAATGTTTCCTAGATTTTTTTGAATGACTTCACTTTATTTATACCTTTCTTTATTTTTTTAAAAATGTTGCCCCACACTAGGAATTTCTCCTGTATCGTGTATGCGTACACAAACATTTAAACTCACATACACAAACATCCAGACCCTAAACAACTATCTGGAGGTCATACAAATATTTGTTCCGTGCGAGAATCGAACTCGCGACACGCAGCGCAGTAGTCGAACGCTCAGCCACTGCGCCAACCGTGCCGTCCTCATCATTCCCCTCCCCTATACTTATTTATTTGGGGTCGGCTAATGTGTTCATCATCAGCCACCTCATGTCTAACCAAATCATCCTTCCTTTAGTCTTCCTCTACTCTTATAATCCACATTCACACTCAAAACTTTCCTCACGACATTTCCCCACATTCCTCCACATCACATGTCCATCACAAATCAACCATTTACCTGCCGGGTTTGTGGGTTGATCGAAAGAGATACTGCAGCCCCGGAACATAAAAGAAACATGGATAGGGTTTAATCAGTAAAAGTCTGAAACTTCTCCCCCGCACAGCCCAGAGCTGATCAAAATATTTGATGATTTCCCATTGGATGCGCAAAAAAGAAAGACTTGCTTCGTCTGAAATGGCAATGATGTTGATATGCTCCCCTCTTCTTCTTTTCGTGTCAATGATACTCATGTTATGTTAGGCCAGTATGTAGCTACATGCGCATCTCCAGCATTTGCTTCATCTCATAAAATCACTATATCGTAGTCATTAGATGTCACTCTAGAATTTGGTAGTATTTAAAATGCTAGAAGACATAAACAGCATTGTAGAAAGCCGAAATAACACAAAGTATCGAGCGGTGAAAGTATTTCAAAAACTATTAGTTACGCTACAAATACATTGGCACTTATAACAAATTGAAAAACAAACTACCAACTTAAAATTCTTCATCGCCGAAAACTATGCAACCCAATTTCTAATTCCGAAATTAAACTGCTATCTTGTCCAACGAATATTCTTCCGTATACGATAAAACTATTAATGTTTCATTTCTCGACCTCATTTATAGTTATTTCTATTGCGTTACAGTACTTATTACCATAACAGATACCCATTTCGTTCTGAAATAGAGCAGCATTGTATTAGGAAACTTCTATATTTTCCCTGGTTTAATGGTGGCAACCGTGAATGATAAGCATGAGCATTATCTGTTCCTAGTACGGGCAGTGTTTTTCCATTACGAATTTCTCAGTGGCAGCCTTGAGTCTGGTTTTCTGTCTAGCTTACATCCATGTGGGACTTAAACATTACAGACGAAATCTGGGTGTGCTATTTGGTACACCCGTGCCTAACCCTTCGTGGATTTCAAGCGTGATGTTCCAGGTTTTGCCCGCGACTTCGTCTGTGAAGTAGAATGAAAAGTAATCTATGTCTACCCCTCTCCGGATCCCAAGTTAATTAGTCTAATTACTGTTGAATTTCATAACGGTCGGTTCCAGTTGTCTAGACATGAAATCGCTAGAGGCAGGCAGCTCCTATCGCATTTTTTATTTTAGTATGGATTATCTTTAAAGCAGATTTTTTTAGGATCCTCATTTTTATAGATTCACTTTGTTGTCCATCTGTCTGTCTGTAAAGACCCTTTATCTCGGAAACATATAGAGGTATCGATTTAAAATTATTTACCCTAGTCTATGATTCCTTGGAGCTGTGAAAAAATCAACGCTCTAAACCTGCGCAGTCAAAAGATGTGGCCGTTTATGTCGCAAATTTGTACGGAACCCTTGGTGCGAGAGTCCCACTTACACTCGACCGGTTGTTTTAATAAATAAACTGTATACTGGAAGCCTTTTTAGTGCGAAACAAGCACGTGTCCAATAATGTTGGAAAAATGTATTTAAAAAATTGTTGTAGAAGATTCTTGGAATAAATTTGAGGCAATTCGAAGCGTGTTTTGTATGAAGAAACCTTAAGTCAGAATATTGTACAGTGTTGTTGTGTTTTGTTTTTCGTTAAGGGGTTGTTTTATTTAGCAGGTCCAAGTTTCAAACAAAGACAAACAATATTGGGAAAAGTAACAATATACTACGTAAAAAAAATGGTTTGAATGTCATTTGGCAACCTCAAATAATGAAAGTTTTCGCCATATTGTTTCTAGGTAATTGTTTATTTGTTAGATAGGTAATTTACAATTTTAGACCATCATTTAACATTTTTATTATTCAGTTTGAAATAAAGTCAGGCAAATTTCTCAAATTTTCTGTAAGTATGGCGCTTTGGAAAAGTGTTTCACCCGTGGTCAGTCGGACAAAAACTGCACTTCAATTGTATGTGCCCTAAAACTGCGTTACTATCTAGTTCACATAACCAGCACTGTACTTAAACGACCTACATCCAATCTGTTCTAAATTAAATTGTAATTACGTCGCCTGTATGTGTGTTTGTGTGACTGTTCTAAATGTACGACCTGATTGTTAATACTCTTTGACAATGGATTTAGTCCATGCTGTTTACTTAGTTACCGTCCTTTTCTGTGTTTTGGAAGTTTCTATTGATTCTTCTTTCCGATGTTATGCTTATTTATTCAATCATCGTCATGCAGTGCTTTAACGCTTGTACCTTCTGTTGTTCCCTCTCATATTTTTTCTTTTTTCTGAAGTTCTAATTGTTGACTTAATCATAATTAACCCTGTCCGGACAGGCCTCGTGTTTAGCAGAACTTTACTAAATGCTTATGTAGAGATATAATAGCATCGTCTTCTACAAACGCATCATTACTCCCTTAGAATGCTTCTGTAGATATATCGTTTTCATTTAGAAAGAGAAAACATTTAATAATCCTCATTACTCCAGTCATCACCTTTATCTTTCATCTTTTTGGGCCAACTGATAGTATTCTTATTAGCAAAGTCACGACACGCATTAAAAACAGTTTTTGCTACCTATAGTACTTTATTATTATTGACATCATCATCATGATCGTCAATTATGATTACAAAAACAACCAGAACTGGTGGCATCATTATTGGTCTGCCTCTAACCCTTTATTTGTACTTCGCGTAGCAAGACTTCCTCGTCCATACTTACTCTATGCGTCCAAAGCTAAATTATCTCTACTAAAACATCCATCTTCACCTCATTTAAAATCATCTTTGAAACAAAACAAACAATAAACAAATACATTTAATACAATATCAACGTTATCACGCAAGTCTCTACGTACAGTGACTACGCCTGACCTTGTCTGACGATAATTTAGTGAAACACGGCCGCTCAATGTCATGCAAATTGCTGCGGCCCCGCCCACTGCTTGGATAACGGCACGCGTATTGAAGATGTTTTGAGGAAACTTGCTGGGCACATTTTTAACAGTACCTTAGAATAATCTCGATTCGTTTTTGAGGAGTTTTGGTCGCATTTGGTGTAATAAGACCTAGGTGTCTTTTAGATCTAGCGATAAAACGGTTTGTATATTATGATTAGATTTCGTAATATTTAGGTCAGTTTTAACAAGGATTACTTTGAAATAGGTTTCATTCATTTGTTTCTAGGACTACTTGCCCCTTAAATGGGTCCTCAGAGACCAACCAAACTTTGTTTTTATTTGATTAACCATATATGACTGAATGTAGGTCATGCGAATACATTTTTGGAGATACTAAATTCAAGTATTTATATAAGCTTCTAAAATTTTAGTAGCTTTAAAATTGCTCCAAGGGTTTTGGATTTGGGAAAGGCCTTTGACAACAGCAGTATCCGTTATCTGATTTGATTGTTGATTAGAAATGGAACGTGAATTTTGACTACCCACATTCCGAGTTTGGTCATTTTCGAAAAACAGGCCAGTAGGTCAATGCGAAAGCATAAATTCTGCATTCAATATGTGGTGAAATGTTATGTGAAGTTTTTCATTACGTTTGCGTTGTCGTAAAGTGTTCGTCTTTAAGTGGAATTGAATTATTTGTCAATAATTAAAATGTCTGTGCTGATTTAGTTTTATATTTTGTAATTGTACCTATAGGCTCCTGAAGTAACCTGAAGTAAATGTCTTTTTTTAAATGTTTTGCTAAATATAAAATCCAGTCAGCTGTCCTGCGCGGTGTCTTTAGTTGTTGCCGCGCTCCCGAGGGTAGTAGCGTGATGTTGTATAGCCTATTTTTTTCCTGATAATGTAGCTTTCTATTGTAAGAAATAGAGATCCAGTAGTTTTGAAGTCTATTCAGTACAAACAAACAAATCTTCCCTCTTTAAAATATAATATACTAGCTTTCGCCCGCGGCTTCGCCCGCGTTAAATTTGGGATAACACAGTTCCCCTAGCGCCTTATTGATTTGTAATAGCAACGCTAAGTTTTACCTTCTCTTCCCTCTTTCTCCCTCACATCCCACTTTTTTCAAAAAAATATTAGCCTATGTCCGTCTCCTGGTTCCCAACTATCTCTGTACCAAAATTCATCCAAATCGGTTCAGCCACTAAAGCGTGAAGAGGTAACAAACAAACAAACAAACTCACTTTCGCTTTTATAATATTAGTAAGGATTAGTATAGATTAACCGGAACCAAATTCAGATAATGTGTATGAAAACTAAGATTTCTAAGTTTTCATCGTTATGACAACTAGGCTGTCTCCAATAGTAGGTAATCCTATTTATATTTGAATTTTGCCAATCCAAAAAATACGACATATTGTCTATCTAACAGAGTGAGTTCTCTCCATTATGCAACGCTTTGCCCTACAACGTCTGCGCAGAACACCAGTTTAAGCGAATCCTTATAACTATCAAGTCTGACCCTATATTACTTTCTTATTTTATACAGCCTGGCATTGAGAACAACCGGACTTTGCCAAACTGCTCACATAAATTGCTTTACGTATTATATTCTTGTTAAATAGCCTTTCAAATTACCCTTGGTACTTTTTATGAGTTTAAAATTGAAATATGGACGAATGTCTACATAGTTGTTAACATTAAATATATTTACAGTAAAATAAACGGCCAAGTGCGAGTCGGACGCGCGCACCGAGGGTTCCGTACAAACTGACGACTTCAATGACCATATCTTATGACTGCGTAAACTTAGAGGGTTTATTTTTATCAATGCAGGTCCTAAGGACCACAGACTTCAGAGTATATAGTTTTATAAACGATACTTTCACGTACTCTTTATCTCTGGATTCTCTGGGATATGGAGGTACCACGTATACCCGAGAAGAGTCTTGGCAGACAGAGAGATGGACAAAAAGGTGATCCTAAAAAGGTACCGTTTTTCCTTTTGACATACGGAACCCTAATGACTCAGAAGTTGCTACATAAACTCCGGAGTTCCTAGTAATTTTCCTGTGCCCACTCACCAAGGAAATCCGTATCATTTAAAAGAAAAATACAAACATTTTGCCAATTGACCATTTAGTACCTAGTACTATATAATTATATACTTCCATATTTATGTTTGTTAACCCGGTTATTGTGAATTATTGCCTTGTTTACTATTGTTAGTACCTGTTATAGGTACATTTGTTAATGGGTTTGTATTTCATGTTTGATCAATATTTTATTTAGTCGAATTTTGACCAATTCGTTTAGTAAAGTTTCCGAGTCTTGTCTTAGTTCAAGTTAGTTTGCAAAAAGTATTGGGCTGGTTTCATTCTGGTTGTATCATGATTCTAGTTTTTCAAGTGACTTAATTATTATAGTAGGTCAGATATTATAGTACTGACCATATTTTCAAGATCGGAAGAAGGACGTCCTAGAAATTCCTTATTCAACAATGTGTTTGCAGCTGAACGGAAGACGTTTTTTTTTTATAGGAAATCTTGATATTTCTCCTTCCGCTGTGTGACCAGATAGGAGTATCTAAAGAGCAAATCAATCCGACACTTTCGAGTGCTAAAAATGCTACACTTGTAAATAGATTATGGGACTAAGGCACAGACTTGTACTGACTAAAACCTATCCATTTTACTTATTTTGCCCTTTGTGTTCCGAGGCCACGGTATCTCTTCACTTCGGGAGCTTTTGGGGGAAGACGATCCTGTCAGTATGTTTGGATAATTTTGAGATGAACGTGTGAATGTTGTGTAATTCTGTGTCTTTAACTAATTAGTTGGCCAATTTCCGTTTTATCTTAAAGTAAATAAAATAACCTTGCTTAGTGTAACTGTATTTGAAGGTAAACAAAACTTGAATTTGACAGATACCTGTTCGTAAGTACAAAATAATAACTGAAAGCTCAAACCAGTTTAAAAATCTAGATTCATGTCGATCGCCCTTCTAGAATTCACGAGACTTCTGCTGACACTACAAAGTCGTCACGTGAATATAAATGAATGTCAAACGCTCACGTTTCTCAAATAAAGGTTGCATGGCATTAGTAGAATGCGATAACGATGACCAAGATAACTCTCTTACAGATAATTATATCTAATTGTTGATATCAAAGGCTTGATTGGCAGTGAAAGTTGTTTTGAAGATGGCTTTCCGATTTTTTTCGGCCAGTCATGGCTCTTCTTTTTTATTTTGGGGATCGGAAATCATTAAATAAGTTCCCCCGCTCTGGGTGAAACGGGGGGTGTTAGATTTGTACTAACTAAAACCTACCCATGTTCTTTTGTCGGTTATGTTCCGGGGCTGCGGTAGGTAACTCTTCCGAACTACCCGGCAGGGTAATAGCTATTCTTGAACCATCTTTGCTTGTCGGCGTGTTTATGAGAAAATCCTAGATCTTTCAGGCAATACAACCATAGTTACAATCATAAATTACAAAATGCAATCTAATAAATATAAGACTAAGACAGCGCAAACACATTATTATTATTTAACATTAACAAATTATTACAAGACACTACTATGTCTTACATCGTGGTAATTCCCTAATATCAAATTATTTTCACCGCATAACGTCCGCCATTTTGTTTTATTTCCAAAATAGCGGGCGTGCATTATTGCATATATTGATAGCTTTATATCTCAGAAACGTGATGTTTTAAAAGATTTTGTTGCAAATAAAATTTATTTGTGTTTATCTATACTTCTATACTATCTATACTAATATTATAAAGAGGAAAGATTTGTTTGTTTGTTTGTAATGAATAGGCTCCGAAACTACTGGACGGATTTCAAAAATTCTTTCACCTTTGGAAAGCTACATTATCCCCGAGTAACATAGGCTATATAACATCACGCTACGACCAACAGGTGCTGAGCAGCGCGGGTGAAACCGTGGGGAACAGCTAGTACAGGTATAAATCTTGAACGATACGAAGAAGTCGTCTATTTGAACCGGTACCAAGCACGGATATTTATTTCAATTCTTAAGAATCGCACTCATTACTAAATCATTTCAAAATGAACTGCAGTTATGTTATGCAAAACAGAGAAATATCGATCTTTCTTCAGCTGGCTTATCGTTGTAGAGAAATCTATAGTTGGATAAATATAAACTGGAAAGCTTAGATAAACCAGGACCTAGTCTAGATAATCTATCCTTTTAACTAATCTTAGAACTTATATTGACTTATCTATAAATTGTAGCGTGATCACCCACTGTTAGTTATAGGATAGAATATTCTGATTTATTTTCGTTGGATCCCAGTTTTTGATCCCATTTTTTAGGTATTACCGATGGGTCCCATTTGATATTACCATTGAATCCCATTTTATGACAACATGTGTACATTTCAGAAGAAAAGTGATTTACTTTTATTAAATATTTCAAAAACACCGTGTGTGTATTTTGGATTTTTTAGGATTGTTGCCACTGGGGAATAAATAAGACAAATGATGTACTCCAAATAGTACTAGACTGGCATGAGTTAAAAATAATCAAGTTTATTTGTGATGTATTTTTTTTTTCTATAAATGCAGGTCGTTTGTGGCACTCGCCGGCCGCTGCCGCGGCACCGCTCGCTCCGCTCGCTCGGCTCGTGCGTAGGAGGTCACAGTTTTAACCTAACCTAACCTAGTTACCGGTTCCTATAATTTGTTTGGGTAATGGAATTTTGTCAAAATCTTTTTGGAAAAACGGCAGGCACCCGTTATTCTAACATAACCTATCCACATACCCAAATTTCATCCAAATCAGTCTAGAAGTTTGAGCGTGTTGGAATAACAAACATACATACAAAATTTCGCCTTAAAATATTATTGTTATTTTGTTGTTGGATGTACCCGCATTCAGATGTTTTTAAACATCTGGGATCCAACGGAAATAGTTTTTGGGATTCAATGGCAATAAAACGTATTTTTTTAGTATTTTTCAAATTTGGGATCCAACGGAAATATATAATAATGTTTTGTGGGATCCAACGCCAAAAATATTAAAATGGGATCAAAAACTGGGATCCAACGAAAATAAACGAATATTCTTTATTATGTACACCATACAAATAACAATAATAACAGTATACAACTTATAAATGGGGTGACACGAAGGGTGATGTCTAGCTAGAAGCGATCTTTTCAAGACAACTTTTGGATGGATTTGAAGGAGGAGGAGAGACAGTCCTCTGGTTAGTCTATGGTGTTGCATTATTGAAATAAATAAATGGAATACCATAAAAAAAAACAAATACTTACATATAAGAAGATGAAGAGCAAATAAATATTTAATATTGTTGATAGGCTGCCATTATCCTCAGTACTTGTGCGTCCCCATCTGATTCAAAATTATTGATAGCAAAATATTTGAGAAGGGAATCTCTTGTACTAGACATCCCACACCTCTACCCACTCCATAATAGGCAACCCCGTGACATCCATCCATGCTAAGTACCCACAAAGAAAAGAACAAGCGATATCTTCGCCAAACATACATTCTCCACGCAGTTAGTAAATTTACTCTGTTACCAACCGACCAACTTGCCAAAATTTTCTACAGAACGACCTAGATTTTACCACAACACTACACTCTATTTCCAACCTTAGTTACTACGAAGTAAAGTTCAAACTCTTTTGTGGAAATAATTGGATTCGATAATGTAAAGGAATGTCGACTTTATTTACTTTATTCATAAAGTATGTTTTGATATGATTGCATTGTAGTAGAGTAACCTTCCGCAAGACTGCTGCTGTGGCCTCGCTCCTTCCACGTTCAAGGTTTGATTCCTAGACGTTGCACACAATCTAAAACAAACTCTAATTTTAGTACATTAAGGTTTATTACAATCGTTCATTCAAAGAACTTGGAGAAAACTGATGTATTGCGCTGGTAACGGTTCGCGAAATTAGGCAACTGTCAGAAAAAGTTTAAAGAATTTTTAAATAGTCGTTACTGTACTTTGGTTCATAGAAATTGAACCGTTTTCGAGGACCGTTATGAGAGAGCCTTTTCTGCTGCGTAACATCATGCTTGTAAGCGTCAAATGGTTAAGCCCCGGGGTTGCGGGTTGTACCAGGGCTGCGGGTTGTTCGACAGATCTCTTTGCTACCGTGGCCCCGGAACGTAAAGGGCAATAGAAGGAACATGAGTGGGTTTTAGACCGCCCAGAGTGGGGGAAGTTATTTGGTGATTTCCCAAGCAAAAAAAAATGGTTAAGCAGACGTATACATACTCGTTTAGTTGACATACATTTCGCCATTTATGTTCAAGTTCCATTTTCTTTTCGCCAGTAATGTAATATTATTGACATCGACCAGATTGCTGCCGCTTTGAAATGATTAACCCTACAGCAGTGCAGGTATTGAATTCGAATAAAACTGCAAGTTCATAAACACTCAGTTTTATCATAAAACATATTTAATTATTTACGTCGCACTACCCTGAAACTAATTGCAGTTCCTTGATTAATTTGAAAATGTTTAAACTGTTATACTGTATAACAGTTTAAACATTGCATGTTATATTAAAAATAAACCCATATATAAATGACCTCTTTCACTTATTGACAAATTAAGAAACCAATGTCACTTGTTATTTGAATTGTCATGACCGAAGTAATAAATTAGTTTATTTCTATTGTTTTTTTGGATGGGAAAGAAATCATAAAATAACTTCCCTCGTTCTGGGTGGAGCGGGGGGGACTCAGACTTACTGACTAAAACCTATCCAAATACGTTTTGCCCATTGTGTTCTGGGGACGCGGTATCTCTTTAGAAAAAAACAGTAGGAAAAGGGCAGGAGAATGATGATGGTGAAATGTCTGTCAGAGATCCAAATGAAACCAACATAATAAAGTGTCCAACAAAATGGAACAGTAATCGTAAAATAAATAGTTTGACTTTGACACCAAAATGTCAAATCTAATGTGTTGTGACTTCTTCTAAAATTCTCAACAATAGTAACTTTAGTATTATTGTTCACAGCAAGACTTGAATGATGCTAATAATAATTATACCATGTTATTATGGTAGCTTTGTGAATCAAGCAAGTGCATTTAACCAAAAAGTATTACAGCGCCATCTATATCACACATGAAGAAGTAACTACAGATTTCTTTATGGCGATGTTAAAGGTATCCATGGCTTGTGGATATCCTACTAATATTATAAATGCGAATATTTGTGAAGATGGATGGAAGTATGGATGTTTGTTACTCTTTCACGTCAAAACGGCTGAACGGATCATGATGAAATTGGGCACACAGGTAGATTTTATAATGAAATAATACATAGGATTTTATTTTTCGATCATTACGCGGACGAAGCCGCGGGCGCCGGCTAGTGAAAATAACCCGATAACAAATATCCGGCAATAGTTCTAGTTTGTTACCTTTTCAGGACTAAACGACTGATCGGATCTTAGTGACATTTGACAAGGAGATACAGTACGGCCAACGAGAAGCGATACCAAATGTAAACAAAACCCATGCTAAAACGCCATCTAAAATGGCCGTCCGAATGTTGGCGAACCCGTCTTAACGTTCTCATGTTTTTGCCGGGAGAACGAGACATTACGACAAAGGCCCAAGATGGAAAGAGCTAAATATTAGATTGTCAAATTAGATTGTTGTTCTTTAGGTTAATGACCTTTCGTATCGCTGCTAGTTGGCCTTAGTGTAGATTTCAACTTGCGGTAGGACATAGGCTATATATTATCACGCTAACGTGGTGAGCAATATTGCATTATATCCATATTCTTTAACTGTGTGACTACTTTCATGAGATAAATTAGAACGGTTATAAGCCACAACTAGTATTCCAATAAAAAACACAAAAAAAATTGACATCACATATCTTTAAAACCAGCTCTTTCATTGAATTAATACAACGCTTTGCTTTGTATGAAAACAAAACACAAAATAGGTACGTGTTTAATTTATACTAATTTACAAGCAAGTTATATACTTCAGTACATAGCAACAATACAATGTTTAGTTAATAAGGTTTCCTCATTATTATACTTGATTACATCCTACTTCATATTTAAAAGATTCTAGAAGTCATACATACAACCTTTGTGTCGTCTGTTCTCGTCATGCCCCGAACTTCATAATTTTCTCTGCCGGCTATTCGGACACTGTCAGAACCGCCGACACAAGTTTTAATTTAACCTAAGTTGTTTACTTTATGTATTACTTGTATTTTATTTTTTGTTTCTTTCTATGTTAATTATTGTAATTGGTGTTATAGGATTTTAATTAACTCTTCCTTCTCTTCCTGTCCTTAACTTGATTTATTTTGGGTCAGCTCAAAATGTCTTCCATACTCCTCTATTAATCGTCACCTCATCAGACCTCCTCCTCCTCCAGTCCTCTCCTTTCTTGTCATATCATCCTTCAGACACTCCATCCATCGTGTCTTTAATCTTTCTCTACTCTTAAAGTCTTATTACAGCTCATAATTTAATCTTTCCAAAACAAAGTATAAACAGACTTTGTGAAAAGAGTCAGGTTATAAACGTGGCACGAACAAACACTCTAAAAATAAACTTTTCATATATTAACACGTCTAAAAATAACACATGGTCTTATCTAAAGGACAAATTATGAAGAGAGGCCGTAATGATAAAAGGGGTGACTGAAATAGGCTCTAATTTAGCGACGCTTGTTTGAACACCCTGTATTTTGCGTCTGAGTAGGTCAGATCGTAATCACCTTGTGTTTTTTTTGGGTAATTTGGAAACTGTATCTACTTTAGTTAGAAAAAGACTGGGATATAAAATTTAATTTTATATTCAGAGGGAAATTCATTCTTTCTAATGAAATGTACTTTAAAAAAAGTTGTTTATATTATGCCAGTACGTTGTGTGGCGATGTTAATGTCGGTCGCCAAGGTTCCTGCGGAAACTGACTCGTGCGCACGTTCGTGTGAGCTCGGCAAACATCGGGAGCAATCGGCAATGGCCGCCCGGAACGTGGAAAAAAGTCATTTTTCGTCTGGGGAAAACATATTTTCTTCATATTTCTGTTCTATTTAAGACCTTTATTTATGATTGTTTTATGATAAAATATAGATATAACTCCCAATATTTACTTTTACACTGAGTTACCGAAACGTGGAAGCATTTTCTATTGGCACGTGTTTTTTTTTACTATATCTATGTGTTTATTTTAGTTTCAATACCGCACATGAATTCCAATGTCAAACACAAAGGAGACGTATCTACATAAATATGATTAATATGTCTGTCGCGATGCTGAGATATAATTTAATGCTGATTTGTTTCGTTAAAACCACGTTTTACGTGTATGTGAAGTTTGTTCTCACTCATATCGGCACGAACGATACAATAACACATGAAGTGGTAGAAATATTAGTTAAAAGTAACTAGTCAGCAAGTTTGTTGAGATGCTGACTGTTCAAGTTTCATAATAATATACAGGTTGGAAATGACACTGTCGCACAAACGCTAACCAGGTTTTCAGTACATCATTCTGAACCCTGGGTTATGAAAAATGTGGGTTGGTCAAAATTGGTGCAGCCGTTTCGGAGATTATAAAAATTCAAATAGAAAATTATTCAGTTCAGTACAAACTAAGTTTATAACTAGATACAAATTAGCCTTAATTTAGATTGCTGTATAATCCCTGGACTCCACACTTAGATACTCAGTGTCGTAGATTAACCGTAACAAACAAACAAACAGACAGACAAAAAGTACCGTTTCTGCATTCAATATGAAGCTGTTTTTGTGAAATTTGCAAACTGATTAATTTTATTTATTTATGAAGGTGATAGATTTAAAAGATCAAGCCTTTTTTCACGGAATCTCTTGATTTATTAAATTAAACCAAAGCTAATCGTTTAAAAGCTTAACGTGATCTTGATACTTGATTATTAATGTGCCGTTCCCCGAATTATTGGAAAATTTGCTCTTAAAGCTTCCAAGAAAATCGGGTAATGGAAATGCGAGGGTTAAATAGTTTTACTTTAAAATTCACGATAGTTCCATTAATTCTGGTAACGCTGACAAGAATAATAATTGATCTTGATTTTATAATCATAGGTCTAAATTTGACGACACGGTTGCATTGGCTAAGCGTTTTGATTGCTGCGCTACGTGTCGCGGGTTTGATCCCCGCACGGAACAAATATTTGTATGACCTACAGATAGTTGTTCCGGGTGTGGCTGTTTGTAAATGTGAGTTTAAACGTTTGTAAACGCACCCACGATACAGGCAAAATTCCTAGTGTGGGGCAAAGTTTTTTTTTTATAAAAATATGTCTAAGCGCTATGATTAGCATTTTTTTAACGTCAATTACACAAGATAGTGTCCCAAAAGGCCCTTCCCACGTGCGTAACCATCTCTATCCACCCAACTATCTTGGGAGCGTGTTTCAGTCTACCCGGGTGCAGGTCAATTCCAGAATTCAATTCAAAACAAGGATCGATTGTCAATCTGACCTCTAAATTTAAGTTCAAGTTTTATTTCGTTTTTAGTAATTTTCCTTATTCTAAAAATCATCAAATAATATCCCCGCTCTGGGCGGCGCAGGGGGGAGCGTCAGACTTTTATTGACTAAAACCTTTATGTTCCGGGTCCCTGGTATGTCTTTCGAACAACCCGCAACATTAAGTTTGCATTTGTTCCTCGTCTTGTGTGCGAAAATATCTAATAGAAACTACGTTTCTCATAGTACTTAGTTAATTCTCGATAATGAGTTTAGAAATGGCGCGCTGTGTTCTCGTTTATTTTATCGAAGGTCGGTCTTCTGCTTATCGATCAAACTGTTTTATATGCTCTTGGTAATGACCGCACGACAATGTGTATTGCTATGGAGGTTTTACTATTTTCTATGACGAGTAATGTATGTAAATGTACATATACAGATAACATATTCCCAATAATAGGTAGTACTGCACAAAAATGTGGAGAAAATATACTTATATTATAAAAGCGAAAGTGAGTTTGTTTGTTAAGTCTTCACGCGTAAATTGCAAAACCGATTTTAATGAATTTTGGTACAAGGATAGTTGGGACCCTGGAGACGGACATAGGATAATTACATAGTAAATCTATTGTTTCTTTGGTATTCCTCTACTCTTAATAGCCTTATCAGGAAATGTGGAAGTACTTGTTGGGTACGCGTCTTTTTTTAGATAGGACATCTTTAAATAACTTCCTCCACTCTGGGTGGAATGGGGGGATTGATTTCTCTTCAATTTCGTTACACTAAAACTATCTCTCCATTGTCCACAGGCAGTAGACTGGTGGTCAGTCGGCGTTTTAACGTACGAGCTGCTAACTGGCGCCTCTCCCTTCACGGTGGAAGGCGAGAAGAACACGCAGCAGGAGATCACCAAGCGCATCGTTCGGTGCAGCTACCCTGTACCGCCCGATGTCAGTCCTGAAGTTCAGGATTTTATTAGGAAGTAAGTACATTATTTATGCAACCTTGGCTGTAAGTTTTGGGTCTTGAGAAACAAGGGAAAGTTGTCCGGTGGAGATTCATAGATGACAAAGCATGAAGTTCTGTCTGCACGTTGCTGAAACTACTTCTTTTCGATGCTGATTTCTGAAGGTGTCAAGCTCGTTGCCTGATATATTCTGGTTATCATGCCATTATCAAATTCAGAAGTTTTTTTTTTTTTTTATTAGTGATAGGTTCGCGTTTGACCACTATCTCACCTGATGGTAAGTGATGATGTGGTCGACGATGAAGCACGCTTACCTAGAAATAACCTATTCACTCTTGACTTATGTTTATCCTTTGGTCACCTTGCTTGTCCAAGATCGGCTATGACAAATCTCTCCTACTTGTGAGCTCATTTATGAAGGAGACTAGTCTGATTGAATTGAGTCTTACAACAAAAAAGTGCTTTATGTTAAGAAATCTGCTGAGCTGCGGTCATGGGTTTGATTCACAGATCAGACAAAGAGTTATTGGGTTTTTTCATCAGGAATTTCTCAGTAAGAGCCACGGATTCTGGATTTGTGTATTTTGATGGCCTAGGTACCCTTTGGCCTTTTACAAGGCGAGATGTTATTTGTTCCACTACCTAATTTTATTTGCCACTGTATCGAGATGTTTTAATACCCAGCAGGTCAAAACACCAGTCTACAAGATCCCCTAAATCTACTAATTTGCGCTTCACAAGTCTTAAAAGAACTGCTTAATGAATGAAGAACCCTTAGAATAGAATATACTTTATCGCACACCAAAATTGAAACATAACATAGTAAATAATCTTTTCTAATATAACTGTTTATTCTCCACAGATTACTGGTAAAAGACCCTCGTCGCCGGCTTGGAGGCGGCGAACACGACGCTGAGGAGCTTAAGAGGCATTCGTTTTTCCAGGTTAGATATGTTCTGAAGTTAGTTCGACGAATAACCTGAGCTATTTGATGAAAAATTGCTCGTGCGTTGCGTGCTTCACCCAGAGCGGGGGAAGTTATTTGATGATTTCCCATCCGCAAAAAAAAGGCTACCTCATGCACATTTTCAGTTGCGGTCATCCTATAGAAACACATCGTAAAACCTAACGATCTTGACAACCAGCACCAACTCAAAATAATCTAATTAAAGCTTTTTTCTAAATTCTAGAACTTAGACTGGGAAGCGGTAGCTCGTCGCGAGATCTCGGCTCCCTTCGTGCCAGTGCTGACGCACGCGGCCGACACGTGCAACTTTGCCGACGAGTTCACTCGCATGCCTCCCACCGACTCACCTGCGCAGGCGCCCAAGCATCATGACAAACTGTTCCTGGGTGAGTACAAAGGAAATTCTCTGCAGCAACCACGGAGTCTGAATTTATGTCCAGTGTATGGTTAATCGATTTTTGATGGTTTATTCATGAACAACAAATTGTACCTGAAATCACATCAAAAAGAAATAAAAAGGAATTGTAAATTATAACAATAGAATATATAACCTGCAATAATAATGCATAAATAAAACATTAAACACATAAAAGAATCCTACAGATAAATACACTTATTCAATAGTAAACTCTTGAGTGAATGTGATGACAGTAGGTGCCTCTTATAACATGGGATTTAAATATAACTGGCAAAATTTGCGTGTACTATAAGCCTAAACTTTCAAGGATTACAAGCGTGTGCGTTACAAACCTCAGTTTATTTTTAGGGACCTTAAAGGAAAACGAAAACCTATTATCACTTTGCTAAACGTCTGTCTGTCTGTCAAGACCCTTTATTTCGGAACTATTATTTTTAGGGTTCTTAAAGGGACCTTAAAAGAAAACGAAAACCTATTGGATCACTTTGCTAAACGTCTGTCTGTCTGTCAAGACCCTTTATTTTAGAACTCGCAGAGTTATCAAATTGAAATTAAAACCATATACTCAACTCTGTGGTCCCATTGTACTGTGAAAAAATCAACCCTCTAAGTCTACGCAGTCAAAAGATATGGCTGTTTATGTCGCTAGTTTGTACGAAAGTTTGTACTGCGCGAGTCAAACTCAGTCTTTGCCAGTTTTTTAACGCTTCTGCTGGGTTCTCACCCACTTGCTAGACCTAGGATATCATTTATCTCTACCGAATGTTAATGATTTAACTTCCCTTCCAGGTTACTCGTATGTGGCTCCCAGCATACTGTTCTCTGAGAACGTGATAGCTGATCAAATATGGATGCAGGCCACCGGAGAGAAGAATGATAAGCTCAAAGGATGGGTCGCTAAGGTAAATACCTATTGACTGCTTCTAACCACAGCTTTACAGTATACTAGGCATTACTTGGATTCTTCTAATTTGAAGGAGAGATAGTGCAGAACACTTACTTCTTAGCCAAGTTTCACGAAGAAAGGTCTTTATGCCTGACGCGGGTCTGTGATGGAAACGGTGAGCAATGGGTAGCTCACCGTCCGTCCGACGACGTTACGCGCGCAGTCAAAGAAATGCCAGCAAGTTGTTGGAAAGAGAAACCGCGGTCCCGGAACATAAAGTGCAATAGAAGGCACATATATGGGTTTTAATTAGTAAAGGTCTGACACTCCTTTCCGCTCCGCCAATTGAAACTCCTGACAGCTGTGGTTCCTAAGCTTTCATAAACTGTACCAGTGATTTTCTCTTTTATATTTATCGATTAGATTTTCTTAAATAAGATTTTTGTATCCTATCACAGTGTTGTCCCATTTAACCCAAAGGTTGACTGCTAAAGAATGTCTCATCGCACTAACTCCGCCTGTGTACCACTACATTGTACACTCGACGGCTCATCAACTTACACAAAACCATTTTAACGATATACATATCAGGTATCAGATAGAGAGATCAGTAGGCCTACTATGACATCTTAAAGCAGAACTTATTCCACTGAGTGAAAGAGATGGTGCTAGACACCCTGTATAGCTCTGTCCCTTTCCCTCAGTGGAATAAGAATTGCTTTAAGAGGTCATAGTAGGGTAGCAGGTTATAATAGTTTAGAATAGCTTGACCTGTCGTAGTGTTTACATGAGAAGCCTAAATAAATAAAATAAAGCAGTCGATTTTCAAATCTGCTTCAATCTTATAAAATACATAAGGTATGACTAAAAAATCCCTTCTGTTTCCAGGACTCTCCATTCTTCCAGAAGTACGCTGTGGAGCTTAGCACTCCTCTGCTCGGTGATGGATCGTACTCCGTCTGCCGGAAGTGCATACACCGGCAAACTGGCAAGGAGTATGCTGTTAAAGTGAGTTTTATTTGGAACTCTTAAAACTGTCTTTATACAGACGTATGATATTACTAGCTGGCGCCTGCGGCTTAGCCCGCGTGTTATCGAAAAAAAAATGTATCCTATGTATTATTCTAGACCATAATCTACCTCTGTTCCAAATTTTATAAAGATCCGTTCAGCCGTTTTGACGTGAAAGAGTAACAAACACACATCCATCCGTAGAACCTTACAAAAATTTGCATATATAATATTAGTAGGAAGTAGGATTAAACTAATATACCTTTTTAATTTCTTCCACAGATAATATCGACCCAGAAGAAAGACATAAAACAAGAGATTGAACTGTTGAAGGCCTGTCAGGGATGTCCCTACATCATCACACTTCATGAAGTCTTCCATGACTCTGTAAGTATTATCTTTAACTACATTCAGCCATTAAAATTAGCGATGAATGAAACAACTTCGGACCGGAATAACATTGTCTGTGAAACTTTTTAAGAGGTGCTGGAGACTTCTGGTTTTTAAGAGTTTGGTTCGGTGTTTAATATTTATTTATGGACAAAATAATCTTGTAATAATTAATTAAATTTTTGTAACAGAATTAAAATTATATTTTACCACTTTCATTATTTTTTTTTGCAATAAATACAATCGATATTATCTATAGAAACAAATCAATTTTTAAGAATTATGAATATGTTGGGTTTATTCCTCTAGTGTTCTGACCAGTAGATTAGACTCTGTTCCCGATACCGGTGCTCATTTTTCTTCAATAATTTTTACTAAAATTAGAAATATGTAAAGATAACAACCATCAGAGCCGTCTCTTTTAACGAGGTATTGTTCCTCCATTAAACAAAAAGGTCCCACAAATTGGTGTTGTCTTTGGTGGAAACTGAATGAATTTTAACATTGAAGTATCAGCTTGTAAAATATAGAAAGGAAATATAGGTTGATAACTTAATTAACTAACTACATCACAGGCTAACCATACCACCAAGCCCAAGTCCAACGCACGCTTCTACCATAGGCGCGTCGCCCACACGACTAAGAGTCGAGACGCAGTCGCGACGCGGGCGCGTTAGGCGCGTCGCCCACACGTCATTTGTAAAGAAAATCTCGTTGCGGCGTGACTCTGATGTGAGATTTTCTTTACAAATGTCGTGTGGGCGACGCGCCTAATGCGCCCGTCTCGACTGTGTGGGCGACGCGCCTTACAACTTCCCGCCATCATGCTGACTGACAGTTGACATTAGTGACAGCTGCAGTTGACATTAGTGCACTAGAAACATGGCATTAATATCGTTGTTCATCCCCCCAGGCTTTCACGTACATAGTGACGGAGCTGGCGGCGGGCGGCGAGCTGGCGGCGCAGATGTGCGGCGCGCTGGACGAGCGCCTCGCGCGCCGCCTGCTGGCGCAGCTCGCGCTCGCGCTGCGGCACATGCACGCGCGGCGGGTCGTGCACAGGGACCTCAAGCCTGAGGTATGTATGTTGTGTTAGAGCTGGCGGCGCAGATGTGCGGCGCGCTGGACGAGCGCCTCGCGCGCCGCCTGCTGGCGCAGCTCGCGCTCGCGCTGCGGCACATGCACGCGCGGCGGGTCGTGCACAGGGACCTCAAGCCTGAGGTATGTATGTTGTGTTAGAGCTGGCGGCGCAGATGTGCGGCGCGCTGGACGAGCGCCTCGCGCGCCGCCTGCTGGCGCAGCTCGCGCTCGCGCTGCGGCACATGCACGCGCGGCGGGTCGTGCACAGGGACCTCAAGCCTGAGGTATGTATGTTGTGTTAGAGCTGGCGGCGCAGATGTGCGGCGCGCTGGACGAGCGCCTCGCGCGCCGCCTGCTGGCGCAGCTCGCGCTCGCGCTGCGGCACATGCACGCGCGGCGGGTCGTGCACAGGGACCTCAAGCCTGAGGTATGTATGTTGTGTTAGAGCTGGCGGCGCAGATGTGCGGCGCGCTGGACGAGCGCCTCGCGCGCCGCCTGCTGGCGCAGCTCGCGCTCGCGCTGCGGCACATGCACGCGCGGCGGGTCGTGCACAGGGACCTCAAGCCTGAGGTATGTATGTTGTGTTAGAGCACCAGTGTGGTATCCGCGCGGGGCTCTCGACGTTGGACGCCATGATGCGCGTGAGAGCTCTCCAGGGGTGGGGTTGCCGTGGCGGTGTCGAACGACATCGCCAACGCGTTCAAAACCATGCCTTGAAGCTGCACTAGAGAGGCACCCCGATACCACCGGATGCCGACCTGCCTTCGTCGTATGGTCGGGGTATATCTGACGGACAGAGCCATCATCTACCCCGGTCGCTCCTGAGAGTGAAACCGGCCATAGATGTCATGCTGAGCCCCACAGGGATCGGTCTTGGGGCCGTTCCTGTGGGACATGATAATTTCCTATCCTCAAAAAAAAAATAGAAGTCACGTTAAATAGATCTTTGACGAATCCACGAGGAAATTGTTCTCCCTATTCCGTCACAACTTCTTCAAAAAACTAGGAAATGACGAAGGGTAGGCGTTTTGGGGACTGTCATCTGTAATTTACGTTTCTAAAGAAAAGTGCTGACCATAAGCCTAGTTTAAATACATACATAGCTTTGATTTTGTATCTTTGAAGAACAGATTATTTAACAATGATTCTTAATTTCCAGAACATTCTCTTGTCGTGCTCTCGTCTCAGCGAGGCGAAGGTCAAAGTGGTTGACTTTGGGTTCGCGCGACGGACGCCCGACTGTGCTGAGGAGAGGCCTCGCATGATGACGCCTTGCTTCAGGTAAATAACTGTTATTGTTCGTTTATCTTCCATGGATTGTATTTAAAAAAAGTTTCAAAAGACAAACGACACTAACCCGTCCCTATCTCATCGCAACTTTTTCTGCGCTGTACGCATAGAGCGGGTTAACTAATTTTTTTTCGGATGGCACATCATGAAATAACTTCCCCTGCTCTAGCGGAGCGGGGGGACGGTCAGACTTGTACTGACTAAAACCAACCCATGCTCCTTCTTTTGGCCTTTATGTTCCTGGGCCATAGTATCACTTTCGAAGAACCCGCAACCCTGGGCGGATTAATTCTCAGCTTAACTTGAAATGACTATTTTATTATGTATCCGGCTCGAAGGACCAAAATTTAATTAATAATCTTAATGTAGTGCCTCTGAAACTGTTGTATAATCTCGTGGTAACTGCTTGGTCCTGGACATAAGGTTAAAATTACAATATCTTCATAGGTGTGACATGCAGTTGTTATGCAATAGTTTTGAATATAAGTGTGTTGCCCTTAGTTTGCCGTACGCGGCGCCCGAGGTGGTGTCCCGCGCGCGCTCGGCGGCGGCGCCGGGCTACGGCCCGCAGTGCGACCTGTGGAGCCTCGGGGTGGTCTATGTAAGTATCTATAACTACTCACTACTCTATATGAAGTTTTCAGAAGATAGCAAGCCCCAACCTGAAATACAGACTCAAATATCCGGTTCTTTTGGGTGTACAACCTACAGCTCTACACCTCTAAAACATTTTTGCAAATAAAAGAAACGGGGTTTAAAAAAACACCAATAACGTGAAAAATAACTTAAGCTTCAGAAGTCGATAGCAAAAGAACTGAATCAAACGAACAAAGGACCCCAACTTCTGAAGTTTAAGTTCACATATCAAGGTGTATAAGAAAATAAATTGAAGCTAAATGAACAAAGTATCTTATCCTTATAGTTGTTAAGTAAAAAAATAGACGAAAATGTACCTTAAATGCAATTGAAATAAGTTATTTCAATTGCGTTTGTGGTTTGTCGATGGTTATTTCAAATAACCATCCTTTTAATTAAAATTATTAATTTCGTTATTTTTATGTCATAAAGCGGCTTTTTTTTAAATAATTAAATCATTTATTTTGTACCAAATTGTTGTACATACAGTTTGTCGGCAAAAATGTTGTTGTATTATAAAAGTTTAATTAACCCTTTCTTATAATTTCCAGTACTACATGCTCTGCGGTAAAGCGCCGTTCCAACCTCTGTCCAAGAAAGAACCTATCACAGCCTTCATGGATAGAATCAGAATCGGGAACTTTACTATGGATGGTCAGTATTCTAAACTAATACTAGCTTGTGCCCGCGGCTTCGATCGCGTTAAATTCGGGGTAACACAGTTCCCCTTGATTTGCAGGTACCTGCTACCTCTAGTTTTTGTCCTTGCGCCTTATTTATTGTAATAGCAAAGTTAAGTTTTCCCTTTTCTTCCCTCTTTACCATCATTTATCATTAAAAAATTACAATTGGCCGTCTCCAGGGTCCCAACTATCTCTGCACCAAAATTCATGAAAATCGGCTTTGCCATTTAGGCGTAAAGACGTAACATACAAACTCATTTTCGCTTTTATAATATTATGGTATAGATTATAAAGAGAAAAGATTTGTTTGTTTTTATCGATTAGTCTGCAATACTGCTGTAGGATAAAACACACAAACACGAAGTATTTATTTCAATTAGAATTAGACCATTGCAGGCACTTCTTAATGTGAAAAAAGCCAAATGCAAGTCGGACTTGCGCACCGAGGGTTCCGTACAAATTTGCCACATAAACGGCCATATATTTTGACTTAGAGTTCACAGCACAAAGGGACAACAGACTTGAGCAAATGGTTTGTAATTTCAACTCGATAACTCCACGCGTTCCCAAGATAAAGAGTTTTGACAGATAGACTTACAACACAGTCATCCTATTATATAAGAGATCCGTTTTGCGTTTTGAAGCACGGAACCCTAAGAAATAAAAAGATTAAGCTACAGTCACAAAGTATAACAACTTGTGAAAGTGTTGTAGTTGCCCGTTCCAAAGCGTAGGTGCATATGGCGAAGTGGCAAGAAACTCCATGGACACTCTTTACAAAAATTTGATTACGTCTTGGGAATGCTATTATAATATTTATAAATGCGAATGTTGTGAGGATGAATAATAATAAATTTTGGTTTATTTATCTCATCACAATAAAACAGTACGTAGTCCTGAAAGAATGAATGGATGTATGGATATTTGTTACTCAAAACGGCTGAACGGATCTTGATGAAATTTGTCACAACGCCAGTATCATCACGTGGGTGAAGCCGCAGACGCCAGCTAGTGATATATAATACGTAAATTACCAAATACCTGTATGGGAAAATCTCTTACAAAAAATAAAGGGCATAATGACGATAAAATGCTGTAACTTTGTCATATTATAATATCCAGTTTCCTTTGTTCAACAGGAGCGATCTGGGAGAACATATCAAACGAAAGCAAGCGCATAGTCCTGGGTTTGCTCGCCGTGGACCCCCTGCGGCGCTTCGGGACCGACGAGCTGCTGGCCGCGCTCGGTATCAGCATCCCCGTTGATAACAGCTTCAGATTGTGTGTAAGTACTGCATCAGTGTAAATCCGTTCAGACTGAGTATCAACTTATTGTTGAACGTCAGAAGTTTATTCAAGCTGTATTGAAACTTTCACGGTTTTAAACTATACTTAAACGGGCACTTAAGTGATTTCTTCCGTGATAAATTATTATTTGGACGATCATTAAATGTCTAGTAATATAAATTTCCTATTACTTTGGATGCACAAGCATAAATATTCTTTAAAGGTGAACATTATACCTAAGATGTTTGTCATCTCCCGAATGATGATGCAGAAAATCGACACTCATTACCTTTATACATACAGATTCATTGTTTAATTTCCTACATTAGACAGAACTAACCAAACCCTTTCGCCCCCAGGACATGACCAAAGCAGACCTCTACAAACGCCGATACAAGAACAAACACCGGGAATCCAGCGCCTCAGAGGCCGGGACTTCCCAATCAGACATCGCCGAGGAATCAGAGGAAAAGGAAACTTCCCTCATTGACACCATCAACAATCTCAAGAACAGAATGAACAAAAACTCCATAGAGAATGACGTAGAACTTATTAAGGCTAATACTATAGAAACACCCATTACAGAATCCTCAGAACCTACTTTCCAAGACATAGATGACGACGTAGTTCCACCTGTTAAGCCAGTAGAAAAGACATACGCTAAATCTAGATCCAAATTAGACGATTATATCTACATAGAAAGCAGTCAAGGCCTCGACGGCACAGAGGTCGCATTCCCCAAAACTAGTCGCGCTAAGAAATCGAAATCTCCAGTACCAAGGAAACGCAGAAAAATCGAAACTAGACAAACTAAGAAACAAGTTAATGGGGAAAGAGAACTCCGCAGTAAAGTAGAAAATGGCACGCGAGGCAGGCAGACCAAGGCAGTCGAGAAACGCGTGCTTAGGAGTAAGAGTGTCACAGAAAAGACTAGGGCCACGAAAGAATCTATAGAGAACGAGAAGACCGTCGTGACAAGAGTCACGCGCAAGAGGAGATACGAGGAAGTGACTAAGCCTGTATTGAGAGAGAAGGGACAGAACGGTCGCTCTTCCCTCAAGATTAGCCCCGAACCTGTAGTCGAAGAACGGAAAGTAGTTCGCGCTAAAAAGACGAAAACTGTCCCTCTGAAGTTAGAAGTCCCGACCGACAGCAACGTCCGCATGACGCGCTCGCGACGTCGGCGCCTGGAGGTGAGTCTGTCGCCGTCCGAGGTGGCGCACGTAGTGCCTGCCTTCTCCTTCGAGTCCGAGCGACGCGTCACGTCGGTCGAGAGCAACCGCTCCGCCAAGTCGGGCGCCAATACCAAAGCTAAACGCGGCGCCCGAGCGAAAGCGAAGGCCCCGAAGGCTAGCAAAGCCAAGAAGACGCCCGTCCGGGCAACCCGCCGGAGGTGAAACCGCTCGTTCCTATCGCGACAGACTCCCGAATACGATCAGCGCCATCTCTTATCATAAATAGACGATTCATAGACTGTTGCGCCTCACGGCAACTATATTCTAGTTTTAAATTCCCCCGATATGGCGTCAGCTAACCTCAAATTCCAAATGAGACAAAATAGTGATGCAATAAAATTTTATGGACGCTTTGCTCACGCGTAGGCATAGACAACAGAGGAAAGAAATTATTTATTCAACGAGAAATAAAAAGAGTAAGTTATATTTCTTTTTTTAAATGTAGGTAGCCTCTGAAAACTAGTTCGTGAAAAAATAACGTTAGACCTGTTTTTATTTTTTAATCCTTTTATTTAATGTTACTATTAATTTTTAAGATACTTTTTCCCCTATTATTACCATTAGAATTAATTCTTTGAAGTTGGTTATTATGTATTTTTTGAATAGAATAATGAAAAAAATAATTAATTAAAAAATAGGTAAATTGGTGTGATTGAGCACTTAGTAGATGAGAATAAAATTATTTTGTGAATTATTATAATTTATTATTTCATAGCGCTACAGTATCTTGCTTCTTGTTGCAATTTGTTCACATGGGCGATTTGTATGGCTATAGACTACTATAACAGTGGATCCTGCGATTTATTTAATAGTCTAAAATGTATTAAAATCGCGGCTTCATAAAAAAATCGCTCATCTGACCACATCTACATAGAGTTACTCAAAATTACCCATCACTCATTGGAATTTATAAAAAAAGTAAAAAAAAACATCCTTCACAGATCTCTTTCCGTAACTATAAAAATGAATTACTTTGTTTGTGTGTGTATATTTGTTTGAATAGGCTAATAGGTTAAATTTGTAAATGTTCCCTTCGATATAATAGACGTTTGTAATACAATACTTCTTTCTTCCACTTTGCAAAAAAATGTAAAAAAAAAGAATATATATTTATTTATGGTGAAAGTGCCAAAGCGTGCTTGGAAATTCCGCTTATATATTACGCGTTCAAAATTATTTGTAATTGTTTAAAAATCACGACTAAATACTTCCTATTTTTGTATATGGGTTGTTTAAAAAAGATGAGAAATAATTTATGGTCTAATAAAACGTTATTTTTTGTCTTTGAGCGCTGTATCTTTTGTTTCTGCTATAGCAAGCGTCCGTTATTCTTCCTTAATAAAATCTGGTCATTACTCTTCGATATTTGCATGAGGTTCCATTTACTTGCTATGCTTTTTAAAATCAGTTTTTTTTTTTCTACTATTTATTTTCCTTTTTGGTCTCGTATCTTGTCTATGATACAACTATCTCGCTATTTATTATTAATGTTGATAAACTAAAAAAAGAGTAAAAATTAAACAACCCATAAACAATGCTAATATAATTCTTTTGTCGTTATAAGCGCTTTTACCAAATAAAAACTAAATTGTTTTCGGCTCACTTCCCTGTAAATATACTATGATAGCATTTAGTACAAATTCGGTGGAAGAGTTTAAAAAAAATATTATTTATAATTAAATTGAAGAAGGAAATAGTCTCAATTGTCAAACATGCATGTTACTCTTTTATATCGTGATACGATAAGGCACTGAGGACTAAATAAATAATATGTATTAGCTGATAAAGCTTGACTGTATGTTTTAACTTCGTAATTTTAGTTAAATCAATAAAATTGTTGCATGCTGTTAAACTTTAATGTGAAATTGTTGTTAAAAACAAATATGTGCGCCAAATTCAGTTATACGAACTGATTTAAACATTAATAATGTTATTTATTGCATTTCGGCTGTTCATCTAAATTCTTTGTTCTAACATCGAAATGAGATAGAGCATAGCGCTCTCTCATTCACTCACAGTGCAATCAACTTCGGTTATATTCGTGAGTGATGAAGATTCCCGAAGTGTTTAGCGGAAATTGCCGTTAAGTTTGAAATGATTTGCATAGATAGATTGACGAAATAATTAGTGATTCTTTATAGTATGTAGAAAATGCCTGCAAATTTTGTTATATATATTAGCTCAAATATATAGTATCAACCCAATAGAAGATACAGCATTATACAAAAATGTTTTATCTAGTGTAAAGTACTTTCACAGTTGACGAGTGTCATAGATTTTGTATGGATGTTTTATTTAATGAGTTGCTACATCCATCAATAGTTGAGCCAACATCTTAAATAGTAGTAATAGTATTATCTAAACGATACGAACAACGTGAAAGTACTTGACTAATCCGAATTGTTGCAATTTACAAACGATTATGAGCAATCCAACGTAATTTTATATACAAGTTTTCACAATTGATATTATGTAATCCATTGTCAATGTTTTGAAGCAAAGATCTTACTTTATACAGCCAGTCAATAGACAACCATGATTTAAGCAAAGGTATAGTGTCGACGCGTATTACGATATTTTCTTTTGTTTCGGAAATTGAAAATTTCCCCGAATGCTTAACTCAAGTAACCTTTACGTCACTAAGTCGTAAAGTTTGTAAAAGTGCACTTAAATGGATTGTACCAAAAGATTATATAATTTTATAATAAAGTGTTAGAAGTTATTATTGATGTCGGCGTAAAACAAATTTTGTAAGACGTTACTTGGATGCCGGCTGGAGATATTGGATTGTAATAAATATACCATTTTAACATTAGTTTCTATTTGTTTTATTGACGGTTGGCGTAGAAAGCCCATGGCTTTTCAGGATGAAATAATAATAAACGGTGAGTCGGCCGTCTTTTCATCGGATGGTAAAATTATCAAATTGAACTTTTTCCGCTCTGTGTGTAGCAAAAGGGAGTGCCATACTCGTACTGATTTAAACTCCATGCATATTCCTTCATTTGCCGTTGTGTTCCGGGACCTAAGGTGGGAGGTAGGGGGGGGGGGTGTCTTTATTGAACAAACCGCAACTCCGGCGGGCAGACTAACTGCTGATATCTTTTTGACAAGTGCGTGGAAAACGAACGCGGAGTCGACTTGGCCTGTCGTCATCGTAGACGGACGGACAGTGAGCCACCCATTGCTCACTGTCCATAGTCCCGCTTCTACGGGGGCCGGGAGTCAACACGTGGCACCGGTCGTCTGGACCGTCTCCCGCCGCGGTTGGGGCGGTTTGAGGTTCTCAAGTCATGCGCCTTGGTCTTCTGATTCTTCTTCCTCCTTCGTATTGATTTTACGTTAATCGCAGAAACTCTGGCGTTTTAAAATGGTCCTCAGTGTAGGCATTCTGATCATAATTTTACATCCAATGTAAACTATTCAATTCACTTGCTGTAAATCTCCCACCTGGATATGAGCTAACCTGGAAGTCTTTCAAAAGACCTGAGGCACAGGTGGGCCGCAATAAGCAAAACCTGTTCAGTTGGTGATTCGTTGATGACTCTTTTTTGGATTGTAAATTGTGAAATTTCACAAATGATGGTCCTCTTAATACAGTTACTGATATCCTGTTGCTTGTTCATTGGAACTTATGGGAAGCTAGTGGAGGCTCTAAAGAAGGTGTTTAGCTGGAAAGAAGTGGCAGAACAAAATCCTAGCAAATCAACTATCTGATAGTTTTGATGAACCAGACTTTATACAGTACAGTACAAAGGAGCAATAAAATAAAGGAATTCGAAAGCGTATTCTCTTGAAATAACGCAATACCTTGCAAAATACTATGTTGTAACATTAATCAATATATTAGAATACTGTGTATTAAACTGTATTTGACGAGCTTAGTTACTTATCTCTTTTACTGACTACGGACATGGTCAGAGAATTTTAAGTACATAATAACGAGATGAACTATGAAAGTCATTGGGAGATGCGTTTGCCCAGTGGGATGATAAAGGTAACAATAACAGGCATAACAGTTCAAGTCAGGCTAGACTACGACAAATCTCCTATAAGCATTTTACTCATTGATGTGACTAATTGCAAGCATAGGTATTCGATTCTTGACAAACATTCAAGTAATGATCAATTGACGCTGATCTCAACATTTAAAAAAAAAACTACATGTCTATGGTTAACCATAAAGTTTGGAATTATGACAGTGATGGTCAGTGTTGCCCGTAAGTGGAAAACGCCTTTTTAGTAGACTTAAGGGGTAAGCCAGAGTTAGCTTAAATGGTTTTATGAAATAGACATTCTATGGAAATAAAAGAACTTAGACTGCATTGATGATTGTAATGATTTAAAGTTAAATAAATTAGTCTGCTTACTCGTAAATATTTTTATTTTTTCTTTGGTCAAACGAATATTTTAGCAGATTGATTGTACTTATTGGTGGTTTCGTTTCGTAGAATTAAGCTACAAACTTCAGATGTTACAACAATTAAATTACAGCTAGCCATTTCTATACATAAACATGGTAATACACAATAATTTACTTCTACTTGTTTTTCGAACCGTCCGGTGGCGATGGCGTCCGACGGGTGTAGTAGTTTTGCACAGCGTTATAGTATTAATTTGAAAACGGAGTATCGCAACACCAGGAACGGCACTGTGGCAAACGTCAGACGATGTCGAGTGAAGTGATAGAAAAATAATTAATTTCACGACGTTTTGTGTTAATAATTATGTGAATGATGAGATGAAAGTGTAGATAAATGTTAGTTTAGTGTTCAATAGTGATTATGGCGCATAGTGGTGGTGTTTTGAGTTCGGATATATCACGGAGGAATCCACAAGATGAGTATGAACTCATTCAGAGAATCGGTTCGGGGACCTACGGTGATGTATACAAGGTAGGGGGCCTTTCTAAAATACTTAATTCTCTAATTTACGTCAGTTTAAGACGATATCGACGTGATTCTAACACTTTCTCAGGCGTTTCGTCACAAAAAATGGCATTGTAAATCTCGTTTGTTGTACAAAATATTTTTTATGACGTAAAAAATGTTTTTATTCGTGAAAATTAGTAACAAAAAGAGTATTTAGCGTTGTGTATTGTTTATGGGGCGGTGTATGTTGTAAAAAACACGTGTTACAAATGACCTTGAGTGCAAGACAAGCCTGGGTTACTAATTAGTGTTGAACACACCCAAAGGTGTTGTGATATTCAAAACATATCACTTCTCTTTGTTCTGTAACTGTTCTTTATTTAAAATACTCTTGATTACTGCCAGTAATGATGGCTTTATTGTATTATTATACAATTTGTTAAGTATTTTATTCTCAGGTGCAAATAATATTTTTCCTGCTGATTATTTAAGAATGACCTAATTTTTATTAAGGTTTTTCTGTATTTAAAGTGCAATAGAGACCTGCAACTTCTACATTTCATGACAAAACACTCAAAGAAGAAGATATTGAGTAATATCTCCTTAATATTCAAGTTTAAAAACATCATTTCAGTTTCTTTATTTGCTTATCTATCTTATTATTATATTTGACAGATGTTTAATAAAATTGCACAATAAGTTGTCAAGTGTTTTTTTGCAGTTATCTTTATGAGTAATTTAATAAAATCCTTTTCCTATCAGCAATTTCTACGAAAATTGGACAAAGTTCTAGTAATTATACTTAGGTCCCACACACAATTATCTTATAAAGTGCTTGCAATTGTGTAACATTACTTTTTCTGCTTCACCCATGGAAATTAGTGACTTTAGGTCACTTACACATCCAAAATCATACAGTTCAAGCTGGTAGTAAATCTTTGTTAAAAATATATGTATATTATAAGAAATATTTGAAAATCAGCAACTTGGTACAAAGAATGAAAAGGACAAAATATGTTAAG
This sequence comes from Ochropleura leucogaster, assembly GCA_958449745.1. Taxonomy (NCBI): domain Eukaryota; kingdom Metazoa; phylum Arthropoda; class Insecta; order Lepidoptera; family Noctuidae; genus Ochropleura; species Ochropleura leucogaster. The sequence continues at coordinate 9,730,839 of OY288226.1, forward strand.
AGAGATCTAACAATCCAATCTAACCAACCATCTAACATAAAGGGCAATAGAAGGAACATGGGTGGGTTTTAGTCAGTACAAGTCTGACATGCCCCCCTGCTCCGCCCAGAGCGGGGGAAGTCATTGGATGGTTTCCCACCTGAAAAAAAACCTCTACATAAATATAACACTGCCCCTGCCAACTCTACTGTTTTTTGTTAGGGTAATTAAAAAAAATATATACTTTTGCATTCACATGTAATACATATAGAAAATAAAAATATATAAGAAAATGAAAATAAGAGAATAAAAAAACAAATATCAATACCAGTTTCCCTGGAAGTTTGTAGTAATCAAAACAGTATGTTACTTTAAGCATTATTTTTGTTTAACATAAACTTCTTATAAGGTAGGATCATGGGTATTGCAAATATGTATAAATACACTAGCTTCCGCCTGCAACCTCGTCCGCTTGGCATAGTTACTTTGGGCTAACGCTAACTTTAACCTGTGTAATAATCGAAAAAAAAAATCTTTTCCTCCCTTTTTCATCCCTCTTTCTCCCCCTTTTCTGACTTTTTTTAGCCTATGTCTGTTGCCAGGGTCCCAACTATCTCTGTACTAAAATTCATCAAAATCGGTTAGGCCATTTAGGCATGAAGACGAAACAAACTCACTGTTGTTTTAATAATATTAGTAAGGATTTAAATCATAACATATTTGGCTTTTGGTTTGTGGTTAATGGTTTCATTTTAGTTAATAAAATTTTAAAAGTATTTTACTCAAAATATATTAGTCATCACTAGATAGTACTTCATCATCATTTTCCTGCCCTTGTCCCATTATAATTGAGGTTGGTCCAAAACATTTTCTTCTTCCATTCTTCCCTGGTTGAAGTCAAGGCATCATTTACTTCTTTCTTTTTCAAATCATTCCTTACCCAAAACATCTATCCTCTGTTTTGGCCTTTGTCTCTCCTCATTACATTATGATCTTTTAAATTAATCGAATATACCCATTTCCTTAAAACGCAAGCTCATAAACATGTACTACTTTTTTTTAAATTAAATTAAATATCTTGGGACAACTCACACACGGCTGTCTGATCCCAAGCTAAGCAGAGATTGTGTTATGGTAACCAGACAACTGATATCATGATTACAGTAAGGAAAATATTCAGAAATTTAATGAATGCATAAATTCGATTTCGTTTAGTGACGTATTTGAAAATAATGACCCGCATGAAGCTTTTGACATTTTTTATGACTTATTTACTTTATTTTATAACCTATGTTTCCCTTATATTCGAATTAAAGTATATTCTCAAACACGAGCTCGATGGATGACGAAAGGTATTAGAAAATGCTGCATACGTAAACGGCAATTATTATGGAAATATCGTAAGAATCGAAATGACCTAAATAAAACCAATCTAAAAAAATTTGCTAGTCGATTACAGCGTGTGATAAAACTAACCAAAAAGTCTCAGAATAATTACTTTATCCATACAGCTCAAAACAAATGCAAGGCTACTTGGAACGTTATTAATAAAACAATGTGGAATGTGCCAAAAAATCAAATCAATCAAATTAATATAGACGAAAAACATTGTACGAATGATCCGCAAACCATTGCGGATTGTTTTAATAATTTTTTTATAGACCAAACAAAAGGAAATACTAGCTGTTCTAATAATGCAGAGACGAAGATGCCTAATCACTCGAAAACATTATTTATGCATCCAACTACGCCCCAAGAAATACACAAAATAATCTTAAACTTAAAAAATACTAACAGTACTGGATATGATAGTATATCAACTAAAATTCTAAAAAAAGCGCCAATTAAAATATCTTACATTTTAAGTCATGTCATTAACCTGTCGATCCTAAATGGCTACTTTCCTGACAGTCTTAAATTAACAATCATTAAACCTCTATTCAAGAAAGGTGATTGCTACAATATGAACTGTTACAGACCCATAGCACTAATACCTGTGCTCTCTAAGGTATATGAAAGAGTTATATATGACAGAATAAACGACTACTTTGAAAATTTTAATTTATTTGCTAATGAGCAGATAGGTTTTAGAAGAAACAAAACCATTAATATGGCTGTCTATGATTTCCTAACCACAGTTATGACTAGCTTAGACTATAAAATTCCAGCATGCGCATTGTATATGGATCTAAGCAAAGCGTTTGATTACGTGGATCATAAAATTTTATTAAATAAATTATACAGGTATGGAATTCGGGGTACCTCATTAGAACTGATTAAATCATATCTTACCAATAGAAAACAGTCCACATTAGTAACTCGTGTCTGCACCAAAACAAGAAAAGAAATTAATTACGCATCGGAATACAGAGAAACCAAACAGGGCGTCCCACAAGGAAGTGTTTTGGGTCCTCTGCTATTCATCATCTATATAAACGATCTTCCAAAAGTAACCAATCATCCCACAATACTTTTTGCTGATGACAGTACTGTTGTTTTTACAAGTAAGGACAAGGTATCCCTGGAACAGAATATAAACAGCACTCTAAATGACATTATAAAATGGTTAAATGATAATAATTTGAAAATGAACTTTGACAAAACAAAAATAATGATATTTCGCAGTCGTAAAGCAAAATTTACTGACATTAATATAAATTATGCAGGGAACAAAATAAATGAGACAGCAACTACGAAATTCTTAGGCATGTCAATTGATTATAATTTAAATTGGAAGACACATGTTGATACCTTAAATCAAAAATTAAACAAGCAATCATACGCCCTACATATGCTGGCAAAAACGGTGAACACCTCTGCTGTACTTGCAGCATACCATGGCTACGTGGGATCCTTGATAAAGTATGGCATTATATTCTGGGGTAACTCCACCAATAAGGATATGGCATTCAAGGCAAACGTTGTATTAGAGGGATGTTTAATATCAGGCAGACTGATAGCTGCAGACCATATTTTATAAAGCATAATATATTACCATTGCCGTGTGTCTACATTTATGAGATTGCTAGCTTTGCAAGAGCTAATAAACATCTTTTTGATAAATACAGAAGTAAGCGACATATTGACAAAATTTCTTGCAAATCTAACAAGACTGCCTTATATGCCAAAAGCGTTTTTAGTATGGCGCCGCGTTTATACAATCACCTGCCAAAGTCCATACTAGAAACTACATTCATCGATGAATTTAAAATAAAACTAAAAAAATTCTTGTTGTGTAAATGCTATTATAATATTCAGGACTATTTGATGGAGGATGTAAAGACATTTTTGATGTAACTGGTTATTGTTGGTGCACTAATTTAATTATTAATATTATTACTTTGACATTTAATTTGACATTCTTTTACAATAGATCTTGACATTCTCAATCAATTACTGACATTATTATATTGATTTGCTTCTCAATTGTTATTCTTACTTTATCACTTATTCACAATATAATGTATCTGACATTTTCCTTAAATTTACGACCGACTTCTGGTGACATTATTATTATTTGTGTGTAATAAAGCTTGTGTTTTGCATGCCGCAAGGTTTAATATGGTTGGTCTGTACTATTTCATTAACAACTTTATGTAATTACCCATATTAGCAAATAAATGATTATGAATATGAATGAATATGAATATGAATATCATACTTATATAATTTATAAATACATACATATTATAGATAAATCACACCCAGACACAGAACAAACAATCATGCTCATCACACAAAGTTTGTCCTGGGTGGGAATCGAACCCACGACCTCCGGCTCAGCAGTCAGGGCCACTAACCATTAGACCAACAGGCCCGTCGTACTTGTACACTTACATTCTGGCAAATTGTATTGTATTGTATAACGGGCTGGTGTCCGCAACTCCACGTCTGAGGCGCGTATTTTGCGTATGGGAAAGTCATTCTGGCAAATAAATTATTTTTATTCATATTTTGACCCCTGACAGCTTACACCAATATGGTTGGGAAATTGCTAGGCAAATGATGACATGCATAATTGAATACATCAGAACTAAAAACTTCCTTTTGTTTTTACAAAAACCTTGGTATCAATTTCTTGTCTTGCAATCAAGATTTATTAATAATCAATTGATTGATTGTACTGACAACAATCACGGGAAGTATTTGCTTGTAAAATGGGCATTTGTTGGGCTGAAATAGGTGCTTTCTTATTTATTTGAAGATACAATATTATTACAAGTAAACTGATTGTTTGACTAAAAGTAAACTCAAAGAGAGTTTGACACTGGAGGCACACTAAACTCCATAACATACCCTACCTCTGTGCCAAATTTCATCAAGATCCGTTCAGCCGTCCCCTCGCGCGTCTAAGTGTCACACTGGGTGCACAGTTTTACTTGTGCCACAAATGTCGTACGTGCACACGGGTGCAAAGTTTGAACCACTGTGAGTGGTTTTCATATTTTAGACATTTATTTTTAAAATTTATTTAAAACTCATAAGGATTCTGGAAACATCATATATCGATATAACATTATCGATAATTATATATTACGAAGTATTGGTTATATATAATTATCGAAATAACTATGAAATCTTCGTTTTTCCGAAGGTCTAACCAAAATCAAAAATTCATTCAAAATAGCTCGACGTTTGGGGCACTTTACCTACATTGTTAGCAATCGCGCGACGGGTTAACAAACATTCTCATCTATACACTACTGGAAAAAATAAGGGATAAAAAAAAACCAAACAGTTTGGTAAATTTTTAACAAGCCGTAACTTCGAGAGAAATGGTCGTACGGGTATTGAAAGAAACGGAAATTGTAGCTCAAGTATCTGGTTTTTGGATTCGAACTTTTTTTTTTTTACGGTATCCCTTGTCACTGGTTGTCAGTCTTTCAGTCCACTATAACAATTGTCAAAGATTTTCAAATAGCCGGGACCAACTGCTTAACGTGCTTTCCATCACATAGATGGAACTCAGTATGTGCACCCATCCTCAGATTAACTTTGGCAAGTGCGGCTTAACCTCAAAGATGAGAGGTTTACGTAGACCATTTTCATTATTTATTTATTATGAGCCATATGAGTCCCACTGCAGGGCAATGGCCTCCCTTCCTTCCTCCCACTTTTTCCGTCGATTGCTGTTCTGGCCTAATCCTTTTCGTGGAAGTCTAGCTCGCGTCCTTCTGGGTCTACCGCGTCGCCGGGTCCTGGTGCTCGGAACCCAATCGGTTGTTACTTTGGCCAAATTTTGTTGCAACATGCGGCAGATGTGGCCAGCCCAGTTACACTTTAATTTAGCGGCTCTGTTGCCAATCTGCTATTTGGGTCTTGGAGCTAAGCATACTGTTTCATATGCGGTCCGAAATTTCACCATTTTCATAAAAACCAAAATACACGACATTGAGGAGCTAGTGGCTAAATAATAGCAGCCGCTCGGGTCGATCATTAGGTTAAGCCGCGCTTGTTTAGATTGGTTTGTGGATGGGTGACCACACGTTACATACCGAGTTTCTTCCGTGCCTCGGAAAGCACGTTAAGCCGTTGGTCCCAGCTGTCATTTGTAGATCTTTGACAGCCTTGTTACAGGTAGTCAGTGTATTGAAAGTCTGACAACCAGTCTTACCAAGGGGTATCGCATTACCCAGTACTACCAAAACCATGTAAAATACTGGTATTCAGCTGCATCCGGTTAGCCTGGAAACCGACCCCAACATAGTTGATAAGGCAGATGTTTTCTTAAAAAGCAAAAATATATTTACATCCGAGAAAGTCTAGCAAACCTTGATGTTCTCATATTATTACGATGCCGCTAGCCAACTAAGTTCAAAACACATGACTCAGTGCCAGTGAGTCACTAGTGTTTCGGTTCGATTCCCGCGTCGGACACCGCGTCAGGTGAAGGGCCTTGACAGTGATTATGATATTTTATTGTTAGTAATGATACTATCGTTTTTTGGTCAATGTCGTGTATTTTTTTTGGGCTTGTTTGATTGTAACGGATGTATGACTTGTTGAATGAAATCAGTGGACTATCTATATTCATCACCAAACAAAATGAAAATACTTTTTATTTCACACTATCTGCGCCCCGCGGTTTCACTCGCGTGATGATAGAATATACAATATATCTTTATGAATTGTAGCCTATGTGTTATTCTAATATAATAGGTCATACTATTGTAAAGTTTCATTAAAATCCATTTAGTAGTTTTTGTGTGAAAGAGTAACAAACATCCATATATAAACTTTCGGGTTTATAATATTACTATCTGTTCCCCGCGGTTTCTCCCTTGCTGCTCAGCACCTGTTGGTCGTAGCGTGATGTTGTATAGCCTATAGCCTTCCTCAAGAAATGGACTATCCAACACTAAAAGAATTTTACAATTCCAACCTACTGGTTGGAATTGTAAAATTACCGTCCCTGAGATTACCGCGATTATAAAACTAAAGAGTTTGTATGTTTGAAACAAACATTCAGTTTTATAATATTATATTTATAATATTATAGTATAGATAGTAATCTAGCCGCGGATGCCAGCTTACTAGCTGGCATCCGCGGCCCACATTCGAAAAAAAAGCTTCCTATATGTTATTCTTGAATATAATATACCTCTATGCCAAATTTCATCAAGATCCGTTTTGACGTGAAAGAGTAATAAACATCCATACATCATAAATAAATAGTAGAATAGGCCTACTTAAATGTGCACGGTTCGGGTTAGTCGTTTCCTATGGAGAAGAACCGGTAAGAAACTCCATGTACTCTTTAAAATCATTTGGTTTTACAATGTTTTACATCATCATTATCTGCCTATCCTCATCCCAACTATGTTGGGGTCGGGGGTCATTGAAGTTTCCTAGCTGTTGTATAGCTAGTACTGTATGTGTTGATTTAAAAGAGCTTCCACAAGAGGCGATACTTAAGCACGTCCCGTAGACCCCGGGTACTACCCGGCGGGTAGTCAGCCCGTTGACTGGTTTATCTTTTAACTACATCTTTAGGTATTCTCATATAAATCGGGATGATGTGAGGAGAGCTTTTTTATGCTCAGCATAAAATTTCGACCCCGAAAGATGAGGAAGAGGTGTAATAGTACACACATTACCATCATACATCCTCCCTAATCCTAATAATTTTATAAATGCGAATGTTTGTGAGGATGGATGTATGGATGTTTATTACACTTTCACGTCAAAACGGCTGAACGGATCTTGATGAAATTTGGCACAGAGGTAGATTATAATCTGGAATAACACATACGATACTTTTTTTTTCGATATCACGCAAGCCGAGCCGTGGGCGCCAGTTTCCACACAAACATTCGCATTTATAATATTAGTAGGAATATCACAATAAATTTTAATGATCACAATAAAAAATCTTAAATCTTACTAGCAAACTCCGGTCGGTTTGAACCAGCTTCAAGCGTGGTGCAATGACACGAAGTGCTGGCTGACTTGGTATTAAGATTATCTCCGTTCTGTTGGACTGATACTAATGTGGGACTATAAAACAGGATTAAGATTTTTGGTGAAAAATTTTGACACAAGACTTATTAGTGCAGCGATATCTTATTTTAGAATTTTACGAGTTTGTCTTCCAAAATATTTTTTGTGTCAAACAATTCTGAAAGTTTTTTTTTTACTATATTAGAAGGAAAATTACGTTTATTTAGCACTAGCTGGTGCCCGCGACCTCGCCCGCGTGATATCTAAAAAAAAGTATCCTATGTGTTATTCCAGATTATAATCTACCTCTGTGCCAAATTTCATCAAGATCCGTTCAGCCGTTTTGACGTAAAAGAGTAACAAACATCCATCCATCCTCACAAACATTCGCATTTATAATATTTAGTAGGATAGGATTATTAGAAAATTAAATAAAAATTAATAAATGACGCAAAAGGGCCCCAGTGTTTTAATCTGGAATAATTCCAGGTGGAAACAAGGCCACCTGACGCTGCGACTTTTGAGCTGTAGCCCTACTATGACCTCTTAAAGCAATTCTTATTCCGCTGAGGGAAAGAGACAGAGCTATACAGGGTGTCTAGCACCATCTCTTTCACTCAGTGGAATAAGAATTGCTATAAGATGTCATAGTAGCCCTTCTGCAGTCCATAAATTAAATGTGCTTACTCTCGACCTCAAATTGTCCTTAGGACAAGATTCAGGTCTCCTTATTGAAGGTGTCTGTGGACGTTAAATAGTCAGTGTTGCCAACAATTTAACAACAATTACTCCGTACACTAAAGTATGACTGATTAGATTTGTTATCGGCCTTGGCCAGTTGTTTTCAAATTCGTCTAAGGTCAAGATTCATAGACTAAATAGGTCAATTGGGTTTTAAAGATGAATCTTCTCCACATCACAGACTACTTGCAGTATCTCCGTCTTACTAAAATCCATTCAAAGGTTATCTTGAAAATATCGCTTTAAGAGATCAGACCCGCCATCAAATAACTTCATCAAACTTGTACTGACAAAACCCACCCATGTTCCTTCTTTTGCCCTTTATGTTTCGGGCCCGCGGTATCTCTTTCGAACAACCCGCAATCCCGTCAGGCGATGGCCCTGGCAGGCCTCACTGCTTTGCTGACATCTCTTTGAGGCGCGCGTAGAACACGGCCTGTCGACGAACGGACGGACGGACGGTGAGCTACTCATAGTTCACCGTCCACAGACTCGCATGTACGGTGGCTGGGAGTTGCCTCGCGACAGCTGGGTTGGCTTGATGTTCTCTCTGGGAGACATTTCTGGACGGCTTAGTTAGAGGCTTATGGGATACAAACTAACACATAAGCACACGATAAAGACGTTTCAAAGAGGCGAAAATGCCTAGAAGTCGTGTGAGAATTCTCAGAATTATCTTGAATGAACTTGTGAACGGATATATCAGTCATGAATGATATCATACTAACTGTTTACATTATGTAGTAATGGTTCGTTTAGTTTCTTATTTTGTTACTGAAGACTTTCCATTCGCCTTTCGTAATATATCCGTATAATTTTACTATCTTCTAATATATAAAATTCTCGTGTCACAGTTTTCATTCCCATACTCCTCCGAAACGGCTGGACCGATTTAAACGAAATTTTGTGTGTATACATATCGGTTGGTCTGAGAATCGGCCAACATGTATTTTTTATACCCTTAAGTGAGCAGTGGGTGAAACCGCTGGGCGCAGCTAGTTATAGTAGGGGAGCCCAAGCGGGGATTTCGGGATTTACTAAAGCGCGGCAGATTAATATACAGGGGGATACCTTGTACCCAGTTAAGTACCTCCACAGAACTTGAGGCCCATATATAAGGCCGCCCGTGAAGGATACAGGATCAGATTAGTAAAAAAAAATTGACCATCAGAAATTCTCGAGCGCGTCAGATTAAGGTAGGGTGAGTTAATTACACCCTAAAAAGTGTATATTCCACTAATCTGACAATTTGAGAGTGACGTAAAAAAAGGGGAGGGCAACAAAGTTGTAAAAAAAAAACGTCATCTCGACATTCTCGAGCGTAGCTAAATTTTTTTTTGTTTTGAAGGAAATAGTTCAAGAATAATGAAAAATATATAATCTGACGATTTCCACAAGCCGAAATAACAAAAATTCGTCGATAAAGTTAAATGCGTGCAGCTGCGTGATGCCTACATTTCCTTCTCCGCGTTTCTATTCCTCTCTCACTCTTTCTCTATCTATTACTCTCTCACTCCGTCCCCACTCTGGTTTCTGTTGCCATGACGCCATCACAGCTGATCATAAAGACTCGTTCGTGGCATACTGTTTACAACGTGTTTCCAACGTTTTGTTTTTTTTGGGAATAACTTTTAACCGGCTTTATCGATCAACTCCAAAAACTAATCCGCATTTGAGCTTAAAAAACCACGTCGATCGCCACCAAGCTGGTCAAAAGCGCTTGATTCGTTCGAGAGATATCGTGAACGAAAGAAACCCGAAACAGTGTTTCTTCGGGATTACTCCGAAATTTGTGGTTCAATCAATTAAAATTGCAAAATTACTTATGAGGATGATAAAACTGCGTCGAATGCCGCCAACCGTGTGAAAATCGGTTGATCCATTCAAAAGTTATTGCGGTTTGAAAATTCCAAAAATAGTGTTCTATGAAACTTCTATCAGACTTTCGAGCTGGGAGAGCTCAAATGCATAGAAATATTATTTCTTTGAACTCAGCGAGCTCAAAATATCACATCCTTACTATATATAATATTATAAAAGCGAAAGTGAGTTTGTTTGTTTGTTTGTTACCTCTTCACGCTTTAATGGCTAAACCGATTGTGATGAATTTTGGTACATAGATAGTTGGGAACCAGGAGACGGACATAGGCTAATTTTATTTAAAAAAAAGTGGGATATGATATGGGACAAAGAGGGAAGAAAAGGGAAAACTTAGCGTTGCTATTACAAATCAATAAGGTGCAAGAGGAACTGTCCTACCCCAAATTTAACGCGGGCGAAGCCGCGGGCGAAAGCTAGTAAATTATATTTTGAGCTCAAAAATGTCATAAGTACAATTTTAAGCGCCCAGGAATGGAATTAGCGAGAAGTTGCAGGGATGGCCTTTAAGGTGAACCGTTTTTCTATTTTTTTTTTTGTCAGATTAGGCGAATCCCTCTACATAATCGTCAGATTATGAGACAGTACGTTTAGAACATAAATATTAACCACATATATCTTAATCTGACGCGCTTGAGTATTTCAAAATGGCGATTTTTTTTTGCACATTATGAAAATGGCCGCGAGTTTGCGTCCCATCGAAATCGTCAGATTAGTGAATGAGAGCTTTTTTTTGGTGCACTTAACACTCCCTTAGAAAATCTGACGCGCTCGACAATTTTTTTTTTTTTTTTTCATTTTCAACCCTTAAATACAACCACCCTCATCATGCAAACGATCAGATTAACATACGTACATTATTAAAAATACATAGGGCATTGATGCTATCAATATCTGACGCGCTCGAGGATGTCCATGCAACAGTTTTTTTTTACATATTTAAAAATCTATAGCCGCTTCCTCCACCGATGTAACGGTATATATCATATAAGATTTTTTTCTTCTTATCATCTAAGCTTTGCATCCCAATAGGTCTCTACGACGCTCGAGTAAATCCCCATTTAGCATCGTGGGCTCCCCTACTATTAATATTATATTATAAAACATTCAAAAAAAATTGTTTAAGTACTTACTTATTAATTTTTTCACATGTTTTTATAAGCTTACATTTTAGTAATACCCCCCTATAACTGTCCCACCGCTGGGCAAAGGCTGCTTCTCATACAGAGGAGGCACACCATTTTAGAAAGCGTCAGATTTAGGGTAAAATTTTCCGGTTGTTAAGGCTCTTGAAAGAGGATCCTGTTAACAATACGCGCCGTGTCCAGAAATACTCCTTTCTGAATCAAGCCAATGATCCAGCTGCCAAGTGAGAGCCTCCTTACATGCAAAAATAAAACATTGTCATACTTTACGGCTCCGCTATAGTCGGGTAAAAATATATATGGGACTAGCTTTTGCCCGCGGCTTCGCTCGCGTTAAATTCGGGGTAACAGTTCCCCTTGCGCCTTATTGATTTGTAATAGCAGCGCTAAGATTTCCCTTTTCTTCCCTTTTTCTCCCTCACATCCCATTTTTTTTAAATAAAAAATAGTAATAGCCTCTGTCCGTCTCCTGGTTCCCAACTATCTCTGCACCAAAATTCATCAAAATCGGTTTAGCCATTAAAGCGTGAAGAGGTAACAAACTCACTTTCGCTTTTATAATATTAGTAAGGATACTGTACAGAACCTTTGAGTAGCACATGTATAGTATGAATTATACATACTTTTTAACAACGACATTTTTACATAGCTTCTTTTTAGACTTTCGTACCCAAAAGCTAAGCCGGGACCTTATTACTTAAACTCTGCTGTCCATCTCTATGTCACCAGGTTGTATCTCATAAACCCTGATAGTAAGTTGGTTAAAATTTACACAGATGATGTATTTCTGTTGCCGCTATAACAACAAAACCTAAAAAAGAAACAGAATACAATAAATATTTAAGGTTTAAAAAAAAAAAAACTATGGTGGTTTTATTCCTATCACCGAAATCTTCTAGACAACCTAGCTCTAAACTGAACGAATTTAACTTATATTTACAGTTTTAAATATCTAGTTTTTTCTTCAAATCATATGACCCAAAACGGCAACAAGACTGTATAATGTATGTACTAACCGATCATTAATTATTATTAAACCATGCACCACACAACACAAGGCCGCAGTGATTCACTAACTAGTAACTGTTCTAATGGAAACTAAAGCAGTAGTTATGTGAGTTTGTTCACGAAATACTGTTAACTAGCCGGCGCCCGCGGAGCTCGTGGCTTAATAATAGCAGCCGCTCGGGTCGATCTTTAGGTTAAGCCGCGCTTGCCTAGGTTGGTCTGTGGTTGGGTGACCACCCGTTATATACCGAGTTTCCTCCGTGTCTAGGAAGCACGTTAAGCCGTTGGTCCCGGCTGTCATTTGTAGATCTTAAACAGTCGTTACAGTTAGTCAGTGTTCCGAAAGTCTGACAACCAGTCTTATCAAGAGGTATCGTATTACCCAGTATTAACTGGGTTGTGGAGGTCAGATAGGCAGTCGCTACATGTAAAATACTGATATTCAGCTGCATCCGGTTAGACTGGAAGCCAAGCCCAGATAGTTGGGAAAAGGCTAGGCAGATGATAAGCGGCTTAGCCCGCGTGATATCGAAAATAAGTATCCTATGTGTTTTTCCAGACCATAATCTACCTCTGAGCCATATTTCATCAAGATCCGTTCAGCTGTTTTGACGAGAAAGAGTAACAAATCCATTCATGCATTCTCACAAACATTCGCATTTATAATATGTAAGATAAAATAAACAGATATTTCACTTATGCTCGCTAGATGATCAGTCCACGGGATCGATCTTCCACGATTAAAAGTCATCATCATTTTCCAGCCCTTGTCCCATTCTATTTGGGGTCGGTGCAACACGTTTTCTTTTTAATTGTCCCCTGTCAGACGTCACGGCATCATTTATTCCTTTCTCCTTCATATCATTCCTTACACAATCCATCCATCTTTTCTTTTCTTAAAAAAAGACCGGAAAAAATCGATGCATCTAGTCACCACCGACTTTCGGAATTAATTAATTCAATTCAATGGAGCAAAAATTATGTTTCATCTTTTTTTTAAATCGTTTTTTTGCAAAAAAAGTTTTTTTATTTGTCCACATGGTATGTGGATATGCCACATGACATGTATAATATATGTTATAGAAGATAACTTATAAACTATCTAAGCAATAATTGTCAAAATGGGGTAAACCCCTTCGATTATAAAAATAATTTTGTAAATGGGCTCGACGGGGAAATCGCGTAACAAAATACAAGAAAATACAGTCTCAATTGAGAACCTCCTGCTTTTTTGAAGTCGGTTAATAATAACAAAAGACCTCCTGAAAACCAAAACGAAGAAAATCTCTCATCGTATTTATAATGACCTCTTCAGTCGAGGGCATGGCTGCCAAACGTGATTATTTTCATTATTAACGCGCATGATTTAAAAAGAAACGAAGTTCGTGTAATATAATTTATTGGCGACTGGCTTTAGAACTGTTTAAAAATATCTATATATATAAAAGAAAGTCGTGTAAGTTACACTTTTTATAACTCAAGAACGACCGAACTGATTTGCCTGTAAATTGGTAGGGTGGTAGCTTAGAGCCAGGAGACGGACTAAGGCGCGTCGCCCACACTACCAGCCGTCGAGGCGCAGTCGAGGCGCGGGCGCATTAGGCGCGTCGCCCACAAGATCAACAGTCGAGGTGTAGTTTTTTAGAGATTTTCTTTACAAATGTCGTGTGGGCGACGCGCCTAATGCGCCCGCGACTCGACTGCGCCTCGACGGCTGGTCGTGTTGGGCGACACGCCTTAGGCCCCTCGCCCACGGCGACTTTTTGTAGCGATACAGTGGCGCGTTTAGCAAATGCGCGACAGTATCTCTTCTAACGCATGTTAGTCGCATTTGCAACGCGCTGCTAACGCGCTACTAAAGACAACGTGACTAATGTTGCCTCAATGGAATCCATCTTGCAACTATACTAATCCAAGGTATTTTTGTGTCGTAACTGCGCGACCGAATCACGACTGAATCTGCTCCCGTGGGCGAGGGCACACAGTTAGCGACCGCTTCGCGTCTGTATCGATGTTACGCGCAACAGCATCGCGACCGCATCGCTACAAAAAGCCGCCCGTGGGCGAGGGGCCTTAGGATTTAAATATAATCCCGTTGGGTAGGGTAGGTAGTTAAAGGTGCATTGCAACGCATGCTGGTCGCAGCTAGTAATACATATAATATAGTGCATAGATAAAGGCATAACAAAGAAATTAGTTTTTGTGAAAGAAAATCTAACACATATGAAAACATTTGTTCTCCTTTGAACGTACATAATATCTTGGTGACAAGGATTGCTATCTATCAAACTTGTCAAGAAGGCTAGACTACGATATACCGGAGAATACTCGGGTCTTTTTTTTTGCGGTTGGGAAATCATTAAATAATTTCCCCCGCTCCCCCCAGAACGGGGAGGAGTGTCCTACAACTGAATGAATCGAAGTTTAAATCTTGTATTAAACGCACACTATGTAGGCAAGCATACTATAAGTTGGGGGATTACATTAATGATATAAATGCTTGGCTCAATGCCGGTCCTGCTCCACAACCATAGGGGCAAACTAACTATCATTAATCAGCATCTGAAGTTATTGTGGCAGCTGAAGAAGATTGTAATACTATCATTGCATTGTATAGACTCAATTTCCTAATATTGTATAATTGTAATGCCCATGTGTGAGTTCTATGTAATTTTATTGACTCGACGGTTGCCCTGGTGGTTGAGAGATTGTCATGCTCACTTAAATGTCTCGCTGATGGTGGCGGGTGTGTCGGGTCATTTAGCTCCCTTCAAAATGGTCGAGCTGAATGGGGCTGATCCATACGTCATGTTCGTGAACGGGTGCTGTCGGTTGGGACTGGTCATCTCTTAGCTACCACGGTTTGTTTTAATTCTTCTTTTAAACTCGTGATAATTATTGCTTTTACTCTGGACGCTCTAAATGTGCTCGTTTTTCTACATCGTTCTCACATTATGAATAATCTCAACATGAATGATGTATCCATGATTTTATAAAACATTATGATTTAAAAGAGTGTCCATGGAGTTTCTTGCCCATTCTTCTCCATAGAGATCTACGCTTTGGAATGGGCAACTACAGTACTTTCACAAGTTATTATGTCTTGTGACTGGGACTGTAGCAGCATCATTTTTTTTGTTCTTGTTTTTATGACATTCAAAAGTGCCTGTAATGGTCTAATTGAAATAAATGATTTGAGTTTGAGTTTGAGTTTGTCAGACTTGTACAGACTAAAACCCACCTATGTTCCTTCCATTGCTCTTTACGTTCCGGGGCCGCGGTATCTCTTTCGAACCAACCGCAACTGAAAGCTGAAAACTGAAAATGAAACCTACTTCAGGCACAGTCTCTCACAAAGTTTACGTTTTTTGACCATGCGTTTCTGTAAAGCTAGCATTAACCTCTCAAGGACTGCCATTATTTACGTCAACTATCCGTCAAGCACCGCCAGGCGGGCTCTTATCGTAAACGTAATCTGATTTTAAGACTTCGGTCGGGGTTTGGTGGCACAAATTTGTACCAGCGGGGCTCAACGGTTTTTGTGCCGCTGGGGCTAGAGGTTAAGTAACTTGGGTAGAGAAAATAAACGATTTTATTAATATGGTGAAACTAAGTTTCTAGCAGCTACATTCCCACACCCTGCAACCATCACGTTATATAAACAAAGAATATATCATTTGATGCAAAAAAGGTTGCCACACAAAGCCTCGCCTTTGCTAATTGGGCACCCCTTTCGAATACTAATATGCCAACAGAAGGGGCTACCAATGTATGCAGGCGGGCGTACATCACGGACAAGTCCGTGGCAAAAAAAAACGATGTATCAAACAAAAGTCACAGACTATCGGAAGTAAACTTATTTTCCGTTTTTTTTTGTTTTTTTTGGAAGTCGTTTTAAAAAAAAACTGTTTGTGTAATAATTTTATTGAGATCAGTCAGATCCATTCCATTCAGATTATTATCTTAGATGTTGCTTCGGTAGTTTATGAGTTATCATTATTAATATTATAAAAGCGAAAGTGAGTTTGCGTGAAGAGGTAATAAACAAACAAACAATTGTTTGTTTGTTTATTACCTCTTCACGCTTCACTATCACTACATAGTATAAAACAAAGTCGCTTTCTCTGTCCCTATGTCCCTTTGTATGCTTAAATCTTTGAAACTACGCCACGGATTTTGATGCGGGTTTTTTTAATAGATAGTGATTCAAGAGGAAGGTTTTTATGTATAATACATACATATTATAGTAGAGAAAAGTGGGGATTTTCAAAGATTTGTAACACCCGTGCGAAGCTGGGACGGGTCGCTAGTTAATAGCTAAACCGATTTTGATGAATTTAGAGATAGTTGGGAACCACGAGACGGACATAGGCTAATTTAAAAAAAAGTGGGATATGAGGGAGAACGAGGTAAGAAAAGGGAAACTTAGCGTTAATGCTGTTACAAATCAATAATAATAACTAAAAAAAATTAAATCAATATCTTTATTGTAAAAATAAAACTAACTACCTACCAAAAACAAAAAAACTAAAATTGGAAAATAACTTTATTTCCGGAAGTCGGTGACTTTTGTTGGTTTCGTTGACTTTTAGCCACCGACTCTTCCTTGGTGGTCCTTCTTTGGTGAAATCGCGGGGAAGAGCGAGAAAGTAAAATTTGCTTAAAAGACAAATCTATGTGGACGAAGTCGCGGTAAAAGCACGTATTTAAGAAAAAACCTATTGTTAAAAAATTGCTTGTTTGCATGGCGTAAAAAGCTTTTTAAATACTTACAAAGATTTTTAGATAATTAAGTAAAATGAACCACCAAATAGTTGATGGTGTACAAACATGCAATGGTGACGTTATATTGTAATAAATACGTAGTAAGTTTAATATTTAACTCTTGTTTATGGTTTGACCGATATGAAGAATATTTGACTTCCTCGTTAGTCGTGTGGTCGCACTCACAACCACAGAGCATGAAATCCATGAGGAAATTGTCATTGATTTTTTCCACCACGCGGGCATACTTTAGTTTGGTGAAGACTTCCTTAAGATGTCTAAGTATTCACCACAATTGGGTAGTTGACACCATTAACCAATAATTAAAAAACACAATTTTTCTGAAAGAACACCTTATTCTAGACCTGAGAACTCCATTCATTAGAAAATAACTTAAAAGTTCGATTTTTAGTTGCTTTTAAATCAATAAATAGTTGCATCATTGACTTGACAAAATAGTGACGTCATCGTTGCGAGTCTCATACAAAATCTATGGGAGAAGCGCGTTTTGTCAGCTCATAAAAAGTATATCAATTGATTGGTGGTGTCATCTACCCTATTAAATGAATGAAAGGATGTTACTGCCTAGTATTGCCTATATGCCTAGCTGTGTTCAGCGGCATCATCCGTTGCTCAACGTGATCTTCCGCGATAAATGGGCTATCTTACAGAGAAATATTTTTGTCAATTCGAACGAGTTCCTCCTAAGTTTTTGAAGCGTACACAAGTCATCACATTTTTATTTATTAAGATAGGTACACTAGGCTGTGCCTATTTACCTACCCACCCTCCCCTGCTTATATAAACAGTCCTATCTTCCTATGTCCTTCTCTTGGTTCTAAGCTACCTCCCCACTAATTTTCAGCCAAATCGGTCCAGCAGTTATAAATAGTGTAACTAACACGACTTTCTTTCATAAATATAAATTTATCTAATATATAAAATTCTCGTGTCACAATGTTCGTGCCCATACTCTTTCGAAACGGCTGGACCGATTTGAGCGAAATTTTGTGTGCATATCGGGTAGGTCTGAGAATCGGCTAAAATCTATTTTTCATGCCCCTAACTGAGCAGCGGTTGAAACCGCTTTGCACAGCTAGTACGTACGTGGTATATGGTCGGCTGGCTAGAGTAGCGGCCACCAGGTGCACGGTATACGCACAATGGTCCACTGCAAGAACTAATTGCGGAAACCGGACCCCCCCAAGAAGCGGGGTTCACATGAAGAAGAAGAAGAAAGCTATTATATATGTGTATATAGATTAAGGAAAAGAACACCATATTTATTATTACGTAACAGCCAAAATACCGCATTACAAGCCCCATATATATTACGCTTGAAATATTTACAGTACAGCTTGAAAGCAACAATAAAAATGCTAAAATCTACCATGGCGTGTTCCCAAGACATGCAATATTGCAAATAGCTCCGCGATGTAGGGATATCACGCAGTCATATATCGCACACCAAGATCTAAACTGAGACAACTCAAAGAGTAATTTCTTAGGGTTCTCTACCTTTTTTTTTTCGGCTGGGAAATCATCCAATGACTTCCCCCGCTCTGGGCGGAGCGGGGGGGCATGTCACGCTTGTACTGACTAAAACCCACCCATGTTCCTTCTATTGCCCTTTACGTTCAGGGGCCGCGGTATCTCTTTCGAACAATCCGCAACCCCGACAGGCGGAGGCTCTGGCAAGCCCCTCTGCTTTGCTGACTCTCTTTGAAGCGCGCGTGTAACACGAACGCGCCGTCGACACGGCCTGTCGTCAATCGACGGACGGACGGTGAACTACCCATTGTTCACCGCCCACAGGCCCGGGGTTCTGTACCTCGAAAGGAAAAACGGAACCCTGTCTGTCTGTCAAGAGTCTTTATCGTTTGACCGCGTGAAGGTATCGAGTTGAAATTCAAACCTTATGCACAAGTCTATATTTCCTTGAAGTTGTAAAAAATCGTTCCTCTAAGTCTACGCAGTCAAAAGATGTTTATAAAATAAAAAAAAATAAAAATATTTCAGACATTTTAGCCCATATTATTGAACTAGCTGTTCCACGCGGTTTCACCCACGCTGCTCAGCACCTGTTGGTCGTAGCGTGATGTTATATAGCCTATAGCCTTCCTCATGAAATGTACTATCCAACACTAATAGAATTTTCCAATTCCAACCAGTAGTCCCTGAGATTAGCGCGTTCAAACAAACAAACAAACTCTTCAGCTTTATAATATTAGTATAGATATGGGCTAAAAATGTCTAAAAATGCAAATAAACAGTAGTATGACTTAAATCATTATCATTTAAGTCATTATCCTTACTAATATTATAAAAGCGAAAGTGAGTTTGTTTGTTTGTTATCTCTTCACGCTTTAATGGCTAAACCGATTTTGATGAATTTTGGTACAGAGATAGTTGGGAACCAGGAGACGGACATAGGCTAATATTTTTTTGAAAAAAGTGGGATGTGGGAGAAAGAGGGAAAACTTAGCGTTGCTATTACAAATCAATAAGGCGCAAGGGGAACTGTGTTACCCCGAATTTAACGCGAGCGAAGCCGCGGGCAAAAGCTATTTAATAATAATAATGACTTAAATCATGTTTATGTCGCAAGTTTGTCCGGAACCCTCGTTACTCCAGTCTGACTCACTATTGGCCGGTTTTGAGGAGACGAAGAGTTGTATTTCTATTTCTAAAGGAAATTATGAACATTACATTTATTTTAGACTAGCTTTTGCCCTCGGCTTCTCTCGCGTCAAACTTTCTCTCACTTTTCTCACTTAAAAAAAATGCCTATGTTTTCATCTAAATCGGTTTTGCCATTTAGGCGTGAAGACGTACCAAACAAACACACTCACTTTCGCTTTTATAATATTAGTAAGGATAATAACTAGTTTGTTGAATGTCACCGGACGTTAATTGTGTTATTTTGAATAGTTGCGTATGATCACCAATCTTTCGAATACAAGGATAACTGAAAATTCTCCATTTTCGAGTTGACTCCGTTTCGATCTAGGTGTTCGATTCTTGAAGTTATTGTGCAATTCAGTATTTTAATAACGGTCACACAGACACATTAACTGGAATGAGTTAGTACCTAGTTAATAACTTAAGTATGTTGTATACTTAAGTTATTAACTACTTGCAGGGCAAATGTCAAAATTAATTAAAACTTAGTACTTATTCGTAGAATTTCCGGTCGCTGTCCTATTAGCTATGCTTGTGACTAAATAATAACAGCCGGTCGGCTCGATCTGCTGGTTAAGCAGCGGTTTTCTAGGTTAGTTTGTGAAAGGGTGACCACCCATTAGAAGTTGGTGCCGGCAGTCACTTTAAATTAGCAGTCGTTACAACTAGTGGCCGAAAGTCTGATAACGAGTCCTACCAATGGGTATCGCATTGCCTAGTTCTAACTGGGTTGTGGATGTCATATCAGGGAAAGTATTGCATCAGGTTAAGACTGGAAGCCAACTCTAACTTAGTTGGAAAGAATATAAATGTTATTGGATGGAGCGGGAGAGGAAGACCAAAGAGAATAGCTGGATTGCGTCAGGGATGATATGAAAGAAACAAAATATTAACTTCGAAAATAGACGGAAAATAAATTTAGTTCCGGTAGTCTGTGATTTTTGTTTGATTCATCGTTTTTTTTGCCACCGAATTCCGGAAGTAAAATTAGTTTTCAGTTTTTTTTTGTGTTTTTTTAAAAGTTGGTTATTCTTGGCAAACAAAAATATATCAGCCTTTTTTGTATTCATTTTTCATTGCTACTAAGATATATTAGCATGTCGTCCATAAACATTGGAAGAAGAAAAAAAAAATAGAAATAACTCACAAATTACCCATGCCATATAGACAAAATAGAAATGGGACTTCTTAGGGATACCCTTCCAATCATAAAATAAAAAATATTGAAAATACAATCGAATTCGGAACCTTCTCCTTTATTGAAGCTGGTTAAAAAGTAGTAAACGATACCGTGACGATTGACAAAGAAGAATCGAAGAAAAAAAATATAGGTACATGTCGAATTGAGAACCTCCTCCTTATTGTTTGTCGGTTAAAGAACATGTTGCGCCGACCCCAAATGACACGGCACAAGGGCAGGAAGATGATGTTGATATTACACAAACAACAATAAATATATCATCGCTATTTACCTCATGATTCAATCATTGCGAAGTTCAAACGGATACATCTACATTTGAGTCATCACATCATCCGCAGAATGACTTGATGAGTCGCCTGACACCATTTTACTTTTTTTGGGTGGTAAATCATCAAATAACTTCCCCCACTCTGGGCGGAGCGGGGGGGAGTGCCAGACTTGTACAGAGTAAAACCCACCCATGTTCCTTCTATTGCCCTTTACGTTCCGGGGCCGCAGTATCTCTTTCGAACAACCCGCAACCCTGGCCGGGCCAGGGGGTCTACTCTCTTTCTCCGAAACGTAACTTCGTTAACGAACGAAAGTCAAAAGTAGTTACGTTTGTAACCCTACTCTATATCATTTTGCGTGAATTAGTGTAGGTTTAGAAAATTTTAATGTCAAATAAACTTCGGACGTCCGAAATTTCGAAATGAATGAAATGAAATGAAACCGTGGTAGAAAACGTTTGAAGTTTCGGCCGCAATTTCGTTTTACGTAGAATTAGAGTAGACCCACTGACACGCAACTTTTATTACATTCTATTTCCTCTGATTAACAATAGATTGTTTCCATAGAATGGTTTTGTTCTGTATATTAATTTTCCGAATGGGAAGATTCATCACAAACTTTCTTTTCTTTCTTTTTGGCAAAGCTGTGACACACACGATAATTATCTTCCTTTTGTGTCTAGAAATATCGAGTTGTAATCAATTGTATATGTAACTCAACTCTGTGCTCCCTTAGAGATGTGAAAAAAATCTACCCTCCAAGTCTACGCAGTCAAAAGCTATAGCCGTTTATTTAGCACTAGCTGTTCCACGCGGTTTCACCCACGCTGCTCAGCACCTGTTGGTCGTAGCGTGATGTTATATAGCCTATAGCCTTCCTCAAGAAATGGACTATCCAACACTAAAATAATTTTCCAATTCCAACCTGTAGTCCCTGAGATTAGCGCGTTCAAACAAATAAACAAACAAACTCTTTAGCTTTATAATATTAGTATAGATGTCTATACGGACCCCTCGGTTCGCGAGTCTGACTCGCACTTGACCGGGTTTTTTTAAACTATAATATTTATTCTTGAGTAGACTAGGTATTTGTAGTTTTAGGCATCGACAACTAGAGATGGCTTGACCTATTGGAAACCAAATATCCTTGCGTGTCTAAGCGAGAGGTTATATACCCCTTAAATAAATATTTACTTAGTTAAGGTTGTTGCACTTGTATTAACTGTGGTTTAAAGGTTCGTAGTGTGAAGTCTAGTTACATTGAACTTCGGTGAGTCACCGGTAAATATTGTCATGCTAATCTGTTACTTGTAACCATCCCGGCAATTCTAAGGTTGCTTATCTGTCAAAAAGGAAAAACGAAACCCTTATTAGATCACTTTGTTGTTCGCCCGTCTGTCTGTCTGTCTGGCAAGACCCTTTCCCCCGGATACTGAAACGTCACTCAAAATTTAAGTACCACTTTCAGAAGTGACGTTTGACCATCCAAAATCTAAAGTTTAAGAGCTGCTCAAATGTTAAGCAGTCCTCAAATTTTGAGTGACGTTTCAGTATTCGGGGGGTAATCTCGAGAACGCATGGTGGTATAGAGTTGAAATTAAAACCGTTTACTCAAACCTGTGGTCCCTTGGAGTAATGAAAAATCAACCCTCAAGTTTAGGCAGTCAAAAGATATGACCGTTTATATAGCAAGTTTCTACGGAACCCTAGGTGCGCAAGTCTGACTAGGCCGGTTTGCGCTTGAATAATAGCAGCCGCTCGGATCGATCTTAAGGTTAAGCCGCGCTTGCCTAGGTCGATCAGTGAATGGATGACCACCCGTTACTTACCAAGTTTACTCCGTGCCTCAGAATGCACGTTGAACTATTAGTCCCGGCTGTCATTTGTAGTATCTTTGACAGTCGTTACAGATAGTTGTTCCATGGACAAGTCTTACCAAGGGGAACCGTATTAGTACTAATTGGGTTGTGAATGTCAGATAGGCAGTCGGTTTATGTAGGCAGACTAGTCTTTCAAACAATTTTACTGTTTAGGATCCCAATCAGAAAAGAATAGCGGAGGAATAGAACAAACATAATTTCCAGTTCCTTCTATATTGGAGCAAGAACAAATTCGAATTTGCAGATAAATATACAACACAAGGACTTCCCCGTGACAGCAACAACGTCGGTCCATCTAGTTACCAAATAACACCTGTATCAGAAATCCGATAGGGACCAGTTTAACCGGAAATTAAATAGAGGAAAATCTCACCATTAATATTACTTCGATCAACTCTTGATGATCATAATTAAATTCGGCACACATTCGAAATTTTTCGAACACAGAGAAAGTTCTCAATGCCAGTTATCTGAGTAGTAATTTGACGATTGAATGAACAAATAATTATAATATCCGGCAGCCTGGCTGTTGTTATTATGTTGTCCAAATATTGGAGTTGAATTATCTTACGGAATTCGGTAATGATGTTTTGATTGTGGTCTTATAATATTTTTCTTTTGGTGAGCCAAAAACTTTACTTGTATCTTGAACTGGTGGTTTAATGTGTCAGTAGATACACGATAACTGACATATGCTTGCACTGACTGGGCTGGTCTATTAAATCTGTGTGGTGCTTTCTTAAAAAGACCATTCCAGACACTAATCTGCATCGTCCTCATGTAAGTTGGGGAAGATTTTTGTCTGGACCTTACAAGAGACCTCTGAGTTTATTACGACTGTTTCTTCTCAGAATAGTCGGGTACGAAACAGCGGCTCACCTATTTTGGAACGAAGTTCCTTATCACGCGTTGTGAAAGGGGGCTAGACGGAAAAAATTCTTACGAAAAGTTGTCACGACACTTTTTGCTATGGTAAGCTATTGTAAGCTGTATTCTCTGTCTGTCTCTCTCTCTCTCTTATAGAAAGCAAGCCAGAAATTTTTATTTCTATTTCGCATTGAACAGTGTGGTGTTAATAAATAATAAAAAAATAAAATAAAAAGGAACTTCGTTCCATCCGGGTGTCCCTTGACACCACAATTTTTTTTTTAAATAAAACCACGTGTAAAAGTGTTTGTAAAAACATACTTGCAAAATAAACATCACTTTTGATAAGCATAACAGGGACGTTGGTCCTGCTTATAATCCCTCTCTAGCCGTGGATTCCCATCGGATTTATTGTAAGGAGTTAACATAAAATTAAAAGAGAGTGTCCCTGTGTCTGCTCACACATTTCATCATATGCCTAGCCTATTCCCAACTGTTGTCCACGACCGAATGTTTGTGAGGATGGATGTATGGATGTTTGTTACTCTTTCACGTCTTAATTTTCGTTTATTATCATGAACATTATTCTCAAAATCAGGCTACTAGTTCGAAATTCCTGATGAAAATACAAAATGCGACTTTGCCCTATCTGGGAATGCAACCCATTCAACTATATTAAGCAGTAGTGCTTCATCTAATATTAGGTGTATCATGTAATCGGTTAATCTCAGTTGCATTGTGCATTGTGTTGCATAATAAGTATTTGAATAATGCTGCCCGGAACTGGAAACCCATCCCATCCATTAAAATATGGGAACTGATTATATCTGCTAGGGAGTACTTTTGGGATGATTTGAAGATATGACGACACGGTTGGCACAGTGATTGAGCGATCGACTGCTACGCTGCGTGTCGCGGGTTAGATCCCCGCACGGAACAAATATTTGTATGACCCACAGGTAGTTGTTTCGGGTCTGGCTGTGTGTGTATTTGTACAATCACTTGTCACGATACAGTAGAAATTCCTAGTGTGGGGCTACATTTTTTTAAAAAAGCAAATAAATTCTTTGATTTTTCTTTCTCTGAAATCATTTATTAACGTGACGCGTTCGCACTATAACATGATGAGTGGTGGGGTTTCTCGCAAATTCCTATCGTCAATATGAAAAACCAATTGCTAAGTAATAAAATGTGAATTCCGAGCGGTTTTATGTAAACAATTTGTATAGTTTTCTTTCATATATTTACGTATTTTATTTGCAGCTGTTATAATAACGTGTTAGGTTGGAATATTAAACTTATTATTGCAGTACTAGACCGATGGTTTACTTTAGTATTTTTTTTTTAGTATAAATAAAATCGATCAGGTTGACCTGATCGTTTTCAGCCACGGTGACCAATCTCGGCGGAGATTACCCATTGGTCTGGGAGATATCATAGTGCAGGCGGGTATGCGCAAGCGCATGTGCACACTCTGTACTCTCACTCTCATAGCCCGATACCTATCTTTAAGTATACTTTGTCTTGGTATGGACATGCAATGAGGAGGGACTAAAAGAGGCACATGTGACTAAAAGAGTGATTGATCCGAATGTTGAAGGACGGAGAGCGGGAGGAAGGCCAAAGAAAAGATGGATAGATTGTGTAAGAAATCATATGAAGGAGAAAGGAGTAAATGCATGATGCCGTGACGTCTGATAGGGGAGAATGGAAGAAGAAAACGTGTTGCGCCGACCCCAAATAGTATGGGACAAGGGCAGGAGAATTATGACTTACTATATTGTCTACACCAGGGGTTCTTAAACTTTTTGAATAACTGAACACCTATCAGATACCTTTTATTGAATGGAACCCCATCATGATTACAAATCAAAGGCACTGTAATTTAGAAAAGAACAAATACTTTTATTAGGAACTAGCTTTCGCCCGCGTTTTATTTGGGGTAACACAGTTCCTCTTGCGCCTTATTGATTTGTAATAGCACCGCTAAGTTTTCTCTTTTCTTCCCTCTTTTTCCCTCACATCCCACTTTTTTTTAAATAAAAATTAGCCTATGTCCGTCTCCTGGTTCCCAACGACATTCAACTGGTCTTCTTCGATATATCTGACTATAGTCTCCGCCAGATAAGAAAAAATTAAAAGTCATTGACCCGACTTGTACCAAAAAACTCCACAAAACTTCATTAGCGATCGCTCGTCATTCAAAACTGTCGGCCATACTGCACCGGTCGAGTTTCATAATACCAAACACTCATCCCAACGGAAATAAGTAAGAAATACGTAAATTTGAAGAATAAATTGTGGTATTTTTTTAAGCTTAAAAAAATACATTTCAAACATTGAAATATGTAATTGCTGTGGTCTATGCATTTCAAAAATAATTTCCTTGCTGTATTTTTATTTTTCGATATTTCTTATGTTTTCAACTTATATTTCAATAGCAGAACATGCAATAACTGGATTTATTTATCCAGCTTTAACTCATATTCATAGAAGTATACAATGAATTTAAAAAACCGAATTTTAAAATTCATACCAAAAAATCAAATTTTTTAGGTTATGCCCTCATACTCATGCGCTGAGTGTGACGTCAGAGCAAGTCAGGGGTGCAGTACCTATCCACCGTTTTGTAATTAAGTACCTATCGCGTCCTTCGTCTCGAGTGTCATTCCAAATTGGTTTGTGCATGGGATTGACTGAGCGAATTCATACTCGAAAACTTTGTATTTTTTATCTTGCTGTTAATTGTTCTTACTAAAGGTCGAGGAACGATTTTTTCAAGGTCAAAGTTATTGCTAGACCCTTATGAACTTAGAGGATTGTATTGATGCTTTGGATGTTTATAATTCTATAACTACATACATTCTTATATTATCACGGATGAACTGAAGTAATTGCGGGTGGATGTTTATGTGCAGGCGAAACGGTCTACCCTCTTTCTTGTTCGCTTTTGCGATCAATGCCGCTGCCATTGTCACTCACAACACGGCTGCTCCCGACACACAATTCTCACTGTAACTACTGTAACACTGTTTTCGGTTTTTACACAATTGTGTGACTCGTCTCTTAGTTATTTTGTGTTTGCAATATTTTTTTTTTTTTTTTTTTACCTTTGTATAGATTCTTTTCTACCAATTCGTTGTGAATGAGTGGACATGGTTGGCCTTGTAGATTCTTGGACGCTTGTTAACTTTTGTTAACGTATTATTTAAATTTTTGTAAAGTAAGCAATGACTTATTGTCGGGCCTACGTTGTCCTCTCATACTTAAGTGCTAACGCTGTAACAACAACATTGTAAAACCATATGATTTTAAAAGAGTAACAATGGAGTTTCTTGCCGGTTCTTCTCCATAGGAAACGACCAACCCGAACCGTGCATCTTTTCTCGACGTTTTATAAGTGCCCATGTAGGCCTATGTGAAATAAAAATATTTTGATTTTGATTAAGTTGGGCCCGAAATGGAAAGTGCTGGAGGGACTGTTGTGTGTTCCATTATTATTAAAAAATATGTAATTCGTTACGACACTATGTGCCTATTTTTGTTTTTATTTGAAATAAATGATTCGAATTTGAATTTGGTTTAAGGGTTTCATTGAGTACGACATATTAGGTACCTTCCAAAAAAATACGATTGAATAATAATTATGGTTTTGGCCAAAAGGTTTGTAACTCACACATCAAGGACGCCCCGTACCGCGATACGTTTGTTTACATCGTGTGGCGACACTTTTTACTACTACACTTTACAATTTTTCATATCGTTTAAATACATTGGTACACGGGGGTTAACGACCTTTATTTTTTTCTTATCTGGCGGCGACTATAGTTATTTGCTATTGATTCATTCATTTCAAAAGACATATTAAAGTCCCAGTACGCATGTCAATCATGTGTAGAGTTATAATTTTTTTTTATTTACAAAATCTCTTGATTTGTAAACCTGTTTTATCAATATTTGCGACTATCTGTCTATCTTTAGCTAGTAGTAGGCAGGGGTCTCCTAAATAATGCCGGAGATACGTACATAGGCTTTAGATGTTCGGTTCTAAGGTGATGTCATTCAAGTTTGTTTGCTATGAATTTCCTTGTTTGGTTGTTATTGTGTTTCGGATCAATTTACTTGACTTGTAAATATTTAAACTGTGAACTTTTAAGGGTTAAAAGGATATCTACTATATAAAAATAAGTCGGGTTTTCCTTCCTGACGCTATAACTCCAGAACGCACGAACCGATTTCCACGGTTTTGCATTCGTTGGAAAGGTCTCGGGCTCTGTGAGGTTTATAGCAAAGAAAAGGTAGGGTAGGTAGAAAATTGCATAGCAACGCATGGCCGGGGCACACCTAGTTATGGTATTAAGGATGAGTGATAACCATTATAAGTTCAATTTGACCTATTTAGGGTTACGTACCTACCTGCAGAGGAGGCCTTTGTCGGAAGACAAGTTGTAACCGAACTACCGTTTGTCGGTAATCAATAGATATTAAAATTGTTAATATATTAGTTAAACTCTAGTTAATAGTCAAAATGTGTTTTTAGATAAGTAGTAGTCATAAGTAAATTAATTTTAGGCATACGAAACTACTCTGTGTAAAACTAGTTAACAACAATAAAGGCTTTTTTATTTATTTACCTACCTTTAAAAAAAGACGAAACCCTTATTGGATCACTTAATTATCCATCTGACCGTCTGTCTGTCAAGACCATGTATCTGGGAAACGCGTTGAGGTATCGAGTTGAAATTAAAACCATATGCTCAAGTCTGTGGTTCCTTAGAACTGTATAAAAATCAGGCCTTTAAGTTTACACACTTAAAAGATATGGCCGTTTATGTCGCAAGTTTGTACGGAACCCACGGTGGGCGAGTCCGACTAACTCTTGGTCAGTTTTTTAACAAGATGGCACCGTTGTTTTGTATATGACTACCCTCAGGAGAAACAGCTTAACATTTTCGCTACCCAGAACTCAGCGTATGAGTTTATTAGATTCATATGCTGAGTTCAGTATTAGAGTTCCTGTAAAAAAAAAAACCGTCATTACATTATTGGCGTACATTAAAACGTGATTATTGCAAAGAAAATATTGATAAATTTAAATTGTGTATTAAGATTTTGTCTTTTTCTGATATTTACATCACTGATGACCCGAACACGGCTTATCAACACTTCATAGCTGAATTTAAACTTTATTATGACCTTTGTTTTCCACAAACTCAATTTTTAATAAAAGCTATTAATAAACCAAAGTGGGTATCACGTGGTGTAAAAATTTGCAGTCGAAAAAAGAAAGATTTGCTATGGAAATACAGATTAAATGCGACTAGAGAAAACAAACTAAAGTATCTAAATTATAGTCAGTTATTTAAAAAAATTATAAAACTAACAAAACGTGCACAGAATAACTATAAAATAATAACATCTCATAATAAGACCAAAACAGCGTGGCGGATTATAAATAAAACGAAGTTGAACACCCCAAAAGAATCCATTGATAAAATAAAAACTCATGAAAACAACGTCCTTACTAATCCGACACAAATAGCAAATGCATTTAATAATTATTTTATTGAAAAAGTCATCCCCATTTCGGGTGCCGGGAAAAATGTTACGTCTTTAATTAATTATCAATTAAATTCTATGTTTCTGGCTCCAAGTTCACCCTACCAGATTAATAAAATTATTACTAATCTTAAAAATACCAACAGTGTAGGATATGATGGTTTCTCTACTAAAATAATTAAAGCAGTAAAAGAGGATATATGCCATCACCTGAGTCACATTATGAACTTGTCAATAACAACTGGAATATTTCCACAAGAGCTTAAAATATCAGTTATTAAACCATTATTTAAAAAAGAAAGTAAACAGTTAATGGTAAATTATAGGCCTATAGCGCTCTTATCAATATTTTCCAAAATTTTCGAAAAATATCTTCATGGTGAACTCAATTCATATCTTGAAAAAAATAATATTTTGTGCAATGAACAAAAAGGATTTCGACAAAATAAAAACATAAATATGGCTATTTATGAATTCATCCAAAGTGTTATCTGTCATGTTGACAAAAAAGTACCAGTTTGTGCTATTTATTGCGACATGTCACAGGCATTTGATTATGTCGATTATAATATACTAATCAGCAAACTTGACGCATACGGCATAAGAGGCAATGTTTTAGATCTGATTCGCTCCTATTTAACGAATCGTCAACAGTTAACAGAAATAACTAGAGTGAATCCCAAAACTAAAAAAGAAGAGACATTTCGCTCTGTGAGGAAATCTGTCACTTATGGTGTTCCTCAAGGCAGTGTGCTCGGGCCACCGTTGTTTACTATTTATATTAACGACTTGCCAAAGGCTACGTTTCAACCCATGACATTATTTGCTGATGACAGTACTGTTTCAATTGCATGTAAGGACATTAATAATTATAAATCTGACATTAATAATTCACTGACATCTATAATTTCTTGGCTTGAAAATAATAATTTAAAAATTAATTTATCAAAAACAAATATTATGCACTTTGGACAAAGATTGTATAATCCATTAAACATAAATTTGGTTCATGATGATGTCGTCATAAATGAAGTTACTAATGCCCGATTTCTTGGTTTAAATATAGACAGTAAGCTAAATTGGAAAGAACACATTGACAAAGTATGTAAAAAAATCAGTAGTCAATCATATGCTTTGTACCAACTTGCTCCGTCCGTCAACACTGATGTATTACTCCAGGCTTATTATGGACTTGTTGAATCTGTCCTCAGATATGGCATTATGTTTTGGGGCAACTCATCAAATAAAGATATGGCATTTATAATGCAAAAGCGATGCCTACGTGCCATGTTTGGCATCCAAAGTACGGAGAGCTGTAAGCCACTTTTTATAAAACATAAAATACTCACACTTCCGTCGCTTTATATTCTGGAAATAGCCGTCTTTGTCAAAAATAACCCTCATTTGTTTCCTCGGGTATCTGATATAATAAGACGTAATCGCCGAGACAATAGTAAAATTCGTGTTCCACCATCGAAGACAGCGCTACTGTACAAAAGCGTGGTATGCAGAGCGCCAATAATTTATAATAACATACCTAATGATGTCAAAAAATTAAATTCAGATCAATTTAAGAAAACATTAAAAAAAATATTGATAAAAAAAGCCTATTACAATGTTGATGAATTTTTAAATGATAAATATGACGCTATGAAGTAACTGACTGATTTAATATATTTATGTTGTTTTTCTATTAATGTTAATTTAATTATATAACTGTATTTTGAAATGTGACTGTCTAACGACATAATTTGTACACCAGCCATGGTCAAACATGTTGAGCCTGAATATTCTTTGTAACACCTATAATAAGCATCATACCATGTATATTATCTACACATGTTTTTGCAAATAAATGAATCTTGAATCTTGAATCTTGAATCTTGAATCTGGGCAGCGAAAGTTTTAAACAAAGTCAAAGATCATTCAAAGTCAAAGGTCATTTTAAGGTCTAGACATAATCTTGATCAACTTACATGAGGATTATGCAAATTAGTGTCCTAAGATGGTCTTTTTAAGAAAAAAAAAAACTAAAGATTATAGTGCATGCATTTATTAGTTACTAGCTTTCGCCCGCGGCTTCGCCCGCGTTAAATTTGGGGTAATACAGTTCACCTTGCGCCTTATTGATTTGTAATAGCAACGCTAAGTTTTCCCTTTTCTTCCCTCTTTCTCCCTCACATCCCACTTTTTTCAAAAAAATATTAGCCAATATCCGTCTCCTGGTTCCCAACTATCTATGTACCAAAATAATATCATCACAATCGGTTTAGCCATTAAAGCGTGAAGAGGTAACAAACAAACAAACAAACTCACTTTCGCTTTTATAATATTAGTAAGGATTTTGTAGCTAACTCTCAACTCAAGGAGCTCAACAATAAGATGAACAACACCAAAGAAAGGAAATTTGTTAAATGATGTAAAACGGTTTCTGAAGACATGTCCCTAAAGCCTCTAAATCAAATCATACCGATTCCACAACAACTGATATCCAAATGAAACACAACAATCTTTATCAATGCTCTTCAGACATACTCTCTTCGTCTCATAATTATCTGAATCTAAAAATAGCTGGAAACATGCACAAATGTTACAAATAACAATCATTTTATAACAATGTGTCGCGCACATGTTAATCCGTTTTGTTTTACAAACACGCCATGCCTGTATGATCTTTTTGTACAATTAAAATGTTTGTATAAGTTTTGAGCACTGTTCGTATATTTTTAGGGATCCGTGCCTCAAAAAGAGAAAACTGAACCCTTATAGGATCAGTTTGTTGTTATCTGTCTGTCAAGACCCTTTATCTCGGAAACGGGTAGAGTTATTGAGTTAAAATTAAAAACATATATACTTAAATTCGTGGTTATTGAGAGCTGTGAAAAATTTAACCCTTTAAGTCAACGCAGTCAAAAGATTTGGCCGTTAATGTCGCAATTTGTAAGGAACCTTCGGTGCGCGAGTCCGATTCGCAATTAGCCACTTTTTTTCATGAGTTTCTGCTTCAATTTTAATCACTTTTTAAAGGAATGGAAGTTATCTTCATTCATATTCTTTTGTCCTTGCAGTGACACACAAACGGTTACCAAGTTTTTAGTAGTTTTTAGCCACGAGGTCCTGAAACCACTTTGAAGAGATATCTGTCTTTGAAGGGTTGTTCGAAAGAGATACCGCGGCCCCGGAACGTAAAGGGCAATAGAAGGAACATGGGTGGGTTTTAGTCAGTACAAGTCTGACACTCCTCCCCGCTCCGCCCAGAGCGGGGGAAGTTATTTGATGATTTTCCACCCCAAAAAAAATGAGATGTTATTGTCAAAATTAAAATCTTTTATTTCACACATGGGCACTTATCGAGAAAAATGTGCTCGGTTCGGGTTACTCGTTTCGTATGTAAAAGAACCGGCAAGATATTCCATGGTAACCATTTTAAAATCTCTGGTTTTTACAAAGATATTATATTATTATAATATAATCCTTATTATTTTTTACCTTATTTCTAAACTAGCTTCCGCCCGCGACTTTGTCCTCGTGGCATAGTTACTTTGTGCTAACGCTAACTTTAATCCGCGTGATGATCAAAAAAAATAATCTTTTTCTCCCCTTTTCTTCCCTCTTTCTCCTTCTTTTCTGACTTTTTAGCCTGTGTCCGTCTCCTCTCTATGTCCGATCCCAAACTATGTTTGTACCAAAATTCATGAACATCGATTCGGCCATTTAGGCGTGAAGATGTAACAAACAAACTTACTTTCACTTTTATAATTTTGGCAAGGATACCATAATATCTTAACATACAATATGATAATGTAACCTCTATCTCAAGATATGTTTGTCTTATATTATAACACACCGATTGCTCTCAAGTTAGGGTTACCTAGTCAAGTGGCACTGTCAATGGCAGCAGTTCGATGCCCGGGCAAGGTCGTGTGACAAAATAAGTGAAAGCGATACGCACTGCATGTCTGAGCCGATACGCTTCGGGTGATGCTGCTGTAATGTGCGTGTAATCGGGTAGGCAGTAGTGGTGCTTAGAAATGCATTTTTGTTCTGCACAACGGGACCTCTTAATTTAATGGTGTTGGTTAAATCGTCGGTAACTTTTGACTTTGAATAAATCTAGTCAATCATTACTGCTTTGTATGTCAGTTTTTAACCGACTTCAAAAAAAGATAAGTTTCTCAATTTGACTGTGTTTGTGTCGTCGTCAATTTTGAGCAGATTTTGATTGTTCTTTTTTCAATTTAATTCGATTTTCTAAAGGGAATGTTGCCAAGGTGGTCCTATATCAATTTTATTTGATATTACTTAGGTAGTCTATGAGTTATCTTATATAATACATATTTTTTCTTCTATGTGTACCTATGTATTTGATGTGCTAATAACCGTTAGTAACAGTGGAAAATGAATACTTGACATACAATATTAAAGGAGAAAGCCTACTGTGGGGCAGCGTTTTTAATTTAAAAAAAAAACAGGCGGAAATAAAAAGGTTTCTTTAACTTATTCCACTGAGGGAAAGAGACAGAGCTATACAGGGTGTCTAGCACCATCTCTTTTCTTCAGTGGAATAAGTTCTGCTTTAAGACGTCATGGTAGGGTAGCAGGTTTCTTGGCACTTTTCCTTACCCGATCGGTGAAAAGGCAAATAAAAAAAACAATGTAGAAGTGTTCGAAAAATTATCGTGAAACAAATGCAAAAATCAATTTATTGCACGCTACCTTATCAGTGCCGTAATCTAGGTTGCTCGAGTTAGTGTTGATAGCATCGATAATGTTTTGTTGTGATATTGAAAGTTGCTTGCTTGCGTGACTTACTGTTGGTCAATTAATGTCATGTTTGCTTGCTAAAGTGCTGGCAAAATTGGACATTAGGCAGTAGGGCATGATTGCAATGTATGTCATCATCTGCCTAACCTTTTCCCAACTATGTCGGCTTCAGATGGAGCTCAATACCAGTATTTTAAATGAAGCGACTGCCTATCTGACCTCCACAACCCAGTTAAAACTGGGTTATTTGATCCCCTAGGTAAGACTGGTTGTCAGACTATTGGGACACTTACTACCTGTAACGACTGTCTTTCCGAGGCATTGAGGAAACTCGGTATGTAGTGGGTGGTCACCCATCCTCAAACCAATCTAGGCAAGCGCGGCTTAACGGCTGCTATTATTTAGCCACGAGGTCATCCAATACATTCATCATACATATGTTCATTGTGTGTATGTATGTATGGCATTGTATGGGATGGGAAACCATCACATAACTTTCCCCGCTCTGGGTGGAGCAGAGGGGAGTGTCAGACTTGTACGGACTCATGTTCCTTCTATTGCCCTTTAGGTTCCGGGGCCGCGGTATCTCTTTCGAACAACCCGCAACCCCGGATGTATAGCAATCTTGACGTAAGGACCAGAAGGGCCTATGAATCATCACAAGACATTATAGAAATATGAATCACGTTATAATAATCACAGCTTAGTATGAGTATGTGGTGTGGGTGAATGAAAAAAATGTCGTGAGAACGGTTTTGAGCAGGATTGTGGATGGGTCTAGCTAGAAGATCGATAGAGAAGACCAAAGAAACTATGGATGATCTGTGTAAACGATGAATTGGCAATTAATGTTTACTCTCTTTTCCCGAACTTGGGTCACCCGAAAGAGATCAGTAGCGGAACCAACGTGTGTGACAGGAACTAGTAAACAGTATAACAGGATTCAGCCTAAGGATGCTGCATTGGTTTTATTCTGGCCTTTTTTTTCGGCGTTGTCGGGTGGGTTTGTCAGACTTACTGTCTTAAACCCATCCGTGTCGCTTTTTGTGCTTGGGACCGGTATCTCTTTGGAACAACCCGCAACCCCGGCCTCTCTACTTTGCTGACATCTCTGTGGCGCGGAATTAACGCGAACGCGCCGTCGACACTGCTTGTCGACACGTCAGGAAGTCAGGATTCAGCCATTCAGCGTTGGCTGTAATTATAAAAGCAAAAGTCTAAAAAATGTCTGTCCAGTAGTTTTGGAGCCTTTTTGATACATACAAATGCAAACCCTTACCAAGTTTAAATGTCACTTTCATTGAAACTCTTCCCAAAACTAGAGCCAGCATAGAGTCCAAACGTAGTCGTTTTCTCTGCATGTAATCTTTCTTTATCTCTTTCACAATATATTGTGAAATTATTAAAAATCTGTTAATTACTAACGTCTCAAGCCTCCGCTGAATGTTTCAAGTAGCGTGCGCAAGGATTTTTATTAGTTTCGTCTCGAGATCTGAGATTATGAAGCACTCACGCGCACTCGTTTTCTAAAGAATGCTCGTTATGTAAGAATGAACAATTGGAAATTGATGCTCAAGTGGAATTGTTTTAATTTAGTGGTATGAAAGTAAAACTTTCATTATATGATGTACAGTTTAGCTGACAAATCCATACTTATATAGTAAAAGTAACAAAAGTTGTGTTTGTTTGTTTGTTACCTGAACACGATTAAATGGCTGATCGTTATGAAATTTTGTAAGGAGGTAGATTTCAACTTGAGGATGGGCATAAGCTATATGCACATAGTAATTAGCGTGATAATTCACGCTAATTACTTAAGACATCACGAGCCCCCTAGGCCCCAACTTTGACGCGCTTTATATATTTTATCATTTTGTATTTGATGATAAAAGAAATATCTTACTTGCTTATATACTTATAATATCATAAATGCGAATATTTGTGAGGATGGATGGATGTATGGATGTTTGTTACTCTTTCATTTCAAAACGGCTGAACGGATCTTGATGATATAATCTGGAATCGAAAATAAGTTTCCTATGTGTTAACATAGGAAACTTATTTTCGATATCATGCGGCGCCAGCTAGTTTTTTTTTATAATCTAACTGACAAGCTAAATAGAATTTTGTTATCTTTACCCAGATATCATCCCTACGGCAATGGTTGAGAATTGTATGCTTCTCCAGATCTACATAATATTTACATCTGAGAATAACTATAAGCTTCTCTGATTGGTAACTTGCTCTTAATTCCCATCAAAAATAGATTCTAAAGTGGTTTCCGGCTCAGAAATACTTTGTTTGTAGTTCAAAAGTTATTCTAAATCATATCAAGGAAATGTTAAAAGACTTTGTCGCGATTTGCTATTTTCGGAAGTAGAGCTATAAAATGTCCTTAATTGGAAAGGCCACAAATTAGATTAAACCGGTTCTTGAGGTCTAGGTTGATGGTTTTGGGAGCAACTCTTGCATAATATGAAGTCATCATTGTCAGCCTAGATTTTTCCCAACTATGTTAGGGTCGGCTTCTAGTCTCACCGGATTCAGCTGAATACCAGTATTTTGACCGACTTCAAAAAATGGAGGAGGTTCTTACTTCGACTGTATGTTTTGAAAAAATGACTTACAAATAAACTAATTAGAAGGAAAATTAATTTACTTTTGGCAAAAAAAGCGATGACAAAGTCACCGGTTATCAGTAGTAAATTTATTTTCCGCTTTTTTCTTTTTGCGTTTTTTTTCTGGACGTCGGTTTTTTACGTGGTGTGACTGCCTATGTGACCTCCACAACTTAACAACTGGGTGATATGAAACTCCATGATAAGTCTGGTAGTCTAACTTTCGAGTCACTGACTACCTGTAACGACTGTCAAAGATTTACAAATGACAGTCGGGACCAACAGCTTAACGTGCTTTCCGAGGCCCGAGTTTTTAGTAACCCTGAGTTTTCATAAATATACAGCCAAAAGTCCTTTTAATGGTCCATCACCTTTCATAATCATTCTCTTGCCCTTGTCCCGTTCTATTTGGGTTTGGCGCAACACGTTTTCTTCTTCCATTCTCCCCTATCAGACGTCGCGGCATCATTTACTCCTTTCTCCTTATATCATTCCTTACACATCCATTCATCTTTTCTTTTTCCTTCCTCTCGCTCTCCGTCCTTCAACATTCAGATCCATCACTCTTTTAGTTAGACGTGCTTCGTTCGTGCTCATTACATGTCCATACCAAGACAACCGACTGCACCTTTCATCCAATGATAACTAGAAATATCCAAGATTACGGAGTAGTGACCTAGATTTTAAATTAAGCTGTTATTAAAGTAAGCTGTTTATATTCTACCCCAGAGCCCTGCTAACCCCATAAGGCCTAGAATCCCGTAACAACAGTAATCGTTGCCCAAACGCAGCGATATTTGACAGCTAGGCTAATTAGTAAAACTTGCGGCAGGGTCAGTGACCCCGCGACAAGACTGCTAAATAGATACTGTGTTTGTAATATTGGCAGCATTGCGTGGATGGAATGTTATTTGTTTTTGTTGCCATAGTCAATAAAAAAAATAAGGTTATATTGCAAAAAAGGTCTTCATATACCTGGAAAGTTACGAGTATGAATGTGAGGTATAATAAAAATAAATCAAAAACAAGGTGATGTACTCATTAGTTAAAAGCCTAGCGTGTAACTATTTGTATATTGTGCATTAAATGAATAAAAAAATAAAATTTAAAATGAAGAAAGAAAAAAAAACAGAAATCAAATTGTGTAACATTGATGTTGCCATTAGAGGTTATCACAGATTAACAAATCGTTTTTAATTTATAAGGCGTCGATTAACTAAGGATCTAGTCTAGTAAGCTGTTCTGTTGCCTGAATCCCACACATTGCACTATTGACGTGAGTCCACACTTGGTACAATCACATTAAGCTGAATTGAAGGGGTCAAACGGAAATACCAGAAACACGCAACACACGTAATTTATAAGTTTTGCAGTTAACAAAAGAAAATATACCGGCCGATGGCAAGACGGACTTGCACGAACGGTTTCTTTCCATATCTATATCAAAACGGCAAAATAAAACGTGTTTGTTGTATGGTCCCCTTTTTTTGAGGGTGGGAAATTATCAAATAACTTCCCCCGCTCCGGGAGCGGGACTGACTAAAACCCACCCATGTTCCTTCTATTGCCCTTTACGTTTCGGGGCCACGGTATCTCTTTCGAACAACCCGCAACCCCGGTAGCGGCTCAATTAGACCATTACAGGCACTTTTAAATGTCAAGAATGTTTTCTATGGGCTTCTTCTCCCTCTCCATCCATCAATAATTGCTGTGCAGTTGCAACTACACAACTTCAACGAAACTTGAGTCTCGATTTATCAATGTAGGAGTTCCTGTTACGCAAGTTCCCCTAAAAAATAATACGAATAATGCGTCATCGTAGTGTCGATGATAAGGTAAATTAAACTATGTCAGTAGCGCAAAGAATCTATTTCTCCTTATCTTTAAATGTTTAAATTCAAATAGAAATTAATTAACATACATACAGCATACAGTCATGTGATTTGTTTCTCCATTGTGATTTATTTTTAACTAGCTTTTGCCCGCGGCTTCGCTAGCGTTAAATTCGGTATAACACAGTTCCCCTTTCTTGAATTTTGCAGGTACCTGCTACCTGCAGTTTTTGCCCTTGCGTCTTATTGATTTGAAATAGCAACGCTAAGTTTTCCCTTTTCTTCCCTCTTTCTCACTTATATCCCACTTTTTATTTAAGTCAGCCTATGTCTACGTCTCCTGGTTCCCAACGATCTCTGTACCAAAATTCATCAAAATCGGTTTAGCCAATAAAGCGTGAAGAGGTAACAAACTGACTTTCGCTTTTATAATATTAGTTAGAATGTTACATTTCAAAATACCTTATAAATAAACTGAAAAGTAGCGTAAATTCGATGTTGCTGTTGATGTTCATTTTGCAAGTAGGTTTTAACAAACATATCGTATTTATTAAAAAAAAAGGGTAAGGATTTACCTTTTTAAAAACTAGATGAGCCCGGTGTTTCATACGCGACTACTCTAAGAAGAAACAGCCGTAACAAACTCAGAGGTCATAGCCTCTTTTAAGGTCCAGACAAAAATGTTGGTCAACTTACATTAGGACTATGAAGATTAGTGTCTGAAATGGTCTTTAAAAGAAAGCACCACACAAAATGAGTGGACCTGTCCAGTCAGTGCAAGCATTTGTGTCAGAGCTCGACTCATAACTCAAGGAGCTCAACGACACGACGAACAATACCAAAAAAGGACATTTGTATAGGTCGCTTATAGTACTCAAACTGCACAGATAATCGTGAAAAACAAACAAACTAAATAAAAGTAATGGTCCACATGGTCCTCACATCCTTACTAATAATCCTTACTAATATTATAAAAGCGAAAGTGAGTTTGTTTGTTTGTTACCTCTTCACGCTTTAACGGCTAAACCGATTTTGATGAATTTTGGTGCAGAGATAGTTGGGAACCAGGAGACGGACATAGGCTAATATTTTTTGAAAAAAAGTGGGATGTGAGGGAGAAAGAGGGAAGAAAAGAGAAGAGTTAGCGCCGCTATTACAAATCAATAAGGCGCAAGGGGAACTGTGTTACCCCAAATTTAACGCGGGCGAAGCCGCGGGCGAAAGCTAGTAATATTATAAAAGCGAAAGTGAGTTTTTTTGTTGGTTACCTCTTCACACTTTAATGGCTGAACCGATTTTGATGAATTTTGGGACAGAGATAGTTGGGAACCAGGAGACGGACATAGACTATTATTTTTTTGAAAAAAGTGGGATGTGAGGGTAAAAGAGGGAAGAAAAGGGAAAACTTAGCGTTGCTATTACAAATCAATAAGGCTCAAGGGGAACTGTGTTACCCCAAATTTAACGCGAGCGAAGCCGCGGGCAAAAGCTAGTTCATAATGAACCCGTCTACTTGTAGTTTACTAGTCATTATCGCCATTATTCTCCTGCGCTTGTTTCCCCAAACTCTAACATTTAAACTTCAGTTCTTGAGGGAACCTTAACGAACCTATTTTCGCTACCATGGAACCGGTTAGTGGATTGATGATAGCATCAAAAGCTACTAAAAAAAAACTATAATTTTTAATTCATTTCAAAAAGTAAGGTCGGGGTACTCTGCTAATATTATTTGGTTAGCATCTTATCTGGTATATGAAGGAGGTGCTCGTGGCTAAATAATAGCAGCCGCTCAGGTCGATCTTTAGGTTTAGCCGCGCTTGCCTAGGTTGGTCTGTGGATGGGGGACCACCCGTTACATACCGAGTTTCCTCCGTGCCTCGGAAAGCACGTTAAGCCGGCTATCATTTGTAGATCTTTGACAGTTGTTACAGGTAGTCAGTGTTCCGATAGTCTGACAACCAGTCTCACCAAGGGGTATCGCATTACACAAAATTAACTGGGTTGTGGAGGTCAGATAGGCAGTCGCTCCATGTAAAATACTTGTATTCAACTGCATCCGGATAGACTGGAAACCGACCCCAACATAGTAGGGAAAAAGCTAGGCAGATGATGACCTTCTCTAGTACATCAAGGTGCCCTCGATAGTTACTATGGGCCCCACGTTTAGGCAATACAGTACCGAGTACAGCACAGGAAAACAGCCGCCATTTTTGTTGATAAACAATATCTTTACAAATCGACACACACATTTACTAAGTGCTGTAAGTACACAATTAATAAAGTGTTGAGAACAATAGCAGACACTTGACTCAGACGACTCATTGACTTAGCAGGGTTGGCGGTAAGATGGGAATTTGGGGATTAAATAAAAAATGCAAGCTATACATTTTATTTTTATAATTAAGGTTGAATACTTAATTTTAATGTTATTGCTGATTCGTATTCTTAATATGGTTAGTACTTTATATTGTTAGTTGATAGTATTTGTATCCTAGTTTGGCTATCTTAGACTGCAAGAAGAGACATGGCCATCTTTGAAGGCGGTCTCCCCTTCAAAGATGATGGTTTGGGGTATAATTTGGGGATACCATACTTAAAATATCACGGCATAAACTATCGCATATGGCAAACTTCTGCTAGCTTAATAAGGGTTCCTTTTGAGGTACAGAACCCTAAAAAAGCAAAGGACAAGAAGGGCTTTACACTTCCCAAAAATGCTTCTTCATATATCGTTTCATAAACTGTTCTTAGTACTTCTATTAATCCTTACTAATATTATAAAAGCGAAAGTGAGTTTGTTTGTTACCTCTTCACGCTTTAATGGCTAAACCGATTTTGATAAATTTTGGTACAGAGATAGTTCGGACCCTGGAGGACCCTGTCCGTACATAGGCTCTGTTTAAAAGGGGGGTTAAATTTAGCGTGAGCACAAAGTAACTATGCCACGCGGACGAAGTCGCGGGCGAACTCTAGTCTATCAATAAAAGTTTGCAAGTTATCCAGTATCTACCCCAGTTGATGCCAAAGGATCCAACATGATTTCAAGTCAATTTGATCCCAGCACACCCGGGTTGTTCGAAAGAGATACCGCGGCCTCGGAACGTAAAGGGCAATAGAAGGAACATGGGTGGGTTTTAGTCAGTACAAGTCTGACATGCCCCCCCGCTCCGCCCAGAGCGGGCGAAGTCATTGGATGATTTCCCACCCGAAAAAAAAAAACCCAGCACACCAAGCAATCTCCTCTTTGAAATCGCAGAAAAATCTTCAAATCAGTCTTCGACATCCCTGACTAAGCTACTTGTTGCTTTTGTCGGTCCCGTCTACCCATTTTAATCAATGATACATTGAACTTTATAGCATTATGCGGTAACGAGAAAATTTGAGGATAATAGATTGTTTTTTTTTTTGGAGGTGTCGCGATACATTAGTTGTCTCCTTTATGCTGCGTTAGGCGTGATTTATTTATTTATTGAGGATCTCCAACAAAAGATGTACACAGATCATCAAACTTAAATTATGGACGATAATAGTTTTACGTAGGTGCACTCCTTCACTTACAGGAGACCACAGCATGCACAATCTAATTAACTATAAGCTATGATGTTATGTAGTTGCCTTTTTTTTATTTTCGGGTGGGAAATCATCCAATGACTTCCCCCCGGAGCGGGGGGCCGCTCCGCCTAGAGCGGATGTCAGAAAAAGAACACACTATTCCAATAACACAATGCTTATTATAAGCCCCCCAACATCGCTATCACCTATTCGTATGTACAGACGCCTGCACATCAAGCTACTACAACCTGTCAGATTTCTTTGATTGATTTTCGACTTTATTTCTAAAGTATAAGGTCCAAGGTTCATTGGGAAAAATTGACAGTTTCGGGTAGCTTGACCTGCAGGCGTCTGTACATAAAAACACAAATTATAGAAATGTTTTATATCTGTCATATCACATCTCAGGTCGGGCATTCGCTGCTCAGCATTTCGCTGAACTGGGCCTATTTGGCGCAGCCGTAAGACACAATATTAGCTTTGCTTTCTATAGGAAGTTTGAAAGTTGCGCCTGTTACAGAAAAAAAATTAAGGAATTTGTTTGTCTTGGTATGGACATGTAATGAGGAGGGACGAAGCACATGTGAATAAAAGAGTGATGGATCTGAATGTTGGTAGACGGAAAGCGAGAGGAAGGCCAAAGAAAAGAGGGATGGATTGTGTAAGGAATGATATGAAGGAGAAAGGAGTAAATGATGACGTGACTTCTGATAGGGGAGAAAGGAAGAAGAAAACGTGTTGCGCCGACCCCCGAAATAGAATGGGAGAAGGGCAGAAAAATGATGATGTTTTGTGTACTTGTGGCGAGTGTCAAATAAAACTATTTTTTTTCTATCATCGGCCACTAAAGGTGTAAGAAGGCAAAAACCTTGTTTGCCATCCCTAAGGCAGCAAATCGCCACTTCCGCCAGTCTGTCGTTCGCCGTCTGCCCATTTAAATCAATGAATCGTTGAACTTTTTATGATTATGTGAAAAGGGGAGAACTTTCAACTTGCGACGTCAGAAATGATTGATGTATGTTTTATTCGGGAACCGTGAGAACGGCTAAAATCTATATTTTTTTTTTTTCAAAACGTACAACAACAGCTACAATAAGAACAGGAACGAGAAATACACAAAAGTAACAGACAATATTACAATATTATTGACGGGCCTGTTGGTCCAGTGGTTAGTGGCCCTGACTGCTAAACCGGAGGTCGTGGGTTCGATTCCCACCCAGAAAAAACTTCGTGTGATGAGCATGATTGTTTGTTCTGTGTCTGGGTGTGATTTATCTATAATATGTATGTATTTATAAATTATATAAGTATGTATATCAGTTGTCTGGTTACCATAACACAAGCTCTGCTTAGCTTGGGATCAGATAGCCATGTGTGAGTTGTCCCAAGATATTTATTTATTTATTTAATATTGCAGCTTGCAACGCTGTACACAGGTTAACTAATCTTTAGTTTAGTTTAGTAGGTAGTGATTAACGCTTTGGAACGGGCAACTGTAGTACAAGTTATTATGCCTTGTGACCGGGACTGTAGTTTCATTTTGTTTCTTGACATTCAAAAGTGCCTGTTATGGTCTTGTTGAAATAAACGCTTTAGTTTGAGTTTAGTTACTAAAGGATGAAGTGTAAATATAAATAACTAGCTGTTCCCCGCGGTTTCACCCGCGCTGCTCAGCATCTGTTGGTCGTAGCGTGATGTTATATTTCCTATAGCATTCCTCAAGAAATGGACTATCCAACACTAAAATAATTTTCCAATTCCAACCAGTTGTCCCTGAGATTAGCGCGTTCAAACAAACAAACTCTTCAGCTTTATAATCTTTTAAAGAATATTCTAGCCAAATGCGTTCGACCCTCCTCATTACATATCCATACCAAGACACTTTTCGGTAACCGGCGCAACTTTCAAACTTCCTCTAATATACTCATTATCAGTCACTTAAAAAAATATACTTATTTAGCGCTACATACAAGTAACTAATCCTACCAGAGCCACTGACCACAAACTCACAAATTTATGTAATGTGGTTGGATGATTAATCTTCTAAATATTCTTACACATGTGTGTATGCGTTTGTCATACACACAGTTTTAAATAGAGTTTATGTTATTACAAGGCATTAAAGCTACTACAAACATCGTAGTATTTGATATTAAATTTACCTCATAATATGATTTCTTTCATATTTTCAACATAGGGAAACTACTCCTTGACAATATGGATAATAGGCGGAAATAAGGTCGTAAGCGCGACTGCTTAGCATAAGGTCTTAGGTTCGATTCCCTAGGTGGACTAAGTGTTATTGGGATATTTAACTGACTTCAAAAGAGTAGATTCTCAATTCGAATTTTGTTTTTTTTTAGTCTGACACTCTCCCGCTCCGCCCACAGCGAGAGAAGTTATTTGATAGCTCCTCTTCCAAAAAAAATCTATAAGGCATACTTTAAATAAGTCTTTGTTTATCATCAACTATAAACCACAAT
This sequence comes from Ochropleura leucogaster, assembly GCA_958449745.1. Taxonomy (NCBI): domain Eukaryota; kingdom Metazoa; phylum Arthropoda; class Insecta; order Lepidoptera; family Noctuidae; genus Ochropleura; species Ochropleura leucogaster. The sequence goes on from OY288226.1 coordinate 9,775,501, forward strand.
CTCCTTCTTTCCAGGCGAAAAGACTCAACGGCAATGGAGACCTTGCCGCCATCAAGGTGATAAAGCTGGAGCCTGGCGATGACTTCGCCATCATCCAGCAGGAGATCCTGATGATGAAGGACTGTCGGCATCCCAACATCGTCGCTTACTATGGCTCGTATCTTAGAAGGGATAAGCTGTGGATATCCATGGAGTACTGCGGTGGGGGGAGCTTGCAGGTGAGGAAATCTCTTAAGGGGAACGCGAATAGCTTACCGTTCGTCTGTCTATTGACGACAGGCCGTGTCGACGGTGTGTTAGTGTTGAACGCAGAGCGGCGCTGCCAGAGCTACCGCCTGCCGGGGTTGCGGGTTCCAAAGAGATACCGCGGCCCCGAACATAAAGGGCAATAGAAGGAACATGTCTGACTTTTAGTCATTACAAGTCTGACACTCCCCGCGGGGAAGTTATTTGATGATTTCCCATCCGCAAAAAAAGGGGAAAGCGAAAGGCATACGCGAATTTTTTAGACACGGATCCCTAAATTACATCAAAAGAAAAAAAAAACGGGCAAGCGCGAGTCTTTCTGCCTGGGCCCTTTACCTCGGGAATGCGTGGAGGTATCGAAATTAAAGCCATATTATATTCTTACTACAGTTTGTAGTCCCTTGAAGCTGCGAAAGAAAAACAACTCTCTCAGTCTACACAGTCAACTAAATAGTATTTTTTTATCACTTTTCTGTTCCATCTCAGTTTTTATCTCCTAGAAATCAAGTATCGTTGTATAAACATATTCTATCTCTAATTCCAGGACATCTACCACGTGACAGGACCCCTGACGGAGCTGCAGATCGCCTACATGTGCCGCGAGACGCTGACCGGCTTGTCTTACTTGCACATGATGGGCAAGATGCATCGGTAAGATTAGAGAATATTGTGCATGATGTGGATAAACTAAGGAATATAAGAGAAAGTTTGAAAGTGGCACCTGTTAAAAAAATGAGAGTTTTAAAACTTTTATTGCGTTTTTAATAATTCTCTTTATTAACACTTATTATTGTTTAATTTTTTAAACATTTCTTTAAAAAAATACAAGACATCACACTAGGAATTTCTCCCGTATCGTGGGTGCGTTTACAAACATTTAAACTCAAATACACAAACAGCCACACCCGAAACTACTATCTGCAGGCCATACAAATATTTGTTCCGTGTGGGAATTGTACCCGCGACACGCGGCGCAGCAGTCGATCGCTCAGCCACTGCGCCAACCGTGCTGTCAAAATTACATTTAAAAATAGTTTTTCGCCAGTATCGAAAGCAGGGTCCAAGTACCGTTGGTTAGGGCTCCAGAGACAGGAACCTGCTCACAATGTGGGCCGTAACGAGGAGCCTCTTGATTCAAGCCCTTGATCTAACCACTTAAGGAGATCTTCGACAGATGGTCGTGGAGGCTCTTGCACATGACGCCATTAGCCGTAACGACATGCGCACAATGAAAGCCGAGTTCACATTCCACATGTCAACAACATGTTGTGTCAAATCGAGATATTTTATTTTATTAATGATTAGCTTTTGCCCACGGCTTCGATCGCGTTAAATTCGGATTAACACAGTTCCCCTTTCTGTTGAAACCTGTAGTTTTTGCCCTTGCGCCTTATTGATTGTAATAGCAAAGCTAAGTTTCCCTTTTCTTCCCTCTTTCTCACTCATTTCTCACTTTAAAAAAAATGCCTATGTCCGTCTCCAAGGTCTCAACTATATCTGTGCCAAAATTCATGAGAATCGGTTTAGCCATTTAGGCGTGAAGACGTAACAAACAAATTCACTTTCGCTTTTATAATATTAGTAAGGATGTTATTATAATGTTTCAGTGACATCAAAGGCGCGAACATCCTCCTAACTGAATGCGGTGACGTAAAACTTGCAGACTTTGGCGTATCAGCGCAAATCACAGCCACCATCAACAAGAGGAAGTCTTTCATTGGTACACCATACTGGATGGCGCCCGAGGTAAGCTGATATAACTGTCTGGCATTCTAGGCCTCCACGCCTGAGAGAAAGGCTCTTCAAGGCTCTAGTGTACCTGCCGGGGTTGCGGTTTGTTCGAAAGAGATACCGCGGCCTCGGAACGTAAAGGGCAATAGAAGAAACATGGGTGGGTTTTAGTCAGTACAAGTCTGACATGCCCCCCCGCTCCACCCAGAGCGGGGGAAGTCATTGGATGATTTCCCACCCGAAAAAAAAAAGGCTCTAGTGTGATTTATTGTCAATCCATTAGCACACACTATAACATACGGCCTCTTTTTGACGGGCCTTTTGGTCTAGTGGTTAGTGGCCCTGACTGCTGAGCCGGAGGTCGTGGGTTCGATTTCCACCCACGACAAACTTTGTGTGATGAGCATGATTGTTGTTCTGTGTCTGGGTGTGATTTATCTATCATATGTATGTATTTATAAATTATATAATATAAGTATGTATATCACTTGTCTGGTTACCATAACCCAAGCTCTGCTTAGCTTGGGATATCCCAAGATATTTATTTATTTTATTTTACTATAACATACATGCATACACATCGTTTCTCCATAAGCATAATAATAAAAAAAGGAAAATTTAATGTAAATCTTGTCTATCAGTGGCGTAAAACAATAAAGGAACACCCTGTATCACTCTCAAATATATTTCGTAACTACTGTTTTTTGACAAACGGCCAGCTGGGACCAATGTATGCCCGTCAGTGTACGAATATTATGTTTTATTTACTTACTAGCTTTTGCCCGCGGCTTCGCTCGCGTTAAATTCGGGGTAACAGTTTCCCTTGCGCCTTATTGATTTGTAACAGCAACGCTAGGTTTTCCCTTTTCTTCCCTCTTTCATCAACCACACTTTAAAAAAAAATACCCTCCTTGTTCCCAACTATCTCTGTACCAAAATTCATCAAAATCGGTTTAGCCATTAAAGCTTGAAGAGGTAACAAACAAACAAACTCACTTTCGCTTTTAATAATATTAGTAAGGATAAGGATATCCTCCTGGGTGTGATTTCTTGTTCTAAATAATGATTTCTGTGTTATGTTTTTGTTAAGTAGAATTTTTGTGTCTATTATTATGATGCACGGTAAAACTCAAATGAGTGTATGATTTGCATCATCTGTAATATATTACTTGTGTTTAACGAGCAAATGAAAGTCATAGTAATTACTGCTAAGTTCCTCATTTTATTTATTTTTTACTAGCTTTTGCCCGTGGCTTCGCTCGCGTTAAATTCGGGGTAACACAGTTCCCCTTGCGCCTTATTGATTTGTAATAGCAACGCTAAGTTTTCCCTTTTCTTCCCACTTCTTCCCACACATCCCACTTTAAAAAAAATAGCCTATAAAATAAAAATAGTCTCCTGGTTCACAACTATCTCTGTACCAACATTCAACAAAATCGGTTTAGCCATTAAAGCGTGAAGAGGTAACAAACAAGCAAACTCACTTTCGCTTTTATAATATTAGTAAGGAAGTAAGGATTTATTACATGTCGTATAAACACTTTTTCTAATTAATCAATGTGTTTTTCTGTATTTCAGGTGGCGGCAGTTGAACGTAAGGGTGGTTACAATCAGCTCTGTGATATTTGGGCGTGCGGCATCACCGCTATCGGTGAGTAACGTGGCTTGTGAGAGACGCAAACATTCAAATAACATAAGATAGGTAGATGGATAGAATATTCTTTATTATGTACACCTTACAAGTTACAAGAATAACATTAAACAACTTATAAATAGGGTGACAAAACAGGTTTTACCCTACTACTACCTAAAGTACAGCCAACGAGAAGCGATACCAAATGTAAACAAAATCCATGCTAAAACCTCATCTAAAATGGCCGCCCGAATGTTGGCGAACCCGTCTTAACGTTGTCATGTTTTTGCCGGGAGAACGACACATTACGACAAAGGCACAAGATGGAAAGAGCTAAATATTAGATTGTCAACGCCTTAGTTGTTCTTTAGGTTAATGACCTTTCGTATCGCTGCTAGTTGGCCTTAGTGTAGCATATTATTTGTTGTAAAACATAGTGAAACAACACAATTTTTATACTATAAAATAAACCATAATTACCTACGTTTCACAAATAAATAACTTTGTCTTTGACAATGGGCGGTATTCAACCGCAAGTTTGTACGAAAAAATCGCAAGTTTGTACGAAAAAATCGCAAGTTTGTACGAAAACGCGAGTTACGCGAGTCTGCCTTGGTCTAGGCTGGTATTTCTTGTCTTGTCTACTGTGATTTAAATAAATAAATAAGTTTTCGTCCAAATGACGGGCCTGTTGGTCTAGTGGTTAGTGGCCCTGACTGCTGAGCCGGAGGTCGTGGGTTCGGTTCCCACCCAGGACAAGCTTTGTGTGATGAGCATGATTGTTTGTTCTGTGTCTGGGTGTGATTTATCTATAATATGTATGTATTTATAAATTATATAAGTATGTATATCAGTTGTCTGGTTACCATAACACAAGCTCTGCTTAGCTTGGGATCAGATAGCCGTGTGTGAGTTGTCCCAAGATATTTATTTATTTAATTTCAGAGCTAGCCGAACTCCAGCCGCCGATGTTCGAGCTGCACCCCATGCGCGTGCTGTTCCTGATGTCGAAGTCGGGCTTCAAGCCGCCCTCACTGAAGGAGCGCGAGCGCTGGTCCGCTGTGTTCCACGCCTTCCTCAAGCTGGCCCTCACTAAGAACCCCAAAAAGAGGCCCACGGCTGATAAACTCTTACAGGTATTTGTTTGAAACAAGAAAAAGAAAGCGGAAACTAGCGTGCCTTTTAGGGTTTCGTAGCTCAAAAGGAAAATTATGAATAGTCTGCTGGAAGAGATTTCTTTTTGAAATAAGCAGTACCTTTGTGCTCTTTTTTCCTTATAATAAATAAATAAGGATAAAACGGAACCCTTATTGGATCACTTTGTTGTCCTTCTGTCTGTCAAGATACTTCATCTCGGGAACGCGTGGTAATATCGAGTTGACATTAAAACCATATATTCAAGTCTGTAGTTCCTTTGTGCTGTGAAAAAATCAACCCTCTAAGTGTATGCAGTCAAAAGATATGCCCGTTTATGTCGCAAGTTTGTACGGAACCCTCGGTGTAGAGCCTGACTCGCTTTTGGCCCGCTTTTTTCTCATGAAAATCATCTAATATCTTCTCTCGCTCTGGGGGGAGCGGAAGGGAGTGTCATATTTTTACTGACTGAAACCTATCTAAGTTCCTTCTTTTGGTTTTCGTGTTCCGAGGCGTGCAAACATTTAAAATCACAATATACAAACAGCCAGACCCAAAACTACTATCTGTAGGCCATACAAGTATTTGTTTCCAGTTGTGGGTGTTGTTTTAGCCACTGCGCTAACCGTTTCATTATAATTAACATTGTAATTAGTCTGTAAGCCTTCTTGAAAGTAATAAATGTGTTAATTTCCAGCACGCGTTCTTCCAACAAGACATGAGCAAGCGACTTGCAATAGAACTCTTGCACAAGTACTCCAACCCACCTAGCCACTGTAACAATGAACCCGATGAGGACACTGTAAGTACATTTAAATGATATATCCTTAGTAATATTATAAAAGCGAAAGTGAGTTTGTTTGTTTGTTACCGCTTCACGCTTTAATGGCTAAACCGATTTTGGTGAATTTTGGTACAGAGATAGTTGGGAACCAGGAGACGAACATAGGCAATTTTTTTTTTCCAATGATGTTTAAAACTCATGAATCGGAATATTTTCGTAAAGTTTCGAGCAACGTTTGAACAAGCCTGTATCTTTGTTGACGGACTTAGAGAGTAAATAGAAAGAAAGAAAACAAGTAGGTTTTTACAAACAAAATTAAATTGTAGTAGTTTCATGCCAATACTTTTTATCTTCTTTTAATCTCTTATTTTTTTTCTCTGGTGGAGTATCTCGGACTTAATTTATAATTTGAACGAATTGTTCTTTTTGGCGAACTAAGAATTCTCTGAATATCTGCGGCATGGCCCCACAAGAGATTACCGTACGACATCACACTGTGGAAACTAAACGGGCTGTCTCTCAACCTGCAGTTTTTTTTTTACATCTTATTTAAATCTGGCCCCCACTGAAGCTTAGCATGCAAAGTTAAGCCTAAGAATACTGTATTATCTTTCGGTTTCAAGTCTTCATCTTAGATTTGTATACTAGTTTCCAAGCGTCTATCATGATGAAAACATACCTGGTACAGAACTAGTGTGATAATAAACAATTTAATTAAGTGGAGATTGTTCGAGTTGAATCATTTATCTGTAAATATGTGTATCGGCAGGCTATGTCGAACGTCCCGCAGCGCATAGCGTCCAAGCACACCGGGCGCGGCGCGCGCCGCCCCACCAGCCAACAACCCGCCGGCGTGCGCCCGCGCAGTCTGCTCACCGAGCGCGCGCGCGACCTGCTGCCCGCAGACCTGCTGCCCACAGACCTGCTGCCCGCAGACCTGCTGCCCGAGCCCAGCAGGACCGGCCTCTACGACGACTCGCCCATCGTGGACCTGGACGCCGATGACGACTTGAGCGTGCGGTCCATGCCCAAGGTCATTCATTTCAGTGCCGAGGTCAATAGGAGCTGTGATGGAGATACCATTAAGAGGAATGGTGAGTTTTGGCAACTTGTTACAACTTTTACATATTTGTTGATTTAAGCCCATATTGTTAACGAGTCGCAATTCATATTTTATTCAACATACCACCAAAATACAAAAAATCTCACCGACCCTCAAAATACAAAAAAAAGTAAGACGTAAAATATTGTACTCACTGCATTTTTATTATTTCGTTTATTTATTTCAACAGTTTATAACTTAACATTTTTTTTTAATAAAAATATAAAATAATAGTAACCCTCTGGTATTGGAAACAAGGTCCAAGCTACCGGCAGTCAGGGTTCCAAAGAAAGGAACCTCCAGAAGTACCGCTTTCTTTATTAAACCTTTGACCCAGCCGTCTAACGAGAGCTTCCTGGGATGTTGGCAATTAAGTTGGCATTGACTGTAACTGTGAACTTTATTTACCATTGAAAGATTTTATAAAGCAATATTCTTAGTATGTTTTTTTTTCCTATTCCAGCGTACCACAGACAATCTAGTGAAGATTGGTCGGTAGCTTCTCTAATGACTTGCCCGAAACACAATCCGTTACAAGACCACTCCATAGACACGATGCCCGCTAGCGAAAAGTAAGTGAACCAACGATTTTTACTACTCCATAGATTTTTTGTTACCTTTCTCGCTTTTTTGTTTTTTTTTTTTTTATATTATTATGTTTATATATTATGTTATAGCAAGTGGTGTCGGGCGATCACGGGTGATGATATATTGAGAATGAGTCTAAGGTACATTAAAGTTTTTGGCAAAATTAAAAAGATACAAAAAAAAAATTGAGCAAAATTTTCTTTTTAGTTTTTTTTTTAATTCTAACTGTTAGGGTTTTCCGTGTGCTAATAATTTTGTGGTGAAGGTTTTTTTTCATTCTGATTTAATTTAAAATACGGTCAAATCGTGGCGGACAAATTGTTGCAGATACCGGACTTTGTCAGATATCATTCGTCATCATTCTCCTGCCCTTATCTCAATGCATATGGTCTCAGCATGTCTTCCATACTCCTCTATTACTTGTCAAATCACCAGAAACCATCCATCATTTCTTTCTTCTTCCTCTACTCTTATAGCCATCTACATTCGTCCACAAAACGTTCCTCAATACACCACATCTCATACAACCATGACAACCGATTACCACAGATAATTTACTAAAATATCTGTCAAAATCCGGTATTTGACAGCTGTCCACAATGTGACCGAATTTGACAGAACTTTTTTTTTTTATGAGTTGAAAATGGATTTGTTTTTATTTTTTTAATGGTTTTTCTTGAGTGTTGTGTGAGTGCACAAAATGATAGTTTAGTTACACTTTTGATTATGCGCATGATTTGGGCGTTGGTTTTCTGTTTGGCTTTCCGGTTTCTTTATGGGATGGGCTATCGTTGTCTATGTTATCTTATACAGCGTGTATCAGAAAAGTGTGGTCAAATTTAAGGGTGTGGTACAGACCTTTAAAGTGAACAACTTTTTTTTTTGAGGATTTTCGTAATCTGTAGAAAGCTTTTTTAAGAATTTTGAGTCGAATAGGTATTGAAATTTTGTATGGGTATGTAGGGAATTGATAAAAACTTTAAGCATTTATTCCAGTTAGACCATTACAGGCAAACAAATAGATGAAGCTACAGTCCCAACAGTCTCAAGGCATAATAACTTGTGAAAGTTTTTAGATTCATTTTGTTTCTTGACTTTCAAAAGTGTCTGTAATGGTCTAATTGAAATCCATTTTAGGGAAGTGGAGGATTAGAAAGAGACAAAAAGTAGCCTATGTCCGTTTCTAGAGTCCTAGCTATGTCTGTACCAAAAATCATCAAAATCAGTTTTGCCATTTAGGCGTGAAGACGAACAAACAAAATCACTTTCGCTTTTATAATATTAGTAAGGATGTACAAAGTTGTTTATCACGTTGGTCATACCACATCCCTTTATTGATATGATCACATCTCTATAATACATGCTCTATGAAGAGGTAAGACATATTTATTCGCTGTCTATGGCGCTCTGTTGTTGCCTTAAGTGTGTTTTAAGTAATGTTCAATAAGGTCTAAAGTTGCTGTAACAAATTCTAAATAAATAAACGTAATGAAATGGCCGTGTTTATGAATCGTTTTGCAACTTTAAACCTTATTACAGAGACATTTTAGTCGAAATATAGCCAACAGTGAATGATCGCGATTTTGGGAATAATTTTATGCCCATGTTTGATTTGAGACGTAATATGGAAAGCTATGAAAATATTTGAATTTCTATCAAAATCCAGTATCCATATTATGTAGGAAGATTAATTGAAAAATACAGAAAACAACTAGTTGATATACAGTATGTAAAAATACCTTGTCCGATCCGTGAGGGCATTATTACTGTTTCGTATCTACGGGAACAGGAGACCTGCAATCAAACTGCGAGTTTAACGAAAAAACTGTTTATTTTGTAGATGTCGCTTTCGCACGCGCGGCAACACACAAGTAGTCTGCGTATGCGCATATACAACAATTAGTATCCACAGTATATCCTTTTTGGAAGACAAGTAAAATTATAACCTGATTTATGTAAATTGATCTGGTATATTTATTATATTTTCAATTTCAATTTAATTAAGTACTGATAGGTAATTAAACCTCGCGACAAGATTTTATCATCATATAAATTGATGGTATATATTGAGGTTATAAGTTGATAGAAAAAAAATTAAAAGATTTTTTTTTTTTTAAATAATAATTTTCTTTTAATTTTTTTATAGAAAAATGTCTTAAAATAAGGAAACGTTCATGGCAACATATATATCGAGCGGGAGATGACATTCAGGTCGTTTCACGGTTATTGACGTCATATACAAACAATTGAAGATCGTACATACTAGTGCCATCCATGATAATGTTATTGTTTTAAAAGTTTGTTAGAATTAAAGGGAAATAGAGGTAATTTGAGACGAGCATGTTAAAATTAAAAGGAAATAAATGGAGATAACTTGAGACGAAATTGTGCTTTTTAAAATTCATAAAAATATTTATGTTAATGGTTGTTTTATTTGGTAATGTCGTTGGTTTACCTATATGGTCCTTTCGATCGGACAGGGATTTTTAACATACTGTATGTTTTTACAAGGTGGAAGCAATACTGACGCAAAAACTATTACCACGTATTAAAGTACATCATTCTAAACCATACATAGAAAATGATTATAGGCAGTAAAGAAAAACCGGGCAAGTTCGAGCCGGTCTCGCTGCGGGTTCCGTACAAACTTGCGACATAAACGGCCATATCTTTCGACTGCGTAGACTTTAGAGATCTGATTTTTCCACAACTCCAAAGGATTATATAGGCTTGAGTATATGGTTTTAATTTCAAATCGATACCTTTACGTTCCGGAGATAAAGGGTCTTGACAGACAGAAGACTGCAAAAAGTTGAAATTTGATTTGATGAAACTATATGCTTCAAGTCTGTGGTCCCCTGGTGCTGTAAAACATAAGCCTTATAAGTCTACGCAATTAAAAGATATGTCGCGAGTTTGTACGGAACCGTTAGAGCGCGAATCCGACTCGCACTTGGGCAGTTCTTTTAATGGCCGACTTTTTTTGTGGTGCGAAATCACCAAATAACTTCCCCCGCTCTGGGCGGAGTGGAGGGGAGTGTCAGACTTTTACTGACTAAAACCCACCCATGTTCCTTCTATAGCCCTTTACGTTCCGGGGCCGCAATATCTCTTTCGAACAACCCACAACCGCGGCAGGCGGAGGCCCTGGCGCCCCACTGCTTTGCTGACATCTCTTTGAGGTTAAAATGTTCTTTGTGGGGTTTCAGAACTATGTTCTAAATAAGTGTTAAAAGTTTTAATGTCGGTATACCTTCCACACTCAACATTATACTAAGGAATCAACATATCGATATTCTAGTTAAATAAACCTACATCATCGGTCTAGTAGCTACAAGTCCGGGGTTCGATTCCCGGGTCGAGCAGTGTTATTGGGTTTTTCCAACACATTGGAATTTCTCAGTAACTACCTGGAGTTGTTGTGCCACAACCGGGCAATAAACTCGCCCTATAGGGACACTGGCGAAATACGGGTATAACTTCTACCTATCCGGTATCAACCGTGATGTTATGTCGTTTCAAGTGAGTATAATCTGTAAGTAAATCTCTCTTGTTTTAGGAGCCTCTTGCAATATATCGATGAAGAGTTAATGCTCAGGTAAACGGAGAGGTTTTGAGTTTGCATGTAAAATACAAACATGTAATCATTGCATTGTAATCTGTGTTTGTGTTAGAGCTTTTAGCGCTGTTCGGAATAATATTTAAAAAAAAAACGTAGAAAAAACAAAACACGGTTCAACTCTATGCTCAATTTGGTTGAATCAACATTCAAATCGAATCAAAATATTTTTATTTCACATAAGCCTATGGGCACTTATAAAACGTGCGTGGTTCTGGTTGGTCGTTTCCTATGGCGAAGAACCGACAAGAAACTTCATGGTTGCTCTTTTATCCTGTTGAATGTTACAACAAACGAGCCAAAATTTGACTTATTTATGAGTAATATTTTAGCGCGGTAAGCTTTCAGAAAAACTAAGATTTTACCGTTAAACCGATAGCTATTCAACGGGCCAACCATTTGGTTTTACAATGTTGTGTTTTGCCATGTTTGACGTATAAAATAGTTCACAATTCATTGTTAATTATAAGTCAGTAAGTTATAATAGACGAGTTACCCAGTGGAAAGGACCACATGGCAAGAGAGGGATGGGGAGACCCTTAGCCCACTGGGACGATCATTTGCAAAGATTCTTCTGGTTCTCCATAACACAAGACCGACAAAAATGGGGATCTTTGGAGGAGGCCTTTACCCATACCAGGGTTCATGTCAACTTATAAAAATATTCTTTTAAAAAATATTATTATACTTATAAATGTAGAGAGCGAGAGGAAGCCCAAAGAAAAGATGGATGGATTGTGTAAGGAATTGATTGTGGAAGTAAATGATGCCGTGACGTCTGATAGGGGAGAATGGAAGAAGAAGTCTGTTCTCGCGATAACTTCATCGGCAGTCGGCACTGATAAGTTGTGTTCAAGAATGATAACTCTCTCTCTTCCCTCTCTTCTTCCAGTTCTCACCTTCATCTTCAATCATTCTCTTACGTCTTGCTCTTTTCCGTCTGTTTGGAAACAGGCTCACATTATACCTTTACCTAAAACTAACAATCCATCTTTACTGTCACACTATAGACCAATTTCTATTCTTCCATTTCTCTCTAAAGTCTTTGAGCACATAGTTCATAGACAGTTAAAATTTTTCTTGGAATCCAATTCTTTAATATCACCTTTTCAGTCTGGTTTCCGTTCTGGCCATAGCACTGTAACTGCACTTCTAAAAGTAACTGACGACATCCGCTGGGCTATGGAAAATAAGTCCCTTACTGTTCTTGTTTTACTTGACTTTAGTAGCGCATTCAACTCGGTGGATTTCGATATTTTACTAGGTATCCTCAAAGCCATAAATTTCTCTTCTTCCGCCATGGCCTGGTTCAACTCTTATCTTCGGGGACGCTCTCAGTGTGTTCGCCTTGAAGAGTCCTTTTCTGATTGGTGTAGCCTCACTGAGGGTGTTCCTCAGGGTAGCGTTCTCTCTCCTCTCCTTTTTTCTATTTTTATTAACTTTGTTACTAGTGTTATCTCTTCTAGTTTCCATCTTTACGCAGACGACTTGCAACTTTACCGTCATTTTACTGTAGCTGATGCGGGCTCTGCTATTGCTGCTATGAATCAAGACCTGGCTGAAATCAGCGCTTGGGCTAAGTCATTCGGCTTGCAAATAAATCCCTCTAAATCTCAGGCCATGATCATAGGCAGCAGATTCATTCGCAATACGGCAGTCGTTTCATCACTGTTGCCGTTATACCTCGATGGTGTTCGCATTGACTATACTGATACAGCCAAAGATCTGGGTATATTCATTGATTCAAATCTCTCATGGCGGGCTCAAGTCAATGAGGTCAGCCGTAAGGTACATTTCACTTTCCATTCGCTGAAATGCCTTCAGAGTCTCCTGCCTTTGAAGACTAAAATTACGTTAGCGCAAACTCTTATTCAGCCGATTATTGATTATGCCGATGCCTGTTACCTGGATGCTACTGAGGAGCTATTAAACAAGCTTGAGCGCTTGCAAAACTTAGGTATTCGCTTTGTTTTTGGTCTTCGGAAGTATGACCATGTTTCTCACCTTCGCAAAGAACTCAAGTGGCTCCCTATCCGCCTTCGCAGGAACACCCGGATGCTATGTCTCCTTTTTAATATTTTACATAACCCGTCCTATCCTTCTTACCTGCGTGAGCGTTTTACTTACGATCGCCCTCGGGACACCCCTTGTAGATCGCACCTCAGATCCCTCCTTAAATCCTTTCCTCATAAAACTAGTTACTACTCCTATTCCTTCTCCATCCATGCCGTAAGATTGTGGAACTCACTCCCGCCTAGCATTAGAGACTTGAAAACCATTTCAATTTTTAAAATTAGATTGAAAGAGCATTACCTTTCCTCTCAATTGTGATTATTTATAATATTGTATTTACATATCTGTTTATATATTTTTGTGATATGTATGTCTACAGTTAAATATTATAATGCTTATATGTGTACTTATATTTAGGTTAAGACATTCTTATTTTAGTTACTATTCTCTTCCTGTTCTCACACACTATTGTCTACGTTTCTTTCTTCATATTTCCTCTCGCAGGCCTGCTGGTAGAAATTTCTTTAGAAATAAGCTGTGCCTTTGTACTCTTTGTTTTTTATGATGTTTTCCTGTGTTTTCTCTTGTGTGTACATAAATCATTAAATAAATAAATAAATAAATAAATAAGAAGAAAACGTGTTGCGCCTATCCCAAATAAAATGGGACAAGGGCAGGAAAATTATGATTATTATACTTATAAATATTGCTAACATTATCTAAGATAAGCTATTAATCTATTTTTTTTCACTGTATTTTTATAAGTGCCATTGATTGTAAAACAAAGTTATAATCCTACGTTGATTGATTGAACCAAATTGTTGGATAAAACAAACCGTTCCACCACATCAGCAATCAATGTGAATCAATTCGGTTGAACCGTGTATTCTTACTATAAGAGTTGGTTAAAACAAAAGAAAACTAAATTATGTTGGGTTGTAATTAACCGATTATCGATTTCAACTAAATTTTTACTATATTAAGCCGTAAATATGACACATCGCATGATTATCTCTCTCTAACGATAGGTTCAGGATTCATTTCTTTTGTCGGGCCAATAGGCTTGTTTCCTAAAAAAATATTAGTCCGTCTTTTAGATTATTCAAAATTAAGGGTCACGTATTTTTATATTTGTAAATTAGACCAAAAATGACAAAGATAATAGTCTATTAAAGTTACTTGAAGCGTCACGCATTGCTGCATTTTTTCGCAACGAGTCTCGTCACACGTACGTAAAATACGTGTCCCTTATTTTTGAATAACTTAAAAGACGGTCTAAATAGAAAGTAGTTACTTTGGCCCCGGAAACTACCCTATTGTTAATGTCATTGAGTCTGACTTTGGGCCCAGTTGATGGCAATAAGCTTATTATAGCCATATTATATGGGACTTAAACATAACTGGCTAAATATGGGTGTATTATAAGATACACCTCTGCTTAACCCGTCGCGGATTACTAGCGTGACGTTATCTTAAAATACATATAAACTAACGTAACGTCGATGTGTTTTATTAAAGCTTTAATACTATATTGTTTAGTATAATTTTTAAAAATAAATGTACGAATATTCCGAACAGTCTGTATTTAGATTTAGTTTGAATTAATGTGTAAAATAGTTACAATTTTATTTAAAATCTTGCTGCTAAATTAATGGGCACATTTTACAGACTTTTTATGGTCAAAGAACCAACTGTAATTATGATTTTAACAATCATATCATAATTTTATAAAATATTTTTCACACTGGGGGTTAACTTTATGAAAATCTACAACGTCCTTTGTAAATTTCAGAAATCGAATATAATCATCGCAAACCGACTCCACTTAACTAGTATATAAATAAGTGTTTGTATTAAACAATAATATCATAAAGAAAATCACGTTTTTCGACTAAGACAACTTTTTCGTTACACGAAATTGTTTTGTCTTTTTTGGTAGAAATATTTTGAATTTCGAATTCAAATTAAAATTACAAAAAAAAAACATTAAAAGTTACAGATACGGCTGCGGTAACAAGTTTCCATAAAAAGTCTGTGATAATCTTTCAAAAAATAAATTAGAATTATATTGTAAAATTTAAAACAGCATCTGGCAAAGATTAGAGCGTAGTCGTAGCATGAAGCATGGTATAAAGAAGCTTTGCAGCTTAAACATTATGTGTAAAATAAACAAAACAAAAGATTGATAAAAAAAAAACTCCCGTAAAAATCCGATTTTTACAATATTTTCGAAATTAAAACGGTTTTATATCCCACCAGCACCACTTGTTATTATAACACAAATAAACGTAAAGCTTGTCTATATGACACCATAACATTAAACCCCTCCCACATTTGTGTCTAACAGCACTCGGAATCGCTTCCAAATAAACCTAACAGCACTGCGATACCCTCCAAAAAAACTACTAAAACAATCAAAAATATTCTACCAAAATGGTAATTTTTCATTTTCATTACAGGGCAACACTACCGTTAACAGCGGAAACCGCGAACATGGCGCAGGGAAGCAACACAGCCCTATCGATGCACGACCAACACCTATCGCAATGTATACAGTTAAAACAAAATTTTTTGAACAATTCAACTGCGAATATCTATCAAAATCTCACTTCGACTTTCCACACTCCTATAGGTGCTTCTAGGGTGTCTATAGACGACCCTCTATGCAGAAAAATAGGCGAAGACATATTGTATGTGGATCAACAAGAAAACGACCATTTGGATTTACAGAGAAACGCGAACTGTGAATGTGGTCTATGCCCTAAACCGGAACCTAGAGACAATAACACCTTGAGCGACCTACAGAGGTCCGTAGCTAAATGTTCTTGTGACGTCTGCAACTCCAACGGTGACATACTAAGTTACTATAGAAACTGTTCGAACCAAAACACGGACTCCGGAATAGTTATTTGCGAACATTGTAAAAAGCAGAAAATTTCAGTTTCCAACTTCAGAGCGTTACAAATCGCAAATAGGTTAAGAATTTCCGAAGACGACAAACTACAAAATGGCGGCACGGACGATGATCTATGTAGAAAAATTGATATGAGTATGAATATGGAAGAAAAGGTCTTTGAACATAGAAAAAAGCATAATAGACATCATTCGGATTCTGTTACAGCTGGTATAGATTTGAGCCAGTTCTGTCAATGCGAACTTGAGGTTAAAAGAAAAACGTCCTCCGTTGATGAGATTTTCAAGATGGTGGACGAAAATGGGCGGGACGCAAAGGCAGAGGTTATTGATGAAGAGATTAAGACTACGCAGCGGCAAAGGAGTTTGTCTGACAGCCAGCGGGATAAGGCCAAAGTTGATAATACGGGTGAGTTCAATTAAAGAACTAGATTGATAACTATCCTTACCAATATTATAAAAGCGAAAGGGAGTTTGTTTCTTTGTTACGTATTCACGTCTTAATGGCGAAACCGATTTTGATGAATTTTGGTACAGAGATAGTTGGGACCCTGAGACGGACATGGCTTTTTTTAAAGTGAGATTTGGGGGAGAAAGAGGGAAGAAAAGGGGAGCGAAGGATTTTTTTTCGATCATCTTGCGGGCTAAAGTTAGCGTTAGCCCAAAATAACTATGCCACGCGGACGAAGTCGCGGTCGGAAGTTAGTTAAATATTATTTTAATTCTACCAATCGTAACAACGGGAGATCAAATTGCTGAACTATTGATGTTTAGGAAATATTAATACATATGTATAATAAGACATCGGTCCTAGCTGTCATTTGTAAAACTTTGACAGTCGTTACAGTTAGTCAGTGGCACGAAAACCTGACAACCAGTCTTTATTTATTTATTAAGGATCTCCAACAAAAGATGTACACATCATTTAACTTAAATTATGGACGACAATAGTATCATGTAGGTGCACTCCTTCACTTACAGGAGACCACAGCATGCACAATACAATTAACTATAAGCTAACAAAATAACAGTTCAAATATTATAGAATTAAAGAAAAATAAAAAAAGTTTGTAATAACTAAATATTGAAGCAGGTTGTATTTGGAATTAAAATTAGTAAATTTAACATTTTATGAAATTTTAACAATTTTATGAAATTTTAACAAATTTATAAAATATTAATATATTTATGAAATTTTAACATTTTAACATGAATTATTTAGAAACTTTCTATATTTAACAAGAGCTGTTAGCGCTAAGTTGCTTTGGCTAATGCGTTATATTGTCTACAAAGTCTTGTCTACTCTAGTCTAGTCTTACCAAACGTATTATCAGTTATTAACTAGTTTATGCAGGTCAGATGAACAGTCGCGCCATGTTGAATCCTGTTATTCAGCTGAATTCGAAAAGATTAGAAGTCGAGCCGAACATAGTATGCATACGATGACTGTTTTAACGCTATAACTATTATAGTATGTGACCCCGCAGTCCCCGCGCTGGAAGGCTCGGGCACGCCGCCCGTGCCGCCCCGGCGCGCGCGCGGACGGCGCCACTCCCCCCCCCGCGCCGCGCCCAACGGACTGCCGCCCACGCCTAAAGTGCATATGGGGGCTTGCTTCTCTAAGGTATGTACTAATGGCGAAGTCTGAAGGTAGCCTTCAAATTTAAATGTTTCACTATGCTTAATAACTTGTGAAAGTACTGTAGTTGCCCATTCGATGTCACCATCATTGTTTATCACTACGATTGTATGAAGTTCTGCCTTGCCTAGTTTCTATATTTTACTGAACTGTTAATTTGAATGTGACCCTACTCATACAACATTATTTTTTGCTTATGCGAAAGCCGAAACACCTGTCCACTATTTTTATATAAATAATCTATGTACAAAATTTCAAAACTGTATCATGAAAAACCACAAAGTTATAAGCTTGTTATGTTATCCGTTATCCTGGATATCCGTACAAATACATTGTCACCAAGGGCGCATGGCGTCCCTGGGGGCTTAGACAAAGTAACAATTTGAAAACGATAACGAAGTTCGAAAAGACTAAAATGTATGAGATTGACATAAGCCGCGCTAAGTCACGTGGTAAATCGACATCGTTATCGCAATTTGGTAGACAATGTTACATTTCATAACGAAACCATAAACATTATTATTATTCAAGTAAGACAAGTAGCACTTTCAGTGTTCGTCTTCGCCTCGATCGTGATCGTCAATAAAGATAACGAAACGAATGCTAAAACGTTGTAGTTATCGAAACGATATGTCGGGATATATGCTACTACAAGAACATTTAAGAAGTTATGCATGGATCTAAAAGCTCATGCAGCATTAAAAGGATCCCCTGAGATTCCCTTGGAAATAAAGGTAAGAAAATTTAAATTAATAAAACAATATAAGTACTAGGTTTTGCAGGTAAGTAGGCACCTACTTAATGTTGTTGGTTGTTGTTCCTCATAACTTGAGTTAAAGCATATTCGTTTGGTTAATTATGTATATTATAGGTACCTACTATACAACAAAAATATTGTTGTACCACACAATACTTTATTTTAACTGCTGTATAGGTCAAGTCTGGTCAAGTCCCTAAATAATCGACCCAGCCACCCTTGTTGCCCTCCCTCAATGACGCCCTAAGGCGAGGTCCATCCGGGCGCCGGGCGCTGCGAGACGACTCCCGTCCACCGTAGATGCGGGCCTGTAAACGGTGAGCAATGGGTAGCTCACCGTCCGTCCGTCGATTGACGACAGGCCGTGTCGACGGCGCGTTCGTGTTTCACGCAAGCCTCAAAGAGATGTCAGCAAAGCAGAGGGGCTTGCCAGAGCCTCAACCTGCCGGGGTTGCGGGTTGTTCGAAAGAGATACCGCGGCCCCGGAACGTAAAGAGCAATAGAAGAACCATGGGTGGGTTTTAGTCAGTATAAGTCTGACATGCCCCCCCGCGCCGCCGCGCCGCCCAGAGCGGGGAAAGTCATTGGATGATTTCCCACCCGAAAAAAAAAGGCTAGGTCCATACCCCACAGGGGGTGCCCTTAGCGAGCGGTCATTTAGTATATTGTAGTCTTTGTAGCCTTGGCTGGGTGCCTTAATTTATTGAGGTCACTACAGGCAAGTCCGGTTAAAAGCAGTATAACAACTCAAGAGAGTTGAACTGCGAGTGGCCCAACATAAAATAAGGATAATAATATGCTTATGTGCAATAACAATACATTTATAACTTAAATTAAAAACAATATTGCAAACTATACAATAACGGTAATACATAAATAAATAAATAAGTACATATAATCATCAATCAACAGACAGGGAACCTTCCTTTATTCCTTTCTTGAACACTTCTAACGAAGGACTATCACGCAAAGAGTATGGAAGTGCATTCTACAGACGCACAGCATGAACAATAAAAGATCCATCATATCAATAGGTAAACTTATCAATGTATTATTATATTTTTCAGGAGCTGTGTGCTCTTAACTTTTTAGCTACTGGGTCACACCACAAAATTGTGGGTGTGGGCCAGCATTTGACAACAAGTCGCTGCATCAGGGAGGTTGTGAACGCCCTTAATCACAGTTGGATGGTCAGCAGGTGGATAGTGTTCCTATATTGAATGCAGAACCAGGATCCCAGGTAGAGGTGTACACACGACGTCATGTCCAAGCCAGGTCTTCTTAAGGCTCGTTGGAGGTGTATGCTTCGACACAGAGTTCTTCACTATCACCCTTACATAGCTAGCAAAATCACTAATGCATGTTGTGTGCTGCACAACATTGCATTAGATGCTAGAATACCACCTCCAAGTGATATGCCAGCTGCAGGGGTACAAGATAGTGAAGATCATGCTGTACAGTATAGCACCTCCAATGAAAACCAAAACGATGTAATTCGAGGCAGGGCTATGCGCAATCGTTTAGTTAGTAGGATGTAATCTAATATATAAAATTCTCGTGTCACAGTTTTCGTTCCCATACTCCTCCGAAACGGCTGGACCGATTTAAACGAAATTTTGTGTACATATCGGGTAGGTCTGAGAATCGGCCAACATCTATTTTTCAGACCCCTAAGTGAGCAGCGGGTGAAACCGCTGGGCACAGCTAGTATTTATATATATATTAATTATTATTTTATATCTACAATCAGCCTCTTGACTTTAATCAGATTTAATGTTACTTGGAATGTAAGTAGGATGTAATATAGGTGAATAAATAAAAATTACTATTAAATATTTTAATATTTTTATTAAGCCACTTGATAAACTCTATAATAATTTTTTTCTCTCTAATAACATAATAATTATATTAATCAGTCTTCATACGTCAACTGCTGCAAACTTAACATCTTAAACAGCTTTAGGAATTCCTCACCTCGCAAAAGTCTGAGATGCAGAATGCCTAAGGCTTCGGACATACATACTAAAAAACCTTTGATTACTATAGCAATAGGGACAAGACAAATGCTGAACTACTCATTGTACAGCTTTTCTGTATTGTCCCTACTGCGATAATAGTCAAGCCAAGCTTGAGCGACGTTTAGTAATAAGCTAAAACCTGGTTCCGTTCGTGCTAAATCTCCAATGCTCGCAAATCTCGCTCTTGTTGGAGCCTAATCGGGGCTTCCTCCAGCTCCAGGCGTCGTAACTCCACGGCCGTAAACTCGCTTACGGCGGACGCGCAAAAGAGGACGGTCGGGAGAGGCAGCTGTTGACTGCGGTGTCGTTGGCGACCTCAACCGCGGACGACGCCTGGTAAATGGAGAAATAGCAGACGTGCAGGGGGCAGGTGGCCGCCTTCGCCTCGTAGACTTCCCCGGGGGCACTGCAGGGGTTGGCGGGGACTGGGCTGGCGGGGATGGCGCTGCCGGGGCTGATGTGGCTGATGGGGCTGGCGCAACAGTCTGTCATCGTTGAGCCGAAGTCTGATTGAGCACGAGCGGAAGCCAATTATTTGAGGGCTGTGAAGTGGATAGTTCTGCAAAAGAAAATGAGTGTTATTTTGGACAGTTTACTGATCCTTTGTTTGTTATTTTTTTTTTCTTAAATCAAATCCTGCTTATATTATAAAATGTGGAGGTTTGGAAGTTTAATAGTTACTCAATCATACAAAAACGGCTGTACGGATTTCGATGAAAATTGGCACACAGGTATAAAATATAAATAGTAAAACTGAGGTTCTCTACGAATTTTAGATAATTTTATATTCCACATAATACACAACAAATAAATAGTATACTAGCTGTTGCCAGCGGCTTCGCAAATAATCGGAATAAAAACTATCCTATGTGCTAATTTGGGTTTAAACTATCTGTGTACTAAATTTTATCCAAATTGGTTCAGTAGTTTTTGCGTGACAGAATAATAAAAATCCTTCCATCCAAACAAACTTCCATGTTTATAATATTAGTAAGAAGTAAGATTTTAAGTCTTTAGACTTACCATCTACAATTTCCAAATAATCTTGGGTGACGGGATCATCTTGGGCGGCAGGATCATCTTGTGCAGTATTTATGGATCTCTGAAAAAAAATGTCAGTGGTAGATTTAATCAAAATAAGTGGTAGATGTACGTCAAATTATTTATTACTGAACAAGTTTATTATTTTTAGTATGTTTTTATGTAAAAATTATAGCAAAGTTTTTTCAGTCATATATGTTTAACAAAGTTAAAACTAATTTAACAAAAAATGAAATGTTGTCTTTCATGTTAACTGAGTAAAGTTACTTGGTTGACCAATGTTTATAGGAATATTTTATAAGACGTCTGCCTTGAAGGTGGTACTTACATTAAATCCTAGCTCTTCTACAGAGTTTTGTCCTGCTACTGCTAAAGGACCCATCATAGCCAGCACTCTTTCATCGCTAGCTGATAATGTTTGCCCGCTTGCTGGCCCACCTCTAGTCCCACTTGCATGATGCTTTATGGCCAATGCCTTTTTTTTGTCTTCGACTTCCAATCCACCCAAACCTTTGTTGAAAAAAAATTAAACATTTTTATTATGACTTAAAATACTTAAGCGGCTCTTTAAATGTATGATTTCACTTAAATAAAACGATTTTAGTATGGCGATCGCCAACAACTCACTTACCTATTCTTATTAGTAAATAAAATTTGAAAACAGCAATAAGTAACTCGCGGGATGGAGCCGATTTGATTTTCTTGACTGACACTGACAGCAAAATTTTCGATACCAAAACCAATATTTTTGCTTTTTAGCGAAAAAAGAAATCGATGACGAACTTAGATATCGTTTCGATACGAAGCGATGTTACTTTGTCTAAGCCCCCTGAGCCGCGACTGTGACTCGCGCGCATTTGTTTCGCCGAGGTCCGGCCGGGTGTTTCGTGCGCTTGCGAATAGGTACTTAGTGTCGCATGGTGTCCATTTTATAAACTTTTTAAAATATTTTTTGAAAAAATATAACATGGTGTAAAAATATAAATGATTGGAATCGTTTCAGTTACCTAATTATTCTAAACAAACTATATTCAGGTTTCGCATATACTGAAAATAATGTTGTATAAAGATTAAAACGAAACAAAAGTGGATAAAAAACAAAATAAATTCTATTTTACATGATTTCTCATAAAAAAACCTAAATGTTCACCTATATGACTATAGGACAACGGACTAAACTGATGTTTATTTCTAAAAGAAATCTCTCTATATTTTAAATTATCTTTGAATGAGATCGATATTAACCTCTAGAGCCCCAACGGCACAAAAACGTGCCAGTAAATTAGTACCGTTAGGCCCTCTTGCACAAACTTGTGCCACCCAACCCCGACCGATTTAAAACTGTATTTGTAGTAAAGATAAGTCTTAAAATCAGATTACGCTTACGATAAGAGCCCGCCCGGCGGTGCTTGACGGGTAGTTGACGTAAATAATGGCGATCCTTGAGAGGTTAAAGAATGTCTTTTGCGCAGGTGTTCAACGGATGTCCTCTAAGGATCAACTGTACAGCTTCATGGATACATCCTGACACGAGAGACCAACACATACTCATCGGTAAGTGTAATTAGTCAGATTTAGTCACTAGAAAGTTCCCAGGAATGGTTTAGAATAAAAAATATTTCAATGAGGAGGAAAACCGGTGCCTTTTGATTCTGTAAGGGTATTTGCAAGAACCTCACACCAACCCAGTCGCCGCGGGAGACGCCCGGCCACCTTAGATGCGGGCCTGTGGACGGTAAGAAATGGGTAGCTCACCGTCCGTCCGTCGATTGACGACAGGTCGTGTCGACGGTTCGTAGGTGTTTCACGCGTGCCTCAAAGAGAGTCAGCAAAGCAGAGGGGCTTGCCAGAGCCTCCGCCTGCCGGGGTGGAGGGTTGTTCAAAAGAGATACCGCGGCCCCGGAACGTAAAGGGCAATAGAAGGAACATGGGTGGGTTTTAGTCAGTACAAGTCTGACACCCCTCCCTCGCTCCGCCCAGAGTGAGAGAAGTTGTTTGATGTTTTCCCACCCAAAAAAAAGGGATATTTGTATGTCATCATCATATCTCTTTCAGATCAGTTGTGCTAACAAATGTACATGTACCTTGTATTAATGTCAGTATGTGTGGTACCCAGGCGCGGAGGAAGGTATCTACACGCTGAACCTGAACGAGCTGCATGAGACCGCGATGGATCAGCTGTGTCCGCGACGTACTATATGGATGCATGTCATCAAAGATGTGCTTATGTCTCTGTCTGGTGAGTCATTTCATAGTTTTGTTGTCACAAGAATTGTCGTAAATAATTATCATCTTATTAGTTAAAATTTAATGAGAACAGGAAGTGATATAAGTTGTTGATTCTGAGTCAAATCGTCTTTATATTTTTATTTATTTATTAAGGCACAAAAAACAGCTACATTATACAATCCTTATCCTTACTAATATATAAAAGCGAAAGTGAGTTTGTTTGTTACGTCTTCACGCCTTAATCGCTTAACCGATTTTGATGAATTTTGGTACAGAGATAGTTGGGACTCAGCCTAGGAGACGGATATAGGCTAATTTTAAAAAAAAGTGGGATAAGAGGGAGAAAAAATTAAATGATGCCGTGACGTCTAACAGGGGAGAATGGAAGAAGAAAACGTGTTGCACAAACCTCAAATAGATTGGGACAAGGGCAGAAAAATGATAATTAACATGATTGCAACAAAATAAAATGTATAACGTTTAAAGTAATAGAGTTATTGCGGCCTGTAATGTATGTCGGTTGGTCCCGTGCCGTCAGGTAAGACCCCGTCGCTGTACCGGCACGAGCTGCTGGCGCTGCTGGGGTCTGCGCGCGGGGGCCGCTCGCTGCGCGTGCTGCCGCCGCGCCTGCTGCCGCGCAGGTTCGCGCTCACCACCAGGGTACCCGACACACGGGGTTAGTAACCACACATTCTTATTTCAATGTCTTAACGTTGACTGTGGTGTCGAAACTTATTTGTAAAGACAATTTATAAAGAGCAGTTTTCATCGCAAGAACCATGATGCATACAAAATAGATTAAAAAAATGAATGAAATGACGTGTCACATGTGGTCACTCCCTGCGACCGAAGATTAATCGAATAAAACCGTATATCAAAAGATTGGCAATTAAATTACTCGAATATTCTGAAAGATTCATAAAAATACACCCAATGATTTTTGCCTGATAATCGCTTTTTTTGTTCGCATTAACTTTAAAATTAAATTACTACTACTACTACTCGGTTTTTTTCTAGAGAGAGAAAAAAACCGATATTCGTATACAAAATTATTTAATTTTTTTTTTTTTTAATATGTAGAATTTGAAATCATAAAAAAATCACATATCTGCCCCTTAAGACGATTACCGAAGCACATACATGATCTAGTTTACCTGTACTATAATAGTAATTTATTCAGTTTTACACATATTATTTTATATTTAAAAAAACGTAATAAAGAGACTTGAGAAAATATTTTAATATACCTACAACTACATATGAAAAGTAATTATTATTTATTTTGCTTTCCCTCTCATTTTTACATTTTTAAATATTTCAAAAAATATTTGTAAAAATATAAAATAATCCCGGTATCGGGAGCAGGGTCTAAGCTACCGAAGGTTAAGGCTCCAGAGACAAGAACCTCCTCACAATGTGGGCCGTATCGAAGAATACTGCCTTCTAAATCAGGCTCTTGATCCAGCTGCCTAAGGACAAGTCATTATCATTAAACCTTATCTTTTTCCCCAGGTTGCATGCGGTGTGCCGTAGCCCGGAACCCCTACAACGGTTACAAATACTTATGTGGCGCCACCCCCGCTGGACTGTTCTTAATGCAGTGGTACGACCCACTCCGGAAGTTCATGCTGCTCAAGGTAAATAATCGTCATCCTCAATTTATTTACAAAATACAAAAATAGTTTATTGTTTCAATAAAAATGTTCATTACATGTTACGTGTTTGGAGCCTACTTTTAGGCAAACAATACCTGTATTAGTAGGTATTTATAACTAGCTTTTGCCCGCGGCTTCGCTCGCGTTAAATTCGGGGTAACACAGTTCACCTTTCCTGATTTGCAGGTACCTGCTACCTACAGTTTTTGCCCTTGCGCCTTATTGATTTGTAATAGCAAGGCTAAGTTTCCCTTTTCTTCCCTCTATCTCTCTCAATTTCCACTTAAAAAAATAGCCTATGTCCGTCTCCAGGGTCCCAACTATCTCTGTACCAAAATTCATCAAAATCGATTTAGCCATTAAGGCGTGAAGACGTAACAGACAAACTCACTTTCGCTTTTATAATAATATAGTAAGGATGCTGTAATAAATCCTACTAATATTATAAATGTGAATGTTTGTGAGAATAGATGTATGGAGGTTTGTTAGTCTTACTCGTCAAAACGGCTGAACGGATCTTGATGAAATTTGCACAGAGGAGCCGTTCAAGTATTACGTAAGCAGATTTATTACAATTATTTACCCCCCCCATCCCCCTTGTCAGCAAAAGTAAGCAAAGCTCTTACCCCCTCCCCCCAAGCTTACGTAAACATTTTCAATTACTGTATTGTTTTTTTTTCGTAAACATCCGCATTATTTGCGGGAATCCCCGAAAATGCGTTTTGTTTTCAAGCTAAGATAATGTGAGAGTTGCCATTCGGTAAAAAAGTAAATAACTACCGATGACGTAATCATCATCTAGACTCCTCTACCCCCATGTCATCCAAAATAAGCAAAGCAAAGACCCCCCCGCCCCCCCATAGTGCTTACGTAATACTTGAACGGCCCCAGAGGTAAGATTATAGTCTTTTATTTTTCGATATCACGCAGGCTGAATAATCGCGCTTCCTGTAGCTTTTTTGACATTTTGAATGGGCATCTCGACGGTTAACCGTCGACCATCTAGGTCGACGGTTAACACCCATTGCCGTTTTCAAAGTTTTCATCTATATTTCTCATCCACAGAACATAGAATGCGTGTTGCCGTCTCCGCTGCTGGTGTTCGAGCTTATCATCACTCCTGAACTGGAGTACCCGCTGCTGTGCATCGGCGCCACGCGAAAACCTATGAGGCTCAACCTGCTCAATATTAACTCTGGTAAGAGAATATATAGCGCCTTTAAACCCTATGGTTTGTACCTTAAAGGGTGTAAAGTCTATACCTCACACCGTTTTAGACCTTATTTACGTGAAATATATAAAAAATTGTTGTGTGGTGTACAGATTACACCAGCGCATGAATCGTGTACGCTGCACGCCACAGACGGCTGTGAACGTGAGTCAGTTCACGTGCAAGGAACGTATGGCTCGCCTGCGAGAAACGTTTTGCACGCGTGCAAGCAACGCATTACTCGCGTGCAAGCAACGCATTACTCGCGTGCAAGCAACGCATTACTCGCGTGCAAGGAACTCTATGCTCGCGTGCAAGCAATGCTTTACTTGCGTGCAAGGAACGTATTCCTAGCGTGCAAGGAACTCTATGCTCGCGTGCAAGCAATGCTTTACTTGCGTGCAAGCAACGCATTACTCGCGTGCAAGGAACGCTATGCTCGCGTGCAAGAAACGCAAAGCTCGCGTGCAAGAAACGTACGGCTTGCGTGCGAGGAACGCAAAGCTCGCGTGCAAGGAACGCAACGCTCGCGTGCAAGGAACGCAAAGCTCGCGTGCAAGAAACGCAAAGCTCGCGTGCAAGGAACGCAAAAATCGCGTGCAAGGAACGCAAAGCTCGCGTGCAAGGCACGCAAAAATCGCGTGCAAGGAACGCAAAGCTCGCGTGTAAGGAATGCTATACTCGCGTTCAAGAAACGTTCTGCTCGCGTACAAAGAACGCACTAGTCGCGTACAAGAAACACACTGTTCGTGTCCCCATTTGATCATTATAAATCTTGAACCCGAACTATTGGCTAAAGGCTCGCGTACGCTGTTCTTTCGCAGTCTTTTCATTAAAACCTATCTTATATATAGCTTGCTAAGTGACGTGGCAGTAAAGGATGTTGTTTATCCATCGCAGGTGCGACATGGTTCCAGTCAGACGAGCTGGAGGTGTGCGTGGGCGGGTCCAACACTGTGATACCGCGGCCCGAGCGGCTGCACACGCTCAGAGCTGTGCATCAACTCAATAAGGATTCTGTGAGTATTACTTACTATATGACTGTTATTTGCTGCGAGTTACACTTTAGGTTTAATAGTTCAAACTTCTTGGCGGCTCGAAATAGTTTCATTCGGCATTCCGGCGTCGCCTATGACGCCCGTCATGACACCCCACCTGTCCCTTGGTAGAGCCAGCCCGCGATGCAAAGCCAGTCCCTAAATAATGACATCATTCAGATCCAGACTGTCCCTTTGTTTTCCTCCCTCAACGTCGCCCTAAACAAAGGCTCTTATCTCACAGGGGGTGCCCTTAGTTTGTATCAAAATATTTTTATTTCACACTAGCTGTGCCAGTTATATATATACGTTGCAATGCAATTTTTCTACTCTACCTTACTTTCCGTACCTACCCTGCCTACCCTACCCACCCTATCGACCGATTTTTCTCGCCTTAAAAACCACCCTTGGACTTCCACGAATATTATTTTAGAAAAAAGAATCGGTAAAATTAATCCAGGCGTTGTTGAGTTATGCGCTTACCAACACATTTTGCGATTCATTTTTATATATTTCACATAGGCCTGCTACATGGGCACTTTTTAAACATTGAAAAAACGTGCACGGTTCGGGTTGGTCGTTTCTTATGGAGAAGAACCGGAAAGACACTCCATGGTTACACCAAGGTTCTACGACCTACCCCAAAAGAATCCTTTTAACTTAATTAATTGTTATTTGCAGGTTCTAGTATGCCACGAGAATGTAGTAGATATAATTCCCGTGTTACCCGCGACAATCGACGCGACACGATGGCGACACGACGACGACAAGAGACGACACAAACTGCTCTCCCGGATACAGTTCGATTTTAACATAGATAGTATATGTGAGTACAAGTTTTCCTATATCAACATTGGTGATTATTCGCTGAAAGATTTCCCCCTAATAATATTTGAAATTGTTGAGTATATAAAGGGACTCCTGGCTAAATAATAGCTGCCGCTCGGGTTCGATCTTTAGGTTAAGCCGCGCTTGCCTAGGTTGGTCTGTGGATGGGTGACCATCCCTTACATATGGAGTTTCCTCCATGCCTCGTAAAGCACGTTAAGCCGTTGGTCCCGGCTGTCATTTGTAGATCTTTGACAGTCGTTACAGGTAGTCAGTGTTCCGAAAGTCTGACAACCAGTCTTACCAAGGGGTATCGCATTACCCAGTACTAACTGGGTTGTGGAAGTCAGATAGGCAGTCGCTCCATGTAAAATACTGATATTCAGCTGCATCCGGTTAGACTGGAAGCCGACCCCAACATAGTTGGGAAAAGGCTAAACAGATGATGATTGAAACTGTGTGTATGTGTCAGTGTGCCTGGCGGACTCGGTGCTGGCGTTCCACCGGCACGGCGTGCAGGGCCGCTCGCTGCGCAACGCTGACGTCACGCAGGAGATCAGCGACGCCTCGCGCGCGTACAGGCTACTGCCGCATGACAAGTATGTATACAAGAAAAAAAAAGTGTGTGTGTCAGCTCTGACGCACGACTAGAGTTTACTCCTTAATTACGAGTATCTAACCATACGCAAAAAGAGTTTATTCAACTGAAAAAAGATTAATATCATATGCAAGGGTAAATTCACAAATTAATGAAAAAATATAAATACATCGACACTGATAGAAACAAACAAGCCCAATATCATATTATAGTATATAGGTATAGTCGCCTATACAGCATACCATATGTACGTCTTAATACACTCACAGCCAAATTAGAAAGTTGCGCACTAAAGGTGCGTACCAAAAACGTGACCAATTTTCATTACTTGTTAGTAGGTTTTACCCCTCGGATTTTTCTCATACCGCGCGCCTTATATATGAAAATCGATTCTTAAGGAGTAAACTCCAAAAAAATACTTTTTCTTTAATAAAAACGTTGGCCCTACACTAGGAGTTTTTCCTGTATCGTAGGTGCGTTAAAACTACTTTTGAACTCACATATTTAAATAAGACTTTGGTATGTATTGAGGAGGGATAAAGCTCATGTGACTAAAAGAGTGTTGAATCTGAATGTTGATAGACGGAAAGCGAGAATGAGGCCAAAGAAAAGATGGATGGATTGTGTAAGGAATGATATGAAGGAGAAAGGGGCAAATGATGCCGTGACGTCTGATAGGGGAGAATGGAAGAAGAAAACGTGTGACAAGGGCAGGAAAATGATGAATATCCGCTTGGAATTTTTCCTGTATCGTGGGTGCGTTTACAAACATTTAAACTAACATATTAAAATTAGACTTTTTTACGTAGATAGCCTATTCCCTGAATTAACTCATAGGCTACTTTTAATCCCAGTGTTCGCTAGTGAAACCGCGGGCCGCACCTAGTCTAACTAAAATTATAACCATTATTTTTTCAGGGTCGTAGTCCTAGAATCACACGTTCTTCAAAACAACACGCTGTCTGGTGAAGATGGCAACGACCTGTACATCCTAGCGGGCCACGAGGCTTCCTACTGAGGTACCTGGCACACAGGTAGTGTCCCAAACAGGTACCATGTAGTACCACAAGGAAGAAGTGTCAGAATGATACTAACAACGGATTGAACGTTAAAAAAGGCTGTTTTTTCAAATGAGATTTGTTTTTTTCGTGTTATAGATATTTTTCTGAGTAATATCGGTTAATGTGTAACGATTCTTTTGGTTGCTTTTGAAGTTAGGACTCGATTTTGCGTTTAAAAGTTAAACTTTTCAGAATATAAGATTTAATCTGCTTTTGGACGCTTGAAAAGATTAGATTTCGTGTTTTGCAGAACTAGTTTCATAAACTAAAGTATTAACTATCAATATTAATAGTACCCATTTAAAATACCAATAGTTAATGTCAATTCAAAGTGTATCTTTTACCCATCTTAAATGAGGCAATAAAGTACGTTTAAAGTTTGTCAAATCGACGTTTTTACCAAACTAAGATAAAATAATAGGAAGATTATACTAAAATCTAACGCAAATCTACAAAATATCGACAAATAATTATCTAAGATGAACTTAAAATCGATATCTGGCCAATAATCGAATGACACACATGATTCAAAATCGATTATCGACTAATAATCGATTTATTACGGCATTAGTCGATTAATTTACTATAGGCACTTGTTCTACCTCCGATGAGAAAGCGACTAGCTATTCGACAATATTCTCGTTTAAGAAATGGTAAAAAGGTCGGAGGAGTACCAAATACCTACCTCAATCAAGAACACCTTTAGCCGAAAATCAAAATGGCGTTAATACAAAATGGCGGATATACCTAAATCATCGATTTTACTAACTCTTAAATTTACGTGGACTTACATCCTGCCATAGTTATTGTACCTATTACTTTGCATCACTGTAAAAATCATATACGGTGTCGAACCTTTATGGACGAACGTGCCATTTCTCCTTTAGAAATATGTCAAAAATTAAAGTCGAAATATTGGGAAAATAATTATTTTAAATTAAAACCCTTTTCTCACTTACTAATAGAGTCATCACCAAACGATTTCCTAAGCGAATCTTTATAGTTATTCATCTCTGAAAATAAAGACTCGCGCCGGCGAGTCAAACGTAATAGATAAATGAAAATATGATTAAAAAAAGACAGCTGCCAATAATATTGTGTCGTTAATGGCACGTGTGCCATTCGTTCGCTATCCCTGTCATATACCATCACGCTTGTAATCCTGTAAGGGTTCGACAGAAGTGTACCTAACAGTAACAGTAGTAGAAAAATAAACTAAAATCCGAATCGGTCTCACACACCAAGGGTTCCATACAAACTTGCGACTTAAACGGCCATATCTTTTGACTGCGTATTTATTCCCAAGCTCTAAGAGACCGTAGACTTGACTATTTGGTTTTAATATCAACTTGATACCTCTATACGTTGCCTAGATAAGGGTTTGGCACAGACAGATAGACAACAAAGTGATCTTGTTAAGTTTCCGTTTTTTTTTTCCTTTTGTGGTAAGTTTTTATAAGTCGGTGTTTATTCTCAATGTTTTAACTGTTGGATCGCTAATGTAAGAGGTAAATTAACTCTGGTAGGAATGTATTAGCATGGAAGTAGAAAGTAATATTTAGTTAATATTATTATGAATATATTGTCGTATTACCCATCACTGCCATTTGATAGCTTCTACACAGTGGCCCATGATGGAATGGTTTTTATAGAAAAGTTTCTGTTTGGTCGATTGTCAGATAAATATTAGGCTTGCTCTTTTGAATTGGGGTTGGGCCATTCACAAATAACTTACAAGTGGACGAGGAGCGGGGAGTCAACAGTGTTACAATGGAGGAGGGGGGGTAACAGTTTTAAACGGGGGGGGGGCATGGTTTTACACTGGAGGGGGGTAACAGTTTTACACGGGGGGGGCATGGTGTTACACTGGAGGGGGGTAACAGTTTTACACCGGCAGGGGGTCAACAGTGTTACACGGGGGGAAATAACTATTTTAAGCGTGGGCGGTCTAAAGTGTACTACGGGTGGGGGGGAAATCAACTGTGTTACAGGGAGGGGGAGGTTCCACAGTGTTGGAGGTTGCGAGTGGGGGGGTTTGGTTACTCGGGGGTGGCAACAGTTTTACACGGGGCATTAAATTCACATGTTACTTATTTATGAATGGCCATAAATGCGCTTTATTTGTGCAGAAATACGAGTTTATGTGGAAGTTAAGACGCTATTATCGATTAAATGGCCGTGACAATCTTGCTGGAATTCGTTTCGTTTGAATACAATAGCAACGAACGGTGATACTTAAATGCATCTCAGAAACCCTTTTTCTTGTAAGGAAAATCAACAAGTGTTTCCTCTCGCTCTGAGCGGAGCGGAAGGGAGTGTCAGAAAAGTACCCATCCATGTTAATTCTTTAGCCTTTTGAATTCTATGCCGCGGTATCTCTTTCGAACAACCCTTCACCCCGGCAGGCGGAGGCCCTGGCAGGCCCCTCTGCTTTGCTGACATCTATTTGAATCACGCGTGGAATACTCGCATGTCTCCCAGGTTGTCGTCACGACGACGGACGATAAGCTACTCATATCTCACCGTCTACGGTGACACTTGACCAAATTCGGTTTGCCAAATCACTCAAAAGCATTTATTTCAATTAGACCATTACAGGCATTTTTGAAACATTTTTGAAAAGAAACAAAATGTTAAAGCTACAGTCCCAGTCACAAGACATAATTACTTTTAAAAGTACTGTAGTTGCCCATTCCAAAGCGTTGTTCTCTATGGAGAAGAATGGGCAAGAAACTCCATGGACACTCTTAAATTACAATATTATTACAAAATCGTATTTACATTAATGTTGAGATTATACAAATATGTGATAACGAAGTAGAAAGACGTGCACAGTAAGAGCGTCCAGAGTAAAAGTATCGAAAGTCCTTTAATAACCTTAAGAATCTGTGAAGGTTTAGTAAACTTGAACTGTCGTTTAAGTATCACCATTCAATTGGGTAGATGACACCATTAACCAATAATTAAAAAAACTCAATTTTTCTGAAATTCATATTCATTTTAAAATAACTTTAAAATTCGATTTTTAGTTGCTTTTAAATCAATAAATAGTTGCAGGATTGACTTGACAACTTAGTGACGTCATCGTTGCGAGTCTCGTACAAAATCTATGGGGGAAGCGCGTTTTGACAGCTCATAAAAAGTATATCAATTGATTGGTGGTGTCATCTACCCTATTTGAAAATGATGGATCACTGTGTACGAAGTCTTTTAGAATATTATCATTCCTGAAAAAGCAATAAGTTTGACTAGCAAACGAAGTATAAATTAATGTTATTATGTCGTATATCCTACGCGTACGCGGGGTCTATTCTCCTTCTATTTCTAATGTCGTCCCTTCTATACATCTTATTGCGGGTATTGATTGGCAGTTTAAATTACTAGAAATAATTATAATATAAAGTGAAATGCCCCCATACAGATACACTGATGTTTTTCATGAGGTTCTTTAGTAAGATCAGGTGCGTTCTACTCGCAACCCGATTGCGTGTTTGACCATGGGGTCTAAAATGGTTGTCTTAGCATAATCATAATAGGACAATAATATTAATTACGTTAAAACAATTAAAATGGTTACAAACACAGTTAATATTGTGAATTATTTCTTTTTGTAACCATTTTACGAATAGTAACGTAATTCATTTTATTAACCTATTATGATTTCTGATTAAGCGGCCATTTAAGGGGAAGCCTGCTTTAGAGGCTTCAAAGAATCGATATTTTTGAAAAACAATTGGGAAGGCATGAAATATTCCATCGAAACGAAACTTTCTGGTTTTATTGTTATATTTCAACAGTCTTCTCAATTTTTTTCATTAAAATATATGTCATATTATGCCTGGTACAAGTATTTCGCCGAGGCGCCTCGAATGTGCATGTTTCGTGGGGCGGGAAATATGCAGGTCCCCCTTAAAACCCCTGATATGAACTTGGACGAGGCAAAAGGGGTGTCAGGATCTTAGCAAGTCTGGGGCAACCACTTTGGAATAACAGCGTGATATTATGTCTACTTCTCTAGTTATGTAAATTGCCAATAGTTAAGTTGGAAATCAGGGATACTCAATATGCTGCGTGCCATTTTTGGCATAACTGAAATATCTAAAAAAAAATGATTTGGCAAAGTTTGGGATGAAAATCTTCCAAAATATCGTATTAGAAAGTTAATGTGTGTGTCATGTCATTAAAAAGATTGGTTATCCCGGGCCTAAACATTATTAAAAGGCTTTTCGCGCAAAATGTGATACGTCACCGGTGTTGGCCAATTTTGTTAGAAAGTGGTAAAAAAAGCAGAATACGCAGGTTTTGTCGCTTGCCCTATTTGTCATAAAATAAACTATGTAAGGGGTTTTCAAACAAATCTTGAGCAAATAATCTAATATTGCAATTTACTTTACATATAAAGTACTGCAATCAATAAAATATTAAAGGAATATGCGAAATAACATTTATTTCTAATCCTAACCTTACAGTTATTTGCTGTGATCGCATTATTAAGGTATTTTAACTTAACCTGTATACAATGTTGAAGTATTTGATGTACTATGTAGGGTTTTGAATGATCAGTCGAATAAAACGGTTGGAAAATCGACTAAAAGTAAGTTCTGTAGTCGATACTTTAACTGTCAATCAAAACCGTATCTAGAACATCTCTAATAACGATTCTTATTTTAATTTTTAAAATCTTGTGATGATTATGATCGGGGCAACTCTAGCCCCATAAAATATAACGAAAATATTAACAGATCTTTTACTCACTATATTTTAAATATAAATAGTACTTTATTTATTCATTGTTTAATTTTAATAATAAATAAATCACAACATGTGATCGTACGTGTAACGAAAAAAAATATATAAAAGACAATTTTTTCATTAAACTAGAAATTTCGAAAAAGAACACGCTTCTGTAATATTTTGTTTTTTTTTTTTTGTTGTAAATATTATAATTATTCCAGTTAGTTTTTAGTGGAACTGTATAATATCGTTAGAAATAGTTATTGTAATTAAAAATATTTTTTTGTAATCGCAATATTTGACAGTTAAAGGCTGGTTCCACTGGCAGCTGAGAAAATCTGTAAAATATTTAATAATGAAAATATGTGTTAAAAATGGTATTCTTATCTGGCAGTGGAATTAAGACCTCGCTAGACTTGACAACCCTGACGTCAGTCGTTGCCACCAGAGAACATCTACAGAAAAGTTAATGTTGCGACCTAGCTTTGTTTATGGTCGATACGACCACCCCGTAGTCGCGAGGTCCTATCATAAGTAACAGCTTCAATATGCTTTATTTATTTCTACTTTCAGTGGACTAAAAGACTTATAATGACTACAATTTTAAAGTCCACGCCCTGAAACCTTTGTTTTATATTCTTACTAAAAAAATCTAGTTTATTCTGAGTTTTTTTGTGAATAATTTAATATCCAGTGTTAATGCGACAGTGACTTGTGAGATTATTTTTATTTTGACAGTTAAAGTGCAGCATGGCAACATCTATTTTTCCCGCTTAAATCACATGCTCAAGGGCACGGAACAATATGACAGCGTAAGTTTCGCGCCAAAAACTCCATGCAGCACTTTTTTATTGTGGCTGTTTTACTTTATGTATATAATTTCAATGAAATTGTCTCTGCAATATTGTTTGAAGTCAGAATTTCGTTTTTATATGGTTGTGCTTTAATTTAACTTTCAGTGATCCGTCTGAATGAAAGGGCTGGTCTCAAATTGTCATACAACTTGCATTTGAATAAAGTTTTGGTTATTCTCAGTGTAAATATTGGTACAAGGCTTAAAATCATAAACAAATTGACCAGCTTTGCCATTTATTATTTGAAGCTCTATGAAATTCAGTTTTAAAACATTTATGTACTGTTTTGTTATGTATTATGTATAACGGATGTATTATCATGTATGTATTATAAATAAATACTTTATGATGTAGTGTTCTAGTATATGAAAATTAAAGCCAGAAAATACTGCTTTTTATGAAATAGCAAATGGTTTTAAAGTGCTAGATGACTTTTATTTACGAGAATTTCGCTGCCAAGAGTGTAAAAATGAATGCTGTATGTGTAGCTTTTTTAATAATCCTTTTTATTTATGTACCTTCCAATAAATTTTATTTCGTACATTTTTGGTTTTTCTTTTGATTTTTATTCCCAAATTATTGTATCTTCTTTTATTTTATTGCAACACTGTTACTAGAAATATATTTTGTATTAAAAATACTTAGATATTACGGATCAACATGGTTTAAATTCAGGTACATCTTGAACAATTCATCATTAATTGTAGAGGGGTTGATGCAATAGCTATTACTGCTATTAGTATAACTATTTATGTAAAAATTAGTATAAAATAATCGCTTCTGCCCCACATAAACATAATATTCATAAAAAATGGACGTAGCCAGGGAAAGGTAAATAAAAACACCATTTTAGAGTTTATAATAATATTAATTCTTTTGGCTACGCTCATGAGAAGTGATAATCGGAGATTGGAATTATTAATTAGGTACCTAAATTGAAGGAAGTTAGTCTCATGGATATAGCCTTCATTAAAATCGACCAGTTTAATTACAGACCATAATGTGACCAACTTCTTTGAAGTTTAGAAAAATAATATTCCACCAATTCAAATCTCCGATCATAAAATGCTTACGGCTTTACGGAAAAATAACTGCAAATGCCTGTAAACGCATTCGTTTCGTTTGCCAAATTAAAATACGCGTTAATGAAGATATATTCTTCACAGCTTCGACTATCTCTGTCATTCTATTCTTATACATTCGTATTAACTAGTTTATTATTTACAGTCAATAAACTATGAATATGAATATTAGTAGTAAGTATTTCGTTTCGAAAGTTTTCTTCTAGGGTGTAATTAATCCGTATACGGTCTTTATTCGTGTCATATTAAGACCTTCTATGGAGCATTTCTGGTCAAAGACAAACGCAGA
Source organism: Ochropleura leucogaster (assembly GCA_958449745.1). Taxonomy (NCBI): domain Eukaryota; kingdom Metazoa; phylum Arthropoda; class Insecta; order Lepidoptera; family Noctuidae; genus Ochropleura; species Ochropleura leucogaster. The sequence goes on from OY288226.1 coordinate 9,812,296, forward strand.
ACATAGTGATCGTTGCCATCTCCTATAAATGTATGAAAGGTCTGTGTGCTGTACTACTACTTAAGCCGGGTCTGTTGCGCCCATTTTCTAACAAAACATAATACCTGATCGTCGCGACAAACATCGCGGTTTGTTAGGCCATGTAGTTACCAAATAATGTTTTGTGTTAGTAAAACATGATAACATGACACAACGGATTCTTTATGGTTGGAAGTGGACCGTGTACTTTTATCGAAACAAATTGACTGTAAATTGTCTTTCCACGTAAATATAAATAATAAACTGGTTAATATGTTTGTTTAAAATATGGAGAATGCCAAACCAGTTGGCAGTTGGACTGAGAATGGCTGTAATATGAAAAAAGGTAGCATTTAATATCGATCATATTAGTTTATAGTCCTGTTTAGTAATAGATGTAATTGTAGGTATATTTCGATATAATAGATCTAAAGGAACACTAGAACACCAGTACTGAGGTTAATTCGCAGTTTTATTTGTTAGTTACATGCTAGGAAAACTGCCATGATCGTTATTTTTGAATTTGATATTTTTTCGGACGAAGGAGAAGAAGATGGAACTAAAGTGGCTGCCTATCCCTGCAGTATATGGGCGAGGGTTTATGTGTGTCTGTTACATCGTTTATAGACATCCAAAATGTTATTTTCTCCTAAAAATTAATATTTCAGAACTTATTCATCAAATGAGATGAATACGTTTCTGTATCTTCTTTTCCTTATTACAAATGAACTAGCATGTAAATAACAAAAATAAAACTTAATTATATTGATGATAATAATTACCTGCTCTTTAGAATTTAAACAAAACAAATATTATTAAAGAAAGTCTGGCATTAAGTCTATTAAAACAATAATTATAAATTGTAGACATTTAAATTAGCATTAAATGCTCTTGGATATCGCATTTTTTGTTTTTATGCATTAGCGCTGCTAATCTGCTATATTGAGTTAAAAATAATCTAGATGTGAATAGCAATGAACTTTATTAAATACAAGGTCAAACTGAAGCTAGCTAATTCCAAAAACCCATGCATAAAAACGATGAAAAAAATCTCTATTTTGAAGTCAAAGACTGCTGATAGTGTTCTTTATTCAAAGATGTCTGAACAAACCGAAAACACTTATTTTGAAACCCAGAGTATTGTTAGCTATTGGTTTGACCCTGTCTTGTTTTTTTTTTATTCACAACTGTATTGTGATCTCAATGCAGGAACAGGATCAGGGACATAGTTAGGAGGCGGTAAGCAGACTATGGTTAAAGTAATATTATCTATCTACAGAAATTAAATTAACGTAGAGAAGCACCAAAAAAACTTATTCGTGGGTGTTCAGCACCCCTGTGGCGGCTGTGGCTATTCATCATCTGCCAAGCCTTTTCCAACTAAGTTGGGGTTGGTTTCCAGTCTAACCAGATAGAATGATGGGCTTTACAACTAATAACATTTCAATATAGAACTAATAGTATCCTGCATTGAAATCACCCCTTGTCTCATTGTCAAAATCATTGTTCATCAAAGCTTTCTTAGTTTTGTATGGTGAACAATTTTCTTTTATGGCGCGATTTCCACTACAGAAGAGAGGAGGATGTCAAAAAAACAACACGTGAACTAGTAACAGTTTGCTCAAACCAGTAAAGATTAACTTTTCCACAGACACAAAGCAATTTTTTTCTGGCTTCGAATGGTTTGTGCATTTAGCCAATGGCATAGAGACCAAGGTAGGGAAACGGGAATGGATACACCAGATACAGAATGTCTGTTTCCATAGTTAGTTTGTACCCCCTTTTAATAATTGGTTGTTATTTTGACATCTCTGCTAAGGTTGAAAGCTTTGCTATTGGTTGCTTATGTGACATTTTTCTGCTATGATGGAAACTGTAATTTAACTCAGTTTTTAGCTTTGCTTCCTGTAGATTCTATGACTAGCTCGTACAAAAGTTATGACAATTTATTTTAGAATAAGGTCTTTCCATTTTTCTCCAAATGAAATTCATAGTATTAACGATAAAGTTTTAAAAGAAGAATTATAACCAGAGAAAATTATAAATTAGATTATAATAGCATTTGAAATGATAAAATTAGAGATATGGATATTTATTTTCGTTAATGCAGATGCTAGTTGGGTTGAGGGAGATGAAGATTGTATATAAGCCGTAGGTAGAGGTAGCGTGTCCTGAGGAGTAATAAAATGTCAGTTCAATGTTATTTCAAGATTGTTTCTGAACAGATTTTATTCCTGAATAAAGAGATGAACAAAAGTATTTTGGTTGTTTTTATTTTATGGTGTTTCCCCTACTATTGAATTATGTCCAAATATCAAACAATTTAACCTTTTCACTGCCACAGACTTAAATATTATAATAATAACTGCTAATAAAGTCAGTGGTGAAAGGTATAAAGAGATTTTCAACAAGCAAATAGGTGGTTGTAAACCAAGAGACGGCTTCATCAAATGACTTTGTTTGAGGCAAAAATATATTATTGGGATTTAGGATTGTAACTAGTGCGAGTTAAACCGTGTGGCAAGAGTAGCCATTGCTACGGGCACCATGTTTCCAAACCAGCCTTTACTTTTAAGCATGTTTTGAGCTTAAGTTCCCTCACCTGTCACTTCTATTGAACACCAATGCTAATGGATAGATATTGTTATCAAAAGCTACACAACAAAAACTATTTTAGGAATGCTCGGTCTCTGACAGATCAAGGGCTCCTCGATAGAATTTGCTACAGGCAGGGCAACATATTACATAGAGCAGGATATATGTTCCTCGGCTTTGACAGATAAATTTAAAGATTGTAGTACCTATGTTCTACTTGTTCAATCATCTAAGAATCCTTGACAAAAAAAATTGTACACAAGATTTAACACTTAGGTTATGTACTCAAACACAAGCTGCTTTAAACACGATTTATTAATACAATACTTAATAACACTTAACACTATTGAGTCAAAAGATCACATCAGTCGTCTTCTACCATTTCCACCTCCTCCCCTTCATCCTTCTTCTTACCGGCTCCAGATTTTCGCGCTGACACCATTTGCTTGTATAGTTCTAAAGATTCAGAAAGAGGCTCCACAAATCTATCGAATTCTATATCCCTCATAGCGTCTAGCACATCCTGCCCAGTCAAGGCCTTCCTCTTCTTGTTTTTCACAACGTTTGTAGCTGCCGAAGTAACGTATAACACGAAAACTGATGCAGCTTTTGCGAGGCCAGTGCGCGCCTCTTTTGATATCGAAACTCCTTCAGGCAACGCTTCTTTGACTATCCTTGTGACTACAGTCATCGGAAGATTCAGATCCTCGAGTCTTTCAGCCATGGTTTGGTGTATTTTTATTATTTACTTGTTCTAAGTTAACCATGGAACGGATTTAACCGCCAAATCTTTTTGACACTTGACACAACTGTCTGACGACAACTTGACAATGACAATAGAACAAATTATTGATCGACACTGTTATTAACTGACAGTGACAACTGACAGTAACTAATTTTTTTTTTTTTACCCCAAAGGGAAGGCTATAGTCTTTCGACCATATTGCCTAGTCTTACGTCCATGTTTTTACGCATATTAAGTTTTATGCAGTAATGTCTTTCGTATTTTGACAGTAACTAAGTACTTGACTAAACTTATTTATTTAATGGCGTTTGTGGAAGGAGACACCACAATTTGGCCAATATCACGTAGTTACTATGGTAGACAATCAAACGCTGGAGACTATATTATCAGTAATTATTATTGATGAATAGAACACAACAAAGAGTTTTAATGATTTAAAATATTTTAACAAACAAATAATGAACCATTTTCTGCACAGACATTTCAGACACAGTGTTCAAAGAGAGAGAAAAAAAAAGTTAATAGATGTTATAAATTACAACTTTATTTTATTAACTTCAACAAACTTACACAGTTTATATACAAAACGAGATAACACAAGGGAGAGGAGACATTTAACGGATGTGGGACGAGGGCTATGAGGGGGAATGATTTCGTGCAAAGAGAATCTCAATTTAGGGCAGCAGAGAAGTAAATAGTTCACGTTTCCGTCATCCAAACCGCATTCACAAATAGAGCTATCCCTAATCCTAAGTTTGGCCAGAAAAGAGGGGGAGCAACCAGTAGCGGCGTAAGGGGGGGGCGGCAGGGGCGGTCCGCCCCGGGTGCCAAGCATCAAGGGGTGACAACTGACAACGGAATGCCAAGCCAGTCGCGCAGATTAGTAGCCTACTAGATACTGGCGCATCTGCACGACAAGGTCGTCACGGGCAGAAGGGGCCAGTTTTTGATGTGTCAATCAAAGCAATCACAGTTGACAGTTGGTCAGTCACCAAGTGTTATAGTTTCTATGATGTGATCGTTTAATTTGCAAGGGGATCATTATCTTTATCAATTTTGAAGTACGTAGCACCTTCACCTTCTCTGGTATCAAATACATCACAGCAAGGTGTTGAAAGTGACGTTGAAATAGATGATGTATAAACCAGGAGCCAAAATAGATGCATGGAGGGACGCCGGGAAGAGATCCTGACAATCTTGATACACAAGACGAAAGAAGGCCCACCAATAGAAAACCCATAACAATATGACCAAAAAAAAACTTTTTTGTAAAAATAAAACCGACTCCCAAAAAAGAAGTCGAAAATAACGTAAGTTAAGAAACTATTGTGTTTCGTTGACTTTTTTGCCACTGACTGCTAGAAGTAAATTTTTTTCGTGATTCTTTAGTTATTTTTTGGAAGTCGGTTTAAATTTTTACAAAAAAAAAAAAATATTTTAGCATTTTTAGTTATGGTATAATGATATATCACCATATTTTTTTATCGAGTAGGTATTCATTTTCCAATGTTACTAAAAGATTAGCAAATCATCCATATAAATGTAGAGCAAAATTACAGACGAAAACTCAAAAACTACCTAAGCGATATACATAAAATTGATATGGGACCACCCAACCACCTGGAAAGTATACCCTATATTCAGGGTCCAGGCGTCTTTGGGTAATCAGTGAACATACATAAAAAAAGGGGTGTGTGTACTTATGTACACGCGTTAGAAGTTATACTTCTTTGACGTACTTATAGAAAAATAATTATAGGCTAATATTTGAATTTTGTCACCATAATCAATATCAGTTCAGCACACAACACTTTTTCGTTCATGTTTACAAACACGATCAAGGAAACAACAACAGAAACAAAATGACAAAATACAACAATCTCAATGATTTATATTGGTTTAATACTATCTAATTTTTTGACATTAAAAAAATATTGATTCAGGATATTGATGACTATTTAATTGAGGTGCCAGGCTGTTTATCGTGACATGATCCGCCTTACCCACATGTATTATATTTAAATCTGCATCTGTTATCTGCAATTAGAGTAAAAAATACTTATTACTTACACTTTGTTTACAGTAAAATAATACATTGGTTTTTTTGGTGTTATTATCTTAATATAACATAAATGATTAGGTTTTAAATGTACTTATGTAATTTGATATTATTATTATACTATTTGATATCCAAATAAAAATGTGTTTCTTTCACTGAACTTACCAATAGAACATTTCTTGCATGATATCCTTTGTAACAGTAATATTATTATATATTATCTTTCTTCATTCTCCTTAGGTCTCATCATAGCAAATAATGTGCTATCTATACATTCTACATATAACACCGGGTATGTTAGTTTTCTTATAAAACCTAAAATAAATGACATTTTAAATAAGTACTAGTACACCTAAATAATGTAATTGAGGGTTTAACAAAGGTGTAAGGTTTAAAAGATATGCAATGTCTGCAAGCAGCCATTTGTGACCGTACAATCTACTTTCACACTGAGCTGATAAAAGATGTAGTTCGGGATAGGTACTGAATTCAATTATTTGGTCATAAAACTTGCTTTATAATGCTGTAATATAATAGAAAAGTTACCTGTAATTTTTATTAGTTGTTAAATATAGTGGCATCAGAAGCTGAACCAGGCCAACGGGCTACTAAATTCATATTTCATCCCTTTCAATTTCTAAATTCTCCAGTCTCTGAACCTAAGGAAAGAATTGAATTGTGTTAACAAAAATTAATATAGTAAAACCTAATCCCATCTCCTACTAAATAATACATGGATGATGAAATAAAATTATTAAGGTCAGGCGGGGCAAGTGCGCCGACGGGGTAAGCGCACCTACCATAAAAATATCGAAAACTACTGATGTAATATAACTAACGACATCTTACATCCATACAACAAACTAATACACAGTTCTTTTTCAAAATCACAGATGCCTCTGTTCACCATACATTAATGTATCCGCCATTTTAATTTTAGTGTCATTTAAACCTGATAGCAGAGATGAGCACGTCTTACTAATCCCCATATATCTTAAAATATTTTACGTGTTGCGGGAAACCAATGAGTTGAGTACAGAATTTGATAGTTTTCCTTTAAATCTATGTCTGTATTTTAGGCTTAGATAGTGAAATTCATATTTTTTTTGTAAATTTAAAATCTTAACCTTAAATTAGTCAAGTGAGGCAAGTGCGCCTAAGTTTTTAGTAGTATGGCGCACTTCCCCCGAGCCAGAAGTCGTCAACTATTAAGATTAAAATATTTTCTTAACCGACGGCCTCTGAGTAAGGGTCATGTTTTTCTATATTGAGAAGTTACGGTCATGTGATGAGAAGGCATTGGGTGATGGGTTTACTTGCTATCTTCTTACAAATTCATCTTCTATCAAAATTATCAAAGAAAAAGCGAGAAGCCTTCTTGGTCTAGAGCAACTTTATGTCAAGCAGTTGACGCCGTTCGGTCAGGCCTATCTGGATATGAAGCAGCTAAAACTTGTGGTATACCTCGTAAAACAGTCTTAAACTTCAGACTTATTATTGCTTGATTTTAACGTGTTCAGTTTTTGAAATACCTTAGCCCAATAAAGACTGGAATGTTTTCTACTTTACCATTTGAGTTCTCGCTTGCCATCCACTAGATTACTAAGTATTTACGTCCTATGGCATCAAAGGAAAAATTGTTACCTATTTTCGTATTATTTAAATAACGCCTGATTTGGTTAATTAAAGATATCTAGCATTCCAGCCAAATCTGAAAACATTTTTATTTAAATTCAGCAGTTTATACTTTTTACAATAAAAAAAACAACATTCATTTAAGTGTTTAGAACCCCTGATTCCTAGTTTATGGCGCACTTGCCCCAAATTTCTTATTGAAGCTGTAGTAGCCTGTAGGATGCGTAAATCAAAAAGAAGCCAAGACTAATGCGCTTATTTGTATAAGTTCTATTATGTAAATTATCTGTTTTTCTTGTAACGTACGATTTTAGCGTATTTTCTTTAATAGGCGCACTTGCCCCGTTTCCAGGGGCAAGTGCGCCTATATCCATGTATCTCAATTTAATAAAAAATATCGCATTAATATTGATAGATTTGATTGAATCGTCGTTTCTTGCAGCTACAACATTCCAAATATTTACAATTTAATAAATGTGCACTCATAAGTCAGCCCTGAAAAAAAATATTTTGCATCGAAATCATCTATGCAAAAAGTATGGCGCCCTTGCCCCGCCTGACCTTATATGATTTACAAGGTACCAATGAAACAAATAAATACTGCTATAACATACAACAAACTGATGATTTAGATACACCAACAAAGTCAGTCACTGGTATTAGCATTGTCCCTAATGGGTAAAATCGTACTCATTATGAGTTGGTGAAAAGGATGTATCATGTTTACCATGAGTAAAATGCGTAATGAATGGTGTTGTTTTGGTTGTCTCAAATGAATATTATACGGTAAGACATACACATACCTGGCTCCTTCAGTCTAAGATGGGGATTAACTTCGACATGTAAACTTTGTACAGATGGCTTATTATTATCGAAGATACTAAAATGATCCATCTTCAATTTATATCTTCATTGATTAGAACCACTATCTTCAACTGGTTCGGAGTTACTCCAGCCCAAAAATCTTTCAAAATCACTTGATTCACTATCTGAACAAGATATTTTACATTTTTGTGGATAGCCGACCGAAATCGAAAAGCAAACACATTGAAAACAGCTCGTAACTTTGACAAGTCGTTGACATTTATACTTTTATAAAAACACCAAAATAATATTCATTTATTCACACTGTTTAATTGTACTGTTATGAAACACGTGCTATAAATATAAAAATACTAGAAAGTAGTAGACATGGGTAGCTCGCGAATGAGAGATAAAATTGAACTAGCTCTTTAGTATTAGTTACAATCTAGCTCTCAGTCGCTCAGTCGTTCACGAAATAGCTCACTAGTTCTTTTAGCTCAACGGCTCATTGACTCTATACTCTGTGGCTTTGCGAGTAACGAGTGGTACCGCCAGCGCGCAGCGGCCCGACAATGTCCGAACTGCCCCGACGAACAGGCGAGCGATTTCGCATGTCGCTCACTAACCAACTCTTCGGCTCAATTCAATATACCATTGTAAATTAAGATGATTTTTAAATACGCTTATCTAAATGATAACGTCTATTCATTACATTATTTATACTCTCAAATAGCTTTTCAAATATTATTTATCTAGATTGACAGTCCTTAGCCTGTTCAAGTATGAAGGAAAATCAATAATTTATTTATTTTGTCATAAAAACAAAACAACCCAATAAATCTAATTTTACTACAGCTCGCAACTGAGATAAATGAACTACAGAACTTTAAAGATTATAAAGAGCCACTGAGCTAGTTGTATCGTTTGACTTGCGTAAAGCAATTCGGCTCAATTTGATCTGTAGCTCGCAACTAATCAATTGAACTGAAGAGTTAAAAGAGTTGTTCGGTGAGCTAAAGAGCTAAAAGAGCGATATAGCTCTTTTGATCAAAAGAGCTGTATCTCTCTTTTCTTTTCAGTGAGCTACATTTCGCATGTCTAGAAAGTAGATTATATACAACTTGGACATATGTTATCGATTTTCATGCCACCTAGAACTAACTTCACGATTAATCACCAGTGTGACCAACTACAAATTAGAGATCCTGCCCCACTTAGGCAAAAAAACTGTCAAATCCTGCCAAAATCGAAAGCACAAAATGCCAATGTAATTTAATAGCACTCCAAAAATTTAAAATAAATACACACATTATTTTTTGGAGTTTTATTTAAAATAATTGATCTTAAAGTCTAAAAGTAAACTGAATTAAATTATACATTCGTATTAACATCGAATTTTTCTTGATCACTTTCTTTATACATCGCTTTTGTCATTTTGTCAACAAAAGTGCCAGAGAGTAAAATAAAGGACTTAATCTGCCAAAATGCAGGTTCCTGCCACATATGGTCACACTGGATACCACCTAGAACTAACTTCACTGTGTCGCTGTAGTACCAAATCACTCTCATCAATCTTCTCCATCGCCCCAAAAGAAGTATAACTTCAAAATCTCTAAACCTCCTCCTTTTTTTGAAGTCAGTTAAAAAGGGACGAAATGGTGACTGAATAAGAATCCCAGCAAACTGAAAACGATGACAAAAAGCTGATGACGAAATGTTGCTACTTGACTAGCACCAATGCCTGATGATTTGAGAGTTAGAATTGTTAAAGCGGGAAGTGAATCCTATCGAAGTAGAGTCGGCCCCTTTGTAGATGCTGTTCAAAGATCTTGAGAAAAACAAAATCAATGAGCCAACATTTTCATTCCTAATGATTTTAGTAAACGTTACCAAATACAGAAAAAAAAACTCATATACCTAAGTCTCTGATTAATGATGATGTTTTTGCTGCATACTTAAGCACCATTTCAAGGTCCAAAAAAGAGTTTCGTCAACGGATTTAATTCATGGTGGAAAGTAAATCCTTAAGTGTCTCAATACACAACTAATTCTAAAGGCCTACTCTCTTGTTTTGAAAAATGGAAAAACTTAAAATGGGTTGAGGCTGCAAAACACTATCGACCATGAACATCAAAATGTTAAAAGACTTAAGTTTAAAAAAGTGGAGTGCCTTTTGAGTCGCCTTTTAGATATTTTTCTCTTCCTGGCACGCCAAAATCTTCCTCTAAAGTAAGGGCACGCCACAATAGTGGCGGTAAATCCCCTTTTTGAGGAGTGGCTGGAGAGGCGTCATGGCGTCCTTACCTACCGCCTGACACAGGTCCTCACCGGACACTGAAATTTCGGTAGCTTCACACATAGTCGGGCGGGAGGAAACGCCCGGGTGTCACCATTGTGACGATCGCCCGGAGGACACGGTAGAGCACACAGTGGCGGTCTGCCCAGCTTGGGCGAAGCACCGCCGTGCCCTCGTAGAGTCGATCGGCGGCGATCTCTCGCATCCGTGCCTGGTTCAGAACATGGTCCGGAGTGAGAGGGAATGGGAAGCGGTCACCTCCTTCTGCGAAGCAGTCATGCTAGTGAAGGAGGAGGCCGGGCTATTGAAGGAAAGAATTTCAAAAAAACCCAGCCGCCGCGGGAGACGCCCCGGGCGCCGGGCGCCGCGAGACAACTCCCGGCCGCCGTAGTTGCGGGCCTGTGGACGGTAAGCAATGGGTAGCTCACCGTCCGTCCGTCTATTGACGACAGGCCGTGTCGACGGCACGTCTGTGTTTCATGCGCGCCTCAAAGAGATGTCAGCAAAGCAGAGGGGCTTGCCAGAGCCTCCGCCTGCCGGGGAACAACCCGCAATGTTCGAAAGAGATACCGCGGCCCCGGAACGTAAATGGCAATAGAAGGAACATGGGTGTGTTTTAGTCACTACAAGTCTGACATTTCCCTCCGCTCCGCCCAGAGCGGGGTAAGTTATTTGCTGTTTTCCCACCCAAAAAAAAAAGTATAGAGGGATTTTCATCAGACAATAGAGAGTTTTTTTTAGAATTAGTTAATCTATTGTCAAAATATGACCTAGTGCTCTTTGAACTAGTGCTAAAAGAGCACATGCTAAGAATTGAACATGCTATCTATATACAAAAAGTAAACGAGTAGATTCTTTTTGTCCAAAGACATTCATGTTGTGTATCGATATACTAAGCATAGTTATAAGACGTATTGTTATGTACCAGTGTACGAGACCAACTTCAGTCTCGCATTAAACGCCTTACACACCGCACACGCCTTTGATTCAACAGTGGCGACGAGGATAAAACAACAACAACAATAAAAAAAAAGTTTTAAAGTGTTTATGTGACTATTGAAGTGAAGTGTGACAAAATGTCGATCGGTAAAGTCCGTGAATTTTGCATAAAAGCGGGAAACTGGTCCGCGTATATTGAAAGACTTGACATGTATTTTTTAGTGAATAAAGTGGAAGAAGAATTAAAACTACCGACATTAATATCGTTAATGGGTGAAGAAGCGTATGAACTTTTATCGACTTTGGCCAGCCCGTTAAAACCTGCGGAACTGTCTTACAAAAGAACAATAGAAATATTGGCAGCACATTTGCAGCCTAAACCATCCATCATGGCTGAAAGATATAGATTTAGACAGCGACGGCAACAAAACGTCGAGTCAATAGCGGACTACGTCACGGAACTGAAAAAAATTGCGAAGCATTGTGATTTTAAAACAAACCTCGATGACAACCTCAGGGATCAGCTAGTATGCGGCCTAAGTAGTGAAATGATACGTCAGAAGCTTTTCTCGGAAGAAGAACTATCATACAACAGAGCCGTAACTCTGGCGCTGTCCTTGGAGGCGGCTGAGCGCGACGCGCATGCGGTGGAAAACAATAGTACAAGAAGTACAGGAATATCCGAGGGAATCCACAAATTGAAGGTGTACGAGTGCTATAGATGCGGAGACGGAAAACATCAGCCTAACGACTGCTCATTCAAAGATTATGTGTGCAGTTGGTGCCGGGAAATAGGGCACCTTAGAAGGATGTGTCGAAAAGCTCGGAACGAGCGGAACAAAACCATCGAAATGGAGCAGGAAGCGTCGGCGGAATCTGCTAGACGCGGTCGTGTTACAGGGCGCGGGAAATACCGCGGATATAGCGGGCGCAACACGACGAGAGGAACGCGGCGCGGTTCAGAACGAGGCGGACGGGCTTCGATGAATTTATTACGTCAACACAATGACGGCGGAGCGGCCGGCAGCTTTGGTGATAACCGATACCATAATATGGATTCCGATGACAGAGAAAGCGACGACGAGCCTGTGTACCAAATGTCATTAAGTAATTATAAACCGGTGCGTATAAAACTTAAGGTTCATAATTGTATTCTCCCAATGGAGATTGACACAGGATCGGCCTTATCATGTATAAACAAAGCAGTGTATGATGATTTATTCAGCGACTTGCACTTAAACAAATGTTGTTTAAATTTAAAATTTTATGACGGCTCAACTGTACAACCTTTGGGTTACATAGAAACCATTGTTAACTATAAGGGCATTGTTAAAACCTTGGACTTATATGTTTTAAGTAGGGGTACTACAAATTTATTGGGTCGGCAATGGTTAGCCGAACTTGATATTCCGATAAGAATCGACCGTACAATAAACTTACTGACTAGCCATGCAACCGATAAGGCGTTAAACAAAGATGAAATAATAAATAAACTTGTTTCTAGGCATAAATCACTGTTTGACGGTACATTGGGTACTTTCACGGGGGGCATAGCTGAGCTACATGTGCGTGAAGGAACGGTACCCATCTTTTGTCGTGCGTGGCAATTGCCGTACGCGCTGCGCCAGCGCGTCGATGCAGAGTTGGACGCCATGCTGACCGCCGGCGTCATTGAACCGGTTGACCGGTCCGACTGGGCAACGCCTTTGGTTGTGGTACGCAAAGCAGATGGCGGTTTGCGAATATGTGCCGACTATAAGGTAACCCTCAATCGTGCTTTAGTGATCGACAGATTTCCGATTCCAAGGGTTGAAGATTTATTTAGCGATCTTAGTGGGAACATGTACTTTACAAAATTAGATTTGTCGCAAGCTTATAACCAGGTGATTTTGTCCGAAAATTCTAGAAACTATACGGTTATCAATACGCATAGGGGGTTATTCAAATACGGTCGTTTAGTTTATGGTCTATCCTCAAGTCCAGGTATCTTTCAAAAGCTCATGGTTAATTTATTTAAAAATAAGCCTGAAGTGCTAGTTTTTTATGATGATATTTTGATTAAAAGCAAGGATTTGCAGTCGCACTTACAATTAGTAGAGGAAGTTATGCAAATATTGGAAGAAAACGGGTTAAAAATTAATAAAAAGAAATGTGATTTCTTGGCTAAGGAAGTAAAATATCTAGGGTTTGTGATCGATATAAACGGCGTACGAGTTGACCCGAACAAAGTGAAGGCTATTGTTAATATGCCGCACCCCAGTAACGTTACAGAAGTAAAATCATTTATAGGAATGGTTAACTTTTATGGCAAATTTGTAAAAAAATTGAGTACACATTTAGCACCATTATATGCTCTTTTAAAAAAGGGAAAACATTGGGAATGGGGTCCAAACCAAAATTCTGCGTTTCTGAAGGTAAAACAGTTTTTGTGTAGCACAAGAGCTTTGGAACATTTTAATATAAATAAAGAAACAGTGTTGACTGTAGACGCCAGCGCCCGTGGGCTTGGGGCCGTGCTGGCACAGCGCGAGCCGGGAAGCGCCGACGAGCGGGTTGTTGCGTACGCTTCGCGCTCACTGACTATACCCGAATATCATTATAGTCAAATACACAAAGAGGCCTTAGCGATAGTATTTGCCGTTGACAAATTTCATCAATATCTTTATGGAAGGAAGTTTGTTCTCCGGACAGATCACAAACCACTAGTTAGCATTTTCGGGCCCAATGCAGGCGTTCCTTGTGCAGCAGCTAGCCGTTTACAAAGATGGGCAATCAAATTATCAGCTTATGATTTTTCCATTGAATACGTAAAAACAGACAAAAATACGGCTGACACTCTTTCACGATTAATAGATTCTCAAAAAATGGAGGTAGCTTCCGAAGAAAACGATGTGCCAGAACAGAGCTATTTACATTTTGCAACAGACGCTTTATTATTAGACTACAATGTCCTGAAGCAGGAAACTAAGCGAGACCCAATTTTAAGTCGTGTTTTAAGTTATATAATGGACGGATGGCCGACAGATATTGAAATTAAAGAATTAAAGCCATATTTTAACAGGAAGCAAGAGTTATACTGCGAATTAGGATGCATTATGTGGGGTCACCGGGTTGTCATACCATCATCTTGTCAGAAAAGAGTAATGTCGGAGCTTCACGTTTCACATATGGGCATAGTCAAGACCAAATCACTAGCACGTAGCTATGTTTGGTGGCCAGGATTAGATGAAGCGGTGGAAACCGCGTGTCGAGCTTGTACAGTGTGTGCCGCTGTGGCTGATGCTGCGCCGCATGCTGTCCCACACTCTTGGCCTTGGCCGTCACGGCCTTGGTCAAGACTGCATTTAGATTTCTTAGGGCCTATTGGTGGTTTAACTTATTTAATTGTAGTAGATTCTTGCTCTAAATGGATCGAAGCTATCAAAATGAATAGGACGACCGCACATGCTGTTATAGCTGTATTACGGAAGTTATGGTCGCAGTTTGGTCTTCCAAGACAAACTGTTAGTGACAACGGGCCACCCTTCGCGAGCGAGGAATTTCAAAACTTCTTGCGACATAATGGTATTGAACATATTTTTACGGCTCCTTATCACCCCGCATCCAATGGCGCGGCCGAAAGTGCTGTTAAAATATGTAAACGAACTATTAAAAAAGCCTTTAAGCAGAATATGGATGTAGAGATAGCCCTGGTTAGGTTTTTTGCTAGCGTATAGGAGCAGTATAGGAGCAGATAAATGGCAATCCGGTACAGTACTTAGACGTGTAGGTAAATCCAATTATTCCATAAGAACCAATACTGGCATGGAAATCCATAGGCATGTCGATCAACTCAAGCAGAGGGTTACGCACGATGTTGATGGTAACGTTCCAAACAAATAATGGTACCAGAAATGTCGAAAAAACTAGAAATACAAACACGATCACGCAAATCGTTGGCGGTTCCCATAACCAGAGGCGAGGAACAGGATCGCACAGGGAACTTGGGGGAGAGTAGTGTCGAAAAGTCTCCTACCTCGGGAAGTCCGCACTCCGATTCTATACCAGCACAAAATGAATCTCCAATTGTACCATGTAGCCCTCAACTTAAATTACCTAATGTGTCGGTGAACGTTGAAACAGGCCTAGCGGAAAATACTAACATCGACATAAACCCTGAAAGGACTGTAAGACACCGTAGGCCACCTATACGTTATGGGTTTGAGGAAATAGATTAAGATTATTATGAAATAGTATATAAGTTCTTGTAATTTAAAACTATTACTCTTAAAGCTAATTAACCTAAGTACTTGTTAAAATTATATTTGTGTTAGTAAGCGTAAGTTAGTTATTCATACTCGTAGTTTGTATGTAGTAAATAAGAGTGGAGGTGTTGTGTATCGATATACTAAGCATAGTTATAAGACGTATTGTTATGTACCAGTGTACGAGACCAACTTCAGTCTCGCATTAAACGCCTTACACACCGCACACGCCTTTGATTCAACAATTCAAAATGTGTTCAATATTTCGGAGTTATTTTCGATAGCACTCCAGACAAAATTACATGTAGATCAGATGAGTCATGTTATTAGATATGTTCCTATTGATGGCTATGAAGTTGCAGTGAAGGAATCTTTTCTAGGTTTCTTCCCTATAGCTTTAAAAACTGCAGTCAAACTTATCGTGGCAAGAATTCATGGTGGTGTACAAGCAATAATTAAAGAACACAAGCTAAAAGCGTTGTTTATGCTTTGTGCTAATCAATTGTTATAAATTTATATGGGGTGAATTGGGGTGGACTCCTCCGGTAATGATAGTTTAAGTGAAACACATTTCGGAACATTAGAAACGGGTTAACTCGTTTTTTTCGTCATGCACACATTGATGGGAATTTCTAATGAAAATTTATTGTAGGCGTATGGCGGCAAAAGTCTAGTAGAGACTAGATGGAATGCTCATCACGATGCTGTTAAATCACTAAAGAATCATTCTGAGTAACTTGTATTAACACTCGAAAACATGTGCGACACCAGCAGCAGCAAAGAAAACGTCGATACAAGAGATGGAGCATCTACACTATTTCCAGCTTTTTTTTAAGCATTTGTTTATCATTGGCTTCTTGTAAATGAAGTTTCTCAAAATTTTAGTTAATAAAATCTTACTTAAAATTTCCAATGACCCAAACACGACCCACCAGTCTTTCGATATTGTCCATTGAAAAGGACCAAAAAGTAAATTCTGAAATCATTGAATATTTAAGCAAAATACGCAATCTCGTTTAGTATTTGCCGTTTTATTTTGAGGGTGCTCAATAAAAAGTCGCCCCGGGTGCCAACGCATGCTACGCCGCCACTGGGAGCAACAATGATTCAAACGTAGACGGCAGATAGTCGATGTAGTTAATTTATTTGCCATCTTGTATTTGAAAAACCATGGTTTATGTGGAATGACAGGTTGAATATCGCCATAATATTTACCTTTCACAGACTTAGAGATTTGCCATTCTAAAGACCATGTTTTAAACAAAATTTACGGTAAAGTGGTACAAATGTCATGAGAGTAAATTTCATAATGGGCTAAGGAGCCTTTGAGAATAGCATTTTTAGCACATGAATCAACTGATTCATTCCCATGAATACCAAAATGACCTGGGATCCACGCTAAAACAGTTTTAATACCTAGTTTGTGGCATTCAAACAGCAAATCTCTAATTTTACTTAACTATCTATCTTTAACTTACTTTGGTTATTTTTGTCGTATTTTGTCCGAATTTTATTTTTAATATTATACTAGCTGTGCCCAGCGGTTTCACCCGCCGCTCACTTAGGGGTATGAAAAATAGATGTTGGCCGATTCTCAGACCTACTCGATATGCACACAAAATTTCGTTTAAATCGGTCCAGCCGTTTCGGAGGAGTATGGGAACGAAATGTGACACGAGAATTTTATATATTAGACAAGCTGTGCCCAGCGGTTACACCCGCTGCTCATTTTGGGGTATGAAACATAGATGTTGGCCGATTCTCAGACCTACTCGATATGTACACAAAATTTCGTTTAAATCGGTCCAGCCGTTTCGGAGGAGTATGGGAACGAAAAATGTGACACATGGCAAACAGGGCTATCATAGCACTCGGTGCAATCAGGGCTCTATGGGCACCTATGGCAAACATGGCACTTAGATAAATAATGACACTAAAGGCACCTATGGCAAACTTGGCACTAATGGCACTCGTTGCAGCAAGGGCTCTCTGGGCACCTATGGCAAATAGGGCAAACATGTCACTTAGATAAATAAGGAAACTATGGCACCTTTGGCAAACAGGGCAAACATGGCTTTCAGATAAGATAGGGCACTAAAGGCACCTATGGCAAACAGGGCACAAATGGCACTCGTGGCATTAAGGGTTCTCTGGGCACCTATGGCAAACAGGGCAAAAATGGCACTCAGATAACAAAGGACACTATAGGCACCTATGGCAAACAGGGCACAAATGGCACTCCTTGCAATAAGGGCTCTCTGGGCACCTATGGCAAACAGGGCACAAATGGCACTTAGATAAATATGGAAACTTTGGGCACCTATGGCAAACAGGGCACACATGGCACTCATATAAATGAGTACACTATGACACCTATGGCAAACAGGGTAAACATGGCACTCAGACCAGTAAGGATACTATAGGCACCTATGGCAAACAGGGCACAAATGGCACTCCTTGCAATAAGGGCTCTCTGGGCACCTATGGCAAACAGGGCACAAATGGCACTTAGATAAATATGGAAACTTTGGGCACCTATGGCAAACAGGGCACACATGGCACTCATATAAATGAGTACACTATGACACCTATGGCAAACAGGGTAAACATGGCACTCAGACCAGTAAGGATACTATAGGTACCTATGCCATACAGGGCAAACATGACACTCAGATCAATAAAGACACTAAGCATCTACAGCGAACAATGCAAGCATGGCATTCGGTGCAATAAGGTCTCTATGGGCACCTATGGCAAACAGGGCACACATGGCACTTATATAAATGAGTACACTATGACACCTATGGCAAACAGGGTAAACATGGCACTTAGACCAGTAAGGATACTATAGGCACCTATGGCAAACAGGGCACACATGGCACTCATATAAATGAGTACACTATGACACCTATGGCAAACAGGGTAAACATGGCACTCAGACCAGTAAGGATACTATAGGCACCTATGGCAAACAGGGCACAAATGGCACTCCTTGCAATAAGGGCTCTCTGGGCACCTATGGCAAACAGGGCACAAATGGCACTTAGATAAATATGGAAACTTTGGGCACCTATGGCAAACAGGGCACACATGGCACTCATATAAATGAGTACACTATGACACCTATGGCAAACAGGGTAAACATGGCACTCAGACCAGTAAGGATACTATAGGTACCTATGCCATACAGGGCAAACATGACACTCAGATCAATAAAGACACTAAGCATCTACAGCGAACAATGCAAGCATGGCATTCGGCGCAATAAGGTCTCTATAGGCACCTATGGCAAACAGGGCACACATGGCACTCATATAAATGAGTACACTATGACACCTATGGCAAACAGGGTAAACATGGCACTCAGACCAGTAAGGATACTATAGGCACCTATGGCAAACAGGGCACAAATGGCACTCCTTGCAATAAGGGCTCTCTGGGCACCTATGGCAAACAGGGCACAAATGGCACTTAGATAAATATGAAAACTTTGGGCACCTATGGCAAACAGGGCACACATGGCACTCATATAAATGAGTACACTATGACACCTATGGCAAACAGGGTAAACATGGCACTCAGACCAGTAAGGATACTATAGGTACCTATGCCATACAGGGCAAACATGACACTCAGATCAATAAAGACACTAAGCATCTACAGCGAACAATGCAAGCATGGCATTCGGTGCAATAAGGTCTCTATGGGCACCTATGGCAAACAGGGCAAACCTGGCAAACATGGCAATCAGACCAATAAGGATACTATAGGTACCTATGCCAAACAGGGCAAACATGACACTCAGATCAATAAGGACACTTAAGGCTTCTATTGCAAACCAATAAGGATACTGTAGGTACATATGCCATACAGGGCAAACATGACACTCAGATCAATAAAGACACTAAGCATCTACAGCGAACAATGCAAGCATGGCACTAGGTGCAATAAGGGCACTATGGGCACCTATGGCAAACAGGGCAAACATAGTACTAGGTGCAATAAGGGCTCTATGGGCACCTATGGCAAACAGGGCACTCAGAGCAATAAGGACACTAGGCATCTACTTTCATAAAAGGGTATAAGTAGATGACCATCACTTTTCAAAAGTCACTAAACAAAGTTATAGTAAAAAAGGCATAACATTCTTGGTCTTTAAAGTCCCTGAACAAAATGAAATATTTTTTGGGTTTTATGTGTGTGTGTACTTCGATATGTATATGTATTTGTTATATAAACTATAAACTAAGTAGACACATGCAAATGTAATTCACCACCCTTTTACTTTTTATCAACATTTTTTTTAATTTTTTTTATTAAGAAAATAAAATATCTCTCCTACACGTGTGACAGCTATCAACCCTATTTAAAACTCGACGTAATACCAATTTGAATATTAAATGGCATTATAGTGTTTATTTGTCAAGAGCGCAATTGATAACTGACACCTAATTCTTCCGTCGTCTTTTGTTTTTAAACCAAAAAAGAAAAAGAGGCGTTGACCGTTGCCTGCCATGCTTTTTTTATGCATTTTCACTCGATCCAAGTAGGTTGGTAGAAAAGATCTATACCTTTGACTTTTTTACATTACATGATTTAGTTTGGATAGGACAAGATTGTTTTTAAAACTCTGAAGATAGTAACGCGCAAATTTTTAGTTTGAAGTTCAGCTACTTTTGATAGTATTAGTATAAGTTTACACTAGGGAATGCAATCCCGATCTCGCGAGATCTCGTGTAATTTTGTCGGTTAGCAGATAGTACTCTTGATGCACTTTGTTTTTTTTTTAAAGAAGTTACTTTCTAAATCACCCGTAGTTACTTTTTAATCTCCTTGAGCCGTACTATACCTACTTTTTTTATTATGTTCATGTTAGTAAAACTGTTTATTATTTAGTTATTAATATAAATAAAGGCTTTTGTTTTCTTACAAATTATAATTATTTTGTTTTAATTAACCTCACTATCACAAACAAGCAGTTTTCATCGTATTTAGTCATGCGATTTTTTTAACTAGACGAGATCCTGAAATTTTCGACTTTACGATCTCGAGTCGGGATTGCATTCCCTAGTTTACACGCTACGTATCAGAAAAAAAAGTAATGTTCAGTAACTTTCGTTTTTATGATGTTAAGTTATTTTTGGACGTTTCCGTGATTACACTAGAAAAACAAAACAAGTATTTTATATTGTTCTGTACCTTTTGTAAAACTGAATGTTAAGATGTTTTCGGATATTATAACGATCGGCAATTTTTGACATAATGGTGTTCAGTGACCTTTGACGAGCAGTGTTCAGTTAATTTTGAACTCTAATGATGTTCATTCAACACTGGCGCTCTATCTTGTTAAGCGATTTATGGGTGATTTAATGTACAGTGATTTTGAAAATCTGAATGTGGTCATCTACTTTTGATGCTGAATGTACCTAGTATAATTTATACTTAAGGCAAGGTCAAACTTCTTGTGAGAGGCCTTATTAGAAATTCTTACGATCTTAGACAAGGGACAGTTTTAGTTTTGAAAATAACTCATTCAACTCACCTATGAATAAAATACTACAAAACTAAGTTGTGTTTTGTTATGTACACTGATAAATATAACGAAGAGGTCTGTAAGTTTGCAAAATAATACAAAAAATATTCAACATCGCCAAGTCATATAATTATTAAATTAAACAATTCAATACGTCACTTTAATTTACCTTTAACGAGAATCACACATCAATTCACTGTTACAAGTGTAGCACGAGATATTTATTAAATCTAATTTTGTAGTGAGTTTTTTGTATTTTCTTCCGCAGCCTTCGACAGATTTAAACTTGATGGCCGTGATCTAAAGTCCCTATACCTCGAAAACACAGCGTATTGCATGTATTTAAACTTTAAAAAATCCATAGTGTGTATCGATGCCAAATACCAGTCTGAAAACCTCACATCATCACTCTCTTTCTCCTTGATGTAGTCAACCAATCTTTGAACGCGTTCCGGATCGAGTGATTGCGAAAAATGTGTTTTGTCTACTTTACGACCCGGGTATCCTTTAGGGCCTATGCACACCACGTTTTCTAAACGCGCCGTCGACGCGCGTTTTGGGAACGCGCGTCGCCGGCGCGTTTTTATCCTGCAGAGCAGTTTGTTGTCGTTTGTATCGATACAAACGCGCGGCACCGGCGCGTGTGTATCGCTACACACGCGCGTTTGCATCGCGTCTGTATCGCTACAAACGCGCGTCGACGGCGCGTTTTTATCCTGCAGAGCAGTTTGTTGTCGTTTGTATCGATACAAACGCGCGGCACCGGCGCGTGTGTATCGCTACACACGCGCGTTTGCATCGCGTCTGTATCGCTACACACGCGCGTCTGTATTTATACAGGTGTGCAAAGGTCTACAGGCTGCGTCTGACTTGCGTGCGTATCGCGTCTGTATCGCTACAAACGCGCGTCGACGGCGCGTTTAAAAAACGTGGTGTGCATAGGCCCTTATTGTCAAAATTTTTCAAGACTGTTTTGTTCCTAATCATCTCGTTTTTCACTTTGTTCTCGTATAGCTTCCAATTCTTCTTAGATATAAGGTCACCCCAATAATTGAACTCTTTCTTCCAATATTCTTCTTTCCTTTTAAGCTCCCGTATATAATCCGGGACGTATCGCAGTTGAACAGTTTCGAGTTCAGCTTTTGAAACCTTCGCTTCGTATTCATCACGATCGTGTATTTCGGATTCTTCATCAACTTTGTCATCAGCAATGTCATTTGGTTTCCATTCTTCCATTACATATCCTGGGGTGTTTAGTGCTCTAACGGCTTCCCAGAAATTATGAAATCGCTTTGCTTTTGCTTCCATTTCCAGTTTTGAAAGACCGCGTGTATCGTCCTCCATTATTGTAAAGAACTAACTTTAACGTTCTTCGTTAATGCGAAGCTTACTTTGTTGCTTAGTAAATAGACGCGTACACTTTAAAATTTGAAAGGATACTCAGATGATGTCATATTTTATACGATGCAAATGTGAGGAAGGGATAGCGGTATACACTTTGTATTGCTAGCTCCCTCTTTCGCGGTGGGACAATGCCATTGAATGTTCCAACGGTCGCAAGCAGGGTTGCCAACCGTACGAGGTTCCTCGTAGTAAGTACAAGATTCGTGGTCTTCCATACGAGGTACATACAAGGAAACTTTCAACCTCGTACTTATTACTTACTCGTTATGTTCTACGAGATTTTGTTAAGTGTTCCAAAAAGTGGTTCTGGAATCACTCCATCACTTTAAATTTTCTCAGTACCCTTTACAACAATACCAACTTGTATTAAGAATAAGTTTACTTTCTCTTTTTTAAAAGCTATATATAAATAGAGAAAGAAAAACTGCGTCGTAAAAGCTTTAAAAAAATTAAGAGTGTTCAATTTCTAGCAACTGAAATTATTATTTCATATATTTAAATTAGAAATATAATTTTAAATTTCTGATAGGTATATTTCAATTTTCGTTACGGTGATAAGTAGCGCTATCTGTCAGATATTAGTCAAACATCACATCCTAATATATTCAAAATACGACATTTTTAGTAGCTTATTCAGTACGACGGATTTCTTTTTACTGTTGGCAACCCTGTTATATAACTGTAGAATTTTGAAAATCGGCTTAAAGACGGTGAAATAACGTCCCAAACATACAAAATAATAAAATGTACTTACCTAGTCTGTTTTATGTCAAAAAACCGGATCCCGTTAAGCATCACTTTGTCAACCGTCTGTCTGTCTGTCTATAAAGACATTTTATCGGACAAGTCTGTGGTCCCTTGAAGCTGTGAAAAAAGTAACTTTGCAACAACGACATCTTTTGACTGCGCAGAGAGTAACCTCTTTCTGCGCAGTCAAAAGATGTCGTTGTTGTTTATGTCGCAAATTTGTACGGAACCCTTGTCACGCCAGTCCCTTAGACTCGCATTTTGCTAGTAGAAGATATTGTTTTGATCGAGCTAACTAATTTATGATCATGTTTTGATTTTCACACAGCAGTTGTTATGTTCAATTTTAATAAAATATTTTTTCGTGGTGTTCTTTCTTATATTTGTAGATTTCCAAAGGTTCATAATTGTTCAAAAATACACCGTACGCTCATAATAGGAGCTCTATAATAAGGAAAGCATTGAATGATAGATTGAGTTTTCTATCCAAAAACAAAGACTAATAATAATATAGGTACATACGCAGTAATCTGCTGAAAAGTCCACTACATTATAAACGAAATTCACCACAAAACTATCTTTGCGTCGATTCTATTTGAAGATTTGCTCTAAAAGGTCAAAATCACACAATTATAGGAGGATTTAGAAGAAGATGATTTTATAGCTATAATAATCAAGATTGAGAGTAGGTTTTTTATGCTACCTGCATATTACCGCAATTAATTGTGTTTTTTATCTCCTTCATCAATATTTGGAAACTACACTCCATCCGATTTATTTGTAGTGGACATAAGCTAATTTCAACGCAATAAAATTATTAGCAATAGCAATCTTTCATAAATATAATTCTTGCTATTACAAACCAAGAAGGCGTTTAGTTGATAATGCTGTTATCAGGTGGATGAGCCATCAATCAAAATAACAAGCGAAAACTGTTTCAGATTTACATAGTATAAACTTATCTTGACGAATGAGGAGCTCGTGGCTAAGTAAATAGTAGCCGCTCGGGTCAATCTTTACGTTAAGCCGCGCTTGCCTAGGTTGGTCTGTGGATGGGTGACCAACCGTTACATACCGAGTTTCCTCCGTGCCTCGGAAAGCACGTTAAGCCGTTGGTCCCGGCTGTCATTTGTAGATCTTTGACAGTCGTTACAGGTAGTCAGTGTTCCGAAAGTCTGACAATCAGTCTTACCAAGGGGTATCGTATTACCCAGTATAAACTGGTTTTTGGAGGTCATATAGGCAGTCGCTCTATAAAATACTGATATTCAGCTGCATCCGGTTAGACTGGAAGCTGATCCCAACATAGTTGGAAAATGGCTAGGCAGATGATGATGGAACTTATCTTGACGAATGACTTATTTAACGACAGCAGGAAACAGTTGAATGAAACGCGATTATCTATGTGCCAAAAAAAGTGCGCAATTGAATGTAAGTAACGATGAGGGGACGAAACTAAGGGACAAACAGTGGTCCTGCTCTTTATGGCCTTCGAAATTGTCAGGTGCGTTCAGAGAAATAATAAAAATAAAAATTGATTCACTTAGTAAACAGAGAACGTTGTTCTTGCTTCATCGTTTCTGTCTACCCCCACAGAACACCGCATCTTTGTGATGTTATGACGTTGCGCTACATCTTACTGATATTTAATTAAACTACTTATTAGACCACATGTTTTATTCATTTAGAGGTAAGTAGGATTTATAAATTAATCAAATTAAACGCTCATTAATTTTACGGATGCTTCCTCGTGCGGTACTTTAGCCGCATTTGAATGGAAATGTAGCCTATCTTGACGAAAAATGTTAATATAAGTGTTTAAAATTCAATGTATGTTTCACATAATTCTATTTACTAAAACCTATATGTCCTACCTTACTTAAATGCAATTATTTTACATCATACTTCCAATGTCTTGACAGCTTTAAAAATCAAGATAGAGAGTTGGTATTTATGCTGCCTGCATATTACCGCAATCTTTTTCTCTAGGTAATAGCCTAATAGGTCACTGACCTGAAAATACCGCAACACAACAAAGGCAAAATATGTAAATATTGATTTTCAACGCACCCCTGTGGGCACGATACGGGTTTTACAGACTATAGGTAGCCACTACTGTTTTAAAACTGTCTTCACTAATAAGATTAAGTGAGATTTTAATTAGATTAAGATGTTTTTGGTACGTAATACATACCTAAGTAGAAGCAAGCACACATTGCGCAAACTCAAATAGGCACGCCATTTTGTAAGTTGAGTGGAGTATGTTAGTCTGTCAGTGCGGCACCGGCATTCCTCGGATAGGGACGTATACGCGCGCTTTCTTATCGATTTCCACGGACGTGTATGACTCAGTGTTATTTTGATGTTTTTTTTACCGAAAACGTGACAAATAATGCATTGTTAAATCACTAGTTCGTATAAAAGTTCGCGTGTTGTCGTGGTTTCATTTTTATTTTTAAAATTTTATATTCCGATTTTGTGGTTGACTGAAAACACTGCTGTTCTGTGCAATAATAATGGAATTGTTTTTGGAAATACAATGAGGTGAGATTAATGTATTATTAATTATCTTATAAGGATTGTAATATTATCGATAATTGGCTTGCTTTAATATAAATCGATAAAGTGTGCGTATATTTTGCCCCTTCCCTATAAGAATAGGGGTTCGATTTTCAAAAAAGGTCATAGACATTAGCCTTATTTTTTAATGTATTTCCTTAAAACAAAATTCAAAGATGTCAAAATTCAAATGTCGTCAATGTTTTCCCTATTTTAATTTAAACAGGCTTAAACAATGCTCAAACGTTAATATTCATGTCCACCTTATCAATTTATATAAACAATACATGTAATTTACCTACATGATAATTGGTAGTTTTTATTCGATTTTATTAATACTTACGTGGTTCTCAAACTGCTCTCCTTAATTTTGCATTATAACTTATTTTTTATCACAAAATATTTCGTTTATGCACCATAAACAGAATATCCATGCAAGTCTGTCCTAGTTATTAAATCCCGTACCTATTTTCTTTATACGGGAATCAAATCTGCATGTAATGCTTGTCCACAATAATAAGACACTGTGGGACACCAATTTTTCACAACGACCCTAGTTATAGTTAGGCTACAATTATTTCATTGTCTTGTGGGTCTGGCTGATGATCCCAAGCACTATTCCGATCATAAAGTCTTTCAATTCGGTGCCCATTTCCACGTCAAATGATTAAGATGGTTACATCAGTACTTTCTCAGTCGCCAACTAAATTGTGACCGGTTATGTGTTGGTTCGTCATTATCATCTGCCTAGCCTTTTCGGTCGGTTTTCAGACTTGGCGAATGCGGAGCTCAATTCATCCACAGACTACCTACAGTACTGTCTCTCCTCCTTTAAACCACCCAAAGTCTGTCTTGAAAAGATCGCTTTTGGAGATAAGACCGCCCATTGTGTCACTCTATTTATAAGTTTTATACTGTTATTCTTGTCATTTTGTATGGTGTACATAATTAAGAATATTCTATCTATCTAATACTTGGTATTTTAGCCTATATTTTACATGCAGTAACTGCCTATCTGACCTCCACAACTCAGTTAGTACCACACAGTTACTGGGAATTACGGTACCTCTTGTTAAGACTGGTTGTCAGACTTTTTGGGCCACTGACTTCTTGTAATTGCGAAAGATCCTTAAATGACAGCCGGGACCAAAGGCTTAGCGTATTTTCCGCGCCACGGATGTAAAAGATCATCATCATCACCCATCGATAGACTGACCTTCGCAAGCGCGGCGTAACGTCAAAGATCGATCTGTGCGGCTGTTATTGAGACACGAGCTCAAGCATTAACCTCACCAGTCCCCTCTCGTATCCTCACTAGACTGAAACCTTTCTACCAAGATGTGGAACGCTCTGCCTTACTCTTTTAGGCATTATGATGTTACGTTACGCCAGACAGATTTCTCGGCTGGTTGCTCACTGTTTTATTACTGTAATTTAACGTAAGATAATAAACGCAGCGGTTACTGTGTATAAAAAAATCTGTAACAAACAAACTCATTGATTCTTCCAGATCTAAATATACACGCTATAAAGACTAGCGGTTCGAACATTATTGTGTATAGTGAAATCTTACAGCTTGTTGATAAACTGACGGCCTTCAAATCAATGTAGTAGACGCAACACTTGACGTGTTGAGGTTAGTTCTGAGATTAAGTGCCAGGGTATACTACTGTCAGACAAAATAACCCGGGCAAGTGTGTGTCGGACTCGCATACCGAGAGTTCCGTACAAACTTGCAACATAAATGGACATATCTTTTGACTGCGTAGACTTAGATACCTATACGATTTTTCCACAACTCAATGGGACTACAGTCTTGAGTTATGGTTTAAATTTCAACTTGATACCTTCACGCGTTCTCGAGATAAAGGGTCTTGACAGACAGACGGAAAACAACGTGTGATCCAATAAGGCATCCGTTTAATTTTTTTTCAACCCAAATAATAGAATAGCCTAAAACCGAAACGAAAAACTTCAAAAGCAGTCGACCCCCTTAGCTACTACAACTACTAATAGATAATAAAATTGAAATGTTGTTGCGGCAAAAAAATTACGACTAAAATTCTCTTTTCAAAACCTCCAAAAACTTTCTTCATAAGCCCAGAAGCCCTCGAAAAATGTATCCTGCCCGTCATCCATGGTTTTTCTATAGCAAATGTCCCTGTCTGCATTTCATCAGTTTTGGCAGCCGCTAGACCCAAGTCCAATCACCTGCGGTCGTGAGAGGGCTTCATTATAATCGAAGAGCCATCACCACCATCACAAAAAATATTACCAATGTATGTAAGTACATAGGCTATTAAAAAATATAGGTACGTAAAACGTAACGTAAAAATAAAACATGTTCTAAAAAGGTGATGTAATAAATCACGAAACGAATTGACAACACTAGCGTTTACTTATACATTCTTATCGCAAAAGGAAAATAATAAAACTTCTGTTTAAAGACATGTATTATTCAATAGTACAATAGTAGTAGTATACATCAAACATGAAATAATTATTGGTTATTATTGTCTATTAATTATTAATTGTTTGTCTATAGGACTTACACAAGAATGCATTCTCAGACTCTATTTAAACCTTTATTTAAGCGGGGCCAATAGAAGAATAATAAAAATAGCCATTTAGTTCTTATTTCTCAAAAACGGGCGTTTTTATTACTTTTTTGGCTCAGAATAACAAAAAAGAAACTGGTATGCCACAGTAAAAACTACTATGTATTTCCATAGATTATAGACCTCGGTAGTTTTTATTACGAGCTCTAACTTGTCATTGGAAACAAGTTTAGTTTATTCAACCTTGAAATGAGTGACTAGTATTATTAAAATTATTTAATATTTTCTCTGTTTTAGTTATAAATATGATAAAGGTAATAAAGTGTTGAAGTTATTATTTAATAATAGAGCTTAGTTTTACTTTTTAATTGAAGTTCATAAAAAAAAGTGTCAATGAATGTTAACCTACACTTATTGCGCGAGTTGTACATACCAAAAAATGCTGAAAAAAGATTGATTTGATAAGATGAATGTCCCATTGTTTTTCAAATTAGATAATGACACGGTGTGTAATACAAAATTGCATTAAAGATGCCAACCAAAGTTTATTTTTTTAAAACATCCTCAGTTATTTACAACTGATTTTCTGCATTGGAGGAAACACAATAAAACACCTTGTTTTGAGTTATGATAGCTAACTAGAACTAACTATCTAGTTATACAAAATTTAACAAGGGAAACTTACTTCAAAAATATATTTAATAAATTACAAATGATAATCACACACGCCACTCGTGTAAAATTATAATTATTTAAACGAATTGTCCAAAAGGTGACGTCATGACCTTGGTCCAAAAACAGAGGTTACGTCCACACAAACAAAAGGTTAAAACAACCAGAAATTCTAGTTTTTTTTTTACTGAATGCGTTCACCTGTCATCGTTTGTAGACTTTATCGTGTCTATGGTATGCGTTTATCTATTTTAAAAGCTAATTTACTTAATTAAACGGTATGTTAGAAATGGTATCAGGTTAAGCTAATAAAATTGACGATGTAGAAAATAAAACGCCCGCGGGCCTAGTACGTGCGGAGTAGGATATAGGTAGGAAAGAGGATTTAGTGCAACATACAGCTTGGTTTGAGGACTATATTCGTAAATCTATGAGTACGTATCTTTATTAGGTATTGCAAAAAGAATGGCAAAGAATTACAGGATTGTGATAAGTAACAGAAAAATCGTTCGAATTTATGTAATTATCGCAAAAATAATGCTAAAGTATTTCTTATCGTTGGGCTATCGCAAAAGTCGTTAAAATTTACCTCACGTACCGTACGTATAAGCTAGGTTCCCAGAAAACTTACAAAAATAGGCCACTTTAGTCATTATGCCATTCAATGCAGGCTATACTGTAATAACGCCTGTAAAAGCATTACATAGCTGCCTTTATTGCCATAATGTCCATAGAGGTATGGGGAGAAACCCTCATCAAAGGGACATGAAGGCCCGCTTACTTGTCATGAATGTGTTGCCATTTTCGCGCCCTAATTCTGTGGACCCGTTTTGATGGTCAGCTTGTTTATACCTATATGATGGAGCGGTGAGGACCACTATCGCCGCGGACTTTCAACTACAGACTAGCACATTTGACGGCACGGTTGGCGCAGTGGCTGAGCAATTGACTGCTACGCTGCGTGTCGCGGATTCGAACAAATATTTGTATGACCTGCAGATAGTTGTTTCGAGTCTGGCTGTTTGTGTATGTAAGTTTAAATGATTGTAAACGCACCAACGATGCAGGAGAAATTCCTAGTGCAGGTAAGGCAACGTAATTGAAAAAAAATACATTTCTCTGTGTGATATTCTTTGCCTGTAATCTCCAAACCTGTTTGCAGAGGTTTGTAATTGAGATAAAGAAGCAATCTTAATAATAACAAGGTGGTGCTGTCCTCCAGCTCCACGGAAACAATCCCACCCACCCCCAATCTGATCACCAAGATCAACAAACCCATCCTTGAGAAGAAGCGAAATGAGCACTTGTTGTTATGTGTATTCTGCTTGGGTTACGGGTTATTCAAAACAGATACCGTAGCCCCGGAACATAGAGGGCAAATGAAGGAACAAGGGTGGATTTTATTCCGACACTTCGTCACTCTCCACCCAGAGCGGGGGAAGTTATTTCATGATATTCCATGGACATAAAAAAAGGACTTGTGTGTGATTCTGTGAGTGACCAAACGCCATCTTCATAACACATGGGTTACCACTATAAATAACGTTTGAAACGTGATAGATTAGGTACCTTGTTTTTAACAAAAATGAGTTCCCAATAAAAAACATGTACACACGGCAACAGATCAACCTATACAAAACCAGTTTATGCTGCTCTCTCAACAACGGATCGTACACCATAAATTTCAAGTACAATGAGAGATCCGCATAAACTGGTTTTGTATAGGTTGATCTGTTGCCGTGTGTACCATTATCATATGGTTCATGTTTTTTGTTTATCCTATCGATATATATCGATCATGGCGTTTACAACTGCGCCGAAATATCGGGAACTCAATTTAAATTTAAAAAAAACCAACCAGCCAATTGCGAGTCGGACGACGCTTCGCACCCTCAGTGTTGACGACGCGAATCGCGATCGGCGACACCGAGGGTTCCTTCCGTACAAACTTACGACATCAACATATCTTTTGACTGCATAGACTTAGATATTTAATTTTTTCAATACAAGACCACAGACTTGAGTTAGTTAAGTATATGGTTTTAATTTCAACTCGAAAACTCCACGCGTCCCCGAGTTAAATTGTCTTGGCAGAGAGACGGGACGGCCAACAAACTGATCCTATAAGGATTTCATTTGTTACCTTTTAGGTACTGAACCCTCAAAAATATAGTAAACTAGCTTCCGCCCGCGACTTCGTCCGCGTGGCATAGTAACTTTGGGCTAACGCTAACTTTAACCCGCGTGATGATCGGAAAAAATGTATCTTTCTCTCCTCTTTTCATCCCCTTTTCTCATTAAAAAAAAAAATCTCTACACCAAAATTCATCAAAATCGGTTCGGCCATTTAGGCGTGAAGACGTTACAAACAAACAAACTTACTTTCGCTTTTAAGGCTATTCCGTCTCAAATTTTACTAATAATGTTAGTAACCATGTCAGTTTAAATAGTTACATTTTATTCCATTACTACAATCAACCGATCCCCATACAGGCGAAACGGCGGGTATAAGCTAGTCGTCAAACACACAGTAGGAAACAAGATTTTAACTTAGCAAGTATTATAATACTCACCATTATCCTCTCAAACAGGGAAAATATCATAAAACAAGATAATATACGTACTTATAACCGTGAAGGTTAAAATTAACAAATAAATGGTATACATGGTGTTTAATGTATTTACTTACCTACCTCCTATGTACTCTGGGTCACGGCCATAAGCGTGCGTATGACATATTATGATAATGTACAAGCTTCCTTGTACGTTTAACAATATCAGCTACCCTACCATGTGGTGTTAAAGCAGAACTTATTCCACTGAGGGAAAGGTTTTTTAGAAATATTGGAAATAAATACCTTAAAATTATGTTCATAAATGTGGTATTGAAGGAATCCAGGTTACTAATATTATACAAGCGAAAGTGAGTTTGTTTGTTTGTTAACTCTTCACGCTTTACTGGCTAAACCGATTGTGATGAATTTTGGTACAGAGATAGCTGGGAACCAGGAGACGGACATAGGCATATAAATTTTATTTAAAAAAAGTGGGATGTGAGGGAGAAAGAGGAAAGAAAAGGCAAAACTTAGCGTTGCTATTACAATAAGGCGCAAGGGGAACTGTATTACCCCAAATTTAACGCGGGCGAAGCCGCGGGCCAAAGCTAGTATAAAATAAAATAAAAAAATCTTATACATATAAGTAATTAAAGATTTATTGAGCGTATAATACTAAATACATCGCTAGGCCCTTAAAATCTCAGGATTTTCTAAAAGTTTGACATATCAAATTGTATACAACGCCAAGATACGGGGTAACCTGCTGCCCTACCATGACGTCTTAAAGCAGAACTTATTCCGCTGAGGGAAAGAGACTGAGTTATACAGGGTGTCTAGCACCATCTCTTACTCACACAGGAATAAGAACTGCTATAAGATGCAATGGTAACCCTGCTGACTTCTACAAAATCAAGTAGGAACAACTCGACTGTAAAAGGTTGAAACAAAAACTTAAAGAAAAACTGACTTCCAATAAAAAAAACAGAGTGGAAAATAGCGGAAACTTGTGGAAGTCGGTGGTAATAAAGTGAATTAAACAAAAGCCGAGTTTCGGAAGTTTTTATCGTTGTCGGTTATTTTTTTACATCCATTACAATCCCCTACCTCTACATCTATCTCTTATGCGATACGCGAGGTAGCAAAAAACACTCAACAATACAAATTAATACCCCTCGTATTTTAATTACATTACTAAGTAATGAAATATAAGAATTCAAGTAAAATGTTTGTATATTCGTAACTAAGGGGGGAGCGGTAACCAGGAGGGGAATGAGGTATGGTAATGTTAGTATTCGATAATATTGCGTGTTTTATTGAAGTAGCTGTAAGGTTTTTGGGGTCAACCTTGAACTTTGAGGTTATAAAAGGAAAACTGACGAAAATAGTACTTTTATAGTAGTTATATTTTAGGTTAGGTTAATGGTTTACAATAGAAATATACATAACATCAGCCCTGCTATCTCCGAATGGTTACATAGAGGTGTAATACTCACATGTCGCCAGTTATTATGTTTCATTTTTTAATCTGTCTCAACTACAATAGGGTAGTTTCTAAAAATATATATTAGTCCGAATTTTAGCTTATTCAAAAATAAGGGCCACGTATTTTTTATGTTTAAATCAAAATAAAAATGACAAAGATATAGCCAATTAATATTTTTAAATTAAAGTTACGTATAAAATCATTTATTTCAATTAGACCATTAAAGGCACTTTTGAATGTCAAAAAAAAACAAAATATTAAAGCTACAGTCCCGGTCACAAGACATAATAACTTGTGAAAGTACTGTAGTTGCCCATTCCAAAGCGTTGATCTCTATGGAGAAGAATGGGCAAGAAACTCCATGGACAAGATAACGTCACGCGCAGCTGCATTTTTTTTTCAACGAGTGACGGTACACGTAACTTTAATGGTCTATAATCTATATCTTTGTCTTTTTGAATAGTTTGCAAGACAGACTCAATAGAATGTAATTACTTTGACCCTGAAAACTATCCTATTGAATACACGTGTACAGGGTAGAAGATAAAGCAATTAATACGTAGACAAGTGTACTAATGTCGTACATTATGTCGTACATAACATTAATCCTTACTTCCTTACTAATATTATAAAAGCGAAAGTGAGTTTTTTGTTTGTTAAGACTTCACGCTTTAATGGCTAAACCGATTTTGATGAATTTTGGTACAGAGATAGTTGGGAACCAGGAGACGGACATAGGTTAATTGTACGGGCAAAGAATATCACACAGAGAAATGTATTTTTTTTAATAACGTTGCCTCACACTAGGAATTTCTCCTGTGTCGTGGGTGCGTTTACAAACATTTAAACTCACATACACAAACAGCCAGACTCGAAACAACTATCTGCAGGTCATACAAATATTTGTTCGAATCCGCGACACGCAGCGTAGCAGTCAATTGCTCAGCCACTGCGCCAACCGTGCCGTCAAATGTGCCAGTTGAAAGTCCGCAGCGATTCCAAGTGGTCATCACCGCTCCATCATCTATACTAATATTATAAAGTTGAAGAGTTTGTTTGTTTGTTTGAACGCGCTAATCTCAGGGACTGCTGGTTGGAATTGGAAAATTCTTTTAGTGTTGGATAGTCCATTTCTTGAGGAAGGCTAGGCTATCACGCTACGACCAACAGGTGCTGAGCTGCGTGAGTGAAACCGCGTGGAACAGCTAGTGTTGAATAAAGCTGAGTACTTAAAATTAGATGAGTTTAAAACTACTCATCGAGTATGATAACAAAGAAAAAACTTTTTAATTTAGAATAATAAGCTATGTTAAAGATACAGACATAAGAACCCTGAGCCTAATTTAAAAACCGGCCAAGAGCGTGTCGGGCCACGCTCAGTGTAGGGTTCCGTAGTTTCCCGTCCGTCACAATAAGTGTTCCCAGTTATGAGGCCAACCGAACAATTCGGTAATACCCGATCCAATGTAATAAGTACCTACAGCGCCATCTCTCGAGGAATTGGGTTACTAATTAATACAAGACGTGCAATTTTCAATAATTCTTTTTTTGTTTGAAAAAAGATACGTTCAGGATAATAAAATATGTAAACAAAGTTACAAAAAAAGCTTGCATATACGATTATACTACAAACTTAGTCCAGAAATTATTTTGTACAACTTTTTGTCTTTTTTGTACAAAAACTGTTGTGTCAATCAAGTTCAAAATGATTTTCATAGAAAGTCCCTATAAAGTTCTACTTTTCAGATTTTTTTCATATTTTTTAGACTTATGGTTCAAAAGTTAGAGGGGGGGGGACACATTGTTTTTTACTTTTGGAGCGATTATTTCCGAAATTATTGACATTATCAAAAAATGATCTTAGTAAACCCCTATTCATTTTTAAATACCTTTCCAACAATATATAATCACACGTTAGGGTTATAATTTAAAAAAAAATCACTTCCCACTTTACATATAGGGTGGCTACCCTAATAAAACATTTTTTTCAAATTGTTGTATTAGCACTTTGTCGGCGTGATTGATATACATATTGGTACCAAATTTCAGCTTTCTAGCGCTAACGGTCACGGAGATTAAGCGAGGACGGACGGACAGACAGACATGGCGAAACTATAAGGGTTCCTAGTTGACTACGGAACCCTAAAAAACAAATTGTTCCCCACTATTCCCTCATTCCTCCGTATTATCTTTACTATAAAACTTACAGTGAAAGAAAACATGTTTTTTTTGTAGTAAAATATCAGTGCGTAGATTTTTACCTCAGTATTTCAGCCAAAAACCAGTGTCGCCCCACTCTCAAACTAGTCGCTCATTGAAAAGTCATTCTTTAAATTCAGTTTGAAGTGACACTCAAGCTGTGAGAGGGTCTGCCACTTGCATTCTTTAGTCTCTGGTCTCTGCCCTTTTCTTTTGTTATCTGTGATAGGGTTACTATCTCCGCGTTTTGGCCCCCCGTTTGGATGCTATTCAGCCTTGTTATTTAATTTTGTCGTGTGTAGAGTTTTTTTTAGAATGTTCACTGAATTCCAAATAAGAACTCTTTTTGCAACAAAAATAACCGACTTACCTAAACGTCAAAATTTTTCTTTTTATTTTAGTCGTTTTAATTAGGGATTGATAAATTCTTTCTTTCTGAAGAATTCGTTTAAAAAGGACCGTAAAGTATTATGTCTTGACTTTTTTTTGCCTTTTGTCAGGATATTTTAAATTTCGAAATGGTAACCCTGTTTTATCGATCGTTCGTCATCGTGGCAGCCACTGCTGTATAGAGGTGGTTATGGGGCGGCGAGGGGCGTCCCGCGTCTGCCCTTATTCGCACCGATGTCATTATGATTTTTATTAAATCACCCTACCTTTTTGATTGAACTTTAAAGATTTTAATCGTAAGATATGCTCTAACATCTATGGTTACGTGTAAAAAGTGTTTACGCCTCGGTTTCAGTCATTCAGATGACTGAATGAGCGACAAACAATTTCACAACAAAACTTCTCCAAAAAAACACACAGACCAAAAACCTGATTAATTTCTAATCAACAGTAAAATATAACAGTAAAATTTTCATTGCTTTCAAATCTACTTGAGTTATTGAGTTGGTAAATTAGCGACGTCACAAGTTACTTACTATTACCATACAAAATCTATGGTAGAATAACGTTTTGACAGTTTATAGACATTATACCAATAATTGATTGGTGGCGTGAAATACCCTATCTATTCTATTCAACCATCACTATTTAGTTGAACAACGAATCCAGCAATTTCAATCCTACGCTTTTCATTCATCCATGAGAGAGTAATCTTCCAGAATTCGAAATATCTACCGGAATGCATAACTTTTTAATATTAAATTTGTAACCGCCTTTGTAAACTCGAATTTGGATACGGAAATTCTTTGTTTTTTCTTACTGTTCGAACATCGGTTGGTAATGTGGCTTAAACTCTATGTAAAGGTATGTATAGCTAAAGAATAAATGAACTAATGACTGAACTGCGGAAATAACAAATGCCATTCGTCTATTAAACTCTAGTTTTTGCTTATACTCTTGTTCTCGTTTTTCTCCATCGTTCTCACATGTACCTATGTATAATCTCAACATAATGATGTATCCATGATTTTGTAAAAGTATGATTTAAAAGAGTGTCCATGGAGTTTCTTGCCCATTCTTCTCCATAGAGATCTACGCTTTTGAATAGGCAACTACCTACAGTACTTTCAAAAGTTATTATGTAATGTGACTAAGACTGTAGCAGCATCTTTTTTGTTTTCATGACATTCGAAATTGCCTTTTTTTTTTTTTTTTTTTTTTTTTTTTCCGGGTGGGAAATCATCCAATGACTTCCCCCGCTCTGGGTGGAGCGGGGGGGCATGTCAGACTTGTACTGACTAAAACCCACCCATGTTTCTTCTATTGCCCTTTACGTTCCGAGGCCGCGGTATCTCTTTCGAACAACCCGCAACCCCGGCAGGCGGAGGCTCTGGCAAGCCCCTCTGCTTTGCTGACACTCTTTGAGGCGCGCGTGAAACACGAACGCGCCGTCGACACGGCCTGTCGTCAATCGACGGACGGACGGTGAACTACCCATTGCTCACCGCCCACAGGCCCGCATCTACGGTGGCCGGAAGTCGTCTCGCGGCGCCCGGCGCCATGGGCGTCTCCCGCGGCGGCTGGGTTGGGCAGATGTTCTCTCCCGCAAACGCCCGGCCACCTCCTTCGCTAGCATTACTGCTTCGCAGAAGGTGGTGATTCGAAATTGCCTGTAATGGTCTAATTGAAATAAATGATTTGAGTTTGAACCACGACTAAATGCGAGACAAGCCGCGAAAAAATCAAGAAACGCGCGCGAGTCGCTTGTTTTGCAAATCGCGCGCTTTTCTTTTGTTTTGACGCAAGTCGTAGGTATAACAAAAGATGGACTATTGAATAAATACTTATGTATGGACTGCAGCCAAGCAAATACCAAGGGAACGTTATATGGACTGTGTGAAAGATGATAAGGCAAGAAAGGATAGAAGAAGTAATAGAGAAGTATGGAAGCAGGAAACATGCTGCGCCGACCATAAATAATTTGGGGTCTGGTTAAGGGCAGAAGAATGATGAATAATAAATGAGACTGCTGATGATAAGAGTTATGAGTCGAGCTACACGATAACTGACAAATGCTTGTAATGACTTTACAGGTCCACTCAATCAGTGTGGTGCTTTCTTAAAAAGACCATTTCAGACACTAATCTGCATAGTTCTCATGTAAGTTGACCAAGATTTTTGTCTGGAGAAAAGAGACTATGACCTCTGATTTCGTTTCGGTTGTTTCGTCTCAGACTATTCGGGTACGAAACACCGGCCTCATCTAGTTTTTTTTAAAAAGACTTGTAAGACTGTTTGTGAAAATCTACTTGCAAAGTAAACATCATTTATCATTTATTTAACGTTACTAATATATAATATTATAAAAGCGAAAGTGAGTTTGTTTGTTTATTACGTCTTCACGCCTAAATCGCTTAACCGATTTTGATGAATTTTGGTACAAAGATAGTTGGGAACCTTTATTTTTTTTTTAAAGAGAGTGAGATATGAGGCAGAATGAGGGAAGAAAAGGGAAAACTTAGCATTGCTATTACAATAAATAACGCGCAAGGGCAAAAACTACAGTTAGCAAGTACCTGTAAATGAGGAAAGGGTAACTGTGCTACCCCGAATTTAACGCGAGCGAAGCCGCGGGCAAAAGCTAGTCACTTATAATCCTAAAAATCAAAGCCATATACTGTCTGTCTGTACTTTTACGGTCAAATAAAACTTGCGTGTCATGTAATATATTAAATTAATTAGAAAGGCAGACAGTGCCCAAGGTCGACTTGCCACTAGGGTGTCATTCATGTTGGGCTGGGCTTCATGTTCCCAGCTGTTATTATCTAAGTTTATTATTCATAAACTTACATAATAATGTGTTTTACAAGGGTTTGGACATGGCCGGGGTTTCGGGTTGTTCGAAAGAGATACCGCGGCCCCGGACCATAAAGGGCAAAAGATGGAACATGGGTGGGTTTTAGTCAGTAAACGTCTGGTCCTCTTCCCCGATATTAGTTGATATCCTATACATTAATCCCATAAATTAGTTTTGCGGTTGTGTGTAAAGTACATGGCCAAATTCTGCCCTGATAATGTACAGTAATGATTAATATACGAAAACTTTAGCCATAACTTTAGTAATAAATAAAAAATTATCGCATTAATAACATTTCCCTTAAATAAGCGAGAGAAAATGCAAAAAAAAAAATATTTATTTATATATTTATTTCCAATTCCAATTTTTATAGTAATTGCTCCATCGTTTTATCGATGATTCTGCCAATGTCGAGGTTGAAGGAAACTAAGTGTATTTTCTAAGGTTGACCGGTTATACAGCCTTTAGTACGGTTAATTAAAACTGTATCTGTTTGAGTAACCTGTAAGGACCACACATTCTATTTGTTAGAATAAATTGTTAATAATCAGGCAACACAAATTAATCTTATTATGGGACTAACACAATAAACCAAGGTTAAGAATTGCTGTTACAGCTTAATGTTATTTAATAATATAAATTTTTTAAGTACTTTAATTAATGGGGAATGTATTTATTTATGTATTTTTATTATTTGTGTGGTTTTATATTCTGACATTGCATTTATTGACATTGACATTTCAGTCTTGGGCTGTGTGCGGCCGTGTCATTAAACATTTAATTTGAACGAGCGTTAAAAATATTGCAGTTAGTTTACGTCTACGAAACTCTGTTTTTTTTAATCATGTAACATTGACTGTGACCAATAGCTTATTTCGTTAAACCAATTTTAACTTAACATATATAGCGTGAACACATTTAAAATTTTAAGTTACCGACACTAATATGGCTACCGATTCCATTCATAAATAACGGACGTTTCTAAGTTTATCAATATTTTTGTAACTGTCATCGCGGAGTAAAAGCGCGGTAATTTTCGTATTAAATATTTATTTGTGGACAGAAAAATCAATTTAGAACGTGTTTCTGTATTTTAGGTTACCACCGTTGGCGATAAGCGACAAGCGACTATTTTTCCTTTCGCCCACTTTTATATTCTTTTCTTTAGCTATTATGTAACCCCTTACATTATTAAAACAGCGTTGAGTCTGATAAAATTCATAATGAGGGGGAGAGAATGTGACGATTACGTGTTCACAACGTTACATTAAGGGGGAGGGGACAGCTAAAAAAGTGGTCTAATAAACACAATGTGACAAAAGCCACGTTTTTGGATATGATATCATCAAATAAGGAGTGTCAGACTTGTTCTGACTAAAACGCATCCATGTTCCTTCTTCCGCCCTTTGTGTTCCGGGGCCACGGTATCCCTTTTAAAAAACCTGCAGTGGGCCCCTCTACTTTTCAGACATCTCTTTGAGGCATGCGTGGAACACATTCGCGCCGTCGACACGGTCTGTTGTCACTAGACGGACGGACGGTGAGCTACCCATTGCTCACCGTTCACAGACTTGCTTCTACGGTGACCGGGTCGTCACGTAAAATCAACCCGTGAGTCTGTCATTATTTAGCCTCGAGATCCTCGTTAGAAAACTTAATCTATAGGCATATGTTCGTTTCTAGAAGAAGCAAATAGTCGCTTTCTCGTTGAACTAGGACAGATGCCTATGATCGACCATTCAGAAGGGCGTATCAGTGTGCTTGTGTAACGCCCCGCTGCACGCTACAAGAAACGCTCGTTTGAATTTGCGGCCTTAGGTTATCAACCCGCCATTATGACGTCATCGCCCGCCATGATGTCATTTCTTACGTAACCTTTGGATTGCGCGCGCTTTTTTCTTTTTTTTTTGTTGGTTGTAAAGCAACTTTGTAAGATACTTATTATGCCTATGGCGTGACCATGAAATGTTTTTATTTTTGATTATAGGAAATAAATCTACTAATTATTGTTTTGTGGCTTATTACAAAAAATACTAGTACTTAGTAAATAAATCATGACTTTTGAACAAATTAATAATTTGAAGGTGAATTCAGAATTAGTACTTGAAAATACAAAATCATGTCTTAAAAATTGATTAAAGTATCAAATTAAATATTGTATATTAAAACCGTTACACTAGGGCAGCGGTTCTCAATCTTTTTTGGGGACGGCACCCTTTTGGAAAGCGAAATACTTGACGGAACCCTAACATAAAACAAGTTTTTAAAAGTGTATTCTTTAATTATAAGCATAATAAAAGTACAATGTAACAGTTACTTATTACTTTTTTACATAAGTACAATTATAAAAGATTATTTCAGGGCGATAGTTTGAGTCCACTTTAGCTCAGCTTAGCCTTGAATCCCCTAAGCACGTTCCTGCAGGATTCAGGTCTGGGCTATCGATTGAGGAGAGGTGGTCAGTTTATATCTCACCTCCTTTACATGGATGACCTAAAACTCTTTACCCCCAACGATTTGCAACGGATGGAGCTACTGAAGGTAGCTGAAACTTTTAGTGGGGCCATCCGGATGGAATTTGGTGCGGACAAATGTGCGGTTATGTATGTAAGGATGCAAGCGAGGAGAGATTGTGGGATCCCAGCTCTCTCGATTACATAAACTTTAGATCCCTATCAGCAACCGAAACCTACAAGTATTTGGGGATGTCGAAAGCGTTGGGCATCAATGTTGCTGACATAAAGCAATCGTTGAAGGAGTGCTTCTTTGGCCGCCTGAGAAAAGTATTTAATAGTCTTTTATCATGCGGAAACAAGGTACGCGCTTTCAACTTTGGATCATGCCAGTTTTAATGTACTCTTTCGGCATACTCAAGTGGACGTAAACGGTACTAGATGGCCTGGATAGGAAGGTCAGTAGTTCATCGGTTATGAGAATGTATATTCCGAATTGTGGTGGTAGAGGCTTTTTAAACGCAAAGACTCTCCACAAGCTCAGTCTCAGAGAACATTTCCCGACGTGGGGATGCAACGAGATGTGGTTGCGGTGGACAAAGGCCTCACTCCACTTTCCTTAAAGCTTTGCCACTCCTGGCTAAAGAGAACTGGCGCAAACCTGTAGTTATTGACACTAACGATCGCAGGGAGGTATGGCATAGTAAAGAGATTCACGGACGCTTTTTCTGGACCAATCAGCGTCCGTAATAAAAATCCGACAATAAAAATAATCGGGATTGTAGTGGTCGTGTTTTGATAAAATTAATAAAATATTTTTACAGCTTTTTCAAGAGCTTGTCTATGCAGGATACAATGGCTGGAATTACAATTAGGTGTTTAATTTTTTTTAGTCACACTAGTCTTACTGTACCTACCCGTCATCGCCTTGGTTCCATCTGTACAAATGTCAATGCAATCGATTTGTCTAAGATTAATTTCCTCAAAAAATGTTGAAAAATAAAATTTAAAACTTCCTCTCCGGTAGTGTTTGTGGATTCTTGCGGAACCCCTACAGAAGTATCGCGGAACCCTAGGGTTCCGCGGAACACACTTTGAGTATGGCTGCACTAGGGATTTATGCCGAGTGAAATTGAGAAGAGTTGTAAAAAAATTTTGGTTGTTGTTGGAAATCTTTGGGAAATGTCTCTGGATGTGTCAATTAAAAAAAAATGGTGGTTTGAATTTCGAATCTCCGAATATTATTATATTCTCTATTTTCAAAAGCTGTCGATTTCAAAACCGCAGTCTGTATATTTTCACTGCAGATATGGAAACAGTAGTAAATATGACTCCGAAATTTCCAGAATAATACCCAGCACAATAAAACTTCCATATTCGAATTAGTTCTTACTCCAATTTGTCATTTTAGCGTTTTTGGCAGAATGCCAGAGTGCTCTTTGCTTAAGTTAAGTATTTTCGTAGTATTCTCTTTGTGCCCTATGTGTTTCTGACAGTTTCCTGGCTCTGGGCCTGATATTGGATATTAAAACTTTTCTAAGAGCTTTCTGGAGTAGCTAATCAAGACAAATGAAGTACCAATCATAATACTTAACCCCGTTGCTGTATGTGATCTTCAAAGTCAAGCCGCGCTTGGTAGGCAAGGTCTGTGGATGGGTGACTACTAAATGAAACCCCGGTATTTCGGGATTGCGTAACTAATCGGATACTACCTATATATATTTACTTACGATTAATAGACCCCATTTAAAAATTGTCACACATTTCTTTAAAAATCACTGATAGTGAGAAAACCAACGTATTACGTTGTAACAGGCAACAATCATTTTTGTCAGATTGGGCTTACTGAAATTGAATTTCCCGGAATCGAGCGTTTTTTTCGTAAAAAAAAGTGCTACTCTTAATAGCCAACATCTTAACTTTATGTAAATACTAGCTTTTATCAGCGGGTTCGCTCGCTTTAAATTCGGTACAGTACTTGTTACCTGCAGTTTTTTCCCTTGCGCCTTATTGATTTGTAATTGCAACGCTAAGTTTTCTCTTTTCTTCCCTCGTTCTCCCTCATATCCCACTTCTTTTATTTTTAATTAGCTTTAAACGTCCGTCTCCTGATTCCCAACCATCTCTGTACCAAAATTCATCAAAATCGGTTTAGCCATTAAAGCGTGAAGCGTGAAAAGAAAACGCCAAAAGTGAGTCAGACTCGCGGACTAACGGTTCCATAGAAATCCACGTAAGCGAAGACACAGCCAAAGTGCTATTCAACAATCAACAACTTCGCATAAAATACCTTCTCTTCTATCAATTCACTGAAGTGAAGTATCAATTACTTAGCCACTTAGGCCATGAACAGGTGCCAAGTCTCATATTTCGTAGATTTTGCCAAATCATGCCTGAAGTCAAGCAACCGGTGGCGGTTCTTTCAACTTTGTTTTTTTTTAGAGTTGCCCCACACTAGGAATATCTCCTGTATCGTGGGTGCGTTTACAAACATTGAAACTCACATACACAAACAGCCAGACCTGGAACAACTATCTATAGGCCATACAAACATCTGTTCAGTGCGGGGATCGAAACCGCGACACGCAGCGCAGGAGTCGATCGCACAGCCTCTGCGACAACCCTGCGTCTGCGTTATCACTTTAATCGTTTAGTATGTTATGCAACTGGCAGGTGACCTGGTCTACCTTACCTTCGTATCGTTTAACCTTTTAAACGACGGAGCATAAACACACGGGCGTGCCTTTCACGTCGAGATTTTTTTTTTACCATTTATTTAAGCTTCCGTACCACAAAAAGAAAGGTAGGAAAGAAAAAAAAAACCCTTTTTTTTTTCGGGTGGGAAGTCTTCCAATGATTTCCCCCGCTCTGGGCGGAGTGGGGGGGCATGTCAGACTTGTACTGACTAAAACCCACCCATGTTCCTTCTATTGCCCTTTACGTTCCGAGGCCGCGGTATCTCTTTCGAA
Organism: Ochropleura leucogaster; assembly: GCA_958449745.1. NCBI lineage: Eukaryota > Metazoa > Arthropoda > Insecta > Lepidoptera > Noctuidae > Ochropleura > Ochropleura leucogaster. Next base: position 9,856,013 of record OY288226.1, read on the forward strand.
CAACCCGCAACCCCGGCAGGCGGAGGCTCTGGCAAGCCCCTCTGCTTTGCTGACTCTCTTTGAGGCGCGCGTGAAACACGAACACGCCGAGGTGGAACCCTTAAAGGGTCACTTTGTTGTTTGTCTGTCTGTCTTTCTGTCTGTCAAGACTCGTTTATCTAGGGAACGCGTTAAGGTATCGAGTTGTTTAAACCATATCACCACTATCTGTCTGTCAAAAACCTTTATCTCAAGAACGTGTGGAGGTATCGAGTTGAAATTAAAACTTTTTACTCAAATCTGTGGTCCCTTGGAGCTGTGAAAAAATCAACTCTCTAAGTCTACGCAGTCAAAATATATGGCTGTTTATGTCGCTAGTTTATATGGAAACCTCTGTGCGCGTGCTCGACTCAGACTTGGCCGGATTTTGTTCTCTTTTTAATTCAAAATCAAAAGTCATTTATTCAAATTAGGCTGATAATCAGCACTTTTTGAACGTCAGATTACACGAGACAGTCCCACAAAAACGCCCTGCCCTTCGCCACTTCCTAGTGTTTTAGCTGGGAAGAAGTGGCGGAACAAACTCCCCAGCAACACATCTGTCTGTCAGGTTAGAAGAACCAGATTTTATACAATTCCGTTTATCACAAGAAATTATAAAAAAAATAAAAATAAGAAATTATTCATTCATTGTCACTTGTCAGCTAGCAAACACCCATTAAATATAAAAATAAAAAAATTACCCAAGTCTAAAATTCATGTAAACTTTCTTTTTAAGGTGATTAATTTTTACCTAATTTAATTTATAAGTATTTATGTTAATAGGTATTTAGTCAAATCAAATCAAATCATTTATTTATTTGCAACGAATGTGGGTTACATTAAAATACAGATGGAGAAATAGGAGTGAGCCATGCACATTCTGCCTGAAAATAGGCATACAAATATTTTAAATTATAGATATATATATTAAAAATTTACAAATTTTGTGTTTTTTTTTTGTTGTCACCAAGGTGAATGCTGCGTATTCCTGTACCAGGCATACATATAGCACTTTTGTATTAGGTATTGCATAGTTCTTTGTAAATAAATAAATATAATTTTAAAAACACTTTTTCTTTCTTTAAGAAAAAAAACCCGAAAACAATTTCACCTTAACCTGTAAATTACATCATCGAAACCGCAATACAAAGAAATACAAAAAAAAACATGTTTAATAAACTGGGTTAAAGGCGTGCATTCAATTAACCAGAGCAAGGATAAAGAAATTAGCGGTTACAAATAATTTCTGCTAAACATCTCATAGTTGCTGTAAATAAGATTATGCAGGGATTGCTGAAGTCATTTACATGGGTGATATCATGTTTATGGCCTATAATAAGTGTTAAAGAGTGAGTAATTTGTGTGTATGAGCTATTTTTAATATTCTTACTAATCTATACTATAATATATAATAATATGTAATATATATAATATCTATACTAATATTATAAAGCTGAAGAGTTTGTTTGTTTGTTTGAACGCGCTAATCTCAGGGACTACTGGTTGGAATTGGAAAATTCTTTTAGTGTTGGATAGTACATTTCTTGAGGAAGGCTATAGGCTATATAACATCACGCTACGACCAACAGGTGCTGGGCAGCGCGGGTGAAACCGTGGGGAACAGCTAGTATTAAGTATAAAAGCGAAAGTGAGTTTGTTTGTTACGGCTACACCGATTTTGATGAATTTCGGTACAGAGATAGTTCGGACCCTGGTGACGGACATAGGCTAAAAAAAAGAGAGGGGGAAAGAGGGACGTAAAGGAGAGAGAAAGATATTTTTATTTTCGATTATCACGCTAGTTAGCCCAAAGATAACTATGCCACGCAGACGAACTCGCGGGCGGAAGCTAGTAATATAGTAGTTTGAAGGTCAAAAGGGACGTTTCCTCACACCTGATGCAGGAACCCATTGTGACGTTCGCCCGGAGGACATGAAGGAGCACACTGTGGCGGTCTGCCCAGTGTCCTCTTAGAGGCGATCGGCGGCGGCGATCTCTCGCCTTCGGCCCTGGTTCACTCCATGGTGCGGAGCGAAAGAAAATGGTAAACTTAATTTTGCGAAGCAGTTACTAGCGAAGGAAGTGGCCGAGCGTTTGAGGGAGAGAACTTCACCCAACACTCAACCAATCCAGCCACCACGAGATGACAGCAAGGCAGAGGGGGCCACCGTCTGCCGGGTTTGCGGGTTGTTCGAAAGAGATACCGCGGTCCTTGAACATAAAGGGCAAATGAAGGAACATGGGTGGGTTTTAGTCAGTAAAAGACAGACACTCTGCTCCACCAAGAGTGGGGGAAGTTATTTGATGATTTACCATCAACTTGGCAACTATCTGCAGATCAAACAAATATTTATTCCGTTCGGGAATCGAACCCGCGTCACGCAGCGCAGCAGTCGATAGCTCAGCTACTGCGTCAACCGTGCCGTCCAAAAACCGTTTGAATATCATATTTTCATAACCATACTGAAATCTTATTAAAAAACAAACTAAACTGAAAACATTTCAGGCCGTCTGTTCATGAAAGCGAGTCAGCTATGAAGAATGAGGACATTCACACACGATATTATGTTTTACTATCGCAAGCTATTCTAATCTTTGTATAGAGGATGATAATGACTAAATTGGCGTGCGAAATTGAAACTTATGTAATTTATCGTGGGAACTTTAAAGGCGCATTCAGATTTACACATGGATAATCCTACTTAATATTCTAAATGCGAATGTTTGTGAGGATGGATGTTTGTTACTCTTTCACGTTAAAACGGCTGAACGGATCTTGATGAAATTTGTCACAGAGGTAGATTATAGTCTGAAATAACACATAGGATATTTTTTTTTTCCATATCACGCCTTCGACGCGGTCAAAACCGCGGGCGGCAGCTAGTCTAATTATTTTGATGAAACTGCAATAAGTATGGTCCATTTTGAGAAAAACCGGCCAAGTGCGAGCCGGAATTGCGGTCCGAGAGTTCCGTACAATCTTGTGACATAGCCTATATCTATTTTATAGACATTTACCTGTAATAGTAAATATACGTAAGAGTAGACGTGTTTATTCGCATTTTGTTAGCGTTTTACAAAATGTTCAGCCAGCCAAGTTACCTATGCAAATCCGATTAGGCTAGTTATCAAAGACAAAAATAATTAGACCAAAAATTACAAAGATATAGCTCATTAAATGTACGTGTGATGTCACTTGAAGCGAAAAAATGCTGCATTTCTGGTTCAATTTACTAATAAAAAAATACGTGTCCCTTATTTTTGAATAAACTAAAAGACGAACTAATTAGAATGTTATATACTTTGACCCTGGAAACTACCCTAATATATCATTAGTAGAACAGGCGACAAAATGCTGCACCTCTTACAACTTAAATAAAGTAAGATAGATAGATAGATAGAATATTCTTTATTATGTACACCATACAAGTTACAAGAATAACAACAGACAAACTTATAAATAAGGTGACACAATGGGCGGTCTTAGCGCTAAAAGCGATCTTTTCAAGACAACCTTTGGATGGACTTAAGAAGAGGAGAAACAGTACTGTAGGTAGTCTGTGGCGTAACATTTTCAAAATTAATTTTCAAACAAGATCAAATACTTATATATAAATAAGGTTAGGTAATAAGTAAGGTTAGGTAAGTTACAATCAAGTAAAGTATGATACAAATGAGTCAGTCTCCCCGCGCGATTGACGGCGTTCGGTCATGTGTTGCACGATTCCGTGTTTGTTTACATAATACGAGTAACAACTAAATTCGTTGATGACTGTATCGAGGTGAGATTTGCTTGTCTTTTTGTTGTGCATTTGATTACGCATTCTTGTTTGTTAAGGTTGCTTGCTTAGGTTGATCTGTGGATGGGTGACCACACAAAATATACCGAGTACGTTAAGCCCTGGTTTCCCCACCCGTCCCTTGCAAGAGCCAGCCCGCGCTGCTGAGCCAGTAAGTTAAAGTAGTCCATAAATAATATCACTCAGATCCAGCTTGTCCCTTGCTGTCCCACAGCGTCGCCCTAAGCCGAGACTCGTACCCCACAGGGGGTGCCCTTAGCGTGTAGTCGCTTAGTTTGTAAGTTTTTACCCTGGCTGGAGGTCTTAATTTCTTAAGGCACCCACAGGATTCGCCCGGTTAAGCAGACGACAACCTCCTTGGTTGAACTGCGAGATGCCATTCATAAAAAAAGCCCTGATTTGTGGCTGTAATTTGTAGATTTTTAGTGTCAGACTTGCACTGACCCACCCACCCATTTTCCTTCTATTGCCCTTTATGTTCCGGGCCGCGGTATTCGAACAACTCGCAACCCCGGCAGATGACATAATGATTTCGGATGTGTTTTGACATGAGTCTCGTATAGTAATTTTTTTTTTGCAATATTAGTTTTCATTCTTGTATAGATTCTTTTTTAACAATTCGTTGTGAATGAGTAAACATTGTTGGCCTTGTAGATTCTTTTTAGACGCTTGTTAACTTATTATTTTATTTTACGTTTTGTAAAATCAGCAATGACTTATTGTCGGGCCTACGCTGTCCGCTCATACTTAGTGCTAACGCTGTAACAACAACATTGTAAAACCAAATGATTTACAAGAGTAAAGAGCGCGAGGGGTGTGTGTCAATATCAAATCGATCATCGCAAAATCAATAACATACTTACCCCCGAATACTGAAACGTCACTCAAAATTTAAGTCCCACTTAAGTTTAACAGAGACTCAGAAGTGACGTTTGACCATACAAAATCTAAAGTTTAAGAGCTGCTCAAATGTTAAGCAGCCCTCACATTTTGAGTGACGTTTCAGTATTCGGAGGTTAGTCGACAACAAATGTTGTCTCGGTTGATGAATCAGGATTATATTCAATGAAGGTTCTTCAAAATTATCAGCTATTATCGTCCCTTGTAAGTTTTATGTCAACAAAGGTATAATGCGTTCCTAAGTGCATAGATAACGGCTTACTATTTATTGCACAGATAAACCAATCCTAATCTAATCCGATGTCTAGCCTTGATTTCAGTCAATGAACAAATATGTACTTAGTACCTAATACTTCCATGCAAAAATGTAAACATTGAACTGTCAATGTCAAAGTGACATTTTGTAAGTAGGCAGATTTGTATTGCTTCGCCATTAAATAAAAAAGTGAAGTGAAGTGTATTGCCTCTTTTGTTGGTGTAATGCACTTACTTATATCTTTACGGGCCTGTTGGTCTAGTGGTTGGTAGCCCTGACTGCTGAGCCGGAGGTCGTGGGTTCGATTCCCACCCAGGACAAACTAAGTGTGATGAGCATGATTATTTGTTCTGTGTCTGGGTGTGATTTATCTATAATATGTATGTATTTATAAATTATATAAGTTGTCTGGTTACCATAACACAAGCTCTGCTTAGCTTGGGATCAGATAGCCGTGTGTGAGTTGTCCCAAGATATTTATTTAGATATTTAATTAACTGGGCATATTTAGAGTATTAATGTGAAAACCTACAAAAATCTGGCGCATAAAATGGCCGCCATTTTCATTCATCAATTTTCAAGAATGTTTCATCGTAAATGTACCACAAAACGGTGGCATGGTTACGCAAGGATGAGCTTATGACGTCACACGATAGTGTTGCCAAAATAAGTAGCTGACAATCTGTAGTTCTCTTTCTTTTCTTATACGGCTACTGGTTTATTAAAAAGAAACAAAACTGTTTTTCACATGAGTGTGTCGATACCATAGATATTTGCGTATCTATTGTGAATATAGTAGAATATACCGTCACAATAGGTAATTTCTCAATAGTGTAATGCTACTGTTATAATAATTCTACTCTATGGTCTAAGGTCGCAAGCTATTATTTTAATTACTTCAGTAACAGCCTAGCCTAGATTTAGTTTTCTAGTAGTTTGGAAGCAAATGGCTTGTTTTTTTAATATAACTAAGGAAATGTGGGTTTATCTGCTAACAATAAATTTCTACCAACATCTACGCACATGACAGTTACAGAGGTGGCAATGTTGTAGGCCGTTCGTAAGCAGAGCCACAGAGTAAATAATAGTGCAGAGGTGGGCTCGTTGTTATCATGCTCATTAATTTTTATCAGGAAATTATACTTCGTTCAGCTAGTTATTGCTTTTTTCCAATGGTGATAAAACTCAAGTATTGCTATGCAAAACAACCGTACAAAGCGGTTTATTCCCATCAGTCGATACTTAATAATGTGAAAGAAGCGTGTATTTGAACGTTCTGTGGATGGGTGACCGCCCTTTACAAACCGAGTTTCCTCCGTGCGTTAGAAAGCACGTTGACTCTTTGGTCCTAGCTTTCATTTATCGATCTTTGACAGTCATTACAGTCATGAGCCCCAAAAGTCTGACAAGCAGTCTTACCAAGGGGTATTATATTACTCAGTAAGAACTGGGTTGTGGAGTTTAGATAGGCAGTCGCTCCATGTAAAATACTGGTATTCAAGTGCATATGGTTAGACTGGAAGCCAAACAAAACACAACATAAACACTTATGATCTTATTATTTCCAACTATGTTGGAAATAATAAGATCATAAGTGTGGGAGTCTTCATTATCTGCCCAGCTTTTTCACAACACCAGGGGGTCGGCTTGTTGATGGCAAGAACCTTAAAGCAACCCAGCCGCCTCGGGAGACGCCCGGGCCTCGGGCGCCGCGAGACGACGCCCGGTGAGCAATGGGTAGCTTACCGCCCGTCCGTCTATTGACGACAGGCCGTATCGACGGCGCGTTAGTGTTCGACGGGCGCTTCAAAGAGATATCAGCAAAGCAGGGGCTTGAGAGGGCCATGGCCTGCCGGGGTTGCGGGTTGTTCGAAAAAGGTACCGCGGCCCAGGAACGTAAACGGAAATAGTAGGAACATGGGTGGGTTTTAGTCAGTACAAGTCTGACACTTCGACGGGCCTGTTGGTCTAGTGGTTAGTGGCCCTGACTGCTGAGCCGGAGGTCGTGGGTTCGATTCCCACCCAGGACAAACTTTGTGTGATGAGCATGATTGTTTGTTCTGTGTCTGGGTGTGATTTATCTATAATATGTGTGTATTTATAAGTAATATAAGTATGTATATCAGTTGTCTGGTTACCATAACACAAGCTCTGCTTAGCTTGGGATCAGATAGCCGTGTGTGAGTTGTCCCAAGATATTTATTTTATTTACTCCGCCCAGAGCGGGGGAGGTATTTGATAATTTCCCATCCGCAAAAAAAGGGGTCGGCCAGTCAAACTGAATGCATTTAGATACCAGAATAAAATGCGACATTTCCTGATACGATACGTGTAGGTACTTTTTCAATACGCGCTATATACACTTGATAAGAACTACAAAACCGTATCAAAACAATACCATTGTTAGTACAAACTGAAATACTAGTTCATTAACAGGGCTTACGTATGCTGGCTGAAATTAACAACTTATAATACTTAGGTCGCGTTCACACCAAACGTACAATGCGTTTACAATCAGTAAGTCACCGAGCTCGCGCCATATTGAAAATGTATCTGTCAATTGTCACTTGAATGCTGGCAAATTTGTTATATATATTGGTGCGCAACGTTTTCTTACGTTTTGAGGCCAATCAAAATCCTTTTATGTATTAACTAGCTTTTGCCCGCGGCTTCGCTCGCGTTAAATTCGGTAGCACCTTATTGATTTGTTATAGCAACGCTAAGTTTTCCCGTTTCTTCCCTCTTTCTCCCTCATATCCCACTCTTTTTTTTAAAAAAAAAAGCCTATGTCCGTCTTCTGGTTCCCAACTATCTTTGTACCAAATTTCATCAAAATCGGTGTAGCCATTAAAGCGTGAAGAGGTAACAAACAAACAAACTCACTTTCGCTTTTAGAATATTAGTAAGGATTTTGGCAATAAAAATATAATCAAACAACCAAGTTCTTCGATTTAAAAGCTATGAAGACAAAATGGCGCGTGCTGAATAACTTTCTTATTTAGGCACTATATTATAGTCGGTGATAAAACAGTTATAAAAACAAATGACTGTCAGCTGAATCTCTGCTGAGATAAATATTACGATTTAAAAGAGTGTCCATGGAGTTACTTGACCCATTCTTCTCCATAGAGATCTACGCTTTGAAATGGGCAACTACAGTACTTCCACAAGTTATTATGTCTTGTGACTGGGACTGTAGCAGCATCTTTTTTGTTTTTATGTCTTAACCGTATAGTTCGGTACGGACCCCTTCGGGGGCTCGACATTCAAACCTCCGCTGGCTCGGTACTGGCCCCGAAAGGGGTCGGACATTTAAGTCATATGACCTCCTCATTATTTTTGTAAATATTTTATTTTCTGGTTAATAAATAATATGGGTGTGCATTCATTAAGATAGTAGAATAAAAAACTCATATGTAAACGTCATTAGAAGTTCTTTAATTATTGAGGAAGTTTCTTAATTAAGTCTTATAAAATCCAAATGCGTAAATTACGATCATCGCCATTTTGATGGCAGTGTAGGTCGACGCTAAAAATCATAAAAAATAGGTTTTCGGACATTTAAACTCCACATTATTGGGCATGATTAACGTGTCCTTTTATTACGTGAACAAATCATTCGTAATTGAACTTATATTAGTAGTGGTAATGATACATTTTGAAATCTAAAGTCGAAGTTTCGCGCCAATCGTGCTTGTTTACATTTTAATTCCACATTATATCATATATTCACGAATAGATTCTATAACAACTGACACAAATATCATTTCAAATATTATAAATAACATGACAATGCCCAGATCTTATCGTAATTTGCAATAATAGCACCAATAACACGGAATATTCATAACCACTACTAAATTTACTTTTGAAATTGACGTCCATTTCTTTTTTTTTTAATTTTGTGATGTGTAAATACGATTATTTCAATCGATTATTTTCTTGTAAATCAATCAACTCGAATAATTAAATTAAGGAATATCAGAAATTGATAGATGAAAAGAAAAATTAATTTTGTAATACGTGTAAAATACTACAAATATTGATTATAATATTTTTTACGCCACTAAAACCGATTCAAAAACAAACAGTACAAACTGATCTATGGCTAAATTCGCGCCAATTTTATTTTCAGATAAAAATTCAAAAAAGGAATGCGCTCGCTGTTCAAATTTATATTAAAATGTTTATTTGCTATTTTATTAATAATTTGGTTTTATACCTACTATTTGAATGTGAATTGCAAATAGAAATAAATAAGGTTGAATATAGAACGCGCCAATTATGATCTTGGTAAGCACATTAAAAAAATCAGCTAAGATAAATTACATTTGTTCGACAAAATTGTTTGGTTGGATTGGTTATTTGAAAAGGGTATTCATTCTTTCCTAAAACATGGCTCGTAGGCCAAAGTGTTCTTGGAGTGCAAGCCTTGGGGTAAAAATGGCCTATAGAGGAAGAGCACAATTGAGATGGAAACACGACACCAAGAAAACTCCTGGTTCAAAATGAGTCCATTTTGAACCTGGATTTTTCTTGATGTCGTGTACCGGGGTTTTTTTTTGGGTGGGAAATCGTCAAATAACTTCCCCCGCTCTGGGCAGAACGGGGGGCAGTGTCAGACTAGTATTGACTAAAACCCACCCATGCTCCTTCTATTGCATAACCCTGACACTCCCCCCCCGCTTCGTCTAGAGCGGGGGAAGTGAGGCGCTCCTCAAACCAAGCCAGCCACCGCGGGAGACGCTACAGGCATCGGGCGTCGGGTGTCTATATCAATATTTTAGGGCCCCGATCTGTGCGGAGTCCCTGTCCGTCTAAAACAAGGCTCTACTGCGGAGGCATGGCTTTCTAGGTGCGGTACGGTATGGTTGTGCCAGCTGGGGTGCCTGACTAGTTACCTACAGAATTAGCATGACCTCCTACAAAAATGGCCGCCATTTTCATTCATCGTCATTCAAGAAAACAGCCAAAATCTTTTACCGCGAAACTGTACCTCAAATCTTGGCGCATAAGAAAATAATTATAGTATAACAAAAAAGCACGTGACAAAATGTTGTTGTCTTTCTTTTCTTATCGATATCATAGATATTTGAACAACTTTAATATCAATAGTAGAATAATATGCAATCTCCATAGGTAAATTCCTCAATGGTCCCAAAACTTTTTTTTAAAGTTTACTCCATTTCGATTATCGATTAGGTTGAATGCAACTTTTTAATCGTAATTATGAAACTTAGATTTACGGTCAGCACTAAGAAATGTCATGTTGCAACACAGTTTTTAGTATTTTTTGTCGAGATTTGTATCGTGTTTTATTTTGAACATTATATGTATAATGGCAAAAATAAGAATGCAGATGGAATGTCACTGTTTTTATTTTGGATTTCCGATTTTATTATCAAAGGGTTGTCTTGTGTATGTGCATTATTTCTAGCGTTTTTAAAGTACCTAATTTTTGGAAGGGTGTAATAATATGTATTTTACACACATTTTACAATAGATTGACGCCGTTTTATTGACCTTATGAGGTTTTTGGAAATATAAACCTCAAACTTATCATATGATACAGCCCCGGTGACTTATTTTAAATAACAAAATTGAATGCTGTAAATTGATGAAAATTCTTGAATTTCATGACAATTCGCGTCACCCCACCGATTCAGCTGATGTGTCATGTGTCAAAATCCTGTCGTGCAGAGTGGTTAAAGAAGTGCCTGTTATGGTATAATTGAAATAAATGCTTTGAACTTGACTTTGATTGGAGTGGAAAAGGGCGACTGTGCATTACACGTCGGGATAGTCCTATCTATTATTAGTCCATCTTTGACAGTTGTCGCTATGGGTACGCAGAAACCCGAAAGACTGACAAACAGACGCACCAAGAAATATCATGTTTAACAATTAATGATAAAATGATAAATGATGTTTATTTTGCAAGTAGGTTTTCACAAACACTTTTACACGTCTTTTTTTTAAAACTAGATGAGGCTGGTGTTTCGTACCCGACTACTCTGAGAAGAAACAGCCAAAACAAACTCAGAGGTCACAGTCTCTTTTAAAGTCCAGACAAAAAAATCTTGGTCAACTTACATGAGGACTATGCAGATTAGTGTCCGAAGTGGTCTTTTTAAGAAAGCACCACACAGATTGAGTGGACCTGTCCAGGCAGTGCTAGCATTTGTCAGTTATTGGGTTGTGGAGGTCAGATAAGCAGTCATTACATGTAAAATACTTATATTCAGGCAGTTAGACAGGAACCTGCTACCCTACCATTAACCACCGACTTATCCCGCTGAGGGAATGAGACAGAGCTGTACAGTGTCTAGCACCATCTCTTTCCCTCAGTGGAATAAGTTCTGCTTTAAGACGTCATGGTAGGCCTACAGCTACCCTACTATGACCTCTTATAGCATTTCTTATTCCACTGAGGGAAAGAGACAGAGCTATACAGGGTGTCTAGCACCATCTCTTTCCCTCAGTGGAATAAGAATTGCTATAAGATGTCATAGTAGCCCTTCAGATCCCGACATACGAGACGGTTGGCGCAGTGGCTTAGCGATCGACTGCTGTGCTGAGAATTTGATCTCCGCACGCAGCAAATATTTGTATGACCATACAGGTAGCTGTTTCGGGTCTGGTTGTTTGTGTTTTTGTCTTTAAATGTTATAATTAATCCTTGAAACGGGATTTTTACCATGTTTGTTATTTGTTTGGAGTTTCCGATATTTCGGCGATGTTGCAAACGCCATGATCACGGATGAACATGGTAAAAATCCCGTTTCAAGTGTTAATTATAATGTTAGTAACCATGTCAGTTTAAATATTTGTAAATGCATCAACGATGCAGGAAAAATTCCTGAAAACGGTTCGCTAGATGATTTAGAACAACGCGAATATTATCATTGATCTTCATATTTTACAATGATTAATGCTGTCGGCTATTCAAAGTTAAGTTACGGCAAAATAAACACTTTTGTGGGAACACCGCCTTACTTCTTACCCAAACATCAAGGTTGAGTTAAACTGTTAATTACTATTCTCAAATTAACATCTATAAAACCTTCATCTGTGTAACCAAAACCTTAACAGACTCATATCTAATTGGTATTAACTAGTTTTTTTTTAAAAACTGTGCAAATTACCATTTACACATTACGGTTCATCACGCCTGTAATTACAAAAGGCTAGGTAGAGTTTTACCTATATTTTAATAATTTACGTTAAAGGCAAGCCTAATATTATAAAGGTGATAGTATGTACGCGTGTTTGTAAGTTTTTTAGTCCTAAACTCTCAAACGACTTAACGGATTTGATTATGTGTGTAAATAAATAGCTTTTACCCTGTATAAATAAATACGTCATAGGCAACTTTTTATCCCGGTTAACGCAGGTGACACCGTGAGCACAATAAGTATAAAATCATAATCATATCACATTAGTTAACGCGTTTATTTTTAATTAACATTTTAAATATCTCGCGGCTAAATAATAGCAGCCGCTCGGGTCGATCTTTAGGTTAAGCCGCGCTTGCCTAGGTTGGTCTGTGGATGGGTGAGCACCCGTTACATACCGAGTTTCCTCCGTGCCTCGGAAAGCACGTTAAGCCGTTGGTCCCGGCTGTCATTTGTAAATCTTTGACAGTCGTTACAGGTAGTCAGTATTCTGAAAGTCTGACAACCAGTCTTACCAAGGGGTATCGTATTACCCAGTATTAACTGGGTTGTGGAGGTCAGATAGGCAGTCGCTCCATGTGAAATACTGATCGCTCCATGTGAAATACTGATATTCAGCTGCATCCGGTTAGACTGGAAGCCGACCCCAACATAGTTGGGAAAAGGCTAGGCAGATGATGATTTAAATATTTGATTAAGTTGAATGCAACAACACTGCGAATTCACAGTGTTGTAACAAAGCATAATTATTTCAATATAAATTGTTTTATACTAGCTTGCGCCCGCGGCTTCTCTCGCCTCGTCACCGCTTCAGTGAAGAACATCATTACTCGTGGCATGATCTAAATATTTTTTCCTCATACTTTTCGTCACACAGGGTCCTTTAAAATTTTTGAACGCCATTGTCACATATATATGACAAGCAAAAGCGTGCCCTGGACGCGAACGACACAAATATGTGACAAAAATTGAGGTAAAATAATTGACTTCGCGTGGACGGCACGCTCTTGCGTTCATGCTCATTTAAAAGGTTAAATATTTGTTATCATACTTACTTTATTATGTAATCCCAAACAAATTGAGATCAAAGTTCACAAACAGTACACCAAAGAACAACATTTAAATATTCCACAGACGAAATATAATTAAAATTCAATGCGCATAGATTAAAAATTCAGCTGTTTATCTATGACCTCGTGGTGATGTCATTCAAGGTCGAGTCGACCGATACAGTGGTATTACGTATTTGGTTAGGAATAGCAAGTGACGTGAGGAATTGCTATGGTTTTGAAGTTGGAATTGCACGTTTTTAGTCTAAAACGAGGGGTTTTAGGGGACAAAAAAATTAACTTCTTTGTTCTCGGTTGGCATTTGTAGATTATTGACAATCGTTACAGATAACCAGTGGAAAGTCGGACAACCAGTCTTACCAAGGGGTATAGATAGTATTACGTAGCCAACTCTATGTAAGATACTGGTATTCAGATGCACCCGGTACGATTGGAAGCCGAATGATGATGAAAAATTCGACTTCTTTAGCTTAGGTGGTCTTAGGTTCTATTCCCAAGTCGGACAAGTTTTTAATGAATTTTCTACCATAGATTTTCTCAGTACCTAGCAGTCTGAAGCTGAACAGTTCGGTTGATGGCTGGTTCTGGTCCCTAATTCGTGAGACTAAAACATATCTGGCAAATGTGGCTTTTAGGTAACTCTACACTTCAGCAAGCGTGATGTTTAAATTAACACGTTATATATTTTTTTGTATCTTTTCGTCATTATATGAATACTTTAACAATGACTTTTTATAATTAGGTAGATAATTGAGCCTACCTTGACTTCAAAATTTAAAAACTTGTTTTTTTTTCCCTGAAAACCTTATTGATAAAGCAAACGAGTTTTTTTTAAGTTTTGAATATAATTAATATAATGAATTTAGTGCTAATTGTTCTTATCGTCTTTGTCATAATTAGGATGTGCCATTGTTTTAAGAAACAGGTCATCACCGTGACTTATGACATAGTAATGATTGAGCAAGTAATTACTTTGAAAAAAAAAATTGTAAAAAAAATACTCCTTTCCTATAGAGGCTGAAGAGCTTTTCACACTGTCCATCATTCCTTTAAACATCTATCAACAATTTAAAAGCTAACTGTTTTAATTCCAATAAAATATAATTCATCATACCTACACTTAATAAGTACTTGTCTGACGGGCATAGATATCGTTTGTGACTCGACTGACTCACTGTCTGACTTAAACGTGGCTTATTAAATATACAGTATGACCTAAGTGTTATTTAGTAAGTCTATAATGAAGTCATAATTATGGAGTTTAATCCATTTTAACCGACCTAAAAAAAACGAGGGTTGCTTCTATTACTTAAAGACGCCTGAACCGATTAGAATTTTTTTTTTGGTTAACTTTTCAGGAGCGACTGCCTATTTGACCTCCACAACCCAGTCAGTACTGGGTAATACGATACCCCTTGGTAAGGCTGGTTGTCAAACTTTTAGATCACTGACTATCAGCAACGATTGTCAAAGTTCTAGAAATGACAGCCGGGACCAACAACAAAAACTCAAGCATTTATTTTAATTATAGAACATTTTTTTTTTTCGGGTGGGAAATCATCCAATGACTTCCCCCGCTCTGGGCGGGGCGGGGGAAGTCATTGGATGATTTCCCACCCGAAAGAAAAAAATGGCATGGCAAAAAAAGGGGCATGTCAGAATTGTACTGACTAAAACCCACCCATGTTCCTTCTATTGCCCTTTACGTTCCGAGGCCACGGTATCTCTTTCGAACAACCCGCAACCCCGGTAGGCGGAGGCTCTGGCAAGCCCCTCTGCTTTGCTGACTCTCTTTGAGGCGCGCGTGAAACACGAACGCACCGTCGACACGGCCTGTCGTCAATCGACGGACGGATGGTGAACTACCCATTGCTTACCGCCCACAGGCCCGCATCTACGGTGGCCGGGAGTCGTCTCGCGGCGCCCGGCGCCATGGGCGTCTCCCGCGGCGGCTGGGTTGGGCAGATGTTCTCTCCCTCAAACGCCCGGCCACTTCCTTTGCTAGCATTATTGCTTCGCAGAAGGTGGTGACCGCTTCCCATTCCCTCTCGCTCCGGACCATGGCCTGAACCAGGGCCGGACGCGAGAGATCGCCGCCGCCGATCGCCTCTACGAGGGTACGGCGGTGCTCCGCCCAAGCTGGGCAGATCGCCACTGTGTGCTCCACCGTGTCCTCCGGGCGATCTTCACAATGGTGACACCCGGGCGCTTCCTCCCGCCCGATGATGTGCAGGAACCTTCCGATACTTCCGTGTCCGGTGAGGACCTGCGTCAGGCGGTAGGTGAGGACGCCATGACGCCTCTCCAGCCACTCCTCAAAGAGGGGACTTACCGCCACTATTGTGGCGTGCCCTAATTATAGACCATTACGGGCACTTTTGAATGTCAAGAAACAAAATGAATCTGCAGTCCCGGTCACAAGACATAGTAACTCGTGAAAGTAGGTACTGTAGTTGCTCATTCCAAAGCGTTGATCTCTATGGAGAAGAATGGGCAAGAAACTCCATGAATATTCTTTTAAATTAGAATATTATTACAAAATCGTAAATTTACATCATTCGTGTTGAGATTACACAAAATGTGAGAACGATGTAGAAAGACGTGCACAGTAAAAGAAGCGTCCAGAGTAAGGGGCAAAATTCAATTTAAAATTTTTAATAAATTAATAATGAACCGTGGCAGCTAAAAGACAGCTTACCGTGCTTTCCGAGGCACGGAGGAACCCGTTGAACACCGAGTTTCAACGGGTCACCCATCCACAGACCAACCTAAGCAAGCGCAGCTTAATCTAAAGACCGAGCGGATAATTCAGGCACGAGTTCCTTGCTATCATTGCTAGTCTCATAAATTGAACATTCATCGGGTAATCCTTACTGATATTATAAAAGCAGAAGTGAGTTCGTTTGTTACGTCTTCACGCCTAAATGGCCAAACCGATGGAACCGATGGATCCCTGGAACGTAAAGGGCAATAGAAGGAACATGGGTGGGTTTAAGTCAGTAAAAGTCTAACACGCCCCCTCGCTCCGCCCGGGTGGGGAAGTTATTTGATGATTACCCGCCCAAAAAAAAGTGCTACTACAGGTAGCAGGTGCCTGCAAATCAGGAAAGGGAAACTGTGTTACCCCGAACTTATCGCAAGCCAAGCCGCGGGCAAAAGCTAGTAAAGATATATATCCGTAATCAAATTTAAAATGAGGCAACCGGAATACAGTTCAACTAATTGCTAGTGAATTCGGGGTGAGGTCAACTGCGGCAATGCGATATCACAATTAGGTCATTTAGTCTGGCATGGACGATTAGATGTGGCAGACTAACTTCTAGACTATGACTCAATTTGTGAATAGACGCCTAGATACACCAGTATTTTTTTTAAACGTTGCCCCACACTAGGAATTTCTTCTGTATCGTGGGTACGTTTACAAACATTTAAACTCACATACATTATCAGCCAGACCCAGATCAACTATCTGTAGGCCATAATAATACTTGTTCCGTGCGTGAATCGAACCCGCGACACGCAGCGCGTCGATCAAACTCGTCAAATTGAACCTATATTACATGGGACTTTAATATACCTGGCGAAATAGAGATCTGCTATTAAGTACTGTCTAAGCCTTTTTTTGTGGACCCACCCCTGTTCCTTCTATAGCCCTTTACGTTCCGAGGCCGCGGTATCTCTTTCAAACAACCCGCAACCCCGGCAGGCCGTGGCACTGGCAGGCCCCTCTGCTGAACACTAACGCGCCGTCAACACGGCCTGTCGTCAATAGACGGACGGACGGTGAGCAATGGGAAGCTCACCGTCTCCACAAGCCCGTATCTACGGTGGCCGGGAGTCGTCTCGCAGCGCCCGACGCCCGGGGTGTCTTCCGTGACGGTGATTCAGTGATTTAGGCAGTGTTTGTTTTATTCAATTTAATCACAGTTGCTAATCCAATTCTCATTGAGCCAATTAACCAATCAGAAACATTAGAACTGGACAAGGTTGAAATAATTATGAAGTTTGTGGTTGACGCATCGTCTGGCGCCTGGGCGGCTCCTCTGACTAAAAGCTAAATGCTTCACGGCTTCACGCAAAAGATGAGTGCTCTAGGAAAACCTAATTGTACTTATCATCGGCCTGGTCTAGCTTAAAATATAATTTTATGTGATTTTCACGCGTTTAAAGTCGCGTAGGTACAACTGACTTAAAAGAAAAGAGGTTACTTATTTTTTTCTAAACTACCTTGAGGAACCTCATTTGTTAAGTTAATTTTAGCTGCAGTATCTTGTTAAAAAAATACACGACAGAGGGTTCCGGCAGGGCCAGGACCTGCCGGGGTTGCGGCACGCTCGATCCCTCTCTCCGTTCCACCCCGCCCAGAACGGGAAAATTCATTTGATAATATCCCACCCCAAAAAAAATGAGTTTTTTTGTTTATTACGCGTTCACGCCTAAATGGCTGTACCGATTTTGACGAATTTTGGTACAGAGATAGTTGGGACCCTGGAGACGGACAAAAGCTAAAAAAAAAATGAGAAAAGGCTAGAGAAAGATTTTTTTTCATTTAAAGTCTGCGTTAGCCCGAAGTAACTATGTCATGCGGATGAAGTCGCAGGAGAAAGATAGTAAATAATTACATCTTGTAATTTGACCACTTTGTGACCTGGCGCCAAAAATGGATCGGGTCTTACAGTACCCTAAAAACAGTACAATCTCCATGAATCTTAAGGCGCGGTTAGAAGCTAATTTTTAGGTAGGTATACGCGGAGGTGAGGCTAGCTGCAGACTGGGCGTGGTCTGACACAAGTATACGAAAGTAGTGCATCGAAAGAATAGAAATAAAGTCAAAAATATTTCGACTTTTGATTTTATTTAAGTATCATGTCCACCAAAATGTAGGTCATTTTGCAGTTTTAATTGAATATAAAAAATACAGTTCCGTGTTTTAATAGTTTTAGATATGTCTTTAGTCTTTGAAATTTCCTTTGTTAGAGATATAAAAAATATGATGAATGTCGCTAAAAAATTTTTTCGTTTTCTTTTTAAACTTTTTTTTCGTAGTACTAGAACACTTTTGTAAACTGAATTTATTTAAGTCTCTAATTTATATATTTATGTTTTTTCTTGGCTACATTGCGACGAAAATCTAGACGTTTTTGTAAAGTGTTTGCTATGTACAGCGCCTTAAACCACTGCCAACTGAAGCTCTTACATCATCAGTGTTGTCATGCTTGACCGCCGCACTAACTATACATATGTATTATAGAGACAATGGCTCATTGCCTATTGTTACTTGAACATTGTTACGCCAGGCAACGTGAAGGTTCCTTTCTGAATGAAATGTGGAAGATTATCTTGAAAGATTGAAAGAGAATTTGTTTTCAAATCTTCGGTGTTTTAATTGTAGCGACACTAGAATTCCAACCTAAAAAGTACTACAGCGCCATCTATGCAACCAGTGAAAAACTAACTACCTGAATTACTAAAATAACGACACCCGTGTGGTCTGAAAACTCTCCTTACATACCAGCTACCCTACCATGACGTCATAAAGCAGAACTTATTCCACTGAGAGAAGAGACAAAGCTATACAGGGTGGCTAGCACCATCTCTTTCTCATACAGGAATAAGAACGGCTATAAGATGTCATTGTAACCCTACTGTTCTTCATGGCAATAATATCTATACCCTATTGACATTGACAGCGATGTGGATTATTTTTGACGCCCTAGATTTTTTTCCATACTTGCACACATTATAAATAATTGAATTAACAAAAAAAAGATCTTTGATTAGTTTTTAGAAAATGCTTTACAATATAGTTTAATTTTAATGTAGGATATCAAATGGCAATTCAATTATATTGCCATTTGATATCCTACTAATATTATGAATGCAAATGTTTGTGAGGATGAGTATGGATTTTTGTTACTCTTTCACGAAAAAACGTCAAAACAGCTGTACGGATCTCGTCAAAACGGCTGAACGGATCTTGATGAACTTGGCACAGAGGTAGATTATGGTCTGGAATAACACATAGGATACTTTTTTTGCGATATCACGCGGGCAAAGCTGGGGCGCTAGCTAGTCTTTTATAAGGACTGATTTTTAGGGTTCCGCACCTCTAAGTCTGCTCAGTCAAAACATTTGGTTATTTATGTCGCAAGTTTGTACGGAACCCTCGGTGCGCGCGTACGAAATGCACTTGACTGGTTTCATGGTCTTTGTGGATAACCCGAGATTTAAAAAAAAAAAACTAAATTGGCCAAACACAGTACCAGGGGCCTTAGTCTGCTATTACAATAGTGTCAAAATGGTCGATCACTGATCGCATAATGGTTAATTTTGACAAGTTTAGTACGTAGTAGATTACCAAACTTGTCAAAATTACGCGATATACCATTATGCGATCAGTGATCAACCATTCTGACACTATTGTAATAGCAGACTAAGGCCCCTGTATGCCTACTATGACATCTTAAAGCAGAAGTTATTCCACTGAGTGATAGAGATGGTGCTAGACACCGGTGTATAGCTCTGACCCTTTCCCTCAGCGGAATAAGTTCTGCTTTAAGACGTCATGGTAGGGTAGCTGCTTTTTGAACTTTACCGCAGTGAATTTTCAATTCCTTTTTGCTTGGCCCCGGCTCGCTTAAAACGCTTCTAATACGAGAAATCAATAAAATATCGAGCACATTAGTAAGTACAAACGTGCGCTCACTTAATTGGAGGAATTTGCAACAGGTTAATTAATAATTACAGGCAGGAACAAGCAGCTGATGTCAACGACTTAAAGCGAAACTGTATTGGAAAATTAATTGAAGAATTTTCCTTTGAAATTTTATTTTATACTAGCTGTGCCCAGCGGTTTCAGCCGCTGCCAACTTAGGGGTATGAAAAATAGATGTTGGCCGATTTTCAGACCTACCCGATATGTACACAAAATTTCGTTTAAATCGGTCCAGCCGTTTCGGAGGAGTATGGGAACGAAAACTGTGACACGAGAATTTTATATATTAGACTAGCAGTGCCCAGCGGTTTCACCCGCTGCCAACTTAGGGGTATGAAAAATAGATGTTGGCCGATTTTCAGACCTATCCGATATGTACACAAAATTTCGTTTAAATCGGTCCAGCCGTTTCGGAGGAGTATGGGAACGAAAACTGTGACACGAGAATTTTATATATTAGACTAGCTGTGCCCAGCGGTTTCACCCGCTGCTCACTTAGGGGTATGAAAAATAGATGTTGGCCGATTCTCAGACCTACCCGATATGTATACAAAGTTTCGTTTGAATCGGTCCAGCCGTTTCGGAGGAGTATGGGAACGAAAACTGTGACACGAGTATTTTATATATTGTTGAAAAGTGGCTCAACAGAATAGTTTCCAGAGTCAAAGTAATTACATTCTATATAACAGTCCGATTAAGGACATGTGACTAAAAGAGTGATGGATCTGAATGTTCATAGACGGAGAGCGAGAGGAAGACCAAAGAAAAGATGGATGGATTGTGTAAGGAATGATTATGAAGGAGAAAGGAGTAAATGATGACGTGACGTCTAATATGGGAGAATGGAAGAAGAAAACGTGTTGCGCCGACCACAAATAGAATGGGACAAGGGCAGGAAAATGGTGATGATGATTAGTCCGTCTTTTAAGTTATTCATAAATAAGGGCCACGTATTTTTTTTTGTAAATTAGACCAAAAATTACAAAGATATAGTCCATTAAAGTTACGTGTGACGTCACTCCTTGCGTAAAAAGGCAGCTAAATCCTTACTAATATTATAAAAGCGAAAGTGAGTTTGTTTGTTACCTCTTCACGCTTTAATGGCTAAACCGATTTTGATGAATTTTGGTACAGAGATAGTTGGGAACTAGGAGACGGACATAGGCTTATAAAAGAAACGTGGGATGAGAAGGAGACAGAGGGAAGAAAAGGGAAAACTTAGCGTTGCTATTACAAATCAATAAGGCGCAAGGGGAACTGTGTTACCCCAAATTTTACGCGGGCGAAGCCGCGGGCGAAAGCTAGTAATCAATATTGTTGTTGCTATGTTAATAAATGTTGCACATTTTGGTAGAAAAAGAAAAGTTTTTCCTGGATATGATTTAGTTTTTGATTAAAAGCGGACAAAGCGACTGATATGACATTTTTTGAATAAATAAACAAACATTTTCCTGAACGGCGCTTTATCAACATACAAATTTCTAAATTGTATCATAAGAATCATAACAAATTTACATCTAGATTCAAAATTCACTTGTTTATAGATCGTTCAGTAGATTCCAAGAAAATACTTACTAATATTATAAAAGCGAAAGTGAGTTTGTTTGTTACGTCTTCACGCGTAAATAGCCCAACCGATTTTGATGAATTTTTGTACAGAGATAATTGGGACCCTGGAGACGAATATAGCATAAAAAATAATTGGAAAAGGGAAGAGAAAGATATTTTAATTTCGATCATAACGCGGGTTATATGTAGTTAGCGTTGGCCCTAAGTAACTATGTCACGCAGACGAAGTCGCGGGCGGAAGCAAGTTGTCTAAAACAGAAAGACAAATAGATAATTATACGGGTAAGGGACCCCTTATATATCAGACGTACGGAACCCTAAAAACTTCATTGTATTGCGTTGTTAACCATTTGATGACCTATTGTTATCTTTAAATACCAACATTTACTGCTAAAACCATGCTTCCTTTAAATTAAAAAGTAGATTTTATTTCAAAAACAATTCTATTGTTTATTTCTTTATTTGATTAGCACACTGCATAAAATGAGATTTTATAAGTTACGCATTTTATTTGATTTTTTATTTCTTTTTGTAGGCAAGGCTTGCTTCTATTCTTAACATCTATAATTCTATATATTAGAATGACTAGGTGGACCCCTTCGGATAATACTCTTTCGATTACAAATATAATTGAGTTTCTTTGCCGATTCTTCTCCATAGAGATCAACGCTTTGGAATGGGCAACTACAGTACTTTCAAAAGTTATTATGCCTTATGACCGGGAGTGTAGCTTCATTTTGTTTCTTGACTTTCAAAAGTGCTGTAATGGTTTAATTGAAATAAATGCGTTTGAGTTTTGTGTTTTGAAAATCAGCATGCAATTGAGAACCTCCTCCTTTTTTTGGGAGTCGGTTAAAAAAGGGACTAAGATGAAAATAATGTTATCGTTTATTAAAGAGTTTTATAAAGCTGTTTTTTTACTTACATCTTTCGTTTTATTTGTTACAGAGTCCCAAAAACATGCTGAAACAAGGGGAACACTGAAACCACGAAAAACACGAACGAACGAAATGTGTTCAAACTAAAACCAACAACTGAACGCATCCAAAATAGAAAGAGACAGGCATAGCGAAACAGAGCTGCGTCCCAAAATAGTGCGTTCGAAAATAGAAAAAAATATGCCTAGCTCCCAATCAGTAACCGAGAAGATCGCGGCGGGTGCGGACGCCGCACAGTGGTGGAGAACACCATGGAAAGCTATGGCCGACCTTGCCGAAGCAGTTGACGACCTTATATGCAGCTTCGATTATATGGACACAGCCATGGATAACCTAGTCATGCTAATTTTCATATGGGTCCTCTTTTCCATCGTCCTCCTCGGCATAGCGAAATGGGCGTACGCTCGCTTCGCAAATAAAGTTGTGGAGGTTGATGTGAAACAGAAGCCAACGACTGATGACACGAAGAAAACATCGAACGAAATTATAAACAGTGCTGACAGTGTTTTGGCCACAAGTGCTAAAGTTAAAAGTGCCGCGTTTAAGCCTGCTAAGCCCACTGGGTTCGTGCCAGCTACTCCACCAAACAAAAGAAGGCTGGGTCGCATGTCCCCTGGCCCTGAGCAGCTGACTCTAAAAAAGCACCAAAGTGTTCTAGTACCAACCTGTACGGGACCCGACCCGCCGAGTGTGCAGTGGGTGAACGACCTACTGACGTGGTTATATAATGATCTAGTTATTGTAAATGAATTGGTGCAGCAATGGATTGTGTCCATGAATGAGTTCTCAAAGAAGTCTGTCGAGGAGGTAAGTTTATATTACAGCTTGATTTGTAACAGTTACAGGATTGTCAAGGATTTTCTTTTTTAGTTTATCGTCAACATTATGTGTAGCGTGTACCTTATGTGATACCAACACAACATTATGCGTCATGATTTCTATATTGAGCTACCATGCTTTTCATCGTCAAGGCAATGTTCATTCAAATATAAACAGTTTCGCTCAATCCCAATACTGCTCTATATTTCCCCATCATCTCAATCACTAGACACATAATAAAAAAAACCGCCCAGGTCCGAGCCGGATTCGCTCCATCGAGTGGTCCGTTTGCGACATAAACGGCAATATCTTTAAACTGCATTGACATTGAGGTTTGATTTTTGTCAGCTCCAAGCTTTTGAAATACTCAAATAACTTCCCTCTTCCTGGGCGGAGCAGAAGGGAGTGTCGGACTTTTACTGACTAGATTCTATCCATATTTCTTCTTATGCTCTTGATGTGTTCCGGGGCCGCGGTATCTCATTCGAACAACCCGTAACCCCGTCTGGTTAGCCCCTCTGCTTGGCTACGCTAACGCGCCGTCGACTCGGCCTGTCGTCAATCGACGGAAGAAAGGTGCGCGTACCCATTGCTAACCGTCCACAGATCTCACGGCGCATCTCGGAGCGTCTCCAGCGGCGGCTGGGTTGGGCTGAGGTTCAAGCTGTGGATTTAGCATAATATAGTTTTATTTCATTATAGTTTTAATGACTACAAACTCGTTGCCAGCAAAGTAATGTCCCACTGAAATATTCCAAACGATACGACTAGGGAATGTCTCTGTCTTTGTCTATGACTTTTTGACGATTTGGCTATGCTTCTACCGTACTTGATGATTCACACTTATTTTCTTTTTTTTTATTCAATATCTGCATGTATCCTTGTGTTTGCTGGAATTCTGATGAATACGGTTAGACTGGAAGTCGACCCCAACTAATGAAAAGAGATTTTCGCGCCATTTTCAAAACCAACGACGCCATTTTGTTTATTTTTAATTGTATTTACTTTCAAATCAACATGGCAATGCTGCCAGTCTTCTGGGCAGTTTTCCTATTGATGTGGACGTATTTCTTGCCGCCTTGTAATTCTTTTTCCTTTATGAGACTTTTACTTGTAGTTAGTAGATAATAAATAAATAAATATCTTGGGACAACTCACACACGGTTATCTGATCCCAAGCTAAGCAGAGCTTGTGTTATGGTAACCAGACAACTGATATACATACTTATATAATTTATAAATACATACATATTATAGATAAATCACACCCAGACACAGAACAAACAATCATGCTCATCACACAAAGTTTGTCCTGGGTGGGAATCGAACCTACGACCTCCGGCTCAGCAGTCAGGGCCACTAACCACTAGACTAACAGGCCCGTCAATAGTCAATTAGTAAATTAATAATTAGGGACAAAGCACATATGACTAAAAGAGTGGTGGATCTGAATGTTGATGGACGGAGAGCGAGAGGAAGGCCAAAGTAAAGATGGATGGATTGTGTAAGGAATGATATGAAGGAGAAAGGAGTAAATCATGCCGTGACGTCTGATAAGGGAGAATGGAAGAAGAAAACGTGTTGCGCCGACAAGGGCAGGAAAATGATGATGAGTAAGTAAATAATGTACCTATATAAATTTATATACGGGTAAAATTTACAGGGACACTTGTTTCAATAACATTGTTTACAACTAAATTAACATCATCATCATCAGCCTTCACCTAAACATTGTTTTTGTATGTGTGATATGGTATGGGATATCAAAAAATAACTGCTCCTGCTCTAACCGGAGCGGAAGGGAGTGTCAGACTTCTGCTGACTAAATCTATGTTCTATCTTTTTCCTTTTATATTCCGGGGCCACTGTATATCTTTCGAACAACCCGCAAACCCGGCAGGACATCAGAGAGCGAACTACATATCTAAGGGTATGTGGACATACCCTTAGATATGTAGTTCACTGGCTTTTGCCCGCGGCTTCGCTCGCGTTAAATTCGGGGTAACACAGTTCCCCTTTCCTGATTTGCAGGTCCTGCTACCTGTACCTGTAGTTTTTGCCTTTGCGCCTTATTTATGGTAATATCAAAGCTAAGTTTTCCCTTTTCTTCTCTATTTCTCCCTCAGAATTTACTTTAAAAAAAATTATCTATGTCCGTCTCCAGGGTCCCAACTATCTCTTTACAAAAATTCATCAAAATCGGTTTAACCATTTAGGCGTGAAGACGTAACAAACAAACAAAGTAAGGAGACTTTATAAATTGCAAAAGTGACATTGATACTTGCGCCCAAATGACCTCATAAACGACATGCTAGAGATCTCAAATGAAAGGGAATATGCGTTTTTTTTTAAACTATGGTAGTATTTATTACGGTTCTGTAGTAATGATCATAAACAAGATGTTGCCTTGACTGGAGGTTGTGTGACGCGGTTAACGAAACATGTGCTATGGGCCTCGATACAGATTTAGTTCGATATTCTGACCGCCTGCTACCCTACCATGACGTCTTAAAGCAGAACTTATTCCACTGAGGGAAAGAGACAGAGCTAAACAGGGTGTCTAGCACCATCTCTTTCACTCAGTGGAATAAGTTCTGCTTTAAGACGTCATGGTAGGCCTACTGTTCTATAAATTTGATCGTTTCTTGTTTTAATTTGACGGTACGGTTGGCGCAGTGGTTGAGTTATCGACTGCTGAGCTGCGTTCGATCCCCGCACGGAACAAAAATTTGTATCACCTACAAATAGTTGTTCCGGGTTTGGCTGTTTGTGTATTTAACTATTTATGTACACACAGTAAACCAGACAGGATAAAAAAAAACATATAAAATTTGAGTACAAAGGTACTGCTTATTTCTTAAGAAATTTCTGCCAGCAGACCTGCGAAAGGAGATATGAGAACGAAATGTAGACGATAGTGTGTGAGAGAGTATTAGAAAAATATGTGTGTGTGCCTTAACCTATTATAACCTGTGTATGTGAGTTTAAATGTTTGTAAACGCACCCACGTTACAGGAGAAATTCCTAGAGCGGGGCAACGTTTAAAAAAGGTGTTTTTGATGTAATGAGGAGGGACGAAACGTTTGCAATTAAAAGAGTGATGGGTATGAATGCTGATGAATGGAGAAGGAGAGGAAGGCCAAATAAAAGATGGTTGCATTTTGTTACTAGCTGTGCCCAGCGGTTTCACCCGCTGCCCACTTAGGGGTATGAAAAATAGATGTTGGCCGATTCTCAGACCTACCCGAAATGTACACAAAATTTAGTTTAAATCGGTCCAGCCGTTTCGGAGGAGTATGGGAACGAAAACTGTGACACGAAAATTTTATATATCAAACTAGCTGTGCCCAGCGGTTTCACCCGCTGCTCACTTAAGGTTATGAAAAGTAGATGTTGGCCGATTCTGAGACCTACCCGATATTTACACAAAATTTCGTTTAAATCGGTCCAGCCGTTTCGGAGGAGTATGGGAACGAAAACTGTGACACAAGAATTTTATATATTAGATGAGCCAGAATTGTCCCACTACAGGGCAAAGCTCTCCCTTCCTTCATTCCATTTTTCCTGTCGTTTGCTGTTGTGGCCCAATCCTTTACATGGAAGTCCAGCTCGTCACGCCATCTCCTTCTGGGTCTACCGTGTCGCCGAGTCCTGGTGTTTGGAACCCAATCGGTTGTTACTTTGGCCCAATTTTGTTACGACATGCGGCAGATGTGACCAGCCCAGTTCCACTTTAATTTTGCAGCTGTGTTGAAGCAAGATGAAGATGGATGGATTGTGTAAGGAATTTTCTTTCTTTCTCTTCCTATGACGGAGTAAGGAGTGAATGAAGCCGTGACGTCTGACAGGCGAGGGTCGACCGCAGGGCACAGCTAGTCTATACAAGACAAACATACAACATTGACTCATTGACACATACTGTTGACATCACATCCTGCGACAATAATACATTTGCGGCTCTGAAAATAGCATCAGCACCAAAATAGACCTTGTTGGTACAAAGTAAGGTCGGGTGTAATGTATTTTTAGGTTCACTAAGTGTGGGGTCAAGTTGTTCATTATTGGGTCATGAGCACAAATGGGATATCTCAATCCTTACTAATACTATAAAAGCGAAAACTAGTGAGTTTTTTTGTTTGTCTCTTACGTCTTCACGCCTTAATGGCTAAACCGATTTTGATGAATTTTGGTACAGAGATAGTTGGGACCCTGGGGACCAACATAGGCGTATTTTTTTTAAAGTGATTTAAAGTTAGCGTTAGCCCAAAGTAACTAAGCCACGCGGACAAAGTCGCAGGCGGAAGCTAGTAGATATGAATCTACGCATGTTAGCTTACGTTCCGAAAGTTCTAGAAAAAAAGTACTTAGCGGTTTAAGTTTTCCACGTGTTATGGGTCGTCGCCCCATCTTTGCCAAATTATTATTACGCTTTGGTACTCTCTCGCTTTATGTAACAGGTATTTTGCCCACGGCTATGTAAAGGTACATTGACTTGCAATTTCTTCTATAGGCTTTTTGTAATGCCACGGTTGACTGGCGTTTTTGTTATGTACATCATTATATGCTTCACAAAATTGTATTAAAGATTTGAAAAGCTTAGAAAAAAGTTTTTTTTTTTTTATAAATCAGTTGTTTCAATTTTGGTTTAGAATAAAGTATCAGTGTCGATGTATTTTTCTTTTTTTTTTTCATTAATTTGTGAATTTACCCTTTCATATGATATTAATCATTTTTCAGTTGAATAAACTTTTTTTGCGTATGGTTAGATACTCGTACATAAGGTAAACTCCAGTCGTGCGTCGGAGCTGACACACACACTTTTTTCTATTCTATTACATAGCTTTGCCCAGCGGTTTCACCCGCTGCTCAACGCTTTCGTAGTGTGTTGAAACTGTTGATGATGAGCCTATGTTACTTCATGATAATTTAGTTTTTTATAAACGTAAAAAAAAAACAGTTTAGTAGGTATTTTCAGAGTCTATTCTGTACAAACAAACAAATCGTATAATAAAAGAAAAATATAATAAAAATAATATTTTTTATATATAAATTTTAAATCATTTTATTTTTAAATAATAATTAAATATAAAAGCTAAATCTTCGTTTAATATAAGTATAATAAAATGTTTTCAATCTAAACGTCGCTCGTTGCGTCGGGAGACCACTTCGTTAATCTGTGTGTATCTCATCTGCTTGTATGGAGCGGTGATTTTTAACGAATGTATTTAAATCGGACAACATTTTAACACAAATCTAAAATAAAGAATTTTTATAGTTCTAGTTTTTATTTAGGAAATATGTAGATAGAATACTCTTTATTGCATTCCAAACAAATGCTTGTATTATGGTAATTATAAAACAGTTATGAATGTTGATTTAAAATAGGAGTTCGCTAGTATACTAAAACAAGTATTTTTGTCGGATGGGAAATCATCAAATTTATAACTTTCCCTTCTCTGGACTGGGGGTATTGTCAGACTTTTACTGACTAAAACCCACCCATGTTCCTTCTTTTGCCCTTTACATTCCGAGGCCGCGGTATCTCTTTCAAACAACTCGCAACCCAGGCAGGTTTTTTTTTTGTGCGGATGGGAAATTGGGATATCATCAAACAACTTCTCCCGCTTTGGGCAGAAAGGGGGGGAGTGTCAGACTTACTCGTGGCCGCGGTATCTCTTTCGAACAAACCGCAACCCCGGAACAACCTATGGCATTAGGTCATCATCTTAAATAGTATCAAATCATCATCATACATTTTTTGCATATCTTCTTTTAATATAGGTATATTTATATATCACGTGTCACGTTGTTTTTCCGCGATGGACTCCTAAACTACTGAACCGATTTAAATTAAATTTGAACACCGTGTGCAGTTTGATCTAACTTAAAAGATAGGGTAGGTAGGGTAGATATAATAGGTAGGGTAGGTAGAAAGGTAGATAATCGCATTGCAACGCATGCCGGGGCACAGCTAGTAATATATTATAGTTAATATAGTAGCTCTCAAAATAATTTGTGAACAAGCTTTAAGAGCGTTTTATTGTGTATGTATCATCTTACTTATATTATAAATGCGAATGTTTGTGAGAATGGAAGGATGTATAGATGTTTGTTACTCTTTTACGTCAAAACGGCCGAACCGATCTTGATGTGGCACATAGGTAGATTATGGTTGGTAATAACACATACGATTATTTTTTTTCGATATCACGCGGGCGTCAGCTAGTAGACCATAACGCTTAAACTACCCAAGCAATATAGATAAAATTAAAATGGCGAAATATCGATAGTAACTTGCCTAACTTACAAAAAATAAAATAAATACATTCCAAATGAGAACCTTTTCCTTTCTTTAAAGTCAGTTAAAAAGAAACACATAATTATAAACAGATACTAGCTGTGCCCAGCGGTTTCACCCGCTGCTCACTTAGGGTTATGAAAAATAGATGTTGGCCGATTCTCAGATCTACCCGATATGTACACAAAATTTCGTTTTAATCGGTCCAGCCGTTTCGGAGGAGTATGGGAACGAAAACTGTGACACGAGAATTTTATATATTAGAAGAAAGACATAAAATGACACACTCTGCCTCACAAGGAAATCGAATCCAAAACTCTAATCTAACCACGAATTTGTCATCCACAAATTAATTCAATGACAAATAATATAAACGTGGTTAATAAAAATAAATGTTAGTCATTATTCGTTACAAGCTATTCAGTAGCTGATATAATATTCATGATTCATATTATTTGCGAGTATAATTATTTGGTTTGAACTATGGCGGTTTAGGGTCATAAGATAATTAGATCTTTCAGACCTTAGTTTTGAACCTGCATTGTTAGTTTTTACATGATTTTATCATATTTTTACTACCTCTTCTTTCTAATAATAAAATTCTCGTGTCACAATTTTCGTTACCATAC
Source organism: Ochropleura leucogaster (assembly GCA_958449745.1). Lineage (NCBI taxonomy): Eukaryota > Metazoa > Arthropoda > Insecta > Lepidoptera > Noctuidae > Ochropleura > Ochropleura leucogaster. Next base: position 9,886,204 of record OY288226.1, read on the forward strand.
TCCTCCGAAAAGGCTGGACCGATTTAAACGAAATTTTTGTATATATCGGGTAGGTCTGAGAATCGGCCAACATCTATTTTTCATACCCCTAAGTGAGCAGCGGGTGAAACCGCTGGGCACAGCTAGTATATACGTATATGTTAATACAGCAGATTCTCCGGAAGTTTTTAGCATTTTGCTGACCAGTGTCATTTTGATTAAAATATGAATAGAGATCGTTTAAAATATGGGTTTGCAGAATTATATTATCCACTGTAACCATAGATTTAGCATTTTTTGTAAAACAGTTTCAAACATGTTTCAATTTTGGTGTGCAATAACGTATATTCTATTCTTTCACTTTTTTTTCTTCCCTGTGTTAAGATTTAAGATTCTTTTTTAATGCTGTGTGTACCTTATTTCAAGTGCCATATGAGCATATTTTCTTTATTTCTTTAGAAAAGCCCTATTTTTCATGGTCGCAAATTCAAAAATCATAAGAAATTTGATGATTGGACGACCCAGCGGTTTAATTTTTAACACTAGCTTCCGTCCGCGACTTTGTCCGCGTGGCATAGTTACTTTGGGCTAATGCTAACTTAAACCTTATTCTTATTCCCCTATTCTTCCCTCTTTCTCCCCCTTTATCTCACCATAAATAAATAGCCTACGTCTATCTTCAGGGTCCCAATTATCTCTGTACCAAAATTCATCAAAATCGGTTGGGCCATTTAGGCGTGAAGACGTAACAAACAAACAGACTCACTTTCGCTTTTATAATATTAGTAAGGATTTCTAATAGTAGACTACATAATATGGCATCTGCGCATGAGTCACCATTCATACTCATCGGAGTATGAATGCGTCTTTAGTTCGTGTCGCTATTCAACCCGACCACGTGGGCAAATACCGGGCCCCCGGGCCCCCGGGCCCTCGGGCCCCGGGTCAAAGATCAAGAGCAGATCAGTGCGTGAACATTGCCGATTAATGAATAAAATAAAATGAATTATTTTGTATTCTGTTCTTTATAAACTGAACTAGCTTTTGCCCGCGGCTTCGCTCGCGTTTAAGGCGCTGTATAAAGCAAACACTTCGTAAAACGTCTAGATTTTCGTCGCAAAGTTAGCCGTATCTGTACATGCCACTAGCCAATAAAAAAACACACTAGGATGGAACGAAGTTATTATTTATTATGTAAAAAACCCTGTAAACACTCAACAAAAATAATCGTCGCGACACCACATTGTTCTAAAAACTTGAGAGGTGTCAAGGCACACTCGGATGGAACGAAGTTATTATTTATTATGTAAAAACCTGTATACACTCAACAAAAATAATCGTCGCGACACCACCCTGTTCAATGAGAAATAAAAAGACGAAACAAAAATAACTGACTTGCTTTCTATGAGAGAGAGAGAGAAACACGCGCACGCCGCACGGCTTACAACTATAGCAAAAGGTGTCGTTACAATTTCTGGTCTTATTTTTTTCCGTCTAGCCCCCTTCGTAACGCACGAAAAGGAACTTTGTTCCAATTTCTCGGGCAACCCTATTGTTTTCACCTTAGGCATGTCAAAGATCAATGTTGCTTCCAATCTTAACGTACTCATTGAGGTAGCAAGTATTTTGCTCAAAGTATAACCAGTTGAAATTTTAACAAATCCAACTTTAGCTTGCACTACTAAGCTCCTTAAAATAACCCGCGCAATGTTACAAAGGTAAACAAACGAGTACAGTGTTCTTAACCTCAACTCTGCTTGCATTGCAACGTTACCACAGTACAAAGATACTCAGTAAAACAACTAGGCTCTCTTTAGCTTCTCTCTTCTCAAAAAACTGGCAACTGAGGTTTCCGTACAAACTTGCGACATAAACAGCCATATCTTTTGATTTTTTTTGACTTCAAATTCATGATTACCAATCTTTACTTTATATTATAAAAGCGAAAGTGAGTTTGTGTGTTTGTTACCTCTTCACGCCTTAATGGCTAAACCGATTTTGATGAATGAATTTTGGTACAGAGATAGTTGGGACCCTGAAGACGGACAAAGGCAGTTTTGCTCTTTTTTGTTTAAAAATGTGGGATATGAGGGAGATTGAGGGAAGACAAGGAAAAACTTAGCATTGCTAATACAAATTAATAAGGCGCAAGAGCAAAAACTGCAGGTAGCAGGTATCAAAATTGGTTTAGCCATTTAGGCGTGAAGACGTAACAAACAAACTCACTTTCGCTTTTTAGTAAGGATAGTTAGAATGTTTGTTTTTTTAATTTTTTTACTAAGAAGTTAACAACAACAAACATAAGGTAAGAAGTTCTTACCTTTTTTATTGCCATTCCCATTTTACCTCCTAAGTACGGAACCTTTAAATACTTTATGTGTCTATCTATGTGTGCTAGCCGATTAACGGCCGTTTTCAATAACCTATCTCCGGTTAGGGATAGATCGCTATCTCCAGTTAACAGTAAGATCCTATCTATCCATAGTTTGCGTTTCACAATCAAGGATAAGTGCTATCTAAATGTCATTAACGAGAGATAGATGCTTCCCTCTTGAAACGTTTAGTTCATTGCTGCACTAATGTATAATGCCAAAAACAAATATTATATTATTTATTTATGTGTAACATATAAGTACTTAGTATGTATATTTTTTTGCAGATTTTAACATGAATGAACCTTAAATTGTAGTTTTTTATTGTTTACCAAATTCAATCATTTAATAAAACGTTTTGAGATTGACAGATTTGACATATCGATACACCGACGCAACCCACGCTTAATGTCGTGTTTATGTTTATATTTCCTAATCAATATCATAAAAGTGAATCAAAATGAATCCAGTAAGTATTTATGTAGGTGATAATTTAAACATCCCATAATGCGTTCAAGCTCTAAAAATTTTTATTGTATTACAGTCAAGTAAAGCAGTGCTAATGACCAAAGATGAGACGATGTTTCTCATACAACTTGTGGCTGCAAGTACAGTCATAAATAACAAGGCTACGAATGCCACCAATAATAAAATGAAGGAACGGGCTTGGCGAACTTAATTTAATACTTTGAAATAATTCCATATCGCTATCATCACTGCTAAAATATTCCATTATTATGTATTTATTAGAAAGCTACTTATTTTCGAACTGCTATCTATCCGCGTAACCGGCCGATATTGACAGATACACAATTGACGTTACCACAGTAACCTACATCTATCGGGCAGTAACTTGAAACCAATATTGAAATGTAAGTAACAGCGATTAGTATGTAAGTTTCTATCTCTAGTAGACTATCCGACCTCCCAACGATAGATGGACAACTTCGGTAGAAAATGCTACCTGTCGGTAGTATATTGAATAGTAAGTAAACGTAAAAGGACAGATTTGCCTATCAGTAGTAACGAGAACTAAGGATAGATAGGTTATTGAAAACGGCCGTAAGACAATTTGTTCATAGTTGAAATACTGTATGCTAATTTACGTGTCTGGTGTGTGTCTACTTGTACATAACAACATTGTCTGTCTGTTTGTATGTTTGAAAGTATTTGCACGAACACGCTGTGAGCTGAATATATATGTTTGTGGATGAGATCTTGTTGAAGATCTAGGTGTATATGTAATGGAAAGACCTTGAGGTTATAGAGTCAATCAATTCTCTAGTTTGGTATAATTATTAAGCCCATATGTGAGTGCTATGTATTATCATTGACTTGACGAAGCCCTGGTAGTTGATAGTGTCATGCTCACTTAAATGTCTAGCTGATGGTGGCGGGTGTGTCGGGTCATTTAGCTCATTTCAAAATGGTCGAGCTGAATGGGGCTGGCTGTCATGTTCGTGAACGGGCACTTTCAGTTGACACTGGTAATTTTTTTAGCTACCACGGTTCATTTTTAATTTATTTAGATTTTTAAATTGAATTTTGCTTTTTATTTACTATGGACGCTCTTACTGTGCACGTCGTTCTACATCGTTCTCACATATTTGTTTAATCTCAACATGAATGATGTAAATACGATTTTGTAAAAACATTATAATTTAAAAGAGTGTCCATGGAGTTTCTTGCCCATTCTTCTCCATAGAGATTAACGCTTTGGAATGGGCAACTACAGTACTTTCACAAGTTATTATGCCTTGTGACCGGGACTGTAGATTCATTTTGTTTCTTGACATTCAAAAGTGGCTGTAATGATCTAATTAAAATAAATAATTTGATTTGATTTGAACACAGGATGCAGGAGGAATTACTAGTGTGGGGCAAAGTTTAAAAAATAAGGTCAGTCTTTGTGTAATCATAATTACCGGCATTTGCATCTACCGTGTGTAATAGTAGTGTCGATAGTATTATAAATAGTTCCTAATTAGCATTGTTTGCGCGACTGCAGTTGGAAGCGAGTAGAATTCGATATGATGTGACGTGTGTAATTATGTCATAGTTTTATTTGACAGTGATTAAAATGCAGGTTGAGTCTCTTAGAAGCAACTAGCTGCGTCCAGCGTATTTTATATTGTCTACTAGGTTTTTCCCGCGGCTTCGCTCGCGTTCAATTCGGGGTAACACAGATTCCCTTTCCTGATTTGCAGGTACCTGCGACCTGTAGTTTTTGCCCTTGCGCCTTATTTATTTTAATAGCAAAGCTAAGTTTTCCCTTTTATTCCCTTCTTTCTCACTTTAAAAAAAATATAGACTATAATCTACCTTTGTGCCAAATTGCATCAAGATCCGTTCAGCCGTTTTGACGTGAAAGAGTAACATTCAAACATCCATCCTCAGAAACATTCGCATTTATAATATTAGTAGGATAGTAGGATGTGCCATGTTGTATTGTTAAAAAAAAAACAGTTGAATTGAGAACCTCCTCCTTCTTTGAAGTCTGTTAAAAATTACAGCGAATGCAATTTTGTATCGGGTAACAAAAGAATGCACTTGTTCTATTGGTACGATATAAACAATAACATTATCATCGTTACCTAAGCCTAGGAACACAAACGCATCGGTTTTGGCACTAGGGTCGCTTACGTAATCGTCTAGGCAGTGTTCAGGGTTGTCAAACGCTATAATGACGTGAATTAATTAATATTTTGTCGCATTCATTCATATAGTACACTTATAATTTAATGACCTGTTGAGTTATTTATTTTAGTTATTTTTCATTTGTTTTCGGTATATTTTTATTTATGTTTCAATCGTGATTTTACGCCTTAAAAAGCACGTTGCCTCACACAAGGAATTTCTCCTGTATCGTGGGTGCGTTTACAAACATTTAAACTCACAAACAGCCAGACCCGGAACAACTATCTGTAAGCCATAGAAATATTTGTTCCGTGCGGGGATCGAAGCCGCAGCACGCAGCGCTGCAATCGATAGCTCAGCCACTGCGCCAACCGTCTCGTCAGAAATACAATGTTATTAATTAATAATCAAAATAATATTACAGCCCATTCTTCTTAGTCCGAGAGCCAGTAACAGATTTATATGACCAAGTTCCTCTCAAGTGATAATTAGTAAAACGCATCAGATAATCGAACTATGAAGCCTCGTGAATGTCAGCTGAGGCTCGGTGGGGGGGATGAGCAGTTGTAACCTCCCACGCTTGAAGAAAAAAAAAATTTATTCACTCATTTCCTCTCGGCTAAAACTTTATCAAGTTATAGCTAACCCAATACCTCAACAAAAAAAATAAGTCAGCTGGCTATAACATAGTGGATTGTACGTCAGCTGATGGCTAGATCTTGGGAAAAAAATCTTCACTTTCAGTGATATCCTCTCGGCTAAAAATTTACCAGATGATAGCTTATATGTAACTATTGATAAATATATACGTCAGCTGGCTGTATCTCGGTGGAAAAATCGTCAGCTGATACTTTGAAGGTCGTTACGTAGAAGTTAGCCAGAAGCATTTACTGACTATTTAAAGGCATCAGCTGACCAGGTTTCCCTCGACTTATTGCTAGCTGTTTTTTTTTATTAATCACAGTATTATATTTAAAATTAGCTCACAAATTTTCGTGTGGGAGGAAATGACGCCTCTTTAATTATTCTTGTTATTTTTAAAGATTTAAACAACACACGCTAGCATAGCATAAACAGTATTAAGGTATGCTTGGAGGGGGTTAGTTGTGCGCATGCTCGGGGTATGAAGACCCTTTTGTTGAGGGCATCGACCATGTTTTTAGAAGTAGAAAAGAAGGGGACTATTATACGTTTAGAATAGACGAGCAAACGTTGTCTGGCGAAAAGAATATTCTGGAAACATTGTTGCATCTGTGAAAAATCGATCAAAATGTCGAATGTAACGCCTTTTTGCGTTTTTTGCAAAAAAACAAAATCTGCTTTTAATTTAAAATCGAACAGTGCAGAAAATCTTGTTAAGTGTAGTGCTATATATTGAGTGTTCGAAAAACTAATAAACTCAGTGGACACGAGGCTGTACTTCCTACGGAAAAAAACAATTTTCAGCTGTATCACAGTGAGTGTTATAGACGATTTACGGCTTTGCCCCCAAAGTATCGCAAAATAATACCAGAAGACGCACCTACTGCAAGATTACAGTATGTATCAACATTTTTTTTTTCCTTTTATTTGTTAGGTTTCGATTTTTATAAGCATCATGAGTTTACCTGGTTCTTTGGAAGTCAGTTACCAACATCGATTGATGAAATAACTATCCAGCCCGAAAAAGGTAACATTTTATTATCATATTAATGATATTATGCTAAAATACGCATTCTATTTTTTTTTTTACAGAAGCTGACGATGAAAATATAACAGCAGACAGCTCTGACAGTGACTCGGACAATGAATCAGAGAGAGATGTTTGTGACTCAAGCCAAAGCGGAGCCGAAAATGATTAAATAACATTGTCATTTGAATTGTAATTTGTCATAATTTTTTTAAATATTGTTTATCAAGTAACTAGTTAATTTATACTAAGCAAATTGATTATTGAAATATTGGAATATATCTAAAATTATATGATTATATACTTATAAGTCTAAAAAATATTGATATGGAATATTTTTATCACCTCAACACTCATATTGGAGTGCTATGCCGAATAATTAAAAAGACGTCATTTCCTCCCACACGAAATTTTTTGAGCTGATTTTAAATATAATCCTTATTATCATTACTATTACTATTGTAAAAGCGAAAGTGAGTTTGTTTGTTTGTTACCTCTTCACGCTTTAATGGCTAAACCGATTGTGACGAATTTTGGTACATAGATAGTTGGGAACCAGGAGACGGACATAGGCTAATTTTTATTTAAAAACGTAGGATGTGAGGGAGAAAGAGGGAAGAAAAGGGAAAACTTAGCGTTGCTATTAAAAATCAATAAGGCGCAAGGAGAACTGTGTTACCCCAAATTTAACGCGGGCGAAGCCGAGGGCGAAAGCTAGTACTGTGATAACTAAAAAAAATCAGCTAGCAATAAGTCGAGGGAAACCTGGTCAGCTGATGCCTTTAAATAGTCAGTAAATGCTTCTGGCTAACTTCTACGTAACGACCTTCAAAGTATCAGCTGACGATTTTTCCACCGAGATACAGCCAGCTGACGTATATATTTATCAATAGTTACATATAAGCTATCATCTGGTAAATTTTTAGCCGAGAGGATATCACTGAAAGTGAAGATTTTTTTCCCAAGATCTAGCCATCAGCTGACGTACAATCCACTATGTTATAGCCAGCTGACTTATTTTTTTTATTGAGGTATTGGGTTAGCTATAACTTGATAAAGTTTTAGCCGAGAGGAAATGAGTGAATTATTTTTTTTTTCTTCAAGCGTGGGAGGTTACAACTACTCATCCCCCCAACTGCGCCGCAGCTGACGGTCATAGGGCTTTATGATACTGTTGTCTGATGCGTATCGCCAATTATCTAACGAGAAGAAATAATTAACCAAATTTGCACCTGGCTCTCGTACTATCTGGATTGATAAACAGATTCAAAGTCTATTGCAAAAAAGTCGTTTTACTTTTGTTTAAGTAATAATAGAGTGCCAACCCTATTGGCAGTTAATTTATATCTTCTGGCATGTTGTACACGGAACGAGCCGGCCGTGACTGAACCGCCTCGCGATATACAGGGTGTATTTATAACTGAGGCAAGATTGAGCGGTGTGATTGATCACTATACATATAAAAAGAGATGAGATTCTGACTAATTGAGTACTTCCTCCTTTTTTTTGAAGTCAGTTAAAAGTATTCTAACAAGCCGCATCCATGTTTTGCTAGCCAGCATATTAACTTTAGATGCATTCGAATATCCAATCTCTGTTGAACACAAACACCATGTATACATTTTTATCAGACATTTTACTGACTACCGTGCGTCAAATATCTTTGTGTGACGCTTCGGATAGTAGTGAGGTCGATGCGGTAATTAACATTGTCATTATTTGTGAAGTACAAAGAACTATTTATAGATCATACGTTACTTTCCTAGAGTTTGTGGCTTAATAATAATAGTCGCTTTGTGTCGATCTTGAGGTTAAGGTGCGCTTGCTTAGATTGGTCCGTAGATGGGTGACCACTAATATACCGAGTTTCCCCCGTGCCTCGGAGAGCATGTGCCGTTGGTCCCGGCTGTCATTTGTAGATCTTTGACAGTCTTTACAGGTAGTCAATGCCCCGTGAGTCTGAAAACTAGTCTTGCCAACGTATATCGTGTTACCAAGTACTAATTCGTACTTTTAAGATAAACTGTTAGTACTCCTGACAGTCACACACAGACAGCTGACTGTGCCTCGCCTGCATGGAGGTAGACGAGACAGCAGCCCACGTGCTTTTGCACTGCCCAGAGGTTGCCTCATACAAAGTACTTCGTTAACCCAGGTATTCTTCGCGAGATCGTCAGCATCACCAAGGCGCTGCTGGCGTTTCTCGTGGAGCTGGAGTGGATCGAATGGTATTCCCGTACGCAAAATATGCGCCATAGACGAGGAGTTGCGGACACCAGCCCATTGTACGATACAATAGTACTCCTGACAACTAATCAAGCTGTACAAAGTGTCAAGTGAGTCTATGTGGATCTCTCATTGTACGTTAAAACAATACAAAAGAAAGAAAAAAAACTTGAGAGTTGTCAAGATGGAACGAAGTTATTATTTATTATGTACAAAAAACCTGAACACACTCAACAAAAATAATCAACGCGAAACCACACTGTTTAATGCGAAATAAAATGACGCGCACGCCGCACGGTTTTCAACTATAGCAAAAAGTGTCGTATGCTGTGCTATGGGAGCCCACAGCACGGCCCTGTTTTTCAGTAGTCAATCCGTGAGTAAAACGTACTGAAGTCAAGACAGCGTAGGTACATAAATATTTTAAAATACTTAAATGAATAACAAAGCGAACCTATTTTATACTGAAAATGTTAAGCCTTTTTTTTCATCCGCATTCGCATTTCAAATCCGCATTTCTATTTTTGAGTGTGACTTGTACTGACTAATACCCATGACCCATGTTTCATCTATTGCCCTTTATTTTCCGGGGCCGCGATATATCTTTCGATCGAACAACCCGCAACCCCGGAAAATGTACCTATAGCCTGATGTGTCACCGTACATAATTATTTTCGAGTTCTATTTTAACAATTTCAATTGTACCTATAACTTAACTGTTCTAATAAAAACGTCCCCATCACATTAATATTGCGATCGCGACGACGTGATAGGACGCGCGAGACACGCCCGGTGACATAACTAGTCTACGACATGCCGTGACCGATCAAGGCACCGCTAGTTGCCTAATAGTTCGGAGAATGGCCTAAAGTTAGCCTGTTTAGAAATGTGTTGTATTTATAGAAAGGGAAGGGCTTCATTCTTTGTGTGAGTGAAAGATAGTCTGAGTAGACTGGGTTAGTTGTGTTTTCACCGATGTTCTAAGCAAATAGAAGAACGGAAAGTGGTGTTATATGACATTACACTAGGAGGAATTATGCGTATTTTTGCAACGGAGTTCCTTATCGCGCGTTGCGAAAGGGGGCTAGATGGAAAAAAATAAGACCAAAAGTTGTAACGACACTTTTTTCTTAAGACCAAAAGTTAACGACACTTTTTGCTATAGTTGTAAGCAGTGCGGCGCGGCGTGCGCGTGTTTGTCTGTCTCTCTCTCATAGAAAGCAAGCCAGTTATTTTCGTTTCGTCTTTCTATTTCGCATTGAACAGTGTGGTGTCGCGACGATTATTTTTGTTGAGTGTATACAGGGTATAACAAATAATAACTTCGTTCGTTCCATCCGGGTGTCCCTTGCAACCTCTCAAGTTTTTTTTTTAAACTTTGCCCCACACTAGTAATTTATCTTGTATCGTGGGTGCGTACAAACCTTAAAACTTTCATACACAAACAGCCAGACCCTAAACAACTACCTGGAGGTCATACAAAAATTTGTTTCGTGCGGGGATTGAACCCGCGATACTCAGCGTAGAAGTCGATCGCTCAGCCACTGTCTCAACCGTGCCGATTCCCGCACGGAACAAAAATTTGTATGACCTGCAGATAGATCGTGAAGAAAAGTTAGCATATTTATAAGAAGTTGGTAGATTCGTCTCGTAATTAAGTTGTGGTTGTTGTCTTTTTACGATCTCTGAACTTTAAATAATGTTGTTTTATGTATATATATATATATATATATATATATAAGTATTTAGGTATAGTTATTAATATTTATATATGTACCTATAATATTTGTTATATATATATTTTAAAATTCATTACTAATATCCTTTTTTTTCTGTTATCGCACCTACTGTTTTTTGTCTCTGCATCACCCTAAGGTAGACTGGTAGAAAATGCCTAAGGCATTAAGTCCGCCTTTGTACAGTTTTTTACTTGTGCATAAAGTTTTAATAAATAAATAAATAGTTGGTCCGGGTCTGGCCGTTTTTCATACCCAACAGTATAACTACATAAATCAAAAGAATTCCAGAATGCATCAAGCAAAAACGCATTATATTTCAACCCATCAAGATCTTGTTTACAACATCATAAATTCAGCCATCCCACCCCCGCACTCCATTCCAAGACAGTCAATCGACAGATTCCTTTCAGATGCGTCCGCCAATACCGATACACAAATACTACAAGTAGGTATGACGTCACGATGAAGTCATAAGTGACGTCATCAACTGTTATGGATAAAAATATACAAATGGAAGATTATTAGAACCAACATAGTCTTTGTGATCAAGGAGTTACCATGACATCTTATAGCAGTACTTAATCCTGTGTGAGAAAGAGATGGTGCTAGACACCCTGTATAGCTCTGTCTCTTTCCCTCAGTGGAATAAGTTCTGATATGACGTCATGGTAAGGGGAGCTGGTTTTGCTGTTGTTATGTTGGCTTTCTACATCGTCCTCATATCTTTATTAACCCTACTAATATTATTAAAGCTAAAAGTGTGTTTGTTTGTTACGTCTTCACGCCTAATGGCTAAACCCTGGAGACGGATATAGGCTAAAAAAAGTGAGAAAAGGGGGAGAAAGAGGGAAGATTTTCGATCATCACGCAGGTTAAATTTAGCGTTAGCCCAACCCCAAAGTAACTATGCCACGCTGACGAAGTCGCGGAAAGCTAGTATTTGTATAATCTCAACATGAATGATGTAAATACGACTTTGTAATAATATTACAATTTAAAAGAGTATCCATGGAGTTTCGTGCTCATTTCTCCATAGAGATCAACGCTTTGTAATGGGCAACTACAGTACTTTCGCTAGTTATTATGCCTTGTGACCGGGACTGTAGCTTCAACATTTTGTTTCTTGACTTTCAAAATTGCCTGTAATGGTCTAATTGAAATAAATCCTTTTAGTTTGCCCTGCCTGTCAGGGTCTACGCAACACCTGCTGGGGTTGCGTGTTATTCGAAAGCGTGTTATTCGTGTGTAAATGCCACCCTAAAAGAAAGATTTTAAGTATCGTCCAAGTGGAAGAAGTTTCACTGGAACCAGTAAGGGAATGTGAACATGAAAATGTGTTAAAGACAGAAGAAAATCGAACATTATGGTCAACATTGGTTAGGGTATGAAACCTCTTACAGTACTATACAAAGAATCTCTACCGCATTTCTTTTTTGTTTTGGCCTCCAACTAAATTTATTAGGTAAAGACTATTGAGATATTTCATGACACGCCGACTTTCTCAGCGCTTAATCTTTATCACTTTATCTAATCTCTTCTTAGGGACAGTGTTACATCTGATTCTGTGGTCGTAATATTATCTGCGAGTAATCTATCTGCATTCCAGACTATGGTGAATGTGACTGTTATGTGTTGTTGCATGTTTCATTTCAGCGGTATTTTTAGTCATATTATTACAATCTATCTACCCTTAGCAAAGATATAAGGGGTGTCCCCTTAAAGCTTATGTTAGAACATAATACTTTGGTCATTTCATAACCTGTCAAAGCTTACGAGACAATGCTCACATATTTCTGGGTACGGTTTGAAGGCAACATTAGCGTCATCTTTCGGGGTTGCAGGTTGTCCGGGGTTGCGGGTTGTTCGAAAGAGATACCGCGGCCCCGGAACGTAAAGGGCAATAGAAGGAACATGGGTGGTTTTAGTCAGTACAAGTCTGACATGCCCCCCGCTCCGCCCAGCGGGGGAAGTCATTGGATGATTTCCCACCCGAAAAAAAAAAGCGTCGTCGTCCATTGCTTACGAGTAAGGCTATCAGTCCTATCCGAATAAAGAGAATGTTAAGATGGATGGAATAAAGTAAGGGATGAGTAAATTAGAAGAAGTTTGAAAGTTGCGCCTGTTACAAAAAAAAATTAAAGGGAGTCGTTTGTCTTGGTATAGACATGTAATGAGGAGGGATGAAGCACATGTGACTAAAAGAGTGATGGTTCTGAATGTTGATGGACGGAGAGTGAGAGGGAGGCCAAAGAAAATATGGATGGATTGTGTAAGGAGTGATATGAAAGAGAAAGGAGTAAATGATGCCGTGACGTCTGATAGGGGAGAATGCAAGAAACTAACGTGTTGCGCCGATCCCAAATAGATTGGGACAAGGGTAGGAAAATGATGATGATGCCATCTGTCCTATCTGCTACGGTCATCATGATACTGTTGGCGCTACCACGCACCCCCCACATTATTACTGATAGAGGGCAAACGGGGAAGCGGATCACCTATTTTTGATGTATTTCTATCTGTGCCCAGCGGTGGATGGATGTATGGATGTTTGTTACTCTTTCACGTCAAAACGGGGTTGAGTATGGCCACACTATTTCTTTTTTCTCTAAGTACTAACATAGGTTTTAATCCTTACTAATATTATAAAAGCGAAAGTAAGTTTGTTTGTTTGAATTTTGGTACAGAGATAGTTGCGATCCTATAGACGGACATGGTATTTTTTTTTTAAAGATTGAGATGTGAGGGAGAAAAAGGGAAAACTTGGCATTGCTATATATTACAATAAATAAAGCGCAGGGGCAAAAACTACAGTTGGCAGGTACCTGCAAATCAGGAAAGGGGAACTGTCTTATCCCGAATTTAACGCGGGCGAAGCCGCGGCCGAAAGCTAGTGATAATATAATCACTAACACAATGTGTGTTAGTGAACAACCAATAACACAGTGTCGAATGATGATTGATTTATCTCAAGATATCTTGCGTCTCGAGCTTTATCGATCATTCACGGAATGCTGCGCGTGAGTGCGTCCGTGTGAAATGTGATAGATTGCATATTGCATGTATTATGTGATCGTTCGCGTAGACGGGATCAATAACATGCAATGTAAATTATCGACACGGTTGGCGCAGTGGCTGAGCGATCGACTGCTGCGCTACATGTCGCGGATTCGATCCCCGCATGGAACAAATATTTTTACGGCCTTCAGATAGTTGTTCCGGGTGTGGCTGTGTGTATATGAGTTTAAATGTTTGTAAACACACTCACGATACAGGAGAAAATCCTAGTGTGGGGAAAATGTGTGGGTGGGATATCTAAGTCTTGAGGTAAAGCAAAGTTACTGCGGTCAGGTTTTGGACGGATACAGCGAAATAAATAAAATAAAAAAAATATCTTGGGACAACTCACACACGGCTATCTGATCCCAAGCTAAGCAGAGCTTGTGTTATGGTAACCAGACAACTGATATACATACTTATATAATTTATAAATACATACATATTATACATAAATCACACCCAGACACAGAACAAACAATCATGCTCGTCACACAAAGTTTGTCCTGGGTGGGAATCGAACCCACGACCTCCGGCTCAGCAGTCAGGGCCACTAACCACTAGACCAAGAGGCTCGTCAAAATGCACGTGGAATCATTATCATTCCTCTGTAATCCATCCATCCAGTGTTGATTCTGTGATTACGTTTATCAGATAATCATGTAAACACGGATGAATGGATTTGGAAAAAATATGGCACACAAATAGTTTATAACCTGAATTTGGAATGCCAATATTTGCTATAATAAAAATAAGTCGGGTTTTCCTTCCTGACGCTATAACTTCGGAACGCACGAACCGATTTCCACGGTTTTGCATTCGTTGGAAAGGTCTCGGGCTCCGTGAGGTTTATAGCAAAGAAAAGGTAGGGTAGGTAGGGTGGCTAGGGTAGGTAGAAAGGTATAAAATTGCAACGCATGCCGGGGCACAGCTAGTTTGCTATAAAGATTAAATAATTACAGTTTATTACCACAGATCACATATATAGATTCGTTCGTATTTTATAATTTATCCTCCTGCTAATATTTAGCTTCTATAAAATTTTACGAACCTCCAAAGTAAATACGATTTTCATTGCAATATTATAGTTCTACATTCGTAATGTTTGTTTACTTAAAAGCTTTTATATTATTTGCTTTTGTAACTCGTATTTACTCAAAAAATACTAGTACTAGTTATAAATATTTTGTTGTTTTTGCTTTTTTTTGTGTTTTAAAAACAGCTGTTTTCAAATTATCATCCCACGCATGTGTAATGTAGTATAGTGCATATTCATTGACATTCGAACGTTTCAAATGACAAAAACCCCATCTAGAAGACATCTACCCACGTCTACCCTACCATGACGTCTTAAAACAGCAGTTATTCCACTGAGGGAAAGAGACAGAGCTATACAGGGTGTCAAGCACCATCTCTTTCTCACACAAGAATAAGAACTGCTATAAAATGTCACGGTAACCCTACATATTATGTAATTTAAATGTCGATTATTTAGCGTTTTTGTCCATACTGGCAATTAATCTGGAAATGAGGAAAAAGCATAGTTTGAGTAATCGAATTTCATTCCAATCGGACCTAGCAATTTAACACGGATTAAAAATGGCGTCGTTTCACTTTCTAATCCTAGACTTTCCATTTTCTTTTTTACTAAGTCGACTTCAAAACGATGAAATATAGGTTTATATCTCACTAAAATCCTAGAAATTGTATATTATGATTAAAGACATTTTCTATTTGTAATCATATGATTTATAGCCACGTTACCAGAGTTCGTTGCACTTTAAAAAAAGTTTCCGTCAAATGGTCCGTCCACAGGAACTGGGAATGTAGGTCGATTGGCGCGAGAATTTAAAATTAGAACACGGATCTCCGGCCGACATGATCCGTTCTCGATTACTTTCTCTCAATTCAAATTTAGATTCTAGATTTTATTGTGTTCTTGTCTGTGGTTTAATTAAAAAGTAATGGGATGTGGGTTGATAGGCACTGCAAAGGTGGGAAATGAAAAAAATAAATGCTATATTTTTTATCACAAGCATGGACACCATGACCAGTCCTTTGCATCTCTAATCCAACAGTTTCCTTCAAACTTCACTAGAATGCCTAAACAAAGTCACCACCGATATTAATGATGAAAAACTCAAAAATGACAAAAGCATTAGAATTACAAAAGTCACGGAAACGCATTATCAATTCTGTTGAAGATCATAGAAATACAAAACACTGTGAAAGCTATTTGCCGTCACGTCTTGGGTTTTAGATCGTTTACACGAAATACATAGTACTTAGAGTTAATTCAATAAACAACACCGATAGTATACCTACGAAATAGGTATCTTGCAGGAGACGTTGAGATTCCATATATCAAAACTACCAGATACCAGTTAAGCTCAAAATCAATACTAGCCACAGTAACCTAACCAACGACAAATTCATAGGTTCGTTCCTATTTACTAAGTTTGACATCGAACAAGACAATATACTACCAACAATACGATTCTGGCATTCCGCCAACATTTATATACCTTGCCAACAGTAGTACTATCAACGAGAATATCAGAACTACGAAAAACAACTTTAGTGCTACGAAAATAAAGCAGTTGTCAATGTCATTTTTGACCATAGACACGCGGTTGACAGTATAGAGCGACAAATTGTGACTGCATATAAAAAAAAACATGTCTATCTAGTGTGTTCAATCAATGTCATGGATATTCAAGAACATAGCTAATTCTGTGGCTAAAATTAGATGATGAAAACTGTCGATTTTGTGCCAGTTATTGATGGGTTACGAAGGGTGATTTTCCACTGACTTTTTGTGCCTATGTAGAATGAGTCGATCCTTTAGTTTTAGCAACTGTTTCCAAGGCTATTTCATGAAAGGGCCAATGCCTCAACTGACACGCGCAGATCTTCGACAGGTCGGGTCAGAATGTAGTCTTAGGAGCCATTTGTTGGACTTGAAGTATAATACAACGCATAGGTCTCATTAAGCAAAACAAATTGTGTTTATCAGTGCTCCGTACTTCAAAAGGAAAAACATAATCCTTATAGGATCACTTTATAGTCCGTCTGTCTATCTGTCTGTCTGTCAAGATCCTTTCTTTATGTCGGGTACGCGTGGAGGCATCGAATTTAAATTAAAACCATATACACAATTTTGTGTACCTATATGGTTTTAATTTAAATTCGTGTTGTGCCTTGGTAAGATGGTTTTCAGACTCTCGGGACACTGACCACCTGTAACGAATGTCAAAGATCTAGAAATAAATAAATAAATAGACAGCCGGCGGGACCAACAGCTTGACGTGTTTTGTGAGGCATGGAGAAAACACTCATCTACAGAACAGCTAGGCAAGCGGGACTAACTGGCTGCTTTATTAGCCACGCGCCACTTCCTCCTTTATACAGTCGGTTAAAAAGTAATGTTAATGCGTAAAGATACAGAATATATACAAAACATGGCACATGTCAACTACTTATTAAGTTCTCGTAAATTATACGAATGTCGTCAAGGTAATTGTCTATGGAAAACGGATAACCATAGATAATAGACGGGTGACCTGCCTGTCATTGCAATATCTTTTGATGTCGCAGTTTATAACTAGTAGTTATGGGCACGTTACAAAGTAGTTTTTACTCTTTATTCATTTGTTAGGACTACCTTCACACATATCGTGGCATTAAGCCTGAAATCCCCCAAGTGTTAGGCATAGGTTTAAGTACCTAATAGTAGAAGAAGAATAACTGTTTATTAGACTCACACAGGACAAGACAATAAAACAAAATTACATAATTTAAAAGAAAATGTAATAAAAATAAAAAAACAGTATAAAATCACAATTAATTCAATTAGTCCTGTATATTAACTATATTAGTTAGGGATAAAGCACATGTGACTAAAAGAGTGATGGATCTGAATGTTGATGAACGGAATGCAAGAGGAAGACCAAAGAAAAGATGGATGGATTGTGTAAAGAATGATATGAAGGAGAAAGGAGTGAATGATGCCGTGACATCTGATGGAGAGAATGGAAGAAGAAAACGTGTTGCGCCGACCCCAAATAGAATGGAACCAGAGCAGGAAAATGATGATGATTATTTCATTACGTGTAATAGTTTAGTAAAACCACATTCCACCAGTTATATTTCAATCCAATATAACAAGAAGCGAGCCTTTTACCATCAACCTGGTACAAATCGAAACTCCGCTTCTACTTAGAAATTACTCATGGACAAAAAACCAGGGGCCTTAGTCTGCTATTACAATAGTGTCAGAATGGTCGATCACTGATCGCATAATGGTTAATTTTGACAAGTTTGGTAATCTGCTACATACTAAACTTGTCAAAATCAACCATTATGCGATCAGTGATCGACCATTCTGACACTATTGTAATAGCAGACTAAGGCCCCATGAGCTTACGAAAACACAGAAAAAACATAGAAAGGCATAAAACATGTGCCTATTAATAATAGAAAAATACGTGTAAACATATATTTAAATATATACTTTTGAGTATATATTTAAATATATGTTTACACGTATTTTTAACTAACCATTAAATAGAAGTATTTGATACATGTGACAGCTGTCATATTATTGTGCGCAATGCATGTGTTGAGAATACCTGCGACAATTTGTATTCATTGGAATTCTCAGACGATCGTGACAGTTATTAAAAAGAAAACGTGACCACATTCAATTTAAATCGTTCAAATATTGATTGTACTAAACTTTCGTTTGTTTTTGGAACTCGTTATAATTATTGCCTGGTAACGTGGTTTAACATATCAGTAATTAGCGGTCAAAAGGTCATTGCACTACGCCTTTCAGAAAATGTATTATTTTAAATATTTTATGAAATATGACGTAAATTCGTTTTGTTTTCGCCCAATTGTAATTTAAAGATTGTATTGAATTTGACGACATACAACCTTACATAGAAGATGAATGGAAGAATATAGTTATAAAAGATAAAAAAAAATAGCTGCAAAAAAGAAACGCCCAGATAACAACTTACAACGTGCAAGTCTTCTGCCCTTTTCCTAATTTATTTGTAGTAAACGCAGCTTTTGCAGTCTTCTTCCAAACTTTTCTATTACTTGTGAACTCGTTATCTTCGTCACCTTTCTCCTTTCTACCCATATCATTCTTAACACAGACCATTCATCCTTTCTTTGGCCTTCTTGTATTCTTCCACGATGTGCAATATGTATGTCGATGCGAGAGCCAATACAGTGTGTCTTTCACCATTTTATTTTTTACGGCTGGGTAGTCATCAAATAACTTCCCCCGCTCTGAGCGGAGCGGGGGGACTGGCATACTTGTACTGACTTAAACCCACCCAAGTTTTGTTTTTTGAATGGCATCTCGCAGTTCAACCTATAGAGGTTATCGTCTGCTTAAACGGGTAATTTTTGTGGATGCCCTAAAAAATAGATCACCAGCCAGGGCAAAAAACTTACAAACTAAGCGACCAGACGTTAAGGGCACCCCTTGTGGGGTACGAGCTCGGTTTAGGCAGTCACTGAGGGAGGACAGCAAAGGGACAGGCTGGATCTGAGTGATATTAATCAAAGTCTAAAATTTTTATTTCACATAGGCCTACATGGGCACTTATAAAACGTCGAGAAAAGATGCACGGTTCGGGTTGGTTGTTTCCTATGGAAAAGAACCGGCAAGAAATAATTGGGGAGTGATTTGAACTTACTGGTACAGTAGCGCGGGCTGGCTCTAGTACGGTAGTAGGGACGGGTGGGACCCTCCCATGCTCCTTCTTTTACCCCTTTATATTCCGGGACCGCGGTATCTCTTTATAACTACCCGCAAGGTGTGTCTTCCACCTCGCCCTTAACCTTGCGACAGCATGTCTGTGACCTTGAGATGCCGCAATCGATTGTCAATATGCGACATTTGTATAACATACAAGAAAAGTGTCCGTTAGTGCGTGGGATTCCACTGACAGTTATAATTAGAAGCTCTGTGTTAATTGATGCTAAACGAGTTGGTTGGTAACGGAAATAACTGTGGGGAAGAATGTAATAGAAAATCTTAATATATAAAATTCTCGTGTTGTTACCAAACTCCTCCGAAACAACTGGACCGATATGTACGAAATTTTGTGTGCATATCGGGTAGCTCTGAAACTTCGCCAACATAACCTTAAATGATAAGGTTGGCCCTCTCCCGAAAAGGAGTTGAGTAGCAGGTGAAACCGACCGCTGGACACATCCTACTAATATTATAAATGCGAATGTTTGTGAAGATGTATGGATGTTTGTTATTCTTAACGTCAAAACGGCTGAACGGATCTTGATAAAATTTGGCACAGAGGTAGGATTATGGTCTGGAATACTTTTTATAGATTGAACTTTGATAAGTACTAGAAGCAAAATTAAAACTGTGGTTTCCTCCTATCTTTTAGGAATTGATAATCATATTTTTTTTCTGAAGATTGTAAGGTGCTTTCATCCTTTCGGTAAACTTAAAAATAGAAATAGGTATTGACTGATTGAATGCATTTTCCTGTCCAATTGTCCAATTCTCCCCTATCAGACGTGATGGCATCATTTACTCCTTTCTCCTTCATATCATTCCTTACACAATCCATGAATCTTTTCTTTGACCTAATAGATTTACTAATATGTATTATGATTGCGAAATTTCGTGTGAATGTATGGATGTTTCCTACTCTTTCACGCAAAGGCTACTGAACAGATTTTGATGAAATATCCCACACCGATAGTGTATTATAGCCTGGATTAGTTGAAACATATAGGCTAATCTTATAGATATCAGATAAATTTGATTCTAGTAAGTATTACGTTTCCTTTTTTTGGGTGGGAAATCATCAATTAACTTCCCCCGCTCTGGGCGGGTTGGGGCGGAGTGTCAGACTTGTACTGACTAAAACCCACCCATGTTCCTTCTATTGCCTTTTACGTTCCGGGGCCGCGGTATCTCTTTCGAACAACCCGCAACCCGTATTACGTTCCCTTGAATTGGGATAAATTACAACATACACGGGCGAAGCCGCGGGCAACAACTAGTTACCTAGTTACAAAAAAACTAAACCAACTATACGAATACAAACATTACGTCGTCGTTAGTTCCGACTATGGCCACGCACCAAAACGGCCATGCTGTTCTATAAAATTGTCTCTGCCAAATCAAAGACGATTGTTTTCGAAATAGAAAGAGTCAAACATAGGTCTTGTATAGCGCTGTCTCTTTTAAAACAGTTGAAAACACTGCTATAGTGAAAGAGAAAGTGTAATATATCGCGTTGTCCCTTTTTTGGATTAATGGTTAATTTTGTATGAAGTACGTGCTTATCACGTGCTTATGGTGTGTTGTTTTAAAATAATTTTGATTGTTGTTGCTTTATAAGGTATCTTGGTGTGTGGTCTATTATAGTGGAGGATCTCGTGGCTAAATAATAGCAGCCGCTCAGGTCGATCTTTAGGTTAAGCCGCGCTCGCCTAGGTTGGTCTGTGGATGGGTGACCACCCGTTACATACCGAGTTTCTTAAGCGCCTCGGAAAGCACGTTCAGCTGTTGGTCCCGGCTGTCATTTGTAGATCTTTGACAGGCGTTAGAGATAGTCAGTGTCCCGAAAGTCTGACAACCAGTCTTACCAAGAGTTGTTGTATTACTCAGTACTAACTGGGCTATGGAGGTCAGATAGCAGTCGCTCCATGTAAAATAGTAATATTCAGCTGCATCCGGTAAGACTGGAAGGCAACCCTAACATAATTTAAAAAAAAAACCTGGCCCCACACTAAGAATTTCTCCTGAATCGTGAAAGCGTTTACAGACATTTAAACAACACATAAGTACACAAACAGCCACACCCGGAACAACTATAGGTACACAACAACTGTAGGCCATACAAATATTTGTTTCGCGCGGGAATCGAACCCGCGACACGCAGCGCAGCAGTCGATCGCTCAGCCACTGCGCCAACCGTGTCGTCAAGTTGGGAAAAGGCTAGGCAGACGATGATGGTGTGTGGTCTATTGTTATCTGCTATTATTGGTGCACCAAAATATCACGAATGATCACCTAAATTGTAATGGGCTATATCCTAAATAGGTAACGTCTTAATTGGACGGTTAATGTAGGGTGGAAAGGACAGAGGTTACGTCGTATTTAGTACATCGCTGTGAATCCCCCTTCCCCCTACATAGTTTTCCAAAATATGTACATACAACAGCTGTTTTCAAGAAGAAAGGAAAAAACGGAACCCTTATCACTTTGTTGTCTGTCTGTCTGACAAGTCAAAACCCCTTTTTTTTCGGGTGGGAAATCTTCAATAACTTCCCCCGCTCTGGGCGGAGCGGGGGTGCGTGTCAGACTTTTATTGACTAAAACCCACCCATGTTCCTTCTATTGCCCTTTACGTTCCGGGTCGCGGTATCTCTTTCGAACAACCCGCAACCCCGGCAGGTACATAGGTACAATTAAGCATAAATATTATCATCAGAGAGTGCATCACGAATCAAGATCATCTAAATCTTTATAAACAACTAAATTAAATATCCGTGTCATTTCAATTTATCACTCTCATCAATTTATTGAATAATAATCGATAAGACAATTAGAGAAATCAGATATATACCATTTTACTCATAAATTGATTAAAAGTATCAGTAACCTCAATTATATTGACCAACAGAATAATCGATTTTTAATTGAATTGCGACTGTATTCTGTATTATCTTCGGTTTTAATTCAATTTTAATGTTTATCCGGGTTCTGATCCAGTGGGAGATAATAAATGTACCAAAACACACACTTTTTAACCGACTTAAAAAAGGAGGAGGCTCTTTATAGAATGTATTATTCTTTTTAGAACGAAGTTAAGAAATTAAGATCAAAAGTTGTAACGACACATTTTGCTATAGTTGTAAGCCGTGCAGCGCGCTCGTGTTTCTCTCTCTGTCTCTCTCTCTCTCATAGAAAGCAAGCCAGTTATTTTCGTTTCGTTTTTCTATTTCGCATTGTATTGTGTGGTGGTGTTTTGGTACATTTATTATCTCCCTTGGTTATTTTTGTTGAGTGTTTACAGGTTTTTTGTACATAATAAATAATAACTTCGTTCCATCTGGGTCCCTTGACACCTCTTAAGTTTTTTGTATTTTTGTTACCTCACTTCTCCGTATATTGCGGACCAATTTTCGAAAGTCTCTTCCGGAGAAGATATATGAATTTTAATAAATTATGAGTTACTTGCTTTTGCCCGCGGCTTCGCTCGCATTAAATTCGGGGTAACTCAGTTCCCCTTTCCTGATTTGCATGTACCTGCTACCCGCAGTTTTCGCCCTTGCGCCTTATTGATTTGTAATAGCACTGCTAAGTTTTCCCGTTTGTTTCTCCCTTCTCTCCCTCAACTCCCACTTTTTTTTTTACTAAAAACTAGCCTATGTCCGTCTCCTGGGTCCCAACTATCTCTGTACCAAAATTCATTAAAATCGGTTTATCCATTAATACGTGAAGAGGTAACAAACTCAATTTCGCTTTTATAATATTAATAAGGATCTTACATGAGGACTATGCAGTTCAGTGATACTTCTCTATTTCTCGACATCTCATCACCCACCTCCTTCTTTGATAGCTATATCTTCCTTGACATCCTTCACACTGCAGAAAAAAATCAAAAACGTATACTTTCAGCATCGTTCCCAGCAAAAAACTCGAAAAAAACTACATACATCGAATCTTTAGTCTATAAATCCTGTAAAAATAAAAAAGATAGGCTGAGGGGACACCCGGATTTGAACCGGGGACCTATCGATCTGCAGTCGATTGCTCTACCACTGAGCTATATCCCCGATGGGAGATGGTTTCATATACGGCTCCATATTCTGATATTGACATTACGTAGGAAGACAATGACGTGATTGACCGTGGACTGTCAAACCCAGAGTTTAAGGCCTTATTAGACCACCCAATTTCAAGGGACCCTAACCCTAACTAAGAGTGGTGTAATAAGACTTAGGGAGTTAGTGTCCCGATTTAGGGCGATCGGGTCATCCCGATCTGCCTAGCTCCCTAAGCGCCCTGCAGATTGGGTAATGTAATAACGTTTAGGGCGGTTAGGGAGCTCAGTTGCCGCGCGACTAGTGCGTAGCATATCGGAATATTATTTGGATGATTTACGAAGTCAACCGAAATCCTTTTGAATAGTGCAGGTTGAAAGCTTTTCACGTAACCGCAAATACTCTTTCACCCAGATCTTTCACTTCTTTCTTTTTTTAATATTTGTTGTTGCGAGCACGGTTGTCACTGCTACAGCAATTTTTTGAAGTTTCGATACTGACTACCGACGGCATAATGTAAAATGCGACAATACGTTTATCTCTCTAGACATTCGCGTATTAACTGAGTTAGGGCCCAATTCGCAGAGAAGTGTAATAAGCGCCGCACTAACTAGGGTACACGCCCACCCTGGATGCAGGGCCCTTCATATCGGGTGGTGTAATAAGCCTTTTAGTCTGTAGTGAACGAAAACTAGGACTTCATTCCATAAGTTTTTCTTTTTCTCTATGGAGGTAGGCAGAAACCCTAGAAGGTTCCAGCTGCTGTCCTTGCGCATTCCTGTCTTCCAATCCGAATCCAAGAGTTCATGTATACAGAATGCGTACGGCAGCGTCCCATAATTTGTGCTCATGTAGTCATTTATATGACTAGCTGTACTGCGCGGTTTCAGCCACGTCTTTGGTCACTGCCCCGATCCCGTAGGTAGTAGCGTGATTGTATATAGCCTATGTTCATGAGGGATAATGTCGGATTGTAATAGTAATATTTTTTTTTAAATTGGTCCAGTAGTTTCGGAGCCTATTCAATACAAACAAACAATCAAATATTTCCTCTTTATAATATTAACCATGTAGATCAAACCGTCACATGCAGTCGATCAGAATGTTTCATGACCTACCTCAACCGCGACGGGATTAACTCTTTTGATGCCCGGAACTTAGTGTATGAGTTCAAAATATCCTTACTAATATTATAAAAGCGAAAATATGTTTTTTTGTTTGTTACGTCTTCACGCCTTAATGGCCAACAACTAATTTTGATAAATTTTGGTACAGAGATAGTTGGGACCCTGGAGACGGACATAGGCTATTTTTTTAAAAAAAAGAGTGTAAAATGAGGGCGAAAGAGGGAAGAAAAGGGAAAACTTAGCATTGCTTTTTCAAGATTTTTTTTAGATTTTTAAAATGCTTTGTTGTGGATATACTTTTTAACGTTTTTGGTAGTTTATTAAAAATCTTAGGACATATGCCTAGACAATTCTTAGAGAAAAGCGCAGTATTGTCTTTTCGACTTAAGTGTTAATGACCATTCTAACATGTTATTTCCTTTGTCCAGCAAGGTATTGGCGTGGAGATGGTGCGGGCGCTGGACAGCCACCCGCCCAGCATCTCCAATGTCTTCTGTGAGTGTGACTCCAAGGATGACGTCGTAAGTACTAGCTTCTATTCTTAAGGTTACGTACCTCAAAGGGAAATAAACGGAACCCCTATTGGATCACTTTGTCTGTCTGTCTGTTTGTCAAAACCTTTTAACTCGGGAACGCGTAAAAGTATCGAGTTGAAAAACCAAGTCTGTGGTCCCTTTTTGCAGTGAAAAAAACAACTCTCTAAGTCTACGCAGTCAAAAGATATGGCTGTTTACGTCGCAGGTATGTACGGAACGCTCGGTGAGCGAGTCTGACTCGCTCTTAGCCGTTTAAAAATAATGACAATGAATAGCCCATTAAAATTACGTGTGACGTCACTCGTTGCACAAAAATGCAGCAACGCGTTATTAGGCATACTTCTAACTAACCCCTAGGGGGTTTATAGGCGTGATATTATAATATGGAAAATAAATTATCTGTTGCATTACATTAGGTAAACGTTGTCATACGTGTAATGGAACGCAACAGATCAATGTTTCAATTTAATCTCAACTGGTTGAGCGGATGTTATGATTGCGTTAAACGGAACGTAGTCATACAATCCATTTACTAAGGTTATGATAGGTCAGTTACACAGTTTAATTTTATTTGTATACTAGCTGTGCCCAGCGGCTTCACCCGCTGCTCATGTCCCCCTTATCACTTATGGGTGTGAAAAATAGATAGTAACCGATTCTCAGACCTATTGTGATGCATAAAAATCATAAGAATCGGTCGAGCCGTTTCGGAGAAGTATGGGAACGAACATTGTGGCACGAGAATGTTATATATTAGATATGCATGGTGAGGAGCCTGGAGGAGCCTGTGCCAGGCTCCTGCCTGTGCCAGCCGTTCGGGTCGATATTTAGGTTAAGCTGCCCTTGCCTAGGTTGGCTAGTAGATAGGTAACCATCCATTAAATACTGAGATTCCTCCGTGCCTCGGAAAGCACGTTAAGCTGTTGGTCTCGGCTGTCGTTTGTAGATTTTTGACTTTTGTTACAGAAAGTCAGTGTCCTGAAAGTCTGTTTTTTTACAAAAGGTTATCGTATTATTCAGTTTCAACTGGGTTGTGGAGGTCAGATAGGCTTTCGCTTCATGTAAAATAGCTGCATCTGGTAAGACTGGTAGTCGACCCTATATTTTAGCGATTTGGTGGCGGCGCCGTGGAGGGGCGTATCAGAATTGTACTGACTATAACCCACCCATGTTGCTTCTTTTGCCCTTCATGTTCCGGGGCCGCGGTATCTTTTTCGAACAACCCGCAACCCCGGATATATGAGGGTAGATGGAAATAATGCAGGGCGATGAAACCTACTAATTACCCATCACAAGAGTGATTTTGAAAGCCATCTGGATATATGGAGCCATCATCAATGTTTTTAAGGATTAAATCGATTGTCCGTTTTGAGCTTAACCTATATAAGTCCTTGCATATAAGTAATTCGTCGTATACCTTACTTATTTCATTATATTTGTGTTTGTTAAGAAATAAAATATAAAAGCAAAAAACACAAAACAAAAAGTCGCATCTTAATCTGGCGTAGCAATCTCGTAGCACTTTCGTAGCAACTTCGTAGCCACAAAAAAAGCTTGAAAATATTTGTAAAAATCCTTTCAAATCCAAAAAGGAAAGCTTAGGGGACACCCGGATTTGAACCGGGGGCCTATCGATCTGCAGTCGATTGCTCTGCCACTGAGCTATATCCCCGATGAAAGAGTGCTCCAAATACGGGTATCCATTCCGGTATTGTCATTGCGTAGGAAGGAAGATATGATACAAGCCAGCGTAACTTGAGCTATTCATTTGTTTTCAATGACCTATCAATTTGTTTGAGAAGACAGACCTTGCTAAAATAGTTGTTTGTGTGATATCATAGGTTATTGAACTTGTTTATCTGAAATTCTCGCGGTAATACTTTTTATTTGTTATTTTCTTCAGAGAATGGTATCATAAATTAGGATGTTATTTTCTTTTATTGTTGTTAGAAAGATATTTATTTATTCTTATAGATTTGCCCTTGGTTTTTTTTTGCTATTAAATAGATTCGAAATAAAAATGTGTTTATGTACAGTACGCCGCGCTTTATGTATTTTCACAACTACGTTTATTTTCAAATTAAATCCATTTATTGCTTGACTAGCTTTTGCCCCGCGAGCTTTACTGATTTGCAAGTACCTACGTGCTACCTGTAGTTTTTGCCCTTGCGCCTTATGTATTGGAATAGCAATGCTAAGTTTTCCCTTTTCTTCCCTCTTTCTCCCACATATTTCAATCTTTAATAAAAAAAAACCCTACCTGTCTCTGTACCAAAATTCATCAAAATCGGTTTAACCATTTAGGCGTGAAGACGTAACAAACAAACAAACTCACTTTCGCTTTTATAATATTAGTAAATATTCAGGTTGGGGTCGGCTTCCCAGATATTTTCTTGATGGCATGTAAAGCCAAGTCAGACAGAGGGGCTTAGCAGGGCCACCGCCTGCCGGAGTTGCGGGTTGTTCGAAAGAGATACCGCGGCCACGGAACGTAAAGGGCAATAGAAGAAACATGGGTGGGTTTTAGTCAGTACAAGTCTGACATGCCCCCGCCCCGCTCCGCCCAGAGCGGGGGAAGTCATTGGATGATTTCCCACCCGAAAAAAAAAGCCAAGTCAGAGGCATGGGCATGGGTGAAACACCAAATAATAATAGATTTAAAAAAACACACACACACAGACAGTCTCAGTAGAATACACAATTTGTTAGTGAACAGGGTATGCTTATTAAATAAACTATGTTAGTGTTATCAGTACTACTTAATTACACGAACCTATAGCTAATTTCACCCCGTGCCTTTGAATGGGGCAGTCAGGCCTACCAGCAATCATTTTCGGGATGCTGTTACGAGTGTTACGCAAGCGTTTTAGTAAGAAAGCCGCTTTCTTGAAATTGAAATATTCTATGTACTTATATAACAAACATTGTGGTACTCAAATTAATTGATTAAAAAAAAACTACCATTATTTTTCACAAAAAGGTTTACAAAACTTTCGTTGATTTACATATTTTTTGGACTTTAATTTTGTTTTCTAAAGTTACGAAAATGTAAGCTCATCATTTCTTAATTTAAACGATAGACAATATTGTTGCCCTCTGAATAAATATCTATTGTCGTCTCAGTTAGACCAACACACACGAGAGATATCGATTATTTTTTGTACACGCATAGAGAATATTTCAAAATGGCTGCCAAAAAGCGAGGAAGTGAATAAGACCCAAGTGTGTAGCGTAATAGTATATTAAAACACTCGTTACATAAGTGTCTAGAAAATCGCTAGTAAATGACCGGACGCATAGTTTATATATTTTTTTATATAATTTCAGACTATCACATGTGACTGTGAAGCCACCCCGGCCTTCCAGCTGAAAGCTTTCAGCCAACGAGGGGAGAAGGTGGAAGTCTCCCATTACCGGGTTAACGTTAACAGGTGAGTAACATCTTCATTATAAATGAAAATGATGTTTATTTTGCAAGCAGGTTTTCAGAAACACCTTTACACGTCTTTTTAAACTAGATGACGCCGGTGTTTCGTACCCGACCACTCTAAAAAGAAACAGCTGATACAGACTGACGGGCCTGTTGGTCTAGTGGTTAGTGGCCCTAACTGCTGAGCTGGAGGTCGTGGGTTCGATTCCCACCCAGGACAAACTTTGTGAAAAAAAAAAAAAAAAAAAAAAAAAAAAAAAAAAAAAAAAAAAAAAACTCAGAGGTCATAGTCTATTTTAAGGGCCATACAAAAATCTTGGTCAACTTACATGAGGACTATGCAGATTAGTCTTTTTAAGAAAGCACCACACAGATTGAGTGGACCTGTCCAGTCAGTGCAAGCATTTGTCACTTATAGTGTAGTCCGGCTTATAACCCAAAGAACTCAACGACACGACGAAAAATACCAAAAAAATAACATTTGTGTAGGTCGCTTATAATACTCAAACTGCTAGACAATCGTCAAAAACAAACTTGCTTGGCGTCACGTATATCTTAAAAACACGCCTTGGACTGTGTTTATGTACATTTATATATTATTCTATTTGCTATAATGCCAATGATAATTGAGTTGTTTTAGTTTATTTTTAAATTATTTAAATTTTTTAAATATTTATGTAGGTACCTTTACTTTTCCGGTTTTTTTTAAAACGTTGCCCCTCACTAGGAATTTCTCCTGTATCGTGGGTGCGCTTACAAACATTTAAACGCACATACACAAACAGCCAGAGCCGAAGCAACTACGTGTAGGCCATACAAATACTTGTCATGCGTGCGGGAATCGAACCCGCGACACGCAGCGCAGCAGTCGATCGCACAGCCACTGCGCCAACGGTTCTGTCGCACTGTTACTGTTCTGACTTGCGTTTTATTTACGGGTTAGCCACTAAAAACCAGCGCTGTACTGTGGGCTCCCATAGCACAGCATCAAAGTGACCTACTTCTGCAGTCACGACGTGATTATTTTTGTTCTTATGTATTTATAAATTTTTGTCATGAGTGCTAGTCGTAATTGCGACTAATTAATTGAAACTCAAACTCAAAAGCATTTTCAATTAGACCATTACAGGAACTTTTGAATGTCAAGAAACAAGACGTTGAAGCTACAATTCCGGTCACACGACATAACTTGTGAAAGTACTGTAGTTGCCCATTCCAAAGCGTTGATCTCTATGGAGAAGAATGGGCAAGAAACTCCATGGACACTCTTTTAAATTACAATATTATTACAAAATCGTATTTATATAATTCGTGTTGAGTTTATACAAATAAGTTATAAATATTTTTTCTTTCTTTCTTCTTTACTTATGTTAACCCATCTCCATTCTTCAATATTTCAGGTTCCGAGCTCGTTTGAACATAGTCTGCGTGACGGACAAGTTGACGGGCGAGCTGAAGTGTGACGGCTGGCCTGAAGTCAAGGTGGCACTAGCTCCAGTTGGAGCACTGAGGCCTAATGCCACTGAGAGCAATCTGCAGCAAACCATCAGGTATTGTAAACATTTATTTTCATATAAACATATTATCCTATTTTACGTTTTAAGCAATTACTTATTGTCGGTCCTTTTTTTTTGGGGTGGGAAATCATTAAATAACTTCCCCCGCTCTGGGCGGAGCGGGGGTACTGTCAGAATTTTACTGACTAAAACCCACCCATGTTCCTTCTATTGCCCTTTACGTTCCGGGGCCGCACTCCGGAGCCGTCGCTCCGGACCATGGACTGAACCAGGGCCGGACGCGAGAGATTGCCGCTGCCGATCGCCTCTACCGCGCTGGGCAGACCGCCACGGTAGGTGAGGACGCCATGACGCCTCTCCAGCCACTCTTCAAAGAGGGGACTTACCGCCACTATTGTGGCGTGGCCTTATTGTCGGCCCTACGTTTACGTCGCAAGTTACGGACCCCTCGGTGCGCCAGTCCGACTCGCACTTGGCCGACTCTCAACCCTCAATATCACTGTGTAGACTGTGGGCAATATACCGTACAATCACCTCAAAATGTTTATTAATTGATTTCATATCGTAATCGCTTAGCTTGTAGTATCAATTCCGAATTAACGAACTTATAACAAGAAATACGACTCTCTACTGCAATTTTTCCTAAAAGCAACACTCCTTATGTTTTAAAATTTTGTTTTGTTTGTAAAATATTAAAACCCAGAAATACGTGTATTTTTTTTTGTAATCTCCAATCCAAAAATCGAAAAATCCCAGTTTATAAGTAAGAGAGGGTTAAGATATCCTTCATCCAGCCTCTTTCTCACTCCGACCACTTTCAATAATATTATCCAACTACCCTCCTCTTCCAGCGACATAGTTGTGAACGCACTGCGCAGCTCAAACTTACAGTTCAACCTCGCGCACTACCCCACCTGCCCGCGCCTGCGCAGATACGTCGAGACTCCCGGCCCTAGGCTGCCACTGCACTATGACTCAATGGTAAGTAACAATAAGGTTGTTTATTGAAGCTGGAGCAGAATTGCACCTGGAGAGGTTGGTAAAAATCGTCACTGACTGGACGATTTACACTTTGACAGATTAGGTAAATTGAAAGCTTATTTTTATAAATATCTCCCTTATGTTATTTTGTTTTGGTTATTAAAAATTCTTTGTTTAAAATGTAAAATTTTTACTTTTATGCATGGGGTATTTACCTTTAAGTGAGTGTTGCACTAATATATATTACTTTTCGCATATCACTTTAAGCATAAAATCAGTGTTGGTAAACCAATAAAAAAGACAGATTATTCAGGCTTTTATAAACCACAAAATTTACCTTATTTTTTCTTTGTAATTCCAGTTACAACAAGACCGTGCGCTTTACACATCAACCCCGAATTCTACAGCCGGCAGCGTTACCCTATTGGGAGAGAAGAGACTGCTCGTCAAGTTGGTGAGCGCGAAGGATCTGGGGGGTAAGGATCCCCTGACGTTAATAAACTACCGACAGATATGAGAGTCTCATTCTTCAAGGTTTGACTAGTCTTCAAATCCAGGATGAAGACTGAAGCTACAGTCCCAGACACAATGCATAATAACTTGTGAAAGTATTGTAGTTGCATTCCAAAGGTTTGATCTTAACTCAGTTGGTTCTATCAAGAACTTTCATCCACAGATCAAATTGTTGGAATTAATACCACCATGAATTTATGCAAGCCTAGTACTTTAATCATAATTCATTCAAATGTTAGGCTTAAAACCCTGCTCCCTGTTCCTTCCCTGTTCCTTCAAGAGGTTAGAGTTATGTCCCACTTGAGTTCGGAGACGTTTAAGGAGCATAAGTACAGACAGCAAAGGCGATAACTAACCAGGCTCATCATTAACAGCTGTTTTTTCTTAGAAACCGAAGGGTCTATAAACGCAAATTTAATTTATTTAATGAACTCTTTGTTTTCTATCAAATAAACTTTATTCGAAAACATTCATGGGTTTTCAAAAAAAATACGACTGTATGACGATCCTGGTTACTTATTTGATACAGTCAGCAAAACTGTTTGAGCTTATTGGAAGAATGCCAAAAATTGTATTTAAATTTAAAAAAAACCCATGGACGATAGATCGCGTTTCAATCCGTTGGAAGCATGCATATATCCATACTTTATTATAATAATACATTTTAGTTCAATTTCAATGTTGCTGACATGAAGCAATCGTTGAAGGAACGCTTCTTTGGCCGCCTGAGAAAAGTATTTAATAGACTTTTATCAGGCGGAAACAAGGTGCGTGCTTTCAACGGTTGGGTCATGCCGGTTTTGATGTACTTTTTCGGCAAACTCAAATGGACTCAAACAGAACTGGACGCCCTGGATAGGAAGGTCCGTACATTTTTAACGGCATTTCGTATGCATCACCCACGTTCCTCGGTTTCGAGACTGTATATCCCGCGGAGTTGTGGAGATCGAGGCTTTTTAACGCCAAGCTCTCCACAATCGCGAGATATGCAGTCTCAGGGAATATTTCCTAAAAACCGACGTGGGAATGCATCGGGATGTGGTTGCAATGGACAAAGGCCTCACCCCGCTCTCCTTGGCTAAAGAGAACTGGAGCAAACCTGTAGAAATAAAAACATAAATACATTATTATTAATATTGACGAAGAGAAATCAATAACCTCTTGACTAAAATACTTATTTTAAGCAAATCGCGAACCTTACGCGTACGAAGTCGCCTGTAACAACCAGATTCTATGCTAACTTTTCTAAATGTCACTAAAATTCTCTTTCTTAATCTGTCAAAAAACCTCACAATCAAATGATTACATTAACTGACGTTTCTGCCTGTCCCATTTCAGGTAAGACCGGTTGCATAGCGCCGTACTGCGTGGTGGAGATGGACGAGCCCCCACAGAAGAACCAGACGGCCTTCAAGAAAGACACCACCAACCCACAGTGGGAGGAACACTTCCTCTTGTAAGTACTAAGTGTACAATTAATTTTTAACATACTAGGGAACGTTCACATAGAGTTAAAGCCTGACCTTTGCTATAAGGGCTAACCCGCGAGTTGACTCAGTAGGTTATAATACTTTCTAATAAGTATTATAAAAGTGACTTTGTTTGTTTGTGACGTCTTCACGCCTAAATGGCAAAGCCGATTTTAATGAATTTTGGTACAGAGATAGTTGGGACCCTGAAGATGGACATAGGGTATTTTTCTTTTTTAAGTAATAATGAGGGAGAAAGAGGGAAGAAAAGGGAAAAGAAAATTAATAAGGTGCAAGGGCAAAAACTACAAGTAGCAGGTACCTGCAAATCACGAAAGAGGAACTGTATTACCCCGAATTTATCGCGAGCGAAGCCGCGGGCAAAAGCTAGTGTATTTATAATAAACTTCGTGTGATTTAATTTCCAGCGACCTGTCCCCGCAGACGGCGGAGCTGTTGTTCGAGGTGTACGACCGCAGCGGGCCGCCCTCACCCGGCGGAGGCGCCTCGCAGAACAGGTGACGATCATCCTCGATCTTGGATACGTTGAACCTCAAAAATATATACCTATCTGTGTAAATGGTTCTTTTGGCGATTGAAAAACAGGAAAAGAAAACACTTTCACATATTAATAAATAAGAAGAATTCTTATGGACACCAATTCGGTTTTTCCTGGCCCACTCAAGGGTCAGATAAAACTAATTTTTTATACTATACGCATAAAAAAATCGCATACTTCAACGCAATTATACATTTACCCATTATGTCTTTTTTCTATCACACATTGTTTGTTTTTCCCAAATATAATCAATTAAACTTCTCAGTACCCCACGTTTTAACATATCCAACTGAATAATTTTTCGACTGACATAGAATTGGTTATTTTATGAATAGGTGTCATTAGATAAGGATATAAGGCAAATTCCAATTACTGATGACCTTTAAAAAACTTTGCAAAAAAATAAGACTTCCAAAAGTCACTAAAAAGTGAAAAATAAATTGACTTCCGTCGATCCCGAATGTCGTTGAGTTTTGTTTTATTCATCTTTTTTTAAATAGGCCCCACAATTGACGGAGAAACAGCTTAAGAGACGTACAAAAAAAATGCAGTCTAATCGAGAACTTCTTTTTTTTTCCTTAGGTTCCTAGGTCTGGGTCTAGTGGGCATAGACGAGCTGCTAGCAGCCCCGTCACAGCGACAGCAGATAGCCCTGCAGACCAGACCCATGGAGGACCATGACATCAGCGGCACGCTTACTGTTGAGGTAACTAGCCATTCTATTGACAGATTTAGCCCGGCGCCCATTATCGGCATCGTCACGACAGGATTCTAGGTGGCAAATAGCAATATACATTAACATAATGGCAATAAAGTAGAAATTTCCATTATATATGGTCGTAATAACAAAAATACCGCTTCGGTATGCTTGAGGCTGCTGTATCGGCAGCCTTGAGAATGCTTCGGCATCCTTCGGTACGCCGCCGGCGCCGAGGCAACACTCGGGGATAGCTTGCTTAACGACGCCTCGTCATTCCTAAGAACGTTGCAGCATGCCAAAGCATAGTTTCCGACGGTGTGCGCTTGCATGTAGGATGCCGAAGAATCCTGTTCCTTGCCGATGCCGATAATGGGCGCCGAGCCTTACACTCTTACTAGACCATTACATACACTAGTCTGCATAGTCCTCATGTAAGTTAACCAAGATTTTTGTCTGGACCTTAAAAGAGACTATGGCCTCTGAGTTTGTTTCGGCTGTTTCTTCTCAGAGTAGTCGGTTACGAAACACCGGACTGATCTAGTTTAAAAAAAGACGTGTAAAAGTGTTTGTGAAAACCTACTTCCAAAACAAACATCATTTACCATTACTGTGCTCGTCTTTGTACATCCTTACTAATATTATAAAAGCGAAAGTGAGTTTGTTTGTTTGTTACGTCTTCACGCCTAAACGGCCAAACCGATTTTGATGAATTTTGGTACAGAGATAGTTGGGACCCTGGAGACGGACATGGGCTAAAAAAAGTGAGAAAAGAGGGAAGAAAAGGGGAGAGAATGATATATTTTTTTTCGAACATCACGCGGGTTTAAGTTAGCGTTGGTCCAAAGTATTGTCCGTCTCGAGGGTCCCAATAATCTCTGTACTAAAATTCACCAAAATCAGTTTGGCCATTAAGGCGTGAAAACGTAACAAACTCACTTTCGCTTTTATAATATTAGTAAGGATTATTTGATGATAAATTAGACAACTCCATAAAATCAAATATCTTTTGGTCTTCCACAGTTCCTGTTCATCGAAGGAGCCGACATACCAGACCTGGGCTCTCGTCCTGTCAAGATCAAGGAGAGTCTGCGCACCCTGTCGCCGCACGGACACCTCACCACCACAACTAAGACTACATTCAAACAAAATGGTAAAACAAACAAAGTATACTTTTTTTTTTAATTATATATGAATGCAACTTATCCTATCCTACTTAATATTATAAATGCGAATGTTTGTGAAGATGGATGGATGTATCGATGTTTGTTACTCTTGCACGTCGAAACGGCTGAACGGATCTTGATTAAATTTAGCACAGAGGTAGATTATAGTCTAGAAAAACACGCGGCGGCCACGGGCGCCGTCTAGTGATAATTAACAAGAATTAAAATCTACTAAGAACATCAAATTTACAAAGAATACTTTTTTTAACTTTTAAGGCCACGACAACTCTCAACTGACAGAGTCAGCGCTCCGCGAGCTAGAGCTGAGCCCCACCAACGCCGCCAACAAGTCCACACTCATCATACACTCTGTGCAGAGGGTGAGATAGCACTATGTAGCACACCTCTATGTTTGTTTGTGGGTTACAAGCGACATCTGTAGTTTTAGAATGAAACTAGCCGTGTTGTCTATGGGATTTCGCATGGGTGAAATAACGAACTTCCATAATCAAATTGTATCCTCGGTTTAACGCAGGAGAATTTGGAGAGGTTTTATAAATAAATAACTTTATTTCACAAAAATACAGATTTAACATGATATAAATATACCTACACAGATTAAATGAGCTTTGCAAGTAACACAATGCAATATAAGCTAAAAAAAGTTTTTATTAAACCTAGACATTTACTGGGTAATAG
The DNA here is from genome assembly GCA_958449745.1 of Ochropleura leucogaster. Lineage (NCBI taxonomy): Eukaryota > Metazoa > Arthropoda > Insecta > Lepidoptera > Noctuidae > Ochropleura > Ochropleura leucogaster. The sequence goes on from OY288226.1 coordinate 9,922,399, forward strand.
ATGGATTGTCAATTGTTTTTTCATGTCTAAAGTACCTTCAACAAAGCTTGGAAGTTATGCGTGTGAAAACGTGTGTAAGCTGACCGACTATATTGAAATAAAGCAAAGTATAAAAAAACCTACGGTATAAATGCCACGGCATTCAATTTGTGAAACGAGATTGAATAAGGTCTAGATATTATTGAACTCTTCTCTTCCATAAGGACAATAAACACACCAAGACTTTTTTTTTTAAACAAAAAATTGCAGTTATAGATGTCGCTAGTAGCTTGCATACTATATTATTTAGCGATGTGTATTTTTGAGTTTATGTAGTCGTACATGCACCGACTAGTGATGAGGGTAATAATGAAATATTACCTCTTTTGTATACTGAGGCATGTTATTTAGATGAACGCTATAATAAATACGCGTAAAATTTAAAAGATTTAAACTTTTGACAGAGAGAACTGCGAAAAAAAAACAACTGCGAAAATATTCCAAACAAGTTGCGATTTTAATATTTTTGATAAAAAAAGTAAGCATTTTATAATTTCTACCAAAATGGTAGAAAAAGTCTTGCGATTTCATATAAAAGTACCAGCGTTCTTCTAAATAACAGTCTTTACCCAAAAAAACACTGTATATAAATACTGTGTCCCCGAATTCCTCCACATGTCCCCGTTTACATAATTTACTGGCAGTGCCCTGCTTTGTGAACCCTCTTACAAACAAGAATGGAGTTTTAGAGGGTCAGGTAATGCTGGGCACTGACTTTACACAAATATTAACAAGTTGTTGGTTTTCCTTTCCATTGCGTGCGTGTGCTGTGATAACATATCAGGAACCGAAGAAATCCATCAAGGTGAGACGTTTTTACTAATTATGTTGTTTAGATTTTAGTTGCTATACTTGAGTTCAATTACGCAGTCCGTTTGAAAAGTTTAGAAATATCATCATGAACATAATATTTTTTTAAAGATTACTGAAGCAAGGGTAATTTTCAGAAAAAAAATATGTTTATTAAACATTTGAATTTTGTGGATAAATGTTCTTGTTTTATTTTATATAAATAGGTTTGTTTTTAGTATTTTTAGATACATTGTCCAAGGTGTGGTCTAGAAGTAAACAAAAATATTCAGATAACAATTGTAGTGCTTTTAGATCAAATAACTAAGATTTTGCCTGCTACGATTCGCTCTGCGTTAGATGTTAAAGCTTAGAGTATCTTATAGCGGTATCAAATATAGTTTAAAACTATGTTGTATATAAGTTAATTATCCTAAGCATGATCATTTTATTTCGGGAGTTTTTTTGTGACATGACAACCCTATTACCAATTGAATCTATCAACCAGCTATGTGGGTAGCCTATTATTTTTTATTTTTCAAACCATTTAAAATAAATTGGTGTCATTAAAACATTGTCGCATTTAAAAAAACCAACAAAAAAGTGCATAAAAAACAAGTAGCCATTCAATGCCTGTCACATTAAATCTCCCAATCCCCCGTGTGCTGTGTTGCCATACTAACCCCGCCAAAAATCTACCCAAAAAGATGGAAATAACCGACTCGGGGAAATTCATCGAAGTGGAGAGAGCCGAAGTGGATTCCGAAGTACCTCAAGAGAGTGACACGATCGATGAAAGTGAGAATGAGACAGATGATATTATGCCTGTCACACACTGTTCTCCCGGAAAGACGGTGAGAATTAAGGAGAACGGTGCGAAAACTAACGGTGATACCGAGGTAAAGTATATTGTTTGTGGTTTTTCTACCTTTTCTAATACTAAATTATTAACTTTCCTTTGTTTTTTTTTTGTGCACAGGTTTTGGTAGTTAGTTTTGTTTTTCATTTTATGTATCCGAACGTTTTTGTTCGATATTTTGATGATATTTATGGAGTTTTTTTTTTGTATTTCTCACTTTAATTACATAGCCAAATAAAACTCCACTTTGCTAAATGTATTTAATCGATATCACACAATTTATTCTCTTTCTTTTGCCTTAACTTCAAGTGTAGGTTTGCCTCAACTAAATTTAGTCTTAAATCCGGGGGTAAAAGTCTCAATTCAAATAAAATTATTCTTTCAGCAGGGTGACTACGTACACCAGAATGAGAACGTCCCACCGGAGCCCGCGCCTCGGAAGAGGAGAAGGGATTTCTTTGGAACTATTAAGAGAAGGTAAGCCCTTAGATCGACCAACGACCTTCCAAAGGTAACAGGGTTAGATTTAATTCTGGAAGGTCGAGGACAGGGTGCTGAGCTTTAAGACGCTGTTGGAGTGAGGGAGTCGACAAGTGGACTACGAAAACCAAATTATTGACCTGCTAAGTGATAAGCCTGTCGCAGCTTGTCAACCACTTAATGGGAGGAGACTTGTAACTCAGGAGATGGAGCGTTATTGACGACAAGCGAAGACCAGACAATCTTAACCCGCTGCGGTCTCTTGGTTAGGCGATTTTGTACGCTAGTTGGTGAGATGTTGATTTATCATCATGAACAGTTCTAGAGGATAAACAGAAAATCTTACTATTTAGGACATTTAGTAATAAGTGGGAAAAACTGAAGTATCATATACATGTGTATTTTGTTTTCAGACTAGGCCGGTCCCGCACTCGCGGCGCTTCTCTGGATCTCACGGACTCGGAGCTCGAGAACCAGAGCCGCATCCGCAGCATCAGCGCTGAGAGGAATGCACATGGTGAGTCATAGACCACAGTTCATTACGGCACAGTGACCAGGATTTTAACTGTGAATACATTAGGGTCGTCAGACAATGTCTACATGGGAAAAGCCATTTCACAATTAGGATCGAAAACTGCTACCTTGCTATATATATGCTTACGAGTAGAGGCGTTATTTTGTTTTTTTTTTTTCTAGAAGTTAGCATAGAGAGTTTAAGGGCACTGCCACGTCTGGGCATTATTTATTTGCCTATTGCGATGGGGTTATTATGCTATGTGGATTTTATACAATATCAAATTGCCAATTTGACCCATAACATTTTTTTTTCACCCCCAACAGAAAAAGCGTTATCCATCCCCAACAGAAACGTGTACTCAGCTGGCGCGTCGCCTGCGCAGTCCGGAGACGAGTCCCGGACATCCAGGAGGTATGATCATCATCCCATTTCAATTTTACATAGTGCATCATTATTCTTTCTGGTTCTCGTATGACATTGCTAGTTCCGGCAATAGTCACGTACCAAGAGATCCATTGTGCACTGTACTCGACTATTGTATAGCGATTTCATAGTCTATGATTATAATGTTGCCTACACAGAGTGTTAGACATCGACGTACTTTACTATGAATTCAGAAGTTAAATGATTTTTATTTGAATTCATCAAAAATAAATCTGTTATTTTAAACTTTTTTACGTTGTAAATTCTTTTTCATGACACAGCAGTTTTTTTTTAATAATTAATTATCAATTCTACGCTTTGACTATGAGGCCTACGATCATGATAATTCTGATAACAAGGTGTTAACACGTCGATGTCCCTTACACCCTATGTTGTACATTACTTGAACCAATAAAATCGAAATATCGTGAAAGTCCTATATTTTTAGTTTATACTACTTCAAAATTCAAAAAATTTGTAAATGGTTTTCACTTTTTTCAAAATGTAAACGTACACGAAATATTTGGCTTTTCTTTGTTGTGTCACTTTGGTGGTTGGGAGCAATGCTACTTGCAATACTAGATTCATTTTAAAGGGGACTTCTGGAAACTATGATCTGTCTTTTTATATTTCTATGGATCATTTTCATCGACAACATGACTGAAAAAAAACATCAATTCGTTTCTGTATGATCAATTTTAGAGTTGAAAGAGGGCATTGAGTAAGTCAGGAATATTTTCCTTCATCGAAAACTAAAAGAAAAACAAGGCTAACAAATAAAATGTGTCTTATTTTGTAACTATACTAAGACCAAATATATGTATTTTTCTGTGTGTAGAAATTGAGATCTTATTGGATTTAGCTTTACAACAACTAATTGGCAAACCCGAGCTAATAAAAATAAAACGTATTTAAAAAATGCTTGGATTATTACCATTAGATATTACCATATCTAAAAAACGTAGATGCTTGGCAAGACTACATTATTTCTTATTTTAACAACATTTTATTTAAAAGTTATATATTTCTATTCAATACTAACTTCACCGCTTAACTAAAATAATGCGGTCTTGCCATAGTGTTTTTGGTACAGTTTAGAGTATGGTAACATCGACACTAATAAAAGTTTTTCTCTTTTTTTCATCTGTCAACACTCACAATGCGCTGGGGGTAATGGCACTCTGCAATCTGGTAACACTGGTTTTTCATACTAAACTATTTTTACATTACCTACATTTTTACATTGTATGCGTGAATGGAAATGCTTGATTTTGTTATTATTCTGTCTTGATCTATGCTTTTGCACTATTTTTGATTTATTTCTTTGATGTTTTAAACGAATCATTTCCGTTTTTTTTCTTGTTTTCTACCATACATTCCCTACCTAATCAATTCAAAATCATATTTTTGCGTCTTATAAAACCACCTACATCTTTGTCTTATTTGATATACAAACCAATATCCTAAACTATACCTACCTTGCATGAAAACCCACCTCATGACACCCCACCTTCGAGAAAAAAATATTAAACCCTAAAGGTCATCTCTCAGCGAGGTCTCCGGATTCAGTACAGCATCAGCCAGGACCTTCATCCACGAGGCATCGACTCTGGTGTTGGAGACCATAGAGGCTGGCATCAAGAAGCACTACCTTGTGCCTCTGACTATTGCCCAGAGGTCCAGGTGGAGGCGGAAGGGGATCAAACTGCATATTTATAATGAGCATACTTTTATTGCAAAACATCTTAGTGGGTGAGTTAAATTTAGAAATTGACATTTTAAAATGATGATTGGCATCCTTCAAGTACTGACAACTTTTGGAACTGACATCAGGTCGACAGTATCAGTCCCTAAGTTTACCCTTAAAGTCAGACAAAGCACACGACTAAAAACAGCCATCCAACTTTGTATAATCACTCTTCCATCAATCCTACTGTTAGGATGCAGACGTCTTCTCTGAGAGGCAGTGGACCTAGGTTCACCACGAGAGCCAAATGCTGGTTTGTAGATGAAGCATGTTTTCGAAGTTTTGATTCTAGGGTTCAACCTACTAGTAGCCGTAAGCCACGACATAAATCGGGACCGATATCGATAGGTCACCACTACTTGGAAAACTAAGTGGGCCACCAATATTCACTGCTAATTATTATTATTTGCAAGGTCATCGTAGTGGCTGATGGCTGAGCGATCGACTGCTACGTTGCGTGTCCCTGGTTCGATCCCCGCACGGAACAAATATATTTGTTTGGCCTACAGATAGTTGTTCCGATTCTGGCTGTTTGTGTATACACTGACCGATACTGGCGAAATTCTTAGTGGCAACGTTTTTCGAAAAACGAGAATTATTGTAATCCAAAAGAGCCTTCACTTGGTGGCTAATCAACCTTCATCCATGTTAACCCCCTCATTGTCTACATTCCAGTGGCACAGTATGCGAGGTGTGCACCAAGACTATAGCGCGACGGCTCGGGAAGCAGGGCTACGAGTGCCGCGACTGCATGCTTCGCTGTCACAAACACTGCCACGTGAAGGTGGCCACCAACTGTCCCCGCTCCACCGTACACAATATGGAGCTGTGAGTGACTACTTTATACAGCTTTTACGAGATAACTATTCAGTATAGGTTTAGGGCTTTGCCAAACTTATCGGCGTAGCATCAGTTGAAACCGATCAGAGGATGATGCACATGCAATGGATGGTGATGGTTTTGATACAACGTCGGACTGTTTAAAATTAGACAAAGTACTTTCCGATTTGCTTAAGTCTATGGTCTTCTACCATACACATAAGTAAGTTCCTTTTATGAACAGGAAACTTGTCAAAACACACTGAATTGTTGGGGCAATAAAGTATCATAAGATGTATTAAGTGCTAGACTATAGATGCTATGGTAATAGAAAGTGTGTTAGTTCATAGACCAATCTTTACTTCGTGAGTAACGCTATCCTAATGAGGTATCGAGTACCAAAGCTTCGCTGCTTTTGAAGATATAAAATCAGCGTGGGAAAAGTTTATAATCTTTATTTAGATTCAATAAACTAATTACTATTTATACTAATCAATTCATCCTATTTAACAAAAAAGTAAATTATACCATTTTAGTAGAAATTTATTGACAGGCAACACAAAAGCAAAAAATGGCGCCATATTGTAACCATTTACATTTTTCATTAATTAATTTAATGTGAGAATGTAATGAAATTTGACTTATCGCCAATACGGTAAGTGATTTGCTCTTCTAATTGGAAACTTTTAGTTTACAAATTATACTATAATCAGTACCCCCGGTAGTTACGGAATATATTACCTACTACACAAATATTTTTCAGTCTACTTCCGCAATAGGTGCAGTTAACCAGGGAAGCAATGACATTTTACTAATGGCTGATAATTTTTCCGTATTATAATAGAAGAATATTTTTTTTTAAACTTTCTCGTCTCCCAGATTGACTGTAATAGGTTTTCACTTTTAATCTTTTATAATATTTTAAAAACACTTTGATGTTTTATAGTCCTCCTATTCTGTTCGAGGACCAGTAAAGTTTCAAGGTGTGTAATATTAAAATAATAAGGATTTGTTCCAGTACGCTTGATATTTTAATAATATCAAAACACTGCACTCATCCATGCTAGAGAAGAAATCAAACATATTTTTATATCTCAATTGCTTGGATGGACGAATAACTCGCGAGGAATGCGCTAGCAGTATACACTATGTCAAAATAATACCATTCATTATTTTGTAAATTACACTGACCACAACAATGAAAAATAAAAAACAAAAAACTGAATTTGAATATTGCAAAAATATCTCATTGATTTTCGTGATTTCAATTAAGATGTTTTATATTCAAATTCTGATATAAATAAACATAATAAAAAAAAAAAAACTTTGGTTTATACGTATAAGACACTGAATGTAATCGGACAATTCCTTACCACATTAAATTTTACAAACACAATTCTTATAAGTTTCATAACATCTGTAGTTACACTAGTTCTGTAATTATTACATTATTCTTTTCTATTTAGGTATATTTTACAAGAAACATAAGCTGCTAATGCTGCCTTTTATAATAATTCAAAATTAGATAAAAATATGCTTATGGCGTTCAACTTCCATAATATTTTTACTTTTAGCAGAGAACTAATAACTAAATATTAACCTTGAAATATTTGATTAAATATTGTATATTAAAATATGATCTCTGATAAAAGTAAAAATATGCATTATATTTTACAGTATACACGCAATTACCTACTTAGTCATAATTAACATTTAAAACTGACCAAAAGTTGACTGAAATTAGAAAAAAAAAACTTTAAATTAGATTGGTAAATCACAAAAAAAATTTTTTTGAAGTTTGTAACAAAAAAAAACAATTAAATTAAAAACTGTTTAATGATTGTGTAATTATAAATTATTGACAATGAAGTTTCTTTAAAATTTTTGGTCGGGTCATATTACTGATTTCATCTATGCTGTATTGCTTATCTGTATTTTTATTTTTAACGCTGCCAAAGGTCCCATTCCCATAGCTTTGGAAATGGAAGGTACTCGTTTAGTTTCTATCATTTTAAATGTTACTATAGCGGTCACTAGCTCATGCTTTCGGGTTTTTGGAAGAAAAATAAATTTTATTAAAAAAAACAAAAGCAATTATAAAATCCAGTTTTACTAATAAAAAAAGCATATTTTTATTTATTAAATAATCATTTCAAAAGCCCGAACGTATGTTTTGTTATTTTTGAGGCTGGCAATAACGCGCGCCATGTATTCTATTAGTCACTAATTTCATGAAATATCAATAACTTGGAAAATCACAAAAAAGTAGCAGACAGTAATTAATTATTATTAATAAAAACAAAAGCTTAGGTCCATTGGATGTCACCAAATCTAAAAAAAGCATTAAAAATATTGTTATTTCCAAATATTTTCATGAAAAATCACTCTAGTTTGCTTGGCTTATAAAATATAACATGTATTTACTATCATATCAAATAAAATCATGATAGTTTTACCTAAAAAAGATAGGGTATTTAGAGGTCACCTTTTATTATTATTTCATACAAATATTTAATGTATTTTCGTGAATTTCTATTGTATGTTGATTATTTTTTATCTACACTTAGGTCAGCTTGTACCACACTTTGGGCGGATTTAGTTAAAGAGACTAAACGCTATCAGTAAATGTATTTTGACTACATTACAATGACAATTCTCGAATGCCTTTTACACAAATACTTATTGAATTCAAGAATTGTTAGTGTCAAAATTGCATAGCAACTATGACATTGGCTGCTGTTTAATGCGGTTTAAATAAGCAGAATTGCTATAAGATGTCATAGTAGCCCTTCTGAAGGATGAAATTTGCCATGAAAAGGTATAATTTTATCCGTATTTAAAACCTATTACGTCGGCTCTATTAATTAAGGAAAAGTTTATTTTATTTTTTTATTTAAAAGAGTGTCCATGAAGGTTTTTCTCTATTCTACTCTTTTGAATGGGCAACTACAGTACTTTCACAAGTTATTATGCTTTGTAAATGTAACTGTAACTTCATCCTTTTGTTTTTGACATACAAAAGTGATTTTAATCGTTTGACTAAAATAAATTCTATGAGTTCAAGTTATGAAGATAAAAGAGACAGAATTATGCTTTAGTTATAATCGTTGCATTGAACGCATTTACTTAAGTCCTGGTGCAAGCGGGCATATATAATAACATAAAGGGTAGATAAATAATTAATGGACATTCAAAATATGTGTGTATTTGTCATAATATTATATTTATTATGTATTAACATAAGAAAATACTATTTTTCTAGATCCATGCTCCCTGTGTTAAGTGAATAGTCAAGCTAAGCCAGAAGACTGCAAGAAAAATAAAAAAAATACAAAAAAATATAACAAGCAATTTTCACTCAGGTTCTTTAAAACTATTGAAGTTTGTAGTCGTCAATATTTAATATTTTTGCGTTTTCGTGTGTTTTGCATGGCGTTTTATTTTATTTTTTGCAATCAATTTTATTAAAGAAAAACTCTGAGGACGAGTTCTGATTTATTTTCGTTATTCGAAAAGCTTTCCTGCACGGTTTTTCAATAATTCCTATTTATATAACACACTTTTTTATTATGTACACAATTGTATTTATTAAAAAATGCGTTAAATCAATTTCGCTGAAGGAAAATATTGCGATTAAATATCGCTTGGCGATAAAACATACTTAGTTTATACAGATTTTTAATAGATGCGAATAATTTCTCTTATAAATATTTGTTTGCTCCATATTTGATGTCGTTTGCATGCCTGATACGTGTATAGCTGTACAGGGATCTTTTAGCGCGTGTCAAAATTCGGAACTAACTTTATTACCTTGTTACATTTTTCAGCAGAGCCCCTCTGTCAACGCTAAAAGATCTATGTCGCATTGTTTATTGTTTTGATGTAGTAAATAGACTTGAGCCAGTAATTATATATTTGTTTACAGAAGAGGTGTTACATTGGCTGAAGTGCGCAGATCTTAAACGTTGGATAAATATACAAAATAGTAGGTATATTGTAGTTAGTTTAACATCACACATTGGGGACGGCCATATCTTCAGCTAATATACCACCTCCACCTACTTCTAACGGTATCTTTTATATGTTTTAAGTTTATTTAACGTGTTTTTCTCTATTCCAGGACTTACATCGCATCTCCGTACACCGACAAAAACATAAGGATGTTGTGATAATAAATAAAAATGCTTGCGAAATGCACAAAAGCATCATTTTCAAAAATCTACTTAAATTATTAAAAATAAGTACAACACCTATGTACCCTGCTGACATATTATACAATATATAGGCTTTTTTACATATATTTATATGAAAAAATGAAGTTTAAAAATTAGTTTATAAGTCGTAGGATTTCTAAGCGTCGCTGACTATTTAAAAATCTTAAAATGTTACCCGCTTAAATATGTCATTGTTGGAAAATGTTTTATTCAGATGTAATGGAATAAAGACAAAATATTTAATTATAGTAAAAAAAATATACTGTTGAATGATTAATTGACATAAGGTTGACAGCTTTGACAGTTAAGATGGCAAACTGTTGTGCCGCTTCCGGCTGAATAAACCAACTTCCCTTGGCGTTAAATTATTAGAATTAGTTTAGGTATCGCTAGAGCCCACCATCAAAGCCAATTTCGAAGCAAAATATTAGATTTCATTACCACATAATATTATAGAAAACGTCAGCCAAAAACTAAGAATTTCACACAAAATTTTCTACCTCATTTCTTCAAAGTTACGACAATATTTAAAAGAATTTATAGTTACCATTATTTGTTTTCTTTTTGTTGTTGACAACACTGAATGTTTTATTTAAAAAATGAAATTGTATAACTCGAAATATTTATTTTTTAGTTTTAATAAATGTGCTTTTTCGCACAAAATTGTGATCTGTAATCGTCGAATGTGCAATAAGTCTAATATTTAATAATAAACACGCGCTTTGAGCTTTCAAGTTTATACCTTACTATCTTAGAAATTAATATTTGGCCATAACTTGACAGTGACCACCTAGTAGATTTTGGAATTGTTATTGCTGGGGATTGAAATATGATGTTAAAAAATATACAATCGTCGATTTTACTGATCGACTAAACATAAGCTCAGAATCGACTAAATACTCTTTTGAATAGTAACATAGGTACTATCGGACCTCTACAGTACCTACCTAGATTTGACATCCTTTAATCAACTACTTCGGTATCGACTTCCAAAATAACCAGATCCAGTTGAATACCAATACCCTACATGGAGTGTCTTATCTCCAGTTACTGGCTATATAAAAAAAAACATTTGAGAAAACTTAATTCTATTGTACTTCAATCTTCAGAAATAATCTAGAATTTTCTCGTTGTATGTTAGAACTATAAGAACGCGTAACGTTGAATTTTGTTGATTAGAGTGACTGATTGTAATGTCATGCTACAAATATTTTGTGCCTTAGTTTCCTTCCTGGCCGGTGAAGCCATACTTAAAACTAAAAGCCATCGACTCAATATGGTACTAAATACGAACTAAAATAAGACCTAGATCGAATAAAACGTTACTACAGCGTAATTTTTGTCTACTTCACGCAACTTTTAAATTAAAGGACAAGATTGCGACGTGACAAAACACGTAACTTAGTAAACTTTATAAATCTCGGCCTACACTCAAATGCTAGGGGTTTTTAGTCGATTTGTATTGCCAGTTGTGCCTAAAATATCGTTTTTAAATCGACTAAGTAATTATACAGATGGTCTAAGCAATATCGAATATTATACAATTTTGTTTAGTTTAGTGTTGTTCTTTAGAACCCAGTACATAATATTTGTAGCAAAAAAATATTTTTTTTTAAGTTAAAAGGAAGGTTTAATTAATTAATACATGACAAACCGTAAGTGTATCTTTGTATACTAAGATTGTTAACGCATAATGTTTTATGTGGATCCGTATAAAATATACTATTATTATTATTTATAAATGTTGCGCTATGTGTTCTATGTAATTTTATTTTTCCTCTTTTTTAATAAAATGCCTTTTTTCATGTTTTTTTTTTATTGTTCACATACCTACTCAACTGTTTAAAACTATAAAAACTGGTTAACGGTCGGCCGGTAGGAAGTAGGCGATGATTAAGATGTGCTGAAGTGTCACAGTCCGCAGTCCCTGATGAATTATCAGCACTAAATAACCAGGAACTGGTCGAATGTCTTTCGCTGTTGTTGATCAGCGCAGACGTGGTTCATGTTCAACTCAAAGTTCGCGTATGAACGACTATGTTCTCAGACTGGCGCAATAGCCGATCACGTTGGGTTCACCACAAACGCAGGTACAAGATACGTTTCTCCTTTAACGCATCTTGAAGAGGATTTTTTTGGTTGTTTCTTTCAATTTTGTTCGACAACAACCAACATTTGAAAGCTGAAACACAGCTATAGTTAAGCACATTACCACATAATCAAATCTATACGCGCACGCGGGACCGGGGAAGCTCGGTGTTGCCACAAAACAAAAAAGTAGTAGATTTATTTATTGTTCTAGAAAAATGTCCATACATAATTTAAATTACACTGAACCCCACACTAGGATACCCAGTGTCGTGTACACAACAATATGTATACATTGTTTTTTTTTTTTATTAATCTTGAGATAGCTTGGAACGCCACGTTGTAAGTTGTTGCGCTCACCAATTCACATTACGTGTCGCCATGTACCATTGCCCGATAAAGATATGTTGCACAAAAAAAAAATCTTTCAATTACCTAGTCATTCTTACTGCTCCGTTGTTCTCGCAGTTGCAAGCGCGACGACTGAGCACGGGGTCCTCGATTTTCCATTTAGATTTTCATAGTAGCAGCCCTGAGCTTGGAAGGCAGACGGCACGGTTGGCTCAGTGGCTGAACTATTGACTGCTGCGCTGCGTGTCGCGAGCTCGGTCCCCGCACGGAACAAATATTTGTTTGGCCTACAAAAAGTTATTTCGGGTATTTATGTATATGAGTTTAATTGTTTGTAAACGCACCCATGATACAGGACAAATTCCTAGTGTGGACAACGTTTTATAAAAAGAAAAGAAAAATAAAGATGGCGGTAAGATACTCCCGTGCCTCGGTAAGCACGTTAAGCCGTAGGTCCTGTGCCTGATATCCCTCCGGTCGTGTTGGATTGCGTCCCATCGGACTATAGGAGTGAGGGAACAGAGAGTGCATCTGTGCCTGAGCATACACTTGTGTACTATAATATCTCCCGCGCAGATTGCTAATCTCCGCTGAGATTGTCCGCCATTGCCGAAAACGGCCTGGAGAACTATACATTCTTATTTCAACTTTATTAGAACTGCAAAGTGCCTTTTAAATAAAGATGAATAAGGAGGAAAGTGAGCATCAATTGAAATATAAATTTGGATAATTTCAAAGATTTTTTGAAGATCAGCCAATCACAGCGTAAGCTGTTTATGTGTGTGAACTTGGCAGATGAACTAGTTTGGAAGTCTGCTTTCACTTAAGCAGCAGTTGCACGATGTAAGATATTGGTATTCAACTGCAAGAAACTGAACGCAACATTGTGGGAAGTCTGCCGGGGCTGCGGTTTGTTCGGAAGAGATACCGCGGCCCCAGAAAGGGCAAGAGAAGGAACATGGGTGGGTTTAAGTCAGTACAAGTCTGACACTCCCCCCCCCCCCGCTCTGCCCACAGCAGGGGGAGTTATTTGATGTTTTCCCAACCTAAAAAAAACCCTTCCTCATGAATGACTATCTACTGCTGAAAACTAAATTAAAATCCGTTGAGGAGTTTTGATCTAAGCAGTGTCCGTTGAGTATAAAATGATGAATACTCTTTGAAGATTTAGTCTAGATTTCTAATTGTGTAAGTACTTTGTTCTTCAAGTATGTTTAAAGAGGTTTAAATTAAAAAAATAAAATCAAAATTATAAATAAAAAAGCTCATAATAATTGATTTATCCGTTTATTGACGCCAGCGTTTATGTACATTTACAACAAGCTACTTCCCGCATACCGTCCCGTACCTCTTATATATACTTATTATATACCTTTTATATGCCACAGACAAACAATCGACGCTTAGGTACTTATTTTAGATTAAATTCACTAAGTTTTATAAATGTAAGTATTGTTAGAAAAAAAAAACGTATCAAAAAGTGCAAAACTAACAGCTAAGAAAAAGCTTTGTTAAAAGTCAAAAGTCGTATCAAATATCAGCGAAATTTAGGAAAATATCTGTGCTTGTCTATGGGGTCGTATATAATCACGCGAGGTTAAAACAAAGGGTAAAGGGATAGAAAAAAAAACATGGTACGATAGGGATAATGTTTCCACCAATAAAGAATTAAAAACCAGAGAAATTGTTTTACAAAAAACAAAAGTGAGTTTTTTTTTAAATCCGATATTTTTTTTTTATATTCTAAAACTTTCTGATTTTTTTCAACAATAAAAAATACTCGTGATGTTCAGAGGAGGGGTGAGGGGGCGAGGGGTGGGGGAGGGGTAGGTAAAAACCTTACCACTTATCATCCTATTAGGTACCGTACATTAAGTAGCATCACCAAGGGGGAGAGGGGTTATAAAAGTGGTTTAAAAACCTCATGTGATTAAAGGATTACACCCCACGTAGTTTTATGTTTTAAAGCAGGTTACAGACCAAGGGTTAAGCTAAGTTAGTTTAGATTAGCTAGCATAACTGACACAGTTTTTCATCATTTTTGTACAGACTGCAAACTATGTACATAAAAGTATGAAAAATTGTGTCTAGTTGCGAGCTAAACTAAACTAGCTCTTAGTTCTTGGTCTGCAACCCGCATTATGGATTGGCAGTGTCAGGAGAAACAAATAAACACACATACATTGATGTCTGAAACATGGAACTACACTTACACAGCACCGTATGATGAGCATGTGCCGATAAAAAATACTTAAAAATATCAGGCCTATTATATTCCTGCTTTAATATATCGATTAATATATAAATTGACTGAAAAAAAAACAAAGGATAATAAAAAAAAATAAAGGAAAATAAAAAAAAAATATACGATCACAAAAAAATATAATTCGTTACCAAAAAATTCTATTTACATGATGAGATTTGAACATAGATACATTACAACATGTTATTTATGGTTACCTACGTCTAGCGACAGTACATATATACTTGAGAGATTATGTCTCACAATAAATTACACTGAACTTTCTTTCAATATACATACTGTATGATGTGAAAAATACATTTTAGAAAATGCAAAGAAAAAAAAATAAGAAATGTTTTTTTTCTTATATTATTATGTATTTTTTTTATTATCAAACTACAGTGCCTAGGCCTTACTAATCATGTCTTTTTTTCTCTTTCGCATTATCTTAGTGAAAATAAATCTATTCAGTCATTCAGTGATTCTTATTTTCATTCTTGATTTAATGTTGGCTTAAAATTCATTTTTATTTTTAGTCAAAAAAGGTTGATAAAGGAAAAGATATCTTGGGCACAATTCAAGCCCACGAATTTCAGACTTATTTTTTTTATGGCAATATTAATTTCAAGTGACACTGATATGTTGCATTTTCTAATGATTTATATTTTTCACACCTTACAGATAAATTCACCTTACATTATTAATGCACCACAAAAAATTACTAACAAAAATATGAATTTAAGTTTATTATAAACAAAAATACTGGATAATTATCTAAATAGTCGACTTTCTAACGGGTTGTGCTCAACACTATAGTTTTAATGTATTTGTTTAATTTTCTAGAGAAGTTATTCATGGCTTAGTAAGAAATCATTCTTCTAAGTATTCGTTCTATATTTTTGGATATTTTATTACAAGATTCGACAACTCATCCTAAACTAAGCTATAAACAACTTCAAAACTAGTGCGTCATTTAGAAAATCGACTAAAACATCGGCAGTTCTCACAGAACTGTTCTATATATTTCAAATAACCACAGACAATCCTAGGTAATATATAAATTATATGGAGTCAATGCATTATTCACCTCTAGCATCGCTCACTACATGGCATACATTCTTTTCAATCTTTGACATAACTGAGACCAATAATAATAATTAAATTATTAACCCAACTAAAATGTGGTTAGTTTAGTTTAACATTTTAATACTTATTCTTACTTACATAGTAATATATCACTACTAATTTTTAATGTACGTTTTTTTAGGTTATAATTATATTTTGGGCAAAAAACAAATCGAAATAAAAATATTTCTCTATCGTAAATGCGTAGTCAGTCATTAACAAAAAAAAAATGGAATAAACACATGATTTGAGCACCAGTTTTTAAACTCAAATTCAATGCATGGACACGTTACATTTTAGCTTGTCTTATTGAGAAGAGGTTTTTTACATGTGCTAAAAGGACAGTTTTTATTACATAAAAGAGGGTTCTTTATACATTTCAGGTCAAGTGTAGGCGACTGCGAAGTACGCAAAAGCGAACTGTCCTAATGATTAAGAAATCCCAAAAGAGGATTTTATACCTATGTAAAATATTTGATTGTCCGTATTTAAAATGTATTTGTGTGTTTAGTGTAATACAAATAGGCCGATTCTGGTCGGTCTTCGGCTAGTGATATTAACAAAAAAAAAAACGTAATTTTCCCGCGTTTCCGCTGTCATGGTAAATTCTTATGTCAAATGGCGCTACTGTGTTTGCGGATTTTGCTTCCCGAATTGTAAATTATACTAAGAGAATTGTCTACTAAAATGTAGATTAATTTACCCCCAATCACAGTAATCGCTTGACAGACATCCGTCAAACACTGAATTCGACTAACTTTGTAATCTGTCAAAAAATAAAAATTCAACGTTATTATTTTTTGTGGTTTTTACACAAAACAAAGTCGTCAAATCAAATGTATAGGAGAATAGAAAATGTACGTCAAATGATTGCGGGTCAGAACAAAATAAGGATTTTAACATTGGCAACATTTTTACCGTTTCATGAATATCTCATGTCAACACAGTACCATTTTGAATTCCTTAGCCATACTGCTATTTATGAAAATATTTGCCAATCAAAAATCCACCTTATTACTGCTTAGATAATTTCTCAAAGATTATGTATTTGGTTGGCGCCCGTCATCTTTCCGTTTTCTTTCACTTCGAGAAATATTTCTAAGCGTGATTGACAGATACTGTCAAAAATTTAATATGGCTAATTGGCTATACAAATGAGGCTGTGGGAAATGATCAAGGCTCGCGAACCGACATTGGGGTTATTATATTCCACGGCAAGAAAACGTTACTCCCACGGGTGGTGACTTATAAAAACATAGGACTGTTTATTGCGGTCCACTATAAGCAATCCCATATTTGAATACCGTTACGAAAACGCAACGTTATCTTGCCGTGCAATAAAATAAAAGCCACCCGCACTTACCACAGCATATCTAATACAGTATACCAATTCGTTCTCCAAAGCATTTGAAGACCCAGCTTGTGTGGGTTATAAGCAGTTATAGGAGAATGGAATTAGTATACTGTTATCTTAAATACACTGTGGATAAGTTCTGGATTATCAATATAAAAAGAAAAAGTGTCTTAATGAGAGAATATCGATAATCTGTAATGTTGCCAGCATTAAATGCACGTACGGAAATTAATAGTAATGGTTATGATTCGAGGATTTTTTCATGGCAATGTCGAGCTAAGTTCTTTGAATCCTCAATAAAACGTTCAAAAATTTAGAAGTTCTACAGTGAAAAAAATAAAGAGATAAAAAGTATTTAAAAATTGAAAAATAAGAATTTCCGACATTCGATACTACGACGAAACATTTTCCCGTCACATTCGACTGGCAAAATATGAAATGTAATTTAGGAAACTCAAAAAGACGGCAAAATTAAAGAGAGCCTGACATCCAAATAGAAGGAGAAGTAAATCAAATACAGCTTAATCCGTTCTACAGAGACACAGCTAAGACTACTCGAGTTAAAAATGTCTAAAATGTCTTCCACTTTTCAACAAGAATTGGAAACACCAACGCGACAATATCCAGGAAAGTGGAAACTCAATATCGTCGTCATCGATGTGTACTACACGGCTTCACGAGCTAAGGAGATGAATATATACACAAAACTTCCAGCATCAAATTTTTGAAGATTTCTTTTTAGTTCTTCTAAAATTGCATGCTGAAGGATTGAACGATGACGTCTGCAGACTTCTTTTTACCAAAAGTAGTGGCTAGGTGGTAACTATTTACAAGGCCAATAGTGCTATAAGAGGTTATGGAGACAGCCACGCAGACCATGGGTATTTACAGGTGGACTTATGCTAATGGTGCAAAAGTAATTAGTATTCCACGTCTCTTGGGGCCCAATCTGGGTCGAATGTCAAGTCATCCCACCGCCTTGAAGGCGGGACCCCAGGAGAGAGAGCAGGCAACCTGCAGGTTGGATCAGCAGGATACCCATCGAATTCCAGCAAAAAGAGCAAGGCAAGATCTTAACTCCACCAAGTCTTTGAGCTAACAGAATGAACTATACACATAGATTTGACGAAGAATGACAGAGAACTGCTATCTGGCAACGTAACAAAAGAAATTGAAGCCTAGCCAAAATACAGGATGACGGTAAAAAAAAACAATCTGGCAACTGACGCGATCCCCATCACATGTGCACGAAAATCTGAACCAGAACTCCACAATTTTCGCCTTTAAACACCATTTCTTTAGCACCAATCTTGTCACAAGGTACCATGGTTAGCTTTAGTACCGTTCCAAAAAAGGTTCTACTACCAAACGATGTTTCCGGACAAAAAATATGTAATTCTGTTCTTCAATCTTCTTGTACAAGTTTTTGAGGTCAATCAGTTCTCTTACTTTCATGGAGAATTCCACAGGCTTAAGTAAGAGGGTGGTGCCTACCCAGTGGAGGCAGGACCGCTGTGCTTTCGGCAAAGTACGTCAGTCAAGCCTCTACCACCTCATGGCCGGGTTCATCGCCTCTTACGATTCGCTATCCCGGTGACGGGGGGGAATTGTATTCTATTCCGTCCCTCCACGGATAGGGGGGACGATGGTAGTCCCCCAAAATGGTGCTTTAGGAAGGTTGGATTGACTGTAGCTGGTTGGAATGCAAGCTTGATGGATGGAAAAAGAGAGGAAGGGGAGGCCAAGATCTTAAAGAGAAATTGGTTGCTATACAGCAGAGAAAAGCGGGTGGGGGAGGGGGGGTCTAGTAGGATTTTCTTTAATCAACCTTCCAAGATCTTTAACAGCACCACTTTATATTCTAGTCTGTATCGGAAGCTCTAATGAAATACAACAGTGAAACTTGATATGGCTTGTTTGTACTCTGTTAGCTGTGGTTGTAAATTAGTCTGGACCAGAAACTATTCCACTACCTCATATCCCATATCATATATTACCCTAACCTTACTTCAGTATGGCAAATGGGGCTTGACGGAGGCCATGCCATGTTGAAGTAAGATTCAAATAATTCTAATGCTATATGGGGTGGTGGTTAGCTTTCGATCCTTGTAACGGACTAATATGGCGCGACCCTAAAAGGTTGGGGTTGCATACTAGTCGGGGCCAGTATTTAGAGATGCACGGTTGGTTCTGTTATATTTGCTATAAACAATACTTTATCTTGACTATATATAGAATCGGGAACTTAAATCTAGATTAAGCGTAACTTGCATTAACCTAAATAACTTAATGAATGGTACCCATCTGACTTACTCTAAGATCTTGATACAATTATCTTATTTCAATTATTCAATGAATATGGAATGTTGAAAAGGTGTTGCGAAGCATTCCAATGTATGTTGCTAAGCACCCCAAATGGCTTATGTCCAGATTGTGTTGGAGCTAGCCTCAAAGGGCATATGTATAGCTTATGTCATGCTAGTAGAAGCCAGAAAGACCCATGTTGGGATGTTATGGAGTAATTTCAGAAGGGTGGTTGACCAGATGGTAGTGGAGGAAGCCTAAAGAGCCTATGTACAGCAGGTATGTTGGTATTTGAAGCCAGAAAGACCTATATCCGGAGGTTATCGAGCATTTCCATAAGGGCGTATGAGCAGATGATGAAGTGCAATTCCAAAGAGCCTATGTACAGCTTATGTGATGGTACTGGACGCCAGAAAGACCTATATCGGGATGTTATCGAGCATTTCCATAAGGGCGTATGAGCAGATGATGAAGTGCAATTCCAAAGAGCCTATTTACAGCTTATGTGATGGTATTTGACGGCAGAAAGACCTATGTCGGGATGTTATGGAGCATTTCCAGAAGGGTGTATAACCAGATGATGAAGTGCAATTCTAACGAGCCTATGTACAGCTGATGTGATGGTATTTGAAGGCAGAAAGGCCTGTGGGGATGTTATGTAGAATTTCTATAAGGGCGTATAACTAGATCATGAAGTGCAAATATAAAGAGCCTATGTACAGCTGCTTTGATGGTATTTGAAGGCAGAAAGACCTGTGGGGATGTTATGGAGCATTTCCAAAAGGGCGTGTAAGGTGATGCAGATCAATTCTAAAAAGACATATACTAAAAAGTCATGGTCTAGGAAGACTGATGTTGTTGACTGTGACGATAGATGGAAGGTTCGACCTACGATGATATTATACGCTACTATCACAGTATAACAGTAAGCTTATCAGTTGGCAACATGACCTCCGCCTTATACGATGTGGTTGCAGGTTCTGGAAACAAGCTGCAACTCAGAGAAGTCTGTCTGAGATTTG
Organism: Ochropleura leucogaster; assembly: GCA_958449745.1. Taxonomy (NCBI): domain Eukaryota; kingdom Metazoa; phylum Arthropoda; class Insecta; order Lepidoptera; family Noctuidae; genus Ochropleura; species Ochropleura leucogaster. Next base: position 9,942,772 of record OY288226.1, read on the forward strand.
CTAACCGCAGGATGTTCACAGATTATCCATCTCACGAAAATTTATCGACTAACTCTTATAGCAATATCACTTTAGAATGGGAAAAAAATGGAGACGATCTACTCCACTTTCCCAGATTAAAACAACACTGCTATAAAAGATCATACGAAGACTTCGTAAGACAGAATATCTGTGCCAATCACTAGACCAAAATCAATCGATGTTATCGTAAGACCCGCATGTAGGGCTACCTACAGATCCTAAATGACAGACATCGATTGATCTTGGTCGAGTGATTGATAACATCCTTAAGGTGCTTTCTAGAAGATGATCGCGCGCAAACCGCAGCTGCAAACGACAAACTATAGTAACACGACTGATTAATGGGAGCTGTATGAAAACGGGTGCTATTTCAAACAGTACCATTAAGCAATCGTGTCGCTATCATCTGTCAACGCTGTGAATGCCGTCTTCAGAAAAACACCTTTAGAGACAAAAGTTGGTACGTCTCGTGTGCCTGTAATGACACCGGCAACCATACCCTTCGAGCCGCATCACAGCAAGGCTGTAGCGGTTGAAATAGGTATGGTGGTAGTACTTCCCCGGGGCGAGTCTTTTCACATGGACTCTACTACTGCTTTATAAGGTTTAAAAAATGTAACCTTTGAATTTTGACCTTTCTGTCATCCTATTTTTAGGTTTGCTTTTGGCCGCAACTCGCCTGAAGCGATGGTGGAGCCTAGGTTGAAGCACACTCGAGATAAAAAAAGAGATCTTGATATCCATGTAAAAACTAGCTATATGTTTCATGACTTTATTTCTAATACTAATAGCCGTTTCAACAAAGCGATACCTAATTGAATGTTAAATTGTTGTGTCACTGTTGTAATTTCAATTATCGGCTTTTTAACTAGCGTTGAAATTCCAACATCGCGCAACAGACAACGTTTAATTCCTTATTAATACAAAACAGTTTTATTCCGTATAAATTTATATTCTGAACGCATTGCTGTGTCTCCGTATTCCGAATTTGTATTTGATTTTCATGAGAAAATGCTTTAAATAAAAAAAAGTTTTTGTAGAAAGTTTGCGTGTATAAGGTTCTGTCTTTTAAGAAAGGAATGGAAATAGTTCAGTCGAAGCTTAAAATTATTGAAGCTTGCAAGAAGCTGTCAGCCATAGTCAAACAAAGTTTTTTTTAACAACTTACTATTTTTGAAGTTCCTATAGCCATTTCAACTAGTTTAAATATATATATATCTTGGTTATTCTACCCACTGAAATACTTGTAGTTGTTACTTTTTGACGAGAAATTTACCTGTTAAGCCAATTAACCCTCTTGTTTATTTATTAACATCTGAATGTATAAAAACCAAATTGGGGTTTGGCCATCGTAAAAGTTTTTACGACTACGGGTTAAATCCGCAAACAGGACTTTGATTTTACTGTGCCAAGCAAAAATTACGAGATAAAACACCAAATTTTCGTACAAATATCGACATTACAAATTAAAGAATAAGGTTCACATTCGGATATTAAAAATTAGTTGAATGTTCCTCTTTTGCACTGACAGCTCTCTTTCAGCATTAAAGTTCACACAAATCACGATTATTTTATATTGTCAAAAGGAATGTCTTAGAAAAGTTGGGTAAAGATGGCCATGTATAAAATAGCAAGCATTGAAGCATTTAGGCACCAAGTAAAGTGGTTTTCAGACAGAACAATCCGATTTTCTGATAAATTGTCTGAAAAGAGAATGATTTAAAAGGCCAAAATCTGACTACTAGTTTACTACTTACTAATACTGCTTGTAAAAGTAAAAGTTAATTTTTTTTTGTATTTAATTCAATTGGTCACCCCGGTATAAGCTTATTATAGATGGCGCGACCATAGCTAGATCTAAATCTGACGAAAGAAACTATTTTGAAATTGAATATATATAAAATGACAATACCAGATTTTCAACCGATTCCTGATGTCATTAGATCATTTACGGTACGTATTTAGAGTAACATTTGTATTGTCTATGAAATGGGCATAATCGGCCAGTTATTCTTCCTCCGCGGAAGTGACTGGACCGTCATCCACTACCTGAGCCCTGAGCGCATTTGTAGAAGTTACATGATTTCGATCAAAAAAAAAATCTACAAGATGTTGTGCTGTTTATCAAATTACTACTTCTACCTTTTATAAGTTCGAAGTTAAATATGATATAATTGAGAATATCTAGTAAAGTAGTAGTCTCGATGATAGAAAAATGAAAGCTAAATGTTGCCACTACTGAAATAAATTTGAAGATGTTGCCACTACGAAAATAATTTGGAAAATGTTGCCACTACAAAAATATGAATTAATCAGAGGGATAAAACTTATGTTTTATGGAAGACGTTCAAATGGAAAGTTAAGGGAATCCTGGTATATTTTTAGTATAACCGGGAATGTTTTAGGTAATGAACAGTAATTATTATAAGGTTCAGAATGAAGTACAGATTCGCAATAAAAAAAACTGGCTTTTATGAATTTAACTCTCTTGTTTCGACACATGACAACTTAATTTTTTTTTCAATAAAGATAACAATGGAATAATTGATCAATTCCATGCGATACACTAGAAATTTGCTTAAAAACCCATGAACGTTTTTCAAAAGAGTTAGATAAAATTGATAGAAAGAACACAACAGTTAAATTATGTTTTTATTTTTTTGTTGACCGCACATCAATTCTATAATGTTTAAATATAATAAAGGGTCGATTCTGTTGTCACAAGCTAAACTAATACTTCTCTAAAAATCACTGAATAGTTTATTCCTGTCAAACGACATTTCCTATTTTGATATTGATTAAAGTATAACAACTCAAAAATATTATAGCTTGACAGCATTGACGATAGTTTAAGTTACTCAATTAGTGAAACTCACAATCCCTCTATTATGAAATTGACGTTTTGATGAATAGTGGTTGTCAATCTAAATCTCTATTATCTTTGAAAGCAACTTGATGGTTAATCATAATCGGCACCATTGTTTTTTTTTTTCTAGATATAATAGCCGTTTGCGCGTCATATAAACGTAATATAGAGTCTGATCATCAATTTTTCGCCTTCTAGGATTACGAATTAAGTTTAATAAATGACTTTGAACAACTAAAGATTTTTATAACATTTATGTCTTTCCTGCATTAATATTGCGAATCTGCTCAATCTGAAATAACTGTTTAAGTGTCTTTGTGTTAAATAGTTATAAGAATGTCAGTGTTTTAGTATTAATGCCCAAATAATTGTAATTGTTTATGAAGCTAATATGTTTTTGCCACAAATAGCTATGTTTTTGCTATATCAAAGGTGTTAAATCAATTCATTAATTCCTCTGGACAACAGTTGTTGCAAAGATGAATATTTCTTAATATAAATCATAGATACAAAAAATCCTCGATTTTTTTTTAATTACTCTAATGATGTACTTATTGATAAAAATAAATTAGTCGATTATATGTAAACGATTATTAGTCGATTTTGACTGCTCATTACCTATTCAGTTTACATTTATTATTATAATAGTTTACCCATAGCATAGTATGTATATATGTCAACTAATCTAACGTGGCGTAGTCATATACGCTTATAAGACAATAAATATAGAATAATACTATTATAACTTGACGCTAAATGGATATTACAATTATATATTTTTATATTTTATTTAAAAACTGCACGTTTTGAGTTTTATTTTGTAGGTGAAGAGTTTTAAAATGACTTTAAATGTTAATAAAAATGTAACATGGCCGTGTTGATAAGTACAACAGTACAACCTCTGTACTTCGATTCTTATTGTATAATCGTTTAAATTTAAGTTTAGCTTTGGTTTTTTTTACTTTTTATATAATTTTATTATTTTTGTGCCTAAAAATAAAACTCAAACGTAACTTTAATACATGTTATACCTTATCACTACGTACATAATATACGTATCCGAATAAATATTTTATTTAAGTATAAAATTAAAAAACACAACTGCTTTTATGCTTTCGATATTCGTGCGTTATTTATCGATTCCAATCTCACGTTTTTCATAGTGACGTTATAGACCGATCATGAATTGGCAACATTAAATATGGTGTTGCCATGTTTCATCGTTGTTTTTTAACATGTCCACACAGACCCTTGGCGGGCAACCCTAAATTACGTAATACGTCATTTTGATCACAAAAATCCGCGCCTTTATTTATGAACATATATTTTATTTTAAAAAATATTCCCCATAAATAGTTGTTGCAGTAAACAGAAAAGTCAATCACTTTATGTACCTTAGATTTATATAAAAGATTAATAATGAGCACTACGAAAGCATGTTTGTAAGAGAAAATGGTCGACAATTTCAGGCCTTCCGCAAAATATAACTATATAAACAATAGGTCGTGATTAAGTTGTTAACACCGACTAAAAACTTTAAACAGTCTGTTTTACCATATTAATCATCTGCAGAAACTGGTCTAATTTAAACTTTCAATAATTATACAATGTTACTCAAATATTTTTATCTGAAGTTTCTAGTCAGTGTATTTTTGTAAATTTCTATATTCATCCAAATTTTACAGGCCTTTTAAGATGAAATATTCCATAATAAAAAAAAAATGACAGAAAAAACATGAGCCTATTTACTAGACCACACCAAAACACGAGTCTTGAAAAAAAAAACAAAAGAATCCATTTTCAAATGTTGATATTTGAAAAAAGATCAACTTGTCTATGCTCCGCAGAGGGCCGTACATACAGCTGTAGTTGCGATGGAAGGTCAGAAGTTGGTACATAATGCTATGTAGTATATAATGTAATAAAATATGTGTTCATTCGGCGACGGGGACTAGCTTCACTCGGCGCGCCAGGCGACCTTACCTGCGTGCGAACTCCGCCTTCATTGCTGGAACAGAGTAAGAGACTTTTTTTACACTAACACGATAACTGATAAATGCTTGCACTGACTGGACAGGTCCACTCAATCTGTGTGGTGCTTTCTTAAAAAGACCATTTCAGACACTAGTCTGCATAGTCCTCATGTTAGTTGACCAAGATTTTTTGTCTGGACCTTAAAAGAGACTATGACCTCTGAGTTTGTTTCGGCTGTTTCTTTTTAGAGTAGTCGGGTACGAAACATCGGCCTCATCTAGTTTTAAAAGAAGACGTGTAAAAGTGTTTGTGAAAACCTACTTGCAAAATAAACATCATTTCTCATTTAATTACTGTAGTTTATTAAGATTGCAGGTCCCCGAGAAAGGCTAGCAACGCTTTGTTGTAACTAACGATCCCTAAAAGACTTTTATCACCAAAAAAATTAGTTTAAACATCGTAAGGACTATTCTTGCTTGCAGCGCCCGCATTAACTAATGGAATCGCAGTATTTGATTTTTGCTAAGTGTGAATGAATTTAAACACAAAATATAATATAAGACTTTTTTTCGATCTTTTTAGGGTTTGTGTACCTCAAGAAGAAAAAAAGTGACCCTTATTGGATCACTTTGTTGTCCGTGTGTCTGTCAATACCCTTTATTTCGGTAAGGCGTGGGGATATCGAGTTGAAATTAAAACCATATATATATGGTTATATATATATATATACTAGCTGTGCCCAGCGGTTTCACCCGCTGCTCATTTAGGGGTCTGAAAAATAGATGTTGGCCGATTCTCAGACCTACCCGATATGTACACAAAATTTCGTTTAAATCGGTCCAGCCGTTTCGGAGGAGTATGGCAACGAAAACTGTGACACGAAAATTTTATATATTAGATATATATATGAAAAAAAAACAACCCTCTAAGTCTACGCAGTCTGGCTGTTTATGTCGCAATTTTGTACGGTACTCTTGGTGGGCGAGTCTGACTCGTTCTTGGCCGGTTGTTTCTTGTAGGTGACATACAGTTTTAAAGAGAGCAAATTCACACATTTTGGTGATACCAGCTACCCTACTATGACGTCTTAAAGCAGAACTAATTCCGCTGAGGGAAAGGGACAAAGCTATATAAGTTCTGCTTTAACACGTCATGGCAGGCCTACAGGGTTCCCGAAGCAGTACCGGGTTATATAAGAACAACTAGCTATTCCCCGCGGTTTCACCCGCGCTGCTCAGCACCTGTGGGTCGTAGCGTGATGTTATATAGCCTATAGCCTTCCTCAAGAAATGGACTATCCAACACTAAAAGAATTTTCCAATTCCAACGAGTAGTACTCTTCAGGTTTATAATATATATATATATATATATATATATATATATATATAAAAGTATAGATAGTAACAAATACATACCGTCTAGTATCTCCTTCTTGATCTGGTTGAGTTGCTGCCTCATCTCGCGCATCATGTCTTGCTTGAAGGCATCCCACTCCGCCGCAGACACGCAGCCGCCGTCGTTACCGCCATTCACTTGCTTTAAGTACAAACACACGAAATTTAGAGTCAAATCAAATCAAAATCATTTATTTCAATTAGGCCATTACAGGCACTTTTGAATGTCATGAAAACAAAAAAATGATGCTGCTAAAATCCCAGTCACAAGACCTAATAACTTGTGAAAGTACTGTAGTTGCACATTCCAAAGCGTAGATCTCTATGGAGAAGAATGGGCAAGAAACTCCATGGACACTCTTTTAAATCAATATATTTTTACAAAATCATGGCATTCATGTTGTGATTATAAATACATGTGAGAACGATGAACGATCGAGCGACGAGTCGACCATTAAGAACATTCCAGATGTAAAATTATTTAGTCTTTAGCCATCAACGAGTTACAAATCCTCTGGGTTCCTGGTTGTGGGTTGATCGATAGAGATACCGTAGCCCCGGAACACAAAGGGCAAAAGAAGGAACATAGGTGGGTTTTAGTCAGTACAAGTCTGATCCCTTCAGCTTCGCCCAGAGCGAGAGATGTTCCAAGAGTTCCGAGACCGTTGTATCTATTTCGAACAACCCTTCACCCCGGCAGACAGTGTTCCTGGCACCTCTGCTTTGCTGACATCTCTCTGAGGCAAGCGTGGTACACAAACGTGCCGTCGAAACGGCCGTCAAACAGCCTGATATACTGTGTTGTGGTTTGATACTGTGTTGCGTTTTCTCGACATCCGTGTGTCACTAGCAGGATTCAGCAGAAGACCAGCGTCAGCTAGTCTACCTGGCATCATGATGAGCACACACCGCCCAGTAGAGGGGGACTGTTATTAATGTATAAATGTGTGTCTAACGCCTGGTTCCATTGAACAAAAAAAAACGATTCGTTTTGCTTACGGATAGTAGTATTTTCTACGAGACGTATGTCAAAATACTAGTGTCCGTAAGGAAAACGAATAGTTTTTTGTACCTGTAAACCGGGCGTTATTAATGTCTATGGGTCAATCTAACTTCTACCTTAATATTTTTTTTTTTTAGTTTTATATTTTTTGTGTTAATTCCTGTCTTGTGTTGCATCGAATAAATGATTTATCTATCTATCTGATACATATATTTAGCGAACACCAATCTCCTATAGTACGGCCAACGAGAAGCGATACCAAATGTAAACAAAACCCATGCTAAATCCCCATCTAAAATGGCCGCCCGAATGTTGGCGAACCCGTCTTAACGTTGTCATGTTTTTGCCGGGAGAACGAGACATTACGACAAAGGCACAAGATGGAAAGAGCTAAATATTAGATTGTCAACGCCACAGTTGTTCTTTAGGTTAATGACCTTTCGTATCGCTTTTCGCTGGCCGTACGGTAACTTCTAAAATTTTCTCCTTACCTTAAGTATAGTCTCCTCGCTAGCGGAACCGAATCTTTTGCGAACGGAGCGTGGCGACTGTGGTTGCTGTTGTGCGTTCGACTCCGAGTTAGCTGCAAGGGATTATAGTACTTATAGTTGTGGATATAAGTGTCTAAGTGTATGGTAATTGCGTTAGCTGGTTTGGCTTTAAAATACTTGTAGAAAATATAGTTTTATAATTTTTAAAAACGAAATTAAAAATCAAATATACGCCGATTTAAAATAAATTAGCATAACCAGGTTAATGTACAGGAATATTTCCCCATCGAAATAAATGAAAAAAAAAAAAATTCAGATGTCCAAAATTTGACTTCAAAATATTGACACCCATGTCTATAGAGTTCACAACACTTTGCACAGCAAATGCATTGCACTCAACACTTAAGTGTTTCAACAGAGAAAAAATTAAATATTCAACCTCTTTATACTTCAGTATTGCTATACTGAAGTATAAAGAGGTTGTTTAGTCTTCATACCCCTGGCTATACAAACAACAATTCGTCAAAAAAAACGACTTCCAAAACGACATTAAAAGAGGAATATAAGTTTATTTCCGGAAATCGGTGACTTTTGTTCGATACATCGTTTTCTTTTTTAATTTCAGTTTTTTTTTGTTGTATCATGATCTCACACAAATTCTTATCGAGTTTTCATTTTCCATTGCTAATAACAGATATAAGCATAGCATCCATTTAAATTTTAAAAATAAAATATCATAGAAGATAACTCATAAACTCCCAAAGCAATATAGATTACGAATAGTATTTAGAAAATTAACAGAGAAATCGAGTAACAAACAAACATACAACAAAAAAGCAGTCAAATTGAGAACCTCCTCCTATTTTGAAGTCGGTTAAAAATAAGATGTAGTAGCAAATGATAGAAGCGCTGCGACTCACAAGCGTTGCCATTACATGCGGCCGGCAGGCGGTGCGGGAGCGTCGCCGAGCGCTCCCACGTCTTCATCGGGGTGTTGTTCACGGAGTTGTCCGTCGATGACTCCTGTGGATACACAACAACTTGTAGGATCTTGGGACAACTGACACACGGCTATCTGATCCCAAGCTAAGCAGAGCTTGTGTTATGGTAACCAGACAACTGATGTACATACTTATATAATTTATAAATACATACATATTATAGATAAATCACACCCAGACACAGAACAAACAATCATGCTCATCACACAAAGTTTGTCCTGGGTGGGTATCGAACCCACGACCTCCGGCTCAGCAGTCAGGGCCACCAACCACTAGACCAATCGTCAAATGGAAGACAATTGTAGGGATAACTGGATAAAGGTGTTATCTGACAACTCAACTTAAAACACGCGATTTCTTAATGGTTACGTAGCGTAACGATTAAGTAATCGCGTGTTTTAAGTTCGTAAACCGATTTATCATCAGTTAAAACCTATGTTATATAATAATTTATTGATGAAATATATATTGAAAACAATATTTGTCTCAAAACAGTTACATGGTTTATAAATGAGATACCCCTAGTAAGTTAATACTTCGATAATGCTTGTGTGGGGACTATCTCGTTCGTTCCCTTAAATAATGCCAATATTGAGACTATTACACTTCACTATTACTTATATATCAATATTTATCATTTGTTGATCTTTGACAATCGCTACAGAAAGTTCTGAAAGTTTGACTGATAGTCTTACCAGAGTATCTATGCCTGTCGTGGTTGCGGGTTGTTTGAAAGAGATACCGCGGCCCCAGAACGCAAAGGGCAATAGTAGGCAATAGGGTTTTAGTCAGTAAAAGTCTGACAGTCCGCCCAGAGCGGGGGGAAGTTATTGATGATTTCCCAGTCCAAAAAAAAAATGCTATAGGCATCCATAAATTCAAGTCGTACTTTTTAATACTACGCTTGCATTCGGCTCGCTATGATGGAACAAACTTGCAACGTAGAAACCGATTAATGATTAGAAAACAGAGAAGAAGATTAAACAACCTGGCAGTTTCCACAATAAATTTAAAGTACTATCCTAGTTCTGCGCGTTACTCCGTAGTCCGTCCACCCAGAACTACTCCTGAGTTAAGAAGTAAATAAGTGGAACGTTGGTTTACCTCAGCCCTGTCGAGATGCGCGCGGCGTCGTGCGAGCGTGCGCGCCATCTCGTTCATCATGCACGACAGCGTGGCGCCCGGCCGCACCGAGCCGCCCGACGACGACGACGAGCCCGAGTGCTCCTGTCCGCCCGGCGGGGACGCCGCCTCCGCGGGAGTCTGACCGCTCGACTGACCGTTTGTTGCTTGCTGTATGGACAACAGATTACTTTTTAATCAGGATGTGGTAGGATAACATAACAAATTAACATCACGCCTATAATTTCAGGAGTTAGGCAGAGATACACAGTCAGCAATAGGGATAAGTAATACTCGTCACATTACTTACTTACTAGTTTAATAAAAAAGGTAAAAGGTAATTATACAGGGTGGCCAGTTGATAGGCGTCCAAAGAAAAAAATTAGATGCCTTATGCTAAGGGGTACCCGAATTACCCCCATGTATGTTCCGCGATTATTTGTAGTTTAGGAGCTAGAATTTTTTTAAGTACTTTTTTCAAAATATTCACCTAGCATTGGTTTTTATTTTTTATGTCTTTATTCCTATCATTTTTAGATATTCTTTTTTGTGGAATCTATTAGCGATAGCAATAGCTACCATGCAAAAAATATCCGTTTGCCTAGGCATTGTAGAACTTACCACAAAATTAGTCTAAAGTTCAAAATTACCATTAGAGTTCGAAAATCAAAAATGTTCAGAGCTTAAAAAAAAAATGAGTGAGGGGTGCCAGAGGTTTCTAAATGATCTTAAAAACTTCTATGGACCTTCAACAGACAAAATCGGTAAAAAAATATAGAGCTTGATCGGGGATTATTTCCTGTAATTAGCGTTGATAGCAATAAAGGTATTTTTACAGTTATTGTTATAATTTGGGATTTCTTTATTTTTGCCACTTTTATGATAAAAAAATACGGTAGATAGTTTACAAATTTTATTAAAACACGTTACAAAAGGTTTTCAAAGTGCCGCCTTACCACAGAAATGCACAATCTACATCTACGGAGGAAATTGTCTTTTAGTTATCTAAAGTCTAAAGGCTTCTCTGTTACTTCTGATATTTATTTATTTAATGTTGTAACATTAAATAAATAAATATCTTGGGACAACTCACACACGGGTATCTGATCCCAAGCTAAGCAGAGCTTGTGTTATGGTAACCAGACAAAGTTAAAAAATCACACAAAGTTTGTCCTGGGTGGGAATCGAACCCACGACCTCCGGCTCAGCAGTCAGGGCCACTAACCACTACACCAACAGGCCCGCCACATTTCCCGCTTCTTCAATTTTCTGATTTAGCTCTTCCTCATTGTTAGTGTCCCGTGCGTACCATCACGAGCCTGGACGGCAGCTCGAATGGTGGTGGTAAAGTAATTGGTAGTTCACCGTTGAGAACGCAGGACCACATGTTCACACTGAAGTGGTGTTGAAAATTTGATGGTCTTACGGAATGAGGATTCTCGATAGCGGACTATGGAGAATCCATAGCCAGACCGCTGTCGAAGCTCGATGGAGCCACCTACAAAGAGTTCTTGAAGAATTACTAATTTTGCTGTCAGACGTTAACTTAACACTGAGACGAGACATGGTTTACAACTAAAAGACAATTTCCTCCGTAGATGTAGATTGTGCATTTCTGTGGTAAGGCGGCACTTTGAAAACCTTTTGTAACGTGTTTTAATAAAATTTGTAAACTATCTACCGTATTTTTTTATCATAAAAGTGGCAAAAATAAAGAAATCCCAAATTATAACAATAACTGTAAAAATACCTTTATTGCTATCAACGCTAATTACAGGAAATAATCCCCGATCAAGCTCTATATTTTTTTACCGATTTTGTCTGTTGAAGGTCCATAGAAGTTTTTAAGATCATTTAGAAACCTCTGGCACCCCTCACTCATTTTTTTTTTAAGCTCTGAACATTTTTGATTTTCGAACTCTAATGGTAATTTTGAACTTTGGACTAATTTTGTGGTAAGTTCTACAATGCCTAGGCAAACGGATATTTTTTGCATGGTAGCTATTGCTATCGCTAATAGATTCCACAAAAAAGAATATCTAAAAATGATAGGAATAAAGACATAAAAAATAAAAACCAATGCTAGGTGAATATTTTGAAAAAAGTACTTAAAAAAATTCTAGCTCCTAAACTACAAATAATCGCGGAACATACATGGGGGTAATTCGGGTACCCCTTAGCATAAGGCATCTAATTTTTTTCTTTGGACGCCTATCAACTGGCCACCCTGTATAAACAAATGTATACATAATACTAAAAAACTGAGTATACTAATAAAATATAAAATGCAGTTTTTTTTTCTTCCATGTAACTCATAAAATTGTCAGTCCCGTCTAATCTACCTTGGCTTGTCTTTTCAGTCTTGCTTGCTGTAACTGCGCAGCTAGACCGGACACGTCCTGCGCAGGCGCAGGCGCGGGCGGCGGGGGCGGGGGCGGCGGTGACGTAACAGGCGCGGCCACGAGCGCGGCGGGCGCGGGCGCGTACGCGGCGGGCGCAGGCGGGGGCACGCCGGACGGGGGCGGCGGGGGCGGCGGCGGGCCCGACGTTACTACCGCTTGCGGCACCGAGGCAGCCGTCTGCTAAAGTGTTACATTTTCCACTCAGTCGCTTAGTTTAACTAAGCGACTGAGTGGAAAATATAAATGTTTCCTACGACTTTATTTAAAATAAATTACAGAATTTTCATTCATAACATGTACACAAACAATTCTTTGGCTCTGGTTTTTTTATCTACATGTACCTGTACTTGGACTCTGACACTTACAAACCTATACTTAATGTATTTCCAATACAATGACATACATACACAAAACAATATCGGTATATTATTTACAATACAATACTCAAAAACTACATTTCATCCATACCAAAACTATTTACAATACAAAACACGAAAAATAAATTTCACACACGAACATAAAAATAACAGTATTTACAATACAATAAACACAGTTCATACACACACACTCATACATACCACTACTATTTACAATACAATACACAAAAAATACATTTCATACACACCCACAGACATACCAAATCTATTTACAATAAAAAAACAAAATCCCACAATCATTCACATACAGACGTCACCCAGCACTTGGGAATGACCCAAGAGTATTTCTAATAGAGCTGATAGCAACTCCACTAATGGGCCATGGTGACGCCGTATCTTCTTAATTTCCTGAAGGTATAATCATCAGTAGGATGGAAGAGTTGGCACCGCTTGCTATCATACCCGCAGGTCTTCGGCATTGTCTTAAACGAAGCTATATTATCAGCGCGATTGCTCCCGCTTCTAACATCGTACCACTTAGGGTGTTCCTGAAGATCTTGTGGCTTTAACAGAATCGCCACGGAAGTTTCTCCTTAGATGTTGTCTCTTTCACTCTTCCCACAAGGTGTTCTAGAGATATGGTGACGGAAACAGTACCATCTGATCCGCCGGTATAGTTCAGTGATACTGATCCTCCCATGCTGATTAGTGAAGTTTCAGTCATCTTAAACGTAACAGGAATGAGTTTTGTGATGGTCGTCGGGTCGAAAACTTAGTTTTCTAGGTGTTGATGAGGTCTCGTTCATGCTCAGATACATTCCAAACATAGACTTACGAACTTAGTAAAATACAGGATTGCTTATGCATATGCTAACTTAAATAAAACTCGACTACGAAAATCGTGAATAAACGAGCGCGCAAAAGATTTAAAATGATATAATAGATATCAAAGCTTTGGAACAGCATATATAAATACATATGTGTACCGTCTTCTCCCTTCCACCCTCCCCCTGGTTTTGAGTCAGGGTCTGACCGAATTGCCGAACGTTCTAGAATTAAAGGGGTAATTCGTAGTCGAGTGAAATGAGAACTAACCATTGGTGGTGGTTGAGGGGCTGCAGGCGGCGTTGGCGGCGCTAAAGGACCCTGGGGAGGAAAATATCTCGGTGAGAATTGTGATGATGTCTTCTGATGCCTTAGACTTAGACAGAAGTCTGTCGTCAATGTCTTTGTATTGAGTTGTTTTTTTCAATTAACTAAACACAATCTCGAAGATGTCAGTCTATTTCACGGTTTGGGAACTGAATACCAAAATATGATAATTTGTAGGATATGGATGAAAATGTAATTTAAGGTACACGAGAAATTGTAGAATTGAATCTGTCTTTAAAAAAAAAGCGTTGCACCACACTAGGATTTCTCGTGTATCGTACGTAGCTGTGTTTACAAACATTTAAGCTCACATACACAAACAGTCAGACCCAGAACAACTAATACTACTACGGACCTGTGGGTCATACAAATATTTTATACGTGAGGGGATCCCCGCGACACGCAGCGCTAGAGTCCATTGCTCAATCACTGCGCCAACCGTCAAATATTATTAATATCATTGACTAGCTGTACTACGTGTGACGTTGCAATGTAATTTTCATCCCTTCTTTTCTTTTTATAAGAACCCTCTTCCGACGTTAACCAACACAACAACAAAAAATTACCGTAATCGGTTCAGCTGTTCTCGCAATTCCCACTTAGCAGCAAATTCAGAGATTAATTTTTAGATAGATGAGGTGTCCCAAGAAAAATGCAAGGATATGTACTGGACAGTCTCAAGTTAACCTTAGACCTACATGAACAGTGGTTGTGATTAGTGATAAAGTACTTACGTTAGCAGGCGGCGGTAGGTTTTGGTGCGGTGGTACAGGGGGCGGCGCCGGCGCACCAGTCGCGGCGGCCGATAACGACATGTTCGGAGGCATTGGTGCGCTACATAATATGAATAAAGTTAAAACAATAATTTGCCAAGTACTTATACATTATAGAACTGAGCTTGTCACATCTGCCAACTGGCAGAACTAACCACGGATATCAAATGGCGAGAAACGAAAACGCGGCAGGCCTAGCAGATGGCGGGATAAAATGGATCCTTTTACAAAGGGGGGGGGTCTTTCATCTGCAGGAGGACGACATGGGCTTTTTCTGTTTTTTTTTTTTGCGTTTTGTTTTCATGTGTTTGCATTAAATAACTTGGGGGGTGGGGAGTGTCAGACTTGTACTGACTAAAACCCACCCATGTTCCTTACATTGCCCTTTATGTTCCGGGCAGCGGTATCTCTTTCGAAGAACCCGCAACCTCGGCAGGCGGTGGCCCTGGCAGGCCCCTCTGCTTTGCTGACATCTCTTTGAGATGCACGTGGCACACTAACGCGCCGTCGTAAAGAAATAGTTCAGAAGATCGTAAGAATGAAGATAAGAAACTATTAGACATCGACAAATATTATAAACTAGCTTTTACCCGCGGCTTCGCTCGCGTTAAAATTCGAGGTAACACAGTTCCCCTTGCGCCTTATCGATTTGTAATAGCAACGCTAAGTTTTCCCT
This sequence comes from Ochropleura leucogaster, assembly GCA_958449745.1. Lineage (NCBI taxonomy): Eukaryota > Metazoa > Arthropoda > Insecta > Lepidoptera > Noctuidae > Ochropleura > Ochropleura leucogaster. Next base: position 9,958,024 of record OY288226.1, read on the forward strand.
TTTCTTCCCTCTTGCTCCCTCACATCCCAGTTTTGAAAATTAGCCTATGTCCGTCTCCTGGTTCCCAACTATCTCTGTACCAAAATTCATCAAAATCGGTGTAGCCATTAAAGCGTGAAGAGGTAACAAACAAACAAACTCACTTTCGCTTTTATAATATTAGTAAGGATTGAAGATCCAGTCGTAAATCCTTACCTATTAGTGCGATGATGTCCAGGCGTGGGTTGGCTGGGCTGATGCGGCAGTGTGTGGTGGACGCCGTGCGGGGGAGGCGCGGGAGGGGTCGGCTGTTGCGGCTGCTGCTGCAATAGTACCGTTGTTTTACAGAAATTGTAACAAATGGTGTGTGAGACAATAAGGAGGACAAATGGGTAAAGCGAAAATGTTGAAAAGAAAGGAGCAGATAAAAGAATCAAAAAAGTCGAATTGAATTGAAGAGAATGAACATTAAATACGTGCAAACGTTTGAAGAAAACGGTTGTTAACGTGAATGAATGTGAAATACCAATTACCCTATTGGTAGTTGGTAAATTCGTTATGATAATGTTTAAAGTTTGAATGAGTTTAACTGTATGATTGAATGAGATTGAGTTGAGAAGATGCAAGTGTACGAGTCTAGAATAATTATTGCAAGTATAAAATGGCATGTGAAGCAACAGTAATGTTGTAATAAATTGAGTGCAGACAAATTCAAATGCAGACCCTGAGGCTGCTGGCGAGAAATTGAAAGGCAGAGGCGTGAGAGAAGCCTTCCGATTTGCCGATATTTCTTTGAGGCGCGCTTGGAATACGAGCAGACCGACAGTGCCACTGCTTGCGGTCTCCGTTGCCTTCAAAGGTGTACTTAAAAAAACTGCAATGATGGTGTTCTTACCTGATGATGATGATGGGGCGCATGGTACTGGCTCGGCGCCGCATGGTATTGGGGCTGTTGGTGGTTATGGGGCGCATGGTATTGGGGCTGTTGTAATATCGCCGCGTCCTCACGAGTCATTGTTCTGTTCAGATAAATTGGTTTTAAGGTAGCTGTTCTTTGGAGTAAACGATGATCTTAATGCTAAGAATGTTGACGAGAATAATAACAAAACCATTTGTGTTGCTGTTGAAAAGACAACACAAAAACTTAAGTCTACTGGTAAAAAGAGTTAAGCACTGCCGGTTGTGAGACGCTGTGTTTATTTTGAAGGATCGAAGAAAAATATTTTAGTGCTTAACAAGCAATCAATATCCTTAATCTTTATTACAGCATGCATGCCTTAACTCGCCACATTCAGCCAAGTGTGTACTGTAAAGGGTGGCTTTGTCGCAGACATCGATGAACCTTAAGACGTAATTACCTGTACCCCATATCTTCGTCGTAGGTGTGCGCGTTGTTGTGGCCGTTGTAGGGGACCGGCGGGTTGGGCGGCTGAGGCGGCGGAGGCGCTGAGTTGCCTGCGGGCTTGTTAGCCAGGATCTAAATAGTGATAAACCGTTTCAGAAGTTATTTCTAAACCTTAACATTGCATTTAAGTGTTAGCCCCGATGACTATCCTCAAAAACATTTTTGCAGCACCACCCCACCAAATCAAATCAAATCATTTATTTCAATTAGACCATTACAGGCACTTTTGAATGTCAAGAAACAAAATGAATCTACAGTCCCGTACCATACCATAGATTGTAATACAGATGTGCATTTTAGTGTACAATAAAGTGTACTCTAGCTATCTGTATCTTGTCGGTGTGACAGTTTTGTTACGCACACGTTTCGTGTACTCACTAACTCTAAAAAGTCAAACTCCATTTGTTTTACTATTTACCCAGCTCCAAGACAATTAACGATCATTTGCCGTTACTAATAAAGCCTTAGAATCCACTTCTGTTAATACTTGTATCGTCGGTATTGTTATGTTAAAGATGTTCATAAGACCAACAAAGAGGTTGTATGCTTAACTAATTGTATCCCACATTTAGATATTCATTCATTCCCGCCACTACCCTCGATAACTTGCTTCGTTTCGCCAAATCATCAACAACCACACCGAACCACCTAATCAAAAATGTCTTCCCGACGACGTACCTCGAGGGTATGCATCATAGCCCTGGCAAAACTGTCGGCGTCTTCTCTGCATGAGAAGTTGAGGCCATAGACGTGTCTCGCATCCCGCCATTGGTGGAATGTGGCGGTGGCTTGGTTGTACTTGAGACCTCGGACGATTCCACAGTTTATCACCACCTAAGAAAGAAATATAATGTCAAAAACATGGTGCAGGTGTGTACCTCCATTAGTGCAGGCATTGTTGTTGCGTTCTCCGAAGGCATGGAAATGGATTCTCAGGCCCATGCAATTTTTGACGAATTTAAAAAAAAAAATGCGAAAGGTCTTCTTGCTTTAGATTTAATAAGCTGCTAATGCTAATGTAGAAAGTGCAGTGTCCAACAATTTTAACTGCACTCTCAAATTCGACGAAATATGGTAATCTACTTGTAAACATGGTTCTTTCAGTTGCAACAACGACTAATAGACCGAAGATCGTAACTGCAATCCGTGGTCAAATCTAAATGATCATTTAAAGAGTTCTATTATTTAAACTTTAAGAGAAGTAGGAAGTTAGCTGCAAATGCGCATGATGCTGTCAAGAAGTGACGACTGTAAAATTGTTTGTTTGATGTTCCGAGACGCCATAAAGTTTGAACTGAACTACACTGCCTCACATCCTTAAGGAATTCTCTATTATAACTCCTAGTACTAATTGTCTGAACTAATTGTACCTATCTAAACTTAAGATTGACATTGTCATTTAATATTTTGTACACCATATTTATGGTAGAATGTTTTAGGACTTAACGCAAATGAACACCATACTATGTAAAACTACATTCTTACAAATAAATTTCTGATTTCTGATTTCTGAGTAGATTACTGTAAAAAATGAAATCAAGCAGATAGTCTACTAACCTCATGATCATTCAGCTTCCTTCCGACAACTCGGAAGGTATTGTGTTGCGTGTGGTGATAAATGTGGACCTTGGACAGCCCGGAGCTGGAGCCCGAAGGCACCCAGCGCTTCATCCCATCGTCGTATAACATCACGGAAGCCCGGGCGCTGCTTATTGATTGTTCACTGTGGGAGGAAAAGACGATGGTTAATACGGAGAAAGCTTCATGGGAGCTTAACATGGGAATTACGGGTTTGAGAGATGACGATGAGAAAGACTTTGTAACCATTCTCACGGCACGGTGATCAGTGAATGGTGTGACAGTATGACTGCCAAGTCAATGGTTACGAGTTCGAACCCAAGGAACGCACCTCTCAAATGCAGAGTAGTTCTTTTATAACTCAAACGTACTATAGTTAAAAAAATGTTTGTTTTTTATATTGATCTATTTATTTTAATGTATTCATTGCGCTGTTTTTTTTAAGGAAAATTTAATGCTACTGTACTAAATGCGAATGTTTGTGAGGATGTATGGATACATGGAAGTTTGTTACTCTTTCAAGTCAAAACGGCTGGAACAGATCTTGATAAAATTTGGCATAGAGGTAGGCGGGCGAAACCGCGGGCGCCAGTTAGTAGTAACCATATTTCCACATGAAAAACATCTCCTCATCGAATAATATCTTGAAACAGTTGGCAGTTCTTGAAACTTCGCAATCCGTCAGGTAACTACGTAGAATGTATTACGTAAAACTCTGTAGTTACATAAAGGCGTTGTTACCCACGCAAGTCCTACGTGTTCTCGTGGCTAGATTAAGACCAAGAAAGGGCAAACTGTCGGTGTACTATAAGGTCTCTGTCTAACCCTGTGAGGATTGCAGACGTGATGTTATGTTATAAAGGGTTGTAAGGGAAAATCTGTGTTATTAAACTAAATAATAATGTACCCATGTGCGTTTATGACGGAGTTTAAATTCCAGTTTTTGATTTTAATACAAAGACTAGGACCGGATTGGACGACCAATTTGACTTTGACGGCACGGTTGGCGCAGTGGCTAAGCGATCCACTGCTGCGTCACGTGTCGCGGTTCAATTCCCGCACGGAACAAATATTTGTATGACCTACAGATAGTTGTTTCGGGTCGGGCTGTTTGTGTATGTGAGTTTAAATATTTGTAAAATCACTTACGATACAGGAGAAATTCCTAGTGTGGCGCAACGTTTAAAAAAAAATCCTGAAATAGGAAGTACTGGAAAGTGTTAGGCTACTAGGCCAACGCCAAAAAGGCGACTACAACTTAAATTTTAGAAAGAAATAAAAGAAACTTACAAGTACTCTAAACTAACTGTAATAAAATGTTATTTTAAATCAAAAATAGATAAATTAAAGAATCGATTGTGTTATGTAATTTTCATCAAATTTACTTTATAGAATGTGAACTTTAGATTTTGTTTAAATGAATTATATATTTGTGTGGTAGAATAAATGGCTTTTTATTTTTATTTTATTTATATCGTCAAGGGCAAACAAAATACAACCTTACATTATTACGTATAAGGTTACATTTCTACAACTGACAAACAACAGTCTGCCATGTACTTATTTAAAAGGCAAAACCACAGGAAATCAATAAAATTATCCTGTTAAGTATAAATAAACGTGCTGACTAGCTGTAGCCCGCATAATTGAAGAGGCCATAATTGGCAATACAATTTAATGTGGAATCTTTTTTTGATAAATCAGCAACATACATACTCTTTTGGTTTTAATGATTTTATTCTGCTTTATAATTGGCCTCTGATATGCCCAAAACTGGGACACACAAAAGTGTTCAACACGTAAAATTATTATTACTTTGAAGGCTTCTTATTACTCCACAAATCCATTTTCGCACTTTCAAAAGCAACAACACTTTCGGGTAAGACTGGCAGCCGACCAAAATTTAAAAAAAGGCTATCGCGATCTTTACCAAAAACAGCTCAGTTACGCAAGAGACTTTGTTGAGAACGGACGTGTGGGCCGATTTCCTCAGAAGGTCACATCGGTAAAATGAAACGTCTTTTCTTAACACCGGGTGTAAGTAGGAGGTATTTAACCTAAATAATGCACTTGTATTCAAATTGGTGTAGTAAAGTATATGGTGGATTATGTAATAGTTGTGAGGCGGGCAGATAATGACCCGCATATGTAATTAAAGTTGATAGTTGATAAAAACCCCTCAATTTCTGAAAGCATGTCTGCTATCAAGTCTTATATTAGTTGTTGAAATTAACGGACTAATGATCGATGGATCCTTCAGAAAAGAAAACCTTTTTAAAGTTCACACCTAACTCACTTGGGGCTGGTTGCATACATGCTTCTTTTCATCATCATCTGCCGATGCTTTTCCCAACTTTGTTGAAGCTGGCTTTCAGTGTAACTGGATGCAGCTGAATACCAGTTTTTGCCTATCTGACCTCCACAATTCAGTGCTACAACTACTTAAAAAAAAGAAAAATACTTGAGAGGTGACAAGGGACACCCGGATGGAACGAAGTTATTATTTATAATGTACAAAATACCTGTATACACTCAACAAAAATAATCGTCGCGACACCACACTGTTCAATGCGAAATAGAAAGACGAAACGAAAATAACTGCTACCCTACTATGAACTCTTAAAGCATTTCTTATTCCACTGAGGGAAAGAGACAGAGCTATACAGGGTGTCTAGCACCATCTCTTTCACTCAGTGGAATAAGAATTGCTATAAGATGTCATAGTAGCCCTTCTGGCTTGCTTTCTACGAGAGAGAGAGAGAGAGATTTCTTTTCCGTCTAGCTCCCTTTCGCAACGCCCGAAAAAGAAACTTCGTTCCAAAATTCTTAAGTCAAGGTACAAGAGACCAACGCGATATTATGAGCCAAATCAATACACAACTATGAAGACATTGAACTGTCCTATACCATAACAAATCGATTTCCGTCCACCTATAAAACAGAATACATCTATCAATGCTATCAGACTGTTATATATTCCAACATAAGTATAGACAGGTATCATATTGCATACCCAGCATCCCCCTGTCTGTCTGGCGGATTAATTACTGACAGCCAATTAGGACATGGTTGAAAATTCAAACAAAAGGATGTAGAGAGGACTTTTAAAGTAATTTGATCATTCTGACTGTGTCAGGTTGGACGTGCCTTTATGGTATTCGATTGGTCAGTATAAGGTTTTGAGTATTTGGTATGTAATGTCGTGTTGGTGCGTTATTTCCTTATGTCGTTAATTATGCTTAGAGAGTATTGTATTTTATTTTTATTAACTTTGCTGTTCATTGGTTGCGTTGCCCAAAACTTCAAAATGTATGAGAAAGTAACAAAATTTGGTGTTTTTAATTTCAGTGGCGCAATCGATGTCTGTTATCATTAATTAAAGATGAGCAGAAATGTATTTTGTTTAATTCGTCTAGGAATGTTAACTGTTGTACATGCCCAAGAGAAAATATTTAAAAGAATGTCCATGGAGTTTCTTGCCCATTCTTGTTCGTAGAAATTTACACTTTAGAATGGGCAACTACAGAACTTTTATTACGTTACTACGTTTATTAGGCCTTGTGACTGGGACTGTAGCTTCATCTTCTTGTTGTCAATGTTTCGACGGTTCAAAAGTGCCTGTAACTGGCCTACTTGAAATATAATAAATGATCTTGATTTGATTTGAGTCAAAACTGACCTAAAAATAATATCAACATTTGTAAACCTTTACTTTCAGGTTTGGTTTCCCAATATGGAGATATTACCAGTTACGGTAACCGATTAGAATCTGACATAGCGACACAGTTAACACTTAACTAAGGAAATTTTTGATACTGCAAAATTCAAGCATTGAACGCCACTTTAGAATTTCGTAAATTGTAAGTGAATTCACCTAAAATTATGTTTTTAAAGGCGGCACAATAAGGAATGAAGTTTTGTTTTTTAAAATATAATTATTTTCCTTAAACCTAGCAGAAAAGCAAAGAAATTACAAATATGTAATAGAAAAAAGGGTTGGATATAGCACACATATTTTTTTGCTAGGTTTCGGCGAATCCACGAACCCGGAAAGAAAAATATTAATCATTATTTAAGGTTGAACCGCATCGTTATATGCTCCGTCAGGTATGAAATAATCGTCAATAGATTAACAAATATGCAATTGCACTTCTTGTAAATGTTTGATTTTTGTTGTAATCCATCAGATTAAAATATTTTGTGATCATCATATTCAGCAATCGAGCCAGGAACGAACAAAACTATCACAACTCTAATGCGTTCCATGTTGAAGCATTGTAGAAATTAGGCCAAAAGCGCGCGCGTAACAAATACAACGAACGAACACTAACATAATCTAGAATAATCTAGATCCATCGGCTTGTATTGGTCTACACCAGAGATCGAACAAAGAACAAAGCAGCAAACCGCAGTACGTTCACTGGCAGTTACGTTCCAAAATGGCGGCGATGAGGCTGCATCCCGGTGAGCGGCAGCGATGCTCTCTCCGCTCTTAGCCACCATACAGCCAACACCAGCTCACGTTGCGCAAACTCAGTCTTGTGCTTCCTTCTCAGAAACGACTGCTAGCTCCCACGATCCGGGCTAGAGTGACCATTTGCCCGGGCTGACAGGCGCACTGTAGCTCGAACAAAGAACGGCCCGATATTGGTGCGCGCGCAACTAAATAGCGGGGTAAGGGGGGGGGGCGGCGAGAAAGCACGGACGCCATTTTAAAATTGTTTCTACGTCAATATTTGTCGGAGTTAATTAATTAGGCACTACTCATAAGCATAAAAAGCCATGAAACGGGGTTCAAAATTGATTCTCGTATCTTAAGTCCATTCGTACGAAATAAATATTTACTTCACTGGCGGAGGAATGACACTCCTGCTAAGTGATGGCCGTTATATTTGAAACACGCGGTCGACATTTTGAACTGCTAACGAAGTGGGGGGAACAAAGAAACCTTCAGTACCGCACACCCACTTAATCGTTACTATTTCTCGGAATTCTAACTATGGTGATACTCGCGATGAAACTGCCTACTAAATAATTATTAGATTAAAGTGATGTGAAGTCATGTAAATTACTCAAAAGTGTCTAATGGAAATCTAATACGCGACTGTGATTTCGGTCAGTTTCGATAGTTTGAGTGATTGCCGAAAAATAAAATATTGCAAACATCGTAATGGTACAGTTGAGAATGGCGTTTACGTTGAGATTGCATCAATGGTAAAGAACCAGCCTAATTGGCGCCCAACATATCAAAAAATGTTGGGCGAAGGTAAATTATAATACCATATACGCATTGTAGAGATAGCCTATTTACAATTACAACAACACGGTATAATGTTATTATTTTATTGCTATACGATGGATTTTACTGAATACTTATGAATTAACCATTTAATATTTTCAAACACATATTTACCTAATATTAATGACAGAAGATATTCTGATACGAAAATTCGAAAAACCAATACAATAGCAGCAAATCGCAACAAAGTTATTCGTGATGTAGCCAAACAGCACATAAGCACTAAGCAAAAACTAAAAGGGAAGAATAATACGAAATAGGAATAAAGTATATAACACAAAGACATGGCGGCTACTGCACGTCTAAAATTGTTAAATAATCAAAACACAACCTTCAGCTTGTATGACCAACACTAAACTATCCGAAAACGACCCAAGAACAAAGACCCCTATCCGCACCTCACCCCTCTATCGCCCACCGCTACTCCAGGGCGCAAACTCGCTCATATACCCCCCGCCCCCCACACCTTACCCCTGAACCAATAACGCCGCAGCCCGCCGCTAATAATGAGGGCGCCACCTGACTTTTATGAACAAAGAGATTTTCCGAAACACGCTATGTGTTGTTATTCAAATTTTACTAGTAAATTCAAACTATCCTTAAGTATCCTCAAAATTTTAATAGCAGACAGGACGACACATACAAAGACTCACTTACAGATGCGCGTCAAGGATAATCCGTCAGCAACGTCCATGAAGTACTATACCACCGCCATTTTGTTTTCAGCAATCCGGTGGCAATCCGGTGTCCCTCTTTAATCTTCATGGGAAAACATCCCGAGATGTAAATAAATTATTGTTGATTATGAAAAAAAACAGTTCTTAGCTGATGTTGGTCTCCGCCATCTTGAGAGTGGCTTGAAGGTCTTCACGACAAAACTGCACATTCACTCACTTTTTGGGTTACACAGAGTTTTTTGTTTCAGTTAGAACAATAAACCGAAATAGATATTATTCGTGCAAGAATATCAAGATTTTTTAACGTGTACCTACTACGATCCTCACTTACTTCTTTTGCCTTGTTCACATTCATACATCTGGTTATAAGCGCCTCCTCGGCTGCGGATTCTACGCATCTGAGCTTTCTGAAGAACTTGAGAAATGATCATAGATTTTTCTATAAGCATCGATAGTCTCCACGAATAACGGATTAAGCGGATCCATAATATACATAAATACAACGACAAAAACTACATAAGCAATGAATTCCTTTATAATATGAGTCATTGCAAGAATTAAGATTTTTTCAGGTGTAATCTCAAACGACTGCCAGCTCCCACGATCCGGGCTAGAGTGATTGTCCGGGCTGAGAGGCGCACCCTAGCTCGAACAAAGAACAGCTTGATTTCGGTGCGCGCGCACCTGAACGGCGGGGGGCGAAGAAGCACGGCCGCCATTTTAAAACTGTCCTTACGCCAACATTTGTCAATTTGTTGAGTTAATTAATTAGGTACTACTAACAAGCATTAAAAACCCATGAAAAAGGCTTTAAAACTGATTCACGTATCTTAAGTACATTCACACAAAATAAAACTTCACTTGAGTTGCGCGGGAAGACACCAAGTGCACTAAGTGTTGGCCGTTATATTCGAAACACGCGGTCGACATTTTGAACTGCTTAGGAAGTAGGGGGGAACAAAGAAACCTTAAGTTCGGATGCGCGCGCATATCCCACCCACTTATTTCATCGCAGTACGCGACACACTCGTTTCCATCGTTACCATTTCTCGGAATTCTAACCATGGTGATACTCGCAATGAAGCTGTCAACTTAATAATTATTAGATTTAAGTGATTTGAAGTCATGTAAATTACTGAAAAGTGTCTAAAGAAATTCTATTACGCTGTGTGTGATCTCGGACAGTTTCGCCTCTTTGAGTGACCGGGAATACAAAATGTCGTTTTGGAAATGGTACAGTTGAGAATGGCGGTTACGTTGAGTTTGCATCAGTCGTAAAGATCAGCTGTATTGGCGCCCAACAAATCAGTTGGGCGCCATTACGCCCAACTGATTTGTTGGGCGCCAATACAAAAGAAGGCGAAGGCAAATTTATAATACGACTGACGAACTATCGAATCTGGGAAGTTGAAGATTAAGTGGAAAAGCAAGAAATACATACCGACCACCACATCCACGCCCGTATGAAGCTTAAATGTCTTATCCCACGAACACATATACACAAAACAACTACATGAATGTCATTTTCGCTAAGACCAAGATTACTTTTTTTCGCAAATATACAAGTTATGCAACAACACAGGTAACACATTGTCTTTCTTATTTAATGTTCACGATCACGACACTTAACTGCAACTAATAAAATTATATTCGTTTAAATAAAAAATGTGCTTAGACCACTGAAACCATTACGCTGTATTGCGTACGCCTACCCCAAGTAACATCGGTCATTTTAATTTTCCGTGAAGTATATACATGTGTTTTACATTGCAGTTCACCAGCCGCTTCATTTCGTTGTTAGCCAGCGCACTTGCGACTGCCATTTTGATGTCCATGCGTAATAACTGTATTGTTGTTTTCAGTAAGAGATCTACGTCTATTCAAATCTGTCTTAGGTAGCTTTCAATTGCTGGTATCATTTGTAACTGCAAAAGCTTTTTCAATTGGCTTTTGTTTTTGGTTTTTGATCGTTGCATATGGCAACGACTGATCGCTTTTATTTTAATATGCTTTGCCCAAGCGACAGCCATTTTCGTTATTTTCAAATTTTGTCCCGCAATTTTATGTGTCCCTACATTAGCACAGACTGAATGGAATTGCACTTTAAACGCAGAAGCTGATTTTAACATATTAACAGCCGCGAAGTGCGTTTGTATCACAATTGATTCTACTGCTTAGCCAATCGCAAGAATAAGTATATCTGTAACTGCAAACTGACTATTCACTTCCAAATAACCCCCTTCTCTTTCCTTCTGCTGCATTACCTATGTCCTTAATTGGATCGAGCCCGGCCAATATTGGACATGCGCAGTACAGGTGGGGGTAGTTTTAAGTTCATGGGTCATACCCGCCATTTTGGAAATCATCCTCGCACCCATCACCACCTCCCCCCGAGGGGCCGGGGTGCGTTGTGCAACAAAGAGTTTAATTATTTTTTTTTACCAAAATTAAGCTACTCTTATTTTAGCCGCAATTATAAGTAACCCAAGCCCTTAAAAAATGACACTTCACTTAAATATGAACGATCACTAATTGAAGACTTTAAATAAATAAAATCCACTGTATAAGTCTTACATCTTTACACTACTAGCATTAGCAACACACGGTGTGATATAACTACTACACACAATAATGAAACAAAATCATCTATCCAAACACCTGATCTCGGCCAGGTTCCGAACTAGACTGTTAGGAAAGTCTAGGGCTCGCGAGGCTCGTGCGATCCTGCCCAGATTTATGCACATGCGCAGAAAAGCTACTACCTTTAACAGGTAATATCAACTATGTTCCGCCCTTTGTCCATTTCAAGGAATTAAGATCAATGCATAAACTGCGTTTCTTTTTATAAAACAAAGACCTATGTTTAACCAAAATCACGAGGTCATCATCGTTTTTCACAAATATATTTACTGATAAAAAAAACCCATTTATGACATCTTACACAACTATATAATCGGGTGGAAAGTCAATAGGCCGCTCCATAGAAAATACTATATTCAGCTGCATCCGGTTAGACTGGAATCCGACCCCAAAATACATCCGGAAAGGCTAGGCAGATGACACAACACACAAACATATCATCGAGATATACTATAAAAAATAAGAAACGTCTAAAATCCATTTGCAATGAATCAACATCATCATAATCAACAGAGCTAACTTATGAGTCCTTTTCTTGTAAATCCCAGAATTTGTATTTACCATCAGTATTCTCAAACTATCATCCACTGAAATATCAACCCGCTCAGCTCAAGCTGTGTCTTAGCCATACAGTATTGGATTGAGAAAAATAGGGCATGCAATCTCGTCCGATACGATACCGAGTCTCGTAGAATTTTCGTACGCGATCTCGCGAGATTTCGAGATTGAGTCCAGTTTGCGAACAGCTATCGTCTGTAGGTCCTACGACTGTAGAGGCAGAACGAGCCCTTATGGACGCAAGGATCACCCAAAGGTTGACTAGTAGAAAATACCTGTGGCATTAAGTCTGCCTCTCTCATCTCTGCTTTATATAAATAAAGTTAAATAAATCCTTGATATGGTGTGTTTTTTGAAAGGCCATCTTCAAAACTAACTTTTTAATTTGAGTCACACAGTAGTACTAATTTTTGAGTAACTAATTATTTGTTTACATATGTTGAAGCATGATAAATTAAATTTCAGTTTAAATAATTCTTAGTTTTTTTTTACTTAACGATGTATTTATACGGTGTAAATGCCATAGAACATGTATGTTATAAGTTACCGTTGATATTATGTAAATAACATTTGCATTATATATATTCCCAGTAATATTTCCAATGTCATCAGACTGAGTAGTCTCGGAAGATCTTGGCAAGTTGTAAAATCTCGCGCAATTGCATTATCTGATGGAAAATAAGATAGAGAATTGCTGTAGTGGCCCAAGTAACATGGAACAAGAGCAGGAGAATATGCTGATTGAATCGTGATTTTAAAGCGATTTCTCTAGACATGATTATATTTAATGTTATCTTGAAAAGATCGCTTTTAGCGATAAGACCGCTCATTGTGTCACCCTATTTATAAGTTGTATATTGTTATTCTTGTCATTTGTATGGTGTACATAGTAAAGAATATTCTATCTATTCGCAAAACTATTGTGACCTATGAATTAATATCAGTATTAAATCCTGAAATGTTCTCGCGCCATAACTCAAAAAGATAATTATATCCGAAATAGATTAATAGTACTATCCTAAGGTCACCTAGTAGACAGTTCTTTTTCGTCCAAAGCTTAGTGCCAATCCCCATCATTTTGTCTGCTAAGTTTTAGCTTGACGCCAACTTTACTTAAAGCAACAGGTTCCCGACGACTTAAGTGTCAGTGAAAGATGCAAACCATATTGCGTCGGATGGCGGAAAAAAGGTCGGTCAAAAAAATTGTTAAATAATAATAAGTCTATAGTTTACAAAGGCAGATTTTGGTAGGCGAAACTTCTGATTTCCGAACCCAAATTGTTGTACGTATTGCAATCTTATCACAGTTGAAATCGCCTTCCAAACTACGGTTAAGCCAATAAGAATCGAACACCAATGATAAAAGCGATGGCACATCTAAAAAAAACTACAAAAAATAATCTTCCCTTTAAATCACTATAAAAACAAAAACAACGTCAACGAAACTATTACAATTACTAACTACCACTTACATGTTATTTAAAAAGATCACAGAAGATGCTTTGCACTAAAAGTTCCTATATTTTAGAATATTGATAAGGCACAACCGTTTATCGAGGAAGGCGTCCGCGACACTAGTTGGTAGCCCTGCATCCTGGTGGAGGCTCGACTGAACTAGACGACGCGCGCATCGTATGATTGATTTAATGCAAGAGGGGTACCAGGTATTGCGTTTTGATTTATTTATAGTAACAAGCCAGACAGCTAGCCCGGATAGCCGGGGCCTTGAACATGCGTAGTAAGGGCTAGTTTCAGGTCTCGAAAGTTCCAGCCAATCAAATTGCACCGTTGAGGCCAATTACAGACAGATCAATATCCTGTTGCTATTTTTGAGATGTTTTACGGTGCGCCATTTCCTTTGTGTCAATCTCTATGATTCAAATTTCAATATATCTTAGAGAAGCACCCCCAGTGTTGATGATTTGAATATGAAAATACTTGAAAAAATAAATACGTTTTATATCAAAATAAAACAAAGAAAGTTAAACTTCAAAATTGTAAGGATATCAAAGGATCGAAATCTACAATTGTAGTCTACAATTGTAGATTTCGAACCACTTGTAGAGTTCTTAAGGCACTTTTCTTGGCTTTTATACTGCAACTGCAACAGCTGTCCAAAGGGGTGTTAGTAGATTGGCATTTTTCCAAAAAAGAGTCCAGAAAATACTCAACCACTTATTTTTAATCTATTAACAGACCATCTTAGAAACAATACAGAATGCGTTTACAAAAACTTTTTTTTTATAGTAAATGAAATCTTTCACGATGATGACTTCTATAGAGAGAGAGGTTCCTAAGATGCGTAAATTGGCAACATTCCAGTAAACCACAAGAGACCTGGAACTCCCCGAACACGTGGTTGTTTGATAACACGCTGCAAAACACACATTATTCATGAAGCTAAGCTCGCTACAGGTTTGCCCGTCACAATAGTTTCTTTTATGGGATTTTCTGTCAAAATTCTTCTTAATTAATAAATCGGTAATGTTAATTTAAGCTAATTAAGTAAATAAATAAAATGTGACCTAAAACAAGTTTTTTCTTACTAAAGTTGGTATCCATTGATTATTCGCCTATTTTTAACACGCTTTTATTAGCTTCACTTGTAATTTGACCCACTTCCAAGTCTCTGATTAGGATGTTTTTTTTTAAAAAAAAAAAAACAAGTACAGTTTCACTAGAAGTTTATCAATATAATAAAAAGACACTACAAATACAACGCACAAAAATATGGTAAAATACTAAGATATAATCAATTTATTACTATAATAGAAAAAATAATACTAACCTCACTGAAAATTAGTATGGCGACACCCTAACAAGAAAATCTCAAGGTAACCTAACTACAACACTTACAAGAACTTCAAAACGCATAACTAAGTTGTAACACCTTATTGGCAACGTTCCATAAACCACAGTTAAGTCCCCAAACACGTGGTAAATATTTGTTTGATTGCCCGCCGAGCACTGCCTGCAACTTATAAATAATTCATAGTGTACTGCTAACTCCCTAGAGCTATTCAACAGTTAAACTAGTGTTAATGATACCAGCATTCAAGTGGACTATTGAAATTATGATTTAACTAGCTTCCGCCCGCGACTTCGTTTGCGTGGCTTAGTTACTTTAGGCTAACGGTAACTTTAACACTCTTAAAGAACGAAAAAAAAAATCTTTTTGTCCCTAAATCACTTTTTTATCCTATTTCCGTCTCCAGGATCCCAACCATCTCTGTACCAAAACTCATCAAAGCAATAATGTGGAACTGCCAAACACGGAAATAAAATCACTGAATGGCACACAACAGTACTATGTGCAAAAGAAGATGGCACATCCAATCATCCAATTCATTTACAACGAACTTCAATATTTCACCAAAAAGCTATAACAACGCCATCTGATAATAACTAGAAAGACTATCTATCACACAGCAAACAACATTGAAAGCCACATGGCGGCGCTGTCAGACAACATGTCACATCTAGTACGCAACAAGTTTGTGCTCTGTATTCGCAACAACGGCTCTAAAACATAATTCAGTGGCCACAGTTCGAAACTACGGCAGAGAGATGCGACCACACACAATGCAACCCCTAGTCTATTAACAAGTTCATAAATCATACGCCAGGTGGCGTTGTTGAGATGTCGCTACCACTACGGAAGGTGGGTACTGCAATATGGAAATAAGCATTTACTTCTTTGCTTAAATCGTTAAAAATTTAACCAGCATCCCAAGAAAAGTATTAAAAAGTTGAGTTTGGTTTACAAGTAGTACTTACTTGTAGGAAAAAAATTAACTCCTACAGTTTAAATGTGTGATTAAGGCCATGACGCATGAATGTGGATGGCTATAAGAGTAGAGGAACACCCAAGAAACGATGAATGAACTGTGTGAAGTATGATAGGACAAGAAAGGAGGTCACTAATGAGTGAAGAAGAAAACAGAGAAGTATGGAAGAAGAAAACATACTGCCTACCCTTAATCAATCAGGTAAAGAGCAAGAGAATGCCGAATACAGTAACCTTCAAAGACAAATGGCAATGAGTTGCCCCAATTTAATCAGGGAAATGACAACACACGCCTAATTCGTCCATGCCTTCAAGTTTTCGTGAGGGCGTTTTTTTTTTTTCATAATTTCCTTCTTGTGTCCTTGCGTGGATCGTGTTTTAAACGACTGTATCCTCCTTTAATAAGGATCTTGCATAACATTGATAGAAACGTGAGGTTTTCTAAATAGATGTAGCGTCTGTTTGTATTCCTTGTATAATTCTGATAGAATTATATCATTGTGAAATAATGTATTGATATTGGAAAAAATCAAATATATTTTATTTTATTAATCTATATATTTTCATGATAGGATTGAGTGGAGAGGTATCTACATGTTGATATGCAGTCTTATGTCTTACAAGGCGTGTCGGGTCCTAAAAGGGCGGACTTAGCAAATTCATAGATAATACATAATTATGTATTTCGTTACATTTCGTAAAATGGTCACACAGTGGCAATTCATAACATTAACTGCGCCTGCGACAAAAAAATTAAGTCATTTTGACGAAACGAAAATTTATGCAGTCAATTGTTATGTTGATTGCACATGATACTGTTACAAGAGACATAAATATCGCTCCCAGAAAAGTATTTAAAGAACAAGTTCCTGCAACCTCGTTTCGCAGTTAAAATAACTAAACTACGTTGTATTCTCTACAGACACAGCCCTTCACCAAACCAGTTTCATTCGCACGTGTCGCCAATGACCTTAAAGGTACACCTGCCCATCTTCCCACGGCAGCTGAAGGTCAGATGAGGGGGGACGATTAGCCAGGAAATACCAGGACCAGTCGTCATGTAGATGTCGATGGAGACATGACAAAACAAAAGCGCACAGCAGTAGATCGCAGGGAGAAGATGCGAAGACGATTGCAATAATACGACATTGTAGAAAGAGCTATAGGGATGAATTAGACTAGATAAGACTTATATCTACCTATTAGAGGTGCAGTTTAAGATTATATTTAAATAGAAAGGCCAAAAGATATGAAAGAAAAAATCGAGGGCCATAAAATCACTAAAAAGAAGAAAAATTATTTTACTTCCGTAAGTAGTAAAGTAAGTTGGTGAATATTATTTGATTGATAGATTTTTTAACCAATTTCAAAATAATGAGTAAGTTCTCAATACGACTGTGGCAATAAAAAAATAATACACATTAAAGATTTGTGTGAGATACACAAATAATTAAAATAACCTGGTATAACACATAGGATACTCTTAATCATGCTAGAAAGATCCCCTGGAACAATTATTATCGAACTTCACATGCATGGGCTAGTGTGATATTTGATAAAATAAGTGTTAATCAAACATAAGCGCACAGCAAGAACAACTGAATTTAAGGAACGGTCCTATTGTCCAAAACGTCTGCAAAATGAAACAGACAAGAGTCGGGTAAACATGTTACCCGTATTAACTTGCCCTTATCACATATTGCCAGTAAATTTCATGAACTAATGTATATGGATATAAGAGTGAAGGAATGAGTATATTAAAGGAAGTTTGAAAGTTAAGCCTGTTACAGAAAAATTGAAAGGGAGTCGTTTGGCTTGGTATGGACATGTAATATGAAGAGACGAAGCTCATGTGGCTAAGAGTGATGGATCTGAACGGACGGTGAGTGAGAGGGAGGCCAAAGAAAAGATGGCTGGATTGTGTAAGAAATGATATGAAAGAGAAAGGAGTAAATGATGCCGTGACGTCTGATAGGGGAAAATGGAAGAAGAAAAGGTGTTGCGCCGACCCCAAATAGAATGGGACAAGGGCAGGAAAAAGATTCTGAGATGGCTATAAGAGATGAACTGTGTGAAGGATGATAAAGCTTGAAAGGAGGTCGCTGCTGATATGACAAGTAATAGATGAGTAGGGAATAACACATGCTGCGTTGATCAAATTGTGGTTGAAGCAGGAGAATGATGATAATGAATTGATGATACGTACGAAAGTGGTGGCCTTTAAATGTAAGTTTATCTAGAATTTATTCCGCAATTTAGTTAACAATATAATAATGTGACTTCCTGCGAGTTGAGAATATACGGATTCCTGTTAATGACGTCAAAATGTATGACAACATACCACACGCCATGAAAATGTACCTACTATACGTGAATCAGTAAACCACAGAAAATCTATTTTATTTTATATTATAGGTATAATTAAAAATACGATAAGTATAGGAAATAATGAAATAAATAACCTAATTCATACTTTAAAGTTACTAGCAGATATAACCCATGCGTTTTTCTTTTGGAGTAATTCTAGTATAACTTAATAGATCTAAGTTAATAAGTTACTCCAAACTAAAATGAGACAATTGAACTATAAAAACCACTAATTAGTCAGTTCTACGAACCATAAAAAAACAATCACAGGCAAAACCGTAAACAGCAAAACGGAAAGGTCATTCCTCTGACGAACAAAAAAGTTTACTTGCAAGAATACAACCTTTTTTCTAATAGCAAAAATGACCACGAGGAAGACAAAAAGTATTTTTTTAACTAGAAATTTTAGCTTATACCCTTTTGAAGTGAACATGAGGATAGACAATACAATAATAGTATTATTACGAATGCTGTACGCCTCTCTATAGAAATCGGAAACATTTGATGCATGTTAAGCAAAAAGTGAAAGTCCTACCAATTATTTCTGTGAATGCACATTATAGTCCATAATATACGGTCCAGAACAGGCATAATAATGATGGGTAGATCGTGAATGTTACAATTCTAAACGGTCTAATGGATACATTAGACGGACACTATAATTTGGTGGTAGATTTTGGAGATGATCTAGCAATTCAAAATGAATACTGTAAATAAGGTGCATCCCGGAACGTTGTTCAAAATTGAACACATTAACCTTAAGATTTATAGCAAAATTATATGATTGCAAAGTTTGACAAGTTGAACTCGTACCGACAAAAACCAGTCAGTCAGAAAATTTTTTTGATTATTTACCAGAAAGAAATAGATAAATACTGAAGAGCATAATATTTCAGCTGTTAAACTTAAGTTTTATTCAATAGCCAAATTTAGAAGACCTCTGCCCAGTTCATAAAACAAAATCTAATGAAACTATTTTCACAACACGTTAATAAAATGTCAAAGTATTCACAAACAAGATTAATTTTATCAAAACCAGAACAACAGTTACCTTATCGATCTAAATCCAACTCATCGCTATCAGAACGAACCGTCAGATGATATTACGTTTCAATGAGGCTGCGCCTGGGCATAAGATCGTCAGTGTTTTGTTACATCAACGACCGCCATTTGTAGGCGAAGACTATCAACTTAGCCTTGACGTACGCACAACTAGTAGAAATGAGAACAATGTAATTTCGGAGACTCCAGGATTTTGATTGAAACTTCAAATAATGAATCAATTGAATTTAGCAGCTAAGAGGGAATGAGATATTCGCCACCCTGCACTGAATCTCCTAGATAGATTATGCCTATACTCTTACGAAGATGAAACGGCTTGAGCTTTGCAGATTTGCTTGATAGATTACTATACTACGACACGATAGTCGAATAAGAGGATGTAGTATTTTACATTTGCCCTAACCATCATTATAGTACACATGAAAGTGCGGTGCGTTCTGCTTTCATAACTAGACAATCATATACATACAGAAGTAAGTTATAGTAATACTCGTGGTTGATGTACTAAAGCTAAGTACTACTACCAGTGTCAATTATTTAACTGTCGTTATCAATTAACTAAATAATATATGTACATCAATGCAATTACCACGAGATTTGAACAGAACCCTTTGGAAATTCATTCAGAAACTGGAGTTATTGAAATAAAAATCAAACTACTTACAAAGCCCAATATTCTTCCCAGTTCTTCTCCTTCGTTGATCCATATCCCCTCGGTAATGTTGCAGTCTTCGAATGCCTCCCATTTAAAGAAGCATACGATCCTCTCTTCTCCTGTAAACTCATCACTGAGAGCCTAGACAAAGGCTCTGATCTAAACGATTGGAAGGAGCTCTGTGATCCTTCATCGGACTTCAAACTGGTTTGAGAGCCTTTAAACTTGCCATTTATTTCTGGCGTAGAGTACTGTTGTTCCTCTTTATTATAATCCTCGCTTCCGTTTCTATATTCTCCGTAGTTACCGTTCAGGGAGCGACTGCCTGAGTCAGAACGGGCTGGAGGCGGCCTTGGAGCAGTTCGACGGTAGTCATACGTATCTGTTCGGCTGAAAGAAGATGTTCTCTTCACCATTTTCGGGGATTCTTGTATGTTCGTTAGAGAAGGCATCTTGGATTCCTTTTCCATGTCTATTTCATGTTCTAGTTGAGTCTGGACGTGGGCTAGCATTTCTTCCAAGTCTCCAAGATCAGGGTCTATGTTCAATTTCTGTCGACGCATTTTGGAATGTTAAATTTTCCTTGTATCACAGACGAAACACTGTCACTGTTACAGTTGATTAACGTTTTTATTGATGGTTTCTTTATTGTAACACTATTATTTTTAAAAGCTCAGTTTCCAATCGTCACGTGTTGTTTTCAACACAAATCTAAGTAAAACCCTATTTAAAATTCACAGAAACTGAAAATATAACACGTCAGCTGATACTAAAGTACGCAAGACACAATTCTGCTAAACACTCGTGACTAATTTTCGAATTTGGATAAGAAATAACGGTCGTTTCAAAAGACGTGCGCACGCGGCAAGCGTCAGCGCGCGAATGGCACAGTTATCAAACTGTGTGACATGCGCAGTGAACCTCATCCGTTATCTTCAACTGACATCCGATAGTAGGCAGATAAGTAATCAGATAAACGAATCAAGTTGCAACCTTATTGCAAGGAAATAAGGGTTTAAAAATCTGAGTAATCAATGGAAGGGACATTGATCGATCAAATGTTTTTGCTGCGCTATATTTGCAGGTTGTAAAGACGTTATCCCTGTGAGATAGGGTTGAAAATTTAATGACTAGTTGCGGAGATGTTTTTGTTTAGTGACTGGGTTATTGTAGAACTAGTGCAGTGTAACAGGGTGGGAAAGTAGTAATTTTATACGTTTTATGTCTGTATCAATGAGTGCTCAAGCACCGTAAGCTGTAGAAAAAAAAGGCCAAGTAAAGAAGAGGAGCCGAGTGGGGCAAGAGCAAGATAGATTCGCGCACCGAGGGTTCCGTAAAAACTTGCGACATAAACGGCCATATCTTTTGACTGCGTAGACTTTGTGCTGTGAAAAACTCTTCGGGTAAAAGCAGCCATGTTTGACATTATATCTTGTATGGCAACTTTATCAAAAAAATCCTATCGAGAATACGTTTTTTGTGAGTGGCGATAGACCATGGTACTTAAAATGGCCGTTTTAGTAGTGCCATAAAAGATATATGAATAAGAAGGAATGAGAATTAGTCAATCATCAAAATAATACATTAAATTTGTCAGCTAGAATATCGAAAAAGAAAATATTCCTATGTGTATTCCAGAGCATAATCTACCTTTGTGCCAAATTTCATTAAGATCCGTTCAGCCGTTTTGACGTGAAACAGTAACAAACATCCATACATCCTCACAAACATTCGCATTTATAATATAAGTAGGATAGGAAGTTTGTTAAGATTAGATAATTTTAATGTCCTGACGATCTTAACATGATTGAATGTGCCTTTCAACAATTCCTCAACGAGTGACAGTTGAGTCGATTAACGATCATAAAATGGGCGCAGACGCAGTTAATACTATGAATTGTACGAACGTAATTCGCATTTCACGATTCTCCTGAAATAGTTATTTTAGGTCCCCAGATCTTCAAATGATCTAGGTAGACATAGTCCTTACTAATATTATAAAAGCGAAAGTGAGTTTGTTTGTTTGTTACCTCTTCACGCTTTAATGGCTACACCGATTTTGATGAATTTTGGTACAGATATAGTTGGGAACCAGGAGACGGACATAGGCTGGAGACGGACATGGGATGTGAGGGAGAAAGAGGAAAAAAAGGGAAAACTTATTGTTGCTGTTACAAATCAATAAGGCGCAAGGGGAACTGTGTTACCCCGAATTAGAGAAGCCGCGGGCAAAAGCTAGTATTAAATAACCCAACAGATATGCTTGTTGAATGTTTATCTATTATTCATGTTAATAGTTTAGTGTACTATAAATTACACTAGTAACAGAACAATGAATGTTTTGATGATATCATTTCCCTTAGAAATAAGATACAGCACACGTTATACAACTTACATGCGACACTGGTAAATGGTAAAGTAACGCGGTTTTTAAAACAACTGGTGCATTGGACAGTTTACTTCTAATAACAAGGCCATGATGCGTAAGAATGAGGATAATGGTTTGAGTAGGAATGTGAATGGCTAGAGGAGAGGAAATCCAAAGAAACTATGGATGAACTGTGTGTAGTATGATGAATAGAAAGAAGGACGGCACGGTTGGCGCAGTTGCTGAGGGATCGCCTGCTACCCTGCGTGTCGCGGGTGCGATCCCCGCATTATTTTCCTGCCCTTGTCCCATTTTATTTGGGGTCGGCGCAACACGTTTTCTTCTTCCATTCTCCCCTATCAGACGTCATGGCATCATTTACTCCTTTCTCCTTCATATCACTCCTTACACAATCCATCCATCTTTTCTTTGGCCTTCCTCTCGCTCTCCGTCCATCAACATTCAGATCCATCACTCTTTTAGTCAAATGTCCTTCATCCCTTCTCATCACATGTCCATACCAAGACAAACGACTCCCTTTCAATTTTTCTGTAACAGGCGCAACTTTTAAACTTCCTCGAATATATTCATTCTTTACTTTATGCATTCTTGTCACTCCACACATCCATCTCAACATTCTCATCTCCGCTACATGCAATCGTTTTTCATCCACTTTTTTTACAGCCCAGCATTCTGACACATACAGTACAACAGGTCTAATCACGGACTTGTAAATTTTCCCCTTTAACTTGATATTTGTATGACCTACAAATAGTTGTTTCGGGTCATCATAACGATTAATGTGCTGGTTAGTTTATAAATCGCGTAACTTAACCATTTACTAACTAAATTTCATGACTGGGAGACTGGGATATTACAAATATAGACCTTCCTCTTGAATCACTCTATCTATTGCTGAACACTGCTTTAAAATCCGTTGAGGAGTTTGAAAGATGAACAGACAGAGGATCCAATATTAACCTTTCATATGTACACAATAAGTCAATAAACATTTAAGCAACTGAATATAATTTTAGCTTTCTCTATGCAAAGTTCATCAAATGATTGAAACTCGTCTTAGCAATAGATTTTCCTTTCACTTTTTATTGCATTGCATTAGTTAGGGTCATTATGATATATACATAGCATAGTACATCACACAGTTATATCATACCCATCATTAAGCCTGATAACTTCTGATGAACATGTGTTTTGAACTTTCATCGTTGCTATACAACATAGGTCTTAACTAATTATATTGAAGTACCTACAATACTTAAATCTTAAGCCAATGGTTAATGAGATATTCGCTTTTAATATAGGTTTGTAGTAAAAGGTGAACACATAATATATCTTTACACATAATATTTTATTTACAATAAGTAGGTACGATGTAAACGCGTGACCACACCGAGGGCTCTGTTCTAACTGGGGCCGTACCGTACGCCTTTACACACGCTAATACACCCACAGAACGTGGCCCTGCACTCCGCCTCAGTTCTGCTAACTCTTGCGTCTATCAGTAGCACTATAAAAGGTCCAAGGTCCAGTTGAAAACCAGCGTAGGGCACTAGCTACTCGGCAGTTTGCTGAACTGGGCCTATTTGACGCAGCTGTGAGACACACAATTACTTATTTGTTATTATCGTTTAGTTTTAAGTTTTTATACCATTTGTGTGCACTTGTGGCATGGGCCAAAAGGCTCATAGGCGATGAGATGCTTGTGTCCAAGCTTCATAGCCTGGCGCACAGGCGTAACGTTGCCAGCTTGTCGGTTTTCTACAGATTGTACTTCGGAGAGTGTGCGCTGGAGCTCCATGACCTGATCCCACCATCTCCGTTTTACTACCGGGCTACCAGACGCACGGCAGGGTACCACCCACACTTGGTCGATATACCGTCTTGTCGTACTAAGCGCTTTTCTTTAACCTTTATTGTGCGCACGGCCAAGGTGTGGAACTCTCTACCGGCTTCTGTGTTCCCTACCACATACGACCCGTCTGCCTTTAAAACAAGAGTCAATAGGCATCTTCTGGGCTCGCTCGTTCCATCGTAGACCTCATCTATCGCTTACCATCAGGCGAGATCGAGGTCAAGAGTGAGTTCATTCTTAATAAAAAAAAAAAAAAAAAAAAATGGGCCAAATAATGTTTTTTCTTTCTTTCTAAATAATGGTTTGATAAAGATTTGATATAATTTTTCGAGATATAGCAATGTTATATAGAACTACAGCGGTAACTTTGTTTTTAATTAAGATAGAATAAAGAACAAATTTAGTTTTTTAGTGTCAACAATTTAATTTAATGAGCATTAAACCATATTGTTACTGTATTATTTGGTGGCTCGAAACCCTGTATGTAAAATAAAATAATTTATTAATAAAAAAAATATATAAATTAATTTAAATAATTTATTAACAAAAATTTTCGCAATTCCTATTCCCTGTTAAATATGACCTCACATTTAAAAAAAAAAAAAACTTTGCCCCACACTAGAAATTTCTCCACTAGAAATCTCCTGTATCGTGGGTGCGTTTACAAACATATAAACTCACATAGACAAACGCTTTTTGCTTCCTCCTCCGTATTAGTTTTGTCGTCAAAAAGTCGTAACCAAATTTTCGCAGCGACAAATCGCAATATCGTCTTGTGTACGCTACATCTTACTCCACACACAGTTGTATCAAATTGTATCGTGTTCTTAATTGGCAAAGATTTGTTGCGCACTCAATCTTCGGGTTAATTGATCTTCATTGAGATGTTACATTTGCGACAGGTCCGTGACGAAAGCTCTGCATTGATACTAATGAGTGAGGAGGGCATTGAACTGTGCTTAGTTTAAGAGATGGTTTTTGTATTATGTTAGGGAGTCCTGGAGTTAACTTTCTAACTGTTAATGTTTTGATAAGGGAGGTCCCACTGAACCCCATTTTTGCGGATGGGAAATCATCAAATAATTTTCCTCGCTCTGAGTGGAGCAGGGGAGAGTGTCAGACTTGTACTGACTAAACACAATATAATTTCATCACTTTCTTGCCCTTGTCCCATTCTATTTGTGGTCGGCGCAACACGTTTTCTTCTTCCGCCCTTGCCTATCAGACGTCACGGCATAATTCACTCCTTTCTCTTCATATCATTCCTTACACAATCCATCCAACTTTTCTTGGCCTTCCTCTCGCTCTCCGTCTATGAACACGGCTCAAACACATAACTGCCAATTAAATATTTAATCATCAATATTAACCATATTTCTTAGAATGAGTTTCCGTATATTTACAAGAAAGATTGTGTATCGAAATAACTTGAATAAAATGACGTGTCAAGATTGTGCCGAGTATTTTTGTATTTGTATGAATCATATCCTTCTTAGAAGGATATTGCGACTATACTACTGTTAACTGTTACCTAAACATATGTATTTAGATCGTAGATAATTATAATCACTTAATTTACGGACGTATACCGTTATGAAAAGTTTAAGACTTTTCAAAAGTTTTTCAAAAGTTTAATACTTTTCATAACGGTATACGTCCGGGGTTGCGGGTTGTTCGAAAGAGATACCGGAAGGTAAAGGACAACAGAAGGAACATGGGTAGGTTTTAGTCAGTACAAAAGTCTGGCAGTCTCCCCGCTCCGCCCAGAGCGGGAGAAGTTATTTGATGATTTCCCGCAAAAAAAACAATATACTTTTACAAACAAATTTTGCTATCAACGACTGAATTATATTTAGGTTTCGAAAACTTCTATTGTTAGAGCCCTTCGGGAGAACACTCGAAAAAAAATCCGCCCACAATTGATGGAGAAATCGCGTAACAAACATACAAAAGAACATACAGTCGAATTAAGAACCTCCTCCTTTTAACGAGGAACGAGGTTAACGTACTACCAATAATCTTAGGAATCTTCATGAGGTTATTACCGAAAACATTACAAGTAGTCAAGCAATTAGCGTGAAAACAAATAATAATATGGTAGATAACTAATTGTTTGTTTACTGTAAGATAAGGGAAGTAGGCCGCCCGGGTACCCGGTCAGGTGATAGTATGCTGTTCAAATATTATGTTAGACATTCCTAGGTTTAATTTTTAAGTGTTTCCGTAATTGCATTAATAATATTTTTGATTTGCGTTATAGTAGCCCTAATGCACTTAGTATCGTGAGTAGAGCTTTAGTTTAAAATAATGCCCATGACTTCAATAATGCACCCTGTATTAAGATTACTAGCTGTGCCCAGCGTTTTCACCCGCTCCTAGGTAGTAGGTATGAAAAATAGATGTTGGCCGATTCTCAGACCAACCCGATATGTACACAAAGTTTCGTTTGAATCGGTCCAGCCGTTTCGGAGGAGTATGGGAACGAAAATTGTGACACGAGAATTTTATATATTAGACTAGCTGTGCCCAGCGGTTTCACTCGCTGCTCACTTAGGGGTATGAAAAATAGATGTTGGCCGATTCTCAGACCTACCCGATATGTACACAAAATTTCGTTTAAATCGGTCCAGCCGTTTCGGAGGAGTATGGGAACGAAAACTGTGACACGAGAATTTTATATAAATATATAAGAATTAGTATAGATAGATAGTTCAAGATCAGAAAACAAAACTGGTTGTCCATAACTGGACAAGTGCCTGTATCTTGGGGAAATTATTGATTGACTCTCTCTCCCTCTCTCTCTCTGCCAGATGGAGCTAGAATTCATTACCGCAGAAAAAAAACCATAATAATAATTATAGAGGAATGTGTTGTTCTTATCAAAACAGGGACATTGAGAGCACCAATGGCGGAAGCCAGTGTGGCAGTCAGAGATAAGCGTAGAGGCGCAAAAGTTATAGATTACTATGTTTTGCGTTTGTTTTCTGTTGATTATAGAACTGGGGATTGGACCTTGGTGTGTAAGGTTGTAGATAATCAGTTTAAAGTCGGGTCAAATCGAATATTGACTCATTATTTTCCTGCCCTTGTCCCATTCTATTTGGGGTCGGCGCAACTATGTCCTTCACCCCTCATTACATGTCCATACCAAGACAAACGACTCCCTTTCAATTTTTCTGTAGCAGGCGCAACTTCCTCGAATATATTCATTCCTTACTTTATCCATTCTTGTCACTCCACACATCCATCTCAACATTCTCATCTCCGCTACTGACTAATACTGACGAATATTGACTGATTGTCGACGTTTTATTAGTGCCCATGTAGGCCTATGTGAAATAAAAAATATTTCAAAGTGATATAATAACGGTTCCATATTTTTAAGGTACGGAACCCTAAAAACTAGTTCATGCCCGCGGCGTTGTCTGCGTGAAGTAAGTAATCTTCTGGGACAATCATCGTCATAATTGTCCCACAAGATTATTCTACCGAGATCAAAAGTATTGTGTCTTAAAATCATTTATTCCGTTAATCGAAAAAGTATGGCGCTCAAACAATTTCCCCCAAAGTATTTCCTTAGTTCGTGAGTATTACTTTTTAACTTGATTTATGCCTTTTCAGCGTATCTTCAGTAAGTAATCAAACGCACCTGCTTTGATCAAAGTTATAACATCAGGGTAATTTCCACAAAAAAAAATCCTCAAAATGTTGATGGATCAACCTCATTTGTTAGAATTCATTGTATCAAGTCTAAAATCACAATTAATTTTACACCAAAATATTTTACGCAAGCAATTTTTTTTGTTTCATAAACGTTGCCCCGTTGCACATTAGGAATTTCTCCTGTATCGTGGGTGCGTTTACAAACATTTAAACTCACATACACAAACAGCCAGACCCGGAACAACTATCTATAGGCCATACAAATATATGTTCCGTGCGGGAATCGAACCAGCGACACGCAGCGCAGCAGTCGACTACAACTACCTTTGTAGGTAGTTGTTTCGGGTCTGTCTGTTTGTGTATGTGTTTTAATGTTTGTAAAACGCTCCGAAGAACTTCATGAACACAGTTACGCAATAAATATATCTTTATCTTTATCTCCCACGATACAGGAGAATTTCCTAGTGTGGGGGCAACGATTTTTTTTATACTAAATTCTCCTGCATTTCCCATAGATAGACTACCTATCTGAAAACCCAGTTAATACTTGATTGCGGAGTCATAAAACAATATCAAAGTAATTAGAACATGGTCCCTCAAAAGAGCTCCTTCTCAACGAAGTCGTTACTATTCCCAGAGATTCTCACAATGAGAAGATTTCATATACATAGAATCTCACTCTTCTTACAATGTATGCTGTAACGTGTAGCAAGATTCTTGCAATGGCTTCTGACGTCAATGAGGCTGATACCTCGCTATTGTTTAACTGCTAAACAAGTAAGGTATTCAATTGTTATCCTTTATGGTTAGCAAAGTGGTAAACACGACTCATCAAGGTATACATTTCAAGTATAACATGACCTCTCTTTGTAAAGTTTTCGAGTTCAATATGAGATCTGCATAAACTGGTTTTCTACAGCTTGATTGATCTTTGTGCGTATAGATAACCTAGATTGATTTGAAAGAGATTTGCATCAAGATTTAGTTTCAATTGCAGTTGCATCACATGTTAAAATATCCGTTTAGTGTTTGTCATCATATTTTAAACATCATTTTGCTACCAAGCTTAAGCAGAAAATGTTTAAAAATTAAAACTAAAATCAAATCAATTTTGGTGTGCAATTTCTATACTATTCTATTCAGGCTTGGTTAAATTGATGGTCGTCCCACAACTAGTCCAAAGAACCCATTTCTCCACTAAAGATTGCCTGATCTAGATAAGTCCTTACCAACTAAAACTGACATTGTTATCTCGCGTTGGAGTATAACAGCAGGAAGCTTACAATCCAGAGCTCCTATTGACCGGCAATTAAATAACGTTGACGCGTAATAAGGTCGTACTAGGATAGCAGAAGTTGAAACGTATTATGTTATACTAGCTAACGCACGCGGCTGCACCCGTGCAATGATAAAAAGTAGCCTATGTGTTATTCCAGACTATAATCTACCTCTTTGCCAAATTTTATCAAGTTCCGTTCAGTAGTTTTTTCGTGAAAGAGGATCAAACATACATCCATACTCATCCATACATACAAACTTTCGTATTTATAATATTAGTAGGACTGGTGTGATGAAGGGAATGGGGCACGGAAGGTTTGGAAAAGTTTTTGTTTGTTATGGGTAGCTTAGTACCTTAACCCTCTATGTGTTTTTTTTTTTCGTATGGGAAATTCAAATATCTTCCTCCGCTTTGGATGGAGCGGAAGCGAGTATAAAACTTTTACTGACTAAAACCCATCCATGCTCATTTCATCCTTTAGCTCTATGATCCAGAGCCGCGGTATCTCTTTCGAACAGCCCGCAACCCCGACATCACGTAACTGCAGGTTGTCCTGCAGGGTTATTAAAGGTCAGGTATACGACATACATAACTCCTTTTTCCATGAGGGTAGGCACAAATTACGTACCCAACCATCTGCTACATACACGCATTCCGATTGTCAGTACAACCAAATGCAACGGCACGATAAATCAGCAGAATCTCTCATCAAACAGTCCTAATGTCACCATGTCAGTGCACGACTAATTGTCGTCCAATGGGGGCGACCAGATTGCCTCCTTCCTGCGCATACGCACATCCGGCGTATAATTGTGACGCTATAACTGCTTCATGAGGTATTATGAGCAGATAAAAACTGATATATTTCCTGCTGAGTTCAAGATGGCTAGTTTTTGCGAGATCATGTTATTAGGAGCCGGAAGGTCTTGTTTATGTGGTTATGGTCAAGGATTTTTGTCGCAATTACTCTTGAACCTGTGTGGGTTCTCTTTGGTCAGGCGTGTTTGAGATAGACAATCCCGGCAGGCAGGTTGTTCTCTGTTCACAAGAGCATCATAATTTTATAAGGTTAAATGCATATAGATATCACAAACAGTCAAACTCACTCGAAGAAGGATGTAGCCTTGTTTAAAAAAATATGAAGCTACAATTTTAACAGGTGAGTAATAAAGTTTGTGGTAATTCAAAATAGGTCGAAAGAGCGCCAGTTTATGAAAGATCTAAATAATTGGTTTATGTAAAAGAACTGTAATGAAGCTGATATAAATTCGAACGTGCCTATCCCTAAGAGAATCACCCATAATCATCGTCCTGCCCTTGTCTCATATAACTTAGATCAGGCGCAACAAGTTTATTTCTTGCATTTTCCTATCAACCAGGCTTACCAAACAAATAATTGGAGCACAAAACCTAATCATTATACTGACAACCATAAACAATGATTAAATCGTAGTCAATAATTAGTGATGTGAAATAGAGCTCACATAAGAAAGTAAGGTTTAATGAGCTGCGTCCACTTTCGATTATTAGATGTACAGTCAGCAAAAAAGATAAATAACCAGGCTCGTCAGAAACAGTTAATATTTTCTTAAAAAACCATGAACATTTTCGAATTAAGTTAAACTTATTTGAAAGTAAACAAACAATTCATTAAAAAACTAAAATATGAGTTGAAAATGTCCATCGGTTTCTACGAAAAAAACAACAATATCTGAAGAATTATCTCTTTGCTGACTGTACATGTGTTATAGATGATCATACCGATCGATGTATGGATAAGCGAGTTTGAGTTGCGTTAAATCGTTGAAATTGGAGAAGAATGCAATTATGCGGTTAATTTCGACATAAACGTGCATGGAAAGTTAGGCAATCCATCATCTAAATCTACGCTAGTATTTAATTAATAAAAGACAATATGATTTAATTTTGGCGTTTTTAAGTGTGCAAATTGGGAACCGAAGTCAATGATCTTGGGAAGCCAAAATTAACTAGTCTTAAAAATATATAATCAGAAGTGGATCGAAATTTGAATAACCTGTAGGTGGATGAATCCACATTAAAGAAACCTCTTAATAAAACTACCAAAGCATTAGCAAGAAAATACTTTTCGATATTAAGAACCAGATTTTGTCCGCGGCTTCGCTCGCGTTAAATTCGAGGTAGCACACTTTGCCCTTACGCTTTATTTATTGTACTAGCAAAGCTAAGTTTTCCCTTTTCTCTCCCTTTTTTTCACATAAAAAAAAATATAGCCTATGTCCGTCTCTAGTATCCTAACTATCTCTGTACCAAAATTCCTAAAAATCGGCTAACCTATTTACGAGTGAAGACGTAACAAACAAACAAACTCACATTCGCTTTTATAATATTATAAGTAAGGATAAGGATATTGACAACGGGAGTGACTCATCAAAAACGCCCAAATAGCTTTTCCCGTAATGTCAACTAGTGGAACGTATTATGACGCATTCCAAAAGACGGCGCGTGAATACGTCATTGATGGTAAATCGAATAAGATTGAACGATATCATGACGTGTCCCGATTATTGCCATGATTCAGAAATTATAAGGGCTTCTGTTAAGGATTATCGAAAAAAGAAAGAAAGTTAGGAAGTACAGATACTTTATTGGGAGGACAAGTAGACAACATGCAGACCACCAAAAATTCCTAATATTTTCTTCCACCAACCTAAACTATAGGTTGGTGTAAGAAAATATTTGGAATTTTTGGATTTATACCATACTGGTTTTGTTCACCAGCTCAGCATCTGCCGAGGGCCTAGCTGTTTTCCTGAATCTGGAATCGACTTTCTTGGTCTTTTTATACGTCCACAAGCATTTATTAACTACTCTTTTAATCAGGATCAGCTAGTAAATATGATTGGCTACAAGCCAAGGTTTGCCGCTGTAGATATTATCTGCCCAAACAAGGCATCTTCGACCCATCCCAAACACAACGTCAGAATTGGAGCCCTGTGCAGGATATGCCCCACCTTCTTTCTTCCCTTACTAAACATGCTGCACAACCGCTGGCATCTATCAGGATTTAAACGAAGCAAATGCTACATACTGGTCTAACACATTATGAGTTTCATCAACACGAGAAGAAGATGAAGCTAGTAAGTATGAGTTAAGATGATGCCGATCTGATGCTGTTCAAAATCTGCTTTGAGTGCTAAACATTCAAGACGGGATCCCGTTACATTTAAAAAAGACAATCATCAAAAGTCGTCAAACAATACCAAAGTCATCGTGGTAGGTTTTTCAATTCAACCTTAATCAGAGCATAAACATTCCAACTTATCAGCGCCTCTAATACGGAACGAAAGTTCAATAGCAGCAGCTTTTTATCCAACTTAATCGAACCAAACAAAGGTTTCCCGAGCACTGGAAACTAATTCACAAAGGAGTTCGGAAAACCACCTTCCTGGATTAACAATGGATGACACTGTCAAACTTGGAACTGGAGATGTGCTAAACGAATATAGGCTTTAAAGTAAATAAATAAGAGTGAAGCTAGAAGCAAATACTGTGGTTATTACTATGACATCGGCAAAGTTAAGCTTAGAAAATGGGTTGTTAGAAAAGAGGCTTTAAATGTTGCGGCTTAAGGGTGAAGCGGGTTGTAAGGTGCTTGGTTATTTCTTGCGCCATCTGTAGCGTTACAGAAGTGTGTTCTATCTGGTGCATTGGAGCGGAACTAGCGGTTGGTGCAAGTTTTAAAAGGTTGACTTGGGAAAGTTTTGTTTGGAGAAGGTAAAGTCAGGCACGCTACCTGTGATAAATTATGCAGGTATACAATGACAGAGTAGTAATGTTAGTGCCAGGAACTGAAATTTCGAAGGTCTTTCGGATGTCACTAGATATTTAGGAATGGAGAAAGATCGAAGAAACGATGGATGGACTGTTTGCACGCTGATATGGATAGAAATCCTTTCCTCTCTTTCCTTTTAATTGGTGAGATGACGAGTAATAGAGAAGTATGGACATACGTCTGGATAATTCCCGATGGATGTCCTCCGCCATGGCGGAGGGTTGGTCAGACTCCTACTAACTAAAACCACACGGTGTTCTTTCTGGTCACGTCTGGCTGGGGTGCGAGGACACAATCGCATTCTACACCACCCCAGCAGTGAAGGAAGAGACATACTGCGCCAACCCCAAATAAATTGGGAAAACAGCACGACAATTTTGATATAACTGATTATTTGAGATACTAAAAAGAAGCGATCTCATTCTTTAACGACGTGGAAGACGTCTCCAGATTGTTTGTGACATGGTCATTAGCCAATGTTGCTCAAGAGTTTATAAACTCTGAATGGTCGTGCTTCCACCAAGGAGAATGACGATATAATATCCGTAGGTGAAGAAACGTGGGTGTAAGTAGGTAGTCAGACAATAAACAGTTTACTGTCTATTCTCCAGTAAATCATTGGAACTTAACACAACCATATTTGGAAGACAAGATATTAATTGATGAAAGATTAATCCTAGCTATTTTGAATGAAGTACCAGCACTAAAATATATGAAACTAGCTGGCGCTTGCGTCTTATCGAAAAAAACAGTATCCTGTGTTATTCCAGACCATAATGTACGTCTGTGCCAAATTTCATCAAGATCCGTTCAGCCGCTTTGACGTGAAAGAGTAACAAATATCCATACTAAAACGTAATAAATATTATCTATACTAATATTATAAAGCTGAAGAGTTTGTTTGTTTGTTTGAACGCGCTAATCTCAGGGACTACTGGTTGGAATTGGAAAATTCTTTTAGTGTTGGATAGTCCATTTCTTGAGGAAGGCTATAGGCTATATGTATAACATCACGCTACGACCAACAGGTGCTGAGCAGCGTGGGTGAAACCGCGGAGAACAGCTAGTCATTTATAATAATATAAGTAGGATTTTACCGAGACTAACGTGTCTTCGTAATGTGTGGTCGTTTATATCTAGTGTTGCGGCACAAACCATCAGGAAAGAAATAAACAGCTGCCTC
The DNA here is from genome assembly GCA_958449745.1 of Ochropleura leucogaster. Taxonomy (NCBI): domain Eukaryota; kingdom Metazoa; phylum Arthropoda; class Insecta; order Lepidoptera; family Noctuidae; genus Ochropleura; species Ochropleura leucogaster. Next base: position 9,992,211 of record OY288226.1, read on the forward strand.
ACACATTTGTCTACACTTGTTATTGAATTTTGTATAAGACTGTTGAATATTTTTATTAGTCTAATGAAGCAAGCTGTTTAGTTACCACCCATACGATCCCACATTCTCCTATTAGCACTCATTTCTGACACGTATGGAGAAAAACTACTGCTACCAAGTTACCAAAAACTGTCAAAAGCATATCATGCAACCTAACCACAAGCTTTGGAAGTACTAACCTAATTCCTAAAACGAAACTTTGGAAGAATGCCAACAGTACTGATATCAAATAAACGGATTGTATTCAAAATAATAGAAACCAAATAGGAGCTCGTGGCTAAATAATAGCAGCCGCGCAGGTCGATCTTTAGGTTAAGCCGCGCTTGCCTAGGTTGGTCTGTGGATGGGTGACCACAAGTTACATACCGAGTTTCTTCCGTGCCTCGGAAAGTACGTTAAGCTGTTGGTCCCGGCTGTCATTTGTAGATCTTTGACAGTCGTTAGAGATAGTCAGTGTCCCGTAAGTATGACAACCAGTCTTACCAAGAGATATCGTATAACCCAGTACTAACTGGGTTATGGACGTCAGATAGCAGTCGCTCCATGTAAAATACTGGTATTGATGTACGTCTGGTAAGACTGTAAGCCGACCCCAACATAGTTGGGAAAAGGCTAGGCAGATGATTCAAATAGAAACCAAAACAGTATAAAGAGTCCATAATAAATAAGTCCTTTGACTATAAATAGACCACGTTACAGACAGACGAATCAATCAGTTAAGACATTTGTAACAATTGCTTCAATAGCTTGTCACCTTGAAACAAAGTTATTGTCATTTAGATTTCGAAATATCGGTAATTTGATCAGCTGTGTGTTTATTATGCAATGTTTTTTTTGGTGAATTCATATTGTATTGAAACAGTAGTATTATTAAAAGGACGAAATTTACATTGATTTTACCAGTGACCTGTTTATTTAGTTTTTTTATTAGTATTTCATTTGTTGGTGCACTAAAATTGATATTAATTTTGGACTAGCCCTTTGCAAGAAATCAAATCAAATTATTTATTTCTTTGAAAACATGGGTTTGGTATAGGTGATTTTTGTAATAAAGTTCTCCATATTTTACCGCCACATGGGCAAGCATAGGTTTACAATTCTAAATTTAAAATAACTCGCAGATAGACAAAAAGAGATTATTACATACATATCAAAATTTCAAACATTTTTATACGTATAAACCTTTCTCTTGAATCACTCTATATATCTCTACGAAAATCCGTTGCGTAGTTTTAAAGATTTAAGCATACATAAAGACAGACAGGCAGCGCGAAGCGTCTTTGTGTTATATTATGTAGTATTGCCTCATCTTTATTTAGTTAGAGTTATCAGATAAGTCGAATGCAATTAAGGTTTCATTCCTCTTTTGCTTACATATTTCTTCATTTTTCACTACTTAAAATGGTATCATTATTTTCATGACTTAAAAGTTTATCATTCTTTTCACTACATAAAACTGCATCATTCTTGTCATCTTCTAAAATGCGAACACTTAATGCCTAGCAACTTTATCTCCAACAAAATCACGATTCTCTTACAAATCACATAATAGACAACAAGACGGGCCTGTTGGTCTAGTGGTTAGTGGCCCTGACTGCTGGGCCGGAGGTCGTGGGTTCGATTCCCACCCAGGACAAACTTCTGTGTCTGGGTGTGATTTATCTATAATATGTATGTATTTATAAATTATATAAGTATGTATATCAGGTGTCTGGTTACCATAACACAAGCTCTGCTTAGCTTGGAATCAGATCAGATATAAGATAAGATACTAAATCACGCTTTCATCTCAAGTCTTGTACCACAACAGGCACGTTTTTTCTCATCCCATGTCCCGGTCACGGTGTGTTCTCAATAAGACACGCGTGCTATCACGTTTAGTACAAGGACAGTTTACTGAGAACGATCAAATTCTTTAGATGGCTAGTGTAAGACTTATGTTTTTGTCGGCTTGAGAAATGTTTCATTTATCACACCTTCATTCTTATGGTCTTTTTTGTGGTGGGGAATCATCAAATAACTTCCCCTGCTCTGATCTTCTTCTGGTCTTACCACAAATTATTGCACGAATGGGATAGGAGTGTTTTTTTTTTCTGATGGTATTTGGTGGACCACTCATTGCTGTTTATTGAGGATAACTAGTATCTTTAAGGTTTTTTTAAAAGTTTGAGGTACGGAACCTTAAAAAGTAAAAACGGAACCCTTATGGGATCACTTTGTTATTGAATCAAAATGCTGAAATAAAAAACTTATTCGAAATCTGTTTTTTTTTTTTTAATTAAGTTTTTTATATCTTATTTATCTTGACTTTTTAGTTTTGTTTATATGTCATTTTTGTATATTCATCATCTGGCAAGCCATTTCTGCCAAAGATCTACAAATGACAGCCGGGACCAACAGCTTAACGTGCTATCCGAGGCACGACAGAAACTCGCTAAGTAACTATGCATAAGTTGGTCACCCATCCACAGAAAAACCTAGGAAAGCGCGGCTTTATTTTAAGATCGACTCGTGCGGCAGTTATTATTTAGCCTCCAGCTCTTTATTATTATTATACTTTTATTTGGCATGTATTCTTCATAATATATATATAAGAATCCTTATAAGAATCCTTTCAAAATAAATTACTGTAAGTGTGTCTTACACAATATCTTACACACCTAATGGGGCTTAATTAGCAATAAAGAATTGCTTTATACGGTGTTAAGCACTTGGAAGCTGTAATACGAGTTTGTCGCAGACATACTTTTTCATACCGCGATGTAAGGAGTTACGATGGTTAGAACAATACGCCAATTTTTGCTCGACAACCTTGCTGGTTTGAGTTTTGAAACCTAGTTTTTTTTTTACATATTCCCAAGAATCGTCGAAAATATTTATGATTAGGAATATAGTTTACTAAACACGAACAAGCGAATGAACTCACAACAAAATAAATTTTTCGTAACATCTCCAAAAATCTTCACAATAAAGGAACATCGCTCCATTTCCGAAAATCCGCTCAATAAAAGGCCATTAAAATGATTATCTTCATCCATAAATGCAATCGACTCTCGACCATATAAAGACGTCTAAGCGCGTTAAACGCCAACGCACGAATGACCTTATGTAAACTTTCTGTTTAAACCGCACGTTCAAAATTCGAACTACCCACATGAAACAAATAAAATATCGCGTGGGTGCAGTTTAGCGCCAGACGTATCCATTTTGGATATTCGTATGTTTGCTTTTATTATTGACTTATTGAAGATCTATTAACATATCGATGTAACATAGCATATAACGAGTTTGTGAGGATGGATGGATGTTTGTACTCTTTCACGCAAAAACTGTTGACCGGATTTAGCACACAGATAGTTTATAACATGGATATAATAAATAAGGACTATGCGGGTGAAACCGAGAGGCGCTGCTAGTCAGGCAATAATTTTGCTATAAATATAATATAGGGGTAATGATGTAACCATGACCTTGTATAATTATTATGATTTAAAAGAGTGTCCATGGAGTTTCTTGCCCATTCTTCTCCATTGAGATCAACACTTTGGGATGGGTAACTACAGTACTACAAGTTATTTTGCATTGCGTCTTTGTCTGTAAGAAACTTTTTTTCGTTTCTTGACATTCAAAAGTGCTTGTAATGGTCTAATTGAAATTAATGCTCTGAGTTTGAATAAAGAATAGGGTGGATTTAAATCCTGGACAACTCTTGATAGATGTAAATCTTACAACCAATGACCATTCTTAGAATCAGCTAGTTTGTATTTCTCAGTTGCCGTCCCTGCTACCATATTATTACTTATATCTTGATTATACATTTACTCTATTAAAATTAAACCTTTTGCGAGCTTCGCGTGTCCTTTGTATATAAAAGACCCAGTTTATCTTTAGTATAGATAGTGGCAGGTAACGCAGTAGTTTTAATTATAAAGTAATAAACTATTTCCACCTGCTTAGTTAATGGATTCATTGCCCTTTATATTACGAAAGAATTCTTTGAAGAAGAGTGACTTGGGGTTGGTAAAGGTCCATGACAGTGAAGCAGTAAGTTTTACTTGAAGAACTTCTTGCTAGTTTTATATTTTTCAGCGTGTTGCAAGTACATGGTTGTATAAATTTAACTTTCATATAACTTAAGGCCACTAGAAAACACCAAATGCCTTAATAATTATCGCAGTGTATAATGTAATTTTATGTATAGAGATCAATAAATGGATGAAAATATCGCAGTGTTAGATTAATAAAATAAAATGTAAGTAAGTGCTCGATTATAAACTGTTAAAATAACAACGGCATGAAAAAAAAAATCAAGAGGACGTGTGTCAATAAGCGTTGTCTATGTTATGTCCTGCATGCTGTTATAAATAATTAAATTAACATACACGTAATTCCTTTCAGGTAGAAGTAAAGTTCTAACAAAATATAAAGTACAATACACCTAGTATTTCTTGTTGATTCACGGCGGCGCTGTTGCCAAGCCAGCAAAAAGCAACAAACAACGTCCATTGTAGTGCATTCAGTACATTAAGTTTAATATTTGAAGCAAAGTTGAGCTTGCCAAGATGTATTGTAGAATATAGAGGGTATTCAAGAAGAGATATTAAGGTATGCCATGTACACATATAATGTGACTGAACTAATGTATCAGAGACTAGCTTTTACCCGCGGCTTCGCTCGCGTTAACTTTGGGGTAACACAGTTCCCCTTTCCTGATTTGCAGGTACCTGCTACCTGCAGTTTTTGCCCTTACGCCTTATTGATGTGTAATAGCAAAGCTAAGTTTTCTCTTTACTTCCCTCTTTCTCCCTCATATCCCACTTTAAAAAAATGCCTATGTCCGTCTCCTGGGTCCCAACTGGGTCTCTGTGCCAAAATTCATCAAAATTGGTTTAACCATTAAGGCATGAAGAGAAACAAAAAAACTCACTTTTTATAATATTAGTTTAGGAGTAAGGATTTGAGCTCACGATTGAACTCACAAAAGGAAAAAAACCGTCAAACGAAACATTAAAACCAAATTGTGTTAAATGTTAGCTAATTTGCTGGTTACCAAGTTTTCTTGTTGACAGTCCGACCATTCTTCCGCCGTTATACTATTACTAGCTTCCGCCCGCGACTTCGTCCGCGTGGCATGTCCGTATGCAGCTGAATATCAGTATTTAACACGGAGCGACTTAGAAGGGCCTGCCAGGGCCACCGGCTGCTGAGATACCGCGGCCCCGGAACGTAAAGGGCAATAGAAGGAGCATGGGTGGGTTTTAGTCAGTACAAGTCTGACACTCACCCCCCCCCCCCCCCGGCTTAGCCCAGAACGGGGAAAGATATTTGATGACTTGCATCTGTTATAAAATAAAAGCGTGGAGTGACTGCGTATCTGACCTCCACTACCCAGTTAGTACTGGGGAATACGATACTCCTTGGTAAGACAGGTTGCCAGACTACCTGTAAAGACTGTCAAAGTCCTACAAATGACAGCCAGGGAATACCTTAACGTAACCTTCATCCGATCTATTATCCATTTAAAAATAAGTACGTAGGTAATAGAACTAAGAAGTTAATCCCTGCTGATGTCAATCTAAGTTGTTTACAAACTACAAGCTAGCTAAGTCTCCTAACTTGCGAGTTACTTAACTCCCAAGGTAGTGTCCAGATTAATATCAAAGTCGAACTTGACGAACAGATCAGTACCTGAAATAAGTTTACTTATTTATTTATCTACAATTCTACATATATATGCTAACATATATGCATGCTATCGAATGGAGCCCTTTTTTGCGGATAGGGACTCATCAGATAACTTCCCCCGCTCTGGGCGGAGTGTGGAGGAGTGTCAGACTTGTTCTGACTAAAACCCACCCATGTTCCTTCTATTGCCCTTTACGTTCCGGGGCCGCAGAATCTTTTTTCGAACATCCAGCAACCCCGGCAGACAGTGGCCCTGGCAGTCCCTTTTGCTTTGCTGGCAGCTCTTTGAGGCGCGTGTGAAACATTAACGAGCCGTCGACACGGCCTGTCGTCAATCGACGGACGGACGGTGAGCTACCCATTGCTCACCGTCTACAGGCCCGCATCTACGGTGGCCGGGAATCGTCTCGCGGCGCCCAGCGCCCGGGCCGCCTCCCGCGGCGGCTGGGTTGATTTGAGGTTCTCTCCTTCAAACGCCCGGCCACCTCCTTCGCTAGCATGACTGCTTCGCAGAAGGAGCTGACCGCTTCCCATTCCCACTCTCTCCGGGCCATGGACTGAACCAGGATCACCGCCGCTGATCGCCTCTATGAGGGCACGGCGGTGCTGCGTTTAAGCTGGGCAGACCGCCACTGTGTGCTCCACCGTGTCCTAAGGGCGATCGTCACAACAGTGACAACCGGGCGTTTCCTACCGTCCGATTATGCGCAGAAACCTCCCGAAATTTCCGTGTGCGGTGAGGACCTGCGTCAGGCGGTAGGTGAAGATGCAATGGCGCCTCTCCAGCCACTCCTCAAAGAGGGGACTTACTGCCACTATTGTGGCGTGCACTGCTATGAACGGCTTGACGTGGAAAACACTTACGTATTAATTATTAACTTATCAACAATTATCTAGAATTCTGATTATACTTGTTTCGTTGACCGATAAGTGCTATCTAAAATGAAGTCAACGCCCTAGTTGTTTATTGCGTAAAATCTTAATTACGCGAATGACTTTTATTTTTGACGACACGGTTGGCGCAGTGGTTGAGCGATCGACTGCTGCGCTGCTCGTCGCGGGTTTGATTCCCGCATGGAACAAATATTTGTATGGCCTGCGGGTAGTTGTTTCGGGTCTGGCTGTTTGTGTATGTGAGTTTAAATGTTTGTAAACACACCCACGATACAGGAGAAATTCCTAGTGTGGGGCAACGTTTTAAAATAATAATAATATGACGATGTAGTTTAAAGCAAGGTGGTAGCAGAGCTTACAGACCTGGCCGCACCAAAGTATAAGTCAGTGCAGTGCATTATCTAGAAACTAGATTATAGCGATTTATTTAATTTGCTATGTTAGTTAGTAAGTTTTGTTTATATGTATTCACATAAACCGATTGAGTTGAAAAAATGCATTCACTTTGGTTGTAATGCAATACATTTTTATGAAGACATGACTTGATCCTGCAGCCAGGGTTTTTCCATCCCCAGGGGCAACTCCTCATCAGTTAATAAATAGAACGGGTATAAAACCTTGTATAAAGCTTTTTACGTCGTACGTTAGATAAACCGTATACTTATCCAAACAAAAACTGACAAAAGAATGTGACTATTTTACTTTGAGGATTGAGGCGATCATTATGAAAAACTTTGCTAAGGCACTAACTATTCCTTGATAGATTCAGAGTTCAGGGGTTCCAAGAAGAGATTCCTCTACTTTATTAAAAGGCCTTTCAAGTAATGCAAGGCACTAACACAGGCATCAATATTATACCGTCTAGTCGACACTCGTTTTAGTGAAATAGACATATTGTTCGTGAATAGATAAAATGATCAAAAAATAGGATCGGCAGTAGACTCTATAGGTTTTGCATGGTTTTTTTAATGTATTGTCTAGATTTGCATAATACATTACGTACAAATTTTGTTTACTTTCTTTCTTTTTGTTTGTTACTTCTGGGAATATTGTTTATAGTTTTTTTTTTCCTTTTGATTTGATTACTTTAATTTAGCCCTGTATAGTTAATGTTTGATAACAGTTTGTATGTCATAGAGTAATCTGTGGAAAATGTTGTGGGTAGTATATTTGTTAAGTTTAATGTTAAATCAACACTTTTATGCTTAATGTACTACTGTTTTTTTTCCCAAATGTAATAAATAAATAAAGTACCGTCACAATCTTAATAATAAGCCTCAATGCATTGTTTTTAAAAGTAAACCAAGTCAACAAAGTTTCAATTGAACTTCAACCTCAAGTTCTCAAGGTGCATTATCTAGGTCTATATCAAAGTCAAACACTGACGGATCGGTTACGAAGCGGGCGGTAGACCGCAAACCCGGACATTGGTCACGACGATGTCCGGACGACGATTGGTATTGAGAACGATATTATTTGTTTTCTAATGTTTGGTTACTGCTGATAATTTTGTTTATTTATTTACTAGCTTATGTCCGCGGCTTCGCTCGCGTTAAATTCGGGGTAAAACAGTTGCCCTTTCCTGGTTTGTTTGTTTTTTTTTAATAAAACCCCACACTAGGAATTTTCCTGTATCGTGGGTGAATTTACAAACATTCATATTTACATAGACAAACAGCCAGACCCGAAACAACTATCTGCAGGTCATACAAATATTTGTTCCGTGCGGGAATCGAACCCGCGACACGCAGCGCAGCAGTCGATCGCTCTGCTCTGCACTGCGCCAACCGTGCTGTCAAGGAAAAAGGTCGAAAGGGGAAAACTTAGCATTGCTTTTACAATAAATAAGGCGCAAGGGCAAAAACTACAGGTAGCAGGTACTTACCTGTAAATCTGTAAAGGGGAACTGTGTTAACCCGAATTTAATGCGAGCGAAGCCGCGGGCAAAAACTAGTGATTGTATAAAATCTAATTTCGTAACATAGCTACATTCATACCACAATTTTATAACAATCTCAAAAAACCACGACACCACTAACGCGGCGTAGCACGTAATTACCGAAGACGTTTCGTGGGAACCTTTAATTGTGGATAGTACCGTTGTGCGCATTGTTCTGCTTGTACCCACGGCTGTAAGACTTAAGATACCGATACGTCCGGGTTATTTGTTAACTTTTGAGTGAAAAACTAATGATAATTACCGGATTTTGGTTGAATGGACTGAGATAGGTGATTTGGGTACAACCGGAGAGAATAATGACAACAAATAAACAACAGAAGGGAAAGAAGATTCGCTGCGTCAATCCAAAATTGATTCAAGTATCGACAAGACCTTATTGATATGATTACCAACGGAGTAAGTCAAAAATGAGCCACTAATTTAAGATCAAGATGTAACAAAAGGGTTGCGGGTTGTTCGAAAGAGATACCGCGGCCTCGGAACGTAAAGGGCAATAGAAGAAACATGGGTGGGTTTTAGTCAGTACAAGTCTGACATGCCCCCCCGCTCCACCCAGAGCGGGGGAAGTCATTGGATGATTTCCCACCCGAAAAAAAAAAAAAAAAAAAAGATGTAACAAAAAGAGTGATGAATATAAAAGTTGATGGATGAAGAGGGAAAGAAAAACCAAAGAAGAGATGGATTGACTGTGTGAGGAATGCTATCAAGACAAAACGAGTGGCTGATAGCGTAACGACTAACAGGGGAGAGTGGAAGATAGAAAAAAGACGTCTTGCACTAATCCCAAATAACACGGGAAAACAGCCAGAAGATGATGAAGTAATGAATACAGAAGGTCTAAAATGGCCGCTTTAGAAGATCATAAATCATTGGTGTCTTATAGCATCGTATTGGACATGTCTGTAAAGGTGCTATAAATTAGTGGTAAATAATTAAAATAAAATAAAAGTATAATAACATGAATTAGGTTAACTTATTATGAAAAAGAACCCTCAGATCATTGACTCACCGCACAAGTCGATCGCTCCTCTAACACTTAAGATAAGAAGGAAATGTCTGATAAAACATCCTGCAGATTTGGAACACCCACGCAAAATGAATCTGTAACATCTCATAATTTATACCTAAGGAGGTCATGCTACGACTCCCGGCCACCGTAGATGCGGGCCTGTGGACGGTGAGCAATGGGTAGCTCACCGTCCATCCGTCTATTAACGACAGTACGTGTCGACGGCGCGTTTGTGTTTCACACGCACCTTACAGAGATGTCAGCAAAGCAGAGGGGCTTGTCAGGGCCTCCGCCTGCCGGGGTTGCGGGTTGTTCGAAAGAGATACCGCGGCCACGGAACGTAAAGGGCAATAGAAGGAACATGGGTGGGTTTTAGTCAGTAAAAGTCAGAGTTATTTGATGATTTACCACCCCAAAAAAGGAGGACATGCTAGCTAAACGAATTGAATAAAGCGGTTAAGGGCATTACATCGCTCGATAACCTTGAAGATCTGGCCTTTTTAACAGTGTTTAAAAATAAAGCGACCTCTGCTGACAGAGAACCATACTATAACAAAATTTACTGATGATTATACAAGATTACAGATGCGACGCAATATTAAAGATTATTTACGCAATATTATATATTCATAAAAGAATTCGTCTACAAACTTAATTTAACTGAGCGTATTTTGCGGGTTTGAGCGATGTAATCCCCTTAATGATCATAATTCAGCTGACTCTAAAGAAAATCACGTGCCCAATACCATAAACCCAGATGTTTTAGTAACTACAATCAACAAAACAAAGCCGGTATCAATTCGCGAATTGATTACAATCCGTACGCTGGAGACAATTGACACAAATTGTTGGAAATGGGACGAGACACGCGTTCGTGACGCATCGCGATAGTTTTATGAGCCTGGTCAGCTGGTTAGGATCATAGGAATTATTTTTCTGTCTATAGGAAGACCTGAAAAAGACACATGACCAGTATTGCTTACTAACAAATAATAGAATAATTTTTATTTGTGTAAAAACATGGTACATAATATGGTCCTATAGTATTGTGAAGTTACATGTTTTACCATATGATGGCATACAAATATCAGAGCATGATATTATGAAACATACTAAATCTTAACAATAATATAAGTAAATGAGTAATAAACAAAACAACATAGCACACAATGAAAAAACAATATAAAAAAAACTTAGTAAGCAATAATAAATTTAGAACAAGGCTTTATTAGTTCTTTTTGATGCTATAGCTACTGCTTTTGAAGACACATCAGCATCGCATAAAGATATGGCTCCCATTTATATGAAAAAAATGTAGCAATGGAGAAAACACAGATTATTACGTATCGTTGTGAATCTGCACTAAGACTCAAAGAAAAATAAATTAATCTTTACGAGAACATGTGTGTTTTGTGAAGCATGAATAATAATTATAACATCATTCATGCAAACAATTATATAACTACAAATCAATTCCAACTAATCGTTTATCTAAGCCCCAATAAATTCCATATTTATGATACAAACAATAAAGTTCAACACATCACAATCGTTACTAATAGACAGTAAACAAACAACACAGATACGATCCCAGAAGGGCTACTATGACATATTATAGCAATTCTTATGCCACTGAGTGAAAGAGATGGTGCTAGACACCCTGTATAGCTCTGTCTCTTTCCCTCAGCGGAATAAGAATTACTTTAAGAGGTCATAGTAGGGCTACAGAAGTTAAATACTACTCAGAATTTGTAACCTAATCAGCTTTTAATGTTTTATATTGTCGACACACGGATATTCTCTATCAGAAGAAGTGCTATTGACTCCCGAAAAACGATCAGACACATTCTTACTTTTCGTTATAACCGCTCAAGTGAAATACCGGTGATTCTCGTCCTATTTTACTTTGACGTTGAGTGCGTTACAGGGCATTTTTGCCCTATTTCGCCCGAGTGCGTTACGGTATCATAATATATTTGTTTCTTTCTATCACACGGTGTTATATATACTTTTTCTCTTTTCTACTGGAATCTTATAAGAATTATTCATGCTAAAAATACGCCAAAAGTTCCTAAAATGGAATGTTCGGTTGAAAAAATAATGTCAAAGTCAGTCGTTGGTTTTCGCGCGCTAAGCGGATGATTGTCGCGATATTTTATTTGTTATTTCGGTTCTGAGTAAGAATTATTGTGTTATTTACGATCTTATTAGACAATAAGAATATAATCTTTGTGTGTGCAATCGAATTTTAACCTGAGAGTTAGTATATTTCTATTTCTGTGTGGTGTTCAGTGAACTTGTAACAGTTAGGTAAGTGGGAATTCCTTCAATCAATTCCATATTTTTCTGTATTCGATAAACCTATCAACATTATATTTACACATATTATGTTAAAATAGGAACTAAGCTTTCAGATTGTAACAATATTTTTACTTTACGTGAAAGGGTTTAATTGTAGTAAATTATTTAATTTTGGTGAAAAATTATTCACCGTCAGCAAATGTCGTTCGTCCTCATCATATGCCTGAAAAGAACATATTTTTTAACTATGAAGTATGTTTTTTTCATTTATTCGTATGTAGATAGAACCCTTCCACCATAACAAGTCATAAAATATATATGTTACCGATAAGCTTTTTAAAATAATCTATTTTAAAGTTGAAATAACGTTTTTTTCAACATAGTCATTGTTTACAGCTAAAAATAAAAACATTTGAAACTTAATGTCAACAAACACCTGATACGACTTGAAAGAGTCATTCATTAGCTTGAACAAAAACAACACTTGAGGTGACTCATGTTACGAACGAGTAACAAAAAATAAACATCTTGTGACCTCGGCCGTCTGGCGCGGCTTCCCGCCATTTTGATTTTCGAGCGGTAACACTCAAGGAGTAATTGTGACACCTGTGTCACATTCCTACGGATCAGCACCCTGTGGGTTTAAAAATGGCCGCTTAAGCAGAAAAAAATTACGTAAAATTCTTAAAATGGTCACCATCACAGACGAAGTTAAATTGTGAATTTGTGACCATTTTTTATATTTTATTTTAACGTTTATCTGAACTTATCGTTATTTATTTATGTCATCGTCGTTTTGCAAGTACTTACTTTTTTATTAGTTTGGCGCAGCACGCCTTTTGTTTTCTCCTATACACTTAAACGGTAAGCTCTGTTCTGTTGACTGTAAGTATTTTTCTGTATGTGTGTTTGTGTGTGCACAAATTAGCCTTTGTCTTAGCATTTACTCAATTTCTAATTTCATCGTCTGTCGCAAATAGGTTTTCTTTTATTTTCAAAGCATTTCATACGAGAGCGTCCTTCTTTCTTATGGTCATTTGCTGCATTGCATCCATACTCGTTTTGCGTAAGTAGTTCAGGGGCCTCCTTTTCATCTTATAAAGCCTGTATTAGAAGACTCCACTCTTCCACAATGTTAATATTAACTGTTTCTTTTTTATTGTCAATAAGGTTGCTTATGATATCATAGTTTCTTTCTTGTACAGTTTCATTATTTCCGTCTACCTTTTGCTGTTGAAAAGTGTACCTTCTACTATTTAATTTTGTGCTGTCAATCGCGTGTCTGCCCACTATCTATCATTATTATGCTAACATGTTTCGATTGATGGGTAATTTAATTTATTTACACCGAATGTACCTCGACATGCAAGCCCATGAGTGGAGTACAAATTACGTACTCCACTATTATGCAACACGCCGTGCGGACGATGGTATTCCACAAAAATTAAAAAAAACTATCATAGAAACTTTCATAACCTATTTAACCCTTCATACATGGGGATACCTGTTTGTAATGATAAAAGTATTTCAAGTACAATTTTTATTTTACTTGCTTTTAACCCAGCGGTTTGAGCAGTGCATTTATCATTTGCCCTTTTTTAAATATTTTGGGGTGGGCTTCCAGTCTAACCGGTCTACTTTACAAGAAACGACTGCTTATCTGAACTTCACAATCCAGATAGTTCTGGATCATTCCCTTTGTTGACAGACTTTGGGGCCATTGATTACCTATAACGACTGTCAAAAGACAGTTGGGACCTACCGCTCAACTAAACTACGGAGAAGACTCGGTATGTAATGGGTGGTCACCCAACCTAAGCAAGCATGATTTAACTAATAAATCGACCCGAGCGGCTGTTATTATTTAACCGCAAACTTTTCAAAAACATGTTCAACATGTGACTTAATTTAGGCAGTTTAGGCTGTACATCGTGCAGAGAGGCCTACAAGGGCCACCGCCTGCCGAGGGATACCGCGGCCCCGGAACGTAAGGGGCAATAGAAGGAACATGGGTGGGTTTAAGTCAGTGCAAGTCTGGCATTCCTCACCGCTCCGCTTAAAGCGGGAGAAGTTATTTGATGATTTCCCATCCGCAAAAAAAGGTATTGTCAGTCAGTGAATTAATAAAATAAAGACTTCTACATTACATAACATCACGCTTGCAATTCCAGATGGTTTAGGCACAGGAGTATCTAATGGTAAACCCACATTTCGCCACTTAAGTCCCATCTAATACGGTGCGTCCTAAGACTTTTTTAAGTACAAAATTTAATCCCGTTGGATTAAATTTTGTACTTAAAAAAGTACATACAGAAGTGGGTAGATAATTTGCTCTCCTTGAACAAGGTACTTATAGGTCATTCCCCGACCTGTCTAGACGGTGAACACAGACAGTCCTTATCTGTATCGATTGATAAGATGTCAATCTACTAACTTGTAATTATTCTTACTAAAGCAAGATTATAATTGTATAACTAATCGGGTATGTTAGAAGATAGTCGCCTATCTTTATGATAATCTAGTGCAAGAACGCTCACCGAGGGTTCCGTACAAACTTGCGACGTAAACGGCCATATCTTTTGACTGCGTAGACTTAGAGGGTTGATGTTTTCGAAATTCCAAGGTACCACAAAATTGAGTTAGTTTTAATTTTAACTCGATACTTAAACGCGTTCTCGAGATTAAAGGTTTTGATGGACAGACGGATAACAGAGTGATCCTATAAGGGTTGCGTTGTTTCCTTTTGAAGTTTGAAACCTTAAAAACCACTAACAAGTTTGCTATCAGAAACTTATGCAAAACCACCCAAATCTACTTGCAAGAAACTAAAAAAAGAGAAAACTGGCACATTTTTAAAAAGATTAAGGGAAAGAAAGCCAGAACAAGATAATGAAAACTTAGATCTGGAAACACGTCCTAATACAAATATTTGAAACCCAGCTAAATGTTGTATGGACAGATTGCACAAAGACAACTGAATAAAGGGAGTTAAAATGTCGAATCCAAGGATAGCAAAATGTGGGGTTGCGGGTTGTTCGTAAGAGATACCGCGGCCTCTGAACATGAAGGACTAAAGTAGGAACATGGGTGAGTTTTTAGTCAGTAAAAGTGTGTCACTCGCCCCCGCTTCGCCCAGAGTGGTAAAAGTTATTTGATGACTAGCTGTTCCACGCGGTTTCACCCACGCTGCTCAGCACCTGTTGGTCGTAGCGTTATGTTATAGCCTATAGCCTTCCTCAAGAAATGGACTATCCAACACTAAAAGAATTTTCCAATTCCAACCAGTAGTCCCTGAGATTAGCGCGTTTAATCAAACAAACAAACTCTTCAGCTTTATAATATTAGTATAGAAGTATAGATTTCCCATCCCCAAACAAAAGGATAGCAAAAAGAGGCGTATACTGGAAACAATTTGAGCCAAAACCTGCTGATACAATTCAACCAATATCGAACGAGCAAAGAGTCAAAACAAAACGTTGAAACGTTTGACCTAAATTCTGTAACGCACAATCGATTCAATTTACCCAGAAATCGATTTGTTTATTCGCAACTGCATTCGCCGCAGATTATGAGTACAGATACGAGCAATAATATGTATACACGAAGAAATAATATATTTTTTCTGCTACAGTATTGAGTGAAGTTTTACTTTTATAGTTGGACTTTGTCTGCAATAAAAAAAATATTTACGTTTTTACGAATAGAGTATTTAGTAGGCAACGCGGGGCAGTGTACGACTAAACGCCGACAGACACTACGCCGACAGACTGAACACCGACAAGACTTTACTTCGACGGGACTCTTCGCCGACAGGACTCTTCGCCGACATGGCTCTCACTATTAATACAAGTCGTTTCTGGAGGTCACAGTTTTAACCTAACCTAACCTACCCATTGCGTCGCTGATGAGCCGTGTCGGCGAAGAGTCCTGTCGGCGAAGAGTCCCGTCGAAGTAAAGCCTTGTCGGTGTTCAGTCTGTCGGCGTTTAGTCGTACACTTAACGCGGGGTGAGAGGTGTTTTATTGATTTATATATTATTCTATTTGTTTTAGTATCACGTCAGTTTAATGGATTGTTTTTTTTTTATTATTATTTAAGTATTTAAATCACTAACATATTTACACTTAAAACCTCAGAAGAAAAAAAAACGGAAACTTTATTGGACCACTTTGTTGTCCGTCTGTCAAGACCGTTTATCTCGGGAACGCATGGCGGTATCGAGTTGATATATTAAAACCCCTTGGAGCTGTGAAAAAAACCCTCTGAGTTTACGCAGTCAAAAAACATGGCCGTTTATGTCACATATACGGAACCCTTTGTGCGCGACACTGCCTCGCTCTTGGTCGTTTTTTTTATTATTTTGTGTGCTCGTCGTAATTGCTGTAAATAAATATTTTTAAAATGTAACTTTTATTACGTCGACTAAAACTTTTTCGTCTGTGTGTTGCATGTCTCGTGACGGTCGGCCGCGGAGTAGGCGCGTAGTAGTCTATATAATGTGAAAAAAGTTTCACTTTTACCGTGGTTTCAAAAAACCACACAATCCTTTCTTCTTCTATTTTGAAAAATGTAACTACTTACCTACTACGAAATCTCATCCCAACTTAAAACAGAAACCGTTATATTAACGGTAGGATTGATCGATTTTTAATTCTGTAGGAATAAGTTTATACATATAAATGCTCGCAACTGTACAACTGTAAAATTTAAAAACACGTAATTACTTTTATGAGGTTTTTGAAAGCGGCCAGACTTTGTGTTTTACTTTTAGAATGCCTGAATGCATTATTACTGTGTTGAACAAAAATACTATAATAAAATTCGTCGAAACCTTATTTTGAGTTATAACGCAATTATTTTAGTTTTTAATGATCTTATTTCGATTTTTAATTAATTAATTTTTAAATAAAATAATACCAGCCTATTACTGTCCCACTGCTGGGCAAAGGCCTCTTCTCGTGTAGAAAAGGCATGAGTATTGAATACCACACTTTGCTCAAGGTCGCGTTAGCGGTTTCCCTTATATCCCTTACTTCCTTACTAATATTATAAAAGCAAAAGTGAGTTTGATTGTTTGTTACGTCTTCACGCCTAAATGGCTAAACCGATTTACCGATTTTGATGAATTTGAACCCTGAAAAAAGTGAGAAAGAGGGAAGAAAATAGAAAACATAGCTTTGCTATTACAATAAATAACGTGCAAGTGCAAAAACTACAGGTAGCAGGTACCTGCAAATCAGAAAAGGGGAACTGTTTTACGCGGGCAAAAGCTAGTTAATCATAAGTCCAGGTTTCCTTAAATAGTGCTTATTAAAAAAAAAAGCCTTAATTATTATAAAATGGGTTCTCCAAGTTTTTTAGGTTCAAAACCAGAAAGAATAATTACGACGCCACAGAGTCCACAGATTCCAATTACGAAAACTCACGACGATAATTCGGAAAATCATTTTCATATTTGAACAGAAACGAAAGAAAAGAATCGGCAAGGAACTCCATGATTGATCAATCATTCCTCCTGAATCTTAAGAGCATAACTTATTCTCAAAAGTTTTTATAAACAAACGGAAAAACCAGTCTCAAACTCATATCCTCGCCACTAATTTAGGTCTCAGCAAGAGAACTAATTAGCATTCGCGTTTCCCAACAGTTTCCATAACTATAGTGTATTCACGGAGACGAGTTAGTAGAGCGCTATCTCACTCACACAATTTTTTAACTGCAATTGGTCAGTGATAAACGCTAAGGCGGTGTACACAGTGCGAGTACTTTTTAGTCTACTCATACTTCCCGTACTGTGCAGACGTGCTCTTACTTGTGACTGTACGCTCAACTTGTGAACCGGCTGGTGTATTGGATTTTATGATTGATTTAATGGCGGATATCGAATAACCTGCTGAGAAAAAAATAAGGCGGGCTTTTTTGTGTACCGAGAAGACTATGATTTTAAATATGTACCACGCAATGAGAATTCGGCCTCCAAGGGTGACCTTCTCAAAGCTGTTGCATCTTCTTTAGGTGTTCACTGGGCTTCTGTTCATAGAATTGTAAAAGAGAAGAATGATAGTGGTGAGCTAAAATCTCCTAATAAATTGAAGCAACGTTTGTCAATTGTTGATACAATTGTTAACTTTACAAAATGTGCCATCAGAAATATAGTCCACAATTTGTGGACAATGAAATACCTACTCTAAGATTTTAAAGAAAATAATATGTTATAAACTTGTATAGGTAGATATTATAATAAAATAAAGAAAATTTTATCATTACCTCTCGATTTTATTTCTTTCCTTAATATCCATCAGTTAAATAAAAAAGTAGGTAACCATAAACAAATTCTATCAAATAAATGTCTCTCAATTTATACGACAGACGAAGCCGCAGGAATAAACTAAGCGAACTTTTAAGAAGCGCAGTGTGAACGCACATTTACATTTCTAAGGTATTGTTAACGCCCACTAACCCTAAAAATGATTTTTTTGTCTTTGTCATTTGTATGGTAATGTGCGAAAGAGAAGGCGCTATACTAACTCGTCTCCGTGAATACACTATAGGCTCGCCGAGCATTTCCAACCTTTTTGCTCCTTTTGCGTCTTTCATAAGCCCCAGAGCTATCTGACTTCTCAATATGAAACTGTGCACAGTAATTGGTCCTTTTCAGGGTTTCCTTTTTTGCGAAATTGACGGTTTTTTGTAAGGGTTTGTTTTTTTGACGCATGTTTTGGTGAAGCTACAAAATAAAGGGAGTAAATGTATTTAGTTGGACAGGACAAAACAGTTAAACAAATTAGTTAAAGAAAGATATGTAATAAACAAAAGAAAAAAGAAATAGAAATGGAGACATGGCGATATGGATGTACGAAGAAAAAAGGTCCCCATCTCAGCATGTTACTGTTACAATTTAATAAAAAATAATGTTGAAATGCTGGTAATCTAATAGGGGGCCAAGCAAAAGAAGATTCTCAATAATATATGATTTCTACAATAACCTAAATGTTTGTCTATGAGAGGTAATGGCAACACTGACAAGCAAAGAGTCACGAGCGCATACATCTATAACAATAATTTATTGACATTAGTAATTACAGGTGAAACTAAAAAATCCTGATAAAAAAAAACAATATGCTAGTAGGTGGTATTTATGGAAAGAAAATCCTTAATTATCAAATTTAGAAAAAAAACATGTCAATATCTTTTGACTTTATTTTTTACAGATCAGTGGGACTACAGACTTGAGAATTTGGTTTTAATATTAACTGGATACCTCCACGCGTTCCCTTAATAAAGGGGTCTTGACAGACAGACACACCACAAAGTGATCCCCCCCTCCGGGCGGAGCGGGGGAGTGCCCCCGCTCCGCGAGGGAGGAGGGGGAGGAGGGGGGAGGAGGAGGGGAAGTTACTTGATGATTACCCATCCGCAAAAAAAAGCGTTGGGCATCAGGTTCTAGGTTCAATTGTTACCTAATACAAGTGACGTAATTCTAAGTATCCCGCAGAATATCCTCGAAAGTATTAAAAAATATTACATAAACTGAAAGACACACTCACAAGCAAGTCAGGAAGGAGTTTTTGCCTTATCCATTAAAATTCCACACATACTTGGCACAAGGATATAGCAAATACTATTACAACTAGGGAATCTGCTGACCTCTAGACTTTGTAATGGCGTGATATGAAGGTCATGAACTCATGACATAAAGGGAGTTCATTGTCAGAAATCAGAATATTAATTGAGGATATATTTATGTATATAGTAATACGTTGTCAAGTGTATAGAAACGTTACGGACATAGATCTTTCATCCCAAAAGGGGATCAACAATAACATTCTTATAATATTAGATAACACCGCGTGTCTTTCGAATCTTAATTGAAATAGCAAACAGAATAACCCGAGGTGTTTGTCTTATTCTAAATTAACGCGAGTGTAACCGCAGGCAAAAGCGAGCAGTAATAAAAAAAACAACAATTCATAATGAAGACCACACGCGACACAATAAATACAATCAAAAGTTGAAATAAAACCTTTTGTTATCAAAATATGGGCAAGCCAAGCACTTTCAAATTGTATACTCGCCTGTTGGCTCATATCTCCGAAACGAATTGACCAATATCGATAATCCTTTCACCTTTAAACAATAGATTGTGCTGATAAAGTGAAAGTCAAGTCATTTTTAGTAATTGAAGACAGAACATTACCGTTAAGATGGAGATAGCAATTTTTATTGATTTATTTATTGGTCTGTATTCAATGAGATTGTTTGTTTTAGACAACCGTTGTAGAGGGCAAACATAGTTAATTCAAAAGCAGACAAAAGCTTTTGACGGCACGGTTGGCGCAGTGGCTGAGCGATTGACTGCTGCACTGCGTGTCGCGGGGTCGATTCCCACACGGAATAAGTTGGCCTACAAATAGTTGTTTCGGGTCTGGCTGTTTGTGTATGTGAGTTTAAATGTTTGTAAACGCACCCACGATACAGGAGAAATTCCTAGTGTGAGGCAACGTTTATATTGACTAGAAAGGAAGTGACCGCTGTATGGATAAAGAAGATATGCTGCGCGAACACCAAACAAATTACGATAAGGGCAACAGAGTAGTGTCGATAGGCCGTGTCGTCAACGCGTTCGTGTTTCACGCGCGCCTCATAGAGAAGTCAGCAAAGCAGAGGGGTCTGCTAGGTCCGCCTGCCGCAGTGAAGGGTTGTTCGAAAGAGATACCGCGGCCCCGGAACATATAAGGCAATAATAGGAACATGTGTGGGTTTTAATCAGTACAAGTCTGACACTCCCCCTTGCACGACCCAGAGCGGGGCAAGTTAATTGATGATTTCCCACCCCAACAAGGGTGTGTCGTTTTTTTAAGTAACTGTGTTTGTGATGTTGGAGTGGTAGAGGAAAGCCACAGAAAAATTGCATGATTTTGACACTTTGTCGAGTCGGGAATCAAACCTGCTTGCGACCGATGGACCAACGACACCGGGTGTCCCAATTACAAACCATGTTATTATATCACAGGCATTTATAACTGTTTATTTAGAGCTCGGATTCTAGACTAAAGCATACAATTAATTTCCCTTAGTCAACATGACGAATATGAAAGCTCTGAAAACTGCCAAAGATTAAGTTTTGAACGTCAAAACAGAAGCGTCAAATATTCGTTCGGCTCCAGTTAGATGTAAAGACGACATTGAAAAGGGACTGACTGAAAGAGAGGATGGTATTTTGGCGCGGTCGGGGAGTGGGGCCGCAGTCCTACCAATGGTGGACTCGGCCCCTATTAAATGGAACTTAAAAACATAAAATAACTGCAGAAATATAGGCATACTAGTTGGCGCCCGAGGCTTCGCCCGCGTCGTATCGAAAAAACCTATATGTTATTCCAGACCATAATCTACCTCTGTGCCAAATTTCATCAAGATCCGTTCAGCCATTTTGACGTTAAAGAGTAACAAATATCCATCCATCCTCACAAACATTCGCATTTATAATATTAGTAGGATTTAGACCGATGCTTAAAACCACCATTCCACCTTTTTGGAGTGTTTGTAACGCCCAGTTTCCTTTCTACACGTATTATTCCTCCTCTATGTTTCAACCTAAATAATAATTACGTACAGACAGAAACCAGAGCCAAACACAGTCAGTACAGGAAATTATACGTGAGTACATAATTATGTACATATATGTGTTTATAAGAACGGATAACATTGTGGCTCGGTTATCGTCGGTTACCGCAAAATGTAATAAATATCGCAATGGTCTGTCTATTGTTGGCTTGTAAATCTAGTATTCATTATTTTATAGCTTTGAAATAATATTACGTTTGTTCATTTTATCACTTATATCGTTTAACTTAAAAAAAAATAAGAAACACGACTGCCGTGTCAAAAAAAATGAACTCAAAAGAAAAAAAACAAGAGGTTAGTTTCAACAAAAAAATCATCGCAGTCGGGGGACCAATCTGTAGAATACTTTCTTGCATAAAAATCCCCCGACTGCGATGAATATTTTCCTTCCTTCCATTTTTCCACTCCTTTTTTGGGGCAGTCGTATAAAAATTACATAAAATCCATAGACTACCAGCATAGGGAACATATCTACCGATGGATCATGAGTTAGGAATAATAACACAATTATTAGTTTTCACGTGCTTTGTATTAAAAAAGTCGTTTGATACAACACTTGTCTTCATAACACTCAACTTTCGGCTCGGACGTCGATTACGCCTTAAGTGCAATGACTAATTTTGACACACTTGCATCGAAATGTATTACTTAGTTTTATATGAAAAGTGATATCTGTTTACATTAAAAAAAAGAATATAATATTTTTTAAACCATCCGGATGCAGGACTGTTGCCAAGATTATGTCATTAGGCTCGTTTCAATAGGAAAATGGGACTCGAACATAACTGGTGAAATGTAGGTATTCTAAGTGAAACTTTTTTTTTTTAATGGGATCTCGCAGTTCGACCTATAAGGTCATTATTTGCTTAACCGGATGGACCTGTGGATGCCTTACGCTAAGGGCACACCCTGCGGGGTACAGGCCTCGGCTTAGGGTCGTCGTTGGGAGAAAGGAACAGGCTGGATCTGAGCTCCATTATTTGGGGGATTTTTAATTACTGGCTTAGCATCACGGGGTGGCTCGAGCAAAGGACGGGAGGGGGCCCCGGGGGCTCAGTGAAATTGTAGGTACTATAAAAAACTTGTGTTATAAAACCTCTTACAGTACCTAACTCTATATAAATCTGCGGGTTATTCGAAAGAGATACCGTAGCCCCGGAACGTAAAGGGCAATGGAAGGAACATGGGTGGGTTTTAGTCAGTACAAGTCTGACACTCCCCCCGCTCCGTCCAAAGCGGGGGAAGTATTTGATGATTACCCACCCCAAAAAAAACCCTATATAAATAAGGATACAGCAGTAATGTTGTAGTACGTCTGACGTAATACAAAGGCGCTTTATGTAAACGGCCATTAAAATAAGAGATTTTAACCATACCCAGGAAACCACAAAATCATATTCGAACGGGAAGTTATAAATATATTGCGAACAATACATTTATTTATAGGAAAACTAATCTGTATAATTATACAGTAATAATTGCAAGCTATTTAATTTAACTAAATTATAATGATTGCGAAACCAATTTTTGAACTGTTTCGGATTAGGAATTGAAATTCAGAAATATTATCCTACTAATATTATAAATGCGAATGTTTATGAGGATGGATGTTTGTTAGTCTTCCACGTCAAAACGGCTGAACGGATCTCGATGAAATTTGGCACAGAGGTAGATTATAGTCTGGAATAACACATAGGATACTTATTTTTTAATCATCACGCGGGAGAAATCGCGGGTGCCAGCTAGTCATTATTATATGTATGTCTAGCCTTTTTCCTAACTGGTCTATTTTTGTTGTAAATTTGTAATAGGCTTATAGTCTCGCCGGAAACAGGTGAACACAAGTATTTTACTTGGAGCGTCTGTCTATCTGATCTCCACAACTCAGGTTGTTCACATTTCTGCCGCCATGTGGATTAGTAAAAAACAACGACTACAAATAATGACAGCTAATTAACTGTAAGTAATGAATAACTTAGTATTTAAAGAATCTCGAAAATATTAATAATATAAGGAATTTACTTATATTAAAATACCTTAATTTTTATGAAAATACCAAAATTTAAGAAATACAATACTTTTAACTTTTGGTTAACGTCTTGAAAACTGAGCTTATTAAATGATTGACATCAATAACAAAAAAAAACTCCATTACCAATTACTGAAAACACAAGCACAAATCCTCACTTTTATATCACTGTCAAAGAAACCAACAATAAAAAAAAACTGCAATTAAAAATACATCACACTAAGGAACGCATTTTATAACTGCAGCCAACACAAAGGATACTTGTCACCACAATCTTACTCACATAGATTGCACTTGCAAAAAATCGATCTCCGAACGATCGATACGGGTACATGCGCAGGAGTCTACCGCGCGACTGGAGTTGTGAGCGGGAAAATTGTAAACATCGCGGGGGAGGGAGACCGAGATGTTGCAAAAGAAAGGGATAGACAGTGATTTGTTGAAGTCTACGCGATGTAACGTTTGTAAGCTCATGTGTAGATTAAGTTAATTTGCAGAGGGGGAAGTGATAGAAAGATTAGAGGAGATCTTGACTGAGCCTCTGTGAGGCAATGGTCAGGCTTTGCTACCTTTTAGGTAAAGATTTTTATGTTGATGTATGTTGTTATCTTCTTCGTATTGGTGTAATATCCAGGTTATAAAGTTTGGGTCCATTAAAGGGACGTGTTTATTGCAGCGTCAGACGCGTAATACTTGTAATAAAATTTTGGTATTATATAAAATATCTTACAACGCAAAACATGATGTGTCAATGATTCAGTGAACGAAGGCGGACGTGACGTCACACATTTCATAGAAAACATTCCAAAGTTACAAAACCCTAAAGCTTTCGGATACTAGTATTCCAGTAACACCCATTGTATAAAACGACAAATAGACCATCCATTATTCTTTCCACCCCATAAAAGCGCAACTGCAAACATTTATTGTAAAAAAAAAACCTGTAAAATCCTTTCAAACGGACAGCGGGTGTTAAAACAACGGGAACACAATCCAAGTTGCAAGTGTGAACCTTTTAAAACTGTTGACACGTGGTAAACTGCCTGCCCCAGGGATTACCGCCTGGATATCCAAATGAAATGTCCGGGAAAAACTTTTTAAAACTGCCACGAATTTCACTTTGAGCAGAGCGAGTTTAATGCAATTCCGAATCCAATTTTCGTGTTCGTGTATGAAAAGCGGTTAATGGGATGCATGGAAATGAAAACGAGGTTTTAGTACGTAGTTTTGATAAAACCATAAATAAATAAAAATCTATGAATATTGCTTCAATTAAAGTACTTGACGATGAAATTATAGAAAACTTTCTAACCGGTCGCATGTCGAAGAATTTCTTCAATGAATATCTTCACAAATTTTACCCTAATGGAATCAATTGGACATAGGACGAAACACGATATTTAAATTTCATATAAAAGACAGTTTGATCTGTTACGTATGTACAGGAGCGGGGGACGTGCAATCAAACTGCGAGTCTAAATTATACTGTTTATTTTGTATGTCGCTCTGGCATGCGCGGCGACATACACAGACGTAGTCTGCGTATGCGCATATACAACAGCTTCGTTAGCAAACTAAAAAGTGGTTGAAAGATACTTAATAACCATGACACAAAAACCTTAAGATTTTTGCAAAACTTACACCGAGCACCCAGAATTATATACCAAATTAATGTTTTACTATGCGAAAATTATACTTAAACATCTGGGCAAAGGACTTCCAGTCCCCTTATATTCATATATCATGTCCCCTAATAATACACTGTCTTTATTTATCCGTCTGCAAGTCAAGCCATTTTAATTACAAACTTTTTGTTGTCCTGTTACAGAAAGCGTGGTGTCGTAGGCACAATACTATACCGTCACCCGTCTACCTCACATTAACCCAATCCATGACCGCGTATGTTTACATCGAGTGACATCTAGTTATATTGAGATGAATCTGTAATGGAAGGATGTAAGTGACAAGGGAATGTGTTGTAGTATCAGTATGTAACTGTGCTTGTTTAACATCTAATTTATGTGTTGTATCCTTCAAGCGATGTGATATGAGAATTGTTAGATCACGAAACTGATGATCAGAGTGTTTGGGTATTTTTTCTCCGGGGTTGCGGGTTGTTCGAAAGAGTTGCCGCTGAGGAAAAGGAACATGGATGGGTTAAAGTCTGACCCTACCGGAAGTTATTTGATGATTTCAATCCAAAAAGGGTATCATATTTATATTTAGGAATAGCAGTAAAGAGCTCGTGGCTACATAATAACAGCCTCTCGATTCGATCTCCATTGCCTACGTTATTACAGCTATTGCCTACGTTGGTGTGTGTTCTTCACTTATACTCCTCTTGATCGTTTTTTCGTCGGAGATTAACCCTCTGCGCGGGAGATACCATAGTGCAAAAGCGTGAGTGTGCACACACTTGTAAACAGTCAGACGCAAAACAAACGGCTTAATGTGCTTCCGAGGCACGGAAGTATCTTATCGCCAACTTCCAAACTCCAGACTAAGAACTTCCTTACAGAAAAACATCCATAACACGTTTTGCCGCCCGGGAATCGAAACCCCCGACTTCGAGGCCAACATAGCAGTCCAGCTACCCTACCATGACGTCTTAAAGCAGAACTTATTCCACTGAGGGAAAAAGACAGAGTTATACAGGGTATCTAGCACCATCTCTTTCTCACACAGGAATAAGAACTGCTATAAGATGTCATGGTAACCCTTCTGTTCTTCATCTATTACACAACTAGCCGTAGTTAGTACTACGCTACGTCAATATTTACCGATACCGGTCGGTCCTACTGCATTGTTCTTGAAGTTACATGATCGGTAGCGTATGTAATGCAAGAAACTGTGTTGGGATGTTGTAAGGTGTGTTAGTCATTGTTGTTACATGTTTATTGCATGGAAGGATGCGTTTGTCTATGCTCTTGTATTGCCACTCGTCAACAGCCTATAGCACGGCCAACGAGAAGCGATACCAAATGTAAACAAAACCCATGCTAAAACCCCATCTAAAATGGCCGCCCGAATGTTGGCGAACCCGTCTTAACGTTGTCATGTTTTTGCCGGGAGAACGAGACATTACGACAAAGGCACAAGATGGAAAGAGCTAATATTAGATTGTCAACGCCACAGTTGTTCTTTAGGTTAATGACATTTCGTATCGCTTCTCGTTGGCCGTACTTATAGCCTTGCGCAACATGCCAGGATTCCTGCGCACATGATTAATTTTGGAGTAAGCTTTTTTTGCTATCTGTAGCATCGTTATCTGGCCCCCAGACACAGCTAAAAGGTTCTGATAGACTTAGACTTAGAAGTCAAATTGTGTTGGATGTCCGTTTAAATAATGCTCTGATTTTATCAACGAATAATAATATTATAAGAGGAAATATTTGTTTGTTTTTATTGAATAGGCTCCAAAACTACTGTACCGATTTCAACCATTTTTTCACTACTAGGATAGGAAGCTACATTATCAGGAAGTAACATAGGCTATACAACATAACGCTACTACTCACGGGAGCGGGGCAGCAACTATAAACGCGGGTGAAACCGCAGCTAGGTGTACCTAGCTGCGGTTTCATTTTTGCATACACTTCAATAAATATAAGTAATCAAACTATGTTTAGTTTGATTACTTATATTTATTGAAGTGTATGTTTGTAATTTCAAAATAAACGCTTTTTATTGAATGCATATGCATTTAAACAGTTATAACAAAATCACTTTTTATTCTTGTCTGTGTTTCGGTTTGTGTGTATAATAATAATCTCTAAAATGGCTCAACCAATTTTGACGAGAGTTTTAGTTGCTAATTATTTAGGAAAAACCAAATAAACCCATGAAATTCTTAACAAAATCCGATTTAAATAGATAATTAATATTTTTATAACAATTTCACACGAACGAAGGTCGCGTACAGCAGCTAATTAAAAATACAATAGACTAATTTAAGACTACCAAGAATGATTAGTATTCCATTCAATGTCTTGTCACTATAGTCCTTGCAACTTGCAATGCCGCCAAGTGTCCGCATTCCTATTAAGATTCAGACCAGATGAAGATTATAAAGCAGATAACTCATTATTGAGCCAGGTGGCTGCTTATCTGACGTAGGTACCGTAAACTACGGTATACCTATCATGGATAACTCAACGGAGAAAAGAAACAAGTACTGGATCAGAACGTGATCAGAATAATAGATGTTTCACAAACTATGGGATTTACTATCGGAAACAATGTTTGTAACATCGCCCCTGTAATTCCCTAAGGGTTAAGTCAAAGGTGTATCATCTATTAGTATCATCCTTACTAATATTATAAAAGTGAAAGTGAGTTTTTTTGTTACCTCTTCACGCCTAAATGCCTAAACCGATTTTTGATGAATTTTGGTAAAGAGATAGTTGGGACTATGGAGACGAACATAGGCTATTTTTTAGATGAGGGAGAAACAGGGAAGAAAAGGGAAAACTTTGCATTGCTATTACAATAAATTAGGCGCTAGAGCAAAAACTACAGGAAGCAGGTACCTGCAAATCAGGAAAGGGGAACTGTGTTACTCTGAATTTAACGCGAGCGAAGCCGCGGGCAAAAGTTAAAAAAAAATCATTAGATGTATAGGTAATCATTAATTTCCTTTAACTCTTTCAGTCTTGGTGGTTAGTGTTACTAACCACCTCTTTTCGATCACGTTAATATAAAGTTTTTAATTGTGTAATTTTTTATTACACCCACATATCGCTAGTTATGTTTAAGTTCCATATTATAATAGGGGATGAGCCTTGACGACATTCCTGATGAAACAACCAATTATCAAGTTACTATTCTTATTTCTTCTCCGTCAATGATGTTAGATTGTGAAACTAACTTCCGCCTAGCATTAGAG
Source organism: Ochropleura leucogaster (assembly GCA_958449745.1). Taxonomy (NCBI): domain Eukaryota; kingdom Metazoa; phylum Arthropoda; class Insecta; order Lepidoptera; family Noctuidae; genus Ochropleura; species Ochropleura leucogaster. The sequence goes on from OY288226.1 coordinate 10,020,636, forward strand.
ACTTGAAAAACATTATTACTCTTATTAGATTAAAAGAGCATTACCTTTCCTCTCAATTGTGAATTATACATCATATCTCTTTTATTTTAGTGTTATGTATTAACATGTAACAGGATATGTAACAGGATATGTGTACTTATATTTAGGTTAAAACATTCATATTTTAGATGCTATTCTCTTCTTGTTCTCACACACTACTGTCTACGTTTCTTTTCTTCATATTTCCTCTCACAAGCCTAGTGGTAGAAGACATACAGAATTTTTTTTATTTAAATTGCGTCAAAAAACTTACGACTTTACGCTACTCACCGCTAGATGGCGTTACTAGGACCATCGGATAAAATAACTGCGCGAACAATTTACAATTGAACGCAGATGGTCAATTTAAAACAGATGGCCTTACGGCTGTTGCCTTTCAATTAGAAGCCAGGTAAGATTGCAGGGGAAGACAGATGTACTCGCAAGAAAAGCAGGTGAGACCGAATTGTTACGGGGAAAGCGTTTTTGTGAATGTAGTAGAGGTTTTATGCTCAGCAATGGATTACGATAACATGTGTTGATCGCTTTATTTAATTACTAGCTGTTCTGCGCGGTTTTATCCGCGTCTTTGGTTACTGCCCCGCTCCTGTGGGTAACAGCGTGATATTATATAGCCTATGTTACTCATTGATAGTGTAGCTTTCTAATAGCAAATGAAGTGAAATGGCAAGTGAGGAACAAGGTGCAATCAAAGTTTTGTGTGTTTATATGCCTTGCTTTGAAGTGGGTCGTCTATCACAAACATAATTCATATGGACTAAGCATGATGTATCAAAAAGTAGAGGTCCGCAAAAATCGCGACTACTATAGAAATATCAAAGTTTTACAAATAAAATATTTGTAGTGGGCGACAAACAATTATTTCTTAAAGTGTGGCATCTATTCCGACTTAACCCTTCAAAGTACAGACGCCAGCAGGTCAAGCTACTCGAAACTGACAATTTTTCCCAATGAACCTTGAACCTAATTCTTTAGAAAATAAAGTCGAAAATCTATCAAAGAAATCTGACAGATTGTAGTAGCTTGATGTGCAGGCGTCTGTACCTCGTCTCAATCACTTACTAATCAGTGTAAAGCAACTATTAACTCATCTTCCAATTAATTGAAGTGAAATAGAAATGTCTCACTATCTTTATGTAATTAAAACTACATTAAAAACCTATCCCAAGCAAACGATTGGGTTTTGTAATTAAGTAAAAAACTAATTTAAATTAGTGTTCTACCTTATTACAATATCTATTAGGTTGATTTTAGCGTGTTTCATAAAAATCTGGGGAGAAAAAACAGATGCTATTCTGTATTTTTCTGTAGCTCTTATGAATGTGGTGATAAGGTTGAATTTGGTATGAACGTAAACCAGGTATTTAGGTCAACGACTTGATAATACTGGATGCGGTATACGCACAAAACAATTACATAATAATTGTACGCTCAATTTGTGACCGTAAGCGTGAAGATTAGGGTCTGATTTCGTTATTTATTTGAATTAACTACGTAGTGTTTCCCTGTTGATAAAGAGATTTGCTTCCTGTCTAACCAATAGCATCCATTTTAATCGGGAATTCATGTGGTTAGCTAACCACACGGGAAAAAAAAAAGGTATTTTTTCTCGTGTGATGACTGCTTAACCTAGTGTCAGAGCTTTAATTCGGGTAACCCTAAAAAATTAAGCCGATTAAATTGGACGGTTATTGGGTTAAAACATTGTTTGAATAACTATTCAGCAGTAATTAAATGGTTAACCCATATACTATAGGGATTAACCCGTTAATCAAACGTGTGGGTTACACGGATAACTATTCAAAACGATTAATAGGTACAGAATTCTCGAAAATTTTGCCACCCTTTCCAAAGCTAAAGAAGGTAATTAGACCGACAGTCAAACTTTTTTAAAATAGCGTAAATCGTGAGATTAGAAAACGAAATAATGAGGTCACGTACTGTACAACATTAAAACCAAACTAAATTTTTCCCAATGAACCTTGGACCTTATACTTTAGAAATAAAGTCGAAAATCTATCAAAGAAATCTGACAGCTTTTAGTAGCTTGATGTGCAGGCGTCTGTACAATATTAAAACCTTCGTCTCTCCCAAGGAGTTCGATTGGTGGGATATACTTAAAGCATTTTATGTACATAATAAAAATCCTCCTGGTTGTTCAATACAAAGAGTTTAGGACCTATGTGGTCCGCAGTCCGCACTTTCCCTTAGTTCATTTGCAGCACCTATGCGCGCCTTGAAAGACATTAAATTAGATTTTGTACCCTAATATTCTGAAGAATGAGGTTTTAATTAACTCTGCAATATCTTGCATACTAAAATAGAAATAATAAAATAGAAAAAGAAGAATTCATTTGCTTACAAAACAAGTACTCACGAATGCACGATCATGGTGTTACAAGGAGATTTTTACCTGAAACAATAAAATGTTTAGAAAATATAACTTTTTAAACATATTAGAAACAAATTGTTTACTTTGACCAACACTACCTACAAATTGAAATGTGGCCGAAAGACCAATACTCAAATTAGTATTTGATAGTTGTCCTTTGCGAATCATAGATGGCGTTAGTCGAATCTAAAATAAATGAGATTTTGTGGATGAAAATCATCAAAAACTTCCCTCGCTATGGGCGAAGAGGGTGTCATACTTTTACTGACTAAACCCTGGGTGGGTTTGTTCCTTCTTATGCCCTTTATGTTCCGGGGCCGCGGTATCTGTATCGAACAACCCGCAACCCCGGAAAATACATGGGTTGAGGATAAATTAAAATTCCTGCAAGCGCGAATGCAGCCAAAAGCCCAATACTCGAATTAGTGACGGCTTGAGTATTTGAAGGTTGTCCATTCCGAATTATAGATGGCGTTAGTAGTTTCTAAAGCACGATGTGGAGATTGGTAAAGGGCTTGCAAGCGATAATGTATTTATTTATATTGAATGATGGCATGATCACTTCCACTAATTAATAGATGAGTCAGTAACACTGATATTTATAGTAATTATTTAATAGTAATTTTATAAGACAATATTTTAAGCACCCTTAGGAATGACTTCTGATGTAATAATCTTGTGAAAAGTGTTTTTAATTGTTAGTTGGTTGGATACTATTTTGTCCTGTACGACTGAAATAAATATATATCTTACTTTTTTTTTTCAAGAATACATTCACGTATGTTAGTATTTTAAGGTCATTGGGGAACTGATCACGTTAACACCGTTATTTATTTTTCTAACGGGAAATCTAAGATGATACAATACTAGATTATGCTGATCTCTTATCGTACGGATCTTAGTACGATAAGAGATCAGCATAATCTAGTTTTGTATGGTTTAATGTGTCATCGTTTCTACACTCATATGGGTATCAATTAAAAGGGTTTGCAGAGAACAAAGCGAAAAAAACAATTATCTACGTCTTTACTGTTTACCTTAAGAATGGAATAGAATATTCTTTATTATGTACATCAAATAAATAATAGTCTTAAGAAAACATTTGACATAGAAGGACACAATGGGCCGTCTTATCGCTAAGAGCGATCTTACTTCTTTATATACTTCTAACATCCTACAAGCTAGACGAACATTTTAAACAGGCCACAAGATCAACCGCGGTCCAAACCGCGGCTTCGCTACTGATTCAGAGGGTTAACATCCAAGATGGCCGCAGTATCGCTAGTATCCATTACTCGAAAAGTAATAAGCTCCTTTACATTGGGTTAATCTCGTCAAGTTCTAGATTATGTTGCGGTTTTCTGGATCGAGGTAAGTTCAAGGGCTTGGTTGAGGTGGTGACGTTGATGTGGTTTGTTTAGCATGATGTATGGAATGGCTTACCTAGAGGCCAACAATACAGCAAGCCCTTTATATTTTACAAATCCTTTCTATAATATTATAAAAGCGAAAGTGAGTTTGTTTTTTTTGTTACGTCTTCACGCCTAAATGGCTTTTCGTACAGAGATAGTTGGGACCCTGGAGACGGACATTGCCTATTTTTCTCTAACAAAGATTGAGATATGAGGGAGAACGAGGGAAGAAAAGCGAAAACGTAGCATTGCTATTACAATAAATAAGGCGCAAGGGCAAAAACTACAGGTAGCAGGTACCTGTAAATCAGAAAATGGGAACTGTGTTATCCCGAATTTAAGGCGAGCGAAGCCGCGGACAAAAACTAGTAAAAATTTAGAGGATGGAACGAAGTTCCTATAGAAATGAAAATATCTGGCTTGCTTTCTATAAGAGAGTGAGAGAGACAGACAAACAGACAGAGAAACATGCAACGCCGCACAGCTTACAATAGCTTACTATAGCAAAAAGTGTCGTGACAACTTTTCGTAAGAATTTTTTCCGTCTAGCCCCCTTTCACAACGCGCGATAAGGAACTTCGTTCCAAAAATATAAGGGGAGAGGACTAGACTAGACGGCTGGCTGAGATGCATTGAAATAGAATCAGAATTATTTATTTATTCGTGCAGAAGACATACTGCACCAACTTCAAATAAATTGGCATACGGGACAAGATGTATGAAGGAAACAAACTAAACCCAAAACTTAAACGAATACTTCAGTGAAATATCCAAATCACAATACAACTTGAAATATCATAAAATCCAACATCCCCAAACTTCACTATCTACTTTACACAGCGCCACTTATTTCAAGCATTTTGAAACGGAGCCAGAACGCTTAGCCACCCATTCAGGAAAGTGGCGCAACTGTGGCGCAACTAAATGTTTATACATAAAGAATTTACTTGCTATAACTGCCAATATTACTTACAAGATTCCAGGCAGTATTTGGGTTACTGGCTGAAAGCTTGAGGTTTCCATAGTTGGAGACTATCCAAATCAGTAACGAAGTTAAGACAAAAGACTATCCTTGCTCCGTAGTCACAAACGCTGCGATGCGACTAGTCGTATGTCTCATTTTATTGGAAAAACGGCAGTAAGGGAGACTGTTTCCGTGCTAATATAATAAAAATAAAAAAGAATTGAAACGGAATATATTAAGGGCAATAGAATTAGACATACGCCTTGTCCAATCGCAGCGTGCTTGTTCTCAAATAGAAAATGCAAGTATTTCTGGAAGATTAACTGTGGCCGTACGATGTTTTATTCCTGTGGTTTGAGATCTAAAGTTTCTATTAATTCTAAGTTTATTTCCGGAAGTCGGAGGCAAAAAAATCGATGAATCAAAAAAAAGTCAGACATCCGGAATTTCTTTAATTTTCCATCCTCGTAGTGTTTTTTGGTAGTCGGTTTTTTTCATATCCTCATTATCATCTAATAAATACTCGTGGCCGACAAGAACTAATTGAACCCCTTTAAAAAGCCCGCTTCACAATTGCCACACAGGGCAACAGTGGCGCAACAATAGTTGTCGCCTAAAAAGAATTCACTAGCGCTTCGGGCAACGTTCCCAATTACCGCTAGAGAATGCTTTGTGGGTCCTGAGGACGGTCTGCGGAGTACCCACTCTTATGCGGCTGCGGTTTTAAGGTTTAATTACTTATGTTTTTTTTTTGGTGGAGATGGGAAATTATGAGAACTTGTTTAGTTTATTCTGTAATTAAGGTTAGTGTTGGTGATTATAGAACAGCAGTTAGTTTAGTTTATTCAGGATTTCAGGTTTATTTGACGTCTTTTAAAGACATTCATATTCCAGTATTTGAAGGCACAAATCGATGCAGTAGCTTAATCTTTTAAGCGAGTAATCTAAGTTAGTTTAGCTCGCATAGCTACGAAGGACCAAAAACTTAACGTGTTTTACACATGGGAGTATTAGTCCACCATCTTTAAAATAATGAGATCTATAGATGCTTATACTCATCGTATTGTAGTTCACTGCAGGATACAGGCCGCTCACAAGCTGCACAAGAATACCCGAACTACTTAAGTACTGAGAAAGTCCTCCCTTTTTATTTCGGGTGGAAGATCATTAAATTTTTTCTCCAACTCTGGACGGAAAGGGAGTGCAAGACTTAAGCCATATTCCTTCTTTTGCCCATTGTATTCCGGGGCTGCGGTATCTCTTTCAAACAACCCGGTCCTGGCAGGCCCCTTTGCTTTTCTGACATATCTGTGAGGTGCGCGTGGAAAACGAACGCGCCGTCGACACGGCGTTTCGTCACCAGAGACACGGATAGTGAACTACCCATTGTTCATTGTCCATAGACCCGCGCCGAGTTTTGCCTAGATTGACGAATAAGATGTTTGTTTGTGTACCTTTATCTTAAAGCTCACCTATATAAACAATACAACGAATACTTTAATATCTCAACTCCAATATGAAGTAGACGCTGCATTACATTATACATCCAACGCACAGGGCGGAAATTAAACGCTGCATCGGCGGAGAATTGGAGCGACCCGGGCGATGCCCCAGATACGTCGCGTCCTTAGGACGGCTACACACGGAGCGACAGGACAAAGCAGCGTAAGGGAAAAGGATTTCTAAGAAGAAACTACAGGAGCCATTGTCACTTAGTTGGACGTCTGAATGGAGAAAACTTATACTCATTTGAAATCTAGTTGGCATTTAATTTATCTAATAAACTTTATAATATTTTTATTTCGATAATATGTTTCAAATATATATTTTATAAAGCTAAACGTTATTTCAAACTTAACATTATTTTCGACAAGCTCCACTTGCGGTTTCACCCACGTAGATTGGGATAGTGACACTTATAAACCACCTCTTAAATCACTATTGCTGAAAACTGAATTAAAATCAGTTGAATAGTTTAAAAGATTTAAGCGAACAGACAGCGAAAGCAACTTCATTTTATGCAAATATAGTAAGTACAACTGGGGGAAAATCATCACTATGGCCCGTTATCCAGAATTAAATTCACGGCGATTAAATTCACATACACTTTCAATAGGAGACCGTCATCTTTCCGGCTTCTTTCCAACTATGTATGTTGGAGTCGGCTTCCAGTCTTACCGGATGCACCTGAATACCACATACACACACACGCACACACACACATATATTCTCATTTATTTACAACTGCAATATATAAATATATCGTCAATTTCGACAAGAAAAAGCGCTTGCGAATCTACTCTGTAAAATAAAACACTGTCTGTGTTTTCCCATCAAAAAGATCTTGCTGAATCTCCAAAATGAAAACCAACATGAATACATTCTATTATTATAAAGATTCCTTTCAATCCATTGTCAGAAAAGTTGCATTGAAATTGAAATCCTTTTCGACGCAAAATCACGTCGTTGCAAATGTAATCGTTCGGTGTGTAGACAGCTTTATTTGTGGAGACGCTTCGCATTTAATGAATTTTATTTTATGGAATTGCATTTTGTTGTTACCACCACTTGAGATTGAAGAAACTTGGGACCTTAATTACTTGAATTTATTACAAAGCGAAATACTTGGTTTGGTAGAGGGTAGGAAATTTCGTCCAGTGTGCAGCAAATAAGCAGTTTTAATGACTTTAAGGAGGCCTCGTTGATCATGTGGTTGTAAGCGCGAGCATAAGGTCAAGGGTTTCATTTCCCGGGCGTTTGAGGGAGAGAACATCTGCCCAACCCAGCCGCCGCGGGAGACGCCCCGGGCGCCGGGCGCCGCGAGACGACTCCCGGCCACCGTAGATGCGGGCCTGTGGACGGTGAGCAATGGGTAGTTCACCGTCCGTCCGTCGATTGACGACAGGCCGTGTCGACGGCGCGTTCGTGTTTCACGTGAATGTGTGAAATCGTGAGTCAGCAAAGCAGAGGGGCTTGCCAGAGCCTCCGCCTGCCGGAGTTGCGGGTTGTTCGAAAGAGATAACGCGGCCCCGGAACGTAAAGGGCAATAGAAGGGACATGGGTGGGTTTTAGTCAGTACAAGTCTGACATGCCCCATCGCTCCGCCCAGAGCGGGGGAAGTCATTGGAGGAATTCCCACACGAAAAAAAAATATTGTTTTAATTTCCGGATCGGGCAAAATTTTATTGGGTTTTTCATCAGTTTATTTTTTTCTTAAAGATTACTGAAGAAATGTAGGTGTACTTGTTAGGTACACCTCTGCCGAAACCTTCGCAGATTACGAAGCGTGATGTTATGTTATGCAATTCCACCTCCAAAGAAAACATGGATAGATAGTGAAGGAATGATATGAAGGAGAAAGGAGTAAATGATGCCGTGACGTCTGATAGGGGAGAATGGAAGAAGAAAACGTGTTGCGCCGACCCCAAAGAGAATGGGACACACACAGTTAAAAAAAATACCGTGCGTAATTGCCAACCACTCACTTCACAACCAACGCTGACGTCAAAGATAAACTTAATTCAAGCAAACTCAGCCTACACAATATTATTGTGAAAATTCGTGGAAATAAGTTTATTAAGCCAGAGAGAAGTCAGTATTTCAACTAGCATCAAAACTTTCTTTATGAAGTTTCAGGTAAGAGTTTTCTTTAGAGTAATTTGGGGCTTATTTTAATTTAATCAACAATTATTATTATTGAAATGGGCCATAATGATCACACACTGGATGCCTGAGGAACGACAGCGCTGTCGCTGGGTCTGACAACCAGTCTTATCAAGGGCTATGGTATTACACAATACTAACATGGTTGTGGAGGTCAGATAGGTAGTCGCTCCATGTTAAATCCGTTTGGACAAGAAGCCGAATCCAATATAGGTGGGAAAAGGCTAAGCCGATGATTAATTGTACAGTATTGTACAGACGCCTGCACATCAAGCTACTACAATCTGTCAGATTTATTTGATAGATTTTCGACTTTATTTCTAAAGTACAAGGTTCATTGGGAAAAATTGACAGTTTCGGGTAGCTTGAACTGCAGGCGTCTGTACACCAAAATTTAAACACACCTGTTTTAATTGTTAATAGTATGGTTATAATGGCGGTACTTTTCGCTGAGAGCAATATTCAATACGAAAATGGGTAGAAAAATTATACTTTTTAGTAAGATAAAAAAGGGATTTTCTAACACAACCATTTAATATCACAAAAAGGTCCTACTTGGTTTTCTGGTTATATTTATTCATTGACTGAAGGCAAAAGTTTTAGTAGGCTAGGGAGTTATTTTTAGAACGGCCATTGATAAGCGTCGTGGAACTAAGGCATGAATGGTCTGGGGGATTTACTAGCGCTTCTGTCGTCATTCTTAACTATTTGCACACCTGGATATTTTTGTAACTTGTTTTTAATTCAGCTTTAGTAGAGTAAGCGGCATGTTTAACCAAGTCAGACACATAAGATAAGGCTTCGTCCTAACTGGCAGGGATCTTACGATAAACCACAATGAGTTCTTTTCGTACGATGAAAACATAACCTGCATTCGAGAAATGACTTGCGAACATCAATTTGGACACTGAAGAAATCTAAATCGTGCGACGAGAATCCATCGTGAATCTTATGATCGCAAGCCAGTTAGGAAGACGCCTAAGTTTTTTAGCAGACTGTAACAGCTATGAGGCAGAGGAAGTTGCTGACCAACTCTCTTGTACCAGAATCTGCTAGAAGTAATAATGTTAAGAAGCTTTTTACACAACTAAAACCATCATTTTACTGCCCTTGTCCCATTCTATTTGGGGTCGGCGCAACACGTCTTCTTCTTCCATTCTCCCCTATCAGGCGTCACGGCATTATTTACTCCTTTTAACACAAGTTAAAGAAAAGAAAAACAATACTTGGCGTAAAATACCCTTTAATAAAACCGAAGGCTACTTGTTCTTTTCGTCGATATTTTTTTGTTTGGATATTAGAGAGACCTAGAAACTTAGTCACGAAGATATGAATCATCAAAATTCAAATATATCCTAGTTGTTTTTTTAATACAAGTTTTTAATTATATAAATTTACCAATAGAAAGCCACGTTATTAGTCAGTGTCATAGGCTATCACGCTGCGAGTTACGGGGGTTGAGCAGTAGGATTAGGAACCACGGGAACGCGGGTAAACCGCGCGTAGTAATGCTACTAAAAAAATAAACAGTTAATAGAAGGATACACCCGCATGTTTTATTTCAAAAGACGAACGTGGATGTGAAATATAAATAATAATTTATAAACATCTCTGAATACTTCCGTAAACATCGGATGCTGAGTCCGGAACTGTTCCACAAATATGAATAAAAATGTATCGTATACGGGCAAATGTACGACAGCTGGAGCTTCCGAAAATCTTTAACTAGCTATGCTCCGCGGTTGCACCTGCCACTCGACTTTTAAAGGTCGTATCTTGTGTTTAACCTATTAGCCTCCTTAAGAATTGAATTACGAATAAAGAAAAAAGTTTCTTTATTTTCGGAGGCTTTTGCCCAGGCAAAAGCCTCCCTTTGTCTCGGATAGAAACTTTAACATTAATATCTACATTACTACTTTTTTTTTGCGGATGAGAAATCATCAAAGAACTTCTTCCGCTCTGGGCGGAGCGGCGGGAGTGTCAGACTTGTACAGACTAAAACCCACCCATGTTCCTACTATTGCCGTTTACGTTCCGGGGCCGCGGAATCTCTTTCAAACAACCCGCAACCCATCTACATTACTACTACTATTACATTGCATCCGTGCGAAGCCGGGGCGGGTTGCATGTTATATAATAACTTAATTATATGCCGTGAGACACACATTATTTTTATTTTATTTGTGTTTAGAATTAAGTTTCATTTTTTTTTTTATTAGTGTGCCAAATAAACTTGTTTTGTTTCTTTCTAAATATTAAAAGAACGAATCAATTTTTCGCACGTTACCAGAACCACATGTTTACAGCACTGTAAACAAAACCGTAGCACATGGCAGTCTTCACTTTTACACACCATTTCACCTCAATATGGCGAGGTGTTGGGTTCCAGAGACAGGTGTTGGTGAGACTAAGTGGCAGTTTCATTTTGTAACAGGTCTTTTTGTTATTTATGGCTACTTATTGGCAATAATTGCATAGTCAAAGTGTTATTATTGTGTGAAGTTGATAAAAAATAAAGGTCATGTGCGAGTCGCGCACCGACCTTACAAACTTGCAACTGAGAGGGTTGATGTTCCGGGGTTGCGGGTTGTTCGAAACCGTATAAACCATATTGCAGTATATGGTTTATACGGTTTCGAACAACCCAAGGGACTGCAGTATTTGGTTTAAATTTCAGCGTATTGACAGACAGACAAACGGACAACAAAGTGATCTTATAAGGGTTCCGTTTTTTTCTATTTGAGATACGGAATCCTAAAAACGTTACCAGACTCTCCGCCTTCCTTGTGTTCCGTGCCAACATCTAACAATAGACTCCCATCATGTCTTAGAAGCGTAAAGTTAATAGGTCAAGACTAGCAGAAGAGCAAAAGAAGGAACATAGAACACATAGTCAATAAGTCTTACACTCCCGCCTCCTCCAGCTCCGCCCAGAGCGGGGGAAGTTATTTGATGGTATCCTACCCGTAAAAAAAAAAGACGACCAGCATCCACCTTTCGGTTGTATAGGACTTAATGGTCTACTAGTAAAAAAAGTTAATAGATAATTTCTCCTCATATTAAATTCGTGCTCACACAAACTTCAAGACACATTAATCGTCTAATCCAATTTAAAACCAATTACAGTATCATAAAACACAATACCTCATTATATCGAGAGAATGTATAACCGACCCGTTTGAAAATCCCTTGATTTCGTAAAAGGTGCGCGTGCGCATGGGTTACCGAATTCGGTCGGGTAACACCGGCGAATTGTGGCACAACAACGTCCGGACGGATGAGTCTATTAAATCATACGTGGTCAGGGGCCTTAACTGTAAAAATGTGGTGTAATTTGATAAGCGGAAGCGGATTTCAATTTTTTATTTACTAAGCAGTTTGTGTGTCTAAGTTACTTCCCCATTTTATTGTTTTTGGAAGTCAGTTTTTTTTTCTTATTTCAGCTTCATTTTATCATGGTATGGTGGTATCAATCTCACACAATTGAGTATTCATTTTCCATTGCTACTAAAAACTATAAGCAAATCATTTAAATATCGCAAAAGAAAAATTATGTATAAACCATAAACTAAATATAAATCAAGGATTTTTTAGGACCACCTCGGGAGTACACCCTTCTGAGTATAAAAGTAATTTTGAAAATCGACCTAAAATATCATGTAACAAACAAAAAAATACACTCGAATTAATGAACCTCTTCCTATGTGAAGTCAGTTAAAAAGTCAGACTAACTTGTTGTTTCAGGGTCAGAGATAAAAGTTCCAGGTAGCATGATTATAGCACAGATAGGCTAATGACCCGTGGCAGTCACGCACCAATAGGAGCTAGATGAGGGTATGACTCAGTCGTAACGTCTCTACGGGAATGTAGTTAACGCATTAAATACGTGATCAAAGTAATTTTCCAAGTGCTAGACTGTCGCTGCAATTTCTCAGGCTGAGAAAGACATGTTAAGTTTTTTAACTTCAAATGACATACAATATGGAAAATCGGTTATATTTTTAATAGCAAGTACATTTACATCTGTTGCAGCTATTTGTGTATGTGAGTTTAAATGTTAAGTGCACCCACGATACATGAGAAATTCCTAGTGTAGGCTATTCCTAACTTTTGCCCGCGGCTTTGCTCGCGTTAAATTCGGGGTAACACAGTTCCCCTTTCCTGATTTGCAGGCACCTGCTACCTGTAGTTTTTGCCCTTGCGCCTTATTGATTGTAATAGCAATGCTAAGTTTTCCCTTTTCTTCCCACTTTGTCACTCACTTCCCACTTTAAAAAAAATATGCATGTGTCCGTCTCAAAGGTCCCAACTATCACTGTACCAAAATTCATCAAAATCGGTTTAGCCATTAAGGCGTTAAGACGTAACAAACAAACAAACTCACTTTTGCTTTTATAATATTAGTAAGAATTATCCTACCAAAAACGCTAGTCGCTCACAAACCCCGCTACCGCCTATCACAAGGCCCACACATAATTGCCTCAACTCGAGTATTGAACGGTGGCAGCTAAAAAATTGGCCAAGCGTGATGTTAGCACGATGAGCCACGCTATTAGCTTCCATCATTATTTTGTGTATCTGCCGAATCTATTCTTTTTAAGACTTTCACGTGTTTTACGGATTTAATATGATAATTTTTGTAACTAGTCCAGATGTTATCAAATCGTAGACGTGGGGCTGTGGACGGTGAGCAATGGATAGCTCGTCGTCCGACCGTCTTGTGACGATAGGCAATGTTAACCGCGCTTTTGTGTTCCACTCTCGCTTCAAAGAGATGTCAGCAAAGCAGAAGGCCCGCCATGGCCACTACCTGTTCGGGTTGCGGGTTGTTCGAAAGAGATACCGCGGCCACGGAACGTAAAGGGCAATGGAAGTAGCATAGGTGGGTTTAATTATCAAATAACTTCCCCGAATGGAGGGAGTGTCAGACTTGTACTGACTAAAACAAACCCATGTTCCTTCGATTGCCCTTTATGTTCCGGAGCCGCGGCATCTCTCAGTACAAGTCTGACACTCCCTCCCGCCCAGATTGGGAGAAGTTATTTGTTACTTTCCCATTCGAAAAATAAAAAACCTGTTATCAGATCTATTTGGGGTTTCTCTCTACACTGCGACTATCACTAAATACTCTAAAATGTCGCTTCCCGTTGTCTGTCTGTCAATATGTATGCTTAGAACTTTAAAATTCCGCAACGGATATTGATGTGGTACTTTTATAGATAGAGTGATTCAAGAGGAAAGTTTATATATGTATAACCCTTATACTAATATTATAAAAGCGAAACTGAGTTTGTTTGTTACGTCTTCACGCCTGAATAGCTAAACCGAGTTTAATAAATTTTGGCACAGTGATAGTTGGGGCTCTGGAGACGGACATAGGGTATTCTTTCAAGTGAGTAATGAGCGAGAGAGGAAAACTTACTTAGCTTATTACAATAAATAAGGCGCAAGGGCAAAAACTACAGGTAGCAGGTACCTGCAAATCAGGAAAGGGGAACCATGTTACCCCGAATTTAAAGCGAGCGAAGCCGCGGGCAAAAGTATTAGAATATTAGTATGTATATTGCCCCCGTGCAAAGCGGGGCGGGTCGCTACTATGCAATAACCGCATAGAGATCATATATTTAAGAGGAAGCGCCCCTGCAGTGGAATCTTGACATGATGGATTACAATGTTTATTGCATATTGGGTTAGATTTGAAAACGAATGAATGGGAAAATGTACAGTACCACTCAAAAAGCCATGGAATGTGAGTGTGAGATTGATCCTGTTTAGTTAATTCTCAAGCCATATTATAAAATCGGCAAGTAAGTGCCTTGCTTAACGGTAATATTTATTTTATTATTCAAGAATCTATTTCATCGTCCACATTCTACGGTATTCGTATGACAAAGCAATTCGTGGATTGCAAAAAAAACACAGACTTCCAAAAAAATACTAAAGCGAAAAATAAATTTACTTCGGAAATTCAGTGACTTGTTTGATTTATAGATTTTTTTGAATTCGACTTGCGAAAATTAATTTACTTTCTGTAAATTAGGTATTTTTTTGGCAAAAACGTTTTGAGAACCTCCTCATTTTGAAGTCGATTAATGAGCAATGTAATGGCAAAGAGTTAGGTTTTACTCATATCACCAACCAAGCAATGATCACTCCAAATTCTACCAACCAGACATCAGCTACCCTACTATGACCTCTTAAAGCAATTCTTATTCCACTGAGGGAAAAAGACAGAGCTATACAGGGTGTCTAGCACCATCTCTTTCCCTCAGTGGAATAAGAATTGCTATAAGATGTCATAGTAGCCCTTCAGGTCCAGTCCAACTAGAACAAATTACAAAACCATGAACACTTCACACAATAAACGAACATTACAATGTCCAAGCCCCATTTACTCGGCCATCAAGCCATTACTGGCCAACACAACACCATGACGGATCGTCATGATGTATGACCAAATCGCAACGCTCACGAAGTACGGACCGTTCCCACTCAATCTTGGAAGGAATTTCTTCACGTTAGTCCAGGAAGCTAGTTTAAATTTTACTGTTTTAATGTCAGTGTCAGGAAGTGGTTGAGAATTCTTTGTGTTCAATCAGGTATGATGGTCGTACATTAAAATAGATTTGATTGACGGTACTAAAATGCATCTTGCCGAAGCCTGCGATATTAAAATATTTTACGATTCGCGGCGTAATATGGCTTTGAAGTTATTCAATGGGATTAAATGAACTTAGAGGGTTGTATTGATTACTAGCTTTCGCCCGCGGCTTCGGCCGCGTTAAATTTGGAGTAATACAGTTCCCCTTGCGCCTTATTGATTTGAAGTTCAACATAGTTGTCGTTTGCTTAACCTGGCGATTCCTGTGGATGCCTTGAAATTAAGGCCTCCAGCCAAGACAAAAACTTAACTAAGCGACTACACGCTAAGGGCACCCCCTGTGGGGTACGAGCCTCGGTTTAGGGCGTCGCTGGGGGAGGACAGTAAAGGTACAGGCTGGATCTGATGGATATTATTTAGGGACTGGTTTGGACTTACTGGCTCAGCATCGCGGGCTGGCTCTAGCAAGGGACGGGTGTGGGTATATATCAGCCGTAGCAGCAAGTATATTGGAATCCGGATCCCAACATAATCGGGAACAAACTAGCAGATTTAGAGTTTTGCTAAGATGGGAAATCTTCTGTAATTAATCTTCACTAATATTATAAAAGCGAAAGTGAGTTTGTTTGTTTGTTACGTCTTCACGCCTAAATGGCCAAACCGATTTCATAAATATTGGTACAAATCCCTGGAGACGGACATAGGCTAAAAAAAGTGAGGAAAGGGGGAGAAAGAGGGAAGAAAAGGGAAGAGAAGAATATTTTTATTTTCTATCATCACGGGTTAGCCCAAAGTAACTATACTACGCGGACGAAGTCGCGGGCGACAGCTAGTTTCTTAACATATCCTTTTTAACGAAATAAATCTACAATCAGAAACATCAGTTGCATGTGCTAAAGAGTATGGCTGCGATTTTCCTGTTACTCTATTCGAACTAGACAATTTCAACCGCATGTCCAAATATATTCCAAAATTAATTTGCCTGCACGTCATATTTCAATTTACTATCACAATACTGAGTCTAATTTCCAAACCACTGTTCGAATTTGCAACGGTATTAAAATCAGACAACGAAAAAATCTCTTCGACCATAATAATATAGTACTGAATAACACTTTGACTCCAATCGTTTTTTTTTATATATGCTTCTTTTTAAATAGTTACGTACTTCAGAAATAGTCATTACTCATTTCAACACAATGTCTTGCCCGACCGTTGAAAGAAAGACGGTAATATTTTTTGACTTATTTGTAAGCTGACCCTTGATGTCAAAGTTTTCTTTCATGTTTTACAAAATGGTGGGAGTCCTTTTGTTGGAGTGATTTATGTTGGGTTTCTCGTCGTCGAGTTGGTAAAGGATTGAAAAGGTAAGCTTTTGCGATAGTTTTTTGATGGATGGATGGATGAGTAGGTATTTACATTGTTCAAGTGTTGAATCTTGGCAGAAAATGTCCATGGTGAATGAAGCATCTGAATGTTGTTTATTTTATTGGTTCTGTAAGAAAAGATGTGCTATTGCATTTTTTGAAGTTATACTTCTTTTGGCGCGATGGAGAAAAATGATGAGAGTGATTTGCGCGCGCACAGCGAC
The DNA here is from genome assembly GCA_958449745.1 of Ochropleura leucogaster. Lineage (NCBI taxonomy): Eukaryota > Metazoa > Arthropoda > Insecta > Lepidoptera > Noctuidae > Ochropleura > Ochropleura leucogaster. The sequence goes on from OY288226.1 coordinate 10,037,298, forward strand.
ATCGTGAAGTTAGTTATAGGTGTTCTAGTAACTATATTCATGTTGTATATTCTAGTATTTTTATATTTAGAACACGTGTTTCATAATAAATAAATATTCTTTTGGTGTGTTTTATTAAGCTCAAATCAATTTCACATTCCAAACTACCCTTGCCGAGGTTTAGAAATGGATGGGTAACCACAGGGGGCCAGGTTAAGCAACCTTTGCCAAGGTTTGGAAATGGATGGGTTACCACACGGGGACTGGTTAAGCAACCTTTGCCAAGGTTTAGAAGTGGATGGGTTAACACACGGGGACAGGTTAAGCAACCCTTGCCGAGGTTTGGAAATGGATGGGTTACCACAGTGAGCCAGGTTAAGCAACCCTCACCAAGGTTTGGAAATGGATGGGTTACCACAGGGGGCCAGGTTAAGCAACCCTCACCAAGGTTTGGAAATGGATGGGTTACCACACGGAGCCAGGTTAAGCAACCCTTGCCGAGGTTTGGAAATGGATGGGTTACCACAGGGGGCCAGGTTAAGCAACCCTTGCCGAGGTTTGGATATGGATGGGTTAGCACGGGGGCCAGGTTAAGCAACCGTTGCCAAGGTTTGGAAATGGATGAGTTACCACAGGGGGCTAGGTTAAGCAACCCTTGCCAAGGTTTCGAAATGGATGGGCTACCCCAGGAGGCCAGGTTAAACAACCCTTGCCAAGGTTTGGAAATGGATGGGTTACCACAGGGGGCCAGGTTAAGCAACCCTTGCCGAGGTTTGGATATGGATGGGTTAGCACGGGGGCCAGGTTAGGCAACCGTTGCCAAGGTTTGGAAATGGATGGGTTACCACAGGGGGCTAGGTTAAGCAACCCTTGCCAAGGTTTGGAAATGGATGGGTTACCACAGGGGGCCAGGTTAAGCAACCCTTGCCGAGGTTTGGAAATGGATGGGTTAGCACACGGAGACTGGTTAAGCAACTCTCACCAAGGTTTGGAAATGGATGGGTTACCAAAGTTTTTTTCTTTACAGTTACACCATTGAAGTATAACTTCTAACGCGTGTACATAAGTACACACACCCCTTTTTTTTTATTTTGAAAAAGTTGTTACGTCATTGAATGAATTTGCAGCATTAATGTTTTGCCTGGTTGACCGAATTTACAATCGATTATATGACATTAAACACATTGTAAATCAAGGAATATTACTAGAACGAATACTAGAATTTGACGGCACGGTTGGCGCAGCGGCTGAGCGATCGACTGCTGCGCTGCGTGTTGCGGGTTCGATCCCCGCACGGAACAAATATTTGTATGGCCTACAGATAGTTGTTTCGGGTCTGGCTGTTTGTGTATGTGTGTTTTATGTTTGTAAACGAACCCACGATACAGGAGAAATTCCTAGTGTGGAGCAACATTAAAAAAAAAAACAGAAGTTGTTTCAAATAACTAGGAATGAATGTGTTAAATATTGTAGTACAAAATTTAGGTATGAACTAAAATTATCGTTGTTTGAACTGGACGTAGAATATATACGATATAATATATTGTGCGGGGATTGAAACCGCGACACGCAGCGCAGCAGTTGATCGCTCAGCCACTGCGCCAACCGTGTCGTGGCGCTAAATTCGAAGGTGATGAACCAAGAGACCACGTCAGCTAACAATAAACACACACAAAACTCATCATCATCATTTTCCTACCCTTGTCCCATTCTATTTGGGGTCGGCGCAACACGTTTTCTTCTTCCATTCTCCCCAATCAGACGTCACGGCATCATTTACTCCTTTCTCCTTCATATCATTCCTTATACAATCAAACACACACAAAACACAATCACAAAAAATACCGTCATCGTCATCGACCTTCGTTTAATCAAATCGATTCCACCAAGCCTATTCCTAATTTGGCCGGAACAATCGATGCTATAGTGAGCACACTTCCTGCCGTATTGTCATATTAATATTTGAATGCACGTACCCATTGTCACAGTACATAACAATAACCAGTAGACCAACTAGACCCTTTTTAACACGCTTTTATTTGCTTCGCCTGTTAGCCTGTCACAAGTTAAACTTGACCCATTTTTTTAGTAGAAATTTTGCAAGCATGTTTAGTTTGAATGACAACGCATGGTTAGCTAAGTATCGTCATTCTAAATTCAATCTTGCAGATTCCTAAAGATAACGGACTAGTTATTTTTTATGAAGTACCATGATTTGGGTACGAAATGAAAGGGTTTACTAAGAACAATCGCATCTACAATGCGTTTTTTTTTTACCATAAGATTCATTTAAAGCTTTTAATTAACTGGCAATGCTTGTTTGTTAGTTCGCTTATGCCCGGTTTACATTATTCCAGTAGCATTGCACTCTATTTCAATTATCTGATCTGGCGCTGGATTCCAACTGGAACAATCTATACCGTCACCGGAATGCACCTGGACCCAGTGAGACATCCATTTCAGTGACTGAATTGAAGGTCTACTATTCAATCCAGGGCGCCCAGTCTAGCTCAAACGGAATCGTGTAAAAGTAAGAACTTGTAAGCTAAAATAGAACTATTACTTCTCATTACGTTTGTCAGCGGTTCCGTCCATATTTTCCAAGTTGAAGTCATCACTATTTTCCTACCTTTGTCCCATTCTATTTGGGTTCGGCGCCACTCTCCCCTGTTAGACGTCACGGCATCAATTACTCCTTTTTCCTACATATCATTCCATACACAATCCATCCCTCTATTCTCCCTCTCCATCCATCAACATTGATCCAAGTTGAAGTACTGTATTGGTTACACAGGAAACTAATATGTGTATGCTCGCAACTAATTGTTATTGATATTATAGCTGTATAGGCGCTTTTCCAAAAATAAACTTATAGCTTGTACTGTCTCATTACGATGCGGTAGTATTCAAATTGAGTTTTTGTGGTGTGTTCTTTTGGTTGGTGATTGAATAATTTCATTAAAGAGCTTTGGAATGCTTTTTTTATTTATTGTAAAAAAAGAAAAGTTATGTTTAGCCCCAGTTTCTAAACGCCTCGCCTGAATGATGTTAGTCGTATTTTTTTTATTATTTTGTCAAATCTCATATGAAAAAACCAAGGGCTTTTTTGCGGCTGGGAAGTCATCAAATAACTTCCCCCGCTGTGGGCGGAGCGAGAGTGAGTGTCAGACTTGTACTGACTAAAACCGGGGCAGAGGAATCTCTTTCGAGCAAGTTACAGTCGATCGGCAAAATATACCTTCAATTTTGGCGCCCAACCTGTGCCGAATTAAGCTTAGCCGATGACTTTTGGTAGGTCACACGGGTGCGAGTAGTGTATGTACGGACCTAGACTCGGACATGACAAGGACATCTAAAGGTGTAGCCTGAACTGTTGAGTGCAAAATATTCATAAAGTTCTTCTGTGAATCATCCGCGCTATATTTTAAACAAATTATTATTCATGTCACCGTGTGTATTAAACTCAGTTTAACAAAATGATCAAGGAACAGCTTTGATCCAAATTAGAAACATCAAAAACTAAGACCCAACCTAATGACGAAGAAAATAACAACCATGCGGCAGATTTATAACGACAAGCGCTTGCGCACTCCGCAGGAATGCAAAATAATGACTGAACCACTGACGCATCGAATGGTATAATATAAAACGGACAAAAACGCAATCGAAAGCTTCGGCTCGACGGAAATAACTGACGGAGCGATTAATCGCAATGCTTGTATGTCGCATAAGGCTGGGTTTCCAGCGGATGTGAGAGAGAAGCAGTGACTCCAAGCGATGAGGCTAAGGCAAGCCAAGTAGTGTACTCTATTTCTTTTTTAATTGTAAGGAACTTCATGGCTGCACCGCGTTCATTGATAATTCATTGCCTCACAAAATTGCAATAAGCTATCACTGCAGAATAAAAGTGTGCCTATCTGCAGTGCGCGTGGATGTCCTCCACCGTGAGGCTTCCTTCAGACTTCAACTGTCTTAACACCATATGGTGTTCCTTTTCGCCACTTCTGGCTGGGGTGCGGTGAGCCGGTGACACAATATTTAGCTGTTGGTTCCGGCTGTCATTTGTAGATGTCAGTCGTTACAGCTAGTCAGTGTCCCGAAAGTCTAACAACCAGTCTTACCAAGGGGTATCGTATTACCCAATACTAAATGGGATGTGGGGGTCAGATAGGCAGTCGCACCATGTAAAATACTAGTATTCAGCTGCATCCGGTAAGACTGGAAGCCAACCACAACATAGTTGGGAAAAAGCTAGGCAGATGATGATGCTGCCTATGGCAAGCCAAGCTAAAGTTTAATCAATTCTCTTGGTTGATACAAATCTTTCGCTTAGCATTTCTCCAGTGGTAAAGTAGCCTACAAGCTGTTCAACGACTTTTTAAGGGCAACTTTTAATGGGTTGAAGATTCTTTCGTTGCGAGATTATGTCGCAAATATTTGGAGTTCGGCTTACGGTACTTTTAAAGAATGAAAGTTGTAGTGCGTTCAAGTTCTCGCGTAAGCTTTTGTAAAGTTTGGATGACAAATAAGATGTTAAGACTTTTGTAAGAGGATTAGAAACTACTTCAGCGATAAAGTTTTATATCTTGAAGTTCTAAGTTGTATTAAGTTGGGTTATCCCAACTTCAATGAAATGCTGGTTACTTACGAAGTCCATTAAAATCAATGCGGATTGCTTTATTGAATTCCATTAACAGTTTCGCTGCCCAGAACTCAACGTATTATTATTTTGGACTTATACGCTAAGTTCTGGGCAATTAAAGTGTTGTTTTAACTGCCCAGTGTTACAGCTGGATTATGGATAAAAGCTTAGATTTGGCACGCTGTGGTCCCCTGTAAGTGAAAGAGTACACCTACATGACACTAATGTCGTCCATACTTTACGTTTATGATCTGCGTAAATCTATTGTTGAAGAACCTTAATAAACAAATACTATAAAGGATGCCTATGCATCAGTAGTGAAAAGTTATATATACGCTGATTATTATTCGCCAAAATTGACCCAATTTGTTTTCATTCTTTGAATATCAGGTAAACATTTTATTTTATAATTATTATGAGCCACTTGTGTCCCACTGCTGGGCAAGGGCACCCTGCCTTGCAAGGGCACCCTGCCTTGCAAGGGCACCCTGCCTTGCAAGGGCACCCTGCCTTCCTCCCATCTTTTTCTATCTTTTGCTATTGTGACCCAGGTAAACAACCTGATCATTATTTCTGTTTTAATTAAAGCAAGTGAAAAACCTTATAAATTGCAATACTTGGAGCCAAGCCAACTCGCTCCGTAAAATCTAGAATGCTTGTTTCCTTTTAAACCTTTACAATGTCACTAGTCAGAGCAGTTTACTAGTTAAATACATGACTTAGATACATAATAATCACGCCTTTTTTGTTTAAGGCATAGGCAGAAACTACGGCACACTTGCTTAGTTCACGTTCATACATGTGGTCATAAACGCACGCCACTCACACAGATGATAAATGAAAACTTAAAATGAATAATTAAACTTCATGAACAAATTTTCTTATAATTCAAAAAACTCTCTCTCACTCGTATTCTTCTCAATAAACCATATACATTTGAAATCCATTTCATGAAAATGCATAAAAAATAACGAGTCCGCTATATTAGGATTGATAACGACGTCATTTAGTTAACCATGCATTGTCAACCAAACTTAAGATGTACGGAAAATTTCAGGGAATCAGTTTAAAAGAATTTTTTTTTACTTAATTTGAAACTAATTTTATTCACGAGGACAAAACGTGTCCTCTCAAATTACCTAATAACGCCTTTGAATCATCTTTTCAACATGACGAAGTTAATTCGAGCTAACTTCACGATATACATTAGGTTAGGTGATACCAAGACAAGATTCCGGCAGCGAAGGTCAAGTGGCAATCGATCCGTTTCAGATATAGAAATGCTGCAGCCGCATTTAACTTCGGGACATCAATAATGCAAATCATTGTGACGAAGGTCAGATGGCAAACTATCCTATATAGGTACACGATATCACATAATAAGCGCAAGACTTAGCTTGAGCAACGACTCCCGGCCACCGTAGATGCGGGTCTGAGGACGGTGACGGTAGTATCCAGTGACGACAGACCGTATCGACAGCGTGTTAGTGTTCCACGCGCGAGTCACAGAGATGTCAGCAAAGCAGAGAGACCTACCAGAGGAACAGCCTGACGGGGTTACGGTTTGTTCGAAAGAGAAAACCGAACCTTGTAACGTTTTAACGTTAACGTTACGAATTTTGGTACAGATATAGTTGGGAGACGTACATAGGCTATTAAAAAAACGTGAGAAAAGGGGAGAGAAAGATAATATTGTTTTCGATCATCACGCGGCTTAAAGTTAGCGTTAACCCAAAGTAACTATGCCACGTGGACAAAATTGCGGGCGGGAGTTAGTTCTAAATAAAACCCCACTGTCTTCCATTCTTCATTCTACTTTCATGTCTCACCTTTATAAATTTCTAAACAATTAACAGACCGTCTGCCTATGTAGTTACTAGTTACATAACACTCGCCCGCTGTGCAACATAATATATTGAAATAGGCTAGGTCTGATGCGTACTGGCGTATGCAGCGTTTTGATAGAAAAGGTAAAATGATGATTGTTTAAAGTTTTGCTCCGATAGAAACTTAGCTTGAATTACGGTTTTTTTTTTTTTATGTAAAATGTTACTCATTTTGCCAAAACTTTTTTAATGGTGAGAATTTTTTAGAAGTTCCCGGACTTTTAGTCAAGGGTGTAAGTCTTTTACACAAACTAAAACTTTGCGAGTGTCTCCAGCATTTACAAAGGGACTTAGGAATCTAATAAAATAAAAACGACTATTCCGCCATCTTCGGGGGTCCGCCATATTAGATTTAGGAAGACTTCACTTAGCTAACCATGCAGTGTCATACAAACTAGACATGTATGCATATTTTCAACATATTCGGAAGCGGGGCAGTGGGTCAAATTTTAGTTCTAAGATTTTTTAACAAAGAAATCTATAATCTTTAATATTTTTAAATGTTTTTATTAATAAATATTTTAAATGTAAAAATATATTAAATAAACCAATAAACGAATTAAATATTGATTTAAAAAAATGTATCTCTTGATATCGAAAAAAACATAAGACTGTTTAAAAGGCCTACATAATCTAAATATTGCGACTGACACAAAATATCTCTTCATAACATTAACTGACACATACACGAGTCACCAAAATATGGAGCAAAATGCTTTCCACTTACAAAAACCCGTTTTACAATGCAAAAACATCCACAACAAGGCCTGAAAAACACAACAGCATTTCCCTAACAAAACTAGGACGATCATAACTAACGAAACCCATTTCTCTTTGCCTGTACTGCGCCGTGGGCACAATGAACTGACTATCCAGCTGCGGATGTACTAGTTTATACCACAAGAGTATAATCAGGCGCATTCCTTACTACATTGGTGCAAAGGGCAATGTGGTAATCGACAGCTGGGTGTAGCAAGGTCGGTCAATGATAGGCCTGGATTGTTTGTTTGTTATTGATTGGTAAACAATGTATATTTAGATGGACGCACTTGTGGTAGAGAGGGCAGATGTCAGAAGGAGTTGGACTGAAATGACAAGTAATGATGCGAACTGAAGTAGAGATCTGCCGTAATCTCATTAATAGGGCGCGTTTGTAAAATTGTTTCGAGAGCATCAACATCTGCTTAGCGCTTATCTGTTTAGAAAGGGAGCGCAGGCTGTGAACGAAAATATGGTGTGCAGAGTGGGAGGAAACACCAAAAGCATTTTGAGGGTGTTTACCGAAAGGCTTAATGAGCCTACCATAGGAGTTTTATCAAGCTACATGTCTTACATGGGCCTTGATGAATACTTGGGGCTGAGTATAGCCACAGTATTTATTTTTTCTCTAAGTACTAACATAGGTTTTTAATGTTAATGATATAATCACTAACACAATGTGGGCCAATCAAGTCTGTGAATATAGGAATTATCTTTATTTTAGCGTTTCGAAACTGTGATGGAGTAGGCTTTTAATCTACCCGGATGCAACAAAATACAAGTATTTTATACCAACTGCCTATCCTCCACAACCCAGTTAAAACGATACCCCTTTGTAAGAGTGGTTTTCAGACTTACGGCCCAGTGACTACTTGCAACGATTGTCAAAGATCTACAAATGACAGCCGAGACGAACGGCTTAACATGCTGCCCTTTAAGTTGTTTCGAAAGATTGTATTGAAAAAGAAATTGGGGCGGTTAATGACGATTCGGGCGACTCTCCAAAAATTCTAGTGCAAACTGCACTCCGAGGAGGCCTTTGCAAGGTGTCCGGACATCTGTAAAATCTGCTTTCGATGAAAATTACCGCAGCACGAGGCGGACTGTAAATAAATTATATGATGCATATATGTATATCCATCCGTTACCTCTGACTTCATCAAATTGGCATTTATGAAAAGGCTCTATACTGTACTATAGTGAAATGCTGTTTGGGATACCCTTGGGAGTCTGGCTCTGCCCTGTTCGTCTGACCAGGTAATATTTAGATTGCGGCACAAGCACAAGCTATTCCCATATTATTCGTACATGCACAGATGTGAGTAGTAGAGCCTCAATCTTAGATAAATAGATAGAATATTCTTTATTATGTACACCATACAAATTACAAGCATATCATTAATCCATACTTAATATTATAAAAGCGAAAGTGACTTTGTTTGTTTGTTACGTCTTCACGCCTACATGACTAAGCCGATTTTGATGAATTTTGGTACAGAGATAGTTGGGACCCTGAAGATGGACATAGGCTTTTTTAAAAAAAAAAGATGGTGATATGAGGAAGAAAGAGGGAAGAAAAGGGAAAACTTAGCACTGCTATTACAATAAATCTCTATGACTCAACTATTTTGATATAGATTTGAAAACAATAAAAAGGTACTACTAATTTTACTTATTAAAAGGTTATCGTGTTTTCTAACGTATAATAAAGTGTTTTTTTTTTGTAGTTTCGTGTTGGAATTTTTGGTAAATGGTGCTAAATACTGAAATCAATAAAGCAACCAACAATACTAACGTTTTTGAAAATATAGTTCCACGGATTTATCGTACGGTGGCAGCGCTAACATTGACAGGACTGATCCAAATGTCGGATTAGATTGTAGACCTATACCATCATTTCTCATCAACATCATCTCATTTCTCATCATTAGTAGAACAAGTTGCAAGCACTACCTCTCTCCTTAAACAACAATATTAAATATTTCTGCTATTTATTGGAGTTTACTCCTTAAGAATCGATTTTCATATATAAGGTGCCCGGTATGAGAAAAATCCGAGGGGTAAAACCTACTAAAGTAACGAAAATGTGTCACGTTTTTGGTGCGCACCTTTAGTGCGCAACTTTCTAATTTGGCTGTGAGTGTATTAAGATGTACATATATAGGTATGCTGTATAGGCGACTATACCTATACTATATGTTAATGGGGCTTGTTTGTTTCTATCAGTGTCGATGTATTTATATTACTATATTTTTTTCATTAATTTGTGAATTAAAATCCCTTTCATATGATTTAAATCTTTTTTCAGTTGAGTAAACTCTTTTTGCGAATGGTAAGATACTCGTACTTAAGGAGTAAACTCCAGTCGTGCGTCGGAGCTGACACACGCACTTTTTTTCTCTTCATAATTATTATTTTATGTATTTATATTAAGTATTTGTTTTTTTTATAAATGTAGCTATTCGTTTGTCTCCTCCTTTAAATCCATTCAAAGTTCGTCTTGAAAAGATCGCTTTTAGCGTTAAGACCGCCTATTGTGTCACCCTATTTATAAGTTGTACTGTTATTCTTGTATTTTTACATAATAAAGAATATTCTATCTATCTATCTAGTTGGAACTGGCAGAACAATAACCACTTAAAAAAGTAATTTACATAAATAGTACTTGATACATTTGTATGATAAGATAGTTCCTTGGAATTTATCGAGTTGTATCATGTTAATGATAAATCGATATGGGTGTGACTAGTAAGCAGTTTCCACTAGTTTTTTAATCGACTTCTAAAAGAGGAGGAGTTTAATTATTCCACCAGTTTGTTTGCTAACCTCTCAATTCTCCCACAGCTGGACAAAAGCTTCGCCTTACTGCTCCCAAACTTCTCTATCCTGTGCGGTATCTGGCATGTTCCACCAGTTTATTTTTACTAGCTTTTGCCCACGGCTTCACTCGTGTTTAATTTGGGGTAGCACAGTTGCCCTTTCCCGATTTGCAGGTACCACAAACTACAGGTAGCAACCTGTAGTTTTTTTCCTTGCACCTTATTTATTGTAAGAGCAAAGCTAAGTTTTCCCTTTTCTTACCTCTTTCTCCCTTATTTCTAATTAAAAAAATAGCCTATTTCCGTCTCCAGGGTCTCAACTATCTCTGTACCGAAATTCAACAAAATCGGTTTAGCCATTTAAGCGTGAAGACGTAACAAACAAACAAACTCACTTTCGCTTTTTATAATTTTGGTAAGGATTGCCACCACCTTTTACTAGCCGGGATTATAAGGCCGATTTTCATGAGGCGGTGGCAAAAAACTAATTGAATCAAACAAAGATTGTGTGACTTTTGATTTTTTTTTTAGTAGCTAGGAAAAAAACCCACCAAAACCCTTCTTCTTCTACTCTTATAGTCATCCACTTAATCATCAAATCTGTCCAAGCTACTGTCATGCAAAGTCTCCAGTCTTCCAAACTCCATAAACACACCGCATGCAAAATCTGCAAACCGCTGAGCTGACAGCCAACACAAGTAAAAGTGATCGCTTACGTCACTGAGAACAATCGACATTTTTAGGGTTCCGTACTCCGTTCCGCTGTCCATCCGTCTGTCACAGTTAGCCAATTGTCAATTATTATCCTTATTAGTTAATGTATTTCTGTAACTGTAGATCATAACAACAATACTAAAAAAATAAACAAAATAAAACAAAAATGTAAGGGTAAATAAAACATGTTTGTTTGGGAGCTCCCCATACAACAAACATGTTTGATTTACCGTTAGCTAGCTCAGGTCCCCCTTCATCACATAGGGTTTTAAAAGATAGATAGTAGCCAATTCTCAGACTTACTAAACATGCATTAAAATTTTAAAGGAATCGGTTGAGTTGTTTCGGAGGAGTATGGGAACGAAAATTGTGACAAGAGAATTTTATATCTATACTAATATTATAAAGCTGAAGAGGTTGTTTGTTTGTTTGTTTGTTTGATCGCGCTAATCTCAGGGACGACTGTTTGGAATTGGATAATTCTTTTAGTGTTGGATAGTCCATTTCTTGAGGAAGGCTATAGGCTATATAACATCACGCTACGACCAACAGGTGCTGGGCAGCGTGGGTGAAACCGCGGAGAACAGCTAGTATTAGATAAGATGGTTATATTTTTATTAGATGGTAAGGAGAACACTTCTTGCACGATACCGACTCGCACTTGGCTGAGTTTTTATGTTATCTCATTATGCAATAACAAGTAACTGCTGTTACAATATAGGTGCATGCAATCTGTACCGAGAAGGCGAGAACAATTTCGCTTTGCATTGCATAGCACGTGTGTGTTGCAAGATAAACGGTTTGGAAATGCAGCAATGTATTGCTAAACTGTTGAAGGAGAGTCAGTACCTACGTGTTTTATTTTTAACAAGCTTAAAATAACTTTACCTGTAACCAACCAACTAACTATGTACAAACAAATCTTAGCTTAATTCATGACCTACTTCCCGGCTTCCAAGTATGCTGAAATTGTTTAGCATAGATACTAATAACTTCATTATTATGAATGATGATGATTCACCCAATCAGGGTGTCAAAGTTAGTATGGGAGAACGCGATTCCTTATTGCCGGTTTGACAAAAATTTTTGCATACGCATTATATTCATGAAATTAATTCTACTAATATTATAAATGCGAATGTTTGAGAGGATGGATGGATGGATGCTTGTTACTCTTCCACGTCAAAACGGCTGAACGGATGTTGATAAAATTTTCTCAGAAGTAGATTATAGTCTGGAATAAAACATAGGATGTTTTTTTTACGATATCACGCGGGTGAAGCCGCGGGCGCCAACTAGTAGACTATATAACGTCACGCTACGACAATAAGGAGCTGAAAGAGAACAAACTCACGGCAAAGAGTCACAAACATCCACAGATACTCACAAACATTTATAATATGAAGTAGGACTGACAATTTCATCACAGAATTGCAACATCTAGCACGTCACTGAAGACCAGTTTTGTTTACCAACATTCTCACTACAGAAACGTACTTATGTACGACTATCAAACTACAGGTAGTAATTAGTGTAATTTACACACCTTTCAATGCATTACGTCATCAGCAAATCTTGTTTTCGTTAACAAGATATGCCCGTTTCGATTAGAATCATTTAAAAAACCGGCCAAGTGCGAGTCGTCGGATTCGCGCACACAGGGTTTCGTACTATTATAAAATTTATAAATACGGTAAAAAAATGGGAGCCCCTCAAATATTTATTTTATTCTGTTTTTTTAGTATTTGTTGTTGTGTGATCTACATTACCGAAATACATTATTTGTGAAAATTTCAACAGTCTAACGATCACTATTCATGAGATACCGCCTGGTAACAGACGGAGGGACAGCGAGTAGTTCACTACTAGCTTCACTGTGTATAAAGGTAGAAGCTAGTCGCACTGCTACATTATTTGGATCAAGAGCAGGTCCAACACTTCCATAGAACTTAACCATAAAAACTAAGTTTTAAAACGGAAACTTCTTCTGGGAGCCCCGCTTGCAAATGTGCCAAGTTTAACAAGTTTCTTCATTAGAAGTACTATCGTACATTTCAGAATCGAAGAGTTTGGGTGCTACAAATGATGTTTTAAAGTAGTTTTGTTTAATTGAACAATATTTTACATACAAACCCTTGCATCATTCTGCAGCAGGTGGTCGGCATTGCAGTGGTGGTGACTTTCTACCACTTTACTTCTGCCACTATATTTATTGTTATGTGTTGTTGATTGTTTATATAAAAGGACACAAGAATGACATGACAACATAAAGGTTTTGCTTCATGGCAACTGCATTTTTCCAATCACGTTCGGAAACGCGTTATAAGAGTAAGAGTAATATGTGTTCTCGCTTCTGATGTGCTAAGTTATACATGTGTGTTTGAATCCATCATCATTCTCAGGATTCTACTTTAGAATCTCTCGCTACGCTCGTGGATCAAATATAGAATCTTTCACTTGCTAGGGAATCAAAACCAAGACTCGCAGCAATAACTAACTTTGCTGTTTTGTTGCACGAATAACTATTTTAATGGACCTTCTACTTATATTGCTGCCTTTTGGTCTTCGACTGACATTAGCCAACAAAGTAATATTAATAAAGTTCTATAGAAAACGATCGTGCTCCTCACCTTGGCATATTTGAGTAACAGTCAATTGGCCCTTTAGATCTTGAATGGTTATTGCATTGGTATAGAAAAAACCTCGATTAAATTGTAATTTGTTTTAATTGTATTGTTTGATTCGATGTGCAGTGGATTTAATTAAGGCCTTTTATTGACTACTCAATTCATTTATATTGCGTTCCACAATATATTTGCTTGTAAGTAATATTTGTTGTAACAATTGTGGACCCTGTCGGTTACAGCAAAACAAAAAAAATGAAAGAGGACTTATTTTAAGCATGCAAACTACGTTATTCGATTTTTTACTAGCTGGCGCCCGCAACTTCGCCCGCATGATGATCGAAAAAAAAGTATACTATGTGTAATTCCAGACTATAATCGAACTCTGTGCCTAATTTCATCAAGATCCGTTAGCCGTTTTGACGTGAAAGAGTAACAAACATCCATACATCCATCCTGACAAACATTCGCATTTATAACATTAGTAGGAAGTAGGATTAAAACGGTACAACAAAAATACTGAAGTGAAGTCATATTATTAGAAAATAGCAAGGTTTTTTTTTTACAAATTAATGGATTTAAAAGAGAATGTCCTGAGAAACGTGTGGGCCTTAAAATAATCACTTGACATAATATACCTACTTTGGAAATTGGATAAACATAAACAGAGCGAAATATTTCTCCATTGAAAGTGAAGAATCTGCAGGTGTATACCTGGTTGGCAACTGGCCGATGGTTGTCGTCAAGCTGTAGGTCATATTACATACAGATTGCAGGGATCTTTGCATGTGCAATTTAGGATATCGTTGCCGTGTCGACGGCGCGTTCGTGTCCCATCTCAAAGAGATGTCAGCAAAAAACAGGGGTTTGCCCTCTGCCTACCGGAATTGCAGGTTTTTCGAAAGAGATAGCACCGGCCTATGTTCCACCATCCATGTTCCTGGAACATGGACGGGTTTTAGTCAGTATAATTCTCACACTTACTCCCGTTCCGCCCAGACCGGAAGAAGTTATTTGATGATTCCTCACCCGAAAATGAAATAAGTAGTTCCTATCCTTACTAATATTACAAAAGCGAAAGTGAGTTTGTTTGTTACGTCTTCACGCCTAAATGGCTAAACCGATTTAGATGAATTTGGGAACAGAGATAGTTGGGACCCTGGAGACGGACATAGGCTAAAAAATGGAAGAAAAGGGGAGAGAAAGACATTTTTTCCCATCATCACGCGGGTTAAAGTTAGCGTTAGCCCACGCGATCCATGAGGGTCATATTATATTATATAATTGACATTTTGTACTACCGTGGTAGCCCTAAAATTATGTAAAATACCATTAATTGACGTTAATTAGCGCGTCTGTTTGGGAGGAAGTTGTGTCATTGGCTTCATTTTAGGATGTTGGACATTATCATCATGTTTTTGATGCAGGTGATAACATTGTTTTGGCGTTTTTCATAATATGACATAATGATGTAATTAGGGCGGCAATTTGATGCGGAGGAATGAGTTGAAAAGTACCAGTAGACTAAACAAATGATGGATGGAGTCTATGAAGGTTCTTCTTCCCAGCTAAAACACTAGGAAGTGCGTTTTTGTGGGACTGTCTCTTGTAAGGTGACGTTCAGAATGTGCTGATATCAGCCTGATTTGAATAAATGACTTTTGATTTTGATTTATTGTGCGTTTCCCGAACACGATTTTTTTATTAGCAGGCACGGAGTCTAAACCTGCCCGGTTGATGGCAAGAGGTTCACCCCCTATTACATAAAACTAAAAACATAACTGGCGAAATTTCGGGAACACGCCCGGGAATCGAAACCATTACTCGAAACTCAATATCTTTATTTGCTATACCATAATGCGCACTTAGGTGGTAGTTTTTTTTTTATAATATAACTAGCTGTGCCCCAGCATGCGTTGCCTTGTATTTTCTACCTTTCTACCTACCCTACACACCCGTACTTTCAAGTTGGATCAAACTGCACACGGTGTGCAAATTTAATTCAAAATCGGTTAAGTTTAGGAGTCCATCGCGGACAAACAACGTGACACTTGATTTAGACGTATATTATTACTAGCTGTGCCCAGCGTTTTTACCCGCAGCTTATTTAGGTGTATGAAAAATAGATGTTGACCGATTCTCAGACCTACCCGATATGTACACAAAATTTCGTTTAAATTGGTCCAGCCGTTTCGGAGGAGTGTGGGAACGAAAATTGTGACACGAGAATTTTATATATTAGAAGATGTTAATTGTAATATTGTTAATGTAATGTAAATTTTAACCTTATGCTGAAAAGTCAGGCTTACGACCATTGATAGCAATCAAAAGGAAACTGTGAACATACTTTGCTACACATGCATAGGTCCCCATTAACAAATACAATATGACATATCGTTGGGACAGCCAGCCGAGTACGACAGAACGTTACTACTCATAACAAAATGTGTGAGTAGCCGTTTACGACGCGAGTTATGCCCCTGTGGGTAGGGTTGACCTACTGTTTACCCGGCTAAACGGAAACCATTGGGCTTTTAAACAAATTAAAAACAAATGGGGTCGATCTTCCGGCCTATTTGAAATGGCTATCGAACTGTGATAGTCTAATAAGTTACAATACTAGGCCAAACAGTAGAACACGTTTCTAGGGTTAAAGTAATTACATTCTATTTAGTCTGTCTTTTAGATTATTAAAAAATAAGGGACACGTATTTTTTTATTTGTAAATTAGACCAAAAATGACAAAGATTTACCCAGTTACGTGTGACGTCACTCGTTGCCAAAAAAATGCAGCAAAGCGTGACCCATTTTTTCCGTTGGAAATCATCCAATGACTTCCCCCGCTTTGGGCAGAGCAGGGGGGGCATGTCGGACTTGTACTGACTAAAACCCACGCATGTTCCTTCTATTGCCTTTGACGTTTCGGGGCCGCGGTATCTGCAGCTCATAAAAAGTATATCAATTGATTGGTTGTGTCAACTACCCTATTCCCGATAGCTTGTCAACCAGTCTTACTAACGGGTATCGTATTACCCAGTACTAACCGGGTTGTGGAGGTCAGATAGGCTTCCGCTGTATGTAAAATACTGGGAAAGAGCTAGGCAGGTTATGACTATGCCGATCAAAGTAAGGTACGAAGCTTATATGTATGGGCCTTCGCAAATCACACAGTCGAAACCAACTGCACTCCGATCTGATTCGACTCACGATGAAGCCTTGAACACGAGTTTTATTTCGTGTTTATTCAATATTCTAGAAAAAAAATAAACACTTCTTATGTGCGACATGCGAAGATCTGTGGGTAATTCTTCGGGAGTGACCACAATTATCGACGTGGAACCAGCTTGGGCCATTCAAAACGAGGTTTTATATCCTACTAATATTATAAATACGAATGTTTGTGCAGATGGATGTATGGATGTTTGTTACTCTTTCACATCAAAACGACTGAACGGATGTTGATGAAATTTGGCACAAAGGTAGATTATAGTCTGGAATAACACTTAGCATTTTTTTTTCGATATCATCGAAGCCGCAAGCGCCAGCTAGTACTTCCAATAAAAGTGAATAATCCTACGCGGTGAACCAGTTTTTCACTTTTATTAAATAGCAATTAGGTTAGTTCTAACCGCCTCAAACTGTGATCACTGAGTAACGTATGAGACTCATGGATTAACAGATCACATCTTTTTAAAACAGGTAAGTAATTAAATTACACATTACAGAGACTTGTTACAAAGAAAAGTGACTCAAACCCCGTATAAAACCTTGACTTTAAGAATATGTTAGTAATGTAGTACATGACAAATCACTTAGGTATTTTTTTATGTAAAACGTTTTAAGTCTACTCATCATCATCATTTTCTTCCCCTTCAGGACTGAAGGGGAGGAATGGGACAAGGGGACCCTTGTCCCATTCTATTAGACACGTTTACTTCTTCCATTGTCCCCTGTCAGAAAACAGGCATTTTTACTCCTTTCTCCTTCATATCATTCCTTACACAATCCATCCATCTTTTCTTTGGTCTTCCTCTCCCTAATTAAAACAACACGCCTGTAATCCACGTAGGGTTAGGCAGATACGTAACTGTGTCACTAGATACACCAATTAAGCCTTCGAATTATAGACATGTTGTCTTATAAGCTGAAGAGTATGTCTTTGTAAGGGTTCCGTACCTCATAAGGAAACCGGAGTCGGCCTCTGGTCATCCTTCACACATTCCTATCCATCGTTTATTTGGACTTCCTTTACTTATATACCCATTCACAAAGTTTTCCTCATTCCTCCATGCCCATACTTAAAACTAGCAATTACCACGTAACTTTTCAGTATACACAGAGCGTTTTTTTTTTATTTCGCGGACAGGGGGAGTATCCGATTTGTACTGACTAAAACCTAACCATGCTCCTTCAATTGCTCTTTACGTTCCGGGGCCGTGGTATCTCTTTCAAACAACCCGCAACCCCGGCAGGCCTCTCTGCTTTGCTGACATCTCTTTGAGGCACGCGTGGAACACTTACTCGCCGTCGACACGGACTGTCTTTACTAGACGAACGCACGGTGAGCTTGTTAATTGCTCATTGTTCACAGACTCGCATCTACGGTGGCCGGGAGTCGTTTCGCGACGCGTAACGCCTGGCCACCTCCTTCGCTAGCATAATTGCTTCGAAGAAGAAGGCGACCGCTTCCCGTTTCCTCTCGCTACGGACCATGGACTGAACCAGGGCCGAATGCGAGAGATCGCCGCCGGCAAGTATACACAGGACTGATATTATAATATTGGAGTCCTCTGTATGTTTGGTCTTCCTATAATCGAATTTAATAACCATTGCAACACTATCGAAATGTCACAAGCATATATTTCAACAATAACTTTTAGCTGAACTACCTTGAACAAACCTGTTCATAAATACAAGATGGACAGCTGACAGGTGGGTAGGTAGGAGCGGCCGAATACTGAATTATTTTGCAATTATTAAACTATGTCTCTTGGGTCTTAATGTCGACATATTTGTTAGCAATAGTAATTTTTAGAAAGATTGGTTGAGTAGGGAAAAATACAGCTGTTTTATTGGCGGACATTTTTATTTATTTTTAATGAAGTTTTTCTTTAGATTTACTAAGTTACATCTTAAGTTATCTGTAAATACAATATAAGAACATGTTTAAATAAGCATGTACTAAGTTCATATGGATTTTGATTGTAGTCCAATTCTTCAGTATGGTAAACTAACTAAAGAATATATTTTATTAAGTGCTTATTACCTTGTAAAAATATTTACATACCAGAATGCTTTCTTTTTTCTTAAAAAAAAACCATATACTAATGAGAACATTGACTTCATGACAGTTTACCAGGTAAGTATTGGTTGCTAGCTCATTTTAAGTATCAATTACACATAAAAAAATGCATGAATTGGCACTTAATGACAACTACCACGATTCATGAACCTGTTTTGAAGGAAAAAACCTTCTATAATTATACTGTTTTCACTGTAGGATGGTGTGGCCGTAGGATGGTGTGGCTGATATTAGATAAAAATAGGTATAATAATATTTATTTATTTAAACTTCATGTACATGAATAAGGCATTCTCTACCAGTCAACCTAAGTAGGTATATGTTTAGTGATAGGATCTATTGCTATGATCGTAAAGGAATACTTATGATTATGATATTCAAGTTAAAACCTAAAGTCATGATTATAAATCACGGTAACATCCAGATTTAAGAATAATAGTTCTTGCAACTAATGTCAGCCACTCCATGCTACAGAGAAAACAGTATAAAAATTAAAATACAATTCTTAAAAATTAAAATATCTAAAAACAGGAATGCAGGAATGACTAAGTGTTTAAATGTCATAGGAAATTCCTAATTATTAGTAATCTGAACTACTCCTACCTATATTTTATGTGTCATTCATAAAAATTGTTTGGAATATTTTGAGTAATTGACTAGTTTCCATTAGTTGGATTAATTTAAAAATGATGTCAAGGCTGAGTACGGAGTAATGTAATGTAGGTTGTGCATTATGATATTACCGAAAGAGGTTTTAATTTGTCATGGGCGGACACATGGCTGAAGGGTCATTTATGCCATAATATTAAGTTATTAAAATGTGAAAAAAACTAAATTTCTTTTGCCATCCTTTTCATCCTCAAGACTTTTAATAGCAGAATGAAAAGTTGTGTAGTATACATATAAGTAGAAAGCATCATATACTAAATGCGCATCAGACGTGGAGTTGCGGATATCACCCTGGTATCCAAGTAGTCTTGGAATGGGCCATGATGCAGTAAATATAATGAGGAAAGTTTTGAGTATGAATTTTGATGGCTATAAGAGTAGAGGAAGAACAAAGAAATGATGGATGAAACAAGTGAAGGATGATATGGCTAGAGAGGAAGTGAGTGATGAGATAATAAGTAATGAAGAAGTATGGACGAAGCAGACATGCTGCTCTGACACCTAAATAAATGGGACATACCCCTAGACAAGAAACTGATAATTATTGTTGCCAGATCAGTGAACAACGGTCACATAGTTAAATTTAAGAACTTGCATTCTGGACTTAATTATTTTGTTTTTTAAATAATACTTTGCCCCACGCTAAAAATTTCTCATGTAGGTATTGCGGGTGCATTTACAAATATTTAAACTCACATACCCAAAGTGAATCCAGACATGGAATAATTATCTACAAGCCTTACAAATATTTGTTCTGATTGGGACCAACCCACAATACATAGCACATTGCACTAATTGTGTTGTCATTAATAAAATGTAAAATCAATCAGAGTAACCAAACCAGATTTTGTAGCTGATCTATAGCTTTTCAGAAATTCGGGATGAGCAAGTTTGACCAGATAACAATTAATTATCATGCAAAAATACCACCTCCCACATGAATATATTTTTTTTTTTTATAATAAACTGACATTGGAAGTTAACATCCTGTGAGGATGAGATTATGTATTTATATGTGGCTACATCAGCAGAGGCTTAACCATAATCTTCCTAGCATTGCAACATAACAACAGTTATCCCTGAACGGTAAGTTACTACTAGTAAAAGCATTTGATCATCAATTGATGATCAAATGCTTTTACTAGTAGTAACTTACTTAGTTGGGAATAGGCTTGTTGGGAATTTTATTTTTAAGGACAAGCCTATTCCCAACAACAGAGGACAGTTCCATATATCTGTGATTACTACTGTTAAACCCAATAACACTATATTTAATTGGGGAATCTAAGAAGAAGAATAACACTACCTATATTGATTGAAGAATCAAACAGAGGAACTGGTGGTCAGCAACCATGTGTGACCATAGATATTAATGATACTTCTATTGAATATGTGGTTGGCAAACCATGTCTTCATTAATACATCTTTATGATCCCTATAAGATACCACAGAATCAAGGTATTAAACTTTGAGAGATTGTATTGTATAACGGGCTGATGTCCACAACTCCACGTCTGAGGCGCATATTTTGTGTATCATACTCAGTAGGTATTAAATTTGAGTTACATGAAGAACACAATACCAAAAAGTTAGATGCAGTCATATTATTTCCAATTTTAAACTTCTTTGGTATATTTTCTTAGTTTATATTTGCTTTGAATATGTATTAGATATTCAAAATATACAAATTCATTCATAAATAGAAATAAGCCTTCAATTTGCCTTGTTTAGGTAATAGTCTACAATCTCATTAATAATAATTAATTATCCATACTTACCTACCAGGAAATGCTTAATGATTAAAAGTAATTTCATACAAATTAAGTGATAACTTCGAGGGTATGTAGTGTGTTTATTAAATATCGAAATTAAACAATTTGTTTACACTCTGATGTCATACAGGAAATATTCAATGATAAAATATTTTATGAATAAAAATGATATCAGAAACTCTACTATCTTTAGATAATGAGTCAATATCGTAAACAAAATTATCGCCAGTTTCATTTACCTCGGTTATCTAACAGAAAAATAATTACTACAGTATCTGAGTTATCTGACAGATAAAAAATCGTGATAAACTTAGAATTTTAAGTAATCAAGTAACATTGCAATGCAATTAGAAGTAAAGAAATTTATTTTTACGCAGAAATAGGGGTGGGGTGTTTATTATTAGTCATATGCATTCGTTTAAACCAGCCACCCTTCCTGGGGGTCCCATACACCCCATTTCGGCGAAACATTACGCATATGGTGCCAAGGGACATCCCTATTGGACAAACCATGCCCCAATTCAACAAATTAACTCTGAACCCTCACAAGGTCACTGCTAAATTCCTATTTACAATACTTTCAAAGAAAATAACATGAAAATACATCGTGTGGGGGAACGCAACGCGAAGAAAAATCGATAAATGTATCCGAAACGCATGTATCTTTTACAAATGCATGCAAGAATGATAAAGGCACACTTTTTTACAGCCTCTAATTACGATGTCATTCATAAACGCATGTAATTACGATCGTAATCAACTAATCGATGAACCGTAACGACCGCACGCCCGTGCTGTGTTTACGTTGTAATATCTATAAAAAAAACAGTCTGCCGATGAAAAGGAAGACCGCCAGTGCAGCAAATACTACATGGACGTAAATAGATCGACGCGTGCATCATCATCTTTGTAATTATTTATTTGTTTTGCTAACGAAAGCTCCGAGGAGCGATGAACTCGTTATATTGTACATACCTCATTTTGACGCTCTTATCCTTTGTCGTGACAAATCCGTATGCACTACTGCACAGCACGAAACAATTGTTCACTTATAAACTGCATATTTCCACAAACACAAACGAGCATTTCCGTATTATCGACTGGTGTACACGTCTGGGACACTTTCGGTAGCCATTTTTGTCAAAAAACACTTTTTACGTCCTGATTCCCGATTTCGGAAAGCTGTGAGCGAGATGACGCTAGCGCCGCGCCGAGACAACGAATGAAAATAAATGGAACATTGAACCGGGCGGTCGCGAATCCTAGTATATTGCTGTCCGATTCACATTACAACATCCAACTTAGCTTCCGCCAAAAGCTTCCACGTCAAACGTTAAGCCTATGTTCACTGCTTGACAAACTTGCAGCTTTGAACTTCAGTATGCGAATCGGAACGCGAATTTACATTTCTCGTCCTTATTCGGTATTTCTTCCATACTTGGGCGGGTAATATCCTATCACCACACCCCCACCAATCACCATTTAGAATTATATTTTGAAATGATACCGGTCCTGCCATCTTTTGACTAACTGCAGAACTAGAAGTCTTAAAACTTTTATGGCAACACTGATCAAATAAAATGATTCTTGTAAAATTAAAATTACTATGTATGTGGAATCGAAATAACTACATAATATGTTATTTTAATTTTGTTTAAAATTGTCTGCATATCAATTATAGCTGCGATTGTAAGCAACCATTTTTGAAAGCAAACAAAGGAATTCTTTTAAATTAAAATTCGGCAACACTTATAGTGATGGAAGATGGAACGTTTCCGTGGATCGTTTCCACCTTTCCACTGACATTACACAAATCTACTAACTTTTACAATAAATTATTTGAAACTATATAGTCAAGGTATTGGGCCAGCCTATTGGGCCAAGATAATGAACTCCCAGTCCAAATGTCGCTGTAAACACATTGGTAATTCATGACGAAGCGCGTCAAGATCCTTTGATGTGTGAAGTCCGCAGTACACATTGAGCCAAGGTATTGGGCCAAGATAATAATTTCCCAATATCGCTGTATACACATTGTATATCAATCATGAAGAAGCGCGCCAAGATCCTTTGATATGTGAACAAAAAACCGACAATAATCGGTCTGCTCTTAATTTTAAAATCGACTACGAAATGAGACAAAATAAATATAGTGTGTTTACAACCCTAAAACGACGTAGTTTGACAAGCAAAGTGACAACAGTAACAGTTTTCGGAGAAAAAGTCAGCCTGTTTTTCTTTTGATAAACAGTTCCTTTTTCGAAAACATAAAAATAATGGTGGGCGCAATGCCTGTTAACTTAATACCAAAATTTTGCAACGGTACCATGGATAGTCACAATGGTACCGATGACAGCGAAATTCAAGTGCATATCGGTAGTCGCATAAAGTCTAACGATGATTTTGGTACGGTAAAGTATATCGGTGAAGTGCAGGGATATAAAGGTATTTGGTACGGTGTCGAATGGGATGATCCCTTGAGGGGCAAACACGATGGTTCCGTCGACGACGTACCGTATTTCAAGACGTCCAAACCTGGAGCAGGTTCTTTTATTCGTCCGAATAAAATTGCTCCATTTAAAACTTGTGCTGAAGCTATCAGAAAATACTATGGAGATCGTGAGGTGAGTATGAGCAACTGTGTAAACAAAAACAAACTTCTTTATTTTTTTTTAATTTTCATTGTTGGTGCACAAGCATTAGGTCATTCCACCTACATAAAGACTTGGCTGAATAAGTATTTGCGTGGGTAGTATGCTTGTTTTCAATCTCTCACTGCAGTTCAAGGCTGTTTATTTGTCTAGATTGCTTGTTGATCTAAATAAAATGTCTTAAGAAATGCAACACAAAGTGCACAAAATAATTTATTACTTGAAATGAAATATTCTTTGTAGCTCACACAATAACATAGAGTGGAACAGTAAAGTTACAAAGTGGTTTTGTCAGCTTTATCTTTTAGCAAATTTAACTGTCAATGTTCTTACACTACTCTAAACTTTTCATATTTTAGTAAACTTATGAATTTTTTTTGCCCTTTTGTCGCTCAGAAACATCATTCAAATTCTTTCCAGTTCATTCAAATGACTCAATATGATGAAGTGACAAGAAGGACCATAGACATAGATGTTACGTAAGTTCCTTTTTTTTAATACCCTTAACCATTTGTCTATTCCAGGATGAGACTGTAGCCGCTCACCGCAGAACAGTCATCAATGAGTGGAAGCGGGAAATGGGTGCACCTTTCATTGAGATGGTTGGGTTTGAGAAAATTCATCAGAAACAGTGAGTAGATACCTAGTTATGTTATTTTTATTATGATGGCAGTGAATCATATTCAGTTTTATGAATCATCGTTAATACCTATAAGAGAACTTTAATGTTCTGTCACTCATCTCGTTTGCTTCCTTATTGATTCATTTATCAATAATTCTTAGCAAATCTGTACTAGTATGTATACATGTACATACATAACTGAATGGACACATATTTTTTTACATAGTTATTTATTCAAAGTTAAATTTTAAAAGTATTAGATAGGTGGACTTTATGCGACAAGGTGTTCTCTATGAGTCAAATTTTGATCAAATAAGACAGCTTTGAGATAGTGTACAAAATATATAAACAAGGTGTAGCATTATCTGTTGTTTGAAAGAAATACAGTGACCCCGAGAAAAGCTTGTATATAGACTGTACTGTAATTTCACAATCAATGTTTACATTGCAATGCAAGACATCTATATTATAATAATGTCAAGTAAATTCAAAAGAAATATGTATGAATAACTCGTTGCTGTTTTATTTTGATATAAATCACCCTTATCTTCTGTATGAAATGGTTATTTTTTTATCAAATTATCAGTGTGTGTAGTCCACTTGATTTATACTGCTAGTCACAAGCACCCTTTGTGTTGCAACCTTTTTTCTTATCATTAAAATTATATGTGCCATCTCCTTGTGCCAACTTGTTGTAGTGCCTTTCCATGGTTACAAAAAGAGAGGGGGAGGTAGACCGCAAACTACCTGGATGACTAATGTCCGGTAGGACATGCAAAAGCTTAGCCTTACTGACAATGATACTCGTATTGTATTGTTAAATGGGGTGGTGCCGCAACTCCACGTCCATCGCGCGTATTTTGCGTACGGGTAGGAATATCTTTCGATCCAACCCAGCTCCACGAGAAAGATCAGCAATACATTGATGTTGCTGACGATCTCGCAAAGAGTATCTGGGTTACTGAAGTACTTTGCCCTGTATGAGGCAATCTCTGGGCAGTGCAAAAGCATGTGGGTCACTGTCTCGTCTACCTCCATGCAGGCTCGGCACAGTAGGCTATCTGTGACTCCTATGACAAAGAGATGTTTATTAAAAGAGCCTTGTCCAGTAATGGCGGCTGTAACTGAGGGCAGTTGTGGTTTGACGATAATGCTTACCAGCAAAGTGAATGGTGTCAAACTGAAGAATTCAAAAAGCCGACCAAGCGTAATGGGACGAAGCCAGGACACAGAAGAACTTGTTGTACAGATTAAACATAAAAGATAACACATATTTATCGATATATTTATAAGTAAATAATTAGATAATAACACCTGAATTGTTTAATGATAAAACTTCTTACATGGATAATAACAACTTTCTCCTAAAACAGAGCCTCCTCTCCTCTACCCTTTTGATGTGCCCTACAGGGTCCATAATGATCTAAATTATATTAAATACTACAGAGCCAACAGGCTTCGTTCTGTCAAAAAGATTTTGACTTGGATTTTCTGACAGAAAACTGCCACATTCGTTTTTTGTTCCTACCTATTTTATAGTCGGCGCAAACAATTCTATGAACAGAACCGTCACCTTGATTATAAGGCGTTTGTATAGGAAAAGAAAAGGGTCTGTTTTTAGGGTTTTCCCGGTGATTATTCAATTTTTTCTTGTGTAAAAACCATCCTGAGACATCAACGATTATTTGAAAAAAAGAATTGGTAAAATTGGTCCAGGCGTTGTTGAGTTTTGCGCTTATCAACTTTGCCATTCATTTTTATATTATAGGAGTATAAAAACCACCACCTAAGTACACGTTATGGTAAAGCAATTGAGTATTGAGTATTCTTTGGGTTTCAATATTGGTGTTTTTTACTGACAAGAGTTTCTCGAGTTAAAACCACGGATCCAAATTTGTGCGGTTGATGACAATAAGCTCGCCCCCTAACATGGAACGTAAAACCTAACTGGTGAAATGTGGGGGTACTATTTAGGAGCAGGCTTAACACTTTTACAGGCTGTGATGTTATTTGTTCAACTTAATAAACAAGATTTATAGGAAGAAGAAGTTATAGGAAGTGGCTAGTTTGTAGGTTCATATTACAAACAAGTATCGGTAACTTAAGAATGTCTTATTATGTTTCATTCGAAGATCGTCTTTTTAAGCAGACTGTGGTGTTATCACTTTGCCTTAAAAAAAAGTTACTAGCTGTGCCCAGCGGTTTTACCCGCTGCTCAGTTAGGGGCATGAAAAATAGATGTTAGCCGATTCTCAGACCTACCCGATATGCATACAAAATTTCGTTCAAATCGGTCCAGCCGTTTTGGAGGAGTATGGGAACGAAAACTGTGACACGAGAATTTTATATATTAGACTAGCTGTGCCCACCGGTTTCACCCGCTGCTCACTTAGGGGTATGAAAAATAGATGTTGGCCGATTCTCAGACCTACCCGATATGTACACAAAATTTCGTTTTAATCGGTCCAGCCGTTTCGGAGTATGGGAACGAAAACTGTGACACGAGAATTTTATGTATTAGATGTATCGTTCGCAGAAAACTGGCCTATTGTGTTCTAGCAATATTAAGATTCATCATCATCATTCTCCTGCCCTTATCGAAAAGTATTTGGGGTCGGCGTTCATGTCTTCTTCTTCCACACTTCAGCATTGCTCGCATATCATCAGAAACTTCCTTTTTGCCATATCATCTGTCCTACAGTCCATCAGTCCACCCACATCCAAACCCAAAACTTTCCTCATGACTCTTCACACATTTCTCAGCCCACGCCCATACCAATTACCACCCAACTAAGGCAGTTAGGCTGACTTTTATGCTATGTACAAATATGCTCTCTTGTTTTTTGCGGATGGGATATCATCAAATAACTTCCCCCGTTCTGGGCGGAGCGGGGGAAGAACCTACGTTCCTTCTTTTGAACTTTAGGTTCCAGAACCGCGGTATGTCTTCGGGACAACCCGTAACCCCGGATGTATAAGCACTCTTAAATTTTATTTCTGATCAGGCAGGATCGTTAAAAACTTTTTAGGAGAACTTATTTGATACTTACTGTTTGCTGCGAGCGTCATTTAAATACGCCAATTAGTTATTACCCAAAATAAAATGGTCATTCGGTGTCAGGGGTCTGTACTGTATAAGTAACAACCAATATAGATTTTTGGTGCATGTTTAACGTAACATAGACCGTGTGCATAACCCATGACGCCCCTCAACTATCGGGTCAGTCATCCATTTGATTGTTTAGTAGCATATTCAAGGTCATTCGGTTGGATTAAACTATTGTAAAAAACATTAACTAAGTAGGTAATCGTACATTTTAATTATCACACTTTGACAGACGCCTAAGATGTCTTTACCTCTCTTATTCCCATTTGGACCTTGTTGTTTGTTTTCTTCTTTTTTTTACAACATGCCAGAGTTAATTATTACACGACAACAATGTCTCTGCAGTAGGCACAGCCCGAAAGCTAGAGAGATGAAGATGATCGACGATCCTGAAGATGTCTACAGCGTCAGACATCTACATATATGTTGCCGACCAAAAAAACAGGGCGACTGCCTGTCTAAGTGTCAGACCAGAGACCGACCTTGGAATGATACCTTCAAATGTCCTTTTCGGCTAAAACAACCGAAAAATCTATATTTTTTCCAGAAAATTCGACCGCCTCCTAGAAGTCTGCGTGCACGACCAGAATATAGCGAAGCCTGGCGACGTCGCCTCCCTATGCCCCGCCGTGCGCAGTCTGGACGTGTCGCGCAACTTGTTCTGCAACTGGCGCGAAGTTATCCAGCTGTCTGCGCAGTTGCCGGACCTCAGGGAGCTGGACGTTAAGTATGTTGCTAAATGACTAAGTGAAGTGTCTTCCATAGCTACTTTTATGATGACCATGCTTGGGGCTGAGAATTGGTTTTGACGTTTTCTTGGAGGCATCTTTCATCGTCTCTTTTATGATGACCAGATTTGGGGCTAAGGGTCGGGGGTTTTGACGTTTACGTATCTAAATACCATCTTGAAGCCTGAATCTTTCAACAATTGATTAAAGGTTCTGTTACCTTTTTCTTTAACTTTTTCGGTTTAGTTTAAATATGAGGATCCTTTTTGAACCAGAACCTAGAGCCTGACACAGATACTAAACAGTCAACTTTAACTAAACTGAATTTTCATGATTGGTTCTTGAGAATGTTTGCTTGTAACTGTGACACCAAAATTTAATAAGTTCTGCCTTTTTCTTTCACAGCAAAAACCGCATGGCCATAGACATGCCAGAAGAAACATTGACGCAACTCTCCATCAATTTTGCCAACCTTGAGAAACTAAACATCTCAGTGTGCGACTACGAATGGGCGGATATTCTCGCTCTATCACACTTATGGCCAAAACTAAACGAAATGATCGCAGCCTACAACAGAATTAAAAAAATAATACCACCATCAGTAACCTTGAGGAGTTTAACCGTTTTAAAATTGGATGGCAACCCGCTGGATAGATGGTCTGAAATCATGAACCTTGGCAGTTTGAAAAACTTAAAGGTTCTAAGTTTGAATGACTGTCAGTTTACGGAAATAAGGTTTAGTGAGAACCCAGAGGACAAGGTGGATGTGTTTAAGAAGTTGGAAGTTCTATTTTTGAACAGGAACAGGATTAACAATGTGAGTATGGTAACATTTGAAATTTTTTCAAACACAAACTTCAATCTATTTGTAATAAAAACCTGTTTCAAATGTTTGTTGTTGCAAGAAATTTATATCTTAGGATTTTTTTTGTTTGTCTTGACTGGCGTCCGTCCTGCCCGGTACGATTGTGAAGTTAGACTAAGTGTTGCTGGCTTTTTACATAAATCGCTTATATTGCACTAAATGTGATGTGTTTTGCGGATGAAAGCGAATGAAACTTCTGTACTAATATTTTATGAAAAGGGAAATTTCTTTGTGCCGTATAGGCTTCGAAACTACTAGACCGATTTTAACAAGTTTTCGTCAATAGAAAGCTAAGTTATTAGGAAGTAATATAGACTTTATAAAATCACGCTAGCTAAAATGTTGCCAAAACTATATCCTAAAATCTGGTTCTTCTAACCTGACAGACAGATGTGTTGCTGGGGAGTTTGTTCCGCCACTTCTTCTTTCCAGCTAAAACAATAGGAAGTGGCGAAGGGCGGGGCGTTTTTGTGGGACTGTCTCTTGTAATGTGACGTTCAAAAAGTGCTGTAGGCCTACTATGACATCTTAAAGCAGAACTTATTCCACCGAGTGAAAGAGATCGTGCTAGACACTCTGTATAGCTCTGTCCCTTTCCCTCAGCGGAATAAGTTCTGTTTTAACACGTCATGGTAGGGTAGCAGATTATCTAATTTGACTTAATGACTTTTGATTTATATTAAAAACCTCAATATTATCCATTACAGTGGCGATCACTAAGCGAACTGAACAAACTACACGGCCTGAAGAAACTCTACTTCCTGAAGAACCCCATACAAGAAACTGAAGACTACGACACCGGATCACAGCTTGTTATTGCTAAAATTGAAACATTGCAGGTAAGCAACACTTTATTAACCGACTTCTAAAAAAGGAGGTTATGTTTTTCACTGGTGCGTTTTTTGCTGTACCTCAAAAGGCCTTATAGAATCACGTTGTTGTCCATCTCGACGGTCCCTACGTACATAAGGTCAAAAACCGAGGTTTACAGAAGAGCGTAATTTGTGTTCAACACGCCCTAGAAATAATTCTATGAGCAATAATAAATATTTACTAAAACAAGGTAAATAAATTAAATAAAAATATAAATCGTATGTGCCCGTAGATAATCTAAAAACAATGAGAAAATAAAAAAATGCCATTATCGACATGTCTTCATGTACGTAGGGACCGTCGATCTGTTCTTAGATGTACAGAATGCTTGTTCAACGAATTCATGAAGGGATCGTTTATACCTTGTATAATAAAATGCGCAAGCGCAGCCATGCGTGCAGGCGTGCAGCAGCAGGTGTGGTGCCCTCCGTTGAGTCGTGCCAGCTGACTCAACTCGATGCTACATACCCCTCGCTCACTGTTGCAAGCGCGCAGTGTAGTTGTGCTGTGTCTAGTCTTTCATTTATCTGCTCGTGTTTCGTGATCAATAAAAAAAAACATGGTAAATAACGGTAGTCTATTACGTGTTCAATCGCTTATGTTTTCTCTGTAATACGTCTTCTTCATCTGCTTAGCGTTTTTCTAACGATAATGGGGTCGGATTTCAGTCAAACCGTATGCAAATGAGTACCAGTATTTTCTAAGGAGTGATTGCCTCTGTGACCTACGTGTGTGTTTTAAATATCAAAAATAAGCTTTTCATTATGTTACGATTAAATATGTTAAGGCACTATTATAACCCATACCATACCATATGGTATGCCATACTAGCTGCGCTCCGCGGTTTCACTCGCGTGGTGATAGAATATACAATAAATCTTTATGTATTGTAGCCTGTGTGTTATACTGATATATAAGTTTGATTAAAATCCATTTAGTAGTTTTTGCGTGATAGCGTAACAAACATCCATCCATCGATACAAACTTTCGTGTTTATAATATTACTAGCACCTGCGGCTTCGCCCGCGTGATATGGAAAAAAGTATGCTATGTGTTATTCCAGACTATAATTTAGCTCTATGCCTAATTTCATCAACATCCGTTGAGCCGTTTTGACGTGAAAGAGTAACAAACATCCATACACCCATCCTCACAAACATTCACATTTATTATATTACCTAGTAGGATAGTAAAATTTATGTGCAAATTAATATTTGACTTGATTTAGACTTTGGTCTGTCCATGAAAAATACTGATATTCACCCAAGCTTTCTTCAGCTCTAACATACGAGTAGTAGAGTAAAGGCTACGCTGAAGATGACTGCCTATGTATGTGCCTTCCACAATCCACAACCCTGTTAGTGCTGGGTAATACGATACCCTTTTTTTACTGACTAAAACCCACCCATGTTCCTTCTATTGCCCTTTACGTTCCGGGGCCGCGGTATCTCTTTCGAAAGGCTCATAGGCGATGAGATGTTTGTGTCCAAGCTTCATAGCCTGGCGCACAGGCGTAACGTTGCCAGCTTGTCGGTTTTCTACAGATTGTACTTCGGAGAGTGTGCGCTGGAGCTCCATGACCTGATCCCACCATCTCCGTTTTACTACCGGGCTACCAGACGCACGGCAGGGTACCACCCGCACTTGGTCGATATACCGTCTTGTCGTACTAAGCGCTTTTCCTTAACCTTTATTGTGCGCACGGCCAAGGTGTGGAACTCTCTACCGGCTTCTGTGTTCCCTACCACATACGACCCGTCTGCCTTCAAAACAAGAGTCAATAGGCATCTTCTGGGCTCGCTCGCTCCATCGTAGACCTCATCTGTCGCTTACCATAAGGCGAGATCGAGGTCAAGAGTGAGTTCATTCTAAAAAAAAAAAGAACAACCCGCAACTAATACGATACCCTTTGGTAAGACTTGGTGGGGCACTGACTGATCATCATTATTCATAACCTAAATCCATCCCACTTCTCCGTTTCTTTCCAATCTCCACATGAATGTGCTGATCTCACCACTGTCTAAATAATTCATTTCCAGGAACTAAACGGCTCTACAATAACCAGGGAACTTCGTCGTGGCGCTGAATATGACTACATGAAGAGATATGGGGCCGAATGGAAACTGGCGCAGAACGATCCTGTATCGCAAAGGGCCTTCAATGAGGATCACTGCCGGTTCCCGGAGCTTGTTAGCAGTAAGTAGATAGTCATCTGCCTAGCTTTCTTCTTCTTCATGTGGACCCCGCTTCTTGAAGGGGGGGGACGTCCGCACTTAGTCTTTGCAGTGGACAATTGTGCTTAGAACAGCGCTTTCTGAACGCTAATATTTTGATAGGAACTTGCGAAACGAAGTTCCCAGCATCTATATTTTAGATGAGAAAAATTTAATTGTATACAAAATTGGAATAAACTTCCAATCTAACTTGCTTGACTTATAAGTTGAGCTACACGATAACTGCAAATAATAATTGCACTGACTGGGCAGGTCCTCTCGAAGCTGTCATAAAAAGACCATCTCAGACACTAGTCTACATAGTCCACATGTGAGTTGACCAATAATCAACTCACTGAACCTCAAACGAGTGAAAAAACCTCTTTAGTTTGTTTCACCTGTTTCTTCTCAGAGTAGACGGGTACAAAGCCCCGGCTTATTAAAAAAAACTATATAGAAAAATAAACATAATATTTTATCCTGATACATTTGTATCGCTTGGCTGCGTGTCTTATCTCCAGTTGCAGTTACTGGGTATCACGTTATAACACTGGTATTTTAAGAGACCAATCTTTAATCGTGCGGTTTTTAGACTACTTTTAAAGGGTCCTTTAGTGATACGTCGTGAGGTTTTAGGACTATCGACCTTCACCCTCCGAGTATCACGTGTATTTATTACTACTGACTGTATCCCTCAAACAGCTAAATTTAAAAATAATAAACTTAATTTTTAGTATGTTTTTATTAAGATATATTTAAAATTAAAACTTATGTGTATAAATCAATAAAAGAAATAAAAATAAACTATTTTACTGCTTAATTTCAGAATATGGCATCCCAGAAGACAGCTTGCTTGAGAAGCAACCGAAAAACATGACGCTCACATCACAACTGCTAGAAATTATACTAAAAGACGCAACTGGCAAACAATTCAAAAAGAAATTCCCATCCTCCATGTTTGTGCAGAAACTGGTCACACTCGCTCAAAGATTGTTCCCGAAGGCTGTCCACACGGGCCCACCAACACTCTATCTACTCGACGATCAAATGCAAGGCGCAGAAATATGTCTCGATAACGTTATGAAAGATCTCGCCTATTTTTCAATAAAAAATGGGGACACAATTCTCGTGAAATTCAGATAAATTCGTTTCTTCTCGATTGGCAACACAAATCAAGATGGCCGTTGATTTTAATTGGCGCGCATTTTAATGTATTTATTTATAAAACTTATTGAGCTTTGTAAATAACGTTATCTCGAAATTGTACCTGTATTTATGGTGAATATTATTTTTCTCAAAATAAATGTTCAATTATGTATTTTTATTCACTTGTTTTATTGGTTGTTCGAATCAAGCTAGAGGGCATAGACCACAAAATTCGCCCAGGGGTGCTGCTATAACACGCTGGTGTTACGGCGGTAGCCTTAAAAAGTTTAGCTACTGAATTATGAACTTCGCTTTCACACAAATAGGACTAGGACGCTGCCTTGAGTGGTAAGAAAATATATTCCAAGCAAGCGCGTGCCTTGCGGTGCGTGTGGAGCCATAATCGCAGAGTTAGCACGAGGAGGTACGTTACAGAGGTTGTTCGAAAGAGATCTCGGCCCCGACACAAAGGGCAAAATAAGGAACATGGATACGTTTTAGTCAATAAAAATTTGAAACAATTCCGGTTCCCGCTCCTGCCTTACTATCAGATTATCGGAAAAACCCGTAGCACGCGCGCCCACGCATGGGTCATCTTAGGTAAAGATTTTAGGAGAGAGAAGCCATTTGTGTTTTGTTTTACATAGTTTACATTACGTTGTGTTGTGATACTAATAAGCAAAAGGCAATGACACACTCTTACACTGCTTACCCATAAGATATACCTACAAATTACAAGGACATCGTAATAATTATAATGAAACAGATGTGACCTTTAATTATACAATTGTTATTTATGTGGAACTGTTCAAATACAGCTGCCGCCTTGGAGTAGACATGCGTGGTGATACATTAATAATTTATCAGTTTTCATCGGATAACACTCGACATTCGTGTTATTTATGTGTGTTTGTTGTTTTTGAGGTGAAAAAAACTAACAGTTACTTGGGGAAAAATATAATTTGTAGTGTTGACCTACATAAATAGAAATAATTGAATACGCAACCGAAGTAATTTTCAAACTATAGTTAAAAAATATTATTTTAATAATAAAATTAAGCGGAAAGAAAAAAATCCAAATGTATAAAATGGGCAGAGAGAACAAACCAATGCATAACACTGGCCACATCAAACTCGATCGCTATTGGTAACCGATGTGTCAACAAAACTTTTTTGTTTACAAATGGCCACGGGTGACAAATTCAAATTTGAAACACGTATTTGTGATGTTAGTAGAGATTTTTTATCGTTAATCTAGTTGTAAGTCGTGTTTATTATGGGTAATTGTCTGAGAAGTGTTTTTCGACGGCGAAACCAGCGACGCCAGATCGTATTGATACTAATAGGATTGGATAACGCGGGAAAAACAAAAACTGTGAATAATTTGGCCGGCGAAAAGGATGACAAGGTTTTGCCGACTGTGGGTTTTAAAGCTGTGAATTTAGTGCATAAAGATACACCTGTGACGATATATGATTTGGGAGGAGGGCCTCATTTTCGTCAGATATGGTCTCAATACTATAGCGAAGTGCATGGAGTAATATTTGTCATCGATTCGAGCGATTTTTCACGCTTGGATGAATGCAGAGCCGTTCTTGAAGAGGTCTTATCGCACGACAAAATATCAGGTACGATTTTATTAATATTTTGCAATTATCGTCATGGTAACTTGAGGCTGATTCACGTTTAGATTTCGTAATAATTTCGTTCGGAAAATGTAATTTTGAAGCAGCGAATTTTCCACTATAAATTTTTAAGCTATAGAAACATGAATCGTTCTTGTTTTTACGGGATTTCAACTTCAGAGAAACTTACCAGGAAAACAATCACCATATTAACAACAAATATACATTTTACAGACCGCAGATGTGCATACAAAGTCTTTTCAAAAATCTAGAGGGCTTTCCCCTAATCAAAACTCATAATATGCATGCTATCGTCATCTATAAAATCCAACCAAGTGCCAATCGGACACACTTTCGGTTTCTGTAGCATCAGATATTATTGTATTAACCATATTTTTACTTATTATATGAAAATATTCTATGTTACTGAAGCAAAAAAGTTACTTTACAGTTTGTCAAAGAACAGATTTGATATTTAGTTATTGAGATAGTGAACATCTTATTTATAACTAAATATGAAATCTTATTCAAACCAATATTCGTTGAAATTTTTTTCAGTTCTTCAACCTATAGTTTTCCTACATTTTTCCCTCTCGTACTTTAGACAAAAGGAGACACCTTTTTAACAGCTT
Organism: Ochropleura leucogaster; assembly: GCA_958449745.1. Classification (NCBI taxonomy): domain Eukaryota; kingdom Metazoa; phylum Arthropoda; class Insecta; order Lepidoptera; family Noctuidae; genus Ochropleura; species Ochropleura leucogaster. The sequence goes on from OY288226.1 coordinate 10,072,925, forward strand.
TAGAAGCAAATATCGCATCATCCAAATGACCTTACAAAAAAAGTGTTTCAGGACCCCCCAATATAATTTTTCAAGACCTGTCAATAGACTACCCCAAATAGAGAATCACCTTTTTTTATTTTCATAATTATGACTTTTCTGTAAAGATTCATAGATAACTTATTCTTTCCAAATTTCAATTCTGTGGTGCCAACAGTTTTCGAGTTAAATAGCTGTGACTTAAGGATGGTCGGAAGACTGACAGGGCGAATCTGTAAAAAAAAAATTAGAGGTGTCAAGGGACACCCGGATGGAACGAATGAAGTTGCTATAGAAATGAAAATATCTGGCTTGCTTTCTATAAGAGAGAGAGAGACAGACAGACAGACAGAGAAACATGCGACGCCGCACAGCTTACAATAGCTTACTATAGCAAAAAGTGTCGTGACAAGTTTTCGTAAGAATTTTTTCCGTCTAGGCCCCTTTCACAACGCGCGATAAGGAACTTCGTTCCAAAAAGTGTTAACATCATTATCCCCTTTTTAAAGAAAGTTTAATGTCTACAGAGTATGTCTGCGCTTATCACAAAATCGCCATAAAATGAAAATAACTACCTACCTACTACTAGGCGACATTAATTTACACGCAAGGACAAACCAGTTCTTTTTTCAAAGTTTAAGACAATCTCAGCTGAACAACGTCCACTGCTATATATGGGCCATTCCGTTCTTCTTTTTCTTTCATTTAGCTGAAATATGTCTATTTCAAGACACGACAAAGTCGCCACAAGGAACAGACCTGCGTTTTTATAAATTAAATTAAAATTCATTATAATCGGATAACGGAAATCCATATTTTGTTAGTATTACAAGCGGCTCTAGAGTTAGTAGCAGTAAAAATAAATTATTAAAACAAAGGATAACAAAGCAGGAACAATGCGGGTTGATCGAAAGAGATACCGCGGCCCCGGAACGTAAAGGGCATAAGAAGGAACATGGGTGGGTTTTAGTCAGCAAAAGTCTGACATGCCGCCCCGCTCCGCCCAGAGCGGGGAAAGTTATTTGGTGATTTCCCACCCAAAAAAAAGCAGGAACAATGTGTCCTATTTTATCAACCTCCGAACAAAATGTCCAATATTTGGAGTACCTATAGCTCTCCTCCACAGCTGCTCTCAGGTCATAGCGACTAATCTGCACTCTGCAAAGTAGCACCGAATTTTTTTTCCGTATTATAGCGTGAAAGCCAATCGGTGTGGGCCTGGGCAAACATTTCCGAAGCGCTACAGAATCGGGGCAGCCGCAACAACATCCTGAAAGTATTATTATATTAAACGCGTAGGACATCCAGCGGTCTCTTGGTGTACTTGACCCATAGATTGTTCGTGTTATAACTCTGACAGTAGGCTTTAAAAAGAGTCATTTTCACTAAGTCAGAGCACCGAGCAAATCTACCTCTGACCGCCAGTGCGCTGCGCTCCCTCTCAATATCAGTATCATCTTTAAAGTCGTTGGTGCTGAAATGTCCTTGGTACTTGAATTTATACGGAACCCTTGGTGCACGCGTCCGTTTCGCACTTGCCCAGCTTTTCTCCTTCATATCGTTTCTCACACAAAATACTCAAATACTTAATAGCGCATGTGACCCTAATATAATCATGACTGCACTTTTAATTAAAGCGCTTATCAGTTACAGTGAAAATGGCGGGTACCTAAGCAGTAAACTACGAATACTTATCGTTGAACTGAACCGTGTCGGTTGCCGTGGTAAATATCGTGAATACATAGGTACTTGGTTACTAAAGTACTTACCAATACCAGCTGGCGCAAGCGGCTTCGCACGCGTCATATAGAAAAAAAAAGTTCTATGTGTTATTCCAGACCATAATCTACCTCTGTGCCAAAGTTCAGCCGTTTTGACGTGAAAGAGTAACAAACAACCATCCATCCACACAAACATTCCCATTTATAGGCTTTTGTAATACCTAGTAACTCGAACCTGAACAAAGCTATAGTTTATTCTTCTTTATCGTGTGGTTGGCTAATATGCCGTCGAATTGTAACGCTCTAGCAAGCTGGTTTCCTCATGATGTTTCTCGTACCGAAACAAGTGATAATAAGCTAGTTTCCTATAAATAACTAGCTGTGCCCAGCGGTTTCACCCGCTGCTCACTTAGGGCTATGAAAAATAGATGTTGGCCGATTCTCAGACCTACCCCATATGTACACAAAATTTCGTTTAAATTGGTCCAGCCGTTTTGGAGGAGTATGGGAACGAAAACTGTGACACGAGAATTTTATATATTAGATATCTTGGGACAACTCACACACGGCTATCTGATCCCAAGCTAAGCAGAGCTTGTGTTATGGTAACCAGACAACTGATACATACTTTTATAATTTTATAAATACACATATTATAGATAAATCACACCCACACACAGAACAAACAATCATGCTCAACACACAAATTTTGTCCTGGGTGGGAATCGAACCCACGACCTCCGGCTCAGCAGTCAGGGCCACTAACCACTAGACCAACAGGCCCGTCATTTTTTTTTGCTACTTGCAGCTTACTATTTTTTTTGATTAGCCCGTCTTTTAGATTATTCAAAAATAAGGGACATGGATTTTTTTATTTGTAAATTAGACCAAAAATGACAAAGATATAGCCCATTAAAGTTACATGAAACGTCACGCGTTGCTGCATTTTTTCGCAACAAGTGACGTCACACGTAACTATAATGGGCTATATCTTTCAATTAAGTATTATATTAAAAATATATTATGCATTCTTTTTTCGTGCCGTCAATATTTTGATGTACATGGTCTATCTGACCGTAATTGATACACGATACCTCTTGATAAGACCATCAATCATTCATCATCATTTCCTGTTGGTCCAGTGGTTAGTGGCCCTGACTGCTGAGCCGGAGGTCGTGGGTTCGATTCCCACTCAGGACAAACTTTGTGTGATGAGCATGATTGTTTGTTCTGTGTCTGGGTGTGATTTATCTATAATATGTATGTATTTATAAATTATATAAGTATGTATATCAGTTGTCTGGTTACCATAACACAAGCTCTGCTTAGCTTGGGATCAGATAGCCGTGTGTGAGTTGTCCCGAGATATTTTTTATTTTTTATCAAACGTTCTGGCTAACCGTAGTCATGAACTTTAAAAAAAACGTGATGAATTGACATTAACAATCACTTAACAGGAGCATCAATCAGGAGATTTGTAAAGACAATTCTCAGTACAATCCATAATGCCTATTTCCTATAATGATAGAAGTATAATAGGTTTGATATTTTGACAATTCCAAAGAAAACAACATTTTATTTTCCCTGAAAAGAGTTCAAGGCGGCAGTAACACTATGTTATTCTGCCGGACAAGGTCATTAGATGGTACATAATGACGTGGTATCAGGTGACAGCCAGCAATCGGAAGGCTGGCAATTCTTTGATTTATTCATTTGATGACAACTCTGTTCTGTGAATCACTGTTTAAAAATCGATCGCCTTTTGAAAAATAGATGTAGGTATAATAGGGAATATTTAAAAAAAAAATTGTCCGTCTATTAGATTACTTATTTAAAAACTAGCTTTTGCCCGCGGCTTCGCTCGCGTTAAATTCGGGGTAATTCGATTCCCCTTTCCTGATTTGCAGGTACCTGCTAGCTGTAGTTTTTGCCCTTGCGCATTATAATATTGTAATAGCAATGCTAAGTTTTCCTTTTTCTTTCCTCTTTCTCCCTCATATCTCAATCTTTATTTAAAAAAAATAGCATATATCCGTCTCCCCGGTCCCAACCTTTGCTGTACCAAAATTCATCAAAATCGGTTGAGCCATTTAGGCGTGAAAACGTAACAAACAAACTAACTCACTTTCGCTTTTATAATATTAGTAAGGGTAAGGGACACGTATTTTTTATTTATAAATTAGAATAAAAATGACAAAGAAATATCCCATTAAAGTTACGTGTGTCGCCACTCGTTGCAAAAAATGCAGCAACGCGTGATGTTACACGTTGAATAATCTAAAAGACGGACTAAATAGAATGTAATTACTTCGACCCTGGAAATTACCCTATTGGAGTATTATTTGGATGTCCTTTATGTTCCGTGCCGCGGTATCTCTTTCGTACAATCCGCACCGCAACTCCGGATTTGAATGCCTAAGTAATGTTAGTTTTGGACAAATCGTTTTTATAATATACGGTCTGATTTATTTAAGATGCAACTTGGGCTACATCTAAAACGCTAGGTCATCATCCTCATTTTCCTGCCCTTGTCCCATTCTATTTGGGGTCGGCGCAACACATTTTCTTCTTCCATTAGACGTCACGGTGACGGCATCATTTAGTCCTTTCTCCTTCATATCATTACTCACACAATCCATCCATCTTTTCTTTGGCCTTTCTCTCTCCATTATCTAAAACACTAGGTAAATTTACGTAATAGGATGTAGGGGTATAGTCGAGTCATTATTCCCCCAATTTCAATTGGCTCGAGGTCGGCGCAGCTATCTTCTTCTTCAATACTTCTCTATTATTCGACATCTTATCATGTCACGAAGTCCATCCAGTTTTTTTCACCTTCCTCTACCGACAAGAGAATGATGAATGGCTTTATCACAATGGAAGTATGACAAAATATATCCTACTATCCTTACTAATATTATAAAAGCGAAAGTGAGTTACCTCTCAAGTGGGATGTGAGGGAGAAAGAGGAAAGAAACGGGAAAAATTAGCGTTGCTATTACAAATCAATAAGGCGCTACCGAATTTTACGCGAGCGAAGCCGCGGGCAAAAGCTAGTAGTATTATAAATGCGAATGTTTGTGAAGATGTATGGATGTTTGTTACTCTTTCACGTCAAAACGGCTGAAAGAATCTTAATGAAATTTGGCACAGAGGTAGATTATAGTCTGGAATAACATATAGGATACTTTTGTTCGATATCACGCGGGTGATGCCGCGGTCGCCAGCTAGCCACACCAATGCCCACAAAAACAAGGTTTGAAAAGAATTAAATGCTTGCGTTAACTAAGAAAATTCCTTGGCCTTATCCTGACGTGACTCAAGCTGTGCGTCACTATTTTATGTATGAGTAATTATTTCGTTAGTTAGCACGATTCATTCCTTTCGTTATACGATAAGGTGTCCATGAACTTAGTGGTAATGTTGTTGGGCATTTAATTTGAATCTGGAAAATTAGTAAATTTTTCTTTTGTGTATAATTGGACTGGTCCACCTCTATAACCTCTTGTGGTAATCATAAACGTATCTGTAGAAATAGCTGTTCCATACATTATTTTAAACCGATTTAAAATATTCAACTTGGAAATTACATTATTGATTTTGACACACAAATCAAATGCTACCTGAATAACGGGCATGTAACACACATACTACTAGTACAAAAGTATTGGATAACGGTTTTATTCGTCTTGTCCCGTCTATTACTCGTAAATATTTAAATTTCTTATTTAAATATTTACGAGTAATTATTATAGCCTCTCGTTCCAAGGATAAATGAAATGAGAATAATGTATTCAGTACATTATTCTGAACACCTTCCCCCAACAGATATTACAAAAAAGTTGTTCCAAAAATTTTGACCAAAAATGTATTACAGTTTTGTAGGAAACATCTGTTTTTAATTTTAATAACCGATATTAAAATCTTTATATGGAGAGGAGAGGCGATTGTGTGATTACCGTTTATGTGTCGTTGTTCCTCCAACCCTTTAAAACACATTTCTAAAGCAAGAAGGTATTACTTTACCAGGTAAACCAGTGTTGGTGCTAGCAAATAAACAGGACAAACATGGAGCCCTGGACGACATCGATGTGGTTGACAAGCTTAACATAGAACCTCTGGTCAATAAGTACGTATACACTATAACTCACTTTCTGGTAACCGTATCCACGAATGATTAGGCAGGATTTTGTCAGTTAATTATTGATAGAGCCAATTGCCTACAAGAACAAGCGCATGAATTCAGATTTCGGTCTGCTATTGACGAATTTTTGACGGTCTATGTGTTAAATCAATCAATGAACTCAGCCTAGGCAGTCTACCGTTGGCAGAGACCTCGCTCAAGCTGCGCCACAATACATACTGGTTTCCATGCTGTACATCTCATCTGTCGCAGCCACATTCTTAAGGACGATAGTTTAACGGACTGGCGAACGTTCCAAAATATAATCCTTATAGTTTTGTTCCCTTAGATTTCGGTAGAATCTAGCAAAAAAACGGCTCAAACACATCAAGATTACTAACAGAAGACAAGCATTTTCCTTCTTAATCTTTCTCTAGCTAGATCTTTGTTATCTCATGTAGTTACTTTAAACACACTTCTGTAAATTTACCGGTGGCCCAAAGTGCTGCTGTTGGGTGGCCACTTACTGTGTCCCATTGATTTAGATATTACCTTCGATGAAAAAGCATGGCTTAGTAAGTTTTCTAAGGAACATTACCATCAGCATCTTGTAGCTAAATACTCTTCCTGTTCTCATTGTATAGGTACCGCTGCCCAACCCTAGTCGAATCCTACAGCGCGTACGGCGACCAACCAACATCCAAAAAGTCGAAAATCGATCCCGGTCTCCGCAAAGGCTACCAATGGCTCCTAAACTACATCGTTCGACGCTACGGGGACATCAACTTGCGCGTCCAAACAGACATACACGCCGACTTGGAAAGACGTAAACGAATGCTGAACAAAGCATCGAATACTAACTCTCAGACTTTCACAGCAGTGAGTGACGAAATAGCCACGCAAACTGGCTTCGAGAACCCGAATTACGATCTCGAAAAAACGTCTAAACTCGACGATGAAGACGTCCAAAAAGGACTGATAATCGTGAAACCGATTAAACATAATCCGAACAGTATCGATTCGACTATTACGATCGAGAGTGTCGACGAATCAGATGTGACTAGTGGCGTAAAGCCGAAACTCTCCCCTCTATTCGGCAGGGCCAGTAACTCCACGGTGGAAACTGTAAGGATAGAATTGGAACCGAGGAGCGAATATAGGAAATTGTCACCAATTATCAGGAATAAGAGCGACAAGAATCAGCATATTGATTTTATGAATAGACCCCAATCTAGTCCTACTGTGAAGAGGAAGATTAAGGTAAAGAGTATTTTAGTTTGCCCTTAGTATTTTAAAAGCCAGTAGTGTGACCGTCGGACTGCCAAGGCGGATTCATGTGCGTAAGAAAGAAGTTTGTTCTTGTATCGTATCTGCGTTTACAAAAATTTAGACTCACATACACAAACAGCCAGACCCGGAACAACTATCTGTAGGCCATACAAATATCTTTTCCGTGCGGGGATCGTACCCGCGCCAACCGTGTCGTCATGTCTTACGCACATGAATCCTACAAGGAAACCAAACCATCATGCCTTACAAATATTTCTTGGCGGTATGTAAAGCCAAATCAGAGGTCTATGAGCTTTTGGCACTAACCCACACACACAACAAAAGAGCGAGTCAGATTTGCGCACCGAGGGTTCAGTATAAACTTGGGACATAAACAGCCATATTTTTTGACTGCGTAAACTTGATTTCGGAGCTCCAAAGAACCACAGACTTAAGTACTTATATGGTTTATAATTTCAACTCGATACACACATCGAAATAAAGGAACTCTAAAATAGAGATTATGATAGCTATTGAACCAAGATTTAGATATGCTTTAAGTTCCGTGATTCACGTTCTCAGTATTTTCTTGAACACCCAGGTGGAACCGACAAGCAAGAACACATCATTCCAATACGAGGATCTGAAGCCCGACGGTGACATGACCGTCGTAATCGGAGACCGCAGTCGCACCTGGGACGGCTTGGAGAAGAAGCACAAGATTCAGGTCAATGATGCTGAGCTGTCGCAGATGCATCGCGAGGTTGTGTTTAATGAGAGAGGTGAGTGCTTTGATAAATGATGAACATATTTAGCGTTTACCGCTCACTTCAACTTTTCTTTCCGCATAAGGAATAATGACTTTGTCAACGACGACTTTGGCAAATGTCAATTCCATACAATTTGATTTCTGTTGGCGTTAACGCGTACAGAAAAGGGATTTAGTCTAGGCCTCCAGATAAGAAAACTTGTTTCGTTTTTGGTTTTTGGAAGCTTCATTTGTTTTATCAGTAAGTACAACTAAAATTTCTCGTACAGCTTACTCCCAATAGTATCATCTATATTCCCCGTAGAGTTAGGCAGAGGCGAAGATACCTATCATAATAGTGCACTCACATCTCGCCAGTAAGTTTAAGTCGGATGTAATAGAAGCGGTATATTGCCATCAATCGGGCTCAAATCCAGCCTCCGTGGCTGCTACCGAGAAATTCCTGAATTAAAAACACTTTGCCCGATTCGGACCCAGGACCTCATTTTCACCAACGAGGTTATCAATGGGGAAATCTATAAAACAAGTCACTAAATCTTAGCAAGTAGCACGGGACAAGGGCCAGTTTATATGGCCCGGATCAGGATACAGGCAATTAACCTAGGTTTTTTTCACAGACTACACAAGCAAGACGGCATATTCAGAGGTAACCCTGCAGCCAGCCACTCTGCCGCTGAGTACTAGACCTGCATCCGCCTCGCAGTTAGTGCGGAGGCAGCTGGAGCTGTCCGGACAACACAAGCGACGTCTTAGTCTGAGATGTAAGTACATCAGCACCAGGTTACAATAGTACTCTTCAGCCGCAGACTCCTAGACCTGCATCCGCCTCGCAGTTAGTGCGGAGGCAGCTGGAGCTGTCCGGACAACACAAACGACGTCTTAGTGTGAGATGTAAGTACATCAGCACCAGGTTACAATAGTACTCTTCAGCCGCAGACTCCTAGACCTGCATCCGCCTCGCAGTTAGTGCGGAGGCAGCTGGAGCTGTCCGGACAACACAAACGACGTCTTAGTGTGAGATGTAAGTACATCAGCACCAGGTTACAATAGTACTCTTCAGCCGCAGACTCCTAGACCTGCATCCGCCTCGCAGTTAGTGCGGAGGCAGCTGGAGCTGTCCGGACAACACAAACGACGTCTTAGTGTGAGATGTAAGTACATCAGCACCAGGTTACAATAGTACTCTTCAGCCGCAGACTCCTAGACCTGCATCCGCCTCGCAGTTAGTGCGGAGGCAGCTGGAGCTGTCCGGACAACACAAACGACGTCTTAGTGTGAGATGTAAGTACAGACGCCAGCAGGTCAAGCTACCCGAAACTGTCAATTTTTCCCAATGAACCTTGAACCTAATACTTTAGAAATAAAGTCCAAAATCTATCAAAGAAATCTGACAGATTGTAGTAGCTTTGAAGTGCAGGCGTCTGTACATCAGCATCTCCATAACTATTCACAAACAATCGTAATCTGGCTGTTTGTGTATGTGAGTTTAAATGTTTGTAAACGCACCCACGATACAGGAGAAATTCCTAGTGCGGGGAAAGTAAAAAAAAAAGACGTCACCGTAATCGACAATCGACACTAGTCTATGTTCTCGTAATCAAATCGTCAAACCTTCAAAACGCTATTCAGAGATCCTTGTGAAGTTATTTTTAAAACATGGCAAGTATGTTTTACAGGGTACGTAAGATTTTGGTAGCAAATTGAAATTTTTGGTAGAACATTTAAAGTTATATAATTTTTACCAGGTAGATATTTGTTTTTTGTCGGTATGATTGACGTCTTCATATCGTAACATGGTTGTGCAGACAATATGTCAGAATTGGTCGATTACGGATCTGTGAATAGCGAATGGAGGATTTAATCCTTATTTCCTTACAAGTCCTTACTAATATTATAAAAGCGAAAGTGAGTTTTTTGTTTGTTAACAACTACAGTACTTTCACAAGTTATTATGCCTTGTGACCGGGACTGTAGATTCATTTTGTTTCTTGACATTCAAAAGTGCCTGTAATGGTCTAATTGAAATAAATGATTCGATTTGATTTGTTACCTCTTCACGCTTTAATGGCTTAACCGATTTTGATGAATTTTGGTACAGAAATAGTTGGGAACCAGGAGCCGGACATAGGCTATTTTTTAAAAAGAAAATTGGGATGTGAGGGAGAAAGAGGGAAGAAAAGGGAAAACTGAGCGTTGCTATTACAAATCAATAAGGCGCAAGGGGAACTGTGTTACCCCGAATTTAACGCTAGCAAAGCCGCTGGCAAAAGCTATTCGATTATAATTAAGACACGATTGCAATCGATTAGTTGAGAATAACTATGCAGGTTACAGCAGTTTCTGCATCCGTCTCGCAGCATTTAAACATTACTGTTTTAAAATTCTCCAGTAAAACGTTTTCTTACAGACATGCAACGTAACAAGACCAGTCCAGAACGCGTATCCATGCTGATCTACGAGCCGTCGAAGACTGCCCAACGACATCTCGACAAGGGGGACTTTGAGCATTCAGCCACTATCAACTGAGCGTGGTAAGTATACAAATGTCTATGTAACCTATGCTTCTTAGAAAATGCCGGGGTTGCAAGTTGTTCGGAAGAGATACCGCGGCCCCGGAACAAAGGGCAGTAGAAGGAACATGGCGTCGCCTTAGAGTGAAAACCTCGGGAATGCATTTTTGCTCAAATTTATTTTATTGCGTTTCTAGAAAGAAAATCTTGCAACGCATATCCTGATTTGACTAATTTGTTCATTCGATACTCATAGCGCCATTTATGACTGTAAATGAGAACCTCGTAAATACTCGCATCTGTCAGTTTGGCGTGAATACTCGTAAGTAGAATTTTTTGCATTTGGGACAATCTTATAGTATCGAACCGTTCTGGATATACAAGCGGGTTGAATCTCGATATTAATTAATAAAAAAAAAACATAAAATACGCCGCACAAAAGTTTTACAAAACGCAATTTGTTCTTCCTCCTGAAAAGTTACCTCTTTTACACTTACGAGGTTTTCACTCTAAGGCGTCGATGGGTGGGTTTTAGTCAGTACCAGTTTCACACTCATCCTCGCTCCGCAAACACCGGGAGAACATTTGATGACTTGCAATCAAAAAAAATCTTCATAGAAACTTCTTGATAGTAAGTTTTTTCAAACCGGTTTTCATGTGTAATGATTTTTCGTTGCGATGGGATTTCAAAACAAAAAAAAACCTATGCCTTGTCTCAATCACTACTTCAATTATTTGTTTGTTTAGCATTTCAGATATTTGATTTTCGACAAAGATTATTTAAATAAATATTATAAATATCTTGGGACAACTCACACACGGCTATCTGATCCCAAGCTAAGCAGAGCTTGCGTTATGGTAACCAGACAACTGATATACATACTTATATAATTTATAAATACATACATATTATAGATAAATCACACCCAAATGTAACGAGATTTATAAACTTACCATGACATTATTTTCTTTGTTACAGGTAAACACAGTGTGAAATTGATACAGTCACAGTACAATATATTTAGACTTGTAGTTTTATAATAAGCAAATAATATATGAACACAGGGTATAGACAATATAGCAAGGTGCTCCAGTTTTATTACTTTACCGAGCGATACACCCCACTAGATTTAGGACCCTTTAAATGTCCTAGATATAATATGAATATATTGATACATACTAGCTTTTCCTTCGGCGTCGCTCACGTGAAAGTCTGCAATTATTCCTGAGTACTTTTCTACATGAATAAAGAGATTTACCTAGGTATGTCCATACTGATAAAAAAAATGGAATTGGCAATTTGAAAAAACGAATTTGAATTGGTACGCAACCAACAAAATCGGGAGTTTGATGTATACTAAAGTATATTCTATTCTAAATATGGTCATATTCTATTTAAAAGGTTTTTTCAGTAGTTTTGCCGTGAAAAGTAATAGAAGCTATTTCAAATGTATAGAATGATTAAAAAAAAAACGATGTGCTTTGTAGGTTTTTATAGAAACTGTAAGAACTGTCGGTATACATAAGTATGATTGTATTTTTATGTTGGATTAAAGAGAAGAAAAACAAATTATTTTTGAACAATATTGTAGTTTATAGTAAATAAAAACTAAGAAACGTTTTCTCGTATTTTCTCTTATTTTGCGAATGGAATCTCACATTTAATCTATGAGGTTGTCGTCTAAATAATCGGGCAATCCTGTGACTTGAAAGTTGGACCTCCAGCCAGGGCAAGGCCTCCAGCCAGGGCAAAGCCTCCAGCCAGGGCAAGGCCTCCAGCCAGGGCAAGGCCTCCAGCTACAACAAACCCTTTCATTTAATATCCGTATCATAGGAATGCATAAAAAATAATAAGTGTGTCATCTTTGTATCATAAGAACATTAATTTGTTGACTGTCTCATCGACTTACCTCTTCCTGTTGTAATATATTAAAAAATGTAAGACTTCACGTTCCCAAATTATAATGTTCCCATAAAATGCCAAAATAATAGACAGTCACGTGAGCAAAACCGTGGGCACAACTAGTTTTAATAAAAGTTATGTTATGTACTTTGGAGTTTTATTTATTTATTATCCTTAAGTCCTTAACGCTTTTCAATCGAGCGATTAGATATAAGTAATTCCATTTAGCAGCCAGCCAGAAAGAGTTTTATGTCAATGCAATAAGAGCGAAAATCGATTCGTTTCGGTTCTGACTCGACGCCTTATTTCACTATTTAGGGCAATCCATATAAAACGGGAAAATAGTCGCGCAATTAAATGGCTGCATTGAAAATAAGACCGTATCACCATTGTTTGAGGTATTTTTTTTAATATAAAAAATATCGACGCGGAGATGCAAGCGTCGCCACGTGCATTGAAACAATTGAATAATTATTGATAAAAGGCTCCTTGATTTTTAGGTTTACGTATTTTAAAAGAAAAATATGTCAGGAGGACAACATCTGTTTGTGTGTCAAGACTTTTTGGAGTTTACTCCTTAAGAATCGATTTTCATATATAAGGCGCCCGGTCTGAGAAAAATCCGAGGGGTTTAACCTACTAAAGTAACGAAAATGTGTCACGTTTTTGGTGCGCAACTTTCTAATTTGGCTGTGAGTGTTTTTCATTAATTTGTGAATTTAACCTTTCATATGATATTAATCTTTTTTCAGTTGAATAAACTCTTTTACGTATGGTTAGATACTCGTACTTAGGGAGTAAACTCCAGTCGTGCGTCGGAGCTGACACACACACTTTTTTTTATTTCGGAAACGCGTGGAGGTCGTGTTGAAATTAAAACCATATACTCACTCAAGACTATGGTCCCATGCAGCTGTGAAATCAATCTTCGAAGTCTACGCAGTTAAATATCATCATCATCATTTTCCTGTCCTTGTCCCATTCTATTTGGGGTCAGCGGAACACGTTTTCTTCTTCCATTCTCCCCTATCAGACGTCACGGCATCATTTACTGCATGTCAATCTTTACAAAATCCATTCTACTTTTCTTTGACCTTCCTCTTGCTCTCCGTCTACCAACATTCAGATCCATCACTCTTAGTCACATGTGCTTCGTCCCTCCTCATTACAAGTCCCCGTTAAATATATGTCCGTTTATGTCGCAAGTTTGTACGGCGCACTCGGTGCGCGAGTCCGACTCGCACTTGACCAATTTTTATTCAATCATCAGCCACCTGCCACAGTCTACTGCTTGACATAGACCTCTTTAATCGGGGTTGCGGGTTGTTCGAAAGAGATACCGCGGCCCCGGAACGTACAGAGCAATGGAAGGAACAGGGGTGGGTTTTAGTCAGTACAAGTCTGACTGAAGTTATTTGATGATTGCCCACCCCAAAAAAATACCACTTTAATGGCACGCCACGCAACTGTCAACTCTCATCCAGTTACTACCCAGTCACCCTGCGAAGATCTTCACTTCACCGAGCCTGAATGAAATTTAAATACCAACACATACAGTCTCATTTTTTTTGGGATGGGAAATCATCAAATCAGCCTTGTACTGACTAAAACCTACCCATATTCCTTCTATTGCCCTTTTCGTCTTACTTTCCACCTTAAGAGTCTCCACTCAAGAACTTGACGTATTTCACAACGGTCATCGATTCTACGGTTAATATGGCCGGCCTACTACCACTTCAGTTTAATTTGTGAGCCCTGTTGAGTTGTCGACTCTGGTTTTCTGTCGGATCTCCTCGTTCCGGATTCGATTCCTCAGGAACACTCCAAGCACAGCCTATAGCTAACCAGCGGTTCGCGTTCGTAACCAGTGCGGTGCGGTTTGTATACGCCTTATACATAAGTGAATGCACAGCACTAGCTCTTGATTCTTCCTGGGTTGCGGATTGTTCGAAAGAGATACTGCGGCCCCGAAACATAAAGGGCAAAAGAAGGAATAAGGATGGGTTTTAGTCAGTAAGTCTGGACACTCTTTTTCGCTCCGAGAGCGGGGAACATTTATAATAATAGTAGGATTTAATAAGGTTTTTGATATGTATTATTTTGTGTATATTGTCTATGGGCCCCCGTTGCCTGATAATAAATTGGTTGATAGCTCGTCGAGTGACCTTGAATTTGTGGATCAACCGTACTGTGAGTCGGACACTCACGTAAGTGGTACTAGTTTCAGTGCCGCTAGTAAAGTGCTAGCGCGTTTTTTTTGGAACTGACCTTTCTCACCATCATCTGCCTTTTCCCAACTAATTTAGTATTAAGTCTTCGAATTCAGCTGACTACCAGTGTTTTACATGGAGCGACTTCCTATCTGACCTCCACAACCCATTTAATAACAGTGTAATACAATACTCCTTAAAGTCAGACTGGTTTTCAGACTTTCGAGCCACTGATTACCTGTAATGACTTTCAAAGATCTACAAATGACAGCCGGGACCAACGGCTTAGTGAGCTCTCCGACGCACGGAGGTAACTAGGAATATTAATAGGTGATCACCCATACACGGATCAACCTAGACAAGGGCGGCTAACCTCAAGATCGTCCATGGAGTTTCTTGCCGGTTCTTCTCCATAAGAAACGACCAACCCGAACCGTGTACCTTTTTTCGACTTTTTATAAGTGCCTATATAGGCCTATGTAAAATAAGAATATTTTTATTTTTACCCGATGACAGTGACTTTAAGTCTATATGTTATAAATATTTCAGGCGTACGATATGTCCAGTTAATTAAAACAGGTTGTAAAGCAGGATGATAAGGAAGAAAATGCATAAAAAGTGTACAATTGTTTATTTCCATAATGTTTATAATGATTATTTTTAATAAATATTCAGATGTTTATGGCAGTGTGTTGTGGTAACATTTTTAGTTCTTATTTATTAAACTTACAATACTTGCTAAAACCCGCGACTTCACTTGCTTCTAAACATTGCTCAAAAAGGAAGACGAATTTATATAAAAACAAGATAAAATACTAATAAATATAAGAAATGTACTTAAATTCTTTTATTTTACAATATAAATAAAATGTCAATCGATATACCAAAATTTACACACACTGATTTAATTATATACATTTTTTTTATTATTAGAAATAAATTGATAATATTACCAACTCATTCAAATACTAAATATGATCTACTCTTTTACGTTACATCAAAAATAAACTAAATAGCGACATAAATCCTTGGTTACAGTACAAAATGATTATAACATTATACAATTGCTTAAGAAAAAATAAAATAGGTTTTTTTTAATAACAACAGTACGTTTTAATACTATGTTTTTATACTCCAGTGATAAGGGCTTATTAGACCACCCAATTTCGAGGGACCCTAACCCTAACTAAGAGTGGTGTAATAAGACTTAGGGAGTTAGTGTCCCGATTTAGGGCGATCGGGTCATCCCGATCTGCCTAGCTCCCTAAGCGCCCTGCAGATTGGGTAATGTAATAACGTTTAGGGCGGTTAGGGAGCTCAGTTGCCGCGCGACTAGTGCGTAGCATATGGGAATATTATTTAGATGATTTACGAAGTCAACCGAAATCCTTTTGAATAGTGCAGGTTGAAAGCTTTACACGTAACCGCAAATACTCTTTCACCCAGAT
Organism: Ochropleura leucogaster; assembly: GCA_958449745.1. Taxonomy (NCBI): domain Eukaryota; kingdom Metazoa; phylum Arthropoda; class Insecta; order Lepidoptera; family Noctuidae; genus Ochropleura; species Ochropleura leucogaster. The sequence continues at coordinate 10,088,896 of OY288226.1, forward strand.
CTTTCTCTTCTTTCTTTTTTTAATATTTGTTGTTGCGAGCACGGATGCACTTCTACAGCAATTTTTTGAAGTTTCGATACTGACGACCGACGGCATAATGTAAAATGCGACAATACGTTTATCTCTCTAGACATTCGCGTATAAACTGAGTTAGGGCCCAATTCGCAGAGAAGTGTAATAAGCGCCGCACTAACTAGGGTACACGCCCACCCTGGATGCAGGGCCCTTGATATCGGGTGGTGTAATAAGCGTTATAGCTATTCTGCCTTCATAAAGGCTCTGAACACAATGAGGCGGACCCCGCGCGGGACTCGGACAAAACTGAGCGCTTTCTTGTGAATGGGGCATCTCGAAGGGCACCTAGGGGAATGTAATTGGCTTAACCGGATTCTCGTATAGCACCCGTGAGTGTAAGGCCTTCAGATAGGGGTATTAAACTTAAAAATAAACGACTACACGTTAAGGGCAACCGTTCCTGAGAGAGGACAGCAAGGGAAATGAATTTTCTTGCCGGTTCTTCTCCATAGGAAACGACCAACCCGAACCGTGCACCTTTTCTCGACGTTTTATGAGTACCCATATAGGCCCTATGTGCAATAAAGATATTTTGATTTTGATAGACTGGACTGGATAAAAGAGCGAAGCCTACAAAGCCTTTAAAGCTACAGGCTTAGTACCGCGGGCTGGCTCGAGCAAGGGTCGAGGGGTGAACTGAGCGCGTCTTCTAAGTATATTATAGAAGTCACAAGACTATTCTTACCAGAATGAATAGGAATATCTCCATTAGACAATCAACGAAAGTGTTGTTTGTCCCGCTCCCGCGCGGGTTTCGCCCTTGTTTGACCAGAGCCTTACAGCTTTTGTATTGTTTTTAGGACACTTTTATTATCACTGTAATTTATTAATTAAATACTTTTAGGATGGTAGACTAGATTTTATACACACCAAAATTAATATGTGTTGCATTATTTGTAAAAACGAAAAATATGAAAATTAAACTGTCTAACCACAGGAATAGAATTGTACTTAAATGTAAAAGAATATTATATGTTTTCACTACCACTAATTAAATTAAAGCGTATTCATGGAAAAATATAGTATAAAGTTTTTATTGATTGTATAATTTGTATTTCGTTATTTTTGTATACCTGTAATAGGCTGATCATAGCGCACTTTTACCTAAAACATGACCAACCACTGTACCTATGTTTCACAAATAAATATTTCTGATTTCTGAAATAATAACGCAAAGAAACCATATATTCAAGTGAATGGTCCCCTAGTCTACGCAGTCAAAAGATATGGCTGTTTATGTCGCAAGTTTGTACGGAACCCTCGGTGCGTGAGTCCGACTCGCACTTGGCCGGTTTTTTTTTTTAATTACTGATTGCAAATTTCTCTGTATTTAGAAGTAGTAGTGAAAACATCATAAATGACGCATCCATAGAACAATGAATGTCTTACAAATGCGACAAGCCTAATAAAACTATATTTCGCGTTTAACGGGCGTTCCTACTTATCATACAATGGTGACGATTCTGTTCTCACAAACTAAATTAAAACTTCTCAAAAAATCACTAAAAATTTGTTTATTCTTGTCAAATGACGCATACTATTCTGAAATCGATTAAAATGACACAACATAACTACATTATATACTACTGAAAAAAATAAGGGTTAAAAAAAGAACCAAATTTTTGGTAAATTTTCAATAGGCGGTAACTTCGAGAGAAATGGTCGTGCGGTAAATAAAAATACAGGAAATTGTAGCTCCAAGTATCCGGTTATTGGTTTAGAATAAAAATTTGTAGCCTTCGCGGTTTATGAGTAATCTTAGAAAAAGTAGCAAAAAAAAATCATTTTTTTAGTTTATTTTTGGTTTACAGGCGTGCATATTTTTTTGTTTGCTTAACCACTATAAGGATCGGATACTTTGTTTATTTAGCTTCTATTTTTTTTATTCACCTTGATACGGAAAGAAAGCTACCACCTTAAAACCAGACATTTGGTACACATACACAGTTACAATTTCCTGTATTTTTATTTCCCGTACAACCATTTCTCTCGAAGTTACAGCCTGTTAAAATTTCCAAAAAAATAGGATTTTTATTAGATCCCTTAGATTTTTCCAGTAGTGTAGTTTGACAGCATTAATGATAGTTCACTTACAATACAATTTAGAGAAAATCGCAATCCATTCTGAAATTGACGTTTTTCAGCAAAAATTGTGATTGTCAAGCTTAAGCGGACTATCTTTAAACGCGACTTAAATTATATGTAATTGGGTAAGCCATTTTAATCACAGACTAGTTTAATCCGGTGCATCAGAATCGGCACCATTGAAACTATATTGAGATCACTAAAAAATCTATGTACTTATACTAATAAATGCTATGTATTTATGTACAGATTTACAAAAGAGAGCCTCATTTAAGAGTTTAAAGCCTGCTTACACTAGAATCACTAAATGCGTTTAGCACTGCATATGCCTTTTTTTGGATAAGAAATTATCAAATGACTGAAGGAAGAGAGCCAGACATTATCATCTGCCTAGACTTTTCCCAACTTAGAGGGGGCCGGCTTCCAGTCTAACCGGATGCAGCTGAATACCAGTATTTTACATGCAGCGACTGCCTATCTGACCTCCACAATCCAGTTAGTACTGGGTAATACTTTACCCCTTGGCAAGACTGGTTGTCAAACTTTCGGGACACTGACTACCTGTAAAGACTGTCAAAGTTCTAGAAATGATAAATGAGAGACCTTTCAAGCCGTGGCATGTTTTCTCGGCAGACAGTGGCCCTAATGACCGCTCTGCATTGCGGAGCGGTGAGCGCTGAAATCTCTGTTTATAGTACCCGAGCGTGGTTATATTTCAAAGTAGGTATTATTGTCCATAGAACCAACATCGAAATTGCCAAAAAAAGACAGCTGTAACGACTTTCAATGACCGGATTATAAGCTTTTTGAGGCACGGAAAACGGAGGAAACTAGGTGTGTAATGGGATTGTTCAGTGCGTCTGTTATTTCTTAGCCAGAAATACACACACGAACATAACAATATTTAAAACTAGCTGGCACCCGCGGCCTACGTGTTGATCGAAAAAATATCCTATATAATATTCCAGACCATAATCTACCTCGGTGCTAAATTTCATCAAGATCCGTTCATTCGGTTTGACGTGAAAGAGTAACAAACATCCATCCTCACAAACATTCGGATTTATAATATTAGTAGGATGCATTAGAGAGAGCTAAACGTATTTAGTGATATAAGGTGCAAGCTGACTATAAGAAAAAAAGTATTAATAAATAGTTAAAAAAAAATGCTAAAATGAGCATAAAGTGAGAGAAAAGACTCTAAAAACATCTAAACGACATATAATAAGTCAGACTCAGTTGAGCAAGACGTAGGTTTGTAATAAATAAACAATTTTACAAAACAGTCTTTACATTAAAATTTGACACAAGATAATGTAAAAAAAAATCGTAATATTTATACACAGTGTGCCTAACTTTTAACTTTTAGTCATATTAAACTAGAGGATTAGTCAAAATTGTACGTACATTGCGAATCTGGGTGTTGCCATGACGTCTTAAAGATATAACACATTTAACATTTTAAGCTTGGCGTCTTTTTGCAGAAAGCCCACTCACGATATTTGATGTTTATGTTACAAGTAGGTTTTCACAAACACTTTTACACGTCTTTTTTAAAAACTAGATGAGGCCGGTGTTTCGTACCCGACTACTCTGAGAAGAAACAGCCGAAACAAACTCAGAGTTTCGTAGTCTCTTTTAAGGTCCAGACAAAAAACCTTCATATATGAGGATTATGCAGATTGGTGTATGAAATGGTCTTTTTAAGAAAGCACCACACAGATTGAGTGGACCTGTCTAGTCAGTGCGAGTAATTGTCAGTTATCGTGTAGCTCGACTCATAACCCAAGGAGCTTAACGACACGACGAACAATACCAAAAAAGGACATTTGTGTAGGTCGCTTATAGTACTCAAACTTCCAGACAATCGTCAAAACAAACAAAGTAAATAAAACTATGATCCAGATGGTCCTCACATTTACAATAAACAAATAAAAGACTAGAAAATACTAGTCTTCATGTAAGTTGAAATAGATTTTTGTCTGGACCTTAAAAGAGACTATGACCTTTTTTTTTTCGGGTGGGAAATCATCCAATGAGTTCCCCCGCTGATGTATGTCAGACTTGTACTGACTAAAACCCACCCATGTTCCTTCTGTTGCCCTTTACGTTCCGAGGCCGCGGTATCTCTTTCGAACAACCCGCAACCCCGGCAGGCGGAGGCTCTGGCAAGCCCCTCTGCTTTGCTGACTCTCTTTGAGGCGCGCGTGAAACACGAACGCGCCGTCGACACGGCCTGTCGTGAATAGACGGACGGACGGTGAACTACCCATTGCTCACCACCCACAGGCCCGCATCTACGTTGGCCGGAAGTCGTCTCGCGGCGCCCGGCGCCATGGGCGTCTCCCGCGGCGGCTGGGTTGGGCAGATGTTCTCTCCCTCAAACGCCCGGCCACCTCCTTTGCTAGCATTACTGCTTGGTGCTTGGCTTGGCAGAAGGTGGTGACCGCTGCCCATTCCCTCTCGCTCCGGACCATGGCCTGAACCAGGGCCGGACGCGAGAGATCGCCGCCGCCGATCGCCTCTACGAGGGCACGGCGGTGCTCCGCCCAAGCCGGGCAGATCGCCACTGTGTTCTCCACCGTGTCCTCCGGGCGATCGTGGTGACACCCGGGCGCTTCCTCCCGCCCGATGATGTGCAGGAACCTCCCGAAACTTCCGTGTCCGGTGAGGACCTGCGTCAGGCGGTAGGAGAGGACGCCATGACGCCTCTCCAGCCACTCCTCAAAGAGGGGACTTACCGCCACTATTGTGGCGTGCCCTGAGACTATGACCTTTGAGTTTGTTTCAGCTGTTTCTTCTTTGAGAAGAGTACGAAAAACCAACCTCAATAATTTAAAAAAAGACGTGTTAAAGTGTTTGTAAAAACATTTTGCATAATAATCATTATTTATCACTTCGTTTTTAGAAGCGCGTGTAGGTGTGTATACGCGCGCTTTTGGCTACACGCGCGATGACACGCTTGAACCGCGAGAGTCCCTCGCGCGAGTGACCTCCACGCGCGAACATATACGAATCGTACACGCGCTACAAAATATGCTAGTCTAGTAGGTAGTTGTAGATTGTCTGGAAGATATCGCTATCAGCGATAAGACCGCCATTGTAACCATAGAATTAGCAATGTTTGTTAAACAGTTTCTATTCTAGTCTATAACCGCATTTAAGATGATTATGACTATAACCGCGTCCGCATTTGTCCGTACAAGTTTGACTGAACCATAAAAAGATCAAATATACAATAATTATAAAATTTTCGTTTTAAATACTAAATAATTTCGTTCGTTTATAATTTTGTGACACTTGAATTTGACTATTTCTGTCTTGCATCGAGACAAAATAACGATGAAAAAATTTTTTTCTTGATCGTTTTATACTTGGAAGAAGAAACACAATAAGGAAATGTACACACGACGGCACATTAGCCTATCTATACTAAATCATTTTAACCTGATCACCTACCCTACCATGACGTGTTAAAGCAGAACTTATTCCGCTGAGGGAAAGGGACAGAGCTATACAGGGTGTCTAGCACCATCTCTTTCACTCAGTGGAATAAGTTCTGCTTTAAGATGTCATAGTAGGCTTACTGGTTATAATAGTTTTGAATAGGTTGACCTGCCGTCGTGTGTACCAACTCCTGTTATAATAACTACCAACACATAAGCCACACGACCTCAGTCGTTACTGCGACGAGCGAGTGTGAGAGAGTGTCGACTGAGCACGTATCATTGTACCGACCACAGATAAAATTATCAGTTATTCTCGTCAGTCTTAATTCTGGCATTCTAAAAGTTTGTTAATTAAAAGTTTAAGGAATGTAGTTATAAAAAGAAAAATGAAATAATAAACTGTATTAATTCTTAAAATCATTACAGGTATGAAGCATGTACCTTTTATATTATGGCACAATACACTAGGTTAACCTGACAGTACATACACATTTCGTCAGTTATGTCGTAGGTCCAAAGTAATAGGGTGGCTCCAAGTCTAACTCTGGGCGCTTCAGAGACATTTTTCATAAAACCCAACTTTGACCTCAACAACTTGGTTTTAAAATAAAATCTTTAGCTGCCAGTGTATATAAAAATAATCAAAAATATGCAAATATATACCTAAGGGTGTTATATATATTTCAGATTTATCCTTTCAGCTAAAATTTATGAGTTTTGGTATAATTTGAGCGATACAATAAAATTCTACAGAACATAGCACGGAAATTGACTAAGACATACATTTAATAAAACAGTATTGCATCACTTTTAAACATACTAGCTGTGCCTAGCGGTTTCACCCGCTACTCAACTAGACAGATTTAGATTAGACGGGCCTGTTGGTCCAGTGGTTAGTGGCCCTGACTTCTGAGCCGGAGGTCGTGGGTTCGATTCCCACCCAAGACAAACTTTGTGTGATGAGCATGATTGTTTGTTCTGTGTCTGGGTGTGATTTATCTATAATAATTATGTATGTATTTATAAAATATATAAGTATGTATATCAGTTGTCTGGTTACCATAACACAAGCCCTGCTTAGCCTGGGATCAGATAGCCGTGTAAGTTGTCCCAAGATATTTATTTATTTATTTATTAACTCCTTAGTGTCGTAGCGTGAAGTATATAGTCTATAAATTTAGTCATAGCATGCCTATACAAAATTTCAAGTTAATCCGGTCAAGGAATCGCCTTCTCCCATAAAAACTTTGCCACCCTGTTTCACCCCCGAAAGGGTTGAATTTTGAGAAGCGGTCGGCGGCGTCGATCTCTCGCGTCCGGCCTTGGTTCAGTCCATGGTCCGGAGCGAGACGGAATGGGAAGCAGTCATGCTAGTGAAGGAGGTGGCCGGGCGTTTGAGGGAGAGAACCTCAAACCGACCCAGCCGCCGCGGGAGACGCCCCGGGCACCGTAGATGCGGGCCTGTGGACGGTGAGCAATGGGTAGCTCACCGTCCGTCCGTCTATTGACGACAGGAAGTTGTCGACCGCGTTTTAGTGTTCCACGCGCGCCTCAAAGAGATGTCAGCAAAGCAGAAGGGCCTGCCAGGGCGGGAGTGAAGGGTTGTTCGAAAGAGATTCCACGGCCCCAGAACGTAAAGGGCAATAGAAGGAATATAGGTGTTTTTTTTTGAAATAGTATTTGCGTGCCGATTTTTATAAATGTTTATAATTAGTGCAATACTGTTTATTAAAGCAGTTAACTAATTTAAATAATTACTAGTTGGAAGAATAAATAATGGCAATCTCACACAAATGCTAAGATACTTTACAAGCCCGTTTTAACAAACACTAAGCGGCTCCATAGTTCTTGATTGCTGTGTCGTTGGAATTTCAACTCTTTGTGCTTGAAAAATCGTTGAAATTTCAACGGTGTGCTTTTATTTCGGCATTAACTTTAAGTACTGCCTAGTCTTGGTGAAAATGAGCATAAATAATGGCAATCTTGAGGAAATGTTAAGATAAATACTATACATTACTTTATAGTCACTTATAAAATTATTACCTAGTTAACTTTTATGTTTTGTTCATACTATAGTTTAATTATTGTGTCGCTATATTTTGTTGTGGTAAAAATATTTAAAGGGAAAATAATAGAAAATGGTACATATATTATTTTGTTTCAAAACAAAAGCTTATAATTATTTTTAAGGAGAAATAAGATAATCTTGTTTCGTTAAATTGCTCGGACTCATCTGAAAATGTCGAGAAGGATTCATATTTCACATTAATCCAACATAAAACAAAATTCATTTGTTTTGTCTAGACTTGATCAATACTGAGAGCCATTCGTAGTAATAGCTCTGTGCGACATTTAATAGAAATATGTTCAGCCGTTAAGGCAAAAAAAAATATAACAGATAAACATACATACTTAGTTAATTTCACATTTAGAATTATTGTATAAAAGAGCATCATAATATAAAACAAAAACGAATCGCAATAACTAAACTCTAGTACAAACAAAGATATTTAAAACTATCAAAGAATCCCAGTTTAATATTTTACCTAGAACTCTGCCTAATAGAATCATCATCAGCAAAACTGGCTCGATTCCTCCTCTCACACCGTTTCTGATGCTGCCTTATAAACGCACTGAGCCTATTCAGAAGAAACTGTTTATCATGACCTTCCAACACCAACTGGTTCTTCAGAACCGTCACCATATGCCTATTAGCTGCTGCGACGGCCCAGTAATAATACAAAAAGAAAAGCAAGACTGCAAATGCTGGAACAGCGAATGTAGAAGTCCCCATTCTGAAGATAAACTCTCTTATGAGGAAGGGGAAGCCGTCAAAGGTCTCTACAACGAATGCCCAAACGTTGTCGTAGCCTCTGTATGGTCCACAGTTGAACGAAGGGAATATTTCAGCGACGGAATAAGCTACAGGGGCTATTGACGCTACAAAACCTAATAATAACACAGACATGAAGAGAGATTTTGATTTAGACGCTTTGTATACAACTGGTGAGGGCGTGCAATTCGTTAAACATGTAAACTTTTTGACATAGAAAATTAGGAAATAAAATATAGTTCCTATAATAGGAAGAAATGGGCAGAAAAACGAGCCCATCCATATAATAGTTTGTGTGTAAACTATATCCAAAACATGTTTCGGCAAATAAAAGTCTTGCTCCCCAATTATTTTAAAGCATCTGCTATTTGTATGCCTCGCCAAAAATGCTCTAGGCAAGTTTATGAAAAACGTGGTCACGAATTGTACAGCAAAATCAGTTAGGATTAACTTGTATAGTTGTTGGCCAACATAAGTCTCCCAGCAATCTAATTTTGATGACGTTTCATCATTTGCATTGTCAATGGAGCAGACAGATCCATTATCCCTTACATATGTATACATTTGACTTAATAAAACGGCTAAAGAAGAAAGCCTTAGCAATACAGTCCGTAGCAAAGTGATGATTAAAACATGCGCAGGAGTGTAGCTCTCAAATGGAATTAAATAACTAAATATTTCTGGAACTATTACGTTTAAAACTACTATACATATGAAGGGAAGAAATTCTAGTAAAGTGTTTTCTAATTGTCCGAAGAACATTTCACCCTTATACAATCTTAGGGTGAATTTTTCAGGTTGTGTTACATTTATATTTGTATTTTCAAAGTTATTGTTTATATCATAATTCTCTTCAGGATTCTGACTCAATTTATCCGTTGAATAGTTAAACGTGAAATATATGAGAACGCCAGAAGCTATAAGAATGATGAAAACTATAACATTTATTAATAATCGTTTGAAATAAATCAAGATTTGAGATTCTCTTGTCCTTAATTGTCTTTCCTCATTATATTTTTCTTCTTCCAAATACCCTTTAATTTCGTTATATAACGCTTTATGTTTAATTTTAGCTGATTTGTCGTTGTGGATGCAGAAATCCCATCCTCCAAAGACTAAATTACAATATTTGTAGAACTGACCTTCATTTTCGACTAAGCGTTCTTTAAAACCTTTGGCTGCAGTTTTTACTATGGCTATCAAAGATAATAACACCCAAGAAATAGCCACAAGAATGTAAGCCATAGGCATATTGAAATAAAGCTCATTTTGGAACAAATTTTTAATATAATACTTGTATATTTGATCTGAGTATACTCCATAGAATAGTATAGTTCGTTCCATCCATCCCGTACCTTGTATGACGTCTAAAAACACGTTAGAATCTGACAAATTCTTTGTTAAATAAAAATTTGAGCAACATTCTGTAGAATTAAGCTCTGGATCGACGCAATCGGTTTCAGCTTCCGTCAGCAATGTTTTTGGTAATATCATAAACAATATAATCAGCATTGATATGGCGATGTTTAAAAATAGTAGCCATCTTAGAAATAGGAAGTATGAGACTACGCCGGTGCCGAACTTGCCTTCAATCTCTCTCATAGGGGACTGCCAGAGTTCTAGCTTGCCGACTATTTCGGAGAATCGTATTCGGAAGCGATGCCAGACTTTTCGTTGTCGCCATTGGAGCTGCTCGAAGCCTTGCAGACGGAGTTTTGTGGCGTTCTGTAAAGGAAGTAGAGGTTTTTGGGTTATGGTTTTTGGAACGAAGTTCCTTATCGCGCGTTGTGAAAGACGGAAAAAATTCTTACGAAAAGTTGTCACGACACTTTTTGCTATAGTAAGCTATTGTAAGCTATGCGGCGTCGCATGTTTCTCTGTCTGTATCTCTCTCTCTTATAGAAAGCAAGCCAGATATTTTCATTTCTATAGGAACTTCGTTCCATCCGGGTGTCCCTTGAAACCTCTAATTTTTTTTTTTGCCAGTTATGTTTTTAATGTTTCAGTCAGTGCCCCAACAAGTCTTACCAAAGGGTATCGTATTAGTTGCGGGTTGTTCGAAAGAGATACCGCGGCCCCGGAACGTAAAGGGCAATAGAAGGAACATGGGTGGGTTTTAGTCAGTACACGTCTGACACTCCCCCCCGCTCCAAGTTACTTAATGATTACCCATCCGCAAAAAAAGTTCTTATTTGTTCACAAGTTATTTTTAAACTAGCTTCGTTTGCGTTAAATTCGAGTTAACGCAATTCTCCTTTCCTGATTTACAGGTACCTGCTACCTGTAGTTTTTGCTCTTGCGCCTTATTTATTGTAATCGCAATGCAAAGTTTTCCCTTTTCTTCCCTCTTTCTCCTTGATATCTCTTAAAAAATAGCCTACGTTCGTCTCCAGGGTCCCAACTAATTCTGTACCAAAATTCATAAAAATCGGTTTAGCCATTTACTCGTGAAGACGTAACAAACAAGCAAATTCAATTTTGCTTTTATAATATTAGTAAGGATGCTTTGACCTGATTTTATTGGTTTAATGCATGACCAAATCAATGAACTTGGAGGAAAAAGAAGTATGTAGGGATCGTAGAAGGTGGCGCTCTGTGGTTTCAGCCTACCCTCATGGATGTGTTTACCTGTAATCTAGCCTTCAGTTCCCGTTTCTGGTTCATGGGCACCGGCATAGCCTTGATCTGCATAATCTCCTCCCATGTCCTCTCCTCGTTTGACAGGTTCTCTGTAATTATACAAACCACATGTTTTATATACTCCTGTGTGATCGATAAGAGTTTTTCAACCACTGTTAACTTCGACGTTATATTTTCAGACTTGTATTCGGGTATGACAACTAATTTAAAAAAAAAAAACATAGGCCAACATAAAAGGTGCACGGTTCGGGTTGGTCGTTTCCTATGGAGAAGAACCGGCAGGACACTTCATGATTACTCTTTTAAATTCATTTGGTTTTACAATGTTGTTGATACAGCGTTAGGGATGAAGTATGAGAGGACAGCATAGGCATGTCAATAAGTCATTACTTACTTTACAAAACGTAAAATAAGATAAAATTTTATGTGTTACTAATTAGTATTAAAACATTACAGTTTAAAAATACAAATAAAAACAAGCTTTGTCATATTCTTCCTCAGCAGAAGAACCTTTCCATTTGATACCCATCATGACATAAAAAGTAACTTGTCCGTCATTTTTGGGAGCTGGGCATGACTGATTTAGAATGACGTCACTAAGCTGCTAAACACGAACGCAAAATTTCAGCTTAATCGGTAAACAGGAACTGGGTCAAAGGACATGGCCAAAAATTGTATGAATAAATGCCCCAGAATGTACACATACACAATACATGTCATTTAATAGTAAAGATCTTCTAAAGCAAAAAAAAATATTTATTAACTTCTATGATTTTTTTTACATAGTTACAAATGAAGTTAATAAAAGTATGTTGAAAATGTTAACCAATTATGAGGTATTAGCGGACCTGAGGGTCTAAGTTTCGTCGAAGATATAAACTACTTTTTGTCAGTCTCTGATATGTCATCATCATCTGCCTAGCCTTTTCCCAAGTGTGTTGGGATACCTCTTGGTAATACTGGTTGTCAGATTGTCCTGTGTCCAACATGTGTAACGATTGTCAAAGATCTACAAATGAAAACCAGGACCAATTTAATTTATTCGCAATCAATATTGGTACAATGTAGGTCTTAATATTAGTCATTACAAATCCATAACACTTAGTCATAACAATGTGACATCCAAACATTTGGGTTTATATTTAGTTATAGTATACAATATTGCTGTAACTAGTTATTATAAGTAAACATGCCAATTTAAACGATTTTATCGTTAACACGTTCATCGCCGACTATTATTTTACAAAATCATAAAAAAATGTCATTGGTTTTTATGATTATTTATAGGTTTATTTGTTCATATATAAAAGTTTTACAGTGATATTTGTTTATTTTGGCTTTATTTTAGGGTTTTTTTAAGTGCCGGTCATTATGACCCGGCGCGGCCTAAACGGAATAATTATTACATTCAGGCCGTGCCGGTCACAATGCCGGTCAGCGTACTTACGTACGCGTAATTTTTGATCGATGAGACATAGACAAACGTTATAGACACGTCTACTACGCACGGGTACCGCGCGCCTAATGGATGCATATAACTCAAGCCAATCACGGATTGTTTTCGTTAGTTCGCACTTGTTTTGGTCATCAAATGCACACTAAGATTTTGTTTAGCAGAAAAAATAGTTTTATTGTTAAAATGGACACTTTTTTTGACTTTGAGTTTACACAAGAACAATTACATGTAATTGACAGTTTAGAGAGGTCACATTGCAGTACTGACCATGTCATAAGTGAGGGTGATGAAGTGATAAATATTCCACGTACCAGAAAACGTCGAGTTATTTTGTCGGACAGTGAAGAAGATGACCGTGATTTGTCTCCAGCTTTATCCGGCCATACACCTGAATGTGAGTGGTACCAGCCACGTGGTAAGCAGCCTCGTTTAATTCCTTTTACCGAAATTCCGGGACTGAAACCTTACTCACTTCGAAATCAACTAGCCAATGCTACACCTATTGATTTCTATTCCCTCTTAGTCACTGACCAGTTATTTGAAAATATAGCACATCAGACGAATATATTTGCCCAACAAAGTATCGATAAAGGTGGCATTAAAGATAAGTCGAGACTACGGCTCTGGACGCCAACCGACAAAGAAGAAATGAAACGATTTTTAGGCGTGATTGTTTGGATGGGTATAGTGAAGTTACCAAAAATCGTAGACTATTGGTCTAATGATGAAATGTTGGGTCAATCTTTTGCAAAAAAGACTATGAGTCGCAACCGCTTCGAAGTTTTGCTTAGAATGCTCCACTTTTCCAACAACGAAGAAGTTCCAAAAAATGACCGGCTGGGTAAAATACGAAGATTGGTTGAAATATTGAACCAAACATTTTCAATTCATTATACTCCCGATGAATGTTTATGCGTCGATGAAAGTATGATACCATTTCGTGGGCGTATCATTTTCCGCCAATATAATAAGTCGAAAAGACATAAATATGGCATCAAGCTATTTAAATTGTGTACTACTCCTGGCTATACGACAAAGGTGGAGGTATATGGAGGAAAGACATTAGATTCACAGGATAATACTCCAACCAACGTTGTCTTGAATTTAGCACGTAACTACTTTGGAAAAGGTCATACCATGTTCGTAGATAATTGGTATACAAGCTTAGATCTAGCTGAGAAGTTAGTTCAACACGATACTCATTTAGTAGGGACCCTACGAAAAAACAGGAAGAACTTACCAAAGGACGTCATGACTGGAAATCTGAAACCGGGTGAGTTTATGGCAAAAGAAAACAAAAACGGAGTCACGGTTATGAAGTGGAAGGATAAGAGGGACGTGTGTTTGTTGTCAACCAAACATTCAATTGGTTTTACAAAAAAAAAGAACAAAAGAGGGGTTGAAACAATTAAACCGAAAATTGTGATTGATTATAATAAAGCCAAAGCAGCCGTTGACTTGTCTGACCAAATGAGTGCTTATTCGAGTCCATTGCGAAAGACGTTAAAGTGGTATAAGAAGCTCGGTATCGAATTATTACTCAATACTGCTGTAGTAAATGCAAGAGTACTATATGAAAGTACAACGAAGAAGAAGATATCTGTCGTCGATTTTAGGCGACTGTTGGCAAAGCAGTTGATTGAGGGTAGTCAAGAAAATACGGGATTGACCACACCACGACCCAGAAGACAAAAACACGAGCTTAAGAAAAAAGAAGGTGCAGCAGTATCAACAAGAAAATTTTGTCGTGATTGTTACAAATCAAATGTTGAGTTGCATGGAAGAAATGTGGCCAAGAACAAAACAAAGAAGGTTTCTTGGTTTTGCACTATTTGTCCCGGCAATCCCCATTTATGTCGTCAATGTTTTGACAAATGCCACTAAAATGTTTGAATATCCATTTAGAGTTGAATTAATCTTTAGTTTGATTGTTGTTCGTATGACGATTTGTAATTGTGGTTTGATAAAAAACGTTCCTAATATTTTTTGTTCTATTCTTTCTTTTTTTCTTAAATTTTGATAAAAACATGCCTAAAATTAATAATATTCTGTTGTCTTTTCATTTTTATGCATAAATGCAACTTATAACAGAAATAAAAATATATGATTCGAAATCCTATGTTTTTTCATTAACTTTTTTTTCTAAGTCCTAAAAACAGGTATGCCATCAAAAAATCAAAAAACCAAGTAGTTACAGGTGTTCATTGGGGCCGCGCCGGTCACATTGTATGGTTGAATACAAAGCTTTTGCATTCTGCGGCGCGAACGGGCTTCGCAAAGGTAGGACTGGCGTGCCGGTCATTTTGACCCCCCATGGCCCAAATGGCTAGATCAAGTGCCGGTCATTTTGACCCACCATGGCGATGAACGTGTTAAGGTATATTATGTGATAAATTAAAAATATATGTATAAATAATTGATGTAAAATTAGATGTTTTTCAACTGCTTAAAGTGCTTTCTGAGGCACGGGGAAAACTCGGTATGTATCGGATAACCCATTTACCGAGCAACCGAAGCAAGCGTGGCTTAGCCTATTATTATTTAGCCGTTCCAGTCTCTGATATCTCACAAATACCAAAAATGTTCAAAAACTCAGCGAATTTTCGCCCACTAAATTACTTACCATATATTTTGCTAGCTGCAAATCGAACTTTTAATTGCGTCCTTGCGATACGAACGAATTTTCTATGCCTTATGTTTCTCGCCATTTTTGAAATCTCATCAAAATCGTTTCGTTAGTTTTGCCACAAAAACGTGCCAAAAACACGAACTTAATGTGAATATCACATTATTAGTCATCTGCTTATCTAACTCGGTAAATAATAGTACTTTTATAGAAGATCCGACTTGCTAATTAATAATAATTATTTATGATTAATTATATCGGTAATATGTAGTATCTAAATGTGCTTGTTTTTATTTTGATTTAATTTTTAATAATGAAACTGACAACATTTCACATGATTGACATAGTTTTAAATTTAGACATTTAACTTCTTAATTTAATTTTTATGTTATTTTTGCTTGTTTTATTTTATAACTTAACTTTGTACGCCATCTATTCGCAAAACATAGTGAACCTATCTCTTATAAACACCTATATTCTACAAAATAAATGATTGATTGATTTTACATGGAGCGACTGCCTATCTGACCTTTACAACCCAGTTAGCACTGGGTAATACGATACTCCTTGACAAGATTGGTTAGAATTTCATGTTTCTGACTCTACAGACGTTTAAGATGTAACATAACAATAACCCGTTAATCCCCAAAGGTTAAACAGCAGTCCCATGTAATTGGGGGCGAGCCTATTAGCCATCAATCACGCACAAATCCAATCTCCATGGTGGCTACTGAGATAATCCCGATAAAAAAACGAAATAACACGTAAAATGCGGATATTAAATAACTTGATAAGCACTTAAGACACAGATTTAGCCACAAATATCTAAACAGGACGCCTTTTTATTTCTGGAAGGCACAGATAGACACCACGTTGTCAGAAAACAGTAAAAATTCAACTGATAATGCATGAAACCCTGACCCGTAGTTTAAGCGCGTTAATTGGCCAAGCTCATTCCCATGAGTTTTCGTAACTCTGCCGGTAATTGGGTAGTCACTATTGTGGTGTTTGATGTTGTATTACAATCTAGTTTGTTGAAGTTTTATAGCGGCTTTTATTACTAGCTGGCGCCTGCGGTTTCGCCCGCGCGTGGTGATCGAAAAAAAAATATCATATGGGTTCTTCCAGACTATAATCTAACTTTGTGCAAAATTTCATCAAGATCCGTTCAGTTGTTTTGAGGTGAAAGAGTAACAAACATCCATACATCCATCCTCACAAACATTCGCATTTATAATATTACTAGCTTCCGCCCGCGACTTCACCGCGTAATGATCGAAAAAAAAATTCTCTCTCTCATCTTTTCTTAGCTTATCTCCCTTTTTTCTTTAAATAGGCTATGTCCGTCTGCAGGGCCCCAACTATCTCTATAAACGACTCCCTTTCATTTTTTCTGTAACAGGCGCAACTTTCAAACTATCTCTAATATATGTGGACGATAGATACCACTTTTTTTTTTCAACCTCTAATATACTCATTCCTTACTTTATCCATTCTTGTCAGTCCACACATCACGGCGTTCTTCCAAGTAAAATACTAATTCAGCTGCTTCCAGTTAGAATGGAAGCCGACCCCAATATAGTAGGGAAAAGCAGGCAAATGATAATGTTGTTGACAACGTACAAGACGTCAGCGCGCACGTCACAACGCATGCGTCTACACATATTACAAGAAAATACTTCTGACGACAGACCCATTTTTGCAAACAAGAACCAACCTACAGCAAATCTGATGTGGGTTGGTTCTTGTTTGCAAAAATGGGTCCTTATTAAAATTATATTATCATGTTTTTGTACGCAATAATAGGTACAATTATGAAAGGTATTTTTTATCAATTATCCTCATATTCAGCATTATTTTTAGTACATGTGAAACCTGAATACAGAATTGATTCAAATATTCCACACTAGGATTTTTTCCTGTAACGTGAGTGCGTTTACAAATATTTAAACTCACATACACAACAGCCAGACCCGAAACAATTTATACAAATATTTGTTCCCTACTGCTCTCCTGTAAGAGGGTTATAGCGTCATCGGGATAAACATAGATAAATAAAAAAGATAACAGAAGTGCATCTCATCCATACAATTATTTTGACGAGCTTGTTGGTCTAGTGGTTAGTGGCCCTGACTGCTGAGCCGGAGGTCGTGGGTTCGATTCCCACCCAGGACAAACTTTGTGTGATGAGCATGATTGTTTGTTGTGTCTGGGTGTGATTTATCTATAATATGTATGTATTTATAAATTATATAAGTATGTATATCAGTTGTCTGGTTACCATAACACAAGCTCTGCTTAGCTTGGGATCAGATAGCCGTGTGTGAGCTGTCCCAAGATAAAAAATAATAATAAAAAAAAAAAAATACAGAAGAAAGTATACACTCGTCTATTTTTGATTTTTGCATCAATATATCTGTCATGGATTCAAAGTCGCGGGGTGTTGCTAGTCGACACCTCGCTAGTTAATAAACAGAGTAATAAGATACTCTTTGAAAAGACTGGTTGTCAAACTTTCAAACCATTGACTACCGGTAACGACTGTCAAAGATCTACAAATAATAATAATTATTATTATTGTGTAAGAGAGTATTACACAAACTGAGATATCACTATCCCCCACATTAAGATACCCTGTGTCGTGGAAACTTATCTCCTTCGTCTTACAAGATAACTAGGTATGGAATAATAGATGCAGTAACATTGAAGGTACAGACGCCTGCACATCAAGCTACTACAATCTGTCAGATTCCTTTGATAGATTTTCGACTTTATTTCTAAAGTATTAAGGTTCAAGGTTCATTGGGAAAAATTGACAGTTTCGGGTAGCTTGACCTGCAGGCGTCTGTACAAGTAAGATTTTTTAGGCTACAATTAGCATTGTAAATGACAGCCGGGATCAACTGCTTAACGTACTTTCTAAGGTGCAGAGGTAACTTGGTACGGTCACCATTCACGGTTCGACCTCGACAAGCGCAACTTCACCTTGACCATCGACCTATGCGGCTGTATTAATTTAACCACAAGAATGAAAAAAAACAGCGGTACAAGATAAAAATTACACACTTCCAAAAACCCGGCCAACAGCGAGTCGAAATCGCGCAAAGAGGGTTCTGTAATAAACTAACAATGAACTTGCGATATAAACATGTTGTTTGGGGTGAGTAGCAGATTTTTACTAACTAAAACCTACCCATGTTTTCATTTTTCCTTTATGTCCGGGGCCGCGGTATCTCTTTCGAACAACCCGCAACCCCGGCAGGTGGTGTCCCTAGCAGGCCCCTCTGTTTTGCTGACATCTATTTCGAGGTGAGCGTGAACACTAACGCGCCGTCGACAGGGACTGTCGTTACTAGACGGACGGACGGTAAACTAGCTTATCTACGATGGCCGTGAGTCATCTTGCGACGCCCGGAGTGGTCTCCCGCGGCGGCTGGGTCGGTTTGAGGTTCTCTCCCTTAAACGCCCAGCCACCTCCTTGGCTAGCATGACTGCTTCGTAAAAGGAGGTGACATTTCCTGTCGCTCAGGAAAATGGACTGAGCCTCTAGCTCGGGCACGGCGGTGCTCAGCCCACACTGAGCAGACCGCCACAGTGTGCTCCACCGTGTCATGTGCGGAAGTCCGACTTGCAATTGACCTGTTCCTTAGAAGTTGGATTATAATAATAACACGAACTCACCCGATAAATCCGGCAACATAGATAGATGTATATCCCTGCTTTGCGTGGTCCGTGCGAACGTTGACTGGCGCCGTTCATTCTGTGAGCGCACGCGCTTCACTGTTGTCGCTGCGGATAAATTATTCATTGTTAGTTTATAGTTTTACTAGCTGTGCCCAGCGGTTTCACCCGCTGCTCAATTCCTTTTCTGGAGAGGGGTTTGAATGATAGATAGTAACTGATTTTCCGACTTACAGAATACTTATGCATAAAAAATCATAAGAATCGGTAGAGCCGTTTCGGAGGAGTATTGGAGGAGCAAATATTGTGACACGAGGATTTTATATATTAGATGTAGAGTATGAAGAGGAAAACTGTATGTATGTCTGTTTGTTTGTGTAGGGGTAAGATGGGGAACTATTGGGGCTATATTTGATTTTTCATTTTAATTTTCGTTGATAAACCCCTCGACCAAAAAGTCATGACATGGTGTCATGTCAAAAAAGTCATTTATTTGCGTAAATCATCATCAAAGTCATTTATTTGCGTAAATAAGTTACAGAAGGTTGACAAAAAGACAAAATTTATCTCTTATTCTGCTTTTCATTTCGGCGTGCAAATTAAAATCAGGGATATATGTTGCTGTTTTTATTTAAATGAACTAATTATTCTTACTAAAATTATAAAAGCGAAAGTGAGTTTGTGTTATGTCGTCACGCCTAAATGGCCAAACCGATTTTGATAAATTTTGCTACAGATAGTTGGGACCCTAGACATAGGCAATTTTTTTTAATGAGATAAGGGGGAGAAAGGGGAAAGAAAAAAATTTTATTTTCGATCACCACGCGGCGGGATAAAATACGGTATTACACTCATTTTTAAAAAGTATCTCATTTTGATCCTAGGGTCCCAGTAAACCACAAAAAAAAAAAACAAAAAAAAAAATTCAATCGATAAGTGCCATAAAACTGCATTTCAATTTTACTATTTCTATTTTCGCGCGTAAAATCACAAAAACGCTTGACGCCATGTTACTCTGTGGTCATGACGTCAGTTGGTCATGTATACAATGGCGTTGTTATTAGTCCTTCTGTTTAGTTGTATAATTCACTATAATTTAAAAATGACTTATTATACCCTGTTATTACCATTGGTGTGCTGTTCCTGAATATAAAAACACTAGTGTTAAAACACCAGACAAGTTGTGGATTCAAGTGCCAGCTGATTTAAATATAAGAAGAACTTGGTTCAAACTTCCGAGAAGGGATCCAACACAATTGTCCAAAATCTCGTTTGTACTTTTGTGAAGATCACTTCGATGTAAGTATATACCTATTCATTATTTATCTAAAATATTTTTCACAATAGGTTACACGGAAAGTATATATTTTTGTAAGTTAGTTCAAATTTGGAGGTTATGTAAGCTACTGTAGGTTAGGGAGGTTAAGTACCTAGAAAGTTGCTAATTTATGTCTTATTTTTCTTTAAATTTGTATTGTTTCCTTTTACGAAACAGTCTTCCATGGTATTATTACTATTATTTCAATAAAAATTAAAATGTAAAGTTTTTTAATACAAAAATAACAGACGTTGCTCAGTTGACAGTTGTCACTTTTTGTTTACATGACCGTATAACGTAATAATCATGGCGGACACTGTTTCGCTTAGTAAAACAACAGACTAAAAAAAGTGAAATCTTTGAAATCAATTTTAAAATTTATTTAGTTATTCTATTAACTAATTCTAAAATTTTCCGACTGCTTATTGCCTAAGCTATCTGAATTGTATATTTTTAGAATTTCTTTCATATAGAGTAAAATACCCTATTAGCGTTAGGAAACTAGAAGTATATATCTCTTGAATAGATTTTAACATTGAAACTATGTAGTTGGACTGGCATGTCGTTTTAGAGGAGTTGTACCAAGAGGAAACGGCTGTGATTTTCCTAAAACATATCGTTGTATGTATTTTCCGGATACAATGATTGGATGTTATTGTTTTCCGACATAACTGCAAGTGCAACCGTAGGCAGTCGCTAGTTAAGTTTTAATAAACTGTACAGGAAAATGATCAATATTATCAATTGTCATATGACCGTTAAACGCAAACTGCGTTTTAGTTTTCCCCAAATAGTTAAAAAGGGGGATGGTATAGTATATGGGATGGTAGTTTCATCATTTCATTTCGTGAGGTACTGCTTAGGCGGAATTTGTTTTTACACTCGGGAGCAATGAATCCGGGTCATTTAAGCTCGAAAACTAAGAATGCTAGTTTAATTAAATAAATTGTATTTAATAGACAATGTATCCTCCTTAAATAAAAATAACCCGGATTAATTGCTCTCGAGTGTATTGCTTTTACATGATTGCTCGTATCGGTTAATATCGACTATCATTTGTTTGTTGTTCCAAAACTACTATGGTTCAAAAGAACAGTAGTAAGTAACAAAAGTTTGTTTGTAGAAAAAGGCTGTTTTCTTGACGAAAATGGAAGAGGTTCTCAATTTGACTGTATTTAATTATATATGTTAGTTAGTTTAAATCTATAGAAATTTCGTAAAACAATACATATTCAATTGTGGGTTGATTTTAAAAACACTTCTTATCATCGAAAGGGGGTTCCATATCAAGTTTATCTGTATCCCTTCGGTAATTTATGAATTACTAGCTTTTGCCCGCGGTGTCGCTCGCGTTAAATTCGGGGTAACACAGTTCCCCTTGCGCCTTATTGATTTGTAACAGCAACGCTAAGATTTCCCTTTTCTTCCCTCTTTCTCCCTCACATCCCACTATTTTCAAAAAAAAAAAATTAGCCTATGTCCGTCTCCTGATTCCCAACTATCTCTGTACCAAAATTCATGAAAATCGGTTTAGCCATTAAAGCGTGAAGAGGTAACAAACAAAGACTTACTTTCGCTGTAAGGAAGTAAGGATCTTCTAGGTATATTACATATTTTTTCTTCTAACGTATTTGACAAACGCTTATATCATTAAGAAGCAATAAAAAATCAATACTCGATTAGATTTTGTGTGAGATAACAAAATACCACAACTAAAAAACAAATGCAAAAAAAACCGTCTTTCAAACTCACTCACTGGCATTGGCAAAAGAAAATCTATGAAATTTTCCACTTAATAGTGTGTGCGTGTAGTGGCTTAACCTGAAAATTGATTGGAGCGGCTGTAATATAGCCACGAGCTGCTTTAAATGTGGTCTCAAACACAATTAACTTGTTCGACTATCTGCTATTTGATTGTTATCATTAGTCGGCTTATGAAAGGGCCCTTTTAGGCGATGTTATCTAATTTGTAATGTGGTTTCATAAAAAGATGAAGTAACTACACGGAATTAACAGATTTTGTTATGATTGCAATTGTTATGGCCTTGACCAAACCCGATTTTAGCTACGGTACACTAGTAATATAAGAAATGGTTATGGAAATGTATGAGTATTTTTAAATTTTATTTTACACTAGCTGTTCCCCGCGGTTTCACCCACGCTGCTCAGCACATGTTGGTCGTAGCGTGATGTTATATAGCCTATAGCCTTCCTCAAGAAATGGACTATCTAACACTAAAAGAATTTTCCAATTCCAACCTGTAGTCCCTGAGATTAGCGCGTTCAAACAAACAAACAAACAAACTCTTCAGCTTTATAATATAGAAGAAGATAAGAAGATATAGAAGATTTAAATATTTTGTCGACATACAAATCTGATGTGTTGGAAAGAGTTTAATCATTCTATTTTATTTTATGTACTTAGTTAAAGCGTTGCAATGCATTTTTTCTACTCTACCTATCTAAACTACACAAAAACCTATACAGCCTTAAGCTTTTTTTTCTCGCCATCAAAACCATACCTGGACTTCAACGAATATTTGAAAAAAGAATTAGTAAAATTGGTCCAGGCGTTGTTGAGTTATGCGCTTACCAACACATTTTGTGATTCATTTTTATATTATAGAAGAAAATAAACTACAAAAAATAATGAAGTACTATTAAAAATACCTATGTGAGAAAATGAGTAAAATATTTAAGGGAGCCATTCCGCTGTCAAGACACGCGCATCCAAGTTGCATGGCAATGCTGATTCGTTGGCAAAAAAAGGCCCCTTGGTCCGTAGGCCATAGAAATATTTGTTCCGTGCTGGGATCGAAACTGCGACACGCAGCGTAGCAGTCAATCGCTCAGCCACTGCGAAAACCGTATTGTCAAAATACTAGGTTTCGGACCTGTGTTTCAACTCCAAACGGCTCAAACACATAACTATCAATGAAGTTATTTTATGAGTTTTTCATTTTATATTCATTTTATTAAAAGATGACTAACGAGTTCTTTGAACTCGCTTATGAAGTTAGAATATGAGACAAAGAATTGAATGAACTACATGCAATTTTTAATGGGATGGGAAATCTTCAAACAACTTCCCCCGCTCTGGGCGGAGTGGGGTTCAAAACCCATCCATCTGCCTTATATTGCCCTTTACGTTCCGGGGCCGCGGTATCTCTTTCGAACCACCCGCAACCGCGGCATGGACTACATGCATCAGCACACAACTATACGTTACAATATTTTTTTTTTTACCTTATAAGAAAATTTAGAATGCTTTGAATGCGTTTGTCATTTGTCTAACGCCCTCCAGTTATAAAAGAAAACGCTTAGGCGTTGTCGCGTTTCTTTTATTTTCGAAAAGAGTCTGATTGTGTTTATATTATATTATAATACAGGTTTTTTACTGAAACCTACTTCAGGCACCAGTCTTTCACAAGTAGAGAAAATAAAAAAATATTATTATTGTATCAATCAAATTAAAAACAATGTCATGTCATAAACAAAAAACGCAATTATTAAGAAATCTCGTTCAATTCGATTTAAAATACTTTATCGCGGACTAAGCAGTCATAAAAAAATGTAATTATTGAAAACCAAAAACTCAATTCTGATAACAATGATAAGATAAATGGCAAAAATAAGACTACAGGAAACAAGGAAATGACGTCATTTGTTAGGAGGGACCGACCGGCTGTCCGGTCACCTTTTGACCTTTTAGATCCGGGAGAATTTAACACAGATCAAAAATAATTTGTTGTTGATGTAGTTAGGTAAGTATTGACCGGGGTTGCGGGTTGTTCGAAAGAGATAGCGCGGCCCCGGAACGTATAGGGCAATACAAGGAACATGGGTGGGTTTTAGTCAGTAAGTCTGACACGCCCCCCGCTCCGCTCAGAGCGGGGGAAGTTATTTGATGATTTCCCACCCCAAAAAAAAGGTAAGTATTGAACTATTAATTTGGATCTAGTTTCTGGATGTATTAAAAAAACTTTTCAACGTGGGTAGAAGCAAAATCAAAATATTTTGATTTCACACGGGCCTACATGGGTAGTTATAAAACGTCGAGAAAAAGGTTCACGGTTTGGGTTGATCGTAAACGGCAAGAAGCTTCATGGTTACAAAGCAAGTGCCAAACAAACTTATTTTCTTTCCCATTTATAATAATAAAAGGATTTTTGGGGTTTATCGGTGGTAATACAAAATAACTTGAATCCAACCAACCTGCTAGAGGCCTAGTAGATTAAACCCCACTCCCACTCACAAGAGAAACTCTGTGTGGCTGTGTCCTAGCGTTGGGAAAAAATTAAAATTCAAAATATGAACTTACTATTCCTCGCCTGCTTTGAAGGCAGCAACGTAGCTAGCTTAGCAGCATCAGCTCGCTGCAGGTTATCAAACAGCTCCTGCTCTCCTCCAGGGTATAACTCTTGGTAGAACTCCCCCCCGGCTTCCTCCCATCCTTCCTGCTTCTTGGAGCGAGCCTTATTCTTCGAGTTACTGCCTGACATGTTTTCAGAGCATCTGGAATTTTTAACATTTTAATGTTAATTTTTAGTTAATGAAGGTTAATGATCCTCAAGCAATACAACGTCTATTACATTATACACAAGAACATCATTTCTAATGAAATGTGGTTTTCCGACTAAATTTTTTTATGTTTTGTATGCAGTATTAACAATAATGATAGGTACCGCAAACAAAGGGTGGTAGATGGTATTGTTGTTAATTAAAATGAAAACCTAGGTAGATATAGATTAAATTAATTATTAGTCATGGATTGTATGCAGAATAACAGTAGTTATTAGGGTACCTAAATAAACCAGGAAAATGATCATTGTAGGTGGTATTTATGGAAACGTGGTTATTGACTACAAAAACCAGCCCATAGCACAAAACTTCTATTATATATATATATAGTATTTTTTTTTAAATATGCTGCCCCACACTTGGAATTTCTCCTGTATCATAGGTGCGTTTGAAACATTTAAACTCACTTACGTAAACAGCAGTCTAGCCTCTTCCCAATTATGTTAAGCTTGGCTTCTATTCTAAATGGATGCACCAAAAACTAATATTTATACAGAGCAAGTGCCTACCGACCCAGTTAGTACTGGGGACAGTACCCCTTGGCTGGTAAGACCAGTTTTTAAGCTACTAACTATTTGTAACAACTGTCAAAGATCTACAACTTCCTTATTACACTTTATAAAATTAGTGTTCATTTATAAAGTGTTCTTCCAGGGTAGTGTGCAACAAAAATATGGTAATGAATATTCAAAATCTACTGTTTATGTAATAAATATTAACTTATTATTTACATTTAATACAAAACCTCAAGACATTTCCTGGTAAACATGACGTATTGAACAATTTTATAATGGTCACCCTATGAATGAATGTGGTTAAGCCTAAGTGACTCATAAGTATTTCACTACTGAGAGAAATAGTGAGGAAACTCCTTGTAAATATAAGACATGAGATACAATTGGGCCACATAGTTTTCATATTTGGCCAAAAATTACATAAATAAGTTAATATATGACCAAAATATCAAGATTATGTTTTTTCGGGAATTAACTCTTTTTTAACCTGGATAAATAATATTTTAAATTGAAAAGAGGTTTGTTTTAAAATAAATATATTGTTGAACCCTAGGACATCACATTACCATAGGAAATAGTGTGTCTGTCATAGTTAATCATGGATTTTATATCAAATAAGGTGAGACCATAGTATAAAAATGACTAGTTTCATCTGTCTGAAAACCTGATACAAGTGCGATATAAAGACTGCTGTGAAATTGCATGGTTCATGTTAGATGTCGTGCCAAAAAAAAAACAAAAGACAGTTAAACCACATAGTATGAGATATGAAAGCAATTTAATATTTAAGCTTGGGAATAAAAATATATATGGATACACTAGCATGTCTATCATGGATGTGGCTGTGCCTTTGAGCATTTTGCAATTTGTTTCATGGATTTTATGTATCAGGATGTAAACTCCTATCCTATGTGTTTTAAGCTATCTGTTTGCCAAATTTAATTCACACTGGCCAATCCGACAATAAAAACTTTTGGTCAGAGCTTGGACAAGTACACCAAAAAGGTTCATTAGTCTAATTATCAAAATCACTCTTATTTCAAAATGAATCTTTATGTATAAAGAACTAGCATGAAAATTTTAAAAATAGTTCAAGGACCGCTGTGAGAAAAACTTGATAGTTTTTATGGCAACTATTTTAAATGCATTGTCATGGTATTTGAACTTGTTAATATAACTAATTCTTTTTATTATTTAACTAGTTTTTTTTGTGTATTTTTATTATTTATTTCAAGCAGAACAAAACACAAGCAAACAGAACATTAAATTACGAATAAACAAAAATTTTTTTTATGGTTTTTCCTGCTGGTGTGAAGCAATTGAAGTATAAAAACGATGAAAGATTTCAATAATTACCATTAATAATTTAGATTTAATCCAGTCATTACGATGAATGTGATAAGACAACAATCAAAACAAATCATTTAATTTATGATTCATGCTGAACTAGATTCGGGAAGGAAATTTGAATAAATGCTTAAAAATGCAATGAACTTTTGTTATTATTGCACAATACAACGATACAAAAGCATTTTCATATCCAGAACACAAAGCATTGATAACCTTTTTACTTTTTTTTCAAATTAAGGGCAAAGGTACTGTTAGGACACTCACCGTATAACATAAACAATAGATTTTTATCCCACTGTTAGATTACCGACGTCACTTCATGGGCACCACACATTGTTATGTATTAGTTACTCACAACTTCTGTAAGATAAATGAATTACCGTTTAATTAGTTGTTAAAATGTAGGTATTTCAGACCAAAATAGTCTACATCCACAACGCAAGGAGTGGTACGTACTGCAAGATTGTCTGTCTACGTTCGTTCGGAAACAGTGAACAGACGTGATATTTTTTATCTGTCAAATTATTTATAGTTTTCCTAAATGTTATGGCTAGGGACGCTCTAAAGATTAGGCATATATTTATAGACGTTTATACGTATATTAACTCTCTTTATTACGTATTTATTTATTTCTAGAAATTGTTTTCTAAGCAATTTATTTTATGTTGCAGAACAGTTACGTGATTCGGAATGTTCATTTTAATTGTCGTAATCTGTCACTCACATTATGCACTAATTTTAAAGCTTCATTTGTTTATGTTAACAAATATAATATTTAACATAAAGATTGATCATGTTATTCCTAGAAAAGCAAAAACTGTAAGCTACCTACCTATCTCTTTCATAGGATCATTATTTTTTATTCAACAATAAACAATGGAAGTCCCTATCGATCACTTCAAAATGGAACGCGTAGGTCGCGCTTGTTACAAATGAGATTTCAATCAATACCACCGCACAGACCGTAATGACATTTTTCTCGGGAAACGAACTGCCATACAGCCGATAAAAACACTAAATTGATATCCGCAGTCGGCAAAAACTCGACGACCACCCGCCGTTCGCGTAAACAAATCTCTGAGGAAATTTTCTTCATGCAATATCCGGTACGGCTCACAATTGGAGCATTTTCGCGGCATTTCCACCGTCGACCTATCATGATGGGCCACCTGTAGGTATGGCCAATCGGAGCTATCTTACGTGAGCACTGATCCTAATTGAGCCAATGCAATATCCGGCAAGCGATGCGACTACATCCTGCGCGAAAAGCCCGGGAACGGTCCGGGGCGGGACGACACCTGCGCAGCATCCCCACAGACGCCGCTCCAAGATCACATCTCGCGAAAAGTAATGATTATTTCTGTCCGCGGGCGTTTAGTTCCGCATACTCCCGCGGTGGCGCTGTGCACGGGAGTCCGACCGCGAATACGTACCTCGTTATATGGATTTTAAAACGTATTAACTGTATTGTAAATTGATAAATTACGTGTTAAAATATATTAAAGTGAAATATGAACAAACCGTGTTGCGTGGCAGTGTGTAGAAATGTATAAGTTGATGTGTCTGGGCGTATCACGATGTTAGCTTGTACGATCAGTGTCCTCCATTAGAAACGATTTTCCAGGGGCAGTGTAGGGTGTGCGAAATAAAACGGAAAATTCCCCGTGCGTTGGATTATATGAGTTTATAGGCTAGATGTAGTGGAACCAATGAGTGTTTTTACAAAATGTATCTGTTCGGGAGTGTATCGACCGCGCCGAGAGCACGGCTGGCTGTTTTCCAAACCCGCGTCGTCGGTAATCGCCCGAGCCTACACGCTTAACGAGATAATCACGGACGATTTCGCACTGAACTCTGGTTTAAACTATTGTTATGAGTGTTATCACGCATAATGCCCGCTGTACCGACCGCTCAGTGCGGCCATATCATCTAAAAACAAAACCAGATCACTAAATGGCGTTTGGGAAGCTTCTTTCTGTGCTGGTCGTGGTAGCCATAGTCTTTGGCGACCATGAGGTCGAAAAAGAGAATAAAGCAAAGAAAACCTTGGCGGCGGAGACGCAACAGAAGTACCGAAGCGCTAGTCCAGGGAAGGAGAAGGGATCCTTTCACAAATTGACGACAATGATGAATCGAACGGAAGACCGACGTCAGAACAGAAGGGGAAACAAGTCGTCAGTTGACAAACTGTTGCGGTTGAACAAAAAATACAATAACGGCATGATGAACGATAATGAGGGGGCGATCGCCATCAACCAGAAAATAAGCCCCGACAATGACACTTTCTCACTGACCGACAAGATGAAGATTTTGCGTCCGTACGGTCCCATGTATGAGGCGATCAACAAAAATCCTTACATTTCCAAGGCAACTGGAGTCTACTGCTCTTTTGAGAAGAATGGGCCGGAGAATCCTGTGAATATGTGCATGTGGCAATGGAATTCCACAGTGTCGAGCCACGGACTTGGGTTCAAGGTGGTGACTGCAGCCGATGTGACAGCCATGAACCAGTCTACCAGAGGGCTGAAGTTCTCCGGACCTACGGCTGATGCCGACGGCAATGAAGGAGGTGGGTGTTATACGACCTCTTTTGTGCGTGTTTTTGTTTCCAGGAATGGTGTTTTGAAGGCGTGGCGGAGAATTTAAGATTATATATTATGTGCTGGAAAATAGGATAGCGAAAATTTTGTATTAGGTTACGTTTTTTAATATACCTTTTTGGATTTGGTGTAACTGTATTATGTTATAGACGTGAATAATATCATAGGTGTTTTTGCGACACGCAAATAATAATTACAGCTCGAATTTCATTCCGCGAAACCATGGTCCATAATATCTTCACTTGGAATTCTGAAGGGTGAACGTGTCAATAAAATAGTTTGTGGTAATTGAACAGCATTTTTTCATAAACGTTCGGTTTTTTTTTATATTTTTCATGAGCTGCATTTTTAAACGGCATCAAAAAGAGGATGTTCTCAAATGGACAACAACAATGAAAAAAATTTAGATGTGTCAAGGGACACCCGGATGGAACGAAGTTCCTATAGAGATGAAAATATCTGGCTTGCTTTCTATAAGAGAGAGAGAGACAGACAGACAGAGAAACATGCGACGCCGCACAGCTTCCAATAGCTTACTATAGCAAAAAGTGTCGTGACAACTTTTCGTAAGAATTTTTTCCGTCTAGCCCCCTTTCACAACGCGCGATTAGGAACTTCGTTCCAAAAACGGTTATTCAAACATTAATGACTTCCGGTAGTAAACCTATTTTCTATTTATTTTGTTTTAGGAGTTAGTTTTATTTGCATTAAATGTTCATTTTATTTACATTCTTCAAAGGTTACAAATGCCGAGTTTCCCAAAAAACACTACTATAACCCAGAGCCATAAGTTAACTCCTGGTTTACTACATATTTGATAAACCATCAAAATCGTAATTTATATCGTCTATTTGGCCATTTATTTTCTTTAAAGCTATGTTTTTAGGAAATAGCATCCAGAATATTGATATCTAGGGCTACAATAGCTCAATTTTCAGTCCGTAAAACGGCAATACCCTCTTAACAGTCCCCATTTTACACTACTTGTAGCTAAGAACTGTTTTTGCTTTTCCTGTGTATTACTTTAAAAAGCTTTGTCCCACACTAGGATTTTCTGTAGTATAGTGGCGGTATTTACACACATTTAAATCACACACACATAAAAAGCCAGACTCTGTACAACTACGTGTAGGTCATACAAATATTTGTTCCGTTCGGGATCCAACCAGCGATCCATACAGCGCAGGAGCCAATCGCTCAGCCACTGCGCCCACCGTAGTTACTAATATTTGGTACAATTAAATTTCAGAAGTGACAACACTAACTCATGGTTTTTGGAACGAAGTTCCTTATCGCGCCTTGTGAAAGGGGGCTAGACGGAAAAAATTCTTACGAAAAGTTGTCACGACACTTTTTGCTATAGTAAGCTATTGTAAGCTGTGCGGCGTCGCATGTTTCTCTGTCTGTCTGTCTGTCTGTCTCTCTCTCTCTTTAGAAAGCAAGCCAGATATTTTCATTTCTATTTCGCATTGAACAGTGTGGTGTCGCGACGAGAACTTCGTTCCATCCGGGTGTCCCTTGACACCTCTAATTTTTTTTTCACAATGACTTTATACTTTTTGCTGTGCCTTACAGGGTCCGTAATTGTACCTTAGCTTTAAGCCTTTTGTAAGATCTTCACACATGGAAGGCCAATAAAGTTATGAGTATGAATGAGAATAACTGACAACACTTATTTAGATACTGATCGTATCAATACTTGTTGACATTATGTGATGATAACCCTTTAATATCCACTATTAGGTAACGGCAACTAAGGATTAGTTAGATTTATCGAGAGATAATTGACCTTTCATTTCATCATCATTTTCCTGCCCTTGTCCCATTTTATTTGGGGTCGGCGCAGCACGTTTTCTTCTTCCATTCTCCCCTATCAGACGTCATGGCATCATTTACTCCTTTCTCCTTCATATCACTCTTTACACAATCCATCCATATTTTCTTTGGCCTTCCTCTTGCTCTCCGTCCATCAACATTCAGATCCATCACTCTTTTAGTCACATGTCCTTCATCCCTCCTCATCACATGTCCATACCAAGACAAACGACTCCCTTTCAATTTTTCTGTAACAGGCGCAACTTTCAAACTTCCTCGAATATATTCATTCCTTACTTTATCCATTCTTTATCTGACCTTTCATTTAACCTTAGCTATTAAAGTGGTTGCCGGGGTTGCGGGTTGTTTGAAAGAGACACCGTGGCCCCGGAACATAAAGGGCAAAAGAAGGAACATGGGTGGTTTTAGTTAGTAACAGTTTGACACTGCCACAGACTAAAAAAAATCGTAACAACGTTGCGTCGTTCCATATTTAAAAGTGTTGCGTCTTAACGCTCTCTGATCTATGGCATGCGCTTTTAGTTATTTAGAAGTCTATGGCTTATTGAGGAAGAAATTATGTAAGTAATTTTGGTTCGTTTATCCTCATAACTTTGTATGTCTTCAAATTACTTCTCCCACTCTCCAACCTTTGGAGGATGATACGAAACCCCTTGGTTAGATTTGATGTCAGACTTTCAGAACACGGACCACTGGTTCCGTCTGCCAAAGATCTAATAAATAAGAGCCGGGATCAATGGTTTAACGTGCTTTTCGAGGCACAGAGGGAAGTCTGGCTGGTCACCCATTCAGAACAACCTAGTCAAGCGCTGTTTAACCTGAAGATCGACCCGAGCAGCTGTTATTTAGCCACGAGCTCTTGAAGCATAGTTAATCCTTACTAATATTATAAAAGCGAAAGTGAGTTTGTTTGTTACGTTTTCACGCCTAAATGGCTAAACCGATTTTGATGAATTTTGGTACAGAGAGGCGAAAAAAAAGAGAAATAAGGGAGAAAGAGGGAAAACTAAGCTTTGCTATTACAATAAATAGGGCGCAAGGCGAACACTACAGGCAAATCAGGAAAGGGGAACTGAGTTACCCCGAATTTAACGCGAGCGAAGCCAGAAAGAAGCTAGTTCAAAAATAAGGTCCTGCAACCCCCAACCCTCGAATAACATTACATAATTAATAATGATCATAACACCCACTACGTCACTGGGGGTGCCTTTTGATAAAGCTGACTCGTGTTTATTTATAATTGGCTTAATAGCCTGCTGGGTGTCGACTGCCGAAAGGTCACAGGTTCGAATCCCTGCCGGAGCACTATTGTTACACCTACACGTATTAAGGCTTAGGTTTATGCGGATAAAGGGAAATGGGCAATTTGGTAAGGTCATAAATGGTTGTCAGTAACAAGCATTATTTGGTGTGTTAGAATTGGGGTGGATTTTTTTTGGAAAATCGAACTCCTTTGCTTTCGAAATTCAAGTTAGAAAGACATTCGAATTTTTATTTTCTTGGGAGATAGGACTGCTACCATGACGTCTTAAAAATAAACTTATTCCACTGAGGGAAAGAGACAGAGCTATACAGGGTGTCTAGCACCATCTCTTTCTCACACAGGAGTAAGAACTGCTATAAGATGTCATGGTAACCCTTCTGGTCTTCTAAAGTCTAAAGTCATAAATGCTTTTATAATTATAGCATCTGGACATAAAACTGTCAGTATTTAAGTAGTGAGTTTGTCTTCAAAATTCTTTAGACAAGTTAATTGCTATGAATTATATTATGGTTTATGCACCAGGATTTTTTCAATAGCAGCCTCAGTCGGCACTTTTATTTGTTTCGTTGATTTTTTGCCGCCAACTTCCGGAAGGAAAGCTATTTTCCACTTTTTTTTTTGGAAGTCGGTATTTTTTTTGCAAATAGTTTTTGTTTTGAAGCATTTTTAGGTATGGTATGATGACTCTTTTTTTATCGTGATGCATTTTCTGTTTTTCTTACGAAAATATTTTAGCAGATCAGCAACATAGACAACATAGATCAACATAGACATGGAAGATCAAATCAAATCAAAATCATTTATTTCAAGTTGGCCAGTTACATTCACTTTTGAACTGTCAAAACATTGACAACAATAAAAATGAAGCTACAGTCCCAGTCACAAGGCATAATAACTGTGAGAGTACTGTAGTTGCCCATTCCAAAGAAAAATAAATAGATATTATTGACGATAACTTACATAAAAACCAAGTAATTTAAATAAAATTGATATGGAACCATCTCGGAAGTACCTATATACAATAACCATTCGAACAAAAACAAAGTCAAAGTTATTTATTTGTGAAACATAGACACAACACATTTCTTTATACCATAAACCATGTACAGACGCCTGCAGGTCAAGCTACCCGAAACTGTCATTTTTTCCCAATGAACCTTGAACCTAATGCTTTAGAAATAAAGTCGAAAATCTATCAAAAAAATCTGACAGATTGTAGTAGCTTGATGTGCAGGCGTCTGAACCTACTGGTTTATAGTATTAAGAAATGTGTTGTCTCACTATGTTTTGCCTTACAAGGCGTACAAATTAATTAAAAGAAACCGTTTCAAATACAAAGTAGAAAAACACATAGATCGGACAGTTTTATTTTATGTTTGTTTGAAAAATATTATGAAGATATAAGTAAACAGTAAGCGGAATCGAAAAATTGCTGTCAAAAGCAGAACCTCTTCCTCTTTTGAAGTCGGTTAAGAAATCATCTCAGTGGCTAGAAAAACAAGTTAACACAATAATTCGTTGGGTACTTTTAATCCCATAAGAAAGATACTTTTGGATATTTTTTTTTCTGGCAGTTTATTCCTGCGCTACATTTCCCCACATCATCGCGGGCGAAATCCTGGACAAATGCTAGTCGTAAAATTAAATGAGTCAGCTGCAGTGACAGTTATAGTCTATGGGAGTGCCCTTTTTAAAGAAGATGTTTTTAGAGCTGTGGAAACTAAGTTTAGAACTCTTTGGATACGGTGGAAGCCTAATCATGAGATGATGAATCTTATTCATGAGCTAGAATAGTCTAAAATGGTGTTTTTTGGGGTGTTTTTTTTTTAACAATTCTAAAGATTTTTATTTCACCTGGAGTGTTGGGTTTATCTGTAGCCCTACTATGACCTCTTAAAGCAATTCTTATTCCGCTGAGGGAAAGAGACAGAGCTATACAGGGTGTCTAGCACCATCTCTTTCACTCAGTGGAATAAGAATTGCTATAAGATGTCATAGTAGCCCTTCTGGTCTCTTAATGTCTTGTTACTAATTCATCTAATTAACTATGATTTGCTAGCAGTTCCCCTACATACCGAACCTATTTAACTGAAAAGGCAAACTATAGTATTAAAGAGTATCTGGATGACGATACAAGCTCAATCGATAATTAATGGTGATTTTCCTATAACTATTAAATAAGCTATTATTTTTAGGAAAAAAATGTTAATTTTAACAAAAAATATAATTTAATTTGTTTTTTATTTTTAAGGTAGATTGCTAATAATGCCTTTGTAATTTAATTTTAATTTTGTTTAATATTTGTACGCCGCTTACGGCAAAACATGACGATACCTACTTTTCATTTACACCTTTTACGCCTATGTTTAACAAATAAAATCCTTTGACTTTGACTATCTTTTAGAACAAATAAAACTAGACATAAGAGACTATAAGCGTTCCTTTACAACATGAATCCGTCTTCAGTCTCTTGGGGACATTACCAGTTGACAGCGTAGAGCGTATTTTTTTGTTTTTTTTAAAGTTAGTTTTCTTTGGTTATTTTAATTTGATGTGGATAATATTTTTAATTTAATAAAGTAACGCTTTGGAATCGGTAACTACAGTACTTTCACAAATTATGTCTTTTGACCGGGACTGTAGCTTCATCATTTTGTTTTTTTGACATTCAAAAGTGCGTGCCTAAAATGGTCTAATTGAAATAAATGATTTTGATTTTATTTCAGTAAACCGCATAATAATCTGGGGGTCTAAAATGGGCACAATCATGATAGGATAGTAAAATGAATTACGTTACGATATAAATAAATAATAGGTAGTAAAAAGGTCACAAAGTTAAAATTCACAATATTAACTGCGTCTATGACCTAAGAATTTTAACAATAATACATAAAAAGACCATTTCAGACACTATCTGCATAGTCCTCATGTAAGTTGACCAAGATTATTTTGTCTGGACTTTAAAAGAGACTATGACCTCTGAGTTTGTTTCGGCTGTTTCTTCTCAGAGTAGTCGGGTACGAAACACCGGCCTCATCTATTTAAAAAAAAAAATTACGTGTAAAAGTGTTTGTGAAAACCTACTTGCAAACTATATAACAATAAACATCATTTATCATAATATTATTATCTTATTATGATCCTGCTAAAGTCGCCATTTTAGACCCCCGGTACTTAAAATCATAAAACAAAGACACTACTTTAATGTTCAGCCCCTTTAATTAAGAGCATCACCGGCGATGTCTAAGCAGACAGACTAACGTTTGCATCTTATAAATGGGGGTTATTTTTAGCATCCCTTTGTTGTGTGCATTTAATTATAAACGCAGGCACGGGTTTGAGGTTTTCCGATATTATGCTTATTTGTTAATGTTAGAAGTACTTTATTTTACTGATGGGATATTTGATATGTTTAATATAAGAGATATAAACAGAACAAAAAAACGTAGGTAGTAGAAATTAAAAATGAATACTCAATAAGAATTGGTGTGAGATAAGTATCATCATTCCACAAATAATAAGGCTGTCATAAAAAAAAAACACTAAAAAGTAATATGTATTTACTTCCCGAAGTCGATGGCAAAAAACATTTGAATCAAACGTCACTTCTGGGGTTATTTTTTTTGGCAACGTGCGTTGCGAATAAAATATTTTAGGTTTTTTTTTATAATTTTTGGAAATTGGTTTTATTTCTTTCTTTAACACCTCTCTGACTGACAGTCTCTTAGAAACTTACAATTTGATCGTCTGTATTGCACAGGAGTCTACACAAACAGTGTTGTCATCCTGTTTTCGTCTCTCAAGGCATTATGACGAAACGTCTGGGAGTAATTATAGAATTTATATTTTTGACACCTTTCTCATACCATGCGGGAAACCCAGTCAAAATATTATTATGTCTGCATCAATATTGGAATTAAAAATACCTACATGTGTCAACACGGAAAATCCGCACGCGGGGGTTTTTATTTTAGTAAAAAAAGTTCTTAATTGAAAACCCTGAAATCACTGCCACATGACGGAGCTAAATAAATGTTGCCACAACTAACTTATTTAGCTAAAATATGGGACTAAACTGAAAATCGCAAAAAAGGAACGCGTTTCGAGCAACTGAATTTTATTTCCGATTTCATTGTGGCCCTCTTGTAACTTTTGTTCTACAGATTGTTAGTTATGATATACCGTCATCATTCGTGTAAAAAAACCGACCAGCCATATCTTTTGACCGAGAGGTTGGAGATGGTTGTTGATTTTACCACAACTCCAAGGGGCTACAGATTTGAATAAATGGTTTTAGTTTCAACTGGATACATCCACGCTTTCCCGAGATAAAGGGTCATAACAGACAGACGGACAACAAAGTGATCTGTAAGGCATTAAGGGATCCATTTTTCTTTTTATGGTATGGAACCCTAAACAGAACTCTGAAAACACTACATATGATAAAGTATAAATGAAAACTACAATAGTCCGTCCCTGCCCAAGACGTCACGTATTCCGCCATTTTCTAAGCAATTATTTTGAATGCAGCGTCGAGACGATGGCAGTCTATTAATAGTTTTAAACTCTTGCTACTTCAGTTAGACGCACTGCATTGTATGAGGAGTGGGCGTCACTAAGTACAAGCTGAACTAAGCATTTGAACATTTCAGTCCAAGGCAGACTAATTAATTTGTATTTATTTAACACTGAAAAAGATCTGGAAACGTTTTTCAAGCCTTGTGCCTGCCTTGAGCTGATTTTGTTTTTTTTTAATATAAATGCGTGTGGTCCGCTTTTCTAGGTTTATGGTAAAGAGACACAATATATATACATGAGTTTTTAAAAAATGTTGTCACAGATAAAAACTATTCTATCAAGTTATTTTTTTTTTGTAATAAACACTTCAAGCAAAGAGTACAGAGGGAGGCTTAAAGCCATTGGCAGTTCTACCTATAGCTATGGAATATTGTGATTTAGGTTAAATTAATACCTTATTTCAATACGTCGATGCGTTACTTTAGAAAAACACGCAAACGACGAATAATAACGAAATATAATATTGAATTTACGTTTATTATGTGTTGTGATTTTATTGATTTACTAGCTTTCGCCCGCGGCTTCGCCTGTGTTAAATTTGGGGTAACACAGTTCCCCTTGCGCCTTATTGATTTGTAATAGCAACGCTAAGTTTTCTCTTTTCTTCCCTCTTTCTCCCTCACATCCCACTTTTTTTTAAATAAAAATTAGCCTATGTCCGTCTCCTGGTTCCCAACTATCTATGTACCAAAATTCATCACAATCGGTTTTGCCATTAAAGCGTGAAGAAGTAAGAAACAAAAAAACAACCAAAAAAAACTCACTTTCGCTTTTATAATATTAAGTAAGGATATTTTTAATGGTGTTGATGTCTTGTAGGATATTTTTATGGTTTCGATAGATTGTTATTTAAATGATTCTTGATTATAGGTATTTTGTCTGAAATTAAACACAATTTATTTTTATTTCTCCCCTAATCTTAAATTTACAAGAAAATATGCTACTGAAATACAGACTTCTTCTTAATCCAATGTCAAAAGAATTGCGTAGGTAGTCCAACATGCATCTTATCCATTTTTTATAAACCGCCAATTTTTGTTTCCCGCCTTAACCGAGCTCCCTTCCCCCATAGTGAAACGCGATCATGTTTCAATTAGGCCAAATTCAGTCACTTTATGTTTTATTATATAAATTGATCGCTGTCCCGCCCACCGGACAGAAGTCCCTAAAACACTGCGTAGGAATGATTCAGAAGTTTGACTTTACAAGATTTGTGTTCTCCCAACCTGTAGCCCTACTATGACCTCGAAGAGATGGTGCTAGACACCCTGTATAGCTCTGTCTCTTTCCCTCAGCGGAATAAGAATTGCTATAAGATGTCATAGTAGCCCTTCTGAGCCACAGATGTGCAATCATAACTGTCATTTTTTTTTCTTCTTTTCGTGTCCATAAAACTTATATTGTATTTGACCAGTATGTAGCTAACTTCACTCCTCTAGGAATTGCTTCGTTTAAATCTTCATAGGTGTAAGTTGTTGCAACATGGAGAGGACAGGTGGTGGGGCACATCTTGCAAAATGGCTGTCTTGTGTTTGGGATGGGTCGAGGTCGAGGATACTACATTTGGCCAGATTTTAGCTATAGTGCCTAGACCCTGAATCGGTTAAGAGATTTCCAGAATGGCTAGTGCAGTTTGTATCCGGGAGGCAGGTGATTTATTGGGTTGATGAATTGTGGAGGGTTGGGGTGTCTCTTTTTCTTCACAGTTTTCATCTGTCGTCTAACGCACTGTCTTCTAAGGATTTTACTTCTATGCAGTAAAAAATATAGTGATACAAATACAAATCATACAAACATCCTTACTATAATTAATAATATAAAAGCGAAACTGACTTTGTTGTCTTCACGCTTTAATGGCTAAACCAATTTTGATGAATTTTGGTACAGAGATAGTTGGGACCCTTTAACGCGAGCGAAGCCGCGGGCAAAAGCTAGTAAAAACATTAGTTACACAAAATGGTCACTTCGCACTTTGTGACGTAATTCATTATTATTTTCGTATTTTGATTCTTATAAAACCATTATAGGTCCACAGAGCTTTTTATTATTTCATTTTCTCTGTATCACGACCTGTCTGAGTCGCATCCGTTCATCTCCGCGTCATTTAAATCATGCATTAACGAACAAAGTGATGCGACATTCATCTGCTTAAACGTACAGACGCCTGCACATCAAGCTACTGCAATCTGTCAGATTTCTCTGATAGATTTTCGACTTTATTTCTAAAATATTAGGTTCAAGGTTCATTGGGAAAAATTTACAGTTTCGGGTAGCTTGAATTGCTGGCGTCTGTACATCGCAGTGGAGGGTCCATCCGACCTTGTGCTAATTCTCAGCAGTGTCTAAAGAGTTCACCTCTCTTCGAATCGTGGTAGACTCAACGTACAGACGCCTGCACATCAAGCTACTACAATCTGTCAGATTTCTTTGCTAGATTTTCGACTTTATTTCTAAAGTATTAAGGTTCAAGGTTCATTGGGAAAAATTGACAGTTTCGGGTAGCTTGACCTGCAGGCGACTGTACATAATTTGCCGGCACGGTTGGCGCAGTGCTACGCTGCGTGTCGCGGGTTTAACCTCCGCACGGAACAAATAGTTGTTCCTACAGGTTGTTGTTTCAGATCTGGCTGTTTGTGAACGCACCCACGATGCAGGAGAAAAACCTAGTGTGGGGCAAAGATATAAAACAGACTCGCGCATCGAAAGTTCCGTACAAACTTGAGACATAACCGGTGATATCTTTTGACTGCGTAGACTTAGAAGGTTGATTTTGTTCACTGCTAATTTCGACACAATACCTTCACGCGTTCTCTAGATCATTTTAGACAGACAGACGGACGACAAAATGACAGAATGATTTTTTCCTTTTGAGGTACGGTAACCCTAAAAACGCGCCCGTGCAATACATTACTATCTCCTTTTTATAGAAGTTGGTTAAAAATAAGGTTTAGATCACCTGTAAAGTGACTCTTAGCAATAACAAGTTGTGATCCAGTGTCGTAGTCTTCAGTTTCTTGTATAGGGTTCTTCAGGAGGAACAGTTTCTTCAGGCCGTGCAGTTTGTTGGCAGTAGCTCACTTCGTCACATGAATGTGAACCAATCTTAAAAATAGGTGTCCAGGCAAGCATAACAGAATTAATCTATACTAATATTATAAAGCTGAAGAGTTTGTTTGTTTGTTTGTTTGAACGCGCTAATCTCAGGGACTCCTGATTGGAATTGGAAAATTCTTTTGGTGTTGGATAGTCCACTTTTTGAGGAAGGCTATAGGCTATTTTACATCACGCTACAAACAATGGATTCAATTGGGACATATTATAAAACAATGTAACTAGCGGAATGTGAGAATCTCTCGCTTTTTTTTCACAAATTTCGGAAAAGTGTAGTGTCTGGATACGAGCTAGAAATTTAAATTGTTCAGTCAGTAAATATAATTAAATGACGATGGCGTTTTTGGTCTCAAATATCCGTAGATGTGTCTGCCTCAAAAGCTTTAGCAGCCCTAATATTGTCCAAACCGCATCATACCATGCCAATGTCATTGATCACTATGAGAACCCACGCAACGTTGGGTCACTCAACAAGAAGGACAA
This sequence comes from Ochropleura leucogaster, assembly GCA_958449745.1. Classification (NCBI taxonomy): domain Eukaryota; kingdom Metazoa; phylum Arthropoda; class Insecta; order Lepidoptera; family Noctuidae; genus Ochropleura; species Ochropleura leucogaster. Next base: position 10,129,377 of record OY288226.1, read on the forward strand.
GAATGTTGGCACAGGTCTTGTTGGTGCGCCTGCTTGTGGCGATGTCATGAAGCTGCAGATCAGAGTTGACGATAATGGCAAGATCATTGATGCCAAGTTCAAGACATTTGGATGCGGATCTGCGATCGCTTCCAGTTCATTGGCCACAGAATGGGTTAAGGGAAAGACGGTTGATGAAGCTTTGAAGTTGAAGAACACAGATATTGCTAAAGAGTTGTCATTGCCACCAGTCAAGCTGCATTGCTCTATGCTTGCTGAAGATGCTATAAAAGCAGCCCTATCTGACTACAGGATCAAGCAACAATCAGACGAAAAGCAGTAAAGAATGTCATTGGAATATGTTGGGAACAGATCTGTGATTTAATAAGAAACGTAAAGAGGCAGGACTAGTATCTATTACATTATATGAAGTAATTGTAGGTACTGAGATGAAAAAGGACATAATATATTATTATTCAATTTTGGTATTCCATTTGCACTGAAAATGTATTGAGTTAGTGTTTTGTTTTTCAATACTTTTCTGGATTTTCGATCTAGTATGCACAAAATATTACACGCTGATATCATATTTTAGTCAATGTCCCTAATAGTTTTAGTAATGTGAGTAATGTTGTCAAAAGTAGTTGTTAAATAAATCTGATTAAAAATAAATCTGATCTCTTCGGGAAAACATTTTTTATTATGGTAAAAAATCTGACAGCTTTTAATCTTACCTATATAATAGTTGTATCAAAATCCATTTTTTTTTATTACATAGGCCTACATGGGCACTTATAAAACGTCGAGAAAAGGTGCACGGTTCGGGTTGGTCGTTTCCTATGGAGAAGAACCGGCAAGAAACTTCATTTCATAGAATCTTATAGTTCCATTTAAATAAGCCTTCTGAACATTTCACTGCAGGATCTTAGTCCTACGCGTCCATTCCAACCGCCCACGTGGCTAACATAAAATGTTCACTCTGCATCGATTATACATTGAAATAATTTGTTATGGAGCTAATTAAATTGATCAAATGAATTCTGTATGAATATACAACGTGTAAACAAGGAGCAATAACATTTAAGGGACATACAGCTAAGGTGATAAGCATTCTTTGTGCATGTTCTCAGGTTCTGAAATACTGTTTGAGAAAAGGACATTTGGCTTTTTTTTGCACGAACTCCGTGTTGTCACACGGAGTTACAAAATAAAAATTATGATATTATAAATTAAAATATGATATTTTTATTATAATATGATATTATAAAATATATAATATTATAAAAAAATGTCCCTGACTATTTTATTTCATTATGATTCTGTTTGAGCTATTTTAGAGATCCTGTTGGTTTTAAGTCCACACTATCTGAATCCACGCATATATCTCTTGACATTTTTTTTAACATAATGTATTTGTAAACATTTGAAAAGGGATACTTGTAAATACTTGGTATTGGTACTTGGTACTTGTTGGTGTACTTACTTACTGTGGTCAGTTTAAAAACTTATATGATATTTTTGTTATTGCAGGTCACTTCCTGTACTTGGCTGTGGATCCTACCATGGAGAACATGGTCATAAAGTCGCCACCTTTCAGAGGATTATGGGAATTTTGTCAGGTATGAACTTACTCTGCCATTTCGTTCTTATAAAAGGTGTCAACGAATCTTTCACAAAGCTGTCAACTATGCATTCTGTACATAAAATCAAGTAACTTAAGAAAAACCGGCATACTATACGCAGGAACCCCCGTTCATGGCAAAATATCGCTTTAAAGCTTGTCGCATTTCTAACACATTAGTTGTTCTATACATATGATTCGTCATTTATGATGTTTTCACTCATCATCTGCCTAGCCTTTTCCCAACTATGTTGGGGTCGGCTTCCAGTCTAACCGGATGCAGCTGAATATCAGTATTTTACATGGAGCGACTGCCTATCTGACCCCCACAGCCCAGACTGGGTAATACGATACCCTTTGGTAAGACTGACTACCTGTAACGACTGTCAAAGATCTACAAATGACAGCCGGGACCAACGGCTTAACGTGCTTTCCGAGGCACGGAGGAAACTCGGTATGTAACGGGTGGTCACCCATCCACAAACCAACCTAGGCAAGCGCGGCTTAACCTAAAGATCGACCCGAGCGGCTGCTATTTATTTAGCCACGAGCTCCTCATTTATGGTGTTTTCACTACTACACCTAAATACAGAAAATTTTGTAAACGGTTATTTAAAAGAAAACCGGTCAAGTCTGACGTCTGACTCGCGCACCGAAGGTTCCAAAAAAAATGTGACATAAACGGCCATATTTCTTTTGTAATACCCAGGCCTAAATTTTTTGAAAAAGTTGGAATTTTGACCCCTAATATCTCCGTAACTAAAAGGTCCTCAGGTGTTGTCTAGAACCAAAAACTAGTCTGAATGACCAGGGAAAATAAGTGCCTTTCGGCTACGTCAAGGAAGTTTTACGCCTATTTTATCGAGACTACCTAGTCACTAACTGGGTTGTGGAGGTCAGATAGGCAGTCGCTCCATGTAAGATTCAACTGCATCCTTGGAAGACTGGAAATCGACCCCAACATAGTTAGGCAAAGGCTAAGCAGATGACGATGCCGGGAGTAGTAATTGTGACCTAACTTGAGTGTGTGGTTCATACATATTCAAATAGGCTACAAGCTCAAGATTTGCTTCTGTGTAGGTATTGAAAATAGATTATTACAGTTCCGACATAATTTGAAGTTTTCTGTGCAGCTTGAAGCGAATCTCCATCAAAGCAAGATGCAGAACGCGAGCATCAAGCTCGTATCGGAAGCCACAACCACCGAAGTGCAATGGATCGCCGGGGAGATCACGGGAAACAACTTTGATATGTAAGTAAATCCATCATGTAGACGGTGAGCAATGGGTAACTCAATCCGTTCGTCTAGAGACAGGCCGCATCTTCATTTGCCACGCGCGTCTTAAATAGATATCAGTAAGTCTGAGGGGCTGGTAGGGGCCCCCATCTGCTGAAGCTACGTGTTAGTTCAAAAGACATACCACGGCCTCGAAACACAATGGACAAAAGAATGAAATGTTTGGGCTTTAGTCAGTATAACTCAGACAATCCCTTCCGCTCCGCCCAGAGCATGGAGGAAGAATTGACCATGACCATTTTTTTTGCCCCACACTAGGAATTCCTCCTGTATCGTGGGTGCGTTAACAAACATTTAAACTCACATGCACAAACAACCAAACCCGAAACAACTATCTGAAGGGCTACTATGACATCTTATAGCAATTCTTATTCCACTGAGTGAAAGAGATGGTGCTAGACACCCTGTATAGCTCTGTCTCTTTCCCTCAGCGGAATAAGAATTGCTTTAAGAAGTCATAGTAGGGTAGCTGTAGGCCGTACAAATATTTGTTCCGTGCGGAAATCGAACCGAGTCGCCGATATTACAAATCACCCCCACCTTTTCAGCTGGCAACCTTGGCGGGTCATGATCGGCAAGGTCCTCCAAGAAGTGCGCATCATCATAGAGATCACCCGCCCTGCCTACGTGAGCCTCTCGCAGACTTTGCCGCATATCGCCATAGACAATATCCGTATGATGGACTGCGGGCCAGAACCACCCGTTTATGGCGGGAAGTGTGTGCCGGGACAACTGAAGTGCAAGATTATGAACGTAAGTAACTTTATAGAAGGTGAAATACTGCAACTTACGTACGTACCCATAAACGATCATATAATACGACATAGAAATATACATTTTAATAAAATAAAATAAAATTAAAAAATTTAGAGGTGTCAAGGGACACCCGGATGGAAGGAAGTTCCTATAGAAATGAAAATATCTGGCTTGCTTTCTATAAGAGAGAGAGAGAGAGAGACAGACAGAGAAACATGCGACGCCGCACAGCTTACAATAGCTTACTATAGCAAAAAGTGTCGTGACAACTTTTCGTAAGATTTTTTTCCGTCTAGCCCCCTTTCACAACGCGCGATAAGGAACTTCGTTCCAATAATTGTTCGGTAAATTATACAGCAATGACTAAGGCACTGAGAATCAAACCTCATCACGAATACCTTGAGGATGATCTGAACCCTGCCGACAATGTGTACCGTTTTCGCATAGCTGTGTTGAAGCAGACTGCTTCAAGCAGTCGACGAACATTGATGACGCGCTAGAATTGGGGTAGCCTCATCAGTAGGCCTCTTAAACATCTTAAAGCAGAACTTATTCCACTGAGTGAAAGAGATGGTACTAGACACCCTGTATAGCTCTGTGCCTTTCCCTCAGCGGAATAAGTTCTGCTTTAACACGTCATGGTAGGGTAGCAGACCACTAAACACATTATTATATTGCACCCGTGGATGAAGGCTAGAGATGGGATATTTAGATGCATAATAAACGAAAGTTGCGAATTTAGCTCTTATGGAAAGCACTGTTATATTCTCGATCCCGAGTAATTCAAAATTTAGTAAGCCTAATCCTATAGAGCAGCTCCGTCAGATGTAGTAAGCCTAATTTGACACAAAATCACTTGCGTGCTTTTCATTTTATTGTCAGTGATTTTTAAGCCAAGAGTCTGCAGGATCCGATTAACAGCATCCTTACTAATATTATGAAAGCGAAAGTGAGTTTGTTTGTTAACACTTCACGCTTTAATGGCTAAACCGATTTTGATGAATTTTGGTACAGAGATAGTTGGGAACCAGGAGACGGACAAAAGCTATTTAAAAAAAAGTGGGTTGTCAGGGAGAAAGTGGAAAGAAAAGGGAAACGTTAGCGTTGCTATTACCAATCAATAAGGAGCAAGGGGAACTGTGTTACCCCAAATTCAACGCGAGCGAAGCCGCGGGCAAATGCTAGTTACATTATATTATCCTACCTAGTCGGGTCTTGCCCGTGAAACGTTGCGACATAGTTGGGTTCTCGTAGACTGCAGTTGTAGAAATGTATTTTAGATCCACATATCGTGAAATACAAGTATTAAATTTACTTCTCTTTCTTTGCAGAATGATTCGTGCATCAAGTTGCAACAAGTCTGTGATCTGGTCAAAGATTGTGATGATGGTAGCGATGAAACAAGAAATTGTGGTATGTACCTTAAATCCTTACTAATATTATAAAAGCGAAAGTGAGTTTGTTTGTTTGTTACCTCTTCACGCTTTAATGGCTTAACTGATTTGGATGAATTTTGGTACAGAGATAGTAGGGAACCAGAAGACGGAAAAAGACTATTTTTATTTTTAAAAGAGTGGGAAATGTGGAAGAAATAGGGAAGAAACGGGAAAACTAAGCGTTGCTATTACAAATCAATAAGGCGCTACCGAATTGAACGCGAGCAAAGCCGCGGGCAATAGCTAGTTATTGATACTTTGTGAAAGATTTAAAAGTGACTGACATACAATCTGGTATTTATGACAGATTCCCGCCACATTTATCGGTAATTTAGTAAAAGAGAGCTGTTCATCCATTATGGCCGTGTTCAGCAGTTTTTTGCTCGTGGCTAAATAATAGCAGCCGCTCGGGTCAATCTTTAAGCTAAGTCGTGCTTACCTAGGATGGTATGTGGATAGGTGACCACCTGTTACATATCGAGTTTCCTCCGTGCCTTGGAAAGCACGTTAAGCTGTTGGTCCAGTCTGTCATTAGTAGTATTTGAAAGTCTGAAAACCAGTCTTACCAACGGTTATCGTATTACCTAGTACCAATTGGGTTGTGGAAGTCAGATAGGCAGTCGCTCCATGTAAAATACTGGTATTCAGCTGCATCCGGTAAGACTGATACGGATAGCAGCTTCTTTGCGCGTCTTTGGTTACTGCCCCGCTCCCGTGGGTAGCAGCGTGATGTTATATGCCTTTGTGGCTCAGCAATAATGTAGCTTTCTGATGACAAAACAATATACAAATAGAAAACGTAAATATTTCCTCTTCAGAACATTAGTGTAGATGTAGATTGACTCGACATTTCCATCGTTCTGAATCCTCTCATTTAGAACCATATACTGAATATGTGGTAACCGGGTGGTCCCTTTCGTTGCTGTCTCTTTCACCCTGTACATAGAACCTCGACCAACCCAGCCCCCACGACTCCCGGCCTCCGTAGATCTGTGGTCACCGGGTGTGATCACCGGGTCTGAGGAGCAATTAGTAGCTCACCGTTCATCCGACGACGTGACGACAGGCAGTGTCGATGGCGCGTTAGTGTTGCTCACCGAAAGTGGGTGGTCTTTAGTCAATAAAAATCTGACGCACTCCCGTTAAGTTATTTGATGATTCCCATCGGCAAAAATACCCTGTATATAATCATACTTTTTGAAACCATGTTTTTGCGTGTACCTACAGCGTTGTCAAGCGCTCATTTCCAAAACACTTTGTTTCAGACAAAATGCCGTACGGTTCATATTGCAACTTCGAGCAGGATGCGTGTGGCTTCGAGAATGTTCCTCAGTAAGTAGAAAATAGATATAACATCTGATACAACAGGATCAAGTGTGAGAAAGAATAATTAACAGTCAGTGCCTAGCATTACCTGGCTCTTCTTATGGAGAAGAAAAGGGTAATGCTGAATGGATGAGCTAATATGCAAGACACAATTTCACGCTAAATAACAATTGGCACTTGGCCTTAAAACTAGCAGGTAGCTAACTTCGGTAGCAATGAGAAAACTGGTATAACTATTAATCTTTATTAATTTATAAATTACAGGCGTTGGTTAACATTACATTCGTTCTAACATATTTGTATAATCTCAACATGAATGATGGAACCATGATCTTGTAAAATTATTATGATTTAAAAGACTTTGTGTGGTAAAATTTAAACATAGGCAAAACAAAGTATGAAATATTCAGTAGAATAACTTACTAAAATAGTGAGACATACTAATAGTTCAAGACTTGTACCTAATAAGTTACAAGACTTGTATTCAATAAAAACAAAAGTATTATAATCATCGTCGTATCATTACTGACTCTTAACCTAGAAAAACATAAGCAATTGCATATTGAATAGATGCACGAACATCTACGAAGGGACCACAAAAGGAACGTAGCGTGGGGCGATCAGTAACTTTTACATGTCCCCGTGGTAAAAAGGCGTGATTTTATGTGTCATGTATCACATACACAAACAGCCAGACCCGGAACAATTATCTGTAGGCCATACAAATATATGTTCCGTCATGTATCATGTATCTTTTCCCCACAGGCCAATCCTCCGCTGGTCCCGCCACAATGGCCCAACCCCCACAGACAAGACTGGCCCCGACAACGACCACACTTGTGGGGACCAGCAACCACACCCAACCATGATGGTTCCTCTCCTCTACCCAGCTCATTTGAACCAGACCTGTGTCGGTTACTATTTCTTCGTGAATATGAACGTGACGGGTCCTAATCAGAAGAAGGCTGACTTCGCTTCGACAGCGGTCATGAGGACCGTGGTCTTCAATCCTCCACCGAAAGTTCATGGGAATATTACGTCGAGATATTATAATTGTTGTATGGTGAGTTTCTTAGTCCATATGCTTCTTTTACATCATATTAGGTCAGTATCTGTTCTGCTACACTTTTTTACCTTAGGGCTTGACTGTAAATGGTGCAATGTAGGTGTTCATATCTGCTTAAAGTTTTACTGTACAAGCATAATATAATTAACCCTTATTCTAAATCGACTGCGTCGTTAGCATACTATGATCGCAAGAGGTTCTTCTAGGTTCATTCCCCAGATTTGGCGGTGTAATTGGGTGTTTCCAAGCAGAACTAAGCCTGGGATCAGGATTAGCGACCAGTTTTGTCTCTAATTACTGTTTGGAATTTAGAATTAACTTGCGAAATGAGGTTGTAATCCCGTATTTCACCAGTTACGTCATGCCTACCACGACGTCTTAAAGCAGAACTTATTCCGCTGAGGGAAAGAGACAGAGCTATACAGGGTGTCTAGCACCATCTCTTTCTCACACAGGAATCAGAACTGCTATAAGATGTCATGGAAACCCGAATGTTATACCTAAGTAAGAGTACGCTCTGCACAGCCTTTACGAACACAAGCAAGATGACAGACATCTTGCAGCATATACTCTTAAGCTACTAAGCACTAACCCAGCTTCCCCATCCACAGATACGTTTCTACTACACTCAGTACGGCCGCAATTTCGGCTCGCTGAGCGTGAACGTGGTGGAGCTGACGAAGCGCGGCAACATTTCCACGTCAGTCTGGTTCAGTACCAAGGATATGGGCCAGCCATGGTACAGAGCTTCGATCTTCTTGCCGAATGTTACAAGGAGGTAAGAAGTGTGCCTGTATCTAACATGGGAGATGTTAAAGAAGGATGTGAAAAGAAATGTTACTTGTATTTGTGCATAACTTGTTATCACCATCTCCTCCTCCAGCCCTTATCCAATTTATTTGCAGTTTGCGCAGTATACTTCTCTATTACTCATCTCATTAGACATTTCTTTTTTTTTGTCATAACATATTTCACACTGTCCATTCGTCGTTTATTTGTCTCTCTACTCTTATAGCCATCCCCATGCAGACCCAAACTCTTTCCTCACGAATATTCCTCATTAAGCTCATCAAGGCAACAACACTCGTTCGTTGCTCTTCGAACGAGGTCGTAGTTTTCAGGTCTTAGAGGTGGGACAGGTGTACAAATGATAGACACTACAGGTTTTTAAATAACTTTAATGCCGAGGGTAGACCCTTTTATCCACGGAGAAAATACACTATTGTGTATTTTTGGTTAGGTGAAATATCACAAACTGATTAAAACTAAAACTGCACGAAAACTTCAGAAACTGATTTACACAAATAGGTACCTACAATTTAGTAAAAAAAAACAATAATTAGCACATGTGGCTGCTAGCCGACATCCAAAAACGTAATGAGTGGAAAAATGACTGTTGAAGATGAAAGGACTGAATAAAATTCGAAACATGAATATTTAAAAATCAATGTTGATCTAAAAGGAAAGAGATTGAGGCAACAGAAAGGATAAAATACCCACTCAGATTCACCTTGTATGTTCATGAAAGCTAACAGGAATAAACGCTTTCTTCTAGATACTTCCTCGAGTTCAAGACTCGTATGGGCATGAGGATATACTCGGACTCAGCGATAGATGACTTCTCTATGGCCCCCGAGTGTTTTGGTCTCAACATGGATCCAGACGAGCTCGGGGACTACAACTATTACGATCCTTCATTTGAGGAGCAGACTACACCGCATCCTGCGTTTGCTGATAAACCTTGTGAGTATTATTTTCTGGTTTCCTTTATTTTGATAACGTAGAATTTTCTTGTGTGTTAAGTGTAATATATCTTCTTCTTCTTCTTTATGTGGACCCCGCTTCTTGGGGGGGTCCGGTTTCCGCACCATTCTTTGCAGTGGACCATTCTGCGTAATTTAGGTATCATCATTACTAGGCCTAATTTTGTAAAGATTTCATACATGTCAAACTAGTCAAATTGCTGACATGCCTCCATACCTAAAATTAGTTAGTCTGCATTCTTTCTTTGTCTTCGTCATCGTGGTCTAAATAGTAGTCAAAACTTCTGTGTCACCTACAAACTTTACCTCCCACTTTCTCCTGCTTCCCCTCGGGCAAGTTTACCAGCACTTTGAAGTTGAAGAACCTGTTCGAAACCAACACCAACGCTATCGATATGGTCTAACTTTAGACAAAGATGTGCAGCGTTTAGTGTGTATTGGTAGTTTCAGGAGCTCCTCACAATAAACACCGTAACCGTAAGGCCAAACCGTAGGTAGTGTGTAGGTATAGCCTACAGCTGTATTGATTTCTTCTTTTTTGGAGTAATATTTATCAATCTGGATAATACTACGCAGGGAGCCGAGCAAAGCTATAGGAGAGACTTGTATGTAGCAGTGGAACAATATTGTAAATTTTACCCTTTGTCATCTCATTAGAAAAGGCCCTGTGACATCTTCATCTTTCGATCTCGGGTTGTAGGTAGTAAATACTTATCCACATTCTCTTTCCCAGTCTACCGCTTCACAACCTGTGGCGCAACCGGGCGCTTCGGTCCGAATCAGACGATGTGCGACGCAGCATACAACAACACGCCTGTCTCCGTTAGCGTCATACAGAGTCCTCCCTACCAGGGTATCCAGCTGTGGGAGGTCCCTGCTGAGGGATTGTATACGTAAGCAATATATTAACTACTAAGTCTACATTACTGCAGCAACCCGCTGGTTTCTAGTGTCAGATAGAGCCAAACTGAAGGGAAGTATCCCTTCAGTTTAAGATATATCGCTACAAAATAATGATCTGCAAAAGATGATTGACAGTGTAAAATGCTTTCGATAAATCTATAACATCTCTGCAGTTACTTTTTTTAAATATTTTTTCTAAATTTGAAAACAAAGAAGGAAAATGGATGGATTTACAAAAGATAAAACTGAGTAGTTCATTTTTATAGAGGCCTACGCCTAATTGCAGCAGTGGACAGTTTGTTTTTAGCCATCAATGTGATGCTATAGGCAGAACTTCTTACTATTATAAATGCAAAAGTTAATGGGGATGAATGGATGTATGCTTGTTTGTTACTCTCTCACGCAAAAACTACTACTCAATTGGATTTGGATGGAATTTGGCACAAAGATAATTTATGACTTAAATCAACTCAGGTTTTTTTTTATACGATCGTGTGAGACAATTACCAAACTCCACGCGAACGAAGCTGCGGGGTTAGTTTGTTATTTTCTAGCGTCATCAAAAATGAGTTGAGTTTAACCTGCGGTTCCACCTGTCAGGTTGATAGCGACAGGCGCGAGCGGCGGGCTGGGCTCGGCGTGGGCGGGCGTGTCGCACGCGGCGTCCGTGCGCGCGCTCGTGGAGCTGCACCGCAGCGAGCGCGTGTACGTGCTGGTCGGCCAGCAAGGGACCAACGCCTGCAAGAAGGTAACCACACTGAAAGAGTTCGGCTCTTTGAGCAAAACGATAATCTTGTGTTCGATAGAATTTCCCATAAATTAGCAATCAATATTCAATTAAAGTACCAATAAAAAGAAATCAGATTGATTTAATTTTAAAAATAAAATAAAAAAATAGATCATCTCAATTAATACAGCATACAATAAATAAATAATGTTTATTTTGCAAGTAGGTTTTATATTAGTTGTGATCTGTGATATCCTCGAAACATAACCAAAGTTTTTAATAATTAATTTTAAGCATTTTACATGATTTTACCAACGAAACTGTTAAAACTCGATCTTCAAAGATTAACTTTTTCCTAAGCCCGATACACCATAATGTACATTGAAGACAGATGTAATGTACATGGAATGCGGTAGCTATCGTTATTTATCCTTATAATTTTTGACGGGTTTATTAATTCGATCATGTCAAGGTTCACCTAAAGACCTTCACCACTTCGCTTTCACTAACAGACACTCTCAGCCCAAGAGGCCAACCACGAGTGCTCCCGCCGTTTCAACGAGAGCTCCGGCCAGGTGTTCACCAGCAAGACGCACGAAGTGAGGAGCATGCAGGTCAACGATGGCGGCGGGGGTGGTGGCGGGGCTACTTATGTGTTCCTGGTATGTATAGACTGCCAGACAGTTTTCGAAAAGTCTTCCAATTTAATCGATGATAAAGTGGAGACAAACTGCCCATTAATACTAGATGTAGCTGTAAAGCTACAGTTTGTAGGCACATATCTCTGTTTTATCTCGAACATGCTGCACGAAATCAGCTGGGTGCTGTTCAACTGCTGCTGTCAGGAATTCTTGGCAGACTTGTCTCTAGGAGCTTGGGGTCAATCATCGGCCATGATATAGAATTAGAGGCTGATACTGATGCCAACAGTTGAACTACTAAGAACTTCTTTCGAAGTTGGAACAGCATAGAAAAAGAAACAGAACAGATATTGATGTTAGTGTTGATAAAATCAGATAGTTTTCTCTAAGACACGTAATTAATTTTAAGGCATGTGTCCTATTGGTGGATAAAATATATAGTAAGCTCATCCTGATGATAAGCCTTTCTGTCGAAATATTTGAAGCTGCCATCTTCTAACATCATTACCTTTTGCCTCAGCTCGACAAAGACGGCCAAGCTTTCCCCCTGCTAGTAGCGGGCGGAGGGGGCGGCATATCAGTGGGCAGCTTCAGGGATGACGGCTCTCAGCACGCGAGGCCTCTGACCAACGCTACTCCGGAGTCAGGGTATATGTACGGGCAGCCAGGGAAGACTTCAGGTAAGGGTTGCACTTATAGGTTTTTGTTATTTTGTTGGTGCTGGCCAGTGGTTTTCTTTTGAAAATCGATTAAAAAAAACTTGTATTATCAGCAATGGATGTTTTTTTTTTATTAGAGGACTGTAAATTGAGGAGAAGCAAGTTAAGAGAACGTCGTTTTCCAAAATTTACATTCGGACAACGTTCCAGCAGATTTTTGCAGGCTTTATCTATAAAGTTATAAGTATTTCGGGCCAAGATATTAATAGTCTTGGCCATAAGCTTGACTTTCATAAAAAAGTTTCTAGGTTTTATGACTTTGTGAGGTTCGAAATCTTATTTATGAGGGTTGATAGAGAAAATAGAAGTACATTTTTTTTAACCGCATCTCATAACATGGAATACCTACGTATAAAAAATTGAAATTATATCTCAGAGTGGATTCTAACAGCAAGTTTGGGGCGACAGTGGAGCCCTGAGTTTGGCGCTTTCAATAACATCCATCAGTTCAACAAGACACGCAGGACATTACATAAAGTGATTTATTGTTTATGAAACAGCATCGCACTTACAGGGCAGAGCTATATATATATAGATTTTCCTTGTTGAAGTCAACCTGGGTCCGCAGTCTATTAAAAGACTTGAAGACTCTACATGCGTCCTGTTCCCGTTGTCAGGTGCGGGCGGCGGCTGGCTGGCGCGCGCGGGTCCCACCACGCCGGGCTTCGAGCTGGTGCGTGGCGCCGCGCTGCACGAGGGGGGCGCGGGGGGCGCCGCCTGCAAGGGGGGCGCCGCCGGGGGGTTCGGCGGGGGCGGCGGGGGCTGTCTGCGCGGCGGCGGCGGCGGGGGCTGGCTCGGTGAGTCACTTTATTAACACACAAGACAAGAAATCTGAAAGCATTTTTCGTGACCGTGGATTTCTTTGAGAATTCACAAATGAGTAGATTTGACAGCCAAAATTAATGGACATGTAATTGGTGACTGTTGAGGTATGCGTATTCTTGAATGAAATCCAAACTAATATTATAAATGCGAAAGTAACTCTGTCTGTCTGTCTTTTCTTCACGCCTAAACTACTGAACCGATTTGTGTGAAATTTGGTACGGACATAGTTTGGAACTTGAGAAAGGACATAAGATAGGTTTTATTACAAAAAATAAAAATAAAATTTATTCCGGACATACAGCGCCATCTATTGGTCAGACGTCGGCATCAATTCAGTACTATAAAATAAATGTTGAGCTGTTAATATTCTCCGTGCTGCCGGAAGTCACTATTCCACGCGAACGAAGTCGCGAGCAAAAGCTAGTATTCCATAAAATTAAAGTAAGCCAGAGCAGAAATGATTGTTGGCACCTCTTTTGATAACCGAAAATCAAATTGAATAATGTACGATTGTCGATGCCATGATTAGTGTACTTTTAATAACCGATGATAATGAAAAAGTTCGTGAAACAGTCTTATTTAATACTAACTTTACCAATAAGTTTTGCCTCAATAGTTTAAAGACAACAATTCTGGAATATAGGTGGTAACACCAACGACAATGGTGGAGCCCACGGTGGCGGCGGCTGGTCGTATGTAGCAGCCAGCCGAGCTGTCAGAGACTATAGCGATGCCGCTGTAGCACCCAGGACTGGCCCCGGAGAACTTCTTATATTCCCAGCTATACATGTGAGTATTGAATTTTTTGGTTCATTTTGGACAAAATTAGGCTGAGAGGAGAATGGAAGGAGAAAAGGTCTTGTCCGGCACCAAGTAACATAGCACAAAGTCAAGAAGAAGATGACTCAGATGAGCTGTGATTGATCTTCTGATTATACTTTATTCGACCTGTTGCTACCTTTCCCTTTAGTACCTTTACCTTTTGTACCTTTCATTTTAGTGTTTCGAATTATTAGAGATTTTTTTTGAGTACTCAGTGGACCCTGAAGTCTGACAACCAGTCTTACCAAAGGGTATATAGTATGGTATTACCCAATACTAACTGGGTTGTGTAGGTCTGATAGGCAGTCGTTCCTTTTATAATACTGGTAATCAGCTGCATCCGGATAGAGTGGAAGCTTATCACAGGATATTTGGGAAAAGGCTAGACAGGTGATGAAATTGGCTACACGAATATATTTATTGTTTGCTAGGATTGTGACTGTGACTACCGCTGCGTCGCTCTCAACGAATACCGCAGCGACGTGAAGTGCTACTGCCCCGCCACTTGGACTACAGATGCTCATGATCCTACCAAGTGTATACGTAAGTTTATTGCTTGTTCTCTTACTGTATAATACTGATCTCTATTACTCTGTTAATTGATCGTCTTCTTCGCGATATTGTAGAAGACTAATCAGCTTCACAACCAGAATGATTAATACGATATATTCATTAGCTTATTTTAATTACTAATCCTTACTAATATTATAAAAGCGAAAGTGAGTTTACTGTACGCTTTAATGGCTAAACCGATTTTGATGAATTTTGGTACAGAGATAGTTGGGAACAAGGAGACGGACATAGGCTAATATTTTTCTGAAAAAAGTGGGATGTGAGGGAGAAAGAGGGAAGAAAAGGGAAAACTTAGCGTTGCTATTACAAATCAATAAGGCGCAAGGGGAACTGTTACCCCAAATTTAACGCGGGCGAAGCCGCTGGCGAAAGCTAGTATCCAAATAAAAAGTCAAAAAATTCGTCCTCAAGGTTGTCAATTGGTCCCAAGCCTTTAGCCAAGGTAAAAGACAGCTTCTGGGTCACGGGTGGTGTAAACTAAACTTTTTGATATCTCCTTCCTCCTCACCTCTGTTTCTAGTTTAATACTGTTGTTTGTTTTAGTGGAAGACGCCTGGCCTCGAACACCGTGGGTGGTGATAATAGTGCTATCAGTTGCAGTGTTCGTGTGTGCGCTCGCTGTTTTATGCGTTTGTTTGTATCTGTGTAAGTATTTTATTATTGTGCGTTAAAGACAGGTAAAATTTAAGGATTTACTTCTCTACTATCAAGAGAACGGTCTACTGAATAAACGTTTTCAAAATTATAAGCTTCCTAATTTTTATAAGCAATTAAAGCTGTCCATCGAGAAACTTCTCCATTTTTATTGGAGCCTGCGATGCAATGTGAAGTTTTGGAGGATATTTGCTTTGAAGTTCTACTTAGCTTAATTGTTAGATTTAATAAAATTGAAAGTCTAATCCAAACACACGTAGGGGAAGTTAATAAGCCACCTAATATTCACATTGTTGGATTGTGCTGTTGTATTGTTACGATGACTAACGTTTCTTTCATTTTAGAGTAGGATGTACCATCAAAATCTACACAAAAGATATATTAGTCTTTTAACTACCGCAAAAATACTGTAACAAAACAATCTTCCTGACCAGACAACACATACCAACGCAAGAAAGAGGCAGAGCAACAACAGAAACGACTGTTAGAGCAAGACGTTCAGCTGCAGCGTCTGCGAAGTGCGCCGGGAGGAAACGACAACCTCACCATGGCCTTCAACCCGCACTACGGCAGCGAGAGCATCCTGCCGCAGGGCATCGACGTGCGCGGCCTGCCGCAGGTCTCCCGGGAGAGCCTGAAGCTCGTCAAGTTAGTAAACACATGAATCACCACATCATGGTCTAAAGCAGCGAGAGCACTTACCGTTTTAAAAATGCACTAAAATGTAAAATATTTCTCAGTGAATTTCATCGGTATTATTACAGTTCTCATATCGATATTAATCACGTTCTCGAATACCAAGTTTCCGTGGCATAGAACGTAGGTAAAGATTGTCACAAAAGCGGAATATAGCATTTGCGACATCCGAAAGCGACTTACTTGCGGTTATAACAACTGAATATGCATGTGTATTCTGCGTGTCTCAAATATGAAGTTAGTTATAACTAACTTTACAAGCAATCATTTAGGTGTCACTTACTGTTGGTAAAAACGGGCTTTAGGCATTATATTAGGTGTCGCTTAGTGTTAAATCTGTATAATCATTATTTATTGGTATTTTCATAATACATTCAAGCTGTACTGTAAGAACTTTCAAGCAATTTTGTTCACCTTACGCCTTCTATCTATTCTCAGAGCTCTCGGCCAAGGCGCTTTCGGGGAAGTCTACCAAGGTCTCTATCGCCATCGCACTGGGGACACGGTAGAAATGCCGGTAGCCGTGAAGACGTTACCGGAGTTATCCACGGGACAGGCTGAGTCTGACTTCCTGATGGAAGCTGCTATCATGGCAAAGTTCAGTCACCCAAACATCGTGCATCTCATTGGAGTGTGCTTTGATAGGCATCCGAGGTTGGTGATTAGATTTATGTATTTTTTAAGGCAGTCCAATTACAGAGATTAAACACGATTGATTTAATTTATAATAATAATAAAATCTATTAATGTTAGCTGAAGAACCGAGAGTCTGACAAGATCATCTGATTTTCTCTAGAAACTTATAATGAGAATAATGTCAAGAAAACACCAGTTTGTTATCTTGATGATGTTTTGTCTTTCTTTTCATTCAATAATCGTGACTTTTTACACTTTGATATTCCTACAAAACCGGTATTTAAATTTTGTACTCGTTTGCGATTCTTTAAGATCTATCATTTAGATTAGATTAGATTAGATTATTAGATTATTATTAGATTAGATTTGACGGGCCTGTTGGTCTAGTGGTTAGTGGCCCTGACTGCTGAGCCGGAGGTCGTGGGTTCGATTCCCACCCAGGACAAACTTTGTGTGATGAGCATGATTGTTTGTTCTGTGTCTGGGTGTGATTTATCTATAATATGTATGTATTTATAAATTATATAAGTATGTATATCAGTTGTCTGGTTACCATAACACAAGCTCTGCTTAGCTTGGGATCAGATAGCCGTGTGTGAGTTGTCCCAAGATATAAAAAAAATAAAATAAATATCATAAACATTACAGTCTTACCAGTCACCAAACACGAATTCAAACTATCGACCGGTATCTGATAAAACCCAGGTCACATCTTTAAACAATTCGATCACAATTTCACCAACAGGTTCATAGTCCTAGAACTGCTAGCGGGCGGGGACCTGAAGAACTTTCTCCGTGAAAGCAGACCGAAGCCCGAGCGAGCCAGCGCGCTCACTATGAAGGACTTACTGCTGTGCTCCATCGATATCTGCAAGGGATGTCGATATCTAGAAAGCAAGAGATTTATACACAGGTATGGTATTAGTAGATTCTGGATGATTGTGTTGCTTGGATCTAAATAGAATAACTCAAGAGCAGGCATTTGTAGATTTTAGGGAGCTTTTGTAAAAAATCCAAGACGCGGTAATACCCTTGAATTAGAACCACTGCTGTAGAATTTGCATATGACAGAGTTGGCTATGGTCATTGACTAGTTAATCATCTACATTATAACGTTACGGCCAGCCGGAGGCCTGCAAGAAAGTCACAGGATTAAAAGTTATTAATAAAACCTCATAGAGTCCGCATGGGCAAGGGAGTCATTTCCAGCACAACGATGACGGCGACTAAGGTCACGCCTACTAGTCAATGAGGCCCGCAAAAACAACCATAGCACGAAAACAGCATCGGAATTTTTACGAGTTACTAGATAAGTGACTCTTCTCCAAACTGGTCTTTTAAAATCACAACTCCACTCTCCAGGGACATAGCAGCTCGCAACTGCCTGCTAACGTCCCGCGGTCCGGGCCGCGTCGTGAAGATCGCAGACTTCGGCATGGCACGCGACATCTACCGCGCCGACTACTACAAGAAGGGTGGCAAGGCTATGCTGCCCATCAAGTGGATGCCGCCGGAAGCTTATATCGATGGAGTTTTTACCATTAAAACTGATGTTTGGTGAGTAACTTGTATGTGTATAACTTGAATTAGCAAAAGATCTACACGGGTTCACGACCCGAAATTCTGCCTCGGATAGCATGTCAGGTTAATAATCGTTCCAGTTTCTTGAAGCTTTCAATTTTGTCTGTTGTAATTTGTCAATAATTTCGTCAATCTTTAGTTTGGTTATATCAGTAGACCGACAAAGTTATGATGATTTTAAAACTTGCATGAGCTAAAATCATTTATGTTGTTAAATTCAGCCAACGCTTGAAGGTATTAATTTTCCTTCCAGAACTTTTGGGGTATGATGCCCCATAATTTCAATATGTTCTCCCCTCTCAGGTCATTCGGAGTGCTGCTATGGGAAGTGTTTTCTTTGGGCGTGATGCCGTATACCGGCTGCGCCAACAGAGAGGTCATGGAAATGGTCTCCGGAGGAGGACGACTGGAGAAACCTTATGGTAAGTACTTTTTGGGAAGTTTAGAATTTATGATTTCTTACTGACTACAAAATAACCCCAACAAAAGATGAGCAGCTCTTACTAAGGTCAGCTTGAAGATGAGGGAACCCTGATATACCGCTTCTCGTCTCTTAAAACAAAAACGTTGAAGTGTTGGTTAGCATCATGCTGAGTGGTGACGACAGTGTCGCAGTCGCAGTCACGACGTGCAAGCTATTTTTATTTTGTCCCATACCTATATGTATTTGTAAATGTTTGTGATACTTTGCATGTTGAATGTTTATTTTATTTTTCCTTGTTATTTTGTTGCTCGTCGTAATTTGCGACTAATAAATGTTTTTTCTTTATTTCTTTAATGATGGTCAGACTTTCTAAAAAATCTCGTGGCTGACACCAGCGAGTGAAAGGCTGGTATTCGGCTGCACCTGTTTATGCTAGATGACCATCTCTACCATAGATGTTGTTATGAATAGAAGGAATAGTAGAAAAAAGATACACTAACTTACTTCTTACTTACGTGTTCACTAGTATACATTTCTGTATTCCTATATAGGTTGTCCGCAAGAGATATACAGGCTGATGTGCGAGTGTTGGAACCCGACGCCAACCGAGCGGCCTTCCTTCGCTCACATGTATGAGAGGATGCAACGGTTTGTACAGGTATGTGCGTCAAAGGTATTTGACTACGACCAGCCTTTCCACGTTTTGATGGCACAGAGGTCAAGACTTGACTTCTCATGCAAATCCGGGCAATAATAATAAAAAATAATAAGATCGTTTATTTATAAAAAGGGGGGCACACATACAATAAAATAAAGCAGTGAAACAAACAATAGAGCACAGTTGCTTAATTGCCTGAACTAGGTTGGACCTGTGTTTCAGGCGAAAAAGAGCATTAATACTAATTTAAAGTAAATAAATTACCAGTAATGTAAACTTAGAGTTCCAATATTTAAAAATTACACAAAATCAAGTGAGCATTATATTAAATAAACTTGTGTAATTAAAATTTTGAGTCTGAAAAAGTTCGTATTTTTTTAAAAACATATATTAACTTGCGCACTCTTTTAACCAAGCTTTCAATATGATTTCTAAAGGAGAGGGTGTCGTCTATTATCACGCCGAGGTATTTAATGTTAGAGGTTTTGAGGATAGAAGGACAATTGCACATACTGACTGATGGGTTAGCACATTTATGGGCATACATGTGAAAGTTAGCAGTGTTTTGTTGTGGCTTGCGCATGGAAAAGTGAATATATTTGTTCTTGTCAGCATTTAATGTTAGTAAGTTGTTTTGAAGCCAATTTGTCACAGTATTGAAACTAAGTTGAGCGATTTCGAACAGTTCGGTATTGTTTTTAGCAGTAAATAATAACGCCGTGTCGTCCGTCAGCATATGATATGATTTTACCGTGCTTGAGATTTTGATTACATAAGTCATTAATATATACCAGGAATAAGGTAGGGCCCAAAGTATTTCCCTGGGGTACACCAAATCCCGTATTTTTCTGCTCATCGCTCGTAAAATTATCAATTTTAACACATTGATAACGGTCGGCTAAATAGTCAGCAAGTAGTGTTAGCGTTGTTCCCCTTATCCCTATAGCCTCTAGTTTGCTTAGGAGTAAGCAATGTTACATTACAGATATCAATAATGGTTATAGTAGGTTTTCCAGACAACGAAATTTTGTTCGCCAGTTCGGTTTGAATTTTGCTAGAACTGCCCCAGAATCGCCGCAGCATCAGCTCTATGTTTGACATGCTATTCTATTTTAGAAGCTTCAAGTTTTACGGATATAATTCGCGTTTGCATAACATTCCTGTCCATAGGTCCCCAAATGTCAAGAAGAAAGCGTCTTTTGTCTTTCTAAATTCACTGTCAAGAGATTTCAATATACCTTGAACTGCATGAAGATTTTAATGATTCGTGTTTTCTCATCCTACCCGCCATTTTGTCGCAGGACCCTGCGATAGTAAGTGCACCACTACCAATAGTGAGATCGCTCTTACCGCCACATACTGATATGCCACCCAACGCCAACGGACCGCAGGTGAGTAATCGAGTTGGTTTTATAATAACAATCGATTAATGAAGAGGCGTCGTTCCGAAATAAAATTGCGAAAAAAGAATACTTTTGACTTATACTTTTAAAAAAAAAAAACAGTAAAACTAGATTGAAACGATGAGAAAACTTGTATGTTGGTAGTTTTCAATGTTAGCAGTAATGTGATCGTTATATTTGTAAATATATTGTTTTAGTAATTTAAGTAGTTTCACGGACACCTTGTACACACTTTTGTAGATTTACCCCGACTTTAGTTTACTGAAATATTTTTAGTAATGATATTTAAAAAAAATGTTAGTAAGGTTTTGTTTCTAGCGTAGGGTCACATTTAGAAAATATTATTTAAACGGAACAACGCCTCTAATAAAATAGAAAATTCTAATAAACAGAAATTGTAAAAGGTCCCTTTCACAAATGAGTGTATAGCCCACCTAATGATAAAAAAAATACTAATAATATCAAAAATACTAATGCGTACTACATTTTCTCTTTTTTTCCAAATGTTTTCGCTCTGGCTACTAGAAGCAAGTAAATGGTTTTTTTTTATTAATAAAACATATAATTACATTTTACTTTCTAATTCGGTGTTAGCGATCCTTATATGAGCCCGTGCTTACGAGTTCGCATGAGTACCTCCATTTTTATTTTTTATTTTCTAAAACTACCCGCCCTCTCCTTGAATGAAATTCGCGTAGAAAACTAGATCCCCAGTAGTTTAGTCAGAGATTCATTGGAATGTGAAAAAGAATCATCAAAATAATCGCATGTTTGTCCATAACATGATTCAGTTTCATTTAATTATTTATTAATTTTCTTCTCCGCCATCATTGCTTACATTTCAAAGAATCTCTAAGATCGGTTATTTCAGAGACTTGGGTGTTTACTTGCCTAGTAGCTATAGCGGAAATCTATTACCTATATATCTATTTTCTTTTATTACCTATGTCCCTGCCTCTGGGTTTTGTAAAATTTATCTTTACTCTTATAAAATAAAGTTCACTTTTAATTATTATTTGTTTTGAAGTTTTTACAAAACACAGTGGTATGCACGCGTAGAATTAAAAGTGAAACACAGGGAGATTATAAACAGCAATCATTTTAATGCATTCGAATAAAGCTTTTCCGCAATTTTTTGATAATAAATTCTGTAGTAAATTAATTTATTTTGAAACTGAATTTAATAAAACCAAGTACCAAAAGTAACCATAAATTAAAATATATATATATATATCTTGATTTTTCCTGTAAACAAATGTGGTTGCAATTAATACAAAAAACTAAGCAAATACAAACAGTGGTTACGGGTAGTCACGTGCCCTTTAGTCTAAAAAACAGTTCTATCGTGTTAATAATAACAGTTAATGGGTTATAGAGGTCAGATCGGGAGTTGCTTATAGTAAAGAACTGTACAGTTGCATCTGGTAAGGCTGCAAAATGAACACAACGTAGTTGGGAAAAGGCTAGGCTAACTGACAGCAAACATCATATTATCAACAGATGCAAATAAATAATTGGCGAAAAGATCAGAACTAGTAAACAAGATAGTAAACGCTTTAAAAATAATAGTTATAATTTCACAAAAAACTGGTATTAGCTATATACGTTAAGACTGGAAGCCGACCTCAATATGAATGGGAAAAGGCTAGGCTAGATGATGAGTCGACGAAGTCAACAAAAAATATCGGAAAGCTCTTAGCTACAATCTCCCTGTGGTCGTGTGCGTGTACTGAGCGTGGCATGTTGGCAGCGACCACCGGCGTGCGACTACCTCGTGCCGATGTCGCCGCAGGACAACCCGCCGACCAGCAATAGGTAACGCCTTTTTATAACTGAGGGTGCTGGCAGGAGCAAGAAAGAAAAGGATTTAGGAAAGAAAATTGTGGTTGAAAATATTTATGCTCCATATCAAGCAAAATTCGTAAAATAACATTAAAATTAAGGCAAAATCGACTGATTTATTTTAAGTGTGCGTTTGAATTTCGAAAATGAAATACTCTAGTGACTGACTTAGTCTTAACGTAGATAAGTATGTCATCTAGATAAACGTATTTTGACACCGTCATCAACATGGCGATTTTTATTAATTTTTACATTTAATTATTCAAAATAAGCTGAAAAATGTATTTAAGATATGATAAAAAAATTCTATAACAACATAAGAAAAACTACAACACTTTAAAAAAAATATGTACCTGATGAAAACCCATAGCCGAATCTAAAATGCTATGAATGATATTTTTAAGGACATATTAACAAAATCCCTGCCAGTGTCCTCAAGTACTAATTACTGAGCTACTTCTAAAATCTAACTTATATGTGGCACCTCCTTTCACAGATCGATGTTGTATAGTAACAATCATACTTTACAACTGTCAAATTACTTTTTTATATCAAAATTTTCTCAGATGCAAATTATTTATGTAGTAACAGACTTGATCGTGACATTGCTTACGAATCATTTTTTTTTTTCAAATATATTTACTATTCTAATAACGCCAAAAATGCATTTGTTGACATGACGAAAGTTTTGAAATTAGTTATGTCCTTAATTTGAGAAAACTTTGGCATAAAATCGATCAGTAACAAAGTATCAAACTGCTTTAGAAAGACTGAGCAGTGGCAGCATGCGATAGACGCTGAACTTTTCCCACCAGCCAATGTTTCTAATTTAAACAGCGACTATGATAAACAATAAAATAATAAGCTACATTTAATATATTGTCAGCAGGATTCTTGATGTTCTTTTTTTTATACCATGCCAGTTGCTTTGACATCCAACTGAAACAGTTCCACACTGATAAGACTTCAAAAATGATTGATAATCTACATTATTCTCAGAATGGCTAACACACCAATATATAATATGTAAAATTAGCAGCACCTAAAGCAAAATGAAATAAGATCGTTTACACCGACTTTTGATAAATGTTTTTATACCCAATTATATTTCTTCGCTTCATTCTTCAGATATAGGTATACCAGGTAGTCCTTTTAATCTACAAGATAACATGCACACTTTAAGAGATTTATAAAAATCGATGTAAGAATCGACTTAGTCGATTCGATTTAGTCGATTCTATACTGACCATAGCCGCACCACTAGTCAAGCTGTCATTCTTTTTTCGTGCACGATAGCAAGCACACACGCGCCTACTAGTTTTTAAAAATGCCGAAAAAACGGGAATATTCTCAAGAAATTGAAGACTATCAACGTAAAATCAAGAAGCTGGAAGATAAACGAAGACGAAAACGTCGTAGAATCATAATTGAATCTTCATCGGATTCCGGTATGTATTGCACATACAACTACCCTCAATTATAAATTATTTTATGGTGCCACCTAATCTTACGAGTTTTAAAGATGCATCGTTTTCGGTGCATAAGTGCTATTTATTTAGTACGATTTTGCCCTGGCGGTTAACCGTGAGTTAACACGAAAGATTTGATTTTTAAAACACATGCGATTATTGTCCCGCCTAGCGGTTAACCGAGCGTTAACACGATGGCTGTACTATGGGATTATTATGTATAGCTATGCATACATTTAGTACAATCTATATGATGACCCACACAGAGGCTTTATGGCTTTATAACCATTTTTCTAGCGGTTAACCGAGAGTTAACACAAAGAACAAAAATTCTGAATTAAAAGTTACGTCTTATACGTTTCAGACGGTAACGAATCCTTACGTTCCGCCCCCGAGGCTAACGTGGAAGAAAATCCGAAGTCGTTTGAAGATGCGACTAATAACGCTGCCATGCCGATCGCAGAAGCAGCAACTCTTAGTCAGGAGGATGGTACCGGTCCAGAGCTCGATCCAGATCTATTGATAGCACTCGGAGAGGATTCAGACAACTCTCCAAGGTTCGGTGATAAAATTCATCACAGCTTAGCTCAGCGTTGGGAACCTATCCTTAAGAAGGGATTATCAAAGGAAACAAAAGATAAACTGTTTAAAGATTATCTTGTGCCCGACAACTGCACTCTGCTTCAAGCACCTAAACTGAATAACGAAGTTTCAGCGGCTATTTCCGAAGCATCTCGCCATAGAGATAGAAGGAAGGAAGCTGAGCAGCAGCAACTAGGTGTTGGCGTTTCAGCGATCAATAAAGCGTTGACAATAATGCTTACTAGCGAAAACAAAATTGAAGCAATACGGATTATAAGCGACGGATGTCGTATCCTGAGTGATCTTCATTATCAAGAAACACAATCGCGAATTAGCGTCATCAATTACGCATTAGCCAAACCTTTTCTTAGCGTCGTTCAAGACTGCGAAAGGGACGAAACGTTATATGGCAACAAATTAGGAGAAAAAATAAAAGCTTCCAAAACAATCGAGAAGCAAGGCATGGCGATCAAAAAAGCGCCAAAAGGCCAAAAAAGTTCCACCGGGATGGAATCAACAATATCTCACTCACGTCCCCACTATCAATATCGACAACCGGGTGCGTACCAGGGAAACTGGTCAGGCCCCTCGCGATTCTCACAGAACAGGGGGGGGCGGAGAGGTCCGAACAGGGCGAACAACACCATGAGCCGTCGACCTCCACTTCAGCAGTCGTCGAGCTCGGTCGCTGCGAACAAGGCGAGGGTACCTGCAACGCGCCAATAGCTCAGGTACAACACGCTGGTAGAATTTCTCACTTTTATGATTGTTGGGTCAACATAACATCTAACTCCGTAGTTTTAGACTGGATACGTAACGGTTTTCCTATACCGTTTGATTGTAACGTGACACAAACTAATGTACCTCACATGTCAATGACAGCGGCTGAAAAAGTCGACATGTCGTTAGCTATACAAAAATTGATTAAATTAGGTGCAGTAAGCCCTTGTAAACCTAACAAGGACCAGTTTGTTTCAAAAATATTCTTAGCCTTAAAATCTAACGGTGATAAAAGATTTATATTAAATTTAAAAAAGTTAAATCACTATGTTACAAAATTACACTTCAAAATGGAAGATTACCGAACGGCTTCTAAATTACTACCTATTAATGGCTTTATGGCCACTATTGATTTAAAAGAAGCATATTTCCTTATACCAATTCGTAAATCTGATCGCAAATATTTAAGATTCGAATTTGAACACGAGAACTCAAACATTACCTACGAGTTCAATTGTATGCCATATGGCCTTTCGGTTGCTCCGAGAACCTTTACTAAAATCATGAAGGAAGTGATTTCTCACTTACGCTACCAAGGTTTCAAAAATGTAGTTTTTCTCGATGATATCCTTTGTATGGGTGACGATTATCAAGAATGTCTAAATAATGTTAAAGCTTCATTGAACCTTTTAGGATGTCTCGGTTTCGTAGTTAACTACGAAAAGAGCTCTCTAGTGCCTAAACAGACCTGTAAATTTCTGGGTTTTATGTTTGATTCAGTTAATCAATCAATTTCTTTACCATTCGACAAAAAACAAAAAATTATTAACCTAGTTGACAAATTCTCAGAATTGTCTCGGTGCTCAGTTAGAGAATTTGCGCAGTTAATAGGAGTTTTGACAGCCGCGTGTCCCGCGGTCAAATATGGTTGGCTATATACCTACAAAAATATCCTAGCTTTGATAGACAGTTCAAACCTCACCCTGTAATTCTAGAGGATTTAATTTGGTGGAAAAGGAATGTGCTTATTTCTAAAAACACTATGAAAACACCCAACTTCGAATTAGAGGTTTATACAGACGCCTCGCGTACCGGTTGGGGAGCTGTGTGTAACAACGAACGAGCTCATGGAGCTTGGAAAAGTAGTGAGCTCGTACAACACATCAACTACTTGGAGTTGTTAGCTGTTTTCTTAGCATTAAAATGTTTCGCAAGCAAAAAATCTGATTGTTCTGTTTTGCTACGCGTTGATAATACAACAGCCATCAGCTACTTAAATCGCATGGGTGGAATACAATTCCCCCATTTGAATTCTCTTGCTAGAATGATTTGGAAGTGGTCTGAAAGAAGAAACATCTGGTTGTTTGCTTCATACATTAATACCAAGGCAAATTACGAAGCAGACGAAGAATCCCGTAGACGAAATCCTGACACGGAATGCGAACTATCCGATTTAGCTTTCGAACGTATAACAAAAAGTTTCGGTAAACCCGAAATCGACCTATTTGCCACTCGGGCCAATGCCAAATGTCCGGTTTATATATCATGGAGGAAGGATCCAGACGCTAGATCCATAGATGCCTTTACAATAAACTGGAACAATAAGTTCTTTTATGCTTTTCCCCCTTTTCCACTTATTCTTAAGTGTCTGCACAAAATCATACAGGAAAATGCCACCGGTATTCTAGTGTTTCCCTTTTGGCCATCTCAAGCTTGGTACCCACAAGTAATGAAAACAATAGTTTCCGAGATAATTTGGTTACAGCCTCACGAACATCGTATCGTATCATGTTACAGATACCCCCTTATCCTGGGTGCAGCAGTACTCTCAGGCAGGCGTTCTCAACGCGGGGCGTCCCTGAATCAGCCTTGGATTTGATGGTGGCGTCGTTGTCAAAGAACACGATGCAACAATATAACGTGTCCTTCAAGTTGTGGTGGCAATACTGCGTAAATAATAATTATGACTTTTTTGATTGCTCTGTCCCGATAATTTTACGTTTTTTAAGTGAACAGTTTGATACGGGAAGCTCGTACGGAACTCTAAATAGTCACAGATCTGCGTTATCCCTTTTATTAGGAGGTAATATCGGTTCTGATGACCGAATTAAACGGCTACTCAAAGGAGCGTTTAAATTAAAACCTTGTTTTCCCAAGTACTGCAATACATGGGATCCTCAGATCGTTCTTAATTATGTTTCTGATTGGTACCCCAATAGAACCCTTGCAAGGGAAAAACTAACCAAAAAGTTAGTAATTTTATTGGCTTTAAGTACTGCCCAACGCGTTCAAACATTATCACTAATAAAGCTCGAAAATATATCAATAGGATCTAATGGTATAAACATAGTCATCAAAGATATTATAAAAACATCCGCTGCAGGTCGTGATCAACCGACATTATTCCTACCATATTTTAGAGAAAACCTTCGCATCTGCCCCGCGACTGCTCTCGAAGATTATCTTCACATCACAGACAAAGACCGGCCCGCTAATGTATCCAATCTCTTAATTACTGTGAAGCGCCCCTACAAGGGCGCGACAGCACAGTCTATAAGCAGATGGATAAAGCAGATATTAGGGGAGAGTGGCGTGGATGTGGCGGCGTTCAGCGCGCACAGCACGCGGCACGCCGCCACGTCCGCGGCCGCTGCCTCCGGGGTCTCGATCGACATTATTAGGAAAGCCGCGGGATGGACTGACGCGTCTAAGGTTTTTGCTCAATATTATCATCGCCCGATAATAGACGATGAAATCTTTGCTCAAGCGATCTTTCATGTTAACGACTAACTAAAATATTATGTACTTACTTTATAAATTATTATTACGTATTAGAAATAAATACAATTTAGTTTGATATCTATTCTTAATTATTAAGTTTATATTGATTAAAACTATTAAATTCTTACAAAATAATTGTTTTTACTATAAAACACAAAACTTTTCTCTAAACATCTACCTGGTATACCTATATCTGAAGAATGAAGCGAAGAAATATAATATATGATCAAACGAACTTCTCAAGCGAAGTTCGATCATTATTATATGAGTCGCTTCATTCGAAGATATAGGTTCCCCCCCAACCCAACCCCGGTAATAAAGTTTTGCATTTGTCATATACATATGGATCTCTAAAAGAATGACAGCTTGACTAGTGGTGCGGCTATGGTCAGTATAGAATCGACTAAATCGAATCGACTAAGTCGATTCTTACATCGATTTTTATAAATCTCTTAAAGTGTGCATGTTATCTTGTAGATTAAAAGGACTACCTGGTATACCTATATCTTCGAATGAAGCGACTCATATAATAATGATCGAACTTCGCTTGAGAAGTTCGTTTGATCATATATTGTATGTCACTTAAAGCACACATTCCAAGCAACTCGAAAAAACCAGTCACAATTTTATAAAGCTTGTCTTTTGCACAGTCAATGTTCCACCCCAGTCTATCTACAACCTATATCAATGCAAACTTTTTTATAGCCCAACGGAACCGCTGGTCCCTCATAGCAAATCGCCAACGGTGGTGCAGGATCAACCAGAAATGGAGGATTCACAATATCCACCTCTTCTGAAAGGTATTTTGGTTATAGAATAAGAAAATTGAATAGGAGTGAAACTTATTTATCGGTTTTTCTGCCTAATAACCAAGGTACATTTTCATGTGTATTATTATTTATCACGTCAATAATATCATTTTAAACATTGTCGAATAAACGATGTTTTTAATAGATGTTTTTAAATGAAAAAGAGGATCGTAATTGGAGCTGATATTCTTGTCAATGATTGAGTAGACACTAAACCGTAGGCTCTCGCGACTCGTTAGAGAGTTTCACTTCTATACTTTCTAATTCCATGGTTTTCTTTAAAGCTACTTCGCAACTTATGAAACAAACGACCAAGGTTCTTCAGGTAAAATTTTACTGGTTATTCAGGATCGACAACCCCTGTTATGTGAACCGAATGAAACCTTGCTCGGGTATCCCATACCTATTTCTAAATTTGAACCTTGAATGGAAACCAATTGCCATTAAAGCGGTGAACATGCGATGGACAATTTGTGCAAGACAATTTACAACATCCAATGGCCGTCAAAAAACCATAAAAAAGCAGCAACCAATGGCCGAAGTCCATCGTCTGTTCATCACTTTTTAATTGCATCGTGTAATCTAAGTTCATCTAAGACGAAACGTGTGAGCAATATCCGTATGTATTCTACTAATTTGGTATATTTTCTAGCATCACAAGAATATGGCAACATTCAAACGGCATCCCGGATCGGCGCAAGCGCAGCAAGACGCGATGTTTGCGCTACCTCCGGCGTCGAGACAAGGACCACAACAAAGTTTCTGCCGTCTAACTCAACAGATAGGTAACTCATAACGCATATTAATGTCAAGTGGTTCAGATTTGGTCAGATTTGGGCAAAGTTTATTCGAATGACGGATACATCATTTCTTAATTATTCACGAATCCTTATCCTTACTTTATATTATAAAAACGAAAGTGAGTTTGTTCGTTTGTTACGTTTTCACGACTAAATGGCCAAACCGATTTTGGTACAGAGATAATTGGGACCCTGGAGACGGACATAGGCTAAAAAATTTGAAAAAAGGGAGTAAGAAAAGGGGAGAGAAAGATACAGGGTTAAAGTTAGCGTCAGCCCAAAGTAACTATGCCACGCGGACGAAATCCCGGGTGGAAGCTAGTAATAAATAATTTCCATATTTGAATGTTTTAATGATTTGAATGAAGAATAAATTACATATTTATGAAATTACAAATATGAAAATCAATACATTTGCTTTCAGTCAGTGGCTACTTTTTACAACTTAAGATTTACAACAAAAGTCACTTAAAAAATGCTTTCAACCGTTCCTGGTCAATGTTGTTTTTTCAGTTTTGATTGACAGATAATATTTTCATGAATACTTCGTCCAACTGTTCAATTTGATTGAGGAACAATAGTGTCCAAATTCTCCATCTCTAATTTTATAACTTCGTGAAACGGATCACCCATTCTGACAATCTATTATTCTATATTAGTATTTTTTTTTCTAACAGCTCTTGTTAATAGAATTTTTATAAACTTGTGTACATAATATAGAATATTCTATCTAACCATTTACTACGTTTTCAAACGTTGCAGGCGTTATCGCAACGCCTAATCCCAATTTTTTCCGTCATTTCCAGATTGCTAAGCTCTGTAGAGGGTCCGTCACTGGACGAGATAACCTCGGAGTGTGACGACAAGCCGGTCATCTGGGAGACGTCCTTCACCGAGCCCCCGCGCCTCGCCACGCCGCGCCAGAGCATTGACAACGGACCTGCCGTGAGTTCACTCTCTATGACTGTCTTAAAAAAAGTAACGGCGCCTGTAAGTAAAAACGCCTCAAGTTGCCGCTCTCAAAACTGAGACACTTTTACTGATCGAAATAAATTAGAAAAAGTGAAATGTCTCAGGCGGGACTCGAACCCGCGATCTTTCTCTTACAGGGAGAATGCTTTGACCACTAAGCTACCAAGACACCGTCTAAGACATTCCAATTTTTTTCCTTTACGTCTTAGGGCGACGTTTGGAGCCATCTACCGACAATTCTACGAAATATCGGAACCAATGAATGATGTTACAATCATTTTTAAACATTGATTTTTTAATGATTTCTCCGCCCAATTAACTATTTTGAGGTTTGAAAGCACTAATTATGCTATTTAAATCGAAATAAATTAGAAAACCAATCGTCCAAACGTCGCCCTAAGACGTAAAGGAAAAAATTTGAAATGTCTTAGACGGTGTCTTGATAACTTAGTGGTCAAAGCATTCTCCCTGTAAGAGACCCGTCCCGCCTGAGACATTTCACTTTTTCTAATTTATTTCGATTTAAATAGCATAATTAGTGCTTTCAAACCTCAAAATACTTTTACTGATGTTGTTCAGAATGCTTTCTTTTATTTGCGGATGGGAAATCATCAAATAACTTCCCCCGGATATAACCAGATTAACTTCTGGGTGGAGCGTCAGACTTCTACTGACTCAAACCCACACATTTTCCTTCTATTGCCCATTACGTTCCGGTGCCGCGGTATCTCTTTCGAACAACCCGCAACCTTGGTTCTTCAGAATGCTGAGATGCGAAGTAATCGCAACCAGCGGGAGTGAATGACCAGATGTATGAACGAAGCGAGAAGATTATGTTATAAGGATCATTCTGTTGTATCCGCCTACCCTCAGATCCCTATTAAATAGAAACATTTAAAACTACGTTCTCCAGGTCTACTGACCTGGCTTTTAATAGTCTAGGTTTTGAAATAATACTCACAAGGGAGTTTTCCGTATGTAATACTTATTTGATGATATGAAAGGAAACAGTTTGCAGATTAGATTCTGATCGAATTTTATTCACCTTACAGGTCGAGAAACTAATAAGCATAACCCCGACCTCACCCAAACCGCCTGAAAACGCTCTTACAAAAGCCATAGAGACTAATGTCATAGACAAAACTAATCACAAGAATGCGTTAATGCCAGAAAGGAAAACAGCGCCCATAGCGTCCCCAGACCCACCTAGAATCAACGCTTGGGCCAAAGAAACAGTAAAATACACTCCAAAACCGAAACCTCTATGCCTTGATGCGGCTCAACTGGAACAAAACTTAAACGCGTTGAAGAAAAATAGTGGTTCAGTCAATTTGACAACCATGAACATGAACATCCTCCCGCCATACATCAACGTTGTGACCCCAAACAAGTTATCAGAATCAAAAACCATACAAATAGACCCCAAAAAGGCGGTTATAGACGACTTGCCGAAAGAAACCGAGCCTAAAGAAGAGAAAGGGAAACTGAAGCAGTCGAATTCAGCGGCGAGCTTGCTCAACGGACCGATGACGGACGTGCCCTACGCTGACAGCGACAATGCGTCTTCTAGTTCTAGCAGTAACCAGATCAGTAAGAAGTTCGATGATAGGAATATACTGAACAAACAGGGTAGTAATGGCGAATATGTCGGCGACTCCGAGATTAGCTGTTAGACGATAGATGGTGCCAGTGACAGTGGTTGTGTTGAAACTGTGCCATCGAGACACTCAGTGAAATGTTACATATTACTAGTTGTAAATATTTTTAAAAATAAATAGACTTTGTAATGATGAAGATATTAATAATAAATATTTATTTTGAAATTTTTGTATTTTTATCGTACGTGTACAAAAAAATGTTTTTTATTTCCGTTATGGATAGTAGTTGATTTGACAAGATGGCTTCCTCGATGCTTCTAAATAGTCATAGTTTATTGTTGCTCAATTAGCTCAATGTTTTGCGAACAAAATATTACCTAGAAGGAATAAAGGCAGTTAGTTTTTCTACTTAGATATTTTATCGGAAAATCAGTTGTGTAATTTTAAATAAAAACTTTTTGTAAATAAACTGGGCTTCGTAGCGGTTTATTTTATACAATTTTGTATAATTACTTCCGCCGAATTATAATATAATAATTTCAGACGTACATTTGGGCTCAAACAGTTATACAATGTTTGTGAACTAGAGCCAATTTTTTATACAGAATTTTAAACAAATCTACACCCGACACATTGGTATAATGATTTGAGTAAAATGTCGTCTGAAAATGTGTTAAACTTTACATATTTTGAAAACAAACGCACAGGCGAAAATTATATTGCTTCTTAAATATCTTAAAATTATTTAAGGCCACGGAAACGAATTATACGATTCTGTCTGTTTTGTTTAACTTTCAGGACCTTTCGTAGATTTTTTTATAATAATTATTATATGAAACATACAATGTCAGTCTCATTGTTACCTTAATTAATTAAAAATATTATAATATTAATTTTCAATATACAAGAAAAAAATCACGAAAGGCCCTTTTTCTCATTCCTAGAATATAAAATAGTCACCGTAGACGCTTAAAATGTTTGTAAATAATAAAAAAAATGTAGGTATCTATGTACATCCGCCCTTTAAATTAAAAAAATACGAAATATATAACGTTTCACGTAGATGTACAAGAGGTAAAACTGTATTTCGTTTGTGAAGACTTTTTGTGATGTTAACTAAGATTTTCTGAAGTTTTCTTTTAGGGCGAATTGCACCGATCAAACTAATCGCGATCAGCACATCTTAATCGCGTTCAAGAGCTGCCAGTATCATAATAAACTTGACACCACCAATCAATTGACATACGTACTTTTTAAGAGTTCTCAAAACGCGTTTCCGCCATAGATGTTGTTTACCAACACAATGATTTAAATATTGACTGCATAGCAACTGAAAATCTAATTTTACTCTTAATTAAAAATTAATCGGGTGTTCAGGCCAAACCAGTAGTTTTTTTTTTTTAGAGAATTGTTGTCTTGGAATTATTGGTTAATAGTGTCCAATACCCAACTCTTGTTGGAATCTTGTTGGAACGTTGGACACTGAAAGCTCTTGAACGACGTTTAAATGTTCTTCGTTGTTTCATTTGTGAAATCCGCTCTTAGTGTTGTTAGAGTTGCCATAATATAAAAATATACACTTAGAAGATATAAAAAAATAGATTTATCATATATATATGAAATTAAAAATGTGTAAATTCACATGAATGCTTTAATTACTGTAAGATAGTTTAAGATAAAGATTTCGTTATGTTCACTCGTAGTAGTGCCATGTTTTTTCGTTACTGCCTACTCGGATGTGCATTTAGTTACGTTTTAGGCATGAAATTACAGGGTATCATGGTAATTTTCCTTTCTTTTCCGTTTCAAAATCCATCAAATCCTTTCTTACAAATTCTCTTGGGCACCAATTAAACTTAAACATAAGTTAATTTTTTTTTTTCTAAAAAGAGAACGCGGGAAAGTTATTCTGACTGTCAAACAGAGACATACAAATATCAGGCTCTATGCTTTTAATAGTTTTGATTGACTTGTCAAAGAGACTCAGGGCATTACGGGACAATTCCCACTAGCACAAGTAACTCTAATGGGAAGCGCCAGGGAAGCGCGCTAAATTCAAATATACTTTCATTTTTTTGCAATTAGCAGGCCAGTGACAAGTTCTATGTTAATTAAATTTCGCGACCGTAACACGTTTTTAATAACAGAGTGAATAATTAAAGTTGTTGTCACCCTCTCAGTTCATCTAATCCTTTGAATGACTTTTCTATGCAATTAATAGTCCATCAAAAATGCAAACAAGTTTTCAAAAAGAAACGAAGATAGCTACAAAAGTATAATACTGCGGCACAGCTATCAACACCCAACTCCATACAACAAAATACAGACAGTTTAAATTTCACGGGTTGACGATTTCAACAAAAATAAACATTGTAATAGATTCATGGTATTCATGCATATTCAGAATGTATATTCAGGTGTAGCTAAGTGTTACGAAAAAACGGGTACAAGTCACTTGTTTGCAGTTTCGGGTCACTTTTAAGAAACAAAAAATATAGCCTTCTCTTTCTTGTGTAATCTGCTAGAAAAGGATAACAGAAGTTTAGTTAGTGCTGTGAGAATTACCTTTAAAAAAAGTTAATGTTTCTCTTGTGCCAAATCTTAACTTTATTGTGTGAAACTGAAATCATTGTGTAGATTTGGATGTTATGGCTTAGTTTCTGATCGATTTGAGCATTAAAACCTCCTTTTCTAACCATGAAGTTATGGTCACCAATATTCTTTTTAATTTTAAATGTCCTTGATTGAAACTAAGCTAAAAACGTCTGAAATTAAAGCTATGCTGAATTATACTCACATTAGAATTTCAGTTTGTTTTTCGATAAAATATTTGAGGAAGTAGAGACACTCAAAATTATTTCAAACTATACCAGTTTACTAAGGATATTTAAAATAGTTTTAACTAATATTTAATATTGTAAAAAGGATGTACAGATACAAATGTTGTTTTTTGTATTTTTCTGCGATGTATAATTGTATTAGGTAACATTAAAAAAAACTTGAAGGAATGTAGTTTTGAGTTAAGCCATTTTTTTGCATTTTAGTTGTCATTCTTTTAGCATTAGTATGTAAAATCCTGTTAATAATTGAAAAAAAAAAACGATTCAGAATTACGAAAACGTCAATCTTAGTCGTGTCTAACGACTCTAAATTAAAAACCCACAATATTTGTTGACGAATAACGTTTTATTGTCACTTCTAACTTTGCTCAATTTAGAAATTACTTTTGAACTAGTAATGAATCTTTTTAACCTTTTTTTTAGTAAAAAAAAAATGTAATGTGGTTGTGAAGTAAGTAGGATACGGATGAAAAAGAGAAAGAGCGATGTAAAGAGTTCCTTTTTATTGAAAAAAATCGAGTGACTTTGAAATGTTATTCTTCATAACTTTTATTTTTTAAATTAAGTGCTGTAAAACAACGAAAAAACTTGTTCAACATTAAAACAGGAGATTTATTTACTTCATGAGATGCAGTATTTATTTATGTTTTCTAATCCCTCTTGTATTAGGTAATGTAATGCTAAAATAATTAGTGACGAAACTTTATATATTATATGGTATATAAAATACGAAATGAATATGTAAAGTTTATAAAATAACAATAAAACAAAAAAGTGTAATTGATATTCAAAGATAAAATCAATATTATAATAAATGTATATCTTGTTTAATTTTCTATCCCTGTCATCATAAAGATACAGTACAACACTATGCAGGATATGTCATTTGCCTGCATCTGTCAAAATGTGATTTTACGCGCCAAACTAAATGGAATATAGTTTAACACCTCAAAGAACTTACTGCCCATCAATTTATATTCATCAAGATGTTTTATGGCTACATTACAATCTTCTCGTTTTTTTTTTCACAACAAATATACCAATTGTATAACAAAACAAGAAATAATTAGAAAATATACATCAACAAAAAAGTTGTTACAGTTACAACGATTACAGTGCAGACAACTGCACGCCTGTGCTTTTTTTGTTCGAGTGCGGCCCGACGCACCTAGGTATGCGTTCATTGTTCATATCTATTGTTTCGAAGACAGTAAAATAAAGATCAGTAAGGCGCTGCACCGCGCCCCGTCGCGTAGCGCGGAATGGCAGTTTTTACTATTGTATGCAAGTATCTCAAGCGGAAATGCGCGGGAAGGCATCCCAGTGAATTGTTTAACCTTAGGTGGAAAGCATAAGAATTCTACACACTGCTGTTACATAATATTTTAGAACTAGTTAAGTATAATACGCAAATTCAAAAAACTCAACCAACTGTCAAACGTGATTTTAACGAACAGATGGTTTTAAGATAACCATGACTTGAGGCCATCTTAGCAATAGGACCGATATATCAATCAGTAGTTACAAACCGGGTTTCAATATTTGTTAGTTAATTATATCTATATCTCAAATGCGGTTTCACGATCGGGTTTTAGAAGTGAAATTGGGCGACGCTCTAATGCGGTCGTAGCTGTACATGAAAGATCTGTTGGACGAACAGGAGAATTACCGCACAGGGTTTTTTTTTGGGTGGGAAATCATCAAATAACTTCCCCCGCTCTGGGCGGAGCGTGGGGTAGTGTCGGACTTGTACTAACTAATACCCACCCATTTTCCTTCTATTGCCCTTTGCGTTCCGGGGCCGCGATCTCTTTCGAACAACCCGCAACCCCGGACCGCACAGGGTTACTGAGCTATTTGATGAGCATTTACTCCTCCAAGTTCCATTACACCGCACCGGTTTTATGTCCAAATCATACGCAATTTCAACAATAAAGCTCTGGAACGCGCTACCCTTTGGCATTAAAAAAGCTGAAAGTAAACTTACCTTTAACAGCTAGTTAATAATATATTTTGTATGTCTAATCGTCTCCACAGTTCACCGCACGTAAAAGATAAACAACCAAACTAAGAAAAGTTCGTAAACACTATTTAGGTCCGCCTACCAATTAAAAGTCATAGTAATTACTGTTAAAGTTCTCGTTTTTATTTATTTTTAATTGTATTTATTAGTTTATTTGATATGTATATGTGTATTAGTATCCGTATAAATATATATGTTTTCATAATCAAATAGTTTTAGATAAATTTATTTTTGTACCCTATCACAATGTTGTCGTATTTTACCCAAAGGTTGACTGGTAGAGAATGCCTTATGGCATTAAGTCCGCATATGTACCACTATTGTACATGAAGTTTAAATAAATAAATAAAGTTCGCTAATAGTTTAGCAGGCAATGTGTGTATTAAAATATACCCGACCGTACTTACTCAAGTTAGTATCTAGCTAGTTAATTACTGTTATTGCTGTTACTAACTGGATAATTAAATCCTTACTAATACTTATCAATACATAGTATAAAACAAAGTCGCTTTCGCTGTATGTCCGTATGTATGCTTAGATCTTTAAAACTACGCAACGGATTTTGATGCGGTTTTTTTTTAATAGATAGAGTGATTCTTAAGGAAGGTTTGTATGTATAATAAATGCATAATATAGTAGAGAAACACTGATAAATTTAAAGGTTTCTAATGTGATGTCGTAAATAAACACGTTTTTTTGCGCTTATATTGCAAACGCTGGCTGAACCCTACGAGATAGACCAAAATAATGTACTACAGTATTGTTCACCTTAAAAAGTTCAACAAAAAAGTCCGCGATGGTATATGTCTATCTGTTAGGGATAACCCAGCATAACCATTTTTATTCTTTACTAAAAAATGGTTATTTACGAAGTGATTTTAAACAATACAGCATTAATCCTTATCCAATTAAGTACCTTAAATAAATTGTGCATTTATTATAGATCAATATGCTTTTTACAGCATGTTATTTAAGTGAATATTACCGAAGATATTACAAATTTAAAATGCAGGGTCGTAGTTGTTAGTGCCGGGCGGCGCGTGCCTATAAATAGCGCGTCGATGGCCGCGCTTCGCCTTATAGCACTTTATGATTTGCAGCGATCGCACGCGTTTATCGGAGCTCTCTAGCGAGGAAAATATCAAGAATTAATTTTTATTATTATTATTATATTAGTAGTATTGTAAGTACATTAGGTTAGATAGGATTAGCTTAAAACCATATTTCTTGGTATTTCTTCCATTAAGACTTTGATTTGAATTTAGAGTTAAGGCAATTTAGTATTAGGGCGAGCATTTTCAATTATTGAAAATTATAGTAAGTTCATAGAAGAACTGAATAGAATAGGTATATTTTGTTGTTGATAATCTTTTGTTTTTAGTCGAACGAATAGTAAGTAAATATTTTTTACTCCAGCACTAACCAATAATTAGTGCAATTAGTTCATAATCATACGTATAGTTTTAAGTTGTGAGTTTAATCAAGTACTGAGTACCTAAGTATAAAATTTTGAACAGACATTATAAAGTCATGTCCGGAAGACGTCGTCGTGCGAACATAGGTCGTAGTACAGTGAATGCCAGAAGAGCACGTTCAGCAAGAGATGAAGAATCGTCAACGGAACGCGAGGCTCGCCTCAGCCAGCTCCGAGATAGAAATAGAACTGAGAGAGAAAGAGAATCCTCAATAGAGCGTGAGGCTCGCCGCAGCCAGGATCGGGTTAGACGTAGAGTTCAGAGAGCCAGAGAATCCTCTGTAGAGCATGAGGCTCGCCTCAGCCAGAATAGAAATCGAATACAGAGAACGAGAGAATCAGCACAGACACATAGTAACGCTGAACAAAACGGACAACCGATCAGCCACAGATGGGTAAATAAAGAATATTCTGCCATGAATTACGATCCTTTGATTTGTTACAAGGATGATCGTATTGTGTCCATAGGTACTATGTCAGTAGTGTGTGAATATTGTTTGGCATTGAAGTTCAAGGATGAATCGAAAGGTTTGTGTTGCTTACAAGGAAAAGTAAAATTAGAAGAAATTCTTCCTCCACCTGAACCACTTCAGTCTCTGCTTACGGGTGATCATCCGAAATCCAAACAATTCATACGCAATATCCGCCGTTACAATAACGCATTTCAAATGACGTCTTTCAAAAGTAAGCAAGTTGTTGAGCGCGGTTTTATGCCTACATTTAAAATTCAAGGGCAAGTGTATCACTTGGCTGGGAGCTTGCTACCACTTCGACCAGATGATCACAAATTTCTGCAAATTTATTTTATTGCAGACCCAGATACACAAGCATCAACGCGGTGTTCGATTGTCGCACAGCCAATAGATATAGATTTGATCAGATCTCTTCAAGATATGTTACATTCTCATAACAGCTACATTCAGTCTTTTAAAACTGCTATTGAGAGTGTTCCAGTAGATACTCCAGACTATAATGTCGTAATCCATGCAAATAAAGTTCCTGTTGGAGAACACAGAGGGCGATATAATGCGCCGTCCACGAGTGAAGTAGCAGTGGTAATAGCTGGACAGCAATTCGACAAAAGAGATATTGTGTTGCGCAGTCGTGATGATAATTTGCAAAAAATATCAGAGTTACACAGATCTTATGACAGCTTACAATATCCTTTGATGCTATGTCGCGGAGAAGATGGTTATGCCATTAATGTTCCTCAAGTTGACCCAACCAGTAGTGCACCTCTGCGTAAGACAGTGTCGTGTATGAACTACTATTGCTACCGTATAATGACAAGACAAAACAATTTCAACTCTTTGCTTAGATATGGAATGTTGACAAACCAATACTTTGTCGATCAATATGCAAAAATTGAATCTGAGAGATTGGCTTACATTCGTAACAATCAAACTAAATTGAGAGCAGAAAATTACGTTCACCTTCAGGATGCTTTACAGGCGAATGAACACAGCAACAACATTGGACAGTTGGTTATACTACCTTCATCATTCACTGGTGGACCTCGATATTTACATGAAAAGTCACAGGACGCAATGACTTATGTCAGACATTACGGTAAACCTGATTTATTCATTACTGCAACATGTAACCCAAATTGGCCAGAAATCAAAGAAAATATTAATACCAATTTAACTCCACAAGACAGATATGATATAGTTAATAGAGTCTTCCATTTAAAAGTACAGAAACTCCTACACCTCATTAACAAGTCTCATATATTCGGTCCGCCGCGCTGTCATATGTACACTATAGAGTGGCAGAAACGTGGTTTGCCACATGTACATCTGCTGGTGTGGTTAGTGAACAAAATTAGACCAAATCAAATCGACAGCGTAATTTCAGCTGAATTACCGGTTAAGGAAGATGATCCTGTCCTGTTTGAAATAGTAAAAAAACACTTGGTACACGGTCCCTGCGGGACTTTAAATCGTAATTCTGCATGTATGCGCGATTCCAAATGCAGCAAAAAATTTCCGAAGCCGTTTCAAATACAAACATCTACTAGCGATGACGGATATCCCAAATATCGACGACGATCGCCAGATCAGGGTGGGCAAAGTGCCACAGTCAGAAACTACGATATTGATAACCGATGGATCGTTCCACATAATCCGCTCCTTTTAAAAATTTTTGATGCCCACATCAACGTCGAGTTGTGCAGTTCAATAAAGTCGATCCAATATGTTACTAAATACATTAATAAAGGTAGCGATCAAGCTACTTTCAGCATACAATCACCAAATGAAGTGGAAACATATCAGTCTGGACGTTACATATGCAGTTCTGAAGCAGTATGGAGGATTTTATCATTCGAAGTTCACGACCGAGCTCCCACTATTGTCCACCTTGCAGTTCATTTAGAAAATGGACAAAGAGTATATTTCACTGAGAACAACATACAAGAAGTTGTCAATAACCCGCGGGACACTACATTAACAGCATTCTTCAAGTTATGCGCTCAAGATGATTTCGCGAAAACACTGACATATGACAGAGTTCCAACTTACTATACATGGAACCAGAGTTCTAAAACATTCCAACGACGAAAACAAGGAACTGCGGTCGATGGTTTCCCCGGAATAAAAAAAACTGATGCTCTTGGTAGAGTTTACGCGATTCATCCCAACAACAGCGAATGCTTTCATTTGAGAATGTTACTCCATGTTGTAAAAGGCCCGACATCCTTTGCACACCTGAGAACTGTACAAGGTGTTATTTACAATACTTATCAAATGGCATGTAAAGCTATGGGACTCTTGGAAGACGATTCTCACTGGGAAAATACATTATCAGAAGCAGCTATTTGCAGTTCCGCTACATCATTAAGATATTTATTTGCCATGATAGTTGCGTTTTGTCAAGTAACTGATTCTGTTAGTCTATGGAATAAATTTCGAGAAAATATGGCCAGTGATATTCTGATTCGGCAACGGCGAGAATTAGTTTCAGATGATTTACAATATGACCAAAACATATTTGATGAAGCATTATTTGAATTGAACAAAGTAGTGCAACTACTAACGAGTAAATCGATCAATGATTTTGGACTGCCGATGCCAGCTAATATTAACTCAGATTTAACGAATAGTGCCGAATACACAAGAGAAACATCATACGATCAATCGAAACTTTTACAGAATATAGCCCAAGATGAGCCACGATTGAACATCGATCAGAAAAAAGTATTTACTACATTACTATCATCAATTGATAACAATGAAGGAAAAATATTTTTTCTTGATGCCCCAGGAGGTACAGGTAAAACATTTTTAATTAATTTGCTTTTAACAAAA
This sequence comes from Ochropleura leucogaster, assembly GCA_958449745.1. Taxonomy (NCBI): domain Eukaryota; kingdom Metazoa; phylum Arthropoda; class Insecta; order Lepidoptera; family Noctuidae; genus Ochropleura; species Ochropleura leucogaster. The sequence goes on from OY288226.1 coordinate 10,171,101, forward strand.
GTCAGATCCACCGGAAAAATTGCATTAGCTGTCGCGTCATCCGGCATTGCCGCTACGCTTTTAGAAGGAGGCCGAACTGCACACTCTACATTCAAGCTCCCGCTGAAAATCGCTACCGATGATAATAAAAGCGTCTGTAGTATTTCTAAACAGAGCAATACAGGAAAATTGATCCGTGACTGCTCATTAATAGTCTGGGATGAAGCCACCATGTCAAACAAGACATCTGTGGAAGCACTGGATAGGACAATGCGCGATTTGCGCAGTAAAAATGCACCTATGGGTGGATGTACAATTTTGTTCTCTGGAGACTTTCGTCAAATCCTACCGGTTGTCACTAGAGGAACACGTGCGGACGAAATAAATGCTTCCCTAAAAAGATCCAACCTTTGGCCATACGTTAATAAGTTAGAGCTTAAAACTAACATGAGGCTTTCATTATCTTCACGTGAGAACAGGCTTTTTTCAGAGATGCTGCTAAAAGTTGGCAATGGAATGTTAACTCAAAGTGATGGAAGGATTAACCTAGATAACCTTTGTGTTTTGATAGACAACATCCAAGATTTGGTCAACAATGTCTATCCTGACATTCATAACATAAGTTGTAAGACTCTATCTTGGTTCAAAGAAAGAGCCATCCTGTCACCAACCAACGAACAAGTAGATAAGGCAAACAACTTGATTCTTGCAAAAATTGATACGCCAACGCAAATATACTACTCGGTCGATACTGTTCTCGACTCGGAAGAAGCTGTACATTTTCCTACAGAATTTCTTAATTCTTTGAACCCTTCTGGACTCCCTCCTCATAAAATGGAATTGAAAGTAGGTTGTCCTGTTATTTTATTAAGAAATCTGAATCCTCCTAAGCTCTGCAATGGCACACGTTTGCTGGTAAAATCACTAAAAAAATTCATAATAGAGTGCACAATACTCACCGGATGTGGTACCGGAGAAGATGTACTAATTCCCCGAATTCCTCTGATACCATCAGATTTACCGTTTCAATTTAAACGCCTACAATTTCCGGTAAAGATATCTTTTGCAATGACCATTAATAAATCGCAGGGTCAAACTTTTAACGTTGCAGGATTAGACTTGAGTGTTGAGTGTTTTTCACATGGCCAATTATATGTCGCGCTGTCAAGAGTAACGTCTAAGCAAAACATGTTTGTATTGGCTAATGACAAAAAAGCTGTGAACGTTGTGTATAAGGACATTCTGTAGTAGGTATATTTTGCATTGCACCCGTGCGAAGCCGGGGCGGGTCGCTAGTTAAGTATAAAAGCGAAAGTGAGTTTGTTTGTTACGTCTTCACGCCCAAATTGCTACACCGATTTTGATAATTTTGGTACAGAGATAGTTGGGACGCTGGAGACGGACATAGGCTATTTTTTTTAAAGACTGAAAAATATCTCATTTTTCAGTTAAAAAAAAAGTAGCCTATGTCCGTGGCAAAAAAGGGAAACCTTAGCATTGCTATAGCAATAAATAAGGCGCTAGGGCAAAGAGTACAGGTAACAGGTACCTGCAAATCAGGAAAGGGGAAGCTACTGGTGGTCAGGGCTCTTTAGGAACCTCCTAACAATACGCACCGTGTCCTGAAGTACTGGTTTCTGAATCAAGCCTATTGGTGGCTATTAAGCCATTGGCCGACACAACTATCGGCACAATGACTGCTGGTATTCACGTGCTTCACGTCGACGTCCGAAGTCGTACCAATATGCTCGAAATAAAACAAGTCAGTAATTTTAAATGTTTTTTTTTTATTTGTTTCCTATTTAAATAATATTTTTACAAAACTCTAAACATCAATTATGTTTTACAAATATTAACGCTTGCAGCGTCTATGGTACAGTTTTCGCAGTAATTGAAATAAAGCCAGGCTTACTACTAATTATAGTAAATCACTACTCAAAATTGAGATAACGTACTTATGACATTACCACAAAAAACCGCCATCTTGAATGTTATGATTTGAATTTGTGGTAAAATCATAAAAAAACACCTTAGAATTTATTAACACAAACATATCAGCAGACTTTTTAGAGATAAAATTTAGATTTGCATTATCTTTATTTTAATATAATACGCAACCAAAAATAATAAGAAATTTAAGTCAAAATAAGTACTTTTTGTTTGCATTTCATTAAAACATTTATTAATAACGTTATTGTACTCGAAATCAAAACATTCTAACACAAATAAAAGCTGTTGTGTTTTTAAATAAAGAGATGTTTATTTTATTTTGAAGTTTGTGTAGGTATATAATATTTTGCGTAAAGCTTTATTAAGTGCGAGTTGTATAGCCTGGCAGAACTAAACTAAAAAATATCGTTCTTAGAACATTTATTTTGTATTTTCACAACTTCTACGGAAAATTCGCAAAAAAATACGTGCTGTGAAAAAACAATAAGCACGAAAGTGACTTTTTCTTTCATTATCTTGAGTATAAGAACAATAATACATATTTAATACTCAAAAAATACAAAAATATCATAAACGAAAAAAATTGTTCATATTTTAAGCTGGTAATTAATGTGATGTAGTATTGCACTATACAAAAATAACTATAACTAAAAAAGGGTTAAATATTTCTAAAATACATCGATGTATGAATGATATGAGCAATATAAAGGGATTTTGATATTAGTTCAGCAAATGTTTTTATCTCACATTTATTTTAAACGGACATTTAGAGAAAAAGAACTAATCTCGTACACTTTAAGTGGTTAATAATAATAGCCAATCCTAAAGATACTGTAGGCATTATTAATTAAATCACATTTAATTATTATTTAAAATGTTTCCTTAACTTAATTCTTAACTTTAACGAGAAAATAATATTTTACAAAAAAAGAAGATATATCAAGTACTTCAGTATAAAAAATAATAATTAAAATAAACAGCGATGCATTTTTATTGCGATAAAAAATAATTTCGATTTGTGCGGGATAACTTAAAAATAGAAATAAAAAATTGCATCGCTCCCAATCAAAGAACATTTTCATTTTTAATCGTCAGGTTGATAAAAATCATCGACTCAAAAATTTTGCTAATCACACACAGATTTGCAGGAAAAATAGAGGCTCAATTCTGTATTTGGCGGGAAATCAAATTGGTGTCAATTTGACGACATTTATTTTGATAAAATCAATAACGTATAAATACTTACAGCATTTCATTGATAAGTTAATTTAATAAAAACTACTTATTCAAATTCTTTTTTAATGTTTTTCTTTAAATAATCATTTTCGTTGATTTTGACTAAGTTTTCTACCTCTAAATGCATTGCTACGACTAAAGTATTTCCTATTTAATTCCTTTTTACTAACAATAACAAAATAACGATATTTTTTTGGCATTATTAGTAATTATTCCATTTTTTTTAGTTATTTCTACGAAGATATCTCTTTCATCCCCAAATACAGAAATGAAACCGAGATGTTACAATATCGGTATTTTCTATAAAGCATTCTTAATCAAAAATAATAATTTACTAACGATTAAACATTAATTAAATTATGTACTTCTAACCTTTTTTTTATGAACCCAACAAATGTTATATATACCGTCGTTAGCACTAAAAGTCATTGATTGTCGTTTTTTTTTAAATAATCACTATGCTACACTGTGGAACTTAAAGACATTTCACGGGACGATAAATGTAAAACGACAATAATATCATAATCGTAGAAATCGTTTAATTATTAAGATTGTCTACTTATAATCAAGCGTAAAACATAAATATTTACGATATTGTAACATCCTTAATCTATAACAACAAATTAAAAAAGGGACTTGTTCGTAACAATTTTACCGCGTGACTATGAACTTTTGAATTTGGAACTGAGCCCTTGCAAACTTTATTCATCACATTACACATCATACAATACTAACTGGTCTTATCCACAGTTTGTGTCGACACAAAACGACGGTGTTAAGGACATCACTAACCCTCCATACGTTTTTGGGCTATTTTCAGAAGTGTCGGTCAACAAAAATCAACTTATAATTTTAATATAGCATAAAAGTTAGTTATGTTTTTCGTAAAAAAAACAATTGCCCAGTCCATGGGCGATCTCCAATATTATGTGTATAAATAACTTCTTAGTGAATTGATTTACGACTTTGGTGTTACAATAAAAAAATGTTATGTTATGCTCTACTCAAATAATACATTGATTTTTGCTGGCTGCAAAAAAAGAAGTAGCCCAATTTGGATGATCCCCTTTGAGGTAACCTAAGCGACATTGACAAGCTCAATGGCGCTTACGGTATTTAAATTTTCCATCGTCAAAAGAGTTTTACAAAAAATGTAATTTTCCATCGACATCAAACTAATATAATACTAACAATTAGTATGAACACACTGCGATGTATCCTTATTTTGTTTGATACAAAAACCATTAACCATATATTAAAAAAAAAACGAGAGATCATTTTGACAGCTTATGTCAAATTATTTAACGATATTTTGGCGCGTTTAAACGAAGAGAGTTACAAGACCGTTTGAAAACTCTACACATGCTGTTTATGTTCACGTAAGAATCTCGCCTAACCGGCAAGCAACTCTCTTTACCTAAACGAAGAATAATTCAATCAGTTAATGACTTTCGTACCACAACAAAGACTAGTCTATCTCAAATACAAACACGGATATATCACAAGTCGGATTCGACAGTGTCGTTAAAAATCGTTGTCGCTAGAAGCGTCATACGTCTCGCAGATCTGGTCCGGGGGCAGGGGGCGAAGCCCCGGGTATGCCGTCACCGGGCCATGGAAGGATTGTGAGCGGAGCACGCTAGAGAAAAAAAATGGTTATATTTTTGTCTATAGGCCGAATTATGCATTGTTTTATTTTTTTGTGTTAAAACAGTGTTTTAAGCAGCTTGGACATATTTCTTTGAAGGGTTTTCAGTATTTAACGTTATCTATTTCGTGGTTGTGCGTGGGGTGACTTAAAAATAAATTATACTATTGCACTCCACTACAAGGCATTAAATAAATTATCTTTACATAAAAGGTAACGTTAATATTACTATTATACATAACATCAAGAATTAAATCCCAAGACATCACACAAAAGAATTTAAGCAATTTGAAGATGGAATAAATGAAAAATCCTTAAAACACAGAAATAAAGGTCTAAGTGTAACAGAGACCCAGAGTAACACATATTAAGCATTAAAATAGTAGTAAAATTGCCAGTAAATAAAAACTATATTTACACATTGCGCCATAGAGTTCCAATGTAATAGTCTAACCAGCCAATAAAAACCATATTTTTTCGTTTTTTTTTCGTTCCAATTGTTAGTGGACAAAGCATTAGTTAAGCAGACATCTTGATCCTTCATACAAAATACATACCTACTTGTCAAAAATAAAAACATCAACAAAATGAAATTCAAAAAAATATTATACGAACATGAAAAACCAAGAATTCTAGCAGCATAGTCGTGTTTAAGCTCTGAAGCAAAATAAAATACACCAAGTGCCAATAATTTTGACAGCTGTCAATTCGAATACCCGCGGTCGCCACAGCTGTCAGTTTTGACATTTGACTAACCTTACACGTCAAGATGGCGGCCATCATGTCACTTACACGGAATTGCATGCATTTTGAGTTTTGTCACGCTCTAAAATTTACAATAAATTGTGTTTTATATTATTGTACCTTATTACTAATTGTTAAAAGAAAAGAAATGTTAAACAAATAATATTTACAACTAAAAGATAGATATATTACAAAAACAAAAGGTTAAATTAGATACAGCAAACAAAAAATATGATAACAATTGATGTACTCTTTATTTTTAACTCTTGCGAAATTACTAGCCCTATGCAATGAAACGTTAGCTGATCCCAATTACCAGTTTAGTTCATTAGTAATTGTAAAATATTGGTAAACTAAACGTTGTTTTTTAGATGATGACTCTACATTAATCACTTTGTCATCAGTCAACTACTTTGTTAATATCGAGGTCAAAAACAGTTATTACAAAAAGTCTACTATTATTCAACACTACTCCGTCGGTCTTCCTTTCTACTTTAACGAGCCAACACTGACCAACGTGAGTACCCAAACAGCCTACCATAGACTACTAAAATACTTAAAAAAAGGAAACTTACCTAGCGGTCTTTGACGGCGTCTTGTTAGACTTTCCGAGAGCAGCCGCCTTCCTCGGGTCGTACGAAGCCCTTCGTTTCCACTTCTCTAGTTCTTGTTTCTTTTGTTCTGAAAAATAATTGTTTAATTTATAATAACAAAAGTAAGAAATAAACAACGTGCAGCTTATGTGGGAGCCAAGATAAGTATCGGGCCAAAAATAGTGCCTTGAACTATCCTCAAACAAATTTAACTCTCACATGTTATATTTTAAAACCTTACAGGATCTGTAATGTGTGTTATTTCACCAGTTATTTTCCATTACTGAAGACACTCACATTTTGTGCAGTCAATTGTCATAAGTGCTGGTTTACGTTATGATTTACCGTATCAAATGCCTTTCCCAGGTTATAAATGATGAAATATTAATTCTATATCATGGGTTTTTCTGACAGTTCATAATTTTGACAACACATTAAGCACCTACATGTACAGAGGACTTAATACCTCAAGCATTTCTACTCAGTCAACCTTTTGGGTCATGCAGAGACACACAGTAGGCTTAAAATAAAGGAAATGTGTTTATATTTTACAACGTGTAAAAAAGGAGCAATAACACTTACTAAGTAGGCACATATTATTATATTGCAGGTACCTGCAGATTTTGCCCTTGCGCCTTATTGATTTGTAAGAGCAAAGCTAAGTCTTCACTTTTCTTCCCTCTTTCTCCCTCAAATAACACTTTAAAAAAAATAACCTTCGTCCGTCCCCTGGGTCCCAACTATCTCTGTACAAAAATTCATCAAAATCGGTTTAGCCATTAAGGCGTAAAGAGTTAACAAACTCACTTTCGCAAGGATAGTAAGGATTGCGTCTTTTTTACACGATGTTTATGAGGATTATAATATAATCCTAATATTATAATATAATTATTATCTCTTACCCATTTCATAATGCTGAGCACTTCCTTTGCTGACAGCCTTGTCGGTGTTGAGTACGCCCACGTAAGTCTTGCTCGGGTCCCGACGCAGGAAATTCTTCGGGGACTGCTCGTTCTTGTACTTGGAGATGTCCATGTACCGGGGCTGGACTGTCGGCTTGCGCTGGCTGATCGACGTCGTTGACGATGACATTGAGTAGTCACCGCTGTACCTAGAATGGGATGATTTAGCCACATTATTTTTTATTTCTGTTTGTGATGTTATGTATTAAATAAGTTAGAAACGAATAATGCTTATCGCTATATTGAGATATCGCGGCCCTGGAACTTAAACGTCAACAGAAGGAACATTTTATTCAGTACAAGACTGACACATTTCGCAAAAAAGGGGTCAAAGTAACGAATTACAACATGTCCAACCAACCTCTGTTTAGCCTGCACAGGAGCACTCCTCTTCCCTCCCTGATGTCTCATCACAACAGGAGCACTCTCAGTTCCACTCTCTCCTTCCGTATCACTAGTCCCAGTAGTCAAAGAATTCTTCTCATGGCTGAATATTGACGAGTTCCTCGGACTACTGCCATTCGTTGTAGAATTAGTATCACTATCGAGAATAAACGTCTTTCGCTTGTCTGTGACCGAGTCCTCTCTTGTCTTTGTTAGGAAGTCTATGTTCTCTTTGGTCGGGGTGATGTCGTCTATTATGAAGGTTTTTCTTTTATCCGCTTCTCGGGCGTCGCGGCGTTTCTTTTCGTGGGTTGATTGGTTTACCTGTAACGTATTTTTCAATTTGTTAAGATTGTATTAAGTGCATGCATTATCTGTGATTGTAATAATTCGTTAAAACACAGTTTATATATATTTTATATTATTTGTCTAAGAAATCCGTATTTACGCAAATATCCGTATGATTTATTTGAAAAGAAATATCAAGTGGCATCTACGATCTTTGAAATAATTAAATCTGAAACACAACGTATCTACAGTCTAAGTAATAATTGGGTGCAATAAGCAAGGATTTTGAAAATTCATCGCCAAAGAGGCACAAATTCCTGCGGGCATATGGCCTGTGAAAAATAAAAAATATCGGCCAAGTGCGAGTCGGGAGTCGCGCACGTAGGGTTCCCTACCATGTTATCTTGTATATTTTTATTATGTTTTTTAGTATATGTGTTAGCGGCAACAGAAATACATCATCTGTGAAAATTTCAACTGTCTAACTATCACGGTTTATGAAATACAACCTGGTACAAACGGACAAAACAGCGGAGACAGACAGCGGAGTTTTAGTAAAAAGAAATTACCTGGAAATTCGTGACATAATCCCTGGACAGTACCACATCATTAGTCATAGCCTGTCTTCTCAAATTCCCATAGTCCTTCGGCCGGAGGTCCAGTATGTCCGAGTGAGTGGACGTGATCATGGGGTCTACTGGCAGCGTGACCAGAAGCTGTTCATCTTCCGTCTCTTCGGAGGAGTAGTCTAAGGTCTCCAGGTCTGCTATGTTGGTGGTGTGGAACGATTGGGAGCGGTGAACTGGCGAGGAGTGGCTGGAATTGAGAAATGTTGTGTTAAAAAGGGTTTACAAGGAAGATTCCAGAAACTGGCTTCTTAGTTACTCTGTCATCCAACTCATCATGATCATCTGGCTAGCCTTTCGACCTTTTAACAATACTGTGTACCTTATACAGGCGGGCTATCTAAATAAACTGTCAATGACAATCCTAAACGTAATACTTACCATACACTCACACTATTACACACACTCACAAACACACACTCACGCAATCACCCACACTCATAATCTCACTCGCATACGTCAAACAGTTCGCTTCTTTTTGTATTTTAATTTTGTTTTGTTTTTTCTTGAAATTAGCTTTGTTTTCAATTGCATACACTGCTTAATGTGAAGTGGAAGATCGGAGTCACCTAACACAAGCATCTTCTTGCTTAAAAGGTGAAACATGAATGTTACAGTCCTATGAAATAAACCTAGTTAACTTCTAGTCTGGGGCCTTTCATCAAACTATGAATGGCCAATGGCCATGGTGCTGATTTTGATTCATAGCTATAGCACAATGAATCGAATTCACCATCAGTCAGTTGGTAGACAGCGTTTTCGGTTTTGGAATGTTGTAAATTAAACGCAACCGGGCACAAAAACGTGAGAGATAGATAGAGATAGAATCCGTGGCTGCTATTGGGATAATTCTGATGGTAAAACCCAATAACACTTTGTCCGATCCGGTAGTCAAACCCAAGATCACATGGTCATCGACTGATGACCATGTGATCTGACCATGACCATGCCAGGGGCGAAGGTCCAATAGAAGCCCATAAGCCAGGCTTGCCCTAAATTATAACACCAATCAGACCAATAGTTTTATAACCTACTACCTAACTGTACCCAAACTAACATAAACATTCACGAACAAAAATATTTTAAATACACGTAAATTAATTTGCCGCACGCTTACATTACCAGATCCATAAAATACTACGACTCACTAAAGTCACTCATTCATCAAATTCGAAAAAAATTCAATCGTGTCTGATTCGGAGCTATTCGTGACATGTCAACACTACCGAAAGCGCGCGCAATGATCTCTCGCTCTAGCGCGTCTCTTTCGCACTCGTTGGCTTTCAATGGGGCTTTTCATTTGTATAGAAGTTAAATACAATTCATTGATAAATTTTAGGTACTTGTACGGCGATTTATACGGGCTAGTAAAGCCTGGCTTGTCCATTAAGTTCGCGCATATGAACCATCCGATGACCGACCTGAATATAGTTGCAAGAACAAGTGCAACAAATTGCGAATGACAATTGTAATTGTTGTTTGTTTCTTTTGTATAGTTTGTGAGTTTTGATTTAGTTATGTTATTTAAATTACTGAGTAATGTGGTTAATGTTTTTGGTGCGATGTGACAACCTACGATTTTGTTAAGTGATTAACTGATTTAGTGATTTTAATTTTAAAATGTGAATTCGGAAATTGGCGCCTGAAAGGTATGCTACATTGAGATAACTTATAATTCACCGTATATTCAATGAATCCACAAGAAATGATTTCTTGTACAGACCCAGTAGGTAGGTATGTTTATTCTATTGTTTTCAAGGAGCGTGACAAACTTTTTTTGGTATAAAAAACGCATCAAAATCCGCTTCAGAATAATGCTTAATGGTTATTTCGTATGTCATTTTGCATGATTTATACTTTCAGACTTTGTGAATGTAAAAACTGAAAAGCAAAATAAAGAATTAGATGTTCATTAATATATTAGTGAGATTTTAACGTTGAATATATATTCATAAGCTTAAAAAACAACAAATCGATAATTTGTAATATGCCATCTAGTGGCCATCGATTGAATTATTTTACGAATTATTAAACCTACGTTAAGAGATAGAACTTTGATGTCGCGTGGAGTCTCGGTACCAATAGATGGCGCGTGGAACGTTTAATCCCATACGTGAAAGGTAAATAAATAGGTAATAATTGTGTTACTAGAGCAGTATTGAGCAGCAATTTAACTATACCAATGACTCCTAACAACCACATAAACACTAAGAGGGGGGGGGGGGGGCATATTAAAAATCGATGGCTTGCCCTCCATCCAGGCCCCTCGCCCGCCACTGGACCATGCGCTTGCAACCACTAGACCAACAAGACGGTGAAGTTTTTAATGAATAAATGACATAAACAATTATATCCTACTAATATTATAAATGCGAATGTTTGTGAGGATGGATGTATGGATGTTTTTTACTCTTTCACCTCAAAACAGATCTTGATGAAATTTGGCGTATAGTTAAATTATAGTCTGGAATATGAGACTTTTTTTTTATTTACCTGGGCGAGCTAAGATCATCTTTATTACAATCCTGTCTCTTGGCCATCTGCTTTCTGCGCTTGTCTTCTTGGGCCGCCTTCATCGGGTCGTATGATGCTCGCTTCTTCCAGTTGGAGAACTCGATCTCTTTGGTGGCTAGAGCTGATGATGAACGGTGCTGGCTTGGCTTTTTTGGACCTGTAAAAAGAAATATAGCTAATTGATGGTGCCAAATTGTGGGCTGACTTAATGTAGATTGCGTTTGTAACCTTAAGATATAAAAAAGAATGTGTTAGTAAGTGGCGCAAATTTTTTTTGGAGTGACTTCCAACTGCCTAATGTAAATATGTAAACATAATTTATTACTTTAAATGTTTTACTTCGTGAAAAACGATTGCATGTAGCGGAGATGAGAATGTTGTGATGGATGTGTGGAGTGACAAGAATGGTAAAAGTAAGGAATGAGTATGTTAGAGGAAGTTTGAATGTTGCACCTGTTACAGAAAAAATGAAAGGGAGTCGTTTGTCTTGGTATGGACATGTAATGAGGAGGGATAAATTTGACTTAAAGAGTGATGGATCTGAATGTTGATGGACAGAGAACCAGAGGAAGGCCAAAGAAAAGATGGATGGATCGTGTAAGGAATGATATGAAAGAGAAAGGAGTAAACGTCCGATAGGGGATAATGGACGAAGAAAACGTGTTGCGACGACCCCAAATAGAATGGGACAAGGGCAGGAAAATGATGATGATACTAACTAACATAGTTTGTTAAAAAGAATTGGAAATGTAGGAATGTTTATAAAGATCAAAGCTTAAGATAACGGAAATATTTTCAAATGCATCATAATTAAATGACAGCTCGGTGCAAACCATAGACAAAAGAAGATGAGTCATTTCAATTCCAGTCTTTTTCGAGAAATGTTTAAAAAATCAAAACTAGAAATCCAAACGAACGAAGTCAAATGCAATTTCCTCTACATTTTATCACACAGCGGCAGAGAAAGGGAATACATAATCAAATCAGTGGTTCCTGCTTGCGGAAATGAATAAGTCAATGTCGCACTACGATATTCGATTTAAAATCAGATTTGAAAGAACTTTTAAATTCAAATAGAAGGAACTGGAATGGCATTTCAGAAGGACGTTGTTTGTTAATATTTTCACCTGATGCTCGACTCCTTTTCTGGAAAGGGGGCCACCGATTCTCAGTTCTACCACTATACATTTAAAATTTCATAAAAAGCCAAGCGGTTTCGGAGGAGTAAGTCAACTCGACCGTTTCGTGCTATTCGTTATCGGATCTTGTTAACAATTATATAGGTTTTTTTTCATGGAACCCTAATCTTTTTTTCTAGGAGAATAATCTTAGTGACTCCTTATAACATCAGCTGTCAGCCAATAAAAGTCTGGTCGAAATCCGCCGTCTGGGAGGTAAGCCGGAATAGACAGACGAAAAAGAAAATGAGCAATGCATTCTAGTTTGTTGTGATTTACAGAACAAACACCTCAATTTTATTTATTACTATACTAGCTTTCGCCCACGGCTTCGCCCGCGTTAAATTTGGGGTAACACATTTCCCCTTGCGCCTTATTGATTTGTTTTAGCAACGCTAAGTTTTCCCTTTTCTTCCGTCGTTCTCCCTCACATCCCACTTTTTTCCAAAAAATATTAGCCTATGTCCGTCTCCTTGTTCCCTACTATCTCTGTACCAAAATTCATCCAAAGCGTGAAGAGGTAACAAACAAACAAACAAACAAACTCACTTTCGCTTTTATAATATTAAGTAAGGATGTGTTTGGATAAGTGCAACACGTATTAGAAAAATAAAAATGGTAGTTCTATCGATGACCACACGCTAAAAGAACCATACAGGCAGAACAGTAGTGCTATTCTCTAAGAATACAGCCTTGAGCGCAGCGCTGACCCCACACGAATTTCTACGAAAGTTGCAGCGGCAGCGGTGAACTCGACGCTGTATTCTTATAGAATAGCGCGATAGTTTGGAACAAATTGAATTACAGACTCATTCACTGTGTCATTCGAGTGTTATATCGATAATACGATGTTGTAATTGTAATCGGAATCGATTACACCATGCATTCGTTGCAGTAATCAGTAATGGTCATATGTGGCCTACGAATGTCTATGGTACACGACCCTATAACTATGACGTTGTTACAATAGTCTCATTCGATTAAATTAAAGTTGAATCAAGATTTCGCTCGCGTTAAATTCGGGGTAACACAGTTCTACTAGTAACCTGTAGTTTTTGCCCTTGCGCCTTATTTATTGTAATAGCAAAGCTAAGTTTTCCCTTTCCTTAACCCTTTCTGCCTTTAAAAAAAATACCTTTGTCCGTCTCCGGGGTCCCAACTATGTCTGTACCAAAATTCATCAAAATCAGTTTAGCCATTTAGGCGTGAAAAAGTAACAAACAAACTCACTTTCGCTTTTATAATATTTTTAAGGATTGTTATTTATTTCCATGTTATGCATAAAACAAATAGGAGAAAGTATCTTAAACTGAGTTTTATTTAATTATTTCATTTCATTTAGATTCGTAATTTTGTTATTGAATTAAAATAAGTAACTAAATTACCACTCTTTCATAACGGACACCAAAAGAAAGGGAAGCAAATCTCTCCAATCTTAAATCAAATCAAAACTCAGACCAAAAACAATCTGTCAAAATCAAAGCGTAATTTGGCGCCAAATTGCATTCCAATCCATGATGGCCGCTGTGCCGCAAGCATAACGAATCGGTAAGTACTACACACAGCCTAACAGACTCGATTCAAGGATAACTCGATTCTTCTTAGTAACGGTATGTGTGTAAAATAGAAATTATGATCAATTGTATTCCTACTCGTGAAATTAGTCAATGAAGGTTGTGAAACTTAACCTCCTTTGATTTCGTTTCCTCTATCTATTCTATAGGGGCAAAGGTTGTATTGCTATTATGCCTCATTGTGAAAGCATTAGGTAGGATCTAGCAAATGTTAAATATAATTTATATTTAACTCTTGAAATTTCATTCATTCATAGAAAAAAGAAAATATTCGGCATTTCAAAACGAGTAACTGAGAAATCTGTAGACTTATTGCACATTTGCTTATAAATATTGCAAAAATAGGTCAAATTTAGGTTCAAAATACATCTTCTTTCTTATCTATAAAATTAGCTGCGCCCCGAGTTTTCACTCGCGTGGTGATTGAATTTACAATATATCTTTATGAATTGTAGCTTATGTGTTATTCTGATATGTATGTGTATTATTGTGAAGTTTCATCAAAATCCATTCAGTAATTTTTGCGTGAAAGAGCAACCAACATACTTACATATATCCTCAAACACTTTCGCTTTTATAATATAAGTAGGATTCTCGTGTCAGTTTTAATTGCCATACTCCTCCAAAACTTTAAATTTTTGAGAATTTTATACGTATGTATAAAATAAAATGGTATATTTGGTAGATCTGAGAAACTGTCGTAACTTTCATACCCCTTAGTGATAAAGGTGTCCCTCTTCCGAAGGGGACCTGAGTAGCGGCTAAAACCGCTGGGCACAGCTAATATATTTATCGTTAATAATATTCTAAAAGCGAAAGTGAGTTTGTTTGTTACGTCTTCACGCCTAAATAGCGAAACCGATTTTGATGAAATTTGGTACAGAGATAGTTTGGACTCTGGAGACGGACAAAGTATAATCTAAAAAAGAAAAAGTGAGATAAGGGAAGACTCCTTATCTCACTTTTTCTATTTTTTTTCGATTATCACGCGGATTAAACTTAGCGTTAGCCCAAAGGAACTACACGGACGAAGTCGCGGGCGGAAGGTAGTTGATTATGTGATGGTAGATTATATGCTTTGTACTGTTACGTATACACAATAAAATCGCCATGGTACTAGTCTATTTACTAACATAATGATACCCTATCGTTTGAACGGACGACAATGCGATACTAATATTATAAAAGCGAAAGTGAGTGTTTGTTTGTTACCTCTTCACGCTTTAATGGCTAAACCGATTGTGATGAATTTTTGTACATAGATAGTTGGGAACCAGGAGACGGACGTAGGTAATTTTTATTTAATAAAAAGTGGGATGTGAGGGAGAAAGAGGGAAGAAAAGGGAAAACTTAGCGTTGCTATTACAAATCAATAAAGCGCAAGGGGAAATGTGTTACCCCAAAATTAACGCGGGCGAAGCCGCGGGCGAAAGCTAGTAACCTATAAATAAACGTCAACGGATGACTATTTTCTTGACGCAATAAGCAGACGCTACCGTAGTGACACAGAAAATCTGAAAGTAACTATGTAACGTTAAATTACATAGGTACAACTTTGTCAAACATGTTTTGCTTCACAATAACGGTACTGTGACTGAAAAAACTTAATCAACGACAATTACTGTTAACAAGAACGAATGTCAAAGGTGCCTTTTACTAATTCTATAAATAGTTGATGATTAATTTGTTTTGAACTACAAAAGGTGCATTGCTATAATGACTACTGAAATAACTTTATGATCGAACTAGCTTTCGCCCGCGGCTTCGCCCGCGTTAAATTTAACACATTTCCCCTTGCGCCTTATTGATTTGTAATAACAACGCTAAGTTTTCCCTTTTCTTCCCTCTTTCTCCCTCACACCCCACTTTTTTCCAAAAAATATTAGCCTATGTCCGTCTCCTGGTTCCCAACTATCTCTGTACCAAAATTCATCAAAATCGGTTTAGCTGTTAAAGCGTGAAGAGGTAACAAACAAACAAACTCACTTTCGCTTTTATAATATTAGTAAGGATTAAATGAACTACCGGAACGAGGGCCATTGACACACAAAGGCTTGACAAATTAGTTTAGATATGTTGCCTTACAGCAAGCTGGAATAGCAATCAATCTTCCTGGCGTAAGTCATCAATACAGGACTAAACTAGATTCGTAGGGAGAACAACAATAAGGGTTTAATCTGGTAAGCAATGTGAATAAGTCTCATAGAACTTATGTCAAAATACAACTATCCGTAAGCAAAACGAGGCGTTTTTGTTTATTGGAACGGGGCAGAACTATCACATAAGTTTACGGCATAGGAGATTACGCTTCACAAAGGTCGTTTTTCGTTTTTTTTTTGTACTTATAGCCAGGTAAAATACTATGTTGACGTAGATGTAACACATTGCCCAGTTAAACAACGAAGCATTCGAAAACCTAATAGGTTAGAAGAAATAAGGAAAACACCGCGCGCGACTTTTTCTGATAAACTTTTTGCTATCTGATTTAACTATTGACACGGTACTTTCAAATCGGTAATAATCTTGCCTAATCATTCAATTGTAATGGAACCGTCACCTACTTACTAACAATAGATGTAGCACTAACCTTTATCTAGATGTTTTTGAGGCTGGACTTCCCGCGTTGAAGACCTAGATTTGGTCAGCCTATTCAACGTCGTCTGCCTCGGTTCAGCTGACCTCCTGCTCTGGTGATTGTTCGGTTTCACTCTTTCCTCTCTCACGATTGGCTGTTCAGATACCCTCGGACTCATCAAGCGTTCCTTATTGGTCACCCTCACAGAATTCCTTGTCAAACCTGGCCCGAATTTTCTATGCATTTCAGGTGTATTCGGACATCTCCTTGGCGAATTAGCAGGTGCTATTGATTTTAAATCTGGAGAGTCAATTCTTCCTCTATTTATTATCTGCCTCTTATACCTAGATTCTTGTGATTTATCATAAGACCCATTATCGGATTCATCCGAATAATCTTTATACTCTTCTGAATGACCGCTTGATCTTCTCGATGTAATTCTAGGATCGATATAATTATTGTTCTTATTAACAGTGTTGAAGGAACTCGATCTCTTAATCGATGACCCGAAACCGATGTTATTCGATTTGTACTTGAGACCGTCGCTTAGGACTCTCTGGTGGCTTTTCTTGTCTCCTTGACAACGTGTTGGTTCGATACGAGGGTATTTCGACTCCAAGGCGTTGTTTTTCAAGACAGTTTTCAGACATACCGTCGGGTTAGCATTACAAACGTCATTTGCTTGGCTTTCGAAGGCCCTGTTTCGCGTGTGAGTCTTTCTATGAGGAGATAGTATAGCCTCAACATCGTAAGGAGGTCTATTTGATAGTGTTTTGTCATCAGAACTGTTACTTAACAATCCTCGATCAGAAGACGGGCTGTTCATATTCAAATCATGCCTTCTATCCGTGTCTAAGGACCTTGAGGCGGAATTCAGGAGTATTTTTGTGGTGCCGGCGACTTTAGTAGATCCAGTGATGACGTAATGGCCAGGACTTCGCAGAGGACTGCTGTCATTTGAGTGGTCTTTCCTCCTGAGTCGGTAGTTTAGTGAATTGGAGCGGCTTAACTGTGAGATTGGGAGCCGAGAGATCGCAGTCTTCTCACTGATGAGACTAGAAGTAAGTGCGGAAGGAATGTTGCTGAAGTTGTTCGTTCTTGACGCCTGGAGCTTTGCTTGCAGGTTAGTGATTGCGTTTTGCGTTTTTTGAAGGTACGATTCTGTATCTTGAGTGGGAATGAGGTCCTGTAACAAGAGAAAGATGAAATTAAAATATTGTCTTTCGTTATATAAATTGTGGTAAATACCTTTTACTTATTTAAATATTATATTCCTACGTAATGGTATTCAATATTTGTCAGACCAATATTAATATTTATTCGTAGGATTATCCTCGTAAGATTTATTTCCGTACACATTCTTGTAAAAAAGGAATGATGTAGTAACTTTTGGTTTTACTGTCTAGATTTTAACTAGGGATTGTAGGACGCATCATCGCTTAACATCTGGCTAGTTGGGGCGAAACGGAAGTTTATAAGTTATATTTTCAAGTACATAAAAAAATAATAAGACATTGAATGTCACAGTTCTCAGTCTCGGTCACAGTATTCGTTCACATACTCCTCCGAAAAGGCTGGTCCGATTTAAACGAAATTTTGTGTACATATCAGGTAGGTCTGAGAATCGGCCAACATCTATTTTTCAGACCCCTAAATGAGCAGCGGGTGAAACCGCTGGGCACAGCTAGTAGGACAATAAATTTAACAATAGTTGTAATACTAAAAATCTCGTTATAAAACTAGTTACTATTCCTATTCCTACTTCTTCCATAATGTAAGATTGTGAAACTCACTCTCGTCTAGCATTAGAACCTTCAAAAGTATTTCGAATATCTATAATACTGTATTTACAAATTTGATTATATATTTTAGTGTTATGTATTTATACAGGTTATCAACTTGTCAACATTTATTTTCATCATATTTCCTTTCGAAGGCCCGCTGGCAGAAATTTATTTTAGAATAAACTGTGCTTATGTACTCTGGTTTTGTTATAATGATTCTTGATGTTTTCTCCTGTGTTTTCATACATGATTAAATCCTTACTAATATTATAAAAGCGAAAGTGAGTTTGTTTGTTTGTTTGTTACCTCTTCACGCTTTAGTGGCTAAACCGATTTTGATGAATTTTGGTACAGAGTTAGTTGGGAACTAGGAGACGGACATAGGCTTTTTTTCTAAAAAGAGTGGGATATGAGGGAGAAAGAGGGAAGAAACGGGAAAACTTAGCGTTGCTATTACAAATCAATAAGGAGCTAACGAATTTAACGCGAGCGAAGCCGCGGGCAAAAGCTAGTAAATAAATAAGAATCATTGTCAAGGTAAACAAAGGTATACTTTAACTAAACTTTCGCTTGGAAAGCTATTACTATGATTAATTTGTCATGCAAGTGACGCTGGCCAACCAACACGCCAGATATTCCGAACATGTGCAAAGCCTTGACAACACGTGTGTGTTTCCATTAGTTTCGATATAAACTTTGTAGTTTTTAGACCCCCAAGGACTTATCATCGACTGGTTGACTGGCAACATTTTTGTTTCATAATATATACGTTCTTATACGTGAGGACTTGTAATTGGCTTACTGTTGTCTATGGTTCCTTACTTTTTTATACTAAGTTTCTTTTTAGCTGTAAGTTCTCCATAATAAGCATTATGTTGGGGAGCTTGTGACTAATAAAATGGCTAAATAATAACAGCCACTCAAGTCTATCTTTAAGTTGAGCAAGGCTTACCTAGCGACGATAGTGACCTAGTGACATACCGAGTTTCCTCCGTGCCTTCAGAGCACGTTAAGCTGTTGGTCCCGGCTGTCATTCGTAGATCTTTCGTAACAGTCGTTACTGGTAAGTGTCCCGAAAGTCTGACACCCATTCTTACAAAGAGATATGGTATTACCCAGTACTAACTGGGTTACGGAGGTCGGATAGGCAGTCGATCCATGTGAAATACTGGTGTTCAGCTGCATCCAGTTAGATTGGTAGCCGACCACAACAAAGTTGGGAAAAGGCTAAACAGATGACGAATACGCGTTACACACATGATCATTTAATCATGGACTTAAAATCTATACTAATATTATAAAGCTGAAGAGTTTGTTTGTTTGAACGCGCTAATCTCAGGAAGTACTTGTTCGAATTGAAAAATTCTTTTAGTGTTGGATAGTCCATTTCTTGAGGAAGGCTATAGGCTATATAACATCACGCTACGACCAACAGGTGCTGAGCAGCGTGGGTGAAACCGCGAGGAACAGCTAGTCAATAATAAATGAAAAGCGTAATTAACAAAGAAACGATGTGTCGTTTTTCCGCATGTTTTAATAAGTGGCCTTTGTAAAGATGATCACAACAATCAGGTTTAAACTGCAGCGAGATATGACAGCTTAAACAATGGGTTGGTTTGAATTATTATCGTTTCTAACACCCATTGTTTAAGTCCAATGTTAACATTTGTCTGTCAAAGAATATTGCAGAAGTGAGACTATTCGATGTGTTATTGTTTTGGAAGGATTTTTTGGAACCAAGTTTTGGAACGGAGACCAACGAGAACGGAAAAGTTGTCATGACACTTATTGCTATGTACGCCGTGCGGCGTGCGCGTGTTTCTCTGTCTCTCTCTCATAGGAAAGCAAGCCATTTATTTTCGTTTCGCCTACTATTTCGCATTGAACAGTGTGGTGTCGCGACGATTATTTTTGTTGAGCGTAAACAGGTTTTTTGTACATTATAAATAATAACTTCGTTCTATCCTTGTGTCCCGCGACACCTATCAAGGTTTTTGCTTCTGTGAAGACGCTATGTTTCCAGGATCAGCGGTATAAGTTAGTGTTATTTTTTGTTTATAGGGATCTGTACCTCAGAAGAAAAAAACTAAACTCTTTTGGGATCACTTTGTTGTCCGTCTGTCTGTCAAGTCAAAAAATGAGGAGTCGTTTTAAAAGTGCCCCGCATTAAAAAAAAAACAGATCCCTTATTGAATCACTTTGATTGACCGTTTATCTCGGAAACGCGAAGAAGTATCGAGTTGAAATTAAAACCATGTGATTAAGTCTGTAGTCTCTTGGAGCTATGCAAAAATCAACTTACTAAGTCTACGCAGTCAAAAGATATGACCGTTTTGGTAGCAAGTCTATACGGAAACCTCGGTGCGCGAGACCGTCTTGCAATTGTTTTGTTTTGTGTTTTGGGAGCCACTCATCAGAATTCTTCATATTTTGCTGATTTAATAAGTTGAGTGTAAAACTTAAGTTTTTCTCGGCAACTGTAGTAAGAACAAGTTGTGATAGGTCCAGATTCGATAAAAAATCGATCTGAATTTTTAACAACGAAGTGCAACTTCATCTACATAATTCGACATAACTTGTACACCAATGGTCCAACATGTTGAGCTTAAAAATTGTTGTAACACCTACTTAAGCATCATACCACATGGTATGAACGATATTTTCTACACATGTTTTTGCAAATAAATGAATCTTGAATCTATTTTAAACAAAACCATATTTTGGGCAAAATAAAAAAGATGATACTGAATTTGGCATAAAACCGCTTGTTATTGCTGTGTTAATAAATTTTGGGCGTATTCATATTAACTGCAATTCTATAAAAACAGGTCAAGTTTTTATCTGTATAATAAACAGAAAGACTAAGGTAACAAGATTAGATTGTCACAAAATTGTGTCACCTGGCGTGGGTTATGGAGAAATTTTGCCCTATAAAGGGACCTTATCTGTCGCATTGTTCAGCCTTACATATACACTGCGTGTACCAGAAAAGTATTTTACAAGTTAAGCTGTTGGTCCCGGCTGTCATTTGTCCATCTTTGACAATCGCTACAGATAGTCAGTGTCCCGAAAGTCTAACAGCCATTCTTATCGTAAGGTCCATGGAGTTTCTTGCCCATTGTTCTCCATAGAGATCAACGCTTTGGAATGGGCAACTACAGTACTTTCACAAGTTATTATGCCTTGTGACTGCGACGGTAGCTTCATCTTTTTTTATTTTTTGACATTTAAAAGTGCCTGCAACGGTCTAATTGAAATAAAAGCCTCGAGTTTAAGTACCAAATGGTACCGTTTTACCCAGTACTAACTGGGTTGTGGAGGTTAGATAGGCAGTCGGTCCATGTAAAATACTGGTATCTAAGCTGCATTCGGTTAGAGTGGAAGTTGACCCTAAATTGTAGGGAAAGGGCAGATAATGATGACCAGCAAGGTGTGAAGGTGGCCATATCACAGGTTGTAATTCAGACTACCAAACTACACAACTTTCTTGAAAAAAAAAAGTTTTATACTAAACAGTCAACTGTTTGGCGGTTCAGTACAAAACTTCAAAACATACTTAACCCTTATGAATGGAACAGCTGTTTTTTAATTAACATATTTTTCTGGTTCAAGTTGTATGATAGGTACGTTTCTTTGTCATTAAAAACAGCAAAAAATAAAACAAATAAGCACTTTCTGAACGTCAATACATAAAACAGTCCCTCTTAACGACCACCCTTCTCTACTTCCTAGTAGTATTTAGCTGTTTATAATTAACTAGCTTTCGCCCGCGGCTTTGCCCGCGTTAAATTTGGGGCAATACAGTTCCCATTGCGCCTTATTGATTTGTAATAGCAACGCTAAGTTTTCCCTTTTCTTCCCTCTTTCTCCCCCACATCCCACTTTTTTTTTAATAAAAAATAGCCTATGTTCTTCTCCTGGTTCCCAACTATCTATGTACCAAAATTCATCACAATCGGTTTAGCCATTAAAGCGTGAAGAGGTAACAAACAAACAAACTCACTTTCGCTTTTGTAATATTAGTAAGGATAGTCGTAGTAGATCAATGGGTTAAGTGAAGATGTTCTTAAACATTAAAAGAAATTCGTAAGTTATCTTAATCACATCACAAAACCCTGTTATTCGTTCGTGATAAAGTGTAGAAATAAAATATGGATGGGTACTATATGAAGAAAAAGAAGTAAATGATAACGTGGCAATTGAGAGGCGAGAATTGAATAAAAACAACTGATGGCGCCAACCTCAAATAACATGAAACAAGAGCTGGAAAACAAAAAAAAATAGAGGTGTCAAGGGACACCCGGATGGAACGAAGTTCCTATAGAAATGAAAATATCTGGCTTGCTTTCTATAAGAGAGAGAAAGACAGGCAGACAGACAGAGAAGCAAGCGACGCCGCTCAGCTTACAATAGCTTACTATAGCAAAAAATGTCGTGACAACTTTTCGTAAGATTTTTTCCGTCTAGCCTCCTTTCACAACGCGCGATAAGGAACTTCGTTCCAATAAGAAAAAACGATGCGGGTCCCATCCTTAAAAAGCTAACAAGTTGCAAGAAAAGAACCCCAAACCCAATCTTGCGACAAATAAACTCTTGAATTTCAAGACTACACTGCAAGTTCTGCATTGCGAATATGACGCAACATGTACCAGCAAATAAAAGACGATCTGGCGCGATTCACACGACCTACTTATTAATGTTGTATTTTCGTGAGGTAGGTCCAATTGGGACCAGTGGGGTTACCATAGCGTCTATTTTGGAGATTCCCATCGGTCATTTACACTGCTCTGGGCGGAAAGGGGGGTGTCAGTTAGTGTAACTAAAACCTAGTCATGTTTATTTTGATCTTTGTGTTCAGGGGCTGTGGTATTTCTTTCGGATAACCCGCAACCCCGGTCGCATTACTTCTTAAGGCTGAATTGTTTTAATGTCATTCCAGTGTCGAAAAGAGATAAGTAGAGTTATACAGGATTTCTAGCGCCAATCGCCAAAAAATAGATGTTTGTGTATGTGTGAATAAATGTTTGTGAACGCACCCACGATACAGGAGAAATGCCTAGTGTGGGGCAACGTTTGTAAAAAAAAATCCTTTCCCACACCTTTTTATTCGTATAATTTTCAAATAACTTAGTGTCACACTTTTACTGACTAAAACCCATCCATGTTCTTTCTTTTGCCCTTTAAATTCCGGGGCCGCGGTATCCCTTTCGAACAACCCGCAACCCCGGCAGGCAGTGGCGTTGACAGGCCCCTCTGCTTTGCTGACATCTCATTGAGACGCGCGTGGAACACTCAACTTTATTGTTTTAAACGTTGATGTCGCTTCTGTCAAAAATAATCTCATCTTTGCAACATCAAGAAAGAAGCGCGTGTAAAAAAGCAATTCAATTTAACTTTATATAACTTACGAAATTACATTATGTATTGCAACTATATAATATGTAACAATATGAACGCATGGAAGCGGCAGCACAAAGATTAAATAGTAGTTACAGATGATAATTCGTGCGATCCATCCCCACCTGTTATACAAAACAAACCATTTTATTTTTCATACTAGCTGTTCCACGCGATTTCACCCACGCTGCTCAGCACCTGTTGGTCGTAGCGTGATGTTATATGGCCTTCCTCAAGAAATGGGCTATCCAACACTAAAAGAATTTTCCAATTCCAACCAGTAGTCCCTGAGATTAGCGCGTTCAAACAAACAAACAAACAAACAAACTCTTCAGCTTTATAATATTATAAGTATATAAGTATAGATATGTGTATTCATCAAATCACTTTTACTCACTAAAACTCATCCATGTTTTTTTTTAGAATCCTTACTAATTAAGTGAGTTTCTAACCTCTTCATGCCTAAATGGCTTAACCGATTTTGATGAATTTTGGTACAGAGATAGTTGGGACTCTGGAGATGGACATAGGCATTTTTTTTAAATTGGGAAATGAGGGAGAAAGAGGGAAGAAATGGGAAAAATTAGCTTTCCTATTACAATCAATAAGGCGCAAGAGCAAAAACTACAGGTAGCAGGTACCTGCAAATCAGGAAAGGGGAACTGTGTTACCCTGAATTTAACGCGAGCGAAGTCGCGGGCAAAGAAAAAAAAAGCTAGACATAAATATTTGTGAGTCTAAAACGTTACTTTAAGTTGTTCTATTATAAGGCTACGTTGTCCTACAGCAAAAGGCAAAAGCATCTTTTCCCTATTTACACTTTATGCGATCTAATGCGACTGTAGGCCAATCCTTTAGGAAAGACCAGCTTGACATGACGCCATGTCCTTTTTGACCTGCCACGTTAAGCCATTTAGTATCCACTGTGTGGTTAACTTCACCCATTACTCCTCTCACATGACAGATGTGACCAGCCCAGTTTAGTTGTAGCTGCAAGAAAACATTATCTAACAAGCAAAAGCCATAATAAGTATGACATAAGAGATAATGCAATGAATCAATGAACTACGTGCCACCAACCTGCAACCGTTTTATGCAAGACCCTGATCTTAAACGACCCAGCATGTGCAGTTACTCAACCGAAAAACCGTCATAGTTATTGTTATAATAGTTACAGGTAGGAGCATAATTCTTGTTATCATAATACCCTGAAAACTGAGGAAACCAGCATGTCATGAAACGAAAATATTTGAAGATATGTGACAATACTTTATTTGACGACACGGTTGGCGCAGTGGCTAAACGATCGATTGCTGCGCCGCGTGACGCGGGTTCGATCCCCGCACGGAACAAATATTTTTTGTATGACCTTCTCGTTGTAATTTCGGGTCTGGCTGTTTGTGTATGTGAATTTAAATGTTTGTAAACGCACCCACGATACAAGAAAAAATCCTAATGTGGAGCAACGTTTATTTAAAAATAAAACAAAAAAAATAACTAGTCTTCACTGTTATTGTTACTCTTTCTGTTATCCTTTTTTATCGTCTGGTGAATGATTAACCTAGCTAACTGAGTTTTAATGCCACCCCTGACTTAGCTGAACATGTCGTCGAGGAATATCTCTCAGGCATGCTGGTTCCTTATGATGTTTTCCATGAATTCGAAAAATCGGAGGTACGTGTCTTGGGTTCGAACTCATCACCTATGACTTGCCTGTACAACGGTCACACCACAAGGCTATCGCTGCGATACGCTGGAAATATGTGAGCATTTAGAATGATTTTTTGTATTGTACTAAAGTATTTCATAGTTAAAATAAGTCTCCTCCTCTATAGTGAAGGTGTTGCATCTGACGATATTGTCATTACATTTTAACATTTTATTAATGTTTCTAATAATAAAATAAAAACTGTTTGGCAGGTTATAAACAGAGAAACTGGAAAGACACAACGGGATCAGAATGAATGGTCCTTGAAAATAGATAATAAAACTATTTCTGATGAGCTAGAAGTCGCTGAGACACTAGAAAATTTCTTTACCAACATTCCGTTAGAGGTTACGAAATCACTCCCCTCTTCTTCTAAATTAGCTGAAACTTTTCTTAAGGAAAACTTTACTAAGGATATACCTAACTTTAATTTTAAACCAATAAGTATTACTACAATTCAAAATGCATTCAAAAGTCTTAACATAAAAAATACTGAAGACTTATGGGGGATATCCGTCAAGGTCCTTGCTAATATTATTGATTCAATTGCTCCTGTCCTAACAGGCATATTCAATCAGTGTTTGGATAGCGGCAAGTTTCCTGACTTAATGAAATATAGTAAAGTAGTACCAATTTTCAAATCGGGTTGCAAGAGTGATCCCTCTAACTATAGACCTATATCAGTGCTGCCAGCATTAAGTAAAATCTATGAAAAAATCATGCTGGACCAGATGTTGTCTCACTTTAACTTTAACGGGATTCTGCATAGTCAACAGTTTGGCTTCACGAAGGGCAGGTCGACAACGGACGCGGGAGTAAAACTCATCAGTCACATTTTGGAATCCTGGGAGCAGTCCCAGGATGCCATTGGCATTTTCTGTGATCTCTCAAAAGCGTTCGACTGCGTCGACCACAACACACTGCTCTGTAAATTACACCACTACGGAATTCGTGGACGAGCTGCTGATCTTGTTTTATCATATTTATCAAACAGGCAGCAAAAAGTAAATGTTAATGGGGCGACGTCCGCTGGGTCTCTAGTTAAGATGGGCGTGCCCCAAGGTTCTATTCTCGGTCCCTTCCTGTTTCTTGTTTATATAAATGATCTTCCTTTTATGATGGCCAAGCTCTCGGATATAATTTTATTTGCTGACGACACTTCGTTAATTTTTAAAATAAATAGAAAAAATCCGGATGTCGTTCATGTTAACAAAAGTCTAACCGTTTTATCGAAATGGTTCGCAGCTAATAATCTTTTACTGAATGCGAACAAAACCAAATGTCTAAAGTTTGCCTTACCAAATGTACCACAAAGAGATCTAAATTTAAATCTTGACGGCAAAAATATTGATGTTATAGCGGAAACTGTATTTTTGGGGATGACTATCGATTCAAAACTGCAATGGGGCGCGCACATAAGAACTCTTTCGGGTAGGCTCAGCTCAGCTGCTTATGCAGTAAGGAAAATAAGGCAGTTAACTGATGTAGACACAGCTAGGTTAGTTTATTATGCTTACTTTCACAGTATTATGTCCTATGGCGTTCTGCTATGGGGATCAGCAGCAGACGTCGATACAGTTTTCATATTACAAAAAAGGGCAGTCCGCGCGATCTATAAAATGGGTCCTCGCGAGTCCCTCAGAGAAAAATTTAAAGAGATCGATATACTGACTCTGCCTTCACTTTATATGTTAGAATGTATATTGTATGTCCGTAAAAATCGGGGGCTTTTCAGAATTAGGAGCGACTACCATAATATTAATACACGCAGTAAACACGAAATTGTAATTCCCAAATTTAGATTAACAAAAACTAGCAAGTCATTTCTAATAAACAGTATACGCTTTTATAACAAGTTGCCAAAATCAGTTATAGAACTGACAGATGGAAAGTTTAAAAACTACATAAAACGTGTCCTTATTAAAAAAGCATATTACAAAATCAAGGACTACGTTGAAGATAAAGAAGTTTGGCTATAGTTCCTTCTGCGCATGCGGCTTCCCTGGTAGCTATAATCAGCACAAATTTGTGGATGTCTCTAACTATTCTCAATCTTATTTTTTTTTTGTGATCTCTTTTAATCATTTTTTTGCAATAGTTGTCAAATCACATATTTATATCACCCTTGTTCTGAATAGTTACAGTACTGATAGCAACATCTGTGTGACTCGTCTCATTGGAATTATTTTGTTTATTTTTGATTTTTTTTATTTTTGTATAGATTCTCTTCTACAAATTTGTTGTGAATGAGTGGACATGGTAGGCCTTGTAGATTCTTAGACCCTTGTTAACTTTGGTTATTTATTATTTTATTTTACTTTCTGTAAAGTAAGCATTGACTTATTGTCGGGCCTACGCTGTCCTCTCATACTTAAGTACTAACGCTGTAACAACAACATTGTAAAACCAAATGATTTTAAAAGAGTAACCATGGAGTTTCTTGCCGGTTCTTCTCCATAGGAAACGACCAACCCGAACCGTGCATCTTTTCTCGACGTTTTATAAGTGCCCATGTAGGCCTATGTGAAATAAAAATATTTTGATTTGATTTGATTTGATTTGATTTAACAATACAATTATTAACTCTTTAATTCCTTTTTTTAGCCGAAAGACTCTTATCCCGATCATAGACAAACAATTTTAGCACGCTGCTGTACAAATTAACTAAAAATCTCTCGGAAATCAAAGAGAATTTAACGACCATTTATTTGCGGAATCCATTGGTGGAAGTGGCAAGTTTATTGTTGGAAATACGGAAGAAATAAATCTATTTACCCATCCAACGAGCAATTCAATCTATTTTTTGCACCCATCAGGCAAAGATATAAGTAGCTATAATCCGCATCGCGAATAAAATGAAAACATATTTTAAAAGTGAAAGTTCGTTACGTGTTGGTATGTTGGAATGCATCGCGCCTAAACGGACCTCATTCGTTCAGATCTATGTGATGTGTTGTGAGATTAAAAAACTATTATTTATCATAGACAAACTTTGTGATATAAGCATTGCAGCGAGGCGGGAAATAATAGTGATTTATGTGATAAATAGCTCATATTATGCTTATGTATTAAAGTTACGCTCTATAGTAAAACATAGACGGGCCTGTTGGTCTAGTGGTTAGTGGCCCTGACTGCTGAGCCGGAGGTCGTGGATTCGATTCCCACCCAGGACAAACTTTGTGTGATGAGCATGATTGTTTGTTCTGTGTCTGGGTGTGATTTATCTATAATATGTATGCTTGCTTGCTTGCTTTTCTGCTTGTAAGAAATTACGTTTTGAGAAAAACAGTGCAATCTCTATTATTATATCACTTCATTTTTCTATTTCATTATCGTAAGTAGTACCTATTCTAGTTTAACAACTGCAATAGGGTAGGTAGCTTCCAGGGTCAAAGTAATTACATTCTATGTAGTCCGTCTTTTAGATTATTCAAAAATAAGGGACACGTATTTTTTATTTGTAAATTAGACCAAAAATGTGACGTCACTTGTTGCCAAAAAATGCAGAAACGCGTGTTTCACGAACTGTAATGGAATATATCTTTGTCATTTATGGTCTAACTAGCTTTCGCCCGCGTTAAATTTGGGGTAACACATTGCCCCTTGCGCCTTATTAATTTGTAATAGCATCGCTAACTTTTCCCTTTTCTTCGCTCTTTCTCCCTCGCATCCCCACTTGTTTTTTAAAAAAATAGCCTATGTCCGTCTCCTGGTTCCCAACTATCTATGTACCAAAATCCATCACAATCGGTTTAGCCATTAAAGCGTGAAGAGGTAACAAACAAACAAACAAACTCACTTTCGCTTTTATAATATTACTAGCTTTCGCCCGCGGCTTCGCCCGCGTTAAATTTGGGGTAACACAGTTCTCCTTGCGCCTTATTGATTTGTAATAGCAACGCTAAGTTTTCCCTTTTCTTCCCTCTTTCTCCCTCACATCCCACTTTTTTTAAATAAAAATTAGCCTATGTCCGTCTCCTGGTTCCCAACTATCTATGTACCAAAATTCATCACAATCGGTTTAGCCATTAAAGCGTTAAGAGGTAACAAACAAACTCACTTTCGCTTTTTTAATATTAGTAAGGATATAGTAAGGATTTGACGGACTAATACTTTATTTTTTGGAAACTAGACTATATTGTTCTATACTTTAGTTAAAATCTCTTTGTATCCAGTTATATTTTGAGACTAACGCCAACGTAACTAATTCCAGGCTGAAATTAGCTCGTCTTCAGTTACAATCTTACAATAGCCAGACCACAGACAATTTAATCTCATACGTCCGATACTCATAATAAACTATATTTTGACCTAATTTTATCAACCTTGCAAAGATTTTACATATTAGTCTCGCTTTATCAACTTTATAAAGGATGAAAATCACAGATTACCAAGATCTTTACAATAAAATGGACTCTAAGGTTTACAGTGGTAAATGGTAAAGGGATTGACACTGAGACTTTTATGAATAAGTAGCTGTCTTGCACGATTTCACCCGCGTTTTTAGTTGCTGCCCCGCTCCCGTGGTTAGTGGCGTGATGTTGTATAGCCTATGTTACTTTCTGATAACGTAGCTTCCTATTAGCGAAAAAATGGTTACAATCGGTCGAGGAGTTTTGGAGCCTTTTCGATACACACAAACAAATCCTTCCTCTTTAAAATATTAGTATAGAATTACAGTTATCTGGAAATGTTTCCACTAGAAGCCATTCAAGTAGATTCACTGGCATTTGTAGTTTCACACAATTTTAAAATTGTATGAGTTATCCTTACTTATAATATTATAAAAGCGAAAGTGAGTTTGTTTGTTTGTTTGTTACCTCTTCACGCTTTAATGGCAGAACCGATTTGTATGAATTTTGGTACAGAGATAGTAGGGAACCAGGAGACGGACATAGGCTAATATTTTTTTGAAAAAAGTGGGATGTGAGGGAGAAAGAGGAAAGAGAAGGGAAAACTTAGCGTTGCTATTACAAATCAATAAGGCGCAAGAGGAACTGTGTTACCCCAAATTTAACGCGGGCGAAGCCGCGGGCGAAAGCTAGTTATAGATAAATACAGGTTCAGCCACCCATAATTCACAGTTACCGTGTAACACTTCTTCCCATTTACATGATAAGAAACTGGAGCATGCGGGCATTGTTTAAAAACAAACAAACGTCAATACGATTGACAGATAAAAAAAAAACCGTAAAATCGACTAACAGAGAACTTACAAAAAAGCACGTACGAAACGATAACGGTCGTTCACTGCATTACTAAGTAATTTATTGCCAACTAATATAATTA
Source organism: Ochropleura leucogaster (assembly GCA_958449745.1). Taxonomy (NCBI): domain Eukaryota; kingdom Metazoa; phylum Arthropoda; class Insecta; order Lepidoptera; family Noctuidae; genus Ochropleura; species Ochropleura leucogaster. The sequence continues at coordinate 10,201,530 of OY288226.1, forward strand.
TGGACGTGTTCGAATGGAATTTGAAATTACATTGTTATTATTAGTTAGGTGGTTATTTCGGGTGTGGTTGTAATTACTTTAATAATTGTTGTATATGATTTAGTTACCGACACGTTTAGCACGCAGGTTTACACTTTAACACAACCTTATGACTTTCGTTGACCATGAATCTGGTCGAAAATAGACAGACAGATAAGAAAATATGTAACCAGAAAATTAGACTTATAAGCATAATAATTTCTGTAAATTCAGCACTTATCAATGATTTAATGTTTTCGCTAGACTATTATGCTTTAAGCACCTGCGGTAGATCTCAATAAACACTACTGTTGGGTTTCTGGCGTGTTAAAGTATGTAAGAATTGCTAGCTATTGTGAGGAAAGGTAATATAAATATGCAGGTATCTGTTAATAATTTACGTTGGGCGCCAGGAGCTTGTATTGGCGCCCGACGTGGGCTCATGTAAGGTTTTGGCGCCCAATGCGGGTCAAATCTTGGCTCAACGTTAATAAGATAAAAATAAGCCTTTTTTACCGTATCTGTATCTTCATTTTAAAACTCTGCGACTACATTTATATCCACAAACTCAGCAAAACAATTTTATCAGCTGATTTGTTTAGGTTCCTTGGTCAATGTTATTTAAAATAGTAAGAACAATGACCTATAATTTGGTTTTCAGCTATTTCATTTACCTACACATTGTTTGTTATGCTACTGAGTCATTATTTTGTTGGTATGACCGAAACACACTTAATTCACTTCAAATAACTACCTAGTTTTAAAACCGCGAACCCAAAACAGCGTGATTAATACATTTTAATGAATTATAAGCCACTGTTCTCTTTGTTTACTCGTTCTGGTTTGGTTTCTGTCTGTTTTGTGTTAAGACGATTGAGTCATAGTTAAGAATGCTGGAAAATAAATAAACCTTTTTGTATGCAGACTTTACGGTATGCTGAACATTGCGTATAGTTACTACGGATTTTGTAGATAGGTTGTAGTTAACAGCTTAGAGATTTACGTCTATGATAGGAATTTGTTTAGTCAGACGGCTCAGACACCGATATAAGCCCGCCATTGTAATTTTTTGTTCAAAAATATTTTATCTGTGTTCTGTTTCAGTTAGCTATGATTTTTGTGTCGATGATTATGATGCACGGTAAAATTCAAATGAGTTTATGATTTGCATCATGTGTAACGTATTACTTGTGTAAAGCGTCAAATAAAAAAGTCATATTTTGTGGTTGCTTATTTAGCCACGAGCTTTTCGATGTTAAGAGTTTTAATTACGCAAACTCCTCATTACCAGACGTATGCAAGTTTTCGAAATTAATAGCTATATGCGAAAACTTGTTACTACACTAATTCCGCTAATAACCGTGAAAAATAACTGAAATAAATCATTGTAAAACAAAAACTGCCCAAACAATATTGCCAGTGCTATAAATTCTCCAACCTGTTATATGTATGGCAACATTATGACTATTTTATGTGTGTCAATATGACACGTACCGTTTAGGCGGAGTTACGGTCATAGACGCCAAGGTTAAGTGAAAGTTAGACCGAACGGTCGTTGTCACAGAAATCTCGATGTAACTGAAATTCTAGACAACGCCGGCGCTGAAATACTAGACTATTCCACAAAGGTTAAGAAATAATTTAATCAGAATTGGCCACTAGTTTAGAAGTTTTAGTTGAGATGACTATTATAAGGGCAAAAGTTATCTCGTTGATTAATCGAGACTTCAGTATTAATAATTAATATGAAAACTAGTTTCACAATCTGTAGATGCCAATTTACAGCACCTACAAAATCAACTATGTAGAAGTACAGAATATATTCATTTTCTGAATTAAAGGGTAGTTAATCCGACTTTATCATGCATGATATTTGAAAATATAAAGCGAATTGTATTACCGGATCAGTGTATGCAATCTGCAATTTTAGATCCAAAGAACTGTTTTGAGCATTTACAGTAAAAAATCAAGGGTCATTTATTTAAATTAGGCTGATAATCAGCACTTTTTGAACGTCACATTACAAGAGACAGTCCCACAAAAATGCCCCGCCCTTTGCCACTTTTAGCTGGGAAGAAGAAGTGGCTTAACAAACTCCCCAGCAACAGATCTATCTGTAAGGTTAAAAGAACCAGATTTATAAGTATCCTATGCACTTTCAGGGTAATAGAAGAGTACAGAAAGTATCTTCAGACCCTGGTCTTGTTCGTTACGAAATAATTGGCTTAAACCTTGATAGAAGCGCCATTGTAGAACAAGAAGGCTTCGTAAGTAATAGTCTTGCTAAAGCAATCCCGACTCGGTCGTATTGAGGTCAAGTTTCAATTAAGTCGTCTTCACTTGACTTTTGTATCCTTAAGGGGAAAATTACATGGTTAAAACCAGCGTGGTTTTAAGTTCAGTTATTGCTTTGAGCACCATTATCAGTGTCAAGTTGTAGAGCCTGAGGAGTTCGTGCTATAATAGCGGACGCTCAAGTCGATCTTTAGGTTAAGCCGCGCTTGCCTAAGTTGGTCTGTGGATGGGTTACCACCCGTTGCATACCGAGTTTTTTCTGTGCTTCGGAAAGCACGTTAAACTGTCCCGTCTGTCATTTGTAAATCTTTGACAGTCGTAGACAGTCAGGGTCCTGAAAGTTTGACAACCAGTCTTACCAAGGAGTATCGCATTACCCAGTACTAACTTGGTTGTGGAGGTCTCAAAGGCTCCATGAAAAATACTGTCATTCAGTTACGTTCAGTAAGACGTGAAGCCGACTCCAAGATGGTTGGGAAAAGGCTAGGCATATGGTGATGAGTTGTAGAACCTGAAGTTTTGGCTCGATTTTTTCGGTAAACTCTGGAAATTACAGGTGCGCGGTACATTTTGCCGACCACTTTTTATTAGTTGACTTAAAAGTAAAGTTCTTGTCTAAAAAGACAAGAACTCAACCAAAGTATATCTGAGAAAAAACTGACAAGTTTAAACAATTACCATTGTCAACAAAGTCTTCCGTATTTCGAGATTAAAATCGCAATTTAAAATAAACATCGTTAAGAGAATAGTCATAAAAAAGATTTACTACTATTTTATAATTTAGTATTTCTCGAGTCAATTCAAATGGACTGTTTACTATAAAATAATCACATCGTTACCATAAATTGGAAACTTTATGATTATTCCATTCTCTATAACGTCTCTAAACACATATTCGCAGTTAATAAATTGTATCAATTTATTGGAGACGAATTTAATCGATTAATCAATAGATTCATCTACAAAATCACTGCTATCTTCATCTCGTTAATTACCGTTTACAAATAAAGCATGTGTCATGTGCTACACTGATCATGACTCACAATCTGATTCACACTGCTTGACCAAAAATGGCGAGTCAAGTCAAGATTCTTTTGAGCTTATTTGAACTTGGCCTTCGAGGTTATGTCATCTGCTTTTGGGAGTTTAATTTTAAATACTGATACCTCCTTGCCGATTTAATTGCACACCATAAACAAGGTAGAGAATGATTCATCGCAATTTTTTATTTGGCATTATGTTTAATTACGCGGGAAAACCTACCTCTATCAATTTTTTTTTTATTTAACTTTGCTAGCGAAGATGGAATTGTTCCGCGAAATTTAAGTAAGTAGTTTAAACAGTAGTTGTAGTAATGTAAAAATATATTGTTTTAAAAGGGACAAAGGGCCGGTAGTGACAATGACGGGAAGTGACGTCAGAAGCAGGTGCAGGTAACATTAGATCGCCCCTACGCCGCGCCATGGTTTAAGTTAAAAGCGTTTTATCAAAGAAATAATTGCTAAAATAACTTCAAAACCTTAATCATATGTTAGTTTGAACATTAGTGCCATGCTTAAATTGATATATGTTTGCAAAGTAAGGTTTGTTTCCAATTATTAACGGCACACATTAAAATAAGTCATATATCAATAAATAATAAACCAAAAAACATGTCATTTTAAAGATACAAAAAATCTTTTTTAAATTCAATGGTTATTGACAGCTATTCTTAACACTGGGCCTTGAAATAAGCTTAACTCCGTCAGTGGCGAATACTCAAACCGAGTGTGCCAATATTTTAAAAAAAAAAAAAGCTTGACGTATCCAAGCAGAAAAAAAGTAAACATTGATACATTACAAATTAATTCACGGAAACCAAAAAAAGCAACAGCTGAAAATGAAAATAAAAGTTAAAAGCTAACCTCTACAATGAGTGAGTAATAAACCGCATAATTAATGTATTCATTTAATTCATCAACAAAAGCATGCTTAAATGTTTTATAAAACTACGGCAACTTTTCAAACAAAGGAGTTTGGTAGTGTATATAATTTATGAGTACGCGATAGTCATCTGTTTCTGACACCTAAATAGGAGCGTCCGTCTGGCCTACATTTTGAGCAAAATGTGTTAGCCATATTTGTCTTCGACCTAAATACAAAATTATGTTTAAAAAGCGAATGTGACTCAGTCTGTCTTTAACCTTTTCAGGCCTAAACGGTTGAATGGTTTTCGATGTAGGTATACTGGTCTACCAGATCTCCTTGTATGTTATACCTGGGTAAAGTGTCCTTTTTCCTATAAACCTGTTCCTGAAAAGCCCCAAAAACTTTTGAAAGATGATGATGAGTATGTTCCCGAGTAATATTTTTCGGTAACTACGCGAGAATAGCCACAGGCAAAAGCTAGTGTACCATCAACGATAATGGGTCATAAACGTTAATCGACTAGTAGTCCAAACTAATAATTTTGTCGATTCCTAAACAGTCTTTTTTTATTGACTTTTAATTTCAAAGTGTGATACTACCCGCGCAAAAGAAATAATTATGTCATTTTCAAATATGGCAATGTTGCGTAACTATGTTTGTATTCGATGTTTTTTGGTTAAGTCTATAATGACCGAAATGGGATTTGTGATTTTAAGCTTTTGTTACTTAATTTTTTTAATTGGCGTTGGTAAAGGATACAATTTTCATCAGTCGATTTGATTTATCTAACTGCTAAGAACATAACTGGCGACATGAGGTTTCCAACCTCATGGTGTTATGTTCACACATATCCTTGTTGCTCCGCTTGTGGGCCTAGTCTCCTATAACTTGCACCACACCCCACACGCTTGCATCGTGAAATATTCTCGCCGTGACCGCCTAAGCGTGATACCTGCATCATTATTGTTATTGTCAAATCGTGTCAGCTTACCTCTTGTTTAAGACATGGCCGCACTTCCGTCACAATTTCAAGTTTGTTTGACTCATGGTTCAGCTATTTTTGGTGTCTTGGCTTCGATATCCTTATTAAGAATTTAGTTCGGGTCAAGTTGGATTAATCGAAAGTGGCTTGACCTGTACACTTGGGGATTAGTAAACTAGCAATCGTTTTTGGGGTTCTGTAGCCCTACTATGACCTGTTAAAGCAATTCTTATTCCGCTGAGGGAAAGAGACAGAGCTATACAGGGTGTCTAGCACCATCTCTTTCACTCAGTGGAATAAGAATTGCTATAAGATGTCATAGTAGCCCTTCAGTACGTCAAAAGGAAAAACGGAATCCTTATTAAATTGCTTTGTTGTCCGTCTGTCTGTTTATTTATGAGTATGTCTGTCTGTCAACACCAAATATCTCGGGAACGCGTGGATGCATCAAGTTGAAATTAAAACGATAAACTCAAGTCTGTGGTCCCTTTCTGCTGTGAAAACATCAACCTTCTAAATCTACACAGTAAAAAGATATGGCCGTTTATGTCGCAAGTTTGTACGGAACCCTCGGAGTGCGAGTATGACTCGCTTTTGGCTTGTTTTTTTAGGGTTCCGTACCTCAAAAGGAAAAACGAAAAGAAAATTGGGGAGAACAGTACCTACTTTATTTTTTTTTCGTTTTTATGTAGAGCGGTTGCTCTTGAACAACAACTTATCATCTCGTCATAACAACAACAACAAAAAAACTATGTTTTTGACAGTAGGTAACATAAGTTATGAGATAAGCTTATGGAAAGATAAGTATAAGATAAGCATAAGTTATGAGAGAAGCTTATGGAAGATTTCAATCAAATAATAGTCTTTGGTCCCACCATAGACTCTATTATTTGATTGAAATCTTCCAAATAGAATATCAATGTTTAAAGCAAGACTAGCATTACACTAAAATCTCTTAATAAATAATGACTCTTTCAAGAAAATCGCATATCCTATACGATATAGAGCATAGACAATCTAATCAGTCTACAATGTTGCCACAGCTGACACCCAGGCAGCGAGGAAGCAGGCTGTCCACGCGGAGGTGGTGACAACAGTCATCATTATATTTGACGTGTAAGCGGGCCCACCCGTTAGACTGGAGGATTTATTTATGCTTGGGTTTTTTTATACATAATTGGTGTTTGCTAGCTTGTGACAATCAATTAATTATTTCTTAATATACCTTGTGATAAATGAAATTGTATAAAATCTGGTTCTTCTAACCTGACAGATGTGATAAATGATAAATGAATGATAAATGATGTTTATTTTGCAAGTAGGTTTTCACAAACACTTTTACACGTCATTTTTTTTTAAACTAGATGAGGCCGGTGTTTCGTACCCGACTACTCTGAGAAGAAACAGCCGAAACAAACTCAGAGGTCATAGTCTCTTTTAAAGTCCAGACAAAATAATCTTGGTCAACTTACAAGAGGACCATGCAGATAGTGTCTGAAATGGTCTTTTTAAGAAAGCACCACACAGATTGAGTGGACCTGTCCAGTCAGTGCAAGCATTTGTCAGTTATCGTGTAGCTCAACTCAAAACCCAAGGAGCTCAACGATACGACGAACAATACCAAAAAAAGGACTGTGTTGCTGGGTAGTCTCTTACGCCACTTCTTCTTCCCAGCTAAGACACTAGGAAATAGCGAAGGGCGGGCGTTTTGTGGGACTTTCTTGCAATTTGACATTCAAAAAGTCCTAGCATGACTTTTGATTTGATTTGATTTTCGGAACTAATCAAAAATACATTTTTATACAGCTTACGTATACTATTTAATAACTCCCAATATACACAATAATAAAATGATAATATTTGTACTTTATACACACGATAAAACTCAAAAAGAAAAATCATTCAAACACTTCTAAATTATTTTCGTAAAAAGTAACAACTTTCAACTGACCAACGCAAGTACGCAAACAGCCTTGAATAAGTCGTTAGCCAAAAATTAAATTAGCGTAATTTCACCATCCCTCCCACACTTGCCCAAGGCCGTGTAGCCGAACCCTAATATTGCATGTAAATGGCAACACTCATGTTCCATATTGGATGTTCGAATTTTTTAAAGTAGGCTTTCGAATTTAAAAAAAGTGTTGAATTATTTTTAATTATGCACTGTATTTTTATTTGTTTTGGGTATTTATCGGCATCTAGCCAGTTGTCATTGTAAAATATTATGATAAATGAAATCTGACTGAAAATAAAAAGAGGTTAATGTTGGTCTCTGCCATATTCCATTTTCAGGTCCACAGTTGGATCTTTTAATGCTCAAATGACTTTGACAATGAGGAAGTACACATTAGCGAAATTATAACGGCGAAATCTGACAACCAGTCTTACCAAGGGGTATCGTACTACCCAGTACTAACTGCGTCGTGGTCAGATAGGCAGTCGCTCCATGTAAAGAACCTACTGGTATTCAGTTAGACTGGAAGCCGATCTCAACATATGTAGATAAGAAAAGACAGACAGAGATCTTGCTTAATCTCTAATAGGTTTCTACAAGATTTCACATACTGAAATAATTTAGATGAATATGTAACATTTGTAAGCCTAATGACAAAGCATGATAACCTATATTTACGAGTATATGAATATGAATGTAAATTAATGTTCAAAATAACGTAAAAAAAACAATTGTTGAAAGTTAATCACTTAGGCATCATGAACAGCGAAAAAATTAAAACCAACTGTTGTAGGTCGAACGTCGATTGCGTGTGTGTAGTACGTTATATAATTTGAATATTAAATAAAGTACGCGTTGCATTGGAAGCAACGAGAAATAATAACATGTATGTGGAGTTTGGTGTAACACAGTGTTTTTCAAACTGTCGGCCGCAACTCTAGGGGGGTCGCGAAGCCTCATTCGGGGGGTCGCCGGCTAAGGCAAAAAGGCAAGGTTCTAAACTAAGATAAAAAAAACTTAATTTTAATAAGAAGGATTAACAAGAAATGATAATTTTTCGAAAAAAAAAAACTTATTTTGGTGCTATTTTATTTAGAAATGTGAAAACCGAAGTCTATATTTCATTTTAGTTTTAATGCTCATCATTGAAGAGAATGTCCGTTCACATAGGTATGAAGTGGCGAATGGCACTTTTATTTTTTAGAGCTTCCCTTTGCCAGCTCTGTATATTCTTCATTTTCTTTTCATCTTAATTATGGACATAGGTATAACATAGCCTTTTGAGACACATAACTTTTTAAATAAAACATAATACACCAAACTTTTTTCATTTGAAATCAGAACACAGTTGTCAGTTGGAGAGGAGAGGATTATGAAACGTTTTACTTGATCTTTCTTTCTTTTTCAGTGTATTTTATAAAAAAAAAAAATAAGACTAGATTATTGAAATAGCCATATTATGCCATGATTTCAAAAACCCACTCAAAGCAGAAGATCTTTTCGTAACGTGGCCAAACCTGATACTAACGCCGCCATTTTTTGTTAATTTATATTATCTACTAGCTGTGCCCAGCGGTTTCACCCGCTGCTCACTTAGGGGTATGAAAAATAGATGTTGGCCGATTCTCAGACCCTTACCCGATATGCACACAAAATTGCGTTTAAATCGGTCCAGCCGTTTCGGAGGAGTATGGGAACGAAAACTGTGACACGAGAATTTTATATATTAGATTGATACATTTCTCAAAACCTAACCAAAATCAAACACAATTTTTACCAACTGTGCCTTATCGACGTCGTTCTATCAGCAAAAACTCCATAGATCATAGTTCAATATATGTACCATAAATGATCTTAAGGAAGAAGAAGAAAGGGTCCGTTGTCTGAACAACGGAGACTGCCTAACCAAATAAACATGTTAAAATCGACTAAGTAAATATCTAACGAAATTATTCCATGTTTGGGCAAGGTTTTGCAAGAGTACGCTAATACAGTTTTTTATTTCTATTTTAGAGTATAATTGTTAATAGGCGTTACGGTTCGATTCGAATTTCTAGCGGGAACTATGAGTCAACCGTACTAGTGATGACAAAAGTATTTTACTTTACGGTATTTTTGTGAGTGGTTTTAAAGGAGGTCAATTTTATTTAAAATGAGTTTTGTATTTTTCATTTTCATGCATAAAACAAACGGCATAAATATGTTTCTGCATCGTAATCTTTGTCAATATTTTTATATGTTCAGATTAGCATGAATTTCGAATTTTATTAAACTAAATGTCGAGTATTAAATGACATGACCTCTGCGACGCCTTGAACTTTCGAATAAAATATTAAACAATGTTCTACTTCCGTGGATTGTTCATTTTTATTGCAGTACTAGGTGAGCTTCGCGGGTTCATTCGCCGTTTCTGTATTTTTTTTTAAATGCCTTACCTCAAAAGGAAAAGTGGCACCTTTATTTAATCGTCTGTCTGTCAAGACCCTTTATCTCAGGAACGCGTGGAAGTATCGAATTGAAATTAAAACCATATACTCAAGTATGTTACCCCTTCGTGCTGTGAAAAAATCAACTCTCTTTGTCTACGCAGCCAGAAGATATGCCGTTTATGTCGTCAGTATGTACGGAACCTTCGGTGCGCGAGTCTGATTCGCTCTTGGCCGGATTTTTCTTTGAGTCCGTATTTTTTTTTTCAAATTCTTTCTGGTGGTTCCGGAGATTAGCGCGTTTAGCCAAAGAAACTCTTCAGCTTTATTATAAGTACAAAAGATCTTTAAAATCTTACATGAAGTATCTTTAAAGATACAAAGTTCTATTATTGGCATAGACAACGGAAGAGATTTCATCCTCGCCAGTTTAAATAAATAGTACATTACGCTGGTGAAGTAGATATTTAAAGTTCACAGCTATTTATAAATAAGAATGTCCTCAAATTCACATTATAAAACACGTTTCTATTTAGTTTGAGAGTATTTTTGCACATGCCATACTGTCATTTGAAAAGGCCAACAAGTTGTCCCAGAAATACAGCTTAATTGGTCAAAACTGACGGTTTAATGTCTCCCATTTCCATTTGCCGACTTAAACGCAGTGAAATTGTATTATTACACTTAAGTTGACGACTGTACATTAAAAGATGATTATTTAGATAAAGCATTACAGAAATTGCGGAAGCGTAAAGCCGGGCGTGACGGCTTAGGATTTATACCACTTTCCTTTGCTCTTTTACACGCGTGTCATGTGCTTGACTCTAGTTATTTGTATAATCTGTGGAACACTTGTCATTTTAAACGTTTTGTGTCAAATTATGGCGGGAAATGTCAAATTAAATCTCGTGGAATAGAAAATGTACGTTAAATCTAGTGTTTACTACAATATTATTCTGTTTGACCGAGTTTAACGTTGGCTACTGTAGTGGACATAGCAGTTGGGGAATTTTTATTATACGATGCTTCTCTACACTTTATTAAAACCGTCTCGACTCGTTTCTGTTTTAATTATTTTGGCCTAATTTTGTCACCTTGCAAATTAAACGTTGTTCGTAGGCGGGATACAAATTAACTGATAAAATCTTCGCAGCACAAGTAATAAAATATATGAATATGTATCTATAATTAATTATGATAACCACATCCTATTAATCTCTTAACCGCTTTTGAAAATAACAGTTTAATTTATTTTTATCTACTGAAAAATATCTTCTATTTAACGGTAATTTGAACTTGATAAATAAGCAACGCGCAGATTTATAAGTGGGTAAAAAAATAATAAATGAGGTTGCAATCACATAGCGGTTTCTATACGCAACAAAAAATAACTCCCACGTCCCTGATCTATGCTAAATAACAGAACTGCAATAAAAAAATTAACTTCCTGGTATTTTGTGATGTGAGCCTTATTTCTATGAACATAAGATTAAAATTCAGTTTGGTGTCAAAGTTCGCGCGGAAACATAATTTTCTCATTTTTCTTTTATTCCAGTGTTGTTCTCAATTACATGTCATCACTTTTAAAAATGGCTGTCAAGTTCAAATGTCATTTGGGTCATAGTTATTACATGTTTTTATTTTGAATTATATCTGTTCGATTTCTTTTTGGGTGAACTACGGAACGTATTGAATAAATAAAAGTATAATATTATTTTATCAATTTTAATAACAATTTATGCAAAACGTTTTTTTAATAACCGTAAAACTAATAAAAACCGCATTTTTTCGATAACATCTTAACCCAAACCGAAAACACTAAACAATAATCTTCGCGCGTTCCAAAATACAAAATGCGAAATGTCAAACGTTGAATTCCATTTTCAAATCGTAAACATAGCGAGGCCGCGCCTAGACTGTTAACATGCTTATTCCAAATTCAACCTTGTGAGGGCAAGGATAAAGTTTATATTACGAAAATAAATAACAAATATGACATCAAAAGTTCAACAACAAGCCACTCCTTTGTGCTTTCAAGTTATTTTATTTAATTAGGTATTTATGAACAGAATATCTACCATGTTTTAAGATTCGAGAATTCTATTAATGTAACGTCAACTTTATTACTCCTACTCGGTTTATAGGTGCAAATTACACGTAAAATTGTAGGTATCCACACTAATTTCCAGCCCCAATTACTTAGTTCTTTGTAAGTCTATACCTTGTGCATCAAATAAATAATTTATCTATCTATATATCCAGTGGCGACCAACCAAAAAGCGGCAACCCCAAGGGACATTATTCAATTATCTCGAAGGCAGAAAGTGGAACAAAATATATCAGTCCAAAATAGTTTGTACCTAAAGTCAAAATAATAAGTGACTTCTTTCGACAAAAAGTCAGTCATAAATATGTATGACATTAGTATTCCAGCTAATTTGCTGCTTGAACAACATACCGGAATTCTTTGAGAGACTTGTCGCGAATCCAAGCCAGAATCTTATGCTCAGAAATTGCGACCATTCGACCCAAATTACACACTGCCTTAATTACCTACGGCATCCAAAAAACGGTAACCTCAACTTACCTGTTAGTCATGAGGAAAAAGCTTTTAAACAAAACACAATTTATATTTATTACAACAAAGACCATAGACAGTTGTAACGCGCATGCTTACATTTTTAAACAGTCATAGACAATGGGTACGTTACTTTTTTTACAAGATGTGTAATCTTTCTTAGAGGACTAGCATGCATTGAGTCATTTCCGTCATTCAATCTAACGACTTGTAAGAAAACTGTTTAACATATAATGGCTTTGAATACCGACTTGTGTTGAAGTTATTTTTCATAATAGAATATCCTTATTATAATATTATAAAAGCGAAAGTGAGTTTGTCTGTTTGTTACGTCTTCACGCTTAAATGGCTGAACCGATTTTGATGAATTTTAGTACAGAGATAGTTGGGACCCTGGAGACGGACATAAGCTATGAGGAAGAAAGAGGGATGAAAAGGGAAGACTTAGCGTTGCTATTACAATAAATAAGGCTCAAGGGCAAAAACTACAGATAGCAGGTCCTTGAAAATCAGGAAAGGGGAACTGTGTTACCCTGAATTTAATGCGAGCGAAGCTGCGGGCAAAAGCTAGTATTTTATAATTGTTTTAAGAAGGTTACCTACCTACCTTCTCTAGGATTTAAGTGTCAATTTGTAAATACCGTATTCCTTTTTAGGGTTCCGTAGTCAACTAGGAACCCTTATAGTTTCGCCATGTCTGTCTGTCCGTCCGTCCGTCCGTCCGTCCTCGCTTAATCTCTGTGACTGTTAGCACTAGAAAGCTGAAATTTGGTACCAATATGTATATCAATCACGCCGACAAAGTGGTAAAATAAAAATTAAAAAAAAATGTTTTATTAGGGTAGCCACCCTTTATGTAAAGTGGGAAGTGATTTTTTTTTTAATTTCAACCCTAACGTGTGATATATTGTTGGAAAGGTATTTAAAAATGAATAGGGGTTTACTAAAATCATTTTTTGATAATGTCAATAATTTCGGAAATAATCGCTCCAAAAGTAAAAAACAATGTGTTCCCCCCCCTCTAACTTTTGAACCATAAGTTTAGAAAATATGAAAAAAATCTGAAAAGTAGAACTTTATAAGGACTTTCTATGAAAATTATTTTGAACTTGATTGACACAACAGTTTTTGTACAAAAAAGACAAAATAATTTCTGGACTAAGTTTGTAGTAATAATCGTATATGCAAGCATTTTTTGTAACTTTGTTTACATATTTTATTATCCTGAACGTATCTTTTTTCAAACAAAAAAATAATTATTGAAATCGGTTTTAAAATTACCACCGAAATTGCACGTCTTTGTATTAATTAGTAACCCAAATCCCCGAGAGATGGCGCTGTAGGTACTTTTTTTTTTTTTTTTTTTTCGGGTGGGAAATCATCCAATGACTTCCCCCGCTCTGGGTGGAGCGGGGGGGCATGTCAGACTTGTACTGACTAAAACCCACCCATGTTTCTTCTATTGCCCTTTACGTTCCGAGGCCGCGGTATCTCTTTCGAACAACCCGCAACCCCGGCAGGCAGAGGCTCTGGCAAGCCCCTCTGCTTTGCTGACTCTCTTTGAGGCGCGCGTGAAACACGAACGCGCCGTCGACACGGCCTGTCGTCAATCGACGGACGGACGGTGAACTACCCATTGCTCACCGCCCACAGGCCCGCATCTACGGTGGCCGGAAGTCGTCTCGCGGCGCCCGGCGCCATGGGCGTCTCCCGCGGCGGCTGGGTTGGGCAGATGTTCTTTCCCTCAAACGCCCGGCCACCTCCTTCGCTAACATTACTGCTTCGCAGAAGGTGGTGACCGCTTCCCATTCCCTCTCGCTCCGGACCATGGCCTGAACCAGGGCCGGACGCGAGAGATCGCCGCCGCCGATCGCCTCTACGAGGGCACGGCGGTGCTCCGCCCAAGCCGGGCAGATCGCCACTGTGTGCTCCACCGTGTCCCAGTGGCGGCGTAGCATGGGTTGGCACCCGGGGCGACTTTCTATTGAGCACCCTCAAAATAAAACGACAAATACTAAACGCGATTGCGTGACTTTATTTTGCTAAAATGTTCTATAATATCAAAATTTATGTTTCGGTCCTTTACAATTGGCAATATGGAAAGACTGGTAGGTCGCGTTTGAGTCATTGTAAATTTTAAGTAAGATTTTATTACCTAACTAAACATTTGAGAAACTTCTTTTACAAGAAGTCACTGAAGCCACACAAATGCTTAAAAAAAGAGGGTTACACTCGATGATAGTACTTCAGTACTATCAAAAATAATATTGAACTCATTTTGAATGTACATATTTGGACACTACCCGTTTACTTTTTGTATATAGATAGCATGTTCTATTCCTAGGTCAAACTACTTCTGAAAAAACCTTCTATTAATAAAATAAAGGTTTATTTTGGAACAAAAACATATGGATACAAAGATGAAAAACGATGATAGCTGCAAAAGTAAAAACTGTGTCGCAACTATCAACGCCCATTAACATAAGGAGAACAATTGTTCCAGACATGCAGTTGTGTATTTTGAGGGATGTTAGGTTGTGAGTGTAGGTTTGTGTGGGTGCTTAAGTGGGAGTGTGTTTATATGTCGGTGTGGGAACGTATGTGTATATCGTTGTGTGAGTTGTGTATGTGTGTGTGTGCGTGTGTGTGTGTGTGTGTGTGTGTGTGTGTATGTGTATGTGAGTTGGATTGTGTGGAGTGTATATATTTGACATGAATTACGATTCCACGATTTTCTCAGTTTCGTCATATGAGAGAGTTTTCAACCACTCGGGCAACTTCTTTCTTAACTCTCTTCGCGTTGAGCTATAAATGTTCAAAATCCTATTTATTTTGTTGTAAATTTTAGTGCTTATGAATGAGAAGTGTCTTCTAGCCGCTGTTGCTTTACAGGTCACAATTTTACAAACTCGATCAGCGCGGCGTTTCGTGGTACCAATGTTTCGGTCGTAAGGTAACAGGTTGTGTTTTTTGAGTACAGTCTGCAGAATAAATAACTGTCTCACTGTAAGCACTTTAGTGTCGTTGTAGAGATCAGAGGTTGGGTAGCGGAGGGGTTTTTTCGCGAGGACCTTTAGTACAGCTCGTTGTGCCCTTTCCAGCCGGAGCATGAAAGTTTTGTGGGCTCCTCCCCACGAGGTCACGCAATATCCAAGAACAGATTGGGCGAGGGCAAGATAAACTGTTATGAGACATTTAAAGTCAGCAACTCCCCTAAGCTTTTTAAAGACGTATATCAATCTTCGCACACGTGTTACCAGGGAATTGATCTGCTTCTTCCATTTCAGGTGATTATCAATGATGACTCCGAGATATTATATATATTGTCTGAAGAAATGATTTTGGCGTACCAGATAGTGGCGTATAAGAGAAAAACATCTGAAAGGCGACTCAAAATGGCACTCCACTTTGTTTTTCTTGGTCTCTTAACATTTTGATGTTCATAGTCAATAGATTTTTGATGCCTCAAACCATTTCAAGATTTTCGTTTTTTAAAACAGGAGAGTAAACCTTCAGAATTCTTTATAGTCCATTGAAAAGTTACATTTGCTGTTGCATTTTTTAGAGGACGTAATTTTATTTTTTTGATGTGTAGGGGGGTCAGTGTAAAGCTAAAACCAAGTTTGTGGGGTCGCCACCCTTGTCCCACGGCCGCGATTTTGAAAATAAGGGTTGAAATGGTTTTTACGATATATCTCTTAAACTATTTATTTCATAAAAAAAAATTAACATGGTTTGTTGAAAATTAAATTTTCTACAACTTTGGTTCAGTAACTTTTTGTCGTAGAACAATAAGCGAAAATCTTCAGAAATTCGACGACTGAGGACGGAGTAGTTCTAACTTATAAAATCGAAAAAAAGTGATTTTATAAGTTAGAACTACTCCGTCCTCAGTCGTTTCGATGGACCAGGCTAAAAAGTTACATCGAAAAATATGTATATATTTTTTTCTAGAATTTCTGAAGATTTTCGCTTATAACTTTTTTATTTATAGTTCTAAGACAAAAAGTTATTGAACCAAAGTTGTAGAGAATTTAATTGGAACAAAAAATTCTAACGATTTCTTTTTATTAAATAAATAGTTAAAGAGATATATCGTAAAAACCATTTCAACCCTTATTTTCAAGATGGCGGCCGTGGGACAAGAGTGGTGACCCCACAAACTTGGTTTTAGCTTTACACTGACCCCCCCTACACATCAAAAGAATCAAACTGCGTCCTCTAAAAAATGCAAGGTTAGGCCAAAAAAACCGGCCAAGAGCGTGTCGGGCCACGCTCAGTGTAGGGTTCCGTAGTTTTCCGTCCGTCACAATAAGTGTTCCCACTTATGAGTTTAAAGGTCCGCAGCAAGCGCTCCGACTCTGACTTGTGACAGTTTTTAGCGCGAACACAAAGGGGAGCGGTCAAACCTCGACGACTAATTAGATTATGCACTCATAAATAAAATTACGAATATATGTAAGGTGCAACTTACTTTACCACGGTAGGGTCATGAAAGCACGGAAAATCTTAACATCGACTTTTAAAATATTACGTCATTACACAACGCCATCTATCGAACCATTTATGAACTGGTTTTTCCCTTAACATTTTGATGGTGTTAAAAAATTAATCTTAGTTTTGTTCGAAATTGCCTTAGCATGTTCTTAATAAAAGTTTTATGTTGTTATAAGATACCGCCAATGCCAAGGAGAGACCAACCGAACAATTCGGTAATACCCGATCTAATGTAATAAGTACCTACCTACAGCGCCATCTCTCGGGGAATTGGGTTACTAATTAATAATTTTGGATTGCGAGAACCGATTTCAATAATTCTTTTTTTGTTTGAAAAAAGATACGTTCAGGATAACAAAATATGTAAACAAAGTTACAAAAAAAGCTTGCATATACGATTATACTACAAACTTAGTCCAGAAATTGTTTTGTACAACTTTTTGTCTTTTTTGTATAAAAACTGTTGTGTCAATCAAGTTCAAAATAATTTTCATAGAAAGTCCTTATAAAGTTCTACTTTTCAGATTTTTTTCATATTTTTTAGACTTATGGTTCAAAAGTTAGAGGGGGGGGGACACATTGTTTTTTACTTTTGGAGCGATTATTTCCGAAATTATTGATATTATCAAAAAATGATTTTAGTAAACCCCTATTCATTTTTAAATACCTTTCCAACAATATATCACACAATAGGGTTGAAATTAAAAAAAAACACTTCCCACTTTACATATAGGGTGGCTACCCCAATAAAACATTTTTTTCCAATTTTTATTTTACCACTTTGTCGGCGTGATTGATATACATATTGGTACCAAATTTCAGCTTTCTAGTGCTAACGGTCACAGAGATTAAGCGAGGACGGACGGACGGACGGACGGACGGACGGACGGACGGACGGACAGACAGACATGGCGAAACTATAAGGGTTCCTAGTTGACTACGGAACCCTAAAAATGTAACATTCCAATGGACTATTATGTGTTCGGACACTTAAGGATTTAGCTTCCACCATGAATTAAATTCTTTGACGAAACTCTGTTATACAAAAACTGCAGAATATTTTTTTTTAAATCAAAACCGACTTCCAAAAAAAACTAAAGAGTCGAAAATAACTTTCCTGATGTCGGTGGCAAATAATTCAACAAAACCAACAAAAGTTACTTACGTTATTTTCGACTCTTTTTTTGAAAGTCGGTTTTTTTTTCAAAATAGTTTTTTTCTTGGTCATATTCTTCTTGTTGCTAATCTCTACCTTCTTTCATCTTGTGTATCAAGATTTTCAAGCTATCTTCCCGGCGGCGTCCCCCTATGCAATGCATTTTGGCTCCTTGTTTGTACACCATCTGTTTCAATGTCACTTTCAACACTTTGCTGTGGTGTGTTTGATACCAGAGAACCAGAAGGTGCTATGAACTTCAAAATTGATCCAGATAATGATTCGCGTGCAGATTAAACGATCACATCATAGAAACAATAACACTGGCTAACTGACCAAGTGTCCACTGTGATTGCTTTGATCGACACATCAACAACTTGCCCCTGTCACCCGCGCCGACCTTATCGTGCAGATGCGCCAGTGGCTACTAATCTGCACGACTGGCTTGTCATTCCGATGTCACCCCTTTTTTTTGGGGTGGGAAATCATTAAATATCTTTCCCCGCTCTGGGCGGAGCGGGGGTGCGTCAGAATTTTACTGACTACTACTACTGACTAAAACCCACCCATGTTCCTTTTATTGCCCTTTACGTTCCGGGACCGCGGTATCATTTTCGAACAACCTGCAACCCCGGCAGGTTGTCACCCCTTGATGCTTGGCACCCGGGGCGGACCGCCCCCGCCGCCCCCCCCTTACGCCGCTACTGCCGTGTCCTCCGGGCGATCGTCACAATGGTGACACCCGGGCGCTTCCTCCCGCCCGATGATGTGCAGGAACCTCCCGAAACTTCCGTGTCCGGTGAGGACCTGCGTCAGGCGGTAGGTGAGGACGCCATGACGCCTCTCCAGCCACTCCTCAAAGAGGGGACTTACCGCCACTATTGTAGCGTGCCCTGCGCTGTAGGTACTTATTACATTGGATCGGGTATTACCGAATTGTTCGGTTGGCCTCATAACTGGGAACACTTATTGTGACGGACGGGAAACTACGGAACCCTACACTGAGCGTGGCCCGACACGCTCTTGGCCGGTTTTTTAAGATATACTTACTATACACAAACCAAAGGACGGAATCTCCTTCTAATTGAGTTATGGTTTTAATGGGTGTGGAAATGACGGAAGATATACTAACATAAAACAGATGAGAAGTACATTAGATATTAACACCAATGACATCATACAATGATCAGATCCTCTGCCAAGGACCTATAATAATTAATTGACTGCAGTTTCCAGCTAAGATTATAATATGGCTCTTAACATTATCTGAAAAATAACAGACAAATTTTCATCTGACGTTCATAAGGAATAATAATAAATCAATTTATTTCAGGCATCGAAGGCCCATACATACTATACACAAATAATCTTAAATTTATTAACTTATACATATTTTATAAAATTAAAAACTATTGCACACGAGATGACGGCTTCATGTTTCATGAATAAAAAGATGAAGAGAAAATTAGGGTAGGGTCACCCTAATTTTAAGATACGTTTGGCGTGCCCAAATCAACAAGCTTAGAGTTCATTTAGTATGTTGGTATATGCAACAAATCTGATAGAGAACTTATATAACTCGTCCGAGACGAGACGAAGAAAAAAATAATACTATTTAAAAACCGGTAAATATTACCGTCGAACCATAACTTTAAACATCACTATTTCTAAGGAATGTTGCCAGCTGCTAAATCCATAGTGCATATTTTAAAAGAAATAACAATAAACTAGTTTTCAAATGGTTACAATAATCATAGTTATTAGGGTTACTTGGTCAATATTAGATGCTGAAGGATTATTTACTTATGTCTAGATTTGAAATAGAAAATCATGCATGGAGTCGAGGTCTATGTCCCGTTAATAGCAATAGGATTAAGTACATTGGAACTGGCGGAATATAAATAATAATAAATATCTTGGGACAACTCACACACGGCTATCTGATCCCAAGCTAAGCAGAGCTTGTGTTACGGTAACCAGACAACTGATATACATACTTATATAATTTATAAATACATACATATTATAGATAAATCACACCCAGACACAGAACAAACAATCATGCTCATCACACAAAGTTTGTCCTGGGTGGGAATCGAACCAACGACCTCCGGCTCAGCAGTCAGGCAGGGCCACTAACCACTAGACCAACAGGCCCGTCCGCCCATATCGCCATACCGCCTACATCTCCTTTAGGTAGGCTAACAATTATTATAATAATTGTTGAACAGACAAAGTTTCATGGAAAAAAACAAAAAAAAACATAACGTAAAACCGTATCTAGACATTGGTTTGTGCGTCGCTTAATGTTGGTGAAAACCAATTCTGGGTATTGGTTTAAGTGTCGCTTAATGTTGGTGAAAACCAATTCTGGGTATTGGTTTAAGTGTCGCTTAATGTTGGTGAAAACCAATTCTGGGTATTGGTTTAAGTGTCGCTTAATGTTGGTGAAAACCAATACTGGGTATTGGTTTAAGTGTCGCTTAATGTTGGTGAAAACCAATTCTGGGTTTTGGTTTAAGTGTCGCTTAATGTTGGTGAAAACCAATTCTGGATTATGGTTTAAGTGTCGCTTAATGTTGGTGAAAACCAACTCTGGGTATTGGTTTAAGTGTCGCTTAATGTTGGTGAAAACCAATTCTGGCTATTGGTTTAAGTGTCGATTAATGCTGGTGAAAACCAATTCTGGGTATTGGTTTAAGTGTCGCTTAATGTTGGTGAAAACCAATTCTGGATATTGGTTTAAGTGTCGCTTAATGTTGGTAAAACCAGATATAGGCTTTGGTTTAAGTGTCGCTTAGTGTTGATGAAAACCGACTCCAGGCATTGCTTTAAGCGTCTCTTAGTGTTGGTGACACTCCAAAGTTATTTGCCCATTCGCAAAAAGCGGGGCCTCTGTAAACATTATTCGAGTAGCAAAAGATCCTTGTTGGATAAAATTTGGCACAGATGGTTTTTTAATCTGGATTTACTATACAGTTCAGTAGGCCTACTATGACATCTTAAAGCATACAGGGTGTCTAGCACCATCTCTTTCACTCCGTGGAATAAGTTCTGCTTTAACACGTCATGGTAGGGGAGCCCTACTATGACCTCTTAAAGCAATTTTTATTCCGCTGAAGGGAAAGAGACAGAGCTATACAGGGTGTCTAGCACCATCTCTTTCACTCAGTGGAATAAGAATTGCTATAAGATGTCATAGTAGCCCTTCAGGAATACGATCTCGTGGGTCAAAAACTGGCACCGCGAACTTAAGGTTGAAAGAAATAAACCAACAGAATATACTGGCACTAATATTATCTTCTGATAGTCATTTAGAATCGTTCTGAAGTAATATTCAATCGGTTTTATGACTGTTGCAATATCTAGTATACAGTATAACCCTTGGATTACTTCCAATGTACAGTATTGATATTATTTTTTGGCAGCAAACTGATTTAGCAAGCAATGCCAAAAGCCATGTGATTTGAATGTAAGACTGAGAATATTGTAACAATAAAGGGTAGGCAGAGTGATCGAGAAAGACATTCACTAGTTTTTGCGTGAAACAGTAATAAACATACATACATGTTCATAAAATTTCGCATTAATACTAGTTGCGCCCCGCGGTTTCACCAGCGTAGATCTGGTTAAAAAGTCTATATGTATCAATAAAGGTCATAAACTATCTGTTTTTGCCAAATTTCATCCCTATGCATACAGTAGTTGACGTAAAAGAGTCACAAACATACAACCACACAAACTTCCATTTTTAATATTGGTCAGGTCCCATTGGCTTAAATGAAATTTTAGATAATAAGTACCTATTATTTCAAGCATAAGTAAATACTAGCTAAGATTTTTAATTTTAATCTCAGTATACTGGGTTGTCATCATTATTTAACTTGGGTCATTTAAATTCTCCACACCTATCTAAAAATATAAACGACAGACAAACTCAAATTGACCCAAATAAAAATACAATTTACAGCGAAACGTTTTAAAACTGGCAACCCTCTCCAATGCTACCAACCGCTTAAATATTAATCCCTTGTTCCCAGTATGGTCGTTTCTTCCTGAATATGCATACGTATGACCTCCTCTTTCTAAACATCGAACTTTTTACTTTAAACCTACGTGCTTAGGGTTCTAAGCTGAATGAGGTTTAGTTGGAGTTATGACTATTGCAAATTCAGCTCAGGCTAGTTCAGTGGCGGGCATTATTTTTGTTTGAATAATATAAATTTACAATTTGAAGTTGAAATTAAACGAGAGAGAGGTCGTGTAAAGGAAATGAAGGGCAAAGAACACATAAAATGGTAATGTGCATAAATCATTATCACCTGCCTAGCCTTTTTAGGGTTCCGTAGTCAACTAGGAACCCTTAAGGTTATAGCACATTATACCAGCACCGCAACTGCGCAGCTACAGCACGGCGTCGCCTCGAATTTAGACTACGGTTAGCTGTCAGCGCGCTAACTACGCGTTGTCCGCAAGGTGCAAGCTCGCAGTCCGCGCGCCGGCCGCGACGTGTAAGCTCACAGTCCGCGCGGTGGCCGCGAGGTGCAAGCTTGCTGTCACCGCGAACTCAATATTGTTATATGGCATTTATGATTGAACACGCCTAGGACTTGCACGTTTTCATAATGTCTCGGTTTACGTTGCGTGAACTAGCAATAATCGCTATTGCTCTCGACGAAGAACACGAAAATTCGCTGCCGACTCGGAGTCGGCGCGTAATAAGCATGCCGTCGGCGCGCTGTGCGCACAAGGTCCGCTCGCTTGCAGCACGCGGGCTGCGAGTCGAGTTGTGTGGTAGCGGCAAGCGCGCTGACTGCCCGCCGTTGGCTTTTTCATATTGACATTATGAAATATATTATACTACACACGGTTTAATGCTCTAAATTGAATGACAAGTTAATTGCTGGTTTGGAGCGGTGCTGTTGCGGTGCCGGTATAATGTGCCATGACCTTTATAGTTTCGCCATGTCTGTCTGTCCGTCCGTCCGCCCGTCCGTCCTCGCTTAATCTCTGTGACCGTTAGCACTAGAAAGCTGAAATTTGGTACCAATATGTATATCAATCACGCCGACAAAGTGGTAAAATAAAAATTTGAAAAAAATGTTTTATTAGGGTAGCCACCCTATATGTAAAGTGGGAAGTGATTTTTTTTTTAATTTCAACCCTAACGTGTGATATATTGTTGGAAAGGTATTTAAAAATGAATAGGGGTTTACTAAGATCATTTTTTGATAATGTCAATAATTTCGGAAATAATCGCTCCAAAAGTAAAAAACAATGTGTCCCCCCCCTCTAACTTTTGAACCATAAGTTTAGAAAATATGAAAAAAATCTGAAAAGTAGAACTTTATAAGGACTTTCTATGAAAATTATTTTGAACTTGATTGACACAACAGTTTTTGTACAAAAAAGACAAAAAGTTGTACAAAATAATTTCTGGACTAAGTTTGTAGTATAATCGTATATGCAAGCATTTTTTGTAACTTTGTTTACATATTTTATTATCCTGAACGTATCTTTTTTCAAACAAAAAAAGAATTATTGTAATCGGTGCTCGCAATCCAAAATTACCACCGAAATTGCACGTCTTTGTATTAATTAGTAACACAATTCCCCGAGAGATGGCGCTGTAGGTACTTATTACATTGGATCGAGTATATTTACCGAATTGTTGCTGCGACTTCTTAGATAAATCCATTGTAAATTACCTTCCCTCTGATCACAGCGGTCAAACCGTCGTTTTCGAGTCCTACACATCATCACAAAAAATTCAGATACAGTCTAGACAAATAACACCAAGCAATTTAAATAAATTTAACAATAATTTAATAAGTAATTTAGGCATTCCGGGATATAATATTAATAATGTAAATCATTTTTATGAGGAATTCTTTTCGGTTGTCTACACAGAGTTCAATGATACGCTAAAAATAAAAACTAAATCTATTAGCCCAAAGTTTATGTTTAGTGATTGGGCAACTAAGGGTATAAGAAAAAGTAGGGAACGACTGTTTGAGCTTTACGGCCTTAAGCCTTACATCAACTCGGAAACATTCAATCGCTATGTTGCTACTTACTCAAAAATGTTTAAAAACACCTGCAAGGTAGCTAAAGCCTTATTCATAAGCAACAAGATTAAATCCGCTGATAATAAAATTAAGACGGTTTGGAAAATAATCAATAGCGAAACTAATAGAAATAGAAAATATAATAATGATATTACACTAGAGTCTTCACGTGGTCTTCTAACCACTAAAAACGAAGTTGCTCAAGAATTTGTGGATTTCTTTACTAGTATCCCAATTAAAACTACAGAAACGTTAAATTCCTCATCCTTGCTTTCTGTTGAGTTATTAAGAGCAAACGTTTTACCATGCTCGGTTGAGTTTCAGTTTAAGCATATTAACCCCACTGTAGTCATTAAAGCTTTTAAACAAATAAAAATCAAATTAACCGAAGACCTTTGGGGATTGTCAATTAAAGTTTGTCAAGCTATCATTGAGACTATAGCACCGTACTTAGCCTTAATATTTAATTTGTGTGTGGACCAAGGAATCTTCCCGGACCTTATGAAATACAGCAAGGTAATACCGCTTTTCAAATCTGGGGACAGTAAAGACACCAATAATTATAGACCCGTATCCGTTTTGCCGGTTTTCAGCAAGGTGTTTGAAAAGGTAATGCTTAACCAAATGCTCAACCACTTTAACACCAATAAAATATTACATGAAAAGCAGTATGGTTTCACCAAAGGACGTTGTACCACTGACGCCGGTGTCACCCTATTAAAACACATATTTACTGCGTGGGAAGAGGCACAGGATGCCATAGGGATCTTTTGTGACCTCTCAAAAGCATTTGATTGCGTGAACCACGAAACCCTTCTCTTAAAACTTGAACATTACGGCCTAGGGAAACTTGCCCTTAGTTTAGTAAAATCGTATTTAAATGATAGACAACAGCAAGTACAAATAAATGGTGTCAATTCAATGGGTTTAAATGTAAAGATGGGTGTACCACAAGGATCGATATTAGGTCCCTTCCTCTTTTTAGTATATATTAATGATCTACCCCATTTATTTAAAAACCAACCACAAATGGTGTTGTTTGCTGACGATACCTCTTTAATATTTAAGATAAACAGACGTGCCACAAATCCTGACGACGTAAATAATGCCCTAATGCAGGTACATAATTGGTTTACCGCTAATAATTTAGTATTAAATGGGAAAAAAACGAAGTGTATAAGATTTGCTCTACCAAATGTCAAAAACAGTGAGTGTGACATAGTATTGAATCAGGAGAAACTAGAATTTGTCGAAAAAACTGTTTTCTTGGGAATAACACTCGATTCAAAGCTACAATGGGGTCCGCATATAACATCTCTTGCAGGACGCCTTAGTTCAGCAGCATATGCTGTTAGAAAAATCCGTCAGTTTACTGATGTAGATACCGCGAGACTAGTCTATTTTAGTTATTTTCATAGTATAATGTCATACGGTATTTTACTTTGGGGACGGGCTGCAGACATCGAGTCTATATTTATTCTGCAGAAAAGAGCCATTAGAGCCATATATAATCTACGTAGGCGAGATTCTTTAAGGGAACAGTTTAAGGATATTAACATCATGACAGTACCTTGTCAATATATTTATGAAAACATCATGTATGTCAGGAAAAACTCGCATCTTTTTAGTAAAAGAGGTGACAGACACAATTATAATACTAGAAATAGGGACCAATTAGTTCAACCAGGTTTCAGGTTAGCTAAAGTAGACTCATCTTTCATGGGGTACTGTTTGAAATGCTACAATAAAATACCTCCCCACATTCTTCAACTGAATGAAACGAAATTTAAATCTTGTATTAAACGCACACTATGTAGGCAAGCATATTATAAGTTGGGGGATTATATTGATGATAAAAATGCTTGGCTCAATGCTGGTCCTGCTCCTCAAGCATAGGGGTAAAGTCATTAATAAGTATCCGAAGCTATAGTGGAAGCTGCAGAAGATTGTAAGACTATCTTTGCAATGTATAGAATCAATTCTCTAGTATTGTATAATTATTAAGCCCATATGTGAGTGCTATGTATTATCATTGACTTGACGAAGCCCTGGTGGTTAATAGTGTCATGCTCACTTAAATGTCTCGCTGATGGTGGCGGGTGTGTCGGGTCATTTAGCTCCCTTCAAAATGGTCGAGCTGAATGGGGCTGATCCATACGTCATGTTCGTGAACGGGCGCTGTCAGTTGGGACTGGTCATTTTTTAACTACCACGGTCATTTTTAATTTATTTAGATTTAAATTGAATTTTGTTTTTTATTTACTCTGGACGCTCTTACTGTGCACGTCTTTCTACATCGTTCTCACATATTTGTATAATCTCAACACGAATGATGTAAATACTATTTTGTAAAAATATTAGAATTTAAAAGAGTGTCCATGGAGTTTCTTGCCCATTCTTCTCCATAGAGATCAACGCTTTGGAATGGGCAACTGCAGTACTTTCACAAGTTATTATGCCTTGTGACCGGGACTGTAGATTCATTTTGTTTCTTGACATTCAAAAGTGCCTGTAATGGTCTAATTGAAATAAATGATTTGATTTGATTTGATTTGATTTGAATTGTTCGGTTGGCCTCATAACTGGGAACACTTATTGTGACATGAAATGAGATTTATTAACTGCTTTCTGTTTGTTAAGTGGCGGACTTTGTCAGGTTTCCTTTGCCATTATATTTTTTTCCTAGTCAGTCAAAAGCTGTTCGTTTTTTAAAAAACACTTTGTTTTTTTACGTTTGCAATGGCGTTCGATTTCAAGATTGAGGTGAAAGCGTCAGGGTAACCCGCGAAATTCAAATTTTCTTTCATTTCTTGCCTTTTGCAATTCAGTGTCCGGTTGTAATGTAGTGTTGATTAAAATATGAATCGCGACCGTAATAAACATGGTTTTACTGAGTTATTATCAACAAAATCACCAAAAACAACTCTCTCAATTAATCTAATCCCATTAAATGACTTCCATGAAATAGTCATTAAATTCTGCTAAGTTTAAATTCCCAACAAAGAATTGTAAGCTCCTTACTCTTCCACTACAATTCCCATGACCACAAAGGAAATATCTCGAATAATCTCAACAGTTCCAAGCACCATGTAAATCGTAAGAAGGTTAAATGTTTAAGTCTCGTCATGCATTCTCCTTTCGTGTGTACCTCGCATTCCGTTTCAATAATGGCGTCTAGGAAATCGTGCTAGAGCAATTCTAATGTTTTGTATATATCATCCATTGATTACTTGTTACGAAATAGACTTATAATATCTTGTTATGCAACTGCACGGGGGTTATTGATTCCACACAACGAATGGTGGAAGTTTATGAGGGAAATCTTAGCCCAGCCATGGGAAGGCTTAAAAAGTATCTTGGCTAATCTCAGTCTTTTCTTTTACTTAGGAGGAGGAGCTAATCCTGAAAGGTTATGGGGAGACCTTTGCTCAACTGTGGGACAACCAAGGCTTAAAAACATCTTGGCTAGTCTCCATTTTCACTAGGGGGGAGTAAATATGTTCGTGGCTTTATAAAAACAACCGCATAAGTTTTCAAGGCTAAGCAGCACTTGCCTAGTTCGGTCTATGGAAGGATGAAGATCCTTTACATACCGACTTTCCTTGTGCCTCTGAAAGCACGTTAAGCCTTTGGTCCGGCTGTCATTTGTTGATCTTTGAGCGTTGGTGTGACACCAAGGTGTATCGTCTCAGTATTAACTGAAATCAGATAGGCAGTTGCTTCATGTAAAATATCGGTTTGACTGGCAACCGACCGAATATAGTTTTTAACGACTAGGCAGATAATAGCAGGTCTGAAACTCCTCTCTTTTGTCTTTTCCTTGAAAGAGTTTGAGAAATATCGGTCGCACAGGGAAATGTCGCCTATAGCTTGATCTCAATCTGAATAATGGAGAAATAAAAAAATCAAAACATGTTTGAGAATAGTTATTACTTACTCAATTTCATTTTCTTTAATTCAGTTGCAACAAGGCACGATCGCCAATATTTCAGAAACTTGGAGACATGAAAAGAGCTTCCCTGAACGACAATACATCGTTGTTATAGTATTGAAAACGTCTGGCGCACTCTTGGGACTGTTGAAAAGTTTTCACAAACTACAGTACATCCATCGAAGCATTACCTCTATAATAAAATTAAGTACATATTGGGAAATCCCAATATCATAATAACCCGTATTTGCAATTGCTCTTTAATACTACAAAATTAATGACATCATCGAACGCCACCTTTTCAAACGAGTTTCGAATAAAAGAACGCGCGTAAATCCACATACACAATGCTGCCAACATACTCATAATGTTAGATATCTATGACGTCACCTGATACTGGCTGGTTGAAAGGCCAGGCGGCCTTGCGTTGCTTTCAAAAGAAAACGTAAGTGAACGAACACATATCTTAAACGTCACAGTTTTTAGTATGGATGTTAAGATATTACACGTAGAGTACTTATGGCCAATCAGATTTGTTGAGGAATTTCGTTACTCTGTTGAAATCGGTGTCAGTTCATCTTTTGCAATGTCTATAAGGTCAGTCTCTCTAGCCATCTCATCTTCTATCCCCACCCCTTACTTATCGTATTTTTGAGACGAAACGAAGCCGGTTCTTTTAAAATTTTGAGTTTGAATCCGGAAAAAATTGAATCGACCATATAGAATTTCCGAAATTAATTTGAATTATCATATTTTCGCAAAAAATAATGTCTATAATTTCCTCAATAGTTAAAAACCGGCAACGGCCCTAACCTTGGAACACCTGTATTAATGAATCAAGTTGTGGAGGTCATGCCAAAACAAAATGGATGTCTTGCTCCGAGTAAAATACTGATTGAAATACCCGCATGTTCCGATGTGAAAAATTTTAATAGGTAGAAGAGAGTAGGTAAAGGATTACCTTTACCTCCTATGGTGGACACTTGCCTTAACTGGCGTAAGCAGGTCGCTACTGTAAGCAAGAGAGTCACCAGAACGATGAGTGCGCTTCATCGATTGAAAAATATTGTCCCAGCAAAAAAAAAGAAATAATAATAAATAAATAATAAATATCTTAGGACAACTCACACACGGCTATCTGATCCCAAGCTAAGCAGAGCTTGTGTTATGGTAACCAGACAACTGTTATATATACTTATATAATTTATAAATACATACATATTATAGATAAATTACACCCAGACACTGAACAAACAATCATGCTCATCACACAAAGTTTGTCCTGGGTGGGAATCGAACCCACGACCTCCGGCTCAGCAGTCAGGGCCACTAACCACTAGACCAACAGGCCCGTCAAAAAAGAAAGAAAGGGGGGCGGACCTGTGTCTTTGTTGTTATAGGTAGATCTCTAATATATTTATTGAGATTATGAATCGAGACCCAAGTTGGAGTATTTCTTCTACAACTAGAAAATATCAGATAAGCGTTCGAAATATAAGTGCAACATACTCTAACCCAGTCTTTTGATTGACGTTATCGTAAACTGTGACGTTCTAGCTGTCAAACTAACGTCACTTATGTCACATAATCTGTAGTCGTCCGTACCGGAATGCGTTGACAAATTAACGGCAAACGCTGGCAGAATAGTCGACATCGGATCGGAGATGGTTATAACATTAAATGTACAAATGTCTCCCAAACCTGGACTCTGGAAAGTCAGACCAGCAACCATCTTGCTGCCTGGCAAATATTTTTGCTCCAGCTCCAGTTTTTTTAACAATTCTTCATCTACCTTGCCATTTTTCAAATATGTTCGGCTTCCAGTCTTACCGGATTCAGCTGCCTACCAGTATTTTAAATAAAGCGAATACCTACTTGACCACCACAACCCATTTAACAACTGGGGTTATACGATACTCCTTGGTAAGCCTGGTTGTCTAACTTTCAAGGTATTGACTACCTGTAACGATTTTCAAAAATCTACAAATGACAACCGCGACCAACGGCGTAACGTACTTTCCCATCCACGGACCAAACCTAGGCAAGCGTGGCTTCACCTCAAAATCGACCCTAACGGTAGTTTTGCCACCACCACCACCACCTCGTGCCTTGATAAAGAATTTCTCATAGTCGCCATATCTCTTACGAGTCTTAGTAAAAGGCTAACGCTAAGTGCTCTCACAGCAAAGGAACTAGATACTAGGTCACAGATAAATCTTGTATTTTCACATGAGCCTAGCTTTATATATAAGTAAAACTATTACGATTTTAATCTAAGTAGTCTTTAAGGTAAGATTTAAGTCGTTAGATCCATCCTACGAGGTGTAGAAGTGATGTATAATACTGTTTTAACCGTATAGTTAGCAAACCTTGCTGTCGCTCTAATCTGGCTAGATGAGGATCTATCTTAAACACAATGCGACTGTGGAACCCCAACATAGGATGCGACTCTCCCTTCTGCCCTTTTTTCAATAACCAACAGCACCCTGCAGAACCTAAATAAGGCAAATGACAGACCTCCCCAGGTCGCTACGTGCTGGTCGGACAAAATCGAGAGATTGGAGAAGAATATAGTCGTATCTTTCATTGCGTTCGGATATATAAGCTCCTCTCAGTGTGAACTCTTTGCACACCCGTCCCTTGCTAGAGCCAGCCTGAGTTGCTGAGCCAGTAAGTTCAAATCAGTCCCCAAATATTATCACTAGATCCAGACTGTCCCTTTGCTGTCCTTCCCCAGCGACGCCCTAAGCCGACGCTCGTACTCTTAGGGAGGGAGTGCCCCTTAGCGTGTAGTCGTTTAGTTTGTAAGTTTTTTGCCCTGGCTGGAGGTCTGAAGTTTTAAGGCATCCACAGAAATCGCTCGGTTAAGCAGACGACAACCTCCGAGTTTGAACTGTGAGATACCATTTAGATAAAAAAAAAATAACTCTTTTACACCCGTTCTAGGAACGTTGGGAGCACATCTACAGATTTAATTCTTTGTTCTTAGAATAACGTTGGTAACATCTTCCCATGCTAGTTGAGGAAAACATTAACTATGACATAACATTATAATGATATCACTGTGTATATGTTAATAACTTTTTATTATTCTTTATGCGTTGTTTTACCTGTATTTCGGTCATTTGTTATGCTGTTAAGTTTAATTAATTTCCTTTTGTGTGGTTCTGTTTTTTACTTTACTAGGTTTGCCCAGCGGTTTCACCCGCTGTTCCGATCCTAAGTGATGTTGTTTATAGCTAATGTTGCTTCCTGATAATTCAGCTTTCTATTGATGATTTCTAAAAACGGTTATAATCGGTCCAGTAGTTTCGGAGTCTATTCGTTACAAACGAACAAATAAATATTTTCTCTCTATAATATTAGGTATCCGTTGTAAACAGATAGACGTAGATCTCAGCTGTCATTTATTATTCTTCGACAATTGTTATTTATGGGATTTTCAGGAAGTCGGAATTCAGAAAGGCTAAAACCAGTTACCTATAGAGCTACCCATTTACTCAATTCTGGAGGTTAGATAGGCAGTTGTTCCGATTAGAGTTCACATGCATCCGGTTAGACTGATATCCGACTCCAAAATATTTTGAAGAAGGCACGGCAGTTTGATGTTGATGTCTTCCTTTCTATGGTACTATTAAATTCTATTACTATTATTTAATATACTCTTAAATTCTCAGCAAATCAGCCCCAAATAAAATTCAGTTAGTGTCACTACAAATAAGAAAAATATAAATCAGAAATAAATGCTGCAATTAATCAGCCTTGCATTCAACTGACAAGTGAAGTGTCAAACTTAACTTTTTAATTTTATTTTTTAACACGCACAAGACAATGTCGCTCTTGAGTCATAGAAGAGATCGTTGCCCCCGACTCCCGCGCAGCCAACATGGCGCGGGATAATTTCCGGTAAAGCTTCACAGTGTTTATTTATTTATTTAACTATCATAGTTTATGATTTACGATTTATTGTCGTACCCATTATAAATATTTTAGACGTTATTTTTTTATGACGATGTTAATTTTTATTAGGTTGGAACTTGATTTTAAGATGTTGTAAATTGGGTGGGATGTTGGCTTTAAAAATCAATATTATATAAACAAGAATAATTTTGTTGAAGTATAACCCATTCGAATATAAAAAAAAAACAAATGAAAATCGGCACGCAATTGACGGAAACATCGCGTAACAAAAAAAAACGTATGGCACTCGGGGACTGCCGCGGTAAAGCTATTGCATAGCATAAAAAAACCTATGGAATAAATAATAGAACTTAAGCAATAAATAAATCTGAATATAATATTTAAAGAGTACTTCCAATAAAAAAAAGTCGCAAAAAAAACAATACCTTGGGTTTGATCCAGAGTAATGTCGAATGACTATCCGATTCTCTACCAAACCCTATTGAAATAACGGACCGTATTCGTAATGAAATTTCTTGTTAGGCTTTTTCGTTACGATATTGCTGGATTCGGTTTCCACGCTCAAGGCCCGCGATAGAAGCTATGCAATAGCTTAAAAACAGTAGAATTGGGTACCTCCTCCTTCTTTTTATGTCGTTTAAAAACAGCTAAGATCTACAAAGCAAGATTCTAAGTTACGAAAAGACTCTTTACTCAGATGACCTATTAACACACATTGTCAAAACTGTTAATAAATGCAGTAACAAGTAAACGCATTGCATAACACACACAGGGGACAATGTACTGCATGTTTTGTAGAATATCATGAATTATACATGAATTCTTCGTAAACTACTTGTATGACATTGTTTTACAGTTCGTCAGATTTTCTTTATTGTTGCCGTGTCTTTGGACTCGATTTTAATATTAATTGCTTGCTATTGTTTTTTGAGTAACAAAACAAGTTGTTATATTATTACAAAATTAGAGCACTAATAACATACTAAGTAAGACATTTGCTTGATTTTTCGGGTACCGTACCTACCGTAAATCAAAATGAAAAACCGCATCCCTTACAGGATCATTTGTTTTCACCCTTTATTTAAGGAACGCCTGGAGATATCGAGTTGAAATTAAAACCTTATATTCGAGTCTGTAGTCTCTTAGACCTGTCAAAATATCTACCAGCTAAGTCTATGCAGTCACAAGATATAGCCGTGTATGTCGCAAGTTTGTTTGTTTCAAATCCTTCGTATTCGAGTCCGACTCGCAGTTGACGGGATATTTTTTAACAGGATCGAACCTGCGCATACGAAGCAGCAGTCAATCGCCCACTCCAAATCTCACTTACTAATTTTTAGAAGAACGAACAATTAAAACCCACTTTTAAATAAAAAAAAATGATACAATACATTGATTATCTCATCAAAAAATTATGAGATTTTATTAAAAAGAATTATTACCTAATGCGTTCAAGAAAAGTTAAATGAAAATAATAGTCTAACTCCAAATACTTCAAAGAAAACACACAACCATCATAATTTTCCTCCCCTTGTACATTCTATTTGGGGTCGGCGCAACGTTTTCTTCTTCCATTCTCCCCTATCAGACGTCACGGCATCATTTACTCCTTTTTTCTCTCCGTCCATCAACATTCAGATCCATTACTCTTTTAGTCACATGTGCTCAATTAACACACCAATATTGGACATTTGGTTATTTAGAGGAGTTTGTGCTGCAGTCGCTCGGGTCGACCTAAGCTAAGCTAAGTTAAACTGCGCTTGCCTAGGTTGGTCTGTAGATGGGTGACCACCCGTTACAAACCG
Source organism: Ochropleura leucogaster (assembly GCA_958449745.1). NCBI lineage: Eukaryota > Metazoa > Arthropoda > Insecta > Lepidoptera > Noctuidae > Ochropleura > Ochropleura leucogaster. Next base: position 10,235,069 of record OY288226.1, read on the forward strand.
AGTTTCCTACGTGCCTCGGAAAGCACGTTAAGCCGTTGGTCCTGGCTGTCATTTGTAGATCTTTAACAGTCGTTACTGATAGTCAGTGTTCCGAAAGTCTCGACAACCAGTCGTACCAAGGGGTATAGCATTACCTAGTACTAACTGGGTTGTGGAGGTCAGATAGGCAGTCGCTCCATGTAAAATACTGATATTCAGCTGCATCCGGTTAGACTGGAAGCCGACCCCAACATAGTTGGAAAAAGGCTAGGCAGATGATGGTGTGTTATTTAGAGCTATTTGAAACGAACTATAAAATATTCATAAACGAAACCACTAACACCCGATTTAGTTTCGAGACCAATTTAATAAGCCAGCGTTTCAATTGTTACTCCGTTCATCATCTGAAAGCAATAACGTTTTACTATCAACCGCAAATAAAGATTCGGAAGAGAGAAAGTCTCATCACAAATGGTTCAGTGGTTCTTGAGCCTGTAATTTTGACGCGCAAATTTTTTCTTGCAATGTAATAATATATTTTCACCTGTATTAATAAAAAAATGTGCTGTAAAAGCGTGACGATTTGGAGGAATGCCACAATGGTTGTATCAGGGATAAAAGTTTATGTAGAAACTTGGGGAAGACCTTTGTACAACAGATGAACATAATACGCTAGAGACAAAATAACCCACTAACCCAGTTCAAAACTGCCGGGGTTGCGGGTTGTTCGAAAGAGATACCGCGGCCCCGGAACGTAAAGGGCAATAGAAGGAACATGGGTGGGTCTTAGTCAGTAAAAGTCTGACACTCCCCCCGGTACTCACTCTGCACCGCCCATAGCAGGTGAAGTTATTTGATGATTTACCCACCCCAAAAAAAAAAGCCGTCATACGTTCGCAATAACCCTACGCAAATCTAGTACATAACGTAGCGACATAGCGCAAGCAGGCAACTCTAATAGGAAAATTCCCTTCTGAATATCTGTTCTTCGTAGAATTTCATATTTTCATTCCTGTTTCTGTATTTTTCAAGCCAATATGAATATTTATGATATTAAAGTTCCGTCCCTCGCCTTCTTTCAATGCAAGAGGGTTAAAGCTGATTCGAAGAGCAATTTTTATAAAATACGAGGTTTCAAAGCGTAAGTATAACACACTAGCTCTGACCAGCGGTTTCACTCGGTCCTAAGCGTCGTAGCGCGGTATGTAACCTATAGTCTTCCTCAAAAAATGGGCTATCCAACACTATATATTTGTTTTCCATCCGATCCGTTAATACTTGAGATTAGCGCGTTCAATCAAACAAACTAATCGAATGCAAATATATGGCGATTTGCGTCAAACGGACTCAAGCGAAATGCTCTCACGTCTCTTGTTTTGTTCGAGTGTCGCCGGTTTGCAAGCATCGCGGTCATTGGTGGCATGATCTCAACGCCGAAAACAAATAAAGGAAGTAAGAGTATGCCACGACCACGATTCGCCGTGAAACGACCATACTCGCGACGAGAACAGGTGAAAAACGCTACGCGTCGCCCGACGCAAGTTGCATGCCTTGAGTTCGTAAACTGGGCTTACCAGAATGCAAAACTAAAGAGAATCGATGAATCATACTGCTGCGCAATCTTCAACAATAGTCCCGACACAAATAAATTTCAAAACTGGAATATTATGCCTATGAACATTCCACAACGTTTCGAAATGTCATTGTGATAGTAAGTTTTGCATAAGTCTAATTGCGATACGGCTAAGCTAACAACAAATCATTGACCATTTTGTTATCTCACTTAATAAATGAAGCATAAATCTTCTTATTTCTACCCTTTTCGTTCCTAGACCATACAGTTCCAAAGGCCATCCATGAATTCTTGTCCCGTGTCACCTCGAAGCATCCAGATCGTCACGCCGCGTCTTTCTGGACAGGCCTCGGTGGAGCCTTTGAGTGTAGACATTTGCCCAGCGTTTATCCTAGCAGCCTTCATCCCGACGTTCAATATGCCCGTTTTGGATCCTTCATCATCGATCCTTAAAACGTCTTTTTCTTGCGTGTCTTTTTATTTGTCCATTACAGGAACTGATGGACGCTACTTCACGCTACTGAAAGCGTGAAGACTCATGGCCCAGTTTTAAGCCGACACAGTTGTGATTGCCATCAACACACTAAGTAGACCTAATCTACCCACTCCCTTGCAGATCACCTACACCGATTGCAGTCTTGTTCTATGCACTGCCGAATACAGGCATCCCGACTAACCAGATAAGAACCTGTCATCACCCACACAAAGCAGCCTTCGGTTCTTAGTTCTTCAATATACTCCTAGTGAGGTGTGATTTTCAAAACCTTCTGTAATGCGACAAATTCTGCTGCATCACCAAACATAATGTTAACCTTTAGGGACTGGTTGTTGACAGCTGAAACCACTCTGCATTCCATTCGTTAATTCTCTATTGATTCCAAGATAAACTTATTACCAGCAATAGTAATGAATATTCAGCCTAGGTCCAGGTATTTGTGTTAATGTCAAACGAAGTGATTAGTATTCTACAAGGAGCGGTGCAGCTAGTGCGGCCACTCAGACCTTTCCCACAAGTATTATCATTCATTATTTTAGGATGACTAGTTTCTCATTTGTCTGTCTTTCTTTCTTTCTTTTTATAATCCGCATAAAAACATGATGTGATAGCCTGGCTGGGTGACTGTCGAACTGCCAAGTTTTAGTTCCCAAGTTCGAACTTAATACACGCTGATATTTCGAATTCATATGCTTATTGTATAATTATCAATTGTTTCGGTGAAGGTAAACATCGTAAGGAATTACTTCCTTACATGCATGCCTGAGAGGTATTCTCGACGGCATGTTAAGCCAAGTCAGAGGTCCAATTGCCACAACTGACGAGTGACGACACGGTTGGCGCAGTGGCTAAGCGTTTGACTGCTGCGCTACGTGTCGCGGGTTCGATCCCTGCACGGAACTAGTATTTGTATGACCTACAGATAGTTGTCTTGGGTCTGGCTGTTTGTGTAAGTGAGTTAAAATGTTTGTAAACGTACCCACGAAAAAGGAGAAAATAATAGTGTTACGTTTTCACAACAAAAAAAAAATACGTTGAAAATTCTAAAAAAGGTTTATATTGTGAATTGTCACTGTGACCATTTTGCAAATGGTACCGTAATTTATATTATTACCGTAATCTATTATGATTCTGTTTAAGCAACCCTGGTTAAATGTTGGTGTTCTAAATTACACCTCTGCATAACACTCTGATAATTGTAGGCGTGATATTAAGTCGGTTTACTTAGTTGGTAACTAGCTTCTATCGGCTGGATTCTCTTCCGTCGAAGATTTCAGGTTAACCAGATACGAAACATTGTTTGATAACAAAGCATACAACAGTAAATTCTGTTCAAAACATGTTTTCTTTATACAAACTGACAGACTGTTTTCAATCAAGAAAATGACGACTTCCTTCACTTAAATAAATGCAGGAAGGCATTGTATTGGTAAATCTGTCGACGTGCCTGCGATACATCGGCGTACTAAGAATTGACTGGCGAAATCAGACTGCATATTATTTCGTCAAGCCGTGCATTGACTGCAAATCAGACAGAACTATTTTGGTCGTGATTTGTCTGTCACTGTGAAATCATTGCTGTAACACTAATTTAGGACATTTCGTTCATGGATATGGATATAAATCCATTAACACCAATAACTCCACAAAAAATATTTTTATTAAAACTTTCTCGCAAAAACTCGATTAGACACAGCAACAGGTTATGGCATTAAATCTTTAATTTCTACGAAACAGAAAAAATACAAATACATCAAAAGTATCTCGGAATGCAGCGAAAAAATAAAAAAAATATCGCCAAACCGCAATCTTCGTGATTCACTGGCCACCGTATCGTCGCCATTTTTGTTGCGAGCCATTTTTCCCGCGCGAAAGTTTGACAGGTGAGTCACGTTTGACATTTTTTAGGGTTGCCACCTGCATGGTGTTATTGAGGTTAGAAGCAGACTGTGTTGCACTTTTAGCCTGATTTTAATTCAATATGTTTCTGGTACAATTCATGAAAAAATATTAGTCACAGTAAAGCCGTTTATTGTCTCCAAATAAGGCACTGTATTCTTGAGACAGTTATGCGGTGTGATATCACGTAACAGGGTTGCCCAAAGTCCTGGAAAATTACACCGAATAGTATGAAGCATGCATGATACATGGCAATTAAGATTAGTTGGTAATATAGGATAGTTAGATGATGTATGGAAACAGCAGGCAAAGTTTAACATTTTACTCTTGGAACGCGGAATTGCTTTCGTAATTCTAAAAATATGTGTCGTATTAATGCACTGGTTATTTTTATCACATCATATATGTTCTAGGAAGTGTAAGGATAAGATAAGTCAAATATTTCTTCTGCTTCAAGTATGCTGGGTGTGGAAGATAAACAAATCATCACAAATGACAATCTGATATCTGAACTCAATGAGGACTCTATATCGTAAACGGTTTGTACTGATATTCAGGGATATATTTTCTCCTGTATAGTAGGGGCCACGTGAATCATTAAAATGATATTGACGTAATGCAAGATTTATAAGTTGATAAGAGCATGACACGGCGCTTCCCCACACGTGAGTGAATAAAGTTTGATAGCAAAAGTATTTAAACAAGTATGCCCCACCCGTCCCTTGCTAGAGCCAGCACGCGATACTGAGCCAGTAAGTCCAAACCAGTTCCTGAATAATGTCAATCAGATCCCACCTGTCCCTTTGTAGTTCTCTCCCAGCGACGCCCTAAGCCGAGGCTCGTACTCCACAGGGGGTAGGTGCTATTAACGTGTAGTCGCTTAGTATGAAAGTTTTTTTGCCTGGTTAGAGGCCTTAATTTCAAGAGATTCACAGAAATAGCCTGGTTAAGCAGACGACAACCTTCTAGGTGGAACTGTGAGATGTGATAGCGTAAAAAGAACCTTGAAAATAGAAATCCTCGCCGAAGCGGAGTTACATTTTCAAGGGACGCCCACTTTTTGCCAGTTATACAATAAATATATGTTCCTTCTTTTGCCTTTTATGTTCCGGCCCCACGGTATATGTTTCGAAGAACCGGCAACCAGCGATGGCCCTGGCGGTCCCCTCTGCTTTGCTCAGATTAGTCCCTAGCTGTATATAGTACTTCTAACCACACTTTGACAAGAACACACCACAAACTAGTTGTTCAACGCATTGTTAAATCTAATACGCTTTCTTGTCGCGTTAATAATAATGTGCCTTCACTAAAACCACGAGAACCTCGTAAATAATCAGTACATCTTTATGACTCTTTAATCGTTTGTAATTAAGATATTAAAAGCATCTGAAATGGGTTATAAATCAGAAATAGAAAAGAAGAAACTGTTTTTAGCGGACATTTTTATCAAAATCTCGCTTCAAAATGGTATTTATCGTATTCTGTCTTATTGTTTACCATGAGGAAACCAGCATGCCTAGAATAAATTCTCACGACAGCATTTTAAGCCAAATGGCTCATAGGCGGCACAAAAACTCTAACATCACTACTCACGAAATCCATAGTTTCGGCACCAACTTAAAAAATACCCTGTCAAATGCAAAACGGACTCGCTATCAAAGGGTTCCGACATAAACAGCCATTTTTTTGACTGCTTCGAGGGTTACTTTTTTCACAGCTCTAAGGGACAACAAACCTGAGTACATAATTTTAATTTCAACTGGAAGCTTTAATTTCTCGGGGTCTTTATATAGGTACAGACAGACGGACAATAAAGTGATACCATAAGGGTTTCGTTTTGTTTTCTTTTTTAAGTAAGAAACCCTAACGAATAGGACAGCCCGATTGGACAGTTGTCCCTACTCCCCATAGTAGGAAGTAAGAAGGAGAGTTCATTTCAAAGTAAGGAGCTGCTTTCAAACGGGCCCGAAACTTCGGTGACAGACTAGACCCCCGGGTTTGGTTAGTGCCGCAATTTTCATCTTGCAGCACTAACCAAACCCGGGGGTCAATGGACAACTACAGTTCTTTAACATTTATTATAATTTGTGACTGGGTTGTAGTTTTGTCTTTTTGTATAATGATATTTTGCGAATTTAATAAATGCCTGTAACTCGTATTTTTAAAATAATTGGGGTATTTAAGTTTTGAATGATTCAATAATACTTATTTTATTTATTTTAGAAATACTTTGCAGTTATGTTCTTTTGCTGCAATGTTTCATAAATCGCGTTAATAAATAATTTGTTTATATTATATAAATTGGCAACCCTATCCCATGAATCTTGAACCTTTTTTTGCGTAGTGAAGACGACGGTTCATCGTTTTGCAGCCAACCCATTGTTCCCATCGATTCTTGGTGTTCACTCGATTAAAAATAACCGTTAATTATGTTACTTTGACGCTCATTCTTATTTCGAGTAAGCTTAATATAATGTAGCATGTAATTACAACCTTAATTGTTTTTTTCTTACGCCATTTTTCATTTTCGTGACGGTTTAATTCGTTGATGACTGGTGCGTATAACCTGCAGAAGTTGTTAATTTCTGCTAAAATCAGACGCGGAAGGAACCCAGGTTATTAGAGAAACCTAGGCTATAATTGCTGATTCTGTCGCAAGAAGTTGAAGGCAAAAAAAATACGCAATCGGGAAGAAAGGCACAGGAGATCATTCAATTCATTAATTGTACCACATACCTTGACCAGCGATTCCACGCGCGCGCGCAGGCGACGGCCACGTGTCCGCTTTCGGGAGGAGCAGCTTACAGGTCTTTTCTGGATACACTAGGCTGGCCAGCAGTACACAACACACTAACATAGGTCTGGAGTAGGTTGATAACAGTTCGTATAGGTTCAGTTCAGGGGGTTTCAGAGCGCGATGGGACTAGTTAGTGTCACACATAGCATGCGCATCTACCCGATCCCAAGGTTATAGCGTGACTAACGCGTCGATGCGGCGCGACATGGCGCGCGCGCTGCTCGGCGCGAGCAAAATCACCCAATCACGATATAGGGCACATATTCAATAAATTGGACGAACCAATGCCTTTCAATCGCCATAGGTGATGTAGAAAAATATAAAACTATAAGTTACGAAGCGTAACCATTTTCCCCGGCTTGAAAGTTCCCACTTTCGAAACACTAAGGAGAAGTAAATACAAAATTGCATATCATCACAACTTCACAAAAGTTATAAGAACTCTAGAGTTGCGACTCTATATAACAAATAAGGATACTTAACTAACTATCCTACGAGGTAACTAAATCTAAGACTGCACATTGGTGCAAAGTAAGAATTAATATTAAGGTAACTAAACTTATTGCGTTGGCAAAGGGCACAACTTTACGACCGGGCGACTCTGAAGGATCCCGCTTTGAGTCTTGACAGATGCGACTCTACAAACTCCGTTTTTATCTGGAAATATTTCGTGAATTACTCCTAATGGCCAATGCAGAGGCATCACATTGTCCTGCATGGAGACGACAACCATCCCGACCCGTATTGGATTGGCAGGAGTGTTCCATTTCTGTTTGGATTGTAGGGTGTGCAAATACTCTTGGCGCCACCGCTTCCAAAAAGATTGAACCATCTGATCAGTCAATTCATATCGCGAAATAAGATGTAAGCGCGTTTCATTGACTTCGTGAGCGGGAAGAAATAAAAGAGGTTTCGTATGCAAGAAGTGCGCCGGTGATAATGAAGTGGGCTCTGACGGATCCGAGCTGATCGCATACAGAGGCCTCGAGTTTAATAAAGCTTCTACTTGAGTTAGCATAGTGTTAAACTCGTCAAAGCTAAGAATTTGCTGACCGATGACTTTGCAGAGATGCGTTTTGACACTCTTCACTTCACTTTCCCAACAACCACCAAAATGGGGAGCTCTACAGGGGATGGTTTTGAGTGTGATTCGATGCTCTGCAAGTTCTCTTTCCCACAAGGGGTGATACTCTTTAGCCAAGAATTGGTAGAGATCTCGGAGATAGGATTTGGCTCCAATAAAATTGGTAGCATTATCCGTGTACAAACACTGAACCGGACCTCTACGCGCCAGGAAGCGTTTCAACGCTGACAGAAAGCTCGCAGTGCTAAGATCAGAGGCAATCTCAAGATGTAGCGCGCGAGTGGTCAAGCATGTAAAAAGGCAGATGTACGCTTTCCTGGCCCTTTGGCCTCTAGCACGCACCGACGTGACCAAGAAGGGTCCCGCGTAGTCGCAACCTGTATGAGAGAAAGCCTTAGGAGCTGACTCAACGCGGCAACGTGGTAAATCCGCCATTATAGGAAAGGTAGGTCGTGGCTTTGCTCGAAAGCAAATGTTACATTTAAAGGTAATGTGACGTGCAATACGTCGCGCGGACAGGATCCAATACCTTTGTCGTAATAGAGATACGAGTAAGGTTGGTCCTGTGTGAAAATTAGTCACATGATAGTGGGAAACTAAAAGTTCCACTATATGATCTTGACACGGAAGGAGGATCTGATGACGAGAGTCAAAATCTAGCTCAGAGTTTGCTAGGCGACCTCCAACGTGGATAAGTCCTTCGTGAAGGAAGGGACTTAACCGTTGTACTGACTTAGAGCACAACTCATTGCGGGCTAAACGATCGAGATCAGATTCAAAGTGAATCCTCTGCACTGATCGCCACACAAAAGATTCAGCGAACTCTAAATCAGACGCGATAACGGGCCCTCTTGGGAGCCGTTTGATGAACTTATAAACTAAACAAATAGTTTTTAAATATTTAAACCAGGACGAGAACCTGGTAGATCGAACGTACAAAATGTTGTCAGAAGGAGGACTTCTGTCAGAGCATTCGTGCGAGAGCACAGGTAAAGCTACGGGTTTCATTTCAGGAAGCTCTTGCGACTCGCCTGAAACGAAGGGTTTTATCGGCCATTCAGCGCGGGGAAGTTTAAGCCACGACGGCCCATTTAGCCACAACGGATGATGAACTAATTGGGCAGGCGTTAACCCGCGAGAGAGGCAATCACTGGGATTTTCAGACCCTTTCACATGGAAGAAGTGATCTGCCGAGAGATTCTCATGAATCTTAGCGATACGATTGGCTACGAAGGTGTGCCATCGATGCGGTGCAGAGTGAATCCAACTTAAGGTTACAGTTGAATCCGAAAAAGCTACGACTACCTCAATGGCGTGTCGAGCTGCGAAAAGATTATATACTCGCCTTATCACAGTTGATAAGAGGAGTGCGGCGCATAACTCGAGACGAGCTAGCGAAACTACTTTCAGTGGCGCGACTTTAGATTTCGCACACACCAGCGAGACCACGACACTACCGTCAGGTCTGACAACGTGGGCATAAACCGAACCACCGTAAGCCTTCTCACTAGCGTCGGCAAAACCGACGAGTGAGAGTCTACAGCGTTCTACGACGCCAACATGTCTCAAAAATCTCAATTCAGAGATAATTGGCAGTTCAGATTGAAACTGTTCCCACAGACGAACAATGCGAGGTGGTGGGACATCATCCCATCCAAGTTTGACAAGCCAAAGCTCTTTGATAAGAAGCTTGGCGTATAAAATTATCGGTGCAACGAGGCCTAAAACGTCGAAAAGGCGTGAGATGGAAGAAAGAATATTCCGTTTAGTGCAAGTGCGAACATCAGGGTTTACCTGGAACCCGAAACAATCCTCGTCGGGGAACCAACGAAGTCCCAGTATTTTCTGAGTCGGATCTTTACTTAGGTCCACGCTCTGTGAAAGTCGTAATGACTCTGGAATAGTCCGAAGAACATCGACACTGTTGCTAGACCATTTCGTCAATTGAAAATCGCCGAGAGAGAATATTTTTATAAGTTCACGAGCCGAGTCTATAGCTAGCGCACTGCTAGGTATAGAACTAACTATGTCATCCATATAAATATCTCGCTGCAAAATGTCCCTGGCGAGAGGCAACTGTGTTCCTTCATCCTGACATAACTGTTGGATAGTGCGAATAGCTATAAAAGGACTACACTTTAAACCAAAGGGAAGCACTGAAAACTGATAAATTTGAAGTTCCTCTTCCTCATTAAACCGATACAAGATACGTTGTAGTGAACGATCTTGTGCACGTATACCTATACGTAGGTACATAGATTTGACATCTGCGGAAACAGCGACACTAAAAAGCCGAAAATTTAACAAAATGTTGAAAAGGTCAGCCTGAAGGGCTGGACCTGCGTACAGGATATCATTGAGCGAGGTGCCGTTATCTGTACATGCACTGGCGTCTAGGACCACACGCAACTTGGTGGTCACCTTATCCTCTCGAATGACAGCATGGTGAGGAATATAGTATTCCATTTCTCGCTCCTTACAATTTCGTTTGGGCAACATACATTCAGGTACGATACTCTGCACCAAAGAAATAAAATTGTTTTTTAGATAATCCCGTATGACGTCATCATACAGAAGTTTGACGTTAGGAAGTGATTTAAGTTTACGTTCAAGACTATAGAATCTCTTGCGAGCCATATTAAGAGAATTTCCTAATGCTGACGCGTCTGTTTTCAGTGGTAAAGCGGCAACATACTTGCCATTTGGAGCGCGGGTAATTGTGTCACAATAAAACTCTTCACATTGTTTATCATCCGCACTCCCAATGGATGAAGCAGTAACATCTTCAATCTCCCAAAACTTACGAAGATCGAAGTTATCGAACGAACTCGCAAAGAAAGACAGAGTGTCAGTTGGAGGTTCGACAATAGGTGCTTCTCCTAGAAGTATGTAGCCGAGCACAGTTTCCAATGCGTCGGGACAACCGGGTACGCTGGTCACGTGACCAGGTCGCAATAACTTAGCGAACAACTTGACCCCAAGTAACATGTCAATATTACCTGGCACACCCCAGCTGTCATCCGCGAGTAGTTTAGGATCAATATGACTTAATACGGACGTATCTATAGCACCCAGTGGAAGTTGTCCGGTTATTTGATCCAAAACTAAAGAGTCTATTTCATACCTCGGCTGCGAGCAAAACCGTGAGCTGAACGTAAGATTCACCGAGCCGCGAACGGGCTGCGACGTGCCACCAATACCACGAACGGTAGTTATCGAGTCGGTATGTATAGTTAGACCGAGCCTACGGCAGCAACGCGATGTCATATAATTCTTTTGCGACCCAGGGTCCAAGAGACATCTAACCATCACGGCCTTACCCTTCCTACCCGCCACCAGCACCTTGGCAGTAGCCAGCACTTCCGTACTACGTGTGGCCTGGACTTGAGCAGAAGAATGCGTACACAACGCCACACGATCGGAAGGAGCTGGGTCGGCCGCAGAAGCGGAGGCGGGGGCGCTAGCGGGCGTCGGCGCAGGGGCTTGCAACGATTGCTCAAAATGCAATAAGGAATGATGCTTACCGTTACATTTCCTACATGTTGACTTCGATAGGCACTTAGAGACAGTATGTTTGCTACTTAGGCAATTACCACATCGGTTATTGTCTTTTATAAACTTAAATCTATTATCTACGCTCAACCTTTGAAACGCTTTGCACATAAATAAGGTTTTATGCGTGGAATGACATAGTGAACATTTAGATTCAGTAGCCACAAACACCTGCGATTCCTTAGAGGAGGCGCGGGGGCTACCTGCGGGGCCGGACTTACTAGCCGCAGGAGAGGTGCGATACAAGATTTTTACTTGTTCACGAACAAACTTTACGAAATAATCATAATCTAACTCTTGTTGATTACGAAGCGACATTTCAAAATGTTTTGCAATATCAGAGTCTATTAACTTAAGACCCCAATAAATAAATATAAAATCATCTAACTTATTTATTTTCAATTGTTTGAGTCCCGCAACCGTAGAAGTTAATTTATCGAAACCCTTTTCAATATTAGCGGGAGTCGATCCGAACGATTTCAAGGAGAACAGCTGATTTAGATAATTAGTAGCGAGCGCGCGAGTATCTAGGTACTTGGCGATGAGCGCCTCCCAGACAAGAAGGTAATTATCGCCAGAAGGTACAATACCTTCAGCCACATTCCTAGCCTTGCCTTTTAAACAACTCAACAGATAATGAATGCGATCAGAATCTGTTAAATCTACGTTAGTATGTATAATACGTTTGAAAGTCTCGTAAAAGAACGGAAAACTCTGAATATCACCGTCAAAGGTAGGCAGTTCGATTTTAGGAACCTGTATATGGTGAGAATTTGGGCTCGCTGACGGGCTAGGTTTCTGGAAATCACCTGACTCAGTTAATGAAGATAAACTAAACTTTATTTCGCCGACCAACTCATCAAATGAATGCAATGCGCCATAGCTTACTTCACAGGTTGGATCCAATGTCATATTGAGCATATTTATCTCGTCCATTAGTCCATTGAATTCACTACGCAATCCATCAATTTGTTTTGCCTGAGCGATGAAAGCCTTGCGTAATCTTTCAGTAGTTAAAGATTTAGTTGAATCCAAAATCCTTTGAACCCGCGCAAAATATGCGTCACGTTTACCTTCCAATAATCGAAGTTTAACCTTGTCACTCATTGTGAACAGAAGTCAAATGTGACGCAAAAATAATTATATTAAATCAACCTTTATCTTCTACGGAACCCCAGTGCGTGAGGTTAGGGGCCAATCAAACCGATAAGCCAATGAAAGATTTTATAACTTGAGTATATAGTACGGAACGAAGTTTACGTACACGCGAAACCCTAACAATATTAAATTGAAAAGTAAAACAAATATAAACTACCGACGCTTTAACCAAGTGCAGGTAACAAAATCTAATATAAATTAAAATAGTAAGCACGCCAAATATCTTATGAACGTACCCATCTATATACGATATTTATGATTAGCTCAGATATACCCATAACCCGATAAAACATTTATGTCGGATGCGACGCGATAAACTTGTCTGCACTAACTTCCACTTGAATGAGATTAACTTACTCAATACAAGTAATATGAAGGTACAGATTCTTAACTAAAAATAAGTTAAGTGTTGAACTTAGAAAAAAGTATAAACTTATTTTCGTAAGCGATGCGAGTGTATTCTTAACGAAATAACTTCGTAAGAAAGGGTAAATTTCTTCACGAGTAGACGCGTAGATGACTGTTTGAAATAAATTATCTAGTAAGTACATACTACGTTTGCAAACGTGAAGTGCGGGTGTGATATGTATAAATATACGGCTGTTTCCATTGAGGAGAATTAACGCGTAAAGTTTATACACATCTGTTATTTTACCTGAAGGTTTCTGTCAAGAAAGCAGTCCTACAAAACAAAATAACAAGCGACGCGATGATAATATGGTTAATTGCAATAATTAATCATATGCGGTTGAGTCTCGCTATATAAAGCATACCTGCTCGTGCAATACGAATATAACAGGCGTAAAGCTAATGAACCTATACAAGTGTATCATACAATAACAATCAATGTTATTCATTTAGCAATTTCGATTAGTACCAACATAATAAGTATGTAAAAGTTTCTAATGCGTAATTAAATTTAGCCGTGGGTACGCGAACAAAGTTCAGACCTGGAACATTCCACAGTCAACGTACGATGACGATTTATACCCACTACCCACAATTTTTCCAACCGAACAAAAAATATGTAATTACGCCGAAAACTATCAGATTTATTAAATAAACGTATTTAGCGATATGAATCAACGTTGATATTCAATTAACTGTATTCTTCGGAGCTTTAAATAGTGAACTTAAAGATTTAAATTAAGAATTGATTTGACGGTTGACCTATTGCAAACGCAAGGCAGTTGAACCTTATTGTTAAAGCAATAGAGTTGAGAGTTGTGTGATGATATGCAATTAATATTGAAAATTCCTAAGTTTTTTGCTCAAAATCAGACTTTTTTAGGACTTAAATATAGGCCGTAAAAAGGCCCAAACTTTATTATCCGGCTCGAAGGACCAAAATGGTGCGTATAACCTGCAGAAGTTGTTAATTTCTGCTAAAATCAGACGCGGAAGGAACCCAGGTTATTAGAGAAACCTAGGCTATAATTGCTGATTCTGTCGCAAGAAGTTGAAGGCAAAAAAAATACGCAATCGGGAAGAAAGGCACAGGAGATCATTCAATTCATTAATTGTACCACATACCTTGACCAGCGATTCCACGCGCGCGCGCAGGCGACGGCCACGTGTCCGCTTTCGGGAGGAGCAGCTTACAGGTCTTTTCTGGATACACTAGGCTGGCCAGCAGTACACAACACACTAACATAGGTCTGGAGTAGGTTGATAACAGTTCGTATAGGTTCAGTTCAGGGGGTTTCAGAGCGCGATGGGACTAGTTAGTGTCACACATAGCATGCGCATCTACCCGATCCCAAGGTTATAGCGTGACTAACGCGTCGATGCGGCGCGACATGGCGCGCGCGCTGCTCGGCGCGAGCAAAATCACCCAATCACGATATAGGGCACATATTCAATAAATTGGACGAACCAATGCCTTTCAATCGCCATAGGTGATGTAGAAAAATATAAAACTATAAGTTACGAAGCGTAACCAATGACATTATTAATTTATTAATGAGGTCTGTTGTAATTGTGAATTGAAATAAGTAGATGGTATCGTAATATTTATGTAAGCTATTATTTCTAACAACTAGGAATCGGAACTAACCTAACGCCATCTTGTATTTCGAACTTTGGATTTGTCAAAAAAGTTACATTTCGTCCAGTGGCCTTAGTCTGCTATTACAATAGCGTCAGAATGGTCGATCACTGATCGCATAATGGTTGATTTTGACAAGTTTAGTATGTAGCAGATTACCAAACTTGTCAAAATTAACCATTATGCGATCAGTGATCGACCATACTGACACTATTGTAATAGCAGACTAAGGCCCCAGGAAAGTGTTAAACATTCGTCGTTTACTAAATTATAAATCAAGCAAAGAAGTGCATTTAGTTTTAAAAAAAAAACTAGTTCAAAACCCAGCCCCTCATTTTACCTTTTATTTTTACTCCTCTAAATAGTTTATATTCCAGCAAGTATTATATTCAAGGCTCTTTAAGTATTAGGCCGAAAATAATAGTCAGTTTTTTTTTTCTTTTTATTTCTCAACACATTGATTCCATTTTTGAAAAGAGATCGCATGCAAATAAGACAAAGTCCGCAAGATTTCCATCTTCTCGCAACGTTAATGTCGCTTCCCGACAAGTGAAATGTGTATCTCACCATCTTTATGTAACTAAATTGGTAAGCAGCAATGCATTCAGTCAGATAAGGTCGATGTTAAAATGGCAGATCTTATATTTTCTTTGAATTTCCGCAGACAGAGCAAAAAGAGTCACTTTTCGAGCAAAATGCCCTAACCTACTATAAATCCGGAGAACTAAAATCATCGAAAAAAACTCCAAATGCTGAAATCGATAAAGTATTATTTTGACAGCTCATAATTTTTCATTTATTATTTTATTGCTTATCCGCCAAACACATTAAAATGCGGTTCCAATAAGAATAAATCTATGGCAATAACTGGGTTTAAATACTTTTGTTATTATTCAGATACCAATAGTATGCCTCATGTTTCATCACCTGTCTAGACTATTCCCAACTATGTTGGGGCCGGCTTCCAATCTAACCAGATGCAGCTGAAAATCAGTATTTTACATGGAGCGACTGCCTATCTGACCTCTAAAGCCCAGACAATACTGGGTAACAATACACCCTTTGGAAAAACTGGTTGTCAGACTTTCAAGACACTAACCAGCTGTAACGACCATCAAAGATCTACAAATTACAGCTAGGACCAACGGCTTAACGTGAGAAAACTCAGTATGTAAAGGGTGGTCACCCATCATCGGGTCAACCTAGGCAAGCGCGGCTTAACCTAACGATCGACCTGTACGGCTCTTTTTATTTAACCTCGAGCCCCTACGATAGCCCCTTTTTTGAGGATGGGAATTCATCAAATAACGTCTTGGAGGAATGTTTCTTCTTTTGCCCTTTATGTTCCTGGGCCTTGGTATCTCTTTCGAATAACCCGCAACCCCGCAACAATACCCCTTATATTTAAAACTAACAAAATTAGTAACATGTCGCATCACTAGTCACAAAACTCGCCTAACGACAGCTGTAACTCGACTAATAATATCAGAAGACGCAAATACAATGCTTCCTTGTTTAGTCACGATTTAAAACAAAATGTAAGTACTGAGCGCTTGTTACTAAATTTAACCGTAATCGGTCGAGAGTAATTACTGTTGTCGCAGCGTTGTCGTTGTGCAATATATTTTATTTCTGTAAGAAGCTTAGGAGGATTGATGTTGACAGATTTTCTTTTGTTGTTTAGCATCTGCTTACAAACTCATAAAGACAAGCTCTTCCAACTGGGTTTTAACTTGACACTTTCACAATTTATCTTAACTTACTACTTTTTAACCGACTTCAAAAAGGAGAAGGTGTGTTTTTTGTTCTTCATGTTTGTTAACTTAGTACTTTCGACAGGGTGAAGTGTTTCTTTTGATTTGAAAGCTGTGCTTCTCGTGTCGTCCCTAAGGGTCGAATTCTGAAATTCTTATTTTTTTCTTTAATGGTTAGGACGATATACTTATATTTCTTGGCAATGGAAAATAAAATACGAAGACTAAATTTACTCCTAAAAGTCAGGGCAAAAAAATCAATGATTCAAACAAAACTCACCGATTTCCGGAAGTATATGTCTTACCAGGACCTCTTCCTGGGTTGCGGGTTTTTCGAAAGAGATACCATAGTTCAAAAACACAAAAAACAAGAGGAACACGGATTGTTTTTAATCAGTAATAATCTGACACTCGTTTCCGTTCCACCCAAAGCGGGAGAAGTTATTTGGGGATGCCCCATACGAAAAATAAATCCTACCACCAAAAGGCAAAAAGGCTGTGATACTTTGTGCAAAAAAAAAGATATAATTATTTAACTATGCAAGCAAAAAAATATCTAGAGTGGAACAGAGTGAAAAGCACATGATTTCACTTAACTCTGCACTGTAATTATGTCTAATCTGTACTTACGAAGCGAGACTTATGTATGTCTGTCTGTTTGGGTGGTTTACTCCGAAACTGATGGGCTGATTTTGATGGAAACGGGTATGATTGATGACTCTTGAAATTATGTACGAAGGGCTTTGAATTATTACTTGAGTTTTCTTCTATGTTTGATACCGTTACAATCGTGGAAGGAAAAGGACTTCTGGAAGTTTAGGAATTACACTTTTTTTGGGGATGGGATAATATCAAATAACTTCCTCAGCTCTGAGCGGAGCGGGGGGGGTCTCAGACTTTTAATGACAAAAATCCACCCACGTTCCTTCTTTTGCCCTTTATGTTTCGGGGCCGCGGTATCTCTTTCGTACAACCCGCAACCACGAGCTAGAAATTATACCCTTTAGATGGTAAACCTATACAGTATTGTCTTAGATATTTTAATAGCTGCATGATTTTAGGCTTTGGCGATAAAATTGACAAGCTGATAGTAATGTTTGTTAATTTATCCGTGGACATAGAATTTAAAAACAAACAGAACCAAAAAACAATACAGTTTTCTATAGTACACACGGCTACACATCAATCTACACATATTCAATATAACCTGAACTCGCTTTGTATGAGCTTCTGGTTTAATGAGAGGTAAGCCTTATTTGGTATTTCATAGCTTGATTTGTCGCCGAACAACTTAACATACTGCGATCTTTCGGTGGATTAGATTTTGATAAACTCTTAAATATTCTATTGTTATTAAAATGATAAAACCTTTATAAATCGCAGAATAGACTACACATGCCATTTATAAAACAAAAGAGGAAATGGTGGCCTCAATAAGCGATCACAGCATGAGATAACTGTACTGCTACCCTACCATGACGTTTTTTTTAAAAGCAGAACTTATTCCGCTGAGGGCAAGAGACAGAGCTATACAGGGTGTCTAGCACCATCTCTTTCACTCAGTGGAATAAGTTCTGCCTACTGAACTTTGATACAAAACATTGTTTCAGTACTTTAGTGTCCATTTATATTCTATCTTGTTTCCTGGCCTATGTAATATTAGATAAAATCCCATAGGACATTCATAACGTTAAAGATATAGAACAAAATTTATAACGTTTTTGGGGTAATATTTTTGAGAAAGCAATATAACAAAGCGAATTATGTATTCGATAAATCATTTATTCGAAAAGCAAATACATTTTTGAATATTTCACATCACTATTCAAACATTCATAATCGTTGCCTTCGACTAACATTTTTATCACTGGCAACATTATAGTTCACGCAATAAAATTACTTCATTTGTAAACTGTAAAAACTTAATCGGTCGTAATCTATTTCAAGGTAAGCTCATTTGTTATTTTATAGTTGTTTATTGATCGAATATTACACCTGTTCATTTTCTTTATTTGTATTTTTATAATCCCCGCAACCAATAATCCGTAAAACTTCATTGATACAGCTATAAATTTGACAGACTGCTTCAAATATGGCGCGATTGACACCAAAAAAGGCGCGAATAGCGTTGCGGCAACAGAAGCAATTAACTTATAAACACATTCATAGCTATTTATAGTACGGATTTATTTTGTTGTTATGGTCTTTATAGACTAAATTACCAATATCTATTTCTGAGTATATTTCTTTACGATCCTTTTCAAATATGGTCAGAGATCTTGAAACCAATTAGAAACGAACCTAATAAGAGTTAATTATGCTTTTAAAAAGCAATAGTCATAAAACCAATTTTATGGACTAATCCTTTTAAAATAGTTTTTTTAAGCGACAACTGAATCGGGTAGCAAATGTTTTTGGTCAGTCTGACCTAAATCTCATTTTTAATTTCGCCACGTCTTGAAATAGATGACCCAAATAATCAACATCAATGAAATGTTAAGTTTTAAAAAAATCCTCTTCATCAAGAATTGAATTGTAGTCAAATCAGATCTTCACCATCATCTTTTTGCCCTTGACCCATTTTCCTGAAGGTCGGCGCAACGTTTTCTTCTTGCATTCGTCCATCCGCTACGCTTCCAATCACTTTTTCATACATATAATTAATTATACAATCTCATGCTATATACAGACTCATTTTTAGGGTTCTGTACTTCAAAAGGAAAAAAGAGAAACCCTTATCTCATTGGATCACTTTTTTGTCCGTCTGTCTGTCTATACCCATTATCTCGGAAAATCTAGGAGGTATCGAGTTGAAATTTAAACCATATACTCAAGTCTGTGGTCCCTTGAAGCTATGAAAAAAAAACAACCCTCTTAGTCTACGCAGTCAAAAGGTATGGCCGTTTATGTCGTAAGTTCCCTTCTATACACCATCTTACCTTAAATGTACCATTTGCTTACGGCGACGGCTTAGACATTTCCACGTTTAAATAATAAAAACTTTAACCGCGAAATCATTCATCGCTCATCGGGTACCGCAGACCACAGATAAACGTTCATCGATTTTATGCGGGCAGAAATAGACTACATGGAATCCATTACTTACATATTCGTAGCCCAATTTATGTGGGTCTAGATGTTACGTACCTATACCTAGGCAATCCCACCTCACCTGGCTTACTACTAGTTTTCTGACCATGGCATGAGCTATTTTTAACCGACTTTAAAAAACGGAGGTGGTTCTCAATTCGACTGATTTTGTTTTTGTTTGTTACTCGGTTTCTCCGTCGCTGAGGAGCCGATTTTCAATATTCTTTTTAGGGTTCCGTAGTCAACTAGGAACCCTTATAGTTTCGCCATGTCTGTCTGTCCGTCCGTCCTCGCTTAATCTCTGTGACTGTTAGCACTAGAAAGCTGAAATTTGGTACCAATATGTATATCAATCACGCCGACAAAGTGGTAAAATAAAAATTGGAAAAAAATGTTTTATTAGGGTAGCCACCCTATATGTAAAGTGGGATGTGATTTTTTTTTTAATGTCAACCTTAACGTGTGATATATTGTTAGAAAGGTATTTAAAAATGAATAGGGGTTTACTAAGATCATTTTTTGATAATGTCAATAATTTCGGAAATAATCGCTCCAAAAGTAAAAAACAATGTGTCCCCCCCCCCTCTAACTTTTGAACCATAAGTTTAGAAAATATGAAAAAAATCTGAAAAGTAGAACTTTATAAGGACTTTCTATGAAAATTATTTTGAACTTGATTGACACAACAGTTTTTGTACAAAAAAGACAAAAAGTTTTACAAAATAATTTCTGGACTAAGTTTGTAGTATAATCGTTTTGCAAGCATTTTTTTTAACTTCGTTTACATATTTTATTATCCTGAACGAATCTTTTTTCAAACAAAAAAAGAATTATTGATATCGGTTCCCGCAATCCAAAATTATTAATTAGTAACCCGATTCCCCGAGAGATGGCGCTGTAGGTACTTATCACATTGGATCAGGTATTACCGAATTGTTCCGTTGGTCTCTCCTTGGCATTGGCGGTATCTTATAACTACATTAAATTTCTATTAAGAAATGCTAAGGCAATTTAGAACAAAACTAAAATTCATTTTTTTAACATCCAAACAACCATCAAAATGTTAAGGTAAAGACCAGTTCATAAATGGTTCGATAGATGGCGTTGTGTAATGACGTCATTTTTTTAAAAGTCGATGTTAAGATTTTCCGTGCTTTCCACCTTTAAACTCATAACTGGGAACATTTACATTTATTGTGACGGACAGGAAACTACGGAACCCTACACTGAGCGTTGCCCGACACGCTCTTGGCCGGTTTTTTTTAAACTCCCGAAGGGGTCCCGTAGGAATTTTAACTATATTTCTTGGGTAATTTATGAGTTATGTTCTACAATACATATTTCTCTTCTATTGTATATGGACGATGTACCTATATATCTTAGTATCAACGAAAACTAATTACTCGATAATAATTTAAAGACGCGACGGTTAAAAGAGTCTATAGCAACTATCATCGTTGGCCGCTTGACAGCAAAATCAAAATGGCGGTTGTGAGACTCGCATCCATAGCAAAAAAACCATTTATGTTCTTTGTTGATTTATTAACATAAATACAGGATGGGAGGAATACCGATGGTAAGACGGTTAGCACGTATTTAGTACATTATTTTAAACCCAAAAAAAAACTCATCGGTAATCTATATCTATATATATAAAAGAAAGTCGTGTTAGTTACTCCACTTATAACTCAAGAACGGCTGAACCGATTTAGCTGAAAATTGGTGAGGAGGTAGCTTAGAACCAGGAGACGGACATAGGATACTTTTCATCTCGGTAAGAGAAGTAGGGTAGGTAGGGGTAGGTAGGGGTAGGTAGGGGTAGGTAGGGGTAGGTAAGGGTAGGTAGGGGTAGGTAGGGGTAGGTAGGGGTAGGTAGGGGTAGGTAGGGGTAGGTAGGGGTAGGTAGGGTAGGTATGGTAGGTATGGTAGGTAGGGTTAGGTAGGGGTAGGTAGGGGTAGGTAGGGTAGGTATGGTAGGTATGGTAGGTAGGGTAGGTAGGGTAGGTAGGGTAGGTAGGGTAGGTAGGGTAGGTAATTGCATTGCAACGCATGCCGGGGCACAGCTAGTTTAAAATAAAACAGCTTTTCCATACATGAAAAAACGTAACCCTTATTGAATCAATTTGTTGTCTGTCTGTCTGTCTCTCTGCCAACACCATTGATATCGGGTACTCCTGAAGGTATCCAGTTGAAATAAAATCCATTTATTCAAGTCTATAGTCTCATGAATTTGTGGAAAAATCATATCTCAAGTCATTAATCAGTTTGACATCGGTGTTCCTTCCATCTTGTGTATTTGAATCATAAAAACAAAGGCACAATAGCAAAGCATAAACATGATACTCGCAGACATAATGTTGATTACAACAATAGCTTAGACTTCTTCAAAATCAACATCTTGCTTGAAAACAGTTTAAGCATAGTAGTTGACTGGCCATTGTTGCCTAAACATGGAGGTATTAATGTTAACTTCTTTAGAAGTTGGAATCTAGAATTAGAAGGATGACTGTTAGTAATTGATATATCTAACTATGGTACTAAATGCTATGTTAACTATTGCTATACTATCCATACTAAATCAAAATTTCCATACTGTCCGTACTAATTCATAATACCCACCCTTATTCATATTATCCTCACTAAAATCATACTATACATACTACACCAAACTAAATCATACTATGCGTACTAAACCATACTATCCGTACTAATTCATAATATCCATCCTATTACATATTATCCTCACTTAAATCATACTATGCATACTAAATCATACTATGCGTACTAAATCATACAATTTTATACTAATTCATACTATCCATTCTACATTAAAGTACGAGAATTGGCCTATCTTCAATGCCAATGAAATAGCATAAGGCTTAAGCTATACATATTCGGGGAAATATCTACCTTGATAAGACTACGTTAGGAAGCAAACTGGTTCTTATTATTATAAAAACGACAACCTAAAGATTCTCATTATAATAACTTCTCAGAAAACACACAGTATCAAATCGCATAAAATTGCAAAACAAGAACTAATACAATACCGTTGTTGATACAGAAATATACATTAATAATGAGGCAAATGTCGTGAGGCAATATTTGAGTACGAACGTGGATAGGTAGAAGAGTTAAGGAAGGCCAAAGAAACGATGGATGACCTGTGTGAAGGATGACATGCCAAGAAAGGAGAAGTCCGATTAGAGGTCAAGTAATATATGATTACTAGCGGCCCGGTACGTGCTTCGCTACGTATTTACAAAAAAATGTGATGCAGCGCCATCTGATTGATTGACACCGGACTGATTTGTGAATCTAAACCATTCCCAGATCCCCTTGAACACACACAAAAAATTTCATCAAAATCGGTCCAATCGTTTGAGAGAAGTTCAGTGACATACACACTCACAGAAGAATTATATATAAAAGATGGAAGAAGAAGACATACTGCAGCAATACCAAATAAATTGGTTTATGGGTAGGAGAGGAGAGTGATGAAGATTACCACGCTTGAAATTGCATTTTCTGCATTAAATATTTCAGTTTTAAAGAGGTCAGAACAGGGATAGAAAACTTTACAGAACAGCGTGCCAAATTCATTAAAAAATACTGCGCCATCCAGCCAAAAACTTGGACTCGTATTGCATATTCGTTCATTACAACTTTTAGCTTTTAATTAAATCAATTTTTCCAGAGTTCAACTGCACGGGCAGTAATTAATAAATAATTTATATCTGGCATACAAAACCTAATAGCAACATTATATTGACGAAATTAATGATTTAAAGGTATGAGGAATAAGGTAAATAGTTGCTCATCTCCATCCCGGGGATCCTTCCTTTTCCAAAGGGGTATTTCAGTGAGTCCTCTGGTCAGACGGGTGTTTTGTCTGATGGGTCTTCTTTATCTGGTTTTAGTTGGATTGGTGTAATGTAGTTAGGATGTTCTATTATAACCTTAGCCCGCGGATAATTTTGATAAACGATGCTGGATTATTATCTAACATCTTGCGTCATTGATATCCCTAGCGTTGTTTTTGTCAACTTGATTGTTTTCATGTAGCAGCAATTCAATAGTTTATTGTATCGATAGCGAAAATCACTGAGAATTTGAAAGAGACGTAAAATAAGAAAAAAAAAACTGAAGAATGAGAAGAACTGTCCTCTTCAACCTAAAGCTTTATTTTTGATGTAGCTGACATAACAACCAGTACCTACAGGAACACGTAAAAGGTTTAGCAACTCTTAGCGTTATCATGTACAGAGCAACACGTGGCTTCAAAGTACTTAACAGCTTAACGACCGCCATGACAGATGAAAGTTTGTTGAGAAATTCGTTTCACATGCTTACGCACTATTTCTAGTACTAAATTTCTCCATTTACGCACATTACGCACTACATCTAAGATACTATAATATAAACTAAAATGGGTAAAATAAAAGTAAAACTTACCGGTGTCCTCCTAGATAGCAGCGTACCAACGGGACTCGGTATCTTTGTGGGCGTTCCCGTAAGCGGGCTGCGGGCTGTCAACAAACATATAGCTGTTACTGATAGTGGCGGGAAAAGTTTCACTTTATTCTATAATGTTTATGGTAGGTTAGTTTTTATGTAGGTGTACTGCAGTTAAACCGCTGCCTAACCCTTAACTCAAAATCTCAAAGCATTTAAAGCATTTATTTCAATTAGACCATTACAGGCACTTAAGAATGTCAAAAAATTTTGAAGTTACAGTCCCGGTCACAAGACATAATGAATTGTGAAAGTACTGTAGTTGCCCATTCCAATGCGTTGATCTCTATAGAGAAGAATGGACAAAAAACTCCATGGACACTCTTTTAAATTAGATTTTTAAACAATTTCGTATCTACATCATTCCTGCTAGAGGATTTGTATCGTCATCTGCCACGCCTTTTTTAACTATTTTGGGATCGGCTTCCAGTCTGTCAGGATGCAGCTTAATACTAGCATATTACATGGAGGGACTACCTGTAGTTTTGCCCTAGCGTCTTATTTATTGTAATAGCAATGCTAAGTTTTCCCTTTTCTTCCCGCTTTCTCCTTCATTTTCACTGTTTTTTTAAAAAGCCTTTGTCCGTCTCCAGGGTTTCAACTATCTCTGTACCAAAAATCATTAAAATTGATTTACCCATATAGGCGTGAAGGCGTAACAAACAAACTCACTTTCGCTTTTATAATATTAGTAAGGATTACCCGTCATCTTATCAGACCTCTCTTCTTCAAACGTGTCATCTAGCCACCTAACTCATTCTCTCTCAAACGAAAAGCATCATGGATACCTTCTTAACTTTTTTTTTGCGGATGGGAAATCTTTAAATAACTTCCCCCGCTCTGGGCGGTGCGGGGGGGAGAGTGAGACTTGTACTGAGACACTAAAACCCACCCTTGTCCCTTCTATTGCCCTTTATGTTAGCCACGGTATCTCTATCGAACAACCCGCGACACCGGTTTATTTTTTTAATGGCATCTCGCAGTTCGACCTAGGAGGTCGTTTACTGCTTAACCGGACAATCCTTGTGGATGCCTTGAAGTTAAGGCCTCCAGCCAGGGGCCAAAATTTTATATACTAAGCGACTGCACGCTCAACCCAGGCAGGTACTCCTCAACTTTTTTGCATGGCATGGCAGACCTGTACTGACTAAAACCCGCCCATGCCTCCTCTATTGCCCTTTACGTTCCGAGGCCGCGGTATCTCTTTCGAACAACCCGCAACCCCGGCAGGCGGAGGCTCTGGCAAGCCCCTCTGCTTTGCTGACTCTCTTTGAGGCGCGCGTGAAACACGAACGCGCCGTCGACACGGCCTGTCGTCAATCGACGGACGGACGGCGAACTACCCATTGCTCACCGCCCACAGGCCCGAGGTACTCCTCAACTTATTAGCTGATCTCAGTTCTATAAAGCACAAACTTCTCAGTTTATTTCGTAAGATGTTTACTTACGTTCTTTGAAAACTTCAAAAGCCTTGAGATCGGATACTTCTGGCAATCTATTAAATGTTTGAGCTTTGTTCAAAACTCTTTTATGCCGGTAGACATCTTGGAAATTGAGTGAAATAGTTTTTTGCCGCTTCAGAGGCTTAGAAGTTTAATTGGAGTACTTATAAAAAGCGCAGTTATTCGAAAAGCGGACTTTGAAAATTAAAGTACATGACTGTGTTTCTTGTTTTCATAGACACTAACAATTTTTTTTTTATGTATTTTTGTGTATTTTATACAATATTCCTCGCCAAACTTTACGTTTGATGGCGAGATACGCTCTTTTCTTATAAATACACGTAAACCTTATAATATTTTAACAAAATAAATACTAAATTGAAGTTTTAAAAATTAAAACCAATAAATTAAAAACTAATTAATAAAAACATATTAAGCTCCCCATAAGAGAAGGTAGAAACTATCTACTACAGCATGCCAACTGTAGTGACCAGCAGGGTTACCATGACATCTTATAGCAGTTCTTATTCCTGTGTGAGAAAGAGATGGTGCTAGACACCCTGTATAGCTCTGTCTCTTTCCCCAAGTGGAATAAGTTCTGCTTTAAGACGTCATGACCAGCTACCCTACGTAGCTGGTCAGATCCGCACAAGACATATATTTATTCTGCTTTGTCCACATCAATACAATAGATTAAGCACGCAACGGGTAATATTAATTAATTTATTTTGAATTCGGAGAATCAACAGCTATAAAAGATAGATAAACAATTGTTCCTACGAGTAAAAAAGCGGCGAACCAGCAAATCGGATTCGTGCGCCGAGGGTTCCGTAAAAACTTGCGACTTAACGGCCATATTTTATGACTGCTTAGCTTAGACGGACTATTTTTTCACAGCTTCAAGGGACTACAGACTTGAGAATATAGTTTTAATTTCAATTCGATACCTGCACACGTTCCCGATATAGGGTCTTGACAGACAGATAGACGGACAACAAAGTGATCTTACAAGGGTTCCGTTTCTTCCTTTTCAGGTACAAAACTCGGAACAGAAAAAGTAGTAGAATTTTTAGGATCACTAACAAGCACAATCCTACTAAAAATATAAATGCGAGTGTTTGTGAGGATGTATGGATGTTTGTTAATCTTTCACGTCAAAACGGCTGAACGGATCTTGATGAAATTTGGCACATACGTAGATCATAGTTTGGAATAACATATAGGATATAGGATACTTTTTTTCGATATCACATGGGCGAAGCCGCGTACGCACGCTAGTACAAAAAATGTTATTACTGACCCATTTAAACAACTAACTTTTTTACCCCTAGATTGGTGCAGAAACAAATAACATTGCATCATTATATTATTACACCACAATATGACCTTAGCGTGATATATTGCCATGACGGCCATGAAAATATACAATTTTCTCCACCTCTTAGATTGTTTACTGCAAATTCGGACCATGCCATCGTTAATGTATTATTTAACGCCCTCAAGGGCATACAATAATGTAGGTACATACTTTACAACGAAAATTCTGAAAAGTTTTGACGGCTAATATCAACTAGAGAATGCAGAATTAAAATTCATCATCTGCCTAGCCTTTTCCCAATTATGTTGGGGTCGGCTTCCAGTCTTACCGGATGCAGCTGAATACCAGTGTTTTACATGAAGCGACTGCCTATCGGACCTCTATAACCCAGTGTACTGGGTAATACGATACCTCTTGGTAAGACTGTTTGTCAGACTTTCGAGACACTGACTAACTGTAACGACTGTCAAAGATCTACATATGACAGCCGGGACCAACAGCTTAACGTGCTTTCCGAGGCTCGGAGGTAACTCGGTATGTAACGGGTGGTGACCCATCATAGGCAAGCGCGGCTTTACTTATAGATCGACCTGAGCGGCTGCTATTATTTAGCCACGAGAAGGATGGAAGGAGGAAGGAAGGAAAATTATTGAAGTCTTAATTATCTAGAGAAGAGATAAGTCATCCGTAAGATAGGCGGCGTACTTCTTTCAAGATAAAGCAAAAAGGTTCAAGAATACAAAGATATTAACAAAGACTAGCAATTCCTTTGCAGAATACCCTGGCGTGGAACATCATATAGTTTTGTACCTAAGTAGACAGCAATTAATTACTCGTCGCCCACACGACCAAGAGTCGCAGGCGCAGTCGCGGGCGCGTTAGACGCGTCGCCCACAGGACATTTGTAAAGAAAATCTCACATCAGAGTCACGCCGCAACGAGATTTTCTTTACAAATGTCGTGTGGGCGACGCGCCTTAGAGCGTTGATTTATCATAGCAAAAAGAGACCACAGAGTTGAGAATATGGTTTTCATTTCAACTCGTTACCTCCACGCGTTTCCAAGATAAATGGTCTTTAGAGACAGACAGACGGACAATAAAGCGATCCAATAAGGGTTCTAATTTTGTTTTCCTTTTGAAGTACGAAACCCGGAAAAGAAATAGAAATAGAAATCACTAACAAGCACGATACAAAATATTAGTACTGACCCATTTAAACAACTAACTCTTTTACCCCTAGATTGGTGCACAAACAAGCTTTCAAGTTACGGAACCCTAAAAGCTATCCTAATTACTTGAAATTGATCTCACTCGTGACCGAGACACTTAATGTAGCTTAATATGAATTAAGCTCACTTAAAGTAAGGGAAATGTTAACAGCTAGTGTCCTGTTTAAGCATAAAGTTCACTGAGCTGTTGCATTACATAAGTAATCCCCGGCTTTGGAAAGCTCGATCGAAATTCTGATCAGTAACTTAACCGTCAAATCTTAGCCTGCTTTGATTGGTCAAACAACGAAGCAATAACCAATCAAAATTGACGTCACATATTTTATATAATAAACTAGCTTTTGCCCGCGGCTTCGCTCGCGTTAAATTCGGTATAGCACAGTACCTG
Source organism: Ochropleura leucogaster (assembly GCA_958449745.1). NCBI lineage: Eukaryota > Metazoa > Arthropoda > Insecta > Lepidoptera > Noctuidae > Ochropleura > Ochropleura leucogaster. Next base: position 10,263,391 of record OY288226.1, read on the forward strand.
CTACCTGCAGTTTTTGCCCTTGCTCCTTATTGATTTGTAATAGCAGCGCTAAGTTTTTCCTTTTCTTCCCTCGGTCTCCCTCATATCCCACTTTTTTAAAATAAAATACAGCCTATGTCCGTCTCCTGGTTCCCAACTATCTCTGTACCAAAGTCATCAAAATCGGTTTAGCCATTAAAGCGTTAATGCGTGTGTGAAGAGGTACAATAAATAAGGCGCAAGGGCAAAAACTACAAGTACCGCTGGTACCTGCAAATAGGAAAAGGGAACTGTGTTACTTCGAATTTAACGCGAGCGAAGCTGCGGGCAAAAGCTAGTAAGCAACAAATAAGTATTATTTTAACAATACCAAATAATAATTACTATGACTAGCCTTCTAGATGTCATTTAGTAAGTCTTACTCAAAAAGTGCTCACGAACTTTTCTTTCAAAAGAGAATTTACTTTTAGTGTAATAATGTCAGGGAGCGCGTTCCAGAGCCTCATTAATGTTCTGGCTGTTAACTTACGTGAACATTTTGACGCAGGCTGAATAGCCAAGGTATCGTTGCCCATAAATATAAGTTTTTGTTGATGGCTACTCCGTCTATGGTTCGATTTCCTGTGTTCTTACTGTGCAATTGTTTACTACTTAAAATAAAACAAATCAGTGGAATTTCTCAGTTTTATTGAAGAAAATGCCCTAGTATTAATACTGACTTGGTAAACCCACAACATGACCGTAGTGGTTCCTATTACATTACCATAATGACCATGAAGTCTCGAACAGTGTAGGCAGTATTATGCTAACTATTTGTTTGTTGTTTCTACATTTTTTGTTCTAGACGTCTTATATCTCATGCCGAGTCAAAGACGGCACACGGTAGTTATTAGAATAGAATATACTTTATAGCACACCAAAAATTTAAAAGACAAACTGTTTTATAAAAAAGTGCTAAATCTATGGTTACAATGGCGTTCTTATCGCTAATAGCGATATTTTCCAGACAACCTTTGGATGGACGTTACGAATATAAAAATACAACAGGGGGTAGTCAATGGTGTACCTACTGCTAATACTACACAAATAATTAAAATAAAGTTACTTATATATAGTTACTTATTACTATTATTACTAGTTATTGTTACTCCTTTACAACAAAAATGTTTTATTTTTGCCATTTTATATAGATAGTGGTACGGAACCCGTCGTACGCGAGCCCTATTCGCATTTGGCCAGTAGCTTTTGCAATAGATATTTAAACGATAAGTGTAGGAATGACGATGTGGGTGAAACGTTCTATGTTGCCAAAAATAAACGGTTCAAATCAAGGTGCATGGTTTCAATAATACCGGCAGGAAAGAGAAATATAGTTTCTGTAAAGAACTCATAATTTGCCTAGCCTTTGCCCAACTATGTTGGTGTCGACTTCCAGTCTTACCACATGTAGCTAAATACCAGTATTTTACATGTAGCGACTGCCTATCTGTCCTCCACAACTCAGTTAGTACTGAATAATACGATAAGTACCCCGTGGTCCTGCCGGGGTTGCGGGTTGTTTAAAAGAGATACCGCGGCCCCGGAACGTAAAGCAATAGAAGGAACATGGGTGTTAGTCAGTACAAGTCTGGCACTCTCCCCCGCTCCGCCCAGAGCGGGGGAAGTTATTTGATAAAAAAAAGTACCCCGTGGAAGATTGGTTGTCAGACATAGTCTGTGTAAAGAACTAAAGAAATTGAAATATTATATAGACGGCCAAAGCGATCGGTTTATCTACTGACAAGAGGAAACAAGACGTTTTCTTTGTAGGCATGTCGCGGGTTTCGATCCCCACTCAGAATACTGACGGTCTCTAGCTCAAAATATATAGTACCTACTAGCTTTCGCCCGCGGCTTCGCCCGCGTTAAATTTGGGGTAACACATTTCCCCTTGCGCCTTATTGATTTGTAATAGCAACGCTAAGTTTTCCCTTTTCTTCCCTCTTTCTCCCTCACATCCCTTTTTTTCCAAAAATAATTTATAATTTCCAAACAATATTAGCCTATGTCCGTCTCCTGGTTCCCAACTATCTCTGAACCAAAATTCATCACAATCGGTTTAGCCGTTAAAGCGTGAAGAGGTAACAAACAAACTCATTTTCGCTTTTAAAATATTAGTAAGGATATCAAGGAGCACGATCCTAATGAGTTATATTTTTTTACAATGTAATTTGAGCAATACTAGTCGTACCAGTAATATCAATGTCGCAAATTAAAACCAAAGCTATTCGAAACCCGATGTACCGTTCGGTAACACTCGGTTGCTTCCGTAGAAAGAGACATCGCTCAAATCGATTCGCAGCTCGGTACGACTGCAGCAATTTGCTCTTCTACTATTTCCAGGAAAAGTGCCTTAAAGTGCACTTCGAAAATTGTTTCCACGGCTTTGACAGGGAACACAATATGGCGGCTTTTCAAGTCATAACAACATGGCTCATTTAATGTTAGCTTTACGCCGCGACCACGATATATGCGATTCAACTTGGGACGCGACTTTATTCTAACTACACGCGTGTTTCATTTGTTTTATTCGCGTGAATTCTATCACATTTACTTTTCGTGGCATGCCTTGAGCAACTTCTTATTTATAGTTTCTGCTGCAACTAGGTCAAAAAATCTTAAAAGCTAAATTTGACCCACTGCCCGGTTTTTAGTTAAGCTGAAATTTTGCATGCTTGTTATTGGCTATTTTGTGAGCTAAGTAACGTCATTCTAAACCCATATTGCTGAATCCTCGACATGGCGGTTAGTTAGTTATTTTGTTTGCATTTCCATAATATCAAATGAGAGAAGACAGAATATTTTTTTCACAACAATATTTATGAAATTAAGCTTTACTGGTGGCATGCTTTAAAATGCATACAGAAGAAATTCAAGCCTTTATCATAAGTAAGCTGAAACTACAGAACATCACCTGCTATGCTTTTAACATACTTCTTTCACATCGTCTACGTTAATACATCTAGACATCAAAGCTCAACTTCTTCCATTAATTTTGCCAGCAGTGGTCGCCAAACGCGTGTCGCATGAACGAGGCGATCGTGACCAAGCCTTAGCAGAGACATAGTCCGTTAATTATGGCAACTTTTTCATGAAATTTCGTCGTAAATGCATGCCGCTCGAACGCAGAGCTTGTGGCCAAGCCGTAACTGGGACATAGTCCATTAAGTAATGGCCTAACGGGGCTGGAAGGCACTTTAATAACGTATTTCCTTAAGGCAGCGCTTAAGAGTTCACTGGAAAAGCGATTAATGTTTGTGTAACTGTTTAAAATGACTTCTGCTTTACAGACGACGAAAGGTTTTAGTTTATTAGTTTATGTAGACTGCAGTTCTTTCCAATAACTTTTGCGACTTGGGAGAAAAATCTGTTTGTCCGCTACAAAGTAAATAAAAAGAGATAAAGACAGATCAAAGATCACCAAGGGATTTCAAAAACACACCATGTTGAAAAGGAGTCTTTTGTTGCCCATATGATAAAACGTTATATTAGTTCCCAATGCTAAGACTCAGGGCTCTTTTCTGAGCAAGGGAGACGGAGAGACAATAGTGTCCTCTATGAGACAATGCAATAAACCCCTTTTGAAAGTCTTAATTCCATGATTGTAAGGGTACGTTCACACAGAATCCCTTTACAGGCCCGTTTTATCGTATACGTTTTTTTTCGGCTATGATGGATGTAGTCGCATGACGGAGTTTACATACATGACAACACTGATCGATTTTATAGGATCGATGATGCGCGGGGATCCATTGCATCTAGTAGCGACGGATCTCAACGGACTCTGTGTCTTCTGAGAAGTCTGTAAAACATAGACCAGCTTTCGTATTCACAAACGAATCGACTCGATTAACACGTTCGTTGCGTCCTTGCGGAAGGATCTAACGTGTAAAGTTTTTTTACTTACTGTCCTTTTTTTTGGTATTTTATAGTTTATTCAAACTAGCAAAATATACAGCATAGGCTATCTCTCACCCACAAAATATTCAAAATATATGTCATTGTTTTTTTGGAAGATATAATTTATTTTCAAAATTGTATCTTTAGGAGACTCATTAGGTCTCAAACGCACCAAAGGGTATGTTAGTTTCGAGATCTTTTAGGCCTCCAAAGCACCAGCTGAAAGTTCTTTGAAACTGTTGGCGCAGGGCACGTGTTAAAAAAATTGATGGATGACATAAGGAAAGCCGGTGACGCTACCTGGTCAAGAAAAGCTAGAGACTGAAAAGATTGGAAGAGGTCTATGCGTCACAGGACACGCTGATCATTAAACTAGAGAAACAGATTTGTATTCGTTTATATGTTTGATTAATTACTGTTTTGTGTTTAGTTTCAGCAATAAAGGCTTCATAATAATGTCTATCTCACATCGGTTTCGTTATGGCAAACATAACCTAGCCATACGACTTTTCGATTCGAAGTATGTGTTAATACGGGGACAGATTTCTCGCATTCGAATGCAGTTTCCAATTTCAAAATGAAAACATTCCGTTCCTGCGTATTTTAAATTACAAATGGCGGCAATGCAGTTGAAATAAGAATCCAAGATGGCGATAGCAATAGCTCACGTAAATTCTACTCGTGCAGTTACATTTCGGCCTTGCAACGACCTTTACAGAGGCATTTGGAATGCCTATTGCATTCATTCCAAACTAACTTTTGCTCGCAGCTTCGCCCATATTGGGCTTGTAGATATTGCAAAATAGGTAGAGGTACCACCGCAGTACATGTTGTGGTACCTATATTTTCTACTTTACTTTTGTAACGGATGAAAATTTACCTCAGATCTAGGGTTACATAAGTTCAGACAGACTGAGCTAATTTCGCATTTATAATATAATTATTAATTATAATATTCTTATAAAAAAGAAAGATTTGTTTGTATCGAATAGGCTCTAAAACTACTGGACCGATTTAGATAATTTTTTCACTAATACGAAGCTACATCAGGAAGTAACATAAACTATACAACATCACGCTACTACCCACGGGGAGCGGAGCAGCAACTAAAGCCGCAGTTAAAACCGCGCAAGACAAGAGCTATATGGTTATAAAGTAAGGAAAAAAAAAAGATGCACAAAGTCATCTTTGTTAGTTATCAAATTCGATTTTTTGGTGGTGTTTTAACTGGTGATATTTGTGACTAAATTTACTGATAATATCAAGATGATGCCTTAGACAGCATCTTATTAATATGGTGAGAAACGCATACAAAAAAATGGTATTATTCTCCAATTAGAGTGTAACAGTTCTTCAACAACATAAAAAAACAGTTATTGAGAGTAAGAATTTCCATCACAATATGTCTTAAGGCAGACGGTATTCATCAAAATAGCACGGCTACAAAAACGTGGTTACACTCTCGTCAAGGTTACTATCATTTCCGATTAACAAAAATAATCATTACAAGTCCAGCTGTTTCCGAGTTTATAGCAGACAAACAGGCTGCCATCAAAAAGTTTCCAACACAGATGTTAGTTGTGCGTCAGTGCGTAAATTATCATAAACATCACAATTAGCTTTGAAGTCAGTATTTATTTGACTAGTACGAAACACAATCAGTTTATCGTTTTTAGTTGTAACTGGTTTAGTATTTGACTTTGTATATTTATATTTTCATCGTGATCCACAAAAAACATCGACAGTGATTACAAAATTGACGTATTATAAATATAACGCGTGATACTCGTGTTTTTTTTTTTCGAATGGTAAATCTTCAAGTTATTTCTTGACTAAAACCTATCCATGTTATTTTATTTTTTTTAAGTGAGAAATGAGGGAGAAAGAGGAATGAAAAGGGAAAACTTAGCTTTGCTATTACAATCACTAAGGCGCAAGGGCAAACACTACAGGTAGTAGGTACCTGCAGTTCAGGAAAGGGGAACTATGTTACCCCGAATTTAACACCAGCGAAGCCGCGGGCAAAAGCTAGTCGTCTATAAATACAGGAAGGCATTTACTTTACAAACAATAGTTAAAAATTGTGAGAAATAGTTTCAAGTCGGGCAGTTGCCCGACTTTTTCTTTGGCAATATTGACAGGGGGTAATGCATCTAAAAGTAATATATTATTGGATTATAAGGCCTATTACAAAGCGACACCGACGCGGGTTGCTTTGGTATCCATACATTTGTATGAAAGCGTTCACAGGTGCAACGTGCGCCGGTCAACACTTAAATATGAATGTTATCTATCATACACACATACGTCTATGGACATATAGAAACGCCCGACCAGCGCTCACGCCTTGAAACAGCCATAAAGGTTCCATCATTTTCCTGCCCTTTGCCCCATTCTATTTGGGGTCGCGCAACACGTTTTCTTCTTCCATTCTCCCCCAGCAGACATCACGGCATCATTTACTCCTTTCTCTTTCATATCATTCCTTACACAATCTATCCATCTTTTCTTTGGCCTTCCTCTCGCTTTCCTTCCATCAACACAGATCCATCACTCTTTTAGTCCCATGTCCTTCATCCCTCCTCATTACATGTCCATACCAAGACAAAAAAGACAAACAGGCATAAAGGTTCCAAATATATTTTATTTCGAATCTGTATAATATTTATTCAAAAGAATCTCCGGGATGGTACTTCATAGTACGTCCTTAAATTGAAGCATGCTTGACATTTCCCATGGCTTCAATCGCGGACATAGCGGCAAGATTAAAAAAAAGTAAAACCAAAGACAACGCGAAGCCAATTGGATTCTATTTTTCTTTCTCTTTTCAAATATGAAATCATCAGATAGCTTTACCTCGCTCGGCGAAGCGGAAGGGAGTATCAGACTTGTACTGACTAAAACCCATCCATGTTTCTTCATTTGCCCTTTATGTTTCCAATACCTCTTTCGAACAACCCGAAAGCCTGGCAGGACTTTCAAAACGCCTATAACTCCGGCACGATTGAATTAGACATGTAGTGTTTTAATTACTTAATGTTGTTTAAAGAGTAACGTATTTTTGACAACTATGCCAGTTTTACTGTTGGTATTTGCTTTTTTTTCAAAATCAAGAAATATTATTATTTAACATAGGGCTATATGGACACTTATAAAACGTCGAGAAAAGGTGCACGGTTCGGGTTGGTCGTTTCCTATGGAGAAGAACCGGCAAGAAACTCCATGGTTACTCTTTTAAAATCATTTTGTATAACAATGTTGTTGTTACAGCGTAAGTACTTAAGTATGAGAGGACAGAGTAGGTCCGACAATAAGTCATTGCTTACTTTACACAACGTAAAATAAAATCATACGTTAACAAGCGTCTAAAAATATGCAAGGCCAACCATGTCCGCTCATTCACTTTATTTCTTCTGTTAACCTCTCTTTTATGTTTTTGATTATACCTACTCAAAAGCAACATAAACAAAGTCTCACTTCTGGTCTATGGTCCTTACCATAAACAATATTAAAAAGGCCAATGTAACTAAATTGTGACACAAACGGCCATTGATTGGTTCACGCCCTTATAGTTTACGCCCTAGGTTCAATGGTCCGAGCTATTTATATTATTTACTTTGTTGACAGCCAGCAGTCCAAGCAATTTATATTGTTTTCTAGACAGCCAGTGGGGCCCTAGAGTCCAATTTTGGCTAACACTTATTGATTGGTTGACTTTTGACCGATATTCTTTATTTGAATACTATTTTCGGCCATATCTTGCCCTTCTCCCATTTTGGTTAGGGTCGACGCTGCATACGTTTTCAAATAAAAATGTGTGGTTAATTGCCACATTCATTCATAACCCTGGTTGAGTGAGGCCACTAAAGATATAGGGGTAAGAGGCCTATAAACAATAATATTTCAGTAATTGCGCAAAATTATAATATTAATGTAAACCGGGCATAGGTAGTTGACAAGCGCGGGAAAATAAACAAGCGGTCTATGGTTCGCTATAAACGGATCGAGCGAGTCCTTTGTCTTTTTAAAAACAGAATTCAGTTATTATTCTTTTGTTTGAACCATATATAATTCTTTTCTTCCTGCCAATATTGATGGAGGAAAAGTGAACATCCTAATTTAAGGAAAAGCGCCAAGGTGGACAGCGAAATTATTTTTTGACGTTTTTGGGCTTTCGTACATTAAAAGGGAAAAATGGAACTACCCTAACCCTAATTGTATCACTTTGTTGAACGTCTGACTATCTGTCTGTCAAAACCCTGTATCTCAGGAATGCGTGGAGGTAACGAGTTGAAATTAAAACCATTTACTCAAGTGCTGTTCCTTTATGCTGTTGGTTCCGTACAAACTTGCGAAACAGCCATATCTTTCGACTGCGTAGACTTAGTGGGTTGATTTTTTCAGAGCTTTAAGGCTCTATATATTTAAGTATATGGTTTTAATTTCAACTCGATACCTCCACACGTTCCTGAGATAAAGGGTCTTGACAGACAGACGGACAACAAAGTGATCAAATAAGGGTTACGTTTTTTCTTTGAAGAAAACCATAAGTCAACAACACCAAAGGCAACACACTCAAATCTTTTGTTCGTCAGGTCATTGACAGCTCGTCCATAACTTCATCCGTATGGTACACACATGCTCATAAATATTTCACGAGCATTCGAAAGGGAAACGAACTGAAAGGTATGTAGTGATTGTTGCTGACAGTACTGCTTTAAGTGGTTACAAGTTTAGGAATGCATTGTAATATTAGAAAGGAGAAATGGCTTGAGTTATGGAAAACTACTTCGTTGATAAGAAAAACATGCTAATGTTATAAAGGATGGGGCTAATGACGTCTGATTGGGGAGAATAGAAGAAGAAAACGTGTTGCGCCGACCCCAAATAGAATGGGGCAAGGGCAGGAAAATGATGATGATTTCGGACAGGCATTTAGCTCGTCAATCCGTCACAAAAATGCGGAAGTTTGAGAGGCTAGTACTTAAAGCTAGCTTATCACAATCGTGATAGAGGTAATATTGTCTATTAACAAATGTATCGATAAACCAAGCATTACAGATTCATTCCTTAAATGTTCTAAGATAGGTTGACATACTAAGTTTGGCAGATGAAACCCTACTAATATTAGAGAAGCAAAAAGTTGCGAGGATGTATTGATGTATGTTACTCTTTCACGCAAATAGCAATAACGCATTTATGTTCTAATACAATACATCCCCGGACGAACCCATTCAGAAAGAGCTCTTTTATCTAACGATATCAAGGCCGCGGGAATAGTATTATCGCAAATATACACCAGTTATCAGACAGATAGACAAAATAAATGACATGACACACTTTCGTAGCAACTAAGAGCAATGTGTTTACAAACATGACATCCACTTACTAAGTCTCGCTCCGTTTATCTCAAATAGGGACATAGTTGCATTGAGAAACCGTGCCTGCATAAGTGGATCAATTTAGTCATTTAGTACAATCTTAAGGGAAACTTTACGGCATGTTTATAGAATTATGCTTTCTATCGTGTATGGTTTTCAGGTTTATTTTTCCGTGTTTTAAAACCACAACATTAAATGATGTCCTTTGGTTTAAACCATGTAGGTTTTAGAGGATGGGTAATCAAAATCCTCCCATATTCTTTTACCCTTAGTGATCCGTGACGCGGTATCTCTTTCGAACAACCGGCAACCCGGGCAGGCGGTGGCCCTGGCAGGCCCCTCTGCTTTGCTGACATCTCTTTGAGGCGCGCGTGGAACAGGAACGCTCCATCAACACGGCCTGTCGTCACTACACGGTCTGACGGTAAGCTACCCATCGCTCACCGTCCACAGGCCAGATTTTATGCCCGAGAAAGTACTTCTAGGTCTTTCTCAAAACAGGTTTGAATCAAAACTTCTATCCGTTACGTCTCTTGTTAAACTCAGAGCTTATTTTATCAAAAATGCATAGTGGACAACAATAGATTGCTCATCGATTAGAGATAAGTCCGTCTATACAATGGCTGAAAGAACCTAAGTAAATATGATTAGGCACGTTTGTGTTTTGCATTATTCCGTACGCTCTTATCAGCGAAAACAACGTCATTCAACATCGACGAGAACAAAACACATTAAAGATAACATTACCTTTGCAAATTAGCTGCAAACGATCAATATACATAGATAAAGTTATAAATAAACATGTTAAGTATTTCATAACAGAAAATGTCTGCCAGAAAGAATTTTTTGGACGGAAAAAATTGCAATAGATAACCCTCAGTCAGCAGAACTTGCTGAGCTGCCTTAAATTAGCTTTATGATTGAGATTCCTGCCTTCTTTATATCAGAATAACCATTTGTGTTATAGTGAAAAAGTAATAGGCAAATATATTTGTTATTGGTATTGCTTTTTAGATTTTCGTACCTCAAAAGGAAAAATCAGGACCCTTATAGAATCACTTTGTTGTCCGTCTGCCTGTGTGCCCTATATCTCGGGAACGCGTGGAGGTATCAAGTTAAACTTAAAACCATATATTCAAGTCTGTGGTCCCATACAGCCGTGAAAAAATCAATCTTTCAGCTCTACGCAGACAAAAAAATATGGCCGTTTATGTAGCAAGTTTTTACGGAACCGCCGGGTGCGCGACTCCGACTCGCGTTTGGCCGGTTTTTATTGTTCCGATGGGAAATCATCAAATAACTTCTTCTACTCTGGACGGAGAGGAAGAAAGTGTCAAACTTGTACTGACTATTTGCCATCCATGGTTCCTTCTTTTGCCTTTTATGTGCCGAGGTCGCGGTACCTCATTCGAACAACCCGCAATCCCGGCTGACCCTGACGGGACTTTGCTGACATCTCTTAGAAGCGCGCGTGGAACACGAAATCTTCGTCGACACGGCCTATCGTCACTAGACGGAGGGACGGTGAGCTACCCATTGCTCCAAAGACCCGCGTCTACGGTACAGTTTTGCAACTTGCGACGCCCGGAGCGTCTGCCACGGCGTTTATTATAGTTTGGGCTTTGATTGCAGAGAAAAAGTTGTGTATCAAACTACCCAGCTTTGTATATGGGCGCTTATGTGCGACATTGATCATGAGTAACAAATCAGTCAAAACAACGTAAATTAGGCATCAAATGAATAGGTGAAATATGTGTATTTTTGACGACATTTTTCCTATTGTCATTTACATGTTAACTTAATTAAGGGCTCACAATGACGCACCTTCACTTAATGTTGTACCGTAAAATTAACCTACTTTTTTTGCGAATGAGACATCATCAAATAAGTTCCCCCGATCTAGCTTAGAGCGGGGGGGGGGGAGTATTAGACTTGTACTAGCTAAAACCGTACATATTCCTTCTATTGCTTTAAGAAAACAATCTTCTTCTAACCATTATACGCACTATACTTTTCCGCATAGATTTCGCCCCTTGTTTTGCATGAATCATTTTTCTACTTCTACGTTATCTAAGCGCATGTACAGAACTTTATCACTGATAACAGGATTAACATTGAAATAAAAGTAAGTGCATATTGAAGTATATGACGGCCTTCACAAGTTCACAAACGAATGTGTTTTAATTTGTTTAATTTTCGTCGCCCCTTGGAAGTTTATTAGACTTATAACATAAGGAGTATCTTTAGAGCCATCTTCCTCGTTTATTCGTGACTTGATCCATCTATTTCATTTACAAAACTACTCAATCTGAAGTATCTATCATATAAACTGACTATACCATAAATCTCGAGGGATGGCTTGGCTCATAATTTGAAAGCGTTGCCTCTAGCTTGTGTTGTGTCGAGTTCAATATTCCATACGTTAATGTTCAGGAAAACGTCGTGAGGAAAACCCCAATCCTTGACCAAATAATTAGAAATCGGAGTGAGCAAGTGTGATTTTTAGTTTGCAATTCTGCACACAGCCTCATACTAACTTCTTTGGGATCGACGAAACATGTTTTCCATACATTACTATCAGTGAGAACTTTTTTTGCGGATGGGAAATCTTCTAATAACTTCCTTGCTGTGTGCGGGCGGGCAGTGTCAGAGTTTTAATGACCAAACCACCCATGTTTGTTCTTTTCTCTTTATGTTCCGGGGCCGCGGTATCTCTTTCGAACAACCCGCAAGCCCGGCAGGCGGTGGCCCTGACAAGCCAGAGGGGCTTGTCAGGGCCACCGCCTGCCTGCTTTGCTGACAACTCTTTGAGGAGCACGTGAAACACAAATGCGCCGTCGACAAGACCTGTCGGCACTAGATGGACGGTCAGTGAGCTACCCATTGCTCATCGTCCACAGACCCACATCTCCGGTGGCCGGGAGTCGTCTCGCGATCCATAACAACTTTAGTATTAGTAGAAGATACCACAAGAAAGTGGGTTTGCTCTTTACCTGTCGTATCTTATACCCAATTAATCCTTGAATTCTTTGGTCTGTCTCTAATCCCATAGCCAAAACTGTACTTTCAGTCTTACGTCGTAGTTTCCACCAAAGCGGAGAAATACGGGGTTTAACTAATACATGCTGTTATTCACTATATCGCCTCTGTTGTTGATCTACCCGTCTCGTCTCATGGCAATCCTAGGAGCCTCTATCAGAACACCTGTGACATTTATTGTGAAAGGCGCAGCACCATCCTTACTAATATTATAAAAGCGAAAGTGAGTTTGTTTGTTTGTTACCTCTTCACGCTTTAATGGCTAAACCGATTGTGATGAATTTTGGTACATAGATAGTTGGGAAGCAGGAGACGGACATAGGCTAATTTTTATAAAAAAAAAAAAGTGGGATGTAAGGGAGAAAGAGGGAAGAAAAGGGAAAACTTAGCGTTGCTATTACAAATCAATAAGGCGCAAGGGGAACTGTGTTACCCCTTTAACGCGGGCGAAGCCGCGGGCGAAAGCTAGTATGATATAATGCTGAGATATGGTATGCCATTTGGCCGTGAACAGGACCAATTTAGTTAAACTTTATTGTTTTGGTTTTTTCTGAGTGAGCTTAACCAATGTTTTTCTTTCTTTCCATCCAGTGGAAGCTGGATCTTAAAATCCTCACGATATTCATTCTATCAACTATGTGGGACTTCTAAAACGTATCTGCTCACTGACCATATGCAATCTTGATTGATTACAACGCCCGGTACATTTGCTAAGGTTAATAGCATATTGCAAATGATTGGTGAATGTCTACGCGACATGTCGTAAGCAGTAAGTTCAATTGATGTGGTTGAGCGCCATTAAGCCGTTTGATGCAGGATTGATGATTGCTACACAACGTAACAGAATAAAATAAATATAAGGGGGGAAGTTTTTATAGATAATGGTACGGAAACTGTCGTGCGTGAGTCCGACTCGCACTTGGTTGGTTTTTCCAGAATTTTCACCACTACATCGGCAGTCACCACCATCTGCCGTATGATCCTTCATACAAATCGATTTAATTATCGTAGAATTACGCCAGAGGCGTAAGTTTGCGCATGAGGGTAGACAAAGGTTTATAGTACCTACTACACCTATACTACGGCCAACGAGAAGCGATACCAATTGTAAACAAAACCCATGCTAAAACCCCATCTAAAATGGCCGCCCGAATGTTGGCGAACCCGTCTTAACGTTGTCATGTTTTTACCGGGAGAACGAGACATTACGACAAAGGCACAAGATGGAAAGAGCTAAATATTAGATTGTCAACGCCACAGTTGTTCTTTAGGTTAATGACCTTTCGTATCGCTTCTCGTTGGCCGTACTATAGATTAGAGGTGAGGGGGGATTTATTTGTATTCCGACTGTAGCAATTACTAACAACAAGTAGAATATGAATATATATCATAGATATCATATAAATAACATATATCTATTCAAATGAGTCCTGTTTTAAGATAAATTCTAATTAAATTAACAAAACATGTATTTAGTTTGATTTGTAATGCAGCAATTGCTCTATCTCTATTAATTAATTGATAATTGGGTGATATGACATGTCTACAAGTTACTAAACATCAACATAAAATTTGAGTTATTTGGAATATCTTTTTAGGCAGAGGCAAATTTTTAAAAAGATTAAAACAGGCAGGTACTGCACAAAAAATATAATCAATTTAAAAAAAAACTCACGTTTGACAGGCAGTTGTCTGGGACTCATCGGAGGCCTATCGTCCAGCACCACATTTTCCATAGTCAAAGTATTAGTGTTATACTTCTTAACACTTTCGGCCCAGTCCTGGATCCAGGTCTTATCTCCTTTACATCTATTTAAGCTCAAGTAAGATAATTTTCCCACAACCTGCTCTGGAGTCATGTCCGTAGTTACCCCAAACTCATCTCTCAACGCTTTTTGAGCATTCTTTAACGCAGTACTCTCAAATTTCGTATCCTCTATCCCTATTTTGGTACTTGGTAGTGAGACTGGTACGGAAGTTTCTCTAGATAACCGATGGATGTAATCAGTCTGGTCTATCTCTGATTTTGTTAAACTACACCTACGTAATACAGGCTCTATTTTAGGAGGGATTCGTGAAGATAAAACTCCTGACGTTGTGACACAAGTGAAACTGCCTTCATCACAATCATCATGCTTGGGAGGTGACTTTGCAAATGTTTTTTCCGTGATTGTCCGCACTCTATTTTTTATTTTCTCTAAATAGCTTCTAGTAGATTTGATCTGCTTTGAAGTTTGAGCTGCCAAATCATTTTCAGTCGGTGATTCGTAACAGCAAGAGATTTCTAAAACATTTTTGTCTTTAGAAACTGGTTTTGGTATTTCAAAAGATTGGTTTAATAATGGACTACGGAGGCCTACATCTCTTCTAGGCTCTTTTGTTATTACTCTTTGGGTATTAGGGAAGTCAAACACTAATTCAGGATCTCTCTCACTACCTTTTTTCTTAAGAGTTTCTTCTATGGCTTTTGTGAGAGTATCGGTACCAAAAGTTCTATCAATGCTCATTCTTGCTTTTTGTTCCTCAGTATAGTTATCCCCTTCTATAGTGTACGTACCAGTTGAGGAGTTGTCAGACTGACCATCAACGTCATCCTCAATATACAACGGTTCTTGCACAATACACTTCTTAAACAAATCAGGGGTTTCTGAAGATGCTCTACTTTTGCGTATCAAAGGACTTTTAGAATGCTCTGGAGTGGACAAGCCATTATCAGGAGTAAGAATATCTAATTCAGGACTTGATATATCAGTCAGCATCACTCCTTCAGGGCTCTGGTCAATAATATCGGCCATAGCATGCCTGTTTATGTTACCATAACTTGGTGTTCTATGTACTTCTCTCATGTAAGTATTAGTCTTCAGTGGCAAGTTAAGACCCTGGCGACATGTGAAGTTTTCACTCCTAGACATTATATTATCAACTATCGGACTTTTGGACGTGCGTTTTGGCAGGACAGTGTCAGTAACAGGGGATTTTATATGTCTAATAGTAACTGGAGATGTTATGTGCGTAACATTTTGAGCTAATGGACTGTTTCGGAGTTTCACGGAACCAGATAGACCACTGTCTTCCTGATCTGAGGAGAAGTAGCCTTCAGAATTGTACCCTTGAGCTTTGCGGGGGAGCTTGGCGCTCATCGGAGGCCGAGCGAGCGTTGGACTGGGCCTGGTCAGGCTAGCAGACATAGACTGGACTCGCTGATGCCGAGCCTGCGATTTCTTAGCTAGCTCCTCCAACTTCCGAGTGTCAACAGGCTTTGCAGCACCGAAGTCGATAGTAAAGGCCATCGGATGAAGTTTCGGGGTACTGAGCTCCGATTTCCCATCTTGACAAGGCTCCTCGTCTATCTTCAAGCTGTCCGATGATGATTTCGAGATGGTCGCGTCCTGCCCGTCTGACAGGGGGCTCGACACGTCCCCCTCAACACTAACACTCATGTTTTCAAGGTATCACGCAGAATAAAAGTGACATCATATTCACAATCCGACTTTGGTACAGCCTTCACACATCACTTTAGAAACCAAACATCAAGGTAATCACAACACACAGCATTAAATTTTAAAATGAATAAAGATTACTTTCGAAAAGTGGAACGAGAGCGCAAAAACTAAAAAAAATATGAACGAACTCCACCTACAACATCGAGCGCAAACGAACTATGAAAACGCGAAAGGCTCCGAATTCTCAACAAATAACGTCAGACGTGACAGCTGCTAGTGACGTCCGACACGACTGACGACACTGCGAATGCGATTGAAAATTGATTGTTTTATCGATTTGGCAACACAAAGACATTGTGCAAGATCAGTGACCTTATTTTGTCAAGGAAGTGAAAAAAAAATTGCAATGTATTCATTCCGCTAGCGAGAATGTCTTTAACTACAATTTGTTATACTAAGTTCCAATATTTTGTGCTCAAGGATTACTTAAAACTTTCTCAATAATTTGTTTTTTAACGACTTATTAAATTATCGGAATGAAAGATATGAACGCGCCTTATAATTTTGCATTCGGCCAACATTTATTCCAAATGTCAGTTTCTTGGAAGTTACGTTACGTTTGACGATATGTTTAATGGCTATATTAATATTAAATCATGAATTTTTTACTTTTTTTGTAGATCAGTCAACTATTTATAAAACTTATTTAAAATTGTACACATTCATTTTTTTATGAAACAGGGAACTTGAAAATATTTTTCTTCAACAGATTTTCACATCCTCTTTTGAATACGTCACGTGGTAATGATTTCAAGTACCCCGGGAACGGAGCGCAAGCTGTCAGTTGTACTTGTAATTCGGAATGAACCATGGCAGAGGCGGCGTTTTCCGATGATGGAAAATATTATTCTGCCATCACCCAGGATGGTAGATTGAGAATATGGGATACAGAAACGAATGTACTCAAACAGGAGTATACACCAGACTTACACTTGACCTCACCGCCTTCATGTTTGCAATGGATATCGGCCACACAGTCAGCGGTACGTACAACACGTGGTTTTTTATAAATTATAACACATCTTTGTATTACCCGCGTCTTTAGCTGCATTTATAACCTTTAAATTTCCATCAAACTCGCGATAAAAATATTTACGCTGTTAACTAAAGAGTGTCGTTATATTAGTGTTTTGTTGTGGTATACTCCATGAGCTCTCTTTGATTCGTATGTGACCAGTACTTTGTTTACCAACTTGTATCTGGTTTCCTAAAAGCTAATTTTTAACTCTCTTCTGTGTCTACACACTGTCCTCAATTTAATATTCAAGATGAATATATAAATATAACCTCAATACATACTTAAATTGGGCACATTATAATTTGAGTAACCTTGGTCAACTACTCTATTCAATTTACGTTCGTCGTAAACATGGAAACTACCAAATTTAATGTGTAGTTTTTTTAGATAAGCAGCTAACATTTTATTATAAACTCTTAATGAATAAAACATGTACTTGGAAACTATATTTTGGCATAACAATACCTACTTAACCGTCAAGACCTAACAATTTTACAGGAGGCGTAATTAAGCAGCAATTTAAATCCTGAAATATTCCAAATTCTCTTTAGGAGGTTACCATACTGAGTAGGATAGATTTTTTTAATAAGTTAATGCATTTTAACAAAATATGTCAGTTAGGGAGTTCTTGGCGGTTAACTGTCAATAAAGGTAAAAATACCCTAAGGTAGACTAGTAGAAAATGCCCATGGCATTAAGTCTGCCTTAGTAGTGTTTTAATAAATAAATAAAGGGTTAGGTAGAGTTCTACCCTTTTATTTTTAATTATATTTATTTGTAACTACTTTAATATTCAATCATATTTCAGAGCAACCCACAAAAAGGAGGAAAACGGAAAAGCATATCCGAAGAAACACATTGCATAGCCCTCGGTACAACCAGCGGAAAGATTTTAATATATTCAGTAGCACAAGCAAAAGTGGAAACGATTTTATCTAATGAAAATACCAGTAGTGCTATAAGCACGCTAGATTGGCACAAGAAGTATGGCTTGTACAGTTGTAATAAGGAGAATAACGTTTGCGAGTGGGACTTGCATAGTTCGTTAATTAGATATAAGTATAATGTTAATGTTGACAATAAGAATAAACACGGAAAACATGTGTGTGCCATTAAAATTGTGCCGCATAAACAGGTGAGTGCTAAACCAATTTAAATTTTACTAAATGTCTGTGATTCTTTCATTTGCTTAAAATTCACAGATAGATCTTAAATCATGTGTAGAAATTAGAAGATTATAAAATAAAATATAAATATCTTGTAACAATTCACACATGGCTATCTGATCCCAAGCTAAGCAGAGCTTGTGTTATGGTAACCAGACAACTGATATACATACTTATATAATTTATAAATACATACATATTATAGATAAATCACACCCAGACACAGAACAAACAATCATGCTCATCACACTATGTTTGTCCTGGGTGGGAATTGAACCCATGACCTCCGGCTCAGCAGTCAGAGCCACTAGACCAAGAGGTCCATCAAGATTGTTTAAAAAAAAGGAGAGTCTTCTTATTTTTGTAGAACTGATTTAAAAGAAGCCTTTCTTTGCTTCATCTGACTTGTAAGAATTCCTAATAGAAACTGTACAAAAGGACAATCATCACATATATAACAGTACATTCACAAACATTTAAACTTGGACACAAACAGCCAGACCCAAAACAACTACCTGTAGGCCATACAAATATTTGTTCCGTGTGGGATTGAACCCGCGACACGCAGTGATTGCTCGGCCACGGCGCCAACTGTGCCCTAAAATCTTTTGATATCTACCTGTCAGACAATCAGGCAATTTGGCAAAAACATTCCTCCAAGCCCGCTCTAATAATGAGGTCAGCTACCAGACTAAAATAGACCGTTCTTATGCTCTTCAACCCATATTTCAACTGGGGTTGCTGGTTGTTGCTGGGGTTGCGGGTTTTTCGAAAGAGATACATAGGTAAAGGGCAATAGAAGGAACATGGCTGGGTTTTAGTCATTACAAGTCTGACACTGCCCTTGGAGCGGGTTATTTAATGATTTCCCATCCCACAAATAAAACCCATATTTCAAATGGTAATCTTTGTATATTTTCTTGTAGAACACAACTGCCAGATTCCTGGTGGCAGCTTCATACCAAGTCCGACTATGGCGGCTACACGGCGGAGATGCGACCGTTGTCAAGAACTTGGGACACAACGCGGCGCCCACTGCTCTGTTGTCGATAGCCATGCTCAATGATGTCTGCTGGCTTATTGAGGGGTCACAGTGAGTACACCGTGTATTTATCTCGCAAAGAAAGTCTCGCTAACCGACTTCCACAAAATCTGCTAATGGTTCACGAACCGATCGCAAGATAAAGAAAGTAAAAAAATAAAAAAGTGTGTGTGTCAGCTCCGACGCACGACTGGAGTTTACTCCTTAAGTACGAGTATCTAACCATACGCAAAAAGAGTATATTCAACTGAAAAAAGATTAATATCATATGAAAGGTTAAATTCACAAATTAATGAAAAACATAATTATATTATATAGGTATAGTCGCCTATACCATACGTACGTCTTAAACCAAAAACGTGACACGATTTTCGTTACTTGTTAGTAGGTTTTACCCCTCGGATTTTTCTCATACCGGACGCCTTATATATGAAAATCGATTCTTAAGGAGTAAACTCCAATAAACTCCAAAAAAAAAAGAAAGTCTCGACGGTTAATTTTCCATGAACGCCTTAAAGAAATGTCAGCGTAATTGGGCCTGGGGCTGCGGTATTATTCAAATGAGTTACCTCAAACCAACCCAGCCGCCGCGGGAGACGCACCGGACGTCGGGCGCTGCGAAACGACTCCCGGCCACCGTAAATGCGGGCCTGTGGACGACGGTGAGCAATGAGTAGCTGTCCGTCCGTCCGTCTATTAACGACAGGCCGTGTCGACGGCGTGTTAGTGTTTCACGCGGTCCTCAAAGAGATGTCAGCAAAGCAGAGGGCCTCCGCCTGCCGGGGTTGCGGGTTGTTCGAAAGAGATACCGCGGCCCCAGAACTTAAAGGGCAATAGAAGGAACATGGGTGGGTTTTAGTCTGTACAAGTCTGATACTTAAGTTATTGGATGATTTCCCACCCCAAAAAACAAATACCGGCCCTGGAATACAAAGCGCTAAACAAGGAACAACATGGATGGCTTTGTCTCAGTAAAAGTCTGCAACCCTTGTCCACTCCACCCACAGCGAAAAGTATATTACACTAACACAAATTCGTATTTCTGAAGACAGGAACTAATTTTCGAAATGCATCCTTCCTTAAAATATCTATACATATATTGATACAATTTATAAATTACCAATTCGTCCTACAGAAACGAGCGTCTCCTTTCATTCTGGGATGTAACAATAACAGAAGATATCACGCCCCAACTGAACGGCGACGAGACCCCACATAAGAAGCAACGCAGGAAATCCATCACTAAGACCCCCGTCACCACGGCCACTACACCCACATACAATTTCGTGCTGGAGGACGCTCCCAGGATTGTGGATGTGGAGTTGAAGGCAGAGGATGGTGCTACCCGGTTGAGTTTGGCTGCTGCTACCAGGAGTGGGGTTGTTCATTACTATGGGCATATGTTGAATGGGTGAGTTTTTACATAATTTTTAGGATTCCGTACTTCATAAGCGAAATTGGAACCCTTTTCGGAAAACTTGTTGCCTGGCTGTCTGTCTGTCAAGACCTCGAAAACGCATAACGACGCCTAAGAGTGAAAACCTCGTAAGTGTAAAAGAGGTAACTTTTCAGGAGGAAGAACAAATTGCGTTTTGTAAAATTTTTGTACGGCGTCTTTTATGATTTTTTTATTAATTAATATCGAGATTCAACCCGCTTGTATATCCAGAACGGTTCGCTACTATACGATTGTCCCAAATGCATAAAATTCTACTTACGAGTATTCACGCCAAAACTGACAGATGCGAGTATTTACGAGGTTCTCATTTACAGTCATAAATGGCGCTATGAGTATCGAATGAACAAATGAGTCAAATCAGGATATGCGTTGCAAGATTTTCTTCCTAGAAACGCAATAAAATAAATTTGAGCAAAAATGTATTCCCGAGGTTTTCACTCTAAGGCGACGATAAAGGTATCCAATTGTACTTAAAACCATATCCTCAAGTATGTAGACCCTTAATGCTGTGAAAAAATCAGCCCTCTAAGTCTACGCATTCAAAAGATATGGCCGATTATGTCGCAACTTTGTACGGAACCCTCGGTGCACGATTCTGACTTGCTCTTGCCGGTTTTTATTTGAGTCTGTCCCTTTGCTTCTGTTCACCCAGCAACGCCCTAACGCCGAGGCTCATACCCCTAAAGGGGTACTCTTAGCGTGTAGTCCGTAAGTAATGAGTTTCGTTTCCTTGGTTCTGGCACCCACAAGAAACGCTGGTTAAGCACATGACAATTCATAGGTTGACATGCGAGATGATTTTGAAGAATTCTGTGTAAATTTTCAGACTCATTAAATGGTACACGACACTATATATAAGTATATATAATGCATAAAACTAATTATAGTAATGTATTGTAATCTAGTTGATATTTTAGTTACAATAGAAAATGGATACTCGGTAAAAATTGTGTAAGATTTATTAACATAACTAAAAATGCTGAAATAAAAACTCTTTTACAATAAATAACCAACTTCCAAAAAAAAGGACCAAAAGTGAAGATAACTTTACTTCCGAAAGTCGATAGCAGAAAATCCACCGGAACAAAGAAAGGTCAACGACTTCCGGAATTAAAGTGTTATTTTCCACTTCTTAGTTGTTTTTGGAAGTTGGTTATGTGTTTTGCAAAAGTTTTATAACAATTACAGTTAAACTGTTGAGTAAATTAATTACTTCTCTGTCACATTTCTACTCGTGAAACGAAGAACATCCAGTATAACATCTCCATCACCATCTTCTTTTGCAGATCCTCAACAAAACCTATCAAACCATCAGTGACCATCCAGGTCTCAAGCGGGGAGGCTCGACCACTGCCTCTTCAATGTTGCAGGATACCTCCCGCGGGGGACCTGCTGCTCGGATACTGGAATGGACCCGTCTTGACCTTTGAAAAAGTGGTGAGTCTAAAGATTCAGAAGATTTAGTCTTTGTTAGACGTTTTATAAGTGCCCATGTAGCAGCCCACGTGCTTCTGCACTGCCCAGAGGTTGCCCCATACAGGGCAAAGTACTTCGGTAACCCAGGTACTCTTCGCGAGGTCGTCAGCAACACCAAGGCGCTGCTGACGTTTCTCGTGGAGCTGGGGTGGATCGAATAATATTCCCACCCATACGCAAAATACGCGCCTCAGACGTGTACTTGCGGACACCAGCCCGTTATACAAAAGTGCCCATGTATGAGATAAAAAATATTGATTTATTTTCTTTTTAGGCACCTGATTTGAAATCAAAAACCCAGATTCTAATTCGTGGCGACAGTAAAGAACCTAAGAAGAAAGTGAAACAGACCAACGACGTGAACAAAGTGAGAGGTGACCATGACACGTCACAGGTTACCTATGTGGAGCCTATGGGAGGAGTTGCGAGGAAGAGAGCGACTCCTGGAGATAAGGTTAGTACTTGTTACTCTCCGGGTCTATACTCTTTATATCTGACTATTATGCAGGTTTGAGGTCTTAGACATAGGGAGCTAGTTGTTCTCTCAACACTTTCGTTGCCTAGTCCAAATTATCTTAAACTAATATATAAAATT
Organism: Ochropleura leucogaster; assembly: GCA_958449745.1. Taxonomy (NCBI): domain Eukaryota; kingdom Metazoa; phylum Arthropoda; class Insecta; order Lepidoptera; family Noctuidae; genus Ochropleura; species Ochropleura leucogaster. The sequence goes on from OY288226.1 coordinate 10,285,988, forward strand.
CTCGTGTCACAGTTTTCGGTCCCATACTCCTCCGAAACGGCTGGACCGATTTCAACGAAATTGTGTACATATCGGGTAGGTCTGAGAATCGGCCAACATCTATTTTTCATACCCCTAAGTGAGCAGCGGGTGAAACCGCTGGGCACAGCTAGTAATATATAAATCACGTGTCATTTTGTTTGTCCGCGATGGACTACTAAACTACTTAACCGATTTCAAATTAAATTTGCACACCGTGCGCAGTTTGATCCAACTTGAAAGATAGGGTAGGTAGCCTACAGATAGAAGATCTGTCACGTTTGGCTTTTCAGACGTACAAAAATGAAATCAATAGCGTATTATTACTTTGCATTCAACTAAAAAATATTAGTAGTAGTCAATTGAAAATTACAATACAATTACATTTGTGTACAAATGTGACAATCTCATTTGTTTATTTCGTGATATGAAAAATATGAATTAAACATTTAAAGTTGGAAAATTTTTAACCAATGATTTTCTAAATGATATTTAAAGCAGAACCTTTGTACTCTTTACTCTGTATGTATTTTTTCAATAATAATTATATGTGTTTTGTGAGTACATAAATAAATAAAAACCTAGTAAGCGATTTAATGCATGGAAACTCCGATGACCTCTAACAATCCACAAAACCTTTCATAACCTCATCTAAAAGTCAAAATATATATATCTTTATAATATTATCACTTACAGATCGAAGTGCCAATGGAAGCTCGTTTAGCCAACCTGGCGCTGGACGTGAAGGGCCGCGGCAAGTCGGCCGTCAGTCAGAACTTGACCAAACTGTTGATGCAGGGACTACACTCCAAGGATAAAGCGTAAGAATTTTTTATTTATGTTGTAGGGGTATTATAGCAGATAGACGGGGCTGACTCCAGATCAGAAAGTTGAATGAGTTTATTTACAAAAGCTTAAGTATACTTTCTTAAGAATAAAACAGAATCTAATTGATAGAATAAAAAAATTATAGGGTATTATATACTTCCCAGGTGGTCCCATACCAATTTTTTTTGTATTGCCAAGGAAGTTTATGAGTTTATCATCTATAATACATATTTTTTCTCTATTTCGAAATGGATGATCGGCTCATCTTTTAGTAACAATAGATAATGAATACTTGATAACAATTATGTCATATATAAATCTCTCTTTTGTAAAAAATAAAACAGACTTCCAAAAAAAAAACTAAAATGAGGAAAATAACTTTACTTCCGAAAAGAAGTCAACGAAACCATCAAAATTCTCCGACTTAGTTATGGAATTTCCTAGCCTCTGAACAAAAAAAATATAATCCTTCTTTTTAAAGTCGGTTAAAAAGTGTTTCAGTTACATCATCGGAGACATCACACCACACGTTTTATGTTTATTATCTTTCTTCTTTATTTAAAAAAAAATCGTTGCCCCCACACTAGGATTTCTCCTGTATCGTGGGTGCGTTTACAAACATTTAATCTCACATACAAACAACCAGACCCGGAACAACTGCAGGTCATACAAATTTTTTTTCCGTGAGGGAATTGAACCCGCGACACGCAGCGCAGCAGTCAATCGCTCAGCCACTGTGCCAACCGTGTTGTCTTATGTTACACTACACCCTGTATACGTCCTTAGTTTTTTTTTTTTGTGGGAAATCATCAAATAACTTCCCCCGCTCTGGGCGGAGCGGGGGGGACTGTCAGACTTGTACTAGCTAAAACCCACCCATGTTCCGTCTATTGCCCTTTACGTTACGGACGACCCGCAACTCCGGCAGGCGGAGTCCTTCTTAGATTTCTGTTTGTATTCATATTTTCTTGTTTATTTGCAGTATAATCCTCACGGTAGTCCAGAAGGATGACCCACTGGTCGCACTCCGCACCGTGAGCAACTTGCCGGCGGACTACGTGCCGCAGCTGTTGGAGCAACTTGCTGACATGGCCACAAGGAAGACTAGCCAGTAAGTAGCTCCTTAATTGTTATAAAAACTAACAATGTTTTGATTTTAAGGTACCCTAAGGCGCGTCGCCCACACGACATTTGTAAAGAAAATCTCGTTGCGGCGTGCCTCTTACGTGCTCTTACTGCACCTCGACTGTAGATCTTGTGGGCGACGCGCCTAATGCGCCCGCGCCTCAATTGCGCCGCGACTGTTGGTCGTGTGGGCGCGACGCTGCTTAGTTTTCAAATCTAGTATTAATGGTGGTGTTTGGTTGGTGTTCATAAAGCTATTGAAGCTGTACCGTTTCGTGTTTAGATGCGCGTCAGTGTGCACGTGGCTGTCCGCAGTAGTGAGGTGTCACTCAGCGCTACTGCTAGCGACGATGGGCTCGAGAGCGTCCGACCATCTCACACAACTGCTCGCTATATTTACCCACAGGTTAGTTGTACATATATCACTTTTTTTTGGGGTGGGAATCATCAAATAACTTCCCCCGCTCTGGCCGAAGCGCGGGGGGAGTGTCAGACTACAAAAACCCACCTATGTTCCTTCTATTGCCCTTTACGTTCCGGGGCCGCGGTATCTCTTTCGAACAACCCGCAAGCAAGCCCCTCTGATTGTATATCACTTCTTTTTGCTTTTCCTTTTATAGATTTATTCTTGACGGGCCTGTTGGTCTAGTGGTTAGTGGCCCTGACTGCTGAGCCGGAGGTCGTGGGTTCGATTCCCACCCGGGACAAACTTTGTGTGAAGAGCATGATTGTTTGTTCTGTGTCTGAGTGTGATTTATCTATAATATGCATGTATTTATAAATTATATAAGTATGTATATCAGTTGTCTGGTTACCATAACACAAGCTCTGCTTAGCTTGGGATCAGATTGCCGTGTGTGAGTTGTCCCAAGATATTTATTATTTATTCTTACCTATGAATTAATGTTCACTGTAGGCCTTTTATTCCCGCCCAGATGCGTGTTAACTTTTTATTTTATTTTAAGTTGTGTAAAGTAAACACAGACGCAACTAAAATGGGTACTAATTAATACACACAACAACACTGTAAAAGCAAATGATTTTAAAAGAGTAACCATGGAGTTTTGCCGGTTTCTGCTTCCCTTCGAGATATGCAGGTATTAAAAATCACGCCTGCATTTCCTTTTTTTTAAAATATATCCTTACTAATATTATAAAAACGAAAGTGAGTTTGTTTGTTACCTCTTCACGCTTTAATGGCTAAACCGATTTTGATGAATTTTGGTACAGAGATAGTTGGGAACCAGCAGACTTACATAAGTTTTTATTTTAAAACAGTGGGATGTGAGGGAGAAAGAGGGAAGAAAAGGGCAAACTTAGCGTTGCTATTACAAAACAATAAGGCGCAAGGGGAACTTTGTTACCCCAAATTTAACGCGGGCGAAGCCGCGGGTGAAAGCTAGTATGATTTATAAAGGTAAACTGCTAGAAAATACCAAAGGCATTAAGTCCGTAAGTCCTTTGTACAGTGTTTTTTATACATGTGCGTAAAGTTTTGATAAATAAATAACATACATTTTTTTAATCGTTGCATCACATTAGGAATTCCTCCTGTATCGTGGGCGCGATTACAAACATTAAGGACTATATTTCACCAGGACACCATGGCGGCGCAACCAGTTGCGCCACCATGGTGTCCGTAAGCTACCAAACTAGACACCATACAGACACCAGAGTCGCCACACCATACTGAGACAGTATCAAAATGGACCTCGAAGAGATAGCACTACTGCTGTATGTACGTAGGAAAAGAAAGTTCAAGAGAAAAAGAAACAGTGGTGGGTTTATCCTTATTTAGCCGATCGCTGTAAGAAAGGACAATTGACTGGCGGCCGAGTGAGTGAGCCACCATACAGCGCTATAGTAACTAGTGGTGGCGCCACCAGCGTGGCGGTAACATTCGGTGCACGCGTCCGAGTTGGTCGCGCCGCCAAATTGGTTGCGCAACCAAACGGACACCAAGTGAGTAACTCTCTATAGAGTTGTATACATTTTGTTGGTAGCGGCGACTGGTTGCGCCGCCATGGTGTCCCGGTGAAATATAGCCCTTAAACTCACAGACACGAAACAGCCAGACTACTAGCAGAGAGAACTATCTGTAGGCCATACAAATATTTGTTCCGTGCGGGGATTGAGCCCGTAATACGCAGCGCAGCAGTCGATCGCTCAGCCACTGCGCCAACCCAAGATAGTTGGGAAAAGGCTAGGCAGATGATGATACATGATATGATATTTGAATTGCAGACGATCGCACCTCTGCCAGTTGCTGAACCTCAAGGGTCGGCTGGACCTCACGATATCGCAGCGAAGCGCCGCAGACGTGGCCCTGGATGAACAGGAACCTGTGCTTAATTATAATGGTAAGTTTTTCTTGACATCAATTAAAGATCATTAATAATTATGTGTATATGTATATACTTTGATAAATACTTATAGTATTTTATATATCCTTAGTATTTTTTTTCTTTTTTATTGTTTGTCTCTGCATCACCCAAAGGTTGACTGGTAGTAAATGCCTATGTCATTAAGTCCGCCTCTGTACTTTGTGCTTGAAGTGTTGAATCCTTAATAATATTATACAAGCGAAAGTGAGTTTGTTTTAAGTCTTCACACCTAAATGGCTAAACCGATTTTAATGAATTTTGGTACGGAGATAGTTGCGACGCTGGAGACGGACATAGGCTTTTTTTTTAATATTAAGATATGAGGGGGATAGAGGGAAAAAAAAGAAGGGAAAATTTAGCTTCGCTATTACAATTAAGTAAGGCGCAAGGGCAAAAACTACAAGTAGCAGGTACCTGCAAATCAGGAAAGGGGAACTGTGTCACCCCGAAAGCGAAGCCGCTGGCAAACGCTATTTAATTAATATATCTTCTCATTCCAGACTCATCATCTGATGAGGAAATGGAAGCGGAAGCTTACCAGTCGGACAGCGGCGCGTCGTGGGGAGACGACAAGTTCGAGGACGACGCCAGCGCCGCCGACGACGACAGCGACGGAGATTGACGTTGTGGAATAAATAGTTATTTTACGTATTATTGTGTTTTATTTACTTTACTCATTTATATATATGAGGAGCTCGTGGCTAAATAATAGCAGCCGCTCGGGTCGATCTTTAGGTTAAGCCGCGCTTGCCTAGGTTACATACCGAGTTTCCTCCGTGCCTCGGAAAGCACGTTAAGCGGTTGGTCCCGGCTGTCATTTGTAGATCTTTGACAGTCGTTACAAGTAGTCAGTGTGCCGAAAGTCTGACAACCAGTCTTACCAAGGGGTATCGTATTACCCAGTATTAACTGGGTTGTGGAGGTCAGATAGGCAGTCGCTCCATGTAAAATACTGATATTCAGCTGCATCCGGTTAGACTGGAAGCCGACCCCAACATAGTTGGGAAAAGGCTAGGCAGATGATGATTTATTTTATTCATTTAAACGGTATACCATTAATTACTATTTTTAGTATAGATATATTTGGCGACTCGGTTGGCGCAGTGGCTGAGAAATCACCTGCTGCGCTGCGTGTCGCGGTATCGATCCCCGCACGGAACAAGTATTTGTGTGGCCTACAGGTAGTTGTTCCGGGTCTGGCCGTTTGTGTATGTGAGTTTAAATGTCTGTAAACGTACCCACGGTACAGAAGAAAATCCTAGTGTGGGGCAACGTTTTTTTTTAAGTAAAGAAACATAATAGAAGTTTGTTCCGTGAGACGATTGCTTAGTATCGAGATTAGATAATATATATGTAATCCTTTTCATTCTTTCTTTATTTATCTTCACGTTAAAATGGGGGAACATTGATGGCGACAGTCAACACCGCTGTGAGGTAGTTGGTTCCAAGGAGATACCGTGGCCAGAGCAAAAGGAGAAACATGTATGGAGTTCAGTCAGTACATAAGACACTTCCGCTCCACCTGGAGTGGCCGTGACGAAATAATGAAATGGGTACTCTCGGTACCCATTTCATTATTTCGTCACGGCCGGTGGCAACTTTGGTTGCTTCTCGGTGATTTTAACAACAAATTATTATTTATTGACTATCGTAACACACAAATAATGTCCATAGAGTTTACGCTTTAAAAAAACTTGAGAGGTTTCAAGGGACACCCGGATGGAACGAAGTTTTTATTAATTATGTTTAAAATACCTGTATATTATTATACTCATCAAAAATCGTCGCAACACCACACTGTTCAATGCGAAATAGAAAGATGAAACGAAAATGACTGTTTGCTTTCTATGAGAGAGAGAGAGCGAGACACAGACAGAGAACACCCGCACGGCGCACGGCTTACAACTATAGCAAAAAGTGTCGTTACAACTTTTGGTCTTAAATTTTTACGTCTAGCCCCCTTTCGCAATGTGCGACAAGGAACTTATTTCCAAATGTATTTTGGGAGATGGTGGTAATTAAGGACAGAAATCATGCCTTTTAAAATTTTATTTGGTATACCTAAATGTTTCTTTTTTAAAACATGCGTTAATCTAACTTAACGCTCTAAATAAATATTTAATAAATCGTTACAAGTTATATTTGTACATTGTTAGAAAACAGGTCCCTAAACCAGGTTCCGCCTGTGTCTTGGGGGCCGGGGTTGCGTTACTTAAAATTAAAACAATATTAATTTGTTGATGTCATAATGTGGCGTGACTAAAAATTATTTAATTAATTTTAAGTTAATTCGAATGCAGTATATCACTTTCCGGTACGGTAACCGCAAATCCACTGAATTTTGCTTTCAGTTCCTTACTCAAAGGGGTACAACACATTGGGCCAACCAAACAAGGATTGGGGTTGGTAGAAAACGGCATTGGACATAATCTAAGCAGGATCCAAGTTTCATTATCAGTTGAATACTTCACGCATGCCACGTCGCCTTTTCTGGTCATACGGAGATAGAATTTCCCTGGATTACCGGTGAAAACACCTGAAAATATACGAAAATAGTTAATTCAAGGAATTATTTTGACATTTTGATAGTCCAAACAAAGGTTTGGAATGGTTTGTAGGCAGTAATAAAATCGCGTAAATTGTTAAGATGGTTTCAGACTTAATCAAACATGCCTCTTGTATAATTTGAGGACTGAATTTAAAATGTAATCTCAAAATTTCAAGCTTTCAAGAATAAAAATCCCGCCAAATGATGAATTGCGATGGTTAAATAAAGTGTTACTGAATTTATCTATTCGATATCATCCCCAATTGTGCCCAGTTGGTGACAATAGACTCACTAACACACATGGGACTTAATATAAGGTAATAAGCGCCAGAGTAGCGCGCGAAATTCAAATTTTCTTATGTTTCTTTTGGTCAGTGTCAGGTTGTATTTCAATTAAAATAAGATTCGCTACTTATTAAATCAAAATCAAAAGTCATTTATTCAAATTAGGCTGATAATCAGCACTTTTTGAACGTCAGATAGAGACAGTCCAACAAAAACGCCCTGCCCTTCGCCCTTCCTAATCATTTATTTAATCCCATTGATTGACTATTTCATAAATGAGCCATTGCATACATATATGTACTGTCAACATGGGTGTACTGACAATTGGGCAAGTACACCAATGTACTTGCCCAATTGTCAGCCAAAGCCAAATTACATGGGTGTACCCATGTAATGGCTTTTTGACTCTGCCTTATCCTTCGGGGATTACTGTCGTGATGTTATGTTACGATGATAAGTCGTCGTACCTGTGCCCCAATCAGACAGCTCGTTAGTGAGCACGCTGCTCATCACAGTCAGCCCGTCATTGTACTCAATGCCAGCCTTCAACCAATGTTTGTCGTCGAGATAAATCATAAGTCCCGCTTGGTCATACAGGTCTTTGAATTCTGCCTCCACGCATGCCTGAAATTAGTTATTTTTAGGGTATTATTATTTTATGATAAATAAAATGACACGTGGCATTGTGACGTGGCTGGCGACGTGGCTTTTGGTGACGTGGCTTGACGACGTGACTTGACGGCGTGGCTTGATGACGTGACTTGACGGCGTGGCTTGATGACGTGGCTTGACGACGTGGCTTAACGACGTGACTTGACGACGTGACTTGACGACGTGGCTTGACGACGTGGCTTGGTGACGTGGCTTGACGAAGAGGCTTGGTGACGTGGCATGGTGGTGTAGGGTGAGTGAAAAAATAGAAAAGCTTCTTTAATGTATAATCGCAAGGGAAGCCCGCGAAAACGAATTTTCTTACGTTTTTAACAAAATTACAGTGTCAGATTGTAAATATTTTTTCACATACCCATTAAAATCATCTTTACAATGTCATGCCACCAAAGAAGTTTTTCATGAAATAGATATTTATTGAGATAAAATAAACTTAAAACTAAAATAAACTCTGAAAAACCATTTTCGTACTCCGCTTAATTCGGATACGATTTATATTCGCAATTTGATTTTCGCGCGCTACTTTGGCGCTTCTCTAATAGAGCAAAAGGATCAGGCCAACCCGGGAAATTTAAAATTTCTTTACTTTTTGCGATATGCAGATCGTATATTGATCAAAACGTTAATAATGACCGTTACAAAAATAGGTTATTGGCTTGTTAACACAATTATGTCATTTAAATCTCAGTTCATCTAATAATTATCATAATATTCGTTGACCGCCGGTAGCTTGGACCCTGTTGCCGCTACCGGTGGGCAACTATTTTTATATTTTTAAATAGTTTCTAAGAAATATTTATAAATTTAGTTATATGTTGATAAAACAATAAATGAACGATTTAATAATGCCTTTTTCACCAAATTTTGATGAAAATCCCAGTAAAGTCATATTTTAACAAAAATACAACCAGTCTACCAAATTAAAATTAATATACATATATTATAAAATTAATAGTACGATAATTACAATTTCTTGAAAAAATAAGACTATATAATTCTCACCGTAAACGTAAAATCTTCTTTGATTTCTACTCCATATAAATGGCCCGTATTACGATGGAAATTAGTATATGTGCCCTCCCAGTAATCTGTTTTTTCATCTGTTGTTACTTCAAGAACGTTGTCTTTGATCTGCCATTGTTTGGGCTCATTTACCCATTTAAAATCTGTAAGAGTAATGTTTCCGAATTTACTTGAGTCCATTTTTTTTTGTAGCCGAAACAACCAACTCAACTTTGGAACAGATAATGATATAAACAAACTGAGTAACGTAGCTTTTATACCTCCGAATACAAGTGATCATTTATCTAATTTTTCTTATCAACTGATTAGCATTGCCATCCAACGTGGCAATGCTGCCAGCCTTTCTTTCGGGCAGTTTTCCTATTGACAGCGATGTGGACGAATTTTTTGACGCTCTGTAATTTTTTTCTCATTTTGTGACGTTGTTGCTCTTGTGCAAATTAAATACCCACTTATTAAAACGAGGTCTATGTTTGGCGGTTTTGTTTTTTTATGTTTGTTCGCCGACTTCTTCGTCATTCATCATCAATAACTGGGTTTTGAATTATTTGACCTGCCTTATTTCCGCCATTAACTCGTTGAATGTCGTTAAGTTCCTACGGGGGAACTTTATACGGTATAGCTATCAGTTTAACGGTAAAATCTTTGTTTTTCTGAAGGCCTACCTCGCTAAAACGTCATAAATTCGTCGATTTTGGGAGTTTTTTCGTCATTCAACAGGTTAATATCACGCTCATCATTCTGGAAGGGTTAGCTAGAGCTGTACCTAATAGCACACCCACATTACGCCAATTATATTCAAGTCCCCCATAGGGGACGAGCCTAAAGCTGGCAATAAGCTGGTATTACGGGATACATCCGGACACCGTGGCTGCTACCGAGAAATTTCTTATGGAAAACCCAATAACACTTTGCCCTACCTGGGAATTGAACCCGGGACCATATGTTCAGCAATCGCGCTAACTACCACTAAACCAACGAGGCAGTTTGCGTTGATATCAGCTATCAGGATGTTACTCGCTCATGTAATCTAAGTTGTACTGATGCGCCATAGTGAACAGATTTTACATTTGATAGCTTTATCTCGAAAAGAGGATTTAATCTTTGTTTGTTTTCATACTAGCTATTGATAAAAAAAATCAGGTTTACGTGGCCGCTAATTTAAAAAAAAAATCGGGGAAGTACAAGTCCGACTCGCTCACCGAGGGCCATAACTTTTAATTACGTTGTCTTAGAGGGTTGATTTGACCACAGACACGAGAATATGATTTTAATTTCTTTCTTGACAGACAGACAAACCGACAACAAAGTGATCCTATAAGGGTTCCGATTCTTACTTTTTCCTTCATATATAAATTTTCCAACCCTTTTGTTATATACAAAAAAACGGCTTTAAAAAACACCAAAAAGTGAATAACTTTAGCTTCAGAAATTGGTGCCGAAAAAACTGAATCAAATACAAAAGTCAAAACGTATTTTAATATTGTTGATATTTTTATTTTTAGTCGCAATGTTTATCCTAGATATTATTATACAAAATTCTTGCCAAGCGTTGATAATAAATACCCGACTTTAAAAAAGGAAGAGGTTCTACTTGTGTTCTTTATCACTACACGTTATGGTTATAGGCATACCCTAATAAAATTGAAGTTTTACATTATTTGGGGGTATTATACACACACTACCGTAAAGTTATGTTATGGTAGGATTAAATGAACAATAGACCAGGTACAACCAAGCAATTGCAACAGCAACAGAGACTTACTGTCCACTGTCGTGGTTGCGATTACAAATATTTTAACTCACATAAACAAACAGCCAGACCCTTAACATCTATCTGTAAGTCATAGAAAGATTTAAGACCATAAAAATTTACTATAGGTATTCAGACAATTAACTGAATTTGAATATTTGTTCCGTGCGGGGATCGAACCTGCGAAACGCAGCGCAGCAGTCGATCACTCAGCCACTGCGCCTACCAGACGTCAAAGAGAGATTGTTGAAGAGTTCTATTGTATATCTCTGAAAATCAGCATCAGATCTTAATTAATTTGAAACGGTACCACAAACCAAACAAAACAAAATCCAAAATCGGTCAGCAATTGCCGGATAAATCGATGAACAGATATGAAAAAGAATTTTTGAAGCCGGATAAAAATACGAATGAGACGTCTCAAAATGGGAAAAGAATTACAGGGCGTCAAAAAGTTCGTCCAAATCTCCCCGTAAGGCTGGCAGCATTGCCACGTTGGATGGCAATGCTAATCAGTTGATAAGATAAATTAGATAAATGATCACTTGTATTTGGAGGTATAAAAGCTAGGCAACTCAGTTTGTTTATAACATTATCTGTTCTTAAGCTGAGTTAGTTGTTTCGACTACAAAAAAAAAATGGACTCAAGTAAGTTCGGAAACATTGGTCTTACAGATTTTAAATGGGTAAATGAGCCCAAACAATGGCAGATCAAAGACAACGTTCTTGAAGTAACAACAGATGAAAAAACAGATTACTGGGAGGGCACATATACTAATTTCCATCGTAATACGGGCCATTTATATGGAGTAGAAATCAAAGAAGATTTTACGTTTACGGTAAGAATATTATCAATGTTTTTTCATCGTTTTATGTTGATTTAAAAATGATTCGCGACCCCATCAAATATGGAGTTAACTGAGTTCTTATCCAATTGAATGACTATTTCATGAAAAAGTCATTGAAATGAGATTTTAATGACATAATTGTGCTTAGAAGCCATTAAGCCATTTTTATTAAGGTCGTATACAACCGACACTGACTTGCAAAAAGCAAAAACTTCAAGAAAATTTAAATTTCGCGGGCTATACTGGCGCTTTCGCCTTATAGGAGAAGTGTAAGACTGGCGCGCGAAATTCGAATACTCTTATGGATGCATAGCAGTGCATAACAGCAACGATAATTTATACAAATCGCGACGGTAACAATAATGGCTTTCCAAAGTTTTAAAAAATTAAATCAGCAGAATACAAACAGCCCTTTCCGTTTTTTTTTATTTCATGAAAATGTTATTTAATTGTTCATAACATAACGGTTAAGGTTGTAAAGAATATTTTTATGGTTATTAATCTGTGAAAAAATATTTGTTACGGTCACGATTTATATTTTAATTAACAACAATCTGACTCAATAAGAGTAATTAAAGAAAAAACATTTTCGTGGGCTTCCCTTGCGCGTACACTATAAAGAAGCCTTTTCTTGTTCACTCACTCTACGCCACTATGCACGTCACAATGCTACACCATCCTGCCACGTCACCAAGCCACGTTACCAGACCACATCAGCATGCCACATCATCAAGCCACATCATCAAGCCACGTCATCAAGCCACATCATCAAGCCACGTCATCAAGCCACGTCATCAAGCTACGTCATCAAGCCACATCATCAAGCCACGTCATCAAGCCACCTCATCAAGCCACGTCATCAAGCCACGTCATCAAGCCACGTCATCAAGCCACATCATCATGCCACATCATCAAGCCACGTCATCAAGCCACGTCATCAAGCTACATCATCAAGCACGTCATCAAACCACGTCATCAAGCCACGTCATCACGCCACATCATCAAGCCACGTCATCAAGCCGGGTCATCACGCCACATCATCAAGCCACGTCATCACGCCACATCATCGAGTCACGTCATCAAGCCACATCATCAAGCCACACCAACAAGCAACATCATCAAGCCACGTCATCAAGCCACATCAACAAGCAACATCATCAAGCCACGTCATCAAGCCACATCAACAAGCAACATCATCAAGCCACATCAACAAGCAACATCATCAAGCCACATCAACAAGCAACATCATCAAGCCACGTCATCAAGCCGCATCATCAAGCTACGTCACCAAGTTACGTTAAACATACCTGCACACTTCGTATTTCTTTTTTTTTTTAAACATCATGTTTCTTGTGATTTTGACCACGGTCAAAAAAATCGTTGTACTGTTAAAGCGCAATACACACTGAGCCCGCCGGGCCGCCGACAAAGCCAGGCGGCCTGTGTGAAAAGAATCATTTCCGCAACATCCGCCCGCGCGTGTTGCCCGTCGACTTGTTGGCGGCTTAGGTACGCCTGCGCTCAGTTGCCCGGCAATGGTCGACCTGTATTGCTGACTGCCAAATAAATTTCTCATCTCAAGCCGCCGACATGCCGCTGACCAAATTTTCCTATATTTATAAAGTGAAGCCGCCAACTAGACCGCCGACAAAAAGGTTCCGACATATGTCGGCGGCCCGGCGGGCTCAATGTGTATTGCGCTTTATAGGTTTATCACCACTTTCCGCCCTCTTTTTTGTCTTTAAACAATAATAATACCCTATAACTAATTTCAGGCATGCGTGGAGGCAGAATTCAAAGACCTGTATGACCAAGCGGGACTTATGATTTATCTCGACGACAAACATTGGTTGAAGGCTGGCATTGAGTACAATGACGGGCTGACTGTGATGAGCAGCGTGCTCACTAACGAGCTCTCTGATTGGGGCACAGGTACGACGACTTATCATCGTCACATAACATCACGACAGTAATCCCCGAAGGATTAGGCAGAGTCAAAAAGCCATTACATGGGTTCTGCCTGACTATGACAATTCAAGTTTTGAGACAGCATATTAGTCCACAAACAAAACAAAAGGCTCGCATGTTTGATATTTCTGTAATCCACGATTTTATTTCCGATAAGGGGTCATTTTAAACTACCTAATATTGTTACACGAAATCATCCATTCTAAACCTTTGTTCGGTCTATGAAAATGTCAAAATAATTCCTTGAATTAACTTAATTCGTATATTTTCAGGTGTTTTCACCGGTAATCCAGGGAAATTCTATCTCCGTATGACCAGAAAAGGCGACGTGGCATGCGTGAAGTATTCAACTGATAATGAAACTTGGATCCTGCTTAGATTATGTCCAATGCCGTTTTCTACCAACCCCAATCCTTGTTTGGTTGGCCCAATGTGTTGTACCCCTTTGAGTAAGGAACTGAAAGCAAAATTCAGTGGATTTGCGGTTACCGTACCGGAAAGTGATATACTGCATTCGAATTAACTTGGAGTTAAATAAATTATTTTTAATTTGAAATTATGCTACATTAGGACATCAACAAATATGTGTTATAATTTTAAGTTAGCGAAACTTCGGAGCCCAGCCTGGTTTGGGGACCTCTGTTTTCTAACAATGTACAAATTAACGATGTTTAGAGCGTAAAGTTAGATTAAGTGAACGTTTTAATAAATTTATTCTTTTGTTATTTTTTTTTAATGTTTTCTTTAATGCATCCATGAAACAACTTCTCTTCCATATCCCTATGGAACAACTTTTTCGGAACAAACCATATCGCTACAGATGAATTTAAAAATCTGCACTTAGTAACAAAAGGAACAGCAAAATTTAAGATTTGCGACCCAATTTTTCAGGCTGACCGTTGTCCTGGTTATCAACAAATTGATTGAGGTTACGAACGAAAAAATCCTTATCTAAAACGAACGACAAGAAAAATTACTGAACTCTAACCAACACTCTCAACTTCGGCACAAAGAAGCTCGATAGATGGCGTTGACATCGAGATTATAGTTTCGTTACACATACATTTAAAAAAAAAACTGTCCGATCCGAAGGGGGCATTTTGGTACCTATAATTAATTCATTATTTTCTTCCCAAATTATTAACATTTAAAAAAATCGACTTCAATATCGGTGACTTTAGTTTGTGTCTGTACGCGACCTCACCCCCATCACCTCTGCGCGGTTGGCACAGTGATTGAGCAATTGGCTGCTGCGCTGTGAATCTTGGGTTAGCCCCTGTCATCATCTTCCTGTCCTTGTCCCATTCTATTTGGCGCAACAAGTTGTCTACTAACATTCTCCCCTGTGAGACGTCACGGCCTCATTTGCTCCTTTCTCATTCAAGAGAAATATTTTTATTTGTCTTTATGGGAGCCAAACAACTCTGGGTTAGGCATTGACCACACGAAAAGAATGGAGAGTAACTTCTTAAGATTATATTCGAGTCATCAATCAGCAGCCCAGCTACCCTACTATGACCTCTTAAAGCAATTCTTATTCCACTGAGGGAAAGAGACAGAGCTATACAGGGTGTCTAGCACCATCTCTTTCCCTCAGTGGAATAAGAATTGCTATAAGATGTCATAGTAGCCCTTCAGATCAGCGTCACGTTATACAAAGTGGTTAAGATATTATACGACATTAAACTACGCATAGGTATATCTCAAGACATTCTCAGTCTACCTATAAAAAACATTTGAATATATCCAGTAGTTTTGTAGTATTTCCATTACTTCGATCGTGGAACTACTGAGATTTTTTTTTTCAGTTGTTCGATCGTCGAACTAGTGAGATTTTTTTTTAAACCATCCAGAAGGTAGGGGACCCGCAGTCGACTACCCCGTCAACAGACTTGGGGGCACCCCGACTCGGATAGATTTAGGTTAGAAGGAGGTGGCGGGGTCGTAGCGAGCGAGCGAACAGACCCCGCCACCTCCTTCGTGGTTGTTTTTTTTAACCCCGAAGTAGAGGCCTTTTAAGCAATATTTGAGTGTTTTAAGGTTAGTTAACAAAAGATCGTTTTTCTCGGAAACGGTGAGTTACCTTGTCATGGGATTGGTAGTAGAACTGTTTATAAATCTAATTAATTCGACGATCGAACATGAGGAAAAAAAATCTCACTAGTTCCACGATCGAACTAATGAATCGAAGTAATGGGAATGAATGAGTTTTGTCATAGGAAATCATTTGTTTTAACCCGTCGCACGATTGTTTACATAAATGTAGGGTAACAATGTATGAAACTTTGCACCCGTCTGCACACTTTGTCGCGCGAAGGATTAAAATTTACCTCACGACGATAAGTACTAGGTTGGTGACCTATTTTGCTTCCACTTTTATGCCATTTAGTTTGTTCGAATTTCTTTTTCGGCGTTAGTGTTTGTTTGATAAGTACCTAGTTTAGAATTATGCTTATGGACTAGTATTGTCAATGTTTATCCTAGCCACTTTGATACATGGCTGGAGAAATGTAGGAATCGAAAGGAAAAAGTTTTTGTAAATAAAAATCATCATATTATAGTCATTCGCACCATCATATATTTCATACATCACTTATCTAATTAACATACTCATCTCGTATGTATAACCTTACAAACTAATACTTTGATAATCAGAACCTACCATATAAAAAATAACTTTTTAAAATTGTGTTTAGGGAATGAGGTAACGGCGGCATCTAGCAGCGTTCTCTTATAAAACTTTTAATTTGACAATTACGTAATTTATTGTTGTTAAGTTGTCTTTACATCTAGCATTGATGGTGTATATGGCAATATGCAATACTAATTTCGGCCCGCGACTTTGTCCGCGTGGCATAGTTACTTAGGGCTAACGCAAACTTTAATCCGCGTGATGATCGAAAAAAATTATCTTTCCCTCCCCTTTTCTCACTTTTTTTTAGCCTATGTGCATCTTCAGGGTCCCAACTATCTCTACCAAAATAGACGTAACAAACAAACTTACTTTCGCTTTTATAATATTAGTAAGATAGTATTCAACTTGGTTGAAAATTTGACAAATATCTTGGGTTTGCTCAGCACATGTTCGACACAGGCCGAGAAGCTAAGTCAAAAGTTTAATTTAAGTTAAAATAGAACGACTCAGACAAGATTACGCTGCATTAAGGCCGCGTTAACGCAGCTCACATACTACGCCAGATGTAAAGACAACATAACAACAAATCCAAAACTGGTTACCAAAAACTTAGTAACAAAAAAATCACAATATTAAAAATTGCGTCAACTTAATTTCCTATTCTATGCTTTTTTCGACGGCGGAGCTCTGAATATACCAACTACGACCGCATGGTCTCTTTCATAGGGCTCCAATGTCAACTGTTCTTGGGGTTTCAGTTTATCAGCTTGTAGTTTCTTTACTTCAGCTGCGAAGACTGCCTCGGGCTGCGCTGTGGAATCTATGCAGGAGGCCTAGAAAACAAATGTATTGAGTTAAATGGTGGAATGGTTTGAAAGATAGATAATTATAGAAGTTGTGTTAGAATCAGTGAGAGAGTTCAATCTTATCAACATGTGTAATTTAGAATACTTTTTGTCATCATTTAAAAAGATAAATATATAAAAAAACTTGCTATACAACTTTACAATAGGGTATTTTACTCTATATGAAAGAAATTCTAAAAATATACAATTCAGAGAGTTTAGGCAACAAGCAGTCGGAAAATATTAAATTTTGTTAATAAAATAACTAAATAAATTTTTAAATTGATTTCAAAGTTTTCACTTTTTTTAGTCTGTTCTTTTACTACGCGAAACAGTGTCCGCCATGATTATTACGTCATATGGTCATGAGAACAAAAAGTGACAACTGTCAACTGAGCAACTATTACTATTTTAGTATTTTAAAACTTTACATTTTAATTTTTATTGAAATAATAGTAATCATACCATGGAAGACATAAATACTACCATATAATAATACCATAAACTATAGTGAAAAATACAACTAAACAGAAAGACTAATAACAGCGCATTTGTTTACTCAGGTCATGACGTCAGTTGGTCATCAACTGACGTCATGACCACAGAGTAACATGGCGTCAAGCGTTTTTGTGATTTTACGCGCGAACATAGAAATTGTAAAATTGAAATGCAGTTTTATGGCACTTATCGTTTGAATATTATTTTTTTGTTTTTTTTGGTGGTTTATTAGGACCGTAGGATCAAAATGAAATACTTTTTAAAAATGGGTGTAATACCGTATTAAAAATTCAAGTTGGTTACTAAAGTAAGCAGGTATATTTTGTGATAAATTATATCCTACCATAAGTATCAAAAACTCACCTTAATAGATATAACAAAATGTCCTCCATTTTTCAGGAAATGTTGTGCATTCAAACTGACTATTCTAGCCTGATCAGGTTGAGCTACATCAGCGAATATGCAGTCGACCATGCCAACCAGCATTCTGTGAAAGAAAGAGGGAGAATATAGACAATTGTTTGGTGTAAGAGGGAGAAGGATATAGTTGTGTTTAATCAGAGAGAGAGTTCAAATGTATCAACATGAAAGATTTAGTTCTTCGAAATCATCACTGTAAATTAAGATATGAAACTGATGCTTGCATTCACTGACACTAAGTGAAGACTTACGATATTGTATTGTAGGAATTTGAAATAACGGCTAGGTTTTTAAAATCATACAGAGCACTTTTACTTGGTCATTAATTTGAGTGTCACTTAGTGTTAGTGAAACAATGCAGCCAGTTGTAAGTCCTTAGAATAATGTTGCAAGTATCAAATATTTTACCTGTATTTAAGTGGATGTCTTGCATCTTCAATAATAGGAATAATATTTGTCCTCTTTTTCGCCACATTTATAAGATCCCTCCCTGATCTATGTGAGAACTCCACAGCATACACCAGACCTTCCTGCAGGACGAACAATGGAAAAATAGTGTTAATCTATTGAAGGTTAAAAGGTTTTTTGTTTAGTTTTTCTATGGTTAATATCAGAAGTGGGTATGTGGACATAGTCTTCATGAATAGGTCTAGATTAGAGGGACCACGATCATCATTTAGCAGATATTTACAAGAAACTTAACTTAATTATTTAATAAAAAATTAATCAGTCAGTTTAGACTAATTTTTTTACTGCATTATGCAGATAAAATACAGAAACTTCGCAATGATTTTCATTTTATCCTATCAACCCTACTCTTACTAAAAAATATACTAAAATTCAACATACCGGTCCAACAACATCGGAGACATGACTGACAGTGGTACCACTGGCAGCACCAAGGTACAACACCCTGGAACCAGGAGGCATGTGTATGGCATCTACTCCACCCATGATCGCAGCTGCTAACTTTGATCTGAACGGATTCCATACTCTGTATTCAACCTTTTCTCCGTCGGTCTGTGAAAAGGACAAGTTCAGTTAGTGAGGGTCAGGGTAACAGGAGTTAAGGGTAATTAAGATGATGATAATCAGAAGTGGGTATGTGGATGTATAGTCTTCACGAATAGGTCAGGTTAGAGGGACCACAATCATCACTTTAATGTTCTAAAAAGTAAAAAAGTTATTGAAATGTTTTTATTTTATTTGTGCTCATCAAATGCAATTGAACACTCCCAAAAATGTTCCAGTGTACACTAAGTTTAAAACTGTATCATAGAACTTTTGCAGAAACAATTCTTTTTACTGCCAGGATGTATTCCTACTAAGAGGCGATATTTATTTAGTTGTATACTACTGTTAAACTTTGCTAGGGACCAACAAAATGTACATACAGGTGTATTTTGTTGTAAATAAATTACAATAAACAACAAGTGCCTTGGCATCACTATAGTTTATTCACATCACTATAGTTTATTCATCTTGATACTTTTTGTAATATTATCGTCAAATGGTTCCCACATTTCTATAATCATCTTATATTTGTGGTTGAGATATTGATTTTATATAATTCTGTTTGTATATTATCTTGTCACTTTATGAAAGTCATTACTCATTTAATTATTTACTTCTATTTTTTGGTTTCATTGCTTAGGGCAGAACATTTAAATTATGCTCACCTAGACACTTTCCTACTCCCAAAATCTCTAAGAGAACAAACAAAAAGTCATACAAACCTCAACGGATATTCTCTTCTCACCATACACTTCTGATCCAGGCACCAAATTCTTTGTAACCAACGCATCTTCTTTGCCTCTCGCAATGAATACTCCTGGATGTCTAAAACAAAGATTACAATAGTTAGAAAGTTTGAAAACCAGCAAACTGTTGAGAGTATAGCAAGGTATGATCAGAAATATATTTTGGCTTCAAGCGTTCGCTTTCAGAAGAACGAAAGTTATATTAAGAAACATCATTTGAAAGTAATATTAAACTAACCAAAGATGATAAGTCAGACTTATCATGAACAGTAACTGTAGTCCTGTTTCATTTATTTTTGGACCAAATGCATACAAGAAATATAATCAGGCTGACCTAAAAACTGTTGATAAGCAACTTGATGTTTAGTTTTTTTTGCTTTTTCTGTTGATAACACTCACTGAGTTACTAACGCCCATTTCCAACAAACAAGCTTACTGATAGTAGTATTTTGACATATTTCTCATAGAACTTATGTCAAAATACAACTATCCGTAAGTGGATTGTTTGTAACAGTTATTCACATAAACTCAGTTTTTTTTTTTAAATTAGATCTTTTTTCGATATTAGATTTTTTTTTTGTACTGACAAACTGTCTACAAAACTCAAGGGAACATTTGTAGCTAACTCAACATTACACACATTAATCATACCATTTTGATGAGCTTTTCTATAGCCATCAACATATTGAGAAGAAGAATGTATTATTTCTTTTTGCATTCTTAAAATAGAATTCAAAAATAGAATTTTACAAAAAAATATTGCTCCACTGTTTCTAAAAGCCTTGTAACACTGAAATCTTAAAAAGACAAAAACATACCTGTGAGGTTCAATAATAACTTGTTTGCCTCCCTTGAAGCCACCCCCTCCTCTCCCTCTGCCGCCTCCAGGGCCCCCACGGCCACGAGCTATGTACAACAGAAAAAGTTTTAGTACAAAATAATAATAATATATATATATATATTTGTGTATTATATGTTGATATCAGAAGTGGGTATGTGGACATAGTCTTCATGAATAGGTCTAGATTAGAGGGACCACGATCATCATTTAGAGTGTCATTGTAGATTTTGTAAGTTAGCAACAAGGAAGTGACCTTCATTCTATTTTGATTGTGAGCCAACCTTGATGTCACCATCATTAAGTCTTTTTTATACTATTATTGACTGGTAATGAACCTGCTTTGCAACAAGCAGTCACCAGTTATCTCAGTACTATGAGCATTTAAATCAAATGTGTTGACTTAGAAAGCTTTTAAATTGTTACTCAAGGTGGTTTTCAGATATCTCAAATTTTGCTACTGACACACAATTGGCCATTTAATCTAACAAAAACTTCTCATACAGCTTTGACCAGAACAGTCAAGACATCACAACTAGCTTGACAAAATATCTTACGTGCTCCTCGGCCACCTCCACGTCCACCGAAGCCTCCTCTGCCGCCGCCTCCCCCGCGACTTCCAAAGCCTCCTCTACCTCCGCCTCCGCCGCGGCCACCGCCGAACCCTCCCCTCGCTCCTCCACCGCCGCGGCCTCCGAAACCACCGCCTCCACGGCCACCGCCGCCGCCACGACCGCCATTAAATTCTGTTGGTAGAAGATAGATATTTAAAATTTATATCATAACACTTATACATCAACCTATTAGTACACCCACTGTTTTGCTAGATAGTAATCTATGGCAAACCATTTCACTTGGGACCACTGCTTCAACAAGATGGTTAAAAATGTATGCGTTTAGAGTAATAATGATCTATGATGGTATAGGAAGCATTGCAATGCCAGTGCTGCTCAAACTTGAGGTAGAAGTTTATATGCACTACTTAAAAATAATTACAGACTACTGCTTGCCTAAATATTTTTGTAGTTCTACAATTAGAATATCTATGTTTAGTGCAGAGCCAAACATTAAAAATACATTTCTATTCTAGCATTAATTTAGATGTTACTTAGTATTAAAAAACCGGCATTGATGATACATGATTTGGCTAAATTTAGTACCTGTCTATATCTTACAATTCAGAAATTGTCATGAAATCATGTGCTTAGTAATGTTAATTATATAAATTTTAAAGTCAACCTTATAATTTTGCTTGTGATGTTAAAAATCCACAATTAATTGCTGTGAAACACAAGACAACAATGCTTCAATAATTGAAGCCACAGAGCATGAGCACAATTTGCTATGAAGAATATCTAACTGAAATCACCATGCTTATTATTTAGCTAACCAAGACACAGCTAGCAATGTAAAACCCTTTTGATATTTTAAGCAGGTCATTATATCAGCAATATTGAGCTCATTATGTGTATAGGTAGAATGCGTCTGCACTTAGTAATTTGATCAACATTGGTAAGTTGATCCTCAATTCAACACTCCCAGCAAGCAGTATCCATTCAGGCAGCTACTCGGTAATGTAAACAGCATATTCCTTACTAATATTATAAAAGCGAAAGTGAGTTTATTTGTTTGTTTGTTTGTTACCTCTTCACGCTTTAATGGCTAAACCGATTTTGATGAATTTTGGTACAGAGATAGTTGGAAACGAGGAGACGGACATAGGCTAATATTTTCTTGAAAAAAGTGGGATGTGAGGGAGAAAGTGGGATGTGAGGGAGAAAGAGGGATAAAAGGGGAAAACTTGGCGTTGCTATTACAAATCAATAAGGCGCAAGGGGAACTGTGTTACCCCGAATTTAACGCGAGCGAAGCCGCGGGCAAAAGCTAGTATGTTTATACAAGTTTCACCCACCAACCTATCTGATACTACTGTACTTTGTCATGAGAATTTAAGACATGAAATTAAGTGAGAGGATTGGCACATGGTACGAGGAGGCAAAGCAAGGGGTGAGGAAAGCTGTGGATAATGATACAGCCTCACCATGGCACATGCCATATCCCCGCTCCCCATTGTTTTTGATAAAGCCTAGAATAACACTTGTTGGTCCTCCCAAAGCTCTAGTTTGTACTTGGTTTAACATTACTTAAGCTACACAACAAATGTGGGAGTAAATAACCTCAATTAGGTCACACATGGGGTCTTTTACGAATGTACTTGTGCAGGAAATCAAGATCAAGAGTAGCGTCTGAATTAATGCTTGACAATGCAAGTCCACCACGTGGTCGTATTGTTTGCCCATAGGTTACAACCAACCAGACGAAAAAGATATCTAACAAATTAACGTTTGCATGACCATTTTAGATGTTTAAATACAAGGTTTATTCCAAAAAGATGCTCGTGAAAAGCTAATTTTAGCACACTTTTACGTAATTTCAACAATTTTGTTGTAAAATGTAATAGCGTGGTACCGGCGTGGTGGCATAACAAACAACATTTACGATGTAATAATTACGAAATACTTGATAATAACTGCTTGACTTTGGGGATTATAACGTTAGAGAACACTTTATAGAGGCCAACATTGCCTAAATCGAGAAAAATTCAAGGTAGCTCGTACAAACTAACCTAAAAATAACACGTGAAATTTAAGATGAAAGTTATAAATTAAGGATTTAACAATAAGATCATGTCTTAGGCATTAATTGAGACGTCTAAAATCTTTGAAAGAACAGTATTTTCTCAAAAGTTCATCACATAACACATGCATGCGGGGACCACGCATGTGCCAAACACTGATTGTCCACTATTAAGTTTATAAAAATCTTACCTGGCTTTCCCATTTTGATATCACTAGTTTATTGAACAATATTCTACTGTTTAAACCGATAACTTTTGCTATCTAAACACAAAAATAAACTGTAATTTCTTCATAAACCGCGCGGAGCCATTACGCCGCGCAGCCGTCCCCGGAAATGACGCCATCTTAAATGAACGATGTTGCTGCTTCTCTCAAATTGGTTGAAAAAAATTGGTTTCGAGTTGCTGCTCCAAAAAATTAAATAAAATAATATTACAGAATTTTTTTTTTCAGGATCTAGAGAACTTAAATATAATTATATAATCAAATAATTTTAGTATAAAAATAAATATTTACGTTAGAAAATTGCAATTGCTAATTTTACTGTCATCATATAATTATAATAACAATCATGATTACGCAATCACGTCTGCGATTATTATCGCCAAACGTATAGCTCAATGCGCCAAACGAACAACAAACTTTGATCAACTGGTGTAAACTAAGTTAAAAAGAGAAAATTTCAATAAATAATGAAAAATACCAAAATCAAGTGGTTTTATCTGATCAGTTGATAAGATAAATGACCACTTGTATTTGAAACTATAAAAGGTAGACTCAGTTTGTTTATTTCATTAATTGTTCCAAGTTGATTGTTTTGTGGTTATAATAAATAACAAACAATGGACTCGAGTAAGTTCGAAAAAATACGTCTCACTGATTTTAAATGGGTAAATGAGCCCAAAAAATGGCAAAGCAAAGATAATGACAACATCCTTGAAGTAACAACAGATGAAAATACAGATTACTGGGAGGCCACTTATTATAATTTTCATCACAACACGGGTCATGTATATGGAGTGGAAATCAAGGACGATTTTACGTTTACGGTAAGGTCACAAAATTCAATATCAATGTTATTTTTAAATGACGGTTTTTTTTTGGATGTAAAATCATCAAGTAACTTCTCCCGCTCTGGGCGGAGTGGGGTAGAGGGGGGGGGGCACGCTACTTGTGGCCCTGAAAGGCCCCTCTGTAATATTTTTCTTGCATTTTTATATAATATAGTGACGTGGCATAGTAGCGTACAGTCGTAGCGGTCAGTACCGTTGTTTTCAAATTTTATTACGGTTCAAACGGCGACTCGGAATATCTAAAGTAAAGCTGCGTAGAACAAAATTTTTAACCGACTTCGTAAAACGTTAGACATATTTTTCATTTTGCTAGAGGAAGCTCGTGCGGTGGTCCTATGTCTTCCGAGCCACCAAAAAGTTTTAATTGAATTGAATAACGCTTACGAATGTTTTATGTAATGTATTGAAAAAAAATGCGGTGTACCAGCCACGAGCTTGACTAATATTATAAAACAATATTATAGACTCATTCATTCACAGAGTCCATCCAACTTTGCTGAACTAATTTCAGGTATGCGTGGAAGCAGAATTCACAAACCTGTACGACCAAGCAGGACTTATGATTTATCTTGACGATAAGCATTGGTTGAAGGCCGGCATTGAGTACAATGACGGTCAGCCTATGATTGGCAGCGTACTCACTAACGAATTCTCTGACTGGGGCACAGGTATGTTCATTGGGCGGGAAAATCCTTTTAATAAGTTTAGAACTTGACTTGTGAAATGGAAGTGTCCTCTAACGAAATAAGATTTAAAAAAATCATGTATTGTCGGAGACCATCTTAACAATTTTCAAATTGCAAAACCATATCAAAGATTCACATTTAGACCACCATTTACCACCATTAACCATTTATATTCCAAACCAATGTTTTTATTTTTTGAATGGACCATCAAAATGTCAAAATGATTCCTTGAATAAACTCAAAAGATTATGATATATAAGTTCTTATTTGTCTAATTACAGGTGTTTTCGCCGGTGATCCACGGAAATTCTATCTCCGTATGACCAGAAAAGGCGACGTGGCGTGCGTGAAGTATTCAACAGATAATAAAACTTGGATCTTGCTTAGATTATGTCCAATGCCGTTTTCTACCAACCCCAATCCTTGTTTAGTTGGTCCAATGTGTTGTACCCCTTTGAGAAAGGGGCTGAATGTAAAGTTCAGCGGAATGGCGGTAACTGTCCCGGAAAGTGATATACTGCATTCGAATTAGCTTGTAGTTTAGCAAATATTTCACGACCACTTTTACATAATTCAAGTTTATAGTGTTAAGATTATTATGAGACTTTTTTTATTGAATTTCTAGAGGTATGTTTAAAAAGTTACGCTACTTCGCGACTATATTTCGAATTAAAATATCTTGAAAATAGGCGTATTTTTATTGTGGTCACCTGTCATCCGTCAAACGCCAATTCGGTCTGTTAATTTTGTTCATTATTGTAGATGACATACATAATATTTCATGATTGTATTGAAAATTTCCTATTTTCTACATTTATTATTGACTGGAATAACACATAGGATACTTTTTCGCTAATACCGAATTTTCTCAGAGACAGTTATTTTTTGCAATTATTATTAATACTTTTCCATCTCTTAGCAATTTGGGCATTAAAATGATCAAGAAAATCACATCTATTAATAAAGTGACAAAAAATACATTTGCAAATATCAGGAAGTCGTTTAATTTAATGAAGCAAAGTTTTTACAAAAGTCTAGTACATTGGCAACATGTCATAGAAAAGGAGGACAGGCTATACTGGTTTTGTTACCACTGAACTACGGCTTATCGCACCAGCCTGTGCTTCCTAGAAAATTTTATTAAAAAAAAGTGATTAATTTATTGTTTTTATCTTCCACAAAATGTAATTAAAAGGCAGGCTGTCCTAAGAATAAAGGTTATGAGGATCGTGACCTCCCAAAATCATCCGAAGTAGCGACAGTAAACAGTATTTTAATAGATCCTATCATCAAGCGTCTGTTGGCCCACACCTCTCGCTCTAGGAGCTCTCCTTTTCGTGGCTATCGTTAAAAATAAAACCAAATTCTATAAAATATTATTTTTTATTTCAACGGTATACAATCCGTGATCATTTCTCGTAAATCTACAATATTCCTAAGTAAAGGAATGTACAGACTTAACACAACACTTTATTCTATATTTATTTTTAACATTGTATTGTGTTCGACACATTAATAAATTGGTTTGCACACAATGGCCCATGATTGCCAACTTTTTGACCACGTTACTTCGTAAGTTCGTACACCGTTTTATTCTGGATTGATTATTTTATAAATTACCATTCTAATCAAAGTAAATTACTTATAGTCGTTTGAATGGACATTTGTCGGCCTATTTGCGGCCATATCCGTCAAAAAATGGCTAACATCCGCCATTGCACGCAAGATCATTTAAATTACTTATACTTATTTTAACTTGTATCTTGGTTCATAACTGGGACTACTAATCCCACTAACTAAACAAATATTTTGACATTCACTCGAAAATGTACAAACGCTAAACATAAATTACTAACTAGAAAATGCATTTATTTTTTTCTTAATATTTACACATTTCGGGTATAAAAATCTTAAAAGCAGAATAAAAAAGAATAAAAACCACAGACTTTTCCCGCGCAAAACTTGTAACGAAACAAAATGGATGCTCCGTCCTCGGCTTTCAGTATTTTTTTTTTCGATTTTTTAATCCACGTCTTTTGAGATCGAAGTTTTTAAACGGTCTACGCCGCGTAAATGTGCGTAAAATTGTATACTACCATTTAAATTACATCGCTGGATTTTAATTTCAAGAAAAACAAACATCAAAATACGAACAGAAAGTATGTACATATATATATCAGCAATCTTTTCTTACAAGGAAATTTAATCCATTTAACAATAAAACCTAAACATAATGATAAGATGGCTAAAACTATATCACATTTCATTCACCACACTCAACATACAGATGTTGATTTAATTCTCTTTCGTGAAAAGGCATCCGTAGGCATAATAATAAAGTCGATTATCCGTCACAGATTATAGTTTTTTTTTACTTTTTATTGTCTTTACCACAGGTACTAAAATTCATAACAGTAATTTTGTTGTCTTGTAAAGCTGTATTTCACAAATCACAATATACCACTTCTTAGGCCAAAGAAAGCCTTGATTATATATTTACAAAAACCGAAACCCAATTAGACGGCAGAGCAAATACCTTTTCTTTAAAATTAAATCAACATCTTTTTCTAACAAATATTTAATGACATGATGCAACAGTTGCACAACATACTAAAAGCGATTGCGTTACAAATTGTAGAAGTTCAGATAAATTAGACCGTCTCTTATTTGGAATAGCCGTCGTTGCAGCTTTTTATTTAATATAAATAATATAGGGCTAATGTCAATGGTGTATTTTTATTTATAATACGTCATTGACCATAATATCCGTTGTACAATTGTATTGTATTGTTGTTGTAGCTAATTTAAAAGACTTGTGTAAAGAGGTGTGCCCATTAATTGACTCACACACACATTTCACTGTTAAAGTATTTTCGTCTTTATTATATGTTTCTTAGATTTAAATTAACAGATTACTTAGAAACTTTTTTGATCTACTTTTGTTTTACTCAACACCAACATAATAACAGTTTCCGGAATATAAACCTTTAGCACATTATGAACTAAACTGACATACTTACAATTATGTATATTGACAACATTTATATACTTAGAGCTCACATTCTACTTTGATATTATTATAAAGAAATTCTTTGAAGAACACCGAATTATTGTCCACTATGTCCTATTAATAAATATATATTATAATTTACCCAATTTTCTGATAAATTAGGGTTACGCACACCGCTAAACCACTGAATAGTAACAAAATAGAGTGCTAGTAGTACTTTCTGTTGCTTGAAATTCAAAACGGCAAAACCCTAATGAGCTGGCACGCGTTTATCATTTGTTTCTTTAGAGGTGACTCTTGGCATGTCCTAAGCAACCTTATTTATTTATTTTCTTCGCTGTCACAATACGGGTATCGCCGACCATGTAGCTCCGAATAACGCTGCGTTCTGATTGGTCATTCGTATAATCTAGTACGGAATAATACTGCATTCTGATTGGTCAATTGTTTACTTTTGACAGCTGTCAGTATATTCTTCATGTTACTTCTACAATAGTGTTAGCTATGGTGTTAGCTTAGCTCGATTCTGGTTCCGGGTCTATAGGTTCGGTTTTGATGGACACCTGCATTGCTTGGGTTGGTAGTGCTGGCGCGATTTTGGACCTCTCCAAATTATATATCTGAAAATTAGAGAGTTTTATTAATATAAAGAGGAATTGGATCTGAGATAATAGCCGCATGAGTCAATAGCCTTGAGGGTTAAGACAACTTTTGCCTTGGTGTGCCTATGGATGGCTGACACGTAAGTTACGCAATCGCGGCTGACATTCGTAAAACAGTCCGCCATTTTGGATAGAGAATACATCCAAACTATTCCAAAATTCAGCCTAATCGAATACCAGGTCGTGGGTCAAATTAAACTTCTCAAGTATTTTACAAAGTTACAGTTAAAGCTAATAAAAAACGTGTTGAAAAGAATTTCCAACAGCTGAGGGGAGGGGATGCTGCTCCCGCGCAGTGCTCATACGTGTGCGTAGCTTGAAAGGTTTTTGCCTAGTGGCGGTAATTTCTAAAAAGCCCACAAACTTGGCTTTCCCATATAGCTTATAATTCCCATATACTATTACTTCTCTTCATGATGTTGGGGTTTCTGAACGGTTTGCTTGCCTTATGGGCTTGTCGTATTTTTTGCCCTAGGCACGCCACTTGAACTTACCTTCATAAACATTGGGGTAGACAACTGTGCTACGCTGGTCGCGTTCTTAAAGGAATCCTCTTCACATGGAGCTTCGCACACTTTCAGTTTAGGTAACCGCTTCTTGGAGATCTGCTCGTCGTCTGAATCTGAGGGTGGAGGCCGAATCTGTGGAGGAGAAGCGAATAGTTTATAATGATTGATTATTTTGTCCATTCACATGGATCATGGACCACTTCACGGAGAGGTAGCGTAGGAAGCAGCAGTGGGAATGCTATGGGCTGATTTTGTTTTTTTTTAAATGACAACTCGCAGGTCGATCTAGGAGGTGCTCTGTTTACCAAGAATATCCTAAATTGGTGTCTTGAGTATAAGGCATTCAGCCAGGGGCAACCCTTGTAGGGTAAGATTTTCTGCATGGGTATGGTTCAGTATAGCGGGCTAGCTTGTGCAAGGATAGGGGAGGGGGGGTGTTCATGACGTGCAAGTTTTCAAAAGACAAAGCAAGAGTGCGTCATCTTGGTTAAACTAGGTAATCACTAGGAAATAGAAAGCAGTCAAGCGTTTTAAGTGTTGCTCTTTGTAACTTCAAGATTCTAATGACGGGACCTACTAGGCGCTAAAGCTTCTAAATTAGAAACAGATTCTTGAACAGAGCTGTTCCAAAGGTCAAGAATGATAAAATTACAAATGAAAAAAAAACGAAATTGTATAACTATTTCATTTGTACCTTTCTTGGACGCCCTGGACCTCTCTTTTTCGTTGGTACTGGCAGGGGAGACGGTGATCGTGCCTGAAAAAAAAAATACGTAAAATTATTTAAGAGACAGGTGACTAAGCATGAGATAGATATAGGGCATATAGAGTGTAGGGTCAAAATTAATCATTTTAGCTCCAAGTGACAGGGTCGTTCAGATTAGTGTAATCACCACAACTAATTCCCGCTTGGAAAGTACAGTATGAATGTAATTAGAGGCAAAGGAAACATTAAAACTCTTCCTTTTCTTCTGCCAGGGCTGCGGGTTAGTTCGAAAGAGATACCGCGGCCCTAGAATACTAAGGGCAAAAGAAGAAACATGAATGGGTTTTAACAGTACAAGTTTGACACGCCTTTCTGCTCCGCCCACAGCGGAAAGAGTGTTTGATGATTTCCAATCCGGTAATCTCGCATGAAGAAAAGGTGGCGGTAACTTTATCAGTCTAGCCCTACAGCCTCTAGTCAAAAAGAGTGACCTAATGAGTGTCGGGTAGAAGATCGCACTTTGTTCTCCCAGCCTTTGCTATCATTTATTTGTTCTGGACCCTACCTGGGGAAATCTTCTAGATAAGTAGGTTTTGGAAGATTCAGTTCCAACTTTCTCACAAGTTAAAAAAAAACAACCTTTTAATAGCAGAACGTTAGATACTTCCATCACTGTACTATTCAATGCATCCTTTTTTTTTAGTTCAGTGGATTTTCACCCAAAAAAATAGGACATTTCTCAGCAATAATGATTGCAGTGATGGTTACTTTGATGTACAAAATGCTTGTTCGACCCCATTGGGCGTGAAGGACACTTACAGTTTAACACCTTGAAAATTAGGTACTAAAAAATACTTACTCTTCGTTTCCTAACCGGTCGACTACCATCAGCTGATCTCGTAGTCATAGCTAACTTCGACTCTGTTATCTTCTGCGTACTAGTCGATACATTCGTCTCTTCCTTCGCCAAGACTCCATTCATTCTATCCTTGACAAAAGAATCTTCTGCCACTTTCAATGCCTCAAAACACTTATGACCTTGCA
Organism: Ochropleura leucogaster; assembly: GCA_958449745.1. Lineage (NCBI taxonomy): Eukaryota > Metazoa > Arthropoda > Insecta > Lepidoptera > Noctuidae > Ochropleura > Ochropleura leucogaster. Next base: position 10,316,762 of record OY288226.1, read on the forward strand.
ACGCATATCTGATGATTTTTAATACTTCAATTCGACATAACAGTCTCGTGTCGTCATTCATTTTCTTGAACAACGGTATTAGAGAATTCATGAACAGTTTATCATCGTCGAAATGGTCTTCTGGTAGAATAGAGTTTGCATCTATTTTAATTTCAAGGGAGTTAGGTTTGTCTATGCACGTGGCTTGGTTACATTTATCCTGTGTCTCTGGTTTCTCATCGTGTTTAGTTTTGAGGTCTAATGGTTTGTCCATGACTTCTGTCTTTATTTTTGGTATGATGTCCTCTGGAGGCGGATGCTGTGGGGAGTTGGAGATCTCGGAGAATGACTCGTATTTGTCTTGGGAGTATCTGGGTTTCCTGGAACGAGAAGATTATAAGTTTAAAAAGAAAGTGTCATTAGATGATCTTAAAGTTGAGATTAAGTTTGTATCTTTTCCAAATAAAGTGATAACGTCTATGATGGTCAACATAGTTGCCAGAAGTACTCCGCATTTGACGGAATCAAGTTAATGATTAGATCAAAAGCCGTCCTCAGACAAGACAAGTTTACATTCACCAAAACTGCCGTGTTTTGGGCACAAACGTAGTATTTCTATCTTTAAAATGGCACTTTCTGTTTATTAAATGAATAAGCAGCACGTCCTATCATTACTACAACTTCAAATGAAGAGTAGTCTTTGCCTGTGTCAGACTAAGAGAGTGAGAAACGAGAGAATGTAACAGTGCGATGAGCCAAAACGATCAGATTGAGAAGATGATGACTCACTTGTTCTGCAAAGCCTTCAGCAAGAAGGACATCTGTTGATGGTACTGGTAACGCCTGCTGCCAGGGGGGCACTGCTCCGGTAGCACACACTTTCCTTGCCTGTATGTCTTGGTGTACGAGTCGCGAATTGAGCGCCATCTCTTCTGCACCTCTTTACCTGACGACAAGAAGAAAAGATAGTTGTTATATGGATTTTTATCACGCCAAATAATAACTCAAGGAAAAATTTAGACTTTATTGGTGATAATGATGATGGAGACCCAAAAATGTGACTATATAACTGACATGAAACTAAACAAAAGTTTGTATCAATACGGACGAATTACAAATAACAAAATACTTATATTTTTTTAAGGATAAGGAGAAAAGGATTTAAAAGCGATTACCACTGTTGCATATTAAAGTTGTTCGTCAAGTTTTGGTCGCACTACCGGGGTTCCGACCAGTTCAAGAAAGTGGTCAGTCTTATGAGAAATTGTGAACTTGCAGTCCCAATGACATGACAATTCTATAACTTGCCTTGTGTGTTAAGTGTCGTCGAGAAAAACATTTTGTTTATTGTAAAATAATTATAGTAATCTTTTTTCAGTAGTTTCAAATTTTAAATGACTAGTTTCACTGGCATTGAAACATTAATGAATCCATTACTTAGACTCAGTCAGCCTCACGTCACGCGTGTGCAATTACTTGCTATTGAAAACAAAATTCGTTGAAGGTGTGTTTGTTCAGTGGCCTGAAGGCCTGACAACCAGTCATACCATGGGTTATCGTATTACCCCCACTAACCGGGTTGTGAAGATGAGATAGGCAGCCGCTTCATGTAAAATACTGGTATTAAGTGCATCTAGTTAGACTGGTAGCTTACCCCAACATACTTAGGAAAAGCCAAGGCACATGATGGTGTGTTTCAGTCCTATAAAAGAAGCGTAGTAAACGCCCTCAGAACTAGGTAAACCGATCGTAGAAAGATGGCTGGGGCAAACAGGATGCGGAAAGCGGACGACTTTGATCAAATGACGTTTCACGGCGTTTAGCTTTGCGAGCTCAAATGCTTAAAACATTGTTCCCACATTTTTTTCCATTCAAAAAAACAATTTCAAGATACCTCACAGTAACGATATAATTCGATAAGGCAAAACATTTAAAAGTCAGAAAGCAAGCGAGGTCGCCTGTTGGCCGGACGAGTCAAGTTGAAGGCCGCAGATAAACATAATATGTACGTGGCTACGATATTGTTTTGTGTGAGGCGTTTGAGAATGTAGCTATGCGTTTTTTTCGTGAAGTAGATGTGTATTCTATGAAGGGATAAGGGGTCCCTGTGGGGAGTGTTTCAGGACTCGTGATAGTTATGAGATGATTAGTAAGAGTGCAGTTAAAGTTTGATTTATAATAATATCTAGACCAGTAAAAGGAATATACTCAATTGTTTTGATTGAAATTATATGTCATACAGTACTTACTGTGATTGTTACCGGATAAATATACATTTTAATTTTAAGGATAAAGAAAATACATGGAATAAAATCCGTAAAAACTGGCGGTTCGATTCCTTTTTTAGTTTTATGTGATTGGTAAGTCTAACCGTAACCATTGAATTAGGTATTTTTTATGATTTTCCGCAGAAAAATAAATTCACGTCTTTTTTTCATTTTTTTTTGATAGCAAATTAACGTCGACCTTTGTATTTCGAGATTTTTCGTCAACAAACGGCAAGTTTTGAAGGACTTTTGCCGTCAAAAGTAATGTGTGAAGAACATTTTAAATTCTTTACAATTCGACTTCATACATTTATTATTTTTTTATGTTATTTTATTATGCTATAAGTATTCATCGTTATACTTGAATATAATTGATTAAGTAACAAATAAATTTTCGTGTAAATCGGTACGGACAAATTACGGACACGGCTCCGGACATCGAACTCCTGTTATGTACTATGTAAATACCGATCAGTGTCCGGTGCAAATGATCCGCAATCAGTATAAAGGTAATGGAATTGTAACTTTACCATGAAATTCCTTAAAAAGGAGGTTTATAATAATAATTCCCTATTCTACGAAAGTACCAAAATGAAAACCTACCCATACCTACGCGCGAATCGAATGTTACCTATATGAAAATGAAAAAACAAAAACTCACACGCACTAGCAACTTAGAATAATTATTTTAAGACCAAACATTTTCCTGCCGATAAAACCGGCCGCCATTTAAATCGTGGAACTCAATTCTAAATTCAAATACAAAATCACAGACAGAGTGTTGTCAGCACTGCGCGCAGTGGGTGCAACATTACATAACGAACGCAGGTGTGTTTGCGTTATGTTGGCACCGCTATCGGTTACTATCGCTGTACTGATATATTCTACTTATCTAATAACGAGGTAACGATAAAATAAAATCGGTATTATACTCGATTATATCGAAAATAGTTGTTTTTACGATGCTTTGTTTAAGAAAATGGCCGTCAAGTACATATCTATGACCTCGTTGATCGCTATTATAGGTTATGTATGTTGTTTTAATCACAAATATGTAAAAAAGCATAGCTACTTTTTTATTTAATTAGCTACCAAAACTCGAGAAACTTGATAGGTGTCGATAAATCTTAACGTTCATGTTCAGATAATAATTAAAGATTTTTTATTTCTCCAAGATATATTTACGAATTTGAATAGGTAAAGCCGAATAGCATAATATAGGTACCTTTCGTTCTAATAAAATTATAATAAGCAACCCGCAACGCATTTAGTTACGATTTTATTACGATGGCCCATTTAGGACGACTTGCAAAATATCTTAATAAATAATGTGTTCATTCTGCAACTTGTCTCATGTTACAATCAAAGAGGAGAGGTACAGTCAGTAACAAAAGTGTCTGTGTGTAAATAAACATCACGACATTGTCTAATACAGAAAAATATAATTAACTAGCGGCTCGGTACGTGCTTCGCTACGTATTTACAAAAAAAATGTGATGCAGCGCCATCCGCCGGACGAAATTGTGAATCTAAACCATTCCCAGATCCCCTTGAACACACACAAAAAAATTCATCAAAATCGTTCCAGTCGTTTGAGAGAAGTTCAGTGACATACATACTCACAGAAGCATTATTATATAAAGATAAAACGGAAAAACCAAAAGCAAGCAAAAACCAAAAAAAACCTTCCTAAAATGTCATTGTCTTACTATTAGTTCCAAACGATGATAAAGTATAAAGTTACACACGAAAAGAAACGTGGTACGAGTTGCAATAAATGTATTTATTTTTCTGCGGGACGCCTAAATGGGCCGTAGCCATGTAAGATGAGTTGATGAATTACTTGAATTGAAATAGGGTATCAATTTCTAAAAACAAATATCTGCCTACTAGATTTAAGAAACCAGCAAAATGCGAGGCGGCCTCGCGCACGGAGGGTTCTGTACAAACTTGCGACATAACAGCCATATTATTTTGACTGCGTAGCTTGTGTGCGCGTGTGACTGAGCTGCGTAGTAGCAGTAGCCTTAGAGGGTTACTTATTTCTACAGCTCTAAGAGACTTTGAAACTTAAGTATATTGTTTTAATTTCAATACTATACTTCCACGCAAGCTTGAGATACAAGGGTCTTGAAAGACAGGTTACATGATCCTATAAGGGTTCCGATTTTTCCTTTTTGAAGAACAGAACCCTAAAAATAAAGACTCTGATAATAAATAAGGGCATTTTATCGTCGTACTTGTTACGTATGACATCACGAAGGTCCTCCGTAGGCGTCTTGTGAAATGTCAAGTTATAATTAGTTTGTATTGCTTAACAGACATTCGAGTAGGTGATTAGTATCTCACTAAGTATGACTAATTCTGGAGGGCTAGTGTACTGGCCTTTTGTTTTCGGATGAGAAACCCATTAAATAACTTTCCCCGCTTTTAAAGGAACGAGGGAGAGTGTCTTTTACTGACTAAAACCCACCCATGTTCCTTCTTTTGCCCTTCATGTTCCGGAGCCGTGACTAAAACCCACCCATGTTTTGCCCTTAATGTCCCTGGCTAGCGGTATCTCTTTCGAAAAACCCGCAACCCCGGCCCGGCAGGTGGCCCTGGCAAGCACCTCTGCTTTGCTGAAATCTTTTAGAGGCGCGCGTGGAACACGAACACGCTGTCGACTCGGATTCAGTCCACGGCTGGACACGGGTCTGTCAAATCACACGCCAAGAAACTTGATTCTCGGTAACCTTCAAGTACCCTCTGCCACCCTCACTGAAGAGAGTTCTGGACTAACTTGAGATATAAACTACTAATATAATAACTACTAAGCCCATCTTTTGATTATGTAGACTTAGAGGGGCTAGACGGAAAAAATTTAGACCAAAAGTTGTAACGTCACTTTTAGCTTATAGTCGTAAGCCGTGCGGCGTGCGCGTGTTTCTCTGTCTGTCTCTCTCTCTCATAGAAAGCAAGCCAGTAATTTTCGTTTCGTCTTTCTATTTCGCATTGAACAGTGTGGTGTCGCGACCATTATTTTTGTTACTTTAATAAATAATAACTTTGTTCTATCCAGGTGTCCCTTGACACCTCTCAGGTTTTTCACAGCACAAAGGAAGCACATACTTATGTAAATGGTTTTAATTTCAACACAATACCTTCACGCGATCCAGAGATATAGGGTCTTGACAGACAGACGGACAACAAAGTGATCTTGCAATGGTTCCGTTTTTTTTCCTTTTAAGGTACAGTAGGCCTACTATGACGTCTTAAAGCAGAACTTATACCACTGAGGGAAAGAGATGGTGCTAGACACCCTGTATAGCTTTGTCTCTTTCCCTCAGCGGAATAAGTTCTGTTTTAAGCTGTCATGGTAGGGTAGCTGAACTCTAAAAACAATTATAATTACAAAAAAAGTGTACTTCTGCAACAGATCGCATTTTAACTCATATGACTAAAAGTGATAGGGAATTTATTTATGCACACACAAAATACATGACAGGCAATACATTACATTAGGACAGAAGAGCACAAAGGTAAAGGTTCTTAATTCATAAGAAATTTCTTCCAGCAGACCTGCGAGAGGAAAGTTGGATGAGATACCTATGAAGACTCAGTATGTGGAAAAGATAAAACAGAAAATTTAAAATAATCAAATGTTGGTTGGTGGAGAGAGAGAGAGAGATTCAATAGAAAATATGGATGGATTGTATAAGGAATGATATTAAGATGACAGGAGTAAATGATGTCGACATCTGATAGGGGAGGAAGGAAGAAGAAAACGCGTAGCCCCCAAATAGAATGGAACAAAGGCAAGAAGATGATCGCATTTTTGCTAAAATGGTATTTTTTCCGATATTAATAGTAGGTGCAATGATAACAGCTGTTGATATTGGTAAGTACTTTCGCCCCCTGAAAGTATATGAATGCAAGTTCAACGTTCGGTCGGACGCAAATGTTGACTGTGGTCTAAACCATGCCTAGTTTTAACTTGCATTGGTTGATCTGTTCCAACACTTCCGACCAAGTTTCCATCGTGCTGCGGGAAGCATGCCAAACCGTTGGTCCCGGCTGTCAATTGTATCTTTGACATTCGCTACGAGTAGTCACCGTGACATTCGTTAACGAGTAGTCACCGTGACTACTCGTAACGAATCTCAAAGGACTCGTGACGAGTCTTGAAAGACTGGCAACCAATCTTACCAAGGAGCACTATATTAGTATACCAGTACTGGGTCGTGGAGGTCAGACAGGCAGTCAGTCTATGTAAATGAGTAGGTCTAGTATTCAGCTGCATGACCCCAACAAAGTTGGGAAAAGGCTAAGTAGTCGGTTTAATAGAAGGGAGAGAGAAGATCAAAGCGACAAAATAATTAGGATTTGCTGTTATTTAAAGGCGTGTCCGTAGCATTCAAAAACTATGACTCAGATATACTCGAAACACTTGTATCATTGTATGTTACCTCCAAAACAAGAGTCCATGACTCATTTTTGTTATAATGTTGGTATTGGTATATCTAAATAAAGTTACTCTTTTTTAGGGTTCCGTAGTCAACTAGGAACCCTTATAGTTTCGCCATGTCTGTCTGTCCGTCCGTCCGTCCGTCCGTCCTCGCTTAATCTCTGTGACCGTTAGCGCTAGAAAGCTGAAATTTGGTACCAATATGTATATCAATCACGCCAACAAAGTGGTAAAATAAAAATTTGAAAAAAATGTTTTATTAGGGTAGCCACCCTATATGTAAAGTGGGAAGTGATTTTTTTTTTAATTTCAACCCTAACGTGTGATATATTGTTGGAAAGGTATTTAAAAATGAATAGGGGTTTACTAAGATCATTTTTTGATAATGTCAATAATTTCGGAAATAATCGCTCCAAAAGTAAAAAACAATGTGTCCCCCCCCCCTCTAACTTTTGAACCATAAGTCTAAAAAATATGAAAAAAATCTGAAAAGTAGAACTTTATAAGGACTTTCTATGAAAATTATTTTGGACTTGATTGACACAACAGTTTTTGTACAAAAAAAAAAGTTGTAAAAAATAATTTCTGGACTAAGTTTGTAGTATAATCGTATATGCAAGCATTTTTTGTAACTTTGTTTACATATTTTATTATCCTGAACGTATCTTTTTTCAAACAAAAAAAGAATTATTGAAATCGGTTTTAAAATTACCACCGAAATTGCACGTCTTTGTATTAATTAGTAACCCAATTCCTCGAGAGATGGCGCTGTAGGTACTTATTACATTGGATCGGGTATTACCGAATTGTTCGGTTGACCTCATAACTGGGAACACTTATTGTGACGGACGGGAAACTACGGAACCCTAACACTGAGCGTGACCCGACACGCTCTTGGCCGGTTTTTGAACTCGTGTAATTATTTTTTTTCTTATGATGGTATTATTTTTCAAATCATTGGCCAGAGGAGTCTAACACGCCCAGCAGTGAAACAAAATGGGCAAACGAAAAAAAAAATGAAAAGAATAATACTTTATGCACATCAAATATGAAATATAACTGTTTTACCGAATCTCTAATTCTATGCTTACAATGGCGGTCTTATTGCTTTTAATAAACTTTTACAATTTACCAAACCAACATTATTAATTTAATTGATAAAATTCCACTCGATCAAAAATGATGAAAATTGGTTTCTTTTTTTTATTTTTTCTTTTAAATAAAATATTATTTTTATAAGTAAGTATGCTTACTTGCAATTTACCAGATTATATTTTTGTTACGGTTATTAAATTCCATTTCTTTTGTGTGGGGTGAACTTTAAATAGTTTTTTAAGTTCTCCCACTGCTCTATAATTGCATATCAAATGCTCGGTGCTAGTGAACTAAATTTGTACCGTGCAGTGCGAACGTCCCTGACCGGTCGCACGACACTCGCGCGTTGATTCACCGACCTATTCGCGTAGACTTCATAACCCAATCAGTTTGTTCTTGTTGCCTATAGTACGAGATCCGGCTGCAGAATCAGTGTACCTATCGAGTATTTGCTGAAAACCAAATTTTTACACATATTCATGATTAGGAGAATTTATATCCACCAGGTTGCCTATCAAAATGTGGCCGCTAGTATTTTTAATTAAATTATTAATAATTCATAATCCGTAAGAAATTTCATTGACTTTTTTTTTCAATGAAATGTCGTCTACTTTACGGCAACATCTATGAAGACTCTGAAAAATTATGGTTGCCGTTGCGCACCTGGCCGCACCTCTTCGCAGCCAGGTATACACAGGTATGAATTTGTTACATTTATACACCCACAACGTACATTTATAATTTATATATCAAATTAAAGCTAATTTTTTTCTGTATATTATTATATACGGTTGCTTAATTAAATCTGGCCGCCAATAAGGGTTGCTGGCTAATAAATATAGTAAATATTAAAAGTAGAGTGAAAGAGAGCTAGCGCGTAACACCACTGTCTAGTCAGACGAGGATAGCGATTGCCAGGTGTCGGACGGTTTAAAGCCATTGCGCATGCGTCAGATGTTAGTGTTCTCAACGGATCAGTTGTGATTTTTATTTTAAGTTCGAAACCACGCTGTTTGGAGTACGTAATACACAACATAATATATTGCTGTTTTATTTGTGCATCGAAAAATTATCAATCTCGCACATTCCACCATGCTGGAAATCTTTAAAGGAAAAATTATTGCGGACCATCTTTGTTAATTCGATGTGGTTAAATGCTACTGAGCGGGATTGCATCAAGTTCAGCGCGGAAAATAATGGCTGGCTGCTGTTAGATGGTTTTTTAAAACCAACATGGTTCCTGGGAGATTCAACTCCAGCGCAAGTTGAGAATGTGCTGTGTGATTCCACGAACAAGCCTTCCGATAATAATGACGATACCGATATTTCTGATGAAAGTGATACCTGCGATGATAGTGTGACTGAGAGCTCCGATGATTCAGATTTTTAAAAAAGAGTCATGGAAGTATAAAATACATTTTAAAAATTCATAATTTGCTTAAACTGATGATTGATGAATATGTAAAATAAATGTAATACTTGAATAAAATTAAATCTTTTTTCATACAGTACTTGTACAACACAATGTTTTTACATAAGTAACCTTGATTTTATTCATCATCAATATTCATTTTTTTTTGTAATTTTTAAATTTGTCATTGACTTTTTAATTTTTATTTTAGAAAAGAAAGACGTTTCTTTTGGAGTATTTATTATTTTGAGTCGTACCTACTATTGTTTGAATCGGAGGTTGAGAACACTAACATCTGACGCATGCGCAATGGCTTTAAACCGTCCGACAGCTGGCAATCGCTATCCTCGTCTGACTAGTGGTGTTACGCGCTAGCTCTCTTTCAATCTACTTTTAATATTTACTATATTTATTAGCCAGCAACCCTTATTGGCGGCCAGATTTAATTAAGCAACCGTATATAATAATATACAGAAAAAAATTAGCTTTAATTTGATATATAAATTATAAATGTACGTTGTGGGTGTATAAATGTAACAAATTCATACCTGTGTATACCTGGCTGCGAAGAGGTGCGGCCAGGTGCGCAACGGCAACCATAATTTTTCAGAGTCTTTATAGATGTTGCCGTAAAGTAGACGACATTTCATTGAAAAAAAAAGTCAATGAAATTTCTTACGGATTATGAATTATTAATAATTTAATTAAAAATACTAGCGGCCACATTTTGATAGGCAACCTGGTGGATATAAATTCTCCTAATCATGAATATGTGTAAAAATTTGGTTTTCAGCAAATACTCGATAGGTACACTGATTCTGCAGCCGGATCTTAGACTACTATAATTTATGTTTCAGACTAGTTTATAATCTAGCCTAGTTCGTTTTGAGTATTTATGGACACAAATTATTTATTAACGGCCGATTTTTCAATCGTTAGATAACTTTTATCTAAAGAGTAAATGTGACGTTTTGACAGAGTATCCATTCAAAAACTGAAAAATTGGCGATTGAAAAATCGGCCCTAAATGAAATAACTACTTAGGTTATTTTGACTTCTTGAATTTCAATGGGATTTTTGTTTTTATAAAAATAATAACATGTAAATTATTGCTGTATTATAAGATTTAAGGCTCTTACCTCTTTGACTTTAAATAATATTGTTCAATTTAAAAACAAATTAATATATCTATTTTTGGAAAAAAAATATTATACTGTAAACGATTTCCCTAATGATAAATTGTAATTAGTTGACATTGGTATTCATTTAATTTTAACATGTATTATCTTTATTTCCATTTCTTGAGTTAAGTTTTGAGGAAAACTTAGCGTTGCTTATTACAAATCAATAAGGCGCAAGGGCAAAAACTGCAGTTAGCAGGTACAGTGTTATACCGAATTTAACGCGAGCGAAGCCGCGGGTAAAAGCTAGTAGCTAGCTAAGTAACTATTAAAAAGGTCGTAATCACATTTCTTGCCTGTCAAATATTAATATAAAAATGATTAAGAAAAAGTTTACATTTGGTAAAATCAGTGATTTAATACGCACACCGCGCTGTTCAAAAATATTTATATTCTACATGAATTCAAAAAAGTCAAGTAACTGGAATATTTACCACGAAACGGTAAAACCAGTCTCAAATTAAACAAAATGTCGGACAATCGGGTTGTGTTAAAAACGGTTTAGCATACTCGAAATATAAATTTAATTAAGAATTTTGTAAGTACTTGAGATTAAAGTTTTTTATTTTCCAAAAGCAAAGTCAGATTTTGTATCTGGAAGATTTATAGTCAAACATACTAATGGAAGTAGATATAAATTAGGTAAAAACAAAACAATTAAGTGATTAAGTTTTAACTAAACAACTACTAATTAAACTCGTGTGTTTGTTACCTCTTCACGCTTTAATGGCTAAACCGGTTGTGATGAATTTTGGTACATAGATAGTTGGGAACCAGGAGACGGACATAGGCTAATTTTTATTAAAAAAAACTGGGATGTGAGGGAGAAAGAGGGAAGAAAAGGGAAAACTTAGCGTTGCTATTACAAATCAATAAGGCGCAAGGAGAACTGTGTTACCCCAAATTTAACGCGGGCGAAGCTGCGGGCGAAAGCTAGTAAAAATATAAGGACATAGCATGGGTATGCTTTTAATACAATTTTAAATCAATTAACAGAACAAATACAAGCAAAAATTGGAGTTACGGAAATTGCGCTACTATGATATTTTATCATTTCATCTATGTAATATTAATAGAGGAGCTCGTGGCTAAATAATAGCAGCCGCTCGGTCGATCTTAAGGTTAAGCCACGCTTGCCTAGATTGGTCTGTGGATGGGTGACCACCCGTTACATACCGAGTTTCCTCCGTGCCCCGGAAAGCACGTTAAGCCGTTGGTCCCGGCTGTCATTTGTAGATCTTTGACAGTCGTTACAGGTAGTAAGTGTTCCGAAAGTCTGACAACCAGTCTTACCAAGGGGTATCGTATTACCCAGTATTAACTTTGGGGTTGTGGAGGTCAGATAGGCAGTCGCTCCATGTAAAATACTGATATTCAGCTGCATCCGGTTAAACTGGAAGCCGACCCCAACATAGTTGGGAAAAGGCTAGGCAGATGATGATCTATGTGATATTTATTGACATTAATAAATATGAGATATCTACATAAATATGCAGCGTTCGTGGAGCTGTATCTTCGATTTGGTACAGACGCCTGCAGGTCAAGCTACCCGAAACTGTCAATTTTTCCCAATGAACCTTGAACCTAATACTTTAGAAATAAAGTCGAAAATCTATCAAAGAAATCTGTCAGATTGTAGTAGCTTGATGTGCAAGCGTTTGTACATAATTAATTAATCTAATTTATTTAATGTTTCGGTGGCTACTTTTTTCGTATGGGAAATCATCAAATAACTTGTCTCGCTTTGGACGGAGCGAAAAGAAGTGTCAGACTTTTACTGACTAAAACCCATTCATATTGTTCGCGCTTGGAACACGAGCGAGCCATTGATACGGCGTATTTGGGTGACTTAGAGCTAACAATACAAAAATTATAGAAAGGTAATTATCGACAAGCCATTTACAAACGTCAAATTATTGTTGCTGTTATATTATAAAATATTATGTTTATGATGAGGAGGGATGAACGACATGTGATTAAAAGAGTAATGGATCTGAATGTTGATGGACGGAGAGCGAGAGGAAGGCCAAAGAAAAGATGGATGGATTGTGTAAGGAATGATATGAAGGAGAAAGGAGTAAATGATGCCGTGACGTCTGATAGGGGAGAATGGAAGAAGAAAACGTGTTGCGCCGACCCCAAATAGAATGGGACAAGGGCAGGAAAATGATGATGATGATTATGTTTATCCTCAATTTATGCGGTACTGGAACAGTGTACACACGGCCAATAATTTTTAATTTTAGATAAGTAAGTCATTTACTAACAGATTATTTATTTATTTTTTAATTTGATTACTAACAATTTATGGATTTAAAAACCTATGAATTTAGGAGTAACGTTTTAGCGAGATAGGCCTTCAGAAAAACTAAGATTTTACTGTTAAACCGATAGCTACACCGTATAAAGTTCCCCCGTGGGTACTTAAGACAAATGTCTTATGTTCCCCCGTAGGAACTTAACGACATTCAACGGGTTACTTTATTGCCATCCAACGCGGTAATGCTGCCAGCCCTCTGGGCACTTTACCTGTTGACGGCGATACGGACGAATTTTTTGACGCCCTGTAATTTTCTATTTTTTACTTGTATATATTTTTTTATTATTAGTTTGTGTATATTTATAGGTTGTATATATTTAGTAATTAATTTAATTATAAAAAGTATATCCATAACGGGTTACTTGTCTTGTTAGTTAATAAGTGTTGGTTAGTTGCAAGATTTGACCTAAACCAACATACAACCCACAAAATATTGCAAGTAAGGCTCATCCGTCAATCAAGTGTGGTTAAAACAGGGGGGAGAGGGTCAGAAGACAATCACGTTTTATCACGAATGGAGGGGATGATGTTACAGACTTTGTGTCTTTTTAGAGGGACGACAAAATAATGTAAAACGTCTTAAACATAATCATTACTTTTTTACTTAATCTTATAAAAGCGAAAGTGAGTTTGTTTGTTACCTCTTCACGCTTTAATGGCTGAACCGATTTTGATGAATTTTGGTAAGGAGATAGTTGGGAACCAGGAGACGGACATAGGCTAATATTTTTTTGACAAAAGTGGGATGTGAGGAAGAAAGAGGGAAGAAAAGGGAAAACTTAGCGTTGCTATTACAAATCGATAAGGCGCAAGGAGAACTGTCTTACCCCGAATTTAACGCAAGCGAAGCCGCGGGCAAAAGCTAGTTTGCCTATCTATACTAATATTATAAAGCTGAAGAGTTTGTTTATTTGTTTGTTTAAACTCGCTAATCTCAGGGACTACTGGTTGGAATTGGAAAATTCTTTTAGTGTTTGATAGTCCATATCTTGAGGAAAGCTATAGGCTATATAACATCACGCTACGACCAACAGGTGCTGAGCAGCGTGGGTGAAACCGCGGGGAACAGCTAGTAATAAAATAAAAACTCAATAAAACGATTATTTGACTTAAAAAAACCTTTTTTTATTGCTCACAGATCCTAAAACTATCTGATCTTTTTAATTTCAAAAATACCTACACGTGAAAAGTAGTCTAAAAACCTCACATGATTTAAGGATAAAAGCATGTGCTGATTTTCAGCGTAATATGAGTAAAAGGACTGCCTCAATGGTCGACTGGTCGTAAGTGGGGCTGTCGAGGTATTGGTTACGATTGCCAGTTGTGACAAAGGATTATTGGTATGGTCACGTTAGGCATACACAGTTCTGCCCATCCCTTTAAAGATTATAGGCGCGATGTTATGTTTTGTTCAGTATGGTTTTCTTGCTTAGGTAAATAAATTGCGTTTTAATTTTGACATACTCTTTTGGAGATATTACAGTAATATACAGGGTTTATTAACAACATCCAACATTGGTTTTATCCGATTCTAAGCCTGTTACAAAATAATAAGTCGATCGAGCGACTTCACCTTGACCGACTTTACATTTTCGGGGGCTGCAGTCAAGCAAAAGGGTACGGATGTGGGTCTTCGTTAAAATATCGTAAGTTGTTAGCACGTGTTAGAAAGATATTAAAAGAAAAATAGAAGAAGTTATCAATCATGAATCAGAATGTTTTGTTTTGGTCCCGTACATCTAAAGGAAATTGAAAAGGAAGTCGTTTGTCTTGGTATGGACATGTAATGAGGAGGGACGAAGGGCATGTGACTAAAAGAGTGATCTGAGTGGACGGAGAGCGAGAGGAAGGCCAAAGAAAAGATGGATGGATTGTGTAAGGATTGGATTCTTCATGATATGAAGGAGAAAGGAGTAAATGATGCCGTGACGTCTGATAGGGGAGAATGTAAGAAGAACACGTGTTGCGACGACCCCAAATAGAATGGGACAAGGGCAGGAAAATGATGACCTCAAAATGAAATAACGGAACACTTATTTGATCACTTTGTTGTCTGTCTATCAAGGCCCTTTATCTCAGAAATGCATTGAGGTATCGAGTTGAAATTAAAACCATATACTCAAGTCTGTGGTCCCTTGGAGTTGTGGAAAAATCATATATCTAAGTCTACGCAGTCAAAAGATATGGCCGTTTATGTCGCAAGTTAGTACGGAACCCTCGGTGTGCAAGTCCGACTCGCACTTGCCCGTGGCTTATACTAAACTAGCTTTTCCCCGCGGCTTCGCTCGGGTTAAGTTAGGGGTTTTGCCCTTGCGCCTGATTTATTGTAATAGCAAAGCTAACTTTTCCCTTTTCTTCCCTCTTTCTCCCACATTTCTCCTTTTTATATAAAAAAAGGCTTCTAACTATCTCTGTACCAAAATTCATCAAAATCTGTTTAGCCATTTAGGCGTGAAGAGGTAACAAACAAACTCACTGTCGCTTTTATAATATTAATAAGGATAGGCTTGCGATTGGCCACAACTCGACTAATATGAAGCAATGGCTGATGATGTGGTCTAGGATGGGGTTCTCTTGTTAAGAAAAATCCGATCCACTCAAACTTTGAAGAGATCAAGATAATAATGAACAGTAGGGTTACCATCACATCTTATAGCAGTTCTTATTCCTGTATGAGAGAAATGGTGCTAGACACCCTGAGCTCTGTCTCTTTCCCTCAGCGGAATAAGTTCTGTTTTAAGACGTCATGGTAGGGTAGCAGAATACAGCCGGTTTTGTAAATATGAATACATAGTTGTTATTGTTGTTTTTAGTTATTCTGTGACCTAGAAATGACCTAAAAGCATAGCAATTTAAGGTTCGGTAAAAATTGTATAGAATAGTTATTAGTATTAAGTTATTGTTACTATTAGTATTTGTATTGCAAAGGTCAGAGTAAATATAGGCAATTTTTTTTAAATGGTATGTATGTGTAGATTGAAATCAGTCCTACCATAGACATCAGAAAGGATTTTTTTTTATAGTTCTTACCACATTATTTCTATAGTTTCTACCACAAAATAACCCCTGTAATTCTCGAAGGGTAAGGAACAGGTATACCTAAAAGAGCATACAAGATTACAAACTTGGCTTGGGTACTAATGGTTTCTGAACAGTCCACTCATCTAATAGGCTTGAGTAATGTTGGCCCCTAGGATCACCCCTTATTAATAAAGGGGGAAAGCCTTTTGTCACCAACCGGGCCGTACCGGGTCTACTCGTGTGACTTATTCAGGTTATTTTAATAAAACACGCCAGTTAACAAAAAAGATTAAGAGTAAAAAAAAAACAAAAAAGATCCAACAAAACTACGTAACGTCATTTGGAATAAACCAACCTTAACAGAGGTCGTTTAACACAATATTAAAAAAAAAAACTTTTATTTATTCTATCGTAAATTCAAAATGGCGTACCGAACTGTCATTTCCAAAGACAATAACGAATCGGTAATTAGTTTATTCGATAACAAATTGTTTTAACGGCTTGTGCAACTAAGAACGTAAGTATAAATAGATTTCTTTAGCATTGAAACGGTGATGTAATATTGTAGACTCTATTTCGATGAATTGTTCTAGGAATTTTTTTCCAAAATATTATGAAGGATGGATAAAAATTTAAACTTACAATGATTGAAATCCTGAAAGTTATTCTTGACTCCATAATTGGTCGCCGTTAAAAACAACTAGCTAATCGACAAATCATCAAAACAAACATTGAATTGAAATGCTGTTCGCCTATCTTTAAGTGTCTCATGTTTTGTTGCTTTTCTTTATGCTACTAATGACGGGCAATAGCCACCTGTGCAATCTTTGGCAATGTTACCCCGCATAAAAAAAATATTCTTCCAAACATTTCATGCGTTAAGCGTTTGTTACCATTATTTCAGATATTATTTGGTTTGGGAATACCTTCATTGTGCGTACTGCTAAGGAGTGGAATTCCCTGCCGGAGTCTGTATTTCCTGACAGCTATAACCTGGGGGTCTTCAAGTCAAGAGTGAATAGGTTATTTCTAGGTAAGCGTGCTTCATCGTCGACCACATCATCACTTACCATCAGGTGAGATAGTGGTAAAACGCGAGCCTATCAATAATAAAAAAAATATGTTAAGTATAATTCAAGAACATTAAGACAGTGACTACAATGAACTGCAAAGATAAGTCTTGTCGCAAAACTCTTATTGGTAGGACATTCATTGCCAGAAAAAGACCTATTTCACTCAACCGTTTCATATTTAAACAGGACAACGACTAAACGAGCTCAGTGGAAAACGCTGATACATTGAACATTTTATTTCAATGCTATCGCCATAGATAATGGCCGAGGCGGCAATTGCGAAGCTACGATACAAAATACAAAATGGCGCGAAGAGAATCTGCAATGAATGTTATGTTTGTAAAGAGAAGACAGTTTCATTCACAAAAAAAAGAAAAAAAATGGAAGTTTTCGCAGAAGCTAGCATTCAAAAATATTATAGTTTAATAAAATACGCTTAAAGTAAAGATTTTTACATTTTTTACGCTGGTAACCATTTTTCACAGTAGGTAAATGTCAATTTGATTGACATAAATGTCTGTTGTAAAAATTTTAATGCGTTTTGTTTTATGCCAACATTTTTTTTGTGTACGGGAAGACATTTTATACCTTTTTTTATAAACACGTGCATGCAAAGTTTTAGCTCAATCGGATACTGTGGGTCAAAATTAACTTCTTTAATAACTTAGTTACAGGCTATTGGTAAGTGTGAGCACTATGCAGAGGAGCCTGCCAGGGCCACTGCCTGCCGGGATTGTAGGTAGGTCGAAATAGATACCGCGGCCCTGGAACATAAAGGGCAATAGAACGAACACGGGTGGGTTTTAGTCAGTACAAGTCTGGCAGTCCCCCGCGATCCGGCCAGAACGGAGAAGTTATTTGATGATTTCCCATTCGCAAAAAAAAACCCTACAGATATAGTTCTTCATTTGTCAATCAATCAATTAAATCAAAATCATTTATTTCGCTTAGACCATTACAGGCACTTTTGAATGTCAAGAAACAAAATGTTAAAGCTACAGTCCCGGTCACAAGGCATAATAACTCGTGAAAGTACTGTAGTTGCCCATTCCAAAGCGTTGATCTCTAAGGAGGTTTTTGAAAGAGATACCGCGACACCGGAACACAAAGGGCAAAAGGAACATGAATGGGTTTTAATCAGTAAAAGTATAAATTGTTATTTTTCCATCCAAAAAACGTGAGCACTGAGTGAAAATCACTTGAATTTTGTAAGGTAGGTAAGCCAATCACAAAATATGTGACGACACCTATTAAGATTAAGATGACGACACGGTTGGTACAGGAGGTGAGCGATCGACTGTTGCGCTGCGTGTCACGGGTTCGATCCCGGCACGGAGCAAATAATTAATACTTGTATGGCCTACAGATAGTTGTTCCGGGTCTGGCTGTTTGTGTATGTGAGTTTAAATCTTTGTAAGCGCACCCACGATACAGGAGAAATTCCTAGCGTGGGGCAAGGTTTAAAAAAAAGATAATTTTAAAGATTTTATATAAAACTAACTTTTGCCCGCGGCTTCGCTCGCGTTAAATTCGGGGTAACACACCTGTAGTTTTTGCCCTTGCGCCTTATTTATTGTAATAGCAATGCTAAGTTTCCGTTTTCTTGCCTCTTTCTCCCTCATATCTCATTTTTTTTAAGTCTTAGCCTATGTCCGTCTCCAGGGTCCCAACTATCTCTGTACGAAAATTCATCAAAATCGGTTTAGCCAACAAACAAACTCACCTTCGCTTTCTTACTAATATTATAAAAGCGAAAGTGAGTTTGTTTGTTTGTTACCTCTTCACGCTTTCATTTTGGTACAGAGATAGATGGGAACCAGGAGACGGACATGGGCTAAGGCTTTTACTAAGAAAACTTAGCGTTGCTATTACAAATCAACAAGGGGCAAGAGCAAAAACTGCAGGTAGCAGGTACTGTGTTTAACCGAATTTAAAGCGAGCGAAGCCGCGGGCAAAAGCTAGTTTATAATATTAGTAAGAATAATTATTATACTTTATAGAAAATCATCTTAGCGTACAAAACACTTGAAACGGCACGAGCCCTCGCTTAGAGCTTGAAGGACGTCTGCGAATCTCCCTCAGTTTTATTATGGGAAATATTCTTGGAAAAATGTAAGAATAATGTATTTCTAGAAAAGTCTTGCTGTTTGACTAGCTTATGTAGGTAGGAGGAAATGTTTTTTAGAAAATAGTTGGAAGGTAAGGTAAATACTTGAATAAAAGGCATTTCTCGTGAATCTTGTAACTGAATTTAGCGCTAAATGAAATAGAACATCATTTTATTTGTGTCGATTGTTACAAGTTGCAAGAGGAAGAATGATGTATTAAATACTAGGTTTTTTTTTGGGGTGGGAAATAATCAAATAACTTTTACTGACTAACCCACCCATGTTCCTTCTATTGCCCTTTACGTTCCGGGGCCGCGGTATCTCTTTCGAACAACCCGCAACCCTGGCAGGCGGAGGTCTTGCAGGCCCCTCTGCTTTGCTGACATTTCTTTGAGGCGCGCGTGAAACACTAACGCGCCGTCGACACGGCCTGTCGTCAATAGACGGACGGACGGTGAGCTACCCATTGCTCACCGTCCACAGGCCCGCATCTACGGTGGCCGGGAGTCGTCTCGCGGCGCTCTAAATACTAGCTTTGGAAATCAATTCGGATTGTACTCATCATGATTGAGATATTCGAAAGTCACGTCATCTAATTTCATTAGAACCTTTTTGTTGTTTCCCTCGGGAGCAGTAGGTAGTTTTTAGGGTTCCGTAACTCAAAAGGAAAAAACGGAAACCTTATTGGTCACTTTGTTGTCCTTCTGCCTGTCGACGACTACGAACAACCCGAATAGCACCTTTCCTCTACGTTTTATTGTACGCACATTTATTGGAGCATCTTCATCATCAGCCTGCGTCAGTCTACTGCTGGATGAGCCCGTTTTATATTAGAGCATCCAGAGTTTATTATTCCAGTTATTTCCCGAACAACATTAGTAGGCCTAAATGCTTAATAAAATATTTAGAATTTGACCAATATTTTAAAATCTGTTGACAAAAGTAATATTCAAATATTTTAATTAGCAACTCAAACCGACCTCACGTAAAATTCTTCATGACATTTTAATAACGAAAAATACAAAATGGCACCCGCAGTCGCGTCACGCCACCTAATCAAGAAACGAACCGCAAAACGTAGGCAAACAAACAATACTTGTAGCTATCGCCACAAAAAAATATTTTCGTTATCAATGAATACATAAATATACATATTTGTTTAAACACATACAAGGTTGGTATTTTGTACCTTTGTATTCTATCTATTTGTGATATTGACTACATTGAACAAACAGTTGGGCTGTGAACTGACAGCAGCTGCTTTATGGTTATTTTTTTTTTTAAATTTTGTAGTGTTATTCTGCAAATAGTGGCACAAATGTTTTTTTTTTTTAAATAACGATCTTATTTAATTATTTTTTGTTTTTATAAATTATGATTTAAGTAATAAAATGCTGTGTCGTGCCTGTTTTGTCGATTCAGATAAATAAAAAACCATTAAAATGTACCAAGGGGATTTTATATAAGTCAGTCAAGAGTTCAAAATCAATGTGATTTTCGTTTGTAACGCTTTCACCCTTTTTCAAACACGTTTTTCCTTGTAATTTTCCCCGAATAACAAAGTTTTGGTAGGTATATTAAAGTCTGTTGCCATGGTTCCCCTACTGTAAGGAACTCAATGCTTAGCAAAAACCAATATAATTTTACTTCGGCATATTATTATCTAAATGTGCTGTGATAAAAAAACAAAATAACTTTCTGAGCAACAATATACAAGCTATTAATTCAATTCAGCAAATAGTCTGGCAGTTCGATACAAAAAAAAACTATTGATTGGATTTTTAACGATTCTAAGCTGGAAATAAACGATGCCATGAACATTATATTCAGAGGATGATTAAAATAAAATAACTGGCAAACAGAAACCAACACTATTTATATCGTCATTGAATTGGAATACGATTAACTAGAATCAGCATAGAAGATGCTGAAAATGGGTCCACCCTTTATAGCAGAAATTTTTATGTCATCATTTTATTTTGCATAACAACGGATGGCATAAACTTCACTTCGCAGAAAATAGTTTCGCAGACACTTATTTATCATACATTCTAAACTCATAATTTTGTAAGTCAGAATCATCTCTAGGCATAAACTTCATATCCTTAATATTTAAAAAGTAGAAACATCATATCGCAGAAAGTTTACAGTCAGAATCGTCTTTTGGCATAATATATTTTATATCGATGATCAGCACGGCAGTATTGTCATATCGTAGAAAGTTTATACTGAGGGTCATCTTTGTCATTATAAGTTGTCATTTATTTTGAATAATTATTTCTTTAAAATAATGTCATTTATTTTAGTTATTGTTTAATTGAATTTGAGATAACGTCATTGAATTCAATAAGTAATTAGGTATCCTAATCTAAATAGTTCAGTTCCGGGTAACCTACTTAAAACAATCTCTTTTTTTCTATTAACGCAAGTCGTTTCTGGGAGGTCACAGTTTTAACCTAACCTAACCTAGCCATTACTGATGTCTGGATGGTAAGCCAAGTGAAATTATACCAAATAATATATTATGCGAAATTTGAACTCTGCCAATCGTAATTATACTAACCCCCGAATACTGAAACGTCACTCAAAATTTAAGTCCGACTTAAGTTGGACTCAGAAGTGACGTTTGACCATACAAAATCTAAAGTTTAAGAGCTGCTCAAGTGTTAAGCAGCCCTCACATTTTGAGTGACGTTTCAGTATTCGGGGGTAAATGTATTTCTGCCATGTTAAAAGTATGCCATTGTTAATTCGAAGTTTTAAACATTATGCCAAATGATAATTATACCAAATATTTTTTATGCCTTTATAATGTTCGTTTAAAGAAAATTATGCTAAGTGTGTTATGCCAAATAAATTTCGGAGCATCAAGATTCTGCCAGATAGAGGGAACCCGCTGAAAATAATATATCAATTTTCATAGAACGGTAACAAGGATACTGTCTGACTGAACTCGTGGCTAAATAATAGCAGCCGCTCGGGTCGATCTTTAGGTTAAGCCGCGCTTGCCTAGCTTGGTCTGTGAATGGGTGACCACCCGTTACATACCGAGTTACCTCAGTGCCTCGGAAAGCACGTTAAGCCGTTGGTTCCGGCTGTCACTTGTAGATCTTTGACAGTCGTTACTGATAGTCAGTGTTCCGAAAGTCTGGCAACCAGTCTTACCAAGAGATATCGCATTACCCAGTACTAACTGGGTTGTGGAGGTCAGATAGGCAGTCGCTCCATGTAAAATACTGATATTCAGCTGCATCCGGTAAGACTGAAAGCCGACTCCAACATAGTTGGGAAAAGGCTAGGCAGATGATGACCATAAATCTTAAAAAAAAAACATTTCGTACATAAAAACTAGATCTTTGATTGATTTAAATTCGCCACGCCTGGTATAGATGATGCAGTTTTTAAAACACAAACCGTGGTCAGAATAAAATAGAGAAAAAACGTGAAGTCTCTATCTATAAATGCATCAAGTTTATTAAAAATCAATATACAGCCACCGGTAGCTGGCTTTCAGGCTAATATGGCTCCATTTCCTCCTCCCCGAATAGAATTTAATAGAAGGGCTTCATATTAAAAGTTTCTTGTTACTGGTATTTCTCCTGGCTGTCATAATTAAATTTTCCCTTTGATAGAGTCTGCTTCTTGCGCAAAGGTTTTTTTTTAATGATGTTACAGCAACTAGCAATATCATAAATATTTTGCATTCCAGTTATATTGTTTCCATATAGAATATAAGTATCATATAACGTTTCTTGCGGTGGCATGGTGTATTCAACAATACGAAATAATCATATCCTACTAATATTATAAACTAGCTGTTCCTCGCGGTTTCACCCACGCTACTCAGCACCTGTTGGTCGTAGCGTGATGTTATATAGCCTATAGCCTTCCTCAAGAAATGGACTATCCAACACTAAAAGAATTTTCCAATTCCAACCAGTAGTCCCTGAGATTAGCGCCTTCAAACAAACAAACAAACTCTTCAGCTTTATAATATTAGTATAGATGCGAATGTTTGTGAGGATGTATGGGTGTTTGTTACTCTTTCACGTCAAAACGGCTGAATGGATCTTTTTTTTTTCTATATCACCCGGGCGAAGCCGCGGGCCCGTATAGGCTAGTAAAGCATATAAGTATCATCTAACGTTTCTTGCGGTGGCATAGTGTCTTTAACAATACGACAGTATATCGCATTGAGTCCCGTGTTATAGAAGGGAATTTTATTGTCTTTGGCAAAGGAAGAAATAGTTTTTAAACACGGAACGGTTTTATTAAGAGCTTTTTGTCACAAGAAAATTGCAGTCAGTTGTTATGTGAGATTTAGACCGGTACAAAATGTAGGTGTTTTATAAAAAGTTTATTTTATGTTGTAGCCTTTTATTTATATGTTACTAGCTTTCGCCCGCGGCTTCGCCCGCGTTAAATTTGGGGTAACACAGTTCCTCTTGCGCCTTATTGATTTGTAATAGCAACGCTAAGTTTTTACTTTTCTTCAATCTTTCTCCCTTACATCCCACTTTTTTTAAATAAAAAATAGCCTATGTTCGTCTTCTGGTTCCCACCTATCTCTGTACCAAACTGTGCCATTAAAGCGTGAAGAGGTAACAAACAAACAAACTCACTTTCGCTTTTATAATAATAGTAAGGATACAGGTACAGTGATTGAAAGAAAGTTGAAAGTCAGTGTTTCAATAATGGAAATCCAAAGGTTTTAACATTGCGGAAATCAAAGACTGTAACATCGAAGGTTTTAAATAAATAAGAACTAAGTTCATTCACGAAAAGAAACAAATAAGGATCAATGTTGTCGGTGATCCACAAACTAAGCAGCGCTTGTACATTTTGTTTGCTCGGGAGTGTAATATAAATCAGCTAAATAAGACGGTGATAATCCTTACTATAATATTATAAAAGCGAAAGTGAGTTTGTTCGTTTGTTACCTCTTCACGCCTTAATGGCTAAATCGATTGTGATGAATTTTGGTACATAGATAGTTGGGACCCTGGAGACGGACATAGACTATTTTTTTTTAAATATAAGTGAGAAATGAGGGAGAAAAAAGAAATCTAAGCTTTGCTATTACAATAAATCAGGCGCAAGGGCAAGAAATTCAAGTAGCAGATACCTACCTGGAAATCAGGAAAGGGGAACCATGTTACCCCGAATATAACGCGAGCTAAGCCGCGGGCAACTATGAATCTTTGTTAATTAAATTTCCAGTAGGTAACCATCTAAGATTTCAGATCCGGTATCGTTTTTAACAGTAAAACTAGACCAGTAGTCACGATTTCTATTTAACGGTCGGTACTCGCAATAATCTTCGCTGAATTATATTAGAATCTTCGCGTTTCCGTTTTGGAACTGATATTTTAGAAACAGAACTTATTCCACTGAGGAAAAGAGATGGCGCTAGACACCCTGTATAGCTTTGTCTCTTTCCCTCAGTGGAATAAGTTCTGCTTTAAGACGTCATAGTAGGGTAGCAGTTCTTTTTAACCGACTTCAAAAAAAGGAGGAGGTTCTCAATTCGACTGTATGTTTTTAATTGCTTTGATTGCTTTTAAAAGGTAGACGAGCTCCTCTAAAGCCTCATGTTTAAGATATGTTTATGATCATCTGCCTAGCCTTTTCCCAACTGTATTGAGGTCGGCTTCCAGTCTTACCAGATGCAGCTCAATACCAGTATTTTACATGGAGCGACTGCCTATCTGACTAACCACTCAAACCAATTAGTACTGGGTAATACGATACCCCTTGGTAAGGCTGTTTGAGTGTGCTTATTTGAATCCCTAAATCAATAGCATAATTTAGGCTGTTATGTTCTCAATCTGTAAATATCAGATGTCTTTGATTTATCGAATTTTAGACCCTAATATACCAATAACGGAGAAGGATAAAGAATTTACATTTAATTGGTAGGTACACATAACTAGTGCACACAACCAAAATACACTAAAGTGCATAAATCCAGTAAATCCTTACTAATATTATAAAAGCGAAAGTGAGTTTGTTTGTTTGTTACGTCTTCACGCCTAAATGGCCCAAACGATTTTAATGAATTTTGGTACATAGATAGTTCAGACCCTGATGAGGGACATAGGCTATTTTTTTTAGAAAGAGGGAAGAAATGGGAAAACTTAACTTTGCTATTACAATAAATACGGCGCAAGGGCAAAAACTACAGATAGCAGGTACCTGCCAATCAGTAAAAGGGAACTGTGTTACCCCGAATTTAACGCGAACGAAGCCGCGGGAAAAGGCTAGTAGGAAATAAAATAATAATAAATGTTGCTCATGAGTTTTTTTTTTCCGGTTACAGACATGTACCTACTTAGTACACACGACGACAGATCAACCTATGCAAAACCAGTTTATGCTGCTCTCTCAACAACGGATCGTACACCATAGATTTCAAGTACAATGAGAGATCCGCATAAACTGGTTTTGTATAGGTTGATCTGTCGTCGTGTGTACAATAAAGTAGAAGAAGTGATTAATGAGAGAATCATACCAAGAGTCATTCTTAAATCCCTTGAAGAAGAATACATGTCGCTAGGGACGTTATCAAAACATTTAAAGAAGGTCAGAATTCAATTAGAATATTAGATGGAACTATTTCATTAAGTGAAATGATGTTCTTGACATATTTTTCAACTTTAAATTCAATACAAACAAGCACTTATTATAATTAACACTTGAAACGGGATATTTACCATGTTTATTATTTTAATAGATTTTTGTTTTAATTATAATATTAGTAATCATGTCAGTTTAAAGACTTATAAACAAGCACTTTCAAGGATTCTTTACCCCTAGGCTTTGTAATCAATATTTGACGGCACGGTTGCCGCAGTGGCTGAGCGATCGACTGCTGCGCTGTGAGTCGCGGGTTCGGTCCCCACACGGAACTAATATTTGTATGATCTACTGGTAGTTGTTTTGGGTCTGGCTGTTTGTGTATGCGAGTTTAAATGTTTGTAAACGCACCCACGATACAGGAGAAAAATCCTAGTGTGGGGTAACGTTTATTTAAATGAAGAAGAAAAAGAAAACTAGCATTGATGTTGTCACACTAAAATATAGTTAAGTTATGTCACTTCAATTTTAAAATAAAAATCGACACCAATGATCATTTTTATTACGTTTTTTTACTTCTTCTATTCTCAGGCCTATGCTGTCCTCCCATACTTAGCACTAACGCTGTATCATAATAATGCTAGCTATGCCCAGCGATTTCACCCGCTGCTTAAACCACCTTCATCACTTAGGGGTATGAAAAATAGATGTTGACCGATTTTCATACCTACCCGATATGCACACTAAATTCCATTTCCAGCCGTTTCGGAGGAGTTTGGTAACAAACACCGCGACACGAGAATTTTATACATTAGACTAGCTTCTGCCCGCGAATTAGTCTGCGTGTCTTACCCCCGAATACTGAAACGTCACTCAAAATTTAAGTCCCACTTAAGTTTAACAGAGACTCAAAAGTGACGTTTGACCATACAAAATCTAAAGTTTAAGAGCTGCTCAAATGTTAAGCAGCCCTCACATTTTGAATGACGTTTCAGTATTTGGGGGATAGTTACTTACTAACGCTACTGCTACGCGCTTACTAATTTTACTAACTTTAATCCGCGTGATGATCGGAAAAAATCTTATCTTTCTCTTCCCTCTTTCTCCCCCTTTTCTCACTTCACACTCCCCTAGAGTGTCAACTATCTTTGTATCAAAATTCATCAAAATCGGTTTGGCCATTTAGGCGTAAAGACGTAGCAAACAAACAAGCAAACTCACTTTCGCTTTTATAATATTAGTAAGGATTGTAAAAACAAATATTAAATTGATATTTCAAAAGATTAACCATGAAGTTTCTTGCCACGTCTTCTCCCTAGAAAACAACCAATCCGATCCGTGCACCTTCTTCTCCAACTTGTATAAGTGCCGATATAGTAGGCTTGTATAAAATAAAATATTATGATTTAAATAAATGATAGCACAATTCTAGCTCGACTCGTTACTAATTAAAGATTAAAAATATATGACGGTTGACTCCGTTGTAATAAATTAAAGAGGTCATTGAACCAGCAATATACCTTGATGTAAACAATTTAGAACATTGTATGATAAGACTCAATTACACATACCTACTTGAGAATGACACATATGGCATTTTAGACAAAAGTTAGTATGATTTCATTCGTAATCAAATAACTGACAAATGCTTGCACTGACTGGACAGGTCCACTCAATCTGTGTGGGGCTTTCTTAAAAAGAACATTTCAGACACTAATCTGCTTATTCCTCATGTATGTTGGCAAAGATTTTTGTTTGGACCTTAAAAGAGACTATGACCTCTGAATTTGTTTCGGCTGTTTTTTTGTTCAGAGTAGTCGGGTACGAAACATCAGCTATTTTTTTAAAGACATGTATAAAGTTTTGTGAAAACCTACTTGCGAAATAAACATCATTTAAGTTTGTTTCGGCTGTTTTTTTTAAAGTAATCGGGAACGAATCATCAGCCTCAACTATTTTTTTTTAAAGACATGTATAAGTTTTGTGAAAACCTACTTGCGAAATAAACATCATTTACCAGTGAAAGAATTTTTCAAATCGGTCGAATAGTTTCGAAGAATATTCAATCTAAATAAACAAACAATCATAATATATATTTCCTCTTTATAATATTAGAGGAGATTAACCGCCATCTTGTTAATTTCAAATTCGTTAAATCAATTCAGACGTTGGCAAAAACATATCGCTATCACCGCCATTGCACAACAAGATTTAAAAACAAAATTCTATTATCTACGGTTGGTATTACTTACCTATGAAGGACATACCAACAGTAATAAATGTCAAATGCAGTTTATGCAGTCGAAGCTAACTAAGGCCATTTATGACCAGTAAGCCTTATACGATGTTAAAAAATATAATACTCCCAGTTCTACTTACAAAAAGCAATCTTGATTCGCTAGCAATCAACATAACGGTTTTTCTTATTGAAACGCGTGAGAATATAAAACTTCTAACTGCATTTTCTTTTTATTCCTACACAAGCTTCTGTTAGCGGCTTAAGTCTGTCTGTTTTGAAAATGCTCCCATTAATATAACATCTAGGATAGGAAAACTACGTTAAAACTAAAATATCCAGGTCATGGTCCATCTGAATACTGTTTAGTAATTTCGTCGTAAAACGAAAATACAGAAAAACAGAG
Organism: Ochropleura leucogaster; assembly: GCA_958449745.1. Lineage (NCBI taxonomy): Eukaryota > Metazoa > Arthropoda > Insecta > Lepidoptera > Noctuidae > Ochropleura > Ochropleura leucogaster. The sequence continues at coordinate 10,344,882 of OY288226.1, forward strand.
TGTTTAATACTAGTGCCTATTAAAATACAAAACAAACAAATAATATCTTGAGTGGCAAAAACAGATGATAAGTCTAAAAATCTTTTCAGCATCCTGGCAAACAGGGATTATCTGAAATTAGCACGAATGCCCTTTTGTAGGCGGTGGGGGGGCGTGGGAGGGAAGGAGGGGCGGCCCGCAGCTCGAATTATCAAATGCATTCAACGACACAAGTATAAATACACTCTCAATAATAAGTCTGACACCAATAATGATTGTATTAACTGTAATTCTAAACATTGATGTCATTTAGTAAATATATTCGGTGGATAATATGTTAAAGTATAAATTGTTTAAGATTCTCCATGAATCTCAAGGTAAACTTATAAATAATATCTGCTTATTTACTTTCTTCTTTTATTTAAAAGTATTATGTCTAATTCACACAATAAATAACTCACAGACGCAGGACTAATTAAAAATAAACTTACTCATGTTCTTTTTCATCCCGCAGAGCACAATTACTTAAATGTTGTTGAATAAAAATAATCAAATAAAACTTCATTTGCCACACAGTCACTGCAATACGACTTTATGAAACCGTAACTAAAGGCAAAAATGAAAGGAAACTTGCAATCAAACCACGACGAACAAAACAGGTACACCTACAAATTATTCTTTTTAATTACACGGACTTATTTTTCTTTTCAATTTCGACACTTTATTTATTGTCACTGGCAAACAAGAATTTCACTTCGCAAAAGTTATGAGAATAACACTAAAAATAAACTGGATAACACTGGCAGTCACACAAAATAATAAATAAATATGACAGCTAAAAATCGCGGGAATTAAAAACAAATATGGCGGAAAAATAATTGTTTTTATAAAATAACACTGGCCGTTTTAATGGAACGTTATTACGGGCGTTCGATAAAGAATCTTACGAAAAATAAGCCCGTCGCGGGACTGCTGCGGCACTAGTCTGCCGTTAGTATGAGGCTTCGGTCTGCGAAACGACCGCCTCATACAACCATTTCAAAGTATATAAATAACCTCAGCCCGCTCGCTCTATATTGCGTTCGCATTTAAAGTAAATGAAATTGAAATAATTTCTGTGTCAGTTTAATTCTAAATGAATAAAACAGTAGATAGGGAATATAATTTTGTTAAAAAAAGCAATGACTCAATTATTGAGGAAACTTGCCGGTTTCATATTTATAGATATTATATTATACTTAGCAGTTAATATATTTTTATAGCTGATTTTGATACTATAGAAAAAAAACCTCTAAGCTAAACTACGTAAAACATAGAAGAGGTGTTTAAAGTCAATTTATACTGGTATGGTTTTTTTTCTGGAAAGATACAATTTAACATACATGTCCGCCATCATAGTGAAGCTCGTTTCAATATTGATCGAATTATAGCGAGCGGATGGACAAAGGAGTATGTAATATCGTATCATCGGTAGCTATCCTAAAACAGTTGCATGATAGAAAAATATTCGCGCTGTGTAACCTGACGGAGAATGGACGCCATTTTGTATTTTTATACCTACCTTAAATACCTGTTACTTCAATATTATTACTTATTATTGCAGTAAGTATAGGTTAATTTATATATTCGAGTTTGTATTTCGGAGGTCATCGGGTGAAATAATTTAGATAGTAACAAAATAAATTACTATTCAGGAAAATATTTATTAATCAGAAGTGTATTATTTAGTAGTTTGTTTTAACCGTTGAAGGTTTCAGAGCTAAAAAGACCAAACATTAATTTGTCAGAAAAATAGCAGCATGAAATATACTTATTGTTTTTATAAATTATGCTGCCATGGCCATGAAGATTTTAATAAATTATAATATTAATTTGTAGGAAGGGGACAATTTTTTGACGGGTCTGTTGGTCCAGTGGTTAGTGACCCTGACTGCTGAGCCGGAGGTCGTGGGTTTGATTCCCACCCAGGACAAACTTTGTGTGATGAGCATGGTTGTTTGTTCTGTGTCTGGGTGTGATTTATCTATAATATGTATGTATTTATAAATTATATAAGTAGGTATGTATATCAGTTGTCTGGTTACCATAACACAAGCTCTGCTTAGCTTGGGATCAGATAGCCGTGGGTGAGTTGTCCCAAGATATTTATTTATTTTGAGAAATAAAAGCCATTGTTTTTAAAATATGTGGAGTTTTAATAATTATGAATAACTAAGGCCCCAGGATACCACCCTGTGGACACTGCATTTAGGTTCCAAACTTGGTGAATGCTGGAACCGAAAGTAAATTTAATAGGTTATACAAATAAAATAAGTAACAAAAAATATATGGTACAAGAAAATGACTACTTATTTTCTTGTACCATATAATTTTTTGTTATTTTATAATATGTAAGTATTATGTGATCGAATGCTTTACAAAGAACTACATTTATTGCAGCAGACAGAGAAAAGACCTTATTGTTAACCGACTTCAAAAAAAGGAGGAGGTTCTCAATTTGTCGGAATCTTTTTATGTAGGTATGTACACCGATTACTCTAAGAGACGCCAGGACCGAATTCAAAAAATCTTTTTTTGTTTGATAAGGTTTACTTCCCAGGTGGTCCAATATCAATTTTATTATAATACATTTTTTTTCTCTATGCATCTATGGATGATCTGCATTTTTTTTTAGTAACAAAGGAAAATGAAAACTGGAAAAATTATGTGATATATAAAATTATAAATCAACTAAAAATACTAAAGTAGAAAACCTGTAAAAAATAAAAACGACTTAAAAGTGGAAAATAACTTTACTTCCGAAAGTCGGTGGCAAAAAAGTCAACAAAAGTCACCGACTTCCAGAAGTAACGTTATATTCCATTTTTTATTTTTGGAAGTTTCTTTTTTATTTTGTTTTGTAATAAATTGCTCCACAACTATATTAACCAAAAACCTATTTCATAGGCTTTAATATCAATCAATTAAACTGATCAGGCTGCACAGCCCAACAAACTTGTCTATCAAGTCCCCTTTTAGAGACTTTAGCAATACTTGGTTTATATTATTCTAGTTTTAGTATGGTACTGTGGTGCGGTGCAAGTTTTGGTAAAACATCATATTAGAACCAACGCGTAAAAAAAAAAGGGGTGTGTGTACTTATGTACACGCGTTAGAAGTTATACTTCTTTGACGTACTTATAGAAAAATAATTATAGGCTAATATTTGAATTTTGTCACCATAATCAATATCAGTTCAGCACACAACACTTTTTCGTTCATGTTTACAAACACGATCAAGGAAACAACAGAAACAAAACTGACAAAATACAACAACCTCAATGATTTATATTGGTTTAATACTATCTAATTTTTAACATTAAAAAAATATTGATTCAGGATATTGATGACTATTTAATTGAGGTGCCAGGCTGTTTATCGTGACATGATCCGCCTTACCCACATGTATTATATTTAAATCTGCATCTGTTATCTGCAATTAGAGTAAAAAATACTTATTACTTACACTTTGTTTACAGTAAAAAATACATTGGTTTTTTTGGTGTTATTATCTTAATATAACATAAATGATTAGGTTTTAAATGTACTTATGTAATTTGATATTATTATTATACTATTTGATATCCAAATAAAAATGTGTTTCTTTCACTGAACTTACCAATAGAACATTTCTTGCATGATATCCTTTGCGACAGTAATATTATTATATATTATCTTTCTTCATTCTCCTTAGGTCTCATCATAGCAAATAATGTGCTATCTATACATTCTACATATAACACCGGGTATGTTAGTTTTCTTATAAAACCTAAAATAAATAACATTTTAAATAAGTACTAGAACGCCTAAATAATGTAATTGAGGGTTTAACAAAGGTGTAAGGTTTAAAAGATATGCAATGTCTGCAAGCAGCCATTTGTGACCGTACAATCTACTTTCACACTGAGCTGATAAAAGATGTAGTTCGGGATAGGTACTGAATTCAATTATTTGGTCACAAAACTTGCTTTATAATGCTGTAATATAATAGAAAAGTTACCTGTAATTTTTATTAGTTGTTAAATATAGTGGCATCAGAAGCTGAACCAGGCCAACGGGCTACTAAATTCATATTTCATCCCTTTCAATTTCTAAATTCTCCAGTCTCTGAACCTAAGGAAAGAATTGAATTGTGTTAACAAAAATTAATATAGTAAAACCTAATCCCATCTCCTACTAAATAATACATGGATGATGAAATAAAATTATTATATGATATACAAGGTACCAATGAAACAAATAAATACTGCTATAACATACAACAAACTGATGATTTAGATACACCAACAAAGTCAGTCACTGGTATTAGCATTGTCCCTAATGGGTAAAATCGTACTCATTATGAGTTAGTGAAAAGGATGTATCATGTTTACCATGAGTAAAATGCGTAATGAATGGTGTTGTTTTGGTTGTCTCAAATGAATATTATACGGTAAGACATACACATACCTGGCTCCTTCAGTCTAAGATGGGGATTAACTTCGACATGTAAACTTTGTACAGATGGCTTATTATTATCGAAGATACTAAAATGATCCATCTTCAATTTATATCTTCATTGATTAGAACCACTATCTTCAACTGGTTCGGAGTTACTCCAGCCCAAAAATCTTTCAAAATCACTTGATTCACTATCTGAACAAGATATTTTACATTTTTGTGGATAGCCGACCGAAATCGAAAAGTAAACACATTGAAAACAGCTCGTAACTTTGACAAGTCGTTGACATTTATACTTTTATAAAAACACCAAAATAATATTCATTTATTCACACTGTTTAATTGTACTGTTATGAAACACGTGCTATAAATATAAAAATACTAGAAAGTAGATTATATACAACTTGGGCATATGTTATCGATTTTCATGCCACCTAGAACTAACTTCACGATTAATCACCAGTGTGACCAACTACAAATTAGAGATCCTGCCCAACTTAGGCAAAAAAACTGACAAATCCTGCCAAAATCGAAAGCACAAAATGCCAATGTAATTTAATAGCACTCCAAAAATTTAAAATAAATACACACATTATTTTTTGGAGTTTTATTTAAAATAATTGATCTTAAAGTCTAAAAGTGAACTGAATTAAATTGTACATTCGTATTAACATCGATTTTTTCTTGATCACTTTCTTTATACATCGCTTTTGTCATTTTGTCAACAAAAGTGCCAGAGAGTATAATAAAGGACTTAATCTGCCAAAATGCAGGTTCCTGCCACATATGGTCACACTGGATACCACCTAGAACTAACTTCACTGTGTCGCTGTAGTACCAAATCACTCTCATCAATCTTCTCCATCGCCCCAAAAGAAGTATAACTTCAAAAATAATAATAATATAATTCTCTTATCTATACTAATATTATAAAGCTGATGAGTTTGTTTGTTTGTTTGAACGCGCTAATCTCAGGGACTACCGGTTGGAATTGGAAAATTCTTTTAGTGTTGGATAGTCCATTTCTTGAGGAAGGCTATAGGTTATATAATATCACGCTACGACCAACAGGTGCTAAGCAGCGTGGGTGAAACCGCGAGGAACAGCTAGTTATTTTATAAAAATGACTTGTTGGCACCCGCGGCTACGACCGCGTGATATCGAAAAAAATATATCGTGTTTGTTATTCCAGACTATAATCTACCTGTAAATTTCATCAAGATACGTTCAGCCGTTTTGACGTGAAAGGGTAACAAACATCCATACATCCAACCATCCAGCTTCACAAATATTATCATTTATAATATGATATAGTAGGATAGCTGGCCCCCACTGCTTTGCCCGCGTGATATCGAAAAAAGTATCCTAATGTGTTATTCCAGACTATAATCTACCTGTATATTTTATCTAGATACGTTCAGCCGTTTTGACGTGAAAGAGTAACAAACATCCATCCATCCACACAAACATTCGCATTTATAATATTAGTAGGATTGGGTAAATTGGGTTGTGGTTTTCCAATCATATTTGTATAGAATAGTATTTCCTTTGAAAGCATTTAGTTAAGTCGGTTAAGAGAATATTTGCAATTCTATAGTTATCCTGTTTGTCAACAGTTTATTTATTAATTTCAACTTTATAAACAATACTGCCGTGCTCAGCGCAAAAGTGGTATCTCAAGGAAAGCCGGTTTCGAGAAAAATATTATATTTTTGTTGTTGTCTTTTGGCAATGATCTTTGTTTTTTATTTTTTCAAAAAGGATATTTACTGCTATTTGGTTTACTATAAAAATTACCCTTAATTATTTTTTATTTACCAACTTGTGACCCACGGATAATTTATTGTGTTATAATAATATAATAATTATGATTTAAGTTAAAGAGGAAAATATACAAGTCCGTGCTAATAAATAAATAAATATCTTGGGACAACTCACACACGGCTATCTGATCCCAAGCTAAGCAGAGCTTGTGTTATGGTAACCAGACAACTGATATACATACTCATATAATTTATAAATACATACATATTATAGATAAATCACACCCAGACACAGAACAAACAATCATGCTCATCACACAATTCACACAAAGCTTGTACTGGGTGGGAATCGAACCCACGACCTCCGGCTCAGCAGTCAGGGCCACTAACCACTAGACCAAGAGGCCCGTCAAATCACGGACTTGTATATTTTCCTCTGTACTGTATGGGTCAGAATGCTGGGCTGTAAAACGTGGTGGTGGATGGTGGACAGTGGATGAAAAACGATTGCATGTAGCGGAGATGAGGTTGTTGAGATGGATGTGTGTGTTTTTGAATAGATTTTCATGCATCAAATATTATTTGACGTTTCTGTCTATATACTATTTAACATATTATTTTATATATATTAAGTATAGTATTTTTTTAATAAACTTCGAAGTAGTAAACTTTGAAGTACGTACTTATCTATTAAATAACAAATGAAAGAAACAACCAGTCCTTAATATCCTTCCTTACTAATATTATAAAAGCGAAAGTGAGTTTGTTTGTTTGTTTGTTACCTCTTCACGCTTTAATGGCCAAACCGATTTTGATGAATTTTGGTACAGAGATAGTTGGGAACCGGGAGACGGACATAGGCTAATATTTTTTTGAAAACAGTAGGATGTGAGGGAGAAAGAGGGAAGAAAAGGGAAAACTTAGCGTTGCTATTACAAATCAATAAGGCGCTAGGGAAACTGTGTTACCCCAAATTTAACGCGGGCGAAGCCGCGGGCGAAAGCTAGTCAAACATAAACTCTCTTAGTAATAATGTCCATTTCAATCCACGCTTCATGGCGCTTTGAATAAGACGTTTCTCGTTAGACTTGCGAGATCTCGCCCTTTTTTGTCCGAGATCAATCTCGCTAAAAAGGCCGAGATCTCGCGAGGAAGGAATCTCGGCCGAACGAGATGCATTCCCTAGTTTGAAGTAACTGGCGAAATTAGGAATACTATTAGACCCACTATTGCCGACCCCTTCGGGTATTATTATGTGTGATGATGTCTACACTAATATTATAAAGCAAAAAGATTTGTATGTTTTAAGTAACGACTGAACTCAGAAACTACTGGACCGATTTCAAAAATTATTTTCCCATTAGGTAGTTACATTATTACTGAGTAACATAGGCTATTTAACATCACGCTACTACTCACGAGAACAGGGCAGTAACCAAAGACGAGGGCGAAACCGTGCATCATAGCTATTCACAAACACATTGCAATCGTGCCGTGAGAATAATCGAAAAGTCCTCCAAACGCTTTTCACAAATTCGTAATCGACCAATTTTGACATATCTGACAACCGCATTACGATATGTAGACGTCAATCGTACCAACAAAAAAAGTGTGTGTGTCAGCTCCGACGCACGACTGGAGTTTACTCCTTAAGTACGAGTATCTAACCATACGCAAAAAGAGTTTATTCAACTAAAAAGATTAATATCATATGAAAGGGTAAATTCACAAATTAATGAAAAAGGGGTGTGTGTACTTATGTACACGCGTTAGAAGTTATACTTCTTTGGCGTATAGAAAAAAAAATAACTAAAATGCTGTAGTGATTAACGATAAATATAAAAAATAATCAAAAACAAATACCTGGTAAAAATTATATATTTATCACTTTAAAATTTCAAAAACTGTTTTAAAAAAAAAACTCCACACGGATCTGTGAATCGCGTTTCGCCAGTTTGACGATTGGATTACGAGACCATAAACTAGTGTCGATTGCCGATTTCGGTTACGTTTGGATTGTTCATGAATAGGCTATGCACGACAGCTAGTCCTTACTAAAATTATAAAAGCGAAAGTGAGTTTGTTTGTATATTACGTTTTCACACCTAGATGGGTAAACTGATTTTGATGAATTTTGGTACAGAGATAGTTGGGACCCTCGAGACGAAAACTTAGCATTGCTATTACAATAAATAAGGCGCTAGGGCAAAAACCACAAGTAGCAGGTACCTACCTACAAAACAGGAAAGGGGGACCTGTGTTACCCCGAGTTTAACGCGAGCGAAGCCACGGGCAAAACTAGTGTTAAATAATTAAAGAAACCAATGCCAGTTGAAAAGGTATGTCTGAAGCACCTCTCATAATGAAAATGTATTAGTCATAAGTAGCGAAAACTGATGAAGGTCAGAGGTTATTGACACCGGGAAACCGATCATGAGATTTTTGTGGCCTTGGGCAGGACATATTGCTTGGAACGTGGAAGCGTCAAGTACATGCCGGGGTTACGGTTGTTCGAAAGAGATCGAGGCCCCGGAACGTAAAGGGTAATAGAAGGAACATGGGTGTGTTTTAGTCAGTACACTCTCCCTGCTCCGATGATTTACCACCAAAAAAAAAAAGTAGCCCCCGAAATTATTATTTTATTTGTTGTAATTTTTGGTGTAAGTATGTTAAATAATATTCAAATTAGTATCGTAACATATATGGGTTTATAGACTTATTTTTTCGTCCATTTATTGATCTCTATACATAAAATTACATTTTTAAATATTTCTTATAATCATAAAAAAAAAAACATTTAAAAATATAAAAATAGTAGCCCACCGGTATCGGGAACAGGGTCCAAGCTACCGGCGGTCAGGGCTCCAGAGAAAGGAACCTCCTAACAATACGAGCCGTGTCCAGGAGTACCGCTTTCTGTATCAAGCCCTTGATCCAGCTGCCTAACGAGAGCCTCCTCAGGTATTGGTCGAGGCTCTTGGCAATTAAGCCATTGGCAGATACGACTATCGGCACAATGATCGCTGAGTCCACATCCCACATGTCGACAACCTCGCGAGCCAAGTCAATATACTTGATTTGCTTATCTTTCTCGGCTTTCACGAGGTTCTCATCATGCGGGACTGTTATGTCAACAATCATTGCGCGCCGCTCTGATCGATCCACCACCACTATATCAGGCTTGTTGGCAACAATAGTCCTGTCAGTGATGATGGAGCGATCCCAGTACAATGTGATATTGCCATGTTCAAGAACTGGGTCGGGCTCATACCTGTAGTACGGCACTTCCGATTCCACAAGGTTGTATTTTAGAGCAAGTTGCTGATGGATAATCCTGGCTACAAGGTTGTGTCTATGCAAGTACTCTCCGTTAGCTAGACGCGAACAACCGGAGATAATGTGTCGTATTGATTCTCCCGGACGGTGGCATGCCCGACATAATATGTCAACCGTACCGTCCTTCACAATAAATCTCCGGTAGTTATTTGTCATCATAACTTCATCCATAATTGCACAGACAAAACCTTCGGTTTCTCCAAAGAGGTCCCCGGAACGTAGCCAGGCTACGGACGCTGATTGATCTACATCGGGTCCATGTAGGGCCCGAAAAAAGCGTCCGTGAAGCTCCTTACTCTGCCATACCTCCCTGCGGTCGTTAGTGTCAAGCACTACAGGTTTGCGCCAGTTCTCTTTAGCCAAGGAGAGCGGGGTGAGGCCTTTGTCCATTGCAACTACATCCCGATGCATTCCCACGTCGGTTTCTAGGAAATATTCCCTGAGACTGCATATCTCGCGATTGTGGAGAGTCTTGGCGTTTAAAAAGCCTCGACCTCCACAACTCCGCGGGATATACAGTCTCATAACCGAGGAACGTGGGTGATGCATACGAAATGCCGTTAACAATGTACGCACCTTCCTATCCAGGGCGTCCAGTTCTGTTTGAGTCCATTTGAGTATGCCGAAAGAGTACATCAAAACCGGCATGACCCAACCGTTGAAAGCACGCACCTTGTTTCCGCCTGATAAAAGACTATTAAATACTTTTCTCAGGCGGCCAAAGAAGCGTTCCTTCAACGATTGCTTCATGTCAGCAACATTGATGCCCAGCGCTTCCGACATCCCCAAATACTTGTAGGTTTCGGTTGCTGAGAGGGATCTAAGGTTTATGGAATCTGAGAGCTGGGTTCCCACAGATTCCACAATTTCCCCTCGCTTTACATGCATGACCGCACATTTGTCCACACCAAATTCCATCCTGATGGCGCTACTGAAAGTTTCAGTTACCTTCAGTAGCTTCATCAGCTGCAAATCGTTGGGGGCAAAGAGTTTCAGGTCATCCATGTAAAAGAGGTGAGATATAACCTGACCACCTCTCCTCAATCGATAGCCCAGACCTGAATTCCCCAGCAACGTGCTTAGAGGATTCAAGGCTAAGCAGAACCAAAGTGGACTCAAACTATCGCCCTGGAATATACCTCGCTCTATCCTTATCGGTTCACTATTCCTCAGAATCTGCCGACATCCTGGATAGCGAAGGACCGTATTCCATTGCCTCATACACGAGCTCAGGAAGGTGCGCAGAGTTGCATCAACTTTGTACAACTCTAGCACCCTCATGAGCCACGTATGTAGCACGGAGTCATAGGCCTTCTTATAGTCTATCCAACATGTCGACAGATGTCTTCGAGAACGGCGAACCTGTTGACTAATGGCCATATCAATGAGGAGCAGCTCCTTAGTACCGCGGGACCCGTTCCTACATCCATTTTGAGAAGCAGACATGATAGAATTGTCATCAATGTGTTTAGTGATTTTAGCTCTCAAAATGGATGTAAGAACTTTATAAAGTGTCGGAAGACACGTAATTGGATAGACTTATAATTATTAAAATCATCAATATTATTCTATAAGTGTTTTTAATCCCAAATGTCAGCAAAGCAGAGGGGTCTGCAGGTTGGTCGAAAGAGATGCCGCGGCCACAGAACACAAAGAGCAAAAGAAGGAACAGGGATGGGTTTTAGTCAGTAAAAGTCTGACACTCCCCCCCCCCATGCACCGCCCAGAGCAGGGGATGTTATTGGATGATTTCCCATGCCAAAAAAAAACCCGTCAAATGACTATTCATAAGAAACTCACTTAATTGTATTACATGACCATTTAAAATTGTAAAGATGTGATTATGGACGAAACTTAGATTATTAAAAAGAATTAACTTCTTCTAATTTAACACACATAGACAAACAAAGGTTCCCAAGTAACGCCTTGCGACTTCGTTAAGGGTATTTCTACACCCTGTATGTAATGTACCATGGAAGACAACTGACCAATTTTCAACCTTATTACTCAGAGCATAAGGTGTTCTTATAATAGATACACACAGCGACATCTCTACGTGAACAGCAACATTAAATAAATAAATATCTTGGGACAACCCACACACGGCTATCTGATCCCAAGCTAAGCTGAGCTTGTGTTATGGTAACCAGACAACTGATATACATACTTATATAATTTATAAATACATACATATTATAGATAAACCACACCCAGACACAGAACAAACAATCATGCTCATCACACAAAGTTTGTCCTGGGTGGGAATCGAACCCACGACCTCCGGCTCAGCAGTCAGGGTCACTAACCACTAGACCAACAGGCCCGTCATTACATTAATATACTTACTTAGACCTTTAACAGACTTTGTAACCAAATGAAGATTGAAAGAACACGGTCATATTGTAGTACTGAAATGAATATTTTAGGTCCCCAACTCCCCAGAATCCAACTGCGCTTTGTCATGGGCACTAAACTGGCAGTCTGGCAACTAGTTGTTTTTTTTTCTAGTTGAACGTAATTGTTGGAACGAAGATCCTTATCGCGCGTTGCAAAAAGGGCTAGACGGAAATAATTAAGACCAAAAGTTGTAACGACACTTTTTGCTGTAGTTGTAAGCCGTGCGGCGTGCGCGTGTTTCTCTGTCTATCTGTCTCCCTCTCTAGAAAGCATGCCAGTTATTTTCGTTTCGTCTTTCTATTTCGCATTGAACAGTGTGGTGTCGCGACGATTATTTTTGTTGAGTGTATACAGATTTTTTGTACATAATAAATAATAACTTCGTTCCATCCGGGTGTCCCTTTTTTTTCGGTTGGGAAACCATCAAACGACTTCCCCCGCTCCTCTTCCTTCTATTGCTCTTTACGTTCCGAGGCCGCGGTATCTCTTTCGAACAACCCGCAACCTCGGATCCGGGTGTCCCTTGACACCTTTCAAGTTTTCAACTCGATTTTTGATGATTACTTTTCAATTATTATGTGGTGCAGAATTGTATCCATTAAATGAACTCATAAAAAAAAATTCACAGTATTGCGCCATAGGGTAAATGGTCCAACGGTTGTCCATCCATACGTAATGGTTTAAAAATTTAAAGACCGCGTGGGTATCGATTGAAAAAAAGTATTAAAAATCAAATCTGAGACACTCGGTTTATACGCTGAGTCATTGACCGGTCTAGCGGCATTTAAATGGAAAGTGATTAATACAGGACAAATGGGAATACCAAAGTTGGTATCTACTTTAAAACTCTGTTAAAATACCGTGCTATTATTTCAATACTAATAAATGTCTAATAATGTAACTGTATTTATATACCTTTCATGTCTATCTGAAATCATTGAACTAATCGTTATAGAAAAAAATTGGCTTATTTTATCCCGGATTACAGACGAAATCAAAACAGTTCGTTTCCTGTAGATAAGAACCGCACGGAACAGCTAGGTATTTTTAGAGTAATTTCTAGTTTACATGTCCAAACATTTTATAAGCCTAGGAAGCCATATTCACAACAAAAACTAAGTTCATGATGATGCAACTCAAACTTTCGATACGAAATTCGCGATCGGTAGAATCGATTATTGAAGTTATACTTCTTTTGGGGCGATGGAGAAGATTGATGAGAGTGATTTGGTACTACAGCGACACAGTGAAGTTAGTTCTAGGTGGTATCCAGTGTGACCATATGTGGCAGGAACCTGCATTTTGGCAGGTTTAGTCCTTTATTTTACTCTCTGGCACTTTTGTTGACAAAATGACAAAAGCGATGTATAAAGAAAGTGATCAAGAAAAATTCGATGTTAATACGAATGTATAATTTAATTCAGTTCACTTTTAGACTTTACGATCAATTATTTTATATAAAACTCCAAAAAATAATGTGTGTATTTATTTTAAATTTTTGGAGTTCCATTAAATTACATTGGCATTTTGTGCTTTCGATTTTGGCAGGATTTGTCAGTTTTTTTGCCTAAGTTGGGCAGGATCTCTAATTTGTAGTTGGTCACACTGGTGGAATCAGTGAAGTTAGTTCTAGGTGGCATGAAAATCGATAACATATGTTCAAGTTGTATATAATCTACTTTCTAGTATTTTTATATTTATAGCACGTGTTTCGTAACAGTACAATTAAACAGTGTGAATAAATGAATATTATTTTGGTGATTTAAAAAAGTATAAATGTCAACGAACTGTCAAAGTTACGAGCTGTTTTCAATGTGTTTACTGTTCGATTTCGGTCGGCTATCCACAAAAATGTAAAATATCTTGTTCAGATAGTGAATCAAGTGATTTTGAAAGATTTTTGGGCTGGAGTAACTCCGAACCAGTTGAAGAAAGTGGTTCTAATCAATGAAGATATAAATTGAAGATGGATCATTTTAGTATCTTCGATAATAATGACTGAATCTTTGAATCTAAATCTGTACAAAGTTTACATGTCGAAGTGTATCCCCATATTAGACTGAAGGAGCCAGGTATGTGTATGTCTTACCGTATAATATTCATTTGAGACAACCAAAACAACTACGATTTTACGCATTAGGGACAATGCTAATACCAGTGACTGACTTTGTTGGTGTATCTAAATCATCAGTTTGTTGTATGTTATAGCAGTATTTATTTGTTTCATTGGTACCTTGTAAATCATATAATAATTTTATTTCATCATACATGTGTTATTTAGTAGGGGATGGGATTAGGTTTTACTATATTAATTTTTGTTAATACAATTCAATTCTTTCCTTAGGTTCAGAGACTGGAGAATTTAGAAATTGAAAGGGATCCCCTAATATAAGCTGTGTGATGTAAAATGATGAAATATGAATTTAGTAGCCCGTTGGCCTGGTTCAGCTTCTGATGCCACTATATTTAACAACTAATAAAAATTACAGGTAACTTTTCTATTATATTACAGCATTATAAAGCAAGTTTTGTGACCAAATAATTGAATTCAGTACCTATCCCGAACTACATCTTTTATCAGTTCAGTGTGAAAGTAGATTGTACGGTCACAAATGGCTGCTTGCAGACATTGCATATCTTTTAAACCTTACACCTTTGTTAAACCCTCGATTACATTATTTAGGTGTACTAGTACTTATTTAAAATGATATTTATTTTAGGTTTTATAAGAAAACTAACATACCCGGTGTTATAGAATGTATAGATAGCACATTATTTGCTATGATGAGACCTAAGGAGAATGAAGAAAGATAATATATAATAATATTACTGTTGCAAAGGATATCATGCAAGAAATGTTCTATTGGTAAGTTCAGTGAAAGAAACACTTGCTTAATTTTTTTATCTGTTTATTTGGATATCAAACAGTATAATAATAATGTCAAATTATGTGTTTAAGAAATATTTAAAAATATAATTTTATGTAAAGAAAACAATAAATGGACTAAATATCAAATTACATAAGTACATTTAAAACCTTATCATTTATGTTATCTATACTAATATTATAAAGCTGAAGAGTTTGTTTGTTTGTTTGTTTGAACGCGCTAATCTCGGGAACTACTGGTTGGAATTGGAAAATTCTTTTAGTGTTGGATCCTAGTCCATTTCTTGAGGAAGGCTATAGTATAGGCTATATAACATCACGCTACGACCGACAGGTGCTGAGCAGCGCGTAGTATTAAGATAATAACACCAAAAAAAAAAACAATTTATTATTTTACTTTTAACAAAGTGTAAGTAATAAGTATTTTTTACTCTAATTGCAGATAACAGATGCAGATTTGAGAAAGGTGGATCATGTCACGATAAACAGCCTGGCACCTCAATTAAATATTCATCAATATCCTGAATCAATATTTTTTTTAATGTCAAAAATTAGATAGTATTAAACTAATATAAATCATTGAGGTTGTTGTATTTTGTCAGTTTTGTTTCTGTTGTTGTTTCCTTGATCGTATTTGTAAACATGAACGAGAAAGTGTTGTGTGCTGAACTGATATTGATTATGGTGACAAAATTCAAATATTAGCCTATAACTATTTTTCTATAAGTACGTCACAGAAGTATAACTTCTAACGCGTGTACATAAGTACACACACCCCTTTTTTTTTACAAGGTTAAGCTACGTGGCCACGGTCAAGGTGTCGGATGGATAACCGATATTTACATATCGATAGAGTATTTATTAGATTAGTTAGCGGTTGATAACACAATGTGAGGTGTGATTGCAAAGTTCGTGTAGAACAAAAAATCATTTGAATTAATTTTATTAATAAAATTTTCGGACATCTCATTCCGATTGTTTCTATTGATAACATTATATCGCCTGTAATCACATCTGCTAAAGGCTACGCAGAAGCTTACCTACAAATACATGGGTGTGAGTATTCCTTGGTAAATTAGTATAGCTTGATAGTCTAACTAAAGTAATGTTTAAGTACCATATAACACCCGATGGCTATGATGATAAATAATTCTTATTTAAGTTACATTCTCTATAAAATAATTTGAGTAAGTTCATTTCAATTGTGGTAAGTTTTATCCTTAAAACGATGTTGAAAGCCGCAAAAAAATCAATCTGGAATTTGTAGTTAGAAACAAATGGAGTATAGAGAGTATAGACTAGTTATTTTTTTATCTTTTTGTTGGAGTCCGCTTCCAGTCTAACCGGATGCAGCTGAATAGCAGTTTTTACATGGAACGACAGCCTATCTAACCTCTTCAACTCAGTTAGTTCTAACTTCTAAGTAATACGCTATCCTTAGTAAGACTGGTTATCCATCATCTGGACCACTGACTACTACTCAAAATGACGTTTGTCTATTTTAGAATAGACAAACGAGACCAACGGTTTAACGTGCGTTCTGAGGCACGAAGAAACTCGGTATGTAATGGGTGGTCGCCCATCCATAGACCAACCTAGGCAAAGCAACCGCGGCTTACTTTTAAGACCGACCCGGAAGGCTGTTATTATTTAGCCATGAGTTCCTCTATAATAAACTACTTAAAAAATAAAATGACATTTCACGCGGAACTCAAGCTGATTTGCTTGGTACACATCTTATCACCTCATTTAAGTCTATTTTAAGAAACCGGTATTACTAACTTCGAATTATTAGTGGTTTAACTAAATTAACGCCAACGTCATCTCGTGTCATGCTGTGCTACCCACAGCTACACCACACTTACAACAGTGTCTATGGCACAACCAAGAAAATGATTTGAAAGATATGCGTGTTGGTGGCCATTTTGAAATTGGAACGAAGTCTGGAGTGTTTTATGTTTTTGTACACATTAAAACTTTTTCTTTATTCTAAAAATCCCTCTTGTTGTCAAGGCCAGTGTAATAGCTAACTTCCGTACGGAGGGCTATCGATGGACCGCCATTTTGTTGTTTTAAGTCAATCTGGTATTAAAACACAGCCTTTATTTAATAGTTACGGTGTAAGTGTGACTTTTTCGAAGTTTTACTAAACAGTATGGCGGGCTGGAAAAGAAAGGTCATTTGTATTTAGTAACTAATAGTACCTAATCTCATAATTTTGTTTGTCATTTTGCGCAAGCGCGGATATTGACATCGACTCTACCAAGGAAAAGTGATGGGATTTTCCTGTTGTGATATATTCAGTTTTCAGGAACATTTAGTGACAATTTTGTAGGCAAACTCTCTTACAAAAGGATTTTATACCGCCATTACTAAATAGCTTTTTTTGCGTATGGGAAATCATCAAGAACTTCCCCCGCTCTGGGCGGAGCAGGGGGAGTTCCAGACTTGAACTGACTAAAACCCACCCATATTCCTTTAATTGCCCTTTATGCCCTGCAACTTACTAAATAACCTTAGACAGACAGAAGAAGAACGACAGTAGCCTTTGTCCAACAGTGGGAAAGTCCATACTTAGCGAATTTTTCCAGAAAGATGAATAAACGACACAATATTGAATTAGTTGACGTGTGTATGACTAATACGAGTAGCTAAGTTACGAAATCTTAAGACCTCGAAGACGAAAAAAAAACACGAGTGTACTTAAGTACATACGCCCTATTAGTTGTTTTACCCACACGTGTACCAATATGGCATTCTAAAATGTACGTTTTTAAGAAGTTATCATCATGGTGACTTCGAGGCAACATATCCAACATTACAAAACTTAAGCTCTTTATAATATACTAGCTTTCGCCCGCGGCTTCGCCCGCGTTAAATTTGGGGTAACACAGTTCCTCTTGCGCCTTATTGATTTGTAATAGCAACGCTAAGTTTTCCCTTCTCTTCCCTCTTTCTCCCTCACATCCCACTTATTTCAAAAAAATATTAGCCTATGTCCGTCTCCTGGTTCCCTACTATCTCTGTACCAAAATTCATCCAAATCGGTTCAGCCATTAAAGCGTGAAGAGGTAGCAAACAAACAAACAAACAAACTCACTTTCGCTTTTATAATATTAGTAAGGATTGTATACTAGGCCTACGTTGCAATGCAATTTTCTACCCTACTTGCCCTACCTACTCTACCTGCCCTACCTACCCAACCTAACCTATCTTTCAAGTTGGATCAAACTACACACGGTGTCCAAATTTAATTTAAAATCGGTTAAGCAGTTTAGGAGCCCATCGCGGACAAACAACGTGACACGTGATTTATATATATTTGGAAGATATCTAGGATCATTACAACTTCTTTATAACCAAACAACAAAGGTTGAATACTTTATCCATGACGTAAGATTAAGTGAGTCCGGATATAATATGATACGCCAAATATTTCTGTGATAACATCGGCTGCTCTTGTATTTATAGTATGTACTAGATTTCTTATCAATTAAATTTAGTCAGTGTAAATGTAGAAGTGATTTATTAAATCCTTGGCCTTTGGCATTCCTGGGTTATGAATTGGGTATTTCACCCTACGAACTATTGTACATAAATATATTATGTTATTTGTATTTAATCATGTAAAAAATACTTTTTATATTAGAATGAAATTGTTTTGATAACTTGTTAATTTAAGAAATATTTTCAATTAGTCTATATAAAAAATCTTATACGCAACAAATCCTTACTATTCTTACTTAAAGAGAAAGTGAGTTTGTTTGTTTGTTACCTCTTCACGCTTTAATGGCTACACCAATTTTGATGAATTTTGGTACAGAGATAGTTGGGAACCAGGAGACGGACATAGGCTATTTAAAAAAAAAGATGAAATGAGGGATAAAGAGAGAAGAAACGGGAAAACTTAGCGTTGCTATTACAAATCAATAAGGCGCTACCGAATTTAACGCGAGCGAAACCGCGGGCAAAAGCTAGTATTATACTAAATGGTCGAAATTTACTAGACATCAGACATTTAGTTTGCTGTTCGTTTTGTTTTGTTGTGGTGGCGAGTTTTCGAGTGATTAAAGATAAGTTTTTATCTCGTTTCATGACATTGTAATGTAAAAGCGGGTAGTAAACATCAAAAATATTCCAATATCCTTACTAATATTATAAAAGCGAAAGTGAGTTTGATTTTGATGAATTTTGGTACTGAGATAGTTGGGACCCTGTAGACGGACATAGGCCATTTTTTTTTTCTAAAAAAAAGTGGGATATGAGGAAAACTTAGCTTTGCTATTACAAATCAATAAGGCGCAAGGGCAAAACATACAGGTAGAAAGTACCTGCATATCAGGAAAAGAGAACTGTGTTATCCCGAATTTAACGCGAGCAAAGCCGCGGGCAAATGCCAGTGACTGATAAAAGTGATCCTTGTAATGTTTCAGTTTGGGCCGAAACCGAGGCCGTTGCCGAAATCCGTTTTAAGACGTCATGGTAGGGTAGGTCATAAGCATTCGCTCCATGTAAAATACTGGTATACAATTTAGCTGCATAATGCAATAAGCTAATTCCAATAAAGTTGGGAAAAGGCTAAGCAGAAGATGAGTGAATACGTTTGATACATTGCGACTTGCGTACATTTATTCTTGCACGTCCGCGCATCGCGGCGAATGAGTATTGCGTAGCAAGTGAGTCATGGAAACATATCATGTTGTTGATACTTCGCGGTATGCTTGAGATTTTACATTGATTTTATTTGTGTACGGCGACTAATCAAGCTATACAAAACCAGTATTATATGGATCTTTCATTGTACAGGAATTATGAACAAAGTGAGGTCATGTTATACTGGATAAGTATAGCTTGATATGCCTGAGTGGTTTCTTTAGTTCCGGGACTTTTTTCACCACTTGTTCTTCCCGGCTTTAATAACTAACTTTGAATAATAGGAAGTATGTTTGTTAACTAATTTTATAATTAGTTAACAAACATACTTATATAAATATAATAGATTTTTTTTATTTTATTACAGTACTGATTTTCAGTCTAATTTTAGTACTTATGTAATTAATGGTATCAAATAAATTAAGAGGAACGAAGCACATGTGACTAAAAGAGTGATGGATCTGAATGTTGATGTACGGAGAGCGAGAAGAAGGCCAAAGGAAAGATGGATGGATTGTGTAAGGAATGATATTATGAAGGAGAAAGTAGTAAATGATGCCGTGACGTCTGATAGGGGAGAATGGAAGAAGAAAACGAGTTGCGCGGACACCAAATAGAATGGGACAAGGGCAGGAAAATGATGATAATTCTATCAAAAAATTCAATTTCGTTAGTGTGTTTTTGCTTACCCAAAAAAGATTATGGATTGATGCTATAAACGGGATATGCTTACCTGAAACAAAAAGTTAAACATTAATTGTGAACGAACTATTGAATAAGATTGAATATAATATCGACGGGCCTGTTGGTCTAGTGGTTAGTGGCCCTGACTACTGAGCCGGAGGTCGTGGGTTCGATTCCCATCCAGGACAAACTTTGTGTGATGAGCATGATTGTTTGTTCTGTGTCTGGGTGTGATTTATCTATAATATGTATGTATTTATAAATTATATAAGTATGTATATCAGTGGTCTGGTTACCATAACACAAGCTCTGCTTAGCTTGGGATCAGATAGCCGTGTGTGAGTTGTCCCAAGGTATTTATTTATTTATTGAATAAGTGGCAACGTTTGTACGCGCGAGTTTCTCTCCCACCTTTTATACATAATAATATTAATGCAAGACCTCTCGTGTCTGTCGCGGGTTACACAAAGGGCAAAATAAAACGGACTTCAAAAAAAAAAGTATAATGTAACTTTATTTAAGGAAGTCGGTGGCAAAAAGTCAACGAAACCAACAAAAGTTTTTTATTTCAGCATTTTTAGTTATGGTATTATGATATACCTAATATATCTCTAATTATTTATCGAGTATTCATTTTCCATTGTAACTAGAAGATTAGCATATTATCCATACAGACATAGTGAAAAAATATGTATTATAGACGATAACTCATAGACTACCTAAACAATTTAAATAAAGTTGAACCACATCGGAAGCAACAGCTTTCTAATAAAAAAGTATGTTGGACCATGAATTCAACTATCCTTAGTTTACATAATAATTATCCTTTAAATAAACAATCCTTTCTTATATTATAAAAGCGAAAGTGAGTTTGTGTGTTTGTTTGTACAGAGATAGTTGTGACTCTGTAGACGGATATAGGCCATTATTAAAAAAAAAATTGACTTGAGTGAGAAAGAGGGCAGAAAAGGAAAAACTTGGCATTGCTATTACAATAAATTAGGCGCAAGGGCAAAAACTACAGGTAGCAGGTACCTGTATTTTTTTATTTACATTTTAAATTCAGGTACAGTAAGCATAAAAATAAGTGGCTATTCATAACCACACTAGAGGTCTATTTTTTTTAATCGCAATTTGTTTTTTTTTTATTAAGTATTATTCTAACAAAACCGTTATAAACTAAACTATTTATTAAAACAATAAGAAGGTAACGTAATATTTCGTTTCGCAATTCAGAAATGTTATTAAACTTGTGAATGGTAAGTTGGAAACATAGTTTATTATACTATTGTTGTACTCTCTCTGTTATTATCTTGCCGGTACTAATAAATCTGATAAATAATTACTTGGCTGCTTACAATAATTTGTGCTTAGAGAACGTAAGAAGACCTATATCTAACATTTTAATTAATATACTAGTCTCATATCTGTCAACTTAGGTATTATAATAGAAATTGTATGTCATAAAGTTTTCACACTTTTATTTTAAAAAAAGTGGTGAGTTTAAAGATTCAGAAGATTTAGAAGTCTTTGATGTTGTACTAGTTTCCGCCCTCGACTTCGTCCGCGAGGCATAATTACTTTGGGCTAACTTTAACCCGCATATGATAAAAAAAATGTTTCACCTTTTCTTCCCTCTTTCTCCCCTCTTCCTATTCTATGTCCGTCTCTAGGGTCTCAGCTATCTTTGTATCAAAATTCAACAAAATCGGTTCGGTCATTTAGGCGTGAAGACGTAACAAACAAACCAACTCACTTTCGCTTTTATAATATTAGTAAGGAAGTAAGGATTTTATTCTACCTTTGGCTTTGCCGTAGATAGCAGGGTTTTAAGGGTTTGCCACCATTAAAATATCGATTGCAATGATACGAAATAAGAAAAGATAAGGGAGATGTGAAGATTTTTATGAAACGGAAAGCATGATCTTCAAAGTAATTTGTGAAAGCATGCATCTTTCATATTTTCGCGACTTGAGGTTTCAAGTTCACTTCAGACTTACAAGTAAAAATGATGTCAGAACTATGTAGGGCAACGATTCCTCCACGCATAGAAAGATAAGCAGTGTTATCAGCTTATCTTTCTAACACAATACTGTTACTTAGTATTAGATAAGAGACAAGTTTTGGAAATGTCGATATCGGTCTAACTAAACATGGACGCGTACGCGTCGAAAAGATGTGTTTTATTTTTTACATTTGGTACAGTCAGCAAAAAGAAGAAGAAGAGAAATATGCCGCCAATGCCGCCGATTCTAAATAAATAGGTATAAATATGGGTAGGAAAATGATGACAATCAGCCGTTAATTAGTTTTTAGTCTTTATGAATAAATAAAAAAACGTTGCCCTACACTAGGATCTCTTATGTATCGTGGGTGCGTTTACAAACATTTAACCTCACAGACACAAACAACCACACCCGGAACAACTACCTGTAGCTCATACAAATATTTGTTCCGTACAAATATTTGTTGCGTATATTAAACGAATGGATAATGAAAATAGCCAAATACTTTTTTTTTTATTAAATGTGAGTTTTGACAAAAAAAACATCATCATCATTAGTCTTCTGCCAATATACTACTTAAAATGACAAAAATCAAAAAAATAATAATATTAAAATTTTAAAAGAAGACGAAAGAAAGTTTTAAAGGCACCAAGAAATGCACAGCTAAACACGCAAAGACAACTTCAGAACCAGTTTCAAGATAAAATTATCAAAATGAAATCAATAAACTCATTAAAACCAATTTTTACTTGACACAATTTTCTTGTTCTTATACCATAACCTGTTATTAAACCATGTATATGAAGAAGGAAAGGTTACCTAAGTGTATTCACTTGGCACCTCGTGATTAGGGGAGCATGGAAGAAAAAAGCCAGGCCAAGTGAGGCTCAGACACCTGCACGTAGGGTTTCATACCATGCCATCTACCGGCAAAAAAAAACATGTTTGTTGAACAGGAGCCCCCTTAAATATTTATTTAATTTTGTTTTTTAGTATTAATTGCTGTTATAAAAGCAACAGAAATACATCATCAAACTGTCATAGTTCATGAGCTACAGCCTAGTGACAGACGGACGGACAGCGGTGTCTTAAACATACGGCCCGTACGCCAGCTATAACGTGTCCTAGACCAACGCTACAGCCTGATTTCGGTATATTCATATAATTTTGTTTTATTACCTAGTTAAGTTAACTGTTTGATTGTCCAGTCATCACAGCTGTCCATTTCTTTCTCTGTCGGTTTTTGTTGATTCGGAATGTTATGAAATATTCATCTAAGCCTTGAGGTGGATATTGAAATGTCACCAAAAATAGCTAAGTATTGAAGATATGACCCGAAATATACAAAAAATGCGAGTCCTTAACGACAAAATCAGTTTACGATTAAAAAAGTTATCTTAAAATCGACTAAAATCATTACAATACTGGCATATTACAATTAAAAAATATGGAGACAGTTTGAAAATGGAATCCAGTCGTATTATTATCAATGACGTGACTCATACCGAAGCTGCGCTGTGCATCCGTCGCCATTACGGATAGGATTAACCGCGATTTTATTATTATACTTAAATATTACTTTGTAATTATATAATGGGCTCATTCTAATCACGGTTGAACACTGCGAGGTCGTTGAACCTCATAGTTTGATGTAAAAAACTTCATTTCATTTAAAAATTGTAGAATTTCGTTTTTTATTTGTTTTTTTACTACATCTCAATCACATTCACACACAATCATATTTCTTTAACGATACAGTTATAAATATTACTCGCACTAAGTGCATTTACCGTTGAAAGTTATGCAAAGAAAATTACCTACCAAGACATAACAGTCTTTACCAAGGGCAACTGTGACAAAAGAAAATCGAGAGTTTTCGTATAGTCATAATAATTATCATTTAACATTTTGAACAATTCAGAACTTTCCAGAACCTATTTAATGCGTTCGGTACTGACTAGTTAGTGACTACTGTCAGTTTGCGAATGCAACCGAAGTCCTAGTTCCTACGAAGCACAACAGATGGCGTTAGTATAGTTCAGTTTAAGTTTATTTTTGAGCGGGTTGTTTTCAAGAATATGTAGAGTTTTTCAAGAAAAGGTCTAAGAAATCATATCGTCATTTTATATATATATATATATATATATATATTTATATATGTATATCAAGGCAAACAAATCACAACAGCTAACATATGTATAAGTAACATCAATTTGAAATACTATTTTTTTTAAATAATTGTAGTAAATCTTTTTGATGCTGACAGTACTTGATTTTCTAAACATTTTTGCTCGATTTAAATACAAATGCGATGAACTGTTTTCAATATAATGACTGTGTTGATTATACATTTGCTTAAGTATATTAATTTGTTATTAACCGATTTCACAAACATTACTCAATAATATTTACGCATTAATTTAGTTAGGGCGTCGCTTAGTGTAAATGAAACGGATTTAAGAAGTTTCTCAATTGAATCTGTTGCGGCGGGCCTGTTGGTCTAGTGGTTAGTGGCCCTGACTGCTGAGCCGGAGGTCGTGGGTTCGATTCCCACCCAGGACAAACTTTGTGTAATGAGCATGATTGTTTGTTTTGTGTCTGGGTGTGATTTATCTATTAATATATATGTATTATAAATTATATAAGTATGTATATCAGTTGTCTGTTTACCATAACAAAAGCTCTGCTTAGCTTGGGATCAGATAGCCGTGTGTGAGTTGTCCCAAGATATTTATTTATTTAATCAATAAAAAGAAACCGACCAGGAGCAAGTCAGAATCGCGTACCTAAGGTTCCGTACTTTGACATAAACAGCCATTTCTTTTCACTGCGTAGACTTAGAGAGTTGTTTTTTTTATTGCACTAATGGACCACAGAGTTGAGTCCATGGTTTTAGTTTTGATACTACTCGATACCTAAACGCGTTCCAGAGATAAAGGATCTTGACAGACAGACAACATACTCATCCAATAAGGGTTCCAGTTTTTCTTTTAAGGTACGGAACCCTAAATCAATTCGCACTGCCATATTTTTAGTTGAGACTTTTTGTGTGATTGAATGTGACTTTTCAATTCATATACAGTACACACGACGGCACATCAACCTACACAAAACCATTTTAACCTGATCTCTCTACTATGTGTGTGCGATACTGTAGTGTGCGATCCGTAGTAGAGAGATCAGGTTATAAAAGTTTAGAATAGGTTAACCTGCCGTCATGTGTACTTTCTAAAGTCTTACACACTATAGACTAATAGGGAAGGAAAACTTCGTGAGGAAACCTAGACTTATCACTAAAAGTCTGAAATCGTCAAACCGTCATGAGCAAGCGTGGTGATCAATACCCATGGGTATTGATCACCACGCTTGCTTTGCTTGCCTTCTGGACAGCTATATGCTAGTATTATTATAACACCGATTTCGTTATCTATGCAAGACTATAAAAAAAACATCATCGATACAGTCACAATTTAAAAAAAATACAGTCGATTTGAGAACCTCTTTCTTTTTTAAAAACACATTAAATAAAAAAAAATCACAATAAAGCATCGCAAGACTCATGTTTGTGTGTAAAGGTATTTTTAAGACCGCGATAGACGCGGACAGGAAAAACTATATGGGACAAAGTTTAATAAAGATGACGGATAAATGGATTTAAATACAATACACAAGCACCTTTCTTTACGTCATGTCATAAGAGGAAAGTCAGATGCTGACGAAAGCGGGTTCCTCCAAAGCGGATAAGAAACAAGGAAGATTCAATTCACAGAGGAAACGCGGCCTTAGATTTGACCTTAGATTTGACCTTTGATTTGACTTTACTGTCCTCTCATACTGAAGTACTAACGCTGTAACAACAACATTTTAAAACCAAATGAGTTTAAAAGAGTAACCATGTAGTTTCTTGCCGGTTCTTCTCCATAGGAAACGACCAACCCGAACCGTGCATCTTTTCTTGACGTTTTATAAGTGCCCGTGTAGGCCTATGTTAAATATAAATATTTTGTTTTGATCACGTTAGATAACTACAGGATAAAACCTACTCCAAAAAAAAACACCAGAAAGTAAAAATTCTCTGGTGTTCACCCTTCGCTATCGGGATTTTAACTAGTTCCGACAACTTCGTTTACGAATTTTCATCAACAGTTTTTCAGAAATTCAGTTTGAGTACCCTGCAATTCCAATACCCGGAACGATTAAAATTCGTTTCAACTTGATTCGAAGAAATCTAAATGATTAAAACTACCCACCGTCCTGTTCATACGACAAAAAAAATGTGTTTTTTATTTATAAAAAAAAAAAACAACAACACATTTAAAATCACATACACAAACAGCCAGACCCGAAACAACTATCTACAGGTCATACAAAATATTATTCCGTGCGGGAATCGAACCCGCGACACGCAGCGCAGCAGTCGATCGATCAGCCACTGCGCCAACCGTGCCGTCAACACATTTTACAAGCTTAACACATTTACAGACCTCGAAGTACACACAAACAACCATACAGGCTAACAATCATAGCATATTTTTTTGTTATATTCATTCATGTGTTACTTCAGACCATAATCTACGTCTGCGCCAAATTTCATGAAGATCCGTTCAGTAGTTTTTTCGCGAAACATACATTCATACTCACAACTTTCGTATTTATAATATTAGTAGGAAATAGGATATCTCTATCAAATCAAATCATGCTTTATGACATGTTATGTTATTTTTTTAGTGTTAACAGACCCTTAACATCTATCTCTTTCATTATTACATAGAAGACCGTTCGTGGAAAATATAATTTATTTCCACTGATAAATCTACTATAAGTCGATATTTATTACTGAGAACAGCTTTTAAATGTTTCTGCAGAGGTCGATTTGAATGCTGCAATTAACGAGAAATCGTATAAACCTATTTTGATATGAAATGAAATTGATTTCCTTACTATAATATTATAAAAGCGAAAGTGATTTTGTTTTTTTGTTACCTCTTCACGCTTTAATGGCTAAACCGATTGTGATGAATTTTGGTAGATAGTTGGGAACCAGGAGACGGACATACGCTAATTTTTATTTAAAAAAAAGTGGGATGTGAGGGAGAAAGAGGGAAGAAAAGGGAAAACTTAGCGTTGCTATTACAAATCAATAAGGCGCAAAGAGAACTGTGTTACCCCAAATTTAACGCGGGCGAAGCCGCGGGCGAAGCCGCGGGCGAAGCCGCGGGCGAAAGCTAGTTTTATTATAACAGAAGCTCGTCCCTATATAATAACCGCGGCTCGGGTCGGCTGCGTTTCAAAAAACTTAAATGAACTAAAAAACAGCGTAAAAAAATCGTCCTTAACGCTGTCATTTGGCAATGTCCCCTAGAGACTGGCCGCGTTGCCACGTTATATGGCAACGCTTACTGGCCAAAGTAAAAGCCAGCCCTTAGGTCACGGGAAGTGTCAACTAAACGTTTTAAAATATCCTTAAAAAAAGTTGTGAGGGGAGCACAAGGACTCCACGGTACCATAGTTTCAACCTCAAACGGCCTTAACATTCCTAGGTTGCGGGTAGTCTGAAAGAGATAACGCGGGCTTGGAACATAGGGGTAAAAGAAGGAACATGGGTGGGTTTTAGTCAGTAAAGTGTTACACTAATATTCTTTGGTGATTTTATTGATTACTAGCTTTTGCCCGCGGCTTCGTTCGCGGTAAATTCGGTATAACACAGTACCTGCAACCTGCAGTTTTGCTCTAGCGCCTTATTGATTTATAATAGCAACGCTACGTTTTCCCGTTTCTTCCCTCTTTCTCCCTCATATCCCATTCTTTTTTTTTTAAATAGCTTATGTCCGTCTCCTGGTTCCCAACTATCTCCGTAACAAAATTCATTAAAATTGGTTTAGCCATTAAAGCGTGAAGAGGTAACAAACAAATTCACTTTCGCTTTTTTAATATTAGTAAGGATTTTTTTTAGCTGTTACAAATAAATTAATGTAGAATAATTATTTATGGTTAACTAATATAGGTAATTCAAACACAATGCAATTCTTTATATGAATAAATAAATACTCCGCTTAGAGCGAGAAAATTTATTTAAAGATTGCCCGCACTAATCAGCAAAAACATGGCCTTAACAAAACCTTCCTACTTCAAAAGAAAACTGAATTATGAGCTTGGCAGCCCTTTCCATATGCTTGCCATTCTTATAACGGCTTCCACAAGTTTCCGCAGTATGATGTAATGAACTACCACGTGTATACAACTACCCCCTTGTTCACGTGACCTCCTGGTACTTGAAATACGATGCTCGAAGAAATTTTTGCATCTTGTAACGATTTAAAGAAAGAAAGAAAAGTTTATTTGCCAGAATACAGTACTTTTTGGGGTGGGAAGTCATCAAATAACTTCCCCCGCGCTGGGCGAAGCGGGGGGAGTTAGTTGTACTGACTAAAACCCACATATGTTCCTTCTATTGCCCTTTACGTTCCGGGGCCGCGGTATCTCTTTCGAATAACCCGCATACCTGGCAGGCGGAGGCCCTGGCAGGCGGAGGCCCTGGCAGGCCCCACTGCTTTGCTGACATCTATTTGATGCGCAAGTGAAACACGAACGCAATAATAGTACTTACAAAAGATGTTGCAATTATTACAGAGTCATATATTCTACCATTACTGGTGTACAACTATTTGCATCTGTATGTATGGAAGGTTTTCAAAATGACTTCAATCTTGCCAATCAAAAAATTTCTGGGAAAAAATCGACTTCAAAATAAATAGTAAATAGTGGAGGATAACTTTACGTCCGAAAGTCGGTTATTGGTTAAGGTAAAAACGGTCCCGGTTAGCAGATCATCCATATACAAAAAAAAAATGTTTCATAGACAATAACTCATAAACTACCAAAGCAATATAAATAAAATTCGTTACCTTAGAAAAAATAAAATATGAAAATCGGTCTACATCTGGCGGAGTGAAAAGTGAATAAAAAATATTTAAACACGTTACAACATAGGAACTCTTCCTTTTTTTGAAGTCGGTTACAAATGAAATGCAATGTACAGACGCCTGCAGGTCAAGCTACCCGAAACTGTCAATTTTTCCCAATGAACCTTGAACCTTAATGCTTTAGAAAAAAAGTCGAAAATCTATCAAAGAAATCTGACAGATAGTAGTAGCTTGATGTGCAGGCGTCTGTACACACGACAGCAGGTCAACCTATTCTAAACTATTATAACCTGATCTATTTTGTATAGGCTGATGTGCGGTCATGTGGACGTCTATGTCTGTAAGACCTAATTGATGTTTCATAGCGTAGAGAATGTATTCACATACTAGCTTTTGCCCGCGGCTTTGCCCGAGTTAATTTTGGAGTTCCCCTTTACTGATTTGCAGGTACCTGCTACCTGTAGTTTTTGCCCTCGCGCCTTATTTATTGTAATAGCAATGCTAAGTTTTCCCCTGTCTTCCCTCTTTCTCCGACATTTACAACTTAAAAAAAAATTGCTAATAGTTGAGAAAAATAATTGAAGAAAAAATAAAATCGTGGACTCAGCGATCATTGTGCCGATAGTCGTTACAGCTAATGGCTTAATTGCTAAGAGCCTCGACCAACACCTGAGAAGGCTCTCGTTGGGCAGCTGGATCAAGGGCTTGATACAGAAAGCGGTACTCCTGGACACGGGTCGTTTTGCTAGGAGGTTCCTTTCTCTGAAGCCCTGACCGCCGGTAGCTTGATCCTGTTTCCGATACCAGCGGGCTACTATTTTTATATTTTTAAATGTTTTTTTATTAAGAAATATTTAAAAATGTAATCCTTATGTAAAAAAAAAATGAACGAAAAAATAAAATACGTTATAACATAGAACCTCCTCCTTATTTGAAGTCAGTTAAAAATGCAATGCAATCTACGTCTATTTCTGTAAGACCTAATTGATGTTTCACAGAGTAGAGAATGTATTCACATATTACATGAATCGGCTCCGAGGTCGTCAAATATTGAAGGAAATAACAAAACTATTAAGAACACGTTTTGTCTGTAATGTGCTATTTTTAGTAGTAAATAAATTCACATAGTTTTTGTGAGAAGACAAGTACTGTTTGTACACAGGTTAGTCTCTCAAAAACAAGCGCAAAACTAAATTTGTTCTTCATGCTTCTAAATTAAAAACAAACTTATGGCTGCAGTTTGATGAAAACGTTCCATATTTCAAATGTAATTCGAAGCAAATTTCTTTGAAAGTTGAATTTTCAAATATTAAAAAAAAAACACATTGCTTCACACTAGGCATTTCTCCTGTATCGTGGGCGCGTTAACAAACATTTAAACTCACATACAGCAACAGCCAGACCCGGAACAACTGTCTGCAGGCCATACAAATATTTGTTCCATGCGGGAATCGTTTTTACAAAATGTGTTTGTTTACTGGCTATGTATTGTTACTACTAGAATAACCGTCGGGAATACTGAAGATGAAAGTGTTAAGTACTCGTAAAAATACAGAACATTTTTTTTTAATATTTTTTTTATTTAACTACTGTGTTACATTTTTTAAAATTTCCTCATAAATCATATTAAAAAAAAAACCATTTAAAAATACAATAAATAGTAGCCCACCGGTATCGGGAACAGGGTCCAAGCTATTTTTTTATTGGTAACGTGTTAGTTTTTAGTTTATTTAAGTAGAATTTCATAGTGTTTGTTATTAATGTTTGTTATCTCAAAAATCAATTCGTTTGATTTCGATTGTAGATTGATTATTAAAAAAAAAATAGCAAATATGAAGCAAAAAAACTACTATTAAATTACGTAACTGTTTAGCTAAACCAAGTCGCTAACAGCTTTCAATGATGAGTAAGCGCCATTTGTAAGTACTAAGAAACTTTAATTCACAACCTGACTCATACCTAAAGGCTGTACGTGGACGTGTCAAGCCAAGCCAAGCCACGTTATGGAGCAGACCTTTTTTTTTTACCATATATTATGGAAAAATTTAAAGGAAAACGAAAATCGCGTACAACGACCATGAAGACATCCCAAACCAGTTTTAGCGGATCTCTCATTGTTAGGGAAATTCATAAAAGCGAGACCATGTTATACTGGAAGTATAAACACGGATAATGTTGCAAAAATTTGAATGTACAGGGGCCTAAGTCTGCTATTACAATAGTGTCAGAATGGTCGATCACTGATCGCATAATGGTTGATTTTGACAAGTTTAGTATGTAGCAGATTAACAAAACCATGACCATTCTGACACTATTGTAATAGCAGACTTAGGCCCCTGGTTTAAAGTTCATTTTTAAGTTTCCTTTCCTCAAAATTGTTTAAATGGATGAGAAAGGATAATACTAAAATATGTAAATGAACATAATGAAGGTGCGACAATACAACTACTTACTTACATACTTTTTTTGTTATAGTTGACTTTTTATGTTTTTTTTTAGATTAGATGGCATGTGAATCAATCAATACAACAAACTGTAACGCAGTTTGACGCGTTAACTTTAAAAAAAGTTTTTTTTTTTAATTATTTAAAAAGAAAGGAAAATGTTTGGAACCCTTATAAAATCACTTTGTTGTCGGTCTGTCTGTCAATACCCCTTATCTCGCGAACGCGAGTTATCAAGTTGAATTTAATTTTATAAGTCTGTAGTCCCTTGGAGGTGCGTAAAAATTAAACCTCTTAAGTCTATACAATCGCAACGCAAACCGTATACGTCACAAGTTTGTACGGAACCCTCTCGATGCGGTAGACGGACCCGAAATTGACCGGTTTTGATAATCATCCTACACAAATAGACTTATAAAACTACCACTTTTTTTTGTTGAGATGGGAAATCACCTTCCCTCGCTCTGGGCGAAGCGGGGGTGTGTCAGACTTGTACTAACTAAAACCCACCCATGTTCCTTCTATTGCCCTTTATGTTCCGGGGCCGCGGTATTTCAAACTGCCTCTTACACCAAAAAAACATTTGTTAAATAACGGGCGTAAGTTTTTGTAAATCAATTACTTACATTAATAAAAGTCGTCAATCGAGTTCAATATACAGGGTCTTTATCATAGTTTACATGTTGGTATTGATACAGTGTTTCAACTTAAAACAACAGTGGGAATTGGCTGACATGGTCGTGTTAACCCTTACTAATATTATAAAAGCGAAAGTGGGTTTGTTTGTTACGTCTTCGCGCTCAAATGGCTAACCCGACTTTGACGAATTTTGGTACCTACAGGGATAGTTGAGACCCTGGAGACGGACATACGCTATTATTTTAAAAAAAAGAGTGAGAAATGAGGGAGGAAAAGGGAAAATCAGCATTGCTGTTACAATAAATAAGTCGCAACGGCAAAAACTACAGGTACCTGCAAATCACGAAAGGGGAACTGTGCTACCCCGAATTTAACGCGAGCGAAGCCGCGGGCAAAAGCTAGTAGAAACATAATTGATTACGTTGTATTTGTGTAATGCAAGATAAGAAAACACTTTAATTGACTATCATAACACTTGTTTTTGATTTAATATTAATACTAAAGTTAAAAAAAAAAACACGCAAAGCAAACCGTTACACCACACTAGGAATTTCTCCTGTATCTTAGATGCGTTTACAAACATTGAAACTCATATGTATACACAAACAGCCAGACCCGCAAAACTATCTGTGGGTCATACAAATATTTGTTCCGTGCGAGAATCAAACCCGCGACACGCAACGCAGCAGTCGATCGCTCAGCCACTGCGCCAACTTGACCGTGCCGTCATTCGATACTCATATTACACATGAAAAATAACAAGTCTGCCATTTTGGATATAGGCATCACTTAGCTCACCATGCATGACAATGCACGGTTAGCTAAGTTAAAAAATGTGGTAAAATTTTTTCCTCAACTGGAAACCCGGTAAAATATAACTTGTAAGATTGTTTTTACATATCCAATTAGTTACAGATGAAGTGCATAAGAGCGTGTTATAAAAAGCCTAGTTGGTTTACTGGTTATATTTTGTACTGTGCGATTAGTTTAAAAGTTGTTAATAAAACAACGCGCTGTCAACGCGCGAGCTGATGACGTCATCAGCACCTGCTCCTTATTACAATGTACTTGCTAATCATGAACGTAGACAGTTTTCTTTATAACAGACTATGACAAATTAATTTTAGAACCAAAAAAAACAAGCTGTGTACGGTTGGCGCAGTGGCTGAGCGATCGACTGCTGCGCTGCGTGTCACGAGTTCGATCCCCGCACGGAACAAATATTTGTTTGACCCACACATAGTTGTTTTGGGTCTGGCTATTTGTGGATGTGAGCTTAAATGTTTGTAAACGCACCCAGGATACAGGACAAATCTATACTAATATTATAAGCTATACTAATATTATAAAGCTGAAGAGTTTGTTTGTTTGAACGCGCTAATCTCAGGGACTATTGGTTGGAATTGGAAAATTCTTTTAGTGTTGGATAGTCCATTACTTGAGGAAGGCTATAGGCTATATTACATCACGCTACGAGCAACAGGTGCTGAGCAGCGCGGGTGATTCGTGGGGAACAGCTATATTTAGTATAGGGCAGTTTTTTTTAAAGAAAAACATAATTATTAAAAAAAAATGTAATATTAAAATGGCTTACTTTTAATGCATTGCCCGTTTTACAAATCATCCTGTATTAGTTGTAATATTCTGTTTTTATTTATTTTGTTATAGTGTTTACAGGGTGTCCTAGTAAGCGTGATACTTCTAAAGTAGATTCGAATCGTTTAATTGGACAGCTTTAGAAAAAAGAAAACACTACATAACGATATTAATTTGCGACATAAAGGCAAAGTGTTACGTTTAAAATATTTATACTAATTTCGGATTGAATTTATTTTGTGCCACCATCAAAATTGATTTCGTTTATTTAAAAAAAAGCTTCTAACATAAAATAGGTGGGCCTGCCAGGGTTGAGATTATTCGAGATGCTGCGGCCCCGGAGCATGGATGGGTTTTAGTCAGTAAAAGTCTGACACTACCTCCCACTTCGCCTAGCGCAAGAGAAATTATTTGACGAATTCACATGCAAAAAAAATGCTGGGAAGAGTGTAAATGGCCTAAAAAACCTTACATTAATAAAGGATTGCTCACTGCGCATAATCGTGTCATACATTACCTAAATATGTATTGCTGAATTAAAATCACAAATCGTGGGTTTTCAATTTCGATTCAAGGAAAATTATCATAATTGACAGTCTTACTTATTCAACTTTTGTCTCTACATGGACGGTATTTCCTTGGTTTTCTTCAAACGGAATTTCCAAAGTAATCTATTTGAAATGAAAAACATATTCTTATATCCACACGTCAATAGTACGAAACGAAACAAACGGCTCTGTAGTCCCAAACAATATTTTTAATGCTTATCTATATCCCAATTTCCAATCAACAGTAGATTTTTTTTGGCATAATCTAACCCTAAAAATTTTAATAACATGAAAATTCTCGAATTAAAAAAAATAAATTGAGTTTTGTAGCACAGGCGTCCACATTAACAAATGAATGCACTAAATTAAATTGTTACTACCATAACAAAATAAAAACACTCAACCGGTTTAGAAATGTCAATAAAAATCGAGTTATTAAATTAAAGTAATACCAACTTTACTACCGAGACGGGAGCGCCATTTTGTTTCAATGTCATAAGCGTAATCTCGTTATGACATTCGATTTGTGAAAAATATACAACTGTCAAAACGTTGTTTTTTTTTTAATAAAGTTATAGCGCAATGATGTGTCCGGTTATATTGCGGGTGATTTCTGAGTTGACGAGTACTTAATAGAGAACTATGGAAAAAGAGATGCTGCGCCAACCAAAAATAAATTCGAATAAAGAAAGTAGAATGGCAATGAAACTGTTTAATTTATGTTGTTTTTAGATCATTTGAAAATATGATAGCAAAAATAATTTCATAACAAATTGAGCTCCGTTTAAAACTACTGAGAGTTCTCAACGATAAGCGAATCTACTCTACAACGGTCGTGCACATTTCCTTATGTTTACGTTACATTGACTGCTAGCCTTACATCTATATCTAACCAACGTCTTGTTTGCCCGGCAATGGACTTTATCAGCACTAGTGTGTAATGTGTTACAGGTTGGTTAGGAACTTATGAATAAACGGGTGTGCGGGCCGGCCCCTTGCGTCGATTGAGTCACGACGACCGAACACCGCACCGTTCCCACCACTGCATTATTTCTCGATAATTCTGTCCGTGCCAATTCATTGTTAACGATATACATTGCTTTGTACGTAAGCGTTTTTGTATAGCAGTCAGTTCTTAAGACGTAATGTACTGTGAGTTTTAATGCGGTAACGTATAAATAGAAGTCTGTATTACCAGCCAGAGTTGACACGTCGTCGTCGTGGAGTCGACTGCTGAGTGAGTTTTTTTTGTGCTTCAAGAAAAATAGGTTTTATTATTACGAAATAGACAATCTATAGAACAGGTGGGGCTATTTAAAAAGCTAAAAAGACAATGGATTTAAAATTAGAACACGTAATGCGTAAATGCACGCCACAAACAATAATTTAAATAAATCTTACTAGTCAATAAACTTGGTTAGGTATTTATCTGCAAACCGTGTTTTGTTTTAATAAATTGTGGCGTTCAATATTGAAACGTAATATCAGCAATTTGATAGGAGCAGTAGAAACACGGCTTTATTGCACTTGTGTAATTTTATTCATTTTATTAGTTATTGAGGTTAGGAACAAATTGTGTTACAAAGAATAATAGCGGTGACTTGAGTTGAGCTGCGCAAATAATAGAATGCACGCAATCGCAGCAAAATGGCGGATAGACGGAAAAAGTGGTTTTGTTAAAATATTGCGAAGTTGCAAGTATTTTTTTTAATAATCAATTTTATAGGAAGTATAAGTATCATGATGTTTTTTAAGTGCAGTCTTGTAGTTCTAGTAGGTACCTATGTGGAATGTTATAATTAAAAGAACTGAATTTATTGAAAGTTGAAACCATGTAGAAAAAGTAAAAAAAAATCGGTAAAAATAAGACTGCCTGTATTTTTTTAAGAAACAAGTCGTTGAATTGAGTTCAATTATGTATTTCGGAAAAATCATGTTAAGTTATGTAAACTCCAAGTTTTTTTTTTAACTTTAATTTTTTTAACGGATTAATAAAACCTTTCTTAATATTATAAAAGCGAAAGCGAGTTTGTTTGTTACGTTTTCACGCCTAAATGGCCCTCCAACAAATTTTAATGAATTTTGGTACAGAGATAGTTAGGGACCCTGGAGACGGAAATAGGCTAAAAAAAATAAAAGTGGGATAAGGGGGAGAAAGCAATTTTTTTTCGATCATCACATGGTTTAAAGTTAGCGTTAGCCCAAAGTAAATGACACGCGGACGAAGTAGCGGGCAGAAGCTAGTTTAAGGTGAAGATTTCTTGAGAACGGCCAAAAATCAGGTTTTTTAACGCAGTGTATCTCTTAAACCATACATAATTTTAATTACTGAAAAAAATATGATATTTTTAAGGCTTTTTTGCATACATTGATGGAATTCAAATTATAATTAAATATACTAAAATGTGTAAAAAAAATATTCAAACACACCTCTAAATTCTCTTTTAAAGCAGTTTATCTCTTCAATATTAATCGTAATTATAATCAAAAGTATACAATGAAATTTCCAACGCCAAACTGCGTTCAATGATGGATTGTTTTTGATTGAATAGTTAATATTTAATTTTATACAAATTTATTTGTATTTTTAAGACAAACGTATGCAGTAAAGTCCAACGTCAAAATGTATGAACAAGGTCAACGACATAATACTGCGCCTTAATACAACATTTTTAACGGATTATTAAATAAAATAATAAAGGTGAGAGATACAACTAGGTAAGCAAGTAAGTACTATAAAACAACGAAGACTTCCCGTCTTCTCTCCGTAAAGAATTGCACAGAGAATGAGTAGGTATTCATCTTTAGGGTTCCGTACCTCGAAGGGAAAAACTGGCTGTCTGTCTGTCAATACCTCGGAAACGCGTGGAGGTATTGAATTGTAATTAAAACCTTATATTCAAGTCTGCGGTCTCAATTATCTAAGTCAAAGGGTATTGGCCGTGTAAAAAAAAGGTATGAAAAGCTATACTTATAGTATTTCTCGCTGACCTAGAATCATGAAATTTGGAAAAAAAAAAGCAATATCAAAGAGCTCCAGTAAATGAAAAAACTCGAAAGCCGTAAATTTATAGACGCACTACAGATAAGAATGATAAAATACAAAAAGCATTGCAGTTTGGTAAACTAACGGCGACCCATGTTGAACTACAGGGACAACACTTTTCCAACGGTCCTTCAAAACATTTTATATTTTCGTTTGAGCGATGTTGGGTATTTTCATTAGTTACCATCAAGTTTGTACGGAACCCTCTGTTCGCGAGTTTGACTCGTACTTGGCTGATTTTTATTTTTCTTCTCCCTATTGTTTGGGAAGTATTTTTTATCCTCAATGTCCACAAAAACAAATAATTCCTTGGGACGCAGTATTTTTTTAAGAGAATGTATAGGTAAGGCTCTCTGTTTTGAAAATGCGTCTGGCTGGAAAGAAAGGGAAGCAAAATTATGCAACAGATGAAAGTTTTAAGACCAAATAGTTTTGTTGACTCTTTACCTAAGAGATTCGCCAGCCAGGACTTTGTTTTTTTGAAGTTATACTTCTTTTGGGGCGATGGAGAAAATTGATGAGAGTGATTTGGTACTACAGCGACACAATGAAGTTAGTTCTAGGTGGTATCCAGTGTGACCATATGTGGCAGGAACCTGCATTTTGGCAGGTTTAGTCCTTTATTTTACTCTCTGGCACTTTTGTTGACAAAATGACAAAAGCGATATATAAAGAAAGTGATCAAGAAGAATTCGATGTTAATACGAATGTATAATTTAATTCAGTTCACTTTTAGATTTTAAGATCAATTATTTTATATAAAACTCCAAAAAATAATGTGTGTATTTATTTTAACAGGATTTGTCAGTTATTTAGCCTAAGTGGGGCAGGATCTCTAATTTGTAGTTGGTCACACTGGTGGATTCATCGTGAAGTTAGTTCTAGGTGGCATGAAAATCGATAACATATGTTCAAGTTGTATAAAATCTACTTTCTAGTATTTTTATATTTATAGCACGTGTTTCGTAACAGTACAATTAAACAGTGTGAATAAATTAATATTATTTTGGTGTTTTTATAAAAGTATAAATGTCAACGAACTGTCAAAGTTACGAGCTGTTTTCAATGTGTTTACTGTTCGATTTCGGTCGGCTATCCACAAAAATGTAAAATATCTTGTTCAGATAGTGAATCAAGTGATTTTGAAAGATTTTTGGGCTGGAGTAACTCCGAACCAGTTGAAGAAAGTGGTTCTAATCAATGAAGATATAAATTGAAGATGGATCATTTTAGTATCTTCGATAATAATGAATTCCAAGTTAGATTTCCTCTGGATAAGCCATCTGTACAAAGTTTACATGTCGAAGTTTATCCCCATCTTAGACGGAAGGAGCCAGGTATGTGTATGTCTTACCGTATAATATTCATTTGAGACAACCAAAACAACACCATTCATTACGCATTTTACTCATGGTAAACATGATACATCCTTTTCACCAACTCATAATGACTACGATTTTACGGATTAGGGACAATGCTAATACCAGTGACTGACTTTGTTGGTGTATCTAAATCATCAGTTTGTTGTATGTTATAGCAGTATTTATTTGTTTCATTGGTACCTTGTAAATCATATAACAATTTTTTTCATCATCCATGTGTTATTTAGTAGGGGATGGGATTAGGTTTTACTATATTAATTTTTGTTAACACAATTCAATTCTTTCCTTAGGTTCAGAGACTGGAGAATTTAGATATTGAAAGGGATCCCCTAATATAAGCTGTGTGATGTAAAATGATGAAATATGAATTTAGTAGCCCGTTGGCCTGGTTCAGTTTCTGATGCCACTATATTTAACAACTAATAAAAATTACAGGTAACTTTTCTATTATATTACAGCATTATAAAGCAAGTTTTGTGACCAAATAATTGAATTCAGTACCTATCCCGAACTACATCTTTTATCAGCTACAGCTTTTATTTGTGAAAGTAGATTGTACGGTCACAAATGGCTGCTTGCAGACATTGCATATATTTAAACCTTACACCTTTGTTAAACCCTCAATTACATTATTTAGGTGTACTAGTACTTATTTAAAATGTTATTTATTTTAGGTTTTATAAGAAAACTAACATACCCGGTGTTATAGAATGTATAGATAGCACATTATTTGCTATGATGAGACCTAAGGAGAATGAAGAAAGATAATATATAATAATATTACTGTCGCAAAGGATATCATGCAAGAAATGTTCTATTGGTACGTTCAGTGAAAGAAACACATTTTTATTTGGATATCAAACAGTATAATAATAATAATATCAAACTACATAAGTACATTTAAAACCTAATCATATATGTTATATTAAGTTAATATAGATAAATAAGATAATATAGTATAGAATCAATTCTCTAGTATTGTATAATTATTAAGCCCATATGTGAGTGCTATGTATTATCATTGACTTGACGAAGCCCTGGTGGTTAATAGTGTCATGCTCACTTAAATGTCTCGCTGATGGTGGCGGGTGTGTCGGGTCATTTAGCTCCCTTCAAAATGGTCGAGCTGAATGGGGCTGATCCATACGTCATGTTCGTGAACGGGCGCTGTCAGTTGGGACTGGTCATTTTTTAACTACCACGGTCATTTTTAATTTATTTAGATTTAAATTGAATTTAGTTTTTTATTTACTCTGGACGCTCTTACTGTGCACGTCTTTCTACATCGTTCTCACATATTTGTATAATCTCAACACGAATGATGTAAATACTATTTTGTAAAAATATTAGAATTTAAAAGAGTGTCCATGGAGTTTCTTGCCCATTCTTCTCCATAGAGATCAACGCTTTGGAATGGGCAACTGCAGTACTTTCACAAGTTATTATGCCTTGTGACCGGGACTGTAGATTAATTTTGTTTCTTGACATTCAAAAGTGCCTGTAATGGTCTAATTGAAATAAATGATTTGATTTGATTTGATTTGAACACCAAAACAACCAATGTATTATTTTACTTTAAACAAAGTGTAAGTAATAAGTATTTTTTACTCTAATTGCAGATAACAGATGCAGATTTAAATATAATAAGGTGCTTCATAAGGTGGATCATGTCACGATAAACAGCCTGGCACCTCAATTAAATATTCATCAATATCCTGAATCAATATTTTTTTTAATGTCAAAAATTAGATAGTATTAAACCAATATAAATCATTGAGGTTGTTGTATTTTGTCAGTTTTGTTTCTGTTGTTGTTTCCTTGATCCTGTTTGTAAACATGAACGAGAAAGTGTTGTGTGCTGAACTGATATTGATTATGGTGACAAAATTCAAATATTAGCCTATAATTATTTTTCTATAAGTACGTCAAAGAAGTATAACTTCTAACGCGTGTACATAAGTACACACACCCCTTTTTTTTTTAATATAGTACAGTGATGACTGATGTTATTGACGCGTGGTCATTGGCTGAACTTAATACCAATGCTTTTGTTTTCGACACAATTTTGTCAGAAACATCCACAAATATTTACCAATAGCTGACAACATAATTTAAGCTAAAATAACCAAGCACTATTAAAATTTATGCATGAAAGATATCAAACTTTTTTTTAGAGGCATTTTCTATTAGGTCATAGGATAAAAAAATACCAGGTAAATAGGTCTGACTATCAAAGTCCACATTTTTCTGTTTTTTTTTTTAAATATTTTCTTGATATAACAAAATGGCGGGATTATATCCGATTTTGACCGTGCGCATTTTTTTTTAAATATCAAAGCAATAGGTAAAAAAATATATTTAGAATACATAAAATAAAAGGGTTTGCAATAGTATGTAACAAACACGTGACTCAAGTGGTCGGTAATGGCAAAATGATGGCTCACGCAACTGACGCAACACGGGCCTGCGTCAAGCAAAATGTTCACGATGCGAAATTATTTGTTTGCTTTAAGAAAAAAATATTTAAACAAACTAGTAGAGCTTATTAGCCATCGTCTTAGACACAAAAAAATGTAATTATATGTATCTTTTTATATCATTATTAATATTATAAAAGCGTAAAGTAAGTTTGTTTGTTACGTCTTCACGCCTAAATAGCTAAACCGATTTTGA
This sequence comes from Ochropleura leucogaster, assembly GCA_958449745.1. Lineage (NCBI taxonomy): Eukaryota > Metazoa > Arthropoda > Insecta > Lepidoptera > Noctuidae > Ochropleura > Ochropleura leucogaster. The sequence goes on from OY288226.1 coordinate 10,386,317, forward strand.
TAATTTTTGGTACAGAGATAGTTGAGACCCTGGAGACCGACATAGGCTAACGTTTTTGTTTTCAAGTGAGAAATGAGGGAAAAAGAGGGAAGAAAAGGGGAAAACTTAGCATTACTATTACAATAAATAAGGCGCAAGGGCAAAAACTAAAGGTAGCAGGAACCTGCTAATCAGGAAAGGGGTAAGTACTGTGTTACCCCGAATTTAACGCGACCGAAGCCGTGGGCAAAAGCTAGTTAATTATAACAGAAAGTTTAAACTGGCAATATTAGATATGTTTAACCAAAATGAAATTACTAATAGACAGACAGACGGACAGCAAATTGATCCTATAAGGATTTAATTTTTTCCTTTTGAGGTACGGAAAGTTAAAAAAAAACGATTCTCAATATTGCCTACATAATATTTTCCACTCAGCGACATAGTGGTTTCACCATAAGGGTTTGGTGCATTGCGTTTGTGACAGTTACAATAGTTTGTGTTCCTTTACGAAGTTAAGTAAGTTTTAATAATTTTTTTTTGTTAATAAATCAATCTGATGTTATTTGGAAAATATTTTTTTTGTCTATAATTGTAACTAAATTAAATAATTCCCTATTTTTTTTTTTTATTAAGAGGCGCCATCCATGTACTGGAAAAATTTATACAGGCTGTTAAGGGTATCACAATGTACATTATGTACAGGATCACCATGTTATCCGTCTGTCTGTCAAGACCCTTTATCTCAGTAACGCGTGGAGGTATCGAATTGAAATTAAAACCATAATTAAAAATCTGTGGTCCCTTGCAGTTGTGAAAAAATCAACCCTCTAAGTCTACGCAGTCAAAAGATATGGCCATTTATACCCAAAGATTGTCTGAAGAAATAAGTTAAAATACATTTTATCTAGTACTTTCTATACCATAATTATGTTTATGTTGTTCTTAAGCTATTATTAAACAATAGAATACCTCAATGAAAAATAATTTATAAATTAAATAATCTTTAGTTGTGAAAAATAGTGTTGTGACTTTTTTTTTTGTTTTAGTTGTTTCTGATGTTTTCATTATAATTGAATTTAGATAGATGCAAATATTTGTACACCAGAAATGGTAGAATATATGAGTCTGTAATAACTTTAACATCTTTTGTAAGTTCTATATTCTGACAAATAAACTTTTCTTTCTTTATTCTCATAGAAATATATGCGTTCCTACTAATAGTATTACTGAAAAACAATTGATAAAACCGAGATATTAAAATCGCGGGATTTAATATCGTTAGCCACACAGATATAGACGTTTTTTTTTTCTAACACGTAACCTTGGACGAGTCCGATTTAAATTTTAAATGCTTTTCGCTAATTACAATAGTGTATTACGCTCTTAATTTATTCAGTACATAACTCGTGTAATTATAAGATGCTTTGTTAAATAATTATCAAGCATTCAATATTTTCTGCATTTTTTTAAATGTCAATAGTGTGTTTTTGTTTGTTAATTTATCACAAAATTGTGTTAAATTATTTCGGTGCATATATCCTCAACGCCTTTACAAAAAAAAAATATTACAAAATATTTTTAGTAAAAATGTCACAATAAAATATTTCCACATTTGCTGTGTGTTTAAGTATCATCGTTTAAAACTGCACGTGATTTATATTTACGTTTATGCCGATGACGCCATTTTGCTGAAATATTTCGATCAACCCACAATTTGCGGACTTTGCAACTTCTAAAAAATTTTTTAATGAATACTTATAATTATGGTAGTGAAGGCTGTACTATGGCCCTCCTTATAGTTTCACCTACAGCTCCGAAAGAGGAAAATTCTGCATTACTACTGATTAAGGAGCGGCAGTAATTAAATTCTTTTTGTATTTAAATAATAATTTTGAAGCAAGTTTAAGAGTTTTTTATTTTGTTTAAAAGGTTTGACAGCATATGGTGTTGATTATGTACCTGTAGTATTTTTAATTTATTCACCAAAATAATACAAAAAAAAACTAAAGTATATCCGCATGATAAAATATTGTAATATTATTTTATCACGCCCAAGTATGATGTGGAGGCATTATCTGAAATGACGCATCGAATACTTCCTAGGCATACGTTTGAGTAAGCAATATTGAATGGTGAAGGCTGAAAACATTCAACACAACTCATCATGTTTTTTGCATAACCCAGTCCACCAATCAGCTGAAAAAAAGTAACGTAAGAAAAAACATCCGCAACAAAATGACGTTACAATTATTTTTTAATAAAAATATCAAATGTCAGAGATACCACGTGCCATTTTTAATGGAGCGTTATTTCGAACTAGGTACATTTCGAAAGCATCCGAACGTTCGAACAAAGAGCACGCAACTTGAACGCGACAATTACAACGCGACCGGTTTCCGTGAACGCGAGCGCGGCCCGCGCGCCGACCGCGAGCCCACATCCGCGAATCGGGCGGTTTATAAAAACGTCACTCAACATACCGGCCGCAAACTTCTCAGGCGGCCCGAGCGCAGCCCAGCCGGGCACGACGCAGTCACAAACTTCCTCCCAGCATCGCGCCTTCTCTGCCCGGTCCCCGTAGTTAGGGTCGTTGGTGTCGAACAAGCAGGGCCTCTTCTTCACCTCGGATATGATCAAGCTACTCTTGATGCCGTCCCCGTCTTTAGTCCTGACCATGTCTAGGAGTAGGGAGCGAGTTGGTGCGCGTCGCGGCGTTACGTTAGTTTTGATCGCGTGCGGATCTTCTGTGCGGCAAGTATACGTGAGCGGTATGCGCCTCTCGTTGCCCGCGTGAAACTGGCGGGTTTGTGCGGACGGCAGCGCGGCGCATCGGCCAACATGGCGGCCAGACGGCGGGGAAACAAAATAGGTGTGAGCGGAGCGCTATGAGGCCGTTTGCGATATCGCCTTCCTCGCGCTAATAAATAAATAAGATGCATGCAACGTATCCTTACTGTTTTATACACTACATTGAGCGAAAACACGGACTTTGTAGGCATTTTATTCAATGAATTTTTGGGTGCAGAATTACAGCGTAATAAATTAATTATGTTATACATGTAGCTAGCTACTAAGTATCAAAGTTGGTAAATATGTAGATATGATACAAAATGCCGGGTGTACAATTGAGTTAGAAGTCAGTTCGCTTCGTTACGTAAGTTTGTCCGCGGTGCGTATCTTTAGTAGGTGGGTATCGCGCGTTCAGTTTTTTTTTTATTATTATCTTTATTATTCATTTGAGGTGTTCTGACGTCGTCAAGCTAAGTTTTTGTGGTATTTTCGTCTTATTAACTTAACTAGTTTGACTGAATATCTGACTTAAAAGTCAATCAGATTACTAAGTTTTGTTAGGCTTATAGAAATTATTTGATTTTAAGTTTTAAAGTCTGCGTGAATTTGGCACGTACACACTTTTCTAAGCAAAGGGGAAAACATAAGAAAACAAAATACACAAGTTCACCAAATGCATTATTATAGCGAGTAACAGAAACCTTCAATTCTTTCGAATACGTTCACAAAAATATGAGAAGTAAACATGATTAGTAAAAGAAACAAGTATATTTAGCTCATTAACGAGTACTTACCTACGTAAAGTACCTAATTAATGTAATGATGCATCATGCAATTAACAAGACAAAACGATCTCAATATAATTATCGTTACTGCGTCAAATAACATAAAATAATGCCAAGATTTTATTGTACCACAAAGTAATTTTTAATCTGTGACTTAATTTGGTTTTGGATATAATCTAAGTAATTTCTGAATAATATATTTTGTAAACCAAAAATTTATAGACTCAGAAAAAATAAATCCTAAGAAATAATCAGAAAGCAGGAATAATTTTCGACCTATAACAATATAAAAAAAGAAAAAAATAAGGTCAGCACAAAAAACCACGCTGTATACAAAAAACACCACGTAGGTAACGAAATGACAAAGAAAGTAGGTACAATCTGCGTCGGATATTAATGCGCAGTGCGCATTCAGTCACAATTTCCCAATAACAGGCATTTTCCTTTACATTAACAGAGTTACAGGTGATATTATGATCCAAATACCTACTATCCTTACTTCCTTACTAATATTATAAAAGCGAAAGTGAGTTTGTTTGTTTGTTACCTCTTCACGCTTTAATGGCTGAACCGATTTGGATGAATTTTGGTACAGAGATAGTTGGGAACCAGGAGACGGACATAGGCTAATGTTTTTTTGAAAAAAGTGGGATGTGAGGGAGAAAGAGGGAAATTTAACGCGGGCGAAGCCGCGGGCGAAAGCTAGTAATATTATAAATGCGAAATTTTTGTGAGGATGTATGGATGTTTGTTACTCTTTCACGTCAAAGCGGCTGAACGGATCTTGATGAAATTTGGCACAGAGGTAGATTATAGTCTGGAATAACACATCTATAGGATTTTTTTTCGATATAACGCGGTTGAAGTCGCGGACGCCAGATAGTAGATGATAAATTGATAATACATGAACAGACAATTTTATTGTACTTAGTTGTCTTTTTATCGGAAGGTAGTGTCAGAATTTTACTGCCCAAAACCCATCCATGTTCTTTCTTACCCTTTGCATTCGGCCGCGGTATCTCTTTCGAACAACCCGCAACCCCAGCAGGCAGTGGCCTTGGCAGGCCTCTCTGCTTTACTGATATCTCTTTAAGGCGAACACGCACAGCCGATGAGCCGACACAACCTGTCGCCACTAGACGGACGGACGGTGAGCTACCCATTGCTCGCCGTCTACAGACCCGCATCTGTACCCCGCACGAGAAATTGATTGGAAGAAAAACCTGGAAGTATATTTTTACCCGATTGCCGAAAGGAGCAGTTACCTTTTCGAGCATGTGTAAGTTTTCTAATTCTTTGGCACGCTCCACAGCCCAAACCGTTTAACGGAATTCAACGTAAGGTATCTTTGACTCGTCTCAGTTGAGAGAGTGATATAGGTTACTACTTCAAAATTAAAAAAAAAACCCGAATACCGAAAAAAAACTTTAAAGGTAAAATCAAGCCAAGTCTTTAACAGTTGGGACCCATTATTTAGACCAGTTCATATATTCCCCATAATGGGTCCCGACTCTTTAACGTTTTTTTTAAACTCTTGTTTTCGTTTACACATTTAAATTTACATACACAAAATAACAGACCCGGAACAAATACCTGTAGGTCATACTTGACAAATAAATGTTCCGTGCGGGGACGGAACCCGCAACTACGGAACGCAGCACCGAAAATACGCGCGAAATACATAACCCTTCCTACAGGACTGGAGGAATAGTAATGTTTTTCGCGCGTATTTTCAGTGGGCGTGGATGGCCAGATTAATATGGAATAGCAAAAAATGTTCGAAGGCTCGAATGAGCTCGATTTTGACTAATAATAGGCAACTATTTCTGACAACTAAAGGTAAGAATTTTTTTTTGGTGCATACACAAGCATTACTAATATTATGAAAGCGTAAGTGAGTTTGTTTGTTTGTTACCTCGTCACGCCTAAATAGCTAAACCGATTTTAATGAATTTTGGTACAGAGATAGTTGGAACCTTGGAGACGGACACAGGCTATTTTTCTTTTAATAAAATGGAGAAATATGGAAGAAAAGGGAAAGCTTAGCTTTGCTATTACAATAAATCAGGCGCAAGAGAATAACTTCAGGTAGCAGGTACCTGCAAATCAGGAAAGGGGAACCGTGTTATTCCGAATTCAACGCAAGCGAAGCCGCAGGCAAAAGCTAGTCAAAAATAAAAAAGTCGAACAAAATCGCTATGGGCGGCAATTTTTCTTTGTAAGTTGTAATTTCAATCAGTTTTTTAGTGTTGTTCCGTTGCCGCAAATCGAAACCCCATTATACATAGATTCGCCCCGTCCGTATGTCACAGCCATTTCACTTCGAGAATATTGGCATAACTTACTTGAAATTTGGAGAGTAGATGCCTTATATGAGCCGCTATACTAAAAAAACTTTTTTGTAAAAAAAATAAAACCGACTCCCAAAAAAAAAAACTTAAAAGCGGAAAATAATTTTACTTGTGGAAGTCGGTGGCAAAAAGTTGGTTTTATTTTTGTACGTAGGGACCGTCGATTTGTATGATCTAGTAGTAGGTAGTTGTTTCTGGTTTGGCTGTTTGTGTATGTTGGTATTTGGGGGCCTGCTTGAGTAACCAAGTAGATTACTACCCCTATGTCAAGAAACTGTTTTCGATAATAATATACTAGGTACATACAACGACACATCAAACGCATTTCCAGTATAATATAGCCCAGTTTTTTAGTAGTTTTGTCTTTGGTAAGGTTGCTTATAGTAGAATTGTAAACCTGCCAAATTACAGTGTTTGCAATTTTTATTTAAAATTATCTATCGTCATAAATGGTGACTGGGGGCCCGTGGCCCTCAAGGGGCCCTGGGCTACAGCCCGAATCCCTTATATAGATCCGCCCCAGTGTTTACCAGTCCTTCTCTTTTTTGTAGCCATGGAAAGTCACTTCTTCACGATATAGACATCAGCTACCCTACCATGACGTCTTAAAGCAGAATTAATTCCACTGAGGGAAAGAGACAGAGATATACAGGGTGTCTAGCACCATATCTTTCCCGCAGTGGAATAAGTTCTGCTTTAAGACGTCAGGGTAGGCCTACAGGTCTACGCATAACATATCTGCTTTTTTATGGATAGGTATGGAGAGATTACCCAAAAACTGGGCAAAAATCCATACTCCGTAGCTGAGAAATTCTTATTGAAAAACCTAATAACACTTTGTTTGACCTGGGAATCTTACCCGTGCTTAGCAGTCGCGCTTACGACAACTAGACCAACGGGGCAGTCATTTTTAACTGTACTAGCTGGCGCCCGCGGCTTCACCCGCGTCATATCAAAAAATAAATAGACCGTAATCTACCTTTTTTTTAAAGTGGGAATTCATCAAATAACTTCACTTACACTCCCCCTCGCTCTAGAGCGGGGGGGAGGGTAAGACTTGTACAGACTAAAACCCACCCATGTTCCTTCTATTGCCCTTTACGTTCCGGGGCCGCGGTATCTCTTTCGAACAACCCGCAACCCTAGCAGGCGGTGGAACTGGCGCGCGCGTGGAAAACGAAGGAAAACGAATTCGTTCAGCCGTTTTCACGTGAAAGAGTAACAAACATCCATACATCCATCCATCCTCACAAACACTCGCATTTATAATATAAGTAGGAAGTAGGATTTAGTTCACAAAAACTTGTATGCCGGCAATCGTTGCGGTAATAATGCACCATCTTATTAACACGAGGCGTTGCCATGGCAACGTTAGTTCCACTTGCTTGCACATTTAAATGTGTAATTTTACATAAAAATCTGGCTGTGCCCAGCGGTTTCACCCCTTGTTCAACTAATTTTCTGTTATCACTTAAATACACTACTGGAAAAAATTTAAGGATAAAAATTTTTAAAAGGCCGTACATAACTATAAAAAAAAAATTTGTTGCTTGTATTTCTAAGATTAGGTACTCAAAAAACCCATGCGCTACAAAATTTTAAAGTTTTTATCCAAAAACGACAAACTTGGAGCAGCAATTTCCTGTACGACCATTTCTCTCAAACTTACGGCCTGTTGAAAATTACCCAAAATATTATTTTTTTGATCCCTTAATTTTTTCCAGTAGTGTTCTACGACTTAACTACGGAATAATCCTACTTACATTATGAAATTTCATAAAAATCAATCAAGCACAATCCTAATAGGTTAATAACATGAATTATGTAACCATTCGCAAAATGGTGACAAAGTGACAATGCGAAAACAGCGAAAGTGAGTTTGTTTGTTTGTTACTTCGCCACGCTAATTTTCATGAATTTCGGTACAGAGTATGGTTGGGATCCTGGAGACGGACATAGGCTAATTTTTTTTAAAAAAAGTTTGAAATTTGAGGAAGAAAGAGTGAAGAAAAAGGAAAACTTAGTATTGCTATGACAATAAATAAGGCGCAAGGGCAAAAACTACAGGTAGCAGGTACCAGTAAATCAGGAAAGGGGAACTGTCTTACCCCGAATTTAACGCGAGCGAAGCCGCGGACAAAAGCTAGTAGGATAATAACATGAATTACGTTACCATTCGAAAAATGGATTAACAATATTAACTGCGCTCTGGTTAAGAATTTTAACGTAATTCATATTATTATCAAATTAAATCATCTTTATTATGGACTAGCTTATGCTCGCGGCTTAACTCGCGTGGAATAGTGACTTCCGGCAGATTTTTGAAGAGATCCCGCATATTCTAGGGAACTCTTCAAAAATCAACTTAATGTAAATGTGTAACTGATACCAACTGATTTGACCTTTGAGCAATAGATGGCGCTGTATGTCCGGAATATATATTTTTAAACTATCCCATGTCCTTTCTCAAGTTCCAAACTATGTCTGTACCAAATTTCACACAAATCGGCTCAGTAGTTTAGGCGTGAAGAAAAGACAGACAGACAGAAAGACAGACAGAGTTACTTTCGCATTTATAATATTAGTTTGGATGGATCATAGGAAAGCACATATATTATCGTATTAAGATTCTGCTTAAACAGCCATTTTAGATCTCCAGAACTGCTGTAACCGTAATCGACAGTCGGCACTAGTCTATGTTCTCGTAATCCAATCGTCAAACCGGCAAACCTCTATTCACTATAAATAAATAATAAATATCTTGGGACAGCTCACACACGGCTATCTGATCCCAAGCTAAGCAGAGCTTGTGTTATGGTAACCAGACAACTGATATACATACTTATATAATTTATAAATACATACATATTATAGATAAATCACACCCAGACACAGAACAAACAATCATGCTCATCACACAAATTTTGTCCTGGGTGGGAATCAAACCCACGACCTCCGCAGCAGTCAGGGCCACTAACCACTAGACCAACAGGCCCGTCATAACTATATTATATATATAGCTATGCAGTCTATCAGTAATACACTATGCGGGGCCAGTCACTTGTCTTTGATTTTTTGGTTCTAGACCATTCCGGTTTCCCCTCAAAGCTTTTCTTCATCTTGTTGAGAACAGTGGTGATAAAAAAAAAAACTTGGAGGTGTCAAGGGACACCCGGATAGAACGAAGGTATTATTTATTATCCCCTTGTATGCCGGAACGTAGATCTACGCGAGACACAATGCGTTTTTAATTGTTGTCTGTAATTCCGGCATACAAGCGGTTATGTACAAAAAAACCTGTACATTCAACAAAAACAATCGTGGCGACACCACACTGTTGACGAAACGAAAATAACTGGCTTGCCTTCTATGAGAGAGAGAGAGAGAGAGAGACAGAGAGACAGAGAGAGAGACAGAGAGAGAAACACGCGCACGCCGCACGGCTTACAACTTACTTACAGTAAAAAGAGTCGTTACAAATGGTCTTCATTTTTCCGTCTAGCCCCCTTTTGCAAAGCGTGATAAGGAACTACGTTCCAATTACACTAGCCGACAGCAATGGCTGCTATTTCAACCTACCACGACATTTTATAGTGCTACCTATACTAAAAAGGAGAGAACGTTTGAAACTAACTAACTGTTTTGACGACACGGTTGGCGCAGTGGCTAAGCGTTTGACTGCAGCGCTTCGTGTCGCAGGTTCGAAAACCGCACGGAACAAATATTTGTATGACCTGCTGATAGTTGTTCCGGGTCTGGCTGTTTGTGTATGTGAATTAAATTTTTTGAAAACGCATTCACAATACAGGAGAGATTCCTAGAGTGGGGCAAAGTTTAAAAAAAGAATTGTATGACATACCTTTTATTGTCAGATTTTCTTTTCTCTGTGGGTCGCCATGTGTAGACCCCACTGTTTCCGAGATGCGAATCTATGACAAACGCATTTTATTAGTCTAGCAACACTTTTGTTTGTGCCTAGCTCCGGAGAAAGTCATAATAATATTATAATTTAAAAGACTTTTCATGGAGTTTCTTGTCCATTATTCTCCATAGAGATCAACGCTTTGGAATGGGCAACAACAGTGCTTTCACAAGTTAATTCGTCTTGTGACCGGGACTGTAACTTTAACATTTTGTTTTTTGACATTCAAATGTTGCTTTTGATTTTTTATTTTCAAGCTATTGCATAGCTTCTATCGCGGGACTTGAGCGTGGAGACCGAATCCAGAAATTTCGTAACGAAAAAGCCTAACAAAAATTTTCATTACGAATACGGTCAGTTATTTCAATCACGAGTCCAATGTTTTAATAGCGTGTTTGGTAAAGAATCGGATAGTCATTCGACATTACTCTGGATCAAACCCTAGGTCTTGTTAATTCTTTTTGCGACTTCTTTTCATTGGAAGTACTTTTTAAATATTATATTTAGATTTTTTATTTATTTATTGCATAAGTTTTGTTTTATTCATTGAAGTTGATAAAAATGCTATGCAATACCTTAACCGCGGCAGTCCCCGAGTGCCACACGTATTTTTTATTTTACGCTGAGAAAAGACAAACTGATGATAGTAACATACCTCTTGTCACAGACGTCACAGTCCAGTAATCCCTCCCTGTGCACAAACTTGACGTGTGTCGCTTTGCTTGACGCTCTCGCGAAGGTCTTCTTACAGACGCCACACTCGTGAGGACGTAGGTTTGAGTGAGACCGGAGATGAGTTGCTAGGCTGGAGACAAAGGGGAAACTTTGATAATTTTTCTTCCAGACCTGTTTAGGTCTGGAAGAAAAACATATTATTTTTGTGTTGGTGGGGAGTTTGTACCGCCACTTCTTCCCAGCTAAAACACTAGGAAGTGGCGACGAGTGGGCGTTTTTGTGGGACTGTCTCTTGTAATGTGACGTTCAAAAACGGGGTAACACAGTTCCCCTTTCGTGATTTGCAGGTACCTGATCTGCTACCTGTAGTGTTTGCCTTTGCACCTTATTTATTATTGTAATAGCAATGCTATGTTTCCCCTTTCCTCCCTCATTTTTTTAAAAGAGACGGAAATAGCCTAAGTCCGTCTCCAGGGTCCCAACTATCTCTGTACCAAAATTCATCGAAATTGGTTTAGCCATTTGGGCGTGAAGACGTAACAAACAAACTCACTTTCGCTTTTGTAATATTAGTAACGTTTTACTCCATACTTTGTAATTGATTTTTTAAACTATGAATTGTTTTAAGATACATGTTTCACAACTGCAGGGCTCCCGAAACCGGCAATTGTTTTTCAATATGCTATGGGTCCTGAGAGGATTATCTATTTATTTGTCATCACGTTAATGTGTTTGCTTGCCTGTGGTCGTGCATCCATGGACACTCATTTCGTGAGTCTGTGACTATAGTGCAGAGGTTGCGAACCTTTATGGACCAACGTGCCATTTTTCTAAAAGAATTGTTGAATGAAGCCATAAACGTGCCGTCAAATAATTTTGATTGAAAATATAGGAGTTACTGTCAAATTGCCAACCCGTCTTGTGCCAGCGTGGTGATCAATGTTCTTACCTTCTCTGTATGGGAAGAGGCCTTTGCCCAGCTATGGGACAGTCATAGACTTATTATTATTAGTATAGTCATCGCCAAACCGTTTCTAAGCGAATATTTAAGCCGGACTGCCACCGTGGGATCTGGAGGCGATAGTCCTCGCGCGCCTGCTTGAGTGGCGCGCGGAGGCACTACACCGGGGGGAAAACCCACTGCCGCGGCAAGTTGCCGCTCGGCGGGCAGACCTCCGGTGCGATCTCATGGTGGCATGGAGAGAGCGACTGTCGCAACCCCGTGCAGGGCACGCTACAATAGTGGCGGTAAGTCCCCTCTTTGAGGAGTGGCTGGAGAGGCGTCATGGCGTCCTCACCTACCGCCTGACGCAGGTCCTCACCGGACACGGAAGTTTCGGGAGGTTCCTGCACATCATCGGGCGGGAGGAAGCGCCCGGGTGTCACCATTGTGACGATCGCCCGGAGGACACGGTGGAGCACACAGTGGCGATCTGCCCGGCTTGGGCGGAGCACCGCCGTGCCCTCGTAGAGGCGATCGGCGGCGGCGATCTCTCGCGTCCGGCCCTGGTTCAGGCCATGGTCCGGAGCGAGAGGGAATGGGAAGCGGTCACCACCTTCTGCGAAGCAGTAATGCTAGCGAAGGAGGTGGCCGGGCGTTTGCGGGAGAGAACATCTGCCCAACCCAGCCGCCGCGGGAGACGCCCATGGCGCCGGGCGCCGCGAGACGACTTCCGGCCACCGTAGATGCGGGCCTGTGGGCGGTGAGCAATGGGTAGTTCACCGTCCGTCCGTCGATTGACGACAGGCCGTGTCGACGGCGCGTTCGTGTTTCACGCGCGCCTCAAAGAGAGTCAGCAAAGCAGAGGGGCTTGCCAGAGCCTCTGCCTGCCGGGGTTGCGGGTTGTTCGAAAGAGATACCGCGGCCTCGGAACGTAAAGGGCAATAGAAGAAACATGGGTGGGTTTTAGTCAGTACAAGTCTGACATGCCCCCCCGCTCCACCCAGAGCGGGGGAAGTCATTAGATGATTTCCCACCCGAAAAAAAAAAAGCGAATATTTAATGTCATTCATCTCTGGAAATAATGACTCATGGGAGTAAAAACATAATAGGCAGATGATATATAATTAAAATTGGTAGCGTGCCAAAATATTAAAAAATTTAAATGGCACGCGTGCCATTGGTTCGCTATCCCTGCTATAGTGCCTAGTGTCTATCTAGTATTCTACTACTCACCTTGTCCTCAACCTCAACTTGATACCACAAACAGGACACTCCACGGTCTTGTCAGTGTGTGTGTGAGCGTGTCTTGCCAGCATGTGACGTTCAGGGAACCCACGGCCACATTGTTCGCAGATGTATCTCTTGCGGTTTGCACAGTGTACCCTCCGTATGTGAGATATGAGGTGTGTCTTTGTTGGGAATGTACGGAGACAGTTCAGCTGAAACAAATGTAAAAATAAATATCATCATCTGCCTAGCCTTTTCCCAACTATGTTGGGGTCGGCTTCCAGTCTAACCGGATGCAGCTGAATATCAGTATATTACATGGACCGACTGCCTATCTGATGTCCACAAGCCAGTTACTCTTGGGTAATACGATACCCTCTGGTAAGACTGGTTGTCAGACTTTCGAAACACTGACTACCTGTAACGCCTGCCAAAGATCTACAAATGACAGCCGAGACCAACGGCTTAGCGTGCTTTCCGAGACACGAAGGACACTCGGCATGTAAAGGGTGGTCACCCATCCACAGACTAACCTAGGCAAGCTCCTCTTTTAGTAACAATGGAAAATGAATATTCGACAAAAAAAATAAGTGATATATTTATGGTTATGGTATAATGATATACCTATATCTGTAAAATATAAAATAACTTTACTTCCCGAAGTCAATGGCAAAAAAGTCAACGAAACCAACAAAAGACATTATCCACTTTTTAGTTTTTTTTTTGCTTTTATCATGTAAGTACTCTTGAGTTTGGCGGTCCGAAAATTAAGGAGATTTTAATCAAATGTGATCAGCAAAATCCTGATTAAATTGAACAGAAAAACAGTTTAAAAAATGGATGAACTAAGGAATGAGTATATAAGATGAAGTTTGTTGTGCAGAAAAAGTTGTTTGTATTGACATAATGAGGAGGTATTAAGCACATGTGACTAAAAAAGTGATAGATATGACTGTTGATGGATGGAAAGGGAGATAAAGGTCAAAGAAAAGATGGATGCAGGAATGATATGACGGAGAAAGGAGTGAATGATGCTGTGACATCTGACAAGGGAGAATGGAAGAAGAGAATGTGTTAAAACCCCAAATAGAATCGGACAAGGGTAGGAAGACGATGACTATGGAGAAGAAGTGTACATTACTATAACTAATTTACCTGAGAACATCTCGTTGGAGAACCATCTTCAATATTGAACTGATACTTTTTATATTTCTTGCCCGCTCTCTTATGTACTATTATATTTTCTATGACTGTTACTTCAGTTTCATCTAAAAAGAAAATGTTCATTAAAGGATATATTAGACACCTTGTTTAATTTGCTACTTTACTGACAGCAGACAACTCAAAAATATAGTTTTTTTCTACATATAAAAATCTGACTTAGGATTTTTGTATGTCGAAAAAAACTATAGTTTTTGAGTTCTCTTTGCCTATCTTGGTATGTGATATAACACTGAAATCTAAGTGGAGACAACTCAAAAATCTAGATTTTTATGTTTCCCTTATTTTTACATGAGTGGTGGTAATTTGCAACTAATATTTAAACCCAATAGACATACAGTGACTTTTAACAATCTCTTTATGATCTAAAAGAATTTGAATATTATTATCTCCATTTAAACAGTACTACATGTCTACATCTTTTTCGTCTCCTGAAATATTACCTTTTTTGATTTGTCTCATTTAGATCTAGGTGTGCGATATAGTAGAAATCAGATAAGGGTGGCCAGTAAAATTAAAATTTTCTTGAAGCATCATTTCAATTTTTATTTCACAATTTGCAGGTTGTCAGGCTATATGTTTTGATTCCAGACTGTATTGGGTTTTACTGAGTCATTAAAATCATCTCTAAGTTCTAATCAAATTGAATGACTTTTTCATGAAATGGTCATTCAATGAGAATTAATGGCGCTTTCACCTTCAGCAGCCGCAGCACCTTCTTAGCTTCTTATTACAAACCAATAGGAAAAATCATGGATCATTTACTACACAAAGTAAAGATTACCTTTTGATGCAGTTTCTTCATACATCATATTTTTCAATGGTTCGGCAAACACAATACTGTTCATTCTATAGAATCTTGGTTTACTAGACAAAGTGCATTCAGCTCCAAATTCTTGCAAAGGCTAAAACATTTGTAGTTAAGCTTAATATAACAATAAAATTATAACATATTATAGTACGACAATTTTTCTCTGTACATTATCCCTGTGACCGTAAAATTTACTACATTATCAGTAAGAAGAGGGTAAAAATCTATTTGAATTTATTGAAAACAAAACCGGGCTCTTGACTTACATCAGTTTCCGAACCAAAATCAGCATTGTTGCTTTGTTCGTCATTGTTTTCACAAAATATACTAATAGGTTGTTCCATTTTCAGTAAATTTTTACTAGGTTTCATTTAATCGCACGTTTTTTTATGTGAAAATGTTAATTTCATTGATCGACAATAGACGATTTTGAGATTTTATTGACATGGTAGATTTTTGACAATAATATTCGATATTACCATACTTTAATACAAAAGAACAACCATTTAAGTTCCGATAGATAAAAAGTCAACTAAAAAGCACTTGATAAAAATCCGTTTATTAAATCTAATAATAACTGAAATTTTAAAATTAGTATGGAGTAATATGGAGAAAAGTGGTTTAGGAGTAGCCATTCGAAGTACATTTCATATACCGAAAAATATCAACAATTGTTGTTGGTTTTGTTGTAAGGCAACATTAATAATTGCAGATCACGTTTAGTTATATCACTCTGTGTTAATGTCTCTCGTCAAAAATGTTATTATTTAATGTTAGTCAATCTTAATTTAGTTTAAATGATAATGAATTTAATTATATTGAAATAAATATTAATCCAGTAAAAGTTTTTTCATCTAAAGCGATTTATCTCCTTAAAACCTTCCAAAAATACTAAAAAAGTTTTAAAATTCTATAATGGCCATTAACAAAACGTATTATTCTCGGGCGAAGCGTGTTTCTGTCCGTGAGAATTTATTTTGTTATTAGATTTTTGATGCAGCTCATGTGCTAAAGTACTTAAAACACCCGTTAAATTCACGTATAGCGCAGTTATTGTGTAATTTAGGTGTTTTATTTGATTAATTTGCCAAAATGGTTGTTGTATCACCAACATTTTCGGTACCGGCCGAGGGAATATTAATGCAGTTGCCTTCAGTGCAGTTAATAGTAAACAACGACGTGGATTTGGGTACAGCCACATTGTACATCACCGAGCAGTAAGTAAAAAATCTAGTTTTTGTACTCGCTGGCAGAAAATTCAATGTTTTTGTTTTGTCACATCATTTGCGCAGGGCGCACGTTTTCACGAGGGTTCACGCACATTTTCCTCTTGGGAATAACAAAGGGAACAAAAGAAACGTGATTTCTCTGGTAACAATTAAAACTCGCTGTGTGAAATCTTATAAAGTATGTTCAAACTTTCTCCATTGGGGCTGTTATAAAAAAATATAAAATATTGACTTCGAAGCTGAATTGTTTACTATTTCTTGTGAACAGCTGAACAAAACAGAAACAGATGTCATCAAACATAAGTATTTGTAATCAAGTAGGTAGTTGATGTGAAAACAAAATTGTTATAGGGTCACCTTGTAGGAGGTTCACCAAATAGAATAAAATGTATTGACTGAATTCAAATTAAATTCATATTATCGTCTTAGGGGTGGTGTATACGTCGACAATTGATTATTCATTTAAACTTCACATTTAAAAGCGGTACATAGATAGACTTAATGCCCCAACACATTCATTACCAGTGAAACCTTTTTAATTTTAAACAGCATATTTTTTTAGTAAGTGTAATGTGACTGTTCAGTTGACTACTTAAATTTAATTTAATAATAGATGCTTCTCTAAAACAGACACCTCTACATTTAATTTTTCTTAGACCATGGTAATTCTGTCAAAACTTCTTATTTGCATTAGGTATTAGTTGCCAAACATTTAGCTAAAATAGGGGCTAAAAATAATATGATAAAATGAATTTCATTTAAGTTCTTAAAACGGTCACGGACGGTTAGTACTATCAATTGTTACTATTACACTATTTTAAAAGAGGAAACATGGAGTTTCTTGCCAGTTCTTCTCCATAGGAAATAACCAACCTGAACTGTAAACCATTTCTTAATGTTTTGAGTGCCCATGTAGGCCTATGTGACATAAAAATATTTTGATTTTAACTATGAGACCATTTTATGAGCATAACTTCAAACATTCCACTACTTTTTCCTGGATGGGTAGTCCGAAACCACAGACGGAACTTTACATAACAAAAATTCTTATAATAATCCTATTATCTATACTAATATTATAAAGCTGAAGAGTTTGTTTGTTTGAACGAGCTAATCTCAGGGACTACTGGTTGGAATTGGAAAATTACTTTTAGTGTTGGATAGTCCATTTCTTGAGATATAACATCACGCTACGACCAACAGGTGCTGAGCATGCGGGTGAAACCGTGGGGAACAGCTAGTGATGCTAATAAAGCAGACCTTTCAGGTCTGCTGGACCTATTTGGCACAGCCATGAAACACAATCTTCTCTCGGAGGAGGAGTGACGTCACGGATGTCAAACAGCCCTAAGCACTTTTTGATCTTCTCGCGATTGAATAATAATACCACAGTAATACTGGCAAAGTTGATTGTGTAAATACTTGGATACGTACAACTTACAAGTGGAATTGTTATCTAAAGTTTTGTGTGTGTAAATACCAAAAAAAACTCAAAAACATTAACAGTGAACACCGGTGTAGGCAAAAGTACCCGTAACCCACAGTAAATAATCTGTTACTTTTTCCGAAAAGGTAATAATCTTGTGACTCAACATCAGTGTGTGCGGCTCTTAATTCTGTTGCTATGCTCAACCTATGGTGTTTATCCTTACCATAACACCGTAGAAAACTTATATAAACACATTTTTGAGGATAGCGCCATCTGTTGCCTGAGTTGTGAACTATTTATATAGATCATTGCCCTACGGTTTGTAAACAAACAACGTATCTTTACACCATGGTTAAGTGCGGAGGTTGTGGAAAGTTTCTTTCGTCAGCAGAGGCTGCTAATTGCAACAAGTGCAGCAAATGGTACCATCGAGGATGCGTAGGACTCGAGAATGCAGGTCCTGTAACGAAACCCTGGCATTGCCCTGAATGCGAGAAAAACCAGATGAGGGATAACCGGGCTGAAACACCGGTAAGGGCGAGGGCACCAGCACCGGCTTGCAATGAGGAAAGCCTGGTAAACCTGATGGACACCAGCCCCTCAAATAGCACAGCCTTAGATGCGACACAGGAGCTAAACCTTTCTACAGGGTGTTTGGAAGATCGATGCAAAGCCGTGAAGCAGACCTAGTATAGACTATTTAGAACCATTTGAACCTAACTTGTCTTCGGCGAAGTGTGACTATTTTTTTTAAATCAAATTTTAATGATTTTTGATGATAATCCTAAAATTTTGCAGTTATTTGCAAATAATTAGTCAGTTTGAAAGATAAATCATTTATTTTTTTAATTTATTTTATTAAAGTAATGTCTGAACAATCAAACGAAACATGATTAAGGCATCTGTGTCATGAGAATTTTTTTTTTTAGACAGTTGAAGTTAATACTTCTGTTTTTAGATTAAGAAAACAGATTTTTGACAGTTTAAAAAAAAAATCACGGATCGTGCTTTTTCTGTTCAAACATTTTTAAAGACATGCCTAGTTATTAGACTTTCTTTTGAGGTATCAATTACGCAGATAGCTTACAAATTATTGAAATTAGGATCTACAAACTAAAGTGAGGGAGAAAATTAAACATTTTAAATAGGGTGATAAAACGAGACTAGTGCTTTAAAATAATAACATTTATTATTATACTTATTAAAAAATAGATTTTATGTTAAAAAAAAATAAGAAGATAACTTTAATTTTGGACATTCGAAATAAAATTTAGGGGAGACTCTCTAACACTGCCGACGCGTGACGCGAGCGATAAGATGGCGATAACTTTGGCAATTTCAGGTAGCGCCCGCGCACCCCTAGTTACGTGAACACATTTCACAGTAAAAACGACTTTATTGGTAAGACAATAGGGTCGTGTTTCTTTAGATAGGGTCAGTAACTACCTGTTTTTTTGAAGGGACGCCAGTTTACTCAGTCGAGTAACAACTGCGCTTGTGACTAGACGTTATCTCCTTTTTCGTGACAATTCATCGTGTTCAGTTGTAGCCCTTTGCGCTCCTGCACGTGACTCTTGAACTTTTATTTTAAGTTGAACTTTTAGTGCGTTACCAGCCGTTTTTGTGAGAACTGACTATGGCTACTTTCTCGAACGAGGAATATGCTGACATCGTTTTTATGTATGGCAGAGCAGACGGCAATGGATCTTTAGCACGACGGATGTACCAAGAACGCTATCCTAATCGGAGAGTACCGAACGTAAGAGTGTTTTACAACACATTTCGTCGGCTTGCTGCAGATGGGATACACCGTGTGGAACCTGGAGTCAATCCAGGTAGACATGGTACTGACATCGAACAAGATATCTTAGCGGCATTTAAAGCTGATCCACATACCAGCACTAGAAAAGTAGCTCGAAATTTAAACATCTCCCATTGGAAAGTGTGGAATACAATGCACCAAAATAACAGGTATGCGTATCATGGCACGGGCGTTCAAGGTCTTGAAGAGCGAGATCCTCAGAGAAGGATACAGTTTTGTCGTTTTCTTCTTAACTCTGACATTGAAAATGCATGGTTTCTGAAGTCAATCTTGTGGACAGACGAAAGTAAATTTTCTAGGGAAGGCATAACTAATTTCCACAATCTTCATCAATGGGCTGAAAAACACAACAATCCACATTGGAAAAAGCAGAAGTCATTTCAAAGGAAATTCTCGGTCAACGTGTGGGCCGGAGTGATCGGCAGAATACTGGTTGGGCCCCATTTCTTACCGGATAATTTGAATGGCAATAGTTATTTGGAATTCTTACAAAATGATTTTCCAGAGCTTGTAGAGGAATCCGGGGCCCTAATATTCACAGGAGACCGAGAAATTATTTTCCAACAAGATGGTTGTCCAGCGCATTGGACATTGAATGTACGCGAGCACTTAAACAATTGCTTCCCTGACAGCTGGATCGGCAGAGACGGACCAATCCCTTGGCCCGCCCGGTCACCCGATCTAACGCCGCTTGACTTTTTCGTGTGGGGTCGGGCCAAGGAACTAGTTTATACAAACGTAGAGATAAATACTAAAGAAGAACTGATTGCGAGAATAAATTCAGCATTTGAAACAATGAAACTAGAGATGAAGTTGAAAATTACAACAACGGAAGTGAGAAGACGGGCCCGTGCTTGTGTTAGGAACCGCGGCGGACATTTTGAACATGAAAAATAAATGATTTGTATTAAAATTTTGTTTTAATTATTTCACCGATACATTTTAATTTTCTCCCTCACTTTAGTTTGTAGATCCTAATTTCAATAATTTGTAAGCTATCTGCGTAATTGATACCTCAAAAGAAAGTCTAATAACTAGGCATGTCTTTAAAAATGTTTGAACAGAAAAAGCACGATCCGTGATTTTTTTTTAAACTGTCAAAAATCTGTTTTCTTAATCTAAAAACAGAAGTATTAACTTCAACTGTCTAAAAAAAAAAATTCTCATGACACAGATGCCTTAATCATGTTTCGTTTGATTGTTCAGACATTACTTTAATAAAATAAATTAAAAAAATAAATGATTTATCTTTCAAACTGACTAATTATTTGCAAATAACTGCAAAATTTTAGGATTATCATCAAAAATCATTAAAATTTGATTTAAAAAAAATAGTCACACTTCGCCGAAGACAAGTTAGGTTCAAATGGTTCTAAATAGTCTATACTAGGTCTGCTTCATGGCTTTGCATCGATCTTCCAAACACCCTGTATATTCAGAGCAGAGCTAAGCAGTTTTAAAGAAGAATTTTTAAAGGCCGTACGCAATGAGTTTCAGCATCTGCGTGATGATCTGTCGGAACTAAGGTCATCTCTTAAGTCGACCAACGATAAGATGTGCAACTTGGAGGAGAGAGTGGCAGTGATTGAGACCAAGCTAGCTCAGTCCCAGGTGTCGCAGTCGTCAGATGTGGATGAACTGATCAACCAGTTGAGGAGCGATATTAACGACCGTGACCAGGAGTTGCTTGCAAATGACTTGCAAATCTCAAACATTCCTGAGACAAATGGCGAAAACCCTGTCCACACCGTCTTACTGGTAGCGGCTAAGATTGGGGTGAAAATAAAAGCTCGCGATATAGTGAGCGCCGAGCGCGTTGGAGGCAGGCGCATCAACGCGACGCAGGCGACGGGGCCAGTGGAGACCCGCCCGCGCTTCCTAGTCGTGCGTCTCGCGCGCCGCGACCTGCGGGACGAGCTGCTGGAGGGAGCACGAGCGCGTCGCGGCATGACCACGGTGGATCTCGATCTGCCTGGCCCTGCGACGCGTTTCTACGTCAACGAGCGCCTTACGAAGATCAACCGAGAGTTGTTTCGGTGCACACGTGAGGCGGGCTCTCGTCATGGTTGGCAATTCGTCTGGTCAAAGCGAGGCCGTATACTCGCTCGGCACAAACCCGGCGATGCTACTTGCCATATCCGGTGTGAGGCAGACTTACTGCGTACCTTCGGCGCGCCATCGGACACCAGCGCAAATGGCGCACTTTAGAGCAGTCTTGTTTGTATATTCTTATTTTGCTTATAAAATTATTTGTAACTGTTTTATTTATTATATATTTCCACTCATGGGAACCCTTACAGTGAGTTTAGTAAAAATATGTGACAGCCTATCAATACCAATATTCACAACTTTGTTAACACATTTTAAGCTATATTTTGTATTGGCAGGTGTGTGTCTCGCGGCGCACCTTCGTGAAGTACATGTAAACCAGTTTTATAACACCATACATAATTACCTGCACCTACTCATCGCAAAACTTTTGTTACGTTTTAAATACTTATTCTTTATACATTACAGTCTTAAACCGATTTTACATTTATTACTACACACTATCCACCACACTATCTACATAATTACACTTCTACTTAAACCACTACTACATCGAACTATAACTGAATGTGCACTGATGATATTCATTTTACTAATGACGGAACTTATTTTAATAAATTGTAATGACGACTAAAAGAGAAAAATATTTAAAAGTAGGGTTTCTTAATGCTGGCTCATTGGGTACAGGTCAAAACGACTTAATTGGCGCACTTGACAGGCATTGCTTCGACATTATGGCTATTAACGAAACTTGGCTCCGTCCAGGCGAGGAGGGGCGCGCTCCGACCGTGCCGGGCTATCGTCTGCGTCACACGCCGCGGCCAGCGAGTGTTCGCGCGGGCCGTGGTGGGGGAGTCGGGTTTTATGTGCGGCGAGGACTGAGCGCGCGTACGTGTTCTCGTGCGTTCGATCCCAGGTTCGAATCAGTCGAGCAGATGTGGTTAACACTGTCATTGAACGGCAAAAAAATTGCAATAGGAACTGCTTACCGGCCGCCATGGCTTGACCTTGTTATTTTCCTTGATGCCATTACGGACTATATTAGCTCATTGGGAAATTGTGACCATTACATACTGCTTGGTGATTTTAATGTTAATCTGCTAGATACAAACGGAATTAAAACTAAAAATATTAATGAATTTCTAAATTGTCTCAGTCTTACACAGTTGGTCACTACACCAACTCACTACACAGCAACCAGCGAAACTCTCATTGATCTTGTATGCACTGACCTGAGAGCAAGACACACAACAGTGGAATCGTTTGGTTCAATAAACGGCCACTGTATTGTAATAACTGAGTTTAATATTAGGCGCGAAAAATTCAAACCTTATATTATAAAATATCGGCCGCTTAAAAATATATGCACGGAGAGATTTAATTCAGATCTTTCATTATTAAACCTCAGTAGTATTTCGTCACTTGACACCGTTAATGATATGGTGTATGTCTTTAATACCCATCTATCTTTTCTGTTCGATGCTCACGCACCAGTCAAAACATGTACTGTAAAGGAAAAATCGTATCCATGGATTACAGATACCATCAAACTCATGATGCGTTTACGAGACGACGCACTAATTAGATATAGGAAAACGAAAACTGACTCTAAAAAGAGGTACTACAAAGACCTGAAACACTTGGTGATTAATTCTCTGCACAGTGAAAAAGTTGCATATTTCAAACAAAATATTAATAATAAAATTAAAAATCCTAAATTGCTATGGAAAAACCTTAAATCTACTTTAGATATCTTTAAACCTAAACAAGACCTTCCGTCGCACTTCACAGATCCCGACTTGATAAATAGAAATTTTTTGATTGTACCCGGTAATCCCGTGGCTAGCACATCGCTTATTAATTACTATGATAACAATAAGCATTGCGAAGCGAAATTCACAATTAGTCCAGTAGACCAGGACAATGTCTCACGCACTATCTCTAGCCTCAATAGTAACGCTGAAGGCTATGACAACATAACCCTGGATATGATTAACATGACTTTGCCGCACACGTTAAATGTTGTAACGGACATCATTAACCGCTCCATAACGACGTCAACGTTCCCTGACCAATGGAAAATTGCCTCCATTAGACCATTGCCGAAAAATTCTAACCCATCTACTTTAAAAGATCTACGCCCTATAAGTATTTTACCATGTCTGTCCAAAGTATTAGAGAAAACTGTTTGCCGCCAACTAACACTTTTTCTGGAGCAAAATAACATTTTACCTGATTTACAATCCGGGTTCAGGAAACAGCGCAGTACATCTACTGCTTTACTGGATGTTACTGACAACATATTATCTGCCCAGGATAAGGGAATGTGCACACTTCTCGTTCTGTTAGATTTCTCCCGCGCTTTTGATTCAATAAATATACCATTATTACTATCGAAATTAAACTACTACGGTTTCGACTCTGAAGCCGTTCAATGGTTCCGTAGTTACCTCACTCATAGAGAACAACTTGTTAATCTGTGTTTTAGTGATGGCACTACTCTTAAATCAACACTTATTCAAGTGGAGAGGGGAGTTCCGCAGGGCTCTATTTTAGGCCCAATCCTTTTTATTTTGTACTGTGCGGATATAATTAAAAGCCTCCAGAGATGCAAATACCACATTTACGCCGACGATGTCCAACTTTATATTTCTTTTAGGCCTGAGGAATATGATAGTGCCATTAAGGATCTAAATGAAGATCTTCAGCGAATTGCCGTTTGGTCTGTAGAGAACTGCCTGTCGTTGAACCCTTCAAAAACGAAGTACATGGTGTTCGGCACCAGACAGCAGTTGGCTCGACTACCTTTGACTTTTGGTTTGGAATTAATGGGGGAACCAATCGAGCGAGTGTATGAGGCTCGAAATCTAGGCCTTACAATGGACAAAGACCTTCGTTTTGAAAAACATGTTGCGGACTCGGTCAGAAATTGTTTCTATCGTCTGAAGGTTTTGTACAGAATGAGGCCTTATTTATCCGAATCGCTACGGGAACAACTGGTGGAAACCTTGGTTCTGTCTAGGTTGAACTACGCCGATACTGTGTACGGCCCGCGCCTGCTAGCTCGTACAGATCGCCTTATACAAAGGGTACAAAACGCGTGCGCTCGGTTTTGTTACAATATTCCACGCAGAAGTCATGTAACACCCTTTCTTAACAAACACTGTAGTTTAAAAATGAAGTCCAGGCGCAAACTACACCTGGCGTGTCTTCTGTTTGGTGTGATTAAATATCAAAAGCCGGACTACTTATTTCACAAACTCAGTTGGGTAGCTAGTACGCGGGAATGTGCGAGAAGGCAATGCTCGCAGCAACTATCTACTCACCCACATAACACAGCAGCTTTCAGAGGCAGTTTTCGCTATGCGGCCTCCAAGGTGTGGAATAACCTGCCACCACCGATTAGGTTGATAAACAATTATTTCACATTTAAAAAACGGTTACGGCAGTATCTAGTTGAAGCGCAACGCAAACTGGATATGGTCGCACTAAATGCCTCAATTATTTAATTTAGAGTCTACCTACCTACCTTTATTTCATGTCATCGATGCCGCCCAAAAGTGAATATATACCCGATGTTTCATTTAAATTTTTCATATTACTTTGCAGAATTTCCCATTATAAACAATTATGTGGTTTATCTTCTTTTTTTTTTATCACAATACACACTCACATTTAAGTACATACTACATTTAAAACTGTTTTACGTCCGTCACATCACCATATATAAGGTCCAGTTGAAAACCAGCGTCGGGCACTAGCTGCTCGGCAGTTTGCTGAACTGGGCCTATTTGGCGCAGCCATGGGACACACATTATTTTTATTTTATTTGTGTTTAGGATTAAGTTTTTATAATTTTTTATTAGTGTGTGCATTTATGGCTTGTGCCAAATAAACTTGTTTTCTTTCTTTCTTTCTCTCTCTTGTATATTATTGAACAATATCTAGGATTTTATTAGCTAGCGACCGTGTTAATCTAACTCTGTGCCAAATTTCATCAAGATCTGTTCAGCCATTTAATTGTGGTAGAGTAACAAAGGATACTTCAGCATGTGCAAAATAATAATAATTTTTTCATGTAGGTTAAAACATGTTCAAACATTTTTATTGTCTCTTTCAGCAATGTAGTATGGGGTGGTGGTGTAGGCAGACAGGGTGGCCCGTCCCCCACAGTGACCTTGTTGTACCAGAACATCTCCCTACATGCCATCCAGCGGGACCCTGGCCCGGGACTCATCCTGGTCATCAATCATGAACTTGGGTAAGTAGGGGTTTGTATTGTATTGTATAACGGGCTGGTGTCCGCAACTCCACGTGTGAGGCGCGTATTTTGCGTACGGAAGTAGGAGTTTGCTTCCAGACTAACTGGATGCAGGTAAATACCAGCATTGTACTTGGTGACATTTAAGTTACGGTTTTCAGAGGTATATTTAAACAAATATACTTCTGGAAACATGACATGGTTGACGCAGTGGCTGAGCCATCGACTGATGCGCTGCGTGTCGCGGGTTCGATCCCCACACGGAACAAATATTTGTATGGCCTACCGATAATTGTTCTGGGTCTGGCTATTTGTGTATGTGAGTTTAAATGTTTGTAAACACAACCCACGATACAGGAGAAATCCTAGTGTAGGGCGAAGTTTAAAAAAAAACCGCTCCTTCAATTCAAAAGCGCCAAAATCAAAGTAATCCAATATTATTTTTATTACAAAAATCGTATCAATTCTCTTGTAAATATTTGTAAACACACCCACAATACAAGAGAAATTTCTAGTGTGGGGCAATGTCAAAAAAAACTTATTCTTAAGTTGTTGTCTTAGCTGAGGGGCAATTATGATTGCATGCCTTTTCAATAATTCATGCCTGACCTGTAGGTAACAACAATTTGACTGCAAAACAGATACTTTCTATTTTTTGTAGTAATAATTGCGATTGCATGTTTGCAATTGCATTTACAAATAAAGAGGAATAATTAACAAAGTTTATTGTTATTTTCCATAGTAATTTACACCTACCATTTGTATTGTTTATGGGTCTTGTCTATTCTTTAAAGTAAAATGTTTTTTAGGGTTTTACCTGTGTAAAAAAAGTGGATGAAAAACGATTGCGCGTAGTGGAGGTGAGAATGTTGAGATGGATATGTGGAGTGACATGAATGGATAAAGTAAGGAATAAAATAAATATTAGAGGAAGTTTGAATGTTGCGCCTGCTACAGAAAAAAAATAAAGGGAGTTGTTTGTCTTGGTATGGACATGTAATGAAGAGGGATGAAGCACATGTGACTGAAAGAGTGATGGATCTGAATGTTGATGGATGGAGAGCGAGAGGAAGGCCAAAGAAAAGATGGATGGATTGTGTAAGGAATGATATGAAGGAAAGAAAGAAGTAAATGATGAGTAAATGATGCCGTGACGTCAGATAGAGGAGAATGGAAGAAGAAAACGTGTTGCGCTGACCCGAAATAGAATGGGACAAGGGCAGGAAAATGATGACCCCTAAAAAAAATAACGGAACACTTTTTTGATCACTTTGTTGTCTGTCTGTCAAGGCCATTTATCTCAGAAACGAATGGAGGTATCGAGTTGAAATAAAATCATATACTCAAGTCTGTAAGGAATGATATGAAGGAGAAAGGAGTGAATTATGCCATCAGTCTTTACCTTTTATTTCGTGGAGGTATCCAGCTGAAATTAATACCAAATACTGAAAACTGTGATCTTTAGAAGCTGTGAAAAAATCAACCTTTTAAGTATATGCAATCAAAAGATGCTTGTTTATGTCACATTTCATTTTCATAATAAAATATAGGGTCTCATCACACACACTTACCCTCATTATCGTATTTCTACATTCCATGCTATATAGCCTAATTATTTATAAAGATCAGCTATCTTCCAGTAAAAGCTTCGTCGAAATCGGTCCAGCTGTTTCAAAGATTAGCCGGAACAAACAAGCAAAAATAAATGAAATCTTGAAAATGCAACCAGTAATTTCAATTTGAAACCTCTGAAAAGAAAAATGTACTTATTGGTTGTATCAATATCAACCGCGATTGTGTTGGATTCAAAGAGATTAAAACTTTATTGTCCAGTACCACTGTAGGCCTACTATGACATCTTAAAGCAGAACTTATTCCACTGAGTGAAAGAGATGGTGCTAGACACCCTGTATAGCTCTGTCCCTTTCTCTCAGCGGAAAAAGTTCTGCTTTAACACGTCATGGTAGGGTAGCTGATCAACCATATTGATGACATATTTCTCACGTACTGAGTGACCTACACAAATGTCCTTTTTTTGGTATTGTTTGTTAGTTTTGGCAACTTAGTTTGTTTTGGCTGTTTCTTTTCAGAGTTCGAAACACCGGCCTTATCTAGTTTTTTTGAATCGACGTTTAAAAGTGTTAGTAAAAACCTACTTGCAAAATAAACATCATTTGTCATTCGTCTTCCCAGTTTACCAGAGATGACACAGCAGGGCGCCGGTGACGCGATAGCTGACGACGATGATGATGAATATGATGCTGATGAGGAACCCATGACTAAACTACGGTAAGATAATCTACATAACATCCCGCTTGTAAACCTCAAAGGGGTTTTAGCAGAGGCTTAATAGCTCTCCCAAATTTCGCACACAGTTGTGATCTGAGTACCATGAAATAGGCAGTGAGCCTATGGTTGATAGGCTGGGATAAAAGCGATAAGAGATGCTTAACCTCTAGAGCCCGAGCGGCACAAAAACGTGCCAGTAAACAAGTATAACCACGCCCCGCTGGCACAAATTTGTGCCACCAAACCCCGACCGATTTAAAACTGTATTTGTAGTAAAGATAAGTCTTAAAATCAGATTACGTTTACGATAAGAGCCGGCCCGGCGGTGCTTGACGGATAGTTGACGTAAATAATGGCGGTCCTTGAGAAGTTGAAGTTTGGTGGCATCCCTTTCTAAAACCATTAGCTAAAAGAGACCTGTATCTATTCGTTGTGTGCGCGATGACAGCGCCCCTAGTGGCCACAACTATTCAGGACTTGTCAGAAGTAGTTGCTATTTCTACTTGGATCTCAGCATCACAGTTATTATTTTGAACGTACCTATTACAAATAAATGTTGTTTCTTTCAACTCGAACTGATATAAATATTTGCTTGGCATCCTTTATCGGCCATCATAGTAAATTCCCTTTCATTTACTTTAGTAACTGTTTCGATTGGTAACTGATTCTGTTCGTATTTTCCAATAAATTGTTGATCCGGATATCTTCGTGTCATAAAACGATTATATCTAGCAGTGACCTGAGAATGGTCAATTTTCTTACACCGATATATTAACGGGGATATTGTTGAATATAGCTAGAGCTCGCCTCTGCGTCTGACTTTTTGCCTCCAATAAAATGTTCACTGCATATTGTATCATGTCATTTTGGGTGCCATGGGGACCCATCGGCACTAAAACAAGTAAAAAAGGACAGTAATTTTGGAACGCTTATTATTATTATAGTGTACTAGCACAGCACACTACACAGCAGCTATCCATTTTTGTCTTTGCTGTAATGTCCATTTTGATGTTGGAAACAAATAAAACTTGCACGAACTGTTTTTGTCATTGTTTTTACAATTTACGACACAGCATGTACTATGACCCATATCGCCATTTTTTACGTTTTTACTTAAAATTATAAAGGAAGTTATGAAAATAAAGCAATTTGACACATGACAGCCCAGAATTAATTCCGATTTCTGCCACGTCGTGCGCTACGATCGATTTGCCGTTCCCCTCCACCCACTTCGCACATAGTCAATTGTGTATAGATAAGTAAGAACACGGTACTTGGTTATTAAAAGACGGGTATTCCTGTCCTCACCACGGCCATATTTCCATTGATCCGTACGACGAGTCGACGGCTTTTTTCCGGCAGTCCCTATTATCCTACATAATTTAGGGATTGGCGGTTAAATTGAGCAAACGGTTCGTGTCCAGTAGGACACAAATCTTTGCTCAAACCAACCTCGAAATCTCGGTGTTGCGGGTGTCTGTGGGATGCGGTATTCACCTCATTTGACCCGCTTGTTCATTTGCCCTCTCTCATATAAAAATAATAAAACTTGAGAGGTGTCAAGGGACACCCAGATGGAACGAATTAATTATATATTACAAAAAACCTGTATACCATTCAACAATAGTAATCGTCGCGACACCACATTGTTCAAAGCGAAATAGAAAGACGAAACGAAAATAACTGGCTTGCTTTCTATGAGAGACAGACAGACAGAGAAACGCGCATATGCGCTGATCATAAGCTTAGTTTTATTACATTACTTTTGATTTTGCAAACAAAAATTTTAACATACCTAACTGATTTACAAAAATTTCTAATTCTATGGTTACAATGGCGGTCTTCGATAGCGATGTCTTCCAGACCTTTGGATGGACTGTACGAATATAAAAATGGTGTACCTACTGCTAATAGTACACAAACAATAGCAGCAGACATCCTGAATAGCACTGTCTCTTTGACGCTTAGATCAATATCTTAAATTTTGGAATGAAGTTCCTTATCGCGCGTTGCGAAAGAGGTCTAGACGGAAAAAATTAAGACCAAAGTTGTAACGACACTTTTTGATATAGTTGTAAGCCGTGCGGCGTGCGCGTGTTTCTCTGTCTGTCTCTCTCTTTCATAGAAAGCAAGCCAATTATTTTCATTTCGTCTTTCTATTTCGCATTGAACGTTGTGTCGCGACGATTATTTTTGTTGAGTGTTTTTTTACAGGTTTTTTGTACATAGTAAATAATAACTTCGTTCCATCCGGGTGTCCCTTGACACCTCTCAAATTTCAACCTAACAATCAATTATAAAAATGGAAATTCAAATTTTAAAAGCTATCTTCTTCATCCAGGTTCGTCCCACCGAATGACAACGAATTGGAAGCGATGTTCATGGCAATGAACCAGGGTCAGTCTCTCCACCCAGACCCTGCAGATGAGATAGACGAGGACGAGGAGCCCTACATGGATGGAGAGGAGTTTGATGAAGGTAGCTTCTTAGGTTTACTTAAACAAAACATATCTTGACCTTGAACTTGTTCCTTTATTTACTTCATTATCTGCCTAGCCTTTTTCCAACTATAAGTCGGCTTCCAGTCTAACCGGATGCAGCTGAATACTAGTATTTTACATGGAGCGACTGCCTATCTGACCTCCACAACCCAGTTTGTACTGGGTAATACGATACTCTTTGGTAAGACTGGTTGTCAGACTTTTGGGACACTGACTACCTGTCAAAGATTTACAAATGACAGCCGTTTTCTAAAACCCACCCATGGTTGTTTCTTTTGCCCTTTTATGTTCCGGGGCTGCGGTATCTCTTTCGAACAACCCGCAACCTCGGAGTGCAGAGGTTTGAGCTGTGCATTGTCCCTCAATGGATATATAGTTTGATAAATATTTGATTTTTATTCCCAGGAGAAGACGAGTTTGAAGATGCAGAGGAAATTAACATGTCTCCCGAGGATGCCGCCGCAAGACTCCGGCAGATGAGGCTCGAGAACGCGAATGGACAACGTGAGTGAGATGTGTCTTTATACAGTTTTCGGGAATTTCTCCTGCATCGTGGTTGCGTTCAGACAAATAGGGTAGTTTTCAGGCTCGAAAGTTATTAAATTCTATTTAATTCTTTCAGATTATTCAAAAATAAGGGACACGTAGTTTTTTATTTGTAAATTAGAATAAAAATTACAAAGATATAGCCCATTAAAGTTACGTGTGACGTCACTCACACGTCGGCGAAAAAAGCAGCAACGCATGACGTCACACGTAATGGGCTATATCTTTGTTCTGTGCGGGGATTGAACTCGCAAGACGCAGCTCAGCAGCCAATCGCTCAGCCACTGCGCCAACCGTGCCATATAAACTTCACGCCAATTTGTGGCCTGTATTTTTCGGATGGGAAATTAAAGGAGTGTCAGACTTTTACTGACTTAAACCCACCCATGTTCTTTCTACTGCCTTTTATATCCTTTTCGAACAACCCGCAACCACGGCAGGCGGTGGCTCTAGCAGGCCCTTCTGCTTTGCTGACATTTCTTTGACTCGAGGAACACGAACGCGCCGTCTGCACAGCAACTTGTAGATCTTACAATATTACGATGCGATCTCATCGTGCCATGAAAATTGCGAGGTACAAATAAGACAGTTTGATGATATCTGTATTGACGATCGGTGCGAAATGCTTACAGTAGGGCCAACGAGAAGCGATAAGAAAGGTCATTAACCTAAAGAACAACTGTGGCGTTGACAATCTAATATTTAGCTCTTTCCATCTTGTGCCTTTGTCGTAATGTCTCGTTCTCCCGGCAAAAACATGACAACGTTAAGACGGGTTCGCCAACATTCGGGCGGCCATTTTAGATGGGGTTTTAGCATGGGTTTTGTTTACATTTGGTATCGCTTCTCGTTGGCCGTACTTTAGTGGAATATCATTATTTTTAGATTTAAAGTGCGTTTTACTTTAGAATTGTTTTCTATGTAACATTTGTTATTATTTATTTCAGATGAAGCCGAAGATGCTGAGATCGGAGAGTGATCCACCTGTAAACATAACGTCTATGTAAATTAACAATTATTGCTTCTTCAATGTGTACGCACACGTACTCGAAACATTCAGCTTTTGTAACACTGCATATGAAGCGACTACTGACCAGGGAATGCTGTCTAATATGACAGAAATAATTGAAAGCAGCTCCAATTTTAATAGAAACTGTTTCTTGAATTAACTTAGTTTGATTTTGGCTAATTAGTCGACATTAGAAGGCCGGTTACCCCGGTAGCTACGGCAAAGCCCATCGCACCCCTCATGTCACCTGCGCCTGCGCATGCCTCCTTCGTCTTCACGGAAGAACAATTCTCTCAGCCAACACAAGGTCATCGCGAGCACCCTAAGGGTGTTCTACACAGATCGAGGCCAAGAGTTTAACCAGCCATTATGGATAGTCGCGGTAACCTAGTTGTCCTATCGCAAGTTGACGTCCCCCAAGCAGTCCATAACCTTCCTCACTTCCGAGTGTAGGGACTAACTATCTTATTCATCAATACAAACACAGACCGCGATTCGTTCCATCGTAGAGGCCCGCCGCGAAATTCCGTTTAAAAATTAAAGCCCGACCCTTGCTGACGACACGGTTTGCGCAGTGGCTGAGCGATCGACTGCAGCGCTTCGTGTCGCGGGTTTGATGCTCGCACGGAACAAATATTTGTATGACCTACAGATAGTTGTTCCGGGTCTGGCTGTTTGTGAGTTTAAATGTTTGTAAACGCAACAACAACTCAACAGTTGAACTGCGAGTGGCACAACCAGAAAAAACCAGAAGGTAGTCGGAATTACAGAAGAGAACTAAATTGATTTTACGCACTTATAAACAACACTGCTTTGCTGACATCTCTTTGAGGCGCGCGTGGAATAATAATAATAATAACGCGCCGTCGACACGGCCTGTCGTCAATAGAATAGTGGTGCTCACCATTCATAGGCCCGTATCTACGGTGGCCGGGAGTCGTCTCGACTCCCGACGCCCGGGGCATCTGTGTTGGTTTGAGGTTCTCTCCCTCAAACGTCCGGGATTGTAAAGGAAATTTACTTTCTTGTGAAAAAGGCTGCATGAGGTTTTTGTTTCGTTCACTGTGATAAAATATTGGCAGCTCGGAAGTCTGCTGTGAGGTTCAAATATTATAGCGGCTTGGAATTTCTAACGTTATACTGAGCCGACCACAAATTTAGGTAACAGCGGGGCACAGAGAACGCTTCGTTTTGGCTCTATAATGCGTAAACTATAATTTGCTTCTAACTTCCGAACTGCCACAAAGTATGAACTATATCTCGCTTACATAGGAACTTTAGTTTCATAAAATTTTAAATTCATCTCGAAATTATTTTTTTAGCATTAAATATTACAAAAAAACCCTCGAATTTTGTTCAGAATCGCAAAATACTCGCGATCTCTTTAATTTTCTAGTTTGATGTTTTAGTATGAAAGCTGAGTGTTTAAATATGTGTGTATGTATAGATGTTTAATATTAACACGATATAGCTGTTTATGTGTCATCGATGTCTGCCCAACCATTCCTAAGATAATGTCTCTCAAACGGATAGAAACTTGGTGGTGTGTAATACATTTCATATGCAATTGGGAACTACCTCGTGACATGTTGATGACGTTTTAGCTGTCAAATCAAAGATGCTTTGTTTGCAAGAAAGATAACTACAGTATGGCCAACGAGAAGCGATACCAAATGTAAACAAAACCCATGCTAAAACCCGATCTAAAATGGCCGCCCGAATGTTGGCGAACCCGTCTTAACGTTGTCATGTTTTTGCCGGGAGAACGAGACATTACGACAAAGGCACAAGATGGAAAGAGCTAAATATTAGATTGTCAACGCCACAGTTGTTCTTTAGGTTAATGACCTTTCGTATCGCTTCTCGTTGGCCATACTGTATACAAAATCTCTTTTCATGAAATCATTCCTCCTCATAACCTTCGTCCAACTTCTGTTAAATGTCTTCTCGTTCTGTTTTCAAACTGCAAATTCATCGAAATTAATAAAATTAAGTTGTAACTTTTTGGATCGTTATTTTTTTTTACTTGTAGTCTCTTTTCTTTTCTGTCATATGAATTGATGATCTAAATCTGCAAAGAAATACTTTGAGTGTTTTTATATTTTTTAATTACTGTGATTACTTGCTAAATATTCTCCAGCGTTTGATAGTTTATTATCAGTACACGTGTTATTGGCAAAATTGTGATATCTCTCGTCCAGAAAAGCCATTAATGAAGAGATGAAGTTGAACTATACAAAAAAAACTGATTACGTGATAACTGTCTGGGCCTCGGTGTCCCTTCTACCTTGTATGTCTATCTGTTTTTGAGACTTTTATTATTATATTAACGGGCAAACCGAGTATATAACAGCTTTCGAACACTTGAAGCGGTAAATTCTCCGCCAAACTCTGGACACTAACGTCCATTTCAATTAAAATCTCAATTAAAACTTATTATTACTAAAGGCGTCTTAACTTCAAATATATTATGTTGTTGTTTAAGATATTTTTGTAACAGGCTACCTTAAAAGGCTGGAAATGCAAGTTTGTGCAATGTTTGTTGTATAATTTGGATTCAGATACAATTTCCCAGAAGAACTGTGGGCTTCGGCAATTGACTGGTTTAAAAAAAAAACTACTTATTATTACCATGCTTACTTATTACATCCATGCAATAACAAAAGTTGTTAATGCGCATACATTTTCTAGTTAATTTTTAAATGAGTAGTATCTTAATATTTGTCTTAGTGTCCGGAGAGATACTACTAAATAAGTTCCTAAAAACTTATCCGCAGATGGTGATTAAAATCTTTAGTCAAAATGTTGCAAAAAAAATTAAGAAACGAAAAATTTACGGAAATTGTATTTTTTGATGAAGTCATGTAAAAAGTGGGTTGATATTGATTTTAAATTTTCTAGACACCAGACGCTTTTTGAACAGTTCTAGAAGTTTTCTTCTAATATATTTAATGCCTGAGCTTGCATTTCTAGTTTTTTATTCTTTAAATGTGTATTTATGTGATGTTATTTGTATCAAATGGTTTTCTCACTTAGCTGCTAAAGCATGGAAGATGTAACAGACGCGTCACCCGACTGATTATTCATTCTTATTCCACTTACATAGAAATTGCTGCTGTTCATTTTTTTGCATCTTTTCGAAGAGAATGAAACATGCCTAGTGCTGAAAGCCATTCGTTATGTAGGTTCACCATTAGATTTATTTCGTGTTGAGTTTTTTCACTTCGAATAAAATAAAAATGAATAACAAGTGTAGCGTCTGACGTCTGCTTAACTTTCGAACAAAACGTCAAATACAGCTGGAATATGTACAGTCAGCAAAGGAAATAACTAACCATGGTCGACCGAAAGATTTAATTTGCTTCAAAATCCATGAATTTTTTCAATAGAGTTTTATAGAAAACTCAGTAAAGTTCAAAACTTCTATCGGCTTCTGAGAAAAAAAAAATACACTATATTTGAGGTCTGGTTATTAACTCATTGCCGACTTTACAATGTACATGATTGGTTTTCACATTTTTACATAGATTTTTTATTGAAATACAGGTGCTTCCAAACTTTTGGCATTGGTATTTTCTTGCCTATAAGATTAGTAGTTCCTATTTTGATGACAAAAAGTTGTTTTTGACGGTTTAAGTCGATGAGTATTCCAAAATATTGATTTGAATGCTTATTCACAACCACATTGAATAAGTAGATTTAAAATTATATGAAAAAAAAAAAACTTTGCATGTAACAATCTTTCAGTGTATAAAATCTAGGGATTCTCTTATGTGCGTACTGCGATTGATTTCCAAAGGTGTTAAAAGACGAAAATAAATCTATACTAAGTATTTTGTATAGCTGTAGTTTTAGCATAAATAAATGTTAAAATAAATTTACCGATTTTTCATTGTCTGTTAATATTATGCGTACTCCTAAATACGTATTTTTGTAGATAACTATTCTATTAATAATCTGTATTATTATTCATAGTAGAAATGGATAAGACGGAGTAAATTCAATTATTCGTAAGAAATTGACAGGTATGTAACCATTGTAAAGGAACTGCAAGGACTGTAGTACTTAGGTGATATTGTCAAAAATTCGATGTCTCTACATCTACAAGGGCAATTAGAAACTCGAGGAATTGTTGTTACAAAGTATTTAGATTTCATAGTACTATCGTAGCGATACCAGTGGCAAGTCAGAGCAGAAACTAGTAGATAGTATTTATGTATAATATTGTCTAAAGTGCACACATGTAATTTTTATCTTAATATATGAAAATCACGTGTCAATATATTTAGACACGCTAATGCTCGGATTTCAAAGAAATTTTGCGAATTGATTGGTCCCTGCTAGTGTTGGGACCTGAAATATGGCGCCGTGCGGAGGGGACGGGGTAGTTAGTAACTGTTAAGACGAAAAAAAAAAAGTTACGATCGAATTGGAACAATGCGGTGTTCAGTACACAGCTTACTTTCACGAGAAAAGGCGTTAGTTTATGTATGTCTGTTTATGCCAAAAAAGGTTTGAAATCAATCGCCGTGCGCGCACTTTTTAAATGTTTTTTTTTTGTTCATAAAACCTACGACTGTCTATAATTATAATATACGCTCAAAAGCATCTAGCATAGTATTTGTATTCCAAATGTGTAGTTACTGCAACTTGAATAAAATAAACCATATCAAAAAAATATCATGCATTTTTCATTATAAGACAAAATTTTTGTTTGAGAGAACATAGTTCAACAAAATAAAACACAAATCTTACACTACTATTTTATTAGGAAAACACAATACATTATAGTAATTCATCTTTATTTTAACAATTAAGAAATATAGCGTCGTGTGAAAGAATCAGTACATTTTGTACTTTTATAATCATGCACGAAAAACGTTACTATAAAATAATTAAAAAAAAACTTTCAACATAACGTTTACTTAATGATTTCAATGTTTTTGCTACAATACTTAACTATTTTCCGAAATATTGTTTGTTTTTGTACCAGTCTAAGGACACGAATACAACAATCGACAATTCGCTTATAATTATTTATTTTTATTTATATTTCTTTATTATCTAGCAACCTCAGCACTATATGCGACCACAAATCGCTAAAAGATACTATTTTACACGTCACGTTCAAGAATGCTTGCGTTTTGATGATAACACTTGTAACAATTTTGTTCGCACTCAAATATTACTAATTTCTTCTACATTTTGGCAACTTCCTCTAGTTCAGCCAACTTATTTAATTATAAAACTTAAAAGCTATAATTTCTAACTCGCTCCGTAAGTAATCCGATTGTGATAAATAAAATTATGCTTCGAAACATTTTTTTTTAATACAATTATTACACTGTAAGATGTAACTACATTTTTGTGTTCCACACTCTTTGTAAATTCGATAGCAACTATCCTTACTTTTTTAACTTATATTTTAGAATTATCAATAATTTGAGGTTTTCTAAGCCTCTATTACGAACCAAAACAATTCCAATTGCATTATTTTTAAATAAGTCCCTTCTAAAAATAATTGAGACGAACAAAACTGCAGTATATCAAAAATTCTTTAATAAAATATCGACGCGCGCAGTCTCGGAACGCAACCTTTTGTCATATTCGAAGTTGAAAACATTTGACTAATCTATGAGTGCCTTGCTAACAATTCGAAACGTCACGATGAATGTGATAATTGTTTGAGAATAAAGTAGAAAGGAATGGAATAAAGATTTTATTATTTAAAATTCCTTTATCTGCGTCTGAACACTCTTCTTTGATTGACTGAACGCACGCGCACGTTTTAAAGCGCCGTTCTGAGTGACTTCTGTTTGTTAATCTTAGTTCGTCCTTTTCATTTCTACTTTACCTCTGGCCTATTGATTTACTTTGACATCGATACAATTCTTTCTAAAGTGAACATTGATTATTTTTTTACTGTAACCTTAACTATTATAAAAATGCAGTGAACTTCTAATTAAACTATCGCGTCGTTTCAAATCGCCAAGACTTAAATATTTTAATTGTACAACAAACTGTTCTGTAACTATTGAACTAACACATTGACAGCTATCGGAGACGTGTGAAAAGTTGCTAAATGTAATGTATTTAACGATTGTTTTAAAGTATTAATGAATATAGTAAAAACTAGTATCTCTGTATACTAGACAAGTGCTACCATTACATGGAATTTATAACCTTCAAAAGGTCATGTTAAACTCATAATATTGTAATTAAATAAATATAACATTATTTATACTATATATTGAGGATACGGCGATAAAATGGTTGCAGAGAGGGTAACCTTAGGAGAGTAGAAAAAAATAAAAATTACTTTAAGTTTTAGCTTTATTAAAGGTCAAACATAATATTAAATTATTAATAACACAACCTTCACGCCTCAGTCAGCCATGGATAGGCAGACATGTACTTATTGTACACCTAAAGGCGTATTTGAACTAACCGTTAAAAACATTACATTTGCTCAGCTTACCTATTACATCAACTTCGAATAAACTTTTGTAAAAATACACTGTATTCATACAATGCAGTACGGATGTACCAAGTGTCCAAAAGTACCACTTTTGGTACTTTAGTCAATTTATACGTAAGGGTTTAGCGACCGACGAAAGGCTTCATGAGTTTCGTGAAAATATTATTTTTTAAAGACATTTTGGCAACTGCGATAAGATATGATCCGATTTTTGTACCCAAAAGAGCCATTTCAATAACCGCTCACAAATTTGGGACAAGCCCTCCAGGTAGCTTTATTTGATCGGACAAAATCGGTAATTACCGTTTCTAGAAGATGAATTTTCAATCCAAAACTAAGTTCATTGAAGTAAATGCTTTGAGTAACAGCCAAAATGGCGGATTTAAAATTAGTTTGGTTAACATCATCTCCCTGATTTCTTTCGTATTTGGCGCTACACGTTTTTAGTTAGTTAATAATCAAAGACGATCAATGCAATGTGTTACAAATTAAACCTTAGTTTCAGTACCATACCTTACCACAGTTTCAAACAAGAAAAGCGACTAAAAAATCCATAAAAAGCGTGTTTTATCAAGAGCCTATCCGTGATGAAATCCTCAATAGAGGAAAAGGCACGAATTTAATGAAGGCGCTACGTATCAAATCTAATATACACTTTAGATTAAAAAATGCGACGAGGCGGTTCGTTTAGAATAAGTTTTAGTTTATAAACTAATGTTTATATTATAATATGTTAAATTAAATCATGCTAAGTGATGTAAAAGGCTGAAAATTACTAAGAAAATTATCAGAGCGGTCATACTTTTCGAGGAATTGGTTTGAGTCGATCAGAAGAGGCTTCATATCCATGCAAAACGAACGAATATTCGTCGAAACACGTCGTTGGAACGAAACGAGGTCAAAGTCGGCTTTCCCGCTGACATCGCGAGCATAGAATACCTTTTCTAAACGGCTCAAGCCGATTTTATGTCGATAAGTATAGCCACTCTCTAAACAAATTAATTTAATGTCCCATACTACCTTAGCGTAAAGATATGTATAACTCAACCGCCTGAACGCAAACCCAAACGTTTAAACCAACTATGTACTGTCCAATCACAAACACATTTACCATCACGCCGTAGTAGTAAGCGGGTTGGCTGTCTGTATAACATCAACGGTCTTAGTTTCAATTGTTTCCGGTGTCCCGTTGACTTCAGTGCGTTCTTCGCTCATTTCTACGTCAGCTTTGTCCGTTTCCGTTTCCTGAGACTTGTTATCGAGACTATCTGTGGTTTCTTGGCTTGAAGTATCTGTTGTCTCTGGTTTGGAGTCCTCGGTCTGTGTGTTCTCTGGTTCTGTCTGGTCATTGTCTGTGTGTTCGTCTGCTGATTTTGTTTCTGTCTCTGGCTCATCTTTCTGTTCTTGTGTTGTGTTGTCTGTTAAAAGGAAAGATGCTTTGTTATTATATGTTTTTAAGTCTACATTTGTGGTGACAGCAAATGCATGCAGACATCACCTGAGATTCGTCGTGGTCCTCTCCAGGGAGGGACACGACTGAGGAGAACAAACAATTCGGTGTTTGTAAATTTGAATGTTAGAAAGTACATTAAAAAATATGAGGGAGGCATGTAAGCCTCCCCCATTTATGAGAATCACAAAATTCGCTCAGTAAAATATTTAAATTAAAATTATAAAACAACTAATTGGGGAAATGTTAACTTGAAAATAGGCATAGTCTGATTTTTATAAACTTGAGTTTTATACGCAAACTATTTGAATTATAAACAAATAAAAAAAATACGTTTTTAAATAATGAATGTAAGAACTCACCAGTTTCATCAACTTCCATGGGAGTCTCTTTCTTCTCATCTCCATTCACCTTCTGAAAGTTAAAATTTATTGTTATAATTTTATAAAACAACATAAAACTTTTCTCCAATGAACCATGTTTTTTTTTATATATAGTTGTCCTTCAACGGCAGCCCACCTTCATCTATCCAATGATATCTACACATTTGTAAGAAGACGTTCCAAATATTAGTCCTTATTCATCATCTGCCTAGCTTTTTCCCAAATCCCGGACGCAGCTGAATACTACCAGTATTTTAATACTCTCTAAGATAATCATTGACACTAATAAAAACGAGATATTAGATCACGGATAAACTGAACTAACCGAAAACTTCAATTTATCTGTGTTCATAATACGTTTTTACTTAAAAAAAAAACATTGCCCCGCACTAGGAATTTCTCATGTATCGTGGGTTTACAAACATTTAAACTAACATACACAAACAGTCAGACCCGAAACAACTACCTGTAGGTCATACACTGTTCTGTGCGGGGTTAGAACCCACGACACGCAGCGCAGCAGTCGATCGCTCAGCCACTGCGCCTCGCCGTACCGTCATTAGTGTTAATGATAACTTTTGATTAGTCAATCAGTAATTGTATGTTAAGCCCTAGCCTAACTGATGCGAATTCAGCGTATAGCCTGTTTTGATAATTCAATAAGAAAAGCACGCGAATGCTTTTCGTCTCATGATTTTAAATCATAGTCGGCTTCAACGTGGCTAGTGCTAAATTGTTTACTACAGATATATTATTAACTACATACATAATTACAACTACCTCTTAGAGCTATTTCATATTAGGTCGAACGGACAGTTTTACCAGAAAGAAAACGGTGTCAAAAAAAACGTGTTTGTTGTTACTCCTACGAAAAGGCTGGACCGATTTGTATGAAATTTTGTGCCTGGTATCAGTTATTTTTATAGCCTGAAGTGAGAAGGGGAGCTGATCAGCGGATGAAACTGATGGGCGCAGCTATTTCAATAACGGTGTTCACATTGGGACGACCCGATCAAACTGTCGGAGAGGACACATTATCTCG
This sequence comes from Ochropleura leucogaster, assembly GCA_958449745.1. Lineage (NCBI taxonomy): Eukaryota > Metazoa > Arthropoda > Insecta > Lepidoptera > Noctuidae > Ochropleura > Ochropleura leucogaster. The sequence goes on from OY288226.1 coordinate 10,427,512, forward strand.
TTATCTGTCGGGTCGGACATATTATTGGCATACGGCCTTCTATATAGGTCAGATCAGCAGCTTCTAGTGTGAACACAGAACCGTCCTAGATGTTAATTCCCCATTTTTTGAAAAGCTGCAGCAATCTGGTCGATGTTTACTCGGACACACCTTAAGTTTAGAAGCGTCATTTATAAAAACTTTTAAAATTATTTTAGCGTTTATGGTAAAGCTTTTTTGGCAGTGGGACGGGGAGGATTTGAGGGGGGGGGGGAGAGTCAGACTTGTACTGCTTCAATCAATGAATGATTTTCTTACCCGTCAGAAATTGGTACACTATCCTTATAAGTTTATTTGAAGATGTTGAATCGAAAAATAAATCAGTTTTAACTAAACTTTAGTTTTATTTAAATCCGGAGTCTTCTTTAAAGACAAAGACTAAAAATTAAAATAAATTTACTTAATTACAACAGAGGTAAATCCTAAACTTATACAAGTGATGTTGATCCATTAAAGATGAATTGTCAAATGTTGGTCTGCAAAATAAATAAAATAAACACGGCACTGTCAGTCCGACCTAATGTGAACCTAGCCTTACACGACTACACTGTTCAACTTCAAAACAAAAACTAACTAAACATAAAAGGGACAACACAATAAACAGAACAAACTAAAAATACCTACAATAATAAATAATAAAACAAACAAAAAAACTGCCTTCACCTCATCAATTTCAGTTATTCTACTTCCTGTTTTCACCTTTAGTATTTCTCTACGTATTTGTCTGTGTTGCACTTGTAAAAATAACTATTACGACAGAATCCGGACACTGCTTCGTATTATAAATAAAGCTGAAGAGTTTGTTATTTGCAAATATTACCTAGTTGTGTAACCATCGGACTGCCAAGTATGTACATAGGTTCTCCAGTCTAAACCAAACATTTGATATTTTAATTGTTAATTTGCGTTTTATTTTATACATTTCAGACTAATTACTCTATAATAACAATAATAAATGGCTTCCAGCATATGATGGTTTTTATTCATTTTGTTATTGATTTTAAACTTGTGCAATATTTAGTTTAAGTGTAGTTAGGTAGTAGTGTATAACAACTTGCTTTAGTAAAGGAGAATGTGAAGAAACCAGATTGCTTAAGATATTTCTCGACGGCATTTTAAGTTAGAGTAGGTACACTGGGTACAGTGGCGGCATAACTCTGATACCATCTTAAGAACTAACCACACGATAAATAACGCGTTCGAATTAGAATCCACTAGCTTTTGCCCGCGGCTTCGCTCGCGTTATATTCGGGGTAACACAGTTCCCCTAGCGCATTGTTGATTTGTAATAGCAACGCTAAGTTTTACCTTTTCTTCCCTCTTTCTCCCTCAAATCCCACTTTAAAAAAATGAATACGATGCTAAATAAAATGAATGACCTGCTACCCTACCATGACGTGTTTAAGCAGAACTTATTCCGTTGAGGGAAAGGGACAGAGCTATACAGGGTGACTAGCACCATCTCTTTCACTCAGTGGAAATAAGTTCTGCTTTAAGATGTCATAGTAGGCCTACTGGACCTGACTGTCCAGTGGCGCTATCTGGTGAGCTCAAGAACGATAGCCCTCATTGAGACAAATGTTTTGAGTTTGACTTGACAGTTAAGTTTAAGAAAAAAAAAAGAGACATTTTCCTCAGGGCCAATATGAAAATTTAATTTTTCCAAGTGCAACACATACAGCGAGGTGTACCAGACAATGTAACAGCTAGCAAGAACCTAATTCCGTCGTGCCTTTTTCCTGGATTTCGATGCTTTCGTTGCGGCGCTCGTCGACGAAACCGACGGCGTGCGTTTTTTCTTTTTACCCTATATTGGATGGAAATTAAATAAAAAAAAATCTTTCGCTGACCAGTTTTTTCTTTACATTTTTGGTCAAAATATACTGATCAGATTTTGCCTTTGCCTTCAAATCGCGGCCTTGAAGTGAAAAAGCCCCCCTATGTAAACGCTTGTGCCTATTTTTTGAGAAAACATGTGCAACTGCAGTTAAATGAGACTTATTTATAAGATGCCTATGTGCATTAAACTGTTTTCACTGTAGCATGATGCGGTGACATTAGTAAATTGTACCATTCCTCTTCAATCTGGAATGTTACTGAGAGCCTATAAGGATTTACCCTGAATATCATAGCCGTATAGGACTACCCACAGACATGTTGAGTGATGGGATGTATTACTATGAAGCACTAAACATATCTTTTCATCGAATCCCACCCGCAACATGCTACATTGAAAATAGTATATCAGCAATCAATGTCACCTTGTACACTTTTCATATGCCTGGACTGCTTGCAGTCTAACCATTTGAAAAGGGACTTACTAGTAATAATTTTGTTCATGGCAATATGTTCATATTTGTCTGTCTTGAAGTCACCGGTACAAACGGACCGGTCTACTGTAGCACTGTGAAGGCTAGTTTGAGATGCTATTTCTTTCTTATTTATTCAGACATACTTAATACGATCAAAATCGCATATTCTCCGGCAACAGGAACCAGCCATGTTAAAGATCAGAAAGAAAAAACTTTTATAACACACGCTAAGAAAAACAGCAACTATACAAATTATTTACAGTGCTTTCAGTTAGGGTTTGCACAGTTATTAAGTTAACCTAACCTGACGTTTGAATGTGTCCCTTGTAGAACATATTTTCTAGCGCAGGTTAGTCACGTACGCGAAGAAGAGAAGGACAGTACAAGTAGTTATTAGTATGACCCACCTGTGGCTTGGCTTCGTCGGCCACATCGCTGGGTTGCGCGCTGGACGTGGAGGAGATCTCTCCTTCCTGTTCGTTCTTCTGTCGCTTGGCCGGTACGACCTCTTCCTCCTCTGACTCTGCAGACTGCGAGTCGCCTTTCTGTTCTGATGTCTCGCTTTCGGGAGGCGGGGAGGCTTCCTTCAGGGATGATGGATCCTCCTGTTGGGAATAAACAGTGTGAGTATTGAGGAAAATGTGTGTTGGTAATAAATTGGTCTTCTTCTTAGTTAAAAATTAATTTACCTGAAGAGTAGAGTTATTTTTGGTTATCTTGGTGATCATTACTATGAACTGACATCAGCATTATAGCATATAGCTGTTGCCAATTTAAGACAAAAATAATATAAAGCTAATGGCATTTTGGCGAAACTCATTCTGAGTTTTCTTGCCATAACTAAACTGCACTATCATGTACTGACATAGTAAATTCATTAATTCTTTCATGGTTATGAAACATGTCCAGTTTAATTGTATGCTGGGGTTTGAAAGAGTTACTGCCGTCCCGGAATAAAGCCTTCTTTATTCCGGCTTTATGACTTGTACTGACTAAAACCCATCCATGTTCCTTAACATGGATGGGTTTTAGTCAGTACAAGTCAAACACTCACTCCCACTTTGGCCAGAGTAGGAGGAATCATCTGATTATTTTCCAGCCGAAAAAGTCTAATTGCATACAATTAGACTTTTTGATGACACTGTAGAACGTGTATGGTAGAACTTAGTGCATCAGAGGCTTTTTCTCTTTAAATTGATACCTAGTAGTCAGGAAGTTTTACATACCACAAGCAGTACAGTGTGTTGTCCGCCGGCCGATACCCTGGCGGGCGTGCGGCTGGCGAGCGGCGGCGCGCTGGCCGGCGTGGGCTCGCTGGCGTCGCAGCTGGCGCCCGTGCCCAACTGGCCCTCCGACCCCATGCCCCACGCTACTACTTCACCTGCGGGACAATCATACTGATTAATCGCAAAAATACTTTTCCTATGTGTATTGAGAAAGGTGGTCACTTTTCATTGTAGCCCTCGACTCCATAACACCCTTGCCTTCGGTTTGGGTGTGAATACGTATGGACCGCCATGTCAACATTTCCCCACTTGAATAAAAAAAATTAGCCCACCCTATCAACACCCATTCGGGCTATTTTTTAAGTGTAAGTAATTTCAATTTAATGTTTTTTTAGGGTTCCATAACCAAATGGCTTAATCGGAACCCTTATAGGTTAGCTTTGTCTATCTGTTTGTATATCACAGTCATTTTATACAAGACTGTTGGCATCAAAGATCTAGATTTCAGAGAGTGTGATATCAAAGTTTCTGTTCACTTTTTTTTCCAGTCAATGACTAAGTTATTTTCTTATAAAGCCGTAAAAGTTGTGTGTGTCGTCTAATTTAATAAAAACATATCAGAAAGAAAAATGTAAACACAATCAGATTTCTAGAATTATTAAACTATATTGTAAACTGTATGTAAATGTTTAAAACTACAGTTTTTGTAGTAATAATTTTTCTTGGAAATGACATGAAACTTACCAGAATCAGTAACAGCAAAAGAATTGCTCGTTCCTGCTGCTATGCTGATGACCTTCTTGTTCTGTAGTTTGGGCACCGGCTCCAAGACCTCAGCGTCGCCTGCGCGGTCTCCCAGACCCAACCTGATAAAAACATACAGGTAAGTTACATCTTGATCATCTGCTAACATCATATAATAATGCTTATTTATTTTAAGCTTATGTCCATTTACGGGGCAAACTGTATCCGCGGTCTAGTACCATTATAGGCCAATCCATTGAGGAGGAGTCCAGCTTATCCAGCCATCTCCATCATAAGCTTTCAGCCTGATAGGATATATCTGAATACTAGTATTTTACTAGTATCTTAGCTTGGTAAAAAATATTGAAAGACTTGAGATTCAGTAACAATTGTCAAAGATCTACTAATGCCAACAGATACCAACAGCTTTTCTGAGACACGGACGGGCGGTTGTACGCAATTTCATGGTTGGTCAACTACAAATTCCACGTCTAGCGTAGTTTTGCTCAAATCGATCGACTCGACTAAGCAACTAACTCTGTTGGCTTATCTATATTGCCAATTCTTCTCTAGAATATATATCTTGAGATATGCACTTTGGTTTGGTTAACCTAAGCAACTGGGATCCTGCCGACTTTGCGGGTTGTTCAAAGATATACCGCGGCCCTGGAACATTAAGGGCAAAAGAAGGAACATAGGTGGGTTTTAGCTAGTAGTCTGACACTCCCAGGGGATGTTATTTGATGATTTCCATCCCCAAAAAAAAAAGCATCTCGTATGTGAAGTTGCGGGCACTAGTCTGTTCATACAAAACAATACAGTTGTCTCGAGTGCGTGTCTATTAATAAATAGCTTTTGGACAGTTGGTATGTGTGTCTGACCTGCCATACTCGCAGCGACCGATAGCGTAGACCTGTCCGTTGTTGTCGAGCGCGAGTGAGTGATGTTGTCCGCACGCGACGCTCTTCCACGTGGTGTCGTGGCTGCTGAACGCGTCGCACTCGGTCGGCATGAACAGCGCTGTCTTGCGCTTTTCGCCTGTTATGCCTGTTGGAATAAAGTTCAGTTAGTAAGTAGAAAAAAAAATGAATAAGTACACACGGCATCACGTCCAGCTATAAATTTCCAGTATAACATAGGCTTGTTTTGTACAATTAGAGATCCCCATAAAATGGTTTTGGTATAGTTCGATTCAAAATCAAATTGAGAAATGGGTTGTAGCAATATTGTAAAGTTTTCAAATCCTTTTTCAATAAAATTCTGAATTAAGGATCTGGCCTCAGCTTAAGGCGGTTTTCACACTGCCCCGCATCATGCTGCATATTGCGTGTCGACGCACCTACGCGCGTTCCTGCGGGAGTGCAGATCTGCATCATCGTGCGGGTTTTTTGCGCACTCACGCGCGTAGGTGCGTTTTGTAGATTCACGCACGGCGGCTCTCATTTATTCGATATCGAGATCCATTTTCAAACACACACGTCACGCCCATTCAAAATCACGCGCGGCACTGCGGGATTCGGTGTGCCATACCTTGCGTCTCGCCCCGCACCTACGCGCGGGGGTGCATGTTTCTCCGCGTGTATGCGCGTGATCCGCGTGAACGCGCGTGGATGCATTTTCTGTGTGTTAGACTGTGCGTGTTTTCCATGCAAACCGAGATACTTACAAGCAACGGAAGAACACGCATCCACGCGCTACGCTGCATCATGCGGGGCAGTGTGAGAATCGCCTTAGCTACGAAATATTTAGAACAGGCTCGAAGTGAGCTATTTCTTTTATTGGTAAATAGCATAATAAACATCCACCAATCTGCACTCCGGCCCTGTGATGGCCCGGAACAGCGTCGGACGCTAGCTCACCGGCAGTTTGCTGAACTGTAGGCCTATTTTACGCAGACACACATTTTTAGTTTTTTTTTTTTATGTCGTGTGACTAAAAGAGTGATAGATATGAATGTTGATGGATGGAGAGGAAGAGAAAGGCCAAATAAAAAATGGATGGATTGTGTAAGGAATTATTTGAAGGAGAAAGGAGTAAATGATGCCGTGACGTTTGATGGGGAGAATGGAAGAAGAAAACGTGTTGCGCCGACCCCAAATTGAATGGGACAAGGGCAGGAAAAGTACCAAATAAAGTGTTTGTTGTCTTCTTTACAAACCACTTTCTTTCAAGCCTGTCCCAGCTCTGGCTACATTATTAGCCGATTACTAGAACCCTACCGAGACCTAGAATACTGCATCAGTGTCTGTGAATATACTCACGCACAATTTTTTTATTAATCATTGCCCCACTCTAGAAATTTCTCCTGTATCGTGGGTGCGTTTACAAACATTTAAACTCACATAAACAAACAGCCAGACCGGAACAACTATCTGCAGGTCACACAAATATTTACATCGCTCAGCCACTGCGCCAACCGTGTCGTCAAATTAAAATATTTATTGCATCGGTGGATAATTTTGGCTAAGATCGTCCGCCATGACAAAAACGGTCAAGAAGGCTATTATTCGTAGTAGTGATGTATACTAACCCAGCTGTCCATAGTTGTTGAGTCCCCACGCGAACATCTTGTCGTTGTTGTCAAGCACGAAGGTGGCGTGGTAGCCAGCCCACACGCGAGCTCCGCCAGCCTTCAGGGTCACCTTCGATGGTACTAGCAGAGCACCTAGGGACAAGATAAGCAAGTTAATACGAGTTTTTACAATATTACTAGCTGCGCCCTATGCGTTGCTATGCAATTTTCTACCTTTCTACCTAAACTACATTTTCTTTGTTATATACCTCACGGAGCGTGAGACCTTTCCAACGAATGCAAAACCGTGGAAATCGGTTCGTGCGTTCTGGAGTTATAGCGTCAGGAAGGAAAAGCCGACTTATTTTTATATAGTAGATTTCACAAGACCTTTACTTGAATAAGGGTAAGAACAGAGAGCTTATTTAAAGAATAAAAAACACTATACGCGAGTCGGATTCGCTCTCAGAAGGTTCTGTAATAACTTGCGACATAAACGGCCATTTCTTTTGACTGCATAGACTTAAAGAATTCATTTTTTCACAGCTCCTAGGGACCACAGACCACACACCTTAAGTATATGGTTTTAATTTTCCGCGTGAAGGGTCTTGATAGACAAATGAAAAACAAAATGATGCAATAAGGGTTCCGTTTTTCCTGTTGAGGAAAGGAGCCCAAAAAACCGCAAATAATACTAGTTGTGTAGTTTTGGCTTCAATAATCATTTAGGTAGGAAATTAAGACAGATGTCTGTTCTCGGTTAAAATCTGGTTTTTCTAACCCGACAGACCGATGTCTTGCTGGGGAGTTTGTTCCGCCACTTCTTCTTTCCAGCTAAAACACTAAGAACTTTTTCCCATACGCAAAATACGCGCCTCAGACGTGGAGTTGCGGACACCAGCCCGTTACAATACAAACACTAAAAAGTGGCGAAGGGCGGGGAGTTTTTGTTGGACTGTCTCATGTAATTTGACGTTCAAAAAGTGCTGTTTATCAACCTAATTTGAATAAATGACTTTTGATGCAGAAACTCACTGAATCCTTGTCGGGCGTCTCTGGTGGCGGATCTCTGCGGCAACCTGCCGAGCTGTCCTTGCTCTCCGCAGCCCATCGTGTACACGCCGCCTGACGCCTAATACAAAGTCGTTGATTAGTTTTATAGTAGTATAGCACTTACTTGACAGGTGCACTCAAATACGCGTGGTTCTTCAAAACACTATTTACCTAGACACTACTCTGCATAATCTATATAATATGACTTGACCAAAATATTTTAGAACTTACAATGCATTTCAAGTGACAAAGTGATTAAGTTCGCGCCATATCCAGACTTATTCTGTCAACTGCCACTTGAATGCTGGCCATTTCTGGAATATTTATTAGTACGCAGGCTTTGCTAGCATCTCGAGGCCAATCTAAATCCATGTATTTTTATGGAAATAAAAAAATATCAATCACTTCATCAACCTGGGGTCAGTCACTTTCTCATTTGAAACGCATTACTGTTTACAGTTATTGCATGGACATCAATGAATGCGCTTTCTGACCGGTTCAAGCCCCAATAAACAGGAAAATTGTCTTCCCCATGGTTTTAGAACGAAGATGATACGTACCGACAGTATAACAAGATGGTCTCCACCAGACGCGATGGCTACAGCTGTCTCCCTGATGTCCACCTTCACAGGCTCGCGACACGACTTGCCTTCGCGACCGCGGACTACCAGCCCCATGCTGCCGTGAGAGTCCTGGAATAGAAGAATTAATAAGACTAGAGAGCTTAGACAAAGTGATAATGCTGATGTGAAAGTTAAAAATGTTTGCAACTGCCGAGAGCTACCAAAACCGCTAATCTCTGGGCAAACATACACTCTTTTATATATACCCTATTGGCATCAATATAAGGTATTACACAAGTAGTAGAAAGTATGTATATGTGTGTGTGCACAAAAACCAGGTTATACAAGTGTATAACCTGGTTTTTGTGCACACACACATATACATATACATAAGAAAGGTTACTGTGTAAAATTCTTCATTCCCCACAGAAAAGGAAGGATCCTTTGACCTTACGTAGAATCGCGATGTTAGTTCTTCAGTTATTGCATAGATGGCGCTGTGGTACTTTTAGCCGTAGCATTTATTAGTAATGTCGCTCCAGTGATAACAATCCGTAACGACCAGAGAAAGATCACTGATCAGCTTTGGATAAACAGCTAAAGGGTGTCAAATATACTCTGATAATCACATTTTAAAATGTATTTCGTGGCCATTGTCGTTATAAGAAGCTCTTGTGCTAAATGTCAAGCTCTTTCTCCCAGTAGTTTAGTGGTGTACTTACCCTAAAAGCTCCCCAAGCATAGACATCCCCGTTGTTGAGCAGCGCGGCGGAGTGCGAGTCCCCGGCCGCCACGCACACGGCGGGCGCGGGCAGCGACACGGTCTTCGGCGAGCCCTCGTCGCTGTCGCTCGACGTAGTTCTGCCTAGGGCTCCCTCGTCGTTGCAACCGAATGTCCATACCTAGTGGAGAAGACAAGTTTTAGTACGATTACACACTGATAAAAATATCATAAATTGGTTAGGAATAACTGTTTTACAATTCAGTTGCAAGATTTGATCTAAATAAACAAATGTGCTGATCCTATGAATAAATTGAACATGTTACTTGATTTTTATGTATTTCGTTGTGCTAAACACTTACAGTAAGTACCAAATTATAGTTCGGATCATATGCTGGGTATATGAGTCGAACAATAATTCGTTGGTAGCCTCGCAAGTCGTTGTTTTACGTAGCTGTAGATGACGTACGAAAGTGTTAAAATAAGGTTTGGAAGGTTACCTTTCCACTGCTGTCAAGAGCTATTGTGTGCATGCCCCCTGCATACACATCTACTATTTTGTCACCCAATGCAGTCACATACTTGAATCTGTAACAAAGAAAAGAAGTTTTGTTTGTTTGTGTTGAATAGACTCCAAACGTACTGGATAAAATTTAACATTTTTTTATTTGGAAGTAAAATAGATTATAAAATATCACGCTACTACCCATGGGAGCGGGGCAGCAACTAAAGACGCGGGTCAGCTAGTCTAAGATAATGTATTCCCTTATTGGGCAACAAAATTGTTACATAGTTATTTTACAATAATCTATTGGTACAATGGCGGTTTTATCGCTGTTAGCGAATTCATCCTAGCATCGTTTGTGTATAGATTTTCACAGATATTGTTGTGTTTTGAGGACTTGCACCTCAACCACATCCGCGGTTGTTGTTTTTTTTGCTTGAGTATATTCTAAATGTTTATTTACTTTTTTATATTTCATGTGTGAACTTGTGACAATGTAAGTAAATGCAGTCTTTAATAATTATGTGTACCTTGGATATTACTGTTTAAAATCTTTTTTTTTTGGAGTTTGTTATGCTTTCTCTTCCGAACTAAAACACTTAGGAAGTGGCAAAGGGTCTCGTGTACTGACTAGATAAATTACTTTTAATTTTATCTTATTTCTGATCCCTCGACGCGTACACAATGCGTCGCCGAACACTGTGTAACATGATTTTCTGAATTATATGTACTACGACGCAATCTCTCCGGCCTGGCGTCACAACGCATCGATAGCGCAGAGTGCGTCATCTTAGATCGAGTTCATATAAGGTCGTACCCGGCAGTTTTACCGGAACCGGTGTTGAATGCGTACTGGCATATATGGCGACCTGATAAAACTGTCGGCGAGGACCCGGCCACGATTTCTGACGAGACAATGGTGGAGAATATGGACTTACTGCTTTGCATAGGGCGGCTATAGCTTCTTATGTGAACAGTAAGATCCGGTGGTCGGTCAAAGGCAAAACTGTCGGTCGGACCTAATGTGAACCTAGCCTTAGACCAATAGTTGATAACTTACTTGGTAGTCTCCACGACATCTTCACCCAGTCCGAGTTGTCCCACGTCGCCTTGTCCGCATGCTAGCACACGCCCCCTCTTCTTTGGCGCCGTCGGGATCTCCCATTGGATTGCTGTACAAACAACATAACATTATTAGCATCTCTATAGCCAATTTTTTGCTGCCACCTAGAAATTCCTGATGGGAAACCCCAATAACAGTTGCCCGACGTGAGCATTGACCCCAGGACCTCATTCAAAGCTGTCGAGCTTGCGACCAGTAGACCTACGACCCAGTTTAACAACCATCTGTAAAAATCGATATCTGACGGAAATAGAGCGGCGTGCGCGAGACATGCCGCTCTAAATCCGTTAGCGTCGTCGTCGAGTATCGATTCCTGATTCTGTCAGCATACAATGTCGCCTTGTACAAGGGTATACCTATGAGAACCTTTTAAGGGAGAAGGGACAGGGTACAAGGTAGCCCACATTTTTTTTTAATTAGCAGATGAGTGTTAAACTTGTATTTGATTATAATGAAATATGCGACTGTAACTAATATGGAATTATATACAGAAGTATAAGTAATCATTAAAATCATCAATGCTCTATCTATTTTAATCAACATATTAAGTACCTGAAACTGATCTACAAATACCTAGTACAATAAAGAAAAAAGTGTTTTTATTATGCTGGCCAGTCATAAATTTTCAGTTTAAAAAGATTAATATCAATAAAATAAAATAAAAAACAATCTTTTTTGATACAGTTAGGAATGAGTGTTCCAAAAGACTAGAAATAGTGTTCAAATCCAAGAGATTGGAGTAAATTCGATGCTTGTATACCTAGTTACTTAGCATTGGGTTTGAATAAACATTGAACTGACCTTACAATAAGCACAACATTTTAGAAACATTAAGTAGGTGGTAGACTGTTTATAGGAACCATTTTTGGCGAGTCTAGGTCTATAAATTAGTATTTTATTGGTGTAATTTTAAACAGAATTTATTACATTATTGTCATCTATACTAATATTATAAAGCTGAAGAGTTTGTTTGTTTGTTTGAACGCGCTAATCTCAGGGACTACTGGTTGGAATTGGAAAATTCTTTTAGTGTTGGATAGTCCATTTCTTGAGGAAGGCTATAGGCTATATAACATCACGCTACGACCAACAGGTGCTGAGCAGCGTGGGTGAAACCGCGTGGAACAGCTAGTTATTTGATAAGATGCATTAATTTTGATGTTGACATCATTATTTTATTTATTTGGGGCAAAAAACAGTTACACATTACAATATTAAAATTTACCTACACCATTGTCTACAGAATAACGACGATATTAAATAAGGAAACGAACGTATATGTATAGAAAGGAATTAAGCCAAGGAATCTGGGTTTGTGTCCAGTTGAAGACAATAAGCTCGCCCCCTTATGTTAGACCAGTATAAAGCCACCTGCACAACTCTAGCATTTGCTTCGTTTAAATACTGATAGATATAAGTGGTTGTGCACGATGGACAGGAAAGGAGGTGGGGTCCTGCAAAGGTGCTCCACTGATGGGGGGGGGGGGAGTTGATGACAGAATATTTGATCAGATTATATTTATCTACAGCAGCGAAACTGGGGGCCAATTCTCGATTTTAGCCATTTATCTCGAGTTCGAGAGTAAAAGTCTATCTCTATGTCTATCAAAAACTATCTCTATCTCAACCAAAACATGTCGAAATGAACAAAATTCCGTATTCTCAGTCAAAATAGAAATAAATTTCACGAAAATGTCAAAATGTCGAGTCGAGTGTAGATAATGTTACCATTAGGAAGAATCGTACGTTCCATTTTAATTAAACTATAAGTGAATAAATGATTTTGTTTTAAAACGCTGATCAAACTTAATTCTTTATGTAAAACGAAACGTTTAGTCTAAAAATAATCAGCTTGACAGTTGAAGAATTTTCAGTTCCTTCAAAACCTTTGAAAATTGTTTTTTGTTTTGTTTATATTTTTATTTAATCTGAAGTTTTTAATTGCAATATAACGCAATAACAATCTAACAAAAAATCAACAAACTCACTCTGCTTCTGAGCAGTAGAGATGTCATGTCGATTGTAGAGATATGTCATTTCTGAGTGAGTTTGTTGAATTTTTGTTAGATTGTTATTGCGTTACATTGTGTTTTCTTTGATTTTTAAATAAACTACGGCTTGGCTTCTCATACTGGATATTCGATTTTGCTCTGTGATTTATGCATTGTGTGTTTTCTGGAAACGACGACCTTCGCGTACAATAATGGACTCTGTTATTTGTGTATCCACGATTGGACTTGAAACCCCTGAAAAATGGACGAGTTTATCATCTTGGAGTTGGTGGAAAATAGCGAGCAACAGGCTTATTCACGGTGACAACAGCGCATTTATTCCGCCGTCGATAGTTATGACTTGGGCGAAACAGAAATAATTAAAAACTTCAGATTAAATAAAAATGTAAACAAAACAAAAAACTATTTTCAAAAGTTTTGAAGGAACTGAAAATTCTTCAACTGTCAAGCTGATTATTTTTAGACTAAACGTTTCGTTTTACATAAAGAATTAAGTTTGGTCAGCGTTTTAAAACAAAATCATATAATGGTAACATTATCTTCACTCGACTCGACATTTTGACATTTTCGTGAAATTTATTTCTATTTTGATTGAGAATACGGAATTTTGCTCATTTCGACATTTTTTGGTAGAGATAGAGATATTTTTGATAGACATAGAGATAGACTTTGAATCTCGAACTCGAGATAAATGGCTAAAATCGAGAATTGCCCCCCTGGCCTCCAGTCGGTTTAGAGATTTCTAGATTGGCCACAGCAGTTCGTATACAGGTGGCAGGTGCACTTCTGGGTTGATGTAATATCAATGTATATTTTGACACAATTATACAGAATTATTTTTAATACCTAAGTTTATTCAATTTGTGTAATTCACCCCCTCCACACTAATGCAATCTCCAGAAGAATATACCATGAGTTAGTAGAAGATACTTTTTGGCCTAAAAATGCATAGACTGCGACATTAAACAGGTAATAATTTTTAGGCTAAATCACATACACCTGCTGTTTTTTTTTGATTTTTTTTTTGTACAAAATTTGCTGCAAAATTTTAAAGTTCTAATCCAAAAACTAGTCACTTGGAGCTACAATATCCTTTTTTTGGTTTCCTGTGTGACCATTTCTCTCAAAGTTAAGCCTGTTGAAAATGTCCCAAAAATTTGTCTTTTTAATCCCTTATTTTTTTCCAGTAGTGTATATAATAATAATATCAGCCCATTACTGTCCCACTGCTGAGCAAAATCCTCTTCTCATACAGGCACAAGTATTCAAAATCTAAATATTTTTATTTCATATAGGCCTACATGGCCACATATAAAACGTCGAGAAAAAGTGCTCGGTTCACCACACATTGATCACCATACTTGCTCAAATCAGGTTGGCGATTTCAGGCTTATATTAAAAGTCCAGGTTTTCTTGCAATGGTTTCTTTCAACAATGTCTGTGATATCTTAGATAAACTTTAGAAAGTACATTTGAAAAATTATGTTATTGAGTTGAAAAGTTAATTGCCCCGGATTTGAAACACCAATCTCATGCATGACAGAATAGCTTAACTTTAAAGTATAATAATATAATTAAACACAGATTCTCAGAATCTAGCAATTCTATCATTTATCACCTCATACAAATCATCAGGAAATGTATAGGTACTAAGCAATCTCTAGTGCAAATTGATTTGAAGCACTCAAGTCTCGGCAATATATAACAGTTTGAGGTCATCCTTATCAAATATGATGACACAAATATTATAAAAGATGTACATATGTATGACATAATCCATTTGTTTACTTTTCTTATTTTTAGTTGTCTAGTGTTGGGTAATTTTATAATGACAATATAGGTTATGGTAAGCTCTTCAAAATGTTTTTTTTTGTTGTTGTGATGTCTATTCCATATTTTTGATATCAAAATGGAGTTACCTATTTTCACAAGTTTTTATAATAGGGTAGATGACACCATCAATCAATTGATGTACTTTTTATGAGCTGTCAAAACGCGCTTCCCCCATAGATTTTGTATGAGAGTCGCAACGATGACGTCACTATGTTGTCAAGTCAATGATGCAACTATTGATTGATTTAAAAGCAACTATAAATCGAATTTTAAAGTTATTTTGAAATGAATGGAGTTCTCAGGTCTAGAATAAGGTGTTCTTTCAGAAAAATTGTGTTTTTTAATTATTGGTTAATGGTGTCAACTACCCAATTATGTTCATTTCAAAATTTTGCAAAAACAAAATGTGAACCACTTGAGCTTAAATTTTGCACACAACTTTAGTTCTGTTGACTCATGACAGAAAGGATCCAGTCATGTTTGAGACCATGGTCATGTTGGTTGTGATCGCCTCTTCAGGAGAGAGCTCCTCAACGGTTATTAGCATAGTGTTGATAGATAAACCCACTAATTTTCTGCTTTTTATTTGAAAAAAAAAAAACTTGTTTTTTTTTTTATTATTTGCGATAGTATGAGCCCTTTGCATGTTATCGTTAAAATATCTATATCTTTACATAGCATAAAATTAAGTCAATTCCGCTACCTGTTCACTTAGATCTTTTAAACTACTAAACGGATTTTAATGCAGTTTTGAGCATTATAGTGATTCAAAATGTTCAAATTTATATGTATGTTGCACCAGTGTTACTTCGGGAAGTTCTAGTACATATTTCTATACAATATTGGTCCTACGATTGTACTAGCATGCAAGTTAACAATATTGAAATTATGGTGTATTTAGATAAGATAAGTATCACTTCTAGTTGCTGAGTGATTTTCTGCTGATTCATTCACTTAAGTGAATAAGACCTATAAATATAATTGACTGTTTTTTGCAATTTTCATTTTAGATGACTGTATAATTTTAAAAAAATTGATTGACCATAAATTATTATTTTAGTATATTTGAATTATTAAATTTTATTATAATTTACATGTCAGTATGACAAGATATAGCAAGAATGAGCTTTACTTAGAACATCCTTTTAATGTAACTACCTATCCCCCGAATACTGAAACGTCACTCAAAATTTAAGTCCTACTTAAGTTTAACAGAGACTCAGAAGTGACGTTTGACCATACAAAATCTAAAGTATAAGAGCTGCTCAAATGTTAAGCAGCCCTCACATTTTGAGTGACGTTTTAGTATTCGGGGGTTAGTCTTACAAATGAATAAATGGTTATGATTGTTCTATTAACATATGAAACTGTTTTCACATGACATACTAGATGACATCTAATAAAAGTACCCTGATGCGATTTTGAATGCAGATTTTTCAGAGTTCAAATTCCAACAGTGCAGTATTAATTAGGTATCACTTAATGCTGTTTTATCATAAGCTTATTTATTGCTGTAAATCTATATCTATACTAATACTAGCTGTGCCCAGCGGTTTCACCCGTTGCTCACTTAGGGGTATAAAAAATAAATGTTGGCCGAAATCGGTCCAGCCGTTTCGGAGGAGTATGGGAATGAAAACTGTGACACTAGAATTTTATATATTAGATTATAAATAGGAAAGATTTGTTTGTATTGAATTGGCTCCAAAATGATTGGACCCATTTTAACAATATTTTCACAATAGGACACTACATTTTTAGGAAAGAGGAGCAGGAAACGGAGCAGGGCATGTAAGATGTGGGTGAAACTGGGCAAGATTGCTAGTTAGTCATAAAAACTCTTTTACATGTCACATCATGAGTTATGTTTTTAAAGTTCATGAGACGGTCTTTAATACCTGACTACTCAGAGAAAAAACAGCTGAAACAAACTAACGGGTCTTTTAAAGTACCAACAATGGTGGAGGACCAAGCAGATTTTTTTTACAGTCGTATTGCATTGGGCCTTTGTGGTTGGTTAGGGCTCACTTGACAAGACCAATCACCCAATTATGGGACCTTCAAACTTGTTGAAAAAAAATTTGTCATCAGAGCTAAATTTCATCAATTTTAATCTAAAACTAGATGTTTTGAAATATTCAATTCAGTTATAAGAAGACTTCTAAATTTAAATATAATGTCTCACAATTTTTATTGAAATAAGATAAACAGAGTTACATTAGTTCATACACACAATAACACAACCTATAAGAAACCATTTTGTACTGATCTCGTAATGTACGGGAGATCCACAGTGCTTGTTCTGTGGTTGGCAGATCAGCATAAAATGGTTTTGTATAGGAGAAGTGTTATGTGAATGGAATACTTTTAAAGATAATAACTTTACAAGGTAATCCCTCTACTCTGTCTACACAAGGCAAGGTCAAGGTCATGTATTGTAGTCATATAAAAATAAAGATTTTCCTAAAAGTGAGTTTTGCTTAAAATATTTCCTATAAAAAATGACTGTTTTAAAATATTAAAGAGTCTATTGCCATACATGCAGAGATTCGCTAGTGACCAACATTAGTAATATGTTACTATTTGTGTACTGCATAACAAGTATTCAATTTCAAACAATCATCTTTTATCAAGCATCTCTCTCTAGGTAGAAATTTGCTAAGTATTTATTTAAATATTTAATAAAATTACATAATATTGGGCAATGTAAATAGTTACATTGCCTAATATTGCAGAGCCAGTCATTGCTATAAAGCGTTTTTGTTTAAAAGAGGTACTGACAAAGATAATCTTAAAAAACTATGCCAATCTGCATGCTTTTAATGCTTATCTCTATGGTACGGCTAATGGCACAATAATGACTGGCTTGATGTTCATTAGCTAATTTTATACAAAACGACAATGATAAATACGTCCTTATTCACATTCGTGACCGAAATTGGTCACACTTATTTAAAGAATACACTAAATTATGTGAAAAACACATCTTGTAAATACGATGGAGCGTCGACCGATCCAACTAACCTCAAAAAATACAATCATACGCGACGCTTACATAACCAAAGCGGTATTTACGCATAAACATGCTTCAGAATGACCAAACCAAGGTATTTAAATCTCATTTCAACTACAGTTATCTTGTAAACACAAAGAAGAAGTTCTGAGGCGAGAGTTCGCGCCTTTCGTTTCCCGCCATCGCATTTGACAGGTCATTGACATAGGCAAAAATGTAAAGAAAACAATTGCAAAATGCCTTTACAGGAACTCACCTCCACGTTTTTTCTTGTTTTTGGCTGCCGTTGACGCCGCAGCGGCGGACGATTTAGATGCAGCACGTTTAACGCCTCGCGCCGCCGGCATTATGCCTGCAATATTGCAACCAAAGCGTCAATAAACACGGCACACAGCGCGGCAAAACACCCCGACTTGATGGCTTCGCTCCGATGACGTTTTAACTACTTTTGTAATCGCATTAACGCCTTATTTCCACATCGGCTGCATCTGCATCAATTACAAGGCTGCGGCCTCATAGATTTATGCAAAGCGCAGATAGGTTATATTATGCATTTGTATAGGCACTGCACAGGGAACCAAACAACGCGTCCGTACCATACGGCGACGCGTGGAACGACGCCAGAATTATTTACTTACAGTTTTATTATCAATTTCTAAGCGGAACCGTGAATTAATTTACAGATATCACTTTAGAATATGAGATGACGTATTAATTTTAACACAGTACGAATCTCGTACATCTCCCTCCGCTTGCTTCGCTTGGCCCGAGTGACGTAATCACGTGAATCGGATTCAGTGACACAATCGGAATGACATATTTCGAATGATTAAATACCTTTTACTGCTAACGATAAAACTATTATTTTAAATGATAAAATAATACTAATAAGTACTTTATTGAGTTGGAACCCAAAACTTCTATTGATTGACTAGATTATAAGTAAAATAACAATAAAAACAACCCACTATACCAATCGATTTGTGTCAAAGATAATCGATTGAAAATATTTACTCGAAGACCCTTTACTATGCACCATAGACAAAACAATCTAGAAGGTTTTTAAGAAATATGCTGCCATATTCCAATCTATAATCACCCAAAATTAAAAAACTTTTATTGAAACGCTATGAAATGGGGTGCCTGTTACGCAGAATAGGAGGAATTTCGATCCGTAATACTTGAAATCTCTGGTTTAAAGTTGGCTACAGTTCTAACAAAATAATGCAAAAGCCCTGTTATATTTTGGCCTGTTTTTATTCAATGTGATTTCAACCGATATTTCCATAACTTTATACTTTAGTCTTCTATAAATAAGACATTCTATTATTCGGGTAGGTTATATAGCCGTCTATTCTAGAGTAGTGTCTATCTGAATAGCGAGATTATCTTTTCATTGCAAATAGTGACATGTAAGCCATGTTTCTGTTATAGTTAACTGGGTTGTTAGTATTCTATTTTTTGCTTTATTTTATTCCCATTTACCTGTAGAAGAAAAAAAGATTCATTAAAACCGCCTCTACGGTGGTGTGATATTACGCCACGGAAATTCAACTTCGGGATATTGTATACTTATATATAATCAACCCGGGCCATGGTCTATGTGCCAAACATGGAAATTCATTCAGCAGTTTTTAAAAAGATTGACCGACAGAGTTATTTTCGAATTTATAATAATAACTCAGTAAGTATAAATTGTCTGCTTAAAATAAAACGTGAGAGTCGACCAGACTTTAATCAGATAGAATTTTAGTCGGTCTTTATTCTAGAATACGCTACTAAGGCAAATACCAACTAACCACTAACCAAGACCATGACGTAATTTCTTTTTCCTATTAGATTACCAACGTTTTTCTGGAACAGAATGAATAAAAATCCCAGTTTCCGCTCTCAGTAAAATAAATTTCAGACTCAAACATATGGGAGAACGGAGAACTGTAATAAAATTTTTGCTTGATATATATTTTAAACACGATATATGGCAACATTGTAAATTGCATGCATACACATTCTATAATGTCTATGGTATCAACGACGCGCTGTGCGCTGCGCGCCGACCGGCCGTCTATTTCGCTATCTATAGAATAGGGACTTGTAGAATATGGATCGAATGCAATTTGTGTCAATTATAATACTTAAACACGGTCGAACATTTTGAAATTTACACACGAGATATTTTCATTTGCTAAGCAGCACGATATGTAGGTACCAGTCAACAATAAAGCACTTGAAACCTTGAATGAAAAGTTGAAAACTGGCGTTTCTAAAGTTATCATTAAAAACTTCAAGGGGGTAACAGAGGGAGTGAATTGTATATTTATAAGGAGCTAAAGAACTCCCTCGATGTTTATTTGTTGCCCTTGTTTCGTCCTAAACGTTCGTTATTTTCGTTTTAAAAGAAACACGATTGACGTCACGTAGGCACGTAAAAAAGTAGTACTAAATTTGTTATTCTACGCCAATATAGATGGCGCTGTAATCGCATAATTTTTCCTGCATTATTGCATGACTCACTCATCGTACTGAGTAAAATATTGCGTAGAACTGGAAGAATGGCATTACACACACGGGTACGGTGGGCACACTATATTTTAGCCATTTTTAAGCGATCTAGTCTGTGCATTCTTGGTTACACTACCTGCGGAAGCTTCGACGACAAGTTAACCAGTATAATATATCGATGGTCCCTATTAACAATGTCAGTTCTGCAAAAAGAGTACTGTTCAGTAGAGCAGTTCAAAGTTTGTTTTGACGATAAAAAAAGAATTACATAACTGAGGATATTCAAATTTGCACTGATTATTTTATGTATTGTGAACTAAGTACTGACATGGACAAAACTAAGCATTTATTTATGGTTAAGGAAATAATGTACCACCGACATTTTAATATGGACAATTTGCAAAGTGAATTGTCGGTTGTGACACAAACGACAGTCTTGTTCGGATAATTTAACAGTCATTTAAGTAGGTAGTGGTATATTCAACATTTTTAAATGGAGATTTAGAAATAAATTTGTCGTATGTGTAAGGTTTGCTGTTTTTTCGTACATTTATTTATTTTTTAACATAAAATTGCATTTTTAAATATTTCTTAAAATCATAAAAAAAATATTTAAAAATATAAAATAGTAGCCCACCGGTATCGGGAACAGGGTCCAAGCTACCGGCGGTCAGGGCTCCAGAGAAAGGAACCTCCTAACAATACGAGCCGTGTCCAGGAGTACCGCTTTCTGTATCAAGCCCTTGATCCAGCTGCATAACGAGAGCCTTCGTATTGGTCGAGGCTCTTGGCAATTAAGCCATTGGCAGATACGACTATCGGCACAATGATCGCTGAGTGCACATCCCACATGTCGACAACCTCGCGAGCCAAGTCAATATACTTCATTTGTTTATCTTTCTCGGCTTTCACGAGGTTCTCATCATGCGGGACTGTTATGTCAACAATCATTGCGCGCCGCTCTGATCGATCCACCACCACTATATCAGGCTTGTTGGCAACAATAGTCCTGTCAGTGATGATGGATCGATCCCAGTACAATGTGATATTGCCATGTTCAAGAACTAGGTCGGGCTCATACACTCATACCTGTAGTACGGCACTTCCGATTCCACAAGATTGTATTTTAGAGCAAGTTGCTGATGGATAATCCTGGCTACAAGGTTGTGTCTATGCAAGTACTCTCCGTTAGCTAGACGAGAACAACCGGAGATAATGTGTCGAATTCAACACATAATAAACAATGTAGCAGTCAAAATACCTATAGCATTAAGTATCACAAAGTTTTATAACAGGTTAAAGTTTAAAATTATCAAAATAAACAAAGTTTACAAATATTATATCTAGGTACCTTTAGGAACTTTTTGTGGCTAAATATAATTAATTACTACAACCATTATCAGTCTTACTGTTGTACTTTAAAACCTTACTTTATTATAATATTTAAAAACAATAAAATTGTGTAATAAATCAGGACCTTCAAAATTACAATAGTATCAATAAAAAAAAATAAAAAATCACAGCCTTTCAGATTTTATTCGTCAGATTCAGAGTCAGTTTCTTGGACTACTCCATTAGAAACATGTGGCAAGTCTCTATAAAAACCATGATATTTTTCAGGGATGACACCAGATTCGCACATATACAAAAAAAATACAATACAAAAAAGTTTATTTTCTCTCTCACATAGAAATATACAAGGAATAATTTACATAATTCAAAGTGTACATCGGTGGATTATAATCTATGTGAGAGACTGGTTTCTGTACTAGGAGACCTGTATGACAGATTACCAGCCTCTCCAGACTCCGGAAGTGGGTAACAGGTAGTAGGTGTACATCATTCCAGTAAAGAGAATTTAAATTAAAATTAGGTAAAACTGGCTGAAGTGTGTCTGTTGTGAGTTTATGAGGGAGTGAGAATCGGGTGTCCGAATGTGTATATGAGGCTGTGTGTGAGGGTGTGTGTGTTGTGTGGGTGTGTGTGTTGTGTAGATGTGTGTGTTGTGTAGATGTGTGTGTTGTGTGGGTGCAAATGTGTGTATGTGTGGGTGCGGGTGTATGAGTGTGTGTGGATGTGGATGAGAGTGTGGGTGTTGTCGAGTAGTAAGTAAGACTAGGATGGGACTTTAAGTAAGTTTTCTGTTTCATCGTAGCTGAGGGTCTTTAACCAAGTGGTTAAAGCCCTTTTACAATTGTTTTTTGTAAGTGGGTAAATTGCAAGTTTCTTATTTATTTTATTGTATAGGTATCCAGCTAAAAATTCAAAAAAATTGCGTGAGAAAGCAGTGTTTCGCTTGGTAAGCGTTTGGCAAACCCTGTGTTTGACTCGCTTGTTAATATTCATTGCGGGATCATACCCTATTAGCGAGTGTTGTTTGAGAACTGTGCACAATATATACAGTTGGCGTACTGTCAACACATCAGAGAGCAAGTAGTCTTGCTCTCTGATGAATAATAATTCCTAAAATAAAAGTAGGTCAAACCATACCTACCTATAGGAGTCAGATAAGTATCAAACTATCCGTTTATAGAGAATAGGTTACGTCGCACTTAATTTTCCTACCAAAGATTCAAGATTTTTGTTTTATTCAATATGAAGTTTTTGCAACTCATACATCCGACTAAATATTATATAGATAATGCAGTTATTAGTGTAAAAAGTGACATATCCAACCGACTGACTAAGTTTAGGTAACGTGTAATAATGTCGAAAGTGACACATCCGACAAAACGGCTGCTTTTAAGTTACATGTAACAATGTCGGAAGTGACACATCCAACAAAACGCATGCTTTTAGTTACATGTAACAATGTCGAAAGTGACACAACCAACAAAAAGATCTACTATACGTACATGGAATAATGTCAGAAGTGGTATATCCGACAAAATTGTCTGTTTGAATACCATTGAAAATAGATGTATCTACCAGAACCTGCTTTATTAAAGGGAATATACCTATACTAGCTGTTCCCAGCGGTTACATCTGCGTCATTGGTTACTGCTCTCTTCCCGTCAGTCGTAGCGTGATGTTATTATAGCCTTTACTGCGTCTCATGAGTTTGGCTATCATATACAAAAATAATTATTCAATTCGGACTGGTAGTTCCAGAGATTAGCAAGTTTAATCAAACAAACAAAAAAAAAACAATAAATCTCTTTAGCTAATAATTTATTAGTATAGAGCAAAATATGGATGGTTTCTTAATGTTAAAATCAAAAAAGTTGCAATTTTTACTAGATCTAAAATCCGTTTAGAACGTTTCGACATTATGGGATATATACTTGTTTAGACGTATAAAACAATAATTTACTAGTGCAAATTCATCCGCGCGAGCGCAAGCGCTCCTCCCGGTAACAAAGTGCGTAGTGGCAGAACCGCGCGCAGCCGCGCTCTCTCCACCCCGCGGACAACGCCGGTTCCGTCACTACCAACACTGTTGCGCGGACAAAGTTATTGCAACCGACAATATTAACCAAGAAATTTACTAAATATAATGATTTTCAATAAAATAAAATATTACGTAAGATAGATCTTTTTATTGTGATTCTATTTATGTAAAAAAGTGAAAATTGGTAAAAATGTATTTCCGACATTGTTAATAGGGACCATCGATATTATTCTTTCGTGACTAGCAGTAAATAAGTAAAACACTAACAACTGTGTTTACATTTAGGTTTTTAACCGACTTCAAAAAAGAGGGAGGTTCTTAATTCGTAGAAATGATTTTCATTAAGTTAGTCTTATTGGAAGCGCGACTTCTGAGCATTTTGGGTTTGATTCCTGGGTCGGGCGTTCGTGTTCCACGCGCGCCTCAAAGGGATATTAGCAAAGCAGAGGGGACACTCAAAAGTCATTTATTCAAATTAGGCTGAAAATCAGCACTTTTTGAACGTCAGATTACAAGAGACAGTCCCACAAAAACGCCATGCCCTTCGCCACTTCCTAGTGTTTTAGCTGGGAAGAAGAAATGGCGGAACAAACCCCCCAGCAACACATCTGTCTGTCAGGTTAGAAGAACCAGATTTTATACAATTACCGTTTATCACAAGAAATTATAAAAAACTGCCTGCCGGTGCTGCGGGTTTGCTCGAAAGAGATAACACGACCCTGGAACATAAAGGGCAAAATAAGGAATGGGTTCTAGGGGGCCGTTCAAGTATTACGTAAGCAGATTTATTACAATTATTTACCCCCCCATCCCCCTTGTCAGCAAAAGTAAGCAAAGCTCTTACCCCCTCCCCCCAAGCTTACGTAAACATTTTCAATTACTGTATTGTTTTTTTTTCGTAAACATCCGCATTATTTGCGGGAATCCCCGAAAATGCGTTTTGTTTTCAAGCTAAGACAATGTGAGAGTTGCCATTCGGTAAAAAAATAAATAACTACCGATGACGTAATTATCATCTAGACTCCCCTACCCCCCATGTCATCCAAAATAAGCAAACCAAAGACCCCCCCGCGCCCCCATAGTGCTTACGTAATACTTGAACGGCCCCTAGTCATAAAAGTCTGACACTCCCTCGCGCTCCGATCAGGCGGGAGAAGTCATTTGATGTGGATGTGATTTGTGGCGGGAGTTTGAATCCGGATGGCAGGTGTTCTTTCAGATTGATGAATCAAACTCATTACTTGATTGCAGCAGTATTGTTGAAAAGCAATATAAATGCAAATGTATCAAAATGGTTTGTTTTACATAATTCTAGTGCAATTTCTGTATCTTTTGGTGCCAGGGGCGAAGTTTGAATGGTACCTGGTACGTAAATCAATCCGGAATTGGGGACAGGCTTGTCAATGTCAAAGTAGATGGAGTGACCATAGATAAGTAATAATCGGAACAATTAAGATACTCTATTAGTAAACCTTTAAAGAGGAAAATTAAAAAAATATTCGTAACAAAATTCTATTTAAAAATAAGTTAAAATTATTAACAGAAACTGACTTATAAACAAACAAAAAATAGCATTAAAAAGTCCTCGACGCTGTTAGCTGGTAATCTACAAAATACATAAGTTAAACTTTTTCTAAATAATGTGGGACTCTTTGGGAGAATTTTGAAAATCGGCAAAGTATGGACGGACAAATCGCGTAACAAACGTTAAAATAAAAAAATCCAATTGGATACCTCCTCCTTTTTTTAAGTCGGTTAATAAAAGTGATTTGATTTGTTCTGTTAATGATACCTACACCGGCTACACCAATGGCAAAAATAACCAAAATATATTTATTCCTCTTTGTAGATACACCTATTGTAATCATTGATATCAATTTGATCCAGAATGATACGTAGAATAACTGACACAAACCCCTCCAAGGTACAATTGCCTCAGGGTGCCCGACGTACGGTCTCAAGTTACATATTGTGGGAAGGTGGGTTCCTCCGTTGGTGGTAGAAGGTCGTAAGTCCGAACGAGTAAAGCTGCGGGCATTTTTTTTTTCGGGTGGGATATCTTCAAATGACTTGCGGGGGAGCATGTCAGACTTGTACTGACTAAAACCCACCCATGTTCCTTCTGTTGCCCTTTACGTTCCGGGGTCGCGGTATCTCTTTCGAACAACCCGCAACAAGCTGAGGGCAAAACTTAGTCATTTAATATATAGACGAATAATGCTAAAAAAACCTTTGACGTATACTGACCTCTAGCAAATGTAACAGAAATCCTTATGAAGTTGGTTTCAGAAGAACGCCTTTGGAACACGATCAGCATACTATCTTCTCTATGATATTTGAAACGGGATATTTACCATATTTTTAAGGATTCCGTCCCCAAAGGATAAAACGGGCTCTATTATTAAGACTTCGCCGCTGTCCGTTCGTTTGTCACCATCCACCGTCATGAACCGTGATAGTTACACAGTTAAAATTTTCATAGTTAATGTATTTCTATCCCGCTATAATAAAATACCATCATTATTTTCCTGTCCTTGTCCCATTCTATTTGGGGTCGGCGCTACACGTTTTCTTCTTCCATTCTCCCCTGCGGCATCATTTACTCCTTTCTCCTTCATATCATTCCTTACACAATCCATCCATCTTTTCTTTGGCCGATATTTCGTCACTGTAGCAAACGCCATGATCATGGATAAACTGAAATTTAACATTACCATATCTGCATAAAAAAGTTACGTAATAGGTACTCAAATCTTTCACCAAGCAGCGTTGCTCATGAGACACTTTAGTTTTCAATTGCACAGCTTTGAAACAATTGCCGACTGGTAATAACTACATTTTAGTAAGAGTTCTGCCTACCCTGCCACTCGCGTGGTGCCTCGGGTGACGTACTGAGGTATCGAGTTACAGTGCGGTGGGCCTGTCCGTCGAGAACATGTATTGGAAACAAGAAAGTACTGGTTACATGGCCGCCATTTTAGATTTTTTGACATTTCGTTGTCTATACTTATGAGGAAATGATGTATGGACTGTGTGAAGGATATGGTCAGAATGGATGTGTCTGATGAAGATGAGGAGTTACAGATATGTATAGAAGAAGAACTGACCCCAATTATAATAATAATACCAGCCAATAATTGTCCTACTGCTAGGCAAAGGCCTCTTTTCATGCAGAGAAGGCATTGATCACCTCGCTTGCTCAAGACGTGTTGGCGTTTTAGACTTATTTCCTTACAAATATTATAAAAACGAAAGTGAAGTGAGTTTGTTTGTTTGTTACCTCTTCACGCTTTAATGGCTAAACCGATTTTGATGAATTTTGGTACAGAGATAGTTGGGAACCAGGAGACGGACATAGACTAATTTTATTTTAAAAAAGTGGGATATGAGGGAGAATGAGGGAAACAAAGGGAAAACTTAGCATTGCTATTACACATCAATAAGGCGCAAGGGCAAAAACTGCAGGTAGCAGGTACTGTGTTATACCGAATTTAACGCAAGCGAAGCCGCGGGCAAAAGCTAGTTAATTATAAGTCCAGGTTTCCTCACGAAGTTTCTCCTTCACCGTTGTCTGTGGTGTCTTAGATAAATAGAAACTACTATAATAATTGGAAAAGTCACTTGGACGCTAAAGCGGCGAGGCGCTTTGCCTCTGGGCCAATTAAATAGTTTTTTTTTCTTCTTTAGCAACAACGCCGACGTGCAGTCTACTAACTGTGAAGATTTGTACGAATTTATTGTCGCCCTGTAATTATATTTTTATAATTGTATATATTATTAGTTTATGTATATTTATAGTTTGTTAGTAATGTATAGATGTGAATAAAAAATATCACTGCTCTCTTATAGAACCATTTGGTGTTTTGAATTCGTATTTTTTTTTTCCAAATGCCTTCCCAGTACTTTCGTCCGTCCATACCAAACCACGGGACGTTTCAGTAAGTCGTAAATTCGACGGGACGGCATAACGCCACACCGTGTGAGAATCCCAGGAATTCGGGCCGCGATGCGACGCGGGACAATCAAATTATGTGTTTTATTGACATCACTATCATATTTGTTTTCTTTTTACACTTTGTTTTTAATGTCCCAGTTGTTGTTTTAACATGATTTTATATTGAGATTTAAGTTTACAATGAGAGTTGATTTTTGATGGAAAAAAAAGCGTTGCCTTACTCTAGGAATTTATCTGCGACTTACGGCGCAGTAGTCTATGGCTCGTACCGTCAAGACGACTTAGGTTTCTTTTCCAGCAAATAGATGAATGTCTACACTAATAATTGGAATCTTGATAAAAAAAAGGCGGAGGTTCTCAATTAGACTGTATTCTTTTTGAGTTTTTTTTTTACAATTTTTCCGACAGTTATGCGCCGATTTTCAAAGTTCGTTTTTATAATCTAAAGAGTTTACTCCCGAATTCGTCATATACGATTTTTTTATTGCTTTGGCAGTTTATTAGTTATCTTCTATAATACATATTTTTTCTTCTAATTAATATATTTAGGATATCTTTTAGGAGCAATGGAAAATCAATATTCGATAAGAATTTGAGTGAGAGTAGGTAGGGTCGTTTCGCCGGTTTCGCGACCACCTTCAGTAGGCGACCATTTGACGGACTAAGTTTCTTTAAATCAAGAAAATAGTATTTGTAGAGGTAACATACATAAAAAATAAATCTAACGTGCTTTATAAATGATTATGAAATAAGAATTTGCAAAGTTTGAAACAAATGGGTTAACCCAGAGCCGAAAAAATATTGCTCAGTGCGCGTCTTGATTCGTGGTGAGTGGAAGTACCGCGAGTTTGTAAAAAAAATAACACGACGCGCGGCGCTCAAAGGTAAGTATTGATACTTATTTCATGTTTTACACAATAGTTACATGTAAAATTGTACAACCGATAAGTATGGGTTCTCATTTAGTTGTATTTTGCTTTATTAAAACTTATTATTAAGATAAAATCAAGTGGTCGGTAACCGAAATGGTTATTTATGAAAAACGTTAGATAGCGACCACATGGTCGCAAACCGATGCGATCAGCATTATTTTGTTTTGATTAATATGATCCCAATGCTTCAAATCAAAAAGGACTGTTACAATTTTGAATGTAGTATTGTAAAAGGTTTTTCTTGTAGTTCTTTGGTAAGCGACCACCAGTTTCTTTGTAAGAAGTTTGTTTAATTTGCCTACAAATTTGGCGCTACAGCTGGTCGTAAACCAAAGTAGGCGAAATAAAGACATCGGTTTCCGGCCAACATAATTTAGTATGAGAGAAATAACGGCCGCTTACAGAAATAAGTGTGAAAGTTCACTGAGTTTGCTATCACGTCTGATTTTTTTTTTTAATTTCGTTAGTTATTGAAATGTCCGTTTCATAATTATTTGTTACAGGTCCGTCAAAAACTAAATATTACTATTTTTTAGTTTAAAACAAAATTTAGTCATAAAAGGCAAACTACTTTTATTTTTTTATGGATGGAGCTGGATCTGGAGCTCCCAAATAATTTGGAGTCAAGAAAGAAAAAGACTGTCCAATACACAGAAGAAGCACTAATAAAAGCTCTCGATGATATCCGAAAACAAGGGAAGGGAATAAGAGAAACATGTAGACTGTATCAGAGCCCAAGGACCACGATACAAGATCGCCTTAGTGGGAAGAGGTGTGATACAATCGAGACAAGAAGACCAGATCAGATGTATTGGGTATAGAAGGTGAGAAACAAATTAAAGAGCGGCTTTTGGACATAGCAAAATGTGGATTACCGGTCAAGAAACAGGAGCTGTTGGACACAGTACAGAAAATAGTTAAAGATAACGGAAAAAAGAATCCTTTTAAGAATGATCGTCCGGGGCAAACCTGGTACTAAAATTTCCTGAAACGCCATCCCGATAATTATATCATGCCTAGCTGCCGAAGGAATTATTAAAGCCAAAGCGAGAGTAACTGAAGAAGCCATACGCGCTTGGTTTCTATTACAACTAGTGACTAAGTCTCTACAAAATGTAAGATTGATATTTTTTAATTATAAGAAAACATTATACCAAATGATTACCATTTTTATATTAATGAAAAGGCAAAAAAATAAAGTATTTTTAAAGCGATTATAATTGTTTTATTGGCAAATTTTTAATTATAATAGGGCGGTCGCAAACCAGCTCACTGGTGGTCATAAACTGATAAAAATGGTCGTAAACCGACGTTTTCGCTATATTTTCACTTTTTCAGCATTTTATAAATATTTTTGTATGAATGTATTTTATTTTATGTTTTGTATCCAAACTACATTATATTTGGGACAAATTCACATTAACATATACTATTTTGAAACAACATTTTTTTTTCTTCATCTTAAGTGGGCAACCCAGCTAACTGGTCGCTAACCGGCGCAATCACCCTATCTCACTTAAATTCTTATCGAGTATTGCTTTTCATACCACAAACTAAAAACGTTGAAATAAAAATTATGCAAAAAAGAACTGACTTCTAAAATATGTACCTAACTCTAAAAACCATTGACTTATTAACTACTTTTCTTAGCTTTTCCTTCAAATATATTAGGGGGTGTAAAATGGCTACATAAGCAGAATCATAATAACTTAATAATATGAATTGTAATGTGAATTACGTTACCATTCGTAAAATGGTCACAAAGTGACAATTCATAATGAAAAGTAAATTTTTAAAATCATAGAATATTTTTGCAAAATAAAGTCACGCAAGCGCGTTCAGTATTTTGTCGTTTCATTTTAAGGGTGCTCAATAGAAAGTCGCCCCATTATTAACTGCGTCTTTGATCATTTTAAGAATTTTTTACGTAATTATATTATTATCCTAATAAGATTCTGTTAAATTTACTAAATACAACACTATTCGATTGGAGTTTTTAAATAATCTATACTATACTATAATATTATAAAGCTGAAGAGTTTGTTTGTTTGTTTGAACGCGCTAATCTCAGGGAGTACTGGTTGGAATTGGAAAATTCTTTTAGTTATGGATAGTCCATTTCTTGAGGAAGGCTATAGGCTATATAACATCACGCTACGGCCAACGGGTGCTGAGTAGCGTGGGTGAAACCACGTGGAACAGCTAGTATAACTATAATAACTGTGTAAGAGAGGGACAACTCGTTTGACAGAGATAGCACATCGAAGGCTTCGCGGGTGGGCGTGTCTTAATTCGACGCAACCCACTTCTCTATCCATTTTTTAAAACTGAAGTAAATGTTAAATTGATGATTGAATTAGAAGAAAAAAAAATTGGAAAGCAGTGTTAAATAAATATTGAAAATTTGAAATGGACTGATTGATTTTGGAAAATGAGATTCGTATTTTAAAAGGATTGTTTTTAATTTAGCTGTTTTTTCAGAATTGTCATCTTTTGTAATAAGTGTGTAACTGACGTTTTAAAAAGCGATTTTATTATTATTGAAAAACAATTATTCTGCGGCGTTTTACTTATATTATTAGCAACAAACACAATCGGTATCTATGGATATAGTATACATTCTTAATATTTTAAAATACTAGCTGTCGCCCGCGGCTTCGCCGAAATGATCGAAAAAAAGTATCCTATGTGTTATTCCAGACTATAATCTACCTCTGTGCTAAAATTTCATTAATATCCGTTCAGCCATTTTGACGTCGAAGAGTTATAACCATCCATATATCCGGCCATCCTCACATACATTCGCATTTATAATATTAGTAAGATAATAGATAGGTACGTGAAACGTATGTTTACAAGAAGTTGTCAGATTCGTGTCAGCAATAAGTTGTACTCTAAGTGCCTCAGGCATAAGTCTAAGGCATTAAGTCTGCCTTTGAATAGCTTTTTGCTTATGCAGAAAGCATGCTTAGCAAGGCGGACTTTCATAAATAAACAATTTAAAAAAAAGTGTGTGTGTCAGCTCTGACGCACGACTGGAGTTTACTCCTTAAGTACGAGTATCTAACCATACGCAAAAAGAGTTTATTCAACTGAAAAAAGATTAATATCATATGAAAGGGTAAATTCACAAATTAATGAAAAAAATAGCAATATAAATGCATCGACACTGATAGAAACAAACAAGCAATAAGTAGTATATAGGTATAGTCGCCTATACAGCATACTATATGTACGTCTTATAAATACACTCACAGCCAAATTAGAAAGTTGCGCACTTACTATTTTACAAGCTTTAGATTTTATGAAATTTTGCTATTACGATTAATCAATACCAGACATAAGCAACAGCACGGGGTCCAGCTTCTTAGGGATGAATAAGATTTGCTAACCTTTAAAAATTTGGTCTCTCTTTCATCTTATTGATGTCTTCGTAAGATGTCCAAATTAAAACAAACCATTTTTTTTTGCAAGGGATCTTAAAAGTATTTATTTAGGGAATAAATCTAGGATCAGTACTGTTTTTTTTTATATTAGTGATAGGCTCGCGTTTGACCACTATCTCACCTGATGGTAAGTGATGATGTGGTCGACGATGACGCACGCTTACCTAGAAATAACCTATTCACCTTTCTGCAAAGCCCAATGGAATAAAGGTATGCCTGTATTTGCCAACTGTAGTTTCTGCCTACCACCTTAGGGAAAGACGTGAGTTTATGTATGTACCTACTAGCTTTTGCCCGCGGCTTCGCTCGCGTTAAATTCCGGGTAATACAGTTCCCCTTGCGCCTTATTGATTTGTAATAGCAACGCTTAGCTTTTCTTTCTCCCTCACATCCCACTCGTTTTTTTAAATTAGCCTATGTCCGTCTTCTGGTTCCCATCTATCTCTGTACCAAAATTCATCAAAATCGGTTTAGCCATTAAAGCGTGAAGAGGTAAACAAACAAACTCACTGTCGCTTTTATAATATTAGTAAGGATTAGTGAGGAGAGTAAGGATTTTACAACATTATATATTTTGCATTATTAGACATCGAGCTAGACCCTTGTACAGTTCACGATCGTATGCTTTACTTCTCCGTCACGTTTGCCGACAATTTTGGGTCATCCTCCCACCTTCGCGCTGATCTTCTTACCAGTTCCTCATCCTTTATCTCGGGTACCATCTTTGGCCCATTACTCTATTCTGCTTCGGACCACCACTAACTTCCCCTGTTCTGGGCGGAGCGGGGATAGTTATCAGTCAAACTTTTACTGATTAAAACCCGCCTATTTTCCTTCTTTTGCCCTTTATTTTCCGGGGCCGCGGTATCTCTTTCGAACAACCTGCAACCCCGGTGTTTCGGACCTGTGCACAATGTCCACTGCCATTTAGTTTTTTTTTTTATTTCGCGTGTATAGATATCTGTAATACTTTTTTATCTTAATTAGTTCTAGTTGTACTGGCCCAAGACTATTTTGTTGCCTATTCTTAAGATATTTTAAATACAGAAACTGTAGCCTATCTTTATTTATAAATAAATCTAATATATAAAATTCTCGTATCACAATTTTCGTTCCCATACTCCACCGAAACGGCTGGACCGATTTAAACGAAATTTTGTGTACATATCGGGTAGGTCTGAGAATCGGCCAACATCTATTTTTCATACGCCTAAGTGAGCAGCGGGCGAAACCGCTCGCTGGGCACAGCTAGTTATATATATGGTAAAATACAGACTTTTATAATCTGTCAAACGCACAAGGAAATGTCAAATAAAAAAGATAGTACAGGCTACAGTGTAATTTCTCACGTTTTCATCATGCATCCATTGTAATAATGTAGTAATAAACTACACAATGTGGGGCACAATGCCACAATTATGGGATAAGTTTCAAGCACCCTTAGTGCAGTCAACAGGGTGCGAAGTACTGTTGGTTCCGTACAGAGAACACTTGAATGATTAAAAACGCTGGGGTGTATTTTTTCTTTCTCTTTGTGGAAGTTAGTTGTCGATACTAAAATAAACTAAATTTAAATTTCTATTACCTAAATAAATAAACAAACGTACAAATTATACTAAAATTAAGTTTAACTGACTAAAATCTGTACAAGTAACAAAAAGGGGAAAACAATTTCATCTACGTCGTTGTCCATAGGAAAAGTACCCAGAAGGCTGGCAGCACTGCCAGCTGCCTGTTGGATGGGAATGTTGCGATTTGTAAATATATAACAAATAAATAATAATAAAATAAAATTTATGGGTTCAAATAATTAGTTTACAACAGTTGTGTTCGGAACCTTCGCAACTATTGTAAACTAATTATTTTAATAAAAATATAAAAAAGTAACACATACACGAATGTAGCCCTTTAAGAGGTCAAAAAGGTCTCACTATATCAGCATATTTTCTTTTTATTTATTCTGATAAGGCCCACTGGAAACCGACTCTAGATATTCAGACTGAAGGCATCTTGAGGACTCATCAAAATTTTACCTCACCTACTTCACAATAAAAAGAGCCATAACCCAATTAAAATCACTAACCAATTACCCTCTACATTATTCACACCACATTATCTCTGGTTTTACAAATTCGCCACGGGACCCCAAACCGTGGCAAACATTATGGGTTGTTATGTCGTTACTCAGCATATTGTTAGCTCCCCACGGCGTAATGGGGTGATGGTGTACCCCATTCATCCTCTGTATGTTATAGTTTTAATAAGGGCGTGAGTTTATGCATTTTTTTTTGTAGATTTTTGAAGTTTGTAGGATCGTACTTGACTTGTGATTTATGACGCTTTGAGAGGTTTTCGAGATAAATCTTGTAATTCGGTTGATTTTTGACTAAATAAATTATACATAACTATTTTATTAATGTAGAAATATAATACTGAACTCACTAGAAAAGTGTAAGCGCAAGGATAGCCTGGGATTTGAGGAGTGGTGTCCTCACATACCAACTGACGCTGGTCCTCACCGGACACGGCTGTTTTGGGAAATTCCTGTACGTAATCGGGTGGGAGGGAATGCCCAGGTGTTGCCACTGTGCGAATCGCCCGGAGGACATGGTGGAGCACAATGTGGCGGCCTGCCCAGCTTGGACACAGCACCGCTGTGTTCTTGTAGAAAGGCGATCTCTCGCGTCCGGCCCTGGTTCAATCCTTCAGGCCAGAAGGAATGGGAAGCGGTCACCTCTTTCTGCGAAGCAGTTATGCTAGCGACGTTATGAAAGGTAGAACAATGACAGGGGAAGTGTCAAATCCTTTTATGTTTCTACGATGTCTTACAACAGTACCGATGTACTTACACTGCAGCCAACTTATCGGTTACCAAGTTTGTCATTTCTATGTGTTTTCTTGATAAGCAACGCCACATTCACCTGTATAAGTAAGGTGTGTACTTGTAATCATTTCAATAGCTTATGTTAATTTACTTGACTTTTCATCATTAGAATAGTAAACATGGTATATTGTGATCAGCTGCCAATATAACCGAATACGGTTGAATACTTGTAGTTTTCCATTGAGCGATTCACGACTGCGTACCGGGCAGACCTCCACAATCCAGTTAGCACTGGCGTATTACCTTGTACTAAGAAACTAGCTGGACACCGAACCTTAGTAATGACTGGTCATCAAATCGAGCCACCATCTACCTGTAACAACTGTCAAAGATCTACAAATGACCGCCAGGATTGGCGGCTTAAGGCTTAGGTATATGTAATAAGTGGTTCCACCACGGACCAAACGACCTAAAGTCCGACTTACGCGGCTGTTATTTAGCAACGAACTCCTCAAAGTTCTATGCTGATTGATCTAAGGGTACCTATAAGCATCCGAAAGACACACCGCATGTCCCAACAAAATTGGGCCAAAGTTTACAACCGATAGGATACTGAACAGCAGGACCCGGCGACGTGGTAGGTCCAGAAAAAGATGACGTGACGAGCTAGACTTTTACTAAAACAATTGGATCCAAATAGCAAATGTCAGAAAAAAATAGAAGGAAGGAAGGGAGGCCTTTGCCTTACGTGGGACACAACTAAAAGACACGTTCCACTGCACAATTAGTCTCGAATATCTAAACTATCAGCATCCCTTTAAGTTTTTTCGATACAATGTCATGGACGTCCTTTCGGCGTCTTTCAAGCGAATCTGACAGAGGTTCGGCGTTATCTTGCCATCACTGACTATTCTTATCAGTTGTGTTTGTCTATTCTGCCAATTGTTTAGTGAATTATAAGAGTCAGTAACTACTTTAGAGTTAATTGATATAGTGCAATTTGACTGTTGAACAGCATAAAAGATATAATTCTGCACTCGGAAATAAAAAGGTGATTCTTATGACTTGTAATTTCGTCCTTGTTTTGGTGGCGCGAGATTAAAAAAATTAGCAAACCTTTCTCATTTTTGTACCTACTGAAAAAAATTGTTGAATTTTCGTCGCGTTAGTTTTTTTTTCTAATAGTAGTTAAAACAATTGAATAATAAGCTCTTGAAACAAAACGGATTCGTTTGACTCTTTATTTTCATGGTTATAAGTACGTCAGACCAACACCACCACTACAGCAGTATCTTTTGAGTTAATTTTCCATTAAAACTGTGTCGAAATTTGGTACTAAAACTGAACATGTCCATAAGTTTTAAAACAGTAATCAGTATTTCAATTCAATTATAGTGCAATTTGGATTACCAAAAACCAGATGCCGTTTTTTCAAGCCTTTTCAAGTAAATCCGCCAAAGATTCCGGGATTTATCTGGTAATCTGAGACTATTGTTGTCTATGCATTGATCTATTGTTGTTTGTCTATTGCTCCGTTTAAATAATTGACTACTGAAGAGCGGCTTGCAAAGGTGCTCACAAAAAATGTGAAGATCGTCATTATTCAACTCACCATATAAATAAATGCAGTGAGTTTTTATCATTTAATTTTGTCTAGCCATTTCTCAATTATGTTGGGGTGGACCTCCAATCTACACAGAGAAGGTGATGAATTTATCAGTATTTTACATGGAGTGGCTGTTTGCAACTTGTACCAAGATGTCAATCTATCATCATCACAATCAACTTCCAACCTTATCCCAACCACGTTGGGGTTCTAATCGACTGTATGAAGCGGATTACCTACCAGTATTTTACTAGCTGCGACTTGTTTTTGGTACTCGCCCGCCACCCTATTCCCAAAACCCCTGCCACTTCTGAATGGCAGAAAAGCACCGTGACAATGGCGGACGATGAAGTCCCAAAGAAAAAATAATTGTCTTGAATCCCGAAAAGAAATAGTTAAATATATAAATGGTCATCATCATTTTCCTACCCTTCAGAGCAACACGTTTTCTTCGTCCATTCTCCCCTGTCAGACGTCACGGCATCATTTACTCCTTTCTCCTTCATATCACTCCTTACACAATCCATCCATCTTTTCTTTAGTCTTCCTCTTGTCTCCATCCATCAACAGTCAGATCCATCACTCTTTTAGTCACATGTGCTAAATATAATATATAAATATACTAGCGGATTCGAAAGACGTTATCCTGCTTTTTTTTGGGCCTGATTTGTGAACCTAAATCATCCAGGAGGCCACCCAAATGCATAGAAAAAAATATACAAATCGGTCCAGCCGTTTTGGAAAAGTTCAGTTGGCATACGTACAGCAGAATTATTTGGATAAAGATTAAAGGTTTGTGATGAAATACCTGGTTCGACTATTATCAAAGGTTCTATAAGTTAGTCAGTCTATGCTCCTACCTGCCACAGGTCTCCTTTTATCACCATCTGCGAAATTCCCGCTAACTGTGACACCGATGTGACATTCCCGACATGTCCAGAAATCAAACCATCTTGTACCAAGATGTTAATCCTTTTGTGTATCTAAATAAACATCTTATTACTTTCAACCCCATCTAATCTTGAGCTTACAGCTTTTACAATTGTGTAGTTTTATCTTACAAATGATCTTTGACTATTGTGTTGCATTAAGTTGTGCTTGACTGCTGGAGCCTCCTCCAAAAGTGCTTGAATTTGTGTGGAGTGAACTGGGTTCCTGTGGTTAGTTTATGCTGTAAATTTTTTTTAATCTAATACTAGCAGTCCATGCAGGTTTATTTTTTCTTTATCTGACGTAATTATTGGAACGAAGTTCCTTATCGCGCGTTATGAAAGGGGAAAAAAAGACGGAAAAATTCTTACGAAAAGTTGTCACGACACTTTTTGCTATAGGAAGCTATTGTAAGCTGTGCGACGTCGCATGTTTCTCTGTCTGTCTGTCTGTCTCTCTCTCTTATAGAAAGCAAGCCAGATATTTTCATTTCTATAGGAACTTCGTTCCATCCGGGTGTCCCTTGACACCTCTAATTTTTTTTTTATATATGGATTTGTCAAATGTTAATTGTGTCACATGAAAAAATATTCTATTAATTAAGTAAAAAGAATAATTATGAATGTGTCTCGTACACGAAAATGATTGAATGATTTCTAATTATAAAGTTAAAGTGTGAAGCTGTATTTCTCAACAGATTAATGTTGTTGAACATCAGTTTTTTCTAATGCTAAGGTTCATCGTTATGGTGTGGTTGGTGTTTAACCCGGTGTCTGTTTTTATTACGACACTCTGACTTCGCTTTACTAGCCGTTCATTTTATATCTGTCAGGCATGTTGGATTACTAACATTTAGAAAATAGATTTTGCGTTGCCACTTCTTGTGTTCAGAAATCTAAAGACAAGCGCCTAGATAATGGAATTCACTGGACTAAACTAATAAACGCTTCATAATTCTGTTAAAAGTTGTAGAAAAATAAAAAGGTTTACAAATTAATTTTACTTGTTTAAACATTTTGGTTTCATTTTTTTAAATAAAGACAAGCGATTAGTTTAGACTCTATCGTGGCATCAACAAACACATAAAAATAATAAAAATACCAAAACAAACTATCTCACCATGGACCCCCAAAACGTCATCCGTTTCCCGCCAAAAAAAGATGGCTACCGCTAAACGTCAAAGTACAATGGCGGGCGAACACAAAAGGCAACAAAAGGACAAACAACCGTATAATGATCGCATTCAATGCATTATACAAATAACAAGCGATATTTAACTGTTTTTGTCAACTTTATGGCGGTAACCATAAAGACTATTTTAGTGGTCTATGGTTATTTTTTTTTAAAGAGTTTAGTGCGTTGAGAGTTTAATTCATGAGTTGTCCATCAATTTGTCATTATTGTGATATGAATATCTTTATTACTAGGCCAGTACATTAAACGATTGTGTCGGTCTTTTTGTGGGATGTTGATCTCTGCAAAATATATTTGCTTGGATGTAATAATTATCCAAGTAATGTATGAATGCTTTAATAATTAAATCTCTTAATGTACTTACCTTAATAGTAACTGGGACAACGTACACCAATCAAGTGCGAATCGAACTCGCGCACGGAAGGTTCCGTACAAACTTGCGACATAAACTACTCGATACTTCCACGCATTCCCAAAAGAAAGGTCAAGACACAGTATATCTGCGTGTCTGTCAATACACAGACAAACACGCAGATATATAACAAAGTGATATCCGTCGTGTCCGTTTTTTTTGAGGTACGGAACTCTAAAAAAAGCTTTAGCAGAATTTTGAAATACTTACAGTACTTACTTACTTATTAAATAAAAAAAAAAACTATTTTTAAAATCGGTTTCATTTCAATATCTCAATACTCATCGCTATATGGTAGAAAGCTAGTGTATGACTAAAACCATTACAGGTGAAGTAATCAAATCATAATCAACTAAACAAAGACAAACTACTTAGAATAAGAGCGGCGCCATATGCAAAGATAAAAAACCTCTATTGTTTTCCAAAGCTGCATTTAAATAAAGAATAGAAGCGAAATGAGCAAACGATCGCCTCCTTTGATATTTGAAGAACATGTTCTTTTTTTGAAGTGGCTTTAAAATTAGACGTGACGATTCCGATACGATTTTTTTTTTAATAAAGCAAGAGCTTTATCGCAAGGAGAATTTCCTTAGATTAAGTTATAAAAAAGTAAAATAAACACGTTCTAAATTAAAAAGTCATGTGGAAGCGGTCATCTCCTTCTGTGCAGCAGTCATGCTAGCAAAAGACGATTGACGGTTTTTCAAACCGACCCAGCCGCCGCGCCCGGGAGTGACGCTCCAGGCATCGCGAGACGACTCCCGGCAACCGTAGACGCGAATCTATGGACGGTGAGTAAAGGGTTACCATCCATCCGTCTAGTTACGAAAGGGCTTGTCGACGGCAAGTCCGTGTTCCACGAGCTCCTCAAAAAGCTGCCAGCAAAGCAGAGGGGC
Source organism: Ochropleura leucogaster (assembly GCA_958449745.1). Classification (NCBI taxonomy): domain Eukaryota; kingdom Metazoa; phylum Arthropoda; class Insecta; order Lepidoptera; family Noctuidae; genus Ochropleura; species Ochropleura leucogaster. The sequence continues at coordinate 10,467,256 of OY288226.1, forward strand.
CTGCAGGGGCTAGTGCCTGTCAGGGTTGTTCGAAAGAGATACTGCGGCTCCGGGACACAAAGGGCAAAAGAAGACACATAATTTTATGGGTTTTAGTCAGAAAAAGTTTGACGCTACTTTGCACTCTGGCCAGAGCAGGAGAAGTTACTTGATGATTTCCCGCCGTAAGAAAAGGAAACGGTGCTGTAAAGTGGTCTAAACGAGTATTCTTACCACATGGTATGAATTCGAACTCACATTACACTATGCATAAGTTAATGGTAATTAATATTTGCTAATTGTGCTATTATTAAACTGTCAGAGGATGTCCTCATTATAAGAACAGCTGAACTAGTTTACTAAGCACATCTGTGTCGAAAATGGCGGATCGACAAAACTTGCATAATTATTGTTTTGTAATAAGTATTAATTTAACAGAATAATTGCTGTGGTGTATCCATTACATTGCTCTCTTTTAAAACTTTGTAAGTAACTATTACTTAAATAAGGTATATTATTTTATTAGATATAATATTCTACTTCCAAGAATATTTCAATTATATTCAAATTCATATCTTTATTTGCATTTTCTTAATAAGTATGTGAAGATCTTACAATGGTCCATAGTTATTATTTTGTTTTCATAGCTAAAATATTTTTTTTATTCTTGTATTATAGATTCTCTTCTACCAATTCGTTGTGAATGAGTGGACATGGTTGGCCTTGTAGATTCTTAAACCCTTGTTAACTTTAGGTTTTTATCTTTTTACTAGCTGTGCCCTGCGTTGCTATGCAATTTTCTACCTTTCTACCTACCCTACCTTTTCTTTGCCATAAACCCCACGGAGCCCGAGACCTTTCCAACGAATGCAAAACCGTGGAAATCGGTTCGTGCGTTCTGGAGTTATAGTAGCGTCAGGAAGAAAAACCCGACTTATTTTTATATAGTAGATTTTACTCTCTGTAAAGTAAGTATTGACTTATTATCGGGCCTACGCTGTCCTCTCATACTTAAGTACTAACGCTGTGACAACAACATTCTAAAACCAAATGATTTTAAAAGAGTTACCATGGAGTTTCTTGCCGGTTCTTCTCCATAGGAAACGACCAACCGGAACCGTGCATCTTTTCTCGATGTTTTATAAGTGCCCATGTAGGCCTATGTGAAATAAATATATTTTGATTTTGGTCAATCATTCCAGGACTGACGGGACGGTTGGCGCAGTGGCTGAGCGATCGACTGCTGTGATGCATGCGCCTCAAAGAGATGTCAGTAAAGCAGAGGGGCCTGCCAGGCCAACGCCTGCCAGGGTTGCGGGTTATTCGAAAAAGATACCGTGGCCCCGGAACACAAAAGGCATAAGAAGGAATATGGATGGGCTTTTGTCAGTATAACTCTGACACTCCTAGATTAGTTATTTGATGAATTCTTTGATGACATGGTTGGCGCAGTGGCTGAGCGATCGACTGCTGTGCTGCATGTAACAAAAACAAATTGTGAAAGTCACATTAAAAGTTAAATACGGTATTGACTGTTTTTCTGATAACCTCAAATATTAAGCCAACGGAGACTAATTTTGTTGCTGACGGTGACGGTGATTTTCAGAACTATTTGGAGAACACGTCACCGTCCCGTATCGTAGCATATAAACGACCTTAATGTACCTAAGTCCCCAACAAACAGCAGACTGTTAATATTTGTTCACGTGGTCATTGGTGGAACATGATTTAATGAGCGAATGTCTCAATCAGCTGCAATTGAATGAAATAGGATGAGTATGCGTTGTGTTGCGTCTGGCTGCGAGAAATGTGAGGATTGGAATGTCTTCAGAGAGGGAACTTTGGAAAGTATGGTTACAATTTCAACCTCTTTACTTGACTAACTTCAATTTTATTGACAGACAATGTATTTTTTTTAAACACCAACAACAAAACATACTGACACTGAATTACAGGTTTAGGTAGCATTTACCATAGTAACAACAACATAGTTTAAAAATATGACAACATAATATAAATTAAACATAAAAATAATTGAAATTGTATGAAAATAAAATTAATTTGAAAATGAGATTATATGATTATCAAAATAACATAGTAATTATTTTTTATAAAGTGCAATAATGTATTTTACAGAAGATTTTCATACATTAGAAAGAGGTTTGAAAATTATATCCTGTCTAGAGGATAAATAGGGTTTTTACTGTCGTAAATCTTGTTTTTGCATCCGGTTCAAAATTTTCTCTTAGTCACTACAACTGTAAATAGTGAATTCAGCAAACTAACAGAACAAAAAACATCTAGAGCCAAACCTAAATGAAAACAACGAAAGTCCAACGACTTCTGACCCGCATCACCCACACCGTCTGTCACATTCAAAATTAGCAACCAACGAACTAATTGACCGAGAAAGACTTTCTTCACACCAGTTACAACACGAACACCGGATGATTTAATCATGTCAGCTGAAACGAACCCAATTCACGCATTGTGGGACGCAACGAAAATATCCACACTGTCTTACAAAACGTTAACCGGTGATAGTCAAGAATCCGCCTACATAACAAACCCAATTGTTTCACGAAACTGAAAAATGGCGAACCTACACACCAACCAATAAGAGGCGGTACCCTTTAACAGCACAAAACAACCCTATTGGACGATTCCATCTCTTTAATTCAGCTCCACCAATCGCAGGGCCCGACGGAAGTTCAAGACAAACCAGTTCCATTTTAGCGTTCGTGCGGCGCGCACGCGTTTCAAATTTGGTATTGACGGCATTTAAGAAAAATCGGATTTCGAATTCATTTCGTGTTGTATGCCAGTGTGTTTAGTTTGCCGGTGTTTTGCTGTGTTCGATATATAAATTCGTAACGGTTTTGTTCGTTTTGAATAGTAAATCGTAAATAGGTTGTGTTTCGTCATTGGTGGGGGCATTATTTTTAGAATTTAGCTTGTTAAAGCTGTTGGTGTGATGTGAGACTGTTCTTAATTTAGCTGTGCACATGAGTGTGAGTATGCCACGGCCTGTCTTCCTTATTTTTAAAGCTCGCCAGCCGACGGCATGCATGTTTCTTTAGCGTCGCATTTGTTAGTTTTTAAATAGCAAATTTAAGCCTAATTTCTCCATGGTTAAGATATACAACCAAATCCACTTAAACTTTACACGACATAGTTTAAAAACGCACTCTATTTGGTGATTCCAAAAAAAATATTACAAATCAGATGTAGTATCATTAGAAATAAATAAAGCTAATAAAAATACTCTGTTGCGCATAATTTGCGCGGGATGCCAGAAAACAGTTGTAAACAGATTTATGCTTCACATAAACTTTAAAAACACACTGCATGAAGAAATTTTAAAACCGTGACATTGACATTGTTAGAGATAAAATTTGCTCGCAAATCAGATTTTTTCTTGATACCTTTTTAAAAAAAAAGAAGAGATCAAGACATATTATCCTAAATCTATAGCAACTGGTTGGTTTTATGTTTTGTAGTAGACACATGACTGATTTCCTATGTATCAGCTATTATGTAGAGGCCTCTTTACATGGAACCCTTTTAAAAACAACCATTTCAAGCTAAAGGCATCCATTACTGGTCTCCCAAAAAAAAAAATGAAATTACGACAGGTCTTAAACTTCTTGGTCCGTATTTTATAAACAGTTTTTAGCAGATATTTAAAATAAGCTGATATTATGATACAATGCAAATAAGATATCACTTTTTAAGACAAGACTGGAGGTGAGATAAAAAGTACCATCTATGCACTAAATGCTGGTATCTAGCTGCATGGATCTGGTTAGACTAGAAGCCAATACATAGCTGGAAAAAGGAAGATAATGACTTTTCGGGACAGGACACTGAAACATGTAGAAAGAAAGAAAGAAAAGAAAAAAACTAAAGAGTCTAAAGGCATATTGCAATATCAAACACATAATATAACTCTAAATACAAATAACAAAATAAACATTTCAAATTAAGAACGCACATAATTTCCGCCTCACTTATGTTAAAAACCTCTTTGGTGTTAAACTTCATAGAGACCTTCTTTCTTCTGTTTTTGTTTCGTTTTTATTTAATTTATCGCTTCTGAATAAAATTGACCGTGGAATATTGGCTTTTAAGTCTATCGGTCAATTAATTTTCATGGATTAGTTTAAAGCTGTACGGATACATCAAAAGTGTTGATGTCATGATAATATTAGCGGTCAAAGTTAAGCGTACAATTAAATCTAATCTGTAAGTTCGTGTGACGGACAGTAACACAAAAACTACCAAAAACCATATCAATACAATCTATTACTATTCTTAACATTGTCAACGGGAAATTAACATGTTTACTATTTATTAAGAGTTTCCGATATTACGGCGCATTTCAAAATCAAAAAAGTCATTTATTTAAACTTACCCTTGCCGGAACGCCTATACCGATCTACTCCAACTTCCGGTACCTCGGGTCGCTTGTCCAAGGGGATAGCGAAGTAGACCGGGACGTAACGCACCGGATCAACGCGGGATGGATGAAATGGCGACAAGTCACTGGAACAACTTGTGACCCACGGATGCCCCTCAAGGGGAAAATATAAAAGTCCGTGACCTGTTGTACTGTATGGGTCAGAATGCTGGGCTGTAAAAAAGGTGGATGAAAAACGATTGCATGGAGCGGAGATGAGAATGTTGAGATGGATGTGTGGAGTGACAGGAATGGATAAAGTAAGGAATGATGAATATATTCGAGGAAGTTTGAAAGTTGCGCCTGTTACAGAAAAATTGGAAGGGAGTCGTTTGTCTTGGTATGGACATGTGATGAGGAGGGATGAAAGACATGTGACTAAAAGAGTGATGGATCTGAATGTTGATGCACGGAGAGCGAGAGGAAGGCCAAAGAAAAGATGGATGGATTGTGTAAGGAGTGATATGAAGGAGAAAGGAGTAAATGATGCCATGACGTCTGATAGGGGAGAATGGAAGAAGAAAACGTGTTGCGCCGACCCCAAATAGAATGGGATAGGGGCAGGAAAATGATGATTTAAACTATGATGATCAGCATTTTTTGAACGTCATTACTCATTACACAAGACAGTCCTCTAGGATAAACTGAAGTTATCACTGGTGGATGTTATAAGCAGATAAAACGGAGTACTCTCTTTCTGATTCGTTTTTTTTTGTTTTCAATGTTAAAAATAATATGAAAATATAGTAAAAATAATAATGTAAAGAAATTATAATGCACGTGACCATGTCGGTTTAAAAACTTAAACACTGGAGAGATTAACTAAAAACACTGGAGATTAATATTTATTAACTAGTATGGTGACAATATATGCCGTGACGTTTGACAAGGGTAATTTGAAGAATACAACGTGTAAACCCGACCACAAGTAGAAAAGGGACTAGGTCAGGAAGATGGTGATTATAGTACTTAGGTAATAAAAAGACATCGTGCAAAGGTAACGGGACCCACTTGTCTATGTCCAAAACTTGGCCGTCGGAGCCTGACAAATTGTGTTAGTTCCCCAGCACCCTAGCCTGAGGCAGTCCAAGAACATCGTGTGGATTAAGTCAGTAGTCAGTAGGAGTCTGAGACATCCCATAGGTCACCACAGCGCAAAGTAGAAAAACTAGAAATTATCATCTGCCTAGCCTTATCCCAACTATGTTGGTGTCGGCTTCCACTAACCGGATGCATCTGAATATCAGTGTTTTACATGGAGCGACTGCCTATCTGACCTCCACAACCCAGTTAATACTGGGTAATACGATACCCCTTGGTAAGACTGGTTGTCACACTTTCGGAACACTGACTACATGTAACGACTGTCAAAGATCTACAAATGACAGCCGGGACCAACTGCTTAACGTGCTTTCCGAGGCACGGAGGAAACTCGGTATGTAACAGATGGTCACCCATCCACAGACCAGCTTAGGCAAGCGCGGCTAAACCTAAAGATCGACCCGAGCGGCTGCTATTATTTAGCCACGAGCTCCTCTAGATCTTCTAGAAATACCAGACGTAAATAAAAAGCAAAATGATGAATTGTATAAACTGCACATGATAAAGCAACTTAGGCATAAACATTACAGCTCTGCATTGAAACTACGTGGTCATTGCTGACCTGGCATTCTGTAATTTATCGAGAACAGTGGCTGTCTATCTGTGGTTGCCACATCAGCGCCCTGACGTCATGCTAATTTCAGCAAAGGTAACCGTGAGATTAGAATACTTGAAACCGTTTGACAAAAACAGTCAGCTTCAGAGACAACACACGTGAAGATACTACTTTTTCAATGGGAAATGAGGAATTAGTGAAGAAGGTACCTGACAGCTTATCTAAACTAATATTATAAATGCGAAAGTAACTCTGTCTGTCTGTCTCTTCTTCACGCCTACACCACTGAACCGATTTAAATGAAATTTGGTACAGATATAGTCTGGGACCCGAGAAAGGACATAGGATAGTTTTCATCCCGGAAATCCCCTGGGAACGGGAACTATTAATCCACGCGTACGAAGCCGCGGGCAAAAGCTAGTTAATAATAAGTGACATTCTATAAGCGATGACGTTAATGACAAACTCTGAACTGAGTCTCACTTGCGCACGAAGAGTTCCTTGTCATTATGTACAAAACGTTCAAAAATGGGCCCTTAAATATATATTTTATGCTGTATTTGTTGTTATAGCGGCAACAGAAATACATCATCTGTGATAATGTCAACTGTCTAACTATCGCGGTTTATGAGATACAGACCTTATTAATTTGTAATAGCAAAGCTAAGTTTTCCCTTTTCTTCCCTCTTTGTTCCTCATATCCCACTTTTATAAAAAAAAATAGAGGTGTCAAGGGACACCCGGATGGAACGAAGTTCCTATAGAAATGAAAATATCTGACTTGCTTTCTATAAGAGAGAGAGACAGACAGACAGAGAAACATACGACGCCGCACAGCTTACAATAGGTTACTATAGCAAAAGTGTCGTGACAACTTTTCGTAAGATTTTTTTTTAGTCTAGCCCCCTTTCACAACGCGCGATAAGGAACTTCGTTCCAAAAATAGTCTATGTCCGTCTTTTGGGTCGTCCCAACTATCTCTGTACCAAAATTCATCAAAATCGGTTTAGCCAATAGGGCGTGAAGAGGTAGGAACAAACTCACTTTCGCTTTTATAATATTAGTAAGGATGTAGCCACCTGCACAGCTTTAGCATTTGCTTCGTTTAAGGACAGGAGGTGGGGCATATCCTGCACATAAACTGCACACTTAAAGCGGTCTTTAGACATACGGATGGCTTTTAAATCGCCATAAGCACTAAGCCTTCTATGTTTAGCATAGCATTGATGGGCCTGTTGGTCTAGTGGTTAGTGGCCCTGACTGCTGAGCCGGAGGTCGTGGGTTCGATTCTCACCCAGGACAAACTTTGCGTGATGAGCATGATTGTTTGTTCTGTGTCTGCTTGTGATTTATCTATAATATGTATGTATTTATCTAATATATAAAATTCTCGTGTCACAGTTTTCGTTCCCATACTCCTCCGAAATGGCTGGACCAATTTAAACGAAATTTTGTGTACCTACATATCGGGCAGGTCTAAGAATCGACCAACATCTATTTCATCATACCCCATATTTATATCATGTGAGCAGCGGGTGAAACCGCTGGGCATAGCTAGTAAATTATATAAGTATGTATATCAGTTGCCTGGTTACCATAACACAAGCTCTGCTTGGCTTGGGATCAGATAGCCGTGTGTGAGTTGTCCCATGATATTTATTTATTTGTTTATTAACATGTTTTTGCAGACAAGCAAACACACATACACGCATTCTACAGTAGATTCAGGAGACAGCTCACTCTTTAATCCATTATAGTCAGATAACGTTGCCAATTTGCCAATGCTAGGACATAGACAAAGAGGGGGCTCTTTGCAATGGGACCTGTAGGCCTACTATGACATCTAAAAGCAGAACTTATTCCACTAAGTGAAAGAGATGGTGCTAGACACCCTGTATAGCTCTGTCTCTTTCCCTCAGCCGAATAAGTTCTGCTTTAACACGTCATGGTAGGGTAGCTGGGCCGGTAACCGCGCTTGGTGCAGGTTTAGTAAAAATCCGATATATCCATGGAGATTGCAAAATTGTTGAATTCGTTACCATAATAAATAGATCATATCTTAAAAACATAACAATATGCATCATGTGAACACTTGGCTGTAAGTAAAACTTCATTATTTAGTCATCAGTTGTTTGTATATTTAAAAAAATACGATATATAATGGACAACGACAACCCAACGTTAAGCACGACTAGGGTTAATAACATCACAGTTTATTTATTAAAAAGGTCACCAACACTAAAAGTATAAAAAAATCATAAAAAAATATAGTATTGGATTTATATATACAGTTACACAGTCGCCAATTACAGGTAATAATAATTATGAATATATAATAAAAGAAACTACAAAAACAATAATTTCTTTAGGATATAACAGACGACAAAAATAAACAAAACTTGTTACAAAAGGAAAAACAAACGATATCAAAATTAAATTTTAAAACAAAAACAATAGAATCCAATTTGGGTAAGCAAGTTGCCAGATGTAGGTGGCTTATTACTAAAACTGCAAGTTAAAACAGCTAAGTTGCCAACTCAACTTTAATCATAACCCTCGACCACAAGCGGACTAGACTAAACTTATTGGCAACACTGCGATCAAAAATAAAAGTTAAAAAAGGTTGAAGAGCCTGCCGCGAGTCACAGTGTTGTCAGTTGCAGAGCAAATGGTACTCAAGCGAACGAAGCGACAGGCACGGTGTACGTCGCATCATTATTTTAAAGAAACATTTAAATCACTTGTGACTTTTGTTTTCTCATAACTAAAATTAAGGTGCAAGTTGCTGCCTTTGTACAATGTTTTTTGATGAAGTTTAAACAAATAAATAACGAGCTAATATGGATACCACGTAGAGTTTAGACCTGTTATATTAAAAATAAAAGTGAATTACTGTGGAATTATCGACGGCAACCAATACTAACAAACAAATAAAAATATTCAATTCTTATCTAACGAATTCTAAACCTTCCATCTCCATCCATCCATCCATCTGAGGTGTGGAGGAGGTGTACGGAGCCTAGACTACTTTACATATTCAAAACTCAACAACATACACATTACAACAGCTAACATTTTCATGAACCACATGGCCCCATAATATTTTTAATTGAATCATTGATTGACATAGTAAGCAGTGGACGCTAACAAACTGATTATTTAAACGATGAATCATCCTAATTACCTAATCCATACATCGTGGATCTGATGGTAGTATGCGCAACTAGTATTCACGATTGTTCTGGGGTCTTTGTCGGTCAGAAAACTACAAGCGGAGTTTTCAGCCAGTTAATTCTCAATAACAGGTACACATGCCAACAAAATTGCTAAGATACATTTTTTTTGCGGATGGGATATCATCAAATTTCAGTGAAAGACTTGTACTGACTAAAACCCACCCATGTTCCTTCTATTGCCCTTTACGTTCCGTGGCCGCGGTATCTCTTTCGAACAGCCCGCAACCCCAGCAGGCGGTGGCCCTGGCATGATGGCAGAGCCCTCTGCTTTGCTGAAATCGGGGCGCGCGTGGAACACTATGCATGGATACCTTAGTGTCTATTTTCCTGTATATTTGTAACATTAAAATAACGATCAACATTTTCGAGATAAGATTATGTGTGTGCTATTGGTTAGATAATGACATTAAGATCGGCTCCTGTAATGATAAAACCTAGACGAATCACCACCATGGTGGCCAGTTCCCACAGACACTCACCATCGGCGCGGATGATATTATAAAGCATGGGCCTATGCGCAGGCAGAAGTGCACTCTCTTCCTTTACTCTCATAGTCCAATTGGGCGAAAATTAGACAAGACTGGGATACTTAACGTGTTTTCCGAGTTTATCGTACCTTAACTTCCAACCTCGGGGCCCGTTTCTTGTCAACATAAGTGCACTAAAAAAATATATCAAAAAACTTCCCAGCTTTGGGACTAAAACCCCTCCATGTCCCGGCAGGTCCCTCAACCCCAGCAGGACCTGTGCACCCTGAGATACAACCACAACGTTACGTTATCTCATCTTAATTAGCACCCTGTCACAATAATTAAGATCATCGTCCTCTCCCACAGCTTCACAAACGGTCGTCAGTACTGTAGGAGTTGCCAAGTGGTCCCAATTCAATGACTCATTTGTTTTTGGCAGACGTGATGCTGATGTTTTAATACAGGTTTGTTATTCTTCTGTCGTGTCGAAGCTGTGAGATTTATTCTTGCCGTCAAATGACTTGCTACTAAAGGTTAGAAATGAAATTTGACTTGACATAGTAGAAGCACTGGATAAAGTATCAAAAATGTATTTGGAGTTGGGTATAGTATGATCATCTTAATTTGGTGTGTAGTTCAAGGTGGTGTTGCTTATCAAGAAAATATTTACGTATCTATAAATATTTTACTTTTTTTACTTTTCATAATAAAAGGAAAGAAGAGTAAATCATAAAGTTACTAATAAGCCTCCACGGATATAATAATATAACTTAATATCTTTTAACTAAAGTTGAAGTTATGGTTTTTATTTTGTACTAGCTGTTCCCCACGGTTTCACCCGCGCTCCTCAGCACCTGTTGGTCGTAGCGTGATGTTATATAGCCTATAGCCTTCCTCAAGAAATGGACTATCCAACATTAAAAGAATTTTCCAATTCCAACCAGAAGTCCCTGAGATTAGCGCGTTCAAACAAACAAACAAACTCTTCAGCTTTATAAAATTAGTATAGATAAAATTTTACTAACAGCCGGTGTTTCATCGCAAAAAAAAAACAGTGGATTTAAAAAGTGTTCTTTCTGTGCTCGTTTTAGTGCGATATGAGTGAGTATAATGTTCGACATATGCATAGATATGTCAAATTTGGTCCATTTCTTTTAGTTGCTATATGAACTCAAAAAATACAGATGCAGATCTGTGGTCCCAAGTTCATACATGCCAGATCTGATCAAGTAGCAAGTTAATAGGCTTCTTTTGGGTTAGCTCGTTCTAGCGTGGTCCTCCGGACTCTATTGAGATTAAAAGAAGGCCCATTTTATAAGTTTCTTTTAAATTCTAGCGAATCCTTCCATTATTGCATTATTTTTCCATACAGTGCATACCGATACTAACTTGAGAGTGATCCATATTGCCATTCTTTCTTTTTGTCATAAGCCTTTTGTCTTTAAACACATTGAGAAGTGATAGGGTAGCCTTTTCGAAGCCGGGACCACACCGCGAGACCGATAAATGAACCTTATGAAATTATAGAAGCGTCCCTCACGAAATAAAATGTATTTTGTAACTTAATCGCCGTAAAGGTCAAGGAAAAAAGGTTTGGTGTCTCGGTGATAATTTTTGGAGAAGAATAAATGATGACGTGTATTGAAGACAAGATATCAATGAATAAAGAAGTAATAAAGTTTTTGGCTGGTTACTGCAAGTTATTGATATTTTGTCTGGATTGAGAATTTGAAGAATTTTTAGAAGCTAAAGTAACTATACTTTGCTAAGTAACGTTTTATACTCAGACCGACCTAATAAAAATTCAATGGAAATTATGACATACAAAAAGCCCCATGGGCCATATTATACAGATGGTTTGGACTAGAATTTTTGTTTTTATGTACAGACAAGATACCGCTGATGCCATTTTGGAACGACACTATTGATCCGAGCCACCATAAAGATCACAAAAGATGTCAAAGGGTTGTCTTTGGAATAACACGGCCCGTTGACATTCTGTTTTCAAATCCTTTATTACTCATAAAAACTATGACGTGTCACTTTGAAGCTATCCCTCGATACATTCAAATGTCGTTCTTTTTTCAAACTCACAATTTCGAAGGATAACGAAAAAAAAAAGATGGAGATCTCCGTAAAACCATCAAACGGAGTTTTATCGGACGATTAATTAAAATTTTCAATAATATTATCCCAAAAACATATGTTACGAATGTTCCTAACTTTATTATAAGCTCTTGGTCGTAAGTCGTGGTGTAATATGGTCTTACATGGCCATTAATTAACCTCCTGCGGGTCTTGGAACATAAAAGTACCATTTTATGGGCCCTCGATAAAATCTGGGTTCAATTGAGTTAGGCCTATTTGAGCGCAGTGTTGGATCGTTTTCTTAATTGATAGTTTTGTCAAATGGGTGAAGGCAGTTGGAGGTTTAAAGGGTTTTTTAATTTGAATTTAAGAGGTAAAGTTAGTAGGTAAATGTATGTTAGTAAGGAGTTTAAGCTTACTATTTATTTCATGTAGTTCGTTTTTAATGTGAAATTGTCCGGCTGTTTGTTTTGATACGATATTCGTCCACAGTTTCAACACTGATAGTATGAACCATTAAAGTATTAAATCACAGCTAGTTTTGCGGTTGTCTAGTTCATTTTAAATCATCATCTTCCTGCCCTTGGCTCATTTTATTTGGGGTATTATTTCTTACACAATCCATCCATCTTTTCTTTTGCCTTCCTCTTCCTCTCCGTCCATGCACAGTCTAGTTCATTCAGTCAACCACAAACAGTCTAGTTCATTATAAATATTAAGTTAGATTTACATGTAGTGGTCTGTAAGTTTTATAATGTACAAGCATCGTAAATATCAACCGTCGAAATGAAAATTAAGATGGAATGTTTTAATAGAATTTTATCAAAAAATTAAAGAATTTATCGCATAACGTTAAGATTAACTGCCGGATTGTTGAAGTTGATGACATTTATTTTAATTTCTTATTCTATGCTACAAGAAAAATCGAAGGCAGGACACACGGAATAATTTCGTGAAATAAATAAAATATAAGAATCAAAGAACTGTCAAGGTATACTGAACAGTGTTTTTATTTAATAGATATGTAAACACTTTCTCCCAGTCACAAGTAGTCAGGTAGCTGTCACTATGTCAGTCACCATGAATGGCGGGAAGTTGGAAGGTAGAAAGAAGCTTACCATGCATAAGTGCTTGGTGGTGTTGGGGAGCCTATGATGTAGTTACGTATTAGTGTTATAAACCTAGTAGCACTGCTACAAGCGGTTACTATACTATCAGTTGCTAGAGGTAACGGGGTTGGCCAAGCAAAGAGAGGTTTAAATCTAGAAGTGGCTGAAGTCAGGTTTTGGATGATGATGACGATTCTAAAGGTAGTCAGAAATCCGAATAACTGACAACGAGTCCACCATTAAGGAATTGCATTGTAGGGAAACTAAAGGGAGACGTCTGTCTATATTCTGATAGGCAGTCGCTCCATTTAAAGTTATGGTATTCGGCTGCATCCGGTTAGACTGGAAGCTGAACCCCACTTAGTTGAAAATAGGAAAAGATTAGACTGTAGAGATATTGATGTCGGCTAGACAGTTGATTATGATAACTGATATATCTCAGATTTAGATTGAATACCAGACTTCAGACTGATAATAAGTCCCAAACGTAAATTAATAGACAGCCATTCTCACTAAACTTTATCTAAAATTACCAATTCATTAATTCAGACAGTTTATCCGAACGAAATCGGTCAAAACAGAATTTAATCTTACCAGAAATCAGGACAAAACTCACAACCGAATAATTGTTATATCGAAAAATCAAATCGCTAAATAGTGCCGTGATTTGTACAACCTTCGTGGAGTGGTAAAATATCGATAAATCTTGCGTTTTACAGCTGGTGTTGTACGATAAGGATCGCGGACACCACGTGGGGTAATAGTGATGCGGTCTGTGATGTCGATTGTCGTTATTATACGTAAAATACTGTGTAGTGGCGCCTACAAACCGGGGTAAGAGAATTTTAATTGGAGAATTACAGTTTTATCGTAACTTTATGACGGAACGTCTCTAGCACTGTGTATTTCTTCTTGGAAATATTTCTGCTTGCAAAATTAAGGAGATAAACAAACTCATTATGTTAAAATATTCACATTTTTATCTATTTTTGTTTATTTTATAAGTAGCTTTAACTTTAGATCATCTTTACAGATGGTTATCTTATCTATTTGCATTTTATAAGTTAATTTTCATTTTAAATATAATGAACCTTGTTCGAGTCATTCTGATAAAGATCTGTATGTTTTTGATCATAGATAAAAGAGCTTACGGAATTAAATCGAAACTAATAACCCTGTCAGATTTCGAATATTTAAATTACAAGAGAAAAACAACATTTTTTTCATTTCGAATATCTTGCGCACTATTAAGAAATATAGGAGAATATGAGTATCTTTAAGTATTCGAGTTGACGAATAGAATCATTTGGAACGCATCCAAATACGATACAATGTAAATACAAAACGCAACCTAAATTTCTTCAATGATTCTAAATTTAAAATTATTTTGAAGACACTTCGAACGTTTTCTGACGTCCGATGTTTTTCTCAAAGTGACCCTATTACGGGGAATGAGGTTTTTATTTGTTTTTAGTTCTCACATTTAGAACTTTCAAAGACGCTATTAAATTCTTTGGACTATTGTCACAGCTGTTTTGCGCATTTTATCTTGTATTAAATCATTTTTATACCAGCATTAATACCTAGTTTTTAAAATATAATAATGAATGTCAAATTAACCGCAAACTTCGACCAAAGGGTTAATGAACTACAGAAAAAAAAAACACGAAAACCAAAGGTAGAAATAAAAATCTAAAAATGTCTCTATGACACAATACATTCGCTAAACACGAACTGGCACAAATAAAAAAAAACATGAGCCATCGACAATAAATGTACATCACTGTTAACCCGTCAACTCCATATATCAAGGAGGCCTCCCTTGCGATCGTGTCGATGATAAAAATTACTTAAAACACCAAACATTTAACATCGTGCCCCTTCACGACCCTCTCGCATCTCTCTCACGCTTTTATGACGCCAATAAAACTGAAAGAGACAGAAACACACTCAAGTTTTGTCTTCAAAGAGTATTTTAGGCTTTGTAACACAAAATTTTGGATTGTTTTATAGAATTTTGTACTAAATCTTGCGTTGTCGCATCAGTGAATCTTAGTAATGCTTCAAAGTACGTGATGGTATGTTTTTTTGGTGATAAAAATATGGAAAATTGATGGTGGGGCCTCTTTTCAAAAGATTTTGTAGATGATTACGATGAGAAATTGATTTAATGTGGTTGACACTGGAGTTTTTTTATAGGGGGGAATGATTTCAATGTAAATTATTCGGTAAAGTGGATTCCTGTTACGAATAATCATTTACCTAACATTTTTTTTATATATCTTAATACCAAGTTGATAAGAAACATTAAGCATTTGCAATGTAAAAGTATAAATCCAATTTGAGACAATTTAGGCTGAGTTGCTAGAACTACGTTTTTACTTAGTTCTAGCAACTCAGCCTACGGATAGTAATTTGCAGTCAACTGCGGGACTTGTGATAGGCCTATGCCAAATTACGTCATACTCACAACCCAATTCATTTATCGTCATCCACGTTTGTTCATGTTTAAATGTGGAAGTTTATAAGCAGAGACGAATGAATATCTAATTCAAATAAAATCACTTCAGATAAGCCCTCTAAATATCTCTGTCAATAGGAAGTTATCACCGAGACTGTGGGAGTTCCTCATGGGTCAATTCTCTGCCCTTTCCTAATTCTCATCAATATTAATGAAATACCGTATCTTTTATAAGATAATCTTGCGATAATGTTATTTGCAGCCAGTAACTTATGGCTACTACTGGTTTCATTCAAGCCTAGGTAGTAGCAATCAACGAATGGCTTTGTAAGCTTTGAGCAAATAATAGTAATTAAAAAGGAGTAAAAGGGAGCTTTTTGATTTTAAGAATAGATTTATTATGTACCAGTTTCCGCCCACATATTTGTTTTTTAAGCAGCCTCTATGCCTTTGCCTATTCTGGCTTATAAGCTCATATTACTGTATTTTCTTAAATAAAATCTGTTAGAAGGATTTACATCAAAGAGTAACAAACAACGGTCCTCACAAATTTCGTAGTCAAAATAGAATTATGACTAGCTTTTAAGCAATGCTTCACCTGTGTGCAAGTTAGGAATTATGCCACGGAGCCTGCTGGGATAGTAGTTAATCAAGTTTATTGATATCCTTTGTGTTCTTGAGTCTTGTGCAGGACAATCGAGCTAATAAAAGCAATGACCACACAATATTTTTTTAATGGAACAAAGGAACTGTCAAAATTATTGCAGATTACCGCAAACGTCAGTCATTCATTTGTCATTATGCATGAGATTACCATTAAATGCCATATCTTTCAATGGAGTGTCAGTGGTTGACACTTGGAAAGTCATAATGACGCCATATTAGCTTGACTAGCTGGCGCCCGTGGTTTTGTCCGCGAGATATCGAAACAAAATATCCTATGCATTATTCCAGACTATAATCTACCAGTGTGCCAAATTTCATCAAGATCCGTTCAGCTGTTTTAACGTGAAAGAGTAAAAAATATCCATACAGCCATCCATCCTCACAAACATTCGCATTTATGATATTAGTAGGAAGGATTACCAAACTTGTCAAAATCAACAATTATGAAATCAGTAATAGACCATTCTGACACTATTGTAATAGCAGACTAAGGCCCCAGGCTAAAAGTAAGCTATGTTCTTTGTAATTATGTTCGTTCATGACGTTCGGTACATCGGTTATATTTAGTAACGAGATTTTATCAGCTGCTTTGACCTGGAAAGGTGCAATAACGATATTTTGTAAGGAATTTAAATGAAAGTATGTTGGAATTTTGTGTTTCTGCTTCTTCTCAGTATTCTTTACTTAGCATTTTTAATTTTCTCCCTCTTGAAAATTAATGTTAAGTCTTATAAAAGTACTAGCTTTCGCCCGCGTTAAATTTGGGGTAACACAGTTCCCCTTGCGCCTTATTGTTTTGTAATAGCAACGCTAAGTTTTCCCTTTTCTTCCCTCTTTCTCCCTTACATCCCACTTTTTTTAAATAAAAATTAGCCTATGTCCGTCTCCTGGTTCCCAACTATATCTGTACCAAAATTCATCAAAACCCATTTTTAAGCCATTAAAGCGTGAAGAGGTAACAAACAAACAAACAAACAATCAAACAAACTCACTTTCGCTTTTATAATATTAGTAAGGATTTCTGTAGAATTTTTGTTTTGTTATAAAATAATTCTAGTTGTGTAATGCTGTTTTTTGTAAATATTAACATTTAAATGATGAATACAAGATGATGTCAAGATAGCAGTCTTCACTTTCAAGACAGCAGTCTTGACTTTCGTACGTTGTATACACGTGTTGATCACTGAAAACCTACGGCGTGGTGCGGGCTTTGCATTGCTTCGGCATTGCATAGCATCATGCCGAGTGGTGTTGACTTGTCGCAGTCACGGTGTGCGAGCAATTTTTTTCGTCCCCTACCTATTTGTAAATATCTGTGAGGCTTATTTATGTTCAATGTGTGCTCGTCGTAATTGCGACTAATAAATTATATTTTTCTTGTCTTAGTTTTGGAATATTTTTAATTTGAGACAAGTTTTTTGCGAACTTTACTACTATTTTATGAACCCTTTTATTAACATATTAGATTTAACAACATCTATCATAGTACATATACCTATGTACTACCTATTTCACAATTACATTTACTTATATTTAAGTTTTAAAATGCAACAATAATTAAAATTACTTTCTGTTGTTACAGATGAACGTAGCGGCCGTCTGCAGTAATTAAAGTAAAATGAAAAAGAAGAGAAAACCAATAACGAAGTGAAATACATCTACCAAATAATAATTTTAAAAGCATTTATCTTAACAAAAACAACGTATGGTGTAAACAGACTTTATCCAGTCAGAGACTGGGAGTGAAATTAAAAAAAAAAGTTGACTCTAAATACAACTCACTCGTATTCATAAACAAACTTCAAGCCATTTTCGAAATCGGAACACAAATAAGTAATCGACGTTTAAAAGGTGATCGCTTTTGTTTAAACATTTTTGGGACTGCCGCCTTTTTATGTTTATTTACCGTTTTAAGTATTTTCAAAAAACAGTGGGAGTGCAAACACTCCGTTTTTGTACGTACTGATATTCTCAACTCAGAAAACAACCATAGACTAAAAAAAATAGTGAAAGCGCGGGAAAACTGAATGATTTTTCGAGTACTTCTTTAAACTGTGGCGGTTGATCGCCATTTTTGGTGGTTTTTCGCATAAATTGGTGTAAAATTGTGTCAAAGTGGCTGGAGACGAGCATTTGGACATGTTGGGGGGCCCCGAATGGGGTCAGCGGGAGTCGAGCCCCCCTAGAGATGCTCCCCTGCCGAGTTTCGGCTTCACACAGGAGCAAGTGGCGTGCGTTTGTGAGGTAAGCTTTATTCAATAACGTAAACAGTAAATAAAAATAATAATTGATCATTTTTTAATGGTAATCAGTAACTAAGATTATAATTGGCCGTAATAAAATTTTATGAAGGGTAATAATGTATGTCTATATTGTAAAACTCATGGTCGGCTTCTGTAGTGTGGTGATTAATGTTCTGCTACCCTACCATGACGTGTTAAAGCAGAACTTATTCCGCTGAGGGAAAGGGACAGAGCTATACAAGGTGTCTAGCACCATCTCTTTCACTCAGTGGAATAAGTTCTGCTTTAAGATGTCATAGTAGGCCTACTGGTTTCTATTCGGAAAAGCCTATCTCCTGCGGTAGTATACTAATAAGCTGATATTTATTCATGATCGAGTTCCACGTTTTGCATATGACCTCTACATTATATGACCAAAGGGTTAAACGGGACTCTATTACTAAGACTCAGCTGTCCGTCCGTCTGTCACTAGGCTGTAGCTCATGAACAGTTATAGTTAGACAGTTGAAATTTTTATAACAGCAGATCCAAAAAGAAAGAGGATAAAATAAATATTTAAGAGGGCTTCCTTACAAAAAATATGTATTTTTTTGGCGTTTTATAGATAACTAGCTTCCGCCCGCGACTTCGTCCGCGTGGCATATACTTTGGGCTATCCCGCGTTATGATAAAAAAAAACTTTCACTCCCCTTTCCTTCACTCTTTCTCCCTTTTTTATTATTTTTTATCCTATGTCCGTCTCCAGGGTCCCAACTATCTCTGTTCCAAAATTCATCAAAATCGGTTGGGCCATTTAGGCGTGAAGAAGTAACAAACTCACTTTCGCTTTTATAATATTAGTACGGATGGTACGGATCCCTTCGTGCTGTAGTCTGACTCCCACTTGACTGGTTTTTGGACAGAAAATTTAAGCGTCTCATAACGGAGTCTGAAACGTTTTCGACTCTGACTTGTCCAAAGCATCTTTATCAGTCTCTATTGCACGTTTTCACAAACTATCAAAATCATTTATTTCAAGTAGGCCAGTTACAGGCACTTTTGAACTGTCGAAACATTGACAACAATAAAAATTAAGCTACAGACCCAGTCACAAAAAATAACTGTGAAAGTACTGTAGTTGCTCATTCCATCAAATTTTGTATTTAAGTTCTCTAGGCATTTCAACGCAACAAGAGTGAAACAAGACCGACATCCATAGACGTTGCTTAATACATCGTCCTTTGGCTTAAATATGTTCCAGTGGAAGTCTAAATTTCAAAATAAAAGATGTCCAGTTAGATGGTTGGATTTATAACCTAAAACCACCCTGTAGAGCCCAATTAAACCGCAGAAAAGTGCTAAAAATCTTGCTTTAGGCCGCTTTTTCACTGTCGTGTTTGTTGAAAATTATGTTACGGCAACGTAACACCAAGTTATTTAATAATTTATTTAAAAACAGTAAAAAGAAACATCATTACAAAGCATAGCTTATTTCAAAAGAAATTTCTACCAGCAGGCCTTGCGAAAGGAAATATGAAGAAAAGAAACGTAGAGCGTAGTGGTTAAATTATAGTACAAATCAAGGTCATGGCTATCCCTGTGCCGTACTCTCATCCAAATACGTTCAGCCGTTACACCATGAAAAAAGCAACTTAGAGACACTTTGGAAATTACTTTACGTTTTATTAGGTAGAGGTATAGCTTTCGTATAAAAACTTCAGTGCTTATTTATTTGAAGAACATTCCTTCATACGCGAGCAGCGGAATTCGTTTGTTTTGTTCGTGTAACTAGGTGTTTTTTTTTATGATGAACGCATTTAACCTCCCGTATTTTCGTTATTCAAACATTTGTAGTTGTACACTAGCCGAAATTGGCCACGTTTCAACGCCTATTGAAGAATGAAGATCTATTAAATACTTGTATTGATTGTTAGGCTACAGTTCCTATAAACATCATCATTTTCCTGCTGTTGTTCCATTCTATTTGGGGTCGGCGCAACACGTTTTCTTCTTCCATTTTCCCCTATCAGATGTCACGGCATCATATACTCCTTTCTCCTTCATATCATTCCTAACACAATCCATAAACTTGAACTTTATGAAAACAGAATGACTATCAACTTTCACATCAATTGGACCTATATATTCAAACAGGACCCAATCCACATAGGTGTCGAAGTTGACATAGAAATACAGAATTTTTACAGACATTCAACATTCAATTGTCAGATCATTTTAATCTCTATAGGGTTGCTAAAAAGTGAATTTTTGAAGCTCTTTGTATTTCTATATCAACTGTGGCACGCATGTGGATTGGTCCTTGTTTGCATAAATAGGTCCAATTAATCTGCACGTTTTCTTCTACCATACTTCTTGACGTGTTCTCAAAAATCTCTCTCTTTCGAAGCATGAATTCATCTTTCATACAATCATTGCTTTGGCAATCTCGAATTCATTAAAACTTTGCTCATCTGAGGGACTGCTTTGAGTGGAACTGGGATCCAGTTAGTGCAAGCATTGGGCATATCTCGTGTAGCTTGACTAATAACTCGATGGGAAATTAACCATGTTTACTATTGTTACAATAAGCATACGCTTCAATCACGGATCTTGATGATCGCATTTTCTTTTCGAGTGTTTCAAATGTTATAAACAATATCAAGACTGTGTCAGTTTAAAAACTTATATCGACTAACAATATTGTTTTAAAAAAGAAATATTGGCATTTATTAACACTGTGACACGAGAATTTTATATACACGATAAGTCAAAAAAATAAATTCTGTGCAAAAACTAACTTCTATGAAGTTGTACATTTAGATTGTAAGCATTCAAAAGAGGATCACTCTGACTAAAAAGTTTAATAAACCTCTTCATAATTACGTGGGTATAAATAAACCATGCTTAACTTAGCAAATAACTTAAAACAATTAGCTGCTTACATTGTTTTAAGTCCTTACTTACGGCTGGGTAAGCATTCTGAGAAAAGTAAATTAAGTAGCTCCACACATAAATATAGCAACGTAAGCTATTTAGAAAGAGTTAAATACCTTACTGTGCTTTAAATTTAGTTCCAGCTGTGCTGGTTTCGTTATAAGCTGTAGCGCCACTTCATAAAAACAACTTTCTGTGCTCGTCGAGGACCGTCGCAACGAAAAATTAAAAGCACCCCCCTCCTCCCCCGTCGTTTGCTCGAGCCAGCCTGTTTTGCTGAGCCAGTAGTTCTAAATCCCCCAAATAATGGAACTCAGAGCCAGCCTGTCCCTTGCTATCTTCCCCCAGCGACGACATAAGCACCGCACAGCAGTCACCTCTTTCTGCGAAGCAGTCATGCTAGCGAAGGAGCTACTCAGCCGCCGCGGAAGACTCCCGGCCACCGTAGATGCGGGCTTGTGGACAGTAAGCAATGGTTAGCTCACCGTCCGCCCGTCTATTGGCGACAGGCCGGGTCGACGGCGCGTTAGTGTTCCACGCGCAGTTCAAAGAGATGTCAGAAAAGCAGAGGGGCCTGCCAGGGCCACCGCCTGCTAGGGTTGCGGGTTGTTCGAAAGAGATACCGCGGCCGCGGTGCGGAACACAAAAGGCAAAAGAAGGAACATGGATGAGTTTTTATCAGTAAAAGTCTGACAGTCCCTCCCCGGTCGCCTAGCGCGGGAGAAGTTATTTGATGATTTCCCATTCGAAAAAGAGGCGTAATTTGTATGTCAATTAGGCCGGAATTGTTTTAATTTGTGATGGTTCAAACAACATTCACTAATTCGCCAGTATAAGGCTAGTGAATGTTGTCTGAACCATGTACGACAAAAAGTACCGTGTTGAAAGCTAGGATTTCTGTAGATAGATAGATAGTATATTATTCTTTATTATGTACACCATACAAATAACAAGTATAACATTAAACAACTTACAAATAGGGTGACACAGTGGGCGGTGTTATCGCTAAAAGCGTAGGAAATGTTTTAATTCGAAACGTTTTAAATATTAGTTGTACGGTAGCATTCAGTTTGTGATGTGTCGCTGGGGAGTTTGTTCCACTAGGAACCGAGGAGCTTGTTCCACTAGGAACTGGGGAGTTTGTTCCACTAGGAACTGGCGAAGGGCGGGGCGTTTTTGTGGGACTGTCTCTTGTAATGTGACGTTCAAAAAGTGCTAATTATCAGCCTAATTTTAATTAATTGTCTTTTGATTTTCGCATGTTCTGTGTAAGTGTACCTCTATTTTTTTATTGACGGTACGGTTGGCGGAGTGGCTGAAGGATCGACTGCTGCGCTGCGTGTGGCGGGTTCGATTCCCGCATGGAACAAATATTTGTATGAACTGCAGATAGTTGATTCGGGTCTGGCTGTTTGTCAATGTGAGTTTATATGTTTGTAAACGCACCCACGATACAGGAGAAATTCATAGAGTGGGGCATTTTATGTTTAATTTGTAAATTTTTCGAATCAAAAGACTTTGGTTACAGTAAAACGAAGTACTGCACTTGCAAAGTAAGTACCTTAGCTACAACGGTTAATCTAAATCCGTCCACAATGCTTGCAGGCACGTCAGTCGTCATTTGTTTACCCATGTGGGAATTACAAGCGTTTTAAACAAGTGAAATTGCAAACAGAACTAACTTTTTTATGTTTTAGGCAGCTACCCTACCATGACGTGTTAAAGCAGAACTTATTCCGCTGAGGGAAAGAGACAGAGCTATACAGGGTGTCTAGCACCATCTCTTTCACTCAGTGGAATAAGTTCTGATTTAAGATGTCATAGTAGGCCTACAGGTCAAGACTTCGACCGGATTTATCTGTTCTTCTCATTAAATTACGTCTTTCAAACGTCTACAAATTAAACTAGGTTTTCTCACGATTGTATATAAACTAGCTCTTGCCCGCGACTTTCGTCCGCTCGAAATTATTAGATACTATCCTGGCGCCCGCGTCTTCGCCCGCGTGATATCGAAAAAGAAAGTATGCTATGTGTTATTCCGAACCATAATCTACCTCTGTGCCAAATTTCATCAAGATCCGTTCAGCAGTTTTCACGTGAAAGAGTAACAAACATCCATCCATCCTCACAAACATTCGCATTTATAACATTGTTAAGAAAAATATTAGGTCCCTATCCCAACACTATGGGTTTTTTACTACAACTAACTAATATACTATTTCTAAAACAAAAGTAAACATCAGATATCTTGTTAAAATCAGTCAAGTCAGTTAGAAGAAAAAACCAGACAAATTGATCTAAAAACCTTACAGGAACCGTTTATTTATTTGCAGGAAACCTATTATTTTGAAACTAGCTGTTCCACGCGGTTTCACCCACGCTGCTCAGCACCTGTTGGTCGTAGCGTGATGTTCTATAGCCTTCCTCAAGAAATGGACTATCCAACACTAAAAGAATTTTCCAATTCCAACCAGTAGTCCCTGAGATTAGCGCGTTCAAACAAACAAACTCTTCAGCTTTATAATATTAGTATAGATTACAAACGGACACTTATATTTATTTATATAGAGAAGCTTTTACCAGATAAAACTAATCAATCATAATTATTTTGAAGAAAATCCAACTTCAAAATTACTTCTCCATTTCAATCCTCTTCACCTATTTCAGTTCGAAACCAAAACTTGGGTTAGACAAAACAAACAGGGTAGGTAACCTTGACGACAGGGCTTCCACCCGGATATCCGGTTACCGAGGGGCGTGGCGGAGGGCCGGAGATAGGGGTCGCAGGACCAATGGAGTACCACTGAGTAATTTAATTTCGGAGAGATATTTCAGTAGGTAGGTTTGTACTGAAGATAGGTTTTGAATCAAAAGTTATTTTTAATGAAGTTGTAGACCATTTTATGGGATAACGATATTCAATCTTAGATCAACGAAAACGTATTTATCGAAAAAAAAATATCCTGTGTGTTATTCCAGACTATAATCTGAGGTAGATTATAGTCTGGAATAACACACAGGATATTTTGCCAAGATCATGTTCATCAAGATCCGTTCAGCCGTTTTTACGTGAAAGAGTAACAAATATCCATACATGCATCCATCCTCACAAACATTCGCATTTATAATATTATAGTATTTAGGTTAAGCCGTCTGTGGATGGGTGACCACCCGTTACATACCGAGTTTCCTCCGTGCAGAAAGCACGTTAAGCTAACCAACAGGTCCCGGTTGTTATTTGTAGATCTTCGACAGTCGTTACAGGTAGTCAGTGTGCCGTAGGTCTGACAACACGTCTTACTAAAGGGTATCGTACTACCCAGTACTAACTGGGTTGTGGACGTCAAATAGGCAGTCGCTCCATGTAACATACTATTCAGCTGCATCCGGTAAGACTGGAAGCCGGCCCTACATATTTGGGAACCATGACATACAGGGTGTTCAGGAATCCTTCCCGAAGCCGTCACCCATGCATTCTGATGCATTCTTCACATCGAACTAAATAACTACGTAATTTGTTTTGCTAGGAAACTTTTGGAAAGCTTTTTGGGGTTGAAAAATCTCGTTTTACGGTAGCACTCAAAACGTTGTGATGATGGGGTTAGGGAAGTCATTAAACTTAATAAATGCATTAAAAAAAACTTGTTAAATAGTTGGGATTTTGACCCCTAATATCTCGGTTACTAGAAGGTTTCCAGGTATGGTGTAGAAAAAAAAATTATTGCAACAGACAGACGGACAATAAAGTTATCCTATAAAGGTTCCGTCTTTTCCTCTCGAGGTACAGAATCCTAAAGAAAAAAGATATTCTTTCTTTACGCTCTTTCCTTTTCCAATCATGGGATTTACGTAAAAAAACACGTCACAGCAGGATTACTCACATCATCGTCATTCTCCTGCCCTTATTCTAAACTAGCTGGCGCCCGCGGCTTCACAAGCGTGTTAATCGAAAAAAAAGTATCCTATGTGTTATTCCAGACTATAATCTACCTCTGTGCCAAATTTCATCAAGATCCATTCAGTCGTTTTGACGTGAAAGAGTAACAAACATCCGTACCTCCATCCTCACAAACATTCGTATTTATAATATTATATAGTAGGATTATTTGGGGTTGGCGCAGCATATCACCGAAATTATAATCCCTTCCTACCCTCAAACATTTAATTCCATCATTTTATCGGCCATCACCTTTCATTTTCCATTTCATCAATAAACTGGTCGCCATGGTGTGGCACAAATTGAATGGGAGCAACCCTCTAATGGTGTGGTATCGGTTACCGTAATTTGCGATGCGCTCGGTGTAGATAATGAGATTCAGGGGTTTATTTTGATGATTATGGTGTTTTAGTTTAGGGTTGCGCGTGTTGTTTTTGTTTTATTTTGTGTGAGTACCATGTACCATTATTGACTTGACGATGCCCTGGTGGTTGACAGAATGCCATGTTCACTTAAATGTCTCGCTGATGGTGGCGTGTGTGTCGGGTCATTTAGTTCCCTTCAAAGTGGTTGAGCTGAATGGGGCTGATTCATACGTCATGTTCGTGAAGGGGCACTGTCAGTTGGGACTAGTCATCTTTTAGCTGCCACGGTTCATTCTCAATTTAATAGATTTTAAATTGAATTTTGCTCTTTATTTACTCTGGACGCTCTTACTGTGCACGTCTTTCTACATCGTTCTCACATACATATTTGTATAATCTCAAAATGAATGATGTAAATACGATTTTGTAATCTATACTCTATACTATATATCTATACCTACTAATAATATTATAAAGCTGAAGAGTTTGTTTGTTTGTTTGAACGCGCTAATCTCAGGGACTACTGGTTGGAATTGGAAAATTCTTTTAGTGTTGGATAGTCCATTTCTTGAGGAAGGCTATAGGCTATAACATCACGCTACGACCAACAGGAGCTGAGCAGCGTGGGTGTAACCGCGGGGAACAGCTAGTAATATTATAATTTAAAAGAGTGTCCATGTAGTTTCTTGCCCATTCTTCTCCAACTCTTCATCAACGCTTTGGATTGGGCAACTACATATAACAGTACTTTCACAAGTTATTATGCCTTGTGACCGGGACTGTAGATTCATTTTGTTTTCATGACATTCAAAAGCGCCTGTAATGGTCTAATTGAAATAAACGATTTGAATCATTGTAGGCGTACTCATTAACTTTTCTTGTATTGCTTTTTCGTATGCCCTTTACTAATTTTCTTAATATCATATTTCTGTACTTTAAAGAGAGAAAATCTGATGGTAGATCATCAAATAACTTCCCCTGCTGTGGCCGGAGCAGGGAGTGTTAGACTTTTACTGACTACACCCGTGGCTCTGGCAGGCTCACGCTGACATTTTTTTGAGGCGCGCGTGGAACACTAACGTGCGAAAAAATGAAACCCTTATAGAAGAATCTCTTTGTCGTCCGTCCGTCTGTCTGTCTGTCTGTCAAGATCTTTCATTTCGAGAACACGTGAAGCTATCAATTTTAAATTAAAACGTTATACTCTGGTCTACGATTTCTTGA
This sequence comes from Ochropleura leucogaster, assembly GCA_958449745.1. Lineage (NCBI taxonomy): Eukaryota > Metazoa > Arthropoda > Insecta > Lepidoptera > Noctuidae > Ochropleura > Ochropleura leucogaster. Next base: position 10,494,063 of record OY288226.1, read on the forward strand.
AACTATAATAAAGTTAACCCTCAAAATGTATGCTATCAAAAGATAATTATGTACAGACGCCTGCAGGTCAAGCTACTACAATCTGTCAGATTTCTTTGATAGATTTTCGACTTTATTTCAAGGTTCAAGGTTCATTGGGAAAAATTGACAGTTTCGGGTAGCTTGACCTGCAGGCGTCTGTACCTTGTGAATGTAAAACACACACGAAAGACATGAAAACGCGCAAAAACATTTTACATTGCATCTTCGATTACCGTGTTTTGCTATTTTAGGCCATTCGTTTTAGTTAAATGCAGTGTTTATTGCATGACGATGTCTCAGATTTTTAAATGTAAAGGCCAAAAAATTTGAATGCAGAACATGTAACGGGCTTAAAATCGAATGAACGTTCTTAAGTCAAAACACTGAGTGTAGATACAGTGGATTCACAGGGTACATATAGCCGTTTTAATCGTTTTTCTCAGAAGCAAAGGGAATCAAAACTAATATAGAGTACATCCAGTAGACTTGGCAAGAAGCAATATCATAGAGTACCGGTAAAGGGGAAAATCCGAAAGTAATCATTTTGTAGATGCATCACAATAAAAAAAATATCTTAGAGAACTTAGTTACAGTTGGTTAACTAATTGCGAACTTCTTCGAAGTAAGAAATAGTAGTATGGTTTTATATGGTTCCATATAAAAACATACTACGCTAATCACAGATGTTATTTTAGCAAACAATTTGGTCCTTATTGTTTTGTTTAGATACAGTAATGGAGAGGAAGTGAATAATACTCTCTAGTATTATGTACAATACTAGCTTTTGCCCGTGGCTTCGCTCTCGTTAAATTCGGTGAAACACAGTTCCCTTTGCGCCTTATTGATTTGCAATAGCAACGCTAGTTTTCCCTTTTCTTCCCTCTTTCTCCCTCAAATCCCACTTTAAAAAAAAAAATGCTATGTCCGTCTCCTGGTTTCCCACTATCTCTGTACCAAATTCATCAAAATCTGTTTAGCCATTGAAGCGTGAATAGGTAACAAACAAACAAACTCACTTTCGCTTTTATAATATTAGTTAGGATTTTACTGAAAAAAAATGTAAATAAACACTAAAAACATTGTTTAATACAACTTCCTGTGTTTGTGTAGGTACTAAAAAACTAATCTTTCCGCGACACAATGTACCTATCGTTTATAACAACTAGACTAAATACATTATTGTACTAAATCATGAATTTACGACATCACCAAAAAATCCTTTCGTTTTCAACCCGTCAACAGCCCGGGGGTGGTCACAAACAGCCGTGGATATCAGGCTGTTTGCGCAGACGCACATGTGCAAGGACATCCGGTGCCTAAACCAATACTTTGTACTCTAAATAAATATGGCGCTTGTACGGAATTCATGGGATCTTTGCCAATTTTTTTTCGGCTATTGTCAACGTTGTTAGATGTTGTCTGTGTCTAAAATGTGGTGTTTTGTTTTTAATTTGGAGAATTGTGAACCAGCATCATTCTAGAACATACTTCCTGTCCTATCGACTGCTGCACGACGTGCCGCGGGTTCGATCCTCGCATAGAACACATATAATGTATAGCCTACAGATAGTTGTTCCGGGTCTGGCTGTTTATGTATGTCAAATGCACCCAGGATACAGGAGGGGTTCCTAGAGTGTGGGTTTTTTTAATACATAAAGTTTGACCCCTTATGTCTCTGTAACTAGAAGATTCCCAGGTAACCTAGAGAAAGTGCCTTTCGGATTCGTTTAGGATATTTGTACAACCATTATGCAACTTACCTCCTACAGTACTGTATCTCCTCCTTTAAATTCATTCAAAGGTTGTCTTGAAAAAATTGGCTTTCAGCGATAAGACCGCCCGTTGCCCTCCCCCACCTTTAATAAGTTGTACATATATTGTTATTCTTGTCACTTGTATTGGTGTACATAATAAAGAATATTCTATCTATCTATCTACATCTCAATTTACCTAAATTTCTCACCATTCTCTCCTCAGGTCCTCCAACAAGCAGGCAACATCGAGCGCCTAGGCCGGTTCCTCTGGTCCCTCCCCGCATGCGAGAGGCTCCACGCACACGAGTCGGTCCTCAAAGCGAAGGCGATGGTAGCCTTCCACAGAGGGAACTTCAAGGAGCTGTACCGGTTGCTGGAGTCACACACCTTTAGTCCTCATAACCATCCCAAGTTGCAAAACTTGTGGCTTAAAGGTCAGTTGAGTTTGAACTGCTAGTGGTTTTGCGTTCTCTGAAAGAAACCATTAGCTTATAATCGCTGCCGTGTCGACGGCACGTTAGTGTTGCGTTGGTGTCAAAGAGATGTCATCAAAGCAGAGGAACCTGCTAGGGACACCGCCAGCCGGGGTTGCGGGTTGTTCGAAAGAGACACCGCGGCCCCGGAACATAAAAGGGTAAAAGAATGAATATGGGTGGATTTTAGTGAATAAAATTCTGACACTCCCTCCACCCAGAGCTTGGGAAGTTATTTGAAGACTTCCCAACCGCAAAACAAAAAGGGTAGAAGTAGGATGATGAATTTCAAGGCTCACGATAAAATCTACTTTGAAAGAATAGAATACAATACAATAATCTGATAATAAGATGGATGGATTCTGTAAAGAATGATATGAAGGAGAAAATGAAGCCTTGATGTCTGATAGGGGAGAAAGGAAGAAGAAAAAGTGTTGCGCCGACCCCAAATAGAATGGAACAAGGGCAGAAAATCGTGATAACAATACAATAATCTTTATTATGTACACCATACAAATAAAATAATTACTGAAAACATTTTAAATGCTACAGTAACTGAGAGTATAAAGACTCAAATCCATGAATATTCAACCATCAAACTTTATTCTGCCTGCCTATATTTAAGTCATGAAAAGTCCGTCTTTGTACTTACAATGTTTTTTTTAACATGTAGTGTTTTTTTTTTGCGGACAGAAATTCATCAAATAACTTCCCCCGCTCTGGGCGCAGTGTCAGATTTGTACTGACTAAAACCCACCCATGTTCCTTCTATTGGAGTCCCTTTACATTCCGGGGCCGCGGTATCTCTTTCGAACAACCCGCAACCCCGGCAATGTGAATAAAGTTTTAACTCTTGTTTCTTCTTCTCTTGTTATACAGGGTGGCCAGTTGATAGGCGTCCAAAGAAAAAAATTAGATGCCTTATGCTAAGGGGTACCCGAATTACCCCCATGTATGTTCCGCGATTATTTGTAGTTTAGGAGCTAGAATTTTTTTAAGTACTTTTTTCAAAATATTCACCTAGCATTGGTTTTTATTTTTTATGTCTTTATTTCTATCATTTTTAGATATTCTTTTTTGTGGAATCTATTAGCGATAGCAATAGCTACCATGCAAAAAATATCCGTTTGCCTAGGCATTGTAGAACTTACCACAAAATTAGTCCAAAGTTCAAAATTACCATTAGAGTTCGAAAATCAAAAATGTTCAGAGCTTAAAAAAAAATGAGTGAGGGGTGCCAGAGGTTTCTAAATGATCTTAAAAACTTCTATGGACCTTCAACAGACAAAATCGGTAAAAAAAATATAGAGCTTGATCGGGGATTATTTCCTGTAATTAGCGTTGATAGCAATAAAGGTATTTTTACAGTTATTGTTATAATTTGGGATTCCTTTATTTTTGCCTCTTATATGATAATTAAATACGGTAGATAGTTTACAAATTTTATTAAAACACGTTACAAAAGGTTTTCAAAGTGCCGCCTTACCACAGAAATGCACAATCTACATCTACGGAGGAAATTGTCTTTTAGTTGTAAACCATGTCTCGTCTCAGTGTTAAGTTAACGTCTGACAGCAAAATTAGTAATTCTTCAAGAACTCTTTGTAGGTGGCTCCATCGAGCTTGGACAGCGGTCTGGCTATGGATTCTCCATAGTCCGCTATCGAGAATCCTCATTCCGTAAGACCATCAAATTTTCAACACCACTTCAGTGTGAACATGTGGTCCGGCGTTCTCAACGGTGAACTACCAATTACTTTACCACCATTCGAGCTGCCGCCCAGGCTCGTGATGGTACGCACGGGACACTAACAATGAGGAAGAGCTAAAACGGAAAATTGAAGAAGCGGGAAATGTGGCTGGCCTGTTGGTGTAGTGGTTAGTGGCCCTGACTGCTGAGCCGGAGGTCGTGGGTTCGATTCCCACCCAGGACAAACTTTGTGTGATTTTTTAACTTTGTCTGGTTACCATAACACAAGCTCTGCTTAGCTTGGGATCAGATACCCGTGTGTGAGTTGTCCCAAGATATTTATTTATTTAATGTTACAACATTAAATAAATAAATATCAGAAGTAACAGAGAAGCCTTTAGACTTTAGATAACTAAAAGACAATTTCCTCCGTAGATGTAGATTGTGCATTTCTGTGGTAAGGCGGCACTTTGAAAACCTTTTGTAACGTGTTTTAATAAAATTTGTAAACTATCTACCGTATTTTTTTTATCATAAAAGTGGCAAAAATAAAGAAATCCCAAATTGTAACAATAACTGTAAAAATACCTTTATTGCTATCAACGCTAATTACAGGAAATAATCCCCGATCAAGCTCTATATTTTTTTACCGATTTTGTCTGTTGAAGGTCCATAGAAGTTTTTAAGATCATTTAGAAACCTCTGGCACCCCTCACTCATTTTTTTTTATGCTCTAAACATTTTTGATTTTCGAACTCTAATGGTAATTTTGAACTTTGGACTAATTTTGTGGTAAGTTCTACAATGCCTAGGCAAACGGATATTTTTTGCATGGTAGCTATTGCTATCGCTAATAGATTCCACAAAAAAGAATATCTAAAAATGATAGAAATAAAGACATAAAAAATAAAAACCAATGCTAGGTGAATATTTTGAAAAAAGTACTTAAAAAAATTCTAGCTCCTAAACTACAAATAATCGCGGAACATACATGGGGGTAATTCGGGTACCCCTTAGCATAAGGCATCTAATTTTTTTCTTTGGACGCCTATTAACTGGCCACCCTGTATATCTAACAAATATTTTAAAATAATAGTATCTTGTTGTTATCCAGCACATTATATGGAAGCCGAGAGGCTACGCGGCAGGCCGCTAGGAGCCGTCGGCAAATACCGAGTGCGGCGCAAGTTCCCGCTACCGAGGACCATCTGGGATGGCGAGGAGACCTCTTATTGTTTTAAAGTAAGTCATTTCGATCAATAGACTACTGAAGCTGTTATCTCATCTTATACTAGCTGTTCCTCGCGGTTTCACCCACGCTGCTCAGTACCTGTTGGTCATAGCGTGATGTTATATAGCCTATAGCCTTCCTCAAGAAATGGACTATCCAATACTAAAAGAATTTTCCAATTCCAATTCCGTTTAAACAAACAAACAACTCCTCAGCTTTATAATATTAGTATAGATTTTACTAAAAGTCTCTTAAAATCTGGTACAGAAAAACTCATTCCATTCAGTCCTTGGAAACTCCACTTAGATCATGCCTATGGTGATCTTATTTCCATAGTTTTAATGATGTTAATGCAATTTTTATCGCAAGTTTATACGGAAAGCTCGGTGCGTATGGTGGAATATTTTTGCCTCTAGGACCTCTGGTGACAAACTGTAGGCAACTTCTGTCTTTCACTATCATGAACATCATCACATTTAGCGATATCATTGTAGGCTATGCTTTTTATTATTAAAATGAAAGTTTCCTTCTGATACAGGAAAAGTCCCGGTCTGTACTTCGAGACTGGTACCTACACAACCCTTACCCTTCACCCCGGGAGAAGAGGGAGCTAGCAGAGACCACGGGTCTTACTACAGTACAAGTAAGTTCATTGTATAAGTGTTCATCAACTGCAGAACGGTTGCCTATCTGACCTTCACAAACCAGTTAGTACTGGGTAATTCTAGCATAATATTATATCGTATAGTAAAACTAGCTTTTGCCCGCTGCTTCGCTCGCGTTTAATTCGGGGTAACACAGTTCCCCTTGCGCCTTATTGATTTGTAATAGCAACGCTTAGTTTTCCCTTTTCTTCCCTCTTGATCCCTCACACATCCGACTTTTTTTTTTCAAATATTAGCCATGTCCGTCTCCTGGTTCCTAACTATCTCTGTACCAAAATTCATCAAAATCGGTTTAGCCATTAAAGCGTGAAGAAGTAACAATCAAACAAACTCACTTTCGCTTTTTATATGATATTAGTAAGGATGGCAAAGAGTCAAGCCAAGCCAAGTCGAACTAAGGGATATCACGGAGCACCGCCGTGCCTTCGTAGAGGCGATCGGCGGCGGCGATCTCTCGCGTCCGGCCCTGGTTCAGTCCACGGTCCGGACCGAGAGGGAATGGGAAGCGGTCACCTCCGCGTGCGAAGCAGTCATGCTAGCAAAGGCGTTTGAGGGAGAGAACCTCAAACCGACCCAGCCGCTGCAGGAGACGCCCCAGGCACCGTAGATGCGGGCCTATGGACGGTGAGCAATGGGTAGCTCACCGTCCGTCCGTCTATTGACGACAGGCCGTGTCGACGGCGCGTTCGAGTACCACGCTCGCCTCAAAGAGATGTCAGCAAAGCAGAGGGGCCTGCCGGGTTTGCGGGTTGTTCGAAAGAGATACTGCGGCCCCGGAACATAAAGGGCAATAGAAGGAACATGGGTGGGTTTTAGTCAGTACAAGTCTAACACTCCCCCCGCTCCGCCCAGAGCGGGGGGAGTTATTTGATGATTTACAATCCGCCAAAAAAGGGGTATCCCCTTTGGTAAGACTGGTTGTCATTTTCGAGTCACTGGCTACCTGTAACGACTGTCAAAGATCTACAAATGACAGCCGGGACCAACAGCTTAACGTGCTTACCGACACGGATTAAACTCGATATTTAACGGTGGTCACCCATCCACGGACTAACCTTGGCAAGCACAGTTTAACTTAAAGATCGGCCCGATGAGGAACATTACACGATGTTCCTCGTGCATCTCAACTTCAGCTCCAATATTGTACACTAGCTGCGCCCCGCGGTTTCACTCGCGTGGTGATAGAATATACAATATATCTTTATGAATTGTAGCCTATGTGTTATTCTGATGTATAAGCTATATTATTGTATAGTTTCATTTAAATCCATTCAATACTTTTTGCGTGAAAGAGTAACAAACATCCATACATCTGTAAAAAAAATCGCATTTATAATACTAGCTTGCGCCCGCGTCCTGTCCTTTCATCATCCTATCCTACTTTTCCTACTAATATTATAAATGCAAATGTTTGTGGGGATGGATGGAAGTATGGATATTTGTTACTCTTTGATGAAACGAAAACGGATTTGATGGAATTTGGCACAGAGGTAGATTATACAACATTATTTTTAGTTTATGCGAAAGCCGAAACACCTGTGGACAGGTGTTTCGGCTATATAAATATACTGGAGTATATTTATATAAAGAATCTATTATAAAATTTCAGAACTGTATCATGAAAAACCACAAAGTTATAAGCTTGTTATGTTACCTGGATATCCGTACAAATACACTGTCACCCACCAACGGCGCGCGACCATAATAATAATTTCTCAGTTTGTATTGTAATTAACTGGTGATAACATATTTCTTTTTATAAACTTTTTAAATATTTTTGGGAAAAAATATGACATGGTGTTAAAATGATTGGAATCGATTCAGTTACTTATTCTGAACAAACTATATTCACGTTTCGCATATACTACAGTACGGCCAACGAGAAGCGATACCAAATGTAAACAAAACCCATGCTAAAACCCCATCTAAAATGGCCGCCCGAATGTTGGCGAACCCGTCTTAACGTTGTCATGTTTTTGCCGGAAGAACGAGACATTACGACAAAGGCACAAGATGGAAAGAGCTAAATATTAGATTGTCAACGCCACAGTTGTAAATAATGTTGTAGTATGGAATAACACATTGGGTACTTTTTTTTCGATGATCACGCGTGCTATTAAGTACACCTCTATCTACCACTTCGGGGATTATAGGCGTGAAGTTATAAACAAAATAAACATAATAAGAGGCAAGTTAGTCATGCTAGTGGCTGCACCTCGCAGACGGTCACTTGTGGTGCCCGCAACCTGACACCGCTTCCTCAAAGTCAATGGATCGAGTTACTGAACATATACTATGTTATACATGTTTTGTATTCGTATTAATAATTAAAAAGCGGCTTAGAAATGTTCTACTGCAGGCTAAAATAATGAATTTCTATTTTTTTTTAAATCGGTTGGAAAGTCATAAAAAAACTTCCCCAGTTTTGGGCGGAGCGGGGGGGGGAGTGTCAGACTTGTACTGAATAAAACCCACTCATGTTCCTTCTTTTAACTTTTATGTTCCGGGTCCGCGGTATCTCTTTCGAACAACACGCAACCCCGGCAGGCGGTGGCCCTGCCAGGCCTCTTTGAGGCGCGCGTGGAACACTATGCATGGATACCTTAAAATCCGCAACCCCGAGGATATTTACACTTCTTTTTTCGCGGATAGGATATTATCATCAAATAACGTCCCCCGCTCTGGGCTTCCCCAGTTTTGGGCGAAGCGGGGGAGAGTGTCAGACTTGTACTAACTAAAACCCACCCATGTTCCTTCTATCCGAGGCCGCGGTATCTCTTTCGAACAACCCGCAACCCCGGCACGGCGATTTTCACACTTCACCTCAACATATTACCGGTAATTGGTTAGTCCCATGTAAAAGGGGGCGAACCCATTGCCATGAATTGGGTAGAGATCCAGACTCACTGGCTACTGAGAAGTTCTTGATACAATACCCAATAACGCTTAGCTTTTTTATGGTAAGCATATAAGTAACTAATTATTTGTTAATGCTTGCAGGTTTCAAATTGGTTCAAAAACAGACGACAGCGAGACAGGCAAGCGGAACACAAAGATAGGTGAGTCTATCAGATAATTTATTATAATCTAATATATAAATTCTCGTGTCACAGTTTTCGTTCCCATACTCCTCCAAAACGGCTGGACCGATTCAAACGAAATTTAGTGTAAAGATCGGGTAGGTCTGAGAATCGGCCAACATCTATTCTTCATACCCCTAAGTGAGCAGCGGGTGAAACCGCTGCGTACAGCTAGTTATGTTATATTTATTGATGTTTTACCAAAACAGGTTAAGTTGATTATTTTTTCGGAGGGGAAATCATCAAATGGCTTCTCCCGCTCATTTTAGAGCCCCTGGATGGAAGAAAAGAGAATGTCAGACTTGTAGCGACCAATATCCATGTTCTTTCTATTGCCCTTTACGTTCCGGGGCTGCGGTATCTCTTTCTAGCAACCCTTCACCCCGGCAGTCTTTTTGACTTCTATGACTTCTTCCGCTATGGGGGTCTTAAGCGGTCATTTTAGAGCCCCTAGACGGAGGGGAAGGACATATCAGCCTTGTAGCGCCCAAAACCCATTTTCTTTCTTTTGCCCTTTATGTTCCGGGGCCGCAATATCTCTTTCGAACAACCCACAACTAGGGCTTTCAATACCGGTTTTACGGGATCCCGTAATACCGTAATCACGGATTTATTTTGGTCTTTTTTCAATACCGGTACTGACGAGCCAATACCGTGATTTCGGTATTACAGTCATTTTATAATTTAAAATATTAATTAGATATTATAGTTAATCTACTTAAGGAGGTCGTGGCTAAATAATAGCAGCCGCTCGGGTCGATTTTTAGGTTAAGCCGCGCTTGCCTAGGTTGGTCTGTGGATGGGTGACCAACCGCTACATACCGAATTTCCTCCGTGCCTCGGAAAAGCACGTTAAGCCGTTGGTCCCGGCTTTCATTTGTAGATCTTTGACAGACGTTACAGGTAGTCAGTGTTCCGAAAGTCTGACAACCAGTCTTACCAAGGGGTATCGCATTACCCGGTACTAACTGGGTTGTGGAGGTCAGATAGGTTCGCTCCATGTAAAATACTGATATTCAGCTGCATCCGGTTAGACTGGAAGCTGACCTCAACGTAGTTGAGAAAAGGCTAGGCAGATGACGATGATTATAGTTAACCTACTTATACGTTTAAAATATAATAATAACAACAAGAAAGTCTCAAATACAGTGAGGATATGGCTGATATGCCGATAGAAGAACTTCTTCTTCTTCTTCAAGTTGTGAAAATGAAGACACGTTCATACAAAAGCAATTAGAAAGGGAGATTTCTAAATTGCCTAAAAGTGAGGATGCTGCCTCGGCTTTAACCACAAGCACTGATTTTTGATCAATAATGATAATTAGAGTAGAGATGTGTGTCTTTGAAACTGCTGGGGGTGGATGTGAGATATTTCTATCGATGGCATACAGATATTTACTGTCTGTTATACCGACAAGTCTTGAAGCAGAGCGTGCTTTTTCGTCAGCAGGCTATTTATGTAACAGGCTAAGAAGTTCGTTTTCTTATTCGACCTTATTTTCTTTTTTGCGATCACAAAAAACGAAAATATCTTTTGATTAAAAATGTTTCAATATGATGTATTTAAGTTTAGATTTTTATTATTGTTTGTCAGCAAATTTGCAAAATACTATTTGATTTATTTTGTCACTTGTTTAATTTTGGATTTTATGATTGGTTTTTTTTTTTATAAATTAATATAAGTATAGATCTCATTATCGTTGTAATTTGCATATTCTAAGTTAGTCCTACTGCGCTATTACATGTAGTTTAAGTTTTAAACGTTTATAAATCCTAGTCCATCAATCAATACCAAATTGTTATGCCAATGATAGAGAATAAAGACTCATTGATGAAAACTCATGGAAACAAAAATACGTATATAAATGTTTTATTAATGCCCTAATTAAAGCTCTTATGAACCTTAGAAGAATCCCTTAGAAGGGATGATAGTCAAGCGCTAGTTTTTTTTTTAAAAAAAAAAAGCTTGAAAATTTTGAGTTCAATACCGTGATCACGTGATTACGGTATTGAAATTTCTAATACCGGTACTAATACCGGTATTGAGAAAATCCGGTATTTGAAAGCCCTACCCACAACCCCGGCAGGCTGAGGCCTTGACGAGTTTAGATAGGTTAATCGTAATAATAAATTAGCTAGCATAGTTTTATAGAAATATGTTTGTTGAAGGTGTGTTTTGTCTGTTTTATTTTCATACTTAGAATAGGTACTCCCTTGGTACTCTAGCTCCTTATGGACAGCCTGGAAAGTAAATATAAATAAATATAAATATCTTGGGACAACTCACACACGGCTATCTGATCCCAAGCTAAGCAGAGCTTGTGTTATGGTAACCAGACAACTGATATACATACTTTTATAATTTATAAATACATACATATTATAGATAAATCACACCCAGACACAGAACAAAAAATCATGCTCATCACACAAAGTTTGTCCTGGGTGGGAATCGAACCCACGACGTCCGGCTCAGCAGTTAGGGCCACTAACCACTAGACTAACAGGCCCGTCAAGTTATTCGATCATTAATCAGGTTTAGTGTCCTCAAGTCATTCAAGGCTTTATTTTGATTGCTGCTATTAAAATATGGTAGGATTTTATGTTCTTTTGAACTCGATTCTAGTTTAAATAAAACTCTTTTATACAAGCTTAAAAGTTTGGCTTGCTCTTATAACTTTTCAGAAATATTAAATTATGAAGAATAGGCTTTTCTTTGGGGATGGGTAATCATCAAATAACTTCCCCCGCTCTGGGCGGAGCGGGAGGGGTGTCAGACTTGTACTGAGTAAAACCCACCCATGTTACTTCTATTGCCCTAACCCGCAACCCCGGCAGAAGAATAGGCCTTTCATGATGTTGCAGTCTGCTCGACTTATGGGCTTGCCGTATTGTTGACTCGTAGGTACGCCACGGCCTATGATGTACCTATTTTTCTTAAAGTGCTGATATTTCCATAGACAATTAACTTTTATGTCAAGCATAAAAATTACAGTCCGACAATTCGATACATTTATTCAATAACGATTTTTACATCGTGTCCGAAATTCTATAACTAACTATATACATGCAATTTATCTTTAAATCAAATACAATTATCCACAAAAAAAAAAACAAATCGGAGTAATACAAACGCATAAAAAAGAATGACATAAGTCAATTCAAAAATTCATTTCAAGTCAATTAAATTATGTATGATTTTGCGACTTTTACATTTATTTATAAATAGCTGGCGCCCGCGGCTTCGCCCGCGTATTATCGAAAGAAAGTATTGTATGTGTTATTCCAGACCGTAATCTACCTCTGTGCCAAATTACATCAAGATCCGTTCAGCCGTTTTGACGTGAAAAAGTAACAAACATCCATACATCCTCACAAACATTCGCATTTATAGTATTAGTAGGGTAGTAAGATTCAGCAATAGAATATAGACACTATCTTGACAGGAACCTTTTAAGCTGAAAAAGAAATTCTACACATATTATTTGATTTATTCCTCCGCAAGTTAGCTGGTCTTCAAATCTGCTTTGATTAGCCAGCCAAAATTGAAGCTGCCTTTGCATTTCAAAATATGCTGAACCACAAAAAGGGTACAACAAACAATTAATTGTTATTACAATAACTGCTGAGTATAGAATGTCTGGTCGAACGACTCATCATCGCAATATTATGTTTCAACGTTCATTTTTAATGAGGTTTGGGTGTTTGTGGGTTACACTTATCATTGGTGTAACCAGGAAGGTTTAAAATTGCAGGCTTGCATTCGATGTAAAAGAATTGACATCAAAATAGCAATAAGTAGAGCAGCTACTTTAACAAGTTAATGATGACGTACCGTGGCAGGGGTAAGAAGAAAAAGATAGTTACGTAGATGAAGCATTTATTTGATGCAACATAAGACACAATTCAGGAATTAATACGAAAAAAGGAACACATTAAAAAAAGTATGGGAGAGGTTAAACCCATAGGCATTTAGACACCTTAGGGACAGACGCCTGCAGGTCAAGCTACCCGAAACTGTCAATTTTTCCCAATGAACCTTGAACCTAATACTTTAGAAATAAAGTCGAAAATCTATCAAAGAAATCTGACAGATTGTAGTAGCTTGATGTGCAGGCGTCTGTACATCTAATATAATATATAAAATTCTCGTGTCACAGTTTTCGTTCCCATACTCCTCCGAAACGGCTGGACCGATTTAAACGAAATTTTGTTTACATACCGGGTAGGTCTGAGAATCGGCCAACATCTATTTTTCATACCCCTAAGTGAGCAGCGGGTGAAACCGCTGGGCACAGCTAGTACATTTATAAAGGTCGGCCACTACTGGGCGGTGTGTGTCTCAAGATTGCACCAAATAGGAGTCCAGCTCAGCATAATGTCAGGAAGACTACCTGACGTTGGTATTCGGCTAAATCCTGCTAGTGAAAAAGACAATAGCGACGGGGTCGCGGGTTGTTCGAAAGAGATACCGCAGCCTCGAAACATAAGGCAAAAAAGTAACATGAGTGGGTCTTAGTCAGGAAAAGTCTGACACTTTTCCTGACGGATTGTAACAATTTTATCTTGTTTGTGTCTTGTGTCCTTCTCCAACAGACTACCCTCGATCCGCCAAGATCGGGGGAAGTAATCTGATGAATTCCCACCAAAAAAAAAACCTAGCAAATTACCGATACCTATATATTGGTGAGCAGATATCAAAGAACGTACTTCTTCGATTTAAGAGCTGTGACGTCATCAATATGGCGCGAGGTTACACACATTCTCATTGTAAACGCGCTGAACTTCCCATTTTCAAAGTTTGTTCACCTTTTTACCAGTCTCACCAGCTGTTACTCATATTATTAACACGTCATAACTAAATACTACTCATCATATATCTACTAAGCCATCTACCAACATTAACAGAACAGTATCTAAATCTGAAATTGTCAAGTTATCGGTGTGTAAAATCAGCTCCTATCTAAATCTGAGCGCATCTGTTTCGGATCACTGATGCAGAAGTCCCGGCATTGACCGCCCCAAATATCAATTGGTTAAGCGTGAACTGATTTTTGTATTTCGAAAAGAAATTGTTAAATTAGTTTGGTCACTTTAAATTGTTTAAGAAATAAATTGTGAGATTTCTTTTAAGATTTTGACTTGATATGTGCAAGAATATTTTTTTATGATAATGTCATCTGATTTGTCATGTGCTTAACAAACATTTTTCGCAATCTAGCTATTATGAATAGAAAAAGGCTATATTTTTTACGATAGGATTGATTGCTTAAGTTTTAATTTTAATAATTTCATGTCAGCGGATTCAATTACAACTGTTTTGCACTAAGAAGTTTTTTTTGTTTGTTTTTAATTTGCTAGTCTCATTACCCGTTCTTGGGTATTCAGTTACATTTAAGATCTCTGTAAAATATTATGAAAATTGGGTCATTGGTTTTTTTGACGAGATCACGAGACTGTTTATGGTCTGATTAATCCAATAGTATTATTTTATTCCACCAATACATTTTTTTTATAATGAACGCTACAATACATAAGCAATGCAGTGCCACAGTACTGAAAAACTCAGTCAAACCATCGTTAAAACTTTTCCAAAGTATATTTTTTCCAAAATTATTCGTCCACCATGCCGCCAACACAAATACACATACATAGGTACAATAACACACAAAGAGGGGAGTACACGTTTGCTCATCCATTTGGCTGGCTTCGAAACGAAACCCGATATCCTATACAGTACATCCCTGGCACAAATGCCCTTTACAAGCAAAAACGAACCTTACAGAAACTGAAACAAGGTTAAAACTCAGAAATACTAGTGAAAATAGTACAGGCAACGGTTACTTTATAATAATTTCCAATTTAGAATATTATCGTTCGAATGTTTGAATTTTTGCGTTCGAAAAATTAATTGAAGAGTCTGTTTAAGATCAAAATGGCTGCCTTAAACTGTCAATTGGTGCAATTATAATTTTGGCGGAAGAAATCCTTACTTCCTTACTAATATTATAAAAGCGAAAGTGAGTTTGTTTGTTTGTTACCTCTTCACGCCTAAATGGCTAAACCGATTTTGATGAATTTTGGTACAGATATAGTTGGGACCATGGAGACGGACATAGCATTTGGCGGGCCTGTTGGTCTAGTGGTTAGTGGCCCTGACTGCTGAGCCGGAGGTCGTGGGTTCGATTCCCACCCAGGACAAACTTTGTGTGATGAGCATGATTGTTTGTTCTGTGTCTGGGTGTGATTTATCTATAATATGTATGTATTTATAAATTATATAAGTATGTATATCAGTTGTCTGGTTACCATAACACAAGCTCTGCTTAGCTTGGGATCTGATAGCCGTGTGTGGGTTGTCCCAAGATATTTATTTATTTGTTTTATTTTATAGGGTATTTTTTTTTAAAAAGAGTGAAAATTGATAAATGAAATAGGGAAAAAAGGGGAAAACCTAGCGTTGCTATTACAATAAATAAGAAAAGGGAACTGTGTTACCCCCAATTAAACGCGAGCAAAGCCGCGGGCAAAACCTGGTCTTACATACGTGCATACAAGCTTGGCTTCTTCTTATGAACTAAACTCTTCATGATGTTAGGGTTTCTGAACAGCCTGTTTGCCATATGGACTTGCTGTATTGATGGCTCCTAGGCTCGCCCCTGGCTCTAACCATATGCAAGCAGGTTGCGAATATTGTGCACCTGACGACTACGACTTTACTAAAGAACACAATCGGTACTTACAGTCATTATAAACCTGAAAAGTCTCCCCCATAATGATTTAATTCCAAAACTCAACCATCACCAGACTTAGTCCAGCTGTGGGATGCAATATCTATATTGGATACCGTCCGATGACGTATCGCATGTTAGAGCGAGACAATGCAATGAGTGCGAAAAGGACAACAGTATGTAACCCGACACCTTCACATCTGCGGTCTAAAAGCGTACAGGGACGTACTTAGGAACTGTATTGTTGTTTTAATTGTTTTTTTTTTATTTTACTTCACTTTTAATGTTTTACTTCCTGAATTGGGAGTTGTAGGAATGTTGGATCAGATGCTTGTCTTAAACCATGTACCCAGTATGCAATATAGTTTGGGGGATATGTGTGTCACAAATATGTAGATCGAAATTAGGGATTGTTGAAGTGTTTTTGTTCCTATCGTAAAAATACATACTTTGACTTGTTTACAACTTCATGTATCAACCAACCAGGGTGTCCGTGTGACCCAAAATAAATTGGGGTAAGCACAGAAGAGACTGATACTGATATTGATACGTGATCCTGACAATACGATGATGAAGTAAGCTACAGCAGTCAGATGTCCAAAACTCCACAAACACAGTACCATAGACAAGGCGCTGTGGTATTGGTGTAGTGGTTGCAAGCACGGGTGCTGAGCATAAGCTTCGGGCTCGATTCCCAGTTCCCGCAAATTGTTATGGAGTTTTTCTAAAAGCAATTTCTCAGTAGCAACTTATAGTCTTAATTTGTGCTCAGTTGATGGCAATAGCTCGTGGCTAAATAATAGCAGCCGCTCAGGTCGATCTTTAGGTTAAGCCGCGCTTGCCTAGGTTGATCTGTGGATGGGTGACAACCCGTTACACACCGAGTTTCTTCCGTGCCTCGGAAAGCACGTTAAGCCGTTGGTCCCGGCTGTCATTTGTAGATCTTTGACAGTCGTTGGAGATAGTCAGTGTTCCGAAAGTCTGACAACCAGTCCTACCAAGAGGTATAGTATTACCCAGTACTAACTGGCTTATGGAGGTCAGATAGTAGTCGATCCATGTAAAATACTGGTATTCAGCTGGATCCGGTAAGACTGGAAGCCGACCCCAACATAGTTGGGAAAAGGCTAGGCAGATGATGATGATGACAATATGCTTGTCCCTTATTACGTAGGACTTAAACATAACTGCCTGAAATGTGGGTGTACTTTTTGGTACATCTCTGCTTAACCTTGCTTAAGTTATCTTCGACAAATGCCTATCAATTTCAGAGAGTTTTGTGTTTTTACATCGATTGTCAGCCATATAGAGATTGACTACTTACTTTTACTAATTCAATTTATTTTTAACCAACTTCAAAAAAAGGAGGAGGGTCTCAATTTATCAAAATCTTTTTTTTAAGTATGTTCACCGATTACAGAAAGACGTCTGGACAGATTTGCAGAAATATTTTTTTGTTTTCTTTTGTATACTTCCCAGGTGGCCCATATTATATTGCATAGGTAGTTTATGAGAAATAATTATTTTTTTATAATACATTTTTTTTTTCTCTATGTCTATATGGATAATCTGCTAAACTTTTAGTAAGAATGGAAATTAAAAGCGACTTTAAAAAAAATAAAAACAAAAAGTGGAAAATGAAGAAGTAATGTTATTTTCCACGTTTTAGTTTTTTTTTTATCCATCATCGATATTGCTGGCAGAATGTCAGTTTCGCTGTCGTAAGGCTTCCTCAAGAATAGCTAGTACTAGTTGTGTTCTCAGTTGTAAAATATTGTAGAGTGATTTTATATAGCTTATGGCCCACTATGATGAATACTAATCCAACACTAAAATATTTATCCAATTTGAACCAGTAGTTTCTGAGATTATCGCGTTAAACTAAACAAACTTTTCATCTTTATAATATTAGTAAAGATTTCCTTATTAAACGATCACGGTTTATTGCCAAACACTACCTAGCGCAAAAGCAACAAAAGTATTGCATTACCAAACAACAAAATGCGCATTTTTCCAAAGTTTCAAACAAAAAGGTCTAATACCTTAAATCCTGTTCGTATTTGATCAAGTGGAAGGTTCTCGGCTCAATGGACAAGGGACCTGGATCTTTGCCGCCTTAAAAAAAAAACAATCTTTATAATCTGTGGAGTGTGGAGTACAAAGGCTTTGTCTTGGCGCGTTTTTTTTTACTTATTATCATGGTTGATCGTTTTTTAAATTATTGTTAAATTGTTGTAATAATTAAACCTTTTCAGTATTTATATCAACATATTATAAGGCACTGTAAGATAAATTGTGGTATTAAAAGTGATATTGCGAATTGAAATTGAAAAATAATAGATAAGATGTGTTTGCTCATAATTAGAGTAGCTAAGTATGTAGACGTATTTTGACTTTCACCACGAAAAAGATTACCTACATTCTAAACAACGCATTGATTATTTATATTTGTATAGCTTTTTGTTAGTTCGTGTGTAGCTCAATTTAACAACTTATTATAATCAAAGTATTAAAGAGTTAGTAGGGTAGAAGCACCAGTTATACGTCCAGAAAAATACACTTCTATTTTATTTGAATAATAAGAGAACTAACAAACTAAAACAAAAAAGAGAATAACAATGTTTTACAATAATACTTACTACTGTCCCGTAAGCCGTAGGAAAACATGCCTAACAGAAATCTAATACACAAGATTACACAATTTATTTTTATTATCACTATTAGTAAGTACTTAAACGACCTTTAAAAGACAAACGGCAAACGGCTGCCAAGCAATTGGTTCCGGGTTCTATTCCCGGTTGAACTCCGTCCCATCTGGGCTTCTATTTGTTACCACTAACCAGATAGTATGTCAGCCTTGTCATTTCATATGTTATTCTGTATTGGGAAGTTTTTGACTGGCCTGTTGGTCTAGTGGTTAGTGGTCCTGACTGCTGAGCCGGAGGTCGTGGGTTCGATTCCCACCCAGGACAAACTTTGTGTGATGAGCATGATTGTTTGTTCTGTGTCTGGGTGTGATTTATCTATAATATGTACGTATTTATAAATTATTAAAGTATGTATATCAGTTGTCTGGTTACCATAACACAAGCTCTGCTTAGCTTGGGATCAGATAGCCGTGTGTGAGTTGTCTCAAGATAAAAAAAAAAAAAAAAAAAAAAAAAAAAGTGAAATACGACATTTGGCAGCTTGTGGTTATTTCAATTTTGTTGTTAGGTATTTAGTTAGGCATATTACAGGATTTTTCGGGGATATCAGAATGGTATGAATTCGTAGTTACCGTTTTAGCGTCGCTATCTCTTCCACCTTGAAATAGTATTCTTGTCAACTTGTTACGTTTTGTCATCATCTTCTTGGCCTTGTATTTGGGTTTCCTTCTACCATTCTCTCCTAGCAGACATCGCGGTATCATTTACTCATATCTCCCTCATATCCTTCACGCTTTTCTTTGGCCTTCCTCTCCCTCTCTATTCATGAACATTCACATCCATCACTCTTTTAGTCACATCTGAACACAATATAAGAAGCTTAGTGTGGAAGCTTATAGATTTAGCAGCCGCAATCAATATCTACAGATACGTTAAATCTGAAGCTTATTTTTTCCTATTCTCTTTTCTCACGCGTTTTTTTTAATCACAGCAAATATTTAATTACCTATTCGATTAACCTTGGAATCTTTTTACATCTGCAATTTTACAAATTTTCATTTTTGTAGAGATTTAATTATTTCTAATCTAATTTATCACCTCTCCGTTTAAAAACCTACTCAAATACACTACGCACTGTTAAAAACACACACACAAACAAAAACAACTCGTCGTTTGTCTAGCTGCACAAAAAACGAACCCCACGTATCAAGTTACGTTAGTTTGGAGGGCTGGCTGTCATCGGCGATATGTCCCGATGTGCTTCCCCCTCATTGAGTCTGACCGTCTGAACGAGACTTACGACTACCTATTTGATTTATTAATAAGTTTCTGGAGCGTGCTTTTTAGTGCTGGCGTTTTTCGATGGGTGGGCGATGTACTGTTTTGTATTTCGTTTATTTCGCACAATAATCAAACTTTGGGGGTGATGGTCTGACTAAGAACATGATAAAAATAACAAGGATGACATTAACCAGACACTAGAAATTTCGGCAGTTCATGGTTAGTTTAAAAACATAATAGATAACAATAAGTATTCACGGTGTCGAAGAAAATGAGAATAATTGCGGTACAGTGCGCAAACACATTTTTCTCGTAGGTCTTACACACTATCGTCTACATTTCGTTATCATATCTCCTTTTGAAGGTCTGGGCAGATTTTGTAAAAATAAATAAGCAGTTTTTTCCTGTCTTGTCTACTGTGAGAACATTAAATAAATATATACCAAATCCATATCCTATCACTCTTCAATAACATCTATTTTATTTATTTCCAGTGGCGGCACAGGTGACAAGCAACTAGACTCGTCCACAGACGACGACAGCGACGCGCCGGCGCACGGCCCCGCGCCGCACGCGCTGCCCGCGCACGCGCCGCAGCCTCTCTACCCGCTGTACGAGCATCCCCTCGCGCATCTACAGTACCACCACACGTGACCCTACACTGACCATCAGGCTGGGGGAAGAGGAGCAGGGAACTTAGATTTAGCTTCATATCTGTGACGGGTACCCAGTGTTAGAAGAAGAGATCAGAGGGT
The DNA here is from genome assembly GCA_958449745.1 of Ochropleura leucogaster. Taxonomy (NCBI): domain Eukaryota; kingdom Metazoa; phylum Arthropoda; class Insecta; order Lepidoptera; family Noctuidae; genus Ochropleura; species Ochropleura leucogaster. Next base: position 10,514,392 of record OY288226.1, read on the forward strand.
CTAAAATGGTGCTTAAGCAGAATCATAATATGAATTACGTTACCATTCGTAAAATAGTCAAAAAGTGACAATTCACAATAACTGCGTCCGTGACCTTTTTAAGAATTTTAACGTACCTAATTCATATTATTATAATTATGCTAAAGCGACCATTTTAGAAACCCAGTACAGTACACGCATGCAAACAACTTACTACAGCTTTTGAAATTGAACAGCATTGCGATGTTCTAATGGTACCATCATCTGCTGATGCATCTGTTGATAAGTAACACCCTTGTTGATTTGAGATTAAATACAGCTGCGTAAAGCAAAAACTTTTCTCAACTACAAACTCACTTGATTGCGTTAAAGTATCATTGGCGAATGATGATATTTTACACCAAATGAGAAAGATTGGTCAAAGCTTAATCTAGAAGGCGTGATCACAGCTAATTCCCGATGTCTATAGTTAGATGGTATTATAGCAAACATAATCAGATTCATAACACAACGCTAGCGACATCTATTATGTAAAGTAGGACCTAAAATCATGGCGCTATCAGAGTTACATCCCGGGCAGAAGAATGTCTCCGGGAAGAAAAAAGTCCCCTTTTAATCGGGGGATGAATATTTATCTTTAGAACCTAGTTCTCATACCCTGGCAACATTGGGAAAGTATCGACTAACAATGATATGTGTAACGTGCTATGCTAGACCCACAGTTACCTACCTCACTGAAGTTTGCATTAATACGTTCAAATTTAAAACAAAAACCGGCCCAAGTCATAAATGATAATGATAAATGATGTTTATTTTGCAAGTAGGTTTTCACAAACACTTTTACACGTCTTTTTTAAAAACTAGATGAGGCCGGTGTTTTGTACCCGACTACTCTGAGAAGAAACAGCCGAAACAAATTCAGAAGTCATAGTCTCTTTTATGGTCCAGACAAAAAATCTTGGTCAACTTACATGAGGACTATGCAGATTAGTGTCGGAAATGGTCTTTTTGAGAAAGCACCACACAGATTGAGTGAACCTGTCCAGTCAGTGCAAGCATTTGTCAGTTATCGTGTAGCTCGACTCATAACCCAAGGAGCTCAACGACACGACGAACAATACCAAAAACAAGGACATTAGTGGCAGTCGGACTTAGTGCTCTAGGTGTTCCGTACAAACTTGCGATAAACAGCCATGTATTTTGACTGTTTAAACTTAGAGGGTTGATTTCAGCTCTTAGAGACCACCTTCTTGAGTAAATGATTTTAATTTCAATTCGATACCTCCATACGTTACCAATAAAGGGTCTTGACAGAGGTGAGGGGTCCGTTTTTTCCTTTAGAGGTAAAAATCCTAAAAACTTAGTTTTTGGTGTTTTGTGCCAAACAATAGACCTGGTAGTCCAGTTCTTTGTAAACGTGCCAGATACTTTGTCTGTCACTATTTTCCTGACATTGAATGAAGCTAAATCTCATTAGTATTTCTGCTCTACTCATGTTAAAGTTGTAAATATCCTGGAAGCTGGAGCGGAATCTGCTCCAAAGTCTAACCAACCGAATCTTATTGATGATAAGGTTTTTTATCAACCACATGCCGAAGCTTGCCCCCTTAAAAGTTTGTGTTCGTTACGAAAACAAAAGTTTTATAAGCTTAAACACAATTTATTACTGATTGATAAATTAACAATAGAACTTAAAAATAACTATATTTAAGGTTCACTCAAACCAATACGGACAGATTGAGGACACTAGGTGGACACTAGAAACTAACAAATACTTGTGTTTACAAGCATTTAAAGTCGTGTAGACAAACAGCAAAACCGAAACAGCTGTAGGCCTTACAAAAGTTTGGTTCGTGTGGGGATCGAACCCGCCACAGGCAGCGTGACAGCTAGTCCCTCAGTCACTGCGTTAACTATGCAATCAATACAATCTGTCGTGTTCGCAATCTGTCCGTACCAATTTGACCAAACTTGAACTAAAATTGAAACCGAATGCAGTTTGCTTCAGTATCTATAAATCCTGTAATTTAAGTTGTATAGAACTGCAAAAACATAATAATTATTTGTATTTAATTTGTATATTATTTTAGTTTTAAAAATATTAAATTATCGATATTTTAGGTATTGAGTTAATTTTTTCACTGATACATTTAAAAGTAGGGTGGAACCACCAATTGATGTACTATTGAGTCTTAAAATGTTATAATTTTAGAAAAGCAATATTCAAAAATAGCTGTTTTTAATTAAAAAGTTCAATAGCGGCAGTGAACTACAAACATTTTTGTTAACCTTACATCAGTCGCCTACAAACCAAATTATTGTGATCGCCAATTTTGACGATCACATTAAAACTGCTCACCTCGCTACCTAAAACACGTGATAATCATTGATCAACTTCACTGATAAGTAAAAACATGATTGATAAAAAACAGGTCTCACTACAGTGTCATAAATAACCACACGCTTAATAATTGCTTGTTCCATCCTCATTATCATAACGTTCAACATCGTTAATTATAATAAACAATCAATTAATGAAATGTGGGCGAAGCATGATAATACCAAATTATGTAAAACATATGAATAGACCAACCGTTTCCAACCAAACAAGGATTGTAACGTCATAACTACTTTATTTTACATAAAATTATGATCACCATTGATATTATCGCTTTCTTTAATACATGTATTGATTTTTATCGTAACAAATCGTTGTTTTTATTTGAATATTTGATGATGTTAAATAAAGATTTGACCTTTTGATCTTATCGTGTTTGACAATTTAATCGCGAGCTACTGGCGTGTTTTAAGGATTAATTAAATAATTAATAAAGGTTAATAGAAACAGACTTTTTAAGATAATGATCAAATTGTGTTTGTTGGGACTGTAAAACAATTAAATAGATTTTTAGGATAACTACAATCTGCACGCGTGATTGCCAAGGTTTTTTTTTTAAATGAAATATAAATGACATGTGAAATTGATCCTATGATCCCAAAACATAGATAAGCTAAGGACATTTGATATGCAAAGCCCGTGTTCTCTATTTTTAGTACTACCAAATTTGATTGCTACTACATATTCGAAAATAAACTCGTAGTTTGAAACTGATATTGCAAACAAGAAACATTGCATATACACTCACATTATATAGAGCAAGTAAATCTTTTTCAGATTCATTAACTTGGTATTTTCTACATAAGATTACACTGTATAAATTCTACGGTAATTACAATATAATGTATGTACCTAACTAGATGAAAAGAAAAACTTCTTACAGTGGCCACATACGTATATTGCTTATCGTGCTTACAAGAATACAATTTAGTTATACATAAAATTACTAAGTAATAATAAGCATTTATCGAAAGTTTTGCCAGTTATTCATGTAGTTTTAAGAAACAATATTGATTAACTCTGTCCCTATGTGTTACAAACTTATTACTGTATGGAGCATTCAATTGTTGTAACAGAAATGTATCAAATAATGACAGCTTCTTAAGCATTTAAATCATTAAAACTTATTTATTTATTCATGCGTTTGTGTTTACCATACAACTCACGGACAACAATTAGGCGCTCCACCCTAGTAATTTTTCAATAAAATTTGTATACATATCACAATTCAATAATCTTTTTATAAATTATTAATTTAAGTTGTAATTTTCTTTTGTAAAAATAATGCTAAGTCAGTAATTGTATGTGCAAAAATTATTAAAATTTATTTTAACAAAATATTTGTGATTTTAACTCAAGGCTTCCTATAGCGCTTGTCCGGGGCTACCGCTTGTCCGGGGCTACCGCACGATCTCCGGCGAGGCAGCAAGCCTCCTTGCCGGACTGCCACCGTGGGATCTGGAGGCGATAGTCCTCGCGCGCCTGTTTGAGTGGCGCGCGGAGGCACTACACCGGGGGGAAAACCCACTGCCGCGGCAAGTTGCCGCTCGGCGGGCAGACCTCCGGTGCGATCTCATGGTGGCATGGAGAGAGCGACTGTCGCAACCCCGTGCAGGGCACGCTACAATAGTGGCGGTAAGTCCCCTCTTTGAGGAGTGGCTGGAGAGGCGTCATGGCGTCCTCACCTACCGCCTGACGCAGGTCCTCACCGGACACGGAAGTTTCGGGAGGTTCCTGCACATCATCGGGCGGGAGGAAGCGCCCGGGTGTCACCATTGTGACGATCGCCCGGAGGACACGGTGGAGCACACAGTGGCGATCTGCCCAGCGTGGGCGGAGCACCGCCGTGCCCTCGTAGAGGCGATCGGCGGCGGCGATCTCTCGCGTCCGGCCCTGGTTCAGGCCACGGTCCGGAGCGAGAGGGAATGGGAAGCGGTCACCACCTTCTCCGAAGCAGTAATGTTAGCGAAGGAGGTGGCCGGGCGTTTGAGGGAAAGAACATCTGCCCAACCCAGCCGCCGCGGGAGACGCCCATGGCGCCGGGCGCCGCGAGACGACTTCCGGCCACCGTAGATGCGGGCCTGTGGGCGGTGAGCAATGGGTAGTTCACCGTCCGTCCGTCGATTGACGACAGGCCGTGTCGACGGCGCGTTCGTGTTTCACGCGCGCCTCAAAGAGAGTCAGCAAAGCAGAGGGGCTTGCCAGAGCCTCTGCCTGCCGGGGTTGCGGGTTGTTCGAAAGAGATACCGCGGCCTCGGAACGTAAAGGGCAATAGAAGAAACATGGGTGGGTTTTAGTCAGTACAAGTCTGACATGCCCCCCCGCTCCACCCAGAGCGGGGGAAGTCATTGGATGATTTCCCACCCGAAAAAAAAAAAAAAAAAAAAAAAAAAAAAAAAAAAAAAAGGCTTCCTATAGCGATTAAATTTTAAGAATTATTTATAATTAATTTATGTAAGTAATTATTTTGTACATTTATTATAAAAAGTTCAGTTTTTTTTTTTAATAAATCCATAAATAGAACATATCTAATTTTAATGAATTTTTTTTACTAAACTAATATAGACACATTTTTTTTATATTGAACTGAATTATTGAACCCTTTTTTATGTCGAGCAAGATTTTGCAACATGATAACATACCTTTTGGTTTTCCAGCGTTCTTATTAAAACGTCAACTTTGCTATTGAAAAAAAAAGAACTTCAGCGAGACAAAGATTTTTTGAACCACCGAAGAACACATAAATATAAATCAGTTCAAGCTTAATGGCGGTTCTGAAGTTGGCTACGAGTTCTATGCTAATGCATCCCCTGCGCCGTGCTGGTACCTAAAATGGTGTTCTGCGCCACTTTAGGTTTTTTTTTTATAAATGGCATCTCGCAGTTCAACCTAGGAGGTTGTCTTCTGCTAAACCGATCAACTTTACGTTAATGTTTTAGAATATACCAGTAGGCCTACTATGACATCTTAAAGCAGAATTTATTCCACTGAGTGAAAGAGATGGTGCTAGACACTCTGTATAGCTCTGTCTGTTTCCCTCAGTGGAATAAGTTCTGCTTTAACACGTTATGGTAGGGTAGCTGTAGGATTACCATGACATCTTATAGCAGTTCTTATTCCGGTGTGAGAAAGAGATGGTGCTAGACACCCTGTATAGCTCTGTCTCTTTCCCTCAGTGGAATAAGTTCTGCTTAAAACGTCATGGCAAGGTAACTGATCTGCGCAAACCGTCACTCACAGCTAAATTCCCAAGTCCGAAACGCCATAAAGTTTGACCACAATATAAGTTATGGTACGGTTCGTTGTGGAGCTAGAGTGGTACTATCATGAGGGAGTTGTTAGTAAACTTTTGATAAAATTGTCTCTGGTAAAGTATTGAAAAAAAATGGCGGTGTTTAATTTAACTATGACTCTAAGGCGTCGTCCTAGTTGGCAATCGTTATGAAACGATGCGTTTTCGTCACACGATAAGTTCAATTATATTGAATTGTATAGTACTTTAATTAATGCTCGCAACTTTTCGCGCGAATACAGGCAATCTTTCATTGATTTTTTGAGCGCACGATGAGAAAACATCGTGTCAACGTAAGATTTTTGCAAACTAAGACAACGCCTTATAAAATCATTATGGTCCTGTCAATTTTAAAAATATCCGAAATATCTCAAAACTTGTTTAACAAAACATAAAGTTATTTATTATTTAGTAAAAAATAATTTATTTAGTAATTAACAAACAATAAGTCCTGCTGTACAATATTATTTTTAATTATTAAAGTAAAATGAGCGTATTATAAGTTTTTCTTTTAAAAACAAACGTGTGTTGTTTAATGTTGTTTTATTTTCCATTACAAATACATACCACTATCTAGTGTTATGTATTTGTGTGTCTATCTAGTGGTGTGTTGTTAATGCCAACCACCCGTACAGCCAAATCTTCATGCCCATCTGTCTCTCACAAAACAGCTGCTTGCTAGTTATGTAGAGGTGTATTTTAACCTCTGAATAACATTTCGCCAGTTATGATTATAGCATTAGAGCACTAAAAAATATATCTAAAATATCTTGGGACAACTCACACACGGCTATCTGATCCCAAGCTAAGCAGAGCTTGTGTTATGGTAACCAGACAACTGATATAATTTATAAATACATACATATATAGATAAATCACACCCAAACACAGAACAAACAATCATGCTCATCACACAAAGTTCGTCCTGGGTGGGAATCGAACCCACGACCTCCGGCTCAGCAGTCAAGGCCACTAACCACTGGACCAACAGGCCCGTCAATACTATATTATTATAGAAGGGGGCGAGACTATCAGACAGGCACAAATCGGGACACAGTGCCTGCTACTGAAAGATTCCTGACGGAAAGTCTCAATAACAGTATGCCCAACGAGGCTCTTGGCTGATGCTGATAAACGGGAGTGACTGCTACGTTGGTCTAACAAGTGATTACTAGTGCAACTGCTAAGTATAAGAACCTAGGTTCGATTTTGACGGCACGTTTGGTACTGTGGCTTACGCACGGTTCCAATAAACGATTCGTTTTCCTTACGGGTGGTAGTAAGTATTTTGACATAAGTTCTATGAGACGTATGTCAAAATACAACTATCCATAAGCAAAACGAATCGTTTTTGTTTATTGGAACGCCCGGTTAATCGTCTGCTCATAAACATCCCCTCGCAATAATTTCAGTTCATCCGTGATCATGGCGTTAACAACATCGCCGAAATATCGGGAACTCGATACAAATAACAAACATGGTAAATATCCCTTTTCAAGTGTTATACAAAGTTAGTAATCATGTCAGTTTAAAGACTTATATGTTACTAGCTAGCGCCCGCGGCTTCACCAGCGTCATATCGAAAAAAAGTATCCTATGTGTTATTCCAAACCATAATCTACTTCTGTGCCAAATTTCATCAAAATGCATTAAGTCGTTTTTTCGTGAAAGAGGTTCAGACATACATTCCATACACACAATCTTTCGCATTTATTATATTAGTAGGACAAAAATGTTGGTAAATTGAGTTTCTTGGAATTGAGGACACGCGCGTGCGCGTTATGCTCTGGTATCCAAAAGGTTAATATGTAAAGAAAAAAAAAATCACCAGGAATTCAGTCTAAGTAACAGTCTGAACTTGTGCCCGATTGATTGCAATACGCTTGCCTCCTATTACTGTGAAACGGGCAGATATCAGGGTCCAAGCTGCTGCAGAGAAATTCCAGATGGAAGAATTCAATGATATTGCCCTTAATGGAAATTGAACCCGGTACCTCGTTTTCAATACTTGCAAACATTGGACCAACAAGGCAAATTACATTTTTTCTCAAACGCAAGCGTATCCTACTTTATAATCCTCACTTATATATTACTAGCTTTCGCCCGCGGCTTCGCCCGCGTTAAATTTGGGGTAACACACTTCTCCTTGCGCCTTATTGATTTGTAATAACAACGCTAAGTTTTCCCTTTTCTTCCCTCTTTCTCCCTCACAATCCACTTTTTTCAAAACAATATTAGCCTATGTCCGTCTCCTGGTTCCCTACTATGTCTGTACCAAAATTCATCAAAATCGGTTTAGCCATTAAAGCGTGAAGAGGTAACAAACAAACAAACAAACAAACTCACTTTCGCTTTTATAATATTATATATATATATATATATATATATAATATTATAAAAGCGATAATATAATATATAATATTATATATATATATATATATATAATATATTATACATTATTATATTATACTAGCTGTGCCCCGGCATGCGTTGCAATGCAATTTTCTACCTACCCTACCTACCCTACCTACCCTACCTACCCTACCTACCCTACCTACCCTACCTACCCTACCTACCCTACCTACCCTACCTACCCTACCTACCCTACCTACCCTACCTACCCTACCTACCCTACCTACCCTACCTACCCTACCTACCCTACCTACCCTACCTACCCTACCTACCCTACCTACCCTACCTACCCTACCTACCCTACCTACCCTACCTACCCTACCTACCCTACCTACCCTACCTACCCTACCTACCCTACCTACCCTACCTACCCTACCTACCCTACCTACCCTACCTACCCTACCTACCCTACCTACCCTACCTACCCTACCTACCCTACCTACCCTACCTACCCTACCTACCCTACCTACCCTACCTACCCTACCTACCCTACCTACCCTACCTACCCTACCTACCCTACCTACCCTACCTACCCTACCTACCCTACCTACCCTACCTACCCTACCTACCCTACCTACCCTACCTACCCTACCTACCCTACCTACCCTACCTACCCTACCTACCCTACCTACCCTACCTACCCTACCTACCCTACCTACCCTACCTACCCTACCTACCCTACCTACCCTACCTACCCTACCTACCCTACCTACCCTACCTACCCTACCTACCCTACCTACCCTACCTACCCTACCTACCCTACCTACCCTACCTACCCTACCTACCCTACCTACCCTACCTACCCTACCTACCCTACCTACCCTACCTACCCTACCTACCCTACCTACCCTACCTACCCTACCTACCCTACCTACCCTACCTACCCTACCTACCCTACCTACCCTACCTACCCTACCTACCCTACCTACCCTACCTACCCTACCTACCCTACCTACCCTACCTACCCTACCTACCCTACCTACCCTACCTACCCTACCTACCCTACCTACCCTACCTACCCTACCTACCCTACCTACCCTACCTACCCTACCTACCCTACCTACCCTACCTACCCTACCTACCCTACCTACCCTACCTACCCTACCTACCCTACCTACCCTACCTACCCTACCTACCCTACCTACCCTACCTACCCTACCTACCCTACCTACCCTACCTACCCTACCTACCCTACCTACCCTACCTACCCTACCTACCCTACCTACCCTACCTACCCTACCCGGGATGAAAAGTATCCTATGTCCGTCTCCTGGTTCTAAGCTACCTCCTTACCAATTTTCAGCTAAATCGGTTCAGCCTTTCTTGAGTTATAAGTGGAGTAACTAACACGACTTTCTTTTATATATATATATAGATTATAGTAAGGATAGTAAGGATAAAAGCGAGAGTGAGTTTGTTTGTTTTTTTGTTACGTCTTCACGCCTACAAGGCTAAACCGATTTTGATGAATTTTGGTACAGAGATCGTTTTCGAACCATTTTTTTCTTTTAAAAAGTGAGATATGGAGGAGAAAGAGGGAAGAAAAGGGAAAACTTAGTTTTGCTATTACAATAAAAATGGCGCAAGGGCAAAAACTACAGGTAGCAGGTACCTGCAAATCAAGCAAGGGGAACTGTGTTACCCCGAATTTAACGTAAAATATTATATAATATTATATTAATATTATAAATGCGACAGTTTGTATGGATGTTTGTTACACATTCACGCAAAAACTACAGAATGGATTTTAATGAAACTTTACAATAATATAGCTTACATATCAGAAACAGATAGGCTACAATTCATAAAGACATATTGCATATTCTATCACCACGCGAGTGAATCCGTGAGGCGCAGCGAGTTTGGTATAAAAACGCCTCGCATGGAGATTGCTATAACCTAGTTTTCAACATAGGTACTAAGATCAGCAAAAAATACTTGATCATTTATTAAAAACCGGTCAAGTGAGAGTTGGGCTCGCACACCGCGTGTTCCGTACAAACTTGTGACATCAACGGCTATATCTTTTGACTGCGTAGACTTAGAGGGTTGATCTTTTCACAGCACCAAGGAACCATAATCTTGAGTATAGGGTTTTAATTTCAACTCGATCGACTAGAAATAAGCATAAACTACGTGCTCCCTTCCACCGGCTTCATAAGGTTCATAATTCATTGGTAGGGCTTGGCATAACTTTTTATAACAAGCTACCTTCTTCTTTGCTAGATTTGCCATTTAATGCATTTAAAGCTAAAGTAAAATCTAACCTTTGTTTAAAAGCATACTATTCCATTAACGACTATTTAGAGGATAAGCATAGTTGGTCACTGTGTTGAACTCAAGACGATTATTATTTTATTTTTTTCTCTTCATGTTCAAGGACAGACAAGAACGTGATCTTACAAGGGTATTCAGTTTTGTTCCTGTTGGGGTACAAACATTAAAATAAAATGAAATTGTTGGTCATCACAATATTGTTATACATTACTAGTTTGCTAAGGGCTTGCCAGGGCCTCGGCTTGTCGGGGTTGCGGGTTGTTCGAAAGAGATACTGCGGCCCCGGAACGTAAAGGGCAACAGAAGGAACATGGGTGGTCAGTAAAAGTCTGACACTCCCCCTCGCTCCGCCCAGAGCGGGGGAAGTTATTTGATGATAGCACACCCCAAAAAAAAAGCTCCTCAGCGGTGTCACCTGCCGCCCTTTTCTAGAGACGGCCACCCTTAGCACTTAGGGGTATGAAAAGTAGATCACGACCGATTCTCAGACCTACCGATAAAAAAACACATAAAAATCAGTCAAACCGTTCCAGAGTGCACCTGTAACTTCACACTTCACTGGCTACCTGTGACGACTATCAAAGATCTACAAGTGACAGCCGGGACCAACGGCGCAGCGTGCACGGAGGAAACTCGGTATATAACAGGTGCTCACCCATCCATAGACCAACCTAGGCAAGCGCGGCTTAACCTAAAGATCGACCCGAGCGGTCCCCATCTGGGTAAATCTTGATCTGACTCTTATTTTGTGCATTTTATTCATAAGCGTAGGATTGAGCCTGTGCGCTTAGTATTAGATAATTGCCCTAATTAACGAGTTGTATAAGTCCCGTTATGTAAAATGGCCGCTGAGCGGCAGTAGCTGGGAACATACCCAGCCGCCATTTTGTAATCCAAAAAGGTAAGAGCTTCTATAATATCTATGGACGTGGAAGACGCTTCAGACAAAGCCAATCCTTACTATATATAATATTATAAAAGCGAAAGTGAGTTTGTTTGTTTGTTTGTTACCTCTTCACGCTTTAATGGCTAAACCGATTTTGATGAATTTTGGTACAGAGATAGTTGGGAACCAGGAGACGGACATAGACTAATATTTTTTTGAAAAAAGTGGCATGTGAGGGAGAAAGTGGGAAGAAAAGGGAAAACTTAGCGTTGCTATTACAAATCAATAAGGCGCAAGGGGAACTGTGTTACCCCAAATTATAGTGCAGATCGTAGCAAGAGTAGAGCTTATGCAGTCGTAACCTAAAAACAGTCAGGACGACAATACTATCAGTGTATGAAGCTGTTTTTGTTTCATTTATTTAAAAGGTTTTGTCGCTTAGCCGCCACATCGCACTGTGCAGGAAAAGCTATTTATAATCTACTAGCTTTTGCCCGCGGCTTCGCTCGCGTTAAATTCGGGGTAACACAGTTCCCCTTTACCCTTTACTGATTTGCAGGTACCTGCTACCTTGAGTTTTTGGCCTTGCGCCTTATTTGTAAAAGCAAATCCAAGTTTTCCCTTTTCTTCCCTCTTTCTCCCTCATTACTCACTTTAAAAAATAGCCTATGTCCGTCTCCAGGGTCAACTATCTCTGTACCAAAGTTCATCAAAATCGGTTTAGCCATTTAGGCGTGAAGACGTAACAAACAAACTCACTTTTGCTTTTATAATATTAGTAAGGATTTAACAGTAACTTACGATCTACTTATTACTAACTTATACAATTCTTTTGATTTCTCGGACATTTGAAAGACAAGAACGGAATTACAAATGGCCGACATCATTACAAACGTTGTTTTGTTTAAACACATTCTATTATTTTCATTCCGGACACACTCCATCAGAATATGAAAAACATCATCAATTACTTCACAGTTATCACGAAGCTGGTTTAAAAAAAGGCAAGCAAACCAGGGAGTTTATAACTGTTTCACAATAATGATTAGTTTCGACATGTAGGACAGTATAATCAGCATTTTAAAAAAATATTGTTTCGATACTAAACATTAAGCTAGCAGATTATAACTTTTGCTAAATAATCGGAAATATTGCTAAAATTGTAGGAACGTTATAGGGTCTGATTCACACTGGGAATTAATTAAACGCACTGATTAAGCAATTAGTCCATACTATTATATATTTTATTATTATTTAAGAGCGGTTTCACCCCCTGCTTATCTCCCCATTGTCGTAGCGAGATATTGGGTCGAATCTCACCCAATCTCACGAGGGAGAGACGGAGAGAACCCTCTCGACTAATTAATATATTATCATGTATTTTTTCCTTGCAACATAGTAATTTAAAAAAATGGGTTTAATTAAGTCAACATAATACAATTAGTCACTAAAATAAATACTAAATATTAATTAAGTAATAAATATTTAATCAACATAATTCAGCAAATAATATATTTGGAATATATAATTTGCATATTAACACTTAATTACGCAATTTAAAAAATCACACGTGAGATTAGGTGTTAAGTCGCCTTAATTAACTATTTGCTGTCCCACTACTAGGCATAGAAATCTCCCATTTCCTTTCACGAACTCATTAATAAGTTTAGTAATAAAAAAAAAAAACTGGATAAAAAAAGAAAATATAATCGTGTAATTGATGAAACTTAACTATGGAGGGAAATAACATCGTATGAATAGAGCCTAATCTTTGGGCAATGAAGTGAATAAATACCACAAATCATTGCCACTTTCTTCAGTGTGCTATAATTTATTGACAGTTGTGAACTAACTAAGCAGTCATATTCACATGGTAAGTTATTCAAGATTTTTTTTAGTTTATTCTCGATTATTTTTTTTTAATCTAAAAATATCTACGTTATTCATTATCCATTATCTTTGATACTAAGTTCTTAAATGCATACGATTTTTTGCAATAATAATAATATTTGAACGTTTTACTATAAATCGCAAAATTTAATTGTTATAAATTAGTCATCCTACAATAAAACGTTTTCCTTTCCATAACTAACAACGTTTTTAAACGAAAACTTGTAAACCTGACATTTAAACTAATTCGTCTTTTTTACTTACAGAACAAATTGGCCCCACTCAAGATGAAGACCGCTGCAATTCTCCTAATACTGCCAGTTTTGGCATTGGCCACAATCAACATTGATATCTCAGTATCTGAAGAACATAAGCTACAAAAGCTTGAAGTCACCGGAACCAATAAAGTTCAGATCAGCGACCAGGAAATAGAGACCTTCCAATTGACAGACGAGAATTTGAAAGCAGCCGTCAACGCACACTTCGGTGCTAAACCTACTGACGTGTTCCTGAGGAGTCCTACACCCTGGGGCGATTTGTACACCACGAACGAATGGAAGCCGGTCACCAGAGTCCTTAAACCTCTTAAAGCCGAGATTTTATCAGTGCAGTACCATCCGTATTTAGTCTACAGTAAAGTTTTCAACAATACTGAAAGCCTCGAGGCTCAAAGCAGCGAGCCTTCCATTGCTAAGGCTGAAATCTGGCAAAATGTTGAGAATACAGTTTCATCAGCTTGGGAGCGAAGCGGAGACATCTCTGCGACCCAAGACATCAAATACAGATTCGATATCAAAGGTAAGGCTGTGGCTGGAAAGGTCGATTTCTCCTACAACTCCAGATGGGGCGAAAACTTTATGAAATCCCAGAAAGTGACTGTTGGTTCTGAGTCTGACTTGGACATTTTCTTGCGGCCAAACCAAGCCGTGGTCGCTGAACTGTATGCGACTAAAGGTATGATGAAGATCCAGGTGGATTACGTAGCCAGTTTAAAGGGATCTGTGGCTGTGAACTACAAGGATTTGTACAAGGGTCATCACTTCTGGTCGATTGATATCAATAAGGTGTTAGAAGCTGGTGGTTTAAAGAAGACCATCCTTTCTACTGAGATCATTGATTTTGAATTCTATGTAAACTCTAGTGTTGATATTCGCGATATGGACACCGATGAAGTTCTATCTACGTTGCCTCTCAGTGTGTTCTGATCTGACTTTGTTATTGTATAAAACGCAGGGCTTAAATCTAAATAATATTAAGTATTATTTAAGATGGAATTTAGTACAACATATATAGTTAAGGAATATTTAATTTTGTTTAAGTACTTCTCTAAGGAATAAAGATTATTTTTTTTATAATTTGTTTGTTTTTATATCTTTCAATATAAAATAACCTTGCTAATGAAGATCAATTTCCCTAGTTTTTGTTAGTTCATTCTTTTCTACGACTATATCTTTTAGTGACGAGTTTCTGGGGGTTTTAATGTCAGCAATTTAATGTTAAAGATAAATTTGTACACGCAGAACCGAGTTGTATTCCAAGATTAACTGATCATCTTTCTCCTTAACACGTTCATGCTTTATTGAGGGTCTAAAATGGCCGCATTTAGCAGAATCATAATAGGATATGATTTGATTTTCGATTTTGAGGGCACGGTGGGCGCAGTGGCTGAGCGATTGACTGTTGCACTGCGTATCGCGAGTTCGATCCCCGCATGGAACAAATATTTATACAAGTAATTGTTCCGGGTCTGGCTGTTTGTTTATGTGAGTTTAAATGTTTGTAAACGTACCCACGATACAGGAAAAAATCCTAGTGTGTGACAATATTTTATTAAAAAATATTAACGAATTACGTTAAAATTATTAAAATGGTCACAGACACTGTCAATATTGTGAATTGTCACTTTGTGACCATTTAATTTATGGTAACGTTATTCATATAATGAACCCGCTTTGTTTTTTTTTTGGGTAGGAAATCATCTAATAACTCCCCCCCCCCCCCCCGCTCGGAGCGAGAGGGAGTGTCAGACTTTTACTGACTAAAACCCACCCATGTTCCCTCTATTGCCCTTTGCGTTCCGGGGCCGCGGTATCTCTTTCGAACAACCAGCAACCCCGGCAAGCGGAGGCCCTGGCAAGCCCTTCTGCTTTGCTGACATCTTTTTGAGGCGCGCGTGAAACACTTACGCGCTGTCAACACGGCCTGCCGTCAATAGACGGACGGAAGGTGAGCTACCCATTTCACACCGTCCACAGGACCGCATCTACGGTGGCCGGGAGTCGTCTCCCAGCGCCCGTCGCCCGGGCGTCTCCCACGGCGGCTGGGTTGGTTTGAGTTTTTCTCTCTCAAACGCCCGCTTGTTTACGCGGCCATTTAAGACTCCTATTACAGTTTGACTGTACAGACAAAACTCATGTTATACATATAATGGATAAGTTATACGCATGCATAACTTATCGCCTATAATGGGCTTTGGATTTGAGCCTGGTTTATGGCAAAATGAGCTCAGCTCCTCAATTACATAGGACTTCAACATAACTAGATAAAGGTGTCCTATTGGTACACCTCTATCTTTTGGGCATCACAAGCTATACGTTACAGGGATCAATTTTTTAGACATTTATTGGGTTTAAATTCGGATTCCGTGGCTGCTACTTCAAGTATTTTATTTAAAAAAACCGGCCAAGAGCGTGTCGGGCCACGCTCAGTGTAGGGTTCCGTAGTTTCCCGTCCGTCACAATAAGTGTTCCCAGTTATGAGGCCAACCGAACAATTCGGTAATACCCGATACAATGTAATAAGTACCTACAGCGCCATCTCTCGGGGAATTGGGTTACTAATTAATACAAAGACGTGCAATTTCGGTAGTAATTTTGGATTGCGAGAACCGATTTCAATAATTCTTTTTTGTTTGAAAAAAGATACGATCAGGATAATAAAATATGTAAACAAAGTTACAAAAAATGCTTGCATATACGATTATACTACAAACTTAGTCCAGAAATTATTTTGTACAACTTTTTGCCTTTTTTGTACAAAAACTGTTGTATCAATCAAGTTCAAAATGATTTTCATAGAAAGTCCTTATAAAGTTCTACTTTTCAGATTTTTTTAATATTTTCTAAACTTATGGTTCAAAAGTTAGAGGGGGGACACATTGTTTTTTACTTTTGGAGCGATTATTTCCGAAATTATTGACATTATCAAAAAATGATCTTAGTAAACCCCTATTCATTTTTAACTTTCCAACAATATATCACACGTTAGGGTTAAAATTAAAAAAAAAATCACTTCCCACTTTACATATAGGGTGGCTACCCTAATAAAACATTTTTTTCAAATTTTTATTTTACCACTTTGTCGGCGTGATTGAAATACATATTGGTACCAAATTTCAGCTTTCTAGTGCTAACGGTCACAGAGATTAAGCGAGGACGGACGGACGGACGGACGGACAGACAGACATGGCGAAACTATAAGGGTTCCTAGTTGACTACGGAACCCTAAAAATATCACTTCTCCGGTTTGAACCCAAGACCTCACGTTCAGTAATCACTCTTGCGACCACTAAGCCAATACAGACCGGTGAAAAGGGAGATAAATAGTTCTGTTATTAATAGTTGAAAACATTTGCGGTTCCATTAAATATAGCTTTAATTGCTTTGATACTCTTTATCGTGAAAATATTAGTTTCGAAGATGTATTAAATATAAGTGTGTTCGTCAGAAATGTTATTTGGACATCTTATACTGAACAGGTAAGTTAAAATACTGGTTTCTATCTTGTTTTAAGTTCTTGAAGTCAGCTCGGCTTTGCTTAGGTTGACATCAGGCATTTTGTTCTTGTCTGTCTTTCTTTCAAAGCAATACGACACATATTCAATTTTAAAAAGAATTCAGTTGTGATCCGTTCCAACGATGTTGCCTTTTGACATTTGCCATCTTTTTCATAAAAAAATTAAATGAATTGAAAGTCATTATGTAGTTTTGTTTCATGAACGTGAAATCCTACAAAAAATAACACTCACCCAAGGAAACCATTCACAAGATTAAACCGCGTCTAATATCAGTTTTACCAATTAGAAAGGAAATATCTTTATTGCACACAAAATTAAAAAAATATGTACCTACACACAATTTGCAATACTAAAGATTATGTACACACGGCGAAAGGTCAACCTATCCTAAACTATTATAACTTGATCTCTCTACTACGGATCGCACACCGTACTAGAGAGATCAGGTTAAAATGGTTTTGTATAGGTTGATGTGCCATCGTGTGTACAACGGCGAGCTTAACCCAGAATTCAGTTTTCTTACAACAGAAATACTTAAATAAAAAACAAAGAAAATGACGCCTGTCGAAATAAATTAGCAAGATGGAGTTCCCACTCAATGGTTAAAATGTTTTACAATTCTAGAGTCTTAAGCTTCGCGGTTATCCTGTGTAGAGACTTGGTTTAGTAGTTATTACTTTTAATTATGTAACTCGTTATTTATAGCCACAAACTTTTCCACAGGTAACAATGATGTCCAAATACCTCCTCATTTTATTCATACCAGCAATCTACGCCCGTATATCCCTCAAAATAATAGCAGGCGAATCTGAAGCAGACGCCTCAATCGAATTTAGTGGTGAGAATGTAGAAATCATCAGCGACAAAGAAAGAGAAACTTTTAAGCTCGGAGACTGGGACCTCAAAAAAGCCGTTGAAGTTTTCGCTGGAGCCAGGCCAAACGATGTCTTCGTCAAAAGCCCTACACCGTGGAACGATGTCTACCATAGATTTAACTGGAATCAAGTCCAAAGAACGCTCAAACCAGTCAGATCAAGGATCTTAGGGATTCATACGAAACCCGTGATCGTATCTACAAGAGTGTTCGAGAATTATAGTCGTGTAAAGGCTCAGTTTAATGCTGCTATAACACATGCGGTAGAAGAATCTGTTTCTAATACCTGGTCTGTTGGTGGGGCACTGACAGTTGGCCAAGCGATAAATTACAACGTCAACTTTGCAGCAGGAAGCGTTGGTGGAACGAGCAGTTTATCTTTCACTGCAAGCTTTGGCACTGAAACAAGTAAGAGGAAGTCAGCTACTCTCGGAACAACGACGAGTATCGAAGTGCCTCTGGACCCTAATCAGGCAGTAGTAGCTACTCTTACAGCGACCCACGGTACTTTAGAAATGGAGATCGACTATGAAGCTACACTTTCAGGCTTTGTCTTTGCAAATTACCCGAAAAAATTCCGCGGTCATCATTTCTGGGCTTACCCGGTCCAAGACGTCTTGTCAGCTGCAGGTCTACCAGTCTATCTTAACTCTACGGAGAAAATTTCTGTAGGTTTCTATTCGAGTGCTCGTGTCGAGGTTAGAGATAAGAAGGGGGCAAATAATACTGGACCTGTGAAGAAGGTTGTTGATGCAGGAATTATAAGCGGAAACAAGCCGACAAGGAGGCGCACGCCATCAGGGAGAGTCAAAATTTGATACTGTGATATACAATCAATTAAAAATGTAAAGAAGAACAAAAGAAGATTAATGCTGTTGTTTTTTTTTTATTAATTAACATTGGGGTTATTTATGTACAAGGATACGTCAACCCCGTTGTATCTTAAAACAATATTTGAGCCACACTAAATGGAATATACAATAAAAAATAAATTCTTAGAAAATTCTATGTTGTTTACGTGTAACAAAATTGTTTTGCTACATCTGATTTATGCCGTGATAAATTCGTTGGAATTAAACCTGTAGGTACAATGCATGTTTTATACAAATTCTTCCTTCTTTTCTTACAATCACACAATTCATCAGCAAATGGTCGAATGAAATGTTTGTGATTCCTTAATTTCTGGCCGATTTTTTAAATAAAGGTTCTCAATTCGACTGTTGTTTTTTTGTATATTTGTTACGCTATTTATATCGTTATTTTTTAAAGTTTCAATTGTGGACCGATTCATTAAGGCGTGAAGACGTAACAAACATACTTTCACTTAAATAAAAAAATATTTATTTGTTTTAGATAGAAAGAAAGAAAAAATATGTATTTGTAGCAAAAAAACACTTACAGAATAACAAAAAAAAATAAACATTAAACTTGCAAAGCATCACAAACATTTACAAATACACATATGGGACAAAATAAAACTAGCTTACACGTCGTGACTGCGACAGGTAGGTCACCACTCAGCATGTTGCTATGCTATGGGAGCCCACAGCACAGCGTTGGTTTTCTGTGGTGAGATATAAAATGAATTCCTTAATGAATGATCATAATATAAAACACGAAAGTAACGCCTGCATATTCTGTTTTCAAGCTTCAACTGTGAAGGGTGTGTTTAATAACTTAAGGCGTTTAAGAGGGAGAATGTCAAGTCGAATCTCACCCAATCTCATGAGCTAGAGATCAGTGGTGTTAGGTATCCTTACTAATATTATAAAAGCGAAAGTGAGTTTGTTTGTTTGTTTGTTACCTCTTCACGCTTTAATGGCTTAACCGATTTTGATGAATTTTGGTACAGAGATAGTTGGGAACCAGGAGACGGACATAGGCTAATTTTTATTTAAAAATTAGTTTATGTCCGTTTTTTTGGGATATGAGGGAGAAGGAGGGAAGAAAAGGGAAAACTTAGCGTTGCTATTACAAATCAATCAGGCGCAAGAACAAAAACTGCAGGTCTGCTTGGTGTGTTATACCGAATTTAACGCGAGCGAAGCCGCGGGCGAAAGCTAGTAAAAAATAACTGTGTTGCTTGTTTTTAATATAAGTTGTTTAGCAATTTTATACCTTTCACACCAACTGCTCGTAAACGTTAAATTAAATGCCATGCATAGGTACCTAAAGTAAGACAACTCATTCATTAATGCCCTAGCTAAAGCTAGCTGGGCAGTAAAATTGCACTGAATGTCATGCCTGCCCGGTTGACAATACTGTGTTTTGAATTTGGAACCTCGAATAAAATAAATAACATCAAAATTTTTACTAAAGAGTTTTTCCTATGTATGTTTTAGTTGCCGTCGATGAACAAAATGGCAATTTAAAAGTAGATAATATAATGTAAAATAATAAAGGTGATAATAATAATAATGGTTCTAGACCAAAATTATTGCCTTTAGCTCTTTATTTGTAGCGGTAATGGCGGCAAGTCATCATAACTGCTGAGTGGCTACAGTGGTGCGCGCCTAGTTTCAGAATAATTCTTTATTCAATCTTAGCAACTTTCTTCAGAATTTTATTTTTCAAACAGGAAATGGAAAATAGAGTTATAAAACTCTGTAGGAACTCTGTAAAACATGAGAGAGCACTCATACCAAATGATGTATGTTAAAATTTTAAAGATATTGTTATCTTGTAAGCGGTATTGTACAAATCTCTATCTGGCAATAAATATTTTTATTTAATTATCTTTTTTATTTAAAACTGTTTTCTTTCACAAAAAGTACCACTTGCTCTCGAATTTGTGTCTGTTGTCCGATCCCGTTTGCGAACTACTTATATCCTGTAGTCGGCTTAAATATTATAATACGCAAGTTATTGCTGTGCACCGCCATCTTCTGAAAATCGATTTTGTTTTTTTTCCTCGCAGTAGGCAGTAGGTGCGAAAAATAGAGTACAGTCCTCGGGTATTGGGCTTGCTGAAATCCTTCACTTCTCTCAGAACTCAAGTCGTAACTCCCCCTCTTCACTCAGGAGTTAACTCAAAGCTCCCTCGCTACATTCAAGGTTCAAAAGAGTGCCCGTGACGTAAGACACTGCTTTGTCCCCTTGGCGTATTAATCTACAATTGCTTCTTCTTCTGCCTGAGAAGTCAAAGCGCGGGGGAAAAGCAAATCAAATATCACAGAGATTAATGACAATTTATAAACACTTTTCGTTCTGTTATTTAATTTCTCCGTAAGTGTAATGAAACACGTTTGTTTCTAAAGTCTCAGTAACTTCCGCCTCCAACACAGTGACAAAGTTACCTCATTTGAATCAAAATTGACTATTTTTACGAAATGGGTCTTTCAGTACAATCTGGTATGTTTCATTAAACTACATCACCTGATAGAATCAAAACAGCATTAAAACTGTCGAGTATGAGTATCACTGCTAAATCAGAAAAGTAGATCTCTTTTTTTTGCCGATGGGAAATCATCAAATAACTTCCCCCGCTCTGGGTTGAGCGGCTGGGAGTCGTGACGCCCGGGGCGTCTTCCGCGGCGGCTGGGTTGGTTTTAGGTTCTCTCCCTCAAACGCCCAGCCACCTCCTTCCCATTCCCTCTCGCTCCAGACCATGGACTGCACCAGGGCCGGACGCGAGAGGTCGCCGCCACCGATCATCTCTACGAGGGCACGGCAGTGCTCCGGCCAAGCTGGGCAGACCGCTAATGTGTGCTCCACCGTTGAAAAGTAGATCTTAATAACAATCCTATAGAAAATATGCAGGTCACGTGTTGTGCGAGACGTGTACTTATTTCTTCATTTAGTCGAAATCATCGTAAAATTGAAAAGAGTATCAAATCTTGTTGGCATAGAAATAAAGATCATTAAACAGTTTTTAATTTATTGTATTTATATAGGTAGGTACCGATACTTCTTAAGCATAAGGAAAATGTCGTTGGAAAATTATTCGAGAATGTGGATGGCTATAAAGGTAGAGAAAGACCAAGAAAACAAAAGAAAGAACCGATGGGTGAACTCTGTGCAGGATGATATGACAAACAAGAAAGTGTCAGATGAGACGACGATTGACGAACAGAGAATTATGGAAGAAGAAGACACGCTGCGCCAATC
This sequence comes from Ochropleura leucogaster, assembly GCA_958449745.1. NCBI lineage: Eukaryota > Metazoa > Arthropoda > Insecta > Lepidoptera > Noctuidae > Ochropleura > Ochropleura leucogaster. The sequence goes on from OY288226.1 coordinate 10,536,303, forward strand.
ACAGATCAATTTTGATAATGCAGGAGAATTATGAAGACCAATCAATCTAGGCACACAATACTCACAGAAGTTTAAACTCCAAACATATGTCATTAACATCTGTAGCGTTATTACAATGTTATTTTATAATTGTAGATACTTTATTCAATTAAACTAACTAAGCATAAAACTAAATATGGACCACAAACTAATAATGAAAATAAGCACAAGTAAAAAAAGTAAATTAAAAGGAAGTCAAAAAATTCATCCGCATCGCAGTCAACAGGAAAAGGGCCCAGAAGGCTGGCAGCATTACCACGTTGGATGGCAATGCTAATTTTTGGGCAAAAAAACAGGCCAGCTCTTTGGTCACGAGAATAGTCCACCAGCGGCTTGGCGATTTCTCATGGTTTTTCGAATTTTTTGACGCCCTGAAATTTACCATTTTTTACTTGTACATATTTTATTTTAAATTTATTATTCAAAAGAAAAAAAAATAAGTACAAAACTAGAATAAGTAAAAATGCTAATCTATAGAAGAGTGGAGGCTCCAAACACTTTTATTATTATAAAATTCGATTTTTAATTGTAGGTACCAGTCTTAGTAAATGACACAATAGTCAATCATCAAAATTAACAGTTTTTATTTAGGGTTTTTTTAATTCATTAAACTAAAGATACGTGTGACATAAAATCAGGTCAAACGTAAAACGTTAAAAATTGTATAACACAATATCAAATTCTGACTCTCCTTGGCGTTTTGTCTCCGCTTATAAATCCTGCAGAAACAAGCTTTACAGGCTCAGCAGTACTTGGCATTTTCTTATCTCTAACCTCGACATGAGCACTCGTATAGAAACCAACAGAAATCTTCTCCGTAGAGTTAACATAGACTGGTAGACCTGCAGCTGACAAGACGTCTTCGACCGGGTAAGCCCAGAAATGATGACCGCGGAATTTGTTCGGGTAATTTGCAAAGACAAAGCCTGAGAGTGTAGCTTCATAGTCGATCTCCATTTCTAAAGTTCCGTGGGTCGCTGTAAGAGTAGCTACTACTGCCTGATTAGGGTCCAGAGGCACTTCGACACTCGTTGTTGTTCCTAGAGTTGCTGATTTACTCTTGCTTGTTTCAGTGCCAAAGTTCGCAGTGAACGATAGACTAGTTGTTCCGCCGACGCTTCCTACTGCAAAGTTGACGTTGTAATTGAACTCTTGGCCGACTGTCAGCTCCCCACCAACAGACCAGCTATTGGAAACAGATTCTTCTACCGCATGTGATATAGCAGCATTATATTTAGCCTTTACATGACTATAATTCTCGAACACTCTTGTAGATACGATCACGGGTTTCGTATGCATCCCCAATACCCTTGATCTGACTGGTTTGAGCGTTCTTTGGACTTGATTCCAGTTAAATCTATGGTAGACATCGTTCCATGGTGTAGGGCTTTTGACGAAGACATCGTTTGGCCTGGCTCCAGCGAAAACTTCAACGGCGTTTTTGAGCTCCCAATCTCTGATCTTGAAAGTTGCTCGTTCTTTGTCGCTGATGATTTCTACATTCTCACCACTGAATTCGATTGAGGCGTCGGCCTCAGATTCACCTGCTGTTATCTGGAGGGATATGCGGGCGTAGATCGCTGGTATGAAGAGAATGAAGAGGTATTTGGACATCATTGTAACCTGTCGGAAATGCGTGATGCGGTTAAATAGGGAAATACATAAAACAAAGTTACTAAGCCTAGTGCCTACTAATAAACTCCGCGTAGCTTTTTGTGAGGGAGGGAAATCCTCAAATAACTTCGAGCGGAGCGGGGGAAGGGAGTGTCAGAATTGTACTGACTAAAACCCTTTTTGTTACTTCTATTGCCCTTCATGTTACGGGGCCGCGGTATCTCTTTAGAAAAACCCGCAACCCCGGAACTCCGCGTAGCTCTAAAATTGTAAACACTATATGCAATTGAGTGGAACATTGCTTATCTACTTTAACAGGCGTCACTAACACAATAAATGAAGCTCGTTTAAAGCTATCTTTTTGATTATTTAAAACTGATATCAGACGAGGTTTTCCTCTAAAAAATGGTTTCCTCGAGTGAATAGGTATTTATTATCGTTGGATTAACAATTAATCATGAATTTCAGTTAATTAATTTGTTCGAGCATTCGTTAGGCAAGTAAAAAATGTCGAATGCCAAAATGCAACATCGTTGGAACGGATCACAACTAAATTCTTTTTTTTAATTGAATTTGTGTCGTATTGCTTTGAAAGAAAGACAGAAAAGAACAAAATGCCTGATGTCAACCTAAGCAAAGCCAAGCTGACTTCAAGAATTTAAAACAAGATAGAAAACAGTATTTTAACTTACCTGTTCGGTTTTAGATGTCCCAATAACATTTCCGACGAACTCACCTACATTTAATACAACTTCTAAACTAATATTATTACGATAAAGACTACCACAACAATTAAAATTGTATTTAATTTGACCGCAAATGTTTTCAACTATTAGTAACAGAACTATTTATCTCCTTTTTGACTGATGATGGTGTAGTGGTCGTAAGAGCTATTACTGAGTGTGGGGTCTTAGGTTCCATTGGGAAAAGATTTACGTTTTTTACGGTTCAGTACCCTTAAAAGAAAAAATGGAATCCTTATTGAATCACTTTGTTGTTTGTCTGTCTGTCTGTCAAGACCCTTTGTCTTGAGAACACGTGGAGGTATCGATAAAATTAAAACCATCTCTAGTCTGTAGTCCCTTTGTGCTGTGAAAAAATCAATCCTCTCAATCTACGCAGTCAAAAGATATGGCTGTTTATGTTGCAAATTTGTACGGAACCCTTTTTTGGGGCGGGTAATCATCAAATAACTTAGAGTGTCAGACTTTTACTGCCTAAAACCCACCCATGTTCCTTCTATTGCCCTTTATGTTCCGGGGCCGCGGTATTTCTTTCGAACAACCCGCATCCCCGGCAGGTGAAGGCTCTAGCAAGCCCTTTTGCTTTGTACGAAACCCTCGGTACGCGAATCTGACTCGCTATCGACCGGTTTTTTATCTGTTTTGACATTGACAGTAGCAGCCACAGAGCCCATTTCAACCAGTAGATGGCAAATGTTTACTTAATGTCTTATAAACTAGTAATTTGCAAAAGGTTAGAGCTTTACCACACATTTTTCAGTAATGTTTATGTCTCATACAATACTAAATGCACCATCAGTTTCCTCCAAGTCTCAAAATCATCATAATTTTCCTGCCCTTGTCCTATTCTATTTGGGGTCGGCGCAAAACGTTTTCTTCTTCCATTCTTCCCTATCAGACGTCACGGCATCATTTACTGCTTTCTGTTCCATATCATTCCTTACACAACCCATCCATCTTTCCAAGTCTGTTGCAGCTTATTGTCGAGACCACCGCGACCGTCAGGAGTTTGTCACCAGCCACACTAGGTTTTTTGAATCTTAGCCCTATCACACGTGTTCCGGAGTCACTCAGGGATCAATCCTGGGACCTCTTTTGTTCTTAATTATGTTTAATGATTCTTCTTCTTCTTCGATGTCATCCTTCATGCCAAAAGTCTGCTGTCATTAATGTAATTTTTTTTATTCCGAAATCAACTCTGAAGCTGACATTAACGCAATATCGGAATTTCACCCATTTCCATGTGACTTGACGCCATGTTTGTACCTATAAACTAGAGTAGGTAGGTAGAATCGTCTCCAGGGCGTCTAAAATGGCTGCTGTAGTCGAATCACAATAGGATAATAATAAGAATTACGGGCCTGTTGGTCTAGTGGTTAGTGGCCCTGACTGCTGAGCCGGAGGTCGTGGGTTCGATTCCCCCCCGGACAAACTTTGTGTGATGAGCATGATTGTTTGTTCTGTGTCTGGGTGTGATTTATCTATAATATGTATGTATTTATAAATTATATAAGTATGTATATCAGTTGTCTGGTTACCATAACATAAGCTCTGCTTAGCTTGGGATCAGATAGCCGTGTGTGAGTTGTCCCAAGATATTTATTATTTATTATCGTAAATTTATTTATTTCTCCGCATATAATTACATTTTTAAATATTTCTTAAAATCATAAAAAAAAACATTTAAAAATATAAAAATAGTAGTAGCCCACCGGTATCGGGAACAGGGTCCAAGCTACCGGCGGTCAGGGCTCCAGAGAAAGGAACCTCCTAACAATACGAGCCGTGTCCAGGAGTACCGCTTTCTGTATCAAGCCCTTGATCCAGCTGCCTAACGACAGCCTCCTCAGGTATTGGTCGAGGCTCTTGGCAATTAAGCCATTGGCAGTTACGACTATCGGCACAATGGTCGCTGATTCCACATCCCACATGTCGACAACCTCGTGAGCCAAGTCAATATACTTCATTTGCTTATCTTTCTCGGCTTTCACGAGGTTCTCATCATGCGGGACTGTTATGTCTACAATCATTCCGCTCTGATCGATCCACCACCACTATATCAGGCAATCAAAGAACTAGTTATCACATTTGACAAAAGTCTGACGTTTCATGATTAAATATATCGATTGCTTCATATAAGCGATTGGGCTTTGTAGGAAACGCTAAGGAACTTGCGAGACGACTCCCAGCCGTGTTGTCGGCTCGTTTGTATTCCGCGTGCGACCTTCTCCCCGCTCCAAATGATCAAATTAATCCCCCATTCTGGGTGGACGGTGGGTAGTGTCAGACTTTCACTGACTAAAACCCACCCATGTTCCTTATTAGAACAACCGGCAACGCGGTGGCCCTGGCAAGCCCTTCTGCTTTGCTTTTTGAGGCGCACGTGGAACACGTCCGCGCACGCAGACAGACGGACGGTGAGCTACCCATTACTCATCGTCCACAGAACCCGCATCTACGGTGGCCGGGAGTCGTCTCGCGGTTATGTAAGACCCCTAAATTGTGTTCAGATATCGATGCGCATACGCCTCCGGAGTGTCTCTAGCTACTTTAATTTGAATTTCAATATATTAAGTACCTAATTTAAAAGAGTGTCCATGGAGTTTCTTGCCCATTCTTCCTCATAGAGATCAACGCTTTGGAATGGGCAACTACAGTACTTTCACAAGTTATTATGTCTAGCGACCGGGACTGTAGCTTTACCATTTTGTTTTTTTGACATTCAAAAGTGCCTGTAATCATTTAATTGAAATAAATGCTTAGTCTGATTTTTATTTTGACCTACCTACATAGTCCAAGACTGCGCCATAAATAACCACACCACATTCGAGGACACATAGCATTGTCTAGGCAATAAAACAAGTAACCAGTACTTATAAAATTAGCGCTACACAAAGATCAAGTGATATTAAGATGACCTGCCTTATGGCCTCGTGTCCTAACTAAAGCGATCGTCGAATACATGCACTCATCATCATTCACCTGCATTTATCCCAATTTATTTGTGGTCGGCGCAGCATGCCTTTTTAACCAACTTCAAAAAAAGGAAGAGGTTTTCAATTAGTCGATTTGCAAAATTCTTTATTGTTTGAAATTTCTTTTTTGACTTACCAGGTGGACCCATATCAATTTTATTTATATTGCTTAGGTGTTTTGTGAGTTATCGTTTTATATATTACTAGCTTTGCCCAGCGGTTTCACCCGCTGCTCATTTAGGGGTCTGAAATATAGATGTTGGCCGATTCTCAGACCTACCCGATATGTAGGTACACAAAATTTCGTTGAAATCGGTCCAGCCGTTTCGGAGGAGTATGGGAACGAAAACTGTGTCACGAGAATTTTATATATTAGACGAGCTGTGCCCAGCGGTTTCACCCGCTGCCCAATTAGGGGTTTGAAAAATAGATGTTGGCCGATTCTCAGACCTACCCGATATGTACACAAAATTTCGTTTGAATCGGTCCAGCCGTTTCGGAGGAGTATGGGAACGAAAACTGTGACACGAGAATTTTATATATTAGATACCATATCTAAAAACGAAAGCACAACAGCCACCAACTTTCGGAAGTAAAATAATTTTCCAGTTTTGCCTTATACTTACCTTATAGGATAAATGTGGATAACATTTATCCTATAAGGTAAGTATAAGGCAAAACTTTCCTATTCATTAAAGTGGTTAAAAATAAGGAAAATAGGGTGGGATTGGACTTCACGTACTAACTGCGTCAGTGCGGTTTCTTCTTTTATGTGTATGCTCTGAATCACTACCTAAAGAGCCTTTAATCATTTGAGGTTTAGACCACTTTTGTAACCACTGTCCCTTTATTTTTTTGCAGAGAATCATCATCAATCAAAATCAAAAGTCATTTATTCAAATTAGGCTGATAATCAGCACTTATTGAACGTCACATTACAAGAGACAGTCCCACAAAAACGCCCTTCCCTTCACCACTTCCTAGTGTTTTAGCTGGAAAGAACTGGCGGAACAAACTCCCCAGCAACACATCTGTCTGTCAGGTTAGAAGAACCAGATTTTAACAACCAATAACTTCCCCCGCTCAGAGTGCAGTAGGTGGGAGGGAGTGTCAGACTTTTATTGACTAAATGCCTTCCATATAGGGATTTTATATTAAAAAAACACACTGTTAATATCCAACGTTTTAATAAAAAAAAACATGCTCTTAATAAAAAAAGTCTTCAAAAATATTAGGTAGGTATTGTGCGAAATGCATAACATACAGACTACAATATCATTGCACAATCGTTTAACAAGAAGATGGCACCGTTTTTACTTACTAAAGCACAGGGTTAACTTAAGTTCGTTAGCAAAACGTTACAATAACCTTTAAACTAGAAAGTAGTTTCGCTAACCAATTTGTTTTAACCTTGTGTATTTATTATTATGTTATCCTTTAATAATTTTATCGACATAATTTAAATACTTCTTAAAATACTAGCCTTGGCTCGCGGCTTCGCTCGCGTTTAATTCGGGGTAACACAGTTCCCCTTCCCTGATTTACAGGTACCTGCTTTTTGTAGTTTTTGCCATAGTGCCTAATTTATTGTAATAGCAAAGCTATGTTTTCCATTTGCTTCACTCTTTCTCTCTCATTTCTCACTTTTTTGAGATAAAGTTGGCCTATGTCCGTCGTCGTCGTCTCCAGGGTCCCAAATATCTCTCTAGGTAGGTACCAAAATTCATTAAACTCTGTTTGGCCATTTAGGCGTGAAGACGTAACAAACAAAACAAACTCACTTTCGTTTTAAAGGATTTAAAAAATTTGGTCCACCGCTGCCGAGAGCAGGGTACAAGCAACCGGTGGTTAAGGCCCCAGAGACAGGAACCTCCTCAATACGAGCCGTATCGATTAAATCATTACTAAATATTATTTAAATAACATTACCATAACATAATTTCATTAAGCTACACCTAAAAGGAATGCCTTACTAATAAAAGGTATTTGTTGTGCAATATTAAACGTCAGTTTTGCATCCCGGATGAGGTGAGTCAACCTCGTATATACCATCTTTGTAGTGTACATCGGCAGTATCTTCCAGCATGTCAATTAATTGGTCAGTGCTGCGATGAGAGATTCTTGCAGGCGTTTCTGGGTAATCTGGTCTCTTCTCGTACGCTTCCTTCTGTTTTTGTTTTGACGGCAATACAAATACACCTACCGCCATCTCTTTCTCTTTTTTAGGCTCTTCGTCTACAGTCGGGTTTAATATTTCCTTCCTGCGTTCAATTTCTGCGATGTTATGATGGTAGAACTCCGATTTGTGTCGTTCTCGTACGAACATGCAGTAAGCTATCCATATGATAACTAACGCAGCCTGTCAAAAAAAAAGTTATTTAAAAAATCGAATCAAATGCCGCCATTTTGTTTTATCTTTCATAAATTAAACTTAAAAAATGTTTACTAATAATCGTTGACATCATTCGAAAAATGGAAAGTATCATGAAAGGCACGGTGGTAAGGTGGAACTTTTGGCGTGTGAATACCTACGCCATCTTGGTTTTACTAGAAAGTTTTTTTTTTCATTTTTGTTCCAATATTTTTTACAAACAATTTACTTAAAAACACAAGTTACTTAAAAAAAAAACCCTAATTTATCCAAGTGGGCCTATAAATTTTAAAGAATTAAGTTTTCTAGGATCCCATTATCAAATCCTAACCAGATAACCATGGCAACACCCGGCAAGTATACCCTTTCAAACAAAAAAAAGAATTTTCCAAATCGGTCCAGCCGTCTACGAGTAATCGGGGAACATACATAAAAATAGTCTGATAAATTGAAAACTTCCTCCTTTTTTAAAGTCGGCTAATACCTAACAACACAAAATATGTTTACCAACAGAACTGTCAATGTCATTCAAGAGTCGATCCATAATATTATAAAAATGTGCGTAGGAGCAGTGATTATCATAAAATAAGGATAACAGCTACCATCTTGAATAACATTTATTGACAAGTCTTTCGATTCACAAATGCTTCGATTCAATATCGATTCGGTGAGTCGTACCTACGTCTGTCTCGCTCGATTTCGTAATCGATTGCAACAAATGCTGAGAGCAGTATCGATGATTATCAAGACGTAAATACATTTGACATTTTAATACGTAATTAAAACGACTAATAAAACAAAAAAAAACCTTATAGAGTGCGGGATAAAGTAAAATATTCTAAATCAACTCACCAGAATTAAAGCGACGACAAATCCAATAGTATCGATGCTCATTTTGTATAGATTTTTGCTGTATTGCACGTAAGGAACGAGTGCCTCAAACGAGGTTATATTGGACTATAGGAACGCTCGCACTGAGTGGACTCAATGTCGCACTAAATTAATATCACTTTGAACTTGTGAACTTCTCGTATGAGATGATGTCACTGTGCATGTATTGAAAGATCACGAATAGAACAGTTAGTTACTACAAGACACACGACTTTGTTGTAGAAAGGACCAAGGCAAACAGCGCCTCATATGTAAATGTAAGTTGAACGTCGTGACTCGTACGGAATTACCTAAATGATATTTTCTTATTTTTCCTGTAACTCATTGATCGCTGATGACGGTGTGATAGGTACCTACTGATAGGTACTTATGCAAACTAAGACATCGAGACTCATTGAGCGGATATGGGGAATATTTTTATACAAAAATTTTGTTCCCGAATATTTTTGATTATGGCACACGAATGCTACCCAATAACACTTTAGCTGTCTCGGGAATTGAACCCAGAACTAAGCAGTCGTGCTTGATCATCGAGGCTGTTATTAGTCGTTTGGCTGATTTTTATTTTATTTTGTATAGCAGCTCGCAGGTTGACCCTTTGAGGTTGTAGCTAACAACCGGACTCTTGAGAAAAGGCCTACCAGGGCAAAAAATTAAAAAATAAGCGGCTAGATGCTATGGTATCTCCTGTTGTTTTTTTTCCCGAGTTTCAGACTTTTAGTGACTAAAACCTATCCATATTCCTTCTTTCGCCCTATACGTTCCGGGGCCATGGTATCTCTTTCAAAAAACCCGCAACCCTGTAGACGGTGGTCCTAACAGGCCCCTCTGCTTTCGAGAATCGGCTTAGGTCGTCGCTGAGGGAGGACCCCAAAGGGACAGGCTGAATCTGAGTGATGGACTGGTTTGAACCTACTGGCTCAGCATCGCGGGCTGGCTCTAGCAAGGAACGGGTGGGAATTCGTAGCTGTTTTTTTTATGAATACCATCTCGCAGTTCAACCAAGGAGGTTGTCGTCTGCTTAACCGGACGAATCCTGTGGATGCCTTAAAAAATTGAGACTTCCAGCCAGGGTAAAAAATTACAAACTAAGCGACTAAACGCTAAGGGCACCCCCTGTGGGGTACGAGCCTCGGGTTAGGGCGTCGCTGAGAGACAGCAAGGGACAGGCTGGATCTGAGTGATACTATTTGAGGACTGATTTAAACTTACTGGCTCAGCATCGCGGGCTGGCTCTAGCAAGGGCTGGGTGGGTATTCGTAGCTGATAGAATTGTTTTCCTTTTATAGGCTAACTACCTAATACGCCATTCAAGTCAAAAGCGGTGGGGGGTGCGGTCCTACGTCAGATAGTACGCTAAACCGGATGTCCATGATAACAGAACCAGTATTACCTGTCCTCGTATACTATTGGAACTCCGTAGTACGTTAGGAATGGTTAAGGCCAATGTGTTAAGAGGCCGTTTGTACGTTTTTTTTTCGTTTTCGCTCATTTTTGTGCTTTTACAGTTAAAATACTGTATTTCTATAAGTTTTCTTAAGACTGCACCGGCGAGCGGACTTTTTTTGATTGATTTTGTCAATCACTAGAAATTTCTCCTGTATCGTGGTCACAGACGGACGGACAACGGAGTTCCCCGAGTTCCCCGCACGGAACAGATATTTGTATGACTTATAAGTAGTTGTATCGGGTCTGTATGTTTATGTAAGTGAGTTTAAATGATACAGGAGAAAATCTTAAAGTTTAAGGAAAGGAACAACTTGTTTTCGAAAACGTATATTGTTATATAGATTTCAATACATATACACAAAAAAAAACTAATAAATATGATATCTCACTCTTTAATCACATGTGATCATATCTATCACTTCTATGTCACTGTAAAATCGAATAAGCGAAATCGGCATAATTTCATTAGTAGGCCTCTTAACATCATTGTATGGTTTTCGGTACATACCATTGTCAAGCACCAATAATGATGACGAAAGACCGCACCCGTTTCCAAGTTGGTCTGAATGACAGGTTAATTTAAAAATATAAAAGACTAGCTTTTGCCAGCGGCTTCGCTCGCGTTAAATTCGGTAGCGCCTTATTGATTTGTAATAGCAACGCTAAGTTTTCCCGTTTCTTCCCTCTTTCTCCTTCACATCCCACTTTTTTCAAAAAAATATGTCCTTCTTTTTTCAAAAAAATATGTCCTATGTCCTTCTTCTGGTTCCCAACTATCTCTGTACCAAAATTCATCGAAATCGGTTTAGCCATTAAAGCGTGAAGAGGTAACAAACTCACTTTCGCTTTTATAATATTAGTAAGGAGTAAGGATGAGCGCGGCACAACGAGCGCAGTGGCTGAATAATCGACTGCTGCACTGCGTGTCATGCGTTTGATTTCCGCAAGGAACAATATTTATATGGCAAAAAGAGGAAGGGTAGGTAGTAGTTCCTTGTCTCTTAAGAGTATGTTTACCCAGGAATTTTCATAGCCTTAAATAAATAGTATAGGTACCTACCTATATCTAAATCCTAAACTTCATCTTAGACTTCACAGATATCGGTAAAAGCAAAAAATTGTGAGAAAACTTGGACTATACAATGTGTCCGGTCATGGACTATATTCTAGATCAGGGGTGGCGAACCTTTTATGATCAACGTGCCATTTCTCCTTAAGAAATGTGGAGTTTTGACCAAAATCAATAATGACTATCGGGAAAATAATTAACTCGAAACTCATTTCTATTCAAAGTCATCGGCAAACGGTTTCTTAACGAATACTGACTGATAATAATGACTCAAACCAGCAAGTAAAAACATAATAGATAGGTAGGTGAAAATATGATTAAAATTAGCTGCGTGCCCAAAATATTGTGTCACGTGCCGTGAATGGCACGTGTGCCATTGGTTCGCCATCCCTGTTCTAGATACTTATGTAACACGTGTTTGTTTTAACACACTTGGGTCTAATTCACTTCCCCGCTCTATGCGTGTACAAAAAATAATCATATCTCTCAAAGTGTTGGTTTAACTGAAACGACAACAGGTTTATTCAGAGGGCAACAATATTGTCTATCGTTTAAATTAAGAAATGATGAGCTTACATGTCATTTTCGTAACTTTAGAAAACAAAATTAAAGTCCAAAAAATATGCAAATCAACGAAAGTTTTGTAAACTTTTTGTGAAAAAAAAATTATAGTTCTTTTTTTAAATTAATAAGTTTGAGTACTAGAATGTTTTTACCCGACTGCGCACCGGAAAGGAGGGTAATGTGTTCATCAGGATATGTATGTATGTAACAATGTTTTTTATATATGTACATAGAGTATTGCTAGCCCAAGACCAGACACGTTCTATATATATCATATATGGTGTCCGTTGATGAAATCGCCAACCCGTCTTGAGCAAGCATGATGATCAATGCTCGTGCCTTTTCTGTATGAGAAGAAGTCTTTGTCCAGCAGCGAGACGATTATAGGCTGGTATTCGTATTAGTATCTAAATAGCTATAGATTTTCAAACAACATTTGTACACACAAACTAAAATACTTACCTAATTTATGACTTTCAATTTTATGTTATCACAACAAACAGTTAATAATTAAAATCGTATTTAAGTTAACCGCTAATGTTTAAAACTATTTAATGAAAACAGAACTAAGAATTGTTTTGATTAAGAAATTGTTGAGTACGTAGGCCGCACCAAAATTACAATACATTAATTCTTATGATCTCAGTAAAAAAGCGTTTTTTGCAAAAACAAATAACCGACCAGGTTCGGGTGGAGTGGTTCCCCCCCGTTCCATCCGAAACCATTCAGGCTTTTACTCACTAAAACCCATCTATGTACTTTCTTTTACCGTTTGTGTTCTGTTTCGAATAACCCGCTACCCCAGCAGGCCTGGCATCATCATTGAGGCGCCGTCAACACGGTCTGTCGTTATTAGACGGACGGACGGACAGCTACCCATTGCAAACCTGTTCACGGACCCGAGCCTGCGGAGACCGGGAGTCGTCTCGCGGCACTCGACACCCGAAGCGTCTCTCGCGATGGATTGTGACTTGCCTGGACATGAACCTACGATCTCCTACATAAGACACGAGGTTTTCACCCCTTTTTTTTCGGGTGGGAAATCATCCAATGTCTTCCCCCGCTCTGGGCGGACCGGGGGGGCATGTCAGACTTGTACTGACTAAAACCCACCCATGTTCCTTCTATTGCTCTTTACGTTCCGGGGCCGCGGTATCTCTTTCGAACAACCCACAACCCCGGCAGGCGGAGGCTCTGGCAAGCCCCTCTGCTTTGCTGACTCTCTTTGAGGCGCGCGTGAAACACGAACGCGCCGTCGACACGGCCTGTCGTCAATCGACGGACGGACGGTGAACTACCCATTGCATACCCGCCGACAGACCCGAGCCTGCGGAGACCGGGAGTCGTCTCGCGGCACTCGACACCCGAAGCGTCTCTCGCGATGGATTGTGACTTGCCTGGATATGAACCTACGATCTCCTACATAAGACACGAGGTTTTCACCCCTTTTTTTTCGGGTGGGAAATCATCCAATGTCTTCCCCCGCTCTGGGCGGACCGGGGGGGCATGTCAGACTTGTACTGACTAAAACCCACCCATGTTCCTTCTATTGCTCTTTACGTTCCGGGGCCGCGGTATCTCTTTCGAACAACCCACAACCCCGGCAGGCGGAGGCTCTGGCAAGCCCCTCTGCTTTGCTGACTCTCTTTGAGGCGCGCGTGAAACACGAACGCGCCGTCGACACGGCCTGTCGTCAATCGACGGACGGACGGTGAACTACCCATTGCATACCCGCCGACAGACCCGAGCCTGCGGAGACCGGGACTCGTCTCGCGGCACTCGACACCCGGAGCGTCTCCCGCGATGGATTGCGACTTGCCTGGACATGAACCTACGATCTCCTACATAAGACACGAGGTTTTAACCCCTGATTTACTCTGGACGCTCTTACTGTGCACGACTTTCTACATCGTTCTCACATATTTGTATAATCTCAACATGAATGATGTACTTAAATACGAATTTGTAAAAATATTAGAATTTAAAAGAGTGTCCACGGAGTTTCTTGCCCATTCTTCTCCATAGAGATCAACGCTTTGGAATGGGCAACTGCAGTACTTTCACAAGTTATTATGCCTTGTGACCGGGACTGTAGATTCATTTTGTTTCTTGACTTTCAAAAGTGCCTTTGATGGTCTAATTGAAATAAATGGTTTGATTTGATTTGATTTGAGCCATAGTGACATTCAACTTTATTTAATACGTAAGAACATGTCTACCTAGACATGTTCTTACGTATTAAATAAAGTCGATACCTTACAATCTAAACAAAACACAAGGGTTCTCTTCAGTTGCATCATAGTATTTTCCTGAAAATGTAGAAATTGAATGGCACAAACAAAATTGCATCAGACAATTTTCATAGAATATAATTATGATGCCACGTTTCAGACCTCAATTGATGCCTAATAAAATCCTTACTAATATTATAAAAGCGAAAGTGAGTTTGTTACGTCTTCACACCTAAAGGGCCAAACCGATTTTGATGAATTAGGGTACAGAGATAGTTGGGACCCTGGAGACGGACACGGGATAAAAAAGTGAGAAAAAGGGGAGAGAAAGATATTTTTTTCTAAAGTTCCAAAGTAACTATGCTACGCGGATGAAGTGGCGGGCGGAAACTCATAATATTGTTTATCAAAAACAATGACTAAAGTGTTATTTACTTTATCTTGACGTTTTTGATTCGGTATATCCTCATATAATTTATATGAAATTACATCATTAATGTGGTAGATTTTTGGCATAGCCCATACAACGCCCGCTAACGATGCGTCAATATTATACTTGGTACAAACCAAGCTTTTTCGCACTTTTAAACTGGGTCTTGTGAAAAAAAATACTTGCTACTTGCCGAGACCCCTTCTACCTCGTGAGATTGGGTGAGATTCGCCGCCTTCTTCCTTTACTTAAGTAATGCATGCTCTTTATCACAGAGGAGGCTAGCTTCTATGCAATGGATCCTGTCAAGCTGAATGACTGCTAAAGAAATTTTGATTGCTTTTGTATGACGCATCAAGTAAAGCAAAAAAAACAAAAATGGGTGTTTTGAGATCAGAATCACACAATATTTCTACTTACATCATTTTGTATCGTTAATCAACGATTTAATATTTTTATTGTTTTACGAATTGTGAATTTAAGACTTCCATCATGATCCTGCCGGGGTTGCGGGTTGTTCGAAAGAGATACCGCGGCCTCGGAACGTAAAGGGCAATAGAAGAAACATGGGTGGGTTTTAGTCAGTACAAGTCTGACACGCCCCCCCGCTCCGCCCAGAGCGGGGGAAGTCATTGGATGATTTCCGACCCGAAAAAAAAAAAAAAAAAAGACTTACATCATGATTGATATGTTGCACAGGTTTTATTAATAAAATATGCAATTCTACAGAGCGATTCAGATTTTATGTAGGATTATCTAACGGATTTCGAGGACCATATTTTATCAATTCCATTAAAAAGTTATTATTATTCACGCCTATCACTTACGTAAACTGTGGGTGCCCTGCATTTTGTTTTTCAGATGGTAAATCATCAAATAACTTTCATTGCTCTGGGCGGAGCATAAGGTAGTGTCAGACGTTACTGACTAAAACTTATCCATGTTCTTATTTTTGGAATTTGTATTCCGGGGCCGAGGCATCTCTTTCTAACAACCTGCAACCATAGGGGTGTCCTGCCATACCCAACTAATTTTGTACCTAGGTAATTTTCTTGTTGTATGTGTTTTTGAGCTTTAAAAAAAAACCGGCCAAGAGCGTGTCGGGCCACGCTCAGTGTGGGGTTCCGTAGTTTCCCGTCCGTCACAATAAGTGTTCCCAGTTATGAGGCCACCCGAAAAATTCGGTAATACCCGATCCAATGTAATAAGTACCTACAGCGCCATCTCTCGAGGAATTGGGTTACTAATTAATACAAAGACGTGCAATTTCGGTGGTTATTTTGGATTGCGACAACCGATTTCAATAATTCTTTTTTTGTTTGAAAAAAGATACGTTCAGGATAATAAAATATGTAAAAAAAGCTTGCATATACGATTATACTACAAACTTAGTCCAGAAATTATTTTGTACAACTTTTTGTCTTTTTTGTACAAAAACTGTTGTGTCAATCAAGTCCAAAATAATTTTCATAGAAAGTCCTTTTAAAGTTCTACTTTTCAGATTTTTTTCATATTTTTTAGACTTATGGTTCAAAAGTTAGAGGGGGGGGGACACATTGGTTTTTACTTTTGGAGCGATTATTTCCGAAATTATTGATATTATCAAAAAATGATCTCAGTAAACCCCTATTCATTTTTAAATACCTTTCCAACAATATATCACACGTTAGGGTTGAAATTAAAAAAAAAATCACTTCCCACTTGACATATAGGGTGGCTACCCTAATAAAACATTTTTTTCAAATTTTTATTTTACCACTTTGTCGGCGTGATTGATATACATATTGGTACCAAATTTCAGCTTTCTAGCGCTAACGGTCACAGAGATTAAGCGAGGACGGACGGACGGACGGACATGGCGAAACTATAAGGGTTCCTAGTTGACTACGGAACCCTAAAAAGGTGGATGAAAAACGATTGCATGCAGCGGAGATGAGAATATTGAGATGGATGTGTGGAGTGACAAGAATGGATAAAGTAAGGAAGTTTGAAACTTGCGCCTGTTACAGAAAAAGAGTGATGGATCTGAATGTTGATGGATGGAGAGCGAGAGGAAGGCCAAAGAAAAGATGGATGGGTCGTGTAAGGTATGATTTGAACGAGAAAGCAGTGAATGATGCCGTGACGTCTGATAGGGGAGAATGGAAGAAGACAACATGTTGCCGACCCCAAATAGAATGGGATAAGGGCAGGAAAATGATGATGAAGTGTATTTGCAATTAAAAGTCAACCACCAACGCTGTAATTCTATTTGTAGAGTTTATTTGTAATGAAGATACGCCTCCAATACATTCTTTACATATCATATCTCTGTACCTAATCTAGTAGATACAGAACGCACCTTTTTATCGTCTGTTGTTACCACGGGGATTACCCCGCAGGTAGGGAGGTAATAGTATCGATTAAACTATTATCGGCTTCGCTCGCGTTAAATTCGAGGTAACACAGTTCCCCTTTCCTGATTTGCAGGTACCTGCTACCTGTAGTTTTTGCCCTTGCGCCTGATTTGTAGTAAGTAATAGAAAAGCTAAGTTTTCCCTTTTCTTCCCTCTTACTCCCTCATTTCACACTTTAAAAAAAATATTAGCCTATGTCCACCTCCAAGGTCCCAACTATCTCTGAACCAAAATTCAACAACATCGGTTTAGTCATTTAGGCGTTAAGACGTAACAAATTAACAAAGAAACTCATTTTCGCTTTTATAATATTAGTAAGGATACATTACACATAATATTTGTTTACTTACCGCGTCATAATTATAACATACCTGCGTCATGGATCACGCAGAGATGTGAGTATCATACCCACCCTCTTATTGCGTCAGATTTGTCGAAGTTCTACGTAGAGACTTGACCCCTTTGTGGCGAAGGACTTGCACAAGCTTCCCTCCCGTCACATTCGACCATGTCGATGTTACAAGCCTATTGAAGGACATTGTTCTTCTCAAGGCAAGTTTGGTGGATGTGCACACCAAGTTGGATGCTTCCCAAAAAGCCGTGGCTGATTTGCACGATGAAGTTAATGACTTGCAAGCCCTCCGGATTTACATGGCATCATGTTTTGTAGTACGTGGCAAGGGGTGAAGAAACCCTGTTCTTATAAGTCAAAACTCATTTTTACATCACTTTAGAACAGCGTAACTATGTAAAGAAAATGCATAAGACAATGTATATAATCCCTGTTTAGAGTGACATAATAATTTCATCAAAATTATTTAATTCATTAATCATTTTTCACTGAATTAGTGCAAATTGTTATATAGAATTGCATCATTTTTGTTTACTTTGATTGTTTTAGAATGAAGTTGTTCGCATTAGTATTGACACCATAATCTAAACTTAATTCAGGATAATCTTCTATTAGGTATCAGAAACAAAAAGCACGTCTATTGAATTGTAACAGTAACATCAGAAGCACCTTCTAACATGATTAAGGAAAAGTACATTTTTAACTTGTGTTAAATTGAAAGTTGGTTGCGACCAAACGCATAAAGTTAAAAAAAACAGAAGTCAACCAAAACAAACCCAGTAATAGAATACAACCTCAAACATTTTCCACGTGCTGAAATTCATCTACCTTTTTTTGTGTGGAAATCCTCGATGTTGTCTGTCAGACTCCTACTGACTAAAACAAACACGGTGTTTCTTCTCGACACTTCTGACTGGGGTGCGGGGACACAATTGCATTCTACACAATCACCCCAGCAGTACATAGTTGCCTTGGGTAACCTCTCTCAAGACTCGAAGACATGTCCAACTGATTGACGCTTCTAACTGACAAATGCTTGCACTAACTGGACAGGTCCACTCAATCTGTGTGGTGCTTTCTTAAAAAGACCACTTCAGATACTAATCTGCATAATCCTCGTGTAAGTTGACCAAGATTTTTTTTGTCTGGACTTTAAAAGAGACTACGACCTCTGAGTTTGTTTCGGCTGTTTCTTCTCAGAGTAGTGGGGTACGAAACACCGGCCTCATCTAGTTTAAAAAAAAAGACGTGTAAAAGTGTTTGTGAAAACCTACTTGCAAAATTAACATCATTTATCTAAAGGTGCAAAATTCACCTCCAATAGAACTCCTGAATAATTATTTCACAACATTTATGAAATCAGAATTCAGGACATATATCTCCTTAAACGTAAATCATAGACACCCTAGTAATTCAAGCGACTAACTTCACTACAATTCAGCCTGAATAAAAAGGGATCGGTACGTTGGTAAATCATTCAGTTCTTTATTGAAACTTGATAGAGCAACAGTGAAAACGGTAGCCCAGTTTTAAGAAGTGCTTCGTGATATCTTTTAAAAGTTTTTAATTGATAAGTAAGTGTTTGGAATTCGTTTTTTGATAGTAATATCTTGTTGTAAGTATCTATTTTATTATAGCTTCGTTTGTAGATTTTCTTTCTTATGTTTTAAATGTTCATAATTACAACCAATACTAAATAAACGTCATAAACAGTCATATCTTTTGACTGTGTATACTTAGAAGGTTGATTTTTGCACAGCTTTGAGGGACCATATATGGTTTTAATTTCAATTCAAAACCTCCGTGCCTCTTTCCCGAGATAAAGGGTCTTGATAGACAGACGGACAACAAAGTGATCCTATAAGGGTTCCGTTTTTCCTTTTGAAGTAAGGAACCCTAAAAAACATTAAAAAAGCCACCTGGTAGCCCACCGGTATCGGGAACAGGGTTAATTATACTGTATCTACTATAAATTTAGTTAGTATGTCACATACCAGGAAAACTCAGTGTAAACGTAAGATATACATAACTCTACAGATTGGAGTTATTTCATTAATATATGAAAATGAAATTAAAACACAAGAATCACGAAAGGAAGAAAAAGTTACAAAATTGACGTTTGTTTTGTAATATTATCTTACTAGCTTTGCCCGTGGCTTCGCTCGCGTTTAATTCGGGGTAACACAGTTCCCCTTTCCTGATTTGCAGGTACCTGCTACCTGTAGTTTTTGCTCTTGCGCCTTATTGATTGTAATGGCAAAGCTAAGTTTTCCCCTTTCTTCCTTTTTTCTCCCTCAATTCCAATTTTTTTGTCTGTATCCAGGGTTCCAACTATCTCTGTACCAAAATTCATCAAAATCCGTTTAGCCGTTAAGGCGTGATGACGTAACAAACAAACTCACTTTCGCATTTATAAGGATAACCTAAGCTATTATCAGCTGGCTTCGAATTAAATATTTTATCAAACAATAAATTAATATTGATAAGATTTTTGTTTGTTGGTTTTGAAATTGCATCATTTTAAATGTCTTTGAGTCAGTTTACAACTGGTTTCTTAGTCTGTTATTGTCTTGTACCTTTGTCTGGTGAGCATATCTAATCTCACCAATTATAAAATTAACTCAGCCAGATGATTCCCATAGCTGAACATATTTTTAAATATAGCTAGTTCAGACTGTCCCACTGCTGGACAAACCCTCAATTATTTCCATTAAGTACTTAGTTCCGGTTATATGCCACTTCTCGACTGCACCTAAGACATGCAAATTTACAGACCGCCTCTAAAGGAGTCTACACACCAAACCCGCCGACCCGCCGACACAGCCCGGCGCGGTTTGGTGTCGGCGACTTTGCTTCAAGAATCATGTCGGAGAATCGTACCCGCGCGTGCAAGTCGGCGGCATGGCCGGCGACTTGCGTACGCGCACGCTCAGTTGCCCGCCGACATTCCAGCGATAGTGACGTGCTTGTGTTTTTCGTTTTCTCTTCAGGGACCCAGCTAAAATATTCCACATGCTGCTATTATTAGATCAGCATCAGTATCCATGTTTATGGTAGGCTGCAATATTCGAGCAAAACAACACGTCACGTTCGTACACACTGCAATCACTAACTAAAAAAGTTGTACTGATTTCTTGCCGCCGACTAACTCACCGACACAGCCCCATGACACATGTTGGCGAGTTGGCGGGTTTGGGTCGCCGACACCAACCGGCTGTGTCGGCGGGTCGGTGGGTTTGGTGTGTAGACTCCTTAAAATTTTATTATCACCGGTCTATAGCAATCCACTCCTGCGCATATCCCTCTTCTCTCTCTCTCGATTTTCAGAAATTGTCACCCCGGTTGCTACTGGCCACTCTGTGAATCGTCGTTTCAACAACCCTAAAGGCTACCCACCTTAAAAAAATAAAAGTCCTCAAAAATACCACTACCAAAAAAACCCGGTCAAATAATATTAGTTATATTTAATATATTTTGATATTGTTACAGTTATTCAAGTTTAGTAAAGAAGAACAATAAAATGGCCGGGCCTGTGTTCACCGTGGTTCCTATACGAAACTACAAATCCAAGATGGCGGATTTTGACAGTTCCTGCAACTGTTCCATCGAATCTGAAGAGTGTGTCTATAACGACCTTATTACTTATTTGATTATAAACCAAGATTCGAAGATGGCAGGTAAGTATGAAGACGGAACCTCAGACGAAAACAGTCTTGATCACACCAGAGATTCCAGACCCATTGATGAAAGGAATGATAAAGAAGTCGAAGATCTGATTATTTTGGAGTTTTATACGCCAAAAGCTCTGCTTAATGAAGAGGTTAAAACCAGTGAACTGAAACCTTTAAAAATGAAGGAGCTTCACGATAATGGAGACCAAATGACAATGGCAATAACCAGGCAACCAAGATATCTCAAAGCGAAAATTAAGTTCCTTCAAGATCAGAATTGGAAGATGATCATAAACATTTCTGATATGTTACCAGGCTAAGAGTATTATATTCCCAACTGTATAAAACCAGTTGTATTGAGATCATTTTATATTGACTTAAATGTCAAACAGCTCTTTGAAACCCCAAGAGTGAGTTTCTCTTCTAGAGAAGAAAGCAAAAGGAATACGCCCGGGTTATAATAGATGCATAAGACGGAGCAGATGTGATGTCATGTGGTAGCCATTTTGAATTATGAAGAAACCAATGACTAAGAAATTATAAGCAATATTGACACTTATACAAGGTTGATTGAAATTAAATAGTGACGAAACACCTCAGGCAGGATGGGTGTCGACATCATAAAATGCTAAAAGAATATAAAAATGATTTGAAGATTTCTTTTTGTTGTAAATGTTACTTGAAATATCAGTTTAAGGGCAGTTTTAAAGTTGTGTAATTTCTGCAAATGTGATTTCTGAACACGTTTTTTTTTTGTTATTTATTTATCATATTTGTTGAGATTCTAAGCAATAGTTTTTAAACTCATAATTCAAGTAGTAGTAAATGCGGTCGTAGAACTCACAAAAAAAACATCACATCTTTTTTTGTTTTCGGTAAAATGTTTGTGGATATCGATACCTATCACGTGTGGAGAGTTTTGCTAGCTAATTTTGATTGACCTTGTATCTGATTCGAGGTTAAACGGTGAAAGTGTTACAAGAACATTTCTACGCTTCTAAATGAAAAAACTGTGACGTGTGAATGTGTCCAAATCTAAGAGTTTATGAGAAGGAGGACAGCTCTTCATTTTGAAGGATTTGAAGAGCATAGGTAGGTACAGTATTTTTGTAAGTTTATTCATTTTAAGAGATTCGTTAAGGTGAAAATCTAGGGTAGCTCGCGAAATTTTATTATTCTCAAGTTTTTTGCAATTTGCAGGTCAGTATTAGGTTGTAACTTCGAAATATTGAACGTTACAAACGTTTTTTGAATTGCGATCAAAAAACGTTTGTATTTACAGCACTATAATCAAATATTTAATCAATACAACCTTCTAAGTTTATTTAATTTCATACAATGAGTTTTTCATGAAATAGTCACTATAGGGATTACATGAAATACGAGGGTTGTATTGTCGATTTTAACGATTATAATTCTGTAAAACCATATTTATTACGGCCGCAAATTATATTTTGGTGAACATACCACCTATCACTGACCTGCAAATTACAAAAAAAAATAATAGAAAAATTTAAATTTGGCGGACTATCCCAGCAGTCAGCACATGCCCGCCCCTTAAGGTGAAAGCACCAGGGTAGACCACGAAATTTAATTTTTCTTAAGATTTTTGCAATTTGCAGGTCAGTATTAGGTTGTAACTTCGAAATTTATATGATTTGCGATCGAAAAAAGTTTGTATTTACAGGATTTTAATTATTAATTTAATCAATACAACCTTTTGAGCTTATTTAATTTCATACAATGAGTTTTTCATGAAATGTCACTATAGGGATTAAATGAAATAACGAGGGTTGTATTGTCGATTTTAACGATTATAATTCTGTAAAACCATATTTATTACGGCCGCAAATTATATTTTGGTGAACATACCACCTATCACTGACCTGCAAATTACAAAAAAAAAATAGAAAAATTTAAATTTGGCGGACTATTCCAGCGCATGCCCCTTAAGGTGAAAGCACCAGGGTAGACCACGAAATTTAATTTTTCTTAAGATTTTTGCAATTTGCAGGTCCGTATTAGGTTGTAAGTTGAAATATATATATAATTTGCGACCGAAAAAGTTTGTATTTACAGGATTATAATCATTAATTTAATCAATAAAACCTTCTAAGTTTATTTAATTCCATACAATGAGTTTTTTTCATGAAATAGTCACTATAGAGATTAAATAAAATAACGAGGGTTGTATTGTCGATTTAAACGATTATAATTCTGTAAAACCATATTTATTACGGCCACAAATTATAATATATTGGTACCTATCACTGACCTGCAAATGGCAAAAAAAATACAGAAATTTAAATTCGGCCGTCTACCTTGGCGCATCATTTTTATTTTTTAAGGTGAAAGCGCCAGAGTAGACCGCGAAATTTAAAAGTTCTTGCGGTTATTGATGTATGTTGATTTAAATATGATTTACAATATGAGTTAATTTACTAAGTTATAATAATTAAAAACATCAACACAAACACAACCCTTTCAGTTCATGTAATCCTATTTAAAAGTCTTTATCATGAAATAGTCATTAAATGGTATTAAATGAACTCAGAGAGCATTGATGATTTTATTGATTATAATTCTGTGAATAACGTGTTATTGTAACGAATCATATTTTGATCAACATAAGTACAATTTGGTAGAGAACTGCAATTTGCAAAAAAAAACGTAACTAAATTTGAATTTTGCGGGTTGCCCTGGCGCCCCCTTAACACGGTGTAATGAAATTACCTTTTAAATGCAATAAACTGAAGCAGTTTTAAATCCTGTAACATATCAGTGAATCAATGGTACAAGTTTTAAAACAGCTTACCACGTATTTCATATAAACGGCAATTTGAGAATAATTTTACTGATCTTTGAGTGTAATAAAATCAAGCTATTTTAAATCTTATACCTACTATGATGGTATACGTTTTAAAATATATAACTATGTGTATTTCATTTAACAGGTAATTAATGAGTTACTTGACAACATTTTAAATGTAGGTATTAAAAATGAAGCAAGTTAAAAAATTGTGCCGTTATGTGGTACAATAGCTATTTTCATCTCAGCATCTAAAATATGTAGGTTTGCCTGCGTGAAAACAGTGAGACAAAACGCAATATTGCTCACTGCACGTGACAAAGTAACTTTTGATCAATAGAGCCGCGTATTGTCATTTACGTTCGAAAACTCGTAATGACCTAAAATTTAAATACTGTAAAATAGACAATTCTATGTTTTTTTTTTAATATGATTGTATGGATTTAAAATTTATTATTATTTTAAAAACTAATATATATTTGTAGCAAACAAAACTGATTTTTAACCTGAAAATAACTGTTAATAGTTTCAACAATATTAAGGTTAAAAATTAAACATTATGGGTGAAGAACGTGCTGATAAACGTTATTTGAATTCAATCTATTTATTCAGTCTTGTCAATTCCAGTTCATTATTTTATCTTAGTTAGGCACTAATTACACTAAAAGAAGGAACATATAATAAAACATTAGCTTAAGGGCGATGCACCAAGTTAGCCCGCGAAATTCAATATTTTTTTTAAGTTTTTTGCAATTTGCTGGTCAGTGATAGGTGGTATATTCACAAAAGTATGATTCGTGACGGTGATAAGTATGGTTTTACAGAATCATAATACACTACTGGAAAAGATTAAGGGATCAAAAAAATAATTAAAATTTTTGGTACCTAAGTAAATTTTCAATAGGCCGTAACTTCGAGAGAAATGGTTGTACGAAAAAAAAGGAAATTGTAGCTCCAAGTCTTTGGTTATTTGGTTTATAATTTTAAAATATTGTAGTCTGTGCGGTTTTTGAGTAATCTTAGAAAAAACAGAAACAAAAATAAAACTTTTTTTTAGTTAATTTTTTTGGTCTACAGGCGTGGAAAAAAATAGTTTGCTTAACCACAATAATAATCAAATACTTTGTTCATTCAGCTTTAATTTATTTTTTTATTGACCTCGATACGCCCACTTATCGCCGAGATATCGGTCTTCAAATGGAAACGTATCTTTTTGTCTTTGACTGTCAAAATCCCAGCAACCAATGATCGCACAGAATGTTAGCTGGGTTTCAAGAACTTGAATAAATTTTCTTTACACATTGCTTTCTCAAAAAAAAAAAACATTTTGTCACATGAATTTGAAAATGCAATAAAAAACGGCTTTTGGTGATTTGTTGGAAAGTCAAGGATATTGAGGAAACCAATAATGTTAAGTGTGCCTTTTACAGTTTAATATGTCCACAAGAACCCTAGAAAGAGTCAAATTAATCCAGCCAGCCTCTTTGTTGTTTCACTTGATCGAATATTTGAAAAAAACATGTTTTTTGATTGACTTACACCCATCTGGACCTTCGTCAATAAGAGTCACTAACAGACCAACTTCCACCTCCGACAAATGTCGTTTAACCATGATCAAAAATAAAAAAAGGAATATATCTTCAATATTGACGAAAAAAAAATATTTTAGTGCAAAGGGATTGGTTTTGAAAAAAAACAGTCGGATTAAGCGATTTGATAGGTATTCGAGAAAAGTAATGAAAAATATCTCCGAAAAACTTTCTGGAACAAAAATAAGGAAAATGAACGGATGTTTTTTTGATCATTTTTAAAAATTATGAGCTTTTCAGAGCAAAAATAAATCGATCGACTGAAACAAAAAAAAAGCGACTGGCTGGATTAATTTGGGTCTTTGTTGGGTTTTTGTGGACAGATTGAACTGTAAAAGGTACATTTAACATTAGTGGTTTCCTCAATATCTTTGAGCCTGCGCTTGACTTTCCGAAAAACAACCATAAGCCGTTTTTTCGTTGCATTTTCAAATTCACGTGACAAAGAAAAAAAAAATGAAAAAAATAATGGCTTAGTCGTTAAAGAAAATGTATTCAAGTTCTTGAAACTAACCTTTAACTTTCTATGCGATCATTGGTTGCTGAGATTTTGACAGTCAAAGATTAAGATCCTTTTCCATTTGAAGGCCGATATCTCGGCGAGAAGTGGTCGTATAGAGATGAATAAAAAAAACAATTAAAGCTAAATTTACCAAGTATTTGATTCTTATAGTGGTTAAGCAAACGTTTTTTTTTCCACGCCTGAAGACCAAACAAAATAAACTAAAAAAAAATTTTCCTTGTTTTTTTTCTAAGATTGCTCAAAAACCACGCAGGCTATAAAATTTTAAAATTATAATCCAAAAACCAGATACTTGGATCTACAATTTCCTTTTTTTGTTTCCCGTACGACGATTTTTCTCGAAGTTACGGTCTTTGAAAATTTCCCAAAAATTTTTTTGATGCCTTTATTTTTTCCAGTAGTGTAGTTAAAATCGTCAATACAGCCCTCGTAAGTTCATATATTCCCTATAGTAACTTTTCCATGAAAAATTCATTGTATGGAATTACTTAAACTTAGGGTTGTATTGAGTAAATTAATGATTATAATCCTGTCAATACAAATTTTCGGTGGCGAATCATATATATTTCAAATTACAGCCGAATACTGACCTGCAATTTGCAAAAAACTCAAGGAAAATTTGAATTTCGCGGGCTACCCTAAAGCCACACCTTTAGAATATCATAATTATTATATGGTACATACTCTGTTCATTGCAAAACGTGAAATATATTCTGGGGCGTGATGAGAACAGAGAAATATATGTTCCGACTGCTTAAGTGAAAACTCGCAGCAAAAAGTAACTTAGCTTCCTTGTGTCAAATACTTTTTGTTCAACAAAAGAGCAAAATTAAGTTTTGCTGCGAGTGCTGATTTTGAGTCCCGAACTATAACTACATACTATAACTGTAATATTATAGCGAAGGCTTCTATGATTGAATCACGAGCGTAGCGTGGGATTCTTAAGTTCAATCCTGAGCGGTGACGAAGGATTCAAAGACGAAGAGATGCAAATATTTTTGCTCTAGTGTGATGCATTTAACTTTTCACTTCATATTATTATTATTTCTCTAATCTCATGACGCAACAGTGTATTTCACGTTCTACTAAAAACTGGGTCATAAACCATATTTTAATCATGGTTTTTGTAAACTAGTTTTATTCTATAGACGGGCCTGTCGGTCTAGTGGTTAGTGGCC
This sequence comes from Ochropleura leucogaster, assembly GCA_958449745.1. Lineage (NCBI taxonomy): Eukaryota > Metazoa > Arthropoda > Insecta > Lepidoptera > Noctuidae > Ochropleura > Ochropleura leucogaster. The sequence goes on from OY288226.1 coordinate 10,563,197, forward strand.
CTGACTGCTAAGCCGGAGGTCGTGGGTTCGATTCCCACCCAGGACAAACTTTGTGTGATGAGCATGATTGTTTGTTCTGTGTCTGGGTGTGATTTATCTATAATATGTATGTATTTATAAATTATATAAGTATGTATATCAGTTGTCTGGTTACCATAACACAAGCTCTGCTTAGCTTGGAATCAGATGACCGTGTGTGAGTTGTCCCAAGATTTTTATTTATTTATTGTATATTCTTTCTTTTTCGTGTTTTTAGTGCCAAACCAAGATAAAAAAACAAGAAGTGACTGAATTGAAATAACGTTCATAAGCGCGTTCTATTACAGCATTATTTTTAAATGTGATATTGTTAAAAAGAGAAATAATTATTTTTAGGTTATACATCAGTTTTATCTGTTGCAATAAACACTTTTTATTTTCATTTAAAACAGTAATAAATTTAAAAAATCGTTAATTTACATTTAAAACATAAAATTTTCTATTTTACAAAATGTTTTTCAATTTTAGGTTATTACGCGTTTCCGAACGCAATAAAAAGGGCGCGGCTCTCTTGACTAAAAGTTATTTTTCATCCCACCATCTCGGAAAGAGTATTTTTAATCTTCAATATCTGAGTGGAAAAGCCGTTTTTATTCTCTAGAGGATAAAGTAAATTGAATTTAGAACATCGTGTGCACTAAGTTTGTGAATTAAAAAAAAACATTAAACCGATTTACTGCTACCTCTATGGTGCCGAATATATCATACAACTTTTTTTTTTAATTTGTTAAAAACTCAGACTCGGAACCTTCTTGGTGTTTTTTCAATTTGCTTTGTACGCGGTTCTTTACGCGGCATTTTTCACGTCATTGTTAAACAAGTGAAAAAACTAAAATGAGTGATTCTAGCGACGAGGAAGTTTGTTTGACGCCAACAGAATTGACTGAAACTGTTAATAATGCGCAAATGAGCTTCCTCCCTCAACAATCACGCGAGAAGTATTTAAAACAGTACGATATGTTCAACACGATCACACCATCTCCCTCTCTCTCCAACATTCACGCCAAGGGAATCCGATGAATCGGTACAACTATTAAGTATGAAAAAGTGTACCTATCATGTGATTGTAAACGTTTTTTTTTTGCATTTAGTCATTTCCTAGCTGAGGTGGAATGAAAAGTTACGTGTTGCACTCGAGTGCAAAGATTTTTCACCTCGTGCTCTTTTGATTCCCTCGCTAACGCTCAGGATTCTAATTTTGAATCACTCGCTGCGCTCGTGATTCAATTTTAGAATCCTTCGCTTGCTCGGTCATCAAAATAGAACACGCGGTTAAAAAGCAACTTTGCACTCTTGTATAACAAATAACTATTGTCTCACGAAGTGAGCAAAGTTTGATATTGCTCACTGTATTCACGCAGCAAAGCCTACCTGGTATGAGCTGCTGAGGTGAATTTTAAAATCAAATACAATTACTAAATTCAATGGGTAAAACTCAAACATAAAACAATTTAATTGACTGTTAAATGCAATAAGTTGTTAAAAATAATAAAAATTGTAGCGTCTGCATAGTATTTCGATGGTACAATTTTTAATATTTTTTTCGATTATTTTATTTATTGGGCAATCAAAATATTTCGTGGAATAAGTAAGTACCTAATATAGATTGAAGGAAAGAAAAATAATACGTCTATTTGGCGCATGCCATAAGTGCACACATACCACTAGAAAGAAAACAAAAAAACAACCTTAAAATTTAATAAAAAAAAAACACAAAAAGGAGATAATTACCTACTGTGTGTCTCACGGCTGCGTCAAAAAGGCCCTAAATCAAATAGGATTGAGCAATTGCAAAAAAGTAATTATAAAATATTCACCATTTAAATGTATAACAGTACCTAACGTTGTAAGTACTCCACTTGACTTATTTATACAAATATTAGCGTTTATTATCAAATACTAATTGGACTTTATTCTGATACGTTATATTTTTGTATTTACTAAATAACGCAAATATTTGGTCAAATACGCCAAGTGAAGTACAGTCAACGAAAGAGATAAATAACCAGGCTCGTGAAATACAGTTCGAAAGAAACAAATAGATGAACACATCCATTGGTTTCTAAAAAAAAATAACTACATAAGTAACTAAATCTGATGAGTTTGAGCAGGTATTTATCTCTTTTGTTGGCATACCTACTTTACGCTGAAACAGTTTTCAATTGTGTACCTTTTAATATTCCTTTAATAAGGTAACGCCAAAAAAAAATATATGTTTATAAAATTGACTATCAACAGAAATTGATTATAACTGTCATTCTTCAACAATTGTAATTTTAATAGGGATTATAATTAGGGCGCCAATTTGATTCACAATGTTTTTTTTCTGACGGTACATAGGCAAGATTCACAGATCACACTTCGGCTTACCAAGTTAGCATCGTACACCTACATAAACATTTAAAACCTGTAGTTTAAGGTCCTTATTCACATTTATAATTATTTAGTAATATCAAAGTACACGCGATCTGTAAATCTTAACCTACATTGTTTTGTGCGATTCTATTGCATTCTAATATAACCTTTATTAATTGTAATTTTTATATTGGTATTTCAAACACTTATTGGTAAGGTTTTGTATTCACAGTGTAAACTAGAAACTTGTTACATCCTTACAAGCTGTTGGTTCAGCTACTATGCTAGCAACAGCTAAGCTGAAACAAGAAAAGATGTTGATGCAACAATGAAATATAAAATAATATGTTAATTTCAGCTACCACGTATACGAGGCTGAGAATGAATTTTGAAAGTTGTCTATGTCCAGAAATGCTGTCAAATAATTTGCTGTTTTGTTTGTTATTCACAAAAAAGGATTGTGTGGTTTTAAGAAACCACGGTAAAAGTGAAACTTTTTTCACATTTTAGACATTTAGACGTCCCTACACCGCGGAAAACCGTCACGCGACATGCAACACACAGATGAAAAAGTTTACGCCGATGTAATAAAAGTTTCACTTAAATTAATATTACGGTAAGCATAGAAATCATATTCAAAACTTCAGACCAATACATAGCACCAGGGGAGTCCGCAAAATAAAAAAAATCTTGCGTTTTGTGCTAATTGTGGGTGAGTATGTTGATCAATTTTTAATACAATTCAGAACGACAAATAAGGATTTACCTACAGAGTTAAAATCATCAAAACTTCTTCATCAAATCCGATTAAATTACTTTTTAATGAAATAGTCATTCAATGGGATTAAATAAACTTATAGGGTCGTATTGATGATTATAATTCCGTAAATAGATACGTGTCACGCGAGAATCATTTTATTATTAACATACAACTTTACACTGACATGCAAAATACAAAAAAACTTACGTAAAATTTACGTACTTAAGTTTTTAAATTTGCGGGAGACATCTGCGCTTCACCCTTAAATAATTTTATCATAAAATATATTTCTTATTTGACAGCTATTTTTTGACGTTGACAACTTTTAGCGCGCACGACTCAATGTAATAATAAACCCGAAATAACAATGTACAGACGCCTGCAGGTCAAGCTACCCGAAACTGTCAATTTTTCCCAATGAACTTTGAACCTTAAAACTTTAAAAATAAAGTCGAAAACCTATCAAAGAAATCTGACAGATTGTAGTAGCTTGATGTGCAGGCGTCTGTACACACGACGGCAGGTCAACCTATTCTAAACTATTATACCCTGCTACCCTACCATGACGTCTTAAAGCAGAACTTATTCAGAAAGAGACAGAGCTGTACAGGGTATCTAGCACTATCTCTTTCTCACACAGGAATAAGAACTGCTATAAGATGTCATGGTAACCCTATAGAGCTCTCTACTACGGATCGCACACCGTTGTAGCGAGATCAGGTTAAAATGATTTTGTGTAGGTTGATGTGCTAAAGCACACGACGGTGTGTACTTTCTGATGCCATTTTCCCTAAAACTTAGCGACTCTTAAAATGAATGCTTGAGTTAAACTGCACTATTGGAATTTCAACTCTTAGTCGCCGAGTTTTGAAGCAATAGAGCGCTGTGTCTTAGTAATTAACTGTCTCCATGTCTTAGAGGAAGCAGGCCTTTAATGCTGTATTTAATACATTAATTAATTAATTGAGGCTTTATAAACTAGACAAATGGGTAGACATTTGATGATTAAAAAAAAATTGTTTGTACCTGGAGCTTAGTTACATGACGAGCCTATTGGTCTAGTGGTTAGTGGCCCTGACTGCTGAGCCGGAGGTCGTGGGTTCGATTCCCACCCAGGACAAACTTTGTGTGATGAGCATGATTGTTTGTTCTGTGTCTGGGTGTGATTTATCTATAATATGTATGTATTTATAAATTATATAAGTATGTATATCAGTGGTCTGGTTACCATAACACAAGCTCTGCTTAGCTTGGGATCAGATAGCCGTGTGTGAGTTGTCCCAAGACATTTATTTACCAATTATTTAAGTCGAGGAAAACAACAAACAATCAGAAAAATGTTTCCGGAATCTACTTGATCATTTTTATGATGTTACAGCAACAATACAGCATCAAAATGCATGTTTTCTGTAAGACATGGAGACAGCTAAATTATTGCGAAGACCGAGCACTCCATTGGGTTTTCAATTCTCGGCCACTTATAGTTGAAAATCCAATAGTGCAGTTATATTCAAACATTCATTATAAGTGTCGCTTAGTTTTAAGGAAAACGGCATTACAAAGTATAATTTTGGGTCTTCTTACTTTACTGAGACGTGCACGCTGGAAGTTAGCAACGAGAAAATGAATTTATTTAAGGGGGAAGCGCCAGGTAACACCGCGAAATTAAAAATTTACAAAAGTTTTTTTTTGCAATTTGCATGTGACTGTCAAGTTCAGTAAAATTGTGATTCGCGGGTGACACGTATCTTTTACAGAAATATAGGTAATCATTAATACGACTAATGTCCCGTTTGTTTATTGGAACAGGGCATAAAAGTTCATGTAATCCCTTTAAATTACTATTTCACGAAAGAGAAACTAACCCCGAATACTGAAACGTCACTCAAAATTTGAGGGCTGCTTAACATTTGAGCAGCTCTTAAACTTTAGATTTTGTATGGTCAAACGTCACTTCTGAGTCTCTGTTAAATTTAAGTGGTACTTAAACTTTGAGTGACGTTTCAGTATTCGGGGGTAAGAGGCTTACCCCCAGCTTAACAGATACTCAGAAGTGACGTTTGCCAATACAAAATCTGAAGTTTAAGAGCTGCTCAAATGTTAAGCAGCCCTCACATTTTGAGTGACGTTTCAGTATTCGGGGGTTACATTGATGATGTTAAATCAGTAAAGCCATATTTATTACCGTCGCGAATCGTATTTTAAATTGATCAGCATACAACCTGACAGTTATCTACAAAAAGAAAAACAAATGGAGTTCGCGAGCTACTCACCATAAAACAAAATGAAAATGAAATATTGCCCCGTGTTCCATTCTATTTTTGAATATGAATTATTTTTAGCGTAATATTATTTTCGAACTAGCTGTTCCACGCGGTTTTACCCACGCTGCTCAGCACCTGTTGGCCGTAGCGTGATGTTATATAGCCTTCCTCAAGAAATGGACTATCCAACACTAAAAGAATTTTCCAATTCCAACCAGTAAGTAGTCCCTGAGATTAGCGCGTTCAAACAAACAAACAAACAAACTCTTCAGCTTTATAATATTAGTATTGATAACAATCAAAACACTTAATAGTAAATTGATCAATATATTTGACAGTTTTTCTTCGCGACATTGCCAACTTTCTGAATGCACCTTCAGGCTTTTATATTATGGTAGACATTGGCATCAACTTGTTTTCTTGTTGCAGCTAAGCTGTTGCTATAATAGTAGATAGCATTACAGCTTAGCTACGACTACATACGGCTTACTTAGTTACGACAATTTATTCATTTTTTGTAGGTAACGCTTTGTATGAATTTTCTGTCAATAAACTATTTATTTAAATACAATCATGTTTTTTTTAACCTACAGAATACTCAGGATTTAATTTGGCCAGTTTTTAAAAGGTCCTCCATCCCCCAGCCTACCCCTTTAAGGAAAAAAGTGTGAAAGTAATTGAAACAAAACAAATCGCTTTATCAAATTTTAATCAAGCCTTTGAGCTTTATCATTTACAATGAATTAAGTATTAACCATTATCAATTTGTTCATAGTCAAATAAATAAAACTACTATTACAATGGTACAAATGTATACGAATCGTCGTATTCAAGGAACTGTTGACTACGCCAACCCGCAATACGCAGTCCCGTATTCGAAGAAATTAAGCAGAGTTTAAAAATGGTGGTGTGAACAAGTAAAAAATTAGTGCTATGTTAAAAGATACGGGTCTGCGTATTGCGTTTTGGCGTAGTTTTAAAAATGTATGAAAACTATTTCGCCTATGGGATATTATCTAATTTAGGGGCAAAATACACGCTTACGAATATAACCGACATAATCTATTCGAGAACTAGTTTTTAGTTCATTTTTGTAACTTTTACGGCATGGCGTATGTTATTAGGCTAAAAACGATTTTCTTTTTTTCTACTTTTTAATTAAATACATTTTTATTGCTTTTTGCAACTTGAATTTTAATGATATACAGTAAAAAGGAATACTAAAACACTGTTTTTAAATTAGTTCGCTGGACTTACGTACAAATGAGAGGCCATTTTAAACAAAAAATTATGCAATTTTTCTTTTTTTTATGTCTGCACATCTAATTGGACAGTATTTTTCGAAGAACAGACTCGACTGGTAACAATTACTACAAATATTCGCTTACATTCAGGTCGTACCGATCGGTAAATTACGTTCGGCATCCACAAGTTGAGTTGAGCCGAATGTGTGTCTTGCTGACACCAGCATGGATGAATAAGGCTTGCTGTTATAAAACCCACACATATTGTAACAATATCTATATAATTATAGTATTATGTATTTGTATACAATAGAAAAAAAAAGAATATGTTAATGATCTGTTGCACTTAAGCCCCAGCGTTCTAACAAAAACAGGAACAAATAATAAATAAGTCATAACAAACTACTTATTACAATAATTAAGGCTAACAGGCATCCGCCAAATTGGAGGTAATTAATTATATCCTAAAACTAAGAGGAACAGTTCTTTCACAGTTACCTTACCTCTGACGAAAAGCAAACTTAACATAACAAGATTTTAGGATCACTATTTTTAAAAGTTTTGTCATCCAAAAAGCAACTTTATTGCAAAAAGAATAAAGAAGACCACTGTTATTTTGATAACCTTGTTAATGGCAACAACGTAAAATCAACCTTATTGCAATACCATAAAGATCACCGTAATTGACTGTCTTGTCAGTGGCGTCAGGTAAACAGCAACCTTAAATCAATGTCAATAAGGTCCACTTAGATCAGTGATTTAAATAACTGTGAAAAACTGTAAAGTACGTGGCATTAATTATGATATACCGGGCATTAGAAAGAGAGGTACGAGCGTTGACAGACACGCGATATATCATATTCATAGCCAGAAACTGAGACACGGATAATTAACAAATGAAATGCGCATGCATAAACTATGAGAACTTGCATAAAATAGTGAGCAAAGTAGTTCTATGCTTTCTATATACACTTGCTTATAAAGAACAGATGCATACATTGTTAGTTTCGACTATTTTTACTGATGGAAATTTGTATCATCATGCAAGCACCCTTAGCCACGTTTTACTGCATTTTTATGTAGTACCACTCTGCATTCTTGTCACTCCATTTGCTAATTATCTGTGGTTTAAACTATAGAGTGTATACATTTGTCGGACTTTTTTTTTGTCAAGTACGCGTGGAGGTAACGAGTTAAGTGTGAGTGAAATTTAAACCATGTACTCAATTCTGAATTCCGTAGGGCAAAAGATATGGCCGTTTATGTCGCAAGTTGTACGGAACCCTGAGTGTCGAGTCTGACTCGGACTTAGCCGGTTTTTAATATTGTATGAACTACTACATTTACCATACTTTTTGTAACAAAAACAGTCCTTAGTATTTTTATACACTCTATAATTCATTTAGATACTTTCTAAACGCGAAACTTAACTTTTACCCAATTATAGAGTCAAAATAGTTAATTAATTTAGCCGTTTTATAAGGGGACCTAGCGTTTGACTATCGATTTTCCTACTGTTAGGTAAAGCTCTGTAGAAAAACAAGATCTTATATATTTTATCGGAGGAACTGTAGTCGTATTACAGTCGTTACAGGTATAGTACGGCCAACGAGAAGCGATACGAAAGGTCATTAACCTAAAGAACAACTGTGGCGATGACAATCTAATATTTAGCTCTTTCCATCTTGTGCCTTTGTCGTAATGTCTCGTTCTCCCGGCAAAAACATGACAACGTTAAGACGGGTTCGCCAATATTTGGGCGGCCATTTTAGATGGGGTTTTAGCATGGGTTTTGTTTACATTTGGTATCGCTTCTTGTTGACCGAGTCAGTGACTCGAAAGTCTGACAACCAGTCTTACCAAGGAGTATGATATTAAATAGCAACTAATTGGGTTATGGAAGCCGGCCAGAACTATTTCTATAAAATTGACTACTTTTTGGGTAAAATTAAGAACAGCATAATGTTTTGTATATTGAAAAACATTGTTATTATTATTTATACATTAATTATTTATTACTTAATAAATAGTCCGGGAGTATTGGTATCACATTGTTTTTTCTTTTTTTGTTTCAGTGAATTTTGTTTATACAATATTCAATATGCACGTTTCGCCAGTAATTATTTTAAAACAATATTAAAGGTCCGCCAATTGCTTTCAACAGGGCATGAATCCTGAAACCAGGCTACTACTGAGAAAATTCTGGATAAAAACTCTACCGTGCAGGTAATACTATATTTTTTTCTATTATTAATTTCGTAGTGTTTATTAAACTACATATTGAACGTGAATATAACTCATCAAGCTATTGTGTAGTTTAAACTTTGTGGTGGTTTGGTAGTTGGCTGCAAGTGGCAGTCTGCGCATTATAAAGTCAACACGATGCACCTCTGCTCTCCCCGCTCATACCTAAAATCGTGTTCTCCACAGACGGTCTCTCGTAGCTAACTTCCGAGGCGTCATAAAGTTTGAATCGTTATGCCTGCGCAGACGGTCTCTCGTAGCTAAATTCCGCCGCGTAATAAAGTTTGAATCGTTATGCCTGCGTAGACGGTCAATCGTAGCTAACTTCCGAGGCGTCATAAAGTTTGTATCGTTATGCCTGCGTAGACGGTCAATCATAGCTAACTTCCGAGGGAGTCATAAAGTTTCAATCGTTATGCCTGCGCAGACGGTCAATCGTAGCTAACTTCCGAGGCGTTATAAAGTTTGAATTGTTATGCCTGCGCAGACGGTCAATCGTAGCTAACTTCCGAGGCGTTATAAAGTTTGAATTGTTATGCCTGCGCAGACGGTCAATCGTAGCTAACTTCCGAGGCGTAATAAAGTTTGAATTGTTATGCCTGCGCAGCCGGTTAATCGTAGCTAACTTCCGAGGCGTTATAAAGTTTGAATTGTTATGCCTGCGCAGACGGTCAATCGTAGCTAACTTCCGAGGCGTTATAAAGTTTGAATTGTTATGCCTGCGCAGACGGTCAATCGTAGCTAACTTCCGACACGTCATAAAGTTTGAATCGTTATGCCTGCGTAGACGGTCAATCGTAGCTAACTTCCGACGCGTCATAAAGTTTGAATCGTTATGCCTGCGCAGACGGTCTCTCGTAGCTAAATTCCGACGCGTCATAAAGTTTCAATCGTTATGCCTGCGCAGACGGTCAATCGTAGCTAAATTCCGACGCGTCATAAAGTTTAAATCGTTATGCCTGCGCAGACGGTCAATCGTAGCTAACTTCCGAGGCGTCATAAAGTTTGAATCGTTATGCCTGCGCAGACGGTCAATCGTAGCTAACTTTCGAGGCGTCATAAAGTTTGAACTGAACTATAATAAACTTTTGACATTCACCATTGACGCAACATGTGAACTGTTTTACGTAACCTCACTACTCCAAGACCAGGAAGCCGATAAAGACCGCTTTAGAAGAATCATAATAGGATTATAATATGAATTACGTTACAATTCGTAAAATGGTCACAAAGTGACAATTCATAATATTAACTATGATTGTGACCATTTAAAACGTTTTTAACTTGATTCATATTATAATCCTTTAATGATTCTGCCAAAACTGGCTATTTCAGGCCCCTAGATGTCGAGGCCTACGTTGGTCAGATGTCCCGAAACAAAACTGGGCTTATTAAAGCAGCCACAAGGGGCATGTTATATTTTTTGTTTATAATTAAGTTTTGTTATTTTTGGAACCAAGTTCCTTATCGCGTGTTGCGAAAGGGAGCTTGCCGGAAAAAAAAAAGACCAAAAGTTGTAACGACACTCTGCTATAGTTGTTAGCCGTGCGGCGTGCGCGTGTTTCTCTGTCTCTCTCTCTCATAGAAAGCAAGCCAGTTACTATTTTCGTTTCGTGTTTTTATTTCGCATTGAACAATGTGGTGTCGCGACGATTATTTTTGTTGAGTGTATACAGGTATTTTGTACATAATAAATAATAACTTCGTTCCATCCGGGTGTCCGTTACCTCTCAAGTTTTTGTTGTATATTGTGTGCACTTGTGACGTGAACAAAAAAAAATGGTATTATAATTACAGTAATCTACAAATAAGACCTGCCACCCTACCATGACGTCTTAAAACAGAACTAATTCCACTGAGGGAAAGAGACAGAGCTATACCGGGTGTCTAGCACCATCTCTTTTTCACACAGGAATAAGTACTGCTATAAGATGTCATGGTAGCCCTGATGGATTTGTGATATTTACGGCGCAGAACAACACCAAAAGAAAATACTCCAATTTGCTAGGATGTTTAACTATTTAGCTAAATATTCTTTTAATATTAATACACAACTTAACATTACGCCTGTAATCCGCAAAAGAAGGTAAGAGAAGCGTACCGATTATGTTAAAGTCCCACATAATAGGGAGTGCTATTTTAATATTACTAATATTAACCTCTACAGCCCCAGCGGCACAAAAACGTGCCAGTAAACAAGTATTACCGTTGAGCCCCGCTGGCACAAATTTGTGTCACCAAACCCCGACCGATTTAAAACTATATTTGTGGTTAAAAAGCCCGCCCGGCGGTGCTTGACGGATAGTTGACGTAAATAATGGCGGTCCTTGAGAGGTTAAACATCATTATTGAGAAAGATTGTTATTAAAACATATTTATTGCTTAATATTTGTGATTTGTTAAATTCACCAACACATTTTCGATAAATAATTTTGTTTTAAAATGTTGATTTCATACAGTTATAAACATAACTTACTTTTTAACAATATTAAAATACAAATTTTATATGTGACAAACTGTTTTTTATAGTTTATTTCCTTTTCCTTGTACAACAAAAACTTAATTTATGAAATACAACTTGTAACACGCACATTTTGAAATACATTTACAATGATTTGAGTTTCTGCCGGGGTTGCGGGTTGTTCGAAAGAGATATCGCAGCCCCGGAACATTAAGGGCGGTAGAAGGAACATGGGTGGGTTTTAGTCAGTACAAAAATGACACTTCCCCCCGCTCCGCCCACAGCGGGGGAAGTTATCTGATGATTAACCAACCCTTTTAAAAATGCTCCGATTTTTCAGTTAAAACCAGTTTATGCGGATCTCTCAATGTACGGAAATCTATACAAAGCGATGTCATGTTAAACTGGAATTGTATAGCTTGATGTCAGGCTGTGTGGTCAAGAGTTTGACGCGTATCTAAAATAGAAAGCAACACTGTATGCTTTATTTTTCAATACAAGTAATAAATGATTTTCCATGTTTAATATTTGTTCTAACTTCGTGTCCCTTGACGCAAGTCGACACCTGAGGTCGTAGACGAGGCGTTATACATAAGCTTACAAACATGCTGTCTTGCGCGGTTTCACCCGCGTCTTTAGTTGCTGCCCCGCTCCCGTGGGTAGTAGCGTGATGTTATAGCCTATGTTACTTCCTGATAACGTAGCTTCCTATTAGTGAAAAAATTATTAAAATCCGTCAAGTAGTTTAGGAGCCTATTCGAAATAAACAAACAAATCTTTCCACATTATAATATTAAGTATGGAAATGAAGAGTTTGATTATTTGGACGTCTTAATTTCAAAAGCTACTGAATTCGAATTGAAAAATTATTTAATTGATGTATAGCCCATACATAATATCACACTTATGATCTGAGTATCAGGTTAAACCGTTGGGCACAGCTAGTTTAGTTATAACCTGCAAAAAGATCCTGACTTAACACTAAACAAGATGAATTTTCACAAAAATAAACCTTGATCTTAATTCAATACAGTTCTTTTTTGCAATTCACCAAAAACACTGTGACACTAATACTTCGGACAGTAAATCACATGCACTCAGTCTGTCTGTGTTGCCACAACACTCATATAAGTCCGTGGCGTTTCTTGTACTCTTCTAAGTTGAGGGAGCGCTTGGGGCCCGTCTCCTTGACTCTTGTTGTTACTTGCTTCGGTTGACTTGATACTGTTTCTGGAAATAAATGTAGGTTTACTAGTATTGGGGGCATCACATGGAGTTATAGAAGCATGGCAACCAGTGTGTGTAGCTTGGAAGCACAAAGGATACTTTTAATTAGTGTCCGACCGAAGGTTCGGTTTCGGCTACGACCGAAACCGAATGTGCATTCGGGAGTTTTCGCGCTGTGATCGGTCATGTTCGGCGCGTTGAATGAATGAATGAATGAATCCCATCAGAGCCAATGTTGTGCTTCGCTTGTTTTGCTTTGTTGTGGTGGCGAGTTTTCGAGTGTTTTATTTTAATTTGGTAAGTTTTATCTCGTTTCATGTTATTATAACATAAGAGCGGGTAGTAATTATAAAAAAAAAATTTTGAGGTGTCAAGGGACACCCGGATGGAAAGAAGTTCCTATAGAAATGAAAATATCTGGCTTGCTTTCTATAAGAGAGAGAGAGAGAGACAGAGAAACATGCGACGCCGCACAGCTTACAATAGCTTACTATAGCCACAGATAATATAATACTAACGTACAGATACTCCATCTCATACAAAGAAACGCGACCGCCATAACTTGCTCAATTCGCCGGGCTATCCGGGCTATTTTTTTTTACTCACAACGGCGCTAGATGGTGCTTGCAGCGATAGCTCAAGTTCAGTTTATTTTACAGAAAACCAATAGATGGCGATAAAACCAAACTATACTTTTGTACTGTAAACAAAGGTAGGTATATAGCCCTTTGACCTTGAAGCTTACGTCGTCAGTCACTCGGCAATCGCCATTAATAAATTCACGTTCTTTCATGCCTAGTATTATATTATCTGAGGCGTGGTGTATAGCTACATGTTTTTCGGTAGACTGAGGTATTTGTTAGGTTCAGCGTAAAAGTCAACGCAAATTTTGATAATTAGGTATCAAGTATCTAAGTCAATCAAAGTTATTTATAATATCGAAATAGCGAATAGAGAAGCTCGTGGCTAAAAAATCGCAACCGCTCGGGTTGTTCTTTAGGTTAAGCTGCGCTTGCCTAGGTTGGTCTGTGGATGGGTGACCACCCGTTACATACCGAGTTTTCTCCGTGCCTCGGAAAGCACGTTAAGCCGTTGGTTCCGGCTGTCATTTGTAGATCTTTGACAGTCGTTACAGGTAGTCAGTGTCCCGAAAGTCTGACAACCAGTCTTACCAAGGGGTATGTAATGGTATTAGGTACCCAGTAGGTAGGTACTAACTGGGTTGTGCTCCTCCTCAAATTGTGGAGGTTAGATAGGCAGTCGCACGGCGCTCCATATAAAATAGGTACCTACTGATATTCAGCTGCATCCGGTTAGACTGGAAGCTGACCCCAACATAGTTGGGAAAAGGCTAGGCTGATGATTATAATATCGAAATAGGTAGGTAGCTCTTGAAATGATATTTGCTGCAAATTAGATGATTTTAAGCAGGGAGTTATTTTTTAACAGACTCAGGAGTGTGTAGAATATTTTTATTTTATTTTAAATACAAGTTGTTACTTAACTAAGTAGGTAGTAATATTTGTATGTTGTGTTGGTACCTACAAAAGTAGGTAAGTATACTTACCGGCTCGAATCTTGGGCGCTAGACGATAGAGTGCGGATGACCTTGCGTGTTGTACAAAAAAAGAAATGAAAATAAAGCTAAAACGCCTCTCCAATACTATCTACCTATACCTACATCACTTAAAAATTAAAACTGTGATAAAAACCTATCACTACTATGCTTAATTAATAATACCTTTAATATAATTAATAAAAGTACCTACCTACGCTTTTACCTACTTGATATAAAAAAACTTAACTTAAATTAACCAAAACTCGGTACCTACCTATCTAAAAATCTATGCGTACCTACCTACTTTACCTAAAAAGATATTAAATGTAAACTATTAATAATTCGTAATTTGAACGATTACCTATTTAAACACTACCAAAATAACTAATAAGAACCTATTTTATTAAATAACAACAAAAGAAATCTAAAAATAAATTATTTAAAGACTAAAAGTCGCGGTGATAAGCATTGTCTGTCAATAAGGCCGAACACTCTGAACGTCTATTCGCATCAACAGCCAAATATTACGGTAGCCGCGTCGAGCGCACACAAAAATAATCCTTATGGCATGATCCAGTATTCATGCGCGATGGCTTATTAGCGTATTTCATGTATAACTTTGGTGTTTCTTTACCGATATATATGACTAGCTGTTCCCCACGGTTTCACCCGCGCTGCTCAGCACCTGTTGGTCATAGCGTGATGTTATATAGCCTTCCTCAAGAAATGAACTATCCAACACTAAAAGAATTTTCCAATTCCAACCAGTAGTTCCTGAGATTAGCGCGTTCAAACAAACAAACAAACAAACTCTTCAGCTTTATAATTACCGATATATATGATTATTTTTTTATTGTATAGGTAATAATGTTAACTATTATTAATAAGAGATGAGTGAGAGTGTTATTAAACGTAAGAGTAGACAAATATAATCAGAAAGCTCCGAACTGCTTAGCTATCGGGAGTTACACGTGTTATTGTGAGTTAACCATTAAAGATAGACATATGCTGTCGTATGATTATTTTTTATATAATTTTAAGGAGAATATTTCCGTCATACATGATTTCTGTGTAGAAAGTTAACCATTAAGGCTACACACGCGACAGAAGCTTAAAAAATGGAGTAACTTCTCCCGTTTTCCCAACATTTCCCTTCACTGCTCTGCTCCTATTGATCGTAGCGTGATGAAAAGTATATTATAACCTGCCCAGGAGTATAAAGAATAATTTGACCAAGTTTCGTTAAAATCCGTTTTTGTTTCTATAACGAACATACAGACAAACAGACAAAAATATTACTGATTGCATTTTTGGCATCAGTATCGATCACTAATCACCCTCTGATAGTTATTTTGGAAATATATTTCATGTACAAAATTGACCTCTCTACAGATTTATTATAAGTAGGTATAGATAGTTTGTATTTCATAATATTTCATTCTATCAAAATAGGTATGGTAAATGGTAATATTGAGCTGTGTAGTAAAACTCAGAAAATGAAAACAACGCCATCTATTCATAGAAATAACAGTAAATGAGTTACCTAACCACAACGTAGTACAAATTGTTCTCACCAGAGCCAACACCATAATATTATTTAGAAAAATCATGGAATTTGGAACTAGGAGCCCATTATTCCTGATTTTTGTGTTATGGGGATTTTTAAAAACAAGAACATACTTCTTCCATGGTCAAATTTAAACAGTTACACAAACTTCAAAAACAAATCGATACACATAACGCCATCTATTGATGTTTTTTTGAACTACTTTTTCTTTCTTCGCAATGAGACCCCATGCTATAGCAAAAAGTGCCGTGAAATCTTTTCGTAAAAAAAATTTTTCTGTCTAGCCCCCTTTCACAACGCGCGATAAGGAACTTCGTTCTAAAAACAATATGACTGATAAAAGCGATCAAAGTAATCTTTAAGGAAGTTTTGGTTTCGGCCGAAACAGAGGCCGTTGCACAAATTCGGTTTAGGTCGTAAAACTAGTTACGGTCGGACACTACTTTTTACCCAGTATATCCTCGTGATCATTTAAAACTCTATGTGGTCGTAGTCGCGGTGTTATGGTACTTTTAGGGATCCATCCCTCAATACGTAAAATCAGAAACCCCTTCCCTTAAAAGATTGATACAAGATTTTCAGGATACTATTTTGGTGTGAGACTTACTGACCGCTAGAGGGCGTTGCATTGCACAACATTGAATTTAGATGTTTGATTTTTAAAAGTACAATTAAAATAATAATACCAAACACGGTGTATTCATCTTTTTTTAACACAGGACTTTTTGTCCGCAAGATGGCGCCACATTGGAGTTTTGTGACGTAAGTGCCTTTTCTTTAGCAGACGATTAAGTCGATCCTAACGATACCTCATTTGTTGAGTTCCGAAAAGGAACAGATGAACATACATACAAAGCGTGTCAAAATCATAACCCTCCTTTGGCTTTGCCGTAGTCGAGTAAAAGGAAAGGTACTTACTAGCTATAGGTAGATCCAATTCGATGTTGATATCGAAATCGTGTAGCGAGTACAAACTAGTGTCGTTGCCAGACGGTTTATTTTGCATAGCCTTCTCTGCATCTTGGATTTGTTGCTAGAATACGAATAGAATATATTATATAGACACATATCGACAGCCGCTTTATATATATATGTTACAGGAGGACGCGTGCACTTCGTACATAGAGTTTCTTGCGGGTTCTTCGAAACGACCAACCCGAACCGTGCACCTTTTCTCGACGTTTTATAAGTGCCCATGTAGGCCTAAAAATATTTTAATTTTTTGACCCTCAAACATATAGCTAGTGACATTGATCTGACTTATTGTATGCTGAATAAATTTACAAAAGTTGCTTTATTTGTAACTAGCTATTGCCCGTGGCTTCGTTCGCGTTAAATTCGGGGTAACACAGTTCCTTTTTCCTGATTTACAGATACCTGCTAGCTGTAGTTTTTGCCCTTGCGCCTATTTATTGTAATAGCAAAGTAATTTTTTCCTTTTCTTCCCTCTTCACGATAAACGATCAGCAACACCAAAGCGCTGCTGGCCCAGCAGCGCCTTGGTGTTGCTGACGATCTTGCGAAGAGTACCTGGGTTACCGATGTACTTTGCTTTGTATGGGTCAACCTCTGGGCAGTGCAGAAGCACGTGGGCTGCTGTCTCGTGTACCTCCATGCAGGCGAACACAGTGGGCTAAATTTCACACACCTATATGGTCTTACTTAGGAAGACCTATATTTGGCATTGGAGGAGAACATGGTAAGGAGGATGAAAAGAAAGTATAAAATGATGCACAGCATCTCAGCAAGTATACTTACAAGCCTCTCCTTTTCTTTAAGTTCTTTAGCTGCTTTTTCCTCTTCTTCTCTAATTTTAAGCATTTCGGCTATTTCTTCTTCAGTTCTTATGATGTCCTGGAAAATAAGGTTTATTATTGATATTGGTTACTCTCTACATTTTACACAAAGTACAATAAAATATCTGAAGGTATGATGTAGTGCCCTCGGTTTCGTTAGAATCCTATCATTCGATTTTGACCTGATGACTATTGGACCATAAAAACCGACGAATTTAGAAACAGGGGGTCTACTCTAATTCTACGTAAAACGAAATTGCGGCCGAAACTTTGAACGTTTTCTACCACGGTTTCATTTCATTTCATTCATTTCGAAATTTCGGACGTCCGAAGTTTATTTGACATTAAAATTTTCTAAACCTACTCTAATTCACGCAAAATGATATAGAGTAGGGTAACAAACGTAACTACTTTTGACTTTCGTTCGTTAACGAAGTTATGTTTCGGAGAAAGAGAGTAGACCCCAGCTCCTTTTTATTTTAGGGAATAAACGGAACCTTTAGGGCTGAAAGTGCGTTAAACGGGCACCCGCGACATACACCCGCCGTGTGTCTGCAAGCGTGGGCTCTGTGGGTATGTGAAGAACCCTGTCACAGGTACCCAAAGAGTTCATTCGCTTCGCCTCATATGACAGAGCGACACAGCAGTTTAACAATTAATCTTTCTCTGTCGAAAGATATTTTCATAAGTTTTTCATCACGCGTTTTTGATTGAACCAGCCCGCGCGTGTTAGCGCAGGCGGGCCCCGCGCGTGTTACCGCAGGCGGGCCACTTTTGTATGAAACCGCGCGGGTGTCCGTTTAACGCAGTTTCAGCCCTTCTAGGACTTTGTTGTCCGTTTGTCAAGACCTTTTATCGCAGAAACACGTGGAGTTATCGAGTTGAAACCATATAGTCAAGTATATGGTCCTTTTGTGCTTTGAAAAAACAACCCTATAATGTGTGTGAGTGATTAATAATATAGTGTGTTTTTCTTTTGCTTTTATTGTATTTGATGTTTGTGTAGAATGTAAGAATTTCATGTTTTGTTTTTTATGAATTTACTAGCTTTCGCCCGCGGCTCCGCCCGCGTTAAATTTGGGGTAACACAGTTCCCCTTGCGCCTCATTGATTTATAATAGCAACGCTAAGTTTTCCCTTTTCTTCCCTCTGTCTCCCTCACATCCCACTTTTTTCAAAAAAATATTAGCCTATGTCCGTCTCCTGGTTCCCAACTATCTCTGTACCAAAATTCATCAAAATCGGTTTAGCCATTAAAGCGTGAAGAGGTAACAAACAAACAAACTCACTTTCGCTTTTATAATATTAGTAAGGATTATCTATAATTTTATTAATTATTTGTAATTTAATCTTGATGTAAATGTAAATGTGATGAAATGGGTGTAACTTACCTGAAAAAAAGTTATTTATTATCTTATTATTATTATAAGTCTACGTGGTCAAAAGATATGGCCGTTTATGTCGCAAATTTGTATGGAAACCTCGGTGCGCAAGTCTCATACTAGAAACTTCAAAAGCAGTCGCTGATAAAGTCTTAAACGTTTATCTAAGGAATAAAATAAGCTACGATACGAACAGAAACAAAACCAAAAACCAACGGGTTTGAAAATAAAATCCAGAAAGCATTAGATGATTGGAAAACATGGCAATGCCGAAGTTTCCATCGATAAGGTCCTCTAATCGACTCGCTCTTGACCGGTTTTTTTTTAAAGTCGGTTCTAAATGCCATGCAGCGGCTGCCAGTGTCTCCGTTTTAAATTGAGTGTTAACTTACCGAAGCCTTACTTCCTCCAGATTTGAAGTTCATCACCGGTTTCGTATGCCGCCTCGTGAACGGATCGTCTGTTTTCTTGCCTTTCATTGCTTTGACCTTGAAAATAAATATTTTGCAATTAAATGGTTTGTAAGAGGTTGCGCTGAGAATTTTTGGTAAGGACTTGTTATATCGATGGCAGAAAACACAGATGTGATATATGTGCAATGGAGTAACTTTTACAGAATAGCAAATTGCCTTTCTTTGTACATAAGATATTCGTAATAGGGACTATATACGCTTACCACATTGGTACACAGTAAAATTTCAGTTCCAAAGGTCAAGTTTGTCTACTTACCGCAATTTAACCTCTAGAGCTCCAGCAACACAAAAATGTGCCAGTAAACAAGTATTACCGTTGAGCCTTGCTGGTACGAATTTGTGCCACCAAACCCCGACCGATTTAAAACTGTATTTGTAGTAAAGATAAGTCTTAAAAGCAGAGTTAAAACTATATACAAGTACCATTTTCATTTCCAACCACCAACAACCAATTCCATTCATTTGTATAGAAGTTAAATACAATTTATTGATAAATTATAGGTACTAGCTAGATAGATACGGCGATTTATACGGCCTAGTAAAGCCTGACTAGTCCATTAAGTTCGCGCATATGAACCATCCGATGACCGGCCTGAATATAGTTGCAAGAACAAGTGCAACAAATTGCGAATGAAGATTGTTATTCTTTTGTTTCTTTTTAATATTTTGGGAACTGTTTTAGAGTTTTCATTTAGTTATTTTATTTTAAATTCCTAAGTTATGTGGTAATATAGCTCACCTCTTCCATGATAGCTTTCTCAGCGGTCTCGACGTTAAGTTTCCGGTTCCTGTTGTTGATGTACGAGATGCTCTGTATGGATGACGTGCGCGTCTTGTCCAGTTGGTTGGCTCGCTCCTCCAACTCCTGGATCTTAGCGTTTAATTCTAGTACTGTTTCGTCGTCACCCCTGAAAATGGTATAATTGGTTGGTAAAAATGTGGTGGAGATTTTATTGTCAAATATAATAAGCGGGAATGTATGTTGTAAGGGTGTCTTCGTCCTGCCGGGGTTGCGGGTTGTTCGAAAGAGATACCGCGGCCCCGGAACGTAAAAGGCAATAGAAGGAACATGGGTGGGTTTTAGTCAGTACAAGTCTGACATGCCCCCCGCTCCACCCAGAGCGGGGGAAGTCATTGGATGATTTCACACCCGAAAAAAAAAGCGTGTCTGCGTCAGTCCATGGTCCGGAACGAGAGGTCACTTCCTTTTCCGAAACAGTAATGCTAGTGAAGGAAGAGGCCGGGCGTTTGAGGGAGAGAACCTCAAACCAACCCAGCCGCCGCGAGACGACTCCCGGCCACCGTAAGGGGCAATGGGTAGCTCATCGTTCGTCCTTCCAGTGAGGACAGGCCGAAAGAGATACCGCGGCCCCGGAATGACTTTCGAATACTCAGGTTGGTTAAATAGAGAATTTAAAAATATATGGCAAGAAATAGCTTTGCAATCATGTGACTTGTAAATAGTCTGAATTGTGTGATGCTTCTTTTTATCTACTAAATAAAAATAAGTCGGGTTTTCCTTCCTGACGCTACTCAACTCCAGAACGCACGAACCGATTTCCACGGTTTTGCATTCGTTGGAAAGGTCTCGGGCTCCGTGAGGTTTATAGCAAAGAAAAGGTAGGGTAGGTACAGTACGGCCAACGAGAAGCGATACCATATGTAAACAAAACCCATGCTAAAACCCCATCTAAAATGGCCGCCCGAATGTTGGTGAACCCGTCTTAACGTTGTCATGTCTTTGCCGGGAGAACGAGACATTACGACAAAGGCCCAAGATGGAAAGAGATAAATATTAGATTGTCAACGCCACAGTTGTTCTTTAGGTTAATGACCTTTTGTATCGCTTCTCATTGGCCGTACTGTAGAAAGGTAGAAAATTGCATAGCAACGCATGCCGGGGCATAGCTAGTTACGAATAAACATTTAACACAGTATTTACCTCAATTGCGCGACATCGCGTTCCTTCATGAGTTGCGTCTTCTTCATCGCGTAGTTGGTCGGGTGAGACCTGAAACGATCCTTCTCAGCCACTATCTTCTCAACATCTTCCTCCTGAAAACGGTAGTCTTGAAGTATTGAATTATTTTCATTAGATACAAGACGTGCTGATTATTAAATAGATATTTTTATTTTAGTTTCAAAAATATATTGATGTCATCAATAGGCGCGGCAATGCAATAATTTATTATCTAAACTAATATTATGACGATGTAAAATTTGTTTGTTCGTTTGCTAAGATATAACTCAAAAATTACTTAACCGATTTTAAAAGTCTGTTACTATTAGAAAGCTACGTTTTAACTGAGTAACATAGGTTATACAACATCACGCTACTGCCCACGGGAGCGGGGCAGTAAACAAAGACGCGGGTCAAATTCGCACCATGCTACAGAGAAAATAGTATAGACTATAGCACAAGACAGTAAAACAAAATTAATTTAAAAAAAAGAATAACAAACTATTTAAAAAAATTACAACTAATTGTATTGTGTATTGTATTTGACGGGCCTGTTGGTCCAGTGGTTAGTGGCCCTGACTGCTGAGCCGGAGGTCGTGGGTTCGATTCCCACCCAGGACAAGCTTTGTGTGATGTGCATGATTGTTTGTTCTGTGTCTGGGTGTGATTTATCTATAATATGTATGTATTTATAAATTATATAATAGTATGTATATCAGTTGTCTGGTTACCATAACACAAGCTCTGCTTAGCTTGGGATCAGATAGCCGTGTGTGTGTTGTCCCAAGATATTTATTATTATTTATTAAATTAGTTTCGTACTAGGCCAAAAGGCCTCTATCTCAGCATGATAATAGCAAGGTTGTGCTCACCTTAAACTCATACATAAGCGCTTCTTTGACTTCCTGTATCTTATTCCTAACAAACTCCATGGTGGGTGGTTTCTTGCTGGCGTCCTTTATCGCTTTGTTCCACTTCTGGAATTCGCTTTCCGTGAATTCCTGAAAGTATGGGGGGTATATTGTAAATTATAGTTTTACTAGTGTAGTAATATCAACTGTGATATTTCAATGGAAAATCGTTACGACAGAAAGGGGCCGTATTTTGATTTATTTTGCTTTGCTTATTTTTGGTGACTTGGGGGGGGGGGGGGGGGGAGTTTGCTTTGCTTATTTTTGATGACATTGGGGTGAAGGGTGGGGGGTCTAGTTGGTGATTACGTCAGGAGTAGCCATGTTGGCAGTCTACACATTGTCTATGATTGAAAACAAAATTTTTGGGGATTCCGACAAATAATAAATAAATCTGTAATACTTGCTTAGATCTACATCCGTATGTCTATCTGTCAAGACCCTTTATTTCGGAAGTGTTGCTTGGTCTTTCCCGGTAAGAATCATGAAGAGCAAAATATAATACTTATTGTTGTTTAAAGAGAGAGGTAGTGCTTTTTGACCATAGTTCTAAAAATAGACAAGGTTTGAGCGCTCCTTAGGCGCGTCGCTCACTGGTAAGTCGACTCTCTGCGTAGAGACGAGGCGCAGGTGGCTATGTCTAAACGCAGCTCCGCACGAAATCAAATTACAAAATGGCGGTGGAATCGTGGCTGGGGCACACTTGAGCGCCCCTGCTGCGCCTGCACCTCGCCATCGCCCCGCCTTTAACTCGCCTCCGCCCTGCCTTCACATTGCCTGCGCCGCAACTCTTGTATATGAGCGCACTGCCATTTGTAAAGAAAACCTTAATTCCGGCGTGCCTCTCATGCGTCCGCGCCTCAACTGCACCTCGACTGGTAATCGTGTTAGCGACGCGCCTTACAGACACGCACAGGGCTTCCATAGCCGTATAGTACCTCCACTCCTAATAGGTAAACCACTGTAAATCCTTTCTAGAATTAAAGGAGTTAAGGTTTAAAGTTAAAACTCACCTGATTACTAACAAACTCCAACCGGAATACTCTGTCTTGCGTGCCGTGCCGTAATTTAAGTCCTTTGTTCGTTCTAGTGTTGCCTAAATTATATACTTTCGCCGTTTCAAATACGTCTATGATTTCTGCTACCTGTGGAAAAAAATATTTATAAGATTTATGTAGACACTGAATAGACGGTAAAAAGATAGCTGCGAAAGGAGAAAACATAAAAGTATTAGAATTAAATTAAATAAACTTGATTAATGTAAAAAAATTAAGCTTTTAATTAATATGAGAAAAAATACAATGCTCAGCTAGTGATGTCATTTTTAAGAGAGAGCATAGACAATCTAAACCTATTAAACATAGATAATAAATATAGAATAAAGAAGGCGCTATTTTTATTTAAATATTCCAACAAAAATATATGTAGACATCCTCGATCCAAGATCCTCGTTCACGCCGCCCATTCATCGTTCCATGTTTCTTTGGCTTTCCTTCTACTCTTATGATATTTCCCTAAATCCTACTAATATTATAAATACGAATGTTTATGAGGATGGATGTATGTATGAATGGATGTATGGATGGATGTATGTTTGTTACTCTTTCATATCAAAACGGATGAACGGATCTTGATGACTTTTGGCACAGAGCTAGATTATGGTCTGGAACAACACAGAGGATACTTTTTTCGATATGACGTGGGCGAAGCCGCAAGCGCTAGTTAGTAAAATTTTAAAACGTAAAACGAATAAATCTAAATCTGTTTTTAGCACATACTATGTAAGATCACTGAAAAAAAAAACAATATTTTATGAAACTCACCCTATAAACTGGATTCCCATTATTGTTTCCGATGCCGATCCGCACGAAGCACCCGTTGACGACGCGCGCGAAGAACGGAAGGTGCACCAGACGCTCCAGTTTAAACCTGACATAGATGAGGAATTTATAAAGCAGAAGAGCCTGCCGGGGTTGCGGGTTATTCGAAAGAGATACCCACGCAAAGAAGCATAAAGGGCAAAAGAACCGCGGGAGACGCCCCGGGTGCCGGGCGCGCGAGACGACTCCCGGCCACCGTAGATGCGGGCCTGTGGACGGTGAGCAATGGGTAGCTCACCGTCCGTACGTCTATTGACGACAGGCCGTGTCCACGGCGCGTTCGTGTTTCACGCGCGTCTCAAAGAGAGTCAGCAAAGCAGAGGGGCTTGCCAGAGCCTCCACCTGCCGGGGTAGCGGGTTGTTCGAAAGAGATACCGCGGCCCCAGAACGTAAAGGGCAATAGAAGGAACATGGGTGGGTTTTAGTCAGTAAAAGTCTGATAGTCGCCCCCGCTCCGCCTAAAATGGGGGAAGTTAATTGATGATATCTGCAAAAAAGTGACGGCGCAGTTGTAGCAGTGGCTTAGCGATTGACTGCGTTCAGTATAACGGGTGCGATTCTCACGAGGAACAAATATTTCTGGTCTGGCTGTTTTTGTATGCGAGTTTAAGCTAACGCACCCACGATCTAGCTGCTAGGCTACTATTTTTACTACAGATTGGAGCTAATCCTATAGTTTTGTTAACTGCTCCGTAGGTCTTGCAGTCGCAAGCGCGACTATTTACCACGGAGTCCTGTGTTCGATTCAAGGGGCGGGTAAAAAGTGATATTGGGTGACATTAGGATTTTCACAGTAGCAGCTCAGAGTTTGCGTTAGGATACCCCGTGCCTTGGAGCGCACGTTATCCCGTTGGTCCTGCGCGTGTCTCTGGTGGTGTCGTGTGAGGAAACAGAGTGTACGTGCGCCTGCGCATGCACGCCGCTACTATAATATCTGACGCGCAGATGGTTAATCTCTGCTGAGATTGGCCGCTGTGACCGAAAACGGTCAAGAGGACTAAATATTTTTGTGCAGAAATGGAGGGAGAAGCCGGGGCCTAACAGAAAGGTCACATCACCGTTTATCCAGGTGCACCTGTATTTCAGTAGTTTTGATGGAGCGATCTGACCTCGACAATCCAATTGCATTAAATCACACGATGAATCTTGGGATTTTAAGTTTTTTTTTTCATGGAAAAGATAATTTACCTGCTAAGCCTTAGTTTGTTAATCTGATCCTTAGTGTCTGCGTATTTAATCTCCACTTCCTCACGTTCTCGCTTCTTTACTTCTTCTTCTCCACCCGATGATGAAGAACTTGAGGAACTACGGCGACCTGTTGAAGATACGCCACCGAACTTAAATTAGGTATTATGATTATTTTAGCAGGATTCAGCTTGTAGCTAATACATGCTGAATCCTGCGGTTTCACCCACGTAGACTGGCATATTATACTTATAAACCTTCCTCTTGAGTCACACTATCTATTGCTAAGAATTGCATTAAAATCCGTTGAGCAGTTTAGATCTGAGCGAACAGACAATAATAATATGTGCAGTATAGGAGGCAGCATCAATGTTTCTAAGACCATAATTGCGTACAATACTTTTATTAAGAAAAATATGTTTTTTTTATGAGATAGTTGGGAACCAGGAGACGGACATAGGCTAATTAATATTTTAAAAAAAGTGGGATATGAGGGAGAACGAGGGAATAAAAGTCAAAACTTAACGTTGCTATTACAAATCCATCAGGCGCAAGAGCAAAAACTGCAGGTCTGCTTGGTGTGTTATACCGAATTTAACGCGAGCGAAATCGCGGGCGAAAGGTAGTCCTTTATAAAATAAAATAAATTCAAAAACTGCTCACTCACCTTGAGATTTATTATCATCAGAGTCTGAACCGGAATCATCAGAGTATATATCCGACGCTTTCAGCTTGACGCTCTGTTTGCTAGTGCCGCCGATGATCTCAGCGTCAGCGTCCTGAGAACAAGCGGTGACCTTGACCTTGACCTTCGAGGTTACAGGAAGGGTAGAACATAATAAGTGTTGGTTTCTAGAAGGTGATTTTTGATGGGTGTATGGTGTTTTTTTGCGCCATCGTTTTTGATGAATGACTGCTGCCTTTAAGTCCAAGATTGGACGGAATACCTCGAAATTATCCAAACACGTTAGTAAGTCCTTACTAATATTATAAAAGCGAAAGTAAGTTTGCTTGTTTGTTACCTCTTCACGCCTTAATGGCTAAACCGATTTTGGAGACAGACATAAGATATTTAAAAAAAAAAAACATGACAAGGGCAAAAACTGCAGGTTGCAGGTACCTAGGCAGGGAAATAGGGAACTGTGTTACCTCGAAATTAACGCGAGCGAAGTCGCGGGCAAAAGCTAGTATTGTTATAAAGAACATAAAATGTACTCGAAGCTAGTTTTCAACTGGACTTGGATGCGATGTGACGGACGTAAGACAGTTTCATATTTTGTGTATGTAAACGTATGAAACGGATTTTAGATTTGCATTTTATACAAAATGTTGCATTTTGTCAATGATTGAAATACCTAATCCATTGCCATCTCTACCTAGGGTAAGTACCAGGGTAAAGTCTATATCCAGTATTGATTGTTAATCGTGAAACCTTCAAAGAACGTTTCATCTTAGGCATCAAACAGACAAACAGCACTTTGCTGTCGACAGAAGCAACTGCTGCTTTTGTTGCCTCTGTCGACAGCAAAGTGCTGTTCGTCTGTACGAGGCCTTACTAATATCACCCACACTGCTACAGCAAAAAAAACAAAATCAAAATCAAAAATCAAGTAGGCCAGTTACAGGCACTTTTGAACTGTCAAAACATTGACAACAATAAAAATGAAGCTATAGTCCCAGTCACAAGGCATAATAACTGTGAAAGTACTGTAGTTGCCCATTCCAAAGTGTAGATCTCTATGGAGAAGAATGGGCAAGAAATCAAAGAAAAGAAAATAAAGTCATAATAAAGTTTTAATAAATGACATTTA
The DNA here is from genome assembly GCA_958449745.1 of Ochropleura leucogaster. NCBI lineage: Eukaryota > Metazoa > Arthropoda > Insecta > Lepidoptera > Noctuidae > Ochropleura > Ochropleura leucogaster. Next base: position 10,590,314 of record OY288226.1, read on the forward strand.
ATTTTGATTTGATCCAATCTTTAGCGTCAAAGGTTCCATTATTTAATCTTTTAATAGCTATCTTACTGTTACCACCCATACTACCTTATACCGTGTTCAATCCTCTTAGTGTTTTTTTTTTCTGGTATCAAAGATTTGTATGCTGTCCATGGGCATTAGACAAGTGTAAAGTACTCACATCATCATCGTCCTTATCCTTGTTGGTCTCCTCCTCCAGACGTCTCTTCTGTTTGTGTTGCTCTACGCGGCTGGCCTTAGCGTCCCGCTGCGCGCGCAACGCGGCCATCGCGTTTTGTCGCTTGTCGTCCACGTTGCGCTTGCGACCCTCCGTCTTGGCGCCGAATAAGGGCGACGTGGAACGTTCTGACGGGTCTGGGGAGGGAGCCATGGTTATAACTATGGTTTGGAAGGAGGCTGTGCTGTTTAAGTTAGCGGTGAAGCGGTCCCAAAGACGATAAGAAAATAAAAAAAAAATAGAAAAGGGAATGTATGTGTGAGGAACAACATTTATGGGAGAAAAATCCGGCTAAGTGCGAGTTGGACACGAACACGGTTCATTCAAATTTAAAAAATTACACTCAACAGCAAAACTAAATTTGATCTTCATAGTCTTAATAATATATATAAATCACGTGTGACGTTGTTTGTCCGTGATGGACTCCTAAACTACTTAACCAATTTAAATTAAATTTGCACACCCACCGTGTGCAGTTTGATCCAACTTAAAAGATAGGGTAGGTAGGGTATGTAGGGTAGGCAGGTAGGTAGACAGGAAGAAAATTGCATTGCAACGCATGCCGGGGCACAGCTAGTATCATTATGAAAAACAAAGATACGTCTGTAGTTTGATGAACATGTCAAATATTTAAAAAACTAAATATCCTCTTCTAATCTTGTTCGATTTTAAAGACCAATTTTTGTTGTAGGTATAAAACTTACAACGAAAATTGGTCTGATTCGTACTACAAATATTATTTTTTTGCCTCTTACTTTAGAAGTTAGAGAAGGGGATCAAATTTTTACGAGTCTCAAAGTAATGGCTGTGCTGAAAGACAAACGGAGTGAGCGACTGGGGTTTCGATTTAGCCCTTTGGCTACGGAGCCCTGAATAGGGGTAAATGATGCCGTGACGTCTGACAGAGGAGAATGGAAGAAAAAAAATGTGTTGGTGAGTAAAATGGGACAGGGGCAGGATGTTGATGACAAACTGATAATTTTGTTTTTTAGAAATGGCGTTAACATGAATAAGAGTCATATCGCACTCTATGGACAGAACATTTTTGACCAAAACATTTTGTTAATGTGTTTTTTTGCGGGCTAACAACGTGGAAATTGTTTTAGTAGTTTTATTAGTTAATTAAGATATTTGAAAAATTATCACTCTGATTAGCTAACAACCCGTCTAGTCAACCCGTCTAGTCGGAGAATTCTATGATTTTATAGGATGAAAAACTTTAAATGCACTCATACCTAAATAAAATCAACATTGTAAAAAAAAAAAACAAATGAGATCACAACTAAATTGGGATAAGACAGGAGAATGATTTTGAATACCTAGTTAAAAAAAAAAACAATTAAAAAATAAAAATAAAAAACAAAAAAAGAACCGATACTACCTATATCCTCACCTGCTTCCTTGGGGTCATCCAGGATCTCACCAGGACTTGGAGGAGTTTGTTCTTTTTCTTTTTCTGGCTCTTTGGGTTCGGGCCGTTCTACTTCTGCTTCTGTTGATGAATATAAGCATATAATTTATACAACCTATAGATTTATACATCCATAACATTGTTACATAAGCATATAATTTATACATCCATTAGTATAATCCACAACATCGTTACGCCTGTATTACCCTAAGGCTAGAAAATCTCGTTGCGGCGTGACTCTGATGTGAGATTTTCTTTACAAATGTCGTGTGGGCCGCGACTGCACCTCGACTCTTGGTCGTGTGGGCGACGCGCCTTAAGATTCGACAGATGTGTACCTAAATAGTGCACCCACATTTCCTCAGTTATGTTTTAAGTTATATGTAATAGGGGGCGACCCTATTGACAACGGAAGGATGGGTGCGGCGCAAGCGCAGCCCGCTACAGTAGACAACTCGAACGACCATCGACCAAACGCGTACTTGATAAAACTGTCTCAAAGTATAAAATGCTGTAATATACTGTTTAACAATCTTAAAGAAGTGAGATTGATTTGATTTTTATTTCATAACATGCGCTATGACATTTTTCAAATGTTACAGCATAGTGCTGAGATAGGAAACACATTTTAAGCTTGATACAGGAGTGATTTAGTTTATTTTTAACACCCTTGCTCGTAAAGCTGATGTAAATCCACCGGTTTTAAATATGTAAAGAGGGTCATAAAAAACGCGTGTGTTATCAAAGCAAATAGTTAAGTTATAGTCGATACAAATTCCATAACAGCATTATTTGCCATTTCAAATTTGGAACTGATCGCCGCCGCACGACTCCAGGCTGCTAGTAAGCAGCACGCTGTTACTATTCTTTTTTTTATTTATTTATTTAAAGGGTTTTGTCGCTTAGCGCTGTTACTATTCAAATTTCGAACAAATTCGAAAGTAGGCAGCGCTAGCTAAGCTAAGCAACAGTGTGCATTCACAGATTGAGTTTATTTAATTATGTTTTTCTGTTTCCTCGCAAAAGTGTTAAAAAACGTCGTACGATATACGTGCGTATTGGTTATAACATGCTCGTCTCAATTACGCCCTCGCCTGCGGCTCGGGCTGAAATTCCGACTCGCATGTTATAACCATCTTAACGCACTAATATCGTAATGTACTATAAATGTGTTTGTTTTGTTTTGCTGTTTTGTCCTATACAAGTTAACTAAATATTTTTTTTTCTATCTCTCTTACTCACCTCTATTCTCCTTTCACTCTCTCTCTCTCTATGCCCCGCTTAACTTGAACTCCTACTTCGTTTTCTTGTTATTCAAGAAAGCTATCTGGCTCGCTCTAATTCACCTTTCTTCTCCCTCTCTGTGCCCCTGCATAGCTCTTCTTTCTCTCTCTTTTCTTGTTACTTATAATGCAATCAATTTCTCTCACTCACCTCTCTTCTCCTGTCGCTCCCTCTCCCTCTCTCTCTGCCTCTGCTCCCGCAACGCCCGTCTCCTCCGCCTCGCTTCTCTCCTCCTCTGTATTTCTCCGGGTGACGCCGATCGTTCGGCCGCTGAACGTCGCGCTAAGCGTAGTTTGCGTTCTATTTCCCATCTGTTTTATGTAAAAATATGTTAGATTTGCCTTTTTCTCACACAAATAATAAAAAAATATACAGAATACATAAAAATATATATCTTACAGCAAATCTTATTAAAATTAGTAAAATTGGAAATGGTTATACTACTTTTTGTGTTTATAATTATGGTTTTCTTTCTTCATTTAATATTGTGTGCACTTGTGGCATGTGAATAAATAAATTAATTTTCTTTCTTTCCTTTTTATTATTTTTGACTTAGATAACATTTGTTTAGAAATATTGATACTGGAAATATGAGTAATTGAATTTAAGTACAACCAAATCAAAAGTATTTATTTCAAGTAGGCCAGTTACGAGCACTTTTAACTTATAGAAATAATGACAATCAGTCAAGCTACAGTCCCAGTCACAAGGTATAATAACTTGTGAAAGTACTGTAGTTGCCCATTCCAAAGCGTAAATCTCTATGGAGAAGAATGGGCACGAAATTCTATGGATACTCTTTTAAATCATAATTTTACAAGATCATGGTTACTTCCTTCATGTCGTGATAATCCTTACTTATATTATAAAAGCGAAAGTGAGTTTGTTTGTTACCTCTTCACGCTTTAATGGCTAAACCGTGGGGAACCAGGAGATGGACATAGGCTAATTTAAAAAAAAAGTGGTATGTGAGGGAGAAAGAGGGAAGAAAAGGGAAAACTTAGCGTTGCTATTACAAATCAATAAGGCGCAAGGGGAACTGTGTTACCCCGTTGGTTGGTTTAAACTGTGCATGTAAGTACTTACCTGGTTTTCATAAGATCTCTCCTCTCAATACGTTTGAAGATCTCTTGTTCTCTCTCCTTCTCGGACATAGCGGCCAGACGAGCCCTGTCCTCTTCATCACCCATGAGGTTCTCATCATATCTGAAGGTAAAAGGGGAGTTGTTGTGATTAATGTGAATAGAAGAGGACCATGATGCACTTTTTTAAACGTTTCCCCACACTAGGAATTTCTCCTGTATCGTAGTTGCGTTTACTAACATTTAAACTCATATGCACAAATAGCCAGACCTGGAACAACTATCTGTAGGCCATACAAATATTTGTTCCGTGCGGGGATCGAACCCGCAACACGCAACGCAGTAGTTGATCGCTCAGCCACTGCACCAACCGTGTCGTCAAAACTTTAGATTTCAACTGATTCTTTACTTTAAATGATGTTTATTTTAGACTAGATGAGGCCGGTGCTTGGTACTCGACTACTCTGAGAAGAAACTGTCTTTTTTAAGGTTGTTCTTGAGTGCCTAATCTGGTGTCTGAGTTGTTATACCGCCCATAGGCCTTGACTTGGCTTAACATGGCGTCGAGAATAGTCTCTCTGGCATACTGGTTTGGTTTCCTCAATATGTTTTTCTTCAAAAAAGCAAACTGATAATTCTACAATACGCATATGAATCCGAAAAAAATCAGGTCGTCTTGGGTTCGAACTCAAGACCTTTGACTTGGTAGACCGACGTTCACACCACTAAGCCATCACTGTTATATGAACAGAAGGGCTACTATGACATCTTATAGCAATTCTTATTCCACTGAGTGAAAGAGATGGTGTTAGACACCCTGTATAGCTCTGTCTCTTTCCCTCAGCGGAATAAGAATTGCTTTAAGAGGACATAGTGCCCGGGTGTCACCATTGTGACGATCGCCCGGAGGACACCGTGGAGCACACAGTGGCGATCTGCCCAGCGTGGGCGGAGCACCGCCGTGCCCGAGCTAGAGGCGATCGGCGGCGGCGATCTCTCGCGTCCGGCCCTGGTTCAGGCCACGGTCCGGAGCGAGAGGGAATGGAAAGCGGTCACCACCTTCTGCGAAGCAGTAATGCTAGCAAAGGAGGTGGCCGGGCGTTTGAGGGAGAGAACATCTGCCCAACCCAGCCGCCGCGGGAGACGCCCATGGCGCCGGGCGCCGCGAGACGACTTCCGGCCACCGTAGATGCGGGCCTGTGGGCGGTGAGCAATGGGTAGTTCACCGTCCGTCCGTCGATTGACGACAGGCCGTGTCGACGGCGCGTTCGTGTTTCACGCGCGCCTCAAAGAGAGTCAGCAAAGCAGAGGGGCTTGCCAGAACCTCTGCCTGCCGGGGTTGCGGGTTGTTCGAAAGAGATACCGCGGCCTCGGAACGTAAAGGGCAAAAGAAGAAACATGGGTGGGTTTTAGTCAGTACAAGTCTGACATGCCCCCCCGCTCCGGAAGTCATTGGATGATTTCCCACCCGAAATAAAAAAAAAAAGAGGACATAGTAGGGGCTCAGGTACTGATAAAGAGATGAACTTATATAATGGCATGCTTGTTGCGAAACCCGGTATCTTTCAAAATGAGCTCTCTGTACTACTTCCAAGGTGGATAGTTGTAAATCAGTAAAACGGTAATTGAATGTCAGAATACGCAAGCACGGGATTAAGACATCTGTCACAGATGCGAGTTGTTGGAAAGAGATACCCCGGAACTTAAAGGGCAAAAGAAGGAACATGAGCGGGTTCTAGTCAGTAAAAGTCTGACACTACCCCACTCTCCACCCCGACCGTTAAGTTATTTGATGATTTCCCAACTGCCAAAAAAACTATATCGTTTTAACGGTAATTTAAGGCGCGTCGCCCACACGATTGGCAGTCGGGGTGCGGTCGGCCGCGGGCGCGGTACGGCGTCGCCCACACGACATTTGTAAAGAAAATCTCGTTGCGGCGTGCCTCTTATGTACCTGCGCCTCAACTACACTTCGACTGTGGGTCGCGTTCAGGCGCTAAAACTAGGATTTTACAAATTAATTTCAGAGATTGACACAGTTATCAGTGAAGCGGTACTGACACCGGATGCGAGTCTACCGCAGTCTTCCCGTACTGGTCTGAAACATCAGGATAATTGGCGATAACGTACTCACCCATCATCAAATTCTTCCTCAGAATCAATGGAGTCATTGTCTGATGAGTGTGATGATACTTCGCCTGAAAAAAGAAAAAAAAAATAGCGTCAACTCAAACTCAAAGCATTTATTTCAACAGGCACTTTAAATGTCATAAAAACAAAAAAGATGCTGCTACAGTCCCAGTAACAAGACATAATAACTTGCGAAAGTACTGTAGTTGCCCATTCCAAGCGTAAATCTCTATGGAGAAGAATTGGCAAAAAACTCTATGGAGACTTTTAAATCATAATATTTTTACAAAATCATGGATATATCATTTATGTTGAGATTTTAAATTTATGTGAGAACGATATAAAGGAGCACATTAAGAGGGTCCAGAGTAATAGCAAAAACAAGAGTTTAATAGATAAATTAATTAATTAAAACAAGCCGTGGCGACTAAGAGATGTCCATTTGTAAGTTTGTTGTAAGTCAAAGTCAGAGCACCCAAGCTACTTAGCCAGGGTACTGCTAGTCACAATATCAACCTTTGATAAAATATTTTGGTGCCTTCAGCTAACTGAAATGCTAGATTGGACCAGGTGGAATACCTCTAAGGCGAAGTAGGTACACGTACCTAACCTAACCTACCTAACCTAGCTATTTGTACTACAAAAGGGCGCAAAAAAAGTAGTATCGCAAAATAGTACATTTTGATTCAATTGAGGAAATTTTGTCATTGCGGCCAAGGCGAATTTCACACACAAGTCGTTAGGCAAGGGTGTTATGGAGCCGAGAACAGCAGTGACAATCTCACGTAAATCAAACGACGTTTTTTCAATACACTTACGGAGAAACTAAATAACAAAACTAGGAGGAGGGTGGACAGCTTAAAACTCCACGACATATAATGGGGGGGTGTCGAAAAGTGGTTTATAGAACCGTAATAGGATGCTCGCTATTCCAGTTACCATTTTGCCAATGAGTCCTTGTAGCTATTAGAAAAGAAATCTAATACTGCAAGCTTTATCAATACCCTGAGTTGGCACTTTCTGTGACCATACCACCAGTCTATTGGACACATTACTGGCTGAAAGCTTTGAGATTATTTTTGATGCCCTATTATAGTTTGTTTAGTTAATACTGCAAGTCCAACATACCTTCTTCAGGTTCACTATAAGTCTCCTTCTTCTTCCCAGACCCTGCACTGTCAGTACTTCTTCTAGTTTCTGTCTTTTTGGGCTCCGGTCTTTTCCGGTTGTCATCTGAGTGGTCCGAGGAAGTCTTTCTGCTTGTCCGAGCCGGCTCTTTCTTTTTTGAAGTATCGCTTCTAGCATCACTTTCTGAATCTGAGCCTGACGAAGACGAGGATTTTGCTGGAAGAAAAAATATTTTTAAAGTTCAGCTTGATTTATATTCATGGAAAGGATTGTTATCGAAATCTTTCGCCTACGAAATATCCGCATTTTGCTTGTCCCATTTAGTGGACCAGCCTATTACCATCAGGGCACTGAGGGTGATTGCAAGTCTGTCTTATGTCGATAGGTCCTGTCAACGGCACGTCCGTGTTCCACGCACCTCAAAGAGATGTCAGAAAAGCAACGGGCGGTAAAGGCCACTACCTGCTGGGATTGCAGGGTTGTTTGCAACGATACAGAGATTCCGGAACACAAAGGGCAAAATAAGGTCTTAGACCAGAGCGGGGGAAGTTATTTGATGATTTGCTATGCCTAAAAACAAAGGCTTTGGGCCCAGCAGCCACACTTGCGACCGCTAGATATAAATAGTGGTGATGAAATGAATACTTACAATTATTCTTCTTATTATCATCATCATCCCAGTCTGATTCACTGTCAGATCCTGATCCAGATCTTTTAGACTTTGATTGAGGAGGGGAGTCTCCAGTTTTCTTCTTTTTCTTTGCTAAGTTCAGGAATTGCTGTAACAAATTAATGTTAAGAAAAATTTAATAGGTTAGTAGTGGTCATATTAGAACTACTTGAAACACTTATTTTAATTTAAGCATTTAAAAGCAAAAAAGACAGCTCTATGGAGAAGAATGGGCAAGAAGCTCCATTGAGTACTTGCATTACTTTCGGTAAAAAAGGCTCGTAAAATTTGAATTCAATTACAGATCTCAGAACATAGTATTAATCACAGTTGGTGCATATAATTTTAATCAGCACCCTTTTTACACAAATTCAAAGGGAGGAGGGTCATCAATTGACGTTTCTTTTTTTTTTACAAATTTTACCTTCTCATGTTTTCATGACTCATGTCATGTTAACTGCATATTTGTTTTTTTTCACTACAATATTTGTACTTTTTTATTGGTCTATGGATTCCAGGATATAGAGGTGTGGTTATTTAATTCATAGGTATAAGGTTATAAAGAAAAATTTAAAATAAAATTTCTTATCACAAAATATTGTATTGATGTTTTGAAAGAAGAGATAATAAAACGAATTGTCAATGTTTATTTGTGAAATGCTAATAATATACATGCAAATTAATCCATAAGTATGGAACAATAAGCTATAAAATTGAATAATACTTCAGTTGAATGACTAAAAGAGAAAGTCTAGACTCAAAATTATATAACCATTGGACATTTTCTTGGCTGAATAACTTAGCAACAGTACTAAGACACGATCAAAACTTTTTTTTTTAATTTACCATAAACTTCAAGTCACAAACATCTGTTTTAGATCTCTTTCAGTTTTATTTAATTTCTGTAGTAATTTTTTGCAAAAATAAAGGCGGGAATGTTGACTTTCATTCATTTTTACATGACTCACGCAACAGAAGCCATTTAAATCAGGCTGTAACGTAAACAACGACGTTTTCTTAGAAAAAGATAAGCGACAATTTTGTCGAGATATTTTGGATACTAAAACATGCTACATACACTTGTTTCTCATGTAATGCGCAAAAGATCAATTTAGAACTAAGGAACATTGATCTTGGCCTATTTACGCAGTCAAATTAATGAAGAATGCCGTCAAAATCGTTACGTACGGACGTGAACTTATAACCTAGGGTTTTTAAAGAAAATTAACTCACTGAGTCCAAATCTGAGCACTCGCTGCTGGAGTCCGAGTCTATCAACGGTTTATTCTTCCTTTTAGCCATGTTGCACTAATATTACACTGGAAAACGATTATTAAATGCGTCTGCTTGCTTTTTCCTTCTTCACGAAGTCGTCAATCAACCACAGACTAACAAGAAAAAACATTTTTGTTCCTTGCAACTTTCAACGACAGTATTCCCGTTACAAAAAAGTAAATTCCGAAATTATGAAAGTTCTAGAATAAAACGTTTTCTTCCCAAAATATTACACATATTTTTTTCCTGTAAAATAATTCAATAACTTAACTTTTGTCACTGTTTGAAGGTTGAAGGAAAGGGTAGTTTTTTTTGTATCATACTACATACCAAATTTGAGTAGTGCTGTACTAATAGTAAGAAAATATTTTGCGATGAGTAGTATCAACAACTAAGAAAAACAAACTAACGCCAAACTAAATCTAACGCAGGTACTTCACTATTGTAATATTTTTCTGCGAACGAAGCGAAGTGTGAATTGTGCGGTTGTGCCATTGTTTGTTTTTTATCGTAAATATTCTAGAAATTACCTGTATCCTGCTGATAAACCTGTAATATTATCAATATTGCATCAATACCTCAAGCAATCCAAGAGGGTGAAAGTGCAAATCATTGTAGAAACTAGGCTGTAACGGTGTCTCCCGTTATTTCTAACAATTTCATCAAAAACTTATTATGCCTCATGATCTAAAAGACTTGGGTGGAAGGAAACCAGTAGTAATGGTGAGTGTAGTCCTATATAATATGTAAATGAATAGTTTCCTAAGTTGTTTAGCTAAATAACGTATGTTAGTGTGTTACGTAGTTGTTATCTTAGATCGAATTAGATAAACGTCCTTGGCCTTGTATTTCACACGTCGTAGATGAAGTTCACCGTATCTCATTCAATTCGGTATTTTTTCTCTTGCTTTTATTACATTTTACAGCCCCAAGAAATGATATATTAATATAATTTGACATACATCGTTAACTGTAGTGAGACCACAGATTATTTTGCAATAACATTGGCTACCTGTTTAGGTTGCTTGCAAACCTATATTACCAATACTTAACATTAAGAATATCTGTAAGACCCTCATACTGACAGAGTGCCCTGTATGGTGTAGCAAGTGTGTTAACACCCTTAGCGAATATCAAAGTTTCCTCAACACTTCATATCTAGTAACCGATTAATTGAGTGAAATAGTCAACTGGTTAGATTAACCATTATACAGGTTAACAATTTAAATATTGATGATTAACCAGATTGAAAGAGACAAACCATTTTTACCTCCTTTAATTTCTTACATATCTTTTTTTCTAAACATCCATCAGTTTCCATCAGTCTTGCAGCTCACTCTCTGCCGTTTTTCTCAGCTTGATGTTTTTTGTGTTGTTTCCTGTATAGTGTCTTTTGTTTCATCAAAGAATTTTTTTTGTCTATCTGGTCTAACTCAAGTTTAATTTATTTAATGAACTGTCTGTTTTCTATCAAATAAATTTAAATTTTTGCAAAACTTAAAAAATAAACAAATAGAGGGGATTGGTGCTGTTACTTCTTAATACAGTCTATTTCATAGCCTTGCAAGAAGAACAGTACATCACCCACTTGATTGTCAAGAATTAATGAAAAAATTAATACAACTTTAACACTTTGTGACATCTGTAAAATGTACTACAATCCGTTTTTTTTTATTTAAATCAAGATTTTTTCCTTTATTCATTTAAATATTTCTTAATCAAAACATAGAATAAAAAAGAATCATTTAAAAATAAAAAAAATAGTACCCCACCGGTAATGGGACCACGCTCCAAGGTCAGTTTAGGGCTCCAGAGAAAGGAACCCCCTTACAATACAAGCCATGTCCAGGAGCACTGGTTTCTGTATCCAGCTGACTAATTAAAGCCTCCGATAGGTATTGTAATACAGGTATTGGTGGAGGCTTTTGGCAATAAAGCCATTGGCAGTTATGACTATTGACACATTGATCGCTGAGTACATCTACATCCCACATGTCAACAACCTCCGGAGCCAAAAATAGAGCCTATGCTTAAATCAAGATTTTTCGTCCATTTATTGTTTTCCTTGCTATAATTAATTTTTTTAACATTTCTTAAAAACAAAAAAGAAAACATTTAAAAATATAAAAATAGTAGCCCACCGGTATCGGGAACAGGGTCCAAGCTACCCGCGGTCAGGGCTCCAGAGAAAGGAACCTCCTAACAATACGAGCCGTGTCCAGGGGTACCGCTTTCTGTATCAAGCCCCTGATCCAGCTGCCTAACGAGAGCCGCCTCAGGTATTGGTCGAGGCTCTTGGCAATTAAGCCATTGGCAGATACAAATCAAGATTATTATTAAAAACATTTGTGGATTAAAAAATATATATGAAAATATGAGTCTGTTTGCTTATGTCTTTTGTTGATTCTGTGCTTAAAATGGTTATTACAAGCTGGTTAAACTTTATTTTCGGTTTATCACTTAATTCTTAAAAATAACCTAATTATTATACAATTAAAACTTTCCCTGCTGTATGCAGAATGGGGGGAGCGTCAGATTTGTACTAACTAACCCAGCCATGTTCCTTCTATTGCCCTTTATGTTCCGGGGCCGCGGTATCTCTTTTGCGCGCGTGGAACACTAACGCGCCATCGCAGGTCCTGTCGTCAATAGACGGACGGACGGTGGGCTACTCATTGGTCACCGTCCACAGGCCCGCATCTAATGTGGCCGTGAGTCAAAAAGTCATGCAACCCCCCTGGCCTATTTGGTCCTTGTACAAACACTCAGTCTGCACCACTCACTCACTCACTTTGCAATACCATGTCGTAATTAAGCAATCAGTAAAAAGCTGTATTATTTTAAAATTACTAACCAAAACTTCGAAATAATTTATTCATATAAATGTGGGGTTCTTGTGTATGGCCAAGAACTGGCTTTTATATTTGCCAGAGGCTAAGCCTTGCTATATAACTTGGAAACGCCGTCAGTCTCTTATGGCACATTACCAGTTAACAGCATTGAGAACGAATTTTTCGTTTTTCTTTTTAGATTAGGTATTAATTAACAGTAGTAGTAGTATGCTTCTTTAATATAATCATTAGGTATTTATAAACCAATAATACATATTAAAATAAACATTTTTTTTTGCAATTAGGCATTTTCCGCTCTACATTTAATTAGTAATTTTCCTGAATCGTGGGCGCGTTTACAAACATTTAAACTCACAAGCAGCCAGACCCCGAATAACTATCTGTGGGCCATACAAATATTTGTTTATATTGATTTAAACTGACTTCATAATATCAACAGGATACTTAGCAATAATATGTTTAGTAAAGTTATTTTTGTTTATATAAATGGATGACAAATGCGTCAAGGACCATTACTTGAATACTGTAAACCTTTCTATTAATAAATTATCTATATTAAATAATTATATAGATAACTTGCAACTTTATCTTGAACAAAAAGTATTAAAAATGCCGCATCATTAATTCTTAGCTACAAAAAATGCTATCAGAAAAAAAACCAAATCAATTTATGATTAGGATAGTCATGATGACAACAACACTTATTAACATATTTATATACATATTATAACAATATTTATTTATTTACTTTTTATTTACAGTCGCGACGACGACGCTTAACTCTTTCGCTGCCCAGAAATCAGCGTATGAGTCCAAAATGTGTATAATTTGGATTGGGCAGTGAAAGGGTTAAGCGTAAGTGGATTGGTGCCTCTATAAGCACGTTAAAATGTTGGTCCCTTCTGTCATTTGTACTGTATATATATTGGGGTTGGCTTCCAGTCTAACTGGATGCAGCTAAATACCAGTATTTTACATACTCCAACTGCCTATCTGACCTTCACAATCCAGTTAGTACTGGATAATACGTTACCCCCTGGTTGTCAGACTTTTGGGACTGCATACCTATAACGACTGTCAAAGATCTACAAATGACAGCCGGGACCAACAGCTTAACGTGCTTTCCGAAGCATTTTGGCTTAACTTAACATGCCGTCGAGAAAAAGCTGTCAGGCACGCTTAACGATGTTTTACTTCAACGAAAAATACAACATTGATGCCGCCTCGATTTTCCTCTTCTCTTATAGCCAATACAAATCAACATTTATATTTAAAACTTTCCTCACCTCGTTTCATCCCCGTTTCCTCTACATTACTTGTTCATACCAAGATAACTGATTATAACACTACTAAATAAAAATTAAAAAAAAAATCTTTTATTTACAGACTACATTGGCCAATATTGTGTTAGTATTATCATTAAAACCTATGTTAGTACTTATAGAAAAAAAAAGAAATAAAAATAGTGTGACCAAACTCAGCTCCTGGTAGATTCATCAAGGCCCATGTAAGACATGTAGCTTGACACACCTACCCAGGGTAGGAGCCCATCTAGCCTTTCGGCAAACACCTTCAAGATACTTTTGGTGTTCTTTTATTAAATACCTTACCTTACTAGCGTCACTTTCCGACTTCTTAGTAACATGTTATTTTATTCATTCTCAATCTTTGAAAAATGTTGAACATATGAAAATGGGCATGCAATGTGTGTCCATCTTCACAGGTGAAAACCGCTCAAATGTTAGTCGGAGTCACGCATAAAGCTTTCCGTACCATCCTTACTTATATTATTGAAAGTAACTTGAAAGTAACTTTGTTTGTTACGTCTTCACGCCAAAATGGCTAAACCGATTTTGATTAATTTTGGTACAGAGAGATAGTTGCGACCCTGGAGACGGAAATAGGCTATATTTTATTAAAGTGGGAAATGAAGGTGAAAGAGGGAAGAAAACGGAAAAGTTAGCTTTGCTATTACAAATAATAAGGCGCAAGGGCAAAAACTACAGGTAACAGGTACCTGCAAATCAGGAAAGGGGAACTGTGTTACCCCGTGTTTAACGCGGGCGAAGCCGCGGGCAAAAGCTAGTTATCTATAAAAACGTGAGCAAATTCATGTTTGTTATATGGGAGCCCCCATAATTATTTAATGTCTTCTGTTTAGCTACAGAAATACGTCATTTGTCAAAATTTCAACTGTCTAACTATTATGGTACATGAGAAACAGTCTAGTGACAGACGGACAGACATCGGAGTTTTAGTAATAGGGTCTTTAGGTACGAAACCCAAAACAGACAGACAAACAACAAAGTGATCTTGGAAGGGTTCCGTTTTTTCCTTTTGAGGTACGGAATCCTTAAAAAACCTTTCCCTATGTTTATCTTTCGTATACAAATCAATGATAATTCGAATGAATCGTTGTCTTTCCGAATACAGTTTGAAACGACAACAAGATAATTTTATATCATACTTTTAGAACTTATCGTATCAGGATGACTTGCGAAATTTTCGTCAAGATGGTCGCAAATGATTTTTGGCTCAGAGCTCGTTTGTTATTTGAGTTGAACAGTGTGATTTTAATGGAATATTATTCTTAATTTTATTGTAATATTTAATTTTTTGGTTGATAGGGAAGAGCAATGGATATTAATTGGGATGACGAGGTGAGCTTTTCTTTTTAATTACTATCGAAAGATCATTATTGTATTTGGTGTACTTAATTTTTAGGTGCATCGTCTTCAATTGTGTTTTGATGATGATCTTCCTGGAGAATGGATCTAAAATTAAAGATATGATGTAACTTTAGCTGAAACATCACACGTAGTTCAATATGCGTGTTTATTTTCTCTGGGTCTTTAGCTCTATTTTGGACTTTATGTACTATAATATAAGATACCACCTCATAAACCACGCTCATTTGTAACATGGATGACCTAACTGGAAATTTTAGATCTTTCGATGTTGTTTGAAGTTGGATATAGAATTAATTAAGTAATGAGATTTGTAATATACATCGGCATGCAGGAAATTGGCAAAATGACTTGAGTTAAGTTGTCTTTATTACAAATGAGCGATTAATATTCTCCAAATAGACAAAGGTTCCTTTGTAAGGAGATTGGTATGTCCTGTCCCGTTTATCCGAAGCTCTGACATCCATCAATCCAATGGGCATACGATTGGGGTTATGGCTCCTTGCAAAGAAGAGGAATTTGTCCCTCCAGTGGAAACCGTGGGCTGAAGATGCTATGTCCCTTAGTTGTTAATGTGCATCGTCTTCAAGATTTATTTGATGTAGAATAACTTTCTGGGAGTTATCTAGGTCAAGCTAGATCAGTATAACTTTCTAGGGCACCACTCGTGGATCAAAGTGCGTCGTAATTTCTGAGTTCTATTCGTTTTCAAATAATTTGTTCGAGTAATGAAATAATAATTTGAATCCAAATCTTACATTATATTTCAACCTTTTGAGCGTCAGAACATAAACGCACGCCCGTGCCCTCCACTCCGAGAAACTCATTTTACCTAGATTTTTAGTGTTCCGTATTTCAAAAGGAAAATACCGAACCCTTAATGGATCACTTTATTGTCCGTCTGTTTGTCAAGATCTCAGGAAGGCGTGGAGGTATAGAAATTATATATTATAGAGAAATACCATATACTCAAGTCTGTGGTCCCTTAAATAAAAAATCATCTCTATGTCTACGCAGTCAGAAGATATGGCCGTTTATGTCGCAAGTTTGTACGGAACCCTCGGTGCGCGAGTCTGAATTCTGGAGTTCTGAGTCCTTTAGGCCGGCTTTTTGTCACATACATATATGTGTCGTTTGGTTTCACATATGGGACACGTTCAAAAAGTGAAATATTTTATGTGAATGGTGAGGCAAAGGGTCTTCATTCTATTAGTCCTAAGTTTTAAACTTATTTGCTGAATGATAAAATAACAACCTCATTTTGCAGTCATTACGCATTACCTTATAATCATGTGTTTGTTCCAGGCTCCCTTGTCGCCGACTCCTTGCGCGGAGATCAGCGATGACGAGTTGGTATCCATCTCCGTCAGGGACCTTAACAGGCAGCTGAAGATGAGGGGGTTGACCAGGGATCAGATCGTCAGGTAAATCTATTTTGACTTCTGTTCGTCAAAATGATTTAATCGTGCTAGTCAATATTGTAAACTAGCTTCTAGTTTCTTTCTTCATAGTTACTTTGGACTAACGCTAACTTTAACCCGCGTGGTGATCGAAAAAAAATAGCTTTCTCTCCCCTTTTCTTCCCTCTTTCTCCCCCTTATCCCATTTTTTTTAACCTATGTCCGTCTCCAGCGTCACAACTACATCTGTACCAAAAATCATCAAAATTGGTTTTGCCATTTAGGCGGGAAGACGTAACAAACAAACAAAAAAACTCACTTTCGCTTTTATAATATTAGTAAGGATACTTACAGTTTTTTTTTGGGAAGGTAGTGTTAGGCATATACGATGACTAAAACCCATACATTTTACTACTTTTGTCCTTTGTGTTCCGGGGCCGCAGTATCTCTTTCGAACAACCCGAATTCCCGGCAGGCGGTGGCCCTGGCAGGCCCGTCTTCTTTGCTAATATCTCTTTTTCATTCTCTTTGGGTTGGTTGGCTGATTTAAAAACTATTTCAAACAATAATTTAATTTGTGGACACTAAAATACTACAATACAATAAGAAAGAGTGAAACACTCGAAATGAAATATTCAATGATTTTCTTAATTATTATACTCAGGGTTAGTTTCAAAAATCTTACGACACTTAACACACTTATACTTATAGTGAGTCATCATTTTCCTGCCCTTGTCCCATTGTATTTGGGGTCAGCGCAACACGTTAACTTCTTCCATTCTCCCCTATCAGACGTCACGGCATCATTTACTCCTTTCTCCTTCATATCAATTCTTACACAATCCATCCATCTTTTCTTTGGCTTTCCTCTCGCTCTCCATCATTCAACATCAGATCTATCACTCTTTTAGTGACATGTGCTTCTTCCCTCCTCATTTCATCCTTTCAATTTTTCTGTAACAGGCGCATCTTAGAAAATTCGAGAGTCATTTTTTTTATATCCTTCGCAACTGTTTCGTAAAGATATTTCGGTATTATTGCAGGATGAAGCAGCGTCGTAGAACGCTGAAGAACCGTGGGTACGCCGCCTCGTGCCGCATCAAACGAATAGAGCAGAAAGATGAACTGGAGACTGAAAAGAGTCAGGTAAGCAGGAAACATGTTCGATAAAACTGTGACGTCATTTTTAGAAAAGCTACCATAAGCCATGAGGCATAGGGGACGCCACAATAGTGGCGGTAATTCCTCTCTTTGAGGAGTGGCTGGAGAGGCGTCATGGCGTCCTCACCTACCGCCTGACGCAGGTCCTCGCCGGACACGGATGTTTCGGGAGTTTCCTGCACATAATGGGGCGGGAGGAAACGCCCGGGTGTCACCATTGTGCCTCACGCCCGGAGGACACGGTGGAGCACAGAGTGGCGATCCGGCCCTGGTTCAGTCCATGGTCCGGAGCGAGAGGGAATAGGAAGCGGTCACCTCCGCGTGCGAAGCAGTAATGCTAGTGAAGGAGGAGGCCGAAAAAAAAGCCATGAGGCATCCTGCTGGGGTAGCGGTTTGTTTGGAAGAGATACCGTGGCCCTGGAACACCAAATGAAAAAGGGACATAAATGAATTTTAGTCAGTAAAAGCCTGACAACCCCTTCTGCTGAGTGGGGGAAGTTGTTTGATGATTTTCTATCCAAAAAAAAAACCATGAAGCATTTTGCTGTAGAATTAAGTATGGATATTTTCATCATCTAAAATGGGTACGGTACGTTATTAATGCTATGACAGACTGCAAATTAGCAGTGCCACAACTGGCTGTGGGTATCATAGAGAAAAATCTTTTTTTTTATTTGGTTGGCATTTTGCGAAACTAAAGAGGGATGCCGCTGCCTTCGACGTAGTGATGTCACTAGTAAAATCAAAACTGTTATGCCTCCGCGGGAAGTGTACCTGTCCCCGTATTCTGCCACTGCTTTTTAAAACCAAATTCTTAACGCCATCTATCGTCACTACCCAACACACAACTAGCGCCATCTCTTATCAATTTCTCTAAACTTTCAGGAATGGCATGACATGGAACTAATGCAGGACGAAAACAACAGAATTCGCGATGAAGTTGAAGCTCTAAGAGGGAAATACGATGCTCTGAAACGATTTGCCATCATGAAAAACATTCCACTTCCGCCTGAACTTGAAATACAGCCTTAGGTTGAGAGAAATAAGATCTAGAATAGATAAGAATAAGTTATAAATGTCATATTGTGGCAGATTAGATTGATAAGAGAAAGAGAGTATTGGATTATAATAAGAAATAAATTACGTCTTTCTTCAGGACCTAAATTGTATTTTAGCTTTTCAAAACACAGTTGATACAAGATTTGTAGTTTAAATTCGTCCTTTGTATGTCACAAAATTATGTCTAAAATGTATCTAAAAATAAAGCAGTTACTATAATTATCTCAATACAAGTTCAACGAAAAGAGCTAGTTAAACTTAACAGTCTTGATACATGTAATATATAGAGGGGAGCTTGTGGCTAAGCCTTGTCTAGTTTGTTCTGGGTATGGGTGACCATCCATTATAAACGACACCTCTGTCTAGCCTTTAAGTATTACAGTCGAGATGTCATGATAATAATTAGTATTGTATTGTATCAAGACCATTTTCACAAAAAATCTCGTATGTCTTAGCGCCATATTACAAGACAAAACTTACATTACTTTTGCGAATTGCCCGCGGAAACAGCGCATGTAATTAAAATGACGATATCTCTTAAGTTACCTGTGGTAAACACAAAAGTCTAGTTTTGTCTTTTAATATGTGGCCACGATATACGAGACTATTCCAAATTGTCTATGCTTTGAAACTGTGGACAGACCATAAAGATGTATTATGACTTTTTTTTTAACTATCTATAAAGAATTGGTTACATCTAGCCGCTTAACTTTTAGTTACCTGAATGTAAATCGATACAGGCCGACTTACTATTTAATTTAGTTTTAAGAGTAAATATATCCTACTATTATACAAGAAAACATTTATTTATACCTCAATTAAAATAATTTTAAGGAATAATGTGTGTTTATTTTTCTACTTCAGTCATTTCCTTTATTGGAATTAATAAAAGTACCAAGAGATTCTCTAAGGGCTGAAACTGAGTTAAACGGGTGCCTGTGATGCACCCCACACGTGTGACCCGTGGGGGGTTCGTGGCCCGTGGGTACACGAAATAAGCCGTCGGGTACCTTATAAAGAGTTCATAGCCTCTGTCCCCGGACAGCAGGGCGACATTGCACTACAGTCCCACAAATCAAAATCAAAGCCCATTAAGGCCCGGCGCCCATTATCGGCATCGGCAAGGAACAGGATTCTTCGGCATCCTACATGTAAGCGCACACTGTCGGAAACTATGCTTTGGCATGCTGCAACGTTCTTAGGAATGACGAGGCGTCGTTAAGCAAGCTATCGCCGAGTGTTGCCTCGTCCGCGGCGTACTGAAGGATGCCGAAGCATTCTCAAGGCTGCCGATACTGCAACCTCAAGCATACCGAAGCGGTATTTTTGTTATTACGAACATAGCCTAAATTTTGGTACAGAGATAATTGGTACCCTTTAGACGGACATATGCATTGTTTTTAATTTAGAACTTGTGGAGAAATAGGGAAGAAAAGGGAATAGAAAGATATTTTTTTTCGATCAGCAATCGGGTTAAAGTTATCGTTAGCCCAAAGTAACTACGCCACGCGGACGAATTCGTGGGCGGAAGCTAGTCCTAAATAAAAAATCAATCACAACTGACCTTCCATTGAGTGAATCTTTCCTAACTGGCTGTTACATAATAGGGACCTCTAATTTGCCCGAGGACGCCATATTTAATTCCAATAAATATTTTATTGAGGCACTCAGGTACCGTGGCTACTACTAAGAGCAGGGACCTGGTTTGGTGACCAATAGGCAGGAATGAACAGAAGTGCCACTTGGCACTAAGTTGTTTGTCGTCCTAAGGACATAGGCCTCGCCCTACTTCTGACACACCGTGTGGTCTTCAATCGCCTGAACACAGCGGCTCCCCGCAACATTCACCACGTCAACCGACCACCTGTGAGGTAGGTACTGGTGAGGGGTCTCCATGCAGCATTTCTCGGCCGCCACTCGAGAACTTCTTCTATCGGTCATCAGTATTTCGGGCTATGAGTCCTGCCCATTGGCATTTCAGCATTGCTTTTCAGCGCGCTATGTTGGCAAGTAAGTAAGCCAAGTACTCCTACGGATCTCCTAATTTTTGTATCAAGTAGCGAAACTCCAAGCTAAGCTGTTTTTAGCGCATGTTGAGCTACTAGGAGCTTTTTTATCTCGCACAATGAGGCCATGTTTTTGGCGTACTAATGGAAGATTCGAATTAAATGTATTGGCATAAAATTTTGCTTGCTGTTGCATTATTATGATCGTGTGAATCGAAGTGTCAAGGTATGCAGCGAATGACAGTAGCTGGGAGACCACGACTAAGAACTCCCAGGTGGAAGGTTTTCAGACAAAATAAAGTTGCGCCTGTTACATAAAAATTGAAAGGGAGTCGTTTGTGTTGGTATGGACATGTAATGAGGAGGGACGAAGCACATGTGACTAAAAGAGTGATAGATCTGAATGTTGATGGACGGAGAGCGAGAGGTAGGCCAAAGAAAAGATGGATGGATTGTGTAAGGAATGATATGAAGGAGAAGGAGAATGTAAGAAGAAAACGTGTTGTGCCTACCCCAAATAGAATGGGACAAGGGCAGGAATAGCAGGAATGATGATAAAGTGGTTGATGAGGCATTTGGATTGTCTATGGAATAATGACATACAACTAGATAGATAATTGCTGTAGACCGGAGGTTATATAGAAATTGCTGTCCTATTGTTATTTGTAGTATCACACCGAAGTTGGGTAGCTACTTTTCCATCATTTAATTTGAAAGTTGTCATTCGCGGCCAACTATAGTCACCATAAAGTTTGAACAGAGCTTTAATGGCATGAAGAACCGGGTGTTGTAGTAAGTCCTTCATCCAACACAGAAAAGGGAGGATCCTCAAACCAGACGGGTGTTGTCTGATGGGTTACCGCCCGACGGATGTTGACGGGTTCTGCTTTGTAGTTTTGAATCGCGAATAATTTTGCTTGTCTTTTTACAAAGCAAAAATTATCTGCGACTGTGGTAAGGTGGTAAGGTGGCACAGTATTTTTGGTTTATTATCTGTAGTGTGCTACTACAGTAATATACTTCTTCTATCAATGCTCGCAGCGAGAGTAGGTATGTTCAGAATGCTTTCACAGATGATTTATGCAGTGGAGCTTTTTAGAACGTAACGGCATTGTGGTCGAACCCCAGCCACTCAGAGTCAATAATTACATTTGCGATAGAGTTTTTGGAGGAAAAAAACGTTTGAAAGATACGTACATACCTACTTATATCTACTATTTGTTCAGGTAAGATATTAAAAGAATTTTTTCCTGAAGCTAATGATTTGTAGTGTGGGATTATTTACTTAATATGGAGCGTTTCATCTTTTGGGATCGGGGTTTGTATTCGTAATGGGGGCGCTAGAAAATTTCTTTGCTAGATTATACTGTTCTAGTTGAAAAGTATTGAATAGGAGTCAGCTCCTGTCTAAATAATAACAGGCGCTTGGGTCGTCTTTCAGGTTTAGCCGCGCTTACTTATTTAGTCCGTGAATAGTTGTTAATTTTAAGTTTTGTTTATATTTATGTTTTATTATGTAATTGTTTGTTGTTCCAAATAAAATAAAATAAAATAGGTGGCCATTCATTACAAACAGGCTCCATGACTCGCTGTCATTTGTAGATTTCTGTCAAACAGAAGGGCTACTAAGTATGACATCTTATAGCAATTCTTATTCCACTGAGTGAAAGAGATGGTGCTAGACACCCTGTATAGCTCTGTCTCTTTCCCTCAGTGGAATAAGAATTGCTTTAAGAGGTCATAGTAGGGTAGCAGGCCTAGTTACACGACTGCATCAAAAAAGGAGTGTTATGTTTTCAGGGTTCATGTATGGTTGTAGGTATGTGAGTTTCTTTATTCCATCATAACTTCTAAACGCCTGAACTGATTTACACGTGTGTCTGTGGAATTTTTAGCGCGGTCGGGGGACCAATCTGTTGAATACTTTCTTGTATAAAAAGTCCCCCGACTGCGATAATTTTTTTTACGTGTCTGATTTAGGGAATCTATACTATAATATATATTATATATAATATTATAAAGCTAAAGAGTTTGTTTGTTTGTTTGTTTGAACGCGCTAATCTCAGGAAGTACTGGTTCGAATTGAAAAATTCTTTTAGTGTTGGATAGTCTTCTTGAGGAAGGCTATAGGCTATATAACATCACGCTACGACCAACAGGTGCTGAGCAGCGTGGGTGAAACCGCGTGGAACAGCTAGTGTATTTTGGATAAGTCCAACATCCCGCATATTAAAATTAAACTCTCGAACCAGAGATTCCCTTGCCTACATCTTTGTTTCTAGCACATTCCATCGGTAAATGTAAAACTAACATCTCGTTTTTTTTTTATTTTTAGTTAATTAATTTTTTTGACATGGCAGTCCAGTTTTGTGTTGTTGGTCAGTTTTTTACATTACTTTGCCCAACACTAGAAATTTCTCCTGTATCATGGGTGCGTTTACAATCATTTAAACTCGCATACACAAAACAAAAACAGCCAGACCCGAAACAACTATCTGTAGGCCATACAAATATTAGTTCTGTGTGGATCGAACCCGCGCCATGCAGCGCAGCAGTCGATCGCTCAGCCACTGCGCCAACCGTGTCGTCAAAGTTGTATGTAGATACAGCAATCCTGATTGATTGACTCAGCCTACCAATAAACTAGGCTGTATATCGACCCGTGCTCTATCGGAGCCCTAAACTCGTAATTAACCGTCGGACGATGTGGTTCAACTCGTTAGTACAATCAAGTGGCCCAAACTTCGCAGTTTGTCAGTGAACGGTTGACAGTTGACGGGTGCTGGGGTGATAATTAGATGGATGATCGATTGGGTATGATGTGTGTTTATAATTAAACAAAATGAAGTGTGGAGTATTTTTAGCGTTCAGTGCCTCAAAAGGAAAAAACGGAACCTTTAAAGGATCATTAAGAAATTGTGTTTTATTTCATGCAAATACCCATAATCCTACATATCCTATATGTGTATTTATTAATAATATCTAATACCTATAATAAAATTCTCGTGTCACAATTTTCGTTCCCATACACCTCCGAAACGACTGCACCGATTTCAAGGAAATTTCAGCGGGTGAAACCGCTGGGCACAGCTAGTAATATTATAAATGCGAATGTTTCTCAGGATGGATGTATGGATGTTTGTTACTCTTTCACGTCAAAATGGCTGAACGGATCTCGATGAAATATGGCACAGAGGTAGATTATAGTCTGGAATAACACATAAGATACTTTTTTTTCGAAATTACGGTCGAAGCCGCGGGCTCCTGATAGTCATTGATAAATTTTGTTTTATTGTTTTATCCTTTACGAGTCTAATAAAAAAAGTTTTTCTTTCTTTCTTTCACGTTGTTATCCGTCTGTCTGTCTGTTACGACCCTTTATCTCGGGAACGCGTGAAGGTATCGTGTTCAAATTAAAACCATATAAGTACTCAATTTTGTTGCCCCTTTTTTTTATTTTTTTTTCCGGGTGGGAAATCATCCAATGACTTCCCCCGCTCTGGGCGGAGCGGGGGGGCATGTCAGACTTGTACTGACTAAAACCCACCCATGTTCCTTCTGTTGCCCTTTACGTTCCGAGGCCGCGGTATCTCTTTCGAACAACCCGCAACCCCGGCAGGATTTTGTTGCCCCTTGGAGCTGTAAAAAGTTAAAAGATATGGTCGATTATGTCGCAAGTTTGTACGGGAACCTCAGTCGGAGAGCCCAACTAGCACTTGGCCAGTTTTTAAGGACTTAGAGGCTACCGGGGCAGCCGTATCTTTCGAATAACCCGCAACCCCAGCAGGCGTTGGTACTGGCAGGGCCCTCTGCTTTGCTGACACCTTTTTGAAGCGCGCCTAAAACACGACCGCGTCGTCTCCACGGCCAAATAAACCAGCTTAAAACACATATTTTGTCTTCTAAGCTGAAAATTACCAACAAAACAACAGAAACAGCTACATTAATCAATTGTTTATTATAATCGAGTTAATTCGCGACAGAAGACGGGATATGATCGTTCTGTCGGCTTTCCTTCTGCGACAGAGTTTTGTATTTTTGTCTAAAGGAATTAATTAATAATTTCACAATGGATGGAATCATTTGTTACCGGTGTCGGCTAAATATGAAACTGTGGACTTGGCACATTTTGTTTTGTTAATTTATGGCGGTTGGTTTTTTAAGGAGCTTGTGGCTAATTAAATAGTAGCCGCTCGGGTCGATTTTTAGGTTAAGCCGCGCTTGCCTAGGTTGGTCTGTGGATGGGTGACCACCCGTTACATACCGAGTTTCCTCCGTGCCTCGGAAAGCATGTTAAGCCGTTGGTCCCGGCTGTCATTTGTAGATCTTTGACAGGCGTTACAGGTAGTCAGTGTTCCGAAAGTCTGACAACCAGTCTTACCAAGGGGTAGGTATCGTATTACCGAGTATTAACTGGGTTGTGAAGGTCAGATAGGCAGTCGCTCCATGTTAAAATACTGATATTCAGCTGCATCATGTTAGACTGGAAGCCGACCCCAACATAGTTGGGAAAAGGCTCGGCAAATGATGATGTTTTTTTCAGGATTGAATAAAATTTCGTGATGATTTTGAGTATGAATATGAATGATTTCATTTGATTTGATGGGTATAAGAGTAGAGGAATACCATAGAAACGATGAGTGGACTGTGTGAATGATAATATGCCCATTCTTCTACACTTTGGAATGAGCATCTACAGTGCTTTCACAGTTACTATGCCTTGTGATTGGGACTGTAGCTTCATTTTATTGTTGTCATTGTTTCCATAGTTCAAAAGTGACGTGGGCGAAAGTGGTCGATCTGGCCTACTTAAAGTTAATGTTTTCGATTTTGTTTATTTTTTATGTCAAGAAAGAAGGTGTCTGATGAGATGACGAGTATTACAGCAGTATGGAAGAAGAAATGCTGCGTGGACCCCAAATTATTTACGATAACAGAATAATGATGGGGTTTATTTCTGAAAAAATACTGTAGCTTACCTACTGTCTCGTTGCTATAGTGGTACGAAGCACGACTGCACGCGTTATCTTTGTTCTTATCGATTAAGCAATAATAACGTGTCGTTTAATTGGAAATTTCCCGGTATAGGTAAGCCCGGAGACTGTATTTATGTATTTGGCCGATAGCTTCAACCCCTGGTCATAATTAGAGAAATGTGGATGTACAATCACTACATAGTATAAAACAAAGTCGCTTTCTCTGTCCCTATGTCCCTTTGTATGCTTAAATCTTTGAAACTACGCCACGGATTTTGATGCGGTTTTTTTTAATAGATAGAGTGATTCAAGAGGAAGGTTTTTATGTATAATACATACATATTATAGTAGAGAAAAGTGGGGATTTTCAAAGATTTGTAACACCCGTGCGAAGCTGGGACGGGTCGCTAGTTTTTCATAAAGTAATTTGTTAATAAGTAGTAAAGTAGTGACCTTTACTTCCTCTTAAAAATATGTACATGTATTTTACAAACTTGTTAAATGAATTTAGTTGAGGTCTTATTTTGGTGATTGGTATGAGAGGAGCTAGTGGCTAAATAAAAGCAGCCGGTTGGGTCGACCTTTAGGTTAAGCCGCGCTTGCCTAGGTTGGTCTGTGGTTAAGTAACATACCAAGTTTCGTCCATTAAGTCTTTAACAAGCAGCCGAGCCAATCTGAACTTCTGTATAATAATATTTTTTTAAAGTAAGTTCAATATCTTTTTCCTGAACCTCAAACCAACCCAGCCGTCGCAGGAGACGCTGCAGGCGTCGGGTGACGCTAGACGACTCACGGCCACCGCAGACACGACACGATACGTGGTGTGATCCACGTGCGCTTGAAAGAGATGTCAGCGAAGCAGAGTGGCCTGCCAGGGCTAATGCCTGCCTTCTGGGTTATTCGAAAGAGATACCGCGGAACACAAAGGGCAGGTTAGAACATAGATGGGTTTTACTCAGTAAAAGTCTGACACTCCCCAAGGCTCCGATTTCCCATTCAAAAAAAAAAACTTTTTTTCTTTAAGTCCACAGTCACCTCAGCTGCACAAGTGGGGCCGGCAAAGACAAATTACTTTATTCCCCCCACCTATTTATTTGTCGAGCTTCCCTTGGCTTTCATTATTTTTTTGTTTATAACTGTCCTCCCCTGTTTCCGAATCCACTCCGCTGAAAACGTTGAAAAACTCGTCAAGTTTTGTTATTGTATTAATTGTTTTTTTTTTTGGAGAGTTGGTAGCATGACTTTGGATTTATAATTATTTGAATGCTTCATTCTGGAAATCGTACCCCAAATTTGAGACTGCCGACAACTGCCGCTACAAGTAGCCGCAGTTGCATTGTATTATGAAGTTTGACATTTGTAATTTTATTTGACTTTTGTAATTTTAAAACATTTATTTTAAATTTTATTCAATAATTTCTGTACACAGAAGGGAAAACAAAGTTAAACATCATAACACAACTTAGAGTACAAAAGCACAGCTTATTCCACAAGAAATTTATACATTTACTAAAATCAAAAACATTTTTATGAAAATGTAACGTACGACGTCATCTAGTTTAAATAAAAGACGTGTAAAAGTGTTTGTAAAAACCATTTTGTAAAATAAATATAATTTAAAAGTTACCCCTGTTTGGATTAGGTAAGTACTTGCACTATGAGCAAACCCTTTCGTTTAATATCCTCATCATGGGAATGCAGAAAAACTAACTAGTCAGCCATCTTTGGGGATCCGTCATATTGGATTTGGTACATTCCAAATTCAATATGGCGGAATCTAAAGTGAACAAGTAAGCAAAATTTCAGATAAAACGGAATACCATAATATATACAAGCGGCAATAACTTGATTGGTGACATAATCAGTTAGTCAAAAACAAATGAGGAGGTTATCTATGTCAGTATTAGACAGGCAGATATTTTACTGAAGCACCTTAGGTTATTGACGACAGGCCGTGTCGACGGCGCGTTCGTGTTTCACGCGCGCCTCAAAGAGATGTCAGCAAAGCAAAGGGGCTTGCCAGAGCCTCCGCCTGCCGGGTTTGCGGGTTGTTCGAAAGAGATACCGTGGCCCCGGAACGTAAAGGGCAATAGAAGGAACATGGGTGGGTTTTAGTCAGTAAAAGTCTGACATGCCCCCCGCTCCACCCAGAGCGGGGGAAGTTATTTGATGATTTCGCAACCGAAAAAAACCACCTTAGGTTTTTCCATCACTTCTTTACATTAGGAAAAGAGTGCTGTGATGTTCTAAAAGTTCCTGATTCAAATTAGATTCTGATACAAAGCATTTTCTATACATTGTATTTGTACAACAAAATGGCGCATTTTCCCGCGTCTTTATTTAGGAATGCAGGTGTACCAACTTCGAAACTTCCAACGTTCTTGTAACTTGGATAACTTTCTTTTAATATTTTCCGTATTTCTTTTTCTTCGAAGTAAAAAGTTACCAATATCTGGACTAACACGAATGGTAGTATTGTTTAGTTGTTAGGGTCGGTTTTAAGTATAATCTGACGCAGCTTAATAATAAAATTTTACTTAGAGCCTATCTGACTTTCACAACTCAGTTAGTACCTATGTACTATACTGTGTGATTTGGATATTTCAATAAAATGCCCATATAATATTTTTGAGCAGGAGAATCCTTACTTATATTATAAAAGCGAAAATGAGTTTGCATGTATATTTGCTTGTTACGTCTTCACGCCTAAATGGCTAAACTGATTTTGATGAGTTTTGGTACAGATATAATTGGGACCCTGGAGACGGAAATAGGCTAGGCTATTTTTTTTAGAGAGATAAATGAGGGAGAAAGAGGGAAGAAAAAGAAAAACTTAGCTTTGTTATGACAATAAGGCGCAAGGGCAAAAACTACAGGTAGGTACTGCAAATCAGGAAAGGGGAACTGTGTTGCCCCGAATTTAACGGGAGCGGGCAATAGTTAGTATTTCCATAAAAAATAATAATCAAGACTTACTAATATTTATTATAAAACTATTAGTAATCATGAATTTGAGATTGAAATTTTATTCTAGTACTATTATTGATTAACATTGAATATAATTACTTATTATATTTGCTGGATGTGGTAACATAAGGTTTCTTTATGTTTCTTACGACTTGAAAGAAATTATATAATTGGGAAAGAAACTAACTGATAAGTTTTCTTAATAACACTTTTCGATCTAGGGGCCGAACTTACGAGGATCTTTTAACCACTTTAAAACGACGGACCATCTTTATTTACAATCGTAATATTGGTACAACTTACAAAACAGACCACCAACATAACGAAGGCAATAAAAATGCAAAAATAAAACATGAATCCCCAACTTTTGACTAACAAGCGCTAATATACTATCTACATTTCTCTTTTATCCCAATTCTTGAAAATCTTTTGCAAAAAAACTGTTTATCATACTTAAATATGATCGCCGCTTAAACAAAGCAAAGGACTTTTTTCCCGCTTTTTTTTTAACAAGTTTTGTACACTGTTTCAATTCAACAGACGTTACGCATGTATAATTCGGGACTCATTTCGGACTGGCCGCCATTTTGTCTCACTTGTTGTCCAACAATCAAGAGGCAGAAGTTGCGATGCCTTCGCCTCACTGTTTTGTTTTTTCCTTCTTTTTTTAAGTTCGTTAAAGTGAAGGCACAGGCAATCAACTAGGAGCTTCGTCCGTTGATTGTTAAGTCTTTGAAAGTTGTTTTTTTTTACCATTTTGTTTGTGGAGTTTTATCAAAAGGTAAAGTATTACCTGGTTGTCTCTGGTGTATTTTTTGTGATGCGACTAAGGATTGTAATTAAAGCGTTTCGTTGTGTCCTTTTGTGTTAACAGTTTGCTTAGTGTCTGTGGCGATGGCGCTAGTGTGCTTTGAGTAAAAGTTCATTTAATGGGTCTAAGTGAGCGGAAAATGTAGTTAAAAATGTCCAGAAAATAAAAGAGAGAACGCACTTAGCTGTTTTACTGCTTTTATTGAAGATGTATTGGAACTAGATTCAATGATGTAAGCACAGGCCTGCCAGGGCGCTGCCTGTTGCGAGTCGATCTAAAGAGATACTGCGGGCCCGGTAAAGAAGGAACATGGATGGGTTTTAGTTAGTAAAAGTCTGAGACTTTCGCTAAGCCTGAAAGTTAATTGAAGTTATTTGATGATACCCCATTCGCAAAAAAGGAGACTGCTGAACATGGGATCAAAGTGTTTGAGTTTGAATCAAAATAAATGACGGTGAGAACTGACATTAAATTTTGTTTTTAGCCGACTACCGAAAGAAGGTTTATTACTAAACAATTTCCATAAACTATTTTAAAATTTAGTTATAAAACCGCCAAAAGAACTATGGCGCATTAAATGATTTATTATGAAGTAGGTTTTTGAAAACACTTTTACATGTCGTTCTATAGGGTTCCGTAACTCAAAAGGAAAAAACTTGAACCCTTGTTGGATCACTTTGTTGTCCGTCTGTCTGTCAAGATCTATACTGTCTATGGTCCCTTTGTGCTGTGAAAAAATCAGCTCTCCAAGTCTACGCAGTCAAAAGATATGGTCGTTTATGTCGCAAGCTTGTACAGAATCTTTGGTGCGCGAGTCTGATTCGCTTTTAACAGGTTTCTTTTTTAAACTAGGTGCTTAGGATCATTCTAACCTAACTAAATCACGATTACACCAGTTTGAAACTGTCAAATTATCTGTCACATTTTTCTTTCCAGCCAGTCGGTTATCGGGAAGGCTGTAGATGTCCGTGTTATATGTCTTTTGTTTTCCCCTACACAGAATCAGGGGGTACTGTCAGAGGTCAAGTGTCTTCCTGTTTCCGCAGCCTTTTTGCCGGCAAAAAATAGGTTAAGTATTACCGAAGTATATCGTCATAATTAGCTTCCATTTCAAGCCCAGAATTCATATTTTATTCTCGACAACAATCCAGAGAGCATGGTATTAATACTTTATTAAAAATAATCTCATAACTCTATGGGCTGTTTATTTTTTTTTTCGCGTAATAGGCGCACTTTTCACATCGCTTTCACTCGGTGGGTCGCCATTTTTTCAGAGAATTTCGCCCTCTGACGAATGTGTAGTATTACGGATGCACAGTGGGATGTTACGAAGACTGCAGAGGAAAAAAATTGTAAGTATATTTCTTTCAGTGTGTTTTTTTTTGTGGAAAAATGTTATATTGTATTTCCTTTTATTACTGGTTTGTTTGTTTTGATCAAACCATGACTAAGTATTTTATTTATTTGGATCTCCAACAAAGGATACACAGATACATTATAAAACACAATACTATGGCTTAATTTAACTGTGTTCCTTTAATTATAGGTGACCACAGCATGCACATAAAACTAGGTGTTAACACAAAAATATTTATAGAGGTGAAAATTGAAAACTATTTTAAAATGATAACAAATCGGGAAAAGAAAACATAATGTCAATTAAAAAAGAGATATAGAAATTAAATGAATATAACAATAGAATTAAAATTGATTCACATAAAAATGGCGTAACGGAGAATCATAATAAGTTAATCATGTTTTATGTTACTATTCGTAAAATGGTCACAAAATGACAATTCTCAATAGTAACTGCGTCTGTGAACATTTTAAGAATTTTATCATATTATCCTATAATGATTCTGCGGCCATTTTGAACCCACATGTAGATATTATAGTCCCTACGAGGCGTCTACGTCGTAACTATATGCTACACAGATACAGATTGCAACGTTCGAATTGTTATCCTTACCTACTAATATTTTAAAAGCGAAAGTGAGTTAGTTTGTTTGTTACCTCTTCACGCTTTAATGGCTAAATCAATTTTGATTAATTTTGCTACAGAGATAGTTGAGCGAGTTGGGAAAACTTAGCTTTGCTATTACAAATCAATAAGGCGCAAGGGCAAAAACGGCAGGTAGCAGGTACCTGCAAATCAGGAAAGGGGTGTGCTACCCCGAATTTAACGCGAGCAAAGCCTAAGGCAAAAGCTAGTTTTTACATAAATTAACATCAGATTTTTTCTCCCGAAATGTATGGGGGGGCAGAGATGTATCTCTGTTATGTGTATATTGTGCATAATCATTATGCCATAATTCATCAGATTCCGTGGGTGATGCAGAGAAAAAATCCTTTATAGAAAAACACAATAACCCTTTATTTTTCGGGTGGGAAATCATCCAATGACTTCCTTCGCTCTCTTATGTCAGACTTGTACTGACTAAAACCCACCCATGTTCCTTCTGTTGCCCTTTATGTTCCGAGGCCGCGGTATCTCTATCGAACAACCCGCAAACCTGGCAGGCGGAGGCCCTGGCAAGCCCCTCTGTTAGCTTTGACACAATAACCCTTTACTTAACCTGAGAATCGGACCCAACACTTCATGCCCAGCTGTGGCGTTTGCGAACACTGTTTTTTTTTTTAAATAATTTAAGTATTTTTTTTTAATGATTATAAAAAGTCAACGCTTTGTAGCTATTTATCATTTAATTGCTATTAACAATTAAAACCACAAAAATTAACAATAACTAGCAAACTTTTTCCTCAATCACACCGCACCGTACCACAGTCCACGCAGGCGTATAACAGCAATTTAGCAGGCGATGTTCGTACGATATAAATCCCTACCTGTAACGCGATTTACTTGATTTAATATACAACGCAATGTTTTTTGTTGGCGTACATATTGGGGAGATGTGTGGCGTGTGACGTATGATAGACGTCACATTTGCATGCTCGTCAGAAGTGGTGATGTATTGGGTTTTTTTGGCGTTGTTGGACTATTTTTAGAATGTCGTGTATATGAAAAAATATTTATCAGGCTCCTACAGGATAAAACAATAAAATAAAATAAAAAGTAAAATGTCGTGATTGGCCTGGACGGAAATCACAACGAAATTTGAGTAGAGTTTGTAGTGTTTTTTAAGTGCTGTATGGATATTTTTTAAATTAAATATTGATAGGATTTTCATAGTAAAGCGTTGTTCTTCGTAGCGATAAACATAACGTGCATGTTTCGTTTATTCCCCTTTATAATTCAAACCTCTGGGGATCCTTTCAACCCCGAAAAGTATCTGCATGATTACATGTGTATTTCATTTGATGGATTTGACTTTGTTTTATCTTGTAAGGATTTACAGTGCTACTACGATCATTTTTACACTTTTTACAACATGGTTGGCGCAGTGGCTGAGCGATCGACGCTCGATTCCCGCACGGAACAAATTTTAGTATGGCCTTCAGATAGTTGTTATAGTCTGGTTAGCAGTCGCGCTTTGTACAATACTGGTATTCAGCTGAATGCGGTTAGACTGGAAGCTGATCCCAATTAAGTTGGGAAAAGGCTAAGATCGGTCTCAGTGCCAATTTCGCTTACACGATAAGCGACGCACGACTTAACGTTCTCATTTTCAGGTAAACACTTGATAAAATGTTACACTACGGTGTGATAGAGGGCCAACTAGATTTTTTGTCTACTCTGATTTATAGCAGTTCCTCATAGCAAAATAGAACACACAGGTTTTCCGAGCAATGTCCTTCAATCGCATAATTTAATAATTTTATCTCTGTTTTATTTTTTGTTTTTGGGACGCATGTCTCTTCTGCGACGCCCGAGATTTTATAGATGTCCATAGACGACTAAAATATATTCATCCTTGTTATTAGTTGATTATTTATTTTACATTGCTACCAAAAGCTAATTGTTAATGTAAGCTAATAAAACTTAATAATAAATATCAGAAAATGAGAACCTCGTGAACGCCGGTTGCCTCGCTAGCCTCGAAAGCCTCGCGAGGTTGTCGACATGTGGAATGTGGACTCAGCGATCATTGTGCCGATAGTCGTATCTGCCAATGGCTTAATTGCCAAGAGACTCGACCAATACCTGAGGAGGCCATCGTTGGGCAGCTGGATCAAGGTTTTATACAGAAAGCGGTACTCATGGACACGGCTCGTATTGTTAGGAGGTTCCTTTCTCTGGGATCCTGACCGCCGGAAGCTTGGACTCTGTACCCGATACCGGTAGGCCACTATTTTTTTATATTATATTTTATGTGTTTAAAAATGTACCTAATTACATGTTAATAAAACAATAAATGAACGATAAATATCTGAAAAATATGCTTTGTCGAAAATCCTTACTAATCCTTACTAATATTATAAAAGCGAAAGTGAGTTTGTTTGTTTGTGTGTTTGTTACCTCTTCACGCTTTAATGGCTGAACCGATTTGGATGAATTTTGGTTCAGAGATAGTTGGGAACCAGGAGACGGACATAGGCTAATATTTTTTGAAAAAAGTGGGATGTGAGGGAGAAAGAGGGAAGAGAAGGGAAAACTTAGCGTTGCTATTAATAATCAATAAGGCGCAAGCTCATTCATTCGTGCGCGCGCGCGTCGGTCGCACGCCTTCTGTGCCTCCCAGTGTCGTTCGTTGCACGTTGTCGTGGAGTGATTCCCAACGTCACCGAGTTATCGTGATTGATAGTGATGGGAAAAACATATCGATACCACAAAACGTCGACTTATTCTACGTGTTCGCCATGGAGCGATTTATAACACGTTCCAACTCGGTGGGCAAACGCCCACTGGAAGGTCCTGTAAATACCAGTGAGTGGAAGATTCCAAAGTTCGGTCTGCCTGCTGCTGTACAAGCCAAACCTGATCCGGTTAAAACGTCAAATCGATTCAGTGTTCTTCGAACCGTTACATCTCAGGAATCAGATACCCCCGCCGCGCGTCTCAAAGAAGCTTCTACTCCAAAGAGGAAATCAAGCCATATTCCGCCCATTATCTTGCAAATGAAATCCGAATGGACACATGATACAATCAAGAATCTCGTCCTGAAGCACACCAAAAACTTCGATCTACAATACAGAGGTAACAATAAGATTGTAATTACTTGCTATAATCCGGAAAGCCACCAAGCAGTGAAAAAAGGTTTCCAAGCTGATGATCTTCCATTCCATACATTTCCAAGGAAGGACGAGAAAACATACAAAGCGGTAATTTTTGGCCTACCTGCCTACACTGAAGATTGCTTAACAGAAGAACTCGAGATTCTAGGCTTCAACGATGTGAAAGTTCGTAAGATGAAACTGTCGGTTGACAGCAACAAAGGCAATGATTTTTGTCCACCAATCCTAGTGCACCTTCCAGCTGGCAGTGATTTTTCAAAATTCCTGAAAATCAGGTACATAAGCAACTGTGTGGTCCAAATAAAGAAATATGAAGCAAAGAACCCGTATGGTACACAATGTTTTAGATGCCAAGGTTTTGGTCATTCTTCCAGGAACTGCAATTTGACTCCACGCTGCGTGAAATGCACAGAACTCCACCCTACGGCTGACTGTCCCAAGAAAGATAGGACCAACCCTGCACAGTGCTGCAACTGCAAAGGTAACCATCCCGCCAACTTTCGGCAATGTTCCGAGAGACAGAAATACCTGAAACTTGTACAGAGTCGCCAAGAACACATAAAAGCAATTCGGGATGCTAAAACTAACCCAAGAAATAGCCATATTGACGGGCGTAGCTGGAACTCTGTCGCTGCAAACAATACGGAATCTAGCACCACTGGACCTCAAATTGGCGTTCAAGACCAGACGACAGCTGACATGTTAGCAATTCTTATGACTATCAAATCCATCAAAAATCAATTTGTTACTTGCAACAGCATGATGGATAAGGTAATATTAATCCTGACTCACCTTGGCCAGTATGTCTAATGGTAAAAATTTGAGCATTATGTACTGGAATGCCGATGGCATTCGCACTAAACTTATGGAGTTGTTAGATATGCTAGGTGATTTGTCTATAGATATAGTAGCATTGTGCGAAACTAGAATCTCCTCTCGTTATAAGCTTCAAATACCTGGTTATAACTGTTATCGTCTTGACAAAAAACCTGACGGCCGTGGGCAGGGGGTGGCACTGATGGTCCGTCGTGATATACTGCATACCCTTCTTTCTACTCCTAGCACGTATAATTTGGAATGTATAGGCATCCAAGTAAGCACTCCAGATCAAAACTTGATCATTTACTCTGCCTACCAATCGCCGAATCGCCCTCTACTAAAAAATGACCTTGATTCTCTAATAACAAACGCAAATCACAAGACTCTGATTATGGGTGACCTTAACGCCAAACATCCTTACTGGAACTGCAGTATATCTAACTCGCATGGTAAAATTCTCTTTGATCACATGCTGGCTAACGATTATGAGATATTAGCACCTTCTTCTCCTACCCTGGTTCATTACCATAGCTCTCACGAACCCTCTACTCCAGACGTTGTAATAGCTATCAATACACATGAGGTGAGCGATCCACAGGTTCTCACCAGCCTGTCATCAAATCACTTGCCAGTACACTTTACTATAGGTGGTAAATACTGTGTAAAAACCCAGTCGGCATTCAACTTTGCCAAAGCTGACTGGAGACGTTACAGATCCCATCTAGACCAAAACATCACGTTAAGTAATACAATCTTTGATGCAATACCCAGTATTGATGCTGCTGTAAATCAATTTACTGACAGTGTACTAAATGCACGTAAGGCGAGTGTTCCTATCGTTGAAATAAATAAGAGCCGCTTAAAACTACCAAGACGCATCAAAAGCCAAATCAAGCGCAAAAATTACATCCGTAGAAAGGCATTAAATGAGCAAAACCCCTGCCTCAGAAAACAACTGTTCTCTAAAGTTCACCAGCTAGTTCATTCAATTAAAACTAACATTCAGACCTTAAATGACAGTATTTGGAATGACAAGCTCTCAAAAGTCGATAATCCTAGTAATGATGTTTGGCGATTAGCTCGTTCAATAAACTATACCCCTAGTACTATTCCTCCCCTAAAAATACGTAATGATCAAATAACCTCCACCGTGTCAGAGCAGTGTGAAGCGCTTGCCGAGGCATTTGCTGGTAATATGAGTCTTACTAATCAATGGACCAGCGATGTTGAAACTGAGGCCGCTGTCAAAGAATCCATAAAAACATTAAATTCTACAGTCACATACAATTATCCTACCCTTGCTAGACCTAAGGAAATTATACAAATCATACGCAAATTAAAACCCCGCAAGGCTCCTGGCTTGGATGGACTCAATAACCAGCTACTTAAAAACCTATCTCAAAAAGCCTTGGTCTACCTCACAAAAATATTTAATGGTTGTCTAAAAATAGGCTACTTCCCAGCATGCTGGAAAACAGCAAAAGTAATCGCGCTTAAAAAACCTGGTAAGGACGGAAGCATCCCTACAAACTATCGTCCCATAAGTCTACTTCCATGCCTAGGTAAGTTATTTGAAACTCTCATACTAGCCCGTCTTTTAAAAGTCACCGAAAATTTATTGCTGCCGGAGCAATTTGGATTCCGCAAGGCACACTCCACCACCCAGCAGCTGGCTAGGGTATCCGAACACATCGCACATAACCTAAACGAGGGTAAATCTACTGGAATGGTGCTCCTAGACGTTGAAAAAGCGTTTGACACTGTCTGGCACGAGGGTTTACTTCACAAGCTTATTGTCAATAACGTTCCTCTCTCGATCGTTAAAATCGTTCAGAACTACTTGTGTAACCGCCATTTTAAAGTTTTTATAGGGGAACACTGTTCTGTTGCAAAATCCGTGCTTGCTGGCGTACCACAAGGTTCAAATTTAGGACCATTCCTTTTCATTTTGTATCTTAATGACATCCCGAAACAACCCAGAACCCATCTCGCAATATATGCTGATGACACCGCGTCATATACTTCTTCTGAAGATATCGACTTAATAATTGAAAGGCTTCAGCTCGCACTAAGTCTCCTTGATACGTTTTTCACTAGATGGAAATTAAAATTGAACTCAAGTAAAACGGAAGCCATTCTTTTCACGCGAAAACGTTGTTTGCCTTCTAGGCTTATAAACTTCAAAACGATTTCCATACCCTGGAGTCGTTCGGTAAAATATCTCGGTGTGGTTTTAGATAATAGAATGACCTGGAATATAAACACCGATGCACTTCGTGAAAAGGGTCTGAAGGCTATAAATGCTTTAAAACCTATTCTAAACAGAAAATCTAAGTTGAGCGCCACCACTAAACTACGCGTTTATACCACCCTGGTTAGACCATGTTTGACATACGCTGCGCCAGTCTGGAGTTGCCTGACTGACAAAAATTACAACAAATTGCAAATTGTCCAGAATAAGGCAATTAAAATATCATTCAATACTTCTTTCCGTACAAATCTGAAGCGAGTGCATGAGCATATTAAATTCCCACTTATTAAAAATTTCATTTTAAAATCAGCACGTAAATTCTATTTATTAAAAAATCCTAAACACTACAATCCGTTGGTATCATCCATAGGTAAAAGAAGATTTAATAATTTGTCGTATTCGATCACATACAATCGATATCGTTTACCACATCACTACTTTTTAGGTGAATAACAATATCTACCTACCACCGGACCGACTGGGCTACCCTCACCCGGCCGCAGTAACTATTACTCGTAGCAAGACTGTGCTTTAATTTAATTACCCACAACTTAGATTCAAAAATTTTACAACTATTGTCATACCAATGTATATTTCGTATTAACTACTAGTAATGTATTTAACCAACGCTCCAATTAGTTGCATTACCTTGTGTAAATAGTTTAGTTATAGTGTTATGTTATACGTATAAAGTCAGTGCTAAGACTTTTTGTGCCGTTTAAATTTCTGTGTTCTTTATGAACTTGCTATGTAATTAAATCATCTAAAGTAATCTCAGTGCAAAATGTTTATAAAGGTAAGTTAACCTAGAAACTAGTTACATTTAAGGTTGTAAACAATTAGAATAAGATCTCATTGTATGCAAATTTCAAATATTATGGAAAATAAAGACCTTTAAAAATCAAATCAATAAGGCGCAAGGGGAACTGTGTTACCCCAAATTTAACGCGGGCGAAGCCGCGGTCGAAAGCTAGTAATTTATAAAAGCGAAAGTGAGTTTATTTGTTTGTTACCTCTTCACGCTTTAATGGCTAAACCGATTTTGATGAATTTTGGTACAGAGATAGTTGGGAACCAGGAGACGGACATAGGCTAATATTTCTTTGAAAAAAGTGGGAAATGCGGGAAAAAGAGGGAAGAAAAGGGAAAACTTAGCGTTGCTATTACAAATCCATAAGGCGCAAGGGGAACTGTGTTACCCCGAAATTAACGTGAACGCAGCCGCGGGCAAAAGATAGTTGATTCAATAATTTTGATAATCAGCACACAATTGACGGAGTAGACGTGTAAACAACTTAAAAAAAAAACAGTCGAATTAAGAACCTCCCTCCTTTTTAAAGACGGTTACGACAAAAATTGCCCAATCTCAAATATCCTTTCCACGCATGAAAGTAGTTTCACAATTCCCATAATCCAAAAACACAGTAGTTGTATGCAAAACGTAGCAGTTTGATCAAAAAGTATAACATCAGTGGAAGATATCGCTCGATTACGTCAAAATAAATCGATCCAACGTCCGGAGAGTTAAAAGTGGGGAAAATTTCACAATCTACAATCTGATTTTGATTATACTATTTGTTCGCGTGGAATTGTAGAATTAGAACCAGAATAGTACATTTGAATTCAAATGACGAAACTGCAATTGCGACTTAAATTTAAAAAAGCAGGTTCTTAATTCGTCTGTTTGTTTTTTTTTGTTCTTCGAACAAAACAGAACGAGTTCTCTGCCGAGTTTTGGCCGATTTTCAAAATAATCCCAAATCAATTTTATATGTAAGTACTTACCTGTCATTTTCTATAATACTATTTTTTCTTTAAATTTTTGTGGATGATATCTGATTGTATTTTTAGCAGCAATGGAAAATAAAAACTTGATAAGAATTTGTCTGAAATACCATCTTATCATAAAGCTAAATTAAAAAAAAAATAACCGTCTTCCATAAAAAGCACAAAAAAGTAGAAAATGAGTCTGTGACTTTTTCTTGTCGTTATTTTTGCCATCGACTTTCGGAAACTTTTTTTTTGAAGTTTTTTTACTAATAATAGGAAGTAGAATAATTGAAAGAAACAAAATATTAATAACGCCAATCTCGAAAACCAATGGTAGCACTCACTTTACAATATAAATGGTGCGAAGCGAACTCCTGCCAGCTACTATAACTCACCACTGGCGCTAGCACGGTGATACAACTAGCGCCAGTGGCTCGACTTGCCCGCTCGCCTACCCGCCTCCGATCACATCGTTTGTTATAGCGATCGTCTGCTATTGTTTTCAATTTTTGATTAATAGAAGTTGCAACAGCGTTTGTTGAGCAAGATTTTAAGTTTTAAAACGTGAAGATTTGGGAAGGTTGTGTTATCTTTGTTTTATCAACATTTCTTGTATAATCTATTGTGTAGGTACAGCTACCCTACCATGACGTTTTAAAGCAGAACTTATTCCGCTGAGGGAAAGGGACAGAGCTATACAGGGTGTCTAGTACCATCTCTTTCACTCAGTGGAATAAGTTCTGCTTTAAGATGTCCTAGTAAGCCTACTGATTTCTGTAGCATCCAAATCTAAAATGTTACCCCGCCTATAAGGCATTTACCCTGAATATCATACCTGTAAGAGACTACCCACAGATATATTTTTATTTATTTAAACTTCGTGTACAATAGTAGTACATAGGCGGACTTAATGCCATAAGCCCATAAGGCATTCTCTACCAGTCAACCTTTGGATTCAATACGACAATATTGTCATAGGGTACAAAAAATATATAAGATACTAGCTGTGCCCAGCGGTTTCACCCGCTGAGGTTTAGGGGTATGAAAAATAGATGTTGGGATTCTCAGACCTACCCGATATGTACACAAAATTTCTTTTAAATCGGTGCAGCCGTTTCGGAGGAGTATGGGAACGAAAACTGTGACACGAGAATTTTATATATTAGATATATGTATTTGTATAAAATTATCTATACAATATGTTGATTTGCATCCTCGCCAAAATTTAGGAGGTGCTAATAAAAGTCATAAATAATCAATGAAAATTACGGTACCTGATCAATAATAATATACGGCGCTTGTATGATATGTCTCAGTCTGTTTTAATTTAACAGTATTATAGAATATCTTCACTTCAAGGTAGAGAATCACCTACAGAACTAACAGAACAGTGTGCGTGAGCGTCGGCGCACTCGTATCATACAGCGGCATGCACGCACACAGTCCGAGTGTAGTGTACACTTACCGATTTCTGCAAATACGAAAAAAGTAAAAAAAAAAACCTATTTATTTTATTATCGATTCGGGTCGAGAATCATTAGCATAGTTACGTCCTTGAATTTGGCGAGGATGCAAATCAACATGCTGTATATGTATAAATATGAAATAAACTAATAAATAAATTAAAAAAAAGAGAAATTAAACTATGATTTTAATTGGTAGACGGACCTAAATAGTTTTTATGAACTTTCGTTTAAAAGTAAATTTACTATCAGCTTCAAATGATGGGATGTATTACTATGAAGCACTAAACATACAGGGTGTTTGGAAGATCGATGCAAAGCCGTGAAGCAGACCTAGTATAGACTATTTAGAACCATTTGAACCTAACTTGTCTTCGGCGAAGTGTGACTATTTTTTTTAAATCAAATTTTAATGATTTTTGATGATAATCCTAAAATTTTGCAGTTATTTGCAAATAATTAGTCAGTTTGAAAGATAAATCATTTATTTTTTTAATTTATTTTTATTAAAGTAATGTCTGAACAATCAAACGAAACATGATTAAGGCATCTGTGTCATGAGAATTTTTTTTTTTAGACAGTTGAAGTTAATACTTCTGTTTTTAGATTAAGAAAACAGATTTTTGACAGTTTAAAAAAAAATCACGGATCGTGCTTTTTCTGTTCAAACATTTTTAAAGACATGCCTAGTTATTAGACTTTCTTTTGAGGTATCAATTACGCAGATAGCTTACAAATTATTGAAATTAGGATCTACAAACTAAAGTGAGGGAGAAAATTAAAATGTATCGGTGAAATAATTAAAACAAAATTTTAATACAAATCATTTATTTTTCATGTTCAAAATGTCCGCCGCGGTTCCTAACACAAGCACGGGCCCGTCTTCTCACTTCCGTTGTTGTAATTTTCAACTTCAAAACAATGAAACTAGAGATAGTTTCATTGTTTCAAATGCTGAATTTATTCTCGCAATCAGTTCTTCTTTAGTATTTATCTCTACGTTTGTATTAACTAGTTCCTTGGCCCGAACCCACACGAAAAAGTCAAGCGGCGTTAGATCGGGTGACCGGGCGGGCCAAGGGATTGGTCCGTCTCTGCCGATCCAGCTGTCAGGGAAGCAATTGTTTAAGTGCTCGCGTACATTCAATGTCCAATGCGCTGGACAACCATCTTGTTGGAAAATAATTTCTCGGTCTCCTGTGAATATTAGGGCCCCGGATTCCTCTACAAGCTCTGGAAAATCATTTTGTAAGAATTCCAAATAACTATTGCCATTCAAATTATCCGGTAAGAAATGGGGCCCAACCAGTGTTCTGCCGATCACTCCGGCCC
The DNA here is from genome assembly GCA_958449745.1 of Ochropleura leucogaster. NCBI lineage: Eukaryota > Metazoa > Arthropoda > Insecta > Lepidoptera > Noctuidae > Ochropleura > Ochropleura leucogaster. The sequence goes on from OY288226.1 coordinate 10,632,216, forward strand.
ACACGTTGACCGAGAATTTCCTTTGAAATGACTTCTGCTTTTTCCAATGTGGATTGTTGTGTTTTTCAGCCCATTGATGAAGATTGTGGAAATTAGTTATGCCTTCCCTAGAAAATTTACTTTCGTCTGTCCACAAGATTGACTTCAGAAACCATGCATTTTCAATGTCAGAGTTAAGAAGAAAACGACAAAACTGTATCCTTCTCTGAGGATCTCGCTCTTCAAGACCTTGAACGCCCGTGCCATGATACGCATACCTGTTATTTTGGTGCATTGTATTCCACACTTTCCAATGGGAGATGTTTAAATTTCGAGCTACTTTTCTAGTGCTGGTATGTGGATCAGCTTGAAATGCCGCTAAGATATCTTGTTCGATGTCAGTACCATGTCTACCTGGATTGACTCCAGGTTCCACACGGTGTATCCCATCTGCAGCAAGCCAACGAAATGTGTTGTAAAACACTCTTACGTTCGGTACTCTCCGATTAGGATAGCGTTCTTGGTACATCCGTCGTGCTAAAGATCCATTGCCGTCTGCTCTGCCATACATAAAAACGATGTCAGCATATTCCTCGTTCGAGAAAGTAGCCATAGTCATTTCTCACAAAAACGGCTGGTAACGCACTAAAAGTTCAACTTAAAATAAAAGTTCAAGAGTCACGTGCAGGAGCGCAAAGGGCTACAACTGAACACGATGAATTGTCACGAAAAAGGAGATAACGTCTAGTCACAAGCGCAGTTGTTACTCGACTGAGTAAACTGGCGTCCCTTCAAAAAAACAGGTAGTTACTGACCCTATCTAAAGAAACACGACCCTATTGTCTTACCAATAAAGTCGTTTTTGCTGTGAAATGTGTTCACGTAACTAGGGGTGCGCGGGCGCTACCTGAAATTGTCAAAGTTATCGCCATCTTATCGCTCGCGTCACGCGTCGGCAGTGTTAGAGAGTCTCCCCTAAATTTTATTTCGAATGTCCAAAATTAAAGTTATCTTCTTATTTTTTTTTAACATAAAATCTATTTTTTAATAAGTATAATAATAAATGTTATTATTTTAAAGCACTAGTCTCGTTTTATCACCCTATTTAAAATGTTTAATTTTCTCCCTCACTTTAGTTTGTAGATCCTAATTTCAATAATTTGTAAGCTATCTGCGTAATTGATACCTCAAAAGAAAGTCTAAAAACTAGGCATGTCTTTAAAAATGTTTGAACAGAAAAAGCACGATCCGTGATTTTTTTTTAAACTGTCAAAAATCTGTTTTCTTAATCTAAAAACAGAAGTATTAACTTCAACTGTCTAAAAAAAAAAATTCTCATGACACAGATGCCTTAATCATGTTTCGTTTGATTGTTCAGACATTACTTTAATAAAATAAATTAAAAAAATAAATGATTTATCTTTCAAACTGACTAATTATTTGCAAATAACTGCAAAATTTTAGGATTATCATCAAAAATCATTAAAATTTGATTTAAAAAAAATAGTCACACTTCGCCGAAGACAAGTTAGGTTCAAATGGTTCTAAATAGTCTATACTAGGTCTGCTTCACGGCTTTGCATCGATCTTCCAAACACCCTGTATATTTCTAACTATTGTCAACGGCACCATGCTACAGCTGACTATAACTGACTAGCTGGGTCTCGCGGTTTTGCCCACTTGGTATCGAAAAAAAAATTGTAGTATCCCATGCACAGAGGTAGATTTTATTCCAGACTATAATCTACCTCTGTGCCAAATTTCACCAAGATCCGTACAGTAACAAACATCCATACATACATCAATACATCCTTACAAACATTCGCATTTATAATATTAGTTATAACTGATACTACAGACAGATATTTTTCCGTATTTTCTAAAACTAATTAAAGTATGTATGTGTAAGATGCAAATTCGGATAAAGAGCAAACTAACTGTGTTGCAGGCAAACAGATCGCAAATGTGCGCGTATAGCACTTCCACCTATTAAGCTGTGTGTTGCCGTGCAAGTTTGAAATAAGACTGTATAAAAAATGACTAGATTATACAACTGCCTGATGTTCTAGTGATCATGCTTGCGACTTCAGAGCTCAAGAGGTCCTAGGTTCGAATCCCGGGTCAGGCAAATTTTTATCTGGGGTTGCAGGTTGTTCGAAACACCTTTGTGTTCCGGGGGCGCGGTAGCAACGTACAACCCTGGCAGGCAGTGGCCCAGGCAGGCCCCTCTGCTTTGCTGACATCACTTTGCGAGGTGCGCGTGAAACACGAACGCGCCGACGACACGGCTGGTAAGGTCCCTAACCTAATGTCAGAGTTTTCATGCGCCTATGGATCAGACGACTAACTATGTGTCCAGGCGACTTCTATTAACAGGGCACAAACTTAGACTCAGAGCTGCTTCTGAGAAATGCCTGATAAATGACGACACGGTTGGCGCAGTGGCTGAGCGATCGTCTGCTGCGTTGGGTTTCGCGGGGTCGATCCCCGCATGGAATAAATATTTGTACGACCTGCAGATAGTTGTTTCGGGTCTGGCTGTTTGTGTGAGTTTAAGTGTTTGTAAACTCACCCACGATACAGGAGAAATTCCTAGTGTGGGGAAACGTTTTATTTTTTAAAAAGAATGCTCGATTTCACTTGAAAGGATTCAATTCACGCTACTATGTCAAAAATGGTTGCATTTCGGTTTTATTGTCACAACTTTGATTCCTAAAATATCGCATGCTACCTGGAAATGATAGCGTTTCCATGGAAACTCCATTTATGGGTGGTTGAGTTTGCCCTTCTCAGTATTAACACGTTTTCCGCTACATAAATGCGGTTAGGGTAGTTCTAGCGACTACAACCCTTGTTGGAAGTTATTTAATACTAGCTTCCGCCCGAAACTTTGTCCGCGTGGCATAGTACTTTGGGCTAACGCTAACTTTAACCCGCGTGATGATCGAAAAAAAATATCTTTCTCTCCCCTTTTCTGCCCCCTTTCTTCTGCATTTCTTACTTTTTTGTAGCCTATGTCCGGCTCCAAGGTCCCAACTATCTCTGTACCTTACCTAAATTCATCAAAATCGCTTAAGCCATTAAAGCGTGAAGAGGAAACAAACAAACAAACACACAAACTCACTTTCGCTTTTATAATGTTAAGTAAGGATTTACCCAGACAATTCCATAACCTTCTCCTTTTTTATAGAAGGCGGTAAACGGGCTCGATATAGAGTTCTTTAAATACATTGCCTCACTCACATAAACACAAATATACCTACCCACCTACATGATGTGATATCTATTCACTCCCACGCAATGTGACCTGAAATCGGAAACCTTACTGAGAATAGCTTATTTCTATTCTATTAACCAAGTTTTTATGATATAAATTTCGCAGAAATTTCTTTCTAGTAATGGAAAATAACTGGAAAGTTGTTCGATGGTATTAAAATATATTATTTCAGATTATTGTATCTGTTTCTAATATTAAAATGAGTATGAACATATTACAATATTTTAAAAAATTATATTGTTTTGAAAAAAGTGGGATGTGAGGGAGAAAGAGGGAAGAAAAGGGAAAACTCAGCGTTGCTATTACAAATCAATAAGGCGCTAGTTGAACTGTATTACCCGAATTTAACGCGAGCGAAGCCGCGGGCAAAAGCTAGTTCTTTTATAAAGTATTTCGTTGCGTTTATACATATAATATTTTACATATTTCTTATCAAAAACATTTAAAAATAGTAGCCCACCGGTATTCGGAACTTTCCTTTCGCTGGAGCCCTGACTGCCGGTAGCTTGGACCGTAGCTACCGGCAGTCAGGGCTCCAGAGAAAGGAACCTACTAACAATACGAGCCGTGTCCAGGAGTAGATAGAAGATAGATGGAATATTCTTTATTATGTACACCATACAACTCATACAAGTAACAAGAATAACACTAGACAAACTTATAAAGAAGGAGTACCGCTTTCTGTATCAAGCCCATGATCCAGCTGCCTAACGAGAGCCTCCCCAGGTGTTGGTTGAGGCTCTTGGCAATTAAGCCATTGGTAGATATGATTATCGGCACCATGATGGCTGAATCTAAAGTATATTATTCAGAATTTTGGAAGTTAAATTTTACCCATTTCCTATTGAGCTGAAATTTTGCATACATGTTCATTTTGGATGGCTATTTACACTTAGCTAAATGACGTCATTCTCAATCCAATATGGCGGCTTCCCAAACAAAGAATAGTTATATTTTATTCATGTCCGTCAAAGGGTTTCTAGTCATTTCTAAATTTATATAATTGCCACTTGCACCGCGACACTATAAATCAAGCCCACTGCACAGTCCCCAGTTTCGGCTCATTAGGTCCACAACCATTGTCTATACCACAATAAGTAATTGACGATATTTGCTGAACCTGATTATGGGTGGTGATAAGCCAACAATGCAGGGAACTGGTGATAAGTATAATCTAAGTTGCGTGGGGGTTCACTAATCTTAGTTAAAAATTGTATTAAATATAAGTCTCGTAATGATATAGTTGATCTTTCGGTTGAAAATAGCATTGAATTGTCTTGTGTTGAGCTGGATGAGCATGTAATAGTGTGCGTTTATAGACCTCCAAATTATCTAAATTACACTATTTTTGAAGCAGTACTGGAAGATGCTTTAGCAAAACTTGTAACTGGTAATAAACCAATAATTATCTGTGGTGACTTTAATGTCAATATCTTAGAGGAAAACGCAAATAGCAGTAGATTTTTAAGTCTCTTTAAATCGTTTAATTTGTCAAATGTGTTTTCAGAACCAACCCGAATTACCACAAACACCGCTACGTGTATTGATAATGTATTTTGTTGCTGCGACTATTTAGATAAATTCATTGTTAATTACCTTCCTTCAGATCATAGCGGCCAGTACGTTACTTTCGCGTCCAACATAAAAATTCAAAAAATTCAAATACAGACTAGACAAATGGCAGCCAGTAATTTAGATAGATTTAATAATAATTTAATTAGCAAGTTAAGTTTTCCGGGCCATATAAACGATGTAAATAAATGGTATGATGAATTCTTTTCAGTAGTGCACACCGAGTTCAATAATACTTTAAAAATAAAAACAAAAACTATTTGCCAAAAGTTTATTTTCAGTGATTGGGCTACACAAGGTATTAGGAAAAGTAGGGAACGATTGTTTGAGCTGTATGGCCTTAAGCCTTACATCAACACAAAAACTTTTAATGAATATGTTGCCACTTATTCCAAAATTTTTAAAAACACTTGTTAAGTTGCCAAATCTTTATTCATTAGCAACAAAATTAAATCAGCCGATGATAAAATAAAAACGGTTTGGAAAATAATCAACAATGAAACAAATAGAAATAAAAAACCAAGAAATGATTTTACGTTAGAAACCTCACGTGGCCTCGTGAGCAATAATAATGACATTGCTCAGGAATTTGTGAATTTCTTTACCAATATCCCACATAAGACTACAGAGACCTTACATTCCTCGCCCTTGCTATCTAAGGATTTATTAAAGGCTAACGTTCCAGCCTGCCCGATTCAATTTGAATTTAAGCATATAAACCCCTTATCAGTTATTAAAGCTTTTAAGCACATCAAGGTCAAATTAACCGAAGATCTTTGGGGTATGTCCATCAAAGCTTGTCTCGCCATTATTGAGACTATAGCACCATATTTAGCCTTAATATTTAATTTGTGCGTGGATCAAGGGGTTTTCCCGGATCTAATGAAATACAGCAAGGTAATACCGCTTTTTAAATCCGGGGACAGTAAAGACACTAACAACTATAGGCCCGTATCCGTTTTGCCAGTTCTCAGCAAGGTGTTTGAAAAGATAATGCTTAATCAATTGCTCAACCATTTTAACACCAATAAAATCTTACATGAAAAGCAGTATGGTTTCACCAAAGGACGTTGTACGACTGACGCCGGTGTCACCTTAATGAAACATATATTTACTGCGTGGGAAGAGGCACAAGATGCAATAGGAATCTTCTGTGACCTTACGAAGGCATTTGATTGCGTTAATCATGAAACCCTGCTTTTAAAACTTGAGCATTACGGTTTAGATAAACTTGCGCTCAGTTTAGTAAAATCGTATTTAAATGATAGACAGCAACAAGTTCAAATTAATGGCGTTAATTCAATGGGTTTAAAAGTTAAAATGGGTGTACCACAAGGTTCTATATTGGGTCCTTTCCTCTTTTTAGTATATATTAATGATCTACCCCATTTATTTGAAAATCAACCACAAATGGTGTTGTTTGCTGACGACACTTCTTTAATATTTAAGGTAAATAGACGTGCCACGAATCTTGACGACCTAAATAACGCCCTATTGCAGGTCCATAATTGGTTTACTGCTAATAACTTAGTATTGAATGGGAAAAAAACGAAATGCATAAGATTCGCTCTGCCAAACGTCAAAAGTAGTGATTGTGACATAGTATTAAATCAAGAGAAACTAGAATTCGTCAATAAAACTGTTTTCTTGGGAATCACACTCGACTCAAGGCTACAATGGGGTCCTCATTTAACATCTCTTGCAGGACGGTTGAGTTCAGCTGCTTATGCCGTAAGAAAAATCCGTCAATTTACTGATGTAGATACCGCGCGACTAGTCTATTTTAGTTATTTTCATAGTATAATGTCATACGGTATTTTACTTTGGGGGCGGGCTGCAGACATTGAGTCTATATTTATTCTGCAGAAAAGAGCCTTCAGAGCCATGTACAATCTGCGTAGGCGCGATTCTCTAAGAGAACTGTTTAAAAAAATTAACATCATGACAGTACCTTGTCAATACATCTATGAAAACATCATGTACGTTAGGAAAAATCTGCATCTATTTAGTAAAAGAGGTGACAGACATCACTATAATACTAGAAATAGGGACCAACTGGTTCAGCCAGGTTTCAGGCTAGCTAAGGTAGACTCCACTTTTATGGGGTACTGTTTAAAATGTTACAATAAAATACCTCCACACATCCTACAACTGAATGAATCGAAGTTTAAATCTTGTATTAAACGCACACTATGTAGGCAAGCATACTATAAGTTGGGGGATTACATTAATGATATAAATGCTTGGCTCAATGCCGGTCCTGCTCCACAACCATAGGGGCAAACTAACTATCATTAATCAGCATCTGAAGTTATTGTGGCAGCTGAAGAAGATTGTAATACTATCATTGCATTGTATAGACTCAATTTCCTAATATTGTATAATTGTAATGCCCATGTGTGAGTTCTATGTAATTTTATTGACTCGACGGTTGCCCTGGTGGTTGAGAGATTGTCATGCTCACTTAAATGTCTCGCTGATGGTGGCGGGTGTGTCGGGTCATTTAGCTCCCTTCAAAATGGTCGAGCTGAATGGGGCTGATCCATACGTCATGTTCGTGAACGGGCGCTGTCGGTTGGGACTGGTCATCTCTTAGCTACCACGGTTTGTTTTAATTCTTCTTTTAAACTCGTGATAATTATTGCTTTTACTCTGGACGCTAAATGTGCTCGTTTTTCTACATCGTTCTCACATTATGAATAATCTCAACATGAATGATGTATCCATGATTTTATAAAACATTATGATTTAAAAGAGTGTCCATGGAGTTTCTTGCCCATTCTTCTCCATAGAGATCTACGCTTTGGAATGGGCAACTACAGTACTTTCACAAGTTATTATGTCTTGTGACTGGGACTGTAGCAGCATCATTTTTTTTGTTCTTGTTTTTATGACATTCAAAAGTGCCTGTAATGGTCTAATTGAAATAAATGATTTGAGTTTGAGTTGAGTTTGAATCTTACAGAAGAAGTGGTTACATTTTTAACCGATTTCGAAAAAGGAGGAAGTTATCAATTCGTCTGTATTTTTGTGTTTGTTACCTCATAACTTTTGACTGGGTGAACCGATTTTGATGATGCTTGTTTTATTAGAAAGCTGACGCTTCCCAAGTAGTTGCATTTCTATTTTATTTATATTGCAGTAGTTTGATATGTTATCGGTTAGGTCTATATGGACGATCTGCTAATCTTTTTGTAACAATGGAAAATGAATACCTACTCGACAAAGAATATGTGATGTTTATTATAACATAAACAAAAATTTTTAAAAAAAAATTGTAAAAAATGCAAAAGTCACCGAGTTTCAAAAAATCGAAATTAACTATTTCGACTATTTGTTTTTTTTTTATGGAAGATTTCGATTTTATTTATGAGTCTTGAACATAACTGGCAAAATATGGGTTAACTAATAGATACAGCTCTACCTACACCCTTTGGGGACAGGCGCAATGTTATGGAAGAATCAAAATCATACCTAATATTTTTATTTCACATATGTCTACACTAGCTGTTCCACGCAGTTTCACCCACGCTGCTCAGCACCCGTTGGTCGTAGCGTGATGTTATATAGCCTATAGCCTTCCTCAAGAAATGGACTATCCAACACTAAAAGAATTTTCCAATTCCAACCAGTAGTCCCTGAGATTAGCGCGTTCAAACAAACAAACTCTTCAGCTTTATAATATTAAGTATAGATATATATTATAATATATTATAATTATATTATAGTATGCCTACATTGGCACTTATAAAACGTCAAGAAAAGATACACGGTTCGGGTTGGTCGTTTTCTATAGAGAAGAACCGACAAGAAATTCCTTGGTTACCCTTTTAAAATCATTTGGTTTTCCAATGTTGTTGTAACAGCGTTAGTACTTAAGTATGAGAGGACAACGTAGGCCCGATAATAAGTCATTGTTCAAATTAATTTATTTATTTATCTAATAAATTACCCTTGTTTTTGCTTTTACTCTGAACGCTGTGTTCGTTTTTCTACATCGTTCTCACATGCATTTTTGATCTCAACATGAATGATGTATCCATGGTTTTGTAAAATATTATGATTTAAAAGAGTGTCCATGGAGTTTCTTGCCCATTCTTCTCCATAGAGATCTACGCTTTGGAATGGGCAACTAAATTACTTTCACAAGTTATTATGTCTTGTGACTGGGACTGTAGCAGCATCTTTTATTTTTGTTTTTATGACATTCAAAAGTGCCTGTAATGGTCTAATTGAAATAAATAATTTGATTTGATTTGATTGCTTACTTAAAATACCTAGGAACATTCTGTATACCTGTGACGTACCTACCCACGCATATCTCTAGAACTTTTTCCTCTAACGGCGTGCACGTGACCAGCGAACTACACGCTCCATACAATATTAACTACGCAATATATTTAATGTACTGCTAGATATATATACATACAGATATACAGGGTCAAGGTAAATAAACTAGCGAAAGTCTAGCATAGGTATCGGTGCTTTACCGCGGCCCGGAACATGAAGGACAATAGAAAGAATATGGGTGGGTTTTTCGAAAAAAACATTTTCATGCTTTCTCGCAGGTTCGCGCGATGCTCACGCGAGGTCGTACTATTTAAAAGCTAGCAAACGTTATACACATGGCACCTGTGGAACAGTTTCATTAAAAAAGACTACAATGCTTTGCGCGTCCAATATAACAACGCGTTCAGGGGTATGTTGGGGCTCCCCTGGCGGTGCAGTGCTTTTTTTTCCGGTTGGGAAATCATCAAATGACTTCTCCCGCTCTGGGCGGAGCGGGGGGGAGGGGGGCATGCCAGACTTGTACTGACTAAAAAGATTTTTTGTCTGGACCTTATAAGAGACTATGACGTCTGAGTTTGTTTCGGCTGTTCCTTTTCAGAGTAGTCAGTAGGGTACAAAACACCGGCCTCATCTAGTTTAAAAAAAAAAGACGTGTTAAAATGTTTGTGAAAACCTACTTCTAAAAAACCGGCCAAGAGCGTGTCGGGACACGCTCAGTGTAGGGTTCCGTAGTTTCCCGTCCGTCACAATAAGTGTTCCCAGTTATGAGGCCAACCGAACAATTCGGTAATACCCGATCCAATGTAATAAGTACCTACAGCGCCATCTCTCCAGGAATTGGGTTACTAATTAATACAAAGACGTGCAATTTTGGTGGTAATTTTGGATTGCGAGAACCGATTTCAATAAAAAATTTTTTGTTTGAAAAAAATACGTTCAGGATAATAAAATATGTAAACAAAGTCACAAAAAAAGCTTGCATATACGATTATACTACAAACTTAGTCCAGAAATTATTTTGTAGAACTTATTGTCTTTTTTGTACAAAAACTGTTGTGTCAATCAAGTTCAAAATAATTTTCATAGAAAGTCCTTATAAAGTTCTACTTTTCATATTTTTTAGACTTATGGTTCAAAAGTTAGAGGGGGGGGGGACACATTGTTTTTTACTTTTGGAGCGATTATTAAATTTAATAAAAAATGATTTTAGTAAACCCCTTTTCATTTTTAAATACCTTTCCAACAATATATCACACGTTAAGGTTGAAATTAAAAAAAAAACACTTCCCACTTTACATATAGGGTGGCTACCCTAATAAAACATTTTTTTCAAATTTTTATTTTACCACTTTGTCGGCGTGATTGATATACATATTGGTACCAAATTTCAGCTTTCTAGTGCTAATGGTCACACAGATTAAGCGAGGACGGACGGACAGACAGACATGGCGAAACTATAAGGGTTCCTAGTTGACTACGGAACCCTAAAAACATAATTTATCATTCATTTATATCATTTACCCGGATATAGTGACTGGTTTATGTTACCAGGGTCTTCAAACAGTGCATAGGCGGGAGGCGACTGTTTGCTACCAACTTTTGTAAAACCAACGTTTGTGTGCGCTCATCTTTGTACCGCTTAGTCTACACATACAATACGCGTTTTGGGGCAATACACATATTTTTCCTAAGCAGATGTAAATATAAAAACTAGCCAAAAGCTAGTCAGACTCGCGCACCGATGGTTCCTTACAAACTTGCGACATAAACGGCAATATCTTTTGACTGCGTAGACTTACAGGGTTGATTTAATCACAGCTTGAGCAGACTACAGACTTGAGTATATGGTTTTAATTTCAAATTGATACCTCCACGTGGCCCCGAGACAAAAGGCTTTGACAGACAGGCAGACATACGGACAACACAGTGATCCTATAAGGGTTCCCATTTTTCGTCTTGAGGTACGAAACCCTAATCCTTACTAATATTATAAATGTAAAAGAAAGTTTGTTTGTTACGTCTACCCTGGAGACGGACAAAACAAAATTTTTTGAAGTGAGAAATGACGGAGAAAGAGGGAAAAAAAGGACAAACTTAGCTTTGCTATTACAATAAATAAGGTTCAAGGCCAAAAAACTACAAGTAGCAGGTACCTGCAAATCAGGAAAGGGGAACCGTGTTACCCCGAATTTGACCCGAAGCCGCGGCAAAAGCTAGTAAATAATAAGGTAAGTTGGACTCTGAAAGACGATATCCTCAATTCAATGTGCTCATTGACTGGCTAGGTAGCAACGGCTATATATATAGTACGGCCAACGAGAAGCGATACCAAATGTAAACAAAACCCATGCTTAAACCCCATCTAAAATGGCCGCCCGAATGTTGGCGAACCCGTCTTAACGTTGTCATGTTTTTGCCGGGAGAACGAGACATTACGACAAAGGCACAAGATGGAAAGAGCTAAATATTAGATTGTCAACGCCACAGTTGTTCTTTAGGTTAATGACCTTTCGTATCGCTTCTCGTTGGCCGTACTATAGATGGGTAACACCAATAAAATTTGTGCGAAAGAATTAAAAGAGGTCTAAAAGAATTTACGCCTAAAGTTAGGGAAGGTGGATTTATTTATTTTTAGCTTGTGGAAAGTCGAGTTGATTTAAAAATAGTCTAGGGAGCTGCTTAAATGTTTATTCCGTTTCCATTAATATTCGGGTTTTGCTCTATCAATGGCAGTATTTTTATTATATTGATTGATCGTAATAAATTGACTTCGTGTACGTTGATGATATACGTAATTTAGAAGTTGTCGAGGACAAATGAACAAATGCTATGCAAATAAACAAGTTTTTTTATTAATTTACCTGTATTTATTTTAATACTTAAAGCACCGGAGTTAATAAGGTGTTGGCCCCGGCTGTCATTTTTAGATCTTTGACAGTCTTTACAGGAAGTCATTGTCCTGAAAGTTTGACAACCAGTTTTTTCAAAGGGTTAGGGTTATACCTAGTACTAACGGAGTTGTGGAGGTCAGAATTGAATTGAATTGAAAATATTTATACCGACTAGGCACATATTAATGATACAAGTCCATAATTATGTTAATGGAAGAATCTTAAAAACTATGTTAGTAAAACTTAAAATGAGAGAAGTATGGAAGAAGAAGATATGCTGCGCTGACCACAAATAACTTAGGATAAGGGTAGGAGAAACCTCAAACCAAACCAGCCGCTGCGGGAGACCCCCCAGGCGTCGGGCGCCGCGAGACGACTCCCGGCCACCGTAGATGCGGGTCTGTGGACGGTGAGCAATGGGTAGCTCACCGTCCGTCCGTCGATTGACGACAGGCCGTGTCGACGGCGCGTTCGTGTTACACGCGCGCCTCAAAGAGAGTCAGCAAAGCAGAGGGGCTTGCCAGAGCCTCCGGGATTGCGGGTTGTTCGAAAGAGATACCGCGGCCCTGGAATGTTAAGGGAAATAGAATGAACATAGGTGGGTTTTAGTCAGTACAAGTCTGACATGCCCTCCCGCTCCGCCCAGAGCGGGGGAAGTTATATGATAACTTCCCACCACAAAAAACAAATGGGAATTTTGCTGATGAATGATAATCCGTATAAGTCACAAAACACTAATAACCTAAATAAATTCACCTCTGACCACTAGAGATAGATACCGCACTACAAGTGCAATTTCACTTTGATTTGCTTTGTTGTGCAACTTTTCAATCTTTCAAAAACATTCCACAACTTTCTGGAACCTTCACAGTATACTAGAATATCCTAGAACTATTCTCGAATTTTCTACATAGTTCTATAGTGAGTATTCTAGACTTGAGCGTATCATATTATCCTTACTAATATTATAAAAGCGAAAGTGAGTTTGTTTGTTATGTCTTCATGCCTAAATGGGTGAACCGATTGTGATGAACTTTGGTACAGATGTAGTTGGGACCCTGGAGGCGGAAAAAGACTTTTTTAAAAAAAGATTGAGCTATGCGGGAGAAAGAGGAAAGAAAAGGGAAAACTTAGCATTGCTATTTTTTCTCTTTTTGATCTACCTACTATTTGTCATTAACAGAAACATCGTGCATATTTTTTTTCAGAAATCTGCCACTAACTCCTTAAAAGAGGGGGTGAAATTTTATATGTAACTTTTCGCAGTTCTCAAGGTAGGAAGCTAAAAATCGGTACACACACTCTTTGTTACCAATAAAAAAACCTGCAAATCAGGAGAGAGGAACCGGGTTACCTAGAATTTAACGCGAGCGAAACCGTGGGCAAAAGCTAGTCTTGTATATTTTCATAAAGTAGTCAAATTAACAGTCGGTATATATGAATTGTCGTTTTAAAGTTTGTGATAGTAATTAAATGTTATGTTGTTAGATTTTCTTCATTATTTTTTGTATATTTAACTCTCTTTACATTTTTTTTATTATTTTGTTTTGTATGTACGTACCTATATAAGTATTTATAGTTAAATTTTAATTGTAATTATATATATAATTCTTTCTTATACTTTCTGTTATGCACCCTGCACCTACTTTATTTTCTCTCTGCATCACCCTAAGGTAGACTGGTAGAAAATGCCCAAGGCATTAAGTCCGCCTTTGTACATTGTTTTTTATACATGTGCATAAAGTTTTAATAAATAAATGTTACACTTAATATATTAAAAGTTTTATAGCTAAAATATGCTGAAACAGACACTTTCCCAACCTTTGTAGTTAAAGAAAAGATTGTATTTTTTAAGATCCGGTATAGATTTCACGATAACGTAATGACCTCTTATAAGCTTCGATAAGAAATTAAATTCCGGCCCCTCGAGGTTCAGGATTCGGGAATCTGTAGCAGACAAAGTGAGTTCAGAACTACAACTTGATACACTAAATAATCTTCTCATAAATCATCTAAAACGAAGAATGTTTTATGTGAATCAATTTTAATTCTATTGTTATATTCATTTAATTTCTTTATCTCTTTTTTAATTGACATTATGTTTTCTTTCGCACAACCCGCAACCCCGGCAGGCGGTGGCCCTGGCATTCCCCTCTGCTTTGCTGACATCTCTGGAACACTTACTCGCCGTCGAAAAGGCCTGCCGTCACTGGACGGATGGACGGTGAGCTACCCATTGCTCATCGTCTACAGGCCCCCATCCACAGTGGCCGGGAGTCGACTTGCGACGCCCGTCTCCCGCGGCGGCTGGGTTGGTTTGAGGTTCTCTAATTACACGTCGTAGAGGTGTACTATCACCTTTGCCCAATTCAGGGATATACAAATGTGTCCGGTCATGGACTAGCGATATTCTTGATACTTATGTAACGAGTGTTTTACTTCCCTAATTCACATCCCCGCTTTTTGAGATATTCTCTATGCGTATACAAAAAATAATCATATCCCTCAAAGTTCTAGTCTTACGTTTATTGAGAGGGCAACAATATTATCTATCGTTTAAATTAAAAAATAAATAATTAAAAAACTAAAAACACTACTGCCGTGTCAAAAAAGTGAACTAAAAAGAAAAAAACAAGATGTTAGTTTCAACAAAAAAAACTAAAATTTCATCGCAGTCGGGGGACCAATCTGTAGAATACTTTCTTGCATAAAATCTTGTCCTATGTTACTCGGGACGATGCAAGGATTCTAACGATACCCCACCCATGTAAATCGGTTCAGGCGTTTAGAAGTTATGATGGAATAAAGAAACTCACATACATACAAACATAGATGAACCCTAAAAACATAACACTCCTTTTTTGGGGCAGTCGTGTAAAAAATGATGAGCTTACAATTTCATAACTTTAGAAAACAAAATTAAAGTAAATAAAATATGCAAATTAACGAAAGTTATGTAAACTTTTTAAGGAAAAAATGGTAGTTTTTTTTTTAAATCAATAAATTTGAGTACTAGAATGATTGTTGTACATATAATGTACATCATTTTTGTACATCCATTTCATTGAACCTTCTGCTCCCAATTCTCCAATCAGCAGTACTTAAGTAATTAGGACAGGATCAGAATCTAGATTATTGGACATTGAAGCCCGATTGGAAGGCAATTAGACTAACTAAGCTTTAGTATATTAACTATGTATTAGTTACCTAGCGGATTACCCGCCATTAACTGCTATTAACTAGTTTGGAGGATGCATAGACAGATCAGGTAGGTGAGAAGATTTCCAGTGCAGGCTGTTTTCCAGCTAATTATCATGCTTGGATAGACATAAAGGGTGGAAAATAACTTTGCCCACTTCCGGAAGTCGTTGGCTTTTTGTAACCGACTTCCGGAGGTTTCTATTTGTAAGCTGGTTTTAATTTTAACAAAAAAGTTTTTTTTATCGAGTAGTCATTTTTACAACCAGTGAACACGTACCGTCGCATCAGGCTCATCGGCTAGGATATGAAGAATGCTATTGGGGGCGGTCCTAGATCTGTGTCTTAGCAATGTGGCAGCTTTCCTTCTGATGATAGCGTGAGAATCATTCACACCCAGTACCTAGGCAGCCCCAACACCACCCTGACCCCATTATTGTATGGGTTCCCTCTATCTGGCAGAATCTTGATGCTCCGAAATTTATTTGGCATAACACACTTAGCATAATTTTCTTTAACCGAACATTTTAAAGGCATAAAAATTATTTGGTATAATTATCATTTGGCATAATGTTTAAAACTTCGAATTAACAATGGCATACTTTTAAGATGGCAGAATTACATTTAGTATAATTACGATTCGCAGAGTTCAAATTTCGCATAATATATTATTTGGTATAATTTCACTTGGCATACTATGCAGGCGGCAGTAATGGCTAGGTTAGGTTAGGTTAAAACTGTGACCTCCAGAAACGTCTTGCGTTAATAGAAAAAAGAGATTGTTTTAAGTAGGTTACCCGGAACTGAACTATTTAGATTAGGATACTTAATTAGTTATTGAATTCAATGACATTATCTCAAATTCAATTAAACAATAACTAAAATAAATGACATTATTTTAAAGAAATAATTAATCAAAATAAATGAAACTTATAATGACAAAGATGACCCTAACTATAAACTTTCTACGATATGTCAATTTTACCGTTTAATGATCATCGATATAAAATATATTATGCCAAAAGACGATTCTGACTGTGAAGTTTCTGCGATATGATGTTTCTACTTTTTAAATATTATGCATATGAAGTTTATGCCTAGAGATGATTCTGACTTACAAAATTATGAGTTTAGAATGTATGATAAATGAGTGTCTGCTAAACTATTTTCTGCGAAGTGAAGTTTATGCCATCCGTTGTTATGCAAAATAAAATTATGACATAAAAAGTTCTGCTATAAAGGGTGGACCCTTATTGTATTGGACCCGCAGGGCGTCTAGAACCTTCCGCGTACAGTTAACCCACAGACCGCCCGTGTAGAACGACTGGTAAAACGCTTTGAATAATGTTAGTTTACCTCATTACTACAACAAGCAAATCTGTGAGCCAACATGTTGCATCTTACTGCTAGAGTCCTTTTTTTTGGGGTGGGAAATCATCAAATAACTTCCCCCCGCCGTGGGCGGAACGGGGGGGAGTGTCAAACTTATACTGGCTAAAACCCACCCATGTTCCTTCTATTGCGCTTTACGTTCCGGGGCCGCGGTATCTCTTTCGAACAACCCGCTGCTAGTGCCCTGCGTTCCCGTTTAATGTCTACCAGATCCTTGAGGTCCTCGGTGCCAAGTGGCCTAAGTATTTTAATTGGGTACCCCTATTGGCTTCCCACTGAGACATATTACGGGCTCGTATCGTACATGCTTCCTAGGGGCCTCAAAGATCAGGTATTCAGTCTTCAACACATTAAATAGCAGGCCGTGGGTTGCCGCATACCTCTCGCAAACTTGTAGGATCTCTCTAATTGAGCCAGCCGTTGGACCGAGCAGCACCATGTCATCCGCATAGCTTAAGTAACAGAGACCTATCCGGGGAGTTCACACCTCACTCTCCCCTCCCCTGAGACAAGGCCCGCCAGGTCAAGCGGGCCAGCACTAGTCCGGGGCGGCAGAAGTCACATTCGTCCCTGGAACAAGCCCGTTAACTCCAGTGGTAGACCCGTTTCCATGACCTTCTTCCAAAGGACATCATACGACTCTAAGTCAAATGCTTTTGAGATCAAGAAAGCAAGCATATACCGGAGTTTCCTTTTAGCATTGGACCGTCTGCGACTCCTGACCACCGTAGATAAGTGTCTGTGGACGGTGAGCAATGGGTAGGTCACCGTCCGTCCGTCTATTGACGAGGCCGTGACAGCGGCGCGTTAGTGTTTCACGCGGGCTTTAAGGAGATGTCAGCAAAACAGAGGGGCTTGCCAGGGCCACCGCCTGCCGGGGCCCATAGGAAATATTTTATATTTTATAAACTCACTGCATAACATGTTTTTCATTGTTAAATGTAATTAAAAAAAAAAACGATGTTTGTTATTCATTGAGATTACTTTGTTAGCCACGACACGAATTTCGCTATTTGGACTTTACAACGCGTCGTGCGCGTTTTCATTAGAGCCAGAACACGAATTTCGCTATGTGGATGTTTTACTGTGACCACAACGCGTTGTTAGCTATTTTTCCGCTCACTGAGCGTTTTCGATCTTTGAGCGTAATACCTACAATATTAGAAATATATAGAGGTACCTTTGTCCAAGCCGCTCTAAACTTCGAATTACAATCATAACTAGCCTTTTCGGTAATACTACTTATTTCATAACTTCTTCTTATTTGTCACAACGGTCCATTCCTCATGAACATACATGAGGAATGGACCGTTACTATATGACCGGAATTCACAACTTTAACGCTCGATTCACGATTTATACTCGCTATTTGTGGCTAGGCTATAGCCATAGCCTCGCCAACCACATTCACATTCAACTCGGGCGCAGACTTGGTAGCGGTCACGGGGGGGACGGCATGCAGGCACGGGCGGTACATGTCCGAGCACCCAAAAACAGGTCCTTTCGAAACTACAGTAGGGGCCTCCACGCACTGAGCTTAGCATGGCCGAAACCAGTACGGGCCTCCCCGTGGATGTCCTCTTGACCTTGCCATTCAAGACAGCGTTATCTATTGGTATAATTAGATATTCTGAACTTTTTAGTTCCAAGGATCCATTTATATATTGCAAATGTATATCATTACAATCACATTAAAAACTATCATCTGCATGTTCTGTCGAGTTACAAAATTGTTCTCCAGTTTACCTACCTCGCCGTGCAAGGATGATAGTTGACCTTGTAGCTTTAACACATCCTTTAGCAACCAGGACGCATCCAAGTGATCGAAAGTTACCGGTGGTAAGTGCAGTTCCTGCGCCACAAATAGTATGGGTAGCCGCTTAGGATCCGTGGCATCTATTTGTTTTAATCCTTACTATAATATTATAAAACCGAAAGTGAGTTTGTTTGTTTGTTTGTTACCTTGTTGACGGGCCTGTTGGTCTAGTGGTTAGTGGCCCTGACTGCTAGGCCGGAGGTCGTGGGTTCGATTCCCACCCAGGACAAACTTTGTGTGATGAGCATGATTGTTTGTTCTGTGTCTGGGTGTGATTTATCTATAATATGTATGTATTTATAAATTATACAAGTATGTATATCAGTTTTCTGGTTACCATAACACAAGCTCTGCTTAGCTTGGGATCAGACAGCCGTGTGTGAGTTGTCCCAAGATATTTATTATTATTTATTATTTATATTACCTCTTCACGCTTTAATGGCTAAACCGATTTTGATGAATTTTGGTACAGAGATAGTCGGGGAACCAGGAGACGGACATAGGCTAATATTTTTTTGAAAAAAGTGGGATGTGTAGGAGAAAGAGGGAAGAAAAGGGAAAACTTAGCATTGCTATTACAAATCAATAAGGCGCAAGGGGAACTGTGTTACCCCGAATTTAACGCGAGCGAAGCCGCGGGCAAAAGCTAGTACATCAATATATCCTCTCTGAGGTATCTTCGAGACTTTTGATCCATTTTTCAATTAATCATGTTCACAGCTTCAAATAAAAGTTATTTGCTTTTAAAATATCCTCAGTCGAAAATGCAGTAACACATTTCTTGGACAAGCTCGTCTCATAAATAATTGAGCACCGCCATGCCCTCGTAGAGGCGATCGGCGGCGGCGATCTCTTGCGTCCGGTCCTGGTTCAGCCCATGATTCGGATCGAGAGGGAATAGAAAGCGGTCACCTCATTCTGCGACGCAGTCATGCTAGCGAAGGAGGTGGCCGGGCATTTGAGGGAGAGAACCTCAAAACAACCCAACCGCCGCGGGGGCCGGGCGTCGCGAGACGACTCCCGGCCATTGTAGATGCGGGCCTGTGGACGGTGCGCAATGGGTAGCTTACTGTCCGTCCTTCTATTGACGACAGGCCGTGTCGACGGCGCGTTTGTGTTTCACGCGCGCCTCAAAGAGATGTCAGCAAAGCAGAGGGGCTTGCCAGGGCCTCCGCCTGCCGGGGTTGCGGAACGTAAAGGGCAATAGAAGGAACATGGGTGGATTTCAGTCAGTAAAAGTCTGACACTCCTCCCCGAAGTTATTTGATGATTTCCCACACAAAAAAAAAATACGTAATTGATATTTTGTTATAAACGAAGGCAAGAAGTTTATTAATAACGTTCAATGTTGCACGACCTGCTTATGGAAATTCTTTTAGCGTTTTAATTGTCGAGGCCATTTTGTTGTTAGGTCTCATTTAAGCTCAAACACTTGCTAGACTATCAACGTGAAAAATGAAAATATATGTTCTATCATTATTGCTTTTTATAAGTGAGTGGTTTTGTTTTTATCAAATAATAATTGTGTTTGTGAAAATTGGTTGTGCGATGTATTGAGAATTATTGTTAACTGTGATTTCCTACGCATCAACCGTTTTGAATATATTGCAGGTCTAAGTTTAGCAGAACCAATTCTCCCTAAAGATATAACTACGGTAGATATTGTGCTAAGTGGTTTAAAAAACCAATCTTGGAGTAAAGACGAAAAACCATGTTTGGACGAAACTTTAAGATTATTGTACAATGTGCGAAATTACACCGTATGGGCAGTGTGGAGTAAGTATAGAATATTGAATAAATAGTATTTGGGAAAGAAAGAAAGAAGAGTTTATTTGTCAGACTTTTGTGGTGTACACATATTTGCATACTAGCTTTTGCCCGCGGTTTCGTTATTTCGCGGATTTGTTATAGCAACGCTAAGTTACGTAACGCTAAGATAAGTAACGCTCTTTCTCCCTCACATTTAAAAAAAAAATATAGCCTATGTCCGTCTCCTGGTTCCCAACTATCTCTATACTTTCATCAAGATCGGTTTACCCATTCAGGCGTGAAGACGTAACTAACAAACAAACTCACTTTCGCTTTTATAATATTAGTAAGGATACCAACAATGTATCGAAGAGCGAAGTCGCCTAATACAGCTAATTTTTAGCTTAAAAGGAGTGTCCAATCACTACTTAGAACTTAAGAGAACTTGTTGAGTCTAATAAACATTTTTTTTTCAATTCATACGAATGTCACATGTTTACAGCAAACAAACAAACTCTTGAAAAAAAAAAAAACAAACAAACTCTAGCTGACCCGGCGAACTCTGTTCCGCCTTAAAGGCAATAAATAATAAGCCGATTTTCAAATTTAGTAAGTTAATTTGAAAATCGGCTTTCTTTTTCATTATTTAGCTAGGTGGTCCTACCTAAATTTGTAAACATGTGACATTAATTTCTTCAACGTGTTTTCTGTCACCATTTTTGAACAAAGTTAACTTACTTCATTTGGTTCGAATCCTGGACCTACAGCTCGGGACAGTAACCTCTTAGCCATTCATTACTGTTAACGATTATAACTCACAAAAAGGAGATTAATTATTTATTTCATCAATCATTCAACAACCTACAAATGAGATACACACGGTAAATTATTTATACATTAATTAAAAATTTGAACAAAAACTAATTTCCAATATGTTTCAGTATGGAATTCGATGCATCATCCAGTTGGTACCTTTTACGGGTCTAAATACAGTTTGGGCAATTATGACCAATGTTTGAATGCACCTTCAAATTCTGCTGACCCTAAATTGGTAACACAGTACTGCCTAGCTAATGTCAAGTTGACAAGCAAGAAAGAAGGAGACGATTCAAGTGTGTTAGGATCAACTGAACCTTATGTAGCTGTGAGTATAAGTTCGATTATTGAATAACTGAGCTAATTGATTTAAAGGTAACTTTAAGTGGAAATGTCGTGATGGGACGCCATTGAAGGACCTTATTGGCCTATTTTTGCGGATGGGATATCATCAAATAACTCCTCCCGCTTTAGGCGGAGCCGGGGGAGTGTATTTTGCCTTTTATGTTCCGGGGAAGCAGCATTTCAATCAAACAACCCACAACTCTGGCAGGCAGTGGCCTTGGCAAGCCTCTGTGTTGCTAACATCTCTTTGAGACGCGCGTAAAACACGCCGTCGACACAGCCTGTTGTCACTGGACTGACGGACGGTGAGCTACCCATTGCTCACCATCCACAGAAACGCATCAACGGGGACCAAGAGTCGTCTCACGGCGCCCGACGTCCGGAGCGTCTCCCGCGGTGGCTTATTGGCCTTCAGAACGGTCAGCTGCGTAATATTAGCAACCGGTGTAACCAGCCGCATTAACGAGAACGATGCAAAATTAGTACGTAAGGATAGGAATACGTTCTGCATGAAAATAATGCGTTATTTTAACGTGTGTGAAACATTAATTGATACCAATAAAACTGACATTGATATAGCGCAATAAATGTTAGAAATTCTTTAGTTCTACGATCAAAACATGACTATAATGTCAGATTTTGATACCGTGACAGCTCAACTGGCTTCAAAATTCATCAACTCTGACGTCATCTTTAGTAAAAAAAATTACAGACTAAAACCGCAATAGGCCGAAACCTCAATAAGGTGATGTGGGGAACCTGCCTTCCATCGACCTGCAAGCCTAGTTCTATTTCCAAGATTCTGACAATAATTTACTTGGCAAACCCACTGACTCCATCTAAACCTAAGATTACTGTGGATTCCTGTCAGATTGCTGGGGAGAAGTTGGAGTACAGCTATGGATTCTATGCTTTCATGTAAGTTGAACTTCCTAAGAAGACTATTTTTTTTTCATGTTATAAAATGCTGGGTCGAAACAAAATTGAATTGAACTTTGATAGTCGAAAGAGCGTTGGAAATCGACAAAGTTTTACCCATCACTTTTCTCACAAAAATAACTTGTAAAATTAATGTTATCTCATAAAATTGATAAATTATCAAAGTGATATTGTCTCGATATAATATCTAATGAATTAAGGTCTACGGTAGTCTAGGTTTAATGTCTAAGGTATACATTAATTAATTAAATATTTAAATTACATCGAATACGTCGAAGGACGAAACGCATGCGGCTAAAAGAGTGATAGATATGAATTTTGATGAATTGTATAAGGAATGATATGAAGGAGAAAGAGAGTAAAATTATAATTTAAAAGACTGTCTATGGAGTTTCTTGCCCAGTCTTCTCCATAGAGATCAACGCTTTGAAATGGGCAACTACAGTACTTTCACAAGTTATTATGCCTTGTGACCGGGACTGTTAATTTTGTTTCTTGAAATTCAAAAGTGCCTGTAATGGTCTAAGTGAAATAAATGCTTTGATTTGATTTGAGTAAATGATGCCGTGAAGCCTAACTGGGGAGACTGGTATAAAAAAATACATGTTACACCGATAATAAAACAACTTCTAGAATGGGGCAAGAAGATGATAAGACTATCCCAACATCGTTTGGAAAAAGCTTGGTAGATGCTGATGTAACAGTGAAAAATCCTAAATCGACATTCACACGTATTCCCTGTTGTAATTACAAGCATTTATTTCAGGTCTTTAATGATAACGCTATTGACTGTATCCATCATTTCAACTTTCTACATTCAACATTGTTATACAAAATCTGGAGGTAAGTCTTAGAGATTTAAGTACCTAACATACTATTTTTAGGGTTCCGCATCTTAAAAGGAACCCTTATTGGAACACTGTTGTCCGTCTGTATGTCTGTCAAGTCCCATAAGCGCGGCGTAAACGTGGACACTTTTGTATCTTGTGTCGGATACAAGATAAAAATTTCTATACAACCAGTATGAAATCTGTCGCTACAGGACACAGCAACTTGTACAACTATATAGGAATCGGTAGCTTGTATCCGATACAGGACACAAAAGTGTCCACGTTTGCGCAGCGCCTTAAACCCGGGAACGCGTTTAGGTATCGAGTTAAAAAAACTATATCTCGAATTTGTGGTCCTTTGTGCTGTGAAAAAATCAACCCTCTAAGTCTACGCAGTCAAAAGATATGACCTTTTATGTCGGAAATTTGTACGGAACCGTTCTTGGCCGGTTTTTTTATTACGGATGGGAAATTATTGATGCACAAGTAAATGAATCAAATTATCAGGTCGGATCAGGGCGGCGGTATCTCTTACGAACAACCGCAAACCCGGCAGGCAAAAAAAGCAAAAAATAATCAGTTACTCCATTTAAAATACCTACTGGTATAAACAAAAAAACAATCGTTGTAAAAAAAAAGCTAAACATATATATAACGTTACCAAGGTTTTGTAAGAAAATATTGATTTAAATAATCCATGGAGTTTCTTGGCCATTTTTCTCTATATAGATATCTACGTTTTGGAATACCTACAGAACTTTATTTAGTTACTAGCTGTGCCCAGCGGTTTCACCCGCTGCTCACTTAGGGGTATGAAAAGTAGATGTTGGCCGATTCTCAGTCCTACCCGATATGTACACATAATTTCGTTCAAATCGGTCCAGCCGTTTCGGAGGAGTATGGGAACGAAAACTGTGACACGAGAATTTTATTTAATAGTCTCGTGTCACAATTTTCGTTCCCTAACTGAGCAGTGGGTGAAACCGCTGGGCACAGCTAGTTTTATATATTAAATTGTCATGTGACTGGGCATTTTGGACAATAGCTTTTTTGCATTTGATTATTTCATTTTTTTAAACATTTTAACTCACATACAGAATTATTTCATTTTTTTAACATTTTAACTCACATACAGAAACAGCCAGGCTTGAAACAACTACCTGTAGGTCATATAAATATTTGTTCCGTGCGGGGATCGAGCCCGCGATACGCAGCGCAGCCTGCGATCGCTCGACCACTGCGCCAACCGTGCTGTAATCCGCAACCAGCCTACCAGAAATGAATGTTTTTTTTTGGAGTTTACTCCTTAAGAATCGATTTTTACATATAAGGCGCCCGGTATGAGAAAAATCCGAGGGGTAAAACCTACTAAAGTAACGAAAATTTGTCACGTTTTTGGTGCGCACCTTTAGTGCGCAACTTTCTAATTTGGCTGTGAGTGTATTAAGACGTACATATGGTATGCTGTATAGGCGACTATACCTATATACTATATGTTATTGGGCTTGCTTGTTTCTATCAGTGTCGATGTATTTATATAGCTATTTTTTTCATTAATTTGTGAATTTCCCCTTTCATATGATATTAATCTTTTTTCAGTTGAATAAACTCTTTTTGATGGTTAGATACTCGTACTTAAGGAGTAAACTCCAGTCGTGCGTCGGAGCTGATACACACACTTTTTTTTTAATTTCAGTTATCTACGCCATAGCAGACTCATTTTCTTTGAATCGAAATTGGACGTCATTGATAAAGAAATCAGACGATGAAATAGGAGTTCTGAATGTATTTAAAATATCGTGTGCAATAGTGGGTGTTTTCGTACATACAGGCTTCATTGAAATTATAGCACACATCAGCAATGGGTTAGAATTTGATGGGGTAAGTTTCAGTACTCATTTATGTAAGCGCTATGGGAGTAGAGGAACTACAAACGTCAAAGTCTCAAAATTAATATGTTGTATTTTTTATGGAACGAAGTTCCTTATCGCGCGAAATCCCGGCTAGACGGAAAAAAATAAGACCAAAAGTTGTAACGATAGTTTTTGCTATAGTTGTAAGCCGTGTGGCGTGCAGGTGTTTCTCTGTCCGTCTCTCTCTCTCTTTCTCATAGAAAGCAAGCCAGTTATTTTCATTTTATTTTTCTCATTGTACAGAGTGGTGTCGCGACGATTATTGTTTTTGAGTGTATACAGGTTTTTTGTTCATAATAAATAATAACTTCGTGGTCTCATAATGATAAAAAAAAGTATCCAATGCGTTATTCTAGATAAACCATAATATAGCTTAAAAAAATCATCAAGATCCGTTCAGCCAAGATCCATACATCCCCACAAACATTCGCATTTATAGCGAATGTTTGTGTGGATGTATGGATGTTTGTTACTCTTTTACGTCAAAATGTTATATTATATCAAAATATTATATTATAGTAGAAAGTAGAATATTCTTGAGCAAGTTAATTTAAAACTAAGCTGCAATATTTCAGGTAATGTCGGAAACGGAGAATGCTGTTATAAATACCGCGAAGCACGTTGATTTAGTAGTCGATGTATTTCTGCTGGTATCAGGGCTACTGCTAGTTAAGAATTTGATGGAGAAGAAGAAGAAACCTGTGATTATTTTAATAAGACGATATTTTAGGTAAGAACACATTTTGGAACGAAGTTCCTTATCGCGCGTTGTGAAAGGGGGCTAGACGGAAAAAATTCTTACGAAAAGTTGTCACGACACTTTTTGCTATAGTAAGCTATTGTAAGCTGTGCGGCGTCGCATGTTTCTCTGTCTGTCTGTCTGTCTCTCTCTCTCTTATAGAAAGCAAGCCAGATATTTTCATTTCTATAGGAACTTCGTTTCATCCGGGTGTCCCTTGACACCTCTAATTTCTTTTTTCTGATTATTTCCCTTCCATCATCAATCAACTTTTCCTGCTCTGGGCGGAGCGGGAGGGAGTGAGAGAATTTAACTCACATAAACTGATCCAATGTCGACACGGTCGGCCTATTGTCACTCGACTATCGTCACGTTTCGTGACCCGAAAGTTTGACTACCAGTCTAACTTTCTAACCATAACTAGGTAATACTATGTAATATCTATTTGACGGCACGGTTGACGCAGTGGCTGAGCGATGGACTGCTGCGCTGCCTGTCGCGGGTTCGATACCCGCACCGAACTAATATATGACCTACAAATAGTTGTTTCGGGTCTGTCTGTTCGTGTATGTGAGTTTAAATGTTTGTAAATGCACCCACGATACAGGAGAAGTTTTTTGTGTGGGGCAACGTTTCTTTATACAAAAAAATAGTATCCTAGTACTAGCCGACCACGACAGAATTGGGAGAAGTCCATGCAGATCATGATCAGAATGAGCTGGACATAGCTAAAGACCATGGGTTTACATTAACCATAGCCCAGTTGTGGGAAGTGGGAAATAGCAGTTTAATTAACAGTTAGTTTCATAATTTACTATATCAACACGAATGATGTAACTAAAGGTTTTGTGTCCATGGAGTTTCTTGCCCAACTTTTCCATAGACATTTACGCTTTGAAATGGGCAACTACAGTACTTTCACAGTTTTTATGCCTTGGGACTGTAGCTTCATTTAATTGTTATCAATGTTTTGACAGTTCAAAAGTGCCTGTAACTGGCCTACTTGAAATAAATGATTTTGATTTGATTTGTTAAATTTTGTTTCAGGATAATGGCTTCATTTTCAGTAGTAATATTCTATATGGCTGCAGTGTCAATATATACTGGCGATGGTCCTGTGTGGCAGAAGTTTGCTGGTAGGGAACAGAAAGCTTGTGCAGACAACGGGTGGCTTGGTCTACTGATGCTCAATAATTATGTGAACGCCGATAATATTGTTAGTATGAATTTAAACAATAAACTGATATTCTTCGATTCTTCTCGTGACCAGAGGGCTGGCCTATTTTTTGCACAAAACATTAACATTGCCATCAAACGCGGTAATGCTGCCTGCCTTCTGGGCACTTAACCTGTTGACGGCGATACGGACGAATTTTTTGACGCCCTGTAATTTTCCATTTTTTACTTGTATATATTTTTATTATTAGTTTGTGTATATTTATAGGTTGTATATATTTAGTAATTAATTTAATTATATGATGAATAAATGAAATATTTCCTAATTTAAAAAAAATAAACTGATGAGGGTATCAAATGAAAGGGTTTGCTGTCTGAAATACGACAAATATAGTGACTTAAATCCAATATGACGTACATCCACGATGGTTGATAGGCTATTTGAAATGCCCCCCAGAGTTTGTTGTACATGGTGGACATCCTAGATGGCGGATTTTTATTTGTAAATTTTAGTGCGTGCATATTTTAAACTATAAAATTATTAAATATTTTTTTTATTTTCTTATTATATTTTTTACAGTGTCTCATAGTAAGTTGGTATATACCGTGTGATTACCAGTTAGCTGTTATGGGAACCATTTTATATGTTATCTGGCAGAAGAACAAGACTACGGGAAAAGTAATTGTTATTTTCACCGTAATGTTGGCAGTTTTGATTCCTGGATTCGTCACATATTGGAGAAGACTCCCAGGGTTGTTACTGTTTCATGATGTAGAGTAAGTTTATTTTTATTCTTAACTAGTTTTTGCCCGCGGCTTCACTCGCGTTAAATTTGATAGCGCCTTATTGATTTGTAATAGCAACGCTAAGTTTTCCCGTTTCCTTCCTTTTTCTCCATCATATCCCACTCTTTTTAAAAAAAAAATAGCCTATGTCCGTCTCCTGGTTCCCAACTATGTCTGTCCCAAAATTCATCAAAATCGGTTTAGCCATTAAAGCGTGAAGAGGTAACAAACAAATAAACAAACTCATTTTCGCTTTTATAATATTAGTAAGGATGTCATATTTCTAAATCTACTACTGTCCTTTAAAGTGAATCAAATCATTG
The DNA here is from genome assembly GCA_958449745.1 of Ochropleura leucogaster. Classification (NCBI taxonomy): domain Eukaryota; kingdom Metazoa; phylum Arthropoda; class Insecta; order Lepidoptera; family Noctuidae; genus Ochropleura; species Ochropleura leucogaster. Next base: position 10,660,247 of record OY288226.1, read on the forward strand.
TAACTTTAACTTTATTTGCTTGCCCTTCATTTTCTTGTTCTATGTCATTAAGGGTTTTAAGTTCATTTCTGCTACCCTACTATGACCTCTTAAAGCAATTCTTATTCCGCTGAGGGAAAGAGACAGAGCTATACAGGGTGTCTAGCACCATCTCTTTCACTCAGTGGAATAAGAATCGCTATAAGATGTCATAGTAGCCCTTCTGGTCATCTTTCAAAATCGTTTCAAAGTTGTTTTAGCTGGGAAAAAGAAGTGGCGGAACAAACTCCCCAGCAACACATCTGTCTGTCAGGTTAGAAGAACCAGATTTCATGCAATTTAATTTTTCACAAGGTACCTTTAATTAATTTATTGTTACTCTAGCCTTTGCCCGAGGCTTCGTTCGCGTTAAATTCGAGGTAACACAGTAATTTCCTTTACATGCTACCTTTAGTTATTGACCTTGAGCTTTAATTTTGTTGTAATAGCAAAGTTAAGTTTTCCCTTTTCTTCCCTCTTTCTCTCTCATTTCGATTTTTTTTTAAACTTTCTCCGTACCAATATTCGTCAAAATCGGTTTAGCCATTTAGGTGTAAAGACGTAACAAACAAACAAACAAACTCACTTTCGCTTTTATAATATTAGTAAGGATAAATAAATAAATAATCCAATCTAACGGGTGTTTCTGCTCACACGTGCAGTAAAGCTACAGATGATAAACTAGGACCACAGTACAAAAGAAAGAGGTTTTTTTTTTCGGGTGGGAAGTCATCCAATGACATCCCCCGCTCTGTGCGGAGCGGGGGGGCATGTCAGACTTGTACTGACTAAAACCCACCCATGTTCCTTCTATTGCCCTTTACGTTCCGAGGCCGCAGTATCTCTTTCGAACAACCCGCAACCCCGGCAGGCGGAGGCCCTGGCAAGCCCCTCTGCTTTGCTGACTCTCTTTGAGGCGCGCGTGAAACACGAACGCGCCGTCGACACGGCCTGTCGTCAATCGACGGACGGACGGTGAGCTACCCAATGCTCACCGTCCACAGGCCCGCATCTACGGTGGCCGGGAGTCGTCTCGCGGCGCCCGGCGCCCGGGGCGTCTCCCGCGGCGAAAGAAAGATGCTTAAACATGAAGGGAATTACTAATAACACTAACAAAAACCTGGTCAACAAGACGACCATCGATCAGTAACCACAAGCAGCACCCGTTCATGAGCATAAAGTGAAGATCAAGCATTACCTCATTGCTCTTTCATATTTATATTTCTCTTTTACTAGTCGTTTTAGCAGTGAGCTCATTTCTAACCATGTCATTTTTCAAATAGTCCGTCCATCGTTTCTTTAAGCGAAAAATACTAATGACAAAAGTTTTTCAGAAAAATCATGGACTTCAGGAAGAATGAAGTATATTTGGACACTTACATTCAAAGTCATAACCGTGCCGGTTCTTACATTATAGGAATGGTCATGGGATATATTGTCTCCAAATATAAGCCTAATAACTATAGAAATGTTATTTCTAAGGTATGTAGAACACACTTTACATTACTGCTGTAATTATGTTAAGTCTTATTTTACAAGGGGCTATTAACCATCAAACATTTCACAATAGGCTTATTGTGAAATGTTTGATGGTTAATCTGAATGATATTTAGCTAACTAGATAAAGGACTTTGTACCAGCGAGTAGGGGTAACTCAAAATGTATAGAATCTTTGTTGAGTAATCCTTACTATATATAATATTATAAAAGCGAAAGTGAGTTTGTTTGTTTGTTTATTTGTTTGTTACCTCTTCACGCTTTAATGGCTAAACCGATTTTGATGAATTTTGGTACAGAGATAGTTGGGAACCGGGAGACGGACATAGGCTAATTTTTATTTAAAAAAGTGGGATATGAGGGAGAACGAGGAAAGAAAAGGGAAAACTAAGCGTTGCTATTACAAATCAATCAGGTGCAAAAGCAAAAACTGTAGGTTTACTTGGTGTGTTATACCGAATTTAACGCGAGCGAAGCCGCGGGCGAAAGCTAGTCTTCTATAATATAAAAATGAATCGCAAAATGTGTTGGTAAGCGCATAATTCAACAACGCCTGGACCAATTTTACTAATTCTTTTTTTAATTATTCGTTGAAGTCAAAGGATAGTTTTTACGGCGAGAAAAAAAAAAACTAGGTAAAGGTGACTAAGGACAGGGTAGGTGGGATAGAAAAATTGCATTGCAACGCCGGGCACAGCTAGTATTTTATAGATTTGTTAAGAATGCCATATTGATTATGTATCTTGTTAGGGATCTGTGGATTGGATCATTTTTAATCCGTCTGTCTGTCTATCAGTCAGTTAAGACATTTTATCTCGAGAACGCGGGAAGTATCGCGTTGAAATTTAAATCAAATACTCAGGTCTGTAGTGTTGTAGTAAAATGGAGGCCCTTCTGTTCGAATCCGGCCCTGAGACAGACACTAGGCAGTCAGAAATAATACCTCCTAGTCCTTTTGTATGTGTGGGAATTATACAAATTCTATTTTAACTGAGATTACACGTGCAAAACATACTCTTATTGATAACAATGCTCATTATTCTCAATAACAGAAAAACCGTAGGTTCAATAAAATTGTATGGGTTGCTAAAATTACTATCGCGGCTGTAATAATTTCCTTGCCTATTCAATCCCTTTTTCAGAAACTTTTAGTTCTTCTATTAGTTGTATCGAGTACAATTGCATATCAAGTATCAACACCGCCAATGTCGTGGGTCACCTTGGAGTATAACCACCTGAGTTCCGCCATTTATGTTGTTTTTAGCAGAAACCTCTGGGCTTTAAGTACTTGTATCACTATTTGCGTCGTGGAGTATGGGGATATTGGTAAGTCTCGTTCATTTATTCAGCACTAGTTGTCTGTTGTGGTTTCGCCCGCGTCTTTAGTTGCTACCGTCAAATGTCTCTGTGTTATGTGGGAGAAGTTATTAGCGGGACGCAGTAGTGGTAGAGAGGTATCACTGGTGATTATCAAAAATGATTGTACAAATTTGGATGATATTTGGCACACTGATAATCGCCCGCGGCAATGTATATGTGTTATTCCAGACCATACTTCACCTCTATGCCAAATTTCATCAAGATCCGTTCATCCATTTTGACATGAAAAAGTAACAGAACATCCATACATCCTGACACACATTCGCATTTATAATATTAGTAGGATGATACGGAATCCTTCGTGCATGAGTCCGACTAGCACTTAGCTCTTTTTTATGTGTCTAGAAGAAGCTACACTCTAGTCTTTAGATGGGAGTACTCAATTAACCTAACCTAACCGGTGTATTCCATACTGATTTTCAATTGTTTTTTTCAGCCACAATTCGTAAGTTAACAAACTGGTATGGTTTCACAATACTAAGTCGTCTCGCCTACGGAATATATTTGACGCATTCAATAATATTGATACAAAATACGTTTTCAAGAAAGAAACTAATACAATTTGATTTAATATATTCTGAGGTACGTATAGAATAGGAATGTGATATTAATGTTGATGGATGGAGGGAGAGGAAGGTTTAAAGAAAGATGGATGGATTGTGTTAGGAATGATATGAAGGAGAAAGGAGTAAATGATACAGTGATGTGTGACAGGGGAGAATGGAAGAAGCAAATGTGTTTCGCCGACCCCAAATAGAATGGAAGAAGAACAGGAAGATGGTGATTTCGGTATAAAATTTGTTCATTTTAGGTTACTAGATCGGTTATCATTACTCAGTACTAACCGGGTCGTAGATCATTAAGCTGCATCTGGTTAGACAGGGCAAGGCTAAGCAGATAATGAAGTAGAACCGGGCAAAGTTGGGGGTCCTAATTAGTATTACATGAGAAATAATCGATCTGTATTTAACTGAAAATGAAACTTTCTTTTAGGTTTTACACGGCCTTGGCATCTTGATGATGTCTATCATATTTGCCACATTGCTGTGGATATTTGTGGAAGCGCCTTTGAACAACATCGTCAACTTAGTCATCAATTCAGGGTAAGTCACCAGCCGTGTCGACGGCGCGTTAGTGTTCCACGCGCGCCTCAAAGAGATGTCAGCAAAGCAGAAGGGCCTGCCAGGGCCTGCTGGGGTTGCGGGTTGTTCGAAAGAGATACCGCGGCCCCGGAACATGAAGAGCAATAGAAGGAACATGGGTGGGTTCTAGTCATTACAAGTCTAGTTACTCTTCCTTCTCTCTGTTTTGTAACCACAGCGAGAAAGGTCATTTTATGATGTCATGTCATTACAGTTACTTAGTTTGTTGAGGGCTTCGTTCACAAAATGTATATCTTTCCGTCTGCCTATCCTTGCGGTGAAAACTGGCGTGATTATTCTACCTACCTAGCCTACCTAGTGCTCTTTTCTAGATATCGTTCGCGATACCGGTTAGTCAATAATAAGTATTACGCATTGAATCCTCTTTAAAAAACTTGTTATTTTGTTATTCAAAAATTCCTTTACATCATACATCCATACCTTTTGTTGGATCAATCGAGAGCAAAACTTTGTACTGGGCAGCTAGTTCGGTAGTTGTAGGTCTGATTGTACGATCCTTACTAATATTATAAAAGCGAAAGTGAGTTTATTTGTTTGTTTGTTACGTGTTCACGCCTAAATGATCAAACCGATTTTGGTAAAGATATAGTTGGGACGCTGGAGATGGACATAGGCAAAAATAGTGAGAAAAGGGGAGTAAGAGGGAAGGAAAGGGTTGAAAGGTAAGCGATAAGGTGAGCGTTTGGCCAAAGAAACTACGGCACGCGGACGAAGTCACGGGCGGAAACTATTAGTCAATTATATAAATGTAATAAACATTTTTTTTATATAAAGACACAGGGGTCCAGTGTGTTAGCAACAACATTCTTAGCCTATGTTAGTACTTAATAGTAAACATCTGGTTCGATCGACCAGCGAACGTCCAAGCGGGCTGTCTGCCCTGGCGGCAATTGACTGCAGGATGCTATTACGACTGCCACGCAATCTTCGAAGCAACGAGGCGGATCTTTTACGCCATACTGCGTCAAAATATATAAAGTACGTTCGTTTGTTTGTTTACAGATCGAAAGACCAATCCCGGAGCCAAAGGACCAAGGAGGAATTGGAAACAATGGGTTTTAATGAAGCAGAGCCTAAAATAAAACGATCATGATAAACAAAAACGTACTTTGTTTTATTGACAAAACACTTCAGTTAGGATTGTTGAATTCGATGACCTTGTAAATCGGTACAAATGTAACGAAGTTATGGAGCTTCCGTATAAGGGTTCCGTACTTCAAACGGAAAAAACCGGCCAAGAGCGTGTCGGGACAAGCTCAGGGTAGGGTTCCGTAGTTTCCCGTCCGTCACAATAAGTGTTCCCAGTTATGAGGCCAACCGAACAATTCGGTAATACCCGATCCAATGTAATAAGTACCTACAGCGCCATCTCTCCAGGAATTGGGTTACTAATTAATACAAAGACGTGCAATTTTGGTGGTAATTTTGGATTTCGAGAACCGATTTAATAATTCTTTTTTTGTTTGAAAAAAGATACGTTCAGGATAATAAAATATGTAAACAAAGTTACAAAAAAAGCTTGCATATACGATTATACTACAAACTTAGTCCAGAAATTATTTTGTACAACTTTTTGTTTTTTTTGTACAAAAACTGTTGTGTCAATCAAGCTCAAAATAATTTTCATAGAAAGTCCTTATAAAGTTCTACTTTTCAGATTTTTTTCATATTTTATAGACTTATGGTTCAAAAGTTAGAGGCGGGGGGGACACATTGTTTTTTACTTTTGGAGCGATTATTTCCGAAATTATTGAAATTATCAAAAAATGATCTTAGTAAACCCCTATTCATTTTTAAATACCTTTCCAACAATATATCACACGTTAGGATTAAAATAAAAAAAAACACTTCCCACTTTACATATAGGGTGGCTACCCTAATAAAACATTTTTTTCAAATTTTGATTTTACCACTTTGTCGGCGTGATTGATATACATATTGGTACCAAATTTCAGCTTTCTAGTGCTAACGGTCACAGAGATTAAGCGAGGACGGACGGACGGACGGACGGACGGACGGACGGACAGACAGACATGGCGAAACTATAAGGGTTCCTAGTTGATTACGGAACCCTAAAAAGAACCCTTATAGGATTACTTAGGCGCGTCGCCCACACGACCAACAATCGAGGCGCAGTCGGGGCGCGGGCGCGTTAGGCGCGTAACACGACATAAAGTAGTCGTAAAGGGATCCATGGAGTTTCTTGCCCATTCTTCTCCATAGAGATCAACGCTTTGGAATGGGCAACTACAGTACTTTCACAAGTTATTATGCCTTGTGACCGGGACTGTAGATTCATTTTGTTTCTTGACATTCAAAAGTGCCTGTAATGGTCCAATTGAAATAAATGATTTGATTTGTTCCAAATCATGTTGCTTACATATGCTATTAAATTGTCTACTTGCACGTATGATATAACTATTCTGCCTATAGTTTGTAGCTGTATGAGGTACCCGTAAGGGCGGGTTATGGCGTAATATTTATTCGGCATTTAGAGGTATGAAGAACAGGGTGTAAAGTTCTCCATCCTCTATGGAAAAGGGAGGATCCTCCGACCAGACGGGTGTCGTGTCTGGTGGGCCACTGCCCGACAGTTGCTTGTATGTATATATGCTAACTTCGCGTACAACTTTGCTTGCGCGATGTAGGAATCTTGCCGTTAGTTCTTCAGTGGCTGGATAGATGGCACTGTAGTACTTTCTGCCACTTGCATCTTTGTGTCGCTACAGGCACATTAAAATAAAAAAATTGACAATAGTTCGGGGCTATCAATGTTATTATAAAGATTTTTAACAAATACAAACAGTCAGCAGTCAGAAAAAAGTAAGCAAATAAACAAATGATCTTATCTTTGTTTTATTTACATATTTATATCTATAATATCAATTACAAGCAGCGCCCTTTCAACAGTCAAGCTAAGGTGCCTTTGTAACAACTATGTCTATAGAAAGTAATATTTTCAGTGTATTCAGAGAGTATTCAGAATGATATTAACAGCAGTCGTATTCAAAGCTTGTAAATACTCTAACAGAGGCAAAGAAAGACGTATACTCCGTGTTTCGATGCGAGATGGATGTAGACTCGGCTGGATGAGACTTGCGTAGTTTCAAGTCATTTTTTAAACTGTTTTTGCTAAAGCTTGGTACTGGTGACATAAGTTGAAAAGACTTGTTTAGAAATGAGATGTATTGCTATCATTGAATTGAATTGAATTTATTTATTTACTAGCTTTTGCGCGTTACTCGCGTTAAATTCGGTATAACACACCAAGCAGACCTGCAGTTTTGCTCTTGCGCCTGATTGATTTGTAATAGCAACGCTAAGTATTCCCTTTTCTTCCCTCGTTCTCCCTCATATCCCACTTTTTTTTTTAATAAAAATTAGCCTATGTCCATCTCCTGATTCCCAACTATCTCTTACCAAAATTCATCAAAATCGGTTTGGTCATTTATGCGACGTAACAGACAAACAAACTCACTTTCGGTTTTATAATATTAGTAAGTATTATTATTTTAATTTATGTCATTTATATTGCAATACAAAACATAATATTTATATTAAATGAATAACTATTTGTATAACTCTTTTTTTAAGTTAAAAAAAAAACACATTTTGGTGGTTGTCACGGCACGGTTGGCGCAGTGGCTGAGTGATCGACTACTGCGCTGCATGTCGCGGGTTCGATTCCCGCAAGGAACAAAATGTTTGTAAACGCACCCACGATACAGTAGAAATTCATAGCGTGGGGCAAATAAAAAGGGGTTTTGATAAATTTTAATGATTTTGCTGATTTAATTTCAAACAGTTTGATGGTTTGTAATGACTGTTAGACGTTTGCGTGAAATAAAACACATTTTTTTATTAAATATCTCATTCATAATACGTAGTTTTATTTTCTTCCAGTACTTAATATAGTCAAAAAACTTATCATCAAAATTACATCTTTCATTAGAGAATTTAAACCTTAATGTATTCAAAACAAGAGATCTTATCTAGTAATCCTGTATCTTGTACCGTCTTTACATAAAAAGGTGTCTGTGTCAGAGGTACGGTGCGCAAAAACGTCGCCTGCAGTGCTACGTTTCAGTGAAGTGAGCCCTGACTCGGTAGCGTCAACAAAGAAGGACTGAATTAATTTTTAACTATTATTGAGTGCTTGGCGTCGGAAAGCACGCTAAGACGTTAGTCGCGGCCGCCATTTGTAAATCTTTGACAATTGTTACATGTAGTCAGTGTCCCGAAAGTCTGACAACCAATCTTACTAAGGGGTATCGTATTATCCAGTACTAACTGGAATGTGGAGGTCAAAAGTCGCTCTATTCAAAATACTGGTATTCATTGCATCCGGTTAGACTGGGGCTTTTGGCAAAAAATAAGGTGAAGACCATGGATGAGCCTTGGTTTTTAGCCGACTTCAAAAACGGAGGAGGTTCTCTGTTCGACCATATTTTTATGTATGTTCACCAGTTACTCCGCCGACTGTGGACCGATTTTCATTCTTCTGAGGTGTCCTATATCAAATTTATTTATATTGCTTAGGTAGTTTATGAGTTATTATTATTATTATTAAATTAATACGAGTTAAAACTTTTGTGATATAATTTATTATCTTTCACGAAAGTGTCAACTTTTGGGCAGCGCTGTATGTACACATGTATATCTTTTTTTTTAGGTTGGGAAATCACCAAATAACTTCCCCTGCTCTGAGCGGGGGGGAGTGCCTGACTTGTTCTGACTAAAACCCACCCATGTTCCTTCTATTGCCCTTTACGTTCCGGGGTCGCGGTATCTCTTTCGAACAACCCGCAACACACATGTATACCTTATTTAATCTATTAGAGTTACACCACGCATTCCACTTTTTTTTTAGAATGGGATATCATCAAATAACTTCCTTCGCTCTAGATGGAGCAGTGAGGAGTGTCAGATTTTTACTGACTAAAGCCCATCCATGTTCCTTCTTTTGCACTTTATGTTCTGGGGCCGCAGTATCTCTATCTAACAACCCTCAACCCTAAAACATGCATCCCCGTCAGCATCTCTATCTTTTAAACCAGGAAAATCCAAAAAGAAAAAAAAGTGTTTAAAAAAAAACGAGCACTAAAACTCAGTTTACATTAAACAAATTACACACTCACCAAAAGGCGTGACTAACAAATCTCATTAGCTCCCATTACACCCCTTCACATTACAAACTAAGCACAACCCTCTTTTTGCCCCCAAAACAAAACTACCCACATATTAACAAGATAATACTTATACCCAACTTTTTTGCTGACCCTACGTCAAATAATTTGCACCAAGCCAAGCGTCACTTTTAATCTCAATATTGAGATGACTACAATATGAAACTACGACATTGTCTCTTTCTTTCTAACCTGTAACCTTCTCTATCTCTTTCTCTCTCTTCCTCGCAATACGTAGTTAGGGGTATACGAATAATTGTATTTAGTAGGTATGTATGTGTGTTGTAACATCAAAAATATCTGGACGGTTTCGAGTAGCGCTTTTGTTTTGTCTGTTGCGGATTGTGTTCGTTGTTCTGTTTGTTACTTTGACAATAGGAATTGAATTGTAACGTGAAAAGTTTTTTTTGCTTGTGAGGGATTTATTGGTATTTTGTTTTGAGTGAAAACATTTTTTTCTGACAACAGTAGTCTGCTGGGTATTTGACCGATTTATAGAGAAAAGGAGGTTCTAAATGTTTTCTTTTTGAGTCTAAGTCAAAGATGAAGTAAACTACAGTTTTTTCATGCCTTGTGACCGGGACTGTAGCTTCATCGTTTTGTTTTTTGACATTCAAAATTGTCCGTAATGGCACGGCCCCGGAACGTAAAGGGAAGTAGAAGGAACATGGGTGGGTTTTAGTCAGTACAAATCTGACACGGCTCAGTTGCCAAAGAAGAAAGAAAAATAAAAGTTTATTTTTCTTTCTTTTTTGGCAACTGAAGGGCTACTATGACATCTTATAGCAATTCTTATTCCACTGAGTGAAAGAGATGGTGCTAGACACCCTGTATTGCTCTGTCCCTTTCCCTCAGTGGAATAAGAATTGCTTTAAGAGGTCATAGTAGGGTAGCTGAGCCGATGTTGACAATCCAATACTTGTTACTACTTGGTAACAAATCGTTCTGTCTTGTGTCACCCGCTTGTCGAGGTAGCATTCGTGTGGCAAAATCGAAAGTATTCGGAGTCGAAATTTTCCTATGAAAATATTCCTAATGTCCGCTGCAATAGTATTTTAAATCTCTTTGGAAAATCGAAAATATAATGGTCTAACTGGCGCCAGCGGCTTCGCCTGAATGGTATCGAAAAAAAATCCTATGTGTTATTCCAGGCTATAATCTACCTCTATTGCAAATTTCATCAAGATCCGTTAAACCGTTTTGACGTGAAAGAGTAACAAACATCCATACATCCATCCATACATCCTCACAGACATTCGCATTTATAATGTTAGTAGGATTATAGTAAGATTAAGTACGAGTATTGTTATTCACCGTAGGTCGCAGCAAGTATCGTAATAATACTCTTTTATAAATATACCCGTTTCAAATCAATCAAGCAAACTAAATTAATCTGGAATTCATCCATTTTTCTTACAAATCTAAAACGTTTTAATGAAGTGTTGTTGATTAATAACTGAAGTTCGTTTCAACAGATATTGGACCTGTCAAACTAAAATAATTAAATGACAGAATACGATGAACTTAGTTTAGACAGTGAATCCAAGTGTTTTAATAAACTCCGACTATAATTTGTCTGATTCATTGGTCAAGTGGTCATAAGCTAGAGGCGATCGGCGGCGGCGATCTCTCGCATCCGGCCCTGGTTCAGGCCATGGTCCGGAGCGAGAGGGAATGGGAAGCGGTCACCACCTTCTGCGAAGCAGTAATGCTAGCAAAGGAGGTGGCCGGGCGTTTGAGGGAGAGAACATCTGCCCAACCCAGCCGCCGCGGGAGACGCCCATGGCGCCGGGCGCTGCGAGACGACTCCCGGCCACCGTAGATGCGGGCCTGTGGGCGGTGAGCAATTGGTAGTTCACCGTCCGTCCGTCGATTGACGACAGGCCGTGTTGACGGCGCGTCCGTGTTTCACGCGCGCCTCAAAGAGAGTCAGCAAAGCAGAGGGGCTTGCCAGAGCCTCCGCCTGCCGGGGTTGCGGGTTGTTCGAAAGAGATACCGCGGCCCCGGAACGTAAAGGGCAATAGAAGGAACATGGGTGGGTTTTAGTCAGTACAAGTCTGACATGCCCCCCCCCCCGCTCCGCCCAGAGCGGGGGAAGTCATTGGATGACATCCCAACCGAAAAAAAAAGTGGTCATTAGCGCGGGTGCGAAGCATGAGGTTCATGAGTTAGAATCGAAACGCCAAACCGAACCCACGATACAGAAGAAACTCCTAGTGTGGGTTGTTGCACCACGGTTTTTTTTAATCTAGTTAAATTATAAATAAATAAATATCTTGGGACAGCTCACACACGGCTATCTGATCCCAAGCTAAGCAGAGCTTGTGTTATGGTAACCAGACAACTGATATACATACTTATATAATTTATAAATACATACATATTACAGATAAATTACATCCAGACACAAACAAACAATCATTCATCACACAAAGTTTGTCCTGGGTGGGAATCGAACCAGAGTAAGAGTAACTATGGAGTTTCTTGCCGGTTCTTCTCCATAGAAAACGACCAACCCGAACCGTGCATCTTTTCTCGACGTTTTATAAGTGCCCATGTAGGCCTATGTGAAATAAAAATATTTTGATTTTGATTGATTTTATGAAACCCACGACCTCCGGCTCAGCAGTCAGGGCCACTTACCACTAGACCAACAGGCCCGTCATTATCCCATTAAACCAGCACAACTAACACATTAAACCAACTTTCTCTCCCACTCAAATCTCTTTAGTGGTTCAACCGTACCCCCCCAAACAGCAAATGCGACAATTTATCAAAACAAAATTGTGAAAAACTTGTCATGAAACTCGTCCTTAAACAGGGATTAACTTGTTGTTTAGATAGACAGACAGACGAGCGATTTGTGAAACCATATTGGGGGCTCATAACACCCGCGGTTGGGCTTCAACGTACGGGACCCTACTACGAGTTTGTGTGAGTTGTGATCGAGAATCATTATCAGAAGGGCTACTATGACATCTTATAGCAATTCTTATTCCACTGAGGGAAAGAGATGGTGCTAGACACCCTGTATAGCTCTGTCTCTTTCCCTCAGTGGAATAAGAATTGCTTTAAGAGGTCATAGTAAGGTAGCTGCATAGCCTTTATTTTTTTTAATTAAGCTAGCTGGCGTACGAAGTTTAGCCAGCGTAGTATCGAAAAAAAAATAACCTATTCCTATTCCAGACTATAATCTACCTCTGTGACTTTCGTCAAGATCCGTTCTGCCGTTTTGACATGAAAAAGTAACAAACATCCATACATCCATCCTCACAAACATTCGCATTTATAATATTAGTAACTATTTAACTAAACAATAGAAGAAAAAAATATTATACAGAGAAGCAGAGAACCTCAAGCGGTGTAAATATAGTTAACTATACCTTATCGGTAACTATGTACCCAAATACACCGAACAAATATTTGTAAGACCTACAGATAGTTGTTCCGGGTCTGGCTGTTTGTGTATGTGAGTTTAAAAGCTTGTAAACGCACTCACGATACAGGAGAAATTCCTAGTGTGTGGCAACGTTTTTTTTTAAATAAGGGACGATATCCTAATAAGTCTTAATAGCAATGAAAACTAAATACTCGATAAGAGTTTATGTGAGTAACGATGGTGTGGTACGATGTCACAACTAAAAAGGATGAAATACAAAACATTTTTGCCAAAAAAAACTATTAATCAAACAAAATCACTGACTTCTTATTTTGGAGGTTAGTTATTTAAATAAAAAACAGTGTGTGTGTCAGCTCCGACATGTCCCGAATACTGAAACGTCACTCAAAATTTGACGGCTGCTTAACATTTGAGCAGCTCTTAAACTTTACATTTTGTATTGTCAAAAGTCACTTTTCAGTATCTGTTAAATTTAAGTGGTACTTAAATTTTGAGTGACGTTTCAGTATTCGGGGGTTAGACTATTACTGGCATTTTTGAATGTCAAAAAAATACAAAATCTTAAAGCTACAGTCCCGGTCACAAGACAGAATAACTTGTGAAAGTATTGTACTACAGATTCTTTCACTAATGTATTTAAAACTAGCTTCCAAGTAAAAAACTCACAAATCCGCGTCCATATATCAAAACACAGGTTCTCATAGTAGGGGTAACCTAAAACGAAAACTTTTTAATGCCCCCAAAGTTTGAGCGCAATATTTCAGCGCTCCGTAAATTCTACGCTTAATTGTTCCAGACATGTTTTTATTGTGATTTTTTTAAATAAACCTGTATATATTTTTGTGGGAGGAGCTCGGGTCGATCTTAAGGTTAAGCCACGCTTGCCTATGCTGGTCTGTGGATGGGTGACCACCCGTTGTATACAATTTTTTCTCTATACTTCGGAACACACTTAAAGCTGTTGGTCTCAGCTGTCAATTGTAGAATTTCTTAAACTTCTTTCCGGATAGTCAGTATCCCAAAAGTCTGATAACCAGTTTTACCAAAGTGTAACTTACCCAGTAGTAACTGAGTTGTGGAGGTCAGATAGGCAGTCTTTCAGTATATATATATGTATTCAATTGCATTGGGTTAGACTGGAAGCCGATCCCAACACAATTGGGAAAATGCTAAGCAGATGATGACGTACCTACGTAAATTATTTTGACGACACGATTGGCGCTGTGGCTGAGCAAACGACTGTAGCGCTGCGTATTGCGGGTTCGATACGCACGGAACAAATGTTTGCCTAGCCTACAGATAGTTGTTCCGGGTCTGGCTGTTTGTGTATGTGAGTTTAAAAGCTTGTAAACGCACTCACGATACAGGAGAAATTCCTAGTGTGTGGCAACGTTTTTTTTTAAATAAGGGACGATATCCTAATAAGTCTTAATAGCAATGAAAACTAAATACTCGATAAGAGTTTATGTGAGTAACGATGGTGTGGTACGATGTCACAACTAAAAAGGATGAAATACAAAACATTTTTGCCAAAAAAAACTATTAATCAAACAAAATCACTGACTTCTTATTTTGGAGGTTAGTTATTTAAATAAAAAACAGTGTGTGTGTCAGCTCCGACATGTCCCGAATACTGAAACGTCACTCAAAATTTGACGGCTGCTTAACATTTGAGCAGCTCTTAAACTTTACATTTTGTATTGTCAAAAGTCACTTTTCAGTATCTGTTAAATTTAAGTGGTACTTAAATTTTGAGTGACGTTTCAGTATTCGGGGGTTAGACTATTACTGGCATTTTTGAATGTCAAAAAAATACAAAATCTTAAAGCTACAGTCCCGGTCACAAGACAGAATAACTTGTGAAAGTATTGTACTACAGATTCTTTCACTAATGTATTTAAAACTAGCTTCCAAGTAAAAAACTCACAAATCCGCGTCCATATATCAAAACACAGGTTCTCATAGTAGGGGTAACCTAAAACGAAAACTTTTTAATGCCCCCAAAGTTTGAGCGCAATATTTCAGCGCTCCGTAAATTCTACGCTTAATTGTTCCAGACATGTTTTTATTGTGATTTTTTTAAATAAACCTGTATATATTTTTGTGGGAGGAGCTCGGGTCGATCTTAAGGTTAAGCCACGCTTGCCTATGCTGGTCTGTGGATGGGTGACCACCCGTTGTATACAATTTTTTCTCTATACTTCGGAACACACTTAAAGCTGTTGGTCTCAGCTGTCAATTGTAGAATTTCTTAAACTTCTTTCCGGATAGTCAGTATCCCAAAAGTCTGATAACCAGTTTTACCAAAGTGTAACTTACCCAGTAGTAACTGAGTTGTGGAGGTCAGATAGGCAGTCTTTCAGTATATATATATGTATTCAATTGCATTGGGTTAGACTGGAAGCCGATCCCAACACAATTGGGAAAATGCTAAGCAGATGATGACGTACCTACGTAAATTATTTTGACGACACGATTGGCGCTGTGGCTGAGCAAACGACTGTAGCGCTGCGTATTGCGGGTTCGATACGCACGGAACAAATGTTTGCCTAGCCTACAGATAGTTGTTCCGGGTCTGGCTGTTTGTGTATGTGAGTTTAAATGTTTGTAAACGCACCCACGATACAGGAGCAATTTTTAGTATGGGACAACTTTTTTTTTAATAATCCGATATCTATACTTTAATTATTAATTAATATTATAAAGCTGAAGAGTTTGTTTGTTTGTTTGTTTGAACGCGCTAATCTCAGGAAGTACTGGTTTTGAATTGAAAAAATATTTTAGTGTTGGATAGTCCATTTCTTGAGGAAAGCTATAGGCTATATAACATCACGCTACGACCAACAGGTGCTGAGCAGCGTGGGTGAAACCGCGAGGAATAGCTATCATCAATAATAAGATAGATTAATTTGATGTCTTAATCCAACCACGTAAATCTACAAGTGACAATTTACCATAGACAGCCATAACATGACATCGAACATATTCCCACCATCGATATTAATTCCGCAATCTCAAACATCGACAAATCAGTATCAGAGTATCGATTAATGACAGCTCATAAATCGATATGAGCGCCGCACTACGATATATCGATACTTACAAATTACTGCTCGTTTGTCACTTCACTAGAATATTGCTTAGGTGTGCTATGAATAGTTATTGTGCCTGATATGTTATAGTAAGTAATTAATTAATTTATGGCTATAGTAAAGAGTAGCTTCAAGTATTAATAGAATACCATATTGAATTAAACAATGTTATGTACGTTGATTAACCACTATGTAACTACTAGATTACCAGTACCTCTCCGGGTCCAAGCTTCCGGTGGTCAGGGCTCCAGAAAAAGGATCCTCCAAACTATACGATCCGTGTCCAGGAGTACCGCTTTCTGTATCAAGGTCTTGATCCAGATGCCTAAAGAGAGCCTCTTTAGGTTGAGGCTACTAGCAAATAAGCTATTGGCAGATACGACTATCGTTAAAAAAATACCGAAATTAAAAAGTGTCGTGGCATAAAAGTTAACGAAACAATCAAGATTCCGACCGACTTTCGGAAAAAACAGATTTTTCACGTTTTTGTTTTTTTAAGAAGCTTTTAACTACCTATGTGCTAATTAATCCAAACTTACTCTTAAAAACAGAAATATCCACTAATATGTTATATTCGTCCTTAACTCGTTGATGCAAAATCAATCAAAAGAATTTATTTCAAGTAGACCAGTTACAGGCACTTTTGAAATGTCGAAACATTGACAACGATTAAATAAAGCTACAGTCCCACAAGGCATACTAACTGTGAATGTACTGTAGTTGCCCATTCCAAAGCGTGGATCTCTATGAAGAAATCCATGGACACTCTTTTAAATCAGAATTTTGTTACAAAACCTTGGCTATATGAGGTTTCCGGCGACTGGGACCGCAATTAACTAGGACCACGGTCCCAGTCGCCGGATCCGTAAAAAATAAATATTTTTCTTCCGGCGACTGGGACCACTCATAGATAACTTAAAAAAATCTATTATTCAAGCCAAAATTAGTACAGTCAAACGAAAAAATTTATGAATCCTTACTAATCCTTACTAATATTATAAAAGCGAAAGTGAGTTTGTTTGTTTGTTTGTTTATTTGTTTGTTTATTTGTGTTTATTTGTTTGTTTATTTGTTTATTTGTTTGTTTATTTGTTTGTTTATTTGTTTGTTTATTTGTTTGTTTATTTGTTTGTTTGTTACCTCTTCACGCTTTAATGGCTACACCGATTTTGATGAATTTTGGTACAGAGATAGTTGGTAACCAGGAGACGGACATAGGCTATTTTTTAAGAAAAAGTGGGATGTGAGGGAGAAAGAGGGAAGAAAAGGGAAAACTTAGCGTTGCTATTACAAATCAATAAGGCGCGAGGGGAACTGTGTTATCTCGAATTTAACGCGAGCGAAGCCGCGGGTGAAAGCTAGTTATTTATATAAATATCATTGACTCGTTCTAGACATGATTTTATCTTATGCGCTTAGTAATAGATTAAGCAAGCCCGTTTTGACATAATTTACACATGCAGGTAAATACACACAAAGGGAATAGCATTGTATAATACTATCCCTCTCTAACTTTATATTTTAACACAGTATTCTGATTTTGTGATAACTACTTACTTGATTGATTTTGTGTGAAGCCATAACGGCCATTTTAAACTAATTGTGATTGACATAGATAGCACCACCATATTTACGGTACCAGTTAAAGACTGATTTTGTAATAAACAATTACTTTCTGATTGTTAATTTTTTTTTATTGTTATGCACAATTTATGTGTTTTTTTTTGTTGGTTGTTGTTAACACGATCTTTTTTTTTTCGGGTGGGAAATCATCCAATGACTTCCCCCGCTCTGGGCGGAGCGGGGGGGCATGTCAGACTTGTACTGACTAAAACCCACCCATGTTTCTTCTATTGCCCTTTACGTTCCGAGGCCACGGTATCTCTTTCGAACAACCCGCAACCCCGGCAGGCGGAGGCTCTGGCAAGCCCCTCTGCTTTGCTGACTCTCTTTGATGCGCGCGTGAAACACGAACGCACCGTCGACACGGCCTGTCGTCAATCGACGGACGGACGGTGAACTACCCATTGCTCACCGCCCACAGGCCCGCATCTACGGTGTTAACACGATCTAAGTGTATGTTTTAATTACGAAAGTTTTAAATAACAGAACTGTACTCAATGGTTGTTTTTATTAAATCAATAAATGATGTTTTTAAATCAAAAGGATTTTTCTTCCAAAAATTTTTAGTTTGACTGTACATTTTTTTTTATTTCAGTTATCATATAAGTGGTCCCAGTCGCCGGAAGAAAATTATTTATTTTATACAGAACCGGCGATTGGGACCGCGGTCCTAGTTAATTGCGGTCCCAGTCGCCGGAAACCTCGCTATATCATTCGTGTTGAATTGTTACCTGTTGACGGCGATACGGACGAATTTTTTGACGCCCTGTAATTTTCTATTTTTTTCTTGTATATATTTTTTTATTATTAGTTTGTGTATATTTATAGGTTGTATATATTTAGTAATTAATTTAATTATAATAGGTAAATGAATTCAATACATATACATATATAACTTCTGTTTTTTCGATGGCAGTTCTTTTGTTCATAGGATAAAAGAAATACTAAAGATTCTGTTGAAATGACATAATATACACTCAATAATCAGATACTATTATATTGCAGACACTGTTAAGAGTTGCAGTAACAATCAACTGTGTGCTTCACATGTTGTACTTACTCATAGTTCAGATGGGTGTACAATGGGTTATCTGCCCGGGATTGTTGGACGGTGATCAAAGGGTAAATGATAAATGAAGTTTATTCTGCAAGTAGGTTTTCACAAACACTTTTACACGCCTTTTTTAGGGTTCCGTAGTCAACTAGGAACCCTTACAGTTTCGCCATGTCTGTCTGTCCGTCCGTCCGTCCGTCCGTCCTCGCTTAATCTCTGTGACCATTAGCACTAGAAAGCTGAAATTTGGTACCAATATGTATATCAATCACGCCGACAAAGTGGTAAAATAAAAGTTTGAAAAAAATGTTTTATTAGGGTAGCCACCCTATATGTAAAGTGGGAAGTGATATTTTTTTAAATTTCAACCCTAACGTGTGATATGTTGTTGGAAAGGTATTTAAAAATGAATAGGGGTTTACTAAGATCATTTTTTGATAATGTTATTAATTTCGGAAATAATCGCTCCAAAAGTAAAAAACATAGTCCCCCCCCTCTAACTTTTGAACCATAAGTTTAGAAAATATGAAAAAAATCTGAAAACTAGAACTTTATAAGGACTTTCTATGAAAATTATTTTGAACTTGATTGACACAACAGTTTTTGTACAAAAAAGACGTTTTTTAAGAAGTTTGTAGTATAATCGTATATGCAAGCATTTTTTTTAACTTCGTTTTCATATTTTATTATCCTGAACGTATCTTTTTTCAAACAAAAAAAGAATTATTGAAATCGGTTCTCGCAATCCAAAATTATTAAAAAAGTATTAATTAGTAACCCAATTCCCCGAGAGATGGCGCTGTAGGTACTTATTACATTGGATCGGGTATTACCGAATTGTTCGGTTGGTCTCTCCTTGGCATTGGTGGTATCTTATAACTACATAAAACTTCTATTAAGAACATGCTAAGGCAATTTAGAACAAAACTAAAATTCATTCTTTAACACCATCAAAATGTTAAGGTAAAAACCAGTTCATAAATGGTTCGATAGATGGCGTTGTGTAATGCCGTAATTTTTTTAAAAGTCGATGTTAAGATTATGTGCTTTTATGATCTACCGTGGTAAAGTAAGTTGCACTTAAATATATTCGTAATTTTATTTATGAGTGCATAATCTAATTAGTTGTCGAGGTTTGTTTTTGATTTGTCCGGTATTAAAATGTTCTCGTATATTTTGAACAGTGATAATCATGTTGAGGACGACGCTGTGTGCGCCTTTCATGATTTGTTATCCCAACAGGCCAACACACATCGTTTCGGCCTAGAGAAGTGTCTCTTTTTCTTTACCCGGAACTTATAGAGCCTGAGTGCTGAGTGTCATTTATAAATTATATATGGCGGAGAGAGAAGTCGGGTTTGTGGGGCATTGGATTTGCATTCATTACATCAATGGAATATTACGGGTCTATGATAGTTTATATAATAGTTTAAGTCATTCGCAGCACGTTTACGTTAACGCACTATTCCCATACTTGGATAATAATAAAATACAATTCTCTAGTGTTCAACGTCAAACAAATAATAAACTCATAAGTGGGAACACTTATTGTGACGGACGGGAAACTACGGAACCCTACACTGAGCGTGGCCCGACACGCTCTTGGCCGGTTTTTTTTTAAAACTAGATGAGGCAGGCATGTCAGCAATTTGTCACTGCTGTTTTCAACTCTAAATCCGCCTCGCCCGCTATGGCAAAGTTTTTTCAATTTAATCAAAATGTACAGACGCCTGCAGGTCACGCTACCCGAAACTGTCAATTTTTCCCAATGAACCTTGAACCTAAAATACTTTAGAAATAAAGTCGAAAATCTATCGAAGAAATCTGACAGATTGTGGTAGGTTGATGTGCAGGCGTCTGTACTATTCTCTATAAAATCCCACTAATATTATAAATGCGTTTTTTTTTTTGTGAAGATGGATTGATGTATGTATGTATGGATGGAGTACAATAAACATCTATAGATGTTTCCATAAATAACTTGAGTTTAAACATACGTAGCTCTTGAATTCGACAACTTCTTTTGAAACCAAACCTAACAATACATTTCAAAAGCACTTGTCTAATACCAAAAACAATAATCCACATGCCAGACACTTTGTTTTGTCTCCCCACAACACTTTAAACACACACAGACATACACCGTCATCTGTCTATTCTATGTTAGGTTCTAACCAGTTGGAACTCAATAGAGACACACACAGACATACACAAAACACATAACACCCCCTTCTCATAGTCGGCCAATAACAAAAACTTCGCCCCCACTGTGCCACTATCCTTAACAGTCAACCACGATTCTTTATTGTAGCAAGGTTTTCCTTTTTAATCCTGTATCTTCTGCCTCTAGCGTAGGGATGGGAATGTGTCGATTTTTTTTGGTTGAAGTATCGATAAGTTGTTTTTTTTAATTTATCGATGTGTTGTCAGTTTTTCACCATATTAAGTAGTTTTTACCTCAAATCAAATCAAATCATTTATTTCAATTAGACTATTACAGGCACTTTTGAATGTCAAGCCTCTCCTTACTTATGCTTCTCCTTATATATTTTCTATGTATGTGTATATGTATTTACCCTTACTAATATTATAAAAGCGAAAGTGAGTTTATTTCTAAATTCTAAACCGATTTTGGTACAGAGATAGTGTGAACCCTGGAGACGGACATAGGCTATTTTTTTTAAATAAAAGTGAGATATGGGGTAGAAAAGGGAAAACTAAGCTTTTCTATTACAATAATTCAGGTGCAAGGGCAAAAACTACAGCTACCTGGCCCTTTAGCCAAACAGCAGTCGGCAGCTGACGACAATCATTATCGCTCAACAGTCACTAATAGATTTTCAACTTTATACCCTAGCGCATATAGTTGAAATCTATTGACGTTTACATATCGTTTTTTAAAATTGTTTCTTTCGTTCGTTATCGCTCAGCAATCTTTAATAGATTTTCAACTATATGCGGTAGGGTATTAAGTTGAAAATGTATTAGTGACTGCTGAGCGATAACGATTGTCGTCTGCTGTTTGGCTATAGTGCCAGGTATCTGTAAATCAGGAAAGGGGAACTGTGTTACCCCGAATTTAACGTGACCGAAGCCGCAGGCAAAAGCTAGTTATCAATAAAACTGATATTTCCTGTCACATTGCACCTACTATGTTTTTGACTCAGCATCACCCTAAAATTTCGTTTCTTTCAATAATGTTTTAACCGCCTTTATACAATGTTTTTTTACTTATCCATAAAGTTTTAATAAATAAATGATGCTATACTATACATGGATTATAACAGTTTAGCGTTTACGTGTTCATACGTTCATAGGATTATGGAATTACAGATTAATACTTAATGCTACATCAGCTTGCATATTAGAATGATTCAATAAGCGTTTGTAACGTCCATTTGTAATGCACCATCAGAATCAAAGCACTATAATTACCCATTATGGTAAAACTAGCTTTTGCCCGCGGCTTCGCCCGCGTTAAATTTGGGGTAATACAGTTCCCCTTACGCCTTATTGATTTGTAATAGCAACGCTAAGCAGGGACTGAATTACCCAAAAAATAAGGTACCTTTATATTTCGGTATGACGTCATACCGTTAAATAAGGGTTACCGAAATATTTCGATACCGTTATTTTTTTCAGTAGCCGAATTTTGAGGTTGGAAATGCGTACCGGTATGTTTCGGTAGAAGTACCGTAACCTTTATCAATGAATCGGTAGCGGTACCTTAACCTTAATAAATATGGGTTTACTTTGATGCACCGCCTCGCCGCTCTATGTCCTTCACTTGCTGATTGCACATTTTGATGACTCAGTATTGGTTTTTATTTCCGATCGAAAGGACACTACTGTGTGTGCCAGACTGCCGGATTAAACCGAGTGCCTACCAAAGGTTTTCTTCTTATCTGACTCGAAGAATGTTACCTCATAAACGTGTACAGCATATACGTAAACGAAAGTACCTACAAATCTGTGTAGTTTAGTTAGATTACATTATTTATATTAAACGCAAGTAAACTTGTGTAAGAAACACACAAGTTCTACCGTAATCAAACCCCTGCGCACGCGCTCCGCGCCCCGTCTGGCACGTTTTTCGGTAGCGAAATCGTGTAAAGGTTAAATAAAAATTTAGTCCAACCTTTATTTATAAAGGTACCGGTATAGCTCAACCTTTATTTTAAAACGGTACCGGTATATTTTTGAGATACCTTAACCTTATACCGAAACCGCTTTCAGTCCCTGACGCTAAGTTTTCCCTTTTCTTCCCTCACATCCCACTTTTTTAAAATAAAAATTAGCCTGTGTCCGCCTTCTGGTTCCCAACTGTCTCTGTACCAAAATTCATCACAGTCGGTTTAGCCAATAAAGCGTGAAGAGGTAACAAACAAACACACTCACTTTCGCTTTTATAATATTACTAGCTTTCGCCCGCGGCTTCGCCTGCGTGAAACTTGGGGTAACACAGTTCCCCTTGCGCCTTATTGATTTGTATTAGCAACGCTAAGTTTTCCCTTTTCTTCCCTCTTTCTCCCTCACATCCCACTTTTTTCAAAAAAATTATTAGCCTATGTCCGTCTCCTGGTTCCCAACTATCTCTGTACCAAAATTCATCAAAATCGGTTTAGCCATTAAAGCGTGAAGAGGTAACAAACAAACAAACTCACTTTCGCTTTTATAATATTAGTAAGGAAGTAAGGATGATTGCGCATTATAAATGAATCTGTTTTAGTTATTACAAGGCTTGAAGATATTGATTATATCTCATCAAATTCCGACAAATTAATGATACCGTATCGTAGTTCCTTCTTATTTTTATTTGCGAAAGTTTGTGAGGATGTCTGAAATAAATATTGATTTAAAAACACGGTTGGAGCAGTGGTTCAGCGATCGCCTGCGGAGCTGCGTGTCACGGTTTCAGTTAACGCACGGAACAAATATTTGTATGACCTGCAGATACTAGTTCTCATAATTTATTTTCATTAATACGACATTTTTAAGTTAAATATAACTTCTTGACCCCAAACTACATGCACAAACGACACGCGTGTTGCGGGGACTTCGCGAGTAAACAAGCTAGAAGAGTGAAGGAAATAAGTGAAGCGCCCTTATCCCTTGACGTTGCAAGTCGTATCGTCTGAGGTCTCTTGCCGGCGTGACCTTCATATTCTGAGACACAAAGACATTTGAATGTTAGTTTCCAATTTATTTTATCGATACCGAAACACGTCCCATCCCTAGTTATTATAACCAATACAAAGCGACTGTCTATATTGTGTACTCGAGAAATCTTGGCATTATTGAGAAAACAAGAATGGGTTCCGTGGAAAATGGATGATTGCAGATATATTAAGAGGATCACAAATGTGAAATTTTGATCTTTGATTTTGATTAGATAGTATTCCTAGTGTAATGATAATCAATATGAATACATGAGTCATTGTGATGGGTGTAAAAAAGACCCAGTATATTGAAACATACGTGAACTGGGGTTGCGGGTTGTTCGAAAGAGATACCGGCCCCGGAACGTAAAGGGCAATAGAAGGAGCATGGGTGAGTTTTAGCCAGTACAAGGCTGATACTCCCCCGCTCCGCCCAGAGCGGGGGGAGAAAATAATATTTATTTCAATTTGACCATTACAGGCCCGTTTATATGTCAAGAAATAAAATGATGAAGATACAGTCCGGTTGTCCGGTCACAAGGCATAATAATTTGTGAAAGTACTGTAGTTGCCCATTCCAAAGCGTTGATCTCTATGGAGAAGAATTGGAAAGAAACTCCATGGACACTCTTTTAAATTAGAATATTATTACAAAATCGTATTTACATCATGCATGTTGAGATTATACAAATATGTGAGAACGATGTAGAAAGACAAATAAATAAAGAAGATAAATAAAGGCATATAACAGTAGTTACAACGTAAAGTATTGCCAGGTGATGTGTTACATTCAATATCTCACGGCGTACGTACGTACGTCTCACGCCTAAACAAACAGAGAGATGCGTGGAGTCGCTGTAAAGAAGTTAGTTTCTAATAGGTCTGATGTGATATTAGCCTCTCAAGGACCGTCATTATTTACGTCAACTATCCGTCAAGCACCGCCGGGCGGGCTCTTATCGTAAGCGTAATCTGATTTTAAGACTTATCTTTACTACAAATACAGTTTTGAATCGATCGGCGTTTGGTGGCACAACGGTAATACTTGTTTACTGGCACGTTTTTGTGCCGCTGGGGCTCTAGAGGTTAATTATGTTAGTGACTGATGAATTAGAATATATATATTTTTTAATGAATTAATTTTAAAGACATGTATCTATTATTAATTGATGAATTTGTTTTGATTTGAATTGTAGTTAAATATTTTTTCTTGTAATAGTGGTTTTATTTGTATGCCTTGTTATTGGCAATATATGCCTGTTTCTGTATTTATTGTATCTCCAAAGTAAATATCACAAAAATTGTTTTGCCCAAAAAATCGACTTTCAAAAAAACACTAAAAAGACGGAAATTAACTTTATTTCTGGCAGTCGGTGACTTTTATTCATAGGTAGTTAATTTTTGCCATCGACTTTCTTTTTTGGCAAAAATGGTTTTTTGATTCGGCCTCTTTAGTTGTCTCACACAGCTTCTTATCGTATTCATTTTTTATTGCTACTAATAGATGTTAGCATATCGTACATTAACATTAGAAGAAAAAAATGTAGAGGTGTCAAGGGACACCCGGATGGAACGAAGTTCCTATAGAAATGAAAATATCTGGCTTGCTTTCTATAAGAGAGAGAGAGACAGACAGACAGAGAAACATGCGACGCCGCACAGCTTACAATAGCTTACTATAGCAAAAAGTGTCGTGACAACTTTTCGTAAGAATTTTTTCCGTCTAGCCCCCTTTCACAACGCGCGATGAGGAACTTCGTTCCAAAAAATGTACTATAGAAGATAACTCATAAATTACACAAGCAATATAGATAATATTTATATGGGATTCCATTGGGAGTATATTCTTCCGATTATAAAATGTATTTTGAAAATCAGTCTACAGTCGAATTCAGAACCGTGTCGAATGTTTTTACAAAGAAAAATACAGTATCTACATTTTGCACGAATCGAACCCAAGACCTCAAGCTACCGGCTGGGCCTGTGGACGGTAAGTAATGGGTAGCTCACCTTCCGTACGTCTATTGTCAACAGGCCGTGTGGACGGCGCGTTAGTATTCCACGCGCACCTCAAAGAGATGTCAGCAAAGCAGAGGGCCACAGCATGCGGGGGTTGCGGGTTGTTCGAAAGATAATATACCGCGGCCCCGGAACGTTTAAGGGCGATAGAAGGAACGTGGGTGGGATTTGGTAAACAAGTCTGAAACTCCCCCCACCCCCGCTCCGCCCAGAGCGGGGAAAGTTATTTGGTGATTTCCCAACCGAAAAAAGAGACCTCAAGCCAAGTAGTCAAGTTTGCCTGTAGGCGGTGAGCAATGGGTTGCTCACCGTCCGTCCGTCGATTGACGACAGGCCGTGTCGACGGCGCGTTCGTGTTTCACGCGCGGCTCAAAGAGAATCAGCAAAGCAGAGGGGCTTGCCAGAGCCTCCGCCTGCCGGGGTTGCGAGATACCGCGGCCCCGGAACGTAAAGGGCAATGGAAGGAACATGGGTGGGTTTTAGTCAGTACAAGTCTGAGATGCCCCCCCACTCCGCCCAGAGCGGGGGAAGTCATTGGATGATTTCCCACCCGAAAAAAAAAAAGTAGTCATGTTTCTGACCACCTAATCAACAAAGTAGTCTTATGAACTCAAACGTAAATTTTAATAAACACACCTGTAAAAAACATATAATTGCCTAATGCCCGTTTTCACCAACGTCCCATATACTGCCACTTACTTATGGGATCCTTTACTTAAAAGCTCCCCTAAACTAGAACCGAAATAAAATTTCGTCGAGAAAAAGCCACTCCACGCCTCTCTCTATTCCACAACCTGGCACGTAGTGGACACCAATAAAACGGACATTAGGCGGCGCCTAACTAACTGCCTTCGTACGTCGATTTAACTTCAAGACTCAAGCAATATTGCTGTCACTAAATTACTAGAGAATAGTGCGTAGACGTATGGACTGGTAGGTACTTCTGTCCAAGCAGTGGAGATACAATTTTTGACGGCACAGTTGGCGCAGTGGCTGAGCGATCGACTGCTGCGCTGCGTGTCGCGGGTTCGATTCCCGCACGAAACAAATATTTGTATGATGCAGATAGTTGTTCCGGGTCTGGCTGTTTGTGTATGTGAGTTTAAATGTTTATAGTTGCACCTACGATACAGGAGAAATTGCTTGTGGAAAGAAAAAAAAACTTTATGTGCAGGGTATACAAACACCTGAAAGAAACGTTTGTCTTTGAGGAACTCCTGGCTATGTAAAAACATCTTTTTTATGGATGGGAAATCATTAAATAATTTCCCCCGTGAGTATTAGACTTTTACTGACTAAAACCTATCCATTTTCCTTCTTTTGCCCTCTATGTTCCGGGGCCACGGTATCTCTTTCGAATAACCACATAAATAAAATCTAAAATCAAATACACAATGAATTAAATTTAAAATGAATATTACATAAAAATCCTACTTTTGATAAAAACCACAATAACTTTAATGTAGTTTTTTTTTACATAATTAAATAAATAGAATAAAATTATAATGTTATCCGTTTTAAAGACATTAATTCTCATAAATAACACACATAGTTTACAATATGAGATTGTAAAAAAGATCATGCATTTAGAACAAAAAAGGTAAAACTAATTAAGACACACAAACATTCAATAATCAATATTCGCAATCATTACTCTCATATTTCCAAAACGTTGGGAAAGATCAAAGCAGAGAAAATGGAATCCAAACTAAAACCTGGAATCTATTCTGAAATGGAATCCATCCAGAATGCACCGCAGGTATTAAAACGGCGTACCCTGCTCGCATCCCGGTAAAGCACAAAAACTGCGCACTCGAGAGCTCTCTATAGCTTTGACTAAATCCATCTAATTCCCACACTCCGCTGTTCGAGGTGTGGTTTGTGTATGTTATCCAGTGAGAACGGTGAGCTAACCGTTGCTAAACTAAGTTATATTTTTATTTTATTCACCTCACATAATTTTTTATTAAGCTATTGTATAGCTTTTATAGCGGGCCTTTTTTTTTTTTTTTTTTTTTTTTTTTTTTTTCGGGTGGGAAATCATCCAATGACTTCCCCCGCTCTGGGTGGAGCGGGGGGGCATGTCAGACTTGTACTGACTAAAACCCACCCATGTTTCTTCTATTGCCCTTTACGTTCCGAGGCCGCGGTATCTCTTTCGAACAACCCGCAACCCCGGCAGGCAGAGGTTCTGGCAAGCCCCTCTGCTTTGCTGACTCTCTTTGAGGCGCGCGTGAAACACGAACGCGCCGTCGACACGGCCTGTCGTCAATCGACGGACGGACGGTGAACTACCCATTGCTCACCGCCCACAGGCCCGCATCTACGGTGTTAACACGATCTAAGTGTATGTTTTAATTACGAAAGTTTTAAATAACAGAACTGTACTCAATGGTTGTTTTTATTAAATCAATAAATGATGTTTTTAAATCAAAAGGAAGAAAATAATAGGAGGAGGTACCCAATTCGAGTGTTTTTAAGCTATTGCATAGCTTCAATCGCGGGCCTTGAGCGTGGATACCGAATCCAGAAATTTCGTAACGAAAAAGCCTAACAAGAAATTTCATTACGAATACGATCAGTTATTTCAATCACGATTCCAATGATCTATTAGCGGGTTTGGTAGAGAATCGGATAGTCAAACGACATTACCTTGGATCAAACCCTCCAAGGTCTTGTTTTTTTCTTTTTGCGACTTCTTTTCATTGGAAGTACTTTTTAAATATGTATTATAATTAGATTTATTATTTATTTATTGCATAAGTTTTTTGGAGTTTACTCCTTAAGAATCGTTTTTCATATATAAGGCGCCCGGTATGAGAAAAATCCGAGGGGTAAAACCTACTAAAGTAACGAAAATGTGTCACGTTTTTGGTCCGCACCTTTAGTGCGCAACTTTCTAATTTGGCTCTGAGTGTATTAAGACGTACATATGCTATGCTGTATAAGCGACTATTTACTATATATGTTATTGGGCTTGTTTATTTCTATCAGTGTCGATGTATTTATATTGCTATTTTTTTTCATTAATTTGTGAATTTACCCTTTCATATGATATTAATCTTTTTTTCAGTTGAATAAACTCTTTTTGCGTATGGTTAGATACTCGTACTTAAGGAGTAAACTCGAGTCGTGCATCGGAGCTGACACACACACTTTTTTTTTAAACTTTGCCCCACACCAGGCTTTTCTCCTGTATCGTGGGTGCGTTTACAAACATTTAAACTCACAAACACAAACAGCCAAACCTGGAACAACTATCTGTAGGCCATACAAATATTTGTTCCGTGCGGGAATAGAACCCGCGAAACGCAGCGTGGCAGTCGAACGCTCAGCCACTGCGCCAACCGTGTCGTCGTCATTGCTAAACTAAGTTATATTTTTATTCATTTTCTATTTATTTATTGACGACATGGTTTGCGCAGTGGGTGAGTTGGTGGTTCAAATATTTGTATGAATTAAATACTTGAAGGCGCGTCTCTGGTTCCAACCAGTAGTAGAGATTGAAACCTTATTTTGATTTGACGAGAAGGACAACACAGTTGTCATTCTGGCGGAACGTCGAAGAAACGTCAGTCAACCACCGTACCGAGGCAGTTTTGGATGCAACCGATGGAACGGTAGCGAGGACTAGACGGTTGCGACGGATCGCCTACGTCCCAAATCGAAATCCATTTTCATCTGAGTTAAATTAAGTGATTATTGTAATTTAAGTGGATCATGATTTTATGGGTACTGATCGATAAGCTGTCAACTTACTTCTAAAATACCTCCTGGATTACCCATTTTAAGATGAGTGATGCTGATACAGGTACCCACGTGCCTTTATCAGAAGTGGGATACGAAAAACAGTCGGATAAAGATACTCTGCCCCTTATTCAACCTAACAATAGTGGATTACTCACCAATATGGAAGCCCTGCTAAGCCGTTTGTTAGCAATGCCGCAGCAAACATCGCAGTCTGTAGCAAACACTAACGCGGTTCAGTTAATCAAGTTCGACCCAGATGATGAAGATGCTGATGTTAAAGGTTGGTGCCGTGTTTCCGAGTTGATTATTAACAGCAAGAATTTGAGTGGCGTGGAACTTTTAGTTGCTCTGACAACTGCATTAAAAGGACGAGCGGCATCTGTTCTGAATCGGAATAAAGGAAGAAATCACTGGGTTTGTTATTTCTGTTCTGAGCTCGAATGACCACATGATTCGTCGTGAACTGAACTCCTACGTTATCACAACGCGTGCTCAACTCTTCCGAATACTTGGTGGGATTTCTTTAAAGCGTCGTACGTCATCATAAGGCAAAAAGACCACGCCTGTCAAACTCGAAGTTCAATGGAAAATGTCATCGGTGTGGAGATCCTGGACACAAAACATCAGAGTGTAAAAGGAGACGTGATGACTCAGCTAATCGAACTGATGGTTCGAGCAAGGATCATGTCAAGGACAAGTCGACACCAATCGCCTGTTTCACGTGCGGGAAACCTGGCCACGTATCTAGGTACGTCATGCCCTGAGAAGAGACCCAGTGCAGCGGTTAAGGAAGTCAACGCTTGCGAGCGCAAGACTTCGAGAGGTAAACTGACGACGGCATCTGGTGAGCATATCTGTTTCCTTTTTGATAGTGGCTTATTTTAGCCGCCGCACGACTGAGGTAGAGTCTCGTTATCATTCGTATGAACTAGAGAGACTACTTCTATAAACTTGAGACTCTGGCAGTCGTGCGAGCGGTCGAACACTTCCATCACTGTTTGCACGGCCGGAAGTTCACAGTGTATACAGACTGTAATTCGTTGAAGACGTGTAAATCAAAGGTCGATTTGACACCTCGCGTTCATAGGTGGTGGGCCATGCTTCAGGCGTACAATTTTGATATTGTCTATCGTGAAGGGACAAGCATGGAACACGCTGATTATCTATCGCGAAATCACCGACCTGAAATCGCAACTGTAGAACATTGTTCAGATAAGTTTGAAGCCTTTCCTAGCTCTACTACTGCAAAGGAAATAGTAAAATTTATAGCGTTGCATACTGGTTGCTTGTCTGTCGAGCAAAAGAGCGACGCTGAATTCCAAGACATTATACAGAAATTTTATGACGGTGATTTACCGGAGAATGTAGCACAAACTTATGACGTTAGGAATGGTGTTTTTACCGGAAAATTAACCGCAATAAAACAGTTTATCGGATACTTATAGTACCTCGCTCATTAGTATGGATTCTGATCAGTCACATTCATTCGTAAATTCAACATTTATGCCCCGATAAGACCCTTGAGAAAATTTACGATCTATATTGGTTCCCCGAGATGTCGAAAAGTGTTCGCCGGTTGTCGACTCATGCATAACATGTAAAGCCTCGAAAGGTTCAGGTGCCCAACCAATTAGACTACACCCCATTCCTAATGAGCCAACCCCTTGGCACACGCTGCACATAGATTTTACTGGAAAATTGACAGGTAAGAGTGATCAAAAAGAATAATATTCTGTCTTCATTGAATGGTTACCGAGTACGTCCTGTTAGAACACTCCACCTCTATAGACGCAGCCAGTGCCATTATGGCGCTGAAGAAAGCTGTTTGTTTGTATGGGGCTCCTAAACGAGTTGTAGCTGATTGGGGTCGCTGCTATATTAAAAGTGACTTCAAGAAATTTTGTGCGGAACATCACATTGATCTTCACTTCATTGCCATTGGCTCTAGCAGAGCAAACGGTCAGGTCGAACGGGTAATGCGAACTCTAAAATCTTTACTTGCAATCATTGAAAATGATCCGCAGAATAATTGGCGCGATGAGTTAGGCAACGTGCAACTTACTCTAAATGAATTAAAAAGTGTAGGTGGTACTTGCCGTACGTTAAAGTATTCACACGAAAGTTTTGTGTTTGGGGCCAGGAGGTCACGAGGGCTTAATGGAATTAGCTGAAGGCATTATGAATGACGAGGAAGCCGTGAAGGCGGTAGATATGCAGTCAGATGGCATTATTGATGCCGATTTTGAGACTATATCGGCTCGCACCTTGATTGACCCTGACGCTTACAAACTCCGAAACAGCTATTGCTGATTCGGAGGATGAGGGACCTATAACCTTTGATGTAGTAGTAACAGAGCATAGTATGCAGAACCTGAGGTAAGATTGGATTATGTGATGTGATTACGTGTGGGTGTTGTTGTCCGGTTTTACCCGTTGGTTGGTATCTCGAAGGGACGCAAACCCAGTGAGACGATGTTGTCCGGTCCTGACTAGAGTGCTAGTAGGTTCGAAGGGACGCATGCGTCTGTGTGTCACGAATGGATTGTATTGTCCGGGCTTAGCGGTGCTGGTCGAAGGGACGTACGAATCTAGTTCGTTGACGTGGTGATGGCGAGTCGAAGGGACGGTGTTGTCCGGTCTTGCACTTGGGGCAAGTCGAAGGGACGCATTTGTCCGGGCTGCGCATCATAACTTTGAGAGAGACGATGGCGAGTCGAAGGGACGGTGTTGTCCGGTCTTGCACTTGGGGCAAGTCGAAGGGACGCATTTGTCCGGGCTGCGCATCATAATTTTGAGAGAGACGATGGCTAGTCGAAGAGACGGTGTTGTCCGGTCTTGCACTTGGGGCAAGTCGAAGGGACGCATTTGTCCGGGCTGCGCATCATAACTTTGAGAGAGACGATGGCGAGTCGAAGGGACGGTGTTGTCCGGTCTTGCACTTGGGGCAAGTCGAAGGGACGCATTTGTCCGGGCTGCGCATCATAATTTTGAGAGAGACGATGGCTAGTCGAAGAGACGGTGTTGTCCGGTCTTGCACTTGGGGCAAGTCGAAGGGACGCATTTGTCTGGGCTACGCATCGTATGAGGAAATAGAGTGGTGCAAGTTGCGAGAGTGAGTTTGATAAAGGTTGTGGGCTAAAGTAAGAGGTACTGGCTCATGTCAGGGTGGACGAGCATGGCGGCTCGAATAACAGGATGGTACCTTCTTGTTGCGGGAATACGTATTCGCCCGAGGACGGGCGATTGTCAGTCCGGCCGTGAAGGCGCGTCTCTGGTTCCAACCAGTAGTAGAGATTGAAACCTTATTTTGATTTGACGAGAAGGACAACACAGTTGTCATTCTGGCGGAACGTCGAAGAAACGTCAGTCAACCACCGTACCGAGGCAGTTTTGGATGCAACCGATGGAACGGTAGCGAGGACTAGACGGTTGCGACGGATCGCCTACGTCCCAAATCGAAATCCATTTTCATCTGAGTTAAATTAAGTGATTATTGTAATTTAAGTGGATCATGATTTTATGGGTACTGATCGATAAGCTGTCAACTTACTTCTAAAATACCTCCTGGATTACCCATTTTAAGATGAGTGATGCTGATACAGGTACCCACGTGCCTTTATACTCATAACACACACACAAACACCCAGCAATATACACACACGCTACTAGTATACTGTATACCTCAATTGTATATTTTCTTATTTTTTGTTATATAACTCTTTTTTTATTTTGTAAACTCTAATACGTGTTTGCACTGTCTAACTTCCACATATCAGTAGCCCTACTATGACCTCTTAAAGCAATTCTTATTCCACTGAGGGAAAGAGACAAAGCTATACAGGGTGTCTAGCACCATCTCTTTCCCTCAGTGGAATAAGAATTGCTAAAAGATGTCATAGTAGCCCTTCAGATCCTCAACCCGTCTTCAGGTTGTCCTAGTTCAGTTGTGAGACCACAAAGATGTAATGTTTATTGAAGTTGCAAAATTATAAGATCGTAAGTACTTTCTAGCTACTCAAATTATTCGCAAACTAATAATAAAAATATGTACATACAATTAAAAAATGGAAAATTACAGGGCTTCAAAAAATTCGTCCACATCACAGTCAACAGGAAAAGTGCCCAGAAGGGTGGCAGCATTATCGCGTTGGACGGCAATGCTAATTTTCTGGGCAAAAAACAGGCCAGCTCTCTGGTCACGAGAAGAGTCGACCAACCGCTTGGCGATTTCTCGAAATACTACGTGGGCACTCGGATCCAATGGCCCTTGTGTTTCAACCCCACACGATTGTTAGTTTAATTGATGTAAATAAAATATTTGCTCATGTATCGAAAAAAAAAAAACTGGATTGTGTAAGGAATGAAATGATAAGGGAGAATGGAAGAAGAAAATGTGTTGCGCCGACCCCAAATAGAATGAGGCAGGAAAATGATGATCGAAAAAAAAACAATTGCATATTAATCCAAAAACATATCTATCATAATATAACAGCATAGCTCCCACAGTGTAGCAACCTTTTCGGCCCACCTACACTGCAGAGGTCTACCATCCTAATTTATAGCACCCCCATTCATTACAGTCATGAAATTCACATGTAAACTAAACTTGAGCCTTTGAATTCACATGAATTAGTAAGAGGAGTTCTTGCTTCTTCTGGTATGGGGAGCGTTGTCCAAGTTTGTATAATGTCCTACTGCAGTGACTCATCGTATGACGATCGAAGTTGCACTGAATATCCTTATTGCTATATTTATGTAAGAGCTGTTCCCAAAGATCTTTCCCCTGACCTGGGGCCTTAAATTCATTAAGGTCACCACGGGAGTGTCCGGTTGACCAGTGTAATAACTCAAGGGAGTTGAACTGTAAATAGCCATTAAAAAAAAATGGTTTTTACAAGCTGCTTAGCTCCTTAGGGTCGTGAGTTGTAAAAAAGTTTTTTGTAAAAAAATTCGGTTTTTTTTCGAAATTTTATACAAAAAACTTTTTATTTCAGCGTTTTTAGTTATGATATATCACATATTTTTTATCGAGTATTCATTTTCCCTTGTAACTAAAAGATTAGCAGGTCATCCAAATATTTATAGAAAAAAATATGTAATATAGACGATAACTCATAAACTACCTAAGCAATATAAATATATTGAAATGGGACCACCAAAAAAGTATACCCTATCAAACAAAAAAAGAATTTTGCAAATCGGTCCAGGCGTCTTTGAGTAATCAGTATACATACATAAAAATATATGATTCCGACGAATTGAGAACCTTCTTTATTTGAAGTCGGTTAAAAAGATGAAGCTACAGTCGTAGTCACAAACCATAAAAACTTGTGGAAGTATTATAGTTGTAATAGAAGGACAGCTATTGTTTAAATAATGTAATAGACTAAATTGAGTCCTTACCTTTTGTTCCAAAACTCTTAAGTCCCAGATCTCTAAACGCTAAGCAAAGTGCAGATTTCTTAAAATGTAAAAAGACAAAAGGGCTGACATCGCTCGGTTTTATTACAAAAGGTATTATGGTCGCCGTGGGTGATCATCAAATTTTCATGTTCTGATAGTCTTGGTACACAGTCCGTTGGGATACAGTGAGACATTTTTTATCAAGTTATGCAATAAAAACGACTCGTTTTTACTGAATAAGATGATTTTAAAAACTAAATTAAACTATAATTATTAAACTAAACTAAACTTATAAATAAATTAAAAAATAGCGTCAAAAAATTCGTCCTCAACGCTGTCAGTTGGCAATGTCCCCAAGAGACTGGCCGCGTTGCCACGTTGTTTGGCAACGCTAATCCTCTGGCCAAAGTAAAAACCAGCCCTTGGGTCACGGGAAGTGTCAACCAAACGTTTTGAAACTTCCTTAAAAAGGCTGTGAGCACAAGGACCCCACGGACCCAGAGTTTCAACCCCAAACGGCTCGAAAATATAGTTCCCAATAAGGTTACTATATT
Organism: Ochropleura leucogaster; assembly: GCA_958449745.1. Taxonomy (NCBI): domain Eukaryota; kingdom Metazoa; phylum Arthropoda; class Insecta; order Lepidoptera; family Noctuidae; genus Ochropleura; species Ochropleura leucogaster. The sequence continues at coordinate 10,695,545 of OY288226.1, forward strand.
TACGCCGCTTGTGGTTCTCTGCAGCCGCAGCAGCAGCGCCAGCGCAGCACGAAGAGCTAGGAATAAATAAAAAAATAATCTAAATTCTCTCTTCTCTTCCTCATGATTCACGATTACCACCGTGAATTCATGCAAGCCTAGTACTTCATTACAGGTCTTTTTAGGACCAAATGCGTTTAGATAAACTACTAGGCTTCGCTTGCATGAATTCACGGTACATTCATGCAAGCCTAGTACTTCATAACAAGTCTTGGTAGAACTAACTGCGTTAAGATAAACTACTAGACTTGCATGACTTCACTTTACATTCATGCAAGCCTAGTACTTCATTACAGGTCTTGGTGGAATTAATAAATAAAATAAAAAAAAAAAGTTTAGTTTTTTCGTTACGAAATTTCTGGATTCGGTCACCACGCTCAAGGCCCGCGATAGAAGCTAATATGCAATAGCTTAAAATTTGACCTTAGTGTTTGTTTTTTTTTTTTAAACGGTGCCCCACATTATATCTCCTGTATAGTGGGTGCATTTACAAACATTAAAACGGTACAACTACCCGTAGGCCATACAAATATTTGTTTCTGGGGCGATTGAACGACACGTGCCCAGCAGTTGATTGTTCAGTCACTGCGCCAACCGTGCCGTCAAAACGTTGGAGAGTACTTGTTTATGAATAAAACGTACACAAAGACGTCTGTAGTCGAACATTTATATAACGACTATGGTCTTAGGGCCAAAGGTCTTATGGTCAATGTACTTTAGAGAGATGAAAAGAGTTACCTCTCTGCCAAAAGAGTAAATAGCTCCTAGAGATAGTAAAGCTCTCTAGCTATACTATCTCTAGGAGCTATTTACTCTAAGACCGTGGCTAAGCAATACGTTATAAAGTTGTTAGTCACGTAAATAGCTTATTTCCACATTAATTCTCAAAGTATTCGTCACGTTGCTCTACTGCCCCTCCCTCCACAGTGCGCCGCGCAGTTTATAGACGATCGTGTGTCGTTGCGTCTTCTTTACGAGTATGACCAGCATAAACGTGAACACATCTGAACGTGATCTTAGAGTAAACGATACTATTGTTTTAACGAAGTCTTCACTTTGTTTAAGAATGTCTTGTTTGTCTAAGGTCAATAAATTCCAACGAATATATTATATGTAACTAGCTTCTACCTGCGACTTCGTCCGCGTGGCATAGTTTATTTGGGCTAACGCTGACTTTGGCTCGCGTAATGATCGAAAAAAAATACCTTTCAAAAAGGGAGACCATTTTCTTCCCATTTTCTCACTTAAAAAAAAATATGTCCGTCTCTAGGGTTCCGTCTGTCTGCCAAGATCATTTATCTCGGGAATACGTGAAGGTATCGAATCGAAGTCAAAATTATATACTAAGGTATGTCGCCCTGTTTGAGGGAAAGAACTTCAAACCAACCCAGCCGCCGCGGGAGACGCCCCGGGCGCCGGGCGCCGCGAGACGACTCCCGGCCACCGTAGATGCGGGCCTGTGGATGGTGAGCAATGGGTAGCTCACCGTCCGTCTGTCTATTGACGACAGGCCGTGTCGACGGCGCGTTTGTGTTTCACGCGCGCCTCAAAGAGATGTCAGCAAAGCAGAGCCTCCACCTGCCGGGGTTGCGGGTTGTTCGAAAGATATACCGCTGCCCCGCAACGTAAAGGGCAATAGAAAGAACATGGGTGGGTTTTAGTCAGTAAAAGCCTGACACTCCCTCCCGTTCCGCCCAGAGCGGAGGAAGTTATATGATGATTTCCCACCCCAAAAACAAGCCCATACCTTGTTCGTAATACACTTTTTTGTGAATATATGTGTGGGGCAACGTGTTTTTAAAAACAAATATTCAACAATATCCCACCAAAACAGATTTTTAAACTACCTAAAAAACCTACAAACGAAAAACGCTGACAGCTCTACCAACCCCCCGAGGAAATAAGCGCGAGGATCGAGATAAGCATTCCCTGATCACCAGAGTGTAAGGTACCCAATATTGAACTTATTGGACTATCTACCCCTTTGTTATTCCGCTAAAAATCGCTTGCGATCAAATATTTAAAGTATTTAACCTTTCTGCAGAAGATCGGGTAAGGATAGAGGAGTACTGATTTTGGAACAGCGTATGAGCATTGCTTATGACTTTATATCTTACACTAGATTTTGCCCGCGGAATTGGTCGTGCTAAATTCGAGGTAAGACAGTTCTCCTTTCCTGATTTACGGGTACCTGCTACCTGTAGTTTTTGCCCTTGCGCCTTATTTATTGTAATAGCAATGTTAAGCTTTCCCTTTTCTTCCCTCTGTCTCCCTCATATCTCATTTTTTTTAAATGTCTTATGTCCGTCTCCAGAGTCCCAACAATCTCTGTACCAAAATTCATTAAAATAGGTTTAGCCATTTAGGTGTCAAGACGTAACAAACAAATTCACTTATACTTTTATAATATTAAGTAAGGATTGAGGATTTCGTACCTCAAAAGGAAAACAACCGGCCAAGAGCGAGTCAGACTCACGCACCGAGGGATCCGTACAAACAAAATCGATAAAATAAATTATTATTATTACTTAGAGGGTTGATTTTTTTTGCAGTACGAAGGGACCACAGACTGAATATTATGGTTTTGGTTTTAATTTCAACTCGATACCACCACGCTTTCCTAAGATAAAGGGGGCTTGACACACCGACAGACAGGCGGACAACAAAGTGATCTTATTAGGGTTCCGTATTTTTCCTTTGAAGTAAGGACACATTGAGATGAAAAAGTGAATTAAGGAGACAAAAACCGGGCGTCGGGCGCCGCGAAATGACTCCCGGCCACCATAGATGTACGATGACGGTAAGCAATGGGTAGCTCACCGTCCGTCTATTGACGACAGGCCGTGTCGACAACACTCGAAGAGTTTATAAAAGTAACTTTATTTTAAGCAACAGAGTAACTGTGAAAATGATAATGTGTTAATGCTAAAGATACGAGGTACTTATAGCTAATTTTATGCTAAGATAACAATTGTGGCATGACGACAATGTCCTACATTGTAATTACTTACTCGCTAGATTTGGAAGAAGTTACGTTGCAGACAAAACCAATTGTAGCAGGGTTACTGCCAGGGCCAACGCCTGCCGGGGTTGCGAGTTGTTCGAAAGAGATACCTCTGCTCCGGAACATAAAGGGCAATGGAAGGAATATGGGTGGATTTTAGTCAGTACAAGTCTGACACTCCCTCCCGCTCCGCCCAGAGCGGAGACAGTTATTTGACGATTTTCCATCCGCAAAAAAAAAACTTGTACTGACAAATTGTCAAAAAAAAACGTCGTTGTTAGGGAAATTGTCAAATAACAAAAAAGGAGACGAAAACCTAAATTTGACTGCATAGTTAACTGGGTTCCTAAATAAATAAATAAATATCTTGGGACAACTCACACACGGCTATCTGATCGCAAGCTAAGCAGAGCTTGTGTTATGGTAACCAGACAACTGATATACATACTTATATAATTTATAAATACATACATATTATAGATTAATCACACCCAGGCACAGAACAAACAATCATGCTCATCACACAAAGTTTGTCCTGGGTGGGAATCGAACCCACGACCTCCGGCTCAGCAGTCAGTGCCACTAACCACTAGACCAACAGGCCCGTCAAAAACAACAAAAAATACAACCAATTAAGGTCATATAAACATAGTAACAGCTAACCAAGCAACGATTTCAAAGTCATTAGTCACTCTGTCAACTGTTGTTTCATTTAAAACAATTATAACTTCATCAAATAACAAAGTCACGATTAAAAATCTTTCCAAAAATGTTTAACTCATTAAGGGGAGAAAATGGGGGGAGTTCATAAATTCATATTTTCTCAACAACACCCCCCTCCCCCCTTTCTTATTCAAGATTAATGATGCAAGGGAGAGGAAAGTTTTGAATTTTTTCTTAATTGCGAAGCTAATTTATCATAAGGAGTTCCTGTTTGACGATAGTGGCGCAACTTTTTCCCGTTTTCTGTCGTTTTTAGGGTTCAATACCTCAGGAGGAAAAAACGGAACCTATAGTTCGCTAGCATAACCATTTTTACCTTTTATATTAAATTACTATCCTTACTAATATTATAAAAGCGAAAGTGAGTTTGTTTGTTTGTTACGTCTTCACGCCTTAACGGCTAAACCCAATTTTGGTACAGAGTTGGACCCTGGAGAAGAACATAGGCATTTCTTTATAGTGATGGGATTTGAGGGAGAAAGAGGGAAAAAAAGGGCAAACGAAAGCATTGCTATTACAATCAATAAGGGCAAAACCTACAGGTAGCAGGTACCTGCAAATCAGAATAGGGGAACTGTGTTATCCCTAACTTAACGCGAGCAAAACCTCGGGCAAAAGCTAGTGGAATTATAATTGAGTACACTTTCGACCGTTTTTTTGTAAACACCTTTTACAATCAATAAATATTTAATAAAAAAATCTGCAAGAACATTTTTTCATCCATCGAAATTACCACATGTATTAGCAAATAAGAGCTCGTACAGAACCCTTATAAGATAACCATGTTGTCCGTTCGTTACTCTGTCTGTCATGAACCTTTATCTCGGGAACGCCTGAAGGTATCGAGTTGAAAATCGTAGACTCATGTCTGTGGTCCCTTGGAGCTGTGAAAAAAACAATCATTTAAGTAAAAAAATATTGCTGTTTATGGTAGCAAGCTAGTACGGAACCTTCGATGCGTGACTCCGATTCGCCCTTGACCGGTTTTAAATACCCACATTTTTTTTTGTTTCTGTGAATGCATCAAAGCAAAAGATTTATATTTCAGTAATACTGAAAACACCTAGTTAGTGCAATTACATTGTTAAATAAAAAACCGGCCAAGAGCGTGTCGGGCCACGCTCAGTGTAGGGTTCCGTAGTTTCCCGTCCGTCACAATAAGTGTTCCCAGTTATGAGGCCAACCGAACAATTCGGTAATACCCGATCCAATCTAATAAGTACCTACAGCGCCATCTCTCGGGGAATTGGGTTACTAATTAATACAAAGACGTGCAATTTCGGTGGTAATTTTGGATTGCGAGAACCGATTTCAATAATTCTTTTTTTGTTTGAAAAAAGTTACGTTCAGGATAATAAAATATGTAAACAAAGTTACAAAAAATGCTTGGATATACGATTATACTACAAACTTAGTCCAGAAATTAGTTTGTAAAACTTTTTGTCTTTTTTGTACAAAAACTGTAGTGTCAATCAAGTTCAAAATAATTTTCATAGAAAGTCCTTATAAAGTTCTACTTTTCAGTTTTTTTTCATATTTTCTAAACTTATGGTTCAAAAGTTAGAGGGGGGGGGACACATTGTTTTTTACTTTTGGAGCGATTATTTCCGAAATTATTGACATTATCAAAAAATGATTTTAGTAAACCCCTATTCATTTTTAAATACCTTTCCAGCAATATATCACACGTCAGGGTTGAAATTAAAAAAAAAATCACTTCCCACTTTACATATAGGGTGGCTACCCTAATAAAACATTTTTTTCCAATTTTTATTTTACCACTTTGTCGGCGTGATTGATATACATATTGGTACCAAATTTCAGCTTTCTAGCGCTAACGGTCACAGAGATTAAGCGAGGACGGACGGACGGACGGACGGACGGACAGACAGACAGACATGGCGAAACTATAAGGGTTCCTAGTTGACTACGGAACCCTAAAAACGTAGTTCAAACAACGATTAGTAAAATAAATATATTTAAGAGCGCGAGCGTAGCGAAAATGTAGATGTCGTAGCAATAATTGCTACGCCGTAGCACCAACGTCTACGGCGTAGCTATCTTTACTATAGCGCATTGGCAAACGGTTTCAGATGTTAAAACAGTTTAGTACTTTTTGTTTTCATTATTGTTTGATATTCATTCTTTCAAATTGGCGCAGTGGTTGAACGATCGACTGCAGCGCTGCGTGTCGCGGGTATGATCCCCGCACGGAACAAATATTTTTTGTCTATCTACACGTAGTTGTTTCGGGTCTGACTGTTTGTGTATGTGAGTTTAAATGTTTGTAAACGCACCCACGATATAGGGAGAAATTTCTGGGGTGGGGAAAATCTTAAAATAATTAAGAAATTTTCTACCCCAAGAATTTATAAAAAAAAACTAGCTTTTGCCCGCGACTTTGTCCACGTGGATTAATAGTTCCCGTTTCCGGGGGATTTCCGAGATAAAAACTATCTTATGTCCTTTCTCGGGTCCCAATCTATATCTGTACCAAATTTCATTGAAAACAGTTCAGTGGTTTAGGCGTGAATAACAGACAGACAGACAGAGTTACTTTCGCATTTATAATATTAGTAATAGTAATGATAGCGGTCATTAAATTTTTAAATTTCTCTTATTATTATTTTGAAAAAGAAAAAACAAATTCGTATCTGATTGTGGACTGCTATTGTTTTTCTAAACTTTGCAATGACGGTACTCTTAGCGTAGTGGCTAAGCGATTGGCTGTAATGATTCAATCTCGGTAGGAATCAAATATTTTTTATGATCTACATGTTGTCATGGGTCACTGGCTGTTTGTGTATCGGAGTCAAGATGAAACAAACATTTACGGAATTGCAAGAGAGATAACATAATCCTTACTAATATTATAAAAGCGAAAGTGAGTTTGTTTGTTATGTCTTCACGCCTAAATGGTCAAACCGATTTTCATGAATTTTTGTACAGAGATAGTTGGGATTCTAGAGACGGATATAGGCTATTTTCGTTTTAAAAAAGTGAGAAAAAAGGAAGTTCCCTTTTTCTCACTTTTCAAGTGTAAGATATTTTTTTTTCGGTCGTCACGCGGTTTTAAGTTAGCGTTAGCCCAAAGTAACTATGCCACGCAGATAAAATCGCTGGCGGAAACTAGTTGAGAATAAATTCCTCGAGTATTAAATAAATGGTTTTATAGAATTTGTACCGTGTTTAAAAAAATATCACGACTCTCGTCCAGCCTCTTTTGCCAAACACAAGATTGTCGACATGTGGATTATAAGCAGACGAAAAAGTCCAGAGACAAGGCAAGAAATAAACTTACAATATATTGTATAAAATACTTAATGTATACAATAGATTAACAATGATTTAATTAAAACGCGACTCTCGATAACCTTGTGTTTGGCAAAGCAGGTTGTTGAGAGTCGCGTTAATATTTGTTACTAGCTTTCGCCCGCGGCTACGCCCGCGTTAAATTTGGGGTAACACAGTTCCTCTTGCGCTTTATTGATTTGTAATAGCAACGCTAAGTTTTCCCTTTTCTTCCCTCTTTCTCCCTCACATCCCACTTTTTTTTTTAATAAAAATTGCCTATGTCCGTCTCCTGGTTCCCAACTATCTCTGTACTAAAATTCATCAAAATCGGTGTAGCCATTAAAGCGTGAAGAGGTAACAAACAAACTCACTTTCGCTTTTATAATATTAGTATAAGTATATAATAGTATATTTGTTATATGTGAATTGTGACCTCGGCTATCAGTGTGCTGATAGAAATTACGGCCAATATTATAATGACCAAAAGCCTCGTCGACCATCTGTCGAAGCTCTCCTTAGGCGATTGGATCAAGGGCCTGATTCAGAACGCAGTACTTTTTGGTACGGCTCGCATTGTGAGGAGGATCCTGTCTCTGGAGCCCTAACAACCGGTAGCTTTGCCCCTGCTCCGGATACCGGCGGACCACTACTTTAATATATTTAAATGATTTTTTTAAGGAATATTCTAAACAAATTAAATGTAAAGTGAATAAAACAAATATATTTTGAAGTTCTTTAAGTCCTCACAATCGAACAAAGTGAATACGGGTCCCTAGTTTCATTACAGCTCATTTTTCTAAGTTCAAATTACCCAATACTGTAACGGTCACCGTATCAAATAGATTGATCGAGTTCTAGTCCACAAAATTTATCAAATATACCAAAAAATCATAAGGTCAATAATAAAATCAAACACACTTGACGCCGAGCCTGCCTGGGGGTGAAAGTGGTGAAACAACCCCAACGTAATGGGGGTGAAGTAAAACTTACATAAAACTGCCGCCGCGACCTTTTATTTTCATGAGATTCGCTTTCTTTGAGGTTGAGTTTGTTTGCATTGTATTTACGATACGAATTTCTTTCATTCTTTTTTTTTAAAACGTTACCTAACACTTGAAATTACTCCTGTATCGTGGGTGCGTTTACGAACATTTAAACTGACATACACAAAAACCAGCCCCGAAAACTAGTTAAAATAAATATATGTTTTTGTTTTATCCTTACTATCCTTACTAATATTATAAAAGCGAAAGTGAGTTTGTTTGTTTGTTTGTTTGTTTGTTACCTCTTCACGCATTAATGGCTTAACCGATTTTGATGAATTTTGGTACAGAGATATTTGGGAACCAGGAAACGGACATAGGCTAATTTATATTTTAAATGTGGGATGTGAGGGAGAAAGAGGGAAGAAAAGGGAAAACTTAGCGTTGCTCTTACAAATCAATAAGGCGCAATGGGAACTGTGTTACCTCAAATTTAACGCGGGCGAAGCCGCGGGCGAAAGCTAGTTGTTTATAAAACAAAAATGTATAAAGGTAACACAGGTATTCAACTAAATGTATCCTGTACCAGACCAAAATAACTGTATCTTAGCGAGAAATAAATAAATAAGCGCTGGCATTCTGATTATGATTCTGGTAGGCTCCAGTGATGTCACAGTATAAACTTTGTTATCTTTTTCTTAAAAAAAAATACTGTCGAATCAAGAATCTCCTCCTTTTTTTGAAGTCGGTCAATAAAATAGGTTTACCAGCATAATATATAATAATAATAAATATCAAGATCTTGCCATTGAAATTAAAACCCAATGGAAAGCACAGACTGTTCATATAGTCCCTGTAGCGACCGCACAGCGGCAGTTATTGCAGTGTAAGCATTCTCATGTAAAATGCGCAAGCGACGCGGGCAAACCAGTCGTTCGGTGAGCCCCACTCGGGATAGTGTTATCGTGACGCGTATTGACTTTGTGTAACAATCAAGTGTAATTGTGTTCCTGTTGTACGATCAAATAAAACCACTAGTGAACTTTCAGTTGGTATATTCATTTAATCATCCTGCAATCCAAAACTTACAAGAAAGTAACATTGGTGACCCCGACGTGATCTAGCAGGAAAGGATATCGCGTTACACATAACTCAGCCGGGCGACTCAACTACCACGTGGGAAGTGCCTTACATAATAATTTGTGGAATCAAATAATGGCATCAGAAAATGTGAAGGAAGCGCTGAACGAGGAGCAGCAGATTACTAGCATCTCAGTGTCTGCACGCATTCCAGATTTTTGGCGTGATGAACCCAAGTTGTGGTTCATACAAACCGAGGCGGCATTGAACCCACAAAAGGCATCCGACGAGGCTAGGTACCAGGTTGTGGTGTCCAAGCTAGGCAAAGAGGTTTTATCGCAGGTTACGGACATATTACTGGATCCACCTGCATCAAGAAAGTATGAGGCGCTAAAAACGCGATTATGCAGTATTTACGCGCAGTCGGAAGCCCGTCAAGTGCAGAAGCTGATAGGAGAGATGGAGCTGGGAGATCAAAAACCATCGCAGCTGCTGCGGAAAATGAAAGACCTAGCACGAGGAAAAGTCACTGAGGATACATTGACAGTTCTATGGAAAAATCACTTGCCCACCACTGTGAGTAGTGTTCTAGCAGCCACAGAGTCAAAAGACACGGAGATCTTGGCTTCGGTAGCGGATAAAATAATGGAAACAATTACGACAAAGGAAAATATTAGTAAAATAGACGCACCAAAAGAATCTACCGACATAATCGCCGAGATAAGAAGTCTAGGGGAACGCATCAAAGGATTGGAGAGCCGTAGCTCAAGACCGAGGTACAACAACTTGGGAAGACAAAATTACAGATTCAGATCGCGAGAACGCAGCACCAGCAGACGACGAACCCAGCAAGACCCAGATTGGCTTTGCGTGTACCACTTTCGCTTCGGACAACGCGCCAATATATGCGTGGACCCGTGCAACTGGAACAAGCAAAGAGGGAACAAGCCGGAAAACTAGAAGCGGAGCGGAGAGTGGCGGAAATCTGCGCTCCAAGAGTGAACTACCGCCTAAGTGTAATGGACATAAGTACAGGTATTCAATTCCTAGTTGACAGTGGCGCAAATGTATCGGTATATCCGCGTAATCTCGTGAGTGTAAAAAGTGCATCAAAGGAATGTGAACCCAATAAGTATAAATTATTTGCGGCAAACGGCACACCAATAGAAACATATGGACTAATAACGAAAGAACTAAATTTTAGACTGCGTCGAAACTTCAGATGGGTGTTTATAGTGGCAGATGTAAAGCAACCCATATTAGGGGCGGATTTTCTTGTAAAGTATAATTTGTTAATAGACCTAAGCGGCCGCCGACTAATTGATGGCGAAACACAAATGAAGGTTGTAGGTTGCATTTCTGACTCCAATCAACCTACGATTAAGACAATAGTAGATGATCATCCATACAGAGAACTATTAGTAAAGTATCCGAATTTAACTAAGCCATTTTCATTTAAAGAGGTCCCAAAACACAATGTGTGTCATCACATTGAGACTAGCGGCGCACCGGTGCACTCACGCGCTCGCCCACTGCCACCAGACAGATATGCCAAGGCTAAAAATGAATTTCAACTTATGCTAGATTTAGGTATTTGCAGACCTAGTAAAAGCGCATGGGCCAGCCCTTTACACATAGTCCCAAAAAAGGACGGCAACATTAGACCGTGTGGCGATTATAGAATGCTAAACGCAATGACTAAGCCGGATAGATACCCCGTCCCTAGGCTACAAGATTTCACTTACATCTTAGCGGGCAAAAAGGTATTCTCTAGTTTAGATATTAATAGGGCCTACAATTGCATTCCAGTGAATAAAGATGACATAGAAAAAACAGCAGTCATCACACCATTCGGATTGTACGAATTTCCCAGAATGCCCTTCGGTTTGCGCAACGCAGCCCAAACTTTCCAAAGATTCATGGACCACAGCGTATTACAGGGATTGGACTTTCTATACTCATTCGCGGATGACGTCATCATAGCTTCGGTCGACGCTGCCACACACAAGCGACACCTAGAGGAAGTCTTTAAACGATTTAATGCATACGGCATTACAATAAATATATCTAAGTGTTGTTTCGGACAGGAAAAACTAAATTTTCTAGGTTACGAAGTATCTACGGAAGGAATTCGGCCCCTGCAGGACAAGGTCAAGGTGATAAGCGAGTACCCAAGACCAAATACAGTTGAAGAACTACGCAGATACCTAGGTATGTTAAACTTTTATAGATCCCACATTCCACACGCAGCGCAGGACCAAGCAGAAATGAACAAATACCTCCACAACTCAAAGAAAAAAGACAAGACTATCATCGAATGGACGAAGGAGGCAGAATGCGAATTCGAGAAAAGTAAGGTCAGTTTACAAAAGGCAGCTCTGTTGACACACCCCCTACCAGATTCCCCACTAGCCTTGATGACAGATGCATCTGACAGCAGCGTGGGAGCGGTATTGCAGCAACGCGAAGGTAACAACTGGAGTCCTTTAAGTTTTTTCTCCAAACGACTTACGGAAACCCAAAAAAAGTACAGTACATACGATAGAGAATTACTAGGCATATATCTGGCGATAATTCATTTCAGAAAATTAATAGAGGGCCGCGAAGTGGTTATCCACACAGACCACAAACCCTTAGTGTATTTGTTTACTAAACTAGGTAGCGAAAAGGAAACTCCTAGGCGAACTAGGCAGATCATGTTCATTAGCGAGTTTACAACAAAAATAAAACACATAAGTGGCGCTGACAACGTCACAGCGGATTCATTATCGCGCATTGAAACAATAAACTGCCCAATAGGTTTCGACTTAGTAGAACTAGCCCGCGCACAGGAAATCGATAAGCAGCTCTCAGAATTACTACACAGCTTTAAGAGCAGTAGTTTGCGTTTTAGTCAACACAAAGTTGCAGGCACAGAGCATCACATTACATATGAAACATCAACTGGTAAGGAACGAATGTACCTACCAGTACAGTTTCGCGATAAAGCCATCGAAACCATACACAACATCAGCCACCCAGGTATTAGAACCACCAGACGCATGATGGCTGACCGGTATTTCTGGATAGGCATGAACAAAGACGTCAGTAGGATAGCAAAGACATGTATTCGGTGCCAAAAGGCAAAGGTACACCGACACACTCTGTCAGAATTAGGCCAATTTCCCGACTGCGACCGATTCGAACACATACACATCGATATCGTTGGACCATTACCTACTTCACAGGAGGGCCATCGATATCTGATAACGATGCTAGACAGAGCTACCTCATGGCCAGAAGCAATACCAGTTTCAGATATCTCGGCAAATTCAGTAGCAAAGATCGTATATGAAAACTGGATCGTTCGATTCGGATGTCCCTTGAGACTAACAAGCGACCAGGGCAGGCAATTTGAAAGCGAGATATTCAAACACTTAATGCAATTTTTAGGAGTAGAGAAAATACGCACCACTGCTTACCACCCCCAAGGAAACGGAGCTGTGGAAAGAATGCATAGGTCATTAAAAGTAGCGCTTAGGGCAAGGCTGAACAACGAAAATTGGTTAGCAGAATTGCCAACGGTTCTATTAGGACTCAGGGCCGCACCACGGTGCGACACTAACGTAAGTGCGGCACAATTAGTGTATGGTTCCACTTTAAGATTGCCAGGAGAATTTTATGACAACACTGAAAAACAGTTTCACGATTCACACGAGTATGTCCGACACTTAAGGGAAACCATTAGTAATTTAAAACCCAAACCCAGTCAGCACAGGGACTCCAGATCAATTTTTGTACACCCAGAGCTAAAAAAATGCAGCCACGTGTTCGTTAGGCGAGATATGGGAAAGAAATCATTGCAACCACCATACGACGGACCATACAAGGTCATCAAAAGAAGCGACAAAATATTCACAGTACAATTGCCAAGCGGTATTAGTAACATCTCCGTAGATCGAATAAAACCAGCGTTCCTATTAAACTCACACGATGATCAAAACCTTGAACCGTCGCCTGTAAACGCAGAACCGCAAAATATGAGCGACAGTTGTTTGGAGCCAGAAATAGCAAACGAAAATCCTAATAGTATAAAAAAAGGCATACTGATAAAAAACGCTATCACTCGCACCACACGCGGTCGAGTCGTAAAACGCCCGGTAAGGTTTAACGTATAGGCATATAAAACATGTCCAGCATACGTCATAATAACGCAAAATAATGTTAACTTGCAACAATGTAGTCATTATAATTGCAACAATACTTTGTAAAAACAGTGTAAAATATAACGAGTCACCTTAATATATAATAATAATACTCGTGTACTTCATATACACAAAATGCAACGCAAGAACAAAAAGGTGAATTGGCAAACAAATGCTCATCGCAGCGCCAGCCCAAGAACCAATTAACAGTATATCAAGAGCAGTTCCGATGTCCAACGTTGTCATTACCTAGAGGTATTTTAAAATGCATTTAATCTAATAACATACCTATTTCATTAGCAATCTGTAAACAGGTGAAATACATAGTACGAAAGTAAGAAGAAAGCGAGTAGCGAGGAATGGATGAATTTACACGGCGCTACCATGAGAACGCTGCAGGTCCCAAGGGATGTTATTTTTTTGTTTTATTGCAGGGCGAACACATGGTAGCTACCATTAGTATCTATAGAGTGAAAGGAATTTTTAAATAATAAGTTAGAATAAGGCCTTAGATGTTAAGTATATTTTTATTAACCGTAAGCTATGTCCAGACTATTGTTTACATTCAACGTCCTACAAGTAACATGACTCTCATAACGTCACCGGCACATTCCGCTGAAGCAAGCGACAAGCTAACTAACTTAGGGTCCGGTATACAATTGTAAAATTAAATCTGGTTCTGTATAAAATAGCAACTAAGAAAAATTTTTGTAATTTTTTTTTTAAATAAGGGGGGGAATAGATGTAGCGACCGCACAGCGGCAGTTATTGCAGTGTAAGCATTCTCATGTAAAATGCGCAAGCGACGCGGGCAAACCAGTCGTTCGGTGAGCCCCACTCGGGATAGTGTTATCGTGACGCGTATTGACTTTGTGTAACAATCAAGTGTAATTGTGTTCCTGTTGTACGATCAAATAAAACCACTAGTGAACTTTCAGTTGGTATATTCATTTAATCATCCTGCAATCCAAAACTTACAAGAAAGTAACAGTCCCTATTGTTCTCTCATCTACTGGTATCATACCAAAATCTCTCACCCAAAGCCTCAATACTCTACAAATGCCTACTCATACTCTTTACATGCTTCAAAAAGCCACAATTCTTAACACCTGTCGCATCACCCGGAAATTCCTTACTTCTTCTACAATATCATCAACATTCTCCATTTAAACTCCCCCCTACAAACTTGGCTCCGGCCCGTGGGTAGGGTTTTTGTACTCTCTTACTAGAGAAGAAAATTCAAGAACAACAAATAATAATAATAAATAACTTTATTATACAAAAATACAGATTTAACATGCTATAAATATACACAGATTAAAAATGAGCTTTGGTAGTAACACAATGAAAATAAGCTAAGAACTGGAATCTGTACACAATATGGAAAACCCTGCCTCTCAAACTAGGGAACCTGTATCTTGAGAGACAGTGATTCAGCTTAATGAATGAAGCTATAAGTATAATAGAAGACTGTGTCTATCTACCTGAGCGACTATGAATATAGAGCTAATTTAAGTAATAGCATATATTTATACGTGATGTGTGTGGCTGTTTGTGTATGTGTGTGTGTGTGTGTGTGAGAGAGAGTGGAGATAATAAAAACCTAAATCCTTCTCAAGCAAGTATTTTTAAAACTTTAATATTATTACCTATTGTTATTTATATTTTCTCGTTAGACAATGGATACTGCACCACAACTGACAGCATTTGACATGTGCAGGATATTCCGTACGTTTACGAGCGTCTTCTTTGACGGGCGCGACCCGCTGCGAAATGAAATGATTCAACTTTCACCCCTCTCACACTTATGCCATTTGTATGTCGGGTACTGACAATGTTTTGGTCAAACGGAAGACATGAAAATTGTGTTAAAAAGTTGGTATAAACTCGCCCTTAAGCGTGGGGTCAGATAGGCGTGTTTTCTACGTGTTTTATTTATTTATTTATAGTTCATGTACAATATTAGTACATAGGCGGACTTAACACCAAAAGATATTCTATACCTGTCAACCTTTTGGTTAAATACGACAACATTGTGATAATCCCATCACAATGCAGTATTTATTCAAAAACAACCTTCTTCTTAAAAAGCTATTTTTAACAATTTTTTACAAAAATAAATGAATCCTTACTAATATTATAAAATCAAAAGTGAGTTTGTTGGTAGAGATAGTTTATTTATTGTGATAGCAGATATAATCATTATTTATTGTGATAGCAAAGCAAAGTTTTCCCTTTTCTTCCCTCTTTCTACCTCATAATTCTCACTCTTTTTAAAAAAAAATATTCTATGCCTGTCTCCAGGGATCGTTCATCAAAATAGGTTTAGCCATTTAGGCGTGAAGACGTAACAAACAAACAAACTCACTTTCGTTTTTATAATATTAGTAACGATAATTAAAAAAAGAGAGAAACTTAACAGTAATTACCATGACTTCTATTTGAGAGCTATTTACCTTAACTTATTAGAGATGTGTGCTCGTTTTTAGAAGCTCTTGTGTACACAAACAAGATGTCAATAAACCTTATACGAAACTGTCAAATAAGTATTCAGTACTATATAAATAAATATCTTGGGACAACTCACACACGGCTATCTGATCCCAAGCTAAGCAGAGCTTGTGTTATGGTAACCAGACAACTGATATACATACTTATATCATTTATAAATACATACATATTATAGATAAATCACACCCAGACACAGAACAAACAATCATACTCATCACACAAAGTTTGTCCTGGGTGGGAATCGAACCCACGACCTCCGGCTCAGCAGTCAGGGCCACTAACCACTAGACCAACAGGCCCGTCAACTATGCGTAACAAATATACGTATTGCTCAGATTAACGTATTCAGAACATTATGCTGGTAAATCCATTGGATAGTAAGATGAGGTATTTTAATTAAAGCTACGTACAGCATTTATAACTTGTATCATATATACATAGTGCATAGAAACTAGTTAGGACGCCATCTTTAGGAATCCGCCATTTTGGATTTAGAATGACGTTGTTTCTTTTTTTTAAACGGGTGAATCATACTTCTCTGTATCTTTCTCTTGTATCGTGGATGCGTTTACGAACATTTAAACTCACATACACAGAAAGACCCGAAACAACTACTGTACTATAGGTCATACAAATATTTGTTCTGTACGGGGATCGAACCGGCCACTCAGTGCAACAATCGATTGCTTAGCCACTGCGCCAAATGCCGTCAGTAGTGTAGCACATCATGCTTTGCCATATAATTTAAACAAGTATCACTTAAGTTTTGCACCAAGCAAGGGGTCAAATTTAACTTAAGTAGCTTGTGACTACATAATAGCAGCCACTCGGGTCGATCTTTACGTTAAGCCGCGCTTGCCTAGATTGGTCTATGGATGGGTGACCCGGGTGGTCACCCATCCATACATACAACATACCGAATTTTCTCAGTGCCTCGGGAAGCTCGTTGATCTGTTGGTCCCGGTTGTCGTTTGTAGATCTTTGCAGTCGTTACGGGTAGCCAGTATCCTGAAAGTCCGACAACCAGTCTTACCAAGGGTAGCGTATTACCTAGTCCTAACTGAGTTGTGGAGGCCACTGGTATTCAGCTTCATCCGGTTAGACTAGCTGACCCCAACAATGTTGGGAAAAGGTTAGACAGATGATGAGTTTCAGATGAAGATTATTAAAGCGTGTTATAATGAAGAAAAAAACAATTTTATCTCATTAGAAGAAGAAAATTAATATTACCCAATGATTTATGCAGCCCACTCATTATCAAAACAAACAGAACATAATTTTAAATACAGAACATGGATTAAAAGAAAAACCGTTAAAAACTGTTTGCGATTCTTTTCAAATTCGAATTACAAATTTGAACATGGCTAAAGCGAGTGTTGCCGTATAAAAATGAAATTTAAAAATGGTATTCTGCGATTTAAAACTACTCGCCTTCACAGGGTTGCCAGCTGGCATATTGTTTTATTCATGTTTGTGTTTAAGGAGGTTAAATATTTATAGTTTTGGGTTTATGAGGAATTATATCGTTTTTGTATTTAATGTATTAGAGTAATATTGTTTCCCCTTTGATAAACATGTTTATTTCTTGCGACAAAAAAAGAAGTATTTTTGTTTTAATTACCTAAATTGATTTTGTTATCCTATTTTCGCTGTAGCATCGTGCAGGATACAACACATTTTTTTATAGAAAAATAATATATTATGCATTTTAATTAATCACTTTACTTTATTATAATCGAACAAGAGCGTGCATTTATACATAACATAGATCTTAACGTCGATTTTTAAATTTTAAATTCTCGTTACTCATATCTAGTATTTTCATGACTTTAATTATATTTATGGATAATGCTTGTTGCAAAAAAAAGTAGTAGTATTTTCAATAGTATTTTCAACAGTATTTTCAATAGTATTTTCAATATAAAAAATCGTTTTTATTTTCCGTTTATGTCTTAAAAATAATTCCTTATACGTCGCCAAACATAGAAAAAAAACAACCACTCGGGCAATGTATTTTTGTTATAAGAAATTTCATGACTGAATCATTAGCGCTCAAGACAAAAACCCTGGCAAAGCCATTTAAAGTAAATCTTGTCCATTACTGTAAACATATTATTATTTTAATATTTATATTTCCATTTATTTATTTTTCAACATATTATTTATATTTTTACATATTTCTTAAATATTAAAAAAAAATTACAAAAATAGGAGCCCGTCGGGAACAGGGTCCAATATACCGGGCGCTCAGGGTTCCAGAGAAAGGAACCTCCTAACAATACGAGCCGTGTCCAGGAGTACCGCTCTCTGTATCAAACCCTTGATCCAGCTGCCTAACGATGGCCTCCTCAGGTATTGGTCGAGGCTCTTGGCAATTAAGCCATTGGCAGATATGACTATCGGTACAATGATCGCTGACTCCACATCCCACATGTCGACAATGGAGAGTGACAGAAAATACTACGACAAGTTGACAAAGTTTGACGTTGTTGAAATTTGACGGGCCTGTTGGTCTAGTGGTTAGTGGCCCTGACTGCTGAGCCGGAGGTCGTGGGTTCGATTCCCACCCAGGACAAACTTTGTGTGATGAGCATGATTGTTTGTTCTGTGTCTGGGTGTGATTTATCTATAATATGTATGTATTTATAAATTATCATAATATGTATTATTATAATATGTATGTATTTATTATTTATTTATTGTATATCAGTTGTCTGGTTACCATAACACAAGCTCTGCTTAGCTTGGGATCAGATAGCCGTGTGTGAGTTGTCCCAAGATATTTATTTAAGTGTCGATTGTCGATTACGGTTAAAAATTGGATTGCTTGTGAAAAGCTATAGCTATGCAGATGTACATGTTACTTTAAAAGCCGACCCCAACGTAGTTGGGAGAAAGCTGGAGATGATTTTATTCTAAGAAAAACCTGCCAATTGCGAGTCGCACTCGCGCACTGAGGGTTCCGTACAAATCGATCGACATAAAAGGCCATATCTTTTGACTGCGTATACGTGGAGAGTTGTTTTTTTCACACCTCCCAGAGACCACTGATTTAATTTCAACTCAACACCCTTTTTTGTTCTTGAGATATAGTGTCTTGACAGACAGACGGACAACAAAGTGATCTAATAAGGGTTCCGTTTTTCTTTTTGAGGTACAGAACCCTAAAAATCGTCTTCTTGGCACACAAAAGCTTAGATTTAGATACAGATAACAAAAAAATCCTTGTACATTAGTACAAATAATTAATGTAGTACAAGCACACAATATATAACGTTCTTATTGTATACTGTTGGATCGATAGTGAAAAGCAATTACTTATATTAGAGCCGGCAACATGAGCTATCGGCAAATCCGCTTATGTGGCACAAAATTGTTCGGAAACTATGAGAATGGATACGGGCACGTATTGTGTTGCGGTGACTGTTCGTAGACTCATTTCTATTTATATTTAAACTAACTTTTGCCCGCGGCTTAGCTCGCGTGAAATTTCGAGGTAACACAGTTCACCTTTCCTGATTTTCAGGTGCCTGCTACCTGTAGGTTTTGCTCTTGCGCCTTATTTACTATATTGTAATAGCAATGCTAAGTTTTCAATAATTTACTTTAAAAAAAAGAAATAGCCTATGTCGTCTCCAGGCTCTCAACTATCCCTGTACCAAAATTCATCAAAATCGGTTAAGCCTTTTAGGCGCCACAATAGCGGCAGTAAGTCCCCTCTTTGAGGAGTGGCTGGAGAGGCGTCATGGCGTCCTCACCTACCGCCTGAAGCAGGTCCTCACCGG
Organism: Ochropleura leucogaster; assembly: GCA_958449745.1. Lineage (NCBI taxonomy): Eukaryota > Metazoa > Arthropoda > Insecta > Lepidoptera > Noctuidae > Ochropleura > Ochropleura leucogaster. The sequence continues at coordinate 10,715,148 of OY288226.1, forward strand.
GTACGGAAGTTTCGGGAGGTTCCTGCGCATAATCGGGCGGGAGGAAACACCCGGGTGTCACCATTGTGACGATCGCCCGGAGGACCCGGTGGAGCACACAGTGGCGATCTGCCCAGCTTGGGCGGAGCACCGACGTGCCCTCGTAGAGGCGATCGGCGGCGGCGATCTCTCACGTCCGGCCCTGGTTCAGTCCATGGTCCGGAGCGAGAGGGAATGGGAAGCGATCACCTCCTTCTGCGAAGCAGTAATGCTAGCAAAGGAGGAGGCCGGGCGTTCGAGGGAGAGAACATCAGGCCAACCCAGCCGCCGCGGGAGACGGCCAGGGTGCCGGGCGCCGCGAGACGACTCCCGGCCACCGTAGATGTGGGCCTGTGGGCGGTGAGCAATGGGTAGCTCACCATCCGTCCGTCTATTGACGACAGGCCGTGATGACGGCGCGTTCGTGTTTCACGCGCGCCTCAAAGAGATGTCAGCAAAGCAGAGGGGCTTGCCAAAGCCTCCGCCTGCCGGGGTTGCGGGTTGTTCGAAAGAAATACCGCAGCCCCGGAACGTAAATGGCAAACGAAGGAACATGAGTGGGTTTTAGTCAGTAAAAGTCTGAAGTCATTTGATGATTTCCCACCCGAAAAAAAAGCCTTTTAGACGCGAAGACGTAACAAACAAACTCACTTTCGCTTTTATAATGTTAGTAAGGATAGTCCCTTTAGTATCTTTTGACTGCATAGACTTAGAGCGCTGATTTAATCACAGCATAAAGGGACCATATATTTGAGTATGTTTCAATTTCAACTCGATTCCTCCATGCGTTCCCGAGATAAAGGGTCTTGACAGACAGACAGACCAAGAGATCCTATAAAGCTTCCATTATTTCTTTAGATAGATAGAAAGATAGAATATTCGTTATTATGTACAACATACAAGTAACAAGAATAACAATTATAAGTTGTTTAGTTGGACGTAGTTACACGATAAGGATCCAATCCACATTAAGCTAGTTTTGAGATATTGAATTTTAAAGTTTGCATCGGAATTCTTCTATGATGCAGTGCTGTAAATTTGTTGGTTTTATTGAAATTATACGGAAAACTATTTATATTAAAATTAAGGTGGCACAATGGGCGGTCTTTTTTTCCTAGCTTAATTTCCATCATCCACAGAATTCCTCCTTCTCTCCTTCCTCCTTGGTTGAACTGCGAGATGACATTCATAAAAAAGGTGGTCTTTTTTGGTTTTGAGTAACGGAATTTAAAAAAAAAAGGAAATTCTCAAGCATACCCGCCCACAACTCTCTCCCGTATCTTCCTTCACAAAATGACGAACAGGTTACTTCGGAACCCGTAAATTTCGGCGTCGCCCGAATGAAACGTAACTGATAATTTAGTGGCGTTACGTCACTGAACTCGTTGACTGCGTCGCCTCTAGTTTAGGACACAGGTAGCACGAATTTATGGGTTTTTAGTGTTGAATGAGCATCATTTTGGCTTTAATGGTCCCACTGTACGGCACGGTTGGCGCAGTGGCTGAGCGATCGACTTCTGCGCTGCGTGTCGCGGGTTCCATCCCTGTACGGGACAAATGTTTGTATGACCTACAGGTATTTGTTTCGGGTCTGGCTGTTTGTGTTTGTGAGTTTAAATGTTTGTAATTCAATGAAACCAACAAAAGTCATGATTTCTGGAAGTAAAATTATTTTCCACGTTTTAGTTTTTTTTTTTTGGAAGTCGGTTTTATTTTTAACAAAAAAGTTTTTTAATCACAAGACTGCACTATTTGATTCATGCAAATAGATTTCATTTTCCAGCCTTTCGCTCCAAAGCCCTCGAAAATTTACATACACGCGACAATTACGTAGCATACAGGCAATAAACAATTATACAGACAGTGCTTCACAGAAAACCATGTTGTATGTTATATACATGTGGTGCGGTGCTGTAAAGGCGGGGCTACATGATTCAACTTTGAACATTCCGCTTTTGACTTTAATGGGGCTTTGAATAATTGGGCTTGTGGTTTGGAGGGCTTAATAATTGCTGTAAATGTCATAAGAGCATTAGAAAATGTATTTTGTTTTCTATCACGGTACTTAGTAAATTAAAATGAGGAAAGAAAGATAAACCTTCTTTGTGTCTCTTGAAATGTTTAAAAAATTTTTTTTTTTGCAAAAAATGTAAACCGATATTTAGCTTATAGCTTTTTTAGTTATATATTTCACACAATTTTTATCGAGTATTCGTTTTCCATTGTTACTAAAAGGTATTAGCAGATAATCCATACAGACATAGAGGAAAAATATTTTATAGAGATTACTCATAAACTATCTAAAACCAACTAAATTTAAAAAAGCTTATAATTGAGAGGGAGAATTAGAGTAAGAAATATACAAAAACAAATCTCAAAAACCTTCTTCTTTTTTAAAGTCGGCTAAACCTAAAATTGGCCATTTTGTAAGTGTAAATCCGTTTACAAACGGCATCTAATTACTGTTTAATGTTTATAATCTGCAATGAAACCGTTAATGAGATGCGGTGCCTAAAACAGTACCGCTGTCAGATGAAAACAAACTAGACTATTTTTTAACCAACTTAACATTAAGGAAAGCGTTTCACCACCGATAAAAGCTATTTGATAGCAGCAGAGGGCAGCATCAGTTATCATGTCTTTTACTAACCAAAACTCACTTTTATTGCCCTCTATGTTCAAAGACCGTTACCTCTTTCGAACAACCTACAGCCTCGCTCTAAAATTTACCTAGCAAGTTTAATTCTATCAGTCAAACGCATAATTTTCCTTTACCACCGCCCAGTTGGCTAAACTGCAGTGTGTATGAAACTTTACCCGTCCATACAGCGGTCATACAACAGAGCGTGATGCGAGAGAAATAATTGTTTCGCTTGTTCAGCCGGCTGTGACGCGCATGCCAATGAATGAAGACTGCTCACGAGCCTGTAAATGTATCAGGGATATGCATATATATACAGTACGGCCAACGAGAAGCGACACGAAAGGCCATTAACCTAAAGAACAACTGTGGCGTTGACAATCTAATATTTAGCTCTTTCCATCTTGTGCCTTTGTCGTAATGTCTCGTTCTCCCGGCAAAAACATGACAACGTTAAGACGGGTTCGCCAACATTCGGGCGGCCATTTTAGATGGGGTTTTAGCATGGGTTTTGTTTACATTTGGTATCGCTTCTCGTTGGCCATACTGTAAATACACTAGCTTTCGCCCACGGCTTCGCTCGCGTTAAATTCGGTATAACACACCAAGCAGACCTGCAGTTTTTGCTCTTGCGCCTGATTGATTTGTAATAGCAACGTTAAGTTTTCCCTTTTCTTCCATCGTTCTTCCTCATATCCCACATTTTTTAAATAAAAAATAGCTTATGTCCGTCTCCTGGTTCCCAACTATCTCTGTACTAAAATTCATCATAATCGGTTTAGCCATTAAAGCGTGAAGAGGTAACAAACAAACCAACAAACTCACTTTCGCTTTTATAATATTAGTAAGGAAGTAAGGATTGGTCATATTTATCGGAGAGCGAGAGGAAGGCCAAAGAAAACTGTTTCTCTCTGCAATCAATCTGTTAAGTTTGTCTCTGCATCACCCAAAGGTTGACTGGTAGAAAATGCCTATGTCATTAATTCTGCCTTTGTTCTTCGTGCTTGAAGTGTGAAATCCTTACTACTATAAAAGCGAAAGTGAGTTTGTTTGTTTGTCTTCACGCCTAAATAGCAACATTTTGATGAATTTTGGTACAGGGATAGTTGAGACCCTGGAGACGGACATCATTAAGCATATTTAAAAAAAAAGTTTGATATATGAAGGAGAAAGAGGGAAGAAAAGGGAAAACTTAGCATTGCTATACAATAGTCAGGCGCAAGGGCAAAAACTACAGGTAGCAGGTACCTGTAAATCAGGAAAGGGGAACTGTGTTACCCCAAATTTAACGCGAGCGAGGCCGCGCAAATGCTAGTAAATAAATAGATAAAAAAAGATGGATGGATAGTGTAAGGAATGATATGAAAGAGAAAGGAGTAAATGATGCCGTGACGTCTGATAGGGGAGAATGGAAGAAGAAAACGTGTTGCGCCGACCCAAAATAGAATGGGACAAGGGCAGGAAAATTATGATGGTTTCTCGGAGTTTATTTTATTAATACCGACGTTCTCTAAAACAAAAACATCTTCATAAACTGATAACATGTCAGAGGGTTATGGAAACTGGGTGAAGCATCGCCGTGCCCTCGTAGAGGTGATCGGCGGTGGCAATCTCGTCCGGCCCTGCTTCAGTCCATGGTTTGGAGCAAGAGGGAATGACAAAATATTTATAAAACGGGTCAGAAAACTTTTAATTGACAAATGTTATTACACACTAAATGATTTTTTTAATGATGACATCAAAATGGAGTGACTTTTATTGTTTACATAATAATCTTATTTTATTGACATGATGTATCTTATTATTTTTGTTTTAATGTATTCTATTCGTTTGTATTGATTATTTTTGTTTTAAAGTATTCTATTCGTTTGTATTGACATAATGTATTAGATTTTTATTGTATTGTTCAAATTTATTATTGATATTGATTTATTATTGAAACGATCTGATATTTTTACAAATTTACCTGTGACATTGATACCTATAATGACAATGATTTGTTAATTTACTAACTTTTATAATTACTTAGACTTCTTATTTTCTAAATATTGTTGTGCCCGACAGGGTCCATGTGAACTGTATTATTATTATTTAAGACCTGTTAAACACATGTGAGAAGCAATAAATGATTGAATTGAATTGAATAGAAGCGGTTACTTCTGCAAAGCAGTCATGCTAGCAAAGGAGGTGGCCGAGCGTTTGAAGGAGAGAACCTCGAACTAACCCAGCCGCCGCAGGAGATGATTCTCGGTCACCGTAGATGCAGTGTGGACGGTGAGCAATGGGTAGCTCACCGCCCGTCCGTGCAGTGACGATAGTCCGTGTCGAAGGCGCGTTAGTGTTCACGCTTTCTTTAAAAATATATCAGCAAAACAGAGTGGTCTGCCAGGGCCATCGCCTGCCGGGGTTGTTCTAAAGAGATACCGTACCCCGGAACGTAAAAGGCAAAAGAAGAAACATGGGTGTGTTTTAGTCAGTAAAAGTCGGACACTCTCTCCTGCTCCTCCCAGAGCTTGGAAAGTTATTTAACGATTTCCCATCCGTGAAAAAGGGGTATATAAAGAAGCATTCGGCGCACCGAGGATTCCGTATAATTTTTGTTTATGTATATTCAGTAAGTCTAAGAATCGGTTATTATCTATTTTTCAAACCCCTTAGTAATAAGGGTAGTCTAGACAGCGAGTGAAACCGCTGGGCACAGCTAGTCTATCTATAAAACTGTTGTTTTCCTCTTCAATTACGTTTTGTACGCTCGGACGAAACGGCTGTAACATAATTGAAATAACAAAATGCGTTCAAGTCACAACTTGTTGAGTAAGGGATATGGGATTTTTTTATTTGGATTCATTGTTCTGTTTTGTAGAGTTTTAAAAGAAAAAAAACGTAACTTATATAACTTATTGGATCACTTTGTTGTCCGTCTGTCTGTCACGAACCTTTATCTCAAGAACACGTAGAGGTATCCACTTGAAAATATGCTGGTTGTGTTTTTTTTTTTGGATGGTAAATCAAATAATTTCCCGCGCTCCTGGCGGAGTGGGGCGAGAGGCAGACTTGTACTGACTAAAATCTACCCGTCTTTTGCCCTTTATGTTCCAGGGCCCGTTCCGGTATCTCTTTCAAACAACGGGCACCCCTGGCAGGCAGTGGCCCTGACAGGCACCCCCGCACGCGTGACAGTGAGTGTTGCCTCAATGCAACCTGAAAATAATACCCAAACACTCCACACCCTTACAAAGATAAATATTTTAATCACAAACCTCTAATATTAAAGTGTCATCTTTCCATTGACAACATAAGTACAACATCCCCAGCCAAACACTTGAACTCGACCCCATAACTCACCCCCACTTGACCCCAGAACAGATAGTAAATAAATTGGCTCTACCATAAACAATATACATCATGTTATACATACTCTATGGCTTGACCGGTCATTTCCGGTCACCGATAACCGGCCGGCTGTGACGTAGGTTGTCTATGTCCCTCTTTTGACGTATGTGTGTGTAGGTAGGTATAATATACAAAGTTGTAGGCAGCTATTGTGCGGAAAATTGTTTATTATGGTTTTGTAGATATTGTAATTTTGTTTGAATCATGAATTCGTCCGTTTCCAATGTAAAGCGATCATTAACGACACGGTTGGCGCAGTGGCTAATTGTTCGACTGCTATGCTATGTGTCGCGGGTTCGATCCCCCCTCGGAATGAATTTGTATGACCTGCAGATAGTTAACGAATTTGTACTAGCTGGAACCCGCAGTTTCGTGTAGTGTACTAATAGTACTACACAAATGTCCTTTATTTGGTATTCGTCGTCGTTTTGTTGAGCTCCTTGGGTTTTGAGTCGAACTACACGATAACTGACAAATGCTTGCACTGACTGGACAGGTCCACTCAATCTGTGTAGTGCTTTCTTAAAAAGACCATTTCAGACACTAGTCTGCATAGTCCACATGTAAGTTGACCAAGATTTTTGTCTAAACCTTAAAAGAGACCTCTGAGTTTGTTTCGGCTGTTTCTTCTCAGAGTAGTCGGATACGAAACACCGGCCTCATCTTGTTTAAAAAAAAGACTCGTAAAAGTGTTTGTGAAAACCTACTTGCAAAATAAACATCATTTATTGAAAATCTACTTGCAGTTATCATTTATTTAAACTTTTCAGTACTTCATATAAACCTTTAAAATAATCTCAGCTATTGTATCTCAAATAGAAAGCTTACGGAAACCATGTCTCACTGATCCGTGAAGGTTTGAAAACACATTCCGACTATGTGAGAGCACGGGGCAAGGATTTTATCAAAAAGTGATTTGCCTGGCATCTATTCAAGAACATGTTCGGTCTATATCGGTCGTGAATGAAAGAACGAATGAATTTGAATGAACGTTGAATGGTGTTGCACCTTAATGGTGTGCAGTTTATGAGGGATTAGATGTTTGAGCCTGAACTTTTATAAAATCACTAGCTGTTCCCCACGATTTCACGCGCGCTGCTCAGCATCTGTTGGTCGTAGCGTGATGTTATATAGCCTATAGCCTTCCTCAAGAAAAGGACTATACAACACTAAAAGAATTTTCCAATTCCAACCAGTAGTCCTTGAGATTAGCGCGTTCAAACAAACAAACAAAAAAACTCTTCAGCTTTATAATATTAGTATAGATAGTATGTAGTATATATAGTATATAGTATAGACTAGCTGTGCGTAGCGGTTCCACCCGCCACCCAAAGTTACTTTGGGCTAACGCTAAGTTTAACCCGCGTGATGATCGAAAAAAAATATCTTTCGCTACCCTTTTCTTCCCACTTTCTCACTTTTTTTTTGCCTATGTCCATCTCCAGGGTCCCAACTGTATACTCTATACCAAAATTCATCAACATCGGTTTAGCCATTAAAGCGTGAAGACGTAACAAACAAACTCACTTTCGCTTTTATAATATTAGTAAGGATATATGTCTAAACATAAAAAAAATCTTGCTTAAACAAAATAAAAGTAAATACATTTCGTCCCTTACCTCATAGAAAGGTAAGCATATCAAATCATAAGTTAAGGAAACTAATTCTACCAAAAAGTTTGATTATATTTCATAGGAATCTCTTTTCCTTCTTCCCTATCGCTGAGTCGGCGAGTTGAGTAGCAGATAGCGCGCGAAATCGGGAAACTTGGCAAATTACTGCGTGTTCTATCCGCTTTGGTTGTTTTTCTTTTAAAGGCGTTGAGGCGATCGTGTGAAAGGAAAAGGGTGGCGGGAAACGATTCTTGGTGTTTTATTGTAAGTAGTATAAGATGAAATATTTAGGAATTTCAACTTTCATGATAACATGTAATTAAAAGTGGCGTATCTCTAAGAATAGCAAGCAGTACTCGGAGTTTCTTTCAATAACGTTTCTTTTAAGATACGTAAAACAACTATCCGGAAAAAAACAATAGTTTTTTTCGTGTCCATTGTGCCACAGTATTATTAATAGCAGTAGTGACGGCACGGTTGGCGCAGTGGCTGAGGGATCGTCTGCTGCGCTGCGTGTCGCGGGTTCGATTCCCGCACTGATTGAACAAATATATGTATGACCTGAAGATAGTTGTTTCGGGTCTGGCTGTTTGTGTATGTGAGTTTATAAGTTTGTAAACGCACCCACGATAAAGGATAAATTCCTAGTGTGGACTTTTAATTAAAAACAAAAGAAAAAAATCAAAGTAGTGCCACTCATACCACAGTTTTATAAAGCGCATGGGAACTCTGACTTGAAATATCGTCGAGAACTTACATACTGTTATAGTTATACATCTAATACTGTATAATTATGTCCTATTTATTTTCTATTGCATTATGTAATTTACATTTGTAATTATGAGTGTATTGTCTGATATATGTATATTATTTTATTTTTTTATATCTCTCAGGAATGTTTGTTTCCAAACGATGTTTTTCGTCACCGAAGCAAGTGATTATTAAATTAATCCGAAAAATCAGAGCTGGGTGCCGTGATTTTTAGTCGATACCTACAGATTGGCAGTCTGAAAATGACGAGATATTTTTACTATACGTATTTTTTTATATCATCTTAGATTTCCCAAATCAAACTCCAGTTTCCAATCTATTCTTCAAGTAAAATAATTAAACCAATCTAAAACGCCTTTGAAATCGAAATGCAATGACCGAACTTAAGACCAGAAAGTTGTAACAAAAACCTGGTCCCTATCTCTTTGCCTTGGGCTAGTAATTTTACAAATAGTCCGATTAGAAAGTTTATCCAGAACTTCGTCGTCATTGGTGGAAATGAGTTCTGTTTTATTCTGATTGAGTCCCTGCAGTTTTAGTTGGTAACGGTTTCTGTTGGATGGAGTTAGGGTTGCTTTGTTAGGGTTGTGTTTAACACACATATCGGGCGCGTATTTACAAAACAATTATTTCCCATTTAAAAACCATTTACGGCAGTATCTAGTTGAAGCGCAACTTAAACTAAAAAAAGGCTTTTATATAGAATAAATAAAAAATCATTCGATGTTAGGCTTTTTAGCGGCGTCATATTTTTGTTATATCCTCCGCTTGAAAAGAAAAAGTGCGGGAAAACAAACAAATAAAATCATAGTTTTATATGACAAAATTACTTTTCGTTTAGTAAAATTTAAAGTTATTTTAATATCTGAGTAAGTGTATCGAAAAACGTCTGATTGATTCAAGTAAAAATTTGTCACTGTTGTTCTGGGCTCTATAACACCCTCACCTGATGGCTCGTGTGGTATTACCGCCTCGACCGCAATGACAAAGTTTCCTTACTTGAATCAAATGTACAGACGCCAGCAGGTCAAGCTACCCGAAACTGTTATTTTTTCCAATGAACCTTGAACCTAATACTTTAGACATATAGTCGAAAATCTATCAAAGATTTCTGACAGATTGTAGTATCTTGATGTGCAGGCGTCTGTACTATTCTAGTAATTCAGTCTACATTTCAAGTTTCGTTCACATCATTTCCTGTAACAGTTTAACTTTGTAACAATAAACTTTTCTCTAGAACGGGGAGGAAGCCATGTTTTCTTAATATACGCTTCACAAATGAAAGATAAACGAATCGTTTCAATGCAGGATAATAATATAACTGTACTGTTGTAGGTACAGACACCTGCACATCAAGCTACTACAATCTGTCAGATTTCTTTGATAGATTTTCGACTTTACTTCTAAAGTATTAGGTTCAAGGTTCATTGTGAAATATTGACAATTTCGGGTAGCTTGACCTGTTGGCGTCTGCGTGTCTGTACCTAGTTTTTAATTAATCAACCTACAAACTTCAAAAAAAGGATTCTCCATTCAACTGTACTTTTTTACGGTTTGTTAATCATCTAAATTAATCAAACAACTTCTCCCGCTCGAGCACGGAAGAGTGTCAGTCTTTTACTGACTAAAAAGCTGGGAAAAAATCTGCTCTCGGCTTAGAGAGCAGATTTTCCAGGCAAGTTACGTAGTCGTTTGTACGGAAAACTGGTACGTGAGACCGACTCACACTTGGCCGATTTTTATACTGACTACTAATACGTAACTAGCCTGGTATTTTTTTGCGGATAGGACATCATCAAATAACTTCCCCCGCTCTGGGCGGAGCGCGGGGGAGTGGTTCCTTCTATTGCTCTTTAAGTTCCGGCGCCGCGGTATCTTTTTCGAACAACCCGCAACCCCGGCAGGCCAACGCCTGGCAGGCCAACGCCTGGCAGGCCCCTCTGCTTTGCTGACATCTCTGAGGCGCGCGTGGAACACTAACTCGCCGTAGACATGGCCTGTCGTCAATAGATGGATGGAAGGTGAGCTACCCATTGCTCACCGTCCACAGGCCTGCATCTGCCGTGGCCGGGAGTCTTCTCGCGGCGTCCGACGCCTGGGGCTTCTCCCGCGGCGGCTGGGTTTGTTTGACTTGCCAGCTATGCTATGCCATGCCTGCTATGCTTGCCTGGTATGAAGTGACGATGATGCCTAGGTTTGACTACGTTTTTTATATTTTTTGGGTAAGAAAATCATCAAAAAACTTCCTCGCTTTGGGCGGAGCAGCCAGACGTTTTTTGCTAAAACCCATCCATATTCTTTCTTTTACCCTTTTTATTCCGAGACTGCGGTATCTCTTTCTAAATACCCGCAACTACAAGTCCTACTAATATTACAAATGCGAATGTTTGTGAGGATGGATGTATGGATGTTTGTTACTCTTTCACAACTCCGCTAAGATCGGTCGGCTCCGATCTTGATGAAATTTGACACTGAGGTAGCTTATAGTCTGGAATGACGCATAGGATTTTTTTCGATATCACGTGGGTGAAGTCGCGGGCACTAGCTAGTAAATATATAGATGAGCCATTAGACCTTTCACACGAAACCAACCACACTCCACACCAAACATGTATCCAAAGAAAACTCAAGATGAAAGAAACAGCATTCATCAAGCCAAAAGCAGTGTTTTAAGACAATAGGAAAACTGAACAGAGGCACCTATTAACTAAGGACATAAATAACTTAGTCTCACAACAATGGGGTGAAATTACGCGATTGTAGACCTTATTGTGTTGGCATAGGGACGGCTGCAAATGACGGCCGGAATTGTGCGAGATCTTTTGGGGAAGTTCGCGGTAGATGGTGTAAGACGTGGAGGTGGTAATTTATGATCTACATTACTTTTGGGTTATTTTTATTCAATTTCTGGAGTTATTTTGGGTATGTTGGAATTCGCAGCAACCTCGCTAGGGTAGCTATTCAGCTAGGGTTCCGCGGTAGCCATTCTTGACCCGTTAAAACGGAGCTAACTCCTTCGGTGTGCCGCTTTTCGGCATGACCTTTTGGCGCGAGTATGGTTACTCGCGACTGTGTGAGAAGTTGCTGTATGTATTTCTGCAGGCTCGCTACTGCGTTGCTTTTTTCTCGACATCTCAGCGGTCAGTCCCCGCCAGGTGAGAGCTCCGGTTGCCCGGGGTCACAAGGCGGAACTTTGGTGATTCGGTGAGTGATTAGTTCTGAGCATAGTAGGTAAGGATGTTTAAAGACTTACCAAGCTATAATACCACATCCAGACTTTCGTACATCCGCCTATTATGAAATCAGTTGTCTTGAAGGAGTATTAATCTTGGCCATTCCCGTATAATTGCATATTGTTTCGTCTCTTTTCAGCCAGACTCCTCAAATGAACCTCTTTTCAGGTCCTGGGGGAGGACCAATGATGAACTGGATTTTTAGATTGATATTGTTCAATAATTAATTGAAATCGGCTATTAGTAAATTATGTTTTGGCGAAACGGTTACTTTTATTAATTAACTGAAAAAATACTTTTTTATTCGAATTTCATCTTTATTTGAATTTTATAATAATTATGTAAAGATCTTACAATGGGTTTAAAGGTAGGGTACAATTACGGACCCTGTAGGACCAATTTAATTCTTAATATTAATTAATCAAATGATAACATTATGATAGCTCGTGGCTAAATAATAGCAGCCGCTCGGGTCGATCTTTAGGTTAAACTGCGCTTGCCTAGGTTGGCGTGTGGGTGGGTGACCACCCGTTACATACCGAGTTTCCTCCGTGCCTCGGAAAGCACGTTAAGCCGTTGGTCCTGGCTGTCATATGTAGATCTTTGACAGTAGTTACAGGTAGTCAGTGTTCTAAAAATCTGACAAACAGTCTTACTTAAGAGTATCGCGTTACCCAGTATTAACTGGGTTGTGGAGGTAAGATAGGCAGTCGCTCCATGTAAAATACTGGTATTCAGCTGCATCCGGTTAGACTAGAAGCCGACCCCAATATAGTTGGGAAAGGGCTAGGCAGATAAATATAAAAAAAACATTATTTTTATTAAGATCAGTCACAATAAAATTATTAAATAATACTTGTTCTGATTGAAAAAAATATTGAGATCTGTAGCCCTACTATGACCTCTTAAAGCAATTCTTATTCCGCTGAGGGAAAGAGACAGAGCTATACAGGGTGTCTAGCACCATCTCTTTCACTCAGTGGAATAAGAATTGCTATAAATGTCATAGTAGCCCTTCAGATATAACAACATTATTTAAATACAATTAAATTAAAATGTTCAAACTTTTTTTACACATTTCAAAGATTTTTAAGCTCCCTGTACCGGAGCATGAGGAACTGAGTTCGCTTCTTGTGTCGGGAAAAATGTTATTGTGTTTTTTTTTCAAAAATTTCTTAGGACACAGTCCTCTATATGTGCCCGGTTTATTGCGTTAAGATGGTAGATTCTAGAACAATTTTCCTCACGATTCCTGTTTGCTTTTGGTTCACGGAAATACTACAACATTAATAATAATAAATAAATATCTTGGGACAACTCACACACGGCTATCTGATCCCAAGCTAAGCAGAGCTTGTGTTATGGTAACCAGACAACTGATATACATACTTATCTATATAATTTATAAATACATACATATTATAGATAAATCACACCCAGACACAGAACAAACAATCATGCTCATCACACAAAGTTTGTCCTGGGTGGGAATCGAACCCACGACCTCCGGCTCAGCAGTCAGGGCCACTAACCACTGGACCAACAGGCCCGTCATTGTGAGGTATGTATGATAGTAGTTGTAAATACTAGATTGTTATGAACGCTCTGATTTTGAGATTTTATGTACACACAACGGCACATCAAAAAAATAAGGCAATCGTTATTTTCCTGCCCTTCTCCCATTCTATTTAGGGTTGGCCCAGCACGTTTTCTGCTTTCATTTTCCCCGGTGACGGCCTCATTCACTCCTTACTCCTTCATATCATTCCTTACACAATCCGTCCACCTTTTCTTTGGCCTTCCTCTTCCTCCCCATCCATCAACATTTACATCTAACACTCTCTTTTAGTCACATGCGCTTCATAAAACTATTTTTTATAAATAAATATAATTTTAATAGTTTAAAAATCATTACTTCCTTAAATATTATAAAAGCGAAAGTGAGTTTGTTTGTTTATTTGTTTGTTACCTCTTCACGCTGTAATGGCTAAACCGATTTTGATGATTTTTGGTACAGAGATAGTTAGAAACCGGGAGACGGACAAAGGCTATTTTTTATTTAAAAAGAGTGGGATATAAGGGAGAAAGAGGGAAGAAACGGGAAAACTTAGCGTTGCTATTACAAATCAATAAGGCGCTACCGAATTTAACGCGAGCGAAGCCGCGGGCAAAAGCTAGTAACTTATATTATTTCTGCAGAGACAGAATCTGTATATTTTTGTGTACACACTACAGCAGGTCAACCTATTCTGAACTATTATAACCAAATGTCTCTGTCGTAGGCATTTTGTAAGAATGATCTTTTTACATATGGCGTCGTCATTTTGCAAACGCGAAGCGCTTTATAAATTGCCGAAGGCATATAAAAGGGTGTGTTTTCCTCCGTTGCAGTGGTTCCGTGTAGTAGTGCGAGACTAACGGCTATTAAGGTATGTGTGAGTGAGCGTAGTTCATTGGTGTTTTCGGTGTATATGCCGACAGACAGTACAGATAACTTGTTAGAATTCACGGAAGTGCTAAGTGAAATAAATGCAGTAATTGAGAGTTCTGATATTGAATCTGCTATAATTCTCGGAGATTTTAACGCTCATCCTAAAGAATTATTCTACAGGGAGTTGTGTAATTTCTGTACGGAGCGGAGCTGGCTCTGTGCCGCTGTGGTTAAGCTAATAACTTTAACGGATACGCACACTTTTGTTAGTGAAAGTCACAATAATTGTAAGCGTTGGCTTGATCACTGTCTGACTACCGAGGCAGCTTGGCAATGTGTGACTGATGTAAAGGTATTGTACGATGTGTACTGGTCGGATCATTTTCCGCTGGTAGTATATTTTAATTTTGGAATATTACCGAGAAAGTCGTATTGTAGTAATATAAGTATAGAAAATAAAGTGAGATGGGGTACTAGAGACGCTGAACAAATTAGGTCTTATAAAGAAGTCTGTAACAGCATATTAAGAGATATTGATTTTCCGATGGAGCTTGGTTTATGTGCGGATAAAGTGTGCAATAACGTTTGTCATTATGCAATAATTGATGAGCTATATAATAGTATTGTTAGTGCGTTATCGGTGGCTGCGTGTAGCAGTAAGGGGCTAAGACAGCACAGTAAACAGAGGCATGTTATCGGATGGAATACTCATGTACAAAAGGCTCATCTGGCGGCACGGAGCAGCTTTCAGACCTGGATGCTGTATGGTAAACCTAAGTCTGGTGATATTTATGAAACAATGTGTGAAACCAGAAAGCGTTTTAAGTCTAAGCTCAAGTGGTGTCAAGACAACGCTGAGCAAATTAAAATGGACATCCTAGCCACACATCACAAGCAAAAAGACTTTAAGAGGTTTTGGATGCATACCAGGAAACTGGAATCTGGCCTGTGTGTGCCTGCGTGTATTGAGGGTAGAAATGAGCCCCAGCAAATTGCTGAGTTGTTTAGGGAACGCTTCAAGGTTGAGTCTTCCTTACCAAGTGCGCAGCGGGTGCTGGATGCTGAGGTTGAGGATGAAGTGCGGTTCAGATTTAAGATAAAGGAAGTCACGCGGGTTATTAAGACTATGACTAGAGGTAAGTCTCCAGGGCACGATGACCTCAGCATCGAGCATTTGCAGCACGCAGGCTCTCACTTGCCCAGGGTGCTGGTCATGTTCTATAACTTATGCTTAGGGCATTCGTACTTACCCGGGGATCTTATGAAGACCACTGTCATTCCAGTTATTAAAAATAAGACGGGTGATGCCTCCGACGGGAACAATTATAGACCCATCTCATTGGCTACAGTGATCGCCAAGGTGTTGGATGGTTTGCTTGATTGTCACCTCAGTAACCATATAATTCTGCACGATGCCCAGTTCGGTTTTAGAGCGGGGTTATCGACGGAGGCTGCTATACTGCGGCTCAAGCATACTATCCAGTACTATTTGACGAGAAAAACGCCTATTTACGGCTGTTTTTTGGACCTGTCGAGGGCATTTGACCTTGTGTCTTATAATGTGCTTTGGGATAAACTCCGGGAAGATACGAGCACACCCAGGGACATGATCGGTATTCTGAGATATTGGTACGATAATCAAACCAATAATGTTAAATGGGCGGGTTCATGGTCCAAAGAATATAGGTTGGAGTGTGGGGTCAGACAGGGAGGGCTGACGTCACCGCGGCTCTTCAACCTGTATATTAACGGACTGATAGATGAGCTCAGCAGGGCCGGTGTAGGCTGTTCAATAGATGGCACAAGTATGAATAACATTAGCTACGCCGACGATATGGTGCTGCTGAGTCCATCTGTCAGGGCCCTTAATATGCTCCTAGGCATCTGTGAGAGGTACGCAGTGTCACATGGCCTCAGGTACAACATCAAAAAAAGTGAGCTACTTGTTTTTAAGGCGGGTAATAAAACACCAACTACAATTCCACCGGTTAGCCTTGGAGGAATTCCATTATGTAGGGTCACGAAATTTAGGTACCTGGGGCATTGGGTCACTGAGGACCTCTCTGATGACATGGATATTGAGAGAGAAAGCAGGGCGTTGGCAGTGAGATGCAATATGCTGGCCCGCAGGTTTGCGAGGTGCACAACTGATGTCAAAATTACTTTGTTTAAGGCATACTGCCAATCATTGTACACTTGCAGCCTGTGGGTTCGCTATACGCGGAAGGCTCTCAATGCCCTGCGGATCGTCTACAATAATGGGTTCAGGATGCTGATGGGGTTGCCGCGATATTGCAGTGCATCAGGGATGTTTGCGGAGGCCAACGTTGACAGCTTTAGGGCTCTAGTGCGTAAGAGAGTGGCCTCCCTGATGCATCGTGTGCGGGGCAGCCCCAGCAGCCTTCTGGACACCATAGTAGATAAAGTTGACTGTCCTATAGTGCGTCACTGGAATAAGGTACACAGCTCAGGTTGTGTACTTTTTAATGTAAAATAGTATAAATCAATAGAAGTTATAACTTACTAACATAGTTTTAAGGCTTACTAACAATTTTGTATGGAATTCTTCTGAAATAAAATGATATAATAATAATAATATTTGTTATTGAACTGAACGATGTCAATCTACACGTTATTTGTATATGATGTCTGCTTCAGGGTGACCAGGATATGAATAAAAAGAGCCCAAAAATACTGATCGTGCACCAAATATTCTTTCCTGAATGCTAAAAAACACAAGTAACGACTTGCATTAATAGAAAATGGATAAAGATATAACACTTTTTTATTGTAGTGCTGTCTTTTTCCTGATGCTCGTTATGACATATTTTAATTAACATATTTTGGTGCACATTCAGTATATTTGGTGCAACACAGGCAAAATTGGGTAAACGAAATGGGAATAAATTGAAGGTTGCAAGGTATTTTATAAAATTACGACATTTTACAATATGCCTTCGGCAATTTATAAAGCGCTTCGCGTTTGCAAAATGACGACGCCATTTGTAAAAAGATCATTCTTACAAAATGCCTACGACATCTCTACTACGGAACGCACACCGTAGTTGAGAGATCAGGTTAAAACGACGACACGGATGGCGCAGTGGCTGAGCGATCGACTGCTGCGCTGCATAGCGCGGGTTCGATCCCCGCACGGAACAAATATTTGTATGACCTACAAGTAGATATTTCGGATCTGGCTGTTTGTGTATGTGGATTTAAATGTTTGTAAACGCACCCACGATACAGGAGAAATTCCTAGTGAGGAGCAACGGTTTAAAAAAAAAGTCTAACCAATTTCAGCTGAATCCCAATCTTAGTTAAGCTATATCAATAACTAGCTGTTCCACGCGGTTTCACCCACGCTGCTCAGCACCTGTTGGTCGTAGCGTGATGTTATATAGCCTATAGTCTTCCTCATGAAATGGACTATCCAACACTAAAAGAATTTTCCAATTCCAACCAGTAGTCCCTGAGATTAGCGCGTTCAAACAAACAAACTCTTCAGCTTTATAATATAAGTATAGATAAACCCCAACTAAAGTCAAAACCATAAATAATCCAAAGATAAAATAGAATAATAGTCGACAAAACTTTAAATCCATATAAGTTCTCACCGTTCACAATCAAAGGGCTATAGATTGTTTGAAATCTCATTATGGGTTACAATAGCCCAGATCCTGGGCTATTAGCTAGCTGGCTACAGGCCAATGGCTCTGAATTTTATTGGCTTCGGTGAATTTTCAGCTCAAATTATATCCCGGATCCGATAGACATTCGGTGGTTGGACAGAACGATGGAGTCGCCTTTTGAAGTTGTTTTTTAATTACTACTAGCTGTTCCCCGCGGTTTCACCCACGCTGCTCAACACCTGTTGGTCGTAGCGTGATATTATATAGACTTCCCCAAGAAATGGACTATCCAACACTAAAAGAATTTTCCAATTCCAACCAGTAGTCTCTGAGATTAGCGCGTTCAAACAAACAAACAAACTCTTCAGCTTTATAATATTAGTATAGATTAAGTGAGATAAAACACAAAAGGGCTGAAGGAGGAACATGGTTTTTAGTCCGTAAAAGTCGGACTATCCACCCACTGTTATGAGATCAAGAACAGAAGGGGCAGAAGAAGGATCTTTTGCCCTTTATGTTGGGGAGCCGCGGTATTTCTTTCGAACAACCCGCAACCTCGGCAGGCGGTGGACCTGGCGTGGATTTGGCGCGCCTTCGACACGGCCTCTCATTATTGTTTGGACGGACGGTGAGCTACCCTTTGCTCACTGTCCACAGACCCGCATCTATGCTGGCCCGGAGTCGTCTTGCGACGCCCGACGCCCAGAGCGTCTTCCGTGGCAGCTGAGTAGGTTTGAGGTTCTCTCCCTCTAACACCCGGCCACCTCCTTCGCTAGCATAATTGCTTCGCAGACGGAAGTGACCGCTTCCCATTCCCTCTTGAGACCGGTCACTGTTTCAGCTCTAATTGCAAGCTATTTAAGTAAATCAATACTCGAATTCCGTCTCAGAAGTGATGCAAACCTCGTCGTTTCTCTGAGCCTAAGTAAGTCTTTCCCCATGTTTTTAATTAACTTACAAAAATATCTCAAAAACTTTATTCACAGTGGAAGTCTCCACTCCTTTCTCAATTCCATTGTTTGAAGTGTGCGTAATTAAAATTGGCGCGATATTAGTTCCCACCTGGAGTGGCGGGCTATCGCGCTTTATTACGTGTAATGGGGACAGCAGAATTGATAGCAAGACAAATAGGAGGTTAATCTTTTTGATGCTGTTTGTGATTTGTGATGCCGGGGAGGTGGCGGTATGAGAAATGGCGGATATTAACACACTAATATTTTATAGGCGTAAATTTGTATGTGTGAGGGTATTTTGTAACTCCTTTACACTCAAACGGCCCAACGGATTTGGATCAAATTTTTAATCAAAATAGCTTCTATTCTGTATTAACACATAAGCTACTTTAGATCCAGAAAAAATGTGATGTTCTCGTGGGAGGATCAAATAATTCAAATAGGGTTTTTTTACCAAGCTTATCTATACTAATATTATAAAGCTGAAGAGTTTGTTTGTTGGTTTGTTTGAACGCGCTAATCTCAGGGACTACTGGTTGGAATTGGATAATTCTTTTAGTGTTGGATAGTCCATTTCATGAGGAAGGCTATAGGCTATATAACATCACGCTACGACCAACAGGTGCTGAGCAGCGTGGGTGAAACCGCGGAGAACAGCTAGTTAAATAATAATAGCAGGTCGGGCCGATCATGAAGGTTAAGCAGCGCAGCCCAAGGTCAGTCTACGGATAGGCCGACCCATTGCACACCGAGTTTCATTCAGATCTAGAAAGCAACATTAAGCCATTGGTCCCAACTGTCATTTTTAGATACTTGAGAGTCGTTCCAAGTTGTCAGTAGCCCAAAAGTATGACAACCAGCTACCCTACCATGACGTGTTAAAGCAGTTCTTATTCCGCTGAGGGAAAGAGACAGAGCTATACAGGGTGTCTAGCACCATCTCTTTCACTCAGTGGAATAAGTTCTGCTTTAAGATGTCATAGTAGGCCTACAGTGCTTTTTTTTTTTGCGGTTGGGTAATTAATAAATAACTTTACAGCGGAGGAAAATGTCAGACTTGTACTGACTAAAACCCACCCATGTTCCTTCCTGTGCCCTTTATGATCTGGGGCCGCGGTATCTCTTTCGAACAAAAGGCAACCCCGGCAGACGATGGCCCTGGCAGACCCCTCTGCTTTGCTGACATCTCTTAGAGGCGATCGGAACACTAACGCCTTCTACTACCTCCTTCGGTAGCATGACTGCTTCGCAGAAGAAAGTGACTGCTTCCCATTCCCTCTCGCTCCGGACTATGGCCGGACGCGAGAGATCGTCGCCGCCAATTGCCTCTACGAGAGAATTTCTTCATAATCTAACATTATAATCATTGATTTTTGACATGATAAATATATAAAAGGGGATGAAAAATATCCGCAGTGAGAGCGGTATGTGGTCGGTATGTTGGATGCACGCGTGGTTGACCTTTTCATGTGTACAAAGCTCGCTTTGTTAAATGCCTATTGTGTAAATGTGTTACAAAATATCTTCTAACATTTGTTCGTTTTTTTGTTAACAATTTCTACATTGTACTATATTATTTTCCTACCAATACTAACTTTTTGGCATGGATTGTTTTCTCAATTTTTATAAAAAAAAAAATACTAGCTTTGCCCTACGGTTTCACCCGCTACTCAGGTTTCCTTCTCACTTAGGGGCATGAAAAATTTCCTAAAAATCGGTCCAGAGCTTGAAAGCTTGGAGCATAAAGAAGAAAGTAATTAAATCTAATATATAAAATTCTCGTGTCACGGTTTTCGTTCCCATACTCCTCGGAAACGGCTGGACCGATTTAAACGAAATTTTGTGCATATATCGGGTAGGTCTAAAAATCGGCCAAAATCTATTTTTCATACCCTTAAGTGAGCAGCGGGTGAAACCGCTGGGTACAGCTAGTAAACTACATATTCTTAAATACAAATTCAAAATTAATTAAAATTGATTATATGAACTTAATTAACTAACGATATTATACGATAAAACAGCATCATCATAGCATTTAAGACGTGTAAAAGTGTTTGTGAAAACCTACTTGCAAAATAAACAACATTTATCATCAAAAAATTGTCCCAAGAAGCTGGCGGCGTTGCAACGTTTTATCGAAACATTTAGCCTCTTGTTAAGGTAATATTGCGGATTTTTTGTTTTCCCCTCAGTTGGCTATATTTAATCTGCTTGAGATTTTCTTCAGCCACAGCGACAGCGCCAGCACAGCACGATACAAGTTGCGTCCGACCCAAGTTGCGTCCGACCCAAGTTGCGTAATACACAAGTTGTGTCCGACACAAACAGATCAGAACAGGAATAGCTATTCGGAATGGTGTACCGACTACATGATCACATTTGTACCTACATATTTCTTCATCCTTTTTTTTTTTAAATTACGAATTAAAACAAATAAAACGCACCCATGGTACAGGAATATCTCCTGTATCGTGGGTGTGTTTACAAATATTTAAACTCACGTACACACACAGCCAGACCCAAAACAACTATTTGAAGGTCATACAAATATTTGTTCCGTGCGGGAAACGAACCCGCGACACGCAGCGCAGTAGTCCATCGCTCGGCCACTGACCGTACAGTCTGTATTTATAAAATTACTAGCTGTTCCCCACGGTCTCACCCGCGCTGCTCAGCACCTGTTGGTCGTAGCGTGATGTTATAGCCTTCCTCAAGAAATGGACTATCCAACACTAAAAGAATTTTCCAATTCCAACCAGCAGTCCCTGAGATTAGCGCGTTCAAACAAACAAACAAACAAACTCTTCAGCTTTATAATATTAGTATAGATTATAGTATAGTATATATAGTATAGTATATATAGTATTATATAGTATATAGTACAGATACTCAAATCAAATATTTATATTCAAAAACTCCTACAAAAGAATCTCATGGCAACTAATTACTGATACGTAATAGGGTCAACAAAAGATTTTCATTTCAGAAGTGCTGAACGAATTCCATATGCTTAGCAATTGAATAGAGATCACGGTTGATAACGGTTGCGGAATTATTTGAATATTTTAAGTAATCTTGAAATGTTTCATGTTGCAATGAACGGTTTTTTAAACGACTTATGATTGTTTGATGGTGAGTGGTTTTAAAAAGGGGAGATAACAAGTTGATAACGCCCTTAATACTTTTTTTATCTCCCCTTTTTAAAGGTACCGTACCCCATCATCTTGGTTCCGGCTGTCAATTGTAGATCTTTGACAGTCGTTACATGTAGTCAGTGTCTCTAAAGTCTGACAACCAGTCTTATCAAGGCACATCATATTACCCAGTACTAACTGGGTTGTGGAGGTAAGATAGGCAGTGTCGATCCATGTAAAATACTAATATTCAGCTGCATCCGGTAAGACTAGAAGCCGACCTCAACATAGTTGAGAAAAGCTAGGCAGACGAGGACCTGCTGATTTGTACGCCTCCACGTAAGACTTAGATGGACTCGCTAAAGTATATTTGTAGCACCCCTGTATAAGCAGAGGGGCCTTTCAGAGCTTCCGCCTGCCGGGGTTGCGGGTTGTTCGAAAGGCCCCGTAACGTAAAGGATAATAGAAGGAACATGGGTGGGTTTTAGTCAGTACAAGTCTGACACTCCCCCCCACTACGCACAGAGCGGGGGAAGTTATTTGATGATTTGACAACCCCAAAAAAAACACCCCTGTTTAACCTATGTTTAGAAATATATAAAACAGCACGATTATTAAAGTTTCATCCAACACAATTTTCTTTATCATTTTTGTCGGCAGTCCACGTCGAAATACAATCCTTTCAAAATCCAATCACAAACTTTCATCTACCTCGCACTCCGCGACTACATTACGATCGCATAGTTAACGATTGATATATTAATCAGTTGGTTATCCAGTGTAAGTGATTGGGCGGCTGCACTACAAAAGCATTAAACTTTCATATCCAATCACTCCCTGTGCGGTTCGGGTGTGGTGCAAGTTGTGAGTCGGAGCGGGAATCGTGAAAATGTTTGGTTTATTTCAATAATTATGTTAGATTGCAGACTTATGGCTATGTAGCTCTTTTTTTTAATAATTATGACTTCCCCCGCTCTGGGCGGAGCGGGGGGCATGTCAGACTTGTACTGACTAAAACCCACCCATGTTCCTTCTGTTGTCCTTTACGTTCCGGGGCCGCGGTATCTTTCGAACAACCCGCAACCCCGGGGCTATGTAGCTCTAAGGAAACATAATTTGAGGTGCGTAAATCGAAAGGTAAAGAATAGAATTCTTATAGGATAATTTTGTTGTCCGTCTGTCTGTCAATACCCTTTATCTCGGGAAGATATTGAGTTTAAATAAAAACCAATTTCTCAAGTCTGTAGTCCCTTAGAGCTGTAAAAAAATCAACCTACAAAAAACATTTATTGACGTATCTTTAACTAATATTACAAAAGCGAAACTGAGTTTGTTTGTTTATTTGTTCGTTTGTTTGTAACGTCGTCTTGGCCTAAAGGGCCTAACCAATTTTGATGAATTTTGGTACAGAGATAGTTGAGACCCTGCCTGGAGACGGACATAGGCTACAAAAATGAGAAAAGGAGGAAAAAGATAAATTATTTCGGTCATCACGCGGGATAAAGTTAGCGTTAGCCCAAAGTAACAATGCCACGCGGACGAAGTCGCGGGCGGAAACTAGAAAATAATAAAATAGGTTTTCGCCAGTATTGTCAGCAGTCAGGACTTCAGAGAAATGAACAACCGCTTTCTGAATCAATCCTTGATCCAGCTGCCTAACGAGAGCCTTCTTAGGTATTGGTCGAAGCTTTCAACAATTTAGCCATTGGCAGACACGACTATCGTTATAATATACATATAAAAAAGTGGGATGTGAGGGAGAAAGAGGGAAGAAAAGGGAAAACTTAGCGTTGCTATCACAAATCAATAAGGCGCAAGGGGAACTGTGTTACCCCGAATTTAACGCGTGCGAAGCCGCGGGCAAAAGCTAGTAATCAATATTCTCATCTGCTTCTGGAAGGAGCTGGGCTGGCTGGAGTAGCGGCCACCAGGTGCACGACACACAAAGGTCCACTCATAAGATCAAGTGCGGAAACCTGACCCACCCAAGAAACGGGGACCATATGAAGAAGAATAAATAAATAAATAAATATCTTGGGACAACTCACACACAGCTATCTGATCCCAAGCTAAGCAGAGCTTGTGTTATGGTAACCAGACAACTGATATACATACTTATATAATTTATAAATACATACATATTATAGATAAAACACACCCAGACACAGAACAAACAATCATGCTCATCACACAAAGTTTGTCCTGGGTGGGAATCGAACCCACGAGCTCCGGCTCAGCAGTCAGGGCCACTAACCATTAGACCATCAGGCCCGTCGAAGAAGAAGAAGAAGAAGATAATTCAAATTTAGAGGTATATCCGCTACATGCTATAGCTTGTTCTACCTGCGGTATCCGTGAAACCGGATGTAACCAGTTTATTGGTTTAACAGCACCCGTTCAAATTGACTTGACCCCTGAAAGGGAATTTTATAAAGTCCGCCATAACACGCTGAGAGCTCGCATACGAGATGTTGGATGCTGTGGGTTTAACTCGTGCTCTGTGGGGAATTGATGATCCGTGTAGTGTGCATAGTTTTGGAGTATGTGGCTAAATGCACTCTGGAGTTTTAGAAGATTGTTTATTTATTTTATTTAACGATTTATGTACATACACACTGAATACAGAAAAATAAAAGACAGGAATAGAAAACAGGTACAAAGGTAATGCTTATTTCTATAGAAATCTTTTCCAGCATACCTGCGAAAGGAGAGTAAATAAAAAGAGATGTAGACACAGTGCGTAAAAAGAATACATAAAAATAAAAGCAAATAATGACTAAATACAATATACAACATACGTACAAGTACGAAGACAAATATATTACATAAATACAATCTATACTATATAATATTATAAAGCTGAAGAGTTTGTTTGTTTGTTTGTTTGAACGCGCGAATCTCAGGGACTGCTAGTTGGAATTGGATAATTCTTTTAGTGTTGGATAGTCCATTTCTTGAGGAAGGCTATAGGCTATATAACATCACGCTACGACCAACAGGTGCTGAGCAGCGTAGGTGAAACCGCGGAGAACAGCTAGTATAAAATATAATAATACATTGTTGTATTATGTAGAGGTTTTTTTAGGGTTCTCTACCTCAGACGGGACAAACTGAACCCTTATTCGATCACTTTGTTGTGCGTCTGTCTGTCTGTCAAGACCTTATCCATAATAATACTGTACTCAATACTGTGATCCCATTGTGTTGTGGAAAATGAACCCTTAAAGTTTACGCAGTCAAAAGATATGGCCGTTTATCTCACAAGTTGGTACGGAACCCTTGGTGCGCGAGTCCTATTCGCTCTTAGCTGTTTTTTTTTTCATTAGGTTCTAAGAAGCTGACCCCCTCCCCCCCCGGTACACAATGGACAAAAGAAAGAACATGATAGATAGATAGAGATAGAATATTCTTTATTATGTACACCATACAAATATAACAATATACAACTTATAAATAGGGTGATACATAGGGCGATCTTATCGCTATAAGCGATCTTTTTAAGATAACCTTTGGATGGATTTAAGGAAGGAGAGACAAAACATGTATGGGTTTTAGTTAGTAAAAGTCTAACCCCCGAATACTGAAACGTCACTCAAAATTTAAGTACCACTTAAATTTAACAGATACTCAGAAGTGACGTTTGCCAATACAAAATCTGAAGTTTAAGAGCTTCTCAAATGTTAGGCAGCCCTCAAATTTTAAGTGACGTTTCAGTATTCGGGGGTAACACTTTTCCCCGCTCCACTCAGAGCAAGGGAAGTAATTTGATAACTTCTCATCCGGAAAAAATAAAGACTTCGGTTTGTTTCGGCATTATAATGGACTAGTTTTCCGGAAGACCACCTACACAAAGACCAGTATTACACTAATTAAAACAATGTTTAGTCATCCGTACAATAAACAATCAAAGCAAAGCAATCATAACGACCGGACCAATCGAATAACTGAAGCTTAATGAGGATTGTTCTAATAAATTATTCATAATCCGCCATCTTGTTTGTTTATAAGACTAGCTTTGGCCAGCGACTTGGCCCGCGTTGAAGTCGCAAATTATCTTACGGGATTAGGTATACTCTTTATTCTATATTCTGCCTAGCCTTTTCTCAAATATGCTGTGGTTAGGTTCTAGTCTAACCGTATGCAGCTGAATACTGAATTATCTGACGTCAACACTATAATACAACAGAGATAAAAGCATCTTAGGTTTATAATTATTTTGACCGAAAGGCGTCTACAGTTGAGCTAGAGAAATGAAGGTTCTAGATAACCTTGATCGAAGATATCGTCAAAACTGCAGGAAACAGATGAGCCAAGATTTAGGATCTTTTAAGAATTCAGTACCTAAAAAATCACTGCTGTCCATCCTGTTTGTCAGTCAAGACCACCTTTACGGGGTTGCGGGTTGTTCGAAAGAGATACTGCGGCCCTAGAAAATAAGGGGCAAAAGAAGGAACATGGGTGGGTCTTAGTCAGTACAAGTCTGACATGCCACCCCGCTCCGCCCAGAGCGGAGGAAGTCATTGGATGATTTCCCACCCGAAAAAAAAAATAAAAAAAAGGTTAAAGCTCGCAAACACTTACGTTGGCAAATTTGTTATCAGTTATATATAAAATATATTTTTTATATATAAAATTCTCGTGACACAGTTTTTGTTCCCATACTCCTCCGAAACGGCTGGACCGATTTAAACGAAATTTTGTGTACATATCGGGTAGGTCTGAGAATCGGCCAACATCTATTTTTCATACCCTTAAGTGAGCAGCGGGTGAAACCGCTGGGCCCAGCTAGTATTTTTAAATAAATCTATATAAAAATATATATTTGAAAAAAAATCTGTGGCATTGCACCTACTCTATGTTTTTGTCTCTGCATTATGTTAACTGATAGAAAATGTTCAAGGTATTAAGCCCGCGTTTGTACAATGTTTTTTACATGGGCATAAAGTTTTAATAATAAAATCTACCCGATTTCATTAAAAATCTGTTCACTTGTTAAGGCATGAAAGGCGACAGACAGACAGCGTTACCATCGCTTTACATTAGTATATATGGGTAGGTAAGCCTCTTTTGTTTTAGGACTTATGGCCGAAAGACGGTTAACCTTTGTGAGAGAATTAGTTAAGGTTTATGACCTAACTATTGTGTTGACTTCCCTTTGACTGGGTTTTAGGTATTAGAGAATAATACTGACCTGTAATTGTCCCTTTGTTGGCCGATTTCTTTTCATAAACCGACTTCAAATAAAGAGGTTCTATATTTGACAGTATTTTTTTTAAGTATGTTCACCGATCACTCCGCCAACTGTAGACCGATTTTCATGATCCTTACTAATATTATAAAAGTGAAAGTGAGTTTGTTTGTTACGTCTTCACGCCTAAATGGCCAAACCGATTTTGATGAATTTTGGTACCTGGAGTTTGTTAGACCCTGGAGACGGACATAGGTAATTTTTTTTAAAAGATTGTGATATGACGGAGAAAGAGGGGACAAAAGGGAAAACTTGTATTACAATAAATAAGGCCCAAGGGCAAAAACTGCAGGTAGCAGGTATCTGTAAATCAAGAAAAGGGTACTGTGTTACCTCGAATTTAACGCGAGCAAAGCCGCGAGCAACAGTTTGTGACTGTATAAAGCCTGGTTCATCAAACCTGTCAGACAGATGTGTTGCTGGGGAGTTTGTTCCGCCACTTCTTCTTCCCAGTTAAACACTAGGAAGTGGCCAGTGGTGGGCGTTTTGGAGGACTGTATGCTGTTCAAAAAGAGCTGATCATCAGCCTTGTTTGAATAGTATGATGACACGGCTAACGCAGTGGCTGAGCGATCGACTGCTGCGCTGTGTGTTGCGGGTCCGATTCCCGCACAGAACAAATTAATATTTGTATGACCTGCATATAGTTGTTTCGGGTCCGGCTGTGTGTGTATGTGAGTTTAAATGTTTGTAAACGCACCCACGATACAGGAGTAATTTTCTTAGCGTGGGCAACTGATTTTTTGTTTTTAAATAAAAGTCTTTTGATCCACAGAACTCAGAACGCCTATGTATGACGAATTTGTCATTTTTCCGTTGAGAAATCCTTACCGTGTACGGATCATCCTCTTCACAAAAATACAGGTAACGTTGGTTGTCGCCTAGCAACCATATACACGCACAATAGTGAACAATCAGTAGGTTTGTATCTGTTTCGTCGATTGCGCGCGACGCCGGCAAATGGCGCGGCTTACGTACAATCTTTACTAATACTTTAGCGAACGATGTACCGTTGGCAGGGAAAGACTGAGAATATTGATTAAAATAAAAAAAATAAAGAAAATACTTTCTTTTTCTTAAAGTAAGGAATGTGTACATTAGAGGAAGTTTGAAAGTTGCAACTGTTACAGAAAAATTGAAAGGGAGTCGTTTGTCTTGGTATAGACATGTAATGAGGAGGGATGAAGCACATGTGCCTAAGAGAGTGATGGATCTGAATGTTGATAGACGGAGAGCGAGAGGAAGGCCAAATAAAAGAAAAGATAAATGGATTGTGTAAAGGATGATATGTAGGAGAACGGAGTAAATGATGCCGTGACGTCAGATAGGGGAGAATGGAAGAAGAAAATGTGTTGCGCCGACCCCAAATAGAATGGGACATGGGCAGGAAAGTGATGAGTAGAAGATTATTTACAAGACGTGGTTAACTTGCTCAGGCTTTTATTAGGGTGTATATCTGTCTGTCAAAACCCTTTATCTCGGAAAAGCATGGATATATCGAGTTGAAATTAAACTAAACACTCTAAGCAGGGTCTTTTCACTTAGTACATTCGTAACTTCTATAGACAAAAAGACTCGGGCAATAGTTTCATCTTTCCTCAACAGATGGCATATGCATAGCGAATTCACTCCTATTTAATTTTATAAAAAATTTAAACAATGTTTTTTATAAACTAAATATGTGTATTAAAACTTATCTTTAAAATTAAATAAAAAAGAAAATACAATAAAATAAAGAAAATAGTATCAATGATGCTTAATGGCAACACAATACGAAATTAGTGTCACCACTAATTTAGACATATATTTTAAAGTTTATGTGGGTGAAAGATAGCCTATTGCTCTATATTTTGCTAGGTTCGCACGCAGTTATGACATTTGAATAAACTACAAATACCAAAAAAAAAATAGGTATCGATTGTATCTCGTACCGCAACCGAAGATAAAGAAAATAGTATCAATGATGCTTAATGGCAACACAATACGAAATTAGTGGTGAATTCGTTTCATTTCACGCATTTTTTAAACAATTCTAACAACTCGTTTAATTCTAAGTTTATTGGCATTATTTCTGATTACTTTTACTTTATTTGTATCAATGTAAATCTTACCAATATTAATATCAGCCCCTATGTGTTTTGTAAATTTAAATAAACATAAAATGTTTGCAAAATCTGTGAACTTCTATGTAAAATGGAACGTCACTAGTGTCATAATATGAGTAATACGACGTACGGCCATGTTTGTTTTTTTACCGGCATTGACATTGGCAATTCGTCAATCGTCAATATCGTTGTCACTTGTGTTTTTTGTTATGCGTTTCGGATTTTCAACATTACGACCTGGATTTGCTAAATGGACTTTCGACTTTCCAGTAGATTTTTTGCATATAACTGGTGTAAATGGACCAATAAATTAATAAATGGAATATGCACTACTAAGGATGTAGATCCAAATGATGGTATTCAAAATCAAGCATCAGAATATTATTTGAAAAGACGAAGATCGGTAAATAAAAAAAATATATTAAATAAATGAAATAGTAAGGTGTGTCAATTTGTGTTTTATTGAACAAAACCTTTTGAAACAACAAAAAAATGTATTTTGAAGTGAAACCCCCTACCTACAGCAAGAATGCACTACTACATATACAAGACACATACACGAGTACACACATAGACAACTTGCATTGACCTTTTAGAGGTCAGTGAGTTGTAACTTTGTCGTTAGTCACCAGATGGCGCGACAAGGCAGGGTTAGCTGATGACTCTATGCCCTATAGATTAATGTACTCTGTGACTCTAAGTCTAGTGGTCCTTTTCAGCTGCGAAAAAATTAAATCTCTAAGTCTACGTAGTTTAAAGATATGGCTTTTTATGTCGCAAGTTTGTACGAAACCCGGTGCGCCAGTCCGACATGCACTTGGGATTTTTCATAGATAATAATAGTTTATTGGTAGAAAAAATACAAGTTTGACACAAGTTTAGGTACACGTTATTGGCACATATTGTTTTGTTGACGGGCCTGTTAGTCTAGTGGTTAGTGGCCCTAACTGCTGAGCCGGAGGTCGTGGGTTCGATTCCCACCCAGGACAAACTTTGTGTGATGAGCATGATTGTTTGTTCTGTGTCTGGGTGTGATTTATCTATAATATGTATGTATTTATAAATTATATAAGTGTGTATATCAGTTGTCTGGTTACCATAACACAAGCTCTGCTTAGCTTGGGATCAGATAGCCGTGTGTGAGTTGTCCCAAGATATTAATTAATTTATTTATTTTTTGCGAATGGAAAATCATCAAATAACTTCCCCTACTCTGGGCGGAACCCCCGCGGGGAAGTCGACGTTGTCACCCTTGTACTGACTAAACCCCACACCCATGTTCCTTCTATTGCCCTTTATATTCCGGGGCCGCGGTCTCTCTTTCGAACAACTCACAACTCCGGCAGGAAATTTGAGCCTTGACTAGCTATTTAGTAATCTATGCCCTGACTCCTAAACCAGAAAGGTCCTGTATTCTTAGGAGCCTTCGAATAAAATTTTGGATGAGCAAAATAAGAGCATACAAGTAGACTCGGATAGTCACATACAAGATATAGCTATAGTTATATATAAAAAAGATATAGTTATAGGTGAAGCTAAGAAAAGCGTGTTTAAATACGACACAATTGCACAGTGGCTGAGCGATCCACTGCTGCGCTGCGTGTCGCAGGTTCAATCCCCGCACGGAACAAAAATTTGTATGACCTACAGACTGATAGTTGTTCCGGATGACCTTTTGTTTATATGAGTTTAATATATGAGTTTAATAGTTTGGTAACGCACCCACGATACAGGAGAAATTCCGAGTGTGAAGCAACTTTAAAAAGAAAATGTCTCTGTTTGCATGACACACACACATGACAGAACTTTGATTTAGTTTTTCGAATAAGTATAAAGTTACATTTATAGAAAAAGAAAATGGGAAAAAACAACGAAACACTTTTTTACCAACCCTCCAATCTCCGAATTATCTGGGCTCAAGATATTTAGCCCATTAAACCTTCGGAAAGTCGACAACCTCGCCCCCTACCGGAATTTCACTAATACGTCTACCCCACCCAACCCCTATGGTATTCGTACAAGGTTCCTTTCACCCCCAATTGGGGATTTAATGTTATATTGACTTAAATTAGATTTTGTTATTTCAACCCTTTTGTGTTTTTTTGGGGGGATTTTGAAAGGATGAAACTAATGACATCGTGACATTACGCCTGTAATTCTAAAGGGGTTATCCAGAGAAGCCCTAAGCCCAACACTCTCATTTTAGTTATGTTTAAGTCCCATGCAATAGGGGGTATCATTCGCCATTCAAAGGTATTCTAACTGTGGTTGAACTGAAGTTGTAGGTAGAATTCAAATGTGGGTATTTTTGACGGCACGGTTACACTTCTGAGCTGCATGTCGCGGGTTAGATTCCCACACGGAACAAATATTTGTATGACCTACAGATAGTTGTTCCGGGTCTGGCTGTTTGTGTATGTGAGTTTGAATGTTTGTAAACGCACAGGAGAAATTCCAAGAGAGCAGCAACGCTTTAAAAAAAAAAAACAAATTATCAACAACGTTTTTTTTTTTTAAATAAACATATTAACTACTTACGGATGTATCCGTATACTCCATATGAAGTCACACTGTTAGTGGTACTAGCTTCATGATCTAATAAAGAAAGAAACATCAGCTCGTTACAATGGAAACAACAAATAACTTTTCCTAAGGTATTCGCATTATTAAACAACAAAAGCTCAAATTAAATAATATCCTACCAAGTAATCCTACTTTCTTCATAATCCTGCTATATATCCTTACTAATATTATAAAAGCGAAAGCAAGTTTGTTTGTTTGTTACGTCTTAAAGCCTAAATGGCTTAACCGATTTTGATGAATTTCGGTACAGAGATATTTGGACCCCTGGAGACGGACATATTCTAAAAAAATTGAGAAAAGGGGGACAAAAGAGAAGAAAAGGAAAGTAAAAGATATTTTTTTGTCGATCATCACGCGGTTTAAAGTTAGCGTTAGCCCAAAGTAACTATGCCACGCGGACGAAGTAATGGGCGGAAGGTAGTAATATTATAAATGCGATATTTGTGAGGCTAGATGTATGGATGTTTGTAACTCTTTCACGTCAAAACGGTTGAATGGATCTTAATGAAATGTGGCACACAATTATATTACAGTCTGGAATGGAAAACATAAAAAATGGCGTAGCGAAATTTGATATTCATGATTTCCTATCCGGAAAAAACACAGTAACTAAGCAGTGCTCCACGCGCGCCTCAAACAGATGTCAGCAAAGCAGAGGGGCCTGCCAGGGCCTCCGCCTGCCGGGGTTGCGAGTTGTTCGAAAGAGATACCGCGGCCCCGGAACATAAGGGCAATAGATGTAACATGGGTGGGTTTTGGTTACTACAAGTATGACACTACCCCCTGCTCCACCCGGGGAAAGTTATTTCATGATTTCCCACCCGCAAAAAAGGGGTCGGCTTCCAGTCTAACCGGATACAGCTGAATATCAGTATTTTACATGGAGCGACTGCCTATCTGACCTCTTCAACCCAGTTAGTACTAGGTAATGCGATACCCCTTGGTAAGACTGGTTTTCAGACTTTCGAAACCCTGACTACCTGTAACTACGGTCAAAGATCTACAAATGACAGCCGGGACCAACGGCTTTTCGAGGCATGGAGGATACTCGGTATGTAACGGGTGGTCACCCATTTACAGACCAACCTAGGCAAGCGCGGCTTAACCTAAAGATCGACCCGAGCGCCTGCTATTATAAAGCCACGAGCTCCTCAAGAGCTCGCAAAAAAAAGCTTAAGATTTTTTTTTAATTTTCTTACATTGTGTCTTAAGAAGGATAGTTAAATAGTACGATACATTGTCGTGTTTAATAGTCTGTTTAAAGTATCAGTTTACGTTGAGAGTTTTAGTAAGTCAATTTGTTTACATTGTTACTTACTGCCTCGTTGGTGTAGTACGTGTAGTAGCCAGCGCGACTCACGAAACACGCTCAAACCTTGTCCGGTTTTAGAATAATGGTTTTAACTACCTCTCTCAATAAACAACTATCCTTACTAATATTATAAAAGCGAAAGCGAGTTTGTTTGTTACGTCTTCACGCCTAAATAGACCAACCTATTTTGATGAATTTTGGTACAGAGATAGTTGGGACCCTGGAGACGGAAATAGGCTAATTAAAAAAATGTGTGTTTCAGCTCTTTTTCAGCCCTTATCTCACTTTTTTTGGAGTTTACTCCTTAAGAATCGATTTTCATATATAAGGCGCCCGGTATGAGAAAAATCCGAGGGGTAAAACCTACTAACAAGTAACAAAAATCGTGTCACGTTTTTGGTGCGCACCTTTAGTGCGCAACTTTCAAATTTTTTCATTAATTTGTGAATTTACCCTTTCATATGATATTAATCTTTTTTCAGTTGAATAAACTCTTTTTGCGTATGGTTAGATACTCGTACTTAAGGAGTAAACTCCAGTCGTGCGTCGGAGCTGACACACACACTTCTTTTTTAAATTTTACCCCACACTAGGGATTTCTCCTTTTGCTCACAAACACAAACAGGCAAACCCGGAACAACTAATCTGTAGGCCGTACAAATATTTGTTCGGGGGATGGAACTCGCGACACGCAGCGCAGCAGTCAATCACTTAGCCACTGCGCCAGCCGTGAATTGTGGTTGTACACACTACGGCAGGTCTACTTATTCTTAGCTATTATACCCTGCTACCCTACCATGACGTCTATAAGCAGAACTTATTCCACTGAGGGAAAGAGACAGAGCTATACAGGGTGTCTAGCGCCATCTCTTTAAAGAGATATATAGCAATAAGATGTCATAGTAACCCTTCTGATATCTCTACTACGGATCGCACACCGCAGTAGAGAGATCAGGTTAAAATGGTTTTGTATAGGTTAATGTGCCGTCGTGTGTACTATTAAGTAGGTACATCTCTGCTGTATACTTAATGGTTTACAAGCGTGATATTATGTAAAAAAAATTTAGAGGAGTCAAGGGGCACCCGGATGGAACGAAGTTCCTATAGAAATGAAAATATCTGGCTTGCTTTCTATAAGAGAGAGAGACAGACAGACAAACATGCGACGGCTTACAATAGCTTACTATAGCAAAAAGTGTCGTGACAACTTTTCATAAGTATTTTTTCCGTCTAGCCTCCTTTCACAACGCGCAAAAAGGAACTTCGTTCCAAAAAAAACGATAAAATCTTAAAAGTATACTGGGTTCAGTAGTCATAAATAAATAATTTCTATGACCCTATCCCTCCCACCTTGTAAAGAGAAGTCATATGAATTTTTTAACATTTTAATTTACTGCCTTGTTAGTGAAAGTCGTTGTTGTACGAGTTAAGTTTGTTTTATGCGGAATCCTTTTTTTGGATGGGATATCCCATCCTTACTAATATTAAAAAAGCGAAACTGAGTTTGTTTGTAGTTTTGTCACGTCTTTACGCCTAAATGGCTAAACCGAATTTCATGATTTTTGGTACAGAGATAGTTGGGACCCTGGAGACGGACTAATGCTATTTTTTAATGTGGGAAATGAGGTAGAAATAGGGATAAAAAGGGGACAGGGAAAACTTAGCTTTGCTGTTAAAATAAATGGACGGGCCTGTTGGTCTAGTGGTTAGTGGCCCTGACTGCTGAGCCGGAGGTCGTGGGTTCGATTCCCACCCAGGACAAACTTTGTGTGATGAGCATGATTGTTTGTTCTGTGTCTGGGTGTGATTTATCTATAATATGTATGTATTTATAAATTATATAAGTATGTATATCAGTTGTCTGGTTACCATAACACAAGCTCTGCTTAGCTTGGGATCAGATAGCCGTGTGTGAGTTGTCCCAAGATATTTATTTATTTATTTATAAATAAGCCGCAAGGGCAAAAACTACAGGTGGCAGGTACCTGCAAAACAGGAACGGGGAACTGTGCTACCACGAATTTAACGCGAGCGTAACCGCGGGCAAAAGCTAGTTATACAATTATTTTTCCACTCCGGATGTAGTGGAAGGGACTGTGAGACTTGTACTGACTAAAACCCATCCATGTTCCTTCTTTTGCCTTTCGTGTTTTGTGTTCCGAAGCAAAGGCACACCTTTGCCTCGGAACACAAAACATGGCATCTGTAGCACCTAAAAAGAACACATTATTTTTGGAACAAACCGCAACTCCTGCAGGAGGTGGCCCTGACATGCCCCTCTGCTTTGCTGTTTGAGGCGCTCGTGGAACACCCGCCGTCGTCACAGCTTGTCGTCACTAGACGAGTGGACGGTGAGCTACTAATTCCTCACCATCCACATACCACGCAGAACCCCAAGTTAGTAGTGTTGGGGTTTCTTTCGTATCACCATCTGCCTTTCCCAACTATGTTGGGGTCGGCTTCCAGACTTACCCGATGCAGCTGAATACCAGTATTTTAAACGGGGCGACTGCCTATCTGACCTCCACAACCCAGTTAGTACAGGGTAATAAAATACCCCTTGGTAAGACTGTCATACTTTCGGGACACTGACTACATGTAACGACT
Organism: Ochropleura leucogaster; assembly: GCA_958449745.1. NCBI lineage: Eukaryota > Metazoa > Arthropoda > Insecta > Lepidoptera > Noctuidae > Ochropleura > Ochropleura leucogaster. The sequence continues at coordinate 10,750,822 of OY288226.1, forward strand.
GTCAAAGATCTAAAAAGGACAGTTTAACGTGCTTTCTGAGACACGGGGGAAACTCGGTACCTATGTAAGGAATTGTCACCCATCCACAGACCAACCTAGGCAAGCGCGACTTAACCTAAAGATGGACCTGAGCGGCTGTTATTATTTAACTGCAATGGATTATGACGATGTATACTCAAAATGAATGCCCGCTTTTAACCCTCATATCACGGACCGTATTTTTCAATTACAAAACGGGTTAAAAAACTAGAGTTATCATGATAATTGATGCCGAAAATACATTTTGATTGGATTTTCATCGATACAACAAAAAAAGGCTGGTAACATTGTTACTACAGCGTGGGGACTATTGTTTTCACGAAATTATTTGAATTCCCAATGGTTGGGACACGTTGGGATAAAGTGGATATGCTGGTTAATTGGTGCTATTATTTTGATGTTTCGTAATTTCTTTAATAACTCAAATCAAATCAAAATATTTTTATTTCACATAGGCCCGCATGGGCACTTATAAAACGTCGAGAAAAGATGCACGGTTCGGGTTGGTCGTTTCCTATGGAGAAGAACCGGCAAGAAACTCCATGGTTACTCTTTTAGAACTAGCTTTCGCCCCCGACTTCGTCCGCGTGGCACTACTTTGGGCTAACGCTAACTTTAAACCGCGTAATGACCGAAAAAAAAATCTCTACTCTTTCCTTCCCTCTTTCTCCGCTTTTCTCACTTTTTTTTTAAATAGCCTATTTCGTGTCCAGGGTCCCAACTGTCTCTGTATCTATACTATATACTATCTATACTGATATTATAAAGCTGAAGAGTTTGTTTGTTTGTTTGAACGCGCTAATCTCAGGGACTACTGGTTGGAATTGGAAAATTCTTTTAGTGTTGGATAGTCCATTTCTTGAGGAAGGCTATAGGCCATATAACATCATGCTACGACCAACAGGTGCTGAGCAGCGCGGGTGAAACCGTGGGGAACAGCTAGTCAATTCATAAAAATCAGTTTGGCCATTTAGGCGTGAAGACGTAACAAACACTTTTCCTTTTGTAATATTATTAAGGATTTATGTACATACAGTAGATAAGACAGGAAACAAAACACGTACAAAGTAAAGATGACACGGTTGGCGCAGTGGTTGAGCAATCGACTGCTGCGCTGCGTGTCACGGGTTCGATTTCCGCACGGAACAAATATTATTATGGCCTACAGATAGTTGTTTCGGGTCTGGCTGTTTGTGTACCTCTTTGTGTGAGGTATTCCTCGAAGCGCTCCCGTTTTGTTCCTCCAAGCGCTCCCAAAAGGAGCGCTTGGAGGAACAAAACGGGAGCGATTTCGAGGAACGATTAAAAATATTGTATGTGAGTTTAAATGTTTGTAAACGCACCCACGACACACGAGAAATTCCTATTGTGGGGCAACGTTTTTTTTTAAAAAGAAAAGAAAGTACAAAGGTATTGCTTATTTCTTATGAAAGGACTTGGCCAGATTCTGCCCTGATAATGCACAATTATGATTAATTTGTGAAAATTCCTTATAAAATAAATAAAAATTAATCGCATTAGTAACATTTCCCTAAAATAGACGAGAGAAAATGCAAAAAATATATGTTTGTACATTGTTTGTGTGGTTTTATATTCTGACATTGCATTGATTGACGTTTACATTGTCGTCTTGCCCAATTGGGGTCTTGGATTAAAGTATGTATACCTACTATTTTTTATTAGTCAGAAATGTTGACTCCAAGTATGCTTCGTTCCACGGCTCGCTGTCAGACCCCGAGTGTGGACTTTTGACGCTTAGTTAATGAACATTTTACTAATGCCATAGACACGTCACACATTTAGAACATAACTCCTCCTCGCTTTCTACCATAACCAACCACAAATTCACACATTCTTCCCCAAAAAGCCGCAACTGACCATAAATTCGTCAGCTCCACGCTACGCTAGCCGTGACGTCACACACTTGTAGGGTAACCAATTCTATATACTTTTTGGAACGAATTTTTTTATTGCGCATTGCAAAAGGGGGCTGGACGGAAAAAAATTAAACCAGAAGTTGTAACGGTGGTGTCGCGACGATTATTTTTGTTAAGTGTTTGCAGGTTTTTTGTACATAATAAAAAATAACTTCCTCCTTCACCTTCCATTCCTCTAAAGTTTTTTTTTTAGCAAACTTTGCCCCACACTAGCAATTTATCCAGTGTCGTGGGTGCGTTTAATATATTAATTACGACTTGCAACATTGGCACAGCATCATGCTGAGTGGTGACCTTTGATAGTTGTAAGCCGTGCGGCGTGCGCATGTTTTACTGTCTCTCTCTCTCTTTCTCGCTCTCGCTCATAGAAAGCCAGCCAGTCATTTTCGTTTCGTCTTTCTATTTCTCATTGAACAGTGTGGTGTCGCGACGATTATTTTTGTTGAGTGTATACAAGTTTTTTGTATATAATAAATTGTAGTAACTTCGTTCCATCAGGGTGTCCCTTGACATCTCTCAAGTTTTATAATTATAATTGTTGTAAGTATAAGGTCCTAGAGATTTTGTAACTACAGCTACTCTATATCTGGTGTTTTTTTTAGGATGCAAAATTATTGAATAATTTCCTCCGCTCTGGAGCTTTTAGTTACTAAACCCACCCATGGCCATTCTGATGCCCTTTATGTTCCGCGGCCGTGGTATCTCTTTCAAATTACCCTGCAACCCAGGCAGCCGACCTGGCAGGCCCCTCTATTGGTGGATCTGATCTGATCTGATCATGTTGGTCCGTGGATGGATAGCCACCTATTACATTTCAAGTTCCCTCTGTGCCCCGGAAAGGACGTTAAGCCTGGCTAGCAACCCCATGACAACCAACAACAACGGGTTTATAAGTCCCATACTTGTATTCAAGTGTTTTTCTTTGTCACGAAGAACGGATGGAGGACCAAAAACCCGAACAGGATGGCGACCCTACTCGTGCACCAATTAAACGCTTGCTATCGCTGCAAAGTGTAAAAATAAACGAATTCTCTTTGAATGACGTCATGTGACGAGTAGCTGGTTACCGTTTGTTTTTTAGTTGGTTTTATTTGATAGTGCACTCGGCTACATATGAAACTATAGCTAGTTGTTGACGAAAAATTCGAGGAATCAAACGGAAGTCACCGAAATCCAAAAGTTAACTTTATTTTTTGGAACTTGATTTTTTTGCAGTATAGTTTTTTTCAACCTTTTTAGATGTGCAATTAATGAAACAAAGTGCTTGCTTGATTGAAATGAACTGAATGTATTGAAAACAATAGACAAAAAACCGATTGGGTAAAAAGTGAACCAAACTATGTACCTACCTAATAAAAATAAAACTGAAAAGACAAAAACAAGTACTGTAATCTGGAACTTTAAAGAATAAATTGCTGCGACTGCCACGCTCCTGTAGTGCCTCAGCAATGTTTGCTGACGCACGCACTGACAGTTTTGTTGCATTGTGGCGAAAAAAATCTGCCTCACTACTCCACAGGCTGCGTGGCAGTCCCAACACTATCCTGCAATCGATAGTTGACCGGGCAGACAGTCCTCTAATGTGGGCGCTAACTTATCGCACTCGATCTCTTCTAGTTATTAAGTACTAACATAGGCTAAGTCATATTGTTACTAACACACTGGACCACCTTGTAGTCTGTAAATAAATGAATAATAACATAATAATAACTATTAAGGTAATTAAAAAATAATGAAGTCTTATAGTAACTTAGACTTTCGGGACCCCCGCGAGTATGAGCCGTTCTAGATTTTAATGGGTCCCTCCTTTGCGGGGCGCAGTCGGGTAAAAACTACAATAGAGTAACTTACTTACTTACTCACATATTTGTATAATCTCAACACGAATGATGTAAATACAAGAATTTGTAAAAATATTACAATTTAAAAGAGTCTCCATGGAGTTTCTTGCCCATTCCTCTCCATAGAGATCAACGCTTTAGAATGGGCAACTACAGTACTTTCACAAGTTATTATGCCTTGTGACCGGGACTGTAGATTCATTTTGTTTCTTGACATTCAAAAGTGCCTGTAATGGTCTAATTGAAATAAATGATTTGATTTACGTACTTAGTTATTATTTTTATACAAACCAACAGATTTCTCGAATAAAGTTTCTTTCCTGGTTTTGATTTTTCATTAGCGGGTTGTTCGAAAGAGATACCGCTGTCCCGGATCTAAAGGGCAATAGAAGGAACATGGGTGGGTATTAGTCAGTACAAATTTGACACTGCTCCTTAATGTACCCAGAGCGGGGGAATTTGTTTGATGATTTCCCACCCAAAAATGAGGCACGGAACTCATAATAAAACATGTTCCCGCTTCATAAGTCATAAGTAATTTATTTCATAACAATAAAATTGTGTTGAAAATATAAAAATTAAAAACAATAAATTAAATTAACATTCCTCAAAATACATTCAGAATTTACAACAAAATAAATGTCAAATAAAAATAATAAAATAAAAACAATCAGAAATTTACAATATTATAAGTTACGATGTCATTTTTCTTTTAAAAATTTATCAATAGTATAATAGCCTTTCCTCAATAAATATGTTCTAAGTTTGTTTTTAAATAAGTTAACACTAGAAATATGTTTGAATTCCAAGGGTCACTTGTTGTATAAAATCACTGATTGATACATTTTTTTTTTTCGGGCTGGGAAATCATCCAATGACTTCCCCCGCTCTGGGTGGAGCGGGGGGGCTGTCAGACTTGTACTGACTAAAACCCACCCATGTTTCTTCTTTTGCCCTTTACGTTCCGAGGCCGCGGTATCTCTTTCGAACAACCCGCAACCCCGGCAGGCACTGATTGATACCTTGGGCTATGTTTAACAACTTTTAGTTTCGGTTGTATGGTGTTGGCCAGATCTTTCCTACGTGTACCAGCCCTAATTTTTCTTTGCTCAAACTCAACTATGCAGCTCAACCAAAACACTAGGGCCATGGGGTCCGAGAGCCCATGTAGTATTTCGAGAAATCGCCAAGCGGTTGGTCGATTCTTCTCGTGACCAGAGGGTTGGCCTGTTTTTTGCACAAAAAATAAGCATTGCCATCCAACACGGTAATGCTGCCAGCCTTCTGGGCACTTTACCTGTTAACGGCGATACGGACGAATTTTTTGACGCCCTGTAATTTTCTATTTTTTACTTGTATATATTTTTTTATTATTACTTAGTTTGTGTATATTTATAGGTTGTATATATTTAGTAATTAATTTAATTATAATATGATAAATAAAAGTCTCTGTCTGCTTGTGAGACATTTGCGAGTCCTATTTTGGTTGAAATAAAACCCGAAAACTGTGGTAATACGTGTATACTGAATAAAAAGAATTGGAGTACAAAAAAATGCGTATGAACTGTGTGCGGTGAACGAATATAAAAAAAAAACATATCGCGGTAGGTAGACGCATAAATATTAAACGTCACTTTAAACCGAAGAGCCGCGACTTGTAGATTCATGTTTTGCTATTGGCGAATGTGTAGGCGCTTGCAGCTGCGCCATGCTCCCCCCGTTGAAAGGCTTCTCTTTCAACTGAAGCTCTTCTTCTGGTGTAGGAAGAGGACACAAGCGAACCAACGCTCGTCGAAGGCAGCTTGTTGACGTTTTTACATCTGCCACTCGTACAATGCCATCAGGTCCAGGAAACAGTTTTGTTACTCTTCCGAGTCGCCAACACAAAGGTGGCAGATTATCTTCTTTAATCAAGACTAAGTCGTCCAATTTAAGTTGTGGAGTGTCTTTCGTCCACTTCTGTCGTCTCTGTAGTTCACTGATGTATTCGCCTTGCCAGCGACGCCAAAAATGCTGGCGGATTTGCTCCAATTTATTGGGATCCACATCTTCAAGCAGAGGAGATGGGAACGTAGTTAGCGTTCTCCCGATAAGAAAATGTCCTGGTGAGAGGGAAAGGAAGTCGTTAGGATTGGTGGACATAGGACACAAGGGGCGGCTGTTTAATATTGCCTCCACTTGTGCAAACAAAGTCTGCAATTCTTCAAAAGTCAGGTGAAGATTGCCCATAACACGTTTAACATGGTGTTTTGCGGATTTGATGCCTGATTCCCAAATGCCGCCAAAATGAGGGGAGTAAGCGGGAATAAAATTAAATTGTATGCCTTCTTGTGCAGCAAAGTCAGAAAACAAGTGTCTATTTGATTTTAAAAATGAGCCTAATTCCTTAGCCGCTGCGACAAAATTACGACCGTTGTCGGAGAATATTTCGGCTGGCTTACCGCGTCGTGCAATGAAACGTCTTAATGTCCTTTGATAGGCCGCTTACTGCCTCTAAGTGTACGCATTTGTAACGCATGCAAATAAACAAGCACATGTAGCATTTCGTCAGTCTTGCTCCTCGTCCTCTTCGGTTAAGGACGAAGAATGGGCCAGCAAAGTCTAGGCCAACTGAAACAAATGGAAAGCTGACGGTAACGCGCTGTGAAGGAAGATTTCCCATTTTGGGCTGTAGGGTCTTGCCTTGGAAACGCCTGCATGTTAAGCAACTGTGTACTATGTTTCGAGCCAGATTACGCCCGTTGATGGGCCAAATTATTTCTCGAACTGTGGCTAACAAAAGTTGTGGCCCGGCGTGCATCTGACGAATATGTTCTCGTTGAAATAATAATTTAGTTAGAGGGTGAGATGAGTCTACAAGTATTTGATGCTTCTTCTCATATGGAAAATCAGAAGCTTGAATTCTACCACCAACTCTAATCAAATCATTATCATCAACAAATGGTGATAGTGATAAAATTTTGCATTTACTGTGTAACGATTTATTTTGTTTTAATAGTTTATACTCAACTGAAAATGATTGTTGTTGCGCCATGAAACAAAGGCTATTAAAAGACTGATTTAATTCATAAGTTGTTAAATAGTCGGTATGTTTAGAATGGCGATTTTTTGAATTGTAAATAAATCGTTTGACTAAGGCAATCACTCGTTGGAGTTTAGTAAATGAAGTATACGTAGCAAAATTAATTAATGGTTCTACAATAGTAGTGCATAAATTTGTTTTGATTTCAGGTAAGTGTTCCTTGTTTGTAATATTTGAATTTAATACAGGCCAATCTAATTCATCTTTGTATAAAAACTGTGGGCCGTACCACCACAGGTTTAACTTTGGGAGCTGACTTGGATTAACACCCCTAGAAATATGATCAGCTGGGTTCTCTGAAGTGGGTACGTAACGCCATGCTGACGATTGTGTTAACTCTGTGATTTCACCTATGCGATTTGCAACGAAGGTTTTTAAATTTCTAGGATCGCTGTGAATCCAGGCGAGGACTACGCTGCTATCACACCAATGGACTAGCCGAGAAGGTTTATATTTTATAGCATCGCAAACTGCCCTGGTTAATCTGGCAGCGAGCAAGGCGGCGCAGAGTTCCAAACGAGGAATAGTCATAGGTTTTAAAGGTGATACTTTAGATTTTGAACATAACAATTTTACACTAACATCTTTATTTTGATTTGTAGATTTAACATAAATACAAGCACCGTAGGCACTTTGCGATGCGTCACTGAATGAGTGAATTTCAATAACATTTACATCCTTGCAAATAACGTTTCTAGGTATGTGCAAATCACATAGGTGATGTAGGTTATTTACAAACTCATTCCAAGATTCATCAACATCCTGAGAAACGGGTTCGTCCCAACCGACTCGAAGGAGCCACAACTTTTGTAGCATAATTTTGGGTATGATTATGCAAGGACTTAGTAGCCCTAGCGGGTCAAATATTTTTAATGAATTTGACATTATGATCCGCTTTGTCAACCTTCCATCAACTGTCATAGGTTTGATAGGAAAGTGTAATTTATCGCTAGAAGGATTCCATCCTAATCCGAGGGTGTTCGACGATTCACTTGTTATTAGCTTATCACCTGTATTATCAGTATTGTCTTGTAAAATGTTTATCAAATTGCTTTTATATTTACGTAAGGGAAAACATGCTGAAGTTAATGCTCTGGAAACTAAGTCTTTTACGCGGCGTAATTCATCTTCGCTATTTGACCCTGTAATAAGATCGTCCACGTAAAAGTCGTTTTGAATTATAGATTTTATGGACTCGTCCCCACACTCTTCTCCGACCTGCCACAGACATCGCGTACTTAAATAACTCGCACTTGCTGTGCCGTAAGTGACGGTATTTAACTTAAGCGTTTTGATTGGCTGGGACTCATCTTGTCTCCATAAGATCAGTTGTAGATTTTGATCGTCACTGTGACACGCCACCTGGCGGAACATTTTCTCAACATCAGCAGTGAGTAAAAATTTGTACTGTCTAGCCCTGATCAAGATGGAGAAAAGAGAATCTTGCTTATTAGGGCCTACCATGAGGATATCATTGAGCGAGCGGCCAGAGGAGGTGGGAGCAGAGCCGTCAAACACCACTCGTATTTTGGTGGATTCGCTTTCTGCTTTGAATACTGCGTGATGACACAGGAAATAATTAGGAAAAGGTATTAAAACATGTGATTCTGATAAATGACCTAACTCGGCGTACTCGTTAATAAATTCAGTGTATAGTGTTTTGAGTTCTGAATTTTTACGAAATCGTTTTTCCAAATTGAGTAGCCGTTTTTTAGCTAGGTTATACGAATCTCCGAGAGTGTTAGGGTTGTCAAGCAATGGTAGCTTGACGCAAAACCTACCTGAATTTAATCGTGTGGTATTAGCGAGAAAATGTTCTTCACATAACCTTTCGCTTGGGGTGAAACTAGTCCTTTGGGGAAGTTCTTCTACTTCCCAGAACTTAGCTAATTTCTCATCAATATTTTTAATTGAATCTGATTTGTCTGAATGATTTGAAGAACTTGAATGATTGCATTGCATGTACTTGGAATAATTAGAAAACATGGGACCAGCCACGAGCCAGCCAAATTTTGAATTTATTAATTTTGGGTTCTTGGGACCCAGAGAATGTTGTTCTGTACCAACGACATCCCAAAATATATCTGCCCCAAGTATAACGTCTGCCTTTGCTGGTACGTTAAAACATGGGTCAGCCAACTTTATGTAGTCGGGTAATGCAAAACCTTTCATGTTTATAGGAACCTTAGGTAGCTCCCCTGTTAGCTCATCAAGCACTAAACAGGATAAGGTAGCGCTGTATGAACTGTTCAGCGATTTGAGTGTAATTTTGCAGGATTCTGTAACCTTATGACATAGATTATTGCCTATACCTATTATATTTATTTCACGTGTTTGATTTGTATCTAATTGTAATTTATGTTTCAGGTTCTTCGTTATGAGTGAAGATTGACTGCCGCAGTCTAGAAGGGCACGTACCTTCTCAGTGGTAGCTGTCAACGGGTTAGACACTTCGATAACGACGGTTGATAGAAATACATGATTTGTGTATGGCTCGGAGAAAGTTGAAAGAACTTCAGTGGAGTTCGTGGATAAAACAGGGTTGGATTGATGCAAAAGAGAATTGTGGCGTTCATTGCATTCCTTAAAAATACAAGGTCCCAATGGACAGTCACTCACTTGATGGCCCTGCCTCAAACAATTAGGGCAGAGATTATATTTCTGAACATCAGCTAATCTTTCATTAATCCCCTTGTTTTTAAATGTGGGACATGAGTAGATTCTGTGTGACTCATTACAAATAACGCAATCAATTCCCTTATTTGTCTGTTGATTGGCAACAAAAGATTTAACGTGAGAAGGTCGATCATATTTATTATCATTGTTATGTTGTTTATTGTTTGAACGTGAATATTTATTTTGAGAACTCTGGCCAGGACGAGAAGTTGTCAATGACGTTTTATTAGAGTTATTACGATTCATTGACTCCAAAACACCAGCACGGTCTGTTAAGAACTTATAAAACTGAGCTAAGGTTGGCAGATCATCGGTTGAGCCAAATGCATTTTGTGATTCTTCCCACTTCATTAAGCTGTTGCTATCCAATTTGGATGTCATCATAAAAATTATTAAATCGTCCCACTTATCAGTAGGTCGTCCCAGGTTAGCCAGCGCTCGCAAGTTTTTTGTTACGTGATCAGCTAAAAATCGTAACGAACGCTCGGATTCGTTAGTTATAGGATTCATGTTAATTAGTTCTGACAAATGATAATTAATTAGCAACCTCTTGTTGTCGTACCGCTCACATAATAATGACCACGCTTCTTTATAATTCAAAGATGAAACTTCAAGATTCGAAACAACACGAGCCGCATCTCCTTCAAGATATGAAATTAAATAGTGGAATTTATGTATATCTGAAATATGATCGTTATTATGTACCAAAGCTTGAAAGGTATCTCGAAACTCAAGCCAGCGAAAATATGCTCCGCCAAACTTGGAAATCTCAATCCGCGGCAACTTGAATCCTGAATGATCAGGAATATGAGGATGATGGCATGAAAAGACTGAAGACTTACGGCGCGCTTCAGATTGATTGTTTGCATTTTCAATTAGATTCTTAGCTGTCGCTATGTATGAAATAATATCATGTTCGATGCTATCTCGTTCATCGATCTCTGAATCTAAATTTTTATGATTTAACACTTCTATTTCAGTTTGAAGATCGTCAAACTTAGTAGACAAACCTTCAAACTTACTTAACTTTAAAGATAACTCGACAAGTTCTACTGGCGACAGTTGCACTGATTCTAAAGTTGAAATATAATTTTTGAACTTTGTTATTTGGCCTTTAATAGAACTACGCCTCAAATTTAACTCTTTATACTTTATAATATTATGTTTGTCTAGCTCAGTAGTCATTGTTGTATTTCTGATTTGAAACTAAACCAATAAAAACTTGTTCACTTAGCTGCACTTTGTTTAAAGTAAGGTAGTGGCTGTTATGTTATCTCACTCCCGTCAGTCCGGCGTCACCTGCGGCGAAGAAACCGGTTCCGCACAGCAGATTGATTGAGCTGCAAGTGGTTTCCTTCGCCAATTCTGGAAATTTCGGCAGAAAGGGTGAAAAGCGAGAAATAACTAATTAAAGTACCTACATAAAAACTCGGCTTCGTTAAGAATATGGTTAATTAAATAACTAGCAATGTTGTTGCTACCTGAAACAGGATTATATTGAACGATAATAAAATCGTTTAAATGGGTAAAACATCAATGTATCAACGGATAACTGTCTTTCCGTTGAGTTTGCAATAATGTCAACTTGAATGACCTTTGTACCTTGTCGAATTTACGACAAAGAAGGAAACTAATTTGATTTAGATAGTTGACGATGGATACTATTTGAAACGTAACGTTTCTAATTGCCCTTGTATGCACTGTGGAGGCAATAAAACGATAATTGATGGAAATTCGTAGATTGGTATGGGTAGGAAATAAGGATTAGGACACTTATCTTTGCGGAAGTTTGCTGCCGTGGTCGTGCCCAAGTCTTGCTGTAGCTTGGACGCCGGATCCTGGCGGTCTTTAACCCTGGATGAGGCACGTTCTCCTGACTGTGGGAGTAGTGACTTGCAGATTTTTGTTGTTTGATGAATTCGTGTCCTGTCACGGTCGCCAATTTATGTCTGCTTGTGAGACATTTGCGAGTCCTATTTTGGTTGAAATAAAACCCGAAAACTGTGGTAATACGTGTATACTGAATAAAAAGAATTGGAGTACAAAAAAATGCGTATGAACTGTGTGCGGTGAACGAATATAAAAAAAAACATATCGCGGTAGGTAGACGCATAAATATTAAACGTCACTTTAAACCGAAGAGCCGCGACTTGTAGATTCATGTTTTGCTATTGGCGAATGTGTAGGCGCTTGCAGCTGCGCCAGTCTCCATTCACTGACACATTAAATAAACACATCAGCTAGATGGAACTTTAGACACCTCTTAAAGACCACTTCTCAACGTGAGCCTTTGAACCCTCACCACAGGTTTTAGACCCTCTGGTTTCCTTACTAATATTATAAAAGCGAAAGTGAGTTTGTTTGTTTGTTACCTGTTTACGCTTTAATGGCTAAACCGATTTTGATGAATTTTGGTACAGAGATAGTTGGGTTTTTAAAGATTGAGATGGATTGAGGGAGAAAGACGAAATAAAAGGGAAATCATAGCATTGCTATTACAATAAAACATTACCCTCCTTCTTTGGCAGTCGGGTAATAAGGCGCAATGGCAAAAAGTATAGGTAGCAGGTACCTGTAAATCAGGAAAGGGGACTGTGTTGCCCCGAATTTAACGCGAGCGAAGCCGCGGGCAAAAGCTAGTATTGTATAACTTTATCTAGGTACCCTAAAGGCTATCAGTTGAGTAGTTCAGGCATGCTTTAGTTTGAGAACGTCCGATATTAAGTTTGTCCTTTTGCGGTCTTCAGTGTAAGGCTGGCCGTTTTGTGATGCCTTGTCGATTAAGTTGAAGTGGAGATATTAATTCAAAGCAGACTGAAATTTGACCGTAATTTATTTAAATATTAAATAGGGGTCTGATAGAATAATCAAATGAATTATGTTAGAATTCTTAAAATGATCACAGATGCAGTTAATGTCAGAGGGGTCTGCCAGGGTCACCGCCTGCCGGGGTTGCGAGTTGTTCGAAAAAGATATCGAGCCCCGGAACATAAAGGGTAATAGAAGGAACATGGGTGGGTTTTACACCCCGTTCCAAAAAACAAAAAACGATTCGTTTTGGTTACGGATAGTAGTATTTTGACATAAGTTGTATGTGACGTATGTCAAAATCTTACTATCCGTAAGCAAAACGACTCGTTTTTGTTTATTGGAACCGGGCGTTTGTAATAGTCTAAGATCCCGTTATACAACGACCTTCACCGAGATGTTTATTTGATGAAACATATTTTATATTCAATTTTATTTGCCAATAATTATATTCCATATGGGTTGCCTAATAAATTTCAGTCCAGGATACGATTAATTAATAATTAAAAAAAGTTTTTTTTTTTAATATTTCACCGGTTTGACTATTAGACAAATTTCATTCCAATCGAAAGTATGAAGCCCATAGAATATGCTAAGGTTAGGTTGCCTATTCTTTTCCAGTCATAACTCTCGGGTTGCCAGGTATAAACAGGTAAATCGATAGTAGCATTTTACACCGGTCAGATAATTTAATCAAATTTAAATGAAAATAAAGATTATTTAATTATAAACACGGTAAAATAGGGTTGCCTGCGAAAAATCAGTCCTGAATTACGGTTGTCGAATTTTAAAAAGTAAAATATTGCCGCGAGTGAATAGGTGCGACTGAGAGGTCCCAAGCAACCGTTCCGTGCGTTGCGTTCACCGTCAATCAAAGACTCAGAGCGTGAAAGCAGAAAAGAATTCGATATTCCGTATAAAATTTCGGGACCTCAACAAACAAGACGAAAAAATTTTTTACAAAGCCTTAAAAATTATCGCTTTAAAGAGGCTTTGGTGCTGTTTCTGGCTGATTATTGGGAGAACGACCATTTGGCAACAATAATACAAAAAAAAAAAAACTTTTTAACCGTCGATCATCAGTGCTACTCTTATCAAGTTCACGAAAACTCCGTAAACAAAACTGAAGAAACTAAATATGAATGTTATCACGAAGAGGCAGATACGAGGATTATTTTTCATGCTTCTAAAGCAGAACCAGGCTCAAGAATTCTAATTAAGGCCTCTGATACTGACGTTTTGATTATTTTGTTAGGAAATATGCACAAACTGATGGAATCTCAATTTTGGCTTGCAAGTTCGACAACAAAAAAGACCAATAATCAATCCGTTGATTGCATTAATTGCACTAATTTAGCGTTGAAGTTAGGGATCAAGCTATGCCAAAGTCTTCCCGCCTTCCACGCGTTTACAGGCTGCGATTACACGGCAGCATTTTATAATAAAGGAAAAGTAAAACCTTTTCAAATATTTTCCAAAAATGAAAAATATCAAACAGTTTTTGCGTCATTAACAGATGCTGCTGATATTTTCATTGAAGATAAAATGAAAATAGTTCAAGAATTTACAGCTTGTATGTATGGGATTAAGAATTGCACTAATGTGAATGATGCAAAATATCGCATTTTCATGAAAAATTACTCTGCTAAAGAAAACAGTGAGCAGTTTCTAAAAAAAATCAAAGGCTTTGACTCTAACTCCATACCTCCGTGCTGGATATCATTAACACAAAAAGTTTTACGAACTATCTACGTAAATTCGATGTGGCTGAATGCAACAGATCCAACATGTATCAAACTTGAACCTGAGAGCTGCGGTTGGTACTTAGATGAATATTTAAAGCCACGAGGATTCATTGGTGATCATAACACCTCTAAGAATAGATGGTATTGTCGAAAGAACCGAAACAGAGAGTGTTGACGAAGAAGTTGCAGATGTCGAAGATCTTAGCTTTATTTCTGATGACTCAGAGCTGAATAAGTTAAAAAAAAAAAAATATAATTTTGTATAATAAACAGTGATTTTTTCAATTGTTTTTCATTTTTTTTAATAAAAAAAATTCTAAATTAGTATTACATATTTATTGCTATAACCTTCTTATTTACTTTTACTATATATGTATATATACTTTAATATCACATTAAATATATACACATAAATAATTAATTCTAGACTCGGCGGCCAAAAGAACTTAAGTCAATTCTTTCTCAGAAACCATAAGAACTTAACTCAATTTTGTTCAAAATTGACTTACGTTCTTATGGATTCCGAACAAAATTGACTTAAGTTATTTTGGCTGCCGAGTCTAGAATTAATTAAAAATAATATTAAAAAATTATTCTTCTATTTTGATAATACATTACTCTAAAATGATACACAGCATATGCAAGTCTATCGCTATCCTTGTCAGTTGCACTGACAAACAGCATGCGCGCTCTCTTTCTTTAAATGGGCGGACCTTAAGCAGCTGTTATGCTCTCTGTCCTCTTCTAACGGACGGAACGGTTGCTTGGGACCTCTCAGTCGCACCTATTCACTCGCGGCAATATTTTATTTTTTTAAATTCGACAACCGTAATTCAGGACTGATTTTTCGCAGGCAACCCTATTTTACCGTGTTTATAATTAAATAATCTTTATTTTCATTTAAATTTGATTAAATTATCTGACCGGTGTAAAATGCTACTATCGATTTACCTGTTTATACCTGGCAACCCGAGAGTTATGACTGGAAAAGAATAGGCAACCTAACGTTAGCATATTCTATGGGCTTCGTACTTTCGATTGGAATTAAATTTGTCTAATAGTCAAACCGGTGAAATATAAAAAAAAAAATCTTTTTTTAATTATTAATTAATCGTATCCTGGACTGAAATTTATTAGGCAACCCATATGGAATATAATTATTGGCAAATAAAATTGAATATAAAATATGTTTCATCAAATAAACATCTCGGTGAAGGTCGTTGTATAACGGGATCCTATACTATAAGTAAAAGTCTATTACTCTCCCGTTCCGCTCAGAGCGGAGAAAATTATTTGATGACTAGCGTTTGCCCGCGGCTTCGCTCGCGTTAAATTCGTTAGCGCCTTACTGATTTGTAATAGCAACGCTAAGTTTTCCCTCATAACACACTCTTTAAAAAAAAATGCCTATGTCCGTCTCCTGGTTCCCAACTATCTCTGTACCAAAATTCATCAAAATCGGTTTAGCCATTAAAGCGTGAAGAGGTAACAAACAAACAAACTCTCTTTTGCTTTTATAATATTAGTAAGGAAGGATAAGTAAGCATTTTTCGCCGGCAAAAAAATAACGCAGTAGTATTGTAAATTGTAACTTTGTGTATTGGCGTGAAGACGTAACAAACAAAGAAACAAACTTACCTTCGTTTTTGAAATATTAGTAAGGGTTTATTGTAGGTTACACTATCAGCAGGCCTACTATGACGTCTTAAAGCAGAACTTACTCCACTGAGGGAAAGAGATGGTGCTAGACACCCTGTATAGCTCTGTCTCTTTCCCTCAGCGGAATAAGTTCTGCTGTAAGACGTCATAGTAGGGTAGCTGGTCGGACCTTTTTATCCTTGAATGTGAAGCATATCAGTTAACATTCTACACACACAACGCTACAATTCCATAGTGCATATCACTAATAGACTTGAAATTACTTTATCATGCATGCTCCTAGTGAAGGGCAAAATAAAAAAAAAAATTTAGAGGTGTCAAGGGACACCCGGATGGAACGAAGTTCCTATAGAAATGAAAATATCTGGCTTGCTTTCTATAAGAGAGAGAGAGACAGACAGACAGACAGAGAAACATGCGACGCCGCACAGCTAACAATAGCAAAAAGTGTCGTGACAACTTTTCGTAAGAATTTTTTCCGTCTAGCCCCAACGTTTCACAACGCGCGATAAGGAACTTCGTTCCAAAAAAAACATTTTAAACAATCATTTAAAATTGCTTGTTGGTTTTGCTATTGTTTTTATTTTTTTTTAATTTTGAAAGCGACATTCTGGTAAAACATTCGTTCGTAAATTGCCAACAAAACAGTGAAACAGCTACTAAAATATTATGTTACACAATGTTAATTTATTATCTCCTTGGGAAGTGTCCTTAGGCCGAATAAGGGGCGGATCAGGGCTCACAACGTGTTTGATGTAACCTGATCGGCCTTGAGCCCTAAGCTTGTGTTCACTAGGTATCAGTGACAACTGGGTACGGACACAAAAAAAAACTACTTCGAGGGAAGCAAAACATTAGAAGAGTAACCATGGAGTTTCTTGGCGGTCGTTCTCCATATTTGTTTTTTTTATTCAAAATTTTATATCCTTTCTATTAATATTTAAAAAGCGAAAGTGAGTTTGTTTGTTTGTTACCTCTTAACGCTTTAATGGCTAAACCGATTTTGATGAATTTTGGTACAGAGATAGTTGGGACCCTGGAGACGGACATAGGCGAGAAATGAGGGAGAAAGAGGGGGGAAAAAAAGAGAAAACTTAGCTTTGCTATTACAATAAATAAGGCGCTAGTGCAAAAACTACAAGTAACAGGTACCTGCAAATCAGGAAAGGGGAACTGCATTACTCCGAATTAAACGCGATCGAAGCCGCGGACAAAAGCTAGTCCTTACTAATATTATAAAAGCGAAAGTGAGTTTGTTTGTTTGTTTGTCGTCCTCTTCACACTTTAATGGCTAAACCGATTGTGATGAATTTTGGTACATAGATAGTTGGGAACCAGGAGACGGACATAGGGTAATTTTTATTTAAAAAAATGGGATGTGAGGGAGAAAGAGGGAAGAAAAGGGAAAACTTAGCGTTGCTATTACAAATCAATAAGGCGCAAGGAGAACTGTGTTACCCCAAATTTAACGCGGGCGAAAGCTAGTATTCTATAAATGGGCAAGAAACGACACTTCTTGCTTAGATTTTTTTCTTTCGTTTTTAATGCAAGAGGCAGTCGCTCATCCAGAGATCAATCCAGGCAAGGCTGGTTTAAACTGAAGATTGACATAAGCGGCTGATTTAGCCACGAACTTCTCATTCTTGTTAATTAACAACACCTTAATGATTTACTCATCATAAAATTGTATGTGTCATTAATCAAACAAGTAATTGATCTAAATACTTAACCTTATAACCTAATTAATCAGTCCCCACTTTTCATAGCTTTTCCAAATCATGAGCAAAGAGGTTTTAATCCAAATTGATCGTCCTCTTTTCCTCCTTATACAGAAACAAAAACATCTACTTATAAAACAAACAAACACACAGGCAACCCTAAAAAGCTAACATAGGAAAATTCTTTCGTAATTGAAAACAGCGTTATACGCGACTTGCTCGTCGACATTCGTAAAAACACAACAAATTGTAATAATAATATTTGTGAATGTCTCTATGCTGGAATTGTTGCAATATGGCCGCTGTATCTCGCGTAGGGTTGGCGAATTTGTGAATGAGTTTTTGAGAAATATTTTGTTTCTCTAGATAAATAATAATAAATAAATAAATATCTTGGGACAACTCACACACGGCTATTTGATCCCAAGCTAAGCAGACCTTGTGTTATGGTAACCAGACAACTGATATAAATACTTATATAATTTATAAATACATACATATTATTGATAAATCACACCCAGACACAGAACAAGCAATCATGCTCATCACACAAAGTTTGTCCTGGGTGGGAATCGAACCCATGACCACCGGCTCAGCAGTCAGGGCCACTAACCACTAGACCAACAGGCCCGTCATAGTAGCTTTATATAACATCTAACGTCATACGTACATTCCGTACCTCAAAAAGAAAAAAGCGAACCCCTTTTTTAAATCATCAAATATCTTCCATGTTCCTACTTTTGCCTTTTGTGTTCCTCGGCCGCGGTATCTTTTTCGAACAACCCGCAACCCTGGCAGGCAGAGGCCTCACTGCTTTGCTCTAAATTTCATAAAGATCGGTTCAGCTGTTTTGATGTGAAAGAGAAACAAACATCCAACAACAACATAAAATATTAGTAGGATAGTTGGCGCTCGCGGCTTCGCTAGCGTGATATCGGTAGAAAGGTGTATATGTGTTATTCCAGACTATAATCTACCTCTGTGCTAGATTTCAAGATCCGTTCAGCCGTTTTGATGTGAAAGAGTTACAAACATCCATACATCCATCCTCACATACAATCGCATTTATAATATTACTAGATTTCGCCAGTGACTTCGTCCGCGTGGCATCGATCGAAAAAAAAACATTTTTCTCTCCCCTTTCCTTTGTCCCCATTATCTCACTTTAAAAAAAATAGCCTTTGTCAGTCTCCAAGGTCCCAACTATCTCTGTACCAAAATTCATTAAAATCGGTTTAGTCATTTAAGCGTGCAGACGTAACAAACAAACTCACTTTCGTTTTTTTAATATTAGTAAAGATAAGTAGGATTAAATTGATTTACACACAAAAATATTTCCTGCCAGCCCTAAGCGCACATACGCGATGTAATATCAGAAATGAATCCGTTTTCTTCCTTTGATTAGGTGTCCGTATACGAATGTGCGTTTATCGACTACATCGAATGTTCGGGAACCCAGTTATATGTTTTACGCCTTGCGCCTTATGTCATGTCATGCGATGTCGTAGGATAATATGCTGATTTGAGCGAAAAAATCAAATTATTCTTCCTTTCTGATGAACTTGTTGGGGATTAACAAAATTAACATGATGCTCCTGCTTTAAATGATAAATGATGCACAAACACTTTTGCACGTCATTTTTTTTTAACTAGATGAGGCCGGTGTTTCGTACCCGACTACTCTGAGAAGAAACAAACTCAGAGGTCATAGTCTCTTTAAAAGTCCAGACAAAATAATCTTGGTCAACTTACATGAGGACTATGCAGATAGTGTCTAAAATGGTCTTTTTAAGAAAGCACCACACAGATTGAGTGGACCTGTCCAGTCAGTGCAAGCATTTGTCACTTTGTGGTCGTGAACGGAAGCTGCGGGCATAAGCTAGTACTACTCATCATCTGCTTAGCCTTTTCCCAACTATGTTGGGGTCGGCTTCCAGTCTAACCGCTTGCAGCTAAATACTATTATTTTACATGGAGCGACTGCCTATCTGATTTCCACAATCCAGTCAGTATAGGGTAATACGATACCCCATTTTTTGCTGATCGAAAATCTTCAAATAACTTACCCGGTCTGGGCGGAGCGGGAAGGAAGTGTCAGATTTGTACTGACTAAAATCCAACCATGTTCTTTCTATTGCCGTTTATGTTCCGGGGCCGCGGTATCACTTTCAAACAATCTGCAACCTCGGCAAGATACGATACCCGTTGGTAAGACTGGTTGTCAGACTTTCGGGACCTATCTGTAACGACTGTCAACGATCTACAAATGACGTCTGAGACCAACAACTTTACGTGTTTTCCGAGGCACGGAGGAAACTCGGTATATAACGGGTGGTCACCCATCCACAGACCAAACTAAGCAAGCGGGGCTTAACCTAAAGATTAACTTGAGTGGCTGCTATTATTTTGTATCAAGCTCCAATAATATAATAAGCTAGTCCTACTTATCCTTACTAATATCATAAAAGCGAAAGTGAGTTTGTTTGTTACCTCTTCACGCTTTAATGAATTTAAAGAATTTTGGTACAGAGATAGTCGGGAACCAGGAGACTGACATAGGTTATTTTTTTATTAAAGTGGGATGTGAGGGAGAACGAGGGAAGAAAAGGTAAAAGTTAGCGTTGCTATTACAAATCAATAATGCGCAAGGGGAACTGTGTAACCCCGAATTTAACGTGAGCGAAGCCGCGGGCAAAAGCTAGTATTTATATAAAAAAGAAAGCTAGTTAGGAAGTATGCGTATTTGTCACTCTTTTGGGCAGAAACTATTGAACGGATTTTGATGAAATTTCAATTTTTTAAACAGTTTGTATAAAATCTGTATGAAAACATAGGCTATTTTAATTCCATTACGGACTTAACCAATGGGATTTTTACGGCCACGCGGGCGTATATCGCGGGTAACAGCTAGTTAAAGAAAAAAATACTTGTATCACCCCTTTTTGCGGATTGGGAGTGTTTAACTGACTAAAACCTAGCATGTTCTGTTGCCCTTTGTGCCCCAGAGCTGCGGTATCTCTTTCGAACTACCCACAACCCCGGCAAGGCATTGTATCACCCCTTGCAAGTTTGAAAAGAGGGAAAATGGATGATAATGGTATTGGAAACGAATCGTTTGCTATGCGCATAATGTCGCGGTTCAAATCGAATACATTATTTACTAGTTACCGGTGAATCGACAAAACGATGAAATTCTGTTGTTACTGTTTGAATTATGTCACCGAATGGCCTGACTGTTGCAAGAAAGAAGATGGGAAATCATCATAGAGAAGTTGTTGAAAGAAATCCCAAAGGAAATCAAAGAATTGAATTTAAATTAATTTAAAAAAAATGAATTTAAAGCTTTTTTGTATAAAAATGTTACTATAATTTAAACGACTATTTGAATGATACTTTGACATCCTAATTAAATTGTAATCTCAATATCATTGACATCTCTATTAAAGTTTGACATTGAATAATAATTTGACATTGTAGGTACTGAATACTGATAATTTTTATTTAATTGACATGCCACTAATTGTAATTTTTTATTACTATTTAATGTTTGTCTTAAAATTTTGTTTTTGTACCAAAAATTTGCCACTGGGGCAGAATATGATGAGACCTTTGTTTATATTTAAGACCATAAAAATGTACCATATTCAGACAATTAAATGAATTTGAATTTGAAAGAAAGAAAAAAAAAAACTTTTATTTGTCGCAAATTACGACGAGCATACAAAATTACAAAAAAAAAAACAATCAAAGCATCACAAAAATTTACAAATACAAACATGAGATAAAATAATAAAAATCTTGCACGTCGTGACTGCGACTGGTAGGTCACCACTCAGCACGATGCTGTGCCAATGTTGCAAGTCGCAATTAATAAATTAATAGTAATTATTTATTTATGTAAACTTCATGTAGGTACAGACGCCTGCACATCAAGCTACTACAATCTGTCAGATTTCTTTGATAGATTTTCGACTTTATTTCTAAAGTATTAGGTTCAAGGTCCGTTGAGAAAAATTTACAGTTTCGGGTAGCTTGACCTGCTGGCGTCTGTACAATAGTGATCTTAATGACGGCACGGTAAGCCCAGTGGCTGAGCCATCGACTGTTGCACTACGTGTCGTGGGTTCGATTCCCGCACGAAACAAATATTATCGAAATACTAACAGGAAGTTATTTCAATTTGGCTATTTGTGTATGTGAGTTTTATTGTTTGTAAATGTACCCACAATACTGGCGAAATTCCTAGTAGGGCAGAGTTTTATATAAAAAAAAAACTTGAGAGGTGTCAACGGACACCCGGATAGAACAAAGTAATTATGTATTATGCACAATAAACCTGTATACTTACACTTGACAAAAATAATCGTCGCGACACTACCGCTACAACTATTGGTGTTTATTTTTTCCCTTTAGCCCCCTTTCGCAACGCGCGATAAAGAACTTTGTTCCAAAAGATGCAAGGCATTCTCTATCAGTCAACCTTTGTATAAAATACGACAACATTGTTATGAAAAAAAAAACAAAACCTAAAATAAAAGAAAAATGTTTGTATGTAGATAGCTTATAACCTGGGTTAACAAAAAGGCTAGTTGGGTGAACCCGCGAAGCACAGCTAGTTCTTAGTAAAATTCACTTCATTCAGACGCCGAAAAAGAATTCATTCGAAAACAAAGTATAATGAAAAATATTCCAATCTCATTGTTCAGATGCGACGGAATTAGTGCTCTATAAACCTTTTCTACTGAAAATGTCATTTGCTAATTGAAATTAAATTGCCGGATTGTATACCGATTTTTTTTCGTCCATTTTCTACTTTCCAATGTCGTTTGGGGGACACACTAGCTGGTGGATTGACAAGCACTTTTCACAAACTTATTTGACATCTTCAGGTTCTTATTGGCCTGCGTCAACTGGATTTTGACATCATTAATCTAGGTATCTAGGTAGCGGCCCAAACTCAAACTCAAAGCATTTATTTCAATTAGAAAATTACAGACGCTTATGAATGTTGACACAAAAAAAAATGCTGCTACAGTCCCAGTCACAAGACATAATAACTTGCGAAGTACTGTAGTTACTGTAATGACTGTGTTGATTTAAAGCAATATATTTACTTATTTTTGGGGTTGGGAAATCTTCAAATAACTTCCTCCGCTCTGGGCGGAGCGGGGAGGAGTTTCAGACTTGTACTGACAACTAACCCATTGTTCCTTCTTTTGCGTTTCATGTTCCGGGGCCACAGTATCTCTTTCGAACAAGCCGTACCCGTAAGATAGAATAACACGTCTGTAATTCTTGAAGGGTAAGGCATAGGTCTACCTAAAATTACACCCGCATTTCGACGGTTATGTCTAAGTACCATGTTCTGCGGTCTGCCCAGATTTAGCAGACCACCGCTGTGTCCTCGAAAAGGCGATTGGCGGCGGCGATCCCTCGTGTCCGGCCCTGGTTCAGTCCATGGTCCGGAGCGAGAGGGAATAGGAAGTGGTCACCTCCTTCTTGGAAGCAGTTATGTTGGCGAAGGAAGTGGCCGGATCTTTAAGGAAGAAAATCTCAAACCAACCCAGCCGTCGCAGGAGATTATCCGGGCGTAGAGCGTTTGTCCGGCTTGTGACGATAGGCAGTGTTGACGGCGTCTTTGCATTCCACGCGCCTCAAAGAGACGTCAGCAAAGCAGAGGGGCCTGCCAGGGCCACCGCCTGCTGGGGTTGCGGGTTGTTCGAAAGAGACCGTGGCCCCGGAACAAAAAGGATAAAAGAAGGGACATGGATATTGTCTTTAGCGCGTTGACAGTCAGTCTCTTACTAACTAAAAGTTTCTTCTTTTGCCCTTCATGTTTGTGATTTTTGAGGAGCTCGTGGCTAAATAAAAGCAGCCGCTCGGGTCCATCTTCAGGTTAAGCCGCGCTTGCCTAGGTTGGTCTGTGGATGGGTGACCACCCGTTACATACCGAGTTTCCTAAGTGCCTCGGAAAGCACGTTAAGCCGTTGGTCCCGGTTGTCATTTGTAGATCTTTGACAATCGTTACAGGTAGTCAGTGTTCCGAAAGTCTGACAACCAGTCTTACCAAGGGGTATCGCATTACCTAGTACTTACTGGGTTGTGGAGGTCAGATAGGCAATCGCTCCATGTAAAATACTGATATTCAGCTGCATCTGGCTAGACTGGAAGCCGACTCCAACATAGTTGGGAAAAGGCTAGGCAGATGATGATGTTTGGGATTTTTTAAGCAAGGTCCTACATGCTTGCAGTGCCGTATGTAGTCCTCTATAGCAGAATGTATTACCGATTGATTACTAAACGTTAGGAGCCGAATGATTGGACTCTTGTGATCTGGCGTTGTGCCAAGTATTTGGAGACTGATAATGGTCATCTCTTTGAAGGTCAGTGGTAGCATTGTTGGGGAATTATCGGGGTTAAAATGTAATTTTATATCTCTTCATCTGCAAATGAATGGAAGATGATATTGTCAGAATGTTTGAATTTCTGTGAGAAGAACGAATTACTGAATTTTAATCTTACTATCCTACTAATATTAAAAATGCGAATGTTTGTGAGGATGGATGGATGTATGGATGTTTGTTACTCATTCACGTCAAAACGGCTGAACGGATCTTGATGAAATTTGGCGAGCGGTAGTCTGGAATGACACAAGATACCTTTATTTTTGACTAGCTTTCGCCCGCGGCTTCGCCCGCGTTAAATTTGGGGTAACACATTTCCCCTTGCGCCTTATTGATTTGTAATAGCAACGCTAAGTTTTCCCTTTCCTTGATGAATTTTGATACAGAGATTGTTGGGACCCTGAAGACTTACATAGTGAAGTTTAAAAAAAAACTGGGTAAAGAGGGAACAAAAGGGAAAACTTAGTTTTGCTATTACAATTAAGGCGCAAGGGCAAAAACTACAGGTACCTGCAACTCAGGAAAGGGGAACTGTGTTACCCCGAATTTAACGCAAGCGAAGCCGCGGGCAAAAGCTAGTTTATAATAAATAAATCTCTTCGGCCTTTTCCCAACTATGTTGGGGTCGGCTTCCAGTCTTACCGGATGCTGCTGAATTCCAGTATTTGACAGGGACCAACTGTCTATGCTTCTGAAATGGTTTATTTTAAGTACCTAATAGAAGAGCAGTGGCAGTTTAGTACAGACGCCTGCTACCCTACTATGACCTCTTAAAGCAATTCTTATTCCGCTGAGGGAAAGAGACAGAGCTATACAGGGTGTCTAGCACCATCTCTTTCACTCAGTGGAATAAGAATTGCTTTAAGATGTCATAGTAGCCCTTCAGCACATCAAGCTACTACAATCTGTCAGATTTCTTTGATAGATTTTCGACTTTATTTCTAAAGTATTAGGTTCAAGGTTCATTGGGAAAAATTGACAGTTTCGGGTAGCTTGACCTGCTGGCGTCTGTACAACCCCGATAGGACCCCGAATAGTTAGCTATTTGGTATCAGAAAACATTCAAACACCAATAACTCATAACTAATTTAAATATCGACAGCCAACTGCCCTCCAGGGCATTGTCTAACCACATAACTTTTTCAAACCTACCCACTTTTGTCTGATTTCAAGGGTTCCGTAACTCAAAAGGAAAAGTTGGAACCCTTATAGGATCCCTTCGACAACACGATTAGTGCAGTGGTTGAGCGATCGACTGCTGCGCTGCGTGTCGCGAGTTCGATCCCCGCACGCAACAAATATTTGTATGGCCTACAGGTACTTGTGCCAGGTCTTGCTGTTTGTGTATGTGAATTTAAATGTTTGTAAACGCACCCACTATACAGGAGAAATTTCTTGTGTGGGGCTACGTATTTTTTTTTTAAACTTTGTTTTCCGCTTATTTGTCTGTCAAGATCCCTTTTTACGGGAACCTGTGGAGGTATCGAGTTGAAATGAAAACCATGTACAGACGCCTGCACATCAAGCTACTACAATCTGCCAGATTTCTTTGATAGATTTTCGACTTTATTTCTAAAGTATTAAGGTTCAAGGTTCATTGGGAAAAATTGACAGTTTCGGGTAGCTTGACCTGCAGGCGTCTGTACTAAACTTTGTGGTCCCTTTGTGCTGTGAAAACATCAACCCTTGGCGCGTTGCCCACACGACATTTGTAAAGAAAATCTCGTTGCGGCGTGCCTCTTATGTGCCTGCGCCTCAACTGCACCTCGACTGTAGATCTTGTGAGCGACGCGCTTAATGCGCCCGCGCCTCGTCTGCGCCTCGACTATTGGTCGTGTGGGCGACGCGCCTTAGTCTACACACTCAAAGGATATAGCCGTTTATGTTGCAAGTTTATACGAAACCCTTGATGCGGGAGTTCGACTCACACTTGGCCTTTTTTTATTTACGATCTGTTCTATCATAAAGTTATCGCATAACTCCAGATTATTGACTTTGATTCTACAATTTATCTCGAAATTGATTTATAAGGGCGGCTGAGGCAGCCAATTTGTTTGGGAATCAGTAGCCGTATGGAAAAACGAAAACTTTATTATTTCATCATGTACTGATAACTGACAACCACTCTTAACAAGAGGTATAGTATTACCCAGTACTAACTGGGTTGTGGAGGTCAGATAGGCAGTTGCTTCATGTAAAATACTGGTATTCAGCTGCATCCCGTTAGACTGGAAGCTGACCCCAACATACTTGGGAAAAGGCTAGGCAGATGTTGACTGATAATTGTTCTAGATCGATGTTCTTGTAGTTTAGTGGTATGATCGTCTGACTGTCAAGTGAAAGGTCCTGAGAACGAATTCTAATTCAAGACGTACTGCGGGTACAAGTCTGAAACTCCCCCCGCTCTGCCCAGAGCGGGGGAAGCTATTTGATGTCTTCCCCTTCGCAAAAAAAGATGTACTTACTGCGGGTATCACCCATGCTTATTCCACACATTCACACGCTTTGCCACATCCATTGTTTTGCGGACCAAGGAGCTGGATTCTCTGCCAGTGCAGCGGTTGTTCTCCTCCGAAAATAGGCCTGAATCTATTTAAGTCGAAAATATAATAGGATTGTTTTGGTTTAGCTCGTCCCATTGTCGACCTCATCTTTGTCTCTGGGATTGAGGTCAGTAATAGGCCAAATATGTAAAAAAACAAACATAAATGCTGCGCCAACACAATACTAAAAAAAAAGAGTAAAACAAGCCCCACAATAATATTGAGCAGGCGGGGACCAACAGAGGCTTATTTATAGTCATTTCGGTTGTGCACCATTTAGCAGAATTTTCGTTGGTGGCGGTCAAGGTGGTCCCCGCCTGCTCAATATTATTGTGGGGCTTGTTTTACTCTTTTTTTAGTGTGCAGTCGGGTATTTTGTTTTTTTAATAATAATTTTTTTATTTATAACTTTTTAGCTGTTTTTATTTAACGAAAATGTTGTAGATGTAGAAGACTATGTATATGTAAGTACCATGATACCGCATACATATTTTTTTAAAGGGAAATTTAGAAAAAATATTATTATGTCTTTATCCCGTGGGACTTTTAGGATAAAATGTATCCTATGACACTCCCGTAATCAAGACAAATCTAACGATACCTCATACATCAAAATCCATCAAGCCGTTTAGGCTACAGGTGGTCACAAAGGAAAAGACATACATACATACTTACATACACTCGAAAAACATTACCCTCCTTCTTTGGCAGTCGGGTAAAAAGAAATATAATCCAATATATAAAATTCTCGTGTCACAGTTTTCGTTTCCATACTCCTCCGAAACGGCTGGACCGATTTCAACGAAATTTTGTGTAGGTACATATCGGGTAGGTCTGAGAATCGGCCAACATCTATTTTTCATACCCCTAAGTGAGCAGCGGGTGAAACCGCTGGGCACAGCTGTTTCTCTGACCTATTATGCAAGTCGGTCAAGCCGTTTCGAAGCAACTAAAATTGAGACAGGTGAATTTTGTATATGAGAAGAATGACAACGATAATTCTTCTTGACCACGGAACCCGTCGCTGTAAGTCGTCCTTCACGCCCTTAGCCGGGTTTTTCGTACCTTTTTTTTTAGTTGGAGTGAATTCGTTCTTTATGACTTTTTATGAAGCGATAATGGCATTCAAATATAGGGGGAAGGATGTAGAGATTGATGTTTTTGTCAGCCATCTTGTTTCAGGGTTTCGTAATTCCGTTACGTTGTTGATGAAGTTTGTTGTGAACAGAGGCACGGGGTTTGAAGTAGTAGGGTAAATACATCGATTTATTAAACGAAAATTTAAAAAAATAAAAAAAAACGTTTAAAAAAGTTCGTTTATTTTGGAACAATTTTGGTTAAGCTATTTTAATATCGCTAGTCAATGACCGGACACATTGTATATTTATAATCTAATAAATATAACAAATCTTATAGATATACTATCCTTACTAATAATATTATAAAAGCGGAAGTGAGTTTGTTGGTTGTTTTTTTGTTTGTTTGTTACCTCTTCACGCTTTAATGGCTACTTCGATTTTGATGAATTTTGGTACAGAGATAGTTGGAAACCAGGAGACGGACATAGGCTATTATATATTTTTATTTAAAAAAAGTTGGATGTGAGGGAGAAAGAGGGAAGAAAAAGGAAAACTTAGCGTTGCTATTACAATTAATAAGGCGCAAGGGGAAATGTGTTACCCCGAATTTAACGCGAGCGAAGCCGCGGGCAAAAGCTAGTGTATTTATAATCTAACTCTGTGCCAAAGCTATAAAGATCCGTTTTTAAATAAAGATTGAAACAGAAAGGCAGGATGGATGTATGTCACGCCAAACACATTCGTATTAATAATATAAGTAGGAAGTGTAAGAAATTTAAATTAAATAAAGTCTTTAACAAAGATATTATTATAACACACATGTTTCTCTGTTTCAATCTTTATTTAAAAACCATGTCAAAAGACACAATTGGAATAAAAATGAATATTCATTAATTATACAACAGTTCGGTGGTTCTCTGTCCTTGGATAAAAGAAAACCGGCCAAAAACGAGTCACACTCGCGCACCAAGGGTTCCGTACAAACTTGAGATATAAATGGCCATATCTATTGACTGCATTGACTTAGAGATATGATTTATCTACAAATCAAAGGGACTATAGACTTGAGTATATGGTTTGAATTCCAACTCGATGCCTTCATGAGTTTCCTATATAAAGGATCTTGACAGACACGCGGACAACCAGAGATCCAATAAGGGTTCTGTTTTTTCTTTTTGAGGTACGGAACCCTAAAAATTATGAGAATAAATACAGATGTTTAACATTTAGGTTTTATTTGTAAGTGTGTTGAAAATCGTCCGCTAAGCGCTTAAATTACATCACGCTTGATAAGTTTGGAGGGTTTGGCAGAAGTGTACGTCCTACTATCCTGCTATTACTATAAATTCGAAAGTTTGTGAGTACGGATGTATGTTTGATCATAAAAAAACTACTGAACAGGTCTTGATGAAATTTGGCTAAATGTAGATTATAGTCTGAAATAACACATAAAATACAATTTTTATTAAGTCTGGATGTATGTTTGCTCCTCTTTCACGAAAAAACTACTGAAAGGATCTTGATGAAATTTGGCACAAATGTAGATTATAGTCTGGAATAACACATAAAATACAATTTTTATATTCATAAAAACAAAATTTGATATGTCGCGGGCTAAGCCGTGGTCGCCAGATAGTAATATTATAAAAGCGAATGTTTGTGACGATGGATGGATGGATGTTTGTTACACTTTCACGTCAAAACCACAAAAACTAAAAAAATTTGGAGTTCTAATCGAAAAACCAGACACTTGAAGCTACAATTTCTTTTTTTTTTATTTCCCGTACGATCATATCTCTCGGTATTACGGCCTGTTGAAAATTTCCCAAAAAAATGTTTTTTTTTATCCCTTTTTTCCCAGTAGCGTATTTCCAGCGCTGATTAAAAAAAAACATTAAACTTCTACTCTAATCGTATACAAATTCACATTCCTACTCAAAACTTTCCTCAAAACATCTTCCTCTGTAGTTAAAATGTATTTAGATTAATTGTTTTTTTACAATAAGTTTATCCATATGTCCCAGCATTGCTTGGAAACACAAATCTCCAACAATCCAACACCTTTCCTTATAAAGGCGTCCCGGATCCGGAAGTCACTCGTTTCCCGCCAAAAAACGCGGGTAATTTTTTCCACCGACGCTTAAGCCTTTATGACGTAACTTCCGGTTGGATTTCCCGTGACGTCACGTGTCGTGTGACGCACTTCCGTTGGGATTATGTTATGGAATTAATTTATGATGTGTTTTTAATATTATTGGGCTTTTAAATTAATTGGATGAGTTTTTTTTGTCAGGGATGGGAAATCATCCAATTAATTTACCCGCTGTAGGAATAGGAGGGAGTGTCAGACTACCTGACTAAAACTCATCCATTCTTTTGCTCTCTGTGTTCCGGGGTAGCAGCATGTCTTTCGAAAAACCTGTGATTCTGACAGGCAGTGGCCCTGTCGCTCTGCTTTGCTGACATCTCTTTGAGGCGCGTGTGGAACACGAACGCGCCGTCGACACGGCCTGTTGTCTATAGACGGACGGACTGTACTACCAATTGCTCTCATACTCCATTCGCAAAATACGCGCCTCAGACGTGGAGTTGCGGACACCAGCCCGTTATACTGCCCGTTGACGGGCCTGTTGGTCTAGTGGTTAGTGGCCCTGACTGCTGAGCCGGAGGTCGTGGGTTCGATTCCCACCCAGGACAAACTTTGTGTGATGAGCATGATTGTTTGTTCTGTGTCTGGGTGTGATTTATCTATAATATGTATGTATTTATAAATTATATAAGTATGTATATCAGTTGTCTGGTTACCATAACACAAGCTCTGCTTAGCTTGGGATCAGATAGCCGTGTGTGAGTTGTCCCAAGATATTTATTTATTTATTTAATATAGAGAACTCGGTTGGGCATAGTATGTGCATAGCATGGGCATTACACGGGATTGAAAATTAACTGGTGACAAAAACAAAAATATGTAGTAGGTACTATTGGAAAAAATTAAGAGCTCAAAAAAAATCCATCCAATTTTTTGTAAATTTCAACAAGGCTTAACATTGAGAGAAATGGCCGTAGGGTGTGGTGGTCTTCGAGAGAAATGGTTGTATTTTTGTAGCCTTTGCGGTTTTTGAGTAATCGTATGATCGGATTTAATATCTAATCAGTGGTTAAGCAAACAAAAAAAAAAACACGTCTGTAAACCAAAAAAATAAACTAAAAAAAATAATCTTTTTTGTTGCTGGTTTTTTTTAAGATTCATTCAAAAACCGCGGAGCTAAAAAATAATTAAATACTAATCCAAAAACCAGACACTTGCTATAGATACAATAACCTTTTTTATTTCCCAAAAATTTGATTTTTTTTTCCCTTATTTTTTTCCCGTGTGTACCTATATTAGTTGCAGTGAAATGACGAGCATTTAAAATAAGGAAGAATTAAAACATTTAACATACAAAATATCACAAACATTTATAAATACATACGAAACTAAAACCAAAAACATAGCAAAATCATTTATTTCAAGTAGGCCAGTTACAGGCACTTTCGAACTGTCGAAACATTGACAACAATAAAAATTAAGCTACAGACCCAGTCACAAGGCATAATAACTATGAAAGTACTGTAGTTGCCCATTCCAAAGTGTAGATCTCTATGGAGAAGAATGGGCAAGAAACTCCATGGACACTCTTTTAAATCAGAATATTGTTACAGAACCTTGGTTACATCATTCGTGTTATATGGTAAAACTATGTGAGAACCATGTAGCAAGACGTGCACATTAAAAGTGTCCATAAAAACAAAAAGAATTGCAAAAATACATAATTAATTCAAATAAGCCGTGGCAACTGAGAGATGACCAGTCACAACTGACAGCGCCCGTTCACGAACATGACGCATAGATCGGCACCATTCAACTCAACCATTTTGAAGGGAACTAAATAATCCGACACACGCGCCACCATCAGCGTGACATTTAAGTGAGCATGACATAGCTTGCACGTCATGGTTACGACAGGTAGGTCACCACTTAGCATGATGCTGTGCTATGGGAGCCCACAGCACAGGGCTGGTGGCGACATGTGGGTGAACTATTAGGAAGAACTCTGCTTTTCACCAAAAGGGTTGCAAGCGTGATAATACACTGTCTAAGGTTCTTTTCTCAAAAGGTGTTTTTATTGTGCATTTTGTTTAATTACTAGCTTTTGCTCGTGACTTCGCTCGCGTTAAATTCGGGGTAACGCAGTTCCCCTTTCCTGAGCTACCTGTAGTTTTTGCCCTTGCGCTATATTTATCGTAATAGCAATGCTAAGTTTTCTGTATTCTTCCCTCTCTCTCCCTCATTTCTAAAAAATATATAGTGTTACTTTGGGCTAACGCTAACTTTATACCTGTGTGATGATCGAAAAAAAAAAAATCTTGCCCTCTCTAATAAAAAAATATCTCTTTTCTTCCCTCTTTCTCCCACTTTGCTATTTTTTTGAATTAGCCTATGTCCGTCTCCAGGGTCCCAACTATCTCTGTACCAAAATTCATCAAAATCGGTTTAGCCATTTACGCGTGAAGACGTAACAAACAAACTCACTTTCGCTTTTTAACCGACTTCCCAAAAAGGAGGAGGTTCTCAATTCGGCCGGTATGTTTGTATAAACTTTTGCATGCCAACAGGTAAAATGTGGCTGATCTTGTTTTCCTTCATTTGCCACCACATTCTGCACTTATATTTCCAAAAAAAATCTCTAATCTTTATCTTTAAAAAGGTGCCAAAGAATTTCATTCGATTTTCATTAGTACAGTAGGGTTACCATGACATCTTAAAGCAGTACTTAATCCTGTGTGAGAAAGAGATGGTGCTAGATACTCTGTATAGCTCTGTCTCTTTCCCTCTGCTTCTGCTTTAAGACGTCATGTTAGGGTAGCAGTTTGATAACTCAAACTTTCAGTGGCAACTAAACTATGTATTTATGAAATGCTAAACAACTATTTGTTAGCCTAGCTAAATGTGGGCGTATTTTCAGTGACATTCTCACTTTGTGGGTCAGACAGAATACAAAGTTTTTGACTTTGGGACTTAAAATTTGGGGTTAATATTTTTAGTGATATTAAGGGTCTTGACCCCAGATTTGGACTTTAATAACGCTGTTTTGATGACTCGTGGCTAAATGTTATTATTACACACGGTTTGATTGTCAAGGTTAAGTAGCGCTTGCCTAAGTCATTCTTTTGGGTGTGATTTATCTATAATATGTATGTATTTATAAATTATATAAGTATGTATATCAGTTGTCTGGTTACCATAACACAAGCTCTGCTTAGCTTGGGATCAGATAGCCGTGTGTGAGTTGTCCCAAGATATTTATTTATTTATTCTGAGGATGGGTGACCATCCGTTACATATATACCAAGTTAAGTACAATATGTCTCAGTAAGCACGTAAAGCTGTTGGTCTCGGCTGTGAAGGTAAGATCCCTGCGTTGTATTGTTTTTTTTTTAAAAAAACTTTTCCCATTCTAGGAATTTCTCCTGTATCGTTACAAACATTTAAACTCACATACACAAACAGCCAGAAACAACTACCTGTAGGTCATACAAATATTTGTTCCGTGCGGGGATCGAACCCGCAACAGGCAGCGCAGCAGTCAACCGCTTAGCTTCTGCGCCAACAGTGTCGTCGTGTCTTACCAAGGTGAATCGTATAACATAGAGTGACTGCCTGTCTGACCTCTACAAGTCAGATAGGCAGTCGCTCCATGTAAAATACTGGTATTCCACACAAAACGGCACTAGGAAGACAAAATTATTAAAATCAAAAGCAAAAGTCATTTATTCAAATTAGGCTGATAATCAGCACTTTTTGAACGTCAGATTACAAGAGACAATCCCACAAAAACGCCCTGCCCTTCGGGACTTTCCTAATGTTTTAGCTGGGAAGAAGAAGTGGCGGAACAAACTCCCCAGCAATTTATTATGTTATGAGTAAATATTTATATAATGTAGCTAATCGGATTAATGGTATTTACCCGCTCCCGATCAATAAGTGTAAAGAATTAATACGAAACTGGCTTTTACGATTGAACTATAGCGATACCGAAGAAATTATCAATAACTAGCTTTTGCTCCCGGCTTCGCTCGCGTTAAATTCGGTAGTGCCTTATTGATTTGTAATAGCAATGGTAAGTTTTCCCTCTTTCTTCCTCATATCCCACTCGTTTATACATATATACATAAACCTATGTCCGTCTCCTGGTTCCCTACTATCTCTGTACCAAAATTCATCCAAATCGGTTCAGCCATTAAAGCGTGAAGAGGTAACAAACAAACTCACTTTCGCTTTTATAATATTAGTGAGGAAGTAAGGATTACAATAGTTGGGAAATTACACTTATAATACACAAACACACACAAGCATTTAAGACACACACACACACACACACAACATACACACACAACCTTTCACACAACACATCTTTGCATACGTAATAGTTTCAACTTAACTGTATTTTTTATTAAATGTTTTTATTGCTTGTTAACCTAATGTTAATAAGAAAAAACAACAATGAATTATGTTTAAGATTAATAAGTGTGGAAGACGCGGACGACTGTCACACAGTTTATACTAGTACTAGCTTTCGCCCGCGGCTTCTCCCGCGTTAAATTTGGGGTAACACAGTTCCCCTTGCGCCTTATTGATTTGTAATAGCAACGCTAAGTTATCCCTTTTCTTCCCTCTTCTCCCTCACATTCCACTTATTTCAAAAAAATATTCCTATTTCCGTCTTCTGGTTCCCAATTATCTCTGTACCAAAATTCATCAAAATCGGTTTAGCCATTAAAGCGTGAAGAGGTAACAAATAAACAAACAAACTCACTTTCGCTTTTATAATATTAATAGTAAGGAAGTAAGGATAGTCGTCAACGTAACCTCTTAAAGATATTATATTCATTGCCAAACATTACACATTAGATTAAGATCATTTTTGTTAACTTTATGAGTGAAATAAACTTTCTATTTTCTATTTATTCAGCCGCATCTGGTAAGACTGGAAGCCGACCCCAACTTAGTTGAGAAAATACTAGGCAAGTGATAACGTGAGGGATATTAGGGGAATCATAAAAATCTAGGTGGAATCTTAAGAACTAAGACTATCCCTATGGAAGAATAAGGTCCATATTTTTTTCTTACTGCATTTCTGCTTTAACTGCATCATTTTTCTGCCCTTGTCCCATTCTATTTGGGGTCGGCACAACTCGTTTTCTTCTTCCATTCTCCCCTATCAGACCTCATGGCATCATTTACACCTTTCTTCTTCATTTCATTCCTTACACAATCCATCCATCTTTTCTTTGGCCTTCCTCTCGCTCTCCGTCCATCAACATTCAGATTCATCACTCTTTCAGCCACATGTCCTTCATCCCTCCTCATTACATGTCCATGTTTTAGTCTCCTTTAACTGCAAAAAACATAAAAAGTTACTCTACAATACTCCTACCTACCCTATTCAAGGAAAGCGTGAAGCAACGAGCAGAAACAGTCGATTCGCTCCGGAATGCAATATCTTTGAGCTAAGTCCGAATAACTGCGAGGAATTCCGAATGGACGTACCTACCTACCAGTTATCTATTAAGTACAGCGTGAGGTTTTATTTATTTAACAACTAGCTTTTGCCCGCGGCTTCGCTCGCGTTTAATTCGAGGTAACACAGTTCCCCTTGCGCCTTATTGATTTGTAATAGCAACGCTACGTTTTCCCTTTTCTTCCCTCTTTCTCCCTCATATCCCACTTTTAAAAAAAAAATATTAGCCTATGTCCGTCTCCTGGTTCCCAACTATCTCTGTACCAAAATTCATCAAAATCGGTTCAGCCATTAAAGCGTGAAGAGGTAACAAACAAACAAACAAATAAACAAACAAACTCACTTTCGCTTTTATAATATTAGTAAGGATTTATTAACACACTGAAAAGACGACAGAAACGGAAAGTAGGTACAAAGGTAGTGCTCAAAAACTATCTAAGCAATATAAATAAAATTGATATGGGATCAATTTTTCAAATCGGTCCAAGTGTCTTTGAGTAATCGGTGTACATACAAAAAAAAGATACCAACGAATTTAGAACCTCTTCCTTTTTTAATTCGGTTGTAAATCATCAAAAATCATATTTCTGTCCCTTAAATGCTATAACATTGTTTTTACACGGGCTATCTATGGGTCAACTAGTTTTTGCCCGCGGCTTCGCTCGCGTTACATTCGGGGTAACACAGTTCCCCTTGCGCCTTATTGATTTGTAATAGCAACGCTAAGTTTTCCCTTTTCTTTCCTCTTTCTCCCTCACATCCCACTTTTTTCTAAAAAAAAAATGTCCGTCTCCTGGTTCCCAACGATCTCTGTACCAAAATTCATCAAAATCATTTTTCTAAAAAAAAAGCCTTTTGCCTATGTCCGTCTCCTGGTTCCCAACTATCTCTGTACCAAAATTCATCGAAATCGGTTAAGCCATTAAAGCGTGAAGAGGTAACAAACAAACTCACTTTCGCTTTTGTAATATTAGTTAGGACTACACCAAGAGATCGCTGGATGTCCGTTCAATATAATAATACGTTCAATATATATATATATATATTTTTATTAGTGATAGGTTCGCGTTTGACCACTATCTCACCTGATGGTAAGTGATAATGTGGTCGACGATGAAGCACGCTTACCTAGAAATAACCTATTCACTCTTGACTTGAAGACCCCCAGGTTATAGCTGTCAGGAAATACAGACTCCGGCAGGGAATTCCACTCCACGCACAATGAAAGTATTCCCAAACCGTTTAGTGCGTGTGGGTGGGATGTCTACCATGTAACGGTGGCGCATCGCCGTACGTCTTGTAGTCCGATGATGGAACGGGCTTGGCGGAATTAGGCTGTGCAATTCCATCGCACACTCTCCGAAATGTAACCGATAGAAAACCGAAAGGCTGGCAACGCGTCGGCGATGCTCCAGGCTCTGGAGCTTTGCCTCAACCAGCGCGTCGTTGCCGATGAGCCTCTTGGCTCGTTTCTCTATAGACTCTAGCGCTTCAAGCTGGTATTTGGCGGATCCGTCCCAGAGATGAGAACAGTACTCCACACACGATCGAACTTGCGCTTGATATAAGTTCAGCAGCTGTTCCGGTGTGAAATACTGTCTTACCTTTGCTAGGATACCTAACTTCTTAGCAGCCAGTTTAGCCTTAGCCTCGATGAACGGACCAAAATTGAGGGTAGATGTAAGCGTTACACCAAGAAGCTCAATATGGTCGGTAATTGGCACGGTTACATCACGAAAAGAAGGAGCAGGTAGAAATTCACTCCTCTTTGCGGAGAACAGACACGCCTGGGTCTTAGCAGCATTGAACTTGACCAAGTTGGCATCTCCCCAATCGGAGACAGCCCTCAAAGACAAGTTCAACCGCTCAACCATGGCCTCGCGAAGAGACCGGATCTGAGACCCACTAGCCCCTGCGTTGGACGTATATCTTTCAGCAACAGTGCTGTCGTCTGCATACCCAAAGGTGCCGGGCACTAGCAGACTTTTAATGTGCAGCAAAAATGAAGTTGCTGAGAGAACCGACCCCTGAGGGACCCCAGCATTAATAGCCAATTGGTCAGACGAGCAGCCATCTATGACCACTCGAATAGACCTCGAATAGATATAGATTCTGTAGCGCTTCGTAAATGTTTGCCGAGGCCCACACCGATGGCTTTCACGCTGTAATACGCTAAAAACTGCGTGGCTGCTATGCAGAGTGCGCAGTCGCAGATATATCTTGAGAGCTGTGGCGGAGAGCTATACTCCAAAA
This sequence comes from Ochropleura leucogaster, assembly GCA_958449745.1. NCBI lineage: Eukaryota > Metazoa > Arthropoda > Insecta > Lepidoptera > Noctuidae > Ochropleura > Ochropleura leucogaster. The sequence goes on from OY288226.1 coordinate 10,788,168, forward strand.
TATTGGGCATTTTGTTCAGAGGTTGATCAAGTAAGACACATTGGTCCTGCTTTGTCATCCTTTATATTAATACTAGCTTTTGCCCGCGGCTTCGCTCGCGTTAAATTCGGTAGCGCCTTATTGATTTGTAATAGCAACGCTAAGTTTTTCCGTTTCTTCCCTCATTCTTCATCATATCACACTCTTTAAAAAAAAAATGCCTATGTCCGTCTCCTGGTTCCCTACTATCTCTGTACCAAAATTCATCCAAATCGGTTCAGCCATTAAAGCGTGAAGAGGTAACAAACAAACAAACAAACTCACTGTCGCTTTTATAATATTAGTAAGGATTTTATTTTTACTGCTACTAACACTAGAGTATAATCCGCTTGTAATACTAACAAAATATGGATCTTCGTTGTCCGAAATAAATATACTCAATTTTTTTTTAATGTACTGTCAACACCAAGCCTTATTTCGGAACTTATAAACATGTGTTTTGTGTTTACTTTCAGTTTTAATTTCAGATTAACATTACTATTTTATCTGTCCCTTGGCAACATCTTTTTTTTTAATTTAGCCTATGCTGTTCGACTGCTTCTGCTGGGAATCCGAGGATGAATTGTAGGGAGACGCTAGTCTCTGTCAAATCCTCTATCCTCGGACTCTTTTCCCACCACTTCAAAGAACGGTCCCCAGTCGGTGTGCGCACGGTCTCGCCACCTTTTGGGCGCTTTTTTTTTGGGGTGGGAAATCATCAAAAAACTTCCCCCGCTCTGGGCGCGGGAGCGGGGGGGAGTGCCAGACTTTTACTGACTAAAACCCGCCCATGTTCCTTCTATTGCCCTTAACGTTCCGGGGTCGCAGTATCTCTTTCGAACAACCCGCAACCCCGGCAGGCGGAGGCTCCTCTGCTCAAACTTTCGGGGCGCTGTCCTATTCTGTCTCTTGGCACCCATTGTGTGTTGCCCTGAGGTCATCGTGGATACGGCCGACGTGACCATCTAAAATTTCGGCTAGTATTTTTTCTTTGTGTAATTTTTTTGTTAAAGTTGGAAAAACTTTTTGGGACGAAGTTCTTTATCGTGCTTTGCTAAAGGGGGCTAGACGTAAAAAAATAAGACCAAAAGTTGTAACGAGACTTTTTGCTATAGTTGTAAGCCGCGTGGGCGTGTTTCTCTGTCTGTCTCTCTCTCTCTCTCTCATAGAATGCAATCCAGTCATTCTATTTCGCACTGAACAGTGTGGTGTCGCGACGATTATTTGTTTTGAGTGTATACAGGTTTTTTGTACATAATAAATAATAACTCCGTTCCATCCGGGTGTTCCTCGATACCTCTCCAGTTTTTCTTTTTAATTTTTAAAGGCTACATCGATGAGCGATAGCGTCGCCCTGTTGGTAATAATCACCAGGGTTAGAATTCCCCAAGGGAAAGACAAATGTACCAAATGACACAACCATGCTTCGCCATTTTTATTTAAAGCCCCAAGGTTAAAAGATTCATGAAAATAAAATGGCAAATCATTATGATAATAATTTAAAATCAATACGTACGATTACAGTTGTTTCAACAGTTTCAAGGCGTTAACTTTTAACTGGATTATTTAAGGTTCCGTAACTTATAATCGTTTAAAAGGCTGATCGCATTTTATGAAATTTGTTAATCAGAATGGGTTAGGGATAGGCTCACCGCCTTCCGTTAAGCGGTCATGCTAGTAAACATAATCCTTACTAATATTTTAAAAGCAAAAGTGGGTTTGTTTGTTACGTCTTCACGCCTAAATAGCTAAACCGATTTTGATGAATTTCGGTACAGAGATAGTTGGGACCCTGGAAACGCACATAGGCTAATATTTTTTTTGAAGTGAGAAATGAGGGAGAAAATTGGAAGAAAAGAGAAAACTTTGCTTTGCTTTTACAATAAATAAGGCGCAAGGGCAAAAACATACAGATACGGACGGAGAACGGACAAAAATACAGGTAGCAGGTAACTGCAAATCAGGAAAGGGGAACTGTGTTACCCCGAATTTAACGCGACCGAAGCCGCGGGCAAAAGCTAGTATTATAATAATGCTCATAATACTGTCGAAACTCCGCCTTATTTCGGGAGTTGTAACAATGTGTTTTGTATTTACTTTTAGTTTTATTTACCTTATTAATATTCGTATGTATGTTTAGAACGATATATATACCGGGAATTTTTGCAAAATAATTCAGAAGTTAGGAAGAAGGTCATATACTTTTTGGGTAAGTGTAGCCTGAAAAGTTATCAAGATAAAAGAAAATCGGGTAAGAATTTGTTTTTTTAATGTTTATTGGAGTTTATTGGAGTTTACTTCTTAAGAATCGATTTTCATATATAAGGCGCCCGGTATGAGAAAAATCCGAGGAGTAAAACCTACTAAAGTAACAAAAATGTGTCACGTTTTTGGTGCACACCTTTAGTGCGCAATTTTCTAATTTTGCTGTGAGTGTATTAAGACGTACATATGGTATGCTGTATAGGCGACTATACCTATATACTATATGTTATTGGGCTTGTTTGTTTCTATCAGTGTCGATGTATTTATATTGCTATTTTTTTTCATTAATTTGTGAATTTACCCTTTCATATGATATTAATCTTTTTGCAGTTGAATAAAGTCTTTTTGCGTATGGTTAGATACTCGTACTTAAGGAGTAAACTCCAGTCGTGCGTCGGAGCTGACACACACACTTTTTTACTCTCTGTTCCTACACAATAATCTTCTATTTTTATTTCATGTCGGTTTCATACTAGCCATCCATATATTGTTTAGCCTACTTCTTCTTCTCCATTCATTTACATGCATATTCAGAGGCGTTGCATCCTTCCTCTTTGCGCATGGCAATACGAAGACAGACGACTTCTTTTCGTACCTAATTGCCAATTATCTTTAAAATCCTTACTAATATTATAAAAGCGAAAGTGAGTTCGTTTGTTTGTTTGTTACCTCTTCACGCGTTAATGGCTCAACCGATTTTGATGAATTTTGGTACAGAGATAGTTGGGAACCAGGAGACGGACATAGGCTATTTAAAAAAAAGAGTGGCATATGAGGGAGAAAGAGGGAAGAAACGGGAAAACTTAGTGTTGCTATAACAAATCAATAAGGCGCTACCGAATTTAACGCGAGCGAAGCCGCGGGCAAAAGCTATTATGTAATAAAAAACCCTGTCCGATCCGTGACTTAAATATAATCTAATATCGTTACCAAATAATACCGAGATAACAATATAACCGATTTAATTTTTAGGATTCCGTCTCTCAAATGGAAACAATGTAACCCTTATTGGATCACTTTATTCTCCGTCTGTCTGTCAAATCCCGTTATCTCGAGAACACGTAAAGGTATCGAGTTGAAATAAAATTGATACACTGAAGTCTAAAGGTCCCTTTGTGATGTCAAAAAAATGAACCCTCCAAGTCTACGCAGTTAAAAGATATGACTGTTTATGTCGCTAGTTTATACGAAACCCTCGATGTGAAAATCTGACTCGTTATTGGTCGGTTTTTTCCTAAGTTATTTAGAAATGTAATAAAAAAAAAAAACTTTGCCCCACACTCGGACTTTCTCCTGTATCGTGGGAGCGATTACAAACATTTAAATTCACATACACAAACAATCAGACCCGAAACAACTTGTAGTTCATACAAATATTTGTTCCGAGCGGGATCGAACCCGCGACACGCAGCTCAACAATCGATCGATCAACCACTGCGCCAACTGTGTGCTCCATCCTCGGACAGGGTTTTCTTCCAACCGACTTTTTATACATTACTTAATGCCTGCATACATTTATGTTTTTATCATGTTTTTGTTGCAGTAACAATGGCCGACATAAATACGATTGTTACTTTGGCGCTTACATTATTTGATTTCGACAATTCAGTATTTCCTGGTCAAGCAGAGTTAACGGGTAAGTAGAAATAATGTTTATTTTTTGAAAGAGACTGAAAAGTTTGAGAGGGTTACTCTTATATTCACCCTCTCACACTCTTTCACTCACTTTCACACTCTACTCACCCAGAGATTAACACTCCTTTTGATTATTTTATTTTAAGTTTACGTCTGTGTAGAGATATAACTCCTTAAGGCGCAGTATTATATCGTTGATCTTGTTCATACATTTTGACGTTGGACTTTACTGCATACGTTTGTCGTAAAAATACAAATAAATTTGTATAAAATTAAATATTAACTATTCAATCAAAAACAATCCATCATTGAACGCAGTTTGGCATTGGAAATTTCATTGTATGATTATAATTACGGTAAATATTGAAGAGATAAACTGCTTTAAAAGAGAATTTAGAGGTGTGTTTGAATATTTTTTTACACATTTTAGTATATTTAATTATAATTTGAATTCCATCAACGTATGCAAAAAAGCCTTAAAAATATCATATTTTTTTCAGTGATTAAAATTATGTATGGTTTAAGAGATACACTGCGTTAAAAAACTGATTTTTGGCCGTTCTCAAGAAATCTTCACCTTAAAGCGTATTCAGACCTAAGCGGTCTTCGCTGCCGCTGTGGGTAGAGGTACATACCGTGCGGGTTTCGCTCAGGTATTTAGTATCAAGTACCGCGGCTAGAGTAACCTGAGCGATATTCGCTGCCGCTGTGGGTAGAGGTACATACCACGCGGGTTTCGCTCAGGTATTTAGTATCAAGTACCGCGGCTAGAGCGATCTGAGCGATATTCGATGCCGCTGTGGGTAGAGGTACATACCACGCGGGTTTCGCTTAGGTATTTAGTATCAAGTACCGCGGCTAGAGCAACCTGAGCGATATTCGCTGCCGCTGTGGGTAGAGGTACATACCGTGCGGGTTTCGCTCAGGTATTTAGTATCAAGTACCGCGGCTAGAGCAACCTGAGCGATATTCGCTGCCGCTGTGGGTAGAGGTACATACCGTGCGGGTTTCGCTCAGGTATTTAGTATCAAGTACCGCGGCTAGAGCGATCTGAGCGATATTCGATGCCGCTGTGGGTAGAGGTACATACCACGCGGGTTTCGCTTAGGTATTTAGTATCAAGTACCGCGTTTTTCTCTTCCGCAGACGGTAGCGAATAACGCATAGGTCTGAATAGTTACCGCGCGTTATTCTACCCACAAGGATAGCGAAATCCGCTTTGGTGTGAATAGTAATATTACCGCATACCCACTGGGTTTTCTCTGACGCAGACGGTAGCGAATACCGCTTAGGTCTGAATAGGCCTTAATAATTAAATATCCAAATTAATCCTTACTAATATTATAAAAGCGAAAGTGAGTACCTACACCGATTTTGGTTAATTTTGGTAAAGAAATAGTTGGAAACCATAGGCTATTTTTTTTTAAAGTGGGATGTGAGGGAGAAAGGGCTAAAAAAGGGAAAACTTAGCGTTGCTATTACAAATCAATAAGGCGCAAGGGGATCTGTGCTACCCCGGATTTACGAGAGCGAGCCGCGGGCGAAAGCTAGTAATTAATAAAATGGACACCTTAAGGCGCAGTAACAAGCTAATCTTTAGGTATTCGCGGAGGTGAGGCTAGCTGCAGACTATAGGCGTGGTCTGACACAAGTATACGACGGTAGTGCATCGAAAGAATGGTTTTGGAAGACTGTCTTCTGACGCCCAAAAAGCGCTGATCTTTAGTTTTAGTTCTAGTTTGAATAAATGACTTTTGATTTTGATCTATAAAACCTCTTTTATTTCAGACAACTCGTCGTTTGACTATGTGATAGGCGGAGGGGGTACGGCAGGGTGCGCGCTCGCCACACGCTTGGTGCAGAACACGAATTATACTGTCCTGTTATTGGAAACTGGGGATAATCCTAACGCCATTGCAATGGTGAGTTTTAAACAGAAAACGCTAATCATCTCATGACACTATAAATGTCATCCTTACTAATATTATAAAAGCAAAAGTGAGTTTGTTTGTTACCTCTTCACGCCTAAATGGCTTAACCGATGTTGATGAGTTTTGGTACAGAGATAGTTGGGACCCTGGAAACGCACATAGGCTAATATTTTTTTGAAGTGAGAAATGAGGGAGAAAGAGGGAAGAAAAGGGAAAACTTAGCTTTGATATTACAATAAATAAGGCGCAAGCATCCCTTAGCATCAGTGGAGTTCGGTAATTGATCCACAAGATCTTACGACAGGGATAGAAAGTATTGCATGTCCAGGATTTTAATGAAATTTGTCAGACAGATAGTTAATTACTAACTATCTGTCTGACTCCTAACTGTGCTGTGAGCTCCCATGGCGTCATCATGCTGAGTGACCTTTTTTATTTATTTTTTTGAGGTGGGAAATCCTAAACCATATTCCTTCTATTGCCCTTTACGTTCCGGGGCCGCAATATCTCTTTCGAACAACCCGCAACCCCGGCAGGCGGAGGTTCTGGCAAGCCCCTCTGCTTACGCACCGTCGACACGGCCTGTCGTCAATAGACGGACGGGCGTTGAGCTACCCATTGCTCACCGTCCACAGGCCTGCATCTACGGTGGCCGGGAGTCGTCTCGCGGCGCCCGGTGCCCGGGGCGTCTCCCGCGGCGGCTGAGTTGGCTTTATGTTCTCTCCCTCAAACGCTCGGCCACCTCCTTTGCTAGCATAACTGCTTCGCAGAAGGAGGTGACTGCTTCCCATTCCCTCTCGCTCCGGACCATGAACTGAACCAGGGCCGGACGCGAGAGATCGCCGCCTCCGATCGCCTCTACGAGGGCACGGCGGTACTCCGCCCAAGCTGGGCAGACCGCTACTATGTACTCCACCGTGTCCTCCGGGCGGTCGTCACAATGGTGACACCCGGGCGTTTCATCCCGCCCGATTATGTGCAGGAACCTCCCGAAACTTCTGTGTCCGGCGAGGACCTGCGTCAGGCGGTAGGTGAGGATGACGCCTCTCCAGCTACTCCTCAAAGAGGGGACTTACCGCCACTATTGTGGCGTGCCCTGTCTGATACTCCCTACATTACCTGATTTCACACCCCAAAAAAAAACCCTTTCTGAAGTTTTCAGAAAGGGTTTTTGGTTTGGAGTTAAACAATGAGAGGTTTTGATTTCTTTTTTTCTATTTCAGGCCCCAGGATTGTTTTTTGCTCTGCCGGAAACAAGTCGCGACTATAACTACAGATCAACCCTCGATCCTTATGCAGCTAGAGCCCAAGGCAACCGGACAAGAATAACAGCTGGACTTGGTCTTGGAGGAAGCAGCATGATAAATCACCTCCTCTCCATATATGACGTTCCAGAAACGTTCAGTAAATGGGAGGCTATCACAGGAGATAATTCATGGAACTCCGACAATGTCCTACGAGCTATGAAAAAAAGTCAAACAATGAAAGATGAGGATGTTGCAGAATCATCTCCTGAGTACCACGGTTTCGATGGCCCCATAGGTGTATCGAGATTAGTAAGTAACAGTGAATCTGTTGAAAACTTCCTTAAAGCTCAAGAAGAAGTTGGCAATCCCACACAGGTTGATTTAAACAGCTCTAACCGTACAGGTTTTGCCCAACCACAATATACCATCGCTAGTGCAGACGAAAATAAGAAGAACACTGTTGGAGGTTTACGTCAAACAACATCATACTCTTACTTGAAACATGTAAAAGACTACCCTAATTTATACGTAGCCAGAAATACAGTAGTAAAGAAAATCATTCTTGAAGATAACACTGCCGTCGGTGTGGAAGCGATTAACAATGGTAAAACTTTTACGTTTAAAGCAAACAGGGAAGTGATATTAAGCGCTGGTGTCTTCAATTCACCTCAGATACTGCAACTCTCTGGAATTGGTCCTGCAGAACATCTTGAATCAAAAGGAATAGAGGTGCATGCTGACCTTCCCGTTGGGGATAACTTGCGGATGCCAACCTCTGTCGTAGTCGTTACTAAGACCAAACAACATAAAATTCTCCTCAATCTACTAGGTCTAGTACCTGCTCTTATCCCTACACAGCTGCCTTTCCCCGTTATTCAAGGCTCAGTTGCCTTGGATAAGTCTAGCAATGTACCCGATTATCAATCTTATAATTTAATACTTCCTCACGACACACCTTTACTTGCAATAGCTTGTGAAAGAGTCTATGGGTATACATTGGAAGTTTGCCTCAAATGGCAAGCGGATATAGTAGGCAGAGATGCAATTATGAGTGTAGTGTCAAATATTAAAGCAAATTCAACGGGCACAGTTAGATTAAACAGTACTGATATATTAGACGATCCCTTAATCACAACTGGGATCTACAGTGACAAAGAAGATTTGGCAAACTTTATAGAATCCATTAAAGATTCCATCAGATTTGTATCGACTCCCACTTTTAAGGCTATGAATGCATCTGTGGTTGGTGTCGATTTTGATGAATGCGCGCATTTAGAGTTTGGTACAGATGAGTTTTGGGAATGTTACATTTTGGAGAGGAGTGTTCCTTCTTTATTTTACTGGGGTACCTGCCCAATGGGTCAAGTTGTTGATGGTGATTTGAAAGTAATTGGAATTGAAAACCTTCGGGTTGTGGATGCTTCTGTAATTCCTACAACAATGCGCGGTGCTATCAATTTTGCTGTTTTAGCAATTGCAGAGATTGCTGCTGAAAAGATTATTGGATAATCTAAAACTATTAGCGGTTCTGCTTATATAATACACATACCGTATGATGATTGATGAGAACACAAATATATAATTTTGTTAATACCTTAAGTTTATACCTTCAATGTAGTCCGTGAATTTTACAATCAATGCGATTGTGAATAAATATTTATTGAGAATCATTAAAAACATTAATCAAGCAAAATTATTTGCCGGAAATAATCTTTGGGTTGAATTACATGGGTTTTTCACGCCGCCATAATTTTCAAATTTGATGTAAAAAATATTATTTTTGCTTATTTCTGTAGAAAAAGAAATGTATAGTATTTAAAATTTATCATTTTCTGTTTTTAATACAAAATATGGTTTTCTCAAATATATTTTATAATTTGTTAATTTTTCAGTGTATTATTTTTAATGTTAAAACAAAATAAATGTCTGCCTGCAATGTGTGTATAAAACACATTTAAAAAAAATACGTAGGCCCACCCTAGGATTTCTCCTGTATCGTGGGTTCGTTTACAAACATTTAAACTCACATACACAAACAGCCAGACCCAAAACAACTATCTGCAGGACATACAAATATTAGTTCCGTGCGGCAATCGAACCCGCGACTCGCAGCACAGCGGTCGATCGCTCAGTCACTGCGCCAACAAATCAAATCAAATCAAATCATTTATTTCAATTAGACCATTACAGGCACTTTTGAATGTCAAGAAACAAAATGAATCTACAGTCCCGGTCACAAGGCATAATAACTTGTGAAAGTACTGCAGTTGCCCATTCCAAAGCGTTGATCTCTATGGAGAAGAATGGGCAAGAAACTCCATGGACACTCTTTTAAATTCTAATATTTCTACAAAATAGTATTTACATCATTCGTGTTGAGATTATACAAATATGTGAGAACGATGTAGAAAGACGTGCACAGTAAGAGCGTCCAGAGTAAATAAAAAACAAAATTCAATTTAAATCTAAATAAATTAAAAATGACCGTGGTAGTTAAAAAATGACCAGTCCCAACTGACAGCGCCCGTTCACGAACATGACGTATGGATCAGCCCCATTCAGCTCGACCATTTTGAAGGGAGCTAAATGACCCGACACACCCGCCACCATCAGCGAGACATTTAAGTGAGCATGACACTATTAACCACCAGGGCTTCGTCAAGTCAATGATAATACATAGCACTCACATATGGGCTTAATAATTATACAATACTAGAGAATTGATTCTATACATTGCAAAGATAGTCTTACAATCTTCTGCAGCTTCCACTATAGCTTCGGATACTTATTAATGAGTTTACCCCTATGCTTGAGGAGCAGGACCAGCATTGAGCCAAGCATTTTTATCATCAATATAATCCCCCAACTTATAATATGCTTGCCTACATAGTGTGCGTTTAATACAAGATTTAAATTTCGTTTCATTCAGTTGAAGAATGTGGGGAGGTATTTTATTGTAGCATTTCAAACAGTACCCCATGAAAGATGAGTCTACTTTAGCTAACCTGAAACCTGGTTGAACTAATTGGTCCCTATTTCTAGTATTATAATTGTGTCTGTCACCTCTTTTACTAAAAAGATGCGAGTTTTTCCTGACATACATGATGTTTTCATAAATATATTGACAAGGTACTGTCATGATGTTAATATCCTTAAACTGTTCCCTTAAAGAATCTCGCCTACGTAGGTTATATATGGCTCTAATGGCTCTTTTCTGCAGAATAAATATAGACTCGATGTCTGCAGCCCGTCCCCAAAGTAAAATACCGTATGACATTATACTATGAAAATAACTAAAATAGACTAGTCTCGCGGTATCTACATCAGTAAACTGACGGATTTTTCTAACAGCATATGCTGCTGAACTAAGGCGTCCTGCAAGAGATGTTATATGCGGCCCCATTGTAGCTTTGAATCGAGTGTTATTCCCAAGAAAACAGTTCTTTCGACAAATTCTAGTTTCTCCTGATTCAATACTATGTCACACTCACTGTTTTTGACATTTGGTAGAGCAAATCTTAAACACTTCGTTTTTTTCCCATTTAATACTAAATTATTAGCGGTAAACCAATTATGTACCTGCATTAGGGCATTATTTACGTCGTCAGGATTTGTGGCACGTCTGTTTATCTTAAATATTAAAGAGGTATCGTCAGCAAACAACACCATTTGTGGTTGGTTTTTAAATAAATGGGGTAGATCGTTAATATATACTAAAAAGAGGAAGGGACCTAATATCGATCCTTGTGGTACACCCATCTTTACATTTAAACCCATTGAATTGACACCATTTATTTGTACTTGCTGCTGTCTATCATTTAAATACGATTTTACTAAACTAAGGGCAAGTTTCCCTAGGCCGTAATGTTCAAGTTTTAAGAGAAGGGTTTCGTGGTTCACGCAATCAAATGCTTTTGAGAGGTCACAAAAGATCCCTATGGCATCCTGTGCCTCTTCCCACGCAGTAAATATGTGTTTTAATAGGGTGACACCGGCGTCAGTGGTACAACGTCCTTTGGTGAAACCATACTGCTTTTCATGTAATATTTTATTGGTGTTAAAGTGGTTGAGCATTTGGTTAAGCATTACCTTTTCAAACACCTTGCTGAAAACCGGCAAAACGGATACGGGTCTATAATTATTGGTGTCTTTACTGTCCCCAGATTTGAAAAGCGGTATTACCTTGCTGTATTTCATAAGGTCCGGGAAGATTCCTTGGTCCACACACAAATTAAATATTAAGGCTAAGTACGGTGCTATAGTCTCAATGATAGCTTGACAAACTTTAATTGACAATCCCCAAAGGTCTTCGGTTAATTTGATTTTTATTTGTTTAAAAGCTTTAATGACTACAGTGGGGTTAATATGCTTAAACTGAAACTCAACCGAGCATGGTAAAACGTTTGCTCTTAATAACTCAACAGAAAGCAAGGGTGAGGAATTTAACGTTTCTGTAGTTTTAATTGGGATACTAGTAAAGAAATCCACAAATTCTTGAGCAACTTCGTTTTTAGTGGTTAGAAGACCACGTGAAGACTCTAGTGTAATATCATTATTATATTTTCTATTTCTATTAGTTTCGCTATTGATTATTTTCCAAACCGTCTTAATTTTATTATCAGCGGATTTAATCTTGTTGCTTATGAATAAGGCTTTAGCTACCTTGCAAGTGTTTTTAAACATTTTTGAGTAAGTAGCAACATAGCGATTGAATGTTTCCGAGTTGATGTAAGGCTTAAGGCCGTAAAGCTCAAACAGTCGTTCCCTACTTTTTCTTATACCCTTAGTTGCCCAATCACTAAACATAAACTTTGGGCTAATAGATTTAGTTTTTATTTTTAGCGTATCATTGAACTCTGTGTAGACAACCGAAAAGAATTCCTCATAAAAATGATTTACATTATTAATATCATATCCCGGAATGCCTAAATTACTTATTAAATTATTGTTAAATTTATTTAAATTGCTTGGTGTTATTTGTCTAGACTGTATCTGAATTTTTTGTGATGATGTGTAGGACTCGAAAACGACGGTTTGACCGCTGTGATCAGAGGGAAGGTAATTTACAATGGATTTATCTAAGAAGTCGCAGCAACAGAAAACGTTATCAATACATGTAGCGGTATTTGTAGTAATTCGGGTTGGCTCCGAAAACACATTCAACAAATTAAATGATTTAACCAACCAACCGTGTCGTCAATATTTAATCGACTTTTGAGAGAGGAATCTGATCAGAAAGGCTACTATGACATCTTATAGCAATTCTTATTCCACCTGTCGTCAATCGACGGACGGCCGGTGGGCTACCCATTGCTCACCGTCCACAGGCCACAGACTTCATGTAACGAACGAACTCCATTTACTTCGTACACGTTCATAATGTATCTGAAAGAAAGAAAGTAAGAAAAACCTTTATTTCTCACATCACAAATGCATGCCAGTTGCCGGCAAAGCGGTCTAAAACATGTTTTTTTTTCTCTATTTTGTTTTGCGGTTTTTATCTGAACAGATGTGCCAACCCCATCGTGCGTTTTAATATTACATGGTATTACCACTAAATTTGCCAATAATTAACTTATAATAACTAACGTAACATAACATAATAACTACTATTACATATACTATTATATATTATTGTACTATATTTACAAGATTCTTTATATTGCTTTTCCTCTCATTTTTACATTTTTTAATATTTCTCAAAAAAACATATTCAAACAAACATATAAAAATAGTGTTCCGCCGGTATCGGGAGCTGGGTTCAAGCTACCGGTGGTTAGGGCTCCAGAGACAGGAACCTCCTCACAATGCAGGCCGTATCGAAGAGTACTGCCTTCTGAATTAGGCCCTTGATCCAACTGCCTAAGGAGAGCTTCGACAGATGTTCGTCGATGCTCTTGGCCATCAGGCCATTGGCTGTCAGTACTATCGGCACAATGACAGGCGAGCTCACATTTGACATATCGACAACCTCGTGTGCCAAGTCGAGATATTTTAGTTGCTTCTCTTTCTCAGCTTGCAGGTTCTCGTCATGTGGTGCTGATGCTGATCGGTCTATCACCACTATGTCAGGCTTATTGGCGACAATAGTCCTGTCAGTAATGATAGACCGATCCCAGTACAGCGTGACATGGTCTTTCTCGAGAACTGGGTCGGGCACATACTTGTAGTACGGTACCTCAGATTCCACAAGATTATTATCTCAAGGCAAGTTGCTGATTATTATACTATATTAACTACTATTACTATTATATACTATACTTTCTATATTATAACGATGGAATTCATAGATAAATGGATAATATTAAATGACAAAGAACTATTTAGCGTCTTCTGAAGTTGGTTGAGATAAAATTTATTGAATTAATCCCACATTAATTTTATTTCAATTTAGTTCCTTCAACAGTGACTCCCTCGTTCAGGACACAATCCATCAACAAATGTTGCACGTCCTCAATCTGATTACATTCTCATTCTCTGCAATTGGGTGAATCGATTTTTACAATTAAGTAAATTGAAAGTGTTTCAGCTCACCTGGTCAATGTGTATAAGCAACGTGTACTGCACCAATTTATTGCTTACCATTTTTGACAAGGCGCAACGTGAGGCGCATCGCCCACACGACCAACAGTCGAGGCGCAGTCGAGTCGCGTCGCCCACAGGATCAACAGTCGAGGTGCAGTTGAGGCGCAGGCACATAAGAAGCACGCCGCAACGAGATTTTCTTTACAAATGTCCTGTGGGCGACGCGCCTAACGCCCCCGCGCCCCGACTGCGCCTCGACTGTTGGTCGTGTGGGCGACGCGCCTAAATCACACTAATATTATTATAAAGGTTGTTCAGTAGAATGATGTTACCGAAGCGCCTACCCAAAACTTGTGAGCAATAGTGCGCGACCACATCTCACTGCATGAACAGCACTTAAATCTTTGGAAGCTTTTCAATGAAACTATTCTCCATATAAATCCCCAACAAAGACAAAAGTTTGTTTTTGTGTATGTGTATTTGTTACTCTTTTACGGTTAAAAGCCTGGATTAACCCACAATATTAAATAAAAAAAATTAGAGGTGTCAAGGGACACCCGGATGGAACGAAGTTCCTATAGAAATGAAAATATCTGGCTTGCTTTCTATAAAAGAGAGAGAGACAGACAGACAGAGAAACATGCGACGCCGCACAGCTAACAATAGCTTACTATAGCAAAAAGTGTCGAGACAACTTTTCGTATGAATTTTTTCCGTCTAGCCCCCTTTCACAACGCGCGATAAGGAACTTCGTCCCAATATAATATTGTACTGTTTTCCGAAAACTTATACAACTTAAAGAGTGATGCTATTTAAATAGAGTCTTGAACCCCATTTAAACTGCCGGGGTTGCGGGTTGTTCGAAAGAGATACCGCGGCTCAGACGTAAAGGGCAAAAGAAGGAACATGGGTGGGTTTTAGTCAGTACAAGTCTGACAGCTGTTGCCATATAACACTTCAAGTTCTTCAAATAAGCATCACCAATCTCAAATCTTTATTAATTAAGAATATTTTTTTCTGAAACCAACCACGGAGCAAGAAATTTAAAATACTTACAATAAAATCTTTAAATGACACCAAACAAAACAGTAGGTTATTCCTGTGTATAGTATTTACTTTTCCCTAAGATATTTAAGAAAATTATTTGACACAGGGAATATTTCCTGAGAACTTATAGCACTTATAGGATTTAACTTTTAGCACTCATACTTACTTAAATTCTTATTCAAAAACCGGCCAAGAGCGTGTCGGGCCACGCTCAGTGTAGGGTTCCGTAGTTTCCTGTCCGTCACAATAAATGTAAATGTTCCCACTTATGAGTTTAAAGGTGGAAAGCACGGAAAATCTTAACATCGACTTTTAAAAAAATGACGTCATTACACAACGCCATCTATCGAACCATTTATGAACTGGTTTTTACCTTAACATTTTGATGGTTTAAAAAATGAATTTTAGTTTTGTTCTAAATAGCATTTCTTAATAGAAATTTAATGTAGTTATAAGATACCGCCAATGCCAAGGAGAGACCAACGGAACAATTCGGTAATACCCGATCCAATGTAATAAGTACCTACAGCGCCATCTCTCGGGGAATTGGGTTACTAATTAATACTTTTGGATTGCGAGAACCGATTACAATAATTCTTTTTTTGTTTGAAAAAATATACGTTCAGGATAATAAAATATGTAAACGAAGTTAAAAAAAATGCTTGCACAACGATTACACTACAAACTTAGTCCAGAAATTATTTTGTAAAACTTTTTGTCTTTTTTGTACAAAAACTGTTGTGTCAATCAAGTTCAAAATAATTTTCATAGAAAGTCCTTATAAAGTTCTACTTTTCAGATTTTTTTTCATATTTTCTAAACTTATGGTTCAATTGTTAGAGGGGGGGGGGGGGACACATTGTTTTTTACTTTTGGAGCGATTATTTCCGAAATTAATGACATTATCAAAAAATGATTTCAGTAAACCCCTATTCATTTTTAAATACCTTTCCAACAATATATCACACGTTAGGGTTGAAATTAAAAAAAAAATCACTTCCCACTTTACATATAGGGTGGCTACCCTAATAAAACATTTTTTTCAAATTTTTATTTTACCACTTTGTCGGCGTGATTGATATACATATTGGTACCAAATTTCAGCTTGCTAGTGCTAACGGTCACAGAGATTAAGCGAGGATCCGTCCGTCCGTCGGACGGACGGACGGAAGGACAGACAGACATGGCGAAACTATAAGGGTTCCTAGTTGACTACGGAACCCTAAAAAGGATGTCGACAATAAATAAACAACAAAAGAATTTTGAGTGTTATTGCATTCCTATTTATTAAAACGGAATACAATATCACATCCCACTAACATTATAAATGCGAATGTTTATGTGGATAGATGTATGGATCTTTGTTACTCTTTCACGTCAAGCGTCGAGCGAAGCCACGGGCACCACCTAGTTTAATATAGATTCTCTAGAACGCCGTGGCGGTGAAAAGGTTAATATTAGTAATTTAAAAATAATAGTTACACAGTTGTTTTAAATAGTTTCTAGACTTTATTTAGGGTTTCGTAACAGTTCTCACAATTATAGACAGTAGGTACTTTATTTATTTAGTCCAATATTATTAACTAGCTTTCGCCCGCGGCTTCGTTCGCGTTAAATTCGGTATAACACACCAAGCAGACCTGCAGTTTTTGCTCTTGCGCCTGATTGATTTGTAATAGCAACGCTAAGTTTTCCTTTTCTTCCCTCTTTCTCCCTCACATCCCACTTTTTTATAAAAATATTAGCCTATGTCCGTCTCTTGGTTCCCAACTATATCTGTACCAAAACTCATCAAAATCGGTGCAACCATTAAGGCGTGCAGAGGTAACAAACAAACAAACGAACAAACAAACTCACTTTCGCTTTTATAATATTAGTAAGGAAGTAAGGATTGGTAAACAAGCAAAATGAATGTCGATTGCCTATTTGGTGTACCTCTGCCTACCCCTTTTGACTACAGGCGTGATTTTATGTTATACAAACGCAGCAAATCATGCAGATCAGATCAGATCATCGTGGTCGTTAGAATGGAATACGTACATCTTATTGGAATACGATGTAATATTTTTGAGTCCGTTGGGTATTATACAATTTCATCATCATCATCATCATATATTAGGCCACTGCTGGACATAGCTCTCCCCTAATGAGCGCAATAGCGCCCTGTGTTCAGCTTGCCGCATCCAGCATCTACATTATACAATTTAAATGTCATCAAATGTCTATTCCTTGGTTATGATATGGTCGAATGGTCAGCTGCTTCCCTAGACACCACACTCATGAGGGCCATGTAATGCAACGGATAGACTCTCCCCTCTATAGCTCGCTGGAACCTGTTAAAGCTTCTACAGTCTACGGTCCTTCACCACCACTTTGGAAGGTACGGAACCCACGGCAAAAAAGCCCAACTCACACTTGGTATGTCGCACTTAGTAGCTTGCTCAAGTCACATTTTGACTTTGAAAAATTCATTTTTAATGAAAACAGTTATTGTGACGTAATTTTTAAATTATACTTCAGAAAATATGGTATTATAGGCAGGTTACACAACCAGAAAATTGAGGTTTTACTCGTGGATAATTAAAAACATCCGCACACTGATGTTTCGGATAGTTCCTGCACAAAATCGGGTGAGAGGAAACGCCCGAGTGTCACCATTGTAACGATCGCTCTTAGGACACGGTGGAGCACACTGTGGCGGTCTGCCCGACTTGGATGGAGCACCGCTGTGCCCTCGTAGAAGCAATAACAGGACTGTGACATCTTGCCTGGGCATCGCATGGACTGGAGCGAGAGGGGATCCGAAGCAGTAACCTCCTTCTGCAAAACAGCCATGCTAGGGAATAAGGTGGCTTTACGTCTGATTAAGAGATCCTTGACATGTCCCAGCTGCCGCGGGAGACGCTGCGCCCCAGCACTGGTCATGCAAACCTTTATTAACTAACACTATGCGAGTAGCCGGAAATAAATCCTTAGTAATATTATAAAAGCGAAAGTGAGTTTGTTTGTTACGTCTTCACCCCTAAATGGCCAAACTGATTTTGATAAATTTTGGTACAGAGACCTTGGAAACGGTCGTTTTTTTTAAGTGAGAAAAGGGGGTGAAAGAGGGATGAAAAGGATAGAGAAAAATATTTTTATTTTCGATCATCACTCGGTTTAAAGTTAGCCTTAGCCCAAAGTAACTATGACACGCAGACGAAGTCGCGGGTGGAAGCTAGTGCTATAATATTATATCTCGTCAAAATGCTGTCAAAACTCAGCCTTATGTCGTTTGTATTTACTTTCAGTTTTAATTGCACATTAACATCATCCATTATTTACCTTTTTATTATTCTTATGTGTGTTTTGAACGATGTATGTACTGGGACATTTTATGACAATAATTTTGAAGTGAGATAGGAGATAATTTACTTTTTGGATTAGTACATAGCCTGACAAGTTTAAATATCCATATTTTTATCAAGATAAAAGGAAATTTGGTAAGAATTTGTTTTTTTTTTCATCACCATCAGATTTCTCCCTGTCCAAATTAACTCCTATTTATTTTACATGGTCCTCACGCAAGCATTCCTTAGCCTTCATCTTCCTCTCTATCCATCATCCATCACTCTTCTAGTCACATCCGTCTCATTCTGACGGGCCTGTCGGTCTATTGGTTAGTGACCCTGACTGCTAAGCCGGAGGTCGTGGGTTCGATTCCCACCCAGGACAAACTTTGTGTGATGAGCATGATTGTTTGTTCTGTGTCTGGGTGTGATTTATCTATAATATGTATGTATTTATAAATTATATAAGTATGTATATCAGTTGTCTGGTTACCATAACACAAGCTCTGCTTAGCTTGGGATCAGATAGCCGTGTGTGAGTGAATATGTTATGTATATGTTATATTAACTAGCTTCCGCTCGCGACTTCGTCCGCGTGGCATAGTTACTTCGGGCTAACGTTAATTTCAACCCGCGTGATGATCAAATGAAAATATCTTTCTCTCCCCTTTTCTTCCCTCTTTCTGACCCATTTCTCACTTTTTTTAGCCTATGTCCGACTCCAGGGTCTTAGCTATCTCTGTAGGTACTAAAATCCATCAAAATCGGTTTGGCCCTTTAAGCGTGAAGACGTAACAAACAAACAAACAAACAAACTCACTTCCTTTTATAATATTAGTAAGGATTTTTGTTGCAGTAAAAATGGTCGACATAGCATCGATTGTTACTTTGGCGCTAACATTGTTCAACTTTGACGGAAATATGTTTTCACGTCAATCCAAGTTAACTAGTAAGTGCACATGCTAATTTCTATTGTATACTAGCTTTTGCCCGCGGTTTCGCTAGCGTTAAATTCGGTGTAACACAGTTCCCGTTTCCTGATTTGCAGGTAACTGCTAACTGTATTGTTTGCCCTAGCGCCTTGTTTATTGTAATAGCAAAGCTAAGTTTTGCCTTTTCTTCCCTCTTTCTCCCTCATTTCTCACTCTTTTTCAAAATAAGTTAGCCTATGTCCGTCTCCAGGGTCCCAACTATATTTGTACCAAAATTCATCAAAATCGGTTCAGCCAAGTAGGCGTGAAGACGTCACAAACAAATAAAAAACGCACTTTCGCTTTTTTAATATTAGTAAGGATTTTAAATAACCTTTAGCGTATATTGGAAAGGTGTAATTGTATATTTTGTCTATACACTGGGGCTGATTAAAGTCCAATTACAATCAAAATGGTTTAATGGAAAATATATCGTGCTTACAGTGCAAAGGTTGATGGTAGAATAATGACATTTAGAAAGTCAGGCGAACGATTTAGTGAAACGCCTGGCAGAATGTGCATAGCACAACGATGGATTTCTTAATGCTATTTATATTTTATTAGGCGTGTAGATGCGCCGCAAGAGTAATATTTTCTGATACCAGCTACCCTACCATGACGTCTTAAAGCAGAACTTATTCCACTGAGGGACAGAGACAAAGCTATACAGGGTGTCTAGCGCCATCTCTTTTCCTCAGTGAAATAAGTTCTGCTTTAACATGTCATGGTAGGCCTACTGCTCTTACCCGCTCTTCCTTTTTTGAAGTCTGTTAGGGCCTATGCACGCCACGTTCTCTAAACGCGCCGTCGACGCGCGTTTTGGGAACGCGCGTCGCCGGCGCGTTTTTATCCTGCAGAGCAGTTTGTTGTCGTTTGTATCGATACAAACGCGCGGCACCGGCGCGTGTGTATCGATACAAACGCGCGTCGACGGCGCGTTTAAAAAACGTGGTGTGCATAGGCCCTTAAAAAGAATTGACTATCAGCCTTGTTGGAATGAATGACTTTTGTTTTTGATCTATAAAACCCCTTTTATTTCAGACAACTCGTCATTTGAATATGTGATAGCCGGAGGGGGTACGGCAGGGTGCGCGCTCGCTACACGTTTGGTGCAGAACACGAATTATAGTGTCCTGTTATTGGAAGCTGGGGAGAATCCCATTGCAATGGTGAGTTAAGACAGAAAACCCTTGTCATCTCATGACATTCTATGTCAATCCTTACTAAAAAAAAAGTGGAAATGAGAGAGAAAGAGGGAAGAAAAGGGAAAATTTAGCTTTGCTATTACAATCAATAAAGCTCAAGGGCAAAAACTACAGGTAGCGGGTACCTGCAAATCAGGAAAAGAGAACTATGTTACACCGAATTTAATGTAAGCAAAGCCGCGGGCAAAAACTACAGGTAGCAGGTACCTGCAAATCAGGAAAAGGGAACCGTTTTGCCCCGAAGTTAATGCGAGCAAAGCCGCGGGCAAAAGCTAGTCTATTATAATGCCCGCAGCATCGCCAGCGTGGAGTTCGGTAATTGTCCCAAAGAATCTTATTACAGGGATAAAAAGGTTTGTGTTCATCCAGGTAATAAACTATGTCTATGTCAAATTTTATCCAAATCCGTTTAGTTATTTTATCCTCAGAATCTTTCGAATTTTTACCCTGACCTCTAAAGGTGGGAAACGTCACTGGATAAATAATGATTTTGTATTTGCAAATACACTACTGGAAAAAATTAGGTGATCAAAAATAATCCAAACTTTTGGTAAATTTTTAACAGGCCGTAACTTCAATTTAGGAAATTAAAAAAAGGAAACTAAAATATTTATTTTTTGTTGCTGGTTTTCCTTAGATTACTCAAAAACCGACAAAATTTTAAAGTTTTAATCCTAAAACCAGAAACTTGGAGCTACAATTTCCTTTTTTTATTTGTTTTTTATCCCTTTTTTTTCTAGTAATGTAGTGTATGTATTGTACGTGTTACAAAAACTTTTTTTCATAGTGGGTAAGGCTAGTGTTTTGTAGCTAAATATTCGAGACCGAACCAAGCTCAGAGGTCATAGTCCTTTTTAATAATAATAATAATAATAATTTATTTATTTGTCAGATCAATACAATCCATTATTGTTAGTAATTGTTAAGACATACACAACTTACAAACTAAAGTTAGAACGTAAATACTTAGGTCAATTCATTACATGACAAAATTTATAATAGCTGTTATATAAAACATACACAATAACAACACACACACACACACATTATTTCTGGCAACGGTTTGAAGGCAACACCAACGTCGTCGTCCAGTGTTTACAAATAACGCCATCAGTCCTATTTGCTACGGTCATCAAGAGACTGTTGGCGCTGCCACGCACCCGCCGCATCAGGGATGCGATACGCTTTCGGATAATGGCATAAAAGTCATCAATACGTGCCTCCGCGAACATCCCAGATGCGCTGCAGTATCGCGGCAGCCTCAACAATGCCCTGTATGCGTTATTGTATTGGACGCGTAAGGCGCTGTAAGCCCTCTGCGTGTAGTCAACCCATAGGCTGCAAGTATAAAAAGACTGACAGTAGGCCCTAAACAGAGTCGCCTTAACATTATTTGAACACTTTGCAAACCTACGGATCAGCATATTGCTCCTGACTGACAACGCCCTACGTTCCCTCTCCAAGTCAATGTTATCAGTTTGCGTAGCAGTGACCCAGTGCCCCAGATATTTAAAAGAAGTGACCCACTTTAGACCTGTCCCTGCGAGTGTGATAGATGGTACATCATAGTTCTTAGTTCCTGCCCTGAATAGCAGACACTCGCTCTTTTTTGGATTGTATTTAAGACCCTGGGCCTCCGCAAATCGCTCACAAACCAATAACAATGCCCTGAGAGCACTGATTGATGGAGCCAGCAACACCATGTCGTCCGCGTAACTTATGTTATTGACAAACATTCCGTCAATTGAACAACCTACGACAGTGCTGCTGAGCTCACGAATCAGACTGTCCACATACAGACAGAAAAGTTTTGGTGAAGTCAGCCCCCCCTGCCTGACCCCACACTCAAGCCCGTATGGATCAGACAGCGAGCCTGCCCACCTCACCATATTGGTCTGATGGCCGTACCAGTATTTAAACAGTTCAACCAACTCACCCGGAACCGTTGTCTCATCATTCAACTTCTTCCACAAAACACCATAGGACACCAGATCGAAGGCTTTTGACAAGTCCAAGAAACATGCATACACAGGGGTTTTCCTGTCTGTATAGTATCGAACAGTATGCTTGAGACAGAGAACAGCATGTTCAGTTGACAGCCCAGATCTGAAGCCAAACTGTGCGTCGTGCAGCGACATATGCTTATTTAACTGTTTGTCAAGCACACTGTCCAACACTTTTGCAATAATCGTCGCCAACGAAATGGGCCTATAGTTGTTTAGGTCCGAAGCATCCCCGGTGCGATTTTTTATGATGGGCACAACTAAGGTCTTCATTAAATCGTGTGGTAGGTACGTGTGTGAGAAGCAGAAATTAAAAAATAAAGCCAGCACTCTAGGCATATGAACACCCGCATTTTGTAAATGCTCGATGCTCAGAGAATCGTACCCAGGAGATTTCCCGCGCTTCATACTTCTTAACACTGACGCTATTTCCCTAGCCGACACCAAACAAAGTCCAAACATGATCTTGTTCAACTCACATGAGGACTAAGCAGAATAGTGTGTATTTTGTACACGTTCATACTCTAATTGGTCATACATGCATGCTAGTTGCTGGCAAATAATATGCCAAAAAGGTCTACAATATGTCAAATTGTTAAAAGTGTTTCGGCTCACCTGCTAAATTTGTTTTAGCAGCGTGTACTGCGCCAATTTATTGCTTACCATTTTTGATGAGGCGCAACTAGCGTAGCGTCGTTTATATCACACCATCACACTGATATTGTACAGGAAAGTTTATATTCGTGTGTGTATATTTGTTACTCTTTCACACTCAAACGGCTTAACGGATTTGGATAAAATGATGTGTAGATAGCTTATGCCCTGGAATAAGACATGGGTTATTTTAATGGCAAAAAATAAAGGCGTCAGTTTTTCAAAACAGTATGATCTTTGTAAAAGGTCTTACAAAATTTAAATTCATCTTCATCATCTGTTTTTCCGTTTGTCAATAATGGTGTTGGGGTCGGCTTCCAGTTTTGCCCATGACATAACACGTGATGAATGCATGTATATATATTTATGTATATATTTGTTTTTAATTTATCTATAACTTTGATTTGCTTTTCTTAATCTTTGGAAGACATAAATAACATGTAACATAGATGTAAGGGGAAGACACTAGCTCCTGTAATACAGTGTACACTAGAGCAGGAGCTAGGGAATATGTTTGTAATTTTGTTTATGCCAGTAAAGTTTTTTTTTTCTTTCAGACACCAGGACTGTTTTTTGCTGACCCAGGGACAAGTCTCGACTATAGCACTAATATATTAGACAATCCTTTGATCACAACTGCGGTCTACTGTAACAAAGAAGATTTGACAAACTTTATAAAATCGATTAGAGATTCTATTAAATTTGTATCGACTCCTTCTTTTATGGCTTTGGGTGCCGCGTTGATAGGTGTCGATTTCGATGAATGTGCTCATTTAGAGTTTGCTACAGATGAGTTTTGGGAATGTTACATTTTGGAGAGGAGTGTCCCTTCTTTATTTTACTGGGGTACCTGTCCATTTGTTGATGGTGATTTGAAAGTGATTGGGATTAAAAACCTTCGTGAGATTGATGCCGCTGTAATACCTAGACCTATGCGTGGTGCTGTCTATTCTGCTATTTTAGCCATTGCGGAGATTGCTGCTAGGAAGATTTTGATAGAATCTGAATGCATTTGTGGTGCTGCTTAATTTATTGACACATTTCGTATAGCAACACACACAGATAGAGAGACAAAAATCCTCTAAGTCTTCAGTATTTTTCTATTAAGATACGGAACACTAAATATAGTAGAAAAAAATAAGAACAAGGAGATTGTTAACCTCATTCATTTTTTAGAAAGCGGTTTAAAATGGCGTCACATCAATATTTTTTTTTATTGAATGATCTATTTTCAAAAAATGTTTTTTTTATGTCAAACGTACTATATAGAACATTATTAGAAAATCTGTGAGACATTGCGCTGATGAACATGATCTTAAACTATATTGTGATCACAATTTTTGAGACCGGCTTTTATTGTCCTACGAGTAAAGCAGTATCTATTAATAAACTGTATAAAGTTCCCCTAGTCAAAGTGGACCATTTCAAATAACTAGAATATTTTCTAACATCCGTTAGAAAATATACTTCTCAGAGAAATGCTGATATCAAGAGGGAGCGGAGGGTTTTGACTGTTATAGGTAAAATGATAGCTTGTAGCTCGTTCCAAGCAAGGTTAACCAAGCAGACCATTTCAGGGCGTATTCTCTTCATCTTTGAACCAGTGGCGAAAATATTCAACTAACCTAAAATAAATATTTTTAGTTCTATATAACTATTAGTATGTTTGATGTTATAATTTGAGGCAAGCCGGGCTTTTTGGCTTTTATGAGAGTTACGCGTCTGCTTTCAACGCGTGCAGCCTGTGGGTGATTCACACTCAAAAAGCATATATTTGACGGGCAAGTTGGTCTAGTGGTTAGTGGCCCTGACTGCTGAGCCGGAGGTCGTGGGTTCGATTCCCACCCAGGACAAACTTTGTGTGATGAGCATGATTGTTTGTTCTGTGTCTGGGTGTGATTTATCTATAATAATGTATGTATTTATAAATTATATAAGTATGTATATCAGTTGTCTGGTTACCATAACACAAGCTCTGCTTAGCTTGGGATCAGATAGCAGTGTGTGAGTTGTCCCAAGATATTTATATTTATATGAAGCCCTCCGCCGCGTTAATGTTCCACGCGCGCCTCAAAGAGATGCGCCGCATTCAGGACGCTGATGGTGATATCGCGACTCTGTTTTGCTTTGGTGAAGTTCGCCACCGCTAGCGTCGCCTGCTCTTAGGCAACAATGCGTAAGCGGAGCGCATCTCTGGTGCGCAGGGTACGTGGCAGCCCCCAACATTTTGCTGGTGGTGATAACCGACAGGTTTTTTTTTTGGGGTGGCAATCATCAAATAACTTCTTCCGCTCTGGGCGGAGCGGGGGGGCGTGTCAGAATTGTACTGACTAAAACCCACCCATGTTCCTTCGATTGCCTTTTATGTTCCGAGGCCGCGGTATCTCTTTCGAACAACCTGCAACCAGTTAGCCGACAGGCTTCATTGTCCTTAAATATGCCGCTGTAGTGACTTACACGTCGTCTACAGCTGTAGGTTGTCAACGTAATGTAATTTGTGACAAATATAATTTATGGTTTTGATTGTGTTAGAATGTTTAATTTATTGTGTGTATCTTTTGTGTTAATTATTAAATATTGTGTATAATTATAAGTCCTTTTTACTCGAATAAATGGAATTCATAATATACTTAACGGTTTTTTTACGTCTTTGTCATCGTAATCGCCATTTTTTTTAAACTTTGCGCCACACTAGGCATTTCTTCTGTATCGTGGGTGACCCGAAACAACTACCTTTAGGTCATACAAATATTTGTTCCGTGCGGGAAACGAACCCGCGACACGCAACGCAGCAGTCGATCGCTCAGCCACTGCGCCAACCGTGTCGTCAAATTACTACTGATTGATGTACTCCTGTAAGTCGGTGATTTTGGTTTGTTTAATCGATTTTTTGGAACCATTTGCTTTGTGCTTGAATTAATCCTACATTAATCATCATCTGCCTAGCCTTTTCCCAACTACGTTGGGGTCGGCTTCCAGTCTAACCAGATGCAGCTGAATATCAGTATTTTACATGGAGCGCCTGCCTATCTGACCTCCACAACCCAGTTAATACTGGGTAATACGATACCCCTTGGTAAGACTGGTTGTCAGACTTTCGGAACACTGACTACCTGTAACGACTGCCAAAGATCTATAAATGGCAGCCGGGACCAACGGCTTAACGTGCTTTCCGAGGCACGGAGGAAACTCACACGGAGGTATGTAACGGGTGGTCACCCATCCACAGGCCAACCTAGGAAAGCGCGGCTTAACCTAAAGATCCGACCCGACTGGCTACTATTATTTAGCCACGAGCTCCTACATTAATACATTACATAATTAATCTGAAAAACTTCCAGAAGAATTTTTCATTCATTATAGTTGTGGTATGTTGTTAGCATAGACAAATTCTTAACGAGTATTAATTTTCCAATTTTCCATTGCTAAGAGATTACAATAATATCTTAAGAATCCTTGTACAAAACTGACTCTAATGACTAAATAACCCTTGTAAGAATATTTTCTCACCGGAAAAAGAGGACCGATATTGTGTGTTGTGTTATAAATAATGTTATGAACAACCGACATTTTATATCTGCTACGACACATCCGGCGGATGTCACGAGGAATTCTGAAAATTTCAATTTCCAACGGTTTTCGTGAATTGCATCCAGTTTACAAGGAGCTACGATCAAAATGGGGAAGCGGTAGATTTAACACACTTTTTCTTTATTTGAAAGAAATTAAAAAAGAACTGTTTTAAACAAAATTAATTTTACTAATATTATTAAAGCGAACGTGAGTTTGTTTGTTTGTTACCTCTTCACGCTTTAATGGCTACACCGATTTTGATGAATTTTGGTACAGAGATAGTTGTGAATGAGGAAACGGACATAGGCTATTTTATTTAAAAGAAAGTGGGATGTGAGGCAGAAAGAGGGAAGAAAAGGGAAAACTTAGCGTTGCTATTACAAATCAATAAGGCGCTACCGAACGCGAGCGAAGCCGCGGGCAAAAGCAAGTTAAAAATATTTTAAAAATTAAAAAACACGACTGCCGTGTCAAAAAAATGAACTAAAAGAAAAAAAACAAGATGTTTGTTGTACATGCCGATGGAATGTGCTAGGAACAACGATGAAAGGGAATTGAAAACGTATTATATATTTTTATTTATAAATAAAATATAAATAAAGGGCAAAAGCTTTTTTATTCATTTGATAAATAAATAAAAAATAATGCAAAAAAACATGCGACTAATTGGCTAAATAAAATTACCGCTGGCTGTAGGGATTTGTTTATGGTCATTCGTGGTGAAACCAGAAACAAAGAGATGTTGCACCCAAAAAAAAATAGTTGTTTTTCAGCAATATTTTTGCATAGAGTTACTAAATTTAAATTTGTACATAATGCATAGTTGGCGGTTTCCTGACGGGTTGGTTTACACCTTGTCATCTAAAACGAATGTATTAAAGCTTATCAATTATTTTTGCTAACTCTACACTTCGTAGTTTTTTTTTGCGGGTGGGAAATTATTAAATAACTTCCCTCGCTTTGGGCGAAGCGGGGGCGCGTATCAGACTTTTACTGACTAAAACCCACCCATGTTTCTCAACCTGGGGCCAATCCTGGGGCTTGAGACAGAAAAAAAAATATCAAAACGTCTCATTGTTACTTCAGAAAGGGTTTTTTTTGGGGTTGGAGATCATCAAATTACTTCCCCCGCTCTGGGCGGAGCGGGGGGGAGTATCTTGACTTGTACTGACTAAAACCCACCCATGTTTTTCTATTGACCTTCACGTTCCGGGGCCGCGGTATCTCTTCCGAACAACGCGGTTGTTAACGCCCTGCTGTTTAAAAATGGATGTTTGTAAAAGATTATCAATACACAATATAATAATATCATTAAACAATACTGACAAATGCTTGCACTGACTGGACAGGTCCACTCAATCTGTGTGGTGCTTTCTTAAAAAGACCACTTCAGACACTAATCTGCATAGTCCTCATGTAAGTTGACCAAGATTATTTTGTCTGGACTTTAAAAGAGACTATGACGTCTGAGTTTGTTTCGGCTGTTTCTTCTCAGAGAAGTCGGGTACGAAACACCGGCCTCATCTAATTTTAAAAAAGGACGTGTAAAAGTGTTTGTGAAAACCTACTTGCAAAATAAACATCATTTATCATTTAATATTTTTGCTAGCTCAAAATTTCGTAGCTCCAAGAAACGATTCAATTCGACATAGTTTTAAAAATCTACCAAATGCTGGGATCGTACCGGACTATCGGAATGTGACCCCATATTGTTGGATCGTCATTATTACGTGAGTCCGGATATGTCCGGATATAGCATCAAAAATGTAGGATTTTCTTGTTTGTTGAGTTAGGAAAAGATATAGGCTTTTTGCCTGCGGCTTCGCTCGCGTTACATTCGGGGTAACACAGTTCCTCTTGCGCCTTATTTATTTGTAATAGCAATGCTAAGTTTTCCCTTTTCTTCCCTCTTTCCCCCTCACATTCCACTTTTTTTAAATAAAAACTAGCCTATGTCCGTCTTTTAGTTCCCAACTATCTCTATACCAAAATTCATCAAAATCGGTGTAGCCATTAAAGCGTGAAGAGGTAACAAACAAACTCACTTTCACTTTTATAATATTAGTAAGGATAGGCGAATTCTTAAGATGGATCGGCTTCTTAAGCAGTATCATAAAACAGGTTAATAATACTTTCAGTAGCCCTACTATGACCTCTTAAAGCAATTCTTATTCCGCTGAGGGAAAGGGACAGAGCTATACAGGGTGTCTAGCACCATCTCTTTCACTCAGTGGAATAAGAATTGCTATAAGATGTCATAGTAGCCCTTCTGGTACGTAAGACTCAAATCCAACGCGCTTTAAAAAAATATCAAATATTAAGTGTTTTTAGTACTTTTTTCTACTTCTTTCTTTGTCTATTCGTGACATCTTTATTTTTAGGGTTCAGTACCTCAAAAGACGACTCGGTTGATACAATGGTTCAGCGATCGAATGCTGCACTGCGTATAGCGTGTTGGATCCCAGCACAGAACACATTTTTGTATGGCCTACAGATAGTTTCGGGTCTGGGTGTTTATGTATGTGAGTTTAAATAATTGTAAATACACCCACGATACCAGAGAAATCCATATTAGTAAAATGTTAAGTAACTTATGACCATTTTGGAATGTTGTATTTGATTAATTACCGTGTCTTCATTATCAACCAAGTCTGTCCTCAACTATACTTGGTTTGGAAAAAAAATATACTTAGACAAATAAATAGTATGCTACAATACATTTATCAAAATAGTTTTGACCTAGTGATGGTAGAGTTAAACCACTTCTTCAACAGAAAAAAAAAACAAGACCAACTACCCTACCATGACGTGTTAAAGCAGAACTTTTTCCGCTGAGGGAAAGGGACAGAGCTATACAGGGTGTCTAGCACCATCTCTTTCACTCAGTGGAATAAGTTCTGCTTTAAGATGTCATAGTAGGCCTACAGGTAGCGATTACATAACAATTAACTCAATTCTCAATCCATGACGCCATGACAGGAAAAAAAAACGCCATGCTTTGTCACTTTCCAAATTTAGAACAATAAGTCGCCAGCCAGGCATCGAACTGTGAACCCATTGTGAATTTGACACACTACATTTGATGTAGGGAGTTGGGTTCGAAGACCCCGATTGTTTAGACCAACAGAAAGTTAATAAAAGACAGGATAAGAACAAATGGTCAAGCAATTATAAAAAAAAACTTCAGAGGTGTCAAGAGACACCGGATTGGAACGAAGTTAAATTATTTATTATGTATAAAAAACCTGTATACACTCAACAAAATTAATCGTTACGATAACACACGGTTCAATGCGAAATAAAAAGACGAAACGAAAATAACTGGCTTGCTTTCCATAGAAGTAGTAAGAGAGAGAGAGTGTGACAGACAGAGAAACACGCGCGCTCCGCACGACTTTCAACTATAGCAAAAACTGTCGTTACAACTTTTGGTCTTAAGCATAAAGTGTCGTTACAACGTTTGATCTTATTTTTTTTCCGTCTAGCTCCCTTACGCAACGTGCGATAAGGAACGTACGTGTTGGTCCCGGCTGTCGTTTGTAGATCTTTGACTGACGTGACAGATAGTCAGCGTCTCAAAATTCTACCAACCAGTCTTACCAAGGAGTTTGGTATATCACGGTATTTCACTGTATTGTGAAAGGGTAAGATGGGTAGTCCCTCCATCTAAAATAACTGGTATTTAGCTAAATCCGAGAAGAATGAAAGTCGACGTTTCTTTTTGTGTTCCGGTGCCGCTGTTTCTCTTTCAAACAAGTCGCAGCCGGCATTGGCCCTGGCAGGTATCTCTTCTTTACTGGCGTCTCTTTGAGGCGCGCGTGGAACACGAACGGCCTGTTCTCACTAGATGGACGGATGGTGAGCTACCCATTGCTCAACATCCACAGACCCTCGTCTACGGTGGCCGGGAGTCGTCTCGCGGCGCCCGGCGCCCTGGGCGTCTCCCGCGGCGGTTGGGTTGGCTTGACGTTCTCTCCGC
The DNA here is from genome assembly GCA_958449745.1 of Ochropleura leucogaster. Taxonomy (NCBI): domain Eukaryota; kingdom Metazoa; phylum Arthropoda; class Insecta; order Lepidoptera; family Noctuidae; genus Ochropleura; species Ochropleura leucogaster. Next base: position 10,818,550 of record OY288226.1, read on the forward strand.
ATCATACCTTGAATCTTCGATTCACACGATCTTATCAATGCAACAGCGAGCGAACATAGTTTTTAAAGGCTAGGCAGATAATGATAAACCTAATTTTGTGGGTTGTGAGTGTCATTTCTTCAAATGACAGAAATACATCTGCAGGTGCCAGGCCCAGCTTGCGGCAGGTGTACTAATGTGAAGAGAAAAAACGTATTCATTCTTATTTCTTCACCTGTTGAGTTTTATAATTACTACTAATAATTACTGGGGGTTAAGGGGGGTGTAAGTTTATCTTGGTAACTTGGAAGATGCTTATTAAACAATAGAAGTCGATATTCAGTTTCTTTGTCATCCTACTTTTCATATAATATTATCATACTAATCCTTGCTAATATTATAAAAGCGAAAGTGAGTTTGTTTGTTAAGTCTTCACGCCGAAATGGCTTGACCGATTTTGATGAATTTTGGTGCAGAGATAGTTGAGACCCTGAAGACTGACATAAGCTATGAGGGAGAGAGAGGGAAAACTTAGAATTGCTATTACAATAAATAAGGCGCAAGGGCAAAAACTACAGGTAGTAGGTACCTGCAAATCAGGAAAGGGGAACTGTGTTACCCCGAAATTTAACGCGAGCAAAGCCGCGGGCGAAAGCTAGTTATATTCAAAAGTTTATATTTGTGTGTGTGTTTGTTGCTCCTTTACACTTAAACGACTTAACGGATTTGGATGAAAATTATTAGGGAGATAGCGTGTACCTTGTCTTTTTCTTACTTTTAACCCTGTCTAGTTCATTGCGGTCCCAGGCGCCGGAATCCTCCAAAATTCTGGGTATTCGATAACAACTAAAATCATTACAGATTCTAAATGGTAATTCTAAACTTAAAATTATAAAAACAAACTTAGATATGATTTTAAAATACCTAGTAAATAAAAGCCCACGCGGCATAGTTACTTTTTTTACATTATGGAGTCTAGTTGTTGCCATATCAAATTATGTCTTTTTTTTTCGGGTGCAAAATCATCCAATGACTTCCTCCGCTCTGGGCGGAGCGGGGGGGCATGTCAGACTTGTACTGACCAAAACCCACCCATGTTCCTTTTGTTGCCCTTTACGTTCCGGGGCCGCGGCATCTCTTTCGAACAACCCGCAACCCCGGCAGGATCAAATTATGTCTAAGACTATGACTTCAATGACACTGACATTTTTAAGACAAATTGATTGACGCAAGAATTAACAAAATCGACCAACGCGTTTGGTCTACATACATTTGGTTAAGAGTCGAGCTACACTATAACTGACAAATGCTTGCACTGACTGGACAGGTCCTCGCAAATCTGTATAGTCCTCATGCCTTATAGTGTATAGTGCATAGTGCTGTATAGTGCTCTTGTCTTAGCCGTGTGTAAGTTGTCCCAAGATATTTATTTTTTTATTTATGTTAGTTGACTTAGATGTTTGTTTGGACTTTAAAAGAGACAGAGTTAGTTCTCACCGTTTCTTTATTTCTATTTTTCAGTAAATAATCCTGAAACCATGCCTGTGATGACCCGTAAGGCTACTGCTCAGGAGATGGAGCTCAAGTTGAGAGAAAAGAGCAAGAGCTTAAAGACCACAAGGATCGATATTAGGTCCCTTCCTCTTTTTAGTATATATAAATGATCTACCCCATTTGTTTAAAAACCAACCACAAATGGTGTTATTTGCTGACGATACCTCTTTAATATTTAAGATAAACAGACGTGCCACAAATCTTGACGACGTAAATAATGCCCTAATGCAGGTACATAATTGGTTTACGGCTAATAATTTAGTATTAAATGGGAAAAAAACGAAGTGTATAAGATTTGCTCTACCAAATGTCAAAAACAGTGAGTGTGACATAGTATTGAATCAAGAGAAACTAGAATTCGTCGAAAAAACTGTTTTCTTGGGAATAACACTCGATTCAAAGCTACAATGGGGTCCGCATATAACATCTCTTGCAGGACGCCTTAGTTCAGCAGCATATGCTGTTAGAAAAATCCGTCAGTTTACTGATGTTGATACCGCGAGACTAGTCTATTTTAGTTATTTTCATAGTATAATGTCATACGGTATTTTACTTTGGGGACGGGCTGCAGACATCGAGTCTATATTTATTCTGCAGAAAAGAGCCATTAGAGCCATATATAACCTACGTAGGCGAGATTCTTTAAGGGAACAGTTTAAGGATATTAACATCATGACAGTACCTTGTCAATATATTTATGAAAACATCATGTATGTCAGGAAAAACTCGCATCTTTTTAGTAAAAGAGGTGACAGACACAATTATAATACTAGAAATAGGGACCAATTAGTTCAACCAGGTTTCAGGTTAGCTAAAGTAGACTCATCTTTCATGGGGTACTGTTTGAAATGCTACAATAAAATACCTCCCCACATTCTTCAACTGAATGAAACGAAATTTAAATCTTGTATTAAACGCACACTATGTAGGCAAGCATATTATAAGTTGGGGGATTATATTGATGATAAAAATGCTTGGCTCAATGCTGGTCCTGCTCCTCAAGCATAGGGGTAAACTCATTAATAAGTATCCGAAGCTATAGTGGAAGCTGCAGAAGATTGTAAGACTATCTTTGCAATGTATAGAATCAATTCTCTAGTATTGTATAATTATTAAGCCCATATGTGAGTGCTATGTATTATCATTGACTTGACGAAGCCCTGGTGGTTAATAGTGTCATGGTCACTTAAATGTCTCGCTGATGGTGGCGGGTGTGTCGGGTCATTTAGCTCCCTTCAAAATGGTCGAGCTGAATGGGGCTGATCCATACGTCATGTTCGTGAACGGGCGCTGTCAGTTGGGACTGGTCATTTTTTAACTACCACGGTCATTTTTAATTTATTTAGATTTAAATTGAATTTTGTTTTTTATTTACTCTGGACGCTCTTACTGTGCACGTCTTTCTACATCGTTCTCACATATTTGTATAATCTCAACACGAATGATGTAAATACTATTTTGTAAAAATATTAGAATTTAAAAGAGTGTCCATGGAGTTTCTTGCCCATTCTTCTCCATAGAGATCAACGCTTTGGAATGGGCAACTGCAGTACTTTCACAAGTTATTATGCCTTGTGACCGGGACTGTAGATTCATTTTGTTTCTTGACATTCAAAAGTGCCTGTAATGGTCTAATTGAAATAAATGATTTGATTTGATTAGACTATGACCTCTGGGTTTGTTTTGGCTGTTTCTTCTCAGAGTAGTCGGGTATGAAACACCGACGGCATTTAGTTTAAAAAAAAAACAAGTGTTTGTGAAAACCTACTTATAAACTACTACTACTTAAAAAAATAAAAAGACACCTACTTGCAATTTTATTATTTTGCAAGTAGGTTGTACTTGCAAAATAATCGTAAGTAGGTTTTCTTCTAATTTATCACTGACATACAAATAAGGACTGCCAAACACATTCCCCTACGCCAGTCGAGTAAAAATATCTGCTGTTGATGACTTTAGAAATGACTTTGGAAGGTTAAAAACACTATCTCACAGTAGCCACTATATCCACGAAGAGCTGCCCCTTAACGGCGCACGCGCCGTGCACCTGCCGCGTCGCGTGCCGGGAGGCTGCATCCCAACAGGCTCAAATTGTGTACGACGCAAGATATGAGCGGTCAGCGTCTTATAATAATACTATACGTCTTAGTACGGCCAACGAGAAGCGATACCAAATGTAAAGAAAAACCCATGCTAAAACCTCATCTAAAATGGCCGCCCGAATGTTGGCGAACCCGTCTTAACGTTGTCATGTTTTTGCCGGGAGAACGAGACATTACGACAAAGGCACAAGATGGAAAGAGCTAAATATTAGATTGTCAATGCCACAGTTGTTCTTTAGGTTAATGACCTTTCGTATCGCTTCTCGTTGGCCGTACTATGATAAGCCATATGTTCTACGGTGAATTAAGTCATCTTTCTTGAATAGGGGTTCTTAAATGGTTAATAATATGAATTACGTTTGTAAAATTTCACAATATTTCACAATGTTAACCATTCTGTGACCTGTCCCTGTCACATTCTGTGATTCGTCTGTGACCATTTTAAGGCGCGTCGCCCACACGACCAAGAGTCGAGGCGCAGTCGCGGCGCGGGCGCGTTAGTCGCGTCGCCCACACGGCATTTGTAAAGAAAATCTCACATCAGAGTCACGCCGCAACGAGATTTTCTTTACGAATGTTATGTGGGCGACGCGCCTAAGAATTTTAACGTTTTGAATTTCTTAACTAAAAATAACTGGGTGTTCAAAGAAAAAAATACCGACAAAAGGAAAACTCGGTACCCGGATCACTTAGTTGTCCGTGTGTCTGTCTTTCTGTCAAGCCCCTTTATCAGGAACGCGTAAAGGTATCGATTTTAAATTAAAACCACATAATCAACTATTATAGTCCCTTGGTGATGTGAAAAAATCTAATCAACTTTTATAGTCCCTTTGTGATGTGAAAATATAAACTCTCCAAGTCAACGAAGTCAAAAGATATAGCTGTTTCTTTTTTTTTTATTTTTGCCCCTCACCAAGAATTTCTCCCGTATCGTGGGTGCGTTCACAAACATTTAAACCCACATACACAAACAGCCAGACCAGAAACAACTACCTGTAGGTCATACAAATATTTGTTCCGTGCGAGGATCGGACCCGTGACACGCAGCGCAGCAGTCAATCACTCAGCCACTGCGCCAACCGTGCCGTTCTTTATCATGTGGTTAGTTTCTAACCTGACCCTTTAGCCAAACAGCAGACGATAGCAGACGACAATCGTTATCGCTCAGCAGTCACTAATACATTTTTTTTTTATCTTGGGACAACTCACACACGGTTATCTGATCCCAAGCTAAGCAGAGCTTGTGTTATGGTAACCAGACAACTGATATACATACTTATATAATTTATTAATACATACATATTATAGATAAATCACACACAGACACAGAACAAACAATCATGCTCATCACACAAAGTTTGTCCTGGGTGGGAATCGAACCCACGACCTCCGGCTCAGCAGTCAGGGCCACTAACCACTAGACCAACAGGCCCGTCAACTTTATACCCTAGCGCATATAGTTGAAAATCTATTAAAGACCGCTGAGCGATAACGAACGAAAGAAACAAAAACGATATGTAAACGTCAGTAGATTTCAACTATATGCGCTAGGGTATAAAGTTGAAAATGTATTAGTGACTGTTGAGCGATAACGATTGTCGTCTGCTGCCGACTGCTGTTTGGCTATAGGCCCTGGTACATAATCGCTTGCACTCATACCCTACACCACACCACAACTAGCATCCAAAGTACCGTTAAACACTACAAAAACGTAATTAGTTCTTACGATATCACCTGGTACTAAGATGAGATAGGTAACCTAGGATATAACCTAGCCTTATAATAAGGAACAACCTTACACCTGTAGTTGACAACATGGATATGGTATTTTTTTGCCAGGTGTTTTGTGACGAGGACTTGTTTTGGTGACCTTACAGGTGTTTTAAAGATGTACGTCTTGTTTTCAAGGCTGTTCTCTTGTATTGGCACGAACTTTTCAAAATGGTGGAATGTGGGAATTACTGTATGGGTTTTTTGTAGGGGTGGAATATCATCAAATAAATAAATAATAAATAAATATCTTGGGATAACTCACCCACGGCTATCTGATCCCAAGCTAAGCAGAGCTTGTGTTATGGTAACCAGACAACTGATATACATACTTATATAATTTATAAATACATACATATTATAGATAAATCACACCCAGACACAGAACAAACAATCATGCTCATCACACAAAGTTTGTCTTGGGTGGGAATCGAACCCACGACCTCCGGCTCAGCAGTCAGGGCCACTAACCACTAGACCAACAGGCCCGTCATAAATAACTTTACCGTTTTGCTTGCGACATAAACATTTCTATAGACTTAGAGGGGTGATTTTTTCACAGCTTCGGGGAACCACAGACTCGAGCATACGGATTTATAATTTCAAGTCAATACCGTAGTCGTTCCCGAGATAAAGGATCTTGACAAACAGACAGACGGACAACGAACAAGTTTTTTTTTTGCCATTGTAGAAAGCTTAGAGGCTAATAACTCTATAATAACAATCCTACAATATTGCAATACTTACATAATATGATAATTGCGCATGTTTGTTAGAATAGATGTATGGATGTTTGTTACTCTTTCACCTCAAAACGGCTTAACGGATCTTGATAAAATTTGGCACAGAGGTAGATTATGATCTGAAATAATACATAGGATAGTTTTTTTCGATATGACGCGGGCGAAGCCGCAGGCCGGCTAGTGATAAATAAATTGGTAATTGGTTTTAATTAGTATTAAACGGATGTTGTCGAACCCAATTAAGAATTTAAGTAATAATTATTGTTCTCAAGTAAGTAACATGTTATGTTTTTATTGAGAATATAGATCTTTAAACCTAAACCTAATTACCAGGTTCCAATGACAATATTGTCCTATAAGGACTCCTTTTTTTTCTTTTGAGATGCAGAACCCCAAAAACGAATCCAAGACGAACAATTCATCCGTTCCCTTTGCCAGGTTTCCAGAATCAGAAATAAAGAAACAGCTGAAAAAACACTGTCTTTACAGACATACCCTTGTCTTAGAGAACTTAATTAAACTGAAAAAAAAAGATAGACTCTCTTCTTGACAATAACAAAGGGTGGTAAAAATCCAATTAATTTTCAAGTAAAGGCTCCAGAATTCTCTGTGTTAAAGCTAGCTTCATCGGAGATGAGCTGAGCTGTGTTCAGCGGAACGGAGATGACAAAAGTCAATGTTTTTTTTTAAATATGTTTATTATTTTTACTGGTTCGTTGGTCTACTGGTCGCAAGGGCGACTGCTGAGGTTAAGGTGATGGGATCGATTCCAAGGTCGCGCAAAGTATTGTTTGTGAATTTCTAGTGTGGGGTGGAAAAACAAGGTCACGTTTCTATGGACCAACTTATGCAAGCACCGCTTAACCTAAAGATTAAACCAAGCGGCTGTTATTCCTCGTGGAGCGATCTCTGGCGTCCGGCCCTGGTTCAGGCCATGATCAAGAGGGAATATGAAGCGGTCACCTCCTTCTGCGAAGCAGTAATGCTAGTGAAGGAGGAGGCCGGGCGTTTGTGGGAGAGAACCTCAAATCAACCCAGCCGCTGCGGGAGACGCCCCGGGCGTCGGGCGCCGCGAGACGACTCCCGGCCACCGTAGATGCGGGCCTGTGGACGGTAAGCAATGAGTACCTCACCGTCCGTCCGTCGATTGACGACAGGCCGTGTCGACGGCGCGTTCATGTTTCAGAGAATACTGTATGTCAGCAAAGCAGAGGGGCTAGCCAGAGCCTCCGCCTGCCGGGGTTGCGGGTTGTTCGAAAGAGATACCGCGGCCCCGGAACGTAAAAGGCAATAGAAAGAACATGGGTGGGTTTTAGTCAGTACAAGTCTGACATGCCCCCCGCTCCGCCCAGAGCAGGGGAAGTCATTTGATGATTTCCCACCCGGAAAAAAAAGCGGCTGTTATTAGCTGCGGGCCTTCTAGCTAAATAATCAACTTATATGAGCATAAATTAGTTTCAACATCATGCATAAAATTAATATTACTTGATACGATGTAATTTTACTAGATCAGGAAGATATACCAGCGATGGGGTGAGGCAAGCTGTACCGATAGAAATTCCTTCTTAATAAAGTACGGGTTTTTTGTACTGTACTAGTTGGCGACCGTGGCTTAGCCCGCGTGTTATAAAAAAAATCATCAGTATCCTATGTGTTATTCAAGACTATAATCTACCTCTGTGCCAAATTTCATAAAAATCTATTCATCAGTTTTGACGTGAAGGAGTAACAAAAGTCCATACATACTCACAAACATTTGCATTTACAATATAGGTAGGATAATAATTATATTATGCAGATGCATACCATTTGAGCCAGTTTTCTCAAGGAGAATGAAAATTACTATGTTTTTAAAGACACCCATAACAATTAACCTGACATCTGCTCTTAATACCATAGTACTATTTATAACAACCCTGTGAGTTTTATCACGGGGTTTTGAACTTTACGTTTAACGAGTTAAGGTTGGAAGTGAAATGAGAAAGTGTTCCAAGTTGATGGCAAGATGTCAAATGAATTAAATAATAAGGTGTTGTCTCTGTTTTAAAGCATTTGTTAGTCATGTGTGTGTTTGTGAACAGTAGCAGTGTATATTTGCATATATATATATATATATCTATATTTAAAACATAAAATATAAATATATAATAAAATAATTTAAAACAGATTTGTATATTTGCAATATATATATTTGCAAATATACAAATCTGTTTTAAATTATCTAAGTCTAATAAATTAATTGTTATTATAATAATAGGCTTTCGTTAGGCAGCTGGATCAAGGGCTTGATACAGAAAGCGGTACTCCTGGACACGGCTTGTATTGTTAGGAAGTTCCTTTCTCTGGAGCCCTGACCGCCGGTAGCTTGGACCCTGTTCCCGATACCGGTGGGCTACTATTTTTATATTTTTAAATGTTTTTTTTATGATTTTAAGAAATATTTAAAAATGTAATTTATATGTTGAAAAATAAATAAATGTACCACAATTATATTAACCTCAACAGCGCTTGCCTAGGTTGGTCAGTGGATGGGTGACCACCCGTCACACACCGGGTTTTCTCCGTGCCTCGGAAAGCTCGTTAAGCTGTATGGCTGTCATTTGTAAATATTTGATCAGTGTCCCGAAAGTCTTACAATCAGTCTTACCAATTACCCAGTATTAACTGGGTTATGGAGGTCAGATAGGCAGTCGTCCTATGTAAAATACTGGTATTCAGCTGCATCCGGTTAGACTGGAAGCCGACCCCAACATAGTTGGGAAAAGGCTAGGCAGGAGATGATGACTGGAAACGAAGATTTGGACTCGCTCGTGCCGAATTGGTTAGACGAGGAAAAACATCGAGTTGGAAACGAACGGGGAAGCTTTTGCCCAGCAGTGGGGCGAAACAAGCTACAAAAAGTTTACTACATCGTTGGTTAAGTGGTTGCAAACAGGACTACTAAGCATTAGATACCAGGTTCGAATCCCAGGACGGGCAAAGTTTTTTTTTTGCAGCGCCGCAGTCAATCACAATTCAGTCACTGCGCCAACCGTGCCGTCAAGTTATAGGGTTTATCCATTATTAAAAAATTCTCAGTCGTAACCACGGAGTTCAAATTAGTTACCGGTTAATGGCAATAGGATCGCCCCCGCCCTCTATTGGGACTTTAATGTAACTGACGAAATGTGTTTTAAGTAACTAAAAATAAAAGTTTTTATAAAATACTAGCTTTTGCCCGCGGCTTCGCTCGCGTTAAATTTGGGGTAATACAGTTCCCTTGCGCCTTATTGATTTGTAATAGCAACGCTAAGATTTCCCTTTTCTTGCCTCTTTCTCCCTCACATTCCACTTTTTAAATAAAAATTAGCCTATGTCCGTCTCCTGGTTCCCAACTATCTCTGTACCAATATTCATCAAAATCGGTGTAGCCATTAAAGCGTGAAGAGGTAACAAACAAACAAACTCACTTTCGCTTTTATAATATTAGTAAGGATAAGGATTAAATCGTCGGTGACTTTTGTTGGTTTCGTTGACTTTTTTGTCACCGACTTTCACTTTCACCGACTTTTTCAAGTCATTAACGACTTTTTTTTGGTTTTTTTTTTGTTGTATTATAAAAGTATTTCAGTTTACCCTACACAAAAACCTATACTGCTTTCAGCTTTTTTAAAACCATTCTTGGACAACGAATATTTAAAAAAAAGTATTGGTCACATTGGTCCAGGCGTTGTTGAGTTAAGCGTTTTGCTAACACATTTTGCGATTCATTTTTATATACTTAGAATTCATTTTCCATTGTTACTAAAAGATTAGTAAATCATCCATATAGACATAGAGAAAAAATAAGTATAGACGATAACTCATAAAAGCTACAGGTACTTTTTTTATTTATATTACCTCAGAAGTATAAAGAAAAGAATTTTGAAAATTGGTCCAGGCGTGAACATACATAAAAAAATAACATAAAAGATTCGAACGAATTGAGAACCTCCTCTTTTTTGAAGTCGGTTAAAAAACTCAAACGAAGAAAAAAGTCACAATATGAAAACACACACAAACATAATAAACTAAAAAATATCATCATCAAAGCCTGAAAGCTAGCATTCAACACGTTTCCTAGAACTACATCGCGAACGAAGCTAATAATTTATTAATACATTATGAAATGGATATCAATTTATCTATAACTAGCTATCTACTCAAGTTAGCTTTGCCGTATGCCACAATATCACAAGCGTTAGAATAATCAATCCTACTAATAATATCCTTATATTGTATAACTAGCTTTTGCCCGTGGCTTCGCTCCATTAAATTCGGTAGCGCCTTATTGATTTATAATAGCAACGCTAAGTTTTCCCGTTTCTTCCCTCTTTCTCCCTCATATCCCAATCTTTTTAAAAAAAAAAAATGCCTGTGTCGGTTTCCTGGTTCCCAACTATCTCTGTACCAAAATTCATCAAAATCGGTTTAGCCATTAAAGCGTGAAGAGGTAACAAACTCACTTTCGCTTTTATAATTTTAGTAAGGATTGTAATGCCCATGTGTGAGTACTATGTAATTTAATTGACTCGACGGCTGATGATGATTGATGCTCTCTTAAATGTCTCGCTGATGGTTGTGCGTTGATCTCTATGTAGAAAAATGGGCAAGAACTAGCTTCCGCCCTCGACTTCGTCCGCGTGGCAATGTAACTTTGGGCTAACGCTAAGATAACCTGCGAGATGATCGAAAAAAATATCGTTGTCTCCCCTTTTTTTCCCTCTTTCTCCCCTTTATCTCACTTTTTTTAGCCTATGTCCGTCTCCAGGGTCCCAACTATCTCTGTACCAAAATTCATTAAATCGGTTTAGCCATTTAGGTGTAAAGACGTAACAAACATACCAACATCCAAACAAACAAACTCCCTTTGGCTTATAATATTAGTAAGGATAATTTCTCACTTCATCTTAGTTAAAGAGTTATAGCCCACCACGAAGGTCCAATGCAGGAGGATGCTATAACTATTTTGATAAAAAAAAAAGAGAATTTTTCCACTAAAACACTTTATTACCTAACCTAACTATAATCCTTACTAATATTATAAAAGCGAAAGTGAGTTTGTTTGTTTGTTTGTTTGTTACCTCTTCACGCTTTACTGGCTAAACCGATATTGATGAATTTTGGTACAGAAATAGTTGGGAACCAGGAGACGGACATAGGCTAATATTTTTTTGAAAAAAGTGGGATGTGAGGGAGAAAGAGGGAAGAAAAAGAAAACTTAGCGTTGCTATTACAAATCAATAAGGCGCAAGGGGAACTGTGTTACCCCGAATTTAACGCGAGCGAAGCCGCGGGCAAAAGCTAGTAATATTATAAAAGCGAAAGTGAGTTTGTTTGTTTGTTTGTTACCTCTTCACGCTTTAATGGCTTAACCGATTGTGATGAATTTTGGTACATAGATAGTTGGGAACCAGGAGACGGACATAGGCTAATTTTTATTTAAAAAAGTGGGATATAGGGAGAAAGAGGGAAGAAAAGGGAAAACTTATCGTTGCTATTACAAATCAATAAGGCGCAAGGAGAACTGTGTTACACCAAATTTAACGCGGGCGAAGCTGCGGGCGAAAGCTAGTTTAATTTATAAAATCTCCCATAACTCCTCCCTTGCACAGTAACTTACAAAGATTATGCTTCCACAAACCTGAAGATTTGCATATCACCCGTTAGTAGTAGGTATTATAATTAATACTTTGTGTTGATAAATGCTTACAATTGTTAATGAGCACGCATGTCTTATTAACTTCTTAAGTAATTGAAAGCTAAATTGATTTTTAGAGGGAGAACTGAATTTTCAGTAGCGGGACGGAGCACGGAATTTGTTCGAATAATGACAATAGAATAGCTACTTACCGTCGGGAGCCATGAGACGTCTCCCGGCCACCGTAGACGCGGGTCTGTGTACGATGAGGAATGAGTAGCTCACCGTCCGTCCGTCGACGGCGCGTTCGTGTTCCACGTGCGCTTCAAAGAGATTTCAGCAAAACAGAGGGGCCAGCCAGGGCCACCGCCTGACGGGGTTTGCGGAACATAAAGAGCAAAAAAAGGAACACGGGTGGGTTTTAGTCAGTACAAGTCTGAAACTCGCCCCCGCTCCGCCCAGCGCGGGGAAAGTTATTATATTTATATTATTTCTAAAATATAAAATTCTCGTGTCTCAATTTTCGTTCCCATACTCCTCCGAAACGGCTGGACCGATTTAAACGAAATTATGTGTACATATCGGTTAGGTCTGAGAATCGGCCAACATCTATTTTTCTTGCCACTAACTGAGCAGCGGGTGAAACCGCTGGGCACAGCTAGTCTAATATATAAAATTCTCGTGTCACAGTTTTCGTTCCCATACTCCTCCGAAACGGCTGGACAGATTTAAACGAAATTTTGAATACATATTGGGTAGGTCTGAGAATCGGCCAACATCTATTTTTCAGACCCCTAAATGAGCAGCGGGTGAAACCGCTGGGCACAGCTAGTCTAATATATAAAATTCTCGTGTCACAGTTTTCGTTCCCATACTCCTCCGAAACGGCTGGACCGATTTGAACTAAATTTTGTGTGCATATCGGGTAGGTCTGAGAATCGGCCAACATCTATTTTTCAGACCCCTAACTGAGCAACGGGTGGAACCGCTGGTTATACATATATGATTTGACATCTGTAAACAAAATAGCCAAGCGTAATTTACGTTGAAAATTTCGCCCACAATATACAAAAACACCTACACTCGAAACATTTTCACTTGAGACTACACAGGATGTTCCACTACCTACACTATACAGGGTGTTCTCTGTTCGTTGTAAATACAGGGTGTACGTATACTGCAGGTTGTGTGGGTACTTGGCAAACAGTGGGGTTAATTCTCACCCCTTTGTACTAGTATGCTCCTTCCTTAAACTAGCGTCCGTCTGCAACGGAATTCCGTTTTGTTTGAGCGAGAACGGCAGAGATGTTGCAAAGATTATGTGGGGTGAGCAGTGAATGGGGTTTTTGGGAGATTTTTTGTAGTGTCTCTGTGAGGAATGTGTATAAAATAAATATCTTAAATAAATAAATATCTTGGGACAACTCACACCCGGCTATCTGATCCCAAGCTAAGCAGGGCTTGTGTTATGGTAACCAGACAACTGATATACATACTTTTATAATTTATAGATAAAATCGCACCCAGACACAGAACAAACAATAATGCTCATCACACAAAGTTTGTCCTGGGTGGGAATCGAACTCACGACCTCCGGCTCAACAGTCAGGTCCACTAACCACTAGACCAAGAGACCCGTATTTTGATGTATGATTTGGAATATCGGTTAGGTATTCACAATAGGCTCTCCTTTCTGGGCCATTTAGTTCCCTACAAATGGTAGAGCTGAATGGGGCTGATCCATGCGTTATGTTTGTGAACGGGCGCTGTCAGTTGTGACTGGTCTGTTAGCTGCCACGGTTTGTTTAAATTAATTTATTAAACTCTTGCTAATTTTAGATTTTACTCTGGACCCTCTAAATGTGGTCGTTTTTGTACATCGTTCTCACATATACCTATGTATAATCTCAACATGAATGATGTATCTATGATTTTATAAAATATTATGATATAATAGAGTGTCCATGGAGTTTCTTTCTCATTCTTCTCCATAGAGATCTACGGTTTGGAATGGGCAACTACATTATTTTTACAAGTTATTATGTCTTGTGACTGGGACTGTAGCAGCATCTTATTTTTTGTTTTTATGACATTCTTAAGCGCCTTGCCTTGCCTTGAGTTTAAGTTTAAACCTCACATCGCTGTCAATGGGGCGAAGCAGTCGACATCCTCGGATACCATGGTCTTTCATGCAGTAAAAGTGCAGGTCGCATAGCAAGGCACGAAAGCATTAATGACATCATCCGTTTTTCACTTGCCGGGCTGGCTTTTCAGATCCCAATTAGCGCACGACGATGGCAAGAGACCAGACGGTTTGTTTTTTTTTCGCGTATTCATCAAATAACTTCCCCCGCTCTGGGTGGAACGGGGAAGAGTGACAAGCTTTTATTGACTTAAACCTTCCTTTCTTCTTCCTTCTATTGCCTTTTATGTTCCGGGGCCGCGGTATCTCTTCCAAACAACTAGCAATTCCGGCAGGCTGTACCCTTGGTAGGCCCTTCTGCTTTGCTGACATCTCTTTGAGGAGCACGTGGAACACAAACGCGCTGTTGATGCGGCCAGTCCTCATAACACGTATTTTAAATCTGTTGGCTCTGTCTTAACGTGCTTTTCGAAGCAAGGAGAAAACTCGGTATGTAACGAAAGGTCACACATCCACAGACCAACCAAGGCAAGCGCGGCTTAACCTAAAGATCGGCCCGAGTGGCTGCTATTATCTAGTCATTATTATCGCTCGCGTTAATTTCGGGGTAACACAGTTCCCCTTGCGCCTTATTGATTTCTAATAGCAACGCTAAGTTTTCCCTTTCCTTCCTCTTTCTCTCTCACATCCCACTGTTTTATCCAACTATCTCTGTACTAAAATTCATCAAAATTGGTTTAGCCATTAAAGCGTGTAGACAAACAAACTCACTTTCGCTTTTATAATATTATAGTAAGGATGTTAATAGAGATCCTATCTGCAACTAAACTTGATCTATGAACAACTTCATCACCTCTACTTACCTATACTTATGTGAAATAACTTGCGACGGCTTTGATACTCCAAGCAGATGCGCGAAACTTCAGGTACTTAGCCACACATAGACTTAGCCCCTTCACCCCTCACAATGGGGATATTAGCTGTCTCGGGTAGTTTGCGGCTTAAAAAATGCGTCAAAAAGGTTTGCTATACCTGCGTGTGATACTCACACCGCGTCAAGAGTGCATGACGTGGCGTAAGTTTTTTAACCGCGTAGTGTTTGGAACACACAACATGAACCATTTTAAACGTAAGATTTTTAAATTGTTGAATGACAAGGCAATAATTATTATTCTATCAATGAATACCTTAATGGCTTAATTGCTTAATTGCCAAGAGCCTCGACCAATACCTGAGGAGGCTCTCGTTAGGCAGCTGGATCAAGGGCTTGATACAGAAAGCGGTACTCCTGGACAAGGCTCGTATTGTTAGGAGGTTCCTTTCTCTGGAGCCCTGACTGCCGATAGCTTGGACCCTGTTTCCGATACCGGTTGACTACTATTTTTATGTTTTTAAGAAATATTTAAAAATTTAATGATATTCGGAGAAAGCAATAAATGAACGTGATAATTTAATAACTAATAAATGAATGAATAATAATATTAAGGTGATGACATTAAAATCGAATCTTGCATGCCTCAGAAAACTGACTATGATACTACTTAATGACATTTAATTTTAATATAGACATAACATTTTTGTATTAGTATTTGTAATATTTTATTCTTTATAACCTGAATGTACAATTAATTTAATTAACCATTTTGTATGCCTTTTGGCCGGACATTGTAAGGATCATTTTTTTTTATATAACATCATGTTATTGTACCATGTATTCACAAAATTAATAAATGAATTTGAATTTTTAATTTGGAATCTTCTCGAAATGTGAATGCGCGTTTTCTTGTAGTTCACACGTAAAAAAATATTTGTATTAAGTATTAAAATAGTTTTAGTTAGCAGTTATAGTCTTCGGATAGGAAATCATCAAATAACTTCCCCCGAGAAGTGTCAGAATTTTACTGACTAAAACGGTTTTTTTCTTTCTTTTGCTATTTGTGTTCCAGGGCCGCGGTATTTCTTTTAAACTACCCGCAACCCTGAATACCTATAGTACAGCAAATCCGATTCCACAAGGCTGTATTTTAGAGCAAGTTGCTGATGGATAATCCTGGCTACTAAGTTGTGTTTTTGCAAGTACTTTTTGCTGGCAAGACGAGAACAACCAGAGATAATGTGACGAATTCATTCACACGGACGGTGGCATGCACGACATATCGCACGCCTAGAAATATAATGACCTATCATGACGTCTTAAAGCAGAACTTATTCCACTGAGGGAAAGAGACAGAGCTATACAGGGAGTCTAGCACCATCTCTTTCTCACACATAAATAAGAACTGCTATAAGATGTCATGTCATTCTGACCAAAATTTTGTATGTTTGATTTTCATTCATAAAATGACCTAAATTTAATATGTTTTAAGGCGCAGCAAACTATGAAACTGCATTACAGTGAGTATCTACTATCTTATATCACGTAATTTGGAAACTTTCAGAATAGGCTAGCATCCAAAAAAAAAAATAAGTGTGTGTGTCAGCTCCGACGCACGACTGGAGTTTACTCCTTAAGTACGAGTATCTACCCATACGCAAAATGAGTTTATTCAACTGAAAAAAGATTAATATCATATGAAAGGGTATCATATAAATACATCGACACTGATAGAAACAAACAGGCCCAATAACATATAGTATATAGGTATTTTCGCCTATACAGCATACCATATGTACGTCTTAATACACTCACAGCCAAATTAGAAAGTTGCGCACTAAAGGTGCACACCAAAAACGTGACACATTTTCGTTACTTTAGTAGGTTTTACCCCTCGGATTTTTCTCATACCGGGCGCCTTATATATGAAAATCGATTCTTAAGCAGTAAACTCCAAAAATGTATTCTGGACGATAATTCGATATAAATAAGATTTATGTGGGACCACCTGGGAAGTATACCCTATCAAACAGAATTGAATTTTGCAAATTAGTGGGCGACCTTAATAAATATATGTGATATGCCTAAATGCCTATGGGTCGATATAACTTAGTCTACCTAATTTTTTTTAATGTGTTTCTTTTTTTTCTGTCATGTTTTTTTATATTAATTCTTGTATTGGTTCTTTTGTTGCATCAAATAAATGATTTATGTATCTATCAAATCGGTCCAGGCGTCTTTAAGTACGATCAACATGCATAAGAAAAAAAAAGATTCCGATGAATTGAGAACCTCCTGCTTTTAGAAGTCGGTTAAAAAACAGAGCCTACCTACCCGCCTACCATCTAAGCTAAATACTAGCAAATATGTGAGGAATTCGTTCACTTTGACATGATTATCTCATCCTTTGTAGGACCAATCCGTAACACGGACTTAGGGTGTGTCCATCCGGGGTTGCGGGTTGTTCGAAAGAGATACCGCGGCCTCGGAACGTAAAGGGCAATAGAAGGCACATGAGTGGGTTTTATTCAGTAAAAGTCTGACATGCCCCTCCGCCCAGAGCGGGGGAAGATATTTGAAGATATACCACCCGAAAAAAAAAAAGTGTGTGCAAGCTGTGTCGACTGTGCTGTCATGTTCCACGTACGCCTCTAAGAGATGTCAGCAAAGCCGAGGGGTTTGCCAGGATCACCGCCTGCCGGGGGGTTGCAGGGTAGTTCAAAAGAGATACTGCGGCCCATGACTAAAAAATATTATATATTTATTGCCAGAAAGAATCTTGTACATTTCCACTTGCAAACTAACAATATCCTTAAAATATCATCATAACTCAATTTGCTAAGTAGTATAATGCACTCTGGTCCCCATGGTAAAATTAAACTTATGTTATGGGTAACAGTGCTCTCTCATAGAGTTACATTTAATTCAAATAAGATGGAGACGTGTTTTCAAGAAGGAACATGTTTGGTTCCGTAAAAGTCTGACACTCCCCCCACTCAGTCTGTCAGATAGGCTTTCTTTCAGGAAAAATACTGATATTCAGCTGCATCCAGTTGGACTGGAAACCCAACATAGTCCTGAAAAGGCGAACAGAGTCACGGGTACGGCTTGTATAAACTAACTACAGCATTACAATTCACGACGATTTTCTTTTCTGCAAATGGTTATTCATCAAATAACTTCACACAATCAGTAAAAGGGGAAGTATCAGACTTTTACTGATACTCTTAACAGGTTTTTTTTTGCGGATGGAAAGTCATCAAATAATTTCCCCCGTGTGGAGCAGGGTGGAGTGGCAGACTTGTACTGACTAAAACCTACCCATGTTTCTTCTACTGCCCTTTATATTCCGGTGCCGCGGTATCTCTTTCGAACCCCCAACCCCGGCACGTACAAGGCCTTAAAACAGTACACACAAAACTCACATATTATATTAAGAAAATTACAAAATCCCGACATTTGCCGTGCGTCTAAACTAACCCTTACTCCTCAGTGTTTGCGAGTACCGACAGCAAAATAAACAAGCGAAATGCTCAATTCAAAGTTTTTGAACAAATATAAAACAGAACAGCTCTTTCTTTTATTCTTGAATGGCAATTCTTCATTTCTTCGTGACTCGAGAAATGGTTCTGAAGGCGTTTCGTTTCTTTATTTTTGGTGTGGGTATCAAAGTTTTCTTTGATGGTAGTTTTCAAATTTTTCTGGAACAAAGCAAGGAGATATTTTCAATTGCACGCTGTTCTGAATAAACAGTTATTTAAATAAACTGACCCAAGTCGATTCGAATCATCACTCGATCAGTTTTGTCATTCTTTTTCCTTTTTATTAAAAGATACTCATAAATTCTATGTAGGAGATTTTTTGTAGATTTCAGATTTTTTTATTTCTGAGTAACATTGTTGACAAACGGTCCATAAACAACAGCTTTTTGAAATCTGAATCGTATAGTTATTATTTTAGTATATACATAGTTGTTATTTTAGTATATCGCAGGCCTTAACATGCTTACCGACGCACAGGGTTACAATGTCACCAACTTCCAATTTTTCTACTGTAAAAATCCTATCCTCAGCAATTCCTAATCGGGAATGAAATCTTTTGCTCAGCAATCACGATTTTGACCACTAAACCAGCATGGCAGTCGTGAGTTAATTTTACAATACAATACCGAAAATATACCAATACGCCTCTCCCTTGTTATTTATGAGGCAAATAATAATTATAGTTTATAAATAAAAAAACACGTATAAGTCTATGTTGTTTTTTATATAAACTAAGCTAAACTTAAGTGTTTTTTTATCATTTTTAATACGCTGGCAACCCTATTTTATAGTAAAAGTCAATTAGACACAAATGTATGTTGTTATAATTGGAATCTATTTTGTTTTGTGCCAGTATTTTTTGTGTACGCAAAGAGCTTTTATTTTTTTTTTGGTAAAAATTGCAAGATTTGAATGACGTAACCATGTGTTTGTTATGCCCGAGATTTAAGTTTTATACAGTTAATAAAAACGTGTCAAAAATGAACATGGTCGTATTTGCTATCGTTACAACAAAGAATTTACAATTATTTTATTGCAAGTCCACGCTCTTTGCTATTTTATTTACTTTTTTATCTGTGGAACCTTTGGAAAATTTTCTGGTGCATTCCTGGTATATGTGTACCTTTTGTTCGTGATGTTAATTAAGTTGTTGATAGTTCTTTTTTAACACTGGTTTTTACGTCTCCATTTTTGTAACACATTATTTAACTGTATCTAATTTAAAGTAACTATGTATGTACATCATAGTTATTAAAAACTACTAAATTCTTATCCTTACTGATATTTATAAAAGCGAAAGTGAGTTTGTTTGTTACGTCTTCACACCTAATGCCTCGTTCCAATAAACAAAAACGACTCATTTTGCTTACGGATAGTTGTATTTTGACATAAGTCTCATAGAACTAATGTCAAAATCCAACTGTCCGTAAGTAAAGCGAGTCGTTTCTGTTTATTGGAACGGGGCATAAATGGCCAAACCGATTTTGATGAATTTTGGTACAAAGATAGTTGGGACCCTGGAGATGGGGTAGTCATCTTCCAGGGAATTAAAGACGTCTAGATTTTTGCCATCGCTGCGTGTTAAGTTATTTTGTTCTAAGACGGACCCGCGTCTACGGTGGCCGGGAGTCGTCTCGTGGCGCCCGACGCCCGGAGCATCTCCCGTGACGGCTGGGTTGGTTTGAGGTTCTCACCTCTTTCACCAGTAGAAATCAACGGCTACAACTAAACTCGGTATATAATGGGTGGTCACTCATCCACAGACCAACTTAGTCAAGCGTGACTTTACCTGAAGATTAACCTGAGGGGTTATTATTATTTATCTAACACTAGCTGGCACCCGCGGCTTCGCCCGCATAATATCGAAAAAAATATATCTTATGTGTTATTTCAGACTATAATATACCTCTGTGCCAAATTTCATTAAGGTCCGTTTAGCCGTTTTGACGTGAAAGAGTCACAAACATCCATCCATCCTCACAAACATTTGCATTTATATTATTAGTAGAATGTATTATAATTTATAGTATATTCTCTCGTGTCCCTTATGTCCAAGAAGGCAACTTTAAAATTGTCCCCAATAAACGCCTTTTCCAGCTTAAATAAGGAAAACAACTTTTTTTAAAAAGAGCTTTAAATTTAAGGCCAGAACTAAATTCTGGGTACCGTTTGTTCCCGGGCTAAGTGTCAAATAATTTCACCCGGAGAATAATTAAATGTGTGCACCCCGGTTTAGCTTGCTAAGATTATGTGAAAATTGGATATGGCAACAAAAAAACCTTCTAAATGCTTTATCCACCTGATTTACAGGTTGCATCTAAATGCAATAAAAATTGTTTCCAGTTTTTTACATAGCAATAATAAAATCAAACCGGGAAATTATCGATGGTCCCTATTAACAATGTCAGTTCTGCAAAAAGAGTACTGTTCAGTAGAGCAGTTCAAAGTTTGTTTTGACGATAAAAAAAGAATTACATAACTGAGGATATTCAAATTTGCACTGATTATTTTATGTATTATTAACTAAGTACTGACATGGACAAAACTAAGCAATTATTTATGGTTAAGGAAATAATGTACCACCGACATTTTAATATGGACAATTTGCAAAGTGAGTTGTCGGTTGTGACACAAACGACAGTTTTGTTCGGATAATTTAACAGTCATTTAAGTAGGTAGTGGTATATTCAACATTTTTAAATGGAGATTTAGAAATAAATTTGTCGTATGTGTAAGGTTTGCTGTTTTTTCGTACATTTATTTATTTTTTAACATAAAATTACATTTTTAAATATTTCTTAAAATCATAAAAAAAAAAAAAATTAAAAATATAAAAATAGTAGCCCACCGGTATCGGGAACAGGGTCCAAGCTACCGGCGGTCAGGGCTCCAGAGAAAGGAACCTCCTAACAATACGAGCCGTGTCCAGGAGTACCGCTTTCTGTATCAAGCCCTTGATCCAGCTGCCTAACGAGAGCCTTCTTAGGTATTGGTCGAGGCTCTTGGCAATTAAGCCATTGGCAGATACGACTATCGGCACAATGATCGCTGAGTCCACATCCCACATGTCGACAACCTCGCGAGCCAAGTCAATATACTTCATTTGTTTATCTTTCTCGGCTTTCACGAGGTTCTCATCATGCGGGACTGTTATGTCAACAATCATTGCGCGCCGCTCTGATCGATCCACCACCACTATATCAGGCTTGTTGGCAACAATAGTCCTGTCAGTGATGATGGATCGATCCCAGTACAATGTGATATTGCCATGTTCAAGAACTGGGTCGGGCTCATACACTCATACCTGTAGTACGGCACTTCCGATTCCACAAGATTGTATTTTAGAGCAAGTTGCTGATGGATAATCCTGGCTACAAGGTTGTGTCTATGCAAGTACTCTCCGTTAGCTAGACGAGAACAACCGGAGATAATGTGTCGAATTCAACACATAATAAACAATATAGCAGTCAAAATACCTATAGCATTAAGTATCACAAAGTTTTATAACAGGTTAAAGTTTAAAATTATCAAAATAAACAAAGTTTACAAATATTATATCTAGGTACCTGTAGGAACTTTTTGTGGCTAAATATAATTAATTACTACAACCATTATCAGTCTTACTGTTGTACTTTAAAACCTTACTTTATTATAATATTTAAAATCAATAAAATTGTGTAATAAATAAGGACCTTCAAAATTACAATAGTATCAATAAAAAAAAAAAAAAAAAATCACAGCCTTTCAGATTTTATTCGTCAGATTCAGAGTCAGTTTCTTGAACTACTCCATTAGAAACATGTGGCAAGTCTCTATAAAAACCATGATATTTTTCAGGGATGACACCAGATTCGCACATATATACAAAAAAAAAATACAATACAAAAAAGTTTATTTTCTCTCTCACATAGAAATATACAAGGAATAATTTACATAATTCAAAGTGTACATCGGTGGATTATAATCTATGTGAGAGACTGGTTTCTGTACTAGGAGACCTGTATGACAGATTACCAGCCTCTCCAGACTCCGGAAGTGGGTAACAGGTAGTAGGTGTACATCATTCCAGTAAAGAGAATTTAAATTAAAATTAGGTAAAACTGGGTGAAGTGTGTCTCTTGTGAGTATTAAGTTTATGAGGGAGTGAGAATCGGGTGTCCGAATGTGTATATGAGGCTGTGTGTGAGGGTGTGTGTGTGGGTGTGTGTGTTGTGTAGATGTGTGTGTTGTGTAGATGTGTGTGTTGTGTGGGTGCAAATGTGTGTATGTGTGGGTGCGGGTGTATGAGTGTGTGTGGATGTGGATGAGAGTGTGGGTGTTGTCGAGTAGTAAGTAAGACTAGGATGGGACTTTAAGTAAGTTTTCTGTTTCATCGTAGCTGAGGGTCTTTAACCAAGTGGTTAAAGCCCTTTTACAATTGTTTTTTGTAAGTGGGTAAATTGCAAGTTTCTTATTTATTTTATTGTATAGGTATCCAGCTAAAAATTCAAAAAAATTGCGTGATAAAGCAGTGTTTCGCTTGGTAAGCGTTTGGCAAACCCTGTGTTTGACTCGCTTGTTCATTGCGGGATCATACCCTATTAGTGAGTGTTGTTTGAGAACTGTGCACAATATACAACAGTTGGCGTACTGTCAACACAAGCAAGCAAGTCATCAGAGAGCAAGACTACTTGCTCTCTGATGAATAATAATCCCTAAAATAAAAGTAGGTCATCCCATACCTACCTATAGGAGTCAGATAAGTATCAAACTATCCGTTTATAGAGAATAGGTTACGTCGCACTTAATTTTCCTACCAAAGATTCAAGATTTTTGTTTTATTCAATATGAAGTTTTTGCAACTCATACATCCGACTAAATATTATATAGATAATGCAGTTATTAGTGTAGAAAGTGACATATCCAACCGACTGACTAAGTTTAGGTAACGTGAAATAATGTCGAAAGTGACACATCCGACAAAACGTCTGCTTTTAAGTTACATGTAACAATGTCGGAAGTGACACATCCAACAAAACGCATGCTTTTAGTTACATGTAACAATGTCGAAAGTGACACAACCAACAAAAAGATCTACTATACGTACATGTAATAATGTCAGAAGTGGTATATCCGACAAAATTGTCTGTTTGAATACCATTGAAAATAGATGTATCTACCAGAACCTGCTTTATTAAAGGGAATATACCTATACTAGCTGTTTCCAGCGGTTACATCTGCGTCATTGGTTACTGCTCTCTTCCCGTCAGTCGTAGCGTGATGTTATTATAGCCTTTACTGTGTATTACGTACTATGTTACTGTATATATGTGTGTTTACGTATAAAACAATAATTTACTAGTGCAAATTCATCCGCGCGAGCGCGAGCGCTCCTCCCGGTAACAAAGTGCGTAGTGGCAGAACCGCGCGCACCCGCGCTCTCTCCACCCCGCGGACAACGTCGGTTCCGTCACTACCAACACTGTTGCGCGGACAAAGTTATTGCAACCGACAATATTAACCAAGAAATTTACTAAATATAATGATTTTCAATAAAATAAAATATTACGTAAGATAGATCTTTTTATTGTGATTCTATTTATGTAAAAAAGTGAAAATTGGTAAAAATGTATTTCCGACATTGTTAATAGGGACCATCGTTATGTCAGCAAGTAGTCACCTGTGAACGAACCAAAACGACCCAGAACGAGTTCTATGTTATGGTTGTTGACCGATCCACGGACCAACCTTGGCAAGCTCGGCTTAAGATCAACACTTGCCGTTATTATTATTAACTAGCTTTTGCCCGTGGTTTTGCTCGCGTTAAATTCGGGGTAACACCGTTTCCCTTTCCTGATTTGCAGGTATCGGCTACCTGTAGTTTTTGCCCTTGCGCCTTATTTATTGTAATAGCAAAGCTAAGTTTTTCCTTTTGTTCCCTCTTCCTCTCTTATTACTCACTCTTTTTTTTTAAATAGCCTATGTCCGTTTCCAGTGTATCAACTATCTCTGTACCAAAATTCATCAAAATCGGTTTAGCCATTTAGGCATGAAGACGTAACAAACAAACGAAAAAACTCACTTTCAATTTTATAATATTACTAAAGATTGACTAAAATCCTTAATTCGTAGATAAGAAAACCTTGTATGTCAAATTCAAACCATATGTCTAGCCTTACTTATCCATATTTTTATGATCTACGACACTAACGCTATTGCACAAAAGGGATAGCCAGATAGATATTCTTTCAAGCTGTCTCTTGTTTAATTACTCTGTTACAACGTTTTTGTGCAAAAGATGGAGAATTTATGAAAATCTCACAAGGAAAACTGAAGAAAGTGACATTTTCTTTAAAAATAAATAATTTTAATAAAAGTCTTTAAACTGATATGGCTACTAACATGATTTACCCTGTTTGTTATTTGTATCGAGTTTCCCACATTTCGGTGATGTTGAAATAAAATACATTGTAAATATCCCGTTACGAGTGTTAATTTTCTTTAATATTAATTACTAGCTATCGCCCGCGGCTTCGCCCGCGTTAAATTTGGGGTAATACAGGTCCCCTTGCGCCTTATTGATTTGTAATAGCAACGCTAAGTTTTCCCTTTTCTTCCCTCTTTCTCCCTTACATCCCACTTTTTTTAAATAAAAATTAGCCTATGTCCGTCTCCTGGTTCCCAACTATATCTGTACCACAATCATCACAATCGGTTTAGCCATTAAAGCATGAAGAGGTAACAAACAAACAAACAAACTCACTTTCGCTTTTATAATATTAGTAAGGAAGTAAGGATAGCAGATTTTTGAACGCGGATTGATTCCCGTTATTTCAGATGATTAAACTTTTGGGCCATTGAGAACCTGTAACGTTTTACAAAGATCTACAAATGATAGTCGAGACCAACCGCTTGGCATGTTTTTTGAGACACGGAGGAAACACGGTAAGTAATGAACAAAACAAAATAGCAAAGCGTTGAATAAACTAAAGATTTCGAGACATATTTTTGCTTTTGAATTAATATTTTTTACCCGCAACCCCGGTAAAAACCCAAATGTACCCTTAAGTTATTGTTCTAACAATAAACAAACATAATTTCGTAAACACACGATATCGGTATCATTGAACAATATATAGAATAAAGCAATGTTATTGTCTTTGATAGGAAACGTTGCGGCTCGCCTCCATTAGGAAAGTTCCCATGTCAAAACAAAAGTCTGAAACACAATAGAGAATTATAAGGCTTGTGATATAGTGCATGTGGTATTGGCAACTGTGAAAAACGAAGCACACAAACACATTTTTTTTGTGTGGGAAATCATCAAATAACTTCCCCCGCTCTGGGCGGAGCGGGCGGGAGTGTCAGACATTTAGTGACTAAAACCCACCTATGTTACTTCCATTACCCCGGTAGGCGGAGGCCCTGGCAAGCCCCTCTGCTTTGCTGACATCTCTTTGAGGAGCGCGTGAAACAAAAACGCGCCGTCGACACGGCCGTCGACGTGTAGTCAATAGACGGACGGACGGTGAGCTACTCATTGCTCACCGTCCACAGGCCGATTTTAATAAATTTTGGTACATAGATAGTTGGGACTCTGGAGACGGACATAGCTTATTAAAAAAAACAGATTGAGATATGAGGAAAAAAGAGGGAAGAAAAGGGAAAACTTAGCATTGATTACAATAAATAAGGCACAAGACTAAAAACTACAAGTAGCGGGTACTTGCAAAAAAGGAAAGGGAAACTACGTTATCCCGAATTTAACGCGAGCGAAGACGCGGGCAAAAGCTTGTAAATAATATAGCAACAACGTTACATCTCTCTGTGTGCCCACAACTTTAATATCCGCAAAATTACCAAAGAATACAATACATCGGCCATTGGCAAAAATTCCCAGAGGCCTGTTAGCTACTGAGAAAGTACAAATATGTGTTATTAGCTAAATGTCCATTTTTAATTACAGTCTACCGTACTCCACGATATGGGAAACAATGGATATTGCCCTCCCATAGGAAATGTACTGGATTTTTAGATGTATAACATACATTTTTCTTAAAAAAGATACAAAGGTATGATTATGTTAAAAAGGGACATCCGGATGGAACGAATTTGATTTGAAATGTACAAAAAACCTGTATACACTCACTCAACAAAAATAATCGTCGCGACACCACACTGTTCAATGCGAAATATAATGGCTGGCTTGCTTTCTATAAGAGAGAGAGAGAAACAGACAGAGAAACACGCGCACGCCGCACGGCTTACAACTATAGCAAAAAGTGTCGCTACAACTTTTGGTCTTACCGTCTAGCCCCCTTTCGCAATGCGCGATAAGGAACTTCGTTCCAAAATTATTAAATTTTCCAGAATATTAAAAACTCTACCGTCTAGCCCCCTTTCGCAATGCGCGATAAGGAACTTCGTTCCAAAATTATTAAATTTTCCAGAATATTAAAAACTCTGATGTTGAATTCATAAGTAAGCAAGAGTTTCTTGGAAGAAATCCCGTCTATGATAGTTAAAGATATCTTAGTACTAAGTACGACGGTATTCAAAGATCTCCGGTTGTTTTCGTCTTCCTAACGGAGAGTACTTGTATAGACACAATCTTTGTAGCCAAAATTATCCATCAGCAACTAGCTTGAAGAAACACGAAGAAGAACCTCAACCTATTCTAAACTATTATAACCTGATCTCTCTACTACGGATCGCATACCGTCGTAGAGAGATCAGGTTCATAAGGTTTCGTATAGGTTGATGTGCCGTCGTGTGTACAATCGAAATTTCTGTACATAAATCGCACCGGAGGTCTGTCCGCGAGCGGCAATTTGCCGCGGGAGTTTCCCCCCGGGTGTAGTGTCTCCGCGCGCCACTCAAACAGGCGCGAACACTATCGCCCTTCTGATTCTGGCAATCCGGCAAGGAGGCTCGCTGCCTCGCCGGAGATCGTGCGGTAGGTCCGGATCAGTCGTATGGCTACCACCTTTTGGGGCGCGTTCAGATAGTGGGCGGCGCGCCACCCTAAAGAACGCGCCCATACCGGGGCACCGTAAAAGGCCATATGGACTGCACGACTCCGGCATAGAGCCTACGTCAGGAGGCGTTTGGACCCTCAGATTGGACAGGAGCCGCTTGAAAGCAGCCTCGGTCCGCTCGAGTTTGGGAGCCAAACGTCGGATGTGCTCCACGAAATTCCACCGGCTATCAAGGACGATTCCCAGGTACTACACGGACGCGGACACCCCTGAGCCAGAACGAGCGTGTCGTCAGCATAGCAAACTACGCTGACGCGGCTGGGGAGGTCAGCGCGCAGCACCTAGTCGTAACGGATGTCCCACAGAAGCGGCCCCAAGACCAATCCCTGTGGGACACCGCACGACATCTCTCGCCGGTTCCACTCTCCAGAGCGACCAGGGTAGATGACGGTAAAAAAGGGACTTTAGTTAGATTTTCAGGATTTGCACAACCCTAAATAACATTACAAGTACCTAAATAAATATAAAAATCTGTATATTTTACTGAATTTTCCACAGAAATCAGCTTACGGAAACTCAGTGCTATTTCACTTCGATAAAATTGTTTTACCAACCAATTTAACAACAAAATAACAGGAAAGTAGTTGAAACTTCAAATATAGACTTACCGTCCATTTTGTATACGCTAACACTTTGGAGACAATGGGTAAACTTCGGCAGAAAAAAAACAACAATATTAACTTGGGACATGCTAAAATGTACCTTGAAACACAAAGAATACGGTTGAATTTTCATCCTTGATTAGTGACAAATTCAGTGACGCTTATCTCAATTCAACAAAGTCTAATTTCGCGTAACACAAACGCCTTTTCAACCAGAAGAAAGGATGTTCGTAAAAAATTGAGCAAAACAAACTTATGAGTGCGTTTACGAAAACAGTTTAAGCTTCTGCTTTGTTTGGGAAAATGTTTTCGGAGCTGCAAAATTAAGTTTGTTTTTTTAACCCTTTTGCTGGCGAAGTTTCGTGAATGCAGGTTTTTGAATATAAGAGATAGAAGATATTGTGATGGAGACACTATAAAATCTTTATCAATCGATAAGGCGCTATGCTTAATTTGTTTGTTCATGTTATTTCAATTTTGATAAAGATTTCAGTTGATTTTGCATGGCTGCTTGCAACCGTTATCGTAACACTTGATATCACCTAACTTTATCAAATAAAATCTTATTACAGAATGATTGTCGTCATATATATTTTGTTAGTTATAATGTTCTTAACCCAGACGTGTTTGTAAAATCCGTCTCCAGGGTATTCAACTATCTCTGTACCAAAATTCGTCAAAATTGGTTTAGCCATTAAGGCATGAAGAGGTAACAAACAAACAAACTCACGTTCTCTTTTATAATATTAGTAAGGAACTAAGGATATTAGTTACAAGTGATCTATATATAAATTGCCAAGCATGTTAGAGCTTTTTTTACCAGGTCTAAAACCCAGTTTACACAAACGTTCAGGAAACTTTACCAGCTTGTAGTCTGTAGCATTAATTATTATTACAGTTCACTGCGCCATCAATCCACGTCGCGGTACGGACAGCAGCCGCAGTGTACTACAAATTATTTAGCGCTGCTTTATCATGTATATGCTGACCGTACTATGGTACTGCTGTTGTTATAATTTTGTGGGTACTGCATTGGTATGTCTGTGAAGTTAAGCTACGGTTACCGAGGTTGGTTTGTTGATGGGTTACCGTGCAAGAATGAAAATAGAAAGAAATAACGAAAAGAAAGAAAGTGTGTAGGGTAGGGGATGGCAGTAATTAACTTTTAAATGTCACATGTTTAAACACGTTATAAAACATACTTAATTCATGTTTTTTTTTTTAAATTTTAAGTTATTTTATTTATATATTTTATTTATTTATTTAACACTTCAAACACTAAGTACAAAGGCTTAAAGGGCAAAGACTTAATGCCTAATTTATTTTTAAGTTAATTTTATTTAACCTTTATTATTTATTGCAAATAAATTTTCAATAAAAAATGATTTAGTGGTACGCCAGTAACGGGAGCAGGGTCCAAGCCACCGGTAGTTACGGTTCCAGAGGCAGAAACCTCTTCATCAAGCAGGCCGTGTCGAGGAATACAGTTACTGCCTTCTGAACCAACCCCTTGATCAAAACTTAATTTTACAAACTAAAAATTGTTCAAGACCACATCGTGAGGAATCTAGAATGACTTCTTACCAAAAAATCGAAGACATAAACACTTTAATATGCATTTAGTAGAAACACATTACCTTCTTCTCCTTAGTCGGGTAAATAGCTGTTATTTGAAAACTATTATCAGACACTTATTTTTTTTTTTTGCCCCACACTAGGAATGTTTCCTATATCGTGGATGTGTTTACAAACATTTAAACTCACATACACAAACAGCCAGACCCGAAACAAATATCTGTAGGCCATACAAATATTTGTTCCGTTCGGGAATCGAAACCGCGACACGCAGCGCAGCACTTGATCGCTCAGCCACTGCGCCAACCGTGTTGTCTAATTTATTATCAATAACTAACTAAATGTTAGTCTACTTTGGAATTCAAGATTTTACAGAGACGCAATCCAAACCCTGAAATGTTAATCCTTCATCATTTATATTACACTTAAGGACCCCCAAAAAGTCAAGCCGGTGGTTCCGCGGTGTCAGATAAATAGCCACCATCGAGCCCCAAAGATTAGGGGATGTTAAAACGCGCTTAGGGGTAGCTTTGGCCCTTATTTGCATAATTACAGGAAAGTGGGATGCAGTCGTACGAAAAATAAGAGATAAATAAGATTGCTTTTAATTTAGGGTAGTTCTGGATTGGACAGTTGGGGTAAGCAGACTAAAGTTAATTATATTGGTAGTTGCAGTGTTTGTACGCTCTATTTCTAAGTAATAGGTGCGTAGCCGTTCGGGTCGATCTATAAGACACGCTTGCGTAGGTTGGTCTGTGGATGGGTGAACAGCCGTTACATACCGAGTTTGCTCCTAGCGCCAGAAAGTACGTTAAGCTTTTGGTCCCGACTTTCAATTGTAGATCTTTGTCGTTACAGTGTCTCGAAAGTCTTACAACCAGTCTTACTAAGGAGTATCGTATTACCCAGTTATTAACTGGCTTGTGGAGGTCAGATAGGCAGTCGTTTCATGTAAAATACTGGTATTCAGCTGAATCCAACATAGTTGGTAAAAGGCTAGGCAGATGATCGCTCCTTCTTTTGCCCTTTATGTTCCAGGACCGCGGTATCTCTTTCGAAAAACCCTCAACCCCAGGACCATCTTTGCAGTTTATCCAATCCCAGGATAACCTGTAACCCTGAAGATAATGATAAATGATGTTTATTTTGCAAGTAGGTTTTCACAAAGACTTTTACACGTCATTTTTTTTTAAACTAGATGAGGCCGGTGTTTCGTACCCGACTACTCTGAGAAGAAACAGCCGAAACAAACAGAGGTCATAGTCTCTTTTAAAGTCCAGACAAAAAAATCTTGGTCAACTTACATGAGGACTATGCAGATTAGTGTCTGAAGTGGTCTTTTTAAGAAAGCACCACACAGATTGAGTGGACCTGTCCAGTCAGTGCAAGCATTTGTCAGTTATGTACCTAACACTGTACACATGTACAAACAAAGTAAGATTTTGATACCGTTGAAAGTGAAACGACGCTAAGAGCGTAATATTATTTTCTACGAAACAAACTTTTGGGCCAACTCCAAGACGAATACAACTTGTTTACCTTCTCTGCCGACCCCCAAACTCCTAATAGTTAAAAGTTGATCTCTTTAATAATGCAGTGTAACAAATTTCGAACATGGATGCGGAATTCCCGAGTTTGTTTTCATAAATTAGTATTTCCGATGTGTATTGGTTTTTAGTTACTGGAAGAGTCAGTTCAACGCTCATTTATTAGATAAGTAGCTTCCGCCGGTGACTTCGTCCGTGTGGTACGGTTACTTTGGGCTAACGCTGACTTTAACCCGCATGATGATTGAAATAAGATATCTTTCTCTCCCCTTTTCTCACTTAAAAACATTGCATGTGTCCGTCTCCAGGGTTTCAACTATCTTTGTACCAAAATTCATCAAAATCGGTTTTGTCATTTAGGCGTGAAGTGAAGACGTAACATACAAACAAACTCACTTTCGCTTTTATAATTTTAGTAAGGATAATATACAACAGCAGGAAAAAAAGTGTGATCTCAATCTTAAATCAGTCACACCACAAGTGCCAGTTAGTCAGATGAACACCGCACATACACACATCACATCACATCACCACAACTACACCACACACACACACAGCAACATACACACACACAAAATTGTATGTGTTAATCTTAATATCTGTTAATTCGTGCTACCTATATCGGCTACTTATAATATTATTTCTGTGTACTTTGTAATTGGCGTAATGTTTTATATAATAATTTTAATGTTAATGTACTGTCAACTGTAAAGTTACCTCTCATAAAACAAATAAATGTGTAAACTCACATCCAGCATCTCCACATCTGCAACATTGGTAAGTATATACTTCCCAAAGTTGTACAGGTGTAAAGTTATACCGACTTCGACTTCAGAGTCGGTTTCACTGGAAGCCCGCCATGCTTCATTTCACCTTAAGTTAAGGATTCGTATACGAGTTGTGTAGTTTTTTCTGTTTTGTAAATAGTTTATTCTACTTTATTTGGCTTGTTAGCGCAGCATGCAAGGCTAGATAGTTAGAAGATTCATTTTAGTTAGAAAAACAGCCTGTTGGTTAGTACAAATCTTACAAGCTATTTTTTTGGAACCAAGTTCCTTATCGTGCGTTGAAAAGGGGGCTAGACGAAAAAAATGAAGAGCAAAAGTTGTAACGAGACTTTTTGCTTAAAATTTAAAGTTGTAACGACACAAAGCAAGCCAGTTATTTTTGTTTCGTCTTTTTTCTATTTCGCAATGCACAGTGTGGTGTCGCGACGATTATTTTTGTTGAGTGTATGCAGGTTTTTGGACATAAAATAACTTCGTTCCATCCGGGTGTCACTTGACACCTCTCAAGTTTTTCTTTTTATTGTATATAGCTATTATTAGCACACTCCTGAATCGTGGGTGCATTTACAAACATACAAACTTACATACACAAACAGCCAGACCCCAAACAACTATCCGTAGACCATACAAATATTTGTTCCGTGCGGGAATCGAACCCGCTACACGCAGCGCAGCAGTCGTTCGCTCAGCCACTGCGCCAACCGTGTCGTCAACTTTATTTTACTCAGGAAAAGGGAAAACTTAGCATTGCTATTACAATAAATAAGGCGCAAGGGCAAAAACTACAGGTACCCGTAAATAAGGAAAGGGGAACTGTGTTACCTCGAATTTAACGCAAACGAAGCCGCGGGCAAGAGCAAGTTAAATATATTTTGTGAAGTATCACCGTGGGTGGTATCGACTACATAAGGGACCGTTACTACCAGGTGCCTACTCCCGCTCGTCCCTTGATAGAGCCAACCCATGTTAAACCAGTTGCTGTCCTTCAGCGACATCCTAAGCCAAGGCTCGTACCCCACAGGGGGTGCCCTTAGCATGTAGTCGCTTAATTTGTAAGTTTTTTGCCCTGGTTGTAGGTATAAATTTTTGAGGCATCCTCAGGAACCGCCCGGTTTAGCAGACGACGACCTCTAAGGTTGCGAGCCCTCTCAGGGCTGAGAGGGCTCTCAGACAGAGGTGTACCCAAATGTACGCCCATATATCGCCAGTTAGGAATATGTCCGAACGCGAGACTATTGCTATCAACCGGGCGCAATTCTAAACTCCGTGGAAACTAGAAAATCTTTGATAGAAAAACCAAATAACACTTTGCTCGACCCGGCCCCACCCATCCCTTGCTAGAGCCAGCCACCGCTGCTGAGCCAGTAAGTTCAAATCAGTCCCCAAATATTATCACTCAGATCCAGCCTGCGCCTTTGCTGTCCTCCAGCGACGCCTTAAGCAAAAGCTCATACCCATCCCCACAGGGGGAGCTCTTAAAGTGTAGTCGCTTAGTTTGTAAGTTTTTTGCCCTGGCTGGAGGCTTTAATTTTCAAGGCATCCACAGGAATCACCCGGTTAGGCAGACAACAACCTAGATAAGCCCAGTTGAAATTAAAAGCGGACTGTATTTCAGGGTTATATTGGACTAGCTTTCGCGCCCGCGTTAAATTTGGGGTATTACAATTCCCCTGGCGCCTTATTGATTTCTAATAGCAACGGTAAGTTTTCCCTTTTCTTCCCTCTTCTTTTCTCGCTCACATCCCACTGCTTTTAAATAAAAATTATCTCTGTACCAAAAATCATCAAAATCGGTTTAGCCATTAAAGCGTGAAGAGGTAACAAACAAACAAACTCACTTTCGCTTTTATAATATTAGTAAGGACGTTCTACAATGGTGGTCAAAATTGAACTTAAAATAAAAATCATGCGATCGTGGTCGCGTTGTTGTAGGTAGTGTGGAGGGCGCGTGCCGTCGCCGCGTCGTCGTGGAGCCGCTCCGCGACTCCGCCGCCCGCTCCCCTCTTGTTGATGCATGATGCATGTGTGTATCATCAACCAGATGCCATTAAAAAAAATGCTCGACCTGGTAATAGGACTCAGGACCTTTAGTTGAGCAGTCACGTTTGCAACCAACGAGGTAATTTGGATTAAGGCGCAGTATTATATCGTTGACCTTGTTCATATGGACTTTACTGCATACGTTTGTCGTAAAAATACAAATAAATTTGTATAAAATTAAATATTAACTATTCAATCAAAAACAATCCATCATTGAACGCAGTTTGGCATTAGAAATTTCATTGTATACTTTTGATTATAATTACGATTAATATTGAAGAGATAAACTGCTTTAAAAGAGAATTTAGAGGTGTGTTTGAATATTTTTTTACACATTTTAGTATATTTAATAATAATTTGAATTCCATCAATGTATGCAAAAAAGCCTTAAAAATATCATATTTTTTTCAGTGATTAAAATAATGTATGGTTTAAGAGATACACTGCGTTAAAAAACCTGATTTTTGGCCGATCTCAAGAAATCTTCACCTTAATATTTGAAATGGCAAAACTAACTGTCAGCAGTCAAACACATCATTTTAAACACTTGACCCATCTATTCGCCGACCTTAATTCAAGTTGCTTAACCTCGAAACGGTAACAATGACTTAGCGACCACAATAAGGGCCGTACTCATGAAACATGGATCAAAGGGTTAACTTAGTTTCTTAAGGAATTTCACATAGTTTCGACTTTGGGCGGGGCTAGAGGGAAAATTTTAGGGGTAATTTCAACATTATTATTATTAGAATGTTTTAGCATGGCATAACATCAAGCGTGTTCACTTGTAAGGGGTAGGTATAACCCAGCCCTTACAGGAGAACAAAAAAAAATATCTTGGTACAACTCACACACGGCTATCTGATCCCAAGCTAAGCAGAGCTTGTGTTATGGTAACCAGACAACTGATATACATACTTATATAATTTATAAATACATACATATTATAGATAAATCACACCCAGACACAGAACAAACAATCATGCTCATCACACAAAGTTTGTCCTGGGTGGGAATTGAACCCACGACCTCCG
The DNA here is from genome assembly GCA_958449745.1 of Ochropleura leucogaster. Lineage (NCBI taxonomy): Eukaryota > Metazoa > Arthropoda > Insecta > Lepidoptera > Noctuidae > Ochropleura > Ochropleura leucogaster. Next base: position 10,853,519 of record OY288226.1, read on the forward strand.
GCTCAGCAGTCAGGGCCACTAACCACTAGACCAACAGGCCCGTCAACACGCGTGTTATTAATAAATTGTATTTTATTTCAGGCAAATTACCCATAATCCTTACTAACATTATAAAAGCGAAAGTGAGTTTGTTTGTGTGTTACGAATTCACGCCTTAGTGGCTAAAATTTTTATGAATAAAATTTTGGTACAAAAATAGCTAGGACCCTGAAGACGAACATAGGCCAACGTTTTTTTTTTATGAGAAATGAGGGAGAAAGAGGGAAGAAAAGGGAAAACTTAGCATTGCTATTACAATAAATAAGGCGCAAAGATACTTTTTAAGGGTTTTAGTAAGTAAAAGTCTGACACTCCCCCCGCTCCGCCCAGGGCGGGGGGAGTTATTTGTTGATTTCCCACCCCAAAAAAAGGGCAAAAACTACAGGTAGCAGGTACCTGCATATCAGAAAAGGGGAACTGTTTTACCTCGGGCAAAAGCTAGTGTAAAATAATTTTAAGTTTTATACCGATTTGTTTTAACCTAATTTTAGTTTATTATCATGTGAAACCGTCGCCAATCTTAATTATTATGTTTTTCCTCAAATAGATTAATCACTGCATTCTTTTTTAGCGAAATAAAATTTCTTACACAGATAGGTTATGACTTTCAGATTGTTGTTCCAGGTTTGGCTGTTTGTGTATCATAATCATCAGCTTAGCCTTCTCCGTTTATAGACTAACCGAATGCCTATCTAACCTCCACAACCCAGTTAATAACTTTGTAATACGGTACCCCTTGGTAAGACTGCTAGCAAGACTTTCAGGCAGCTGAAAACCTGACTGTCAACACATTAATTCTGGACACGTAATATTGTTCTGTCCACCCCCGAAAATAATGAAGGTTAAAGGTACAAGAACGCCTCACTAATTTGTGTCCTCTTCTCAAGGCTTCAGGAGTTGAAACTAATTACTGTAACTATTTATTACTAGCGATTCGTCGTTGCTTTGCTCGCCTCTTATCGGTTCTATAACTGTATTTTTATTTATTTATAGTTAACTAGCTGTGCCCAGCGGTTTCACCCGCTGCTCAGTTACGGGCATGAAAATTAGATGTTAGCCGATTCTCAGACCTACCCGATATGTACACAAAATTTCGTTTAAATCAGTCCAGCCGTTTCGGAGGAGTATGTGAACGAAAACTGTGACAAGAGAATTTAATATATTAGATTAAAACGGTATAACACCAATTACAATAATTAACATAGAAACAGAAAATAAAATAGAACTAAAATACAAAGTAAATAACTTACACTACGTTCAATTAAAACTAACACGGAAACGACCAACCCGAGCTTTTCTCGACGTTTAATAAGTGCCCAAGTAGGCCTATACATCTTACAGACAACTCTTCATGGAATCCACCCTTAAATCAGTACACAAAACCAATTTGTCCCGTTTCTAACATAACATCCGACATTCAAAGGGAAACTACAAGTAATTTGAACTGGTAATAGTTTACGCAATGAACTCACAAATTTTGATGGAGCCAGATTGCTTTGTCAAATCAGAACTTATTGGTAGAATCCTTGATACCTCGTTCAAGTTGAAAATGATGGCTATTTTGATTAGGATTTGATTGGAGTGCTCAGGTGATGTGGGTTTGTGGACGGTGAGCAATGGGTAGCTCACCGTACGTCCGTCTAACGACGAGGCCGTGTCGACGGCGCCTTCGTGTTCCTTGCGCACCAAAAAGATGTTAGCAAAGCAAAATCGGGACCACCGCCTGCAGGGGTTGCGGGTTGATCGAAAGAGATACCGCGGCCCCGAAACATAAAAGGGGAAATAAAAAACATGGGTGGGTTTTAGTCAGTGAAAGTCTGACAGTCTGACAACTCCGCCCAGAGCAGGGAAGTTATTTGATGATTTTTCTATGAAGGGTTTTCAAACATCCTTATTAATATTATAAAAGCGAAAGTGAGTTTGTTTGTATTTTACCTCTTCACGCTTTATTGGCTACACCGATTTTGATGAATTTTGGAACAAAGATAGTTGGGAACCAGGAAACGGACATAGGCTATTTTTTTTTAAAGTGGCATGTGAGGGAGAAGGGAAAAATAGGGAAAACTTAGCGTTGCTATTACAAATCAATAAGGCGCAAAGGGAACTGTGTTACCCCAAATTTAACGCGAGCAAAGCTGCGGGCAAAAGCTAGTACTAATATACATATGCATACTGTGATGAATTACTCTGACACGAAATTCGCAATGATACATTAATCTATTTACATAATTATCTAAGAAATTTTGCTGTTATCCAAAAATTCAATAAATAACTTCACTATATAAATAACTGTTACCTAAACAAAAAATGTTAGTTCTAATATCGACATTTGTATAGTTAACGAGTGGATAACGTTGTGAGTTATAAATACAATATTAACTTTAAATACTAAGGATTATCGTCCATTTATTGATCTCTATACATAAAATTATATTTTTAAATATTTCTTATAATCATAAAAAAAAAAAAAAACATTTAAAAATATAAAAATAGTAGCCCACCGGTATCGGGAACAGGGTCCAAGCTACCGGCGGTCAGGGCTCCAGAGAAAGGAACCTCCTAACAATACGAGCCGTGTCCAGGAGTACCGCTTTCTGTATCAAGCCCTTGATCCAGCTGCCTAACGAGAGCCTCCTCAGGTATTGGTCGAGGCTCTTGGCAATTAAGCCATTGGCAGATACGACTATCGGCACAATGATCGCTGAGTCCACATCCCACATGTCGACAACCTCGCGAGCCAAGTCAATATACTTGATTTGCTTATCTTTCTCGGCTTTCACGAGGTTCTCATCATGCGGGACTGTTATGTCAACAATCATTGCGCGCCGCTCTGATCGATCCACCACCACTATATCAGGCTTGTTGGCAACAATAGTCCTGTCAGTGATGATGGAGCGATCCCAGTACAATGTGATATTGCCATGTTCAAGAACTGGGTCGGGCTCATACCTGTAGTACGGCACTTCCGATTCCACAAGGTTGTATTTTAGAGCAAGTTGCTGATGGATAATCCTGGCTACAAGGTTGTGTCTATGCAAGTACTCTCCGTTAGCTAGACGCGAACAACCGGAGATAATGTGTCGTATTGATTCTCCCGGACGGTGGCATGCCCGACATATGATCAAATCAAATCAAATCAAATCATTTATTTCAATTAGACCATTACAGGCACTTTTGAATGTCAAGAAACAAAATGAATCTACAGTCCCGGTCACAAGGCATAATAACTTGTGAAAGTACTGCAGTTGCCCATTCCAAAGCGTTGATCTCTATGGAGAAGAATGGGCAAGAAACTCCATGGACACTCTTTTAAATTCTGATATTTTTACAAAATAGTATTTACATCATTCGTGTTGAGATTATACAAATATGTGAGAACGATGTAGAAAGACGTGCACAGTAAGAGCGTCCAGAGTAAATAAAAAACAAAATTCAATTTAAATCTGAATAAAATAAAAATGACCGTGGTAGTTAAAAAATGACCAGTCCCAACTGACAGCGCCCGTTCACGAACATGACGTATGGATCAGCCTCATTCAGCTCGACCATTTTGAAGGGAGCTAAATGACCCGACACACCCGCCACCATCAGCGAGACATTTAAGTGAGCATGACACTATTAACCACCAGAGCTTCGTCAAGTCAATGATAATACATAGCACTCACATATGGGCTTAATAATTATACAATACTAGAGAATTGATTCTATACATTGCAAAGATAGTCTTACAATCTTCTGCAGCGTCCATTATAGCTTCGGATACTTAGTAATGAGTTTACCCCTATGCTTGAGGAGCAGGACCAGCATTGAGCCAAGCATTTTTATCATCAATATAATCCCCCAACTTATAATATGCTTGCCTACATAGTGTGCGTTTAATACAAGATTTAAATTTCGTTTCATTCAGTTGAAGAATGTGGGGAGGTATTTTATTGTAGCATTTCAAACAGTACCCCATGAAAGATGAGTCTACTTTAGCTAACCTGAAACCTGGTTGAACTAATTGGTCCCTATTTCTAGTATTATAATTGTGTCTGTCACCTCTTTTACTAAAAAGATGCGAGTTTTTCCTGACATACATGATGTTTTCATAAATATATTGACAAGGTACTGTCATGATGTTAATATCCTTAAACTGTTCCCTTAAAGAATCTCGCCTACGTAGGTTATATATGGCTCTAATGGCTCTTTTCTGCAGAATAAATATAGACTCGATGTCTGCAGCCCGTCCCCAAAGTAAAATACCGTATGACATTATACTATGAAAATAACTAAAATAGACTAGTCTCGCGGTATCAACATCAGTAAACTGACGGATTTTTCTAACAGCATATGCTGCTGAACTAAGGCGTCCTGCAAGAGATGTTATATGCGGACCCCATTGTAGCTTTGAATCGAGTGTTATTCCCAAGAAAACAGTTTTTTCGACGAATTCTAGTTTCTCTTGATTCAATACTATGTCACACTCACTGTTTTTGACATTTGGTAGAGCAAATCTTATACACTTCGTTTTTTTCCCATTTAATACTAAATTATTAGCGGTAAACCAATTATGTACCTGCATTAGGGCATTATTTACGTCGTCAGGATTTGTGGCACGTCTGTTTATCTTAAATATTAAAGAGGTATCGTCAGCAAACAACACCATTTGTGGTTGGTTTTTAAATAAATGGGGTAGATCATTAATATATACTAAAAAGAGGAAGGGACCTAATATCGATCCTTGTGGTACACCCATCTTTACATTTAAACCCATTGAATTGACACCATTTATTTGTACTTGCTGCTGTCTATCATTTAAATACGATTTTACTAAACTAAGGGCAAGTTTCCCTAGGCCGTAATGTTCAAGTTTTAAGAGAAGGGTTTCGTGGTTCACGCAATCAAATGCTTTTGAGAGGTCACAAAAGATCCCTATGGCATCCTGTGCCTCTTCCCACGCAGTAAATATGTGTTTCAATGTCAACCGTACCGTCCTTCACAATAAATCTCCGGTAGTTATTTGTCATCATAACTTCATCCATAATTGCACAGACAAAACCTTCGGTTTCTCCAAAGAGGTCCCCGGAACGTAGCCAGGCTACGGACGCTGATTGATCTACATCGGGTCCATGTAGGGCCCGAAAAAAGCGTCCGTGAAGCTCCTTACTCTGCCATACCTCCCTGCGGTCGTTAGTGTCAAGCACTACAGGTTTGCGCCAGTTCTCTTTAGCTAAGGAGAGCGGGGTGAGGCCTTTGTCCATTGCAACTACATCCCGATGCATTCCCACGTCGGTTTCTAGGAAATATTCCCTGAGACTGCATATCTCGCGATTGTGGAGAGTCTTGGCGTTTAAAAAGCCTCGACCTCCACAACTCCGCGGGATATACAGTCTCATAACCGAGGAACGTGGGTGATGCATACGAAATGCCGTTAACAATGTACGCACCTTCCTATCCAGGGCGTCCAGTTCTGTTTGAGTCCATTTGAGTATGCCGAAAGAGTACATCAAAACCGGCATGACCCAACCGTTGAAAGCACGCACCTTGTTTCCGCCTGATAAAAGACTATTAAATACTTTTCTCAGGCGGCCAAAGAAGCGTTCCTTCAACGATTGCTTCATGTCAGCAACATTGATGCCCAGCGCTTCCGACATCCCCAAATACTTGTAGGTTTCGGTTGCTGAGAGGGATCTAAGGTTTATGGAATCTGAGAGCTGGGTTCCCACAGATTCCACAATTTCCCCTCGCTTTACATGCATGACCGCACATTTGTCCACACCAAATTCCATCCTGATGGCGCTACTGAAAGTTTCAGTTACCTTCAGTAGCTTCATCAGCTGCAAATCGTTGGGGGCAAAGAGTTTCAGGTCATCCATGTAAAGGAGGTGAGATATAACCTGACCACCTCTCCTCAATCGATAGCCCAGACCTGAATTCTCCAGCAACGTGCTTAGAGAATTCAAGGCTAAGCAGAACCAAAGTGGACTCAAACTATCGCCCTGGAATATACCTCGCTCTATCCTTATCGGTTCACTATTCCTCAGAATCTGCCGACATCCTGGATAGCGAAGGACCGTATTCCATTGCCTCATACACGAGCTCAGGAAGTTGTGCGCAGAGTTGCATCAACTTTGTACAACTCTAGCACCCTCATGAGCCACGTATGTGGCACGGAGTCATAGGCCTTCTTATAGTCTATCCAACATGTCGACAGATGTCTTCGAGAACGGCGAACCTGTTGACTAATGGCCATATCAATGAGGAGCAGCTCCTTAGTACCGCGGGACCCGTTCCTACATCCATTTTGAGAAGCAGACATGATAGAATTGTCATCAATGTGTTTAGTGATTTTAGCTCTCAAAATGGATGTAAGAACTTTATAAAGTGTCGGAAGACACGTAATTGGTCTATAATTTTTGGGTTCCGCCGTACTACCCGATTTATGGAGCAGGTGGGTTATACCAGTTGTCAGAAACCTGGGTAGCGACCCTGACTCTAAGGCTGTCTGGAATAGGGTTGCCAAACAAGCGTGCGACCTCTGAATGTTCTTTATCCAGAAGTTGTGCAGTCCGTCCGGCCCTGGAGATTTCCAATTAGGCAGCGGACGGACAGCACAAGCTACATCTTGGGGGCTGATTGTTAAGGCCCCCATTTCTGGTATGGGGTCACACGCTCGTTCGACTTCCCGAGTCCATTCACCTTCGGTATGACTGACAGGCACCGACCAGATGTTGCGCCAAAACAAACACATGGCGTCATCATCCGGTAGGTGCGTCTCAGACACACCTTGGTCCGGTCGCTCCCAGGCTCTATACACCCACCTTTCATCACTTTGGAATGTGCGATTCAAAGTGTATCGTTCCACCCGCCGCTTATACCTACGAATACGGTTTGCCCATGCATATACTTTCTGTTTCAGGAAGTCGATGCGCTCTGTGATGCGGGACATATAGTCTGGAGGACTTATGTCAGTCCCTGCAAATGCCCGCCTCACAAAGCGCATCACTCGAGGTCGAGTGTTGCCCTCCCTGAAACTGATTAGTTTGCCAATGAGTGCTCTGGCCACACCAATACGCCGCTCAATCCTGCACTGCCAGAATGGAACAGCTGGTTTCGGTCGTGCAGCTCTGTCATCAGGAAATTTAACGTGAGCTACACGACACGCTGCTACAGCCGCACAATACAGGATTGAGTGAGCATCAGTGAGGTTTTCGCAGTTGTCAAAATAGTTTGACAACTGCGAATCCAGAACAGCCACCAGCGCCCTATTTTTATTATGCATGGGCAAACGAGGTAAGCGTGGTCTAAGTTCGGGCGATATGTACCGGTATTCTCGAATCGCACCCTCCAAAGCACTCCTCATTTCCTCATTGCACTGGGTACTTACATTAGTAGCCATGTCATTACTTACCTCGTCAGCGTGACTAACTAGTTGGTGGGACTGTGGTGGAACCACAGCCTGCGACGAAGAGGTAATGACCTGGCTACTCTGTATTTCGGTTCGCAAGCGATCAAGTACGGTGTCATCCAACATACGATTACGCTGGATTACCCGCACCTGATCCGACAGTCGTTGTGCCGACACGTTGACAGCTGGCTCAAGCACCTGAAACAGAGAGAGCATCCGAACACGGTACGCGGTCAGGTTGTTTCCTCCCTCTGTAGCCCCATAATACTAAGGATTATTATTAAATAACAAACTATTTACCTCCCGTTATATTTTTTTTTATAGCTTTTGCCCACGGTTTCGCTCGCAATAAATTCGGGGTAGCACAGTTCCCCTTTCCTGATATCTGTAGTTTTTGCCCTTGCGCCTTTTTTTTTCGGGTGGGAAATCATCCAATGACTTCCCCATGGGGGGGGGGGGGGGGAAGCATAAGCATGTCAGACTTATACTAGCTAAAACCCACCCATGTTCCTTCTATTGCCCTTTACGTTCCGGGGCCGCGGTATCTCTTTCGAACAACCCGCAACCCCGGCAGGCGGAGGCTCTGGCAAGCCCCTCTGCTTTGGTAACTCTTTTTGAGGCGCGCGTGAAACACGAACGCGCCGTCGACACGGCCTGTCGTCAATCGATGCCCTTGCGCCTTATTTATAATAATAGCAAAGCTAAGTTTTCCCTGTTCTTCCCTCTTTCTCATTTTTTTTTTTAAATAAGCCTGTGTCCGTCTCAAACTATCTCATCACCTGCCTTTTCCTAACTATGTTGGGGTCGGCTTCCAGTCTAATCGGATGCAGCTGAATATCAGTATTTTACATGGAACGACTGCCTATCTGACCTCCACAAACCAGTTAGTACTGAATAAGTGGGTAATACGATACCCCTTGGTAAGACTGTTTGTCAGACTGTCGGAACACTGACTATCTGTAACGACTGTCACAGACCTACAAATGACAGTCGGGACCAACGGCTTAACGTGCTTTCCGAGGCACGGAGGAAACTCGGTATGTAACGGGTGGTCACCCATCCACAGACCAAACTAGGCAAGCGCGGCTTAACCTAAAGATCGACCCGAGCAGTTACTATTATTTAACACGAGCTCCTCTCCAATCGGTTTAGCCATTTAGGCGTGAAGAGGTAACAAACAAACAAGCATAAAAATAAACAAACTCACTGTCGCTTTAATAATATTAAGTAAGGATATATGTTTCTTTGTCTGTCAGAATATGGGTTCCAGTGTGTCGACCGACCTATTATCAGCTGCACAGATTCCCTTCACAGTGCTGACGGAGGCAGGTCTTGATGGACCATTGTGGCCGAAACAGACTATTCTTAAAGGTTAGTGTTTATTGGAACGAAGTTCCTTATCGCGCGTTGTGAAAGGGGGCTAGACGGAAAAAATTCTTACGAAAAGTTGTCACGACACTTTTTGCCATAGTAAGCTATTGTAAGCTGTGCGGCGTCCCATGTTTCTCTGTCTGTCTGTCTGTCTGTCTCTCTCTTAGAAAGAAAGGAACTTCGTTCCATCCGGGTGTCCCTTGGCACCTCTAATTGTTTTTTTCTGACGTCACGGTTGGCGCAGTGGCTGAGCGATTGACTGCTGCGCTGCGCGTCGTGGAATCGATTCTCGCTTGGACAACTATTTGTAGACCATACAGACATTTGTCTGTATGGTCTACAAATAGTTGTTTTAGGTCTGGTTGTTTGTGTGAGTTTAAATGTTTGTAAACGCACCCACGGAACAGGAGAAATTTAAATGGTCTAAAATGGTATTTTTAAGAAAGAGCAACACAAATTGCTGACGGGCCTGTTGGTCTAGTGGTTAGTGGCCCTGACTGCCGAGCCGGAGGTCGTGGGTTCGAATCCCATCCAGGACAAACTTTGTGTGATGAGCATGATGGTTTGTTTTGTGTCTGGGTGTGATTTATCTACAATATGTATGTATTTATAAATTATATAACTATGTATATCAGTTGTCTGGTTACCATAACACAAGCTCTGCTTAGCTTGGGATCAGATAGCCGTGTGTGAGTTGTACCAAGATATTTATTTATTTATTTTTAATTTAAGAGGAACTATTTGGTATTATATTTATCGTTTAGCTCGACTTGTAAGTCAAGGAACTTAACGACACGACGAACAATACTAAAAACGACTAGGTTTGTCTAGGTCGCTTCCCGTACTCAAACTGCCAGACAATGATAAAACGAAAGAACCAGCCAAGAGCGAGTCAGACCCGCGCACCAAGGTTCCGTACAAACTTGCGACATAAACAACCATATCTTAGACTTAGATTTTTACAACACAAAAGGAACACAGAGTTAAAAATATAAGTTTTAATTTTAACTCAATATCTCGGGGCGTCGCGGGAGACGCCCCGGGCGTCGGACGCCGCGAGACGACTCCCGCGGCCACCGTAGATGCGGGCCTGTGGACAGTGAGCAATGGGTAGCACACCGTCCGTCCAGCGCGTTAGTGTTCCACGGGCGCCTCAAAGGGATGTCAGCAAAGCAGAGGGGCCTGACAGGGTCATCGCCTGCCAGGGTTGCAGGTTGTTCGAAAGAAATACCGCGGCCTCGGAACGTAAAAGGCAACAGAAGGAACATGTGTGGGTTTTAGTCGATAGAAGTCTCACACTTCCCCCCGCTCCGCCCAGAGCGCGGGAAGTTATTAGATGATTTCCCATCCACAAAAAATACCTCCACGCTTTCCCAAGATAAAGGCTTTTGACTAACAGACGGACAAGAAAGTGATCCAAAAAGGTTCTGTATTTTTCCTTTTAAAATAGAATAGAATAGAATAGAATAGAAAAATATTTATTCGAAACAGACACAACACAGCAGCAAAAGAAAAATAAAAAAAAGATACACACTTTTGAGGTACAGAACCTTAAAAATAATTTGGATGGTCCTTACATTCACAATTAAAACTGTCATTGACATTTCACTGCACAATAATACTGTGTGACGCTGCTGATAACGTAAATTATCCCCCGAATACTGAAACGTCACTCAAAATTTGAGGGCTGCTTAACATTTGAGCAGCTCTTAAACTTTACATTTTGTATGGGCAAACGTCACTTCTGAGTCTCTGTTAAATTTAAGTGGGACTTAAATTTTGAGTGACATTTCAGTATTCGGGGGAATGTGTTTCAGATAATGCGACATACGATTATATAATCGTTGGAGGCGGTTCTGCTGGGTGTGTGGTCTCCAGGAAACTGGCAGAATCCAGAAACGAAACGGTTCTAGTTTTAGAATAAGGTGGAAATCCTCCTTTATCTGCTATGGTAAGAAAGGTTTAATGCTTACTAATATTACAAAAGCGTAAGTGAGTTTGTATGTTACCTCTTCACGCTAAAATAGCTAAGTCGATTTTGATGAATCTTGGTACATAGACAGTTGGGACCCTGGAGACGGAAATAGCTTTTTTTTTAAAATAAAGTGAGAAATGAGGGAGAAAGAGAGAAGAAAAGGGAAACTTAGCTTTCCTATTACCTACAATAAATAAGGCGCTAGGGCAAAAACTACAGGTAGCAGGTAAGCGCTCAACAACGCCTGGACAAATTTTACCAATTCATTTTTAGAAATATTAGTTGTAGTCCAAGGATGGTTTTTACTGTGAGAAAAAAAACTAAAGGAAGTATAGGGTTTTGTGTAGTTTTGGTAGGTACATAGAAAGGTAGAAAAATTTAATTGCAACGCATGCCGGGGGCACACTTTTTATATTAAGATCCGTGTCATCATGTTCGAAAACGTGAGGCTCTCTGAGCGCCTAACAAATTTTAATGAAATTTTGTAGTAGTTGGATTCTTCTGGAAAAATATAAAACAGTTTGATGAAACTTGATGAGGTTTTAAGAATCATGTTCGTTAACGATGTCAACGTCATGATCCCTTTTACTCCGTGTCACGATATCAAACTCATCATACCTAGTCTTTTCCGAACTATGCTTGGGTCAACTTCCAGTCTTACCGGATGCAGCTGAATACCAGTAGTATAACCGTAGCGACTGCCTATCTGACATCTACAACTCAGTTAGTACTAGGTAATAAGATAACATTAGGTATGACTGGTTGTCAGACTTTCGGGACACTGACTACCTCTCATGACTGTCAAAGATCTACAAATAGCAGCCGGGACTAACAGCTTTACGTAGGTACTCTCCCAGATACGGAGGAAACTCGGTATATAAAGGGTGGTCACCCATCAACAGACTAACCTAGGCAAGCGTGGCTTAACTTAAAGATCGACCTGAGCGGCTGCTGTTATATAGCCACGAGCTTATCCACATAATAATAATTATTTCAAATTATAATGATATCAAGCAAATTGTCTTATAAGAAATTGATAATTTACCAAATATTCTTCTTTCAGATCTTGTCTCTCTTCGTTTTACTTCCTGGATCTTTCGTGGACTACAACTACACATCAACTCGCGATAACTACGCAGCGAGAAGTCAAAATAATTTCACTATGATTACTGCAGGGAAAATGTTAGGAGGCAGCGATTCCCTTAATCACAACATACACACAAGGGGACCAGCGTCAGACTACGACTGCTGGGCAAAACTATCCAAAGATAAATCTTGGAAATACGAAAACATACTACAATATTTCAAGAAAAGTGAAAGACTCAATGATGATGAAATTCTCAGCCGATATTCCGAATTTCATGGCACTGATGGACCCATGGGAATCTCAAGGCAACCTGAAAAAGAAGTCATTGATATTTTGAAAGCTTTTGCTGAAGTAGGCAACCCAACTGTCTTAGACCTGAACGCTAACACTACTGTAGGTTACTCAGAGCCACAGTTCATGTTTGATGACAAGAAAAGGCAAACCCCTGCTTACTCATACCTGTACCCAATCAAAGATTATTCGAATTTTCACGTTTCTAAACATACAAGGGTTACTAGAATAATTTTTGAGGGTAATGTTGCTGTTGGTGTCGAAGCTATTCGTAAAGGCAAAAGGTATACTTTTAAAGCCAAGAAAGAGATCATACTTAGCGCAGGAGTGTTCAATACTCCACAAATACTAATGCTCTCAGGTATTGGTCCCAAAGAACACTTGGAATCTTTGAACATAACTGTATTAAAAGACGCACCAGTTGGGGAGAATTTAGTTGATCATGTCTCTGTTACATTAGTGCATAAGTTAAAGAAGTACGTAAAACCAATTCCAAATTTAGTGGCCGCTGCATCAGATATTTTGAGAATCCCTTTTCCAGTCTTGATAGGTCTAGTAGCCTTAAACAAGACTCAAGCATGTCCAGACTATCAGACCTTCAATTTATTCTTCGCACATGACTTGCCGTACTTAACGTTTGCTTGCGCTAAAGTGTTTGGCTTGCGGCATGAAATATGTGATCGATGGCAGAAACAGGTTAAAGGCAGAGATTCTCTTTACACAATTCTGGCTCTTATTCAACCGAAATCCAGAGGTACTGTCCGTTTAGGGAGCACCGATCCTTATGCAGACCCGGTAATTACCACTGGATACTATACCAACAAAGATGATTTGAAAGAAATGTTGAAAATTGTAAAAGATTATATAACTGTTAACGGTACTTTTAGAATAAACTTGTTAGAATACTTTAGAAAAATTGGAGCTGAATTTGCTGGACTAGATCTTCCAGGATGTGCTGGTAAAGAAAAGGGCTCTGACGAATTTTGGGAATGCTATATTTTGGAACATACTAGCGGTAGTACCTATCATTTCAGTAGTACATGTCCTATGGGGAAGGTGGTAGATGGTAAATTAAGGGTGAAAGGGGTGCAGAGGCTACGGATAGTTGATGCAAGTGTGATGCCAAAGATACCACGAGCAGCTAATAATGCTGCGGTGATAATGTTGGCAGAGAAAGCATCGGATATGATTAAAAGTGACCGTAAAAATTGTTAGTCTTGAAAAAAGTTGTTTTAAAATTCATAAAGATAAATCTTTTTATTCGTTTTATTTCGTCCTGTCCGTATTTGTGTTTGACTGGCAGCAAATAGAAATTTAAATAGCATTTGTTTTTTGAAACCGCAAAAAAGAGGCATCTGTTCATGTACCAGAATTTACCAGTAATTTACCTTGAACAGCAGTAGAAAATGTAGGAGTATTTCTTTTGGCAAGCATTTGTTGAAATTTATTTTTAATACATTTTTTAGTTGTGAGTACTGTCCTTCATTGATTAAAGTAAAGAAAAAATAACATGTATTACATGCATTTACTGATATCGTTACTCTCTCACACACTATCGTCTATATTTCGTTCTCATATTAAATTACTAGCTTTTGCCCTCGTTACATTCAGGGTAACACAGTTTCCTGATTTCCAATTATCTGCTACCTGTAGTTTTGCCCTAGCGCCTTATTTATTGTTATAGCAATGCTAAATTTTCCCTTTTATTCCCTCTTTCTCCCTCACTTTTCACTCTTTAAAAAAAAATAGCCAATGTCTGTCCCCAGCGTCCCATCTATCTCTGTGCCAAATTCATCAAACTCGGTTTAGCCATTTAGGCGTGAAGACGTAACAAACAAACAAACTCACTTTCGCTTTTATAATATTAGTAAGGGTATAGTATAGGTATTCTTTCGCAGGTCTGCTGGCAGAAATTTCTTAAGAAATAAGCAGTACCTTTGTACTCAAATTTTATATGTATTTATCCTGCCTGGTTTACTGTGTGTACATAAATCCTTACTAATATTATAAAAGCGAAAGTGAGTTTGTTTGTTTGTTACATAGTTCACGCTTTCATGGCTAAACCGATTTTGATGAATTTTGTTACAGAGATAGTTGGGAACCAGGAGACGGGCATAAGACTATTTTTTTTAAAAGTGTGATGTTAGGTAGAAAGGAAGGAAAGAAAAGAAAAAACTTAGCGTTGCTATTAAAAATCAATAAGGCGCAAGGGGAACTGTGTTACCCCGAATTTAATGCGAGCGAAGCCGCGGGCAAAAGCAAGTAGTTAAATAAATAAATGCATTTCCCTATTAGTAATGTTTTAAGTAATATATTACATAGAAACAAATACAATACCTCGAAATTATCTAGAAGCAAAATTAATTAAACTTTTTGCAGATAACTTTAAGATTGAAAATGCCAAACATCACGAACAGACATTGATGTAAATTAACATACCAACAGTTAGTAATAGATATAATGTCAAAAATAAAATGCATTGGCAATAAACTATGTATCTTAATGACTTCCTTTTTTTTAATTGTTCTAGTTTTATTTTGATATAAAACAAAAAACATTAAATAACTTAAACTCATTTCTAGTTAATTTGTGGTGTTAGTTGCAAAGGTGATTATCTAAGACGTACAAATTTAATTTAATTAAGTTTTTAAATTATTCTATGTTTGGTTAGTCAAATATTAAATAATGTTAATCATCATCTGCCTGGCGTTTTCCCAACTATGTTGGGGTCGGCTTCCAGTTTAACCAGATGCAGCTGAATATCAGTATTTTACATGGAGCGACTGCCTATCTGACCTCCACAACCCAGTTAATACTGGGTAATACGATACCCCGTGGTAAGACTGGTTGTCAGACTTTCGGAACACTGACTAGCTGTAACGACTATCAAAGATCTATAAATGACAGCCGGGACCAACCGGCTTAACGTGCTTTCCAAGGCACGGAGGAAACTCGGTATGTTACGGGTGGTCACCCATCCACAGACCAACCTAGGCAAGCGCGGTTTAACCCGTCGCACGATTGTTTACATAAATGTGGGGTATCAATGTATGAAACTTTGCACCCGTCTGCACACTTTGTCGCGCGAAGGATTAACCTAAAGATCGTTCGAGCGGCTCCTATTATTTAGCAACGAGCTCCTCCTCAAGTTTTAATTATAATATTACTTATATGTCAGTACCATGTCAGTTTAAAGACTTTTATTTGTTAATTTTAAAAAATCCAGTTGATTCGAGAACCCTACCCTTTTTTAAGTCGGTTAAAAAGGGGATTACTTCTTGTCCTTAAATAAAACTGCGCCTCATTATTATTACATTTTTAAATATTTCTCAAAAAACATTTAAAAATACAAAAAAAAATAGTATACCAAAGTATCGGGAACAGGGCCCCAGCTACCGGCAGTCAGGGCTCCAGGGAAAGGAACCTGCTAACAATACGAGCCGTGTCCAGGAGTACCGCTTACTGTATGAAGCTGCCTAACGAAAGCCTCCTTAGGTATTGGTCAAGGCTCTTGGCAAAGCCTTTGGCAGTTATTGATTGTTATTATTTTTACAGGTTCCAAGATGGGGTCCAGTGTTTCAAGCGATCTGATATCGCTCGCTCAGATTCCCTTCACAATACTATCAGTTGCTGGTCTCGATGGAGCTCTATGGCCACCTCAAGCTGTTCTTGAAAGTAAGTCTATTTCTTTAGAATCTGTTGGTTTTTGGAAAAAGCTGTCGCCAATACCACCACCTGAAGGGCTACTATGACATCTTATAGCAATTCTTATTCCACTGAGGGAAAGAGATGGTGCTAGACACCCTGTATAGCTCTGTCTCTTTCCTTCAGTGGAATAAGAATTGCTTTAAGAGGTCATAGTAGGGTAGCAGTAGTATTTTGAGTAGTAGTACCCACATAGTATTTCGAAAATTCGCCAAACGGTTGGTCAACTCTACTCGTGGCCAAAGGGCTGGTCTATGTTTTGCCCGATGAATTAGCATTGCCATCCAACGTGGTAATGCTGCCAGCCTTCTGGGCACTTTTCCTGTTGACAGCAACTTGGACGAATTTTTTGACGCCTTGTCATTTACCAATTTTTACTTGTACATATTTTTATTATTAGTTTGTGTCTATTTATAGTTATAATTAGTTTAATAAAGATAATTAAATTTAAAAAAAATGTTTAATCAATCAATTTTATTTATGTGTCATAAAGTTTATGCCTTCTTCATCATCTGCCTAGCCTTTTCCCAACTATGTTGGGGTCGGCTTCCAGTCTAACCGGATGCAGCTGAATATCAGTATTTTACGTGGACCGACTGCCTGTCTGACGTCCACAATCCAGTTACTACTGGATAATACGATACCCCTTGGTAAGACTGGTTGTCAGACTCCTTATTAGTGCCTTCTCATTAGTGTTTTATATGTTTGCAAATAAATAAACCCTAAAAATCATTTTACCTACTATTTGTTCCAGATAATACGATGTATGACTATATAGTGGTTGGAGGCGGTTCAGCTGGGTGTGTGGTCTCCAGAAGACTGGCAGAGTCTAAAGAAGATACTGTGTTGATGTTAGAAGATGGTGGAAATCCACCCTTGTCTGCTATGGTAAGTGTACTAAGAGTAGACTTAGAGTACTTATATTGCAGAGGGGCCTGCCAAGGCCAGTTTGCGGGTTGTTCGAAAGAGATACCGCGGCCCTGGAATATAAATGGCAACGATTATTATTGTCAAAAAAAATATAAATAAATAAATATCTTGGGACAACTCACACACGGCTATCTGATCCCAAGCTAAGCAGAGCTTGTGTTATGGTAACCAGACAACTGATATACATACTTATATAATTTATAAATACATACATATTATAGATAAATCACACCCAGACACAGAACAAACAATCATGCTCATCACACAAAGTTTGTCCTGGGTGGGAATCGAACCCACGACCTCCGGCTCAGCAGTCAGGGCCACTAACCACTGGACCAACAGGCCCGTCAAAAAATAAACTTGAACAAAGAACGTGGTCGACAGAATAATATAAAGTAATGATATTTTACGAAACTTTCCGATAATATTATTAACAAGGTCCTCTTCCCAATCACCCAACTTACATTCGAATGCTATCTCTACCTATCACGCACACCTCACGTGACCAATTACGCGTCACGTCAAACTTGTGACGTCACTGGACACCGAATATCAACGTGACGTCACTATGATTGACATTTCATTAAGACAACAGACACGAACATTCAACATGCCAAGTATCACAAACATTTACAAATACATATATGGGACAAAATTAAAATAGCTCACTCAGCATCATGCCGTGCCATGGGAGTCCAAAGCCCAGCGCTGGACACTACTGCTCAGGTTGGATATGTTTTCTTACAAAAAATCCCGACCGTTTTCGGTTTTGACACAAAAATGTTACATGACAAGTGAGCTTATGACACTAGACAAAACGATTTGTAACCAAATAGTAAGAACTATTGGATTACGATTTTTTTCGTCTTGTTCTGTCTATCTTGTAAATATTTGAATGTTTTTGCATAATAACAAAAAAAACACAAGTTGTAAAAAAAAAACAATTTATGGAACAACATTATTTAAAATTGAGAATCAATTTCTGATTTCAGATAGCCTTTCTCTTCGACTTACCTCCACATTCATACGTGGACTATAACTACACAGCGACCAAAGACGACTACGCAGCGAGAAGTCAGAATAACTTCACAGTGATAACGGCAGGCAAAATGCTTGGAGGCAGTGATTCCCTCAACCATTTTATACACACAAGAGGAAATCCATCAGACTTTGACTGCTGGGCTAAACTTGCCAAAGACGAATCCTGGAAATATGAAAATGTACTTAAATATTTTATAAAAAGTGAGAGAGTCGATGATGAAGAAATTCTCAGCCAATATCCCGAATTTCATGGCACTGATGGACCCATGGGAATAACAAGACAACCTGAAGAAGAAGTCATTGATATATTGAAAGCTTTCGCTGAAGTAGGCAACCCAACTGTCTTAGACCTGAACACTAATGATACTTATATTGGTTGCACAGAACCTCAGTACATGTTCGCTGACAAGAAAAGGCAGACACCAGCTTACTCATATCTTTACCGAATCAAAGATTATGACAATTTTCATGTGTCTAAACAAACCAGGGTTACTAAAATAATTTTTGATGGTAACGTTGCTGTTGGTGTCGAATGTATGCGTAAAGGAAACAAATATACTTTTAGAGCCAGAAAAGAGGTCATACTTAGCGCAGGAGTTTTCAATACTCCACAAATACTAATGCTTTCAGGTATTGGTCCCAAAGAACACTTGGAATCTTTGAACATAACTGTATTAAAAGACGCACCAGTTGGGGAGAATTTGGTTGATCATGTCTCTGTTACATTAGTGCATAAGTTAAAGAAGTACGTAAAACCAATTCCTAATTTACCAGCTGTTATACCCGAGTTGTTAAGATTTCCTATTCCAACTATAGTTGGATCAATTGTTTTAAACAAGACTCAAGAACAGACATGTCCAGACTATAACACCTTCAATTTGTTCTTTGCACACGATCTACCGTATTTGACATTTGCTTGTGTCGCAGTGTTTAGCATGCGGTATGATTTATGTGACCGATGGCAGAAACAGGTTAAAGGCAGAGATTCTCTTTACACCCTTCTTGCTCTTGCTCAACCGAAATCCTGTGGTACTGTCCGACTAGAGAGCACTGATCCTTATGCAGACCCGGTCATTACCACTGGATACTATACCAACAAAGATGATTTGAAAGAGATGTTGAAAATTGTAAAAGATTATATAACTGTTGACGGTACAGAATACTTTACAAAAATTGGAGCTGAATTAGTTGGACTAGATCTTCCAGAATGTGCTGGTAAAGAAAAGGGCTCTGACGAATTTTGGGAATGCTATATTTTGGAACATACAAGTAGCCCGTTCCATTTCACTAGTACATGTCCGATGGGGAAGGTTGTGGATGGTAAATTAAGAGTAAAAGGAATGGAGAGACTGCGAATCGTAGATGCTAGTGTGATTCCTAAAATACCTGGAGCAGCTCCTAATGCTGCTGTTATCATGTTGGCAGAGAAAGCATCGGACATTATCAAGGATGATAATGATGACGATTTTTAAGACTTCTGAAAGGTTTTATTCAATATTTCTCATCGACTAGTTCGTGCGTTCATTCATGTGTATGTGTATATTACACATGTATTACTTATTCAGTGTAATGAAATAAAGGATATATTATTTGGTAGAACTAACGTTGTTTTTATTAACCTTGTTTTTTACTAAGACTACAGTGCTTACGTTACTCCTGTTGTGAAGTTGTGGATATCGGTCTTGTCCCTACGAAAGATGCCAAATAAAAGTATTGTAGTTATAGGACAGATGAGGAAAAAATTGCCACTACAAATTTGTTATTTCTTTATTTCCAGCCCCAAGGGTAGACTACACACTACAGTACTTTCACAAGTTATTATGCTTTGTGAACGGGACTGTAGATTTATTTTGTTTCTTGACATTCAAAAGTGCCTGTAATGATCTAATTGAAATAAATGATTTGATTGATTGATTGGACCGTATGAACAATAAGAATAAAACGTTAAATATTATGTAACAGTCATGAGGACCTGTAGAGGTAGGTAACTATTACAATCTAAATAAGTTCACAACAAACCTTTAGCAGGGTAGATATTATTTTACAGCACTCATATATTACAGCATTACTATAGCAGCAGTATTTTAAATTGTTGAAGGAAGCACATAACAAAGTTTAGTTAAAAAAATTAAGCAGCTTTAAAAAATAATATATATCAGAACTGGTGCAGCTGTTAACTGTGATTAAACTGTTATAAGCAAAAAATTATTGTTGAGGATGACGCAAATGAAATTCGAAATATGAATATTCAAAAAAAAAAACGATATTGATCTAGAAGGAAAGAGTTTGAGGCAACAGAGGAGGTTGAATACCCACTCTGTTACAAAGTGATAATGCGGTCTAGGGTAGAAGCACGTTTACCTAGAAAAAAACCGATTCTTTCAAATCCTCAGTATAATGTTCTGGGAACAGAGAAGTCAGTGAGCTCCACTGACTGGCGGTTTGTGTGATGAAGTAACAATGCTCGTTTAAAATTAAAATACCAGTAACCCTACTATGAAGTCTTAAAGCAGAACTTATTCCACTGAGGGAAAGAGATGGCGCTAGACACGTATAGCTTTGTCTCTTTCCCTCAGTGGAATAAGTTCTGCTTTAAGACGTCATAGTAGGGTAGCAGTTCTGGTACATGAACAGACGCCTCTTTTTTGCGGTTTCAAAAAACAACTGCTATTTAAATTTATATTTGCTGCCAGTCAAACACAAATACGCACAGGATGAATTTAAAATGAACTAGATGAAAAGCAGGCTTCGCTCGGGTGGAATTTGACTCATAATACACATCTAGGTGCAAAATTTATGTAGATATTTCTGTAGTCATCGATTCTCAAAGAATATTTAATATGGATTCGTATAGCTTCGTTCGTTGTGTTTAATAAATATAGTAAATAAATCCTTTACGGTTCAAGCTGTATGGCTATGGAATGCCCTACCCGTGTCTGTAAGGAGCGTTCAAACTCTCTCCACTTTTAAAATTCTGGTCAAAAAGCACTACCTGTCTCCTTAAACAAAATATTAAATACTTCTTTGCTCTTAATTATTATTAATTTAAATGTATATATTATAATGTATTTATATTTAAATATTCGTTTTTTTTAAATGTAGCTATTAATTTTGAAAAATGTTACGCCACAGACTACCTACAGGTCTTCTTGTTCTCCTCTTTTTAAATCCATCCAAAGGTTGTCTTGTAAAGATCGCTTTTAGCGATAAGACCGCCCATTGTGTCACCTTATTAACTATAAGTTGTTTTATGTTATTCTTGTTATTTGTATGGTGTACATAATAAAGAATATTCTATCTAAATAAATAAAAACTGCAAAAGTTTTTACACAAATTATTTTTATTTCAAATCAACATTCAAAATAAACTAAGACAAATTAACAAAACATATTTTTAAGGTTGACTCTCTGTAAACCGCTTTGTTTTAAGCACTCAGTCTTTTTTTCTACTTTGACCGTTAGATAAGTACGTTAATACTAATTTAAAAAAATTAATATTTATTTATTTACCACTAATTTATAGCACCTTTACAGACAAGTCCAATACGATGCTATAAGACACCAAATTATACAACATACGAAAAAAAAACAAAAATACACGTTGATTAAATTAAAAATAAATTAATACTTATCCTAATTAAACATATTAATATGTGTTTCTTTATTGAAATCGGCTGAATCAAAAATAATATTTAGGAAGTGTTGAATGTAATTTTACAATGAGTACTTATCTGAGAATTTGGCAAAGAAAAATTCTCTAAAGAAATATTCTTTAGTATACATCACAGATTGATTATCATAAAATTTCTTTACATCATAACATCTTTACATGTATAACATTTTTCGATAAATATTTATCACCTTTCAAGCCTTGTTCAGTGGTATTCTTGAGCAACTTCGTTTTTAGTGGTTAGAAGACCACGTGAAGACTCTAGTGCAGGGGTCGGCAACCCGCGGCCCGTGAATGTTATGCAAATAAGTTTAATTATTACCAAAATCAACGCATTGAGTAAGCGCGCCTTTTAACCCCTCTGCTTGGCAACACTTTGAAATGTGTCATACTAGCTGATAATATCAGAGCTCCTTCTAAGAATCCAATGATCTTGTTAAATAAATGCCATCTGATTTTGACGAGTTGAAAAAGTTTGCTAAGCAGTTCATTACAATTTTTTAATTGTCAATAATAGAAAAAATAAATATGCTTCTCGTCTTACAGATGAGCATTTGAACCCTATTCTACAGCCAAAAATACCACCCCGGGTCCCAATGGTTTGCACGGCAAAGCCTGGGTCCTGGCCTTGGAGGCTCTCGGGCCCCGACTACTAGGACTCTTAAGATGCTTGCATGCTTGGAGTGGGGCCAGTTCCCACTTCGTTGGAAGACGGGGAAGCTGGTCCTCATACAGAAGCCGGGGCGCCTTACGGAACTCTCCGTCCGCATTCCGGTTCATAGTGGTCGACGAGGTGGGCAAGCTCTTTGAAAGAGTAATTGCAAACCACCTCGTCGGGCAACTTGTGGGGACGGGGCCGAATCTTGCGGAGCACCAGTATTGTTTCTGCGGGAGGCGCTCGACGCCATCATGCATCTACCCCGGTCGCTCTGAAGAGTGGAACCGGCGAGACATGTCGTGCGGTGTCGCACAGAAATCGGCCTTGGGGCCGTTCCTCCTCTCCGCCTCACTCTTCGAAACAATGACACGCGGGGTTGCGATAGTCGCGAAGAGGATCCGGCTACTGGGTCCTGAGGTAGCATTGCACAAATCCGAGGACATGGTCTTTTATTATTTAGCAGGAATACGCCGCCGTTGGGATCCCAGCTGATGGCATGAGGGGTTCGCATCGGTGTCGGGTCGACGATGAAGTTTCTGGGAATCGTCCTCGACAGCCGGTGAAATTTCGTGGAGCACTTCCGGCGGCGGCGATCTCTCGCGTCCGGCCCTGGTTTATTCCATAGTCCGGAGTGAGAGGGATAGGAAGCGGTCACCACCTTCTGCGAAGCAGTAATGCTAGCAAAGGAGTTGGTCGGGCGTTTGAGGGAGAGAACCTCAGACCAACCCAGCCGCCGCGGGAGTCGCCCCGGGCGCCGGGAGCCGCGAGATCACTCCCGGCCACCGTAGATGCGAGCCTGCGGATGCAATGCTCACCGTTCGTCCCTCTATTGAGGACCGGCCGAGTCGGTTTTAGTCAGTACAAGTCTGACATACCCCCCGCTCCGCCGAGAGCGGCGGAAGTTATTTGATGATTTCCCACCCCAAAAAGAAAAAGAAGTATTACGTGTACGAATTAAATTCCCTATGTTTTAACAATTTTCAATGGCATTTTTTTTTTATGGAATATGACCAATTATAATGAGCAGGTATATTGGGCTTCTTGGGTTAATGCGAGTAAAATGACTGCGGCCCGCCTTTAGTTTAATTTGTCACCTTGCGGCCCTTGCATGCCAAGAGGTTGCCGACCGCTGCTCTAGTGTAATATTATTATTATATTTTCTATTTCTATTAGTTTCACTATTGATTATTTTCCAAACCGTCTTAATTTTATTATCAGCGGATTTAATCTTGTTGCTTATGAATAAGGCTTTAGCTACCTTGCAGGTATTTTAAACATTTTTGAGTAAGTAGCAACATAGCGATTGAATGTTTCCGAGTTGATTTAAGGCTTAAGGCCGTAGTCCAGTCCTTCCCTACTTTTTCTTATACTCTTAGTTGCCCAATCACTAAATATAAACTTTGGGCTAATAGATTTAGTTTTTATTTTTAGCGTATCATTGAACTCTGTGTAGACAACCGAAAAGAATTCCTCATAAAAATGATTTACATTATTAATATCATATCCCGGAATGCCTAGATTACTAATAAAATTTATTTAAATTGCTGGATGTTATTTGTCTAGACTGTATCTGATTTTTTTGTGATGATGTGTAGGACTCGAAAACAACGGTTTGACAGCTGTGATCAGAGGGAAGGTAATTAACAATGGATTTATCTAAGAAGTCGCAGTAACAGAAAACATTATCAATACATGTAGCGGCATTTGTAGTAATTCGGGTTGGCTCCGAAAATACATTCAACAAATTAAATGATTTAAAAAGATTTAAGAATCTACTGCTATTTGAATTTTCATCTAAAATATTGATGTTTAAGTCACCACAGATGACTAGCGATTTATTACCTGTTGCAAGTTTTGCCAAAGCATCTTCCATTACTGACTCAAATATCGAGTAGTTTTGATAATTTGGGGGCCTGTAAACGCATACTATGACTTGCTTATCTTGCTTCCTTCAACAACTTAAAATACACCACTTTTATTTGGCATCGTTCGTGGGGAGGGTCAAGAAGGGACAAGACCGATATCCATAACTTCACATCAGGAGAGTTGCGACCAAACGTAAGCAGTCTTAGTAAATAACAAGGTTAATAAAAACAACGTTAGTTCTACCAAACAATATATCCTTTATTTGATTACACTGAATAAGTAATACATGTGTACATTTATGAATAAACGCACGAACTAGTCGATGAAAAATATTGAATAAGACCTTTCAGAAGTTTTAAAAATCGTCATCATTATCGTCCTTGATAATGTCCGATGCTTTCTCAGCCAACATGATAACAGCAGCATTAGGAGCTGCTCCAGGTATCTTAGGAATCACACTAGCATCTACTATTCGCAACCTCTCCATTCCTTTCACTCTCAATTTACCATCCACAACCTTCCCCATCGGACATGTACTAGTATAATGAAACGGGCTACTTGTATGTTCCAAAATATAGCATTCCCAAAATTCGTCAGAGCCCTTTTCTTTACCAGCACATTCTGGAAGATCTAGTCCAACTAATTCAGCTCCAATTTTTGTAAAGTATTCTGTACCGCCAACAGTTATATAATCCTTTATAATTTTCAACATCTCTTTCAAATCGTCTTTGTTGGTATAGTATCCCGTAGTAATTACCGGCTTCGCATAAGGATCAGTGCTCTCTAGTCGCACAGTACCACAGGATTTCGGTTGAAGAAGAGCAAGAAGGGTGTAAAGAGAATCTCTGCTTTTAACCTGTTTCTGCCATCGGTCACATATATCATACCGCAAACCAAATACTGTGGCACAAGCAAATGTCAAATACGGTAAATCGTGTGCAAAAAACAAATTGAAGGTGTTATAGTCTGGACATGTCTGTTCTTGAGTCTTGTTTAAAACAATTGACCCAACAATAGTTGGAAAAGGAAATCTTAATAGATCGGGTACAACAGCTGGTAAATTTGGAATTGGTTTTATGTACTGTTTTAACTTATGCACTAATGTAACAGAGACATGATCAACCAAATTCTCCCCAACTGGTGCGTCTTTTAATACGGTTATGTTCAAAGATTCCAAGTGTTCTTTGGGACCAATACCTGAAAGCATTAGTATTTGTGGAGTATTGAACACTCCTGCGCTAAGTATGACCTCTTTTTTGGCTCTAAAAGTATATTTTTTTCCTTTACGCATACATTCGACACCAACAGCAACGTTACCCTCAAAAATTATTTTAGTAACCCTTGTTTGTTTAGACACATGGAAATTATCATAATCTTTGATTCGGTAAAGATATGAGTAAGCTGGAGTCTGCCTTTTCTTGTCAGCGAACATGTACTGAGGTTCTGTGCAACCAATAAAAGTATCATTAGTGTTCAGGTCTAAGACAGTTGGGTTGCCTACTTCAGCGAAAGCTTTTAATATATCAATGACTTCTTCTTCAGGTTGTCTTGTTATTCCCATGGGTCCATCAGTGCCATGAAATTCGGGATATTGACTGAGAATTTCTTCATCATCGACTCTCTCACTTTTTATAAAATATTTAAGTACGTTTTCATAGTTCCAGGATTCGTCTTCAGCAAGTTTAGCCCAGCAGTCAAAGTCTGATGGACTTCCTCTTGTGTGTATAAAATGGTTGAGAGAATCACTGCCTCCAAGCATTTTGCCTGCCGTTATCATTGTGAAGTTATTCTGACCTCTGGCTGCGTAGTCGTCTTTGGTCGATGTGTAGTTGTGGTCCACGTATGAATGTGGAAGTAAGTCGAAGAGAAATGCTATCTGGAATCAAAATTCGATTTTCAATAATTTTGTTCTCTAAATTGTTATTTTTGACAACATATTAACGAGGTAGACCGAACAAGACGAAGAAAATCGTAATTCAATAGTTGTTACTATTTGGTAACAAATCATTACTAGTGTCATAAGTTCCCTTGTCATGGAACATTCGTGTGTGAAAATGATCGGAATCAATTTTTTTGTAAGAAAACATTTCCAAAGTTTGTTCTATAAATTATTTTTAATCTTTATTTTCATGTAAGACAAAATGACAGAAATATTACAATCTTATTTCTATTAAATATAATGTAACAACAAAATGTCATGTAAATACGATTTTATAATCCTTATCCTTATTAATATTATAAAGGCTAAAGCGAGTTCGCTTGTTTGTCACGTCTTCAAGCCTTAAGGGCTAAACGATTTTGATTAATTTTGGTGCAGAGATAGTTGCCCAGTTGATAGGCGCCCTGGAGACGGACGGCTATTTTCATTGAGAAAAGATTGAGATAAGAGGGAGAAAGAGGAATGAAAGGGGAAAATTAGCATTACTATTACAATAAATAAGACGCTAGGGCAAAACCTACAGGTAGCAGGTATCTGTAAATCAGAAAAAGGGAACTGTGTTACCCCGAATTTCACAAAAGCTAGTAATCTTATAATTTAAAAGAGTGTCCATGGTGTTTCTTGCCCATTCTTCTGCATAGAGATCTACGCTTTGGAATGGGCAACTACAGTACTTTCACAAGTTATTACGCCTTGTGACTGGGACTGTAGCTTCGTCATTTTGTTTCTAAAAGTGCCTGTAATGGTCTAATTGAAATAAAAGCATTGAGTTTCAGTTTGTCCATTGGTGTTATCTTGGGACTATCAAGTCATAGGGGCCGATGTTTAAAGCCATGAAAGTCATATAATATTTGCCGGATACCTGTAGATAGAGATAGACAACATAAAAAACAAGAAAAGTTAAAAGTTGAGTAAAACCTATTAAATCAAATGTCATTCTTGAGTAGAAATGTTCTAACCCTTTTTTTGGTGTGGGTAATCATCAAATAACTTCCCCGGCTCTAGGTGGAGCGGGGGGCGTGTCAGGCTAACTAAAACCCACCCATGTTCCTTATGTTGCCCTTTGCACAAATCCGAGGACATGGTCTTTTATTATTTAGCAGGAATACGCCGCCGTTGGGATCCCAGCTGATGGCATGAGGGGTTCGCATCGGTGTCGGGTCGACGATGAAGTTTCTGGGAATCGTCCTCGACAGCCGGTGAAATTTCGTGGAGCACTTCCGGCGGCGGCGATCTCTCGCGTCCGGCCCTGGTTTATTCCATAGTCCGGAGTGAGAGGGATAGGAAGCGGTCACCACCTTCTGCGAAGCAGTAATGCTAGCAAAGGAGTTGGTCGGGCGTTTGAGGGAGAGAACCTCAGACCAACCCAGCCGCCGCGGGAGTCGCCCCGGGCGCCGGGAGCCGCGAGATCACTCCCGGCCACCGTAGATGCGAGCCTGCGGATGCAATGCTCACCGTTCGTCCCTCTATTGAGGACCGGCCGAGTCGGTTTTAGTCAGTACAAGTCTGACATACCCCCCGCTCCGCCGAGAGCGGCGGAAGTTATTTGATGATTTCCCACCCCAAAAAGAAAAAGAAGTATTACGTGTACGAATTAAATTCCCTATGTTTTAACAATTTTCAATGGCATTTTTTTTTTATGGAATATGACCAATTATAATGAGCAGGTATATTGGGCTTCTTGGGTTAATGCGAGTAAAATGACTGCGGCCCGCCTTTAGTTTAATTTGTCACCTTGCGGCCCTTGCATGCCAAGAGGTTGCCGACCGCTGCTCTAGTGTAATATTATTATTATATTTTCTATTTCTATTAGTTTCACTATTGATTATTTTCCAAACCGTCTTAATTTTATTATCAGCGGATTTAATCTTGTTGCTTATGAATAAGGCTTTAGCTACCTTGCAGGTATTTTAAACATTTTTGAGTAAGTAGCAACATAGCGATTGAATGTTTCCGAGTTGATTTAAGGCTTAAGGCCGTAGTCCAGTCCTTCCCTACTTTTTCTTATACTCTTAGTTGCCCAATCACTAAATATAAACTTTGGGCTAATAGATTTAGTTTTTATTTTTAGCGTATCATTGAACTCTGTGTAGACAACCGAAAAGAATTCCTCATAAAAATGATTTACATTATTAATATCATATCCCGGAATGCCTAGATTACTAATAAAATTTATTTAAATTGCTGGATGTTATTTGTCTAGACTGTATCTGATTTTTTTGTGATGATGTGTAGGACTCGAAAACAACGGTTTGACAGCTGTGATCAGAGGGAAGGTAATTAACAATGGATTTATCTAAGAAGTCGCAGTAACAGAAAACATTATCAATACATGTAGCGGCATTTGTAGTAATTCGGGTTGGCTCCGAAAATACATTCAACAAATTAAATGATTTAAAAATATTTAAGAATCTACTGCTATTTGAATTTTCATCTAAAATATTGATGTTTAAGTCACCACAGATGACTAGCGATTTATTACCTGTTGCAAGTTTTGCCAAAGCATCTTCCATTACTGACTCAAATATCGAGTAGTTTTGATAATTTGGGGGCCTGTAAACGCATACTATGACTTGCTTATCTTGCTTCCTTCAACAACTTAAAATACACCACTTTTATTTGGCATCGTTCGTGGGGAGGGTCAAGAAGGGACAAGACCGATATCCATAACTTCACATCAGGAGAGTTGCGACCAAACGTAAGCAGTCTTAGTAAATAACAAGGTTAATAAAAACAACGTTAGTTCTACCAAACAATATATCCTTTATTTGATTACACTGAATAAGTAATACATGTGTACATTTATGAATAAACGCACGAACTAGTCGATGAAAAATATTGAATAAGACCTTTCAGAAGTTTTAAAAATCGTCATCATTATCGTCCTTGATAATGTCCGATGCTTTCTCAGCCAACATGATAACAGCAGCATTAGGAGCTGCTCCAGGTATCTTAGGAATCACACTAGCATCTACTATTCGCAACCTCTCCATTCCTTTCACTCTCAATTTACCATCCACAACCTTCCCCATCGGACATGTACTAGTATAATGAAACGGGCTACTTGTATGTTCCAAAATATAGCATTCCCAAAATTCGTCAGAGCCCTTTTCTTTACCAGCACATTCTGGAAGATCTAGTCCAACTAATTCAGCTCCAATTTTTGTAAAGTATTCTGTACCGCCAACAGTTATATAATCCTTTATAATTTTCAACATCTCTTTCAAATCGTCTTTGTTGGTATAGTATCCCGTAGTAATTACCGGCTTCGCATAAGGATCAGTGCTCTCTAGTCGCACAGTACCACAGGATTTCGGTTGAAGAAGAGCAAGAAGGGTGTAAAGAGAATCTCTGCTTTTAACCTGTTTCTGCCATCGGTCACATATATCATACCGCAAACCAAATACTGTGGCACAAGCAAATGTCAAATACGGTAAATCGTGTGCAAAAAACAAATTGAAGGTGTTATAGTCTGGACATGTCTGTTCTTGAGTCTTGTTTAAAACAATTGACCCAACAATAGTTGGAAAAGGAAATCTTAATAGATCGGGTACAACAGCTGGTAAATTTGGAATTGGTTTTATGTACTGTTTTAACTTATGCACTAATGTAACAGAGACATGATCAACCAAATTCTCCCCAACTGGTGCGTCTTTTAATACGGTTATGTTCAAAGATTCCAAGTGTTCTTTGGGACCAATACCTGAAAGCATTAGTATTTGTGGAGTATTGAACACTCCTGCGCTAAGTATGACCTCTTTTTTGGCTCTAAAAGTATATTTTTTTCCTTTACGCATACATTCGACACCAACAGCAACGTTACCCTCAAAAATTATTTTAGTAACCCTTGTTTGTTTAGACACATGGAAATTATCATAATCTTTGATTCGGTAAAGATATGAGTAAGCTGGAGTCTGCCTTTTCTTGTCAGCGAACATGTACTGAGGTTCTGTGCAACCAATAAAAGTATCATTAGTGTTCAGGTCTAAGACAGTTGGGTTGCCTACTTCAGCGAAAGCTTTTAATATATCAATGACTTCTTCTTCAGGTTGTCTTGTTATTCCCATGGGTCCATCAGTGCCATGAAATTCGGGATATTGACTGAGAATTTCTTCATCATCGACTCTCTCACTTTTTATAAAATATTTAAGTACGTTTTCATAGTTCCAGGATTCGTCTTCAGCAAGTTTAGCCCAGCAGTCAAAGTCTGATGGACTTCCTCTTGTGTGTATAAAATGGTTGAGAGAATCACTGCCTCCAAGCATTTTGCCTGCCGTTATCATTGTGAAGTTATTCTGACCTCTGGCTGCGTAGTCGTCTTTGGTCGATGTGTAGTTGTGGTCCACGTATGAATGTGGAAGTAAGTCGAAGAGAAATGCTATCTGGAATCAAAATTCGATTTTCAATAATTTTGTTCTCTAAATTGTTATTTTTGACAACATATTAACGAGGTAGACCGAACAAGACGAAGAAAATCGTAATTCAATAGTTGTTACTATTTGGTAACAAATCATTACTAGTGTCATAAGTTCCCTTGTCATGGAACATTCGTGTGTGAAAATGATCGGAATCAATTTTTTTGTAAGAAAACATTTCCAAAGTTTGTTCTATAAATTATTTTTAATCTTTATTTTCATGTAAGACAAAATGACAGAAATATTACAATCTTATTTCTATTAAATATAATGTAACAACAAAATGTCATGTAAATACGATTTTATAATCCTTATCCTTATTAATATTATAAAGGCTAAAGCGAGTTCGCTTGTTTGTCACGTCTTCAAGCCTTAAGGGCTAAACGATTTTGATTAATTTTGGTGCAGAGATAGTTGCCCAGTTGATAGGCGCCCTGGAGACGGACGGCTATTTTCATTGAGAAAAGATTGAGATAAGAGGGAGAAAGAGGAATGAAAGGGGAAAATTAGCATTACTATTACAATAAATAAGACGCTAGGGCAAAACCTACAGGTAGCAGGTATCTGTAAATCAGAAAAAGGGAACTGTGTTACCCCGAATTTCACAAAAGCTAGTAATCTTATAATTTAAAAGAGTGTCCATGGTGTTTCTTGCCCATTCTTCTGCATAGAGATCTACGCTTTGGAATGGGCAACTACAGTACTTTCACAAGTTATTACGCCTTGTGACTGGGACTGTAGCTTCGTCATTTTGTTTCTAAAAGTGCCTGTAATGGTCTAATTGAAATAAAAGCATTGAGTTTCAGTTTGTCCATTGGTGTTATCTTGGGACTATCAAGTCATAGGGGCCGATGTTTAAAGCCATGAAAGTCATATAATATTTGCCGGATACCTGTAGATAGAGATAGACAACATAAAAAACAAGAAAAGTTAAAAGTTGAGTAAAACCTATTAAATCAAATGTCATTCTTGAGTAGAAATGTTCTAACCCTTTTTTTGGTGTGGGTAATCATCAAATAACTTCCCCGGCTCTAGGTGGAGCGGGGGGCGTGTCAGGCTAACTAAAACCCACCCATGTTCCTTATGTTGCCCTTTACGTTCCGGGGCCGCGGTATCTCTTTCGAACAACCCGCAACGCCCGCGCCGGCAGAAACGTTCTAACCCTTTCGGAGATTTACATTGATCAATCCGTATTGGACTATAGAGTCTTAATGGAACGTCAATCATAGTGACGTCACGTTGATATTCGGTGTCCAGTGACGTCACAAGTTTGACGTGACGCATAATTGGTTACGTGGAGTGTGTGTGATAGGTAGAGATAGCATTCGAATGTAAGTTGGGTGCTTGGGAAGAGGAACTATTAATACTATTATTGGCAAGTTTCGTAAAATGTCATTGACATGTAGAATACTTCCTTACTAATATTATAAAAGCGAAAGTGATTTTGTTTGTTTGTCACTTCTTCACGCCTTAATGGCTAAGCCGATTACGATGAATTTTAGTACAGATAAAGTAGGGACCCTGGAGACGGACATAGGCTAATTATAATTTTTTTTAAGTGGGAAATGAGGGAAGAAAAGGGAAAACTTAACTTTGCGATTACAATTAATGTATCAATATAAATCAATAAGGCGCAAGGGCAAAAACTACAGGTAGCAGGAACCTGCAAATCAGGAAAGGGGAACTGTGTTACCCCGACTTTAATGCGAGCGAAACCGCGGGCAAAAGTTAGTACCTACTTTATATTATTCTGTCGACCGCTTTCTTTATAATATAATTTCATGGGTTCACTTTTTTGTTTGAAGTCCTTTTCATAGAATAAGTAAGTAATTCCCAATAACATCAACTATCTGTCAGTAAAAGTCGAGCAAAATCTATCCAACCATTTCAGCGTGATCTTTTAATGGTTGGATAGATTTTACGGGACTTACCCGCCGCAACTGACAATCATATTTTTTTTATATAGGTATATAAATAAGTACCTTATTTACTTCATGATTATGCATTCAGTAAAGTGGTGCTATTTTAAAATCACAAACAGTAGCTTCAATTTTATTAATTTGTTGTCAGTTCCAAATAGTTCGATACTCTAAGTACACAAGAGTATAGGTACTTTTTATTTGTGGATGGGAAATCATCAAATAACTTCAGTTAGAGAGAGTGTCAGACTTTTACTGACTAAAACCCCGAGGCCGAGGTATCTTTATCGAACAACCCTCAACCTGGCTCTGGCAGGCCCCTTTTTTTTTGGGGTGGGAAATCGTCAAATTACAACCCCCGCTCTGGGCGGAGCAGGAGGGGGGATTGTCAGACTTTTACTGACTAAAAGCCATCCATGTTCCTTCTATTGCCCTGTAGGTTCTCGGGTCGCGGTATCTCTTTCGAACAACCCGCAACTGGCAGGCCCCTCTGCAATATAGGTAATCGAAGTCTACTCATAGTACACTTACCATAGCAGATAAGGGTGGATTTCCACCATCTTCTAACATCAACACAGTATCTTCTTTAGACTCTGCCAGTCTTCTGGAGACCACACACCCAGCAGAACCGCCTCCAACCACTATATAGTCATACATCGTATTATCTAGAACAAATAGAATTGCACCATGAAAGCAAGTAACTAGGTACTAATATTTAATGAATGGGATCGAAAGGTAGCTACATGGTGAACTTTTTATGAGTGCCTATGTAAAATAAAAATATTTTGATTTCGAAGGGCATCGCGCCTGTAATTTCTCTAGGGGTAAAGACCACATTCGCCAGTTTTTTTTTTTAACTTTGCCCCACAACAACAAACATTTAAGCTCACATATACAAACAGCCAGACCCGGAACAGCTATTCAATATCTGCAGGCCATTCAAATATTTGTAAAGTGAGGGGATCTTTAATAGGGCAAGCCTATTGCCATCAATTAGGCACAAATACAGATTCCTTAGCAGTAACGAAGATTTTTTTTTGTAGAAAACACTCAATACCACTGCTCGACCTGGCAACCGTACCAAGGGTCTACTCAGCAATCGCACTGATGATTTTTTCACAAGCCTATAGTGTCCCACTGCTGGGCAATTTCGTATGGCAATTTGACAGGCCTGTTGGTCTAGTGGTTAGTGACCCTGACTGCCGAGCCGGAGGTCGTGGGTTCGATTCCCACCCAGGGCATGGGGTCTCATTTCGAAGAAAGAAAAAGTAGTTCAAAAAAACATCAATAGATGGCTTTATGTGTATCGATTTGTTTTTGAAGTTTGTGTAACTGTTTAAATTTGACCATGGAAGAAGTATGTTCTTGTTTTTAAAAATCCCCATAACACAAAAAACAGGAATAATGGGCTCCTAGTTCCAAATTCCATGATTTTTCTAAATAATATTATGGTGTTGGCGCTGGTGAGAACAATTTGTACTACGTTGTGGTTAGGTAACTCATTTTCTGTTATTTCTATGAATAGATGGCGTTGTTTTCATTTTCTGAGTTTTACTACACAGCTCAATATTACCATTTACCATACCTATTTTGATAGAATGAAATATTATGAAATACAAACTATCTATACCTACTTATAATAAATCTGTAGAGAGGTCAATTTTGTACATGAAATATATTTCCAAAATAACTATCAGAGGGTGATTAGAGATCGATACTGATGCCAAAAATGCAATCAGTAATATTTTTGTCTGTTTGTCTGTATGTTCGTTATAGAAACAAAAACGGATTTTAACGAAACTTGGTCAAATTATTCTTTATACTCCTGGGCAGGTTATAATATACTTTTCATCACGCTACGATCAATAGGAGCAGAGCAGTGAAGGGAAATGTTGGGAAAACGGGAGAAGTTACTCCATTTATTAAGCTTCTGTCGCGTGTGTAGCCTTAATGGTTAAAGCTACACAGAAATCATGTATGACGGAAATATTCTCCTTAAAATTATATAAAAAATAATCATACGACAGCATATGTCTATCTTTAATGGTTAACTCACAATAACACGTGTAACTCCCGATAGCTAAGCAGTTCGGAGCTTTCTGATTATATTTGTCTACTCTTACGTTTAATAACACTCTCACTCATCACTTATTAAAAATAGTTAACATTATTACCTATACAATAAAAAAATAATCATATATATCGGTAATTATAAAGCTGAAGAGTTTGTTTGTTTGAACGCGCTAATCTCAGGAACTACTGGTTGGAATTGGAAAATTCTTTTAGTGTTGGATAGTTCATTTCTTGAGGAAGGCTATATAACATCACGCTATGACCAACAGGTGCTGAGCAGCGCGGGTGAAACCGTGGGGAACAGCTAGTCATATATATCGGTAAAGAAACACCAAAGTTATACATGAAATACGCTAATAAGCCATCGCGCATGAGTACTGGATCATGCCATAAGGATTATTTTTGTGTGCGCTCGACGCGGCTACCGTAATATTTGGCTGTTGATGCGAATAGACGTTCAGAGTGTTCGGCCTTATTGACAGACAATGCTTATCACCGCGACTTTTACATAGTCTTTAAATAATTTATTTTTAGATTTCTTTTGTTGTTATTTAATAAAATAGGTACTTATTAGTTATTTTGGTAGTGTTTAAATAGGTAATCGTTCAAATTACGAATTATTAATAGTTTACATTTAATATCTTTTTAGGTAAAGTAGGTAGGTACGCATAGATTTTTAGATAGGTAGGTACCGAGTTTTGGTTAATTTAAGTTTTTTTATATCAAGTAGGTAAAAGCGTAGGTAGGTACTTTTACTAATTATATTAAAGGTATTATTAATTAAGCATAGTAGTGATAGGTTTTTATCACAGTTTTAATTTTTAAGTGATGTAGGTATAGGTAGATAGTATTGGAGAGGCGTTTTAGCTTTATTTTCATTTCTTTTTTTGTACAACACGCAAGGTCATCCGCACTCTATCGTCTAGCGCCCAAGATTCGAGCCGGTAAGTATACTTACCTACTTTTGTAGGTACCAACACAACATACAAATATTACTACCTACTTAGTTAAGTAACATCTTGTATTTAAAATAAAATAAAAATATTCTACGCACTCCTGAGTCTGTTAAAAAATAACTCCCTGCTTAAAATCATCTAATTTGCAGCAAATATCATTTCAAGAGCTACCTATCTATTTCGATATTATAATCATCAGCCTAGCCTTTTCCCAACTATGTTGGGGTCAGCTTCCAGTCTAACCGGATGCAGCTGAATATCAGTAGGTACCTATTTTATATGGAGCGCCGTGCGACTGCCTATCTAACCTCCACAATTTGAGGAGGAGCACAACCCAGTTAGTACCTACCTACTGGGTACCTAATACCATACCCCTTGGTAAGACTGGTTGTCAGACTTTCGGGACACTGACTACCTGTAACGACTGTCAAAGATCTACAAATGACAGCCGGAACCAACGGCTTAACGTGCTTTCCGAGGCACGGAGAAAACTCGGTATGTAACCGGTGGTCACCCATCCATAGACCAACCTAGGCAAGCGCAGCTTAACCTAAAGAACAACCCGAGCGGTTGCTATTTTTTAGCCACGAGCTCCTCTATTCGCTATTTCGATATTATAAATAACTTTGATTGACTTAGATACTTGATACCTAATTATCAAAATTTGCGTTGACTTTTACGCTGAACCTAACAAATACCTCAGTCTACCGAAAAACATGTAGCTATACCCCACGCCTCAGATAATATAATACTAGGCATGAAAGAACGTGAATTTATTAATGGCGATTGGCGAGTGACTGACGACGTAAGCTTCAAGGTCAAAGGGCTATATACCTACCTTAGTTTACAGTACAAAAGTATAGTTTGGTTTTATCGCCATCTATTGGCTCTCTGTAAAATAAACTGAACTTGAGCTATCGCTGCAAGCACCATCTAGCGCCGTTGTGAGTAAAAAAAAATAGCCCGGATAGCCCGGAGAAATGAGCAAGTTATGGCGGTCGCGTTTCTTTGTATGAGATGGAGTATCTGTACGTTAGTATTATATTATCTGTGCCCAGGGCAAACTTTGTGTGATGAGCATGATTGTTTGTTCTGTGTCTGGGTGTGATTTATCTATAATATGTATGCATTTATCTATACTATAATAATATTATAAAGAGGAAAGATTTGTTTGTTTGTTTGTAATGAATAGGCTCCGAAACTACTGGACGGATTTCAAAAATTCTTTCACCTTTGGAAAGCTCCATTATCCCCGAGTA
Source organism: Ochropleura leucogaster (assembly GCA_958449745.1). Lineage (NCBI taxonomy): Eukaryota > Metazoa > Arthropoda > Insecta > Lepidoptera > Noctuidae > Ochropleura > Ochropleura leucogaster. The sequence continues at coordinate 10,890,102 of OY288226.1, forward strand.
ACATAGGCTATATAACATCACGCTACGACCAACAGGTGCTGAGCAGCGCAGGTGAAACCGTGGGGAACAGCTAGTAAATTATATAAGTATGTATATCAGTTGTCTGGTTACCATAACACAAGCTCTGCTTAGCTTGGGATCAGATAACCGTGTGTGAGTTGTCCCAAGATATTTATTTATTTATTTATTTTATTTATTTTATTTATTTTATTTATTTTATTTATTTTATTTATTTTATTTATTTTATTTATTTTATTTATTTTATTTATTTTATTTATTTTATTTATTTTATTTATTTTATTTATTTTATTTATTTTATTTATTTTATTTATTTTATTTATTTTATTTATTTTATTTATTTTATTTATTTTATTTATTTTATTTATTTTATGTATTTTATTTATTTTATTTATTTTATTTATTTTATTTATTTTATTTATTTTATTTATTTTATTTTATTTTATTTATTTTATTTATTTTATTTATTTTATTTATTTTATTTATTTTATTTATTTTATTTATTTTATTTATTTTATTTATTTTATTTACTTTATTTACTTTATTTATTTTATTTATTTTATTTTCATAACAGACTAAATAATTTCTACGTGGGGTTCAGAACGATGTAGCGATGACATGGCGGTGGTTTTAGCGTCAGCTGTTAGCAAAAAGAGGCCAAGAATGAGGTAGACTCGCCCACCGAGGGTTCCGTACAAACTTGCGGCATAAACAGCCATATCTTTTGGCTGTGTATGTTTAGAGACTTGATTTTTTCACAACACACAGGGACTACGGATTTGAGTATACGGTTTTAATTTCAACTCGATTCCTCCACGCGTTCTTGAGATATAGACTTTTAACAGACAGACAGACGGACAAAAATTGATCCCATAAGGGTTCCGTTTTTTCCTTTTGAGGTACGGGACCTCAAGAACCAATAAATTTTAAGGAAATAGACTTACTTTCAAGAACAGCTTGAGGTGGCCACAGAGCTCCATCGAGACCAGTAACCGATAGTATTGTGAAGGGGATCTGAGCGAGCGATATCAGATCGCTTGAAACACTGGACCCCATCTTGGAACCTGTAAAAATAATAACAATCAATATCTGCCCATGGATTAATTGCCAAGAGCCTTGACCAAGACTTAAGGAGGCTCTCGTTAGGCAGCTGGATACAGGAAGCGGTACTCCTGGACACAGCTCGTATTGTGAGGAGGATCCCTTCTTTGGAACCCTGACCGCCGGTATCTTAAACCCTGTCCCCAATACCAGTGGGTTACAGTTTTTTGTATGTTTTTTTTTAAGAATTTTTAAAAAATGTAATTATAATGAATAAACGAATAAAAATCATGAGTTGAAGTTATATTAAAGGACAAAAAGTAATCCCTTTTTTAACCGACTTAAAGGAGGAGGTTCTCAATTCAACTGGATTGTTTTAAACTAACAAATAGCTGCTTAAGACAGCGTTATCTCTAACAGGTAAGACAGAGGTGTTTCTAACGAATGTTTGAATACAAAGTTATATTGAGTAGCCTAATGCCATCAAAAAGACATTAGACATTTCTGATGGAAAAAGCTGATAACACTTTACTTGACCTGAGAATACCATATTTCATTAGTTTTGTTTAAACTACCTGCGCCCCGCGGTTTCACTTGCGTGGTGGTAGAATATACAGTATATATGGCTATATTATTGTAAAGTTTAATTTAAATCAATTCAGTATTTTTTGCGTGAAAGAGTAACAAACATCCATAGAATCTTTCTCGTTTATAATATTACTAGCTTTTGCTCGCGTCTTCGTTCGCGTTAAATTCGGGGTAACACGGTTCCCCTTTTCCTGATTTGCAAGGGCCTGCTACCTGGGGTTTTTGCCCTTGCACCTTATAGCCTATGTCCGTCTCCAGGGTCCCAACTATCTCTGTACCAAAATTCGTCAAAATCTGTTTAGCCTTTTAGGCGTGAACAGTTATTATATGTTTGTATGTTCCTCTGAACAAACATACAAACTCACTTTCTTTTTTATAATATTACTAAGGATATATATTTAAAAAAAATGTAATACATAAAGTTGGATTTAATGTAATAGGGAGTAGACCTAATGCTGAGCCCAAAACCGAGCACAAATCCAGACACTTCTAATGGAAAAAGCCGAAAACATTTATCAATTTCCTGCCCTTGTCCCATTTTATTTGGGGTCGATACAACACGTTTTCTTCTTTCATTCTCCCCTATCAGACGTCATGGCATCATTTACTCCTTTCTCCTTCATATCATTCCTTACACAATACATCCATTTTTTCTTTGGCCTTCTCCTTTCTCTCCATCCAGAAACTCAGCAGTCATTTATTGATAACAAATAAGAATATAAAAACAAAGCCTTCAAAATTTCCGAACTTCCTTCTTTCTGATAGTCGTGTAATTATTGCTTTTAGTGAACCGTTATTATAAGTGACTAGCTTCCGCCCGCGACTTCGTCCGCGTGGCATAGTTACTTTGGGCAACCGCTAACTAAAACCCACGTGGTTATCAAAAAAAAATATCTTTCTCTCCCCTTTTCTTCCCTCTTTGTACACCTTTTCTCACTTTTTTTTAAAGATAGACTATGTCCGTCTTCAGGGTCCCAACTATCTCTGTACCAAAATTCATCAAAATCGGTTAGGCCATTTAGGCGTGAATACGTAACAAACAAAACAAACAAACTCACTTTCACTTTTATAATATTATATAATAAATAATAATATATATATTAGTAACGATTATTTAATTTTTAACTAACCGGCAAAATTTTAAACTTAATTAAATTAAATTTGTACGTCTTAGATAATCACCTTTGCAACTAACACCACAAACTAACTGGAAATGAGTTTAATTATTTAATGTTTTTTGTTTTATATCTAAATAAAACTAGAACAATTAAAAAAAGGAAGTCATTAAGATATATAGTTATCGTCCTTGCGTTTTACTTCTGTCATATATCTATTGTCTAACTGTTTGTATGTTAATTTACATCAATGTCTGTTTGTGATGATTGGAATTTTCAATCTTAAAGTTATCTGCATAAAGTTTAATTAATTTTGCTTCTAGATAGTTTCGAGGTATTGTATTTGTTTGTATGTAATATATTACTGAAAACATTAGTAATAGGGAAATGCATTTATTTATTAAATTATTTATGTACACACAGTAAACCAGGCAGGCTAAATATGTATATATAAAATGTGAGTACAATAAAACTGCTTATTTCTTAAGACTTTTTCTCCAGCAGACCTGCGAGAGGAGATAAAACAGGAGGTAAACGATAGTGTGTGAGAGAGTACAAGTAACGACATAAGTAAATGCATGTTATTTTTTCTTTACTTTTGTTAGCGTCTATAATAAATTTGATATGTTTTCGGTTTATTAACATGCAACTTTAACACTATTTTATTAATTGGCAACACTCAAAAAGTGTCCTCTGACTGGTTCAGAACCAACCAATCACAGTAACGCGCCCATTTCACTATTGAAATGGCGGTAATTGGAAATAACGAACTTTAACGGCCCGGTCCGGTGAGGACGCCATGGCGTCTCTCCAGCCACTCCTCAAAGAAGGGACTTACCGACACTATTGTGGCGTGCCCTGCACGGCGTTGCGCCAGTCGCTCCATGAGACCGCACCGGAAGTCTGTCCACTGAGCGGCAATTTGCCGCGGTAGTGCAGTTTGCCCCCGGTGTAGTGCCTCCGTGCGCCACTCATACAGCCTTGCTGAACCCTCTGTCTGGTCTGAATAAATGGCTTTATTTTTAAAATTGAATTTATGCGAAAAAACGCACCGTATTACATTGAAATTCAAAATTAGAACTGGCAACAATGTTCTATGGAGTCATCTATGTTTAACCCTTTAGAGATTACAAGCGTGAGGTTATGTTAAAACGAGTAAGTACATAACAAACGGTCATGCGGGCTTGGACAACGCCCGAGTTTGTGTGCCTTGAGGGAATGTGGGGTGAGCAGAGAATAAGGTTTAGGGAGACTGTCTCGACTACCGTTGCTGCGAATTCTTCGAAAAAGATTCCGCGGCCCCAAAACACACTTAGGGCAAAAAATAAAAAAAATAAAACCCGACTGCGTAAAAAGTGAACCTAAAAAAGTACTGTAGGACTGCAATATCCTTACTAATATTATAAAAATGAAAGTGAGTTTGTTTGTTACGTCTACACGCCTTTTTTTTAAAAAAAGATTCAGCTATGAGGGAGAAAGAGGAAAGAAAAGGGAAAACTTATCATTTCTATTACAATACTTAAAGCAAGGGCAAATACTACAGGGAAATCAGGAACGGGGAAGTGTGTTACCCCGAATTTAACGCGAGCAAAGCCGCGGGCAAAAGCTAGTAAACTATAAAGAATAACTATCAATGTAATTAAATAAAAATTAAGTCAATAGTAACTTAGTCGGGACCCATTATGGAGTATAAGCCGTTCTGATGTTAATGGGTCCAGATTGTCTACCTTTTACCCTCCTTTGCGGCGCGCAATCGGGTAAAAAAGACCCGTACATGGATGGGTTTAAATAGCCTATGTCCGTCTCCTGGTTCCCTACTATCTCTGTACCAAAATTCATCAAAGTCGGTTTAGCCATTAAAGCGTGAAGAGGTAACAGACAAACAAATAAACTCAATTTGCTTTTATAATATTAGTAAGGATTATTTTTTGTATAATGTATTTTTTCAATTCACTATTTATTGTTTTTTTAGTAAATTTTTTAACAAATTAATTAATGTAGAACTAATTCAAACACAATGCAAATTGTCATATGAATTAATAAATAAATAAAAAATCTTAGAATGTCCCTCAAATCACGAACGCACATACACCCTAGTTCTAGGCAAACTAGAAAGAAGAGATGGAAAAATAACCTAGTTTAAAATATATACTGTACGCAGTTGCCTTTTTAGGGTTCCGTATAACAATAGTTTTTAACCATACTTTATTACTAAGCCATTCCTGATGTCTATCTGTATGTCAAAGTTACATAATATGTATGTTTTCAGAACGGTTCATTTTTCTGGTTCGTGTGGTTATTGACATAGTTTTTGTGCTGGCTATATTGAAACGAAGTCCCTTTTCGCGCGTTGCGAAAGGGAGCTAGACGGAAAAATTAAGACAAAAGGTTGTAACGACACTTTTTGCTATAGTTGTTAGCCGTGTGGCGTGCGCGTGTTTCTCTGTCTCTCTCTCTTATAGAAAGCAAGCTAGTTATTTTCGTTTCGTCTTTCTATTTCGCATTGAACAGTGTGGTGTCGCGACGATTATTTTTGTTGAGTTTATACAGGTTTTTAGTATATAATAAAAATAACTTCGTTCTATCTGGGTGTCCCTAGACACCTCCTAAGTTTTATTTTTTCGAAGGGGATATCATCATCGTCACTCTAACTACTATTTTTGTTTTTTTTTTGGAGACTAGCCTATTGTGCCATGCCGTTCTTAAAAAAAACTACAGTAGTTTTCTCTATACAGAACCCATACGCGTACGCTCGTTCTTCCTTAACAAGTTTTTAAAAAGAAGTCTTACGACAAAGCTTTAGCCAAGGGCTTTTAAATGAACAACTGTATGCACGAAGGATATTAGATCCCCCTTTTCATTTCTTTCATCCTTTGAAGATAGGTGCAAGATGAACATTGTTTTAATTTTCATGAAAATGAGTTTCCCAGCTCGTTGGCTACGGATTTTAAAATGGTTTGTCTGTGATGGGTTTATCAGGATTTGTAGTCGTTGTTATGTGTGTTATTAATTTTGTTTTGAACAGGTTTTGTTTTAATTCCGTGAAGGAATGGGAGGAATAAATTATTTCAGTGTTTTTTTTTGTTGTATTTGGTTTATTGGATTAATTACCTGATGATTTTTAATTCAAGTAAGTGTACTGTTTGATATTTTCTAATATAATTTTTATAAAGACTTGGCTCGCGTGAAATTCGGGATAACACAGTTCCTGATTTGCAAGTACCAGCTACCTGTAGTTTTTGCCCATGCGCCTTATTTATTGTAATAGCAAAGCTAAATTTTGCCTGTTCTTTCGTCTTTCTCCTTCATTACTCACTTCTTTTTTTAAAAAATAGCCTATGTTCGTCTCCAGGGTTCCAACTATCTCTGTACCAAAATCAAAATCGGTTAAGCCATTTAGGCGTGGAAGACGTAACAAACTCAGTTTCACTTCTATAATATTGGTAAGGATAAATTATCTGCCTAGCCTTTTCCCAACTTTGTTGGGGTCGGCTTCCAGTCTAACCAGATTCAGCTGAACAATAGTACCTATTTTACATGGAGCGACTGCCCGTCTGAACTCCGCAACCTAATTAGTACTGGGTACTACGATACTCCTTGGTAAGACTGGTTGTCAGACTTCCGGGCCACTGACTATCTGCAACGACTGTCAAAGATCTACAAAAAATGATAACCGGGACCAACAGCTTAACGAGCTTTTTGAGGTACTGAGGAATTTCGGTATGTAACGGGTGGTCGACCATCCACAGACTAATCTAGGCAAGCGGGAGTACTCGTAACTATATGTATTAATAAATAACTATATTTTGATTGTTTTTGTAGTATTTGCAGTAAAACAATTGATTACCGTTATGTTTTTTTTATACGTATCTACTGATAGGTTCTTACGTGGAATATACCGGTTTCATGAGATTTATTCCGTTTAAGATTTTAATCCAGTTTATTTTTGTAAGCGATTATTTAAAAATTGGTATCTATGGAAAAAGCGTGAAGCGAGCGAAAATTGGTGGGAAAAGGTATTTTTAAGGACTGTTTTTGGAAGCATTCGACAAAGTCGGAGGCACAGTTTGTCGTTTATCTATACTAAAATTTTAAAGCTGAAGAGTTTGTTTGAACGCGCTAATCTCAGGAACTACTGGTTGGAATTGGAAAATTCATTTAGTGTTGGATAGTCCATTTCTTGAGGAAGGCTTTAGGCTATATAACATCACGCTACGACCAACAGGTGCTGAACAGCGCGGGTGAAACCGTGGGGAACAGCTAGTATTCGATAATATTGGAGTGCTACAGTCTTATTACAGTACAGACCAACCAAAGGTTGTCTAGAAGGTATCGCTATCAGCGATAAGACCGCCATTATAACCATAGAGTTAACAATTTCTATAAAACAGTTAAGGAGTAAATGATACCGTGACGTCTGATAGGGGAGAAGTGAAGAAAAATACGTGTTGCGCCGACCCCAAATAGAATGGGACAAGGGCAGGGAAATGATGATGATGATGAAGTTATGTTTGAACTACAAGACGTACGGCGATGCGCCACCCTTACATGGTAGACATCCCACCCACACGCACTAAACGGTTTGGGAATACTTTCATTGTGCGTACTGCTAAGGAGTGGAATTCCCTGCCGGAGTCTGTGTTTCCTGACAGCTATAACCTGGGGGTCTTCAAGTCAAGAGTGAATAGGTTATTTCTAGGTAAGCGTGCTTCATCGTCGACCACATCATCACTTACCATCAGGTGAGATAGTGGTCAAACGCGAGCCTATCACTAATAAAAAAAATGTGCAATTATATTAAAATATTAATTATATTCTACAATAAATTCAACACGTTGTCTTGTCACACCCGTCACTAATGCACAACTAAAACAATTTTTAATTAACAAACGATAAGTTTTGTTCAGTGAGCTTGAAACTCTCGAATTAATTACGTTCCAGCACGACGCAGGCTCTTGGCAAAGCGCTGTATTACCAGTTGGCAAGCATTTTACTATTATTTAATCCGAATACTGGAATATTTGAGGAAAGCAGGGGAAAAGGTAGCGTAAAACATGTTGGAAGTTGGTCGACAAAGAAAGAAAGAAATACTTTTATTTGGGACTCGAATGAAAATGAAAAGAAAGAAAGGAAGAAATAATTTTATTTGGGAATGTTTGTAAACACACCCACGATACAGGAGAAATTCCTAGTGTTGGCGACCAGCTACCAAACTTTTTAATAATTTTATATTTCTTCTTTTTGATTGTCATTGTTTTATGTTTTGTTTTAAGAAAAAGTCAGTTTGTGAAAAAACATGTGCTGCAATATATGAAAAGCTGAACTTGTGGTTTCATTGCTCTCTAAAATTATCCTGTTCTCAACATTGGTGTCAGAAGTGAACGGTTAAATGCCCACCACAAGATCGCAGACAAAGGCAGCAATGGCGGAGACTGGTACAGCAGGAATCGTTTCAACAGGTGCTCTTCAAGAGGGTGGTGCTTCCACATTCGGTGCCATCGCGCCGGCGCCGCCCTGTACCAACCCTAACGAGACCTTACCACCCGCCAGCAGGACCTCGTCAAGCATCGTGCCTCAGAGTGCACGGTCAGGTCATTCTAGCAGCACATTAAAAGCACAAATCCTGACTGCAAAGGCGGAGCACGCTCGTCGGCTCGCGAACCTACAAGCGGAACGTGACCGCAGCCAAGCGGAACGTGACCGCAGCCAAGCGGAACGTGACCGCAGCCAAGCGGAACGTGAAACCGCCGTTGCGGAGTTGGAATTGCAGGCGAAGCTGGCCGTTATCCAGGCCAACTCTTTAAGAGCAGGATCCCGCCATTTCGACAAGTCCCACTACACGAGACCACAGCGCAGAGTCAAAGATTGGTTAGCTGAATCACTTTCTATGTTTCCGAAGCAAGGTAACAAAGCGCATTCATTTGTTGACAGGACAGACAAGCCGAAGTTTTCTAACGTTGTACCGCAGGACCGTCCTCGTTCGACGCCCGCCACAACCTACGGAAATGGTCCAGTGACAGTGACACATCCTCCCTTTGATGTACTGGACCGTACCCACGAGACACGCCCTGTCCTCACCTGCGCGCCACCTCGTCAGCCCCCCGCTCACCCGCCATCGCATCCGGCCCCAGCCGGCACGTTGACGCACCCGTTTCCCTGTGTCTGTACGCTCCCTGTGGGCGCGTACTCATCAGTTGAGCCAGCTGAACGTACACAACATGCACTAGGTTTAGGCACACTTACTAATGATGAAAATTGTTGCTACAAAAATAAAAATCATTGCCAAGATCTAAGTACATCATTTAATCAGCTGGTCGACGCAATTAGAGACACAGGGAAGAGGACAACAAAGGTTTGTAATATAACTAAGTTTGATGGTCACGTCTGGGATCCCGGTAGGCTGGCGCCACTAAAACCCTTTTCAATCCCAAGATTGGAGCTCCAAGCTGCCCTGATCGCTTCGCGTTTCAGCGCGTACGTCACTGAAGCTCACAGACGACCACCCAATGAAGTTTATTTTTGGACGGATTCTCTAACCGTTTTAAAGTGGCTTCGTAGCGACGTTTGCACGTTTAAAGCCTTTGTTTCGTTTCGATTGGGAGAGATAGCTGAAACAACAAACATCCACAGTTGGAGATACGTCCCCACGGCTTTAAATGTCGCAGACGACGCTACGCGAGACATTCACAATTTCACGACTTCTTCACGTTGGTTCACAGGACCCGCATTTCTCTTGTCTCCACCCTCTGACTGGCCATGTGAACCGACGTGTGCCATCCCTCCGGTAACCGAAGAACTTAAACGAGCTTCGGAATCTGTGGGACTGATAGTTGCCTCACCGCGACAACTACCTTCACCGGTAGTAGCGGATCACCAACGCTTTAGCAGTTGGACCCGGTTACTTCGTGCCACAGCGCGAACCCATCAGTGTATTGACAAGTTTCGATCAATTTTGCACCCAAATTCCAAATTCACTCAAGAAGCACTTCGAGATGCTCGTAACTTTTTTGCCCTTTCCGTTGTAGACCTCAACGTTGCGGAGGTTCACTTATTTCGTAAAGTCCAAATAGATTCTTTTCACGAAGATTTGATGCACGTTCAAACAGCACGTCCCGTTTCGAATGATAGTAGGCTTCGGAACCTGTCGCTTTTGTTCGGTGAAGATGGGCTCCTACGCCTTTCTGGCCGCACTGCCGTCGCAGAGTATGTAGAGCCACGCCCGATTGTCCTGGATGGCCGACATCCTATCGTCAAGCTACTGATACACTCCTATCATGCCAGATACGCCCACGGACATAACGAGCTAGTGGTTAATGAACTGCGCCAGAGGTTCTACGTTCTAAGCCTCAGACCAGCCGTCAGAGGAACTTCACAAAGATGCCAGTTTTGCCGCAACCGGAAGGCTAAGCCGGAATCACCACCAGAGGGAGACTTGCCAAAAGCCAGATTAGCACATCACCAGCGCCGCTTCACATACGTAGGGCTGGATTATTTTGGCCCTCTGAACGTTGCTATTGGCAGACGCACTGCCAAGAGATGGATTGCCCTTTTTACATGTTTGACAGTGCGAGCTCTGCATTTAGAGATTGTGGAGCCATTATCGTCGGACTCCGCCCTGATGGCACTCAGGCGGTTTATTGCGAGAAGGGGATGCCCGACTAGGATATACTCTGACAACGGAACGTCATTCATTGGCGCAGCAAAAATGCTGCCAGAGCTGTTCAACTTCTGCGCCAATAAAAGAATCGAATGGCGATTCATACCCCCGTCCGCGCCTTTTATGGGGGGCTGTTGGGAGCGGCTAGTCCGCTCTGTGAAAAATGCTATCGCAGTCACATTGAAGCAGCGGACTCCAAAGGAAGATGTGTTAAACACCCTGCTCTTAGAGGCCGAGTGCACTATCAACTCAAGACCACTGACGCACGTCTCTGTGGATGCAGACGCAGAGTACGCCCTGACTCCATTCACTTTTTTGATCGGAAGCCCAAGCAGCGAGCCAGACATTAATGTCTTCGACGACGCCGACTTGTTTCGACGTGCTAACTGGAGGAAAGCGCAGAGGCTGGCAGACCACTTCTGGCAGCGCTTCGTGCTCGAGTACCTACCCACGCTCACACCTAGAAGGCGGTTGCAGGAGACTCGTCCGTTAAGGGTGGGCGATCTAGTCCTCATTGCAGATGGCACGCTACCCAGGAACCAATGGCCCCGAGGGCGAATCGCGGCAGTGCACCCGGGGAAAGACGGCATCGTCAGAGTTGTGGACGTCACCACGAAGGGGGGCGTGCTGCGACGACCCACTCGAAAGGTGGTATTGTTGGTCGCCGGCCAGTAAATTGGTGCTTCACACCGTCGGGGGCCATGTTGGCGACCAGCTACCAAACTTTTTAATAATTTTATATTTCTTCTTTTTGATTGTCATTGTTTTATGTTTTGTTTTAAGAAAAAGTCAGTTTGTGAAAAAACATGTGCTGCAATATATGAAAAGCTGAACTTGTGGTTTCATTGCTCTCTAAAATTATCCTGTTCTCAACACCTAGTGTAAGGCAAAGTTTAAAAAAAAATCAGTAACAAAATTAAATAGTACAGACCAGGTTATTGTCTGTGCGAGGCCAAAAAGGTGCATGTCTGAGCATAATCTGCGATATTTTAAGGTAAAAATAACACAACGCCATATTCTAACAGGGCCTGTTAGTGGTACCACGGACACAGAACGGAGCACATCCTTATTATAAAAGCGAAAGTGAGTTTGTTTATTACGTCTTCACGCTTTAATGGCTTAACCGATTTTGATGAATTTTGGTACAGAGATAGTTGGGAACTAGGAGACGGACGTCTGTATGTCGTAAGTGGGATGTGCGGGAGAAAGAGGGAAGAAAATGGAAAAATTAGCGTTGCTATTACAAATCAATAAGGCGCAAGGGGAACTGTATTACCCCAAATTTAACGCGGGCGAAGCCGCGGACGAAAGCTAATACTTAAATAAATATTCTAATTACAGATACAAAGATTACTGACAAGGAGTACTTCCTAATCTCCTCCTTCATACACAGCTAGGATTATCATTCTTATTTAAAAAAAATGAAGTATTCGTGGTGATCATTGCATTGCCGCGAGACGACTCCAGACTGGGTACTGTGGACGTGGGACTGTGGACGGTGAGCAATGGATAGCTCACCGTCCGTCCGTCTAGTGATGTCTGGCCGTGTCGAGAACGCGATCGTGATCCATGCACGCCTTGAAAAGAAGTCAGAAAAGCAGAAAGGGCTAGCCGGGGAACATGGATGGTTTTACAATCCCCCGGCTATGCTCAGACCTGGATGATTTATTTGATGATGATGATTTCCCATCCGGAAAAAGGTCACTGAATACACGATAAAGACGTTCTATATTTGGGCAAATTTTTGACTCTTTAAAGGAAGGATATCTTCCATATCTTCTTGATATATATAAATCACGTGTCACGTTGTTTGTCCGCGATGGACTCCTAAACTACTCAACCAATTTAAATTAAATTTGCACACCGTGTGCAGTTTGATCCAACTTAAAAGATAGGGTAGGTAGGGTATGTAAGGTAGGGGTACGTAGGGTAGGTAGGGTATGTAGGGTAGGGGTAGGTAGGGTATGTAGGGCAGATAGGGTATGTTAGGTAGGTAGGGTATGTAGGGTAGGTAAGGTATGTAGGGTAGGCAGGTAGGTAGAAAGGTAGAAAATTGCATTGCAACGCATGCTGGCCGGGGCACAGCTAGTTTTACTATAGTTACTTATGTATATTATACTACAGGGGTGTAAAGATTGCCTGGGTTGTTGGTTGTTCGAACGAGATACTGCGGCCACGGATCATAGAGGGCAAACACAAAGGGGGGTTTTAGCTAGTAAAAGTTTGACCCCAGTTTTATTCCATCTGTCCCATCGCAGGTTTGCTGGAAGAGATTTCTTTATGAAATAAGCAGTACCTTTGTGCTCTTCTGTCTGTATGTATTTTTTTCGTATTTTGTGTGTACACACGCCGGCACATCAACCTATACGAAACCATTTTACCCTGATCTCTCTACTACGGTGTGCGATCCGTAGTAGAGAGATCAGGTTAAAATAGTTTAGAATAGGTTAACCTGCCGTTGTGTGTACATAAATAAATAAAATTCAATTTTCATATATTAAGCATTACTGTGCATTATCAAGTCAGAATCCGGCCATCATAATAATCATAAAAACGTATAGTTCGCGACGAGTTATAAATTAAAACAAAAAAACATATTTATTGCCAGGAGGAGATTTGTACAAAACCACTTACAAACCAAACCAACAATGTCTTTAAAAATTTAACATACATCATATTGGTAAGTAATGAAATGAACCCTGGCACCCAAGGTAAGATTTAACTTGTGTTATGAGTACCAGTGCTCTCTCATGTTTTACCATTTTTTTTTTTATGAATGGCTTCTCGCAGTTAAACCAAGTAGGTTGTCTTGGATATTATTTATGGACTATTTTAACTTACTGGCTCAGCAACGCGGGCTGGCTCTAGCAAGGGACGGGTGGGGCAGTTACCGGGACGTCGCGACGGGCCTCGTCGGCGAGGACGGAATGATGTTTTACCTACAGAGTTCCTTTCAATTTAAATTAAATGAAGACGTGGTTCTAATGAAACACATTATAGTTATTTATTAATAGTTCATGTAATAACAAACTAGCCTATTTTAACTAACTAGGTATTTATGTAAGACTACGTAGCGCGGCTGCGGGATAACTTTGTAAAGTTTTCAGAGTTAAATGCAAGGTGCATTTAACTTTCACACTCGTACCAAACCACACGTAAAGTTTTGAAACTACAAAACTTCTTATAAACCATAGATAAGCCTTTATAATTGAATCACTTCTCATAAGTCAAGTTTGTTTTATTTTATGACAAGCTTTCGCCTGCGACTTCGTCCGCGTGGCGTTTGTGACTTTTATTTTATGACAAGCTTTAGCCCGCGACTTTGTCGGCGTAGCATAGTTACTTTGGGCTAAATTTAACCCGCATGATGGTCGTTCCCCTTTTTCTCACTTAAAAAAGACCCATTGCCGGCCCCAGGGTCCCATCTATCACTATACCAAAATTCATCAAAATCGGTTTGGCCATTTAGGCGTGAAGACGTAACAAACAAACTCACTTTCGCTTTTATAATATTAGTAAGAATTTAAACTTTACAACAATAAAACAAACTCACTTTCGCTTTTATAACATTAGTAAGAATTTAAACTTAATTTATTTAATGTGTCACGAAATTGTAATGCATGCCTTTTAATTAGTGTTTTAAATGTTTGCAAATAAATAAACCCAAAAAAACATCTTATCACAAATTTATTCAAACCCGAGCAATGTTTTGGCGAACCAACAAGCTCAGTGCAACGTTCTCCCGTATATTTCCTCACCCCTAACTTCCACGGAGAGAGCTATCCCATGTTAGTGGCAAATGTACTGCTCTGCAGTCCACCTCGGCTGACGCACACGCGGACATCAACCGGGTTTAGAGCTAACAGTTCCTTACTGACCAGTCTGACGACAATCGTCTATATTATACTAGCTCGCACCCGCGGCTTCGCTCGCGTTAAATCGGGGTAACACAGTTCCCCTTGCGCCTTATTGATTTGTAATAGCAACGCTAAGTTTTCCCTTTTCTTCCCTCTTTCTCCCTCACATCCTACTTTTTTTAAATAAAAATTAGCCTATGTCCGTCTCCTGGTTCCCAACTATCTCTGTACCAAAATTCACCAAAATTGGTTTAGCCATTAAAGCGTGAAGAGGTAACATACAAACTCACTTTCGTTTTTATAATATTAGTAAGGATTTCAACTCATGTTCATGGACGGAGAGCGAGAGGAAGGCCAAAGAAAAGATGGATGGATTGTGTAAGGAATGATATGAAGGAGAAAGGAGTAAATAATGCCATGACGTCTGATAGGGGAGAATGGAAGAAGAAAACGTGTTGCACCGACCCCAAATAGAATGGGACAAGGGCAGGAAAATTATTATGATGACCTACACGCGTTCCTTCTGTAAAAGTTCTTGACAGACAGACAGACGGACAAAAAAGTGATCCAATAATGGGTACGTTTTTATCCTTAAGTCCCTAAAAACCAATAAAATCTCTTAATTGCCGTTTGAGATCCTCTACAGACGCAAAGGCTCCGTCTCTTGTTTATATGGAGGGAAGTGGAAATTGTGCATTTCCTACTCCACCGCTATTCCCTTCAGACTATTTTGTTGAAGGAACCAGGATAGCTAATTTATTTCTCCGTGACTTTGCCAAACCTCATTATATCGGCGCTGTTTTAGTGGTCGTCACCGTCGATTCCGGATTTTAGAAGCTGCAGTTTGGAACAGACTGGCGTGCATGTCCTAATGTCAAAAAGCACTGCTTAATCTTGAAGGTCGCGTGGACTTATTAATTGACCATGATCTCTAAATCTCCATGAAAACTCTATGAAATAAATGAAAAACTTGAGAGGTGTCACCCCCATGGAAAGAAGTTATTATTTATTATGTACAAAAAACCTGTACACATTAAACAAAAATAATCGTCGCGACACCACACTGTTCGATGCGAAATAGAAAGACGAAAAGAAAATAACTGACTTGCTTTCTATGAGAGAGAGAGACACACAGAGAAAAACTACTAACTATTCTTATTCTTTATTGCACACAAAACAATAATATACACACAAATTACAATATATAGCTTATGTACAACGGCGAGCTTAACCCAAAACCAACTATGGCAAAAAGCGTCGTTACAACTTTTAGTCTTACTCAAAAAGTGTCGTTACAACTTCTGGTCTTATTTTCTAGCCGTCTAGCTCTCTTTAAAACTGCTTAATCTTGAAAGTCGCGCAAAGTTATTAATCTACCATGATTCACTTAAACCCCATGAAAACTCCATGAAACAAATGAACAAGTATTTAGATAGATACGTAACCACACGATTTAGCAAAACACCATGGGGTACCTTTATCAACCATGTTCGAACGAACAACATTATTGTGACCAAATTGACCGTGATTATCCCGAGACGGGGCACAAATGACCCCATTACGGGGGTCCAACATATAAAACTATTATTATATCTTTAGTTCATGTAATGTACACTGGTTAAGGGTTATCGGTGTCGTGTGTATTAGTGTTGATGTAATAAAGATATGGTATAGAAAACAGTCTTGAAAAATAAATAATAAATAAATATCTGATCCCAAGCTAAGCAGAGCTTGTGTTATGGTAACCAGACAACTGATATACATACTTATATAATTTATAAATACATACCTACATATTATAAATAAATCACACCCAGACACAGAACAAACAATCATGCTCATCACACAAAGTTTGTCCTGGGTGGGAATCGAACCCACGACCTACGGTGCATCAGCTGCATCCGGTTAGACAGGAAGCCGACCCCAACATAGTTGGAAAAAGGCTAGGCAGATGATGAGAGTCACGAGGTTATTAAACAATTACGGGCCTGTTGGTCCAGTGGTTAGTGGCCTTGACTGCTGAGCCGGAGGTCGTGGGTTCGATTCCCACTCAGGACAAACTTTGTGTGATGAGCATGATTGTTTGTTCTGTGTCTGGGTGTGATTTATCTATAATATGTATGTATTTATAACTTATATAAGTATGTATATCAGTTGTCTGGTTACCATAACACAAGCTCTGCTTAGCTTGGGATCAGATAGCCGTGTGTGAGTTGTCCCAAGATATTAATTTATTTATTTATAGTAAAAGTTTGTGGGACCTTTTTTGCGGATTAGAAGTCATTACAAAACTTCCCCCGCTCTGGGCGAAGCGAGTGACAGACTTGTATTGACTAAAACCCACCCATGTTTCTTCTTTTGCCCTTTATATTCTTGGGCCACATGTCTTTCAAACCAACGGCAACCCCGGCAGGCGGTGGCCCTGGCAATCCCCTCTACTTTACTGACACGTCTTTGAGGCACGCGTGGAACTCTAACGCGCCGTCGACACGGCCTGTCGTCACTGGACAAACAGACGGTGAGCTAACCATTGCTCACCGTCTACAGACCCGCATCTGCGGTGGCCGGGAGTCGTCTCGCGGCGCCGGTTTGAGGGGACATGTCCCTTACACCGTATACAATGTGTCCGGTTACGGAATAGCGATATTTTATGTGCTTATAAAACAAACATTCTAGTACTAAAACTTATTAATTTTCAAAAAACAACTACTTACCAATTTTTTTTCACAATACAGCTGTTTACAAAAACTTTTGTTGATTTGCATATTTTTTTGGACTTTAATTTGGGAAAAAAAATTGTGTTCACCAAAAATACTGATCGTGCACCAAATATTCTTTCCTGAATGCAAAAAAAAATGCGTAGGTTAGATTAGGTTAAAACTGCGACCCCCTACGCACGAGCCGAGCGAGCGGAGCGAGCGGTGCCGCGGCAGCGTCCGGCGAGTGCCAGTAACGACTTGCATTAATAGAAAATGGATAAAGATATAACACTTTTTTATTGTAGTGCTGTCTTTTTCCTGATGCTCGTTATGACATATTTTAATTAACATATTTTGGTGCACATTCAGTAAATTTGGTGCAAGACAGGCAAAATTAGGTAAACGAAATGGGAATAAATTGAAGTACGTTTAAATACCATCCCTTTAATTTTGTTTTCTAAAATTTACGAAAATGTAAGCTCATCATTTCTTAATTTAAACGATAGACAATATTGTTGCCGTTTAAATAAACCTTTTGTCGTGTCAGTAAGACCAACAATTTGAGAGATATGATTATTTTTTGTACACGCATGGAGAATAACTGAAAATGGCTACCAAAAAGCGGGGAAGTGAATTAGACCTAAGTGTGTAGCGTAAAAGTATTTTAAACACTCATTACATAAGTATCTATAGTACGGCCAACGAGAAGCGATACCAAATGTAAACAAAACCCATGCTAAAACCCCATCTAAAATGGCCGCCCGAATGTTGGCGAACTCGTCTTAACGTTGTCATGTTTTTGCCGGGAGAACAAGACATTACGACAAAGGCACAAGATGGAAAGAGCTAAATATTAGATTGTCAACGCCACAGTTGTTCTTTAGGTTAATGACCTTTCGTATCGCTTCTCGTTGGCCGTACTATAGAATGTCGCAAGTCCATGACTGGACACATTGTATATTTCTCTTCCTAACAACAATATTCTTATAAACCTTACAAAGTAAAAAGATTCTTCTACCCGTACAAAGAAAATATACAAAACAGAACAACATCTAAGTGAACCATCGCCTTGAAATGTATCCCTTTATGTAGCGCTGTGTATATTATATAATACATGTCGTTATTTACCTGGTTTGTCCACGACCACCCCTCTTACGCTTTGAGGGATAAATGCACCGGTGACCGTAGGGCTGCCACAAATTGGACGGATAAAGCGTTTTTATATTTTTTGATATTTTTAATATATAAGTGCATGTGACTAAAAGAGTGATAAGATATGAATTTTGAAAATGGATTTATTTTCTAAGGAATGATATTAAGGAGAGAGGAGCAAATGATGACGTGACGTCTGACAGGGGAGAATGGAAGAACAAAACGTGTTGCGCCGACCCCAAATAGAATGGGCCTGGCCAAAATGATGATGAGAAAGAAAGAAAACCTTTGCCCAACGGCTTAAATCATTAAGCCGTTTGACCAAATTCCGTTGCTAAAATCATTTCAAGACACAAAAATCGGTATGTGATGGGTGGTCCTTAAAATCGACACGAACGGCTGATGATTGCACTTGTTAAATCCTTACTAATATTATAAAAGCGAAAGTGAGTTTTTTTGTTTGTTACCTCTTCACGCTTTAATGGCTAAACTGATTTTGATAGGCAAACTTTTATTTAAAAAAGTGTGAAAGTGGAAAAAAAAATTAAAACTTAGCGTTGCTACTACAAATCAATAAGGCATATGGGGAACTGTGTTATCCCAAATTTAAGCCGCGAGGAAAAGCTAGTTAATTATAATTATCATTACCAACACCTGAAGAGGCTCTCGTCAAATTGCTGAATCAAGGGTTTGATACAGAAAGCGATTTTCCTGGATATGGCACGTATCATTAAGGGGTTAATCTCACTGGAGTCCTGCCAGTAGCTTGGACCGTGTTCCCGACACCGGTGGGCTACTATTTTAATATTTTTAAATCCTTTTTTATTATTTATTTTGAATGAAGAATAGAAATAT
This sequence comes from Ochropleura leucogaster, assembly GCA_958449745.1. Taxonomy (NCBI): domain Eukaryota; kingdom Metazoa; phylum Arthropoda; class Insecta; order Lepidoptera; family Noctuidae; genus Ochropleura; species Ochropleura leucogaster. The sequence continues at coordinate 10,909,084 of OY288226.1, forward strand.
ATAAAAAGAAATAAAAACTTTTATTTGGGCCTCTCACAAAACAACTAAAACAGAGTAAAAAAATGAAATTAAATAGTACAGACAATGTTATTGTCTGTTCGAGGCCAAAAAAGGTCCCTGTCTCAGCAGAAGCTGCGATATTTTAAGATAAAAATAAGACAGCGCTGATATTCTGACAGGACCAGTTAGTGGTGCACGGACAAAGAACGGAACACATGTACAAAAAAAAATAAACGAAAAAAAAAAATATGTTTAATAAAAAATGTGCCAGCCCTTACACGTGGTGCAGTTAGTACAGTTCCTGCCCGCTCTACCTCCCGACTCCACACACTCTATAAACACTGAGTACTATAAACCTTATGATTTCCAATTTTCTTTAAACTTTAACACTGGTTTCTGTTTGGTAAAAAAAAAACGGTATACGTGCCACTCGGCATCCAGGGTTCAGTACAAACTTGGAACATAAACAGCCATATCTTTTGACTCCGTAGACTTAGAGGGTTAATTTTTTCAAAGATCTTAGGGACAACAGACTTAAGTATGTATATGGTTTTAATTTTAACTCGATACCTCCACGCTTACTTAGATAATCGGTCTTAACAGACAGAATATAGAAAGACAACTGTAAGGGATCCGTGTTTTTTGTTTTTTTCGTTTGTGGTACGGAACCCTTAGAAGTAGTGCCACACATTTTTTTTATGGGCTCATGTAAACGAAAACGAATCTATTGCCATAAAATTCAGGTTTCAGAGAATTTGCCCTCTGCTTACCCCTTGCAGAAATATAAGTCTGATAAAATAAATATCTTGGTACAGCTCACACACGGCTATCTGATCCCAAGCTAAGCAGACCTTGTTGCTATATAACATCACGCTACGACCAACAGGTGCTGAGCAGCGCGGGTGAAACCGTGGGGAACAGCTAGTTATAGATAAATCACACCCAGACCAAAACAAACAATTATGCTCATCACACAAAGTTTGTCCTGGGTGGGAATCGAACCCACGACGTCCGGCTCAGCAATCAGGGCCACTAACCACTAGACCAACAGGCCCGTCAACTGATGTTATGTGTTATAAATACTTGAAATATTGTTTTCAGTATAAGTTACGGGTTTGATTTTAACCACAAATTAAATGACATTTTCACTTTAACAATTTCGGTCGTATTAATTTGTAGTGCAAAACAATTTTGAATGTGGTTAATATAAATTATGATTAATCAGTCAATACTGGTATTCAGCTGCTAATAAATTGACGACACGGTTGGCGCAGTGACTGAGCGATTGACTGCTAAGCTGCGTGTCACTGGTTTGATTCCCGCACGGAACCAATATTTGTATGACCTACACTAGATACTTGTTTTGGGTCTTGCTCTTTGTGTATATGAGTTTAAATGATTGTAAACGCATCCTCGATACAGGAGGAATTCCCAACGTTAAGCAACGTTTTAAAAAGAAAAGAAGAAAATACAGCTGAGAAAAGGCTTGGCAAGTGATGGATGGATGGTCACCCATCTACAAACTGTCCTCGTCAAGAGCTGCTTGACCTTGAACATTGACCAGTGCGGTTGTTTTTATTTAACTGCAAGGTCCTCTACAGTCTATGGCTCATATTTATATTCCTCAAGCCATTGTCTATATGCATCTTCATCATCTGCCTAGCCTTTTCCCAACTACATTGGGGTCGGCTTCCAGTCTTACCGAATGCAGCTGAATACCAGTATTTTACATGAAGCGACTGCCTATCTGACCTCCATAACCCAGTTAGTACTGGGTATACTAAACCTCTTGGTATGACTGATGTCAGACTTTCGGGACGCTGACTATCTGTAACGACTATTAAAGATCTACAATGACAGCCGGGACCAACAGCTTAACGTGCTTTCCGAAGTACTGAGGAAACTCGATCTCTCAACATAGTTGGAAAAAGGCTGGGCAGATGATGAACAAAAGTTTCTTATGAATACAAACACCCAATATAACTATTTACCTTTCAAAACAAGATAAATAAATTCGCGAAGACAGGACCTAAGAACATTATTTTCTTTTAAAAGCAAGCGAAACCAGTAGTAAAAGTAAGTAATTTCTAAACAAATAGCGTTAAGGAGCTATAAGAACCGATTAGCGATAGAAATAGAACAATGGTAGTGATGTGAATGTACCGAGTAATGTGTGGACGTCGACAATAAGCTGGGAGCTAGGATTATAATTAATACTTTGACATCGGAGTTTTTTTTTTAATTTTAAACAAAACAGCTTTTTCGTTCGAAAAAAATATATATTCTAAGCGTTATTCCGGACTATAATCTAACTCTGTGCCAAATTTCATAAAGATCCGTTCAGCCGTTTTGACGTGCAACAAATATCCATACATTCATCCTTACAAACATTCGCATAATATATAATTTGTAATATTATAATAAAGTAGTATTATTATTTTGATATTACAAATAATCTTATAGAATGAATCTGAATTGATATAACTGAATTTAACCATAATTAAATTTCAGTACATTCACAATTTCATTAATTAATTCACTCTGATTCTTGTAATCTGTACGATTTGCATGCACTTAGCTTATTAAATAATAGCTGGCGCCCGCGGCTGCGCCCGTATGATATCAAAAAGGAAATATCCTATGTGTTATTCCAGACTATAATCTACCTCTGTGCCAAATTTCATCAAGATCTGTTAAGTCGTTTTTTCGTGAAAGAGGATCAAACATACATCCATACTCGCAAATTTTCGCATTTATAATATTAATAGGATTCTTAGTATAGAAAAAAAAGACTATTAATAATTTTCAGTTTACAGCCGGGGCGCTACACATGACTACACGTACAAAGAAACATTTTACCAACTCATAAAAAAACTTGGAAAACAATTGCCAACTCCCGGCTTGTCGCTTTATCGGTCGCCCGCCGCAGTTGGCAATAAAAACACGGTATTAAGGAAACATAAAAACAATCATAGCCATTGATTGATTTATATGATATTTATGACTATTAACTTTATATAACGGGATATTTTCTTTGTATTTGTGAGAAGATTTCCATTCTTGAGGAAGTCATTGTTAGGGAAAATAATTCTATTAATTTGGACGTAAAAAGGGTCTTGATACGGAAAATAAATAAATTCAATTCAATGGTTTTTTTTCAATCGGAACGTTACTGGCAATTTTAATGTCAAAAACTTAAAGGGTGCTGCTTCAGTCCCAGTCAAAAGGCATAATAACATGGGAAAGTACTGTAGTTGCTCTATAGAGAAAAATAAGCAAGGATCTTCGTAGATAATCTTTCAAATCATAATATTTTCACAAGATCCTGGTAACAATATTATGTTTCTTTGTTTTATTTTTTCTTTACGCACTGTGTCTACATCTTTTTTTATTTACTCTTCTTTCGCAGATATGCTGGAATAGATTTCTATAGAAATATGCATAAGCTTTGTACCTGTGTATGTATATAAATCGTTAAATAAATAAATATTTATGTTCGGATTATACAATACTAGCTGGCGCCCGCGGCTTTGCCCGCGTGGTATCGAAAAAAAAAGTATCCTATATGTTATTCCAGACCATAATATACCTCTGTGCCAAATATTATCAATATCCGTTCAGTCATTTTTACGTGAAAAAGTAACAAACATCCAACCAAGATAGGATTAGGAATTAGGATAATATTTTCACAAGATCGTGGTAACAATATTCATGTTGAGATTAAACATAAATAATATTAAAATGATGTAAATAGATATGCTCACTAAGAGCGTCCAGAGTAAAAATAAAAATCAGCAATGCAAAAATGAAGTAATTAAAATAAAACTGTGGCAGCTCAAACCAGTTCCAACTGACAGCGCCATTTAACGAACATGACGCATATTTCAGTTCCTTTAAATTCAACCATTTTGAAGTTAACGAAATAACTCGAACGTTATAGATAGATAGTGGCTTGATCAGGGGCGTAGCTACCGCCGTATTTGCCGTGTCAATTATACGGGGCCCCCGGGCCACGGGGGCCCCTACCCCCTCACTATTGTCCATAGAGGCAGAAATTTTAGAAAAACTAATATCATCATCAGCCAATTCAGCTATAAATGATTTAATAAATCAGTTTGCCGAAAAAAGGCAAGGAGAGTGAATATTTAAAACTTGATTTTTATTTGTAAAATGGTTAAATTATGTTATGATAAATAAATATTTCTTTTCACAAGCCTCCAAACAATTTTTTTATACGGGGCCCCGACAAGTCACGCTACGCCACTGGGCTTGATAGTCAACCAGTCACCAAATCAGCTACCAAGGAGTATCGTATTACCCAGATATTAACTAAGATATCATCATCATTTTCCAGCCCTTGTCCCATTCTATTTGGGGTCGGCGCAACACGTTTTCTTCTTCCATTCTCCCCTATCAGACGTCACGGCATCATTTTCTCCTTTCTCCTTCATATCATTCCTTACACAATTAATGCAATTATTATTAGATAAAAGCTATTATCCAACAATAGAGTACCTCAATAAAAAATAAATATTCTTACTAATATTATACAAGCGAAAGTGAGTTTGTTTGTTAGTTACCTCTTCACGTTTTAATGGCTAAACCGATTTTGATGAATTTTGGTACAGAGATAGTTGGCAACCAGGAGACGGACATAGGCTAATTTAAAAAAAAAGTGAGATGTGAAGGAGAAAGAGGGAAGAAAAGGGAAAACTTAGCGTTGCTATTACAAATCAATAAGGCGCAAGGGTAACTGTGTTACCCCAAATTTAACGCGAGCGAAGTAACGGGCAAAAGCTAGTAATTTATAAAATAAAAATAATCTTTAGTGGTGAAAAAACAGTGTTGTGTTTTTTTTTTGTTTCAGTTGCCTCTGATGTTTTAATTATAATTGAATTTGGATAGATACAAATATTTTTACACCTGAAATCCTTACTAATATTATAAAAGCGAAAGTGAGCTTGTTTGTTACCTCTTCATGCTTTAATGGCTAAACCGATTTTGATGAATTTTGGTACAGAGATAGTTGGAAACCAGGAGACGGACATAGGCTAATATTTTTTTGAAAAAAGTGGGATATGAGGGAGAAAGAGGGAAGAAAAGGGAAAAATTAGCGTTGCTATTACAAATCATTAAGGCGCAAGGGGAACTGTGTTACCTCGAATTTAACGCGAGCGAAGCCGCGGGCAAAAGCTAGTGGTATAATATATGAGTCTGATAACTGTAATATCTATTGTAAATACTATATTCTGACAAATAAACTTTTCTTTCTTTCTTTCCATCTTTTCTTTGGCCTTCCTCTCGCTCTTCGTCCATCAACATTCAGATCCATCACTCTTTTAGTCACATGGGCTTGGTACCTCCTCATTACATGTCTATATCAAGACAACAGTTATCAACTAGGATGTACAAATCAATAAAGCACTCGCTCCATGTAAAATTTTGCTATTCAGCTGAATCCTGTAAGACTAAATGCCGACCCCAACACAGTTGGGTAAAAGTTAGTTTTTTTATTTCTTTAAAAAAACCTTTGCCCCACGCTAGGAGCTTTCTCCTGTATTACAAAAAGACCAGGAACAACTATCTGTTGGCCATACAATTATCTGTTTCGTGCGGAAATCGAACCCGCGACACGCAGTGCAGCAGCCGATCATACAGCCATTGGCCAATCGTGTTGTCAAAGTTAGATGACGGTGCTGCTTCGCCATGCTTATAAGGAGTAACTAGGGCCTTATCTTATAAGAAAATATGAAACAATCAAGTCGTTAGTAAACCAATAAACGGTTACAAGCATTGATTGATTTATGACGTATAAATAGGCTATTAAAATAACTTACGATAAGAGCTCCCTATAATCGGGTTCGTATTTCAGGAAATTCAGGAATTAATACATTTAAAACGCTTTTATTAAGTTAACCTGTTACGTACTCACTGACTTTGTTTATTAAACAAACTAAGAAATCAAGTCATTTGACGACACGGTTAGCGCAGTGGCCGAGCGATCGACTGCTGCGCTGCGTGTCGCGGGTTCGATTCCCACACGGAACAAATATTTGTTTATCCTGCAATTAGTTGTTTCGGGTCTGGTTGTTTGTGTATGTGAGTTTAAATCTTCACGATACAGGAGAAATCCTAGTGTGGGGCAACGTTGTTTTTAAAAAAAATATATATATATTATCATTCCATTTCTACGATATTTCTTCTGATGGGAAATCATCAAAAAATCTGACACTGCTCCCGCTCCACATAGACCGGGGGGAGTGTCAGACTTTTACTGACTAAAACCCACCGATGTAAGGTACTTTTGTCGTTTATATCCCGGGGCCGAGGTATCTCTTTCGAACAACCCGCATCGTTCGCCACTTCCTAGTGTTTTAGCTGGAAAAAAGAAGTGGCGGAACAAACTCCCCAGCAACACATTTATCAGTCAGGTTACAAATGAATGAATGAATGATATTTATTTCGAAAATAGGTTTTCACAAACACTTTTTTTAGAAAACTTGATGAGGCCGGTGTTTCGTATCCGACTACTCTGAGAAGAAACAGCCGAAACAAACTCAGAGGTCATAGTCTCTTTTATGGTCCAGCCAAAAAATCTTGGCCAACTTCCATGGCTGCAGAATATACACAAGACAAGAACTATAGCACGGCCAAAGAGAAGCGATACCAAATGTAAACAAAACCCATGCTAAAACCCCATCTAAAATGGCCGCCTGAATGTTGGCGAACCCGTCTTAACGTTGTCATGTTTTTGCCGGGAGAACGAGACATTACGACAAAGGCACAAGATGGAAAGAGCTAAATATTAGATTGTCAACGCCACAGTTGTTCTTTAGGTTAATGACCTTTCGTATCGCTTCTCGTTGGCCGTACTATAGGTACTATTACAATTTCATTTTCAAACAACTTTGTTATACTGAAAATAATCGCTTTAAACGCAGTCAATCCCTCAAACTTAGTCCTATTAAATAAAAAAGGAATCCGAACTAGGTTAACAAATGTTCCAAGACGAAAACTTTAAAAAAAAACTGTCCAACCAAAATTACTCCAAGTTTAAGTTCATAACTATGTGTAAAAAAGAGTTCACGAGTTGTTTCGAAATATTTACAGTATTGCTTTGAAGTCTAAAGCTGAGTTTAAAGGGCTATTCAGACCTAAGCGGTATTCGCCGCTGTGGGTTAGAGGTACATACCACGCGGGTTTCGCTTAGGTATTTAGTATCAAGTACCGCGGTTTTCTCTGCCGCAGACGGTAGCGAATAGCGAATAGTGTATAGCGTTATTCTACCCACAGGGATAGCGAAATCCGCTTTGGTGTGAACAGTAATATTACCGCATACCCACTGGGTTTTCTCTGACGCAGACGGTAGCGAATACCGCTTAGGTCTGAATAGCCCTTTAATCTATCATTTCTTCACTTTTAATGATACGGAACTCTAAAAACCTCAAAAGAAAATAAATATCTTGGGACAACTCACTATCTGATCCCAAGCTAAGCAGGAGGTATTCCTCAAAGCGCTCCCGTTTTGAAGCGCTCCCATCTAAGCGCTCCCGTTTTATTCCTCTAAGCGCTCCCAAAAGGAACGCTCGAAGAAAGAACTCCTTGAAGCGCTCCTTTTGGGAGCGCTTAGAGGAATAAAACGGGAGCGCTTAGATGGGAGCGCTTCAAAACGGGAGCGCTTTGAGGAATACCTCCTAAGCAGAGCTTGTGTTATGGTAACCAGACAACTGATATACATACTTATATAATTTATAAATACATACATATTATAGATAAATCACACCCAGACACAGAAAAAACAATCATGCTCATCACACAAAGTTTGTCCTGGGGGGGAATCGAACCCACGACCTCCGGCTCAGCAGTCAGGGCCACTAATCACTAGACCAACAGGCCCGTCTAAGAAACTCCATGGACTCCTCTAAGTGTATGCAGTCAGTAGTAAGTTTGTATAGAACTCTGTGCTTTCGTTTGACTTGCTCTTACGTGGCTTTTCTGTCTGGGGGTTAAAAAGGCATACAAACAAACATTAACCCCTTGGTTACCTTTTGGGTATGATCTTTTAGATCTCCTTTCTTAGCACTTATAGTGAACTTGTGTTATAAATGCCGATTTTTTGGACCCAGGCGGTTTATTTATACCGTACGTTATCACTTATCAGTCAGTTAATCAATATATTGAAAGGATTATAGAAGACACACTGGGTATAGATATCACTGAAGTTCACGCTCAAAGTCATGGCACAATATTATATTTGAATTACTAACGCCCTGTCCACGACTTCAGATGACGAGACATTCAACAATTAGTGTGAAAGTGCGGTTTACCTGTGACATGTTTTAAGAGACTTTGCCCATTTTAAGTGGTGTTTTACGCATTTTTAACCTAAGCCATTTTTATTATAAAACGTACAAAAAATCGTAATGTGCGGGCGAAAATCAAACTATAAATTTCTTCTGTATCTTGGGTGACAAACACTTAAACTCACACACGGACAAGCCAGACCCGGACCTGTAGGCCATGTAAATGTGTGGCCTTTACGGGGATCAAACCTGCGACACGCTTCACAGCAGTTAAAAGCTCAGCCGCTACCCCATACGTCCTCGGCTACACCATCAAGAGCAGCATTAGTATTAAATTGTGGCCGTTTTAGGTTTTTATCGATGCAATTGTTGCGTTGAGCGTGGTCTCTAGGCAAATTTATTCATTTGTTTTCTTTGCTTTTCCTCGCAATACGCATGCCGCTTGATCGTGTAGGTTATGGCCAAGTAATTAGTACACTGGCGACCTGCCTGTCATCTAGACGCTGGATCGTAATCTATTTTCGTGGCCTAGGTTGAATAATGGTACGTGTAAGATGAGCAGCTGTGACCCAAGTGTTATAGGAGTTTTAGAGTTTAGCTCATCGCTTGATTGGAATTTGAAGGGTGATACGTTCAGAGGGGCCGCCACCAAGGGCCACCGCCTGTCGGGGTTGCGGGTTGTTCGAAAGATATACCGCGGCTCCGGAACTTAAAGGGCAAAAAGAGGAAAATGGGCGGGTTTTAAGTCAGTAACAGTTTAACACTCCCACCCTCTCCACTATATTAAAAATATAATAAAAAAAATCCAATAAATATAATAAATATAGCAGAAAAACAACAAAGTGTAGAACAGTTAATTAAATTTCATTAAAGAAGAGCGGCAAATTTACACCCAGAAAGACTCATTATATAGTAGACACCTTAGTTTTTTTCCTAGAAAATAAAAACTCCACATGAACGTAGCAGAAACACTTTTATAATTATATTTTCTTATGGAACCAGTCCTGCGTCAAGTTTCCTTTGCGAGTAGAACATGTCGCCGGAGCATAACGTGCTGTGAGAAATTAATAATTATGTCCTTTACGACTTTTAATTACAATATTAACGTGTAATTTGTAAAACGTAGTGGTTCTAGCATTAACTTTAGGTTGTTTAAACTTGTAAGTATTTTTTGTTTTAAATACCAGATTTACAGGTCGAACTATCTGATGTGACTAACTCGTCATTTTCATGCCCTTGTCCCATTCTATTTGGGGTCAGCGCAATACGGTTTTTTCTTCCATTCTTCCCTATCAGACGTCACGGCATCATTTACTCCTTTCTCCTTCATATCATTCCTTATACAAGCCATACATCTTTTCTTTGGCCTTCCTCTTGCTTTCCGTTCATTAACATTCATATCTATCACTCTTTTAGTCACATGTGCTTTATACCTCCTCATTACATGTCCATACCAAGACAAACGACTCCCTTTCAATATTTCTATAAGACTATCAAACTTTCTCTATTATAGTCATTTCTTACTTTATCCATTCTTGTCACTCCACACATCCATCTCAACATTCTCATCTCCGCTACATGCAATCGTTTTTCATCCTCGTTTTTTGCAGCCCAGCATTTTTTTTAATAATATTTAATTAATAATATAATTTAATAATTTTTAATATAGTACAACCGGTCTAATCACGGACTTGTATATTTTCCTTAACTGAATGATGTTAATTATAATGTGATTTGCCCGATTTTGGCCAATACGGTGGTTTTGGCCGAGCCATCACTCATTTTGAATGCTACTGCAAACGTTGGACGGATTCATCAGCAAATGACATCTCCCGCTCTGGGCCGTGCAGGGGGCAGTCAGATCCTGTAGCTGGGGTGTCACCCATATGACGATCGCCCCGAGATCGAAAGCGATAACCTCCTTTTGCGAAGCAGTCAGACTACCTAAAGAGATGTCGGGTTTGAGGGAGAAAAACTCAAACCAACCCAGCCGCCACGTTAGACGCACCGGGCGTTCAGCGCTGCAAGACGACTCCCGGCCACCGTAGTTGCGGGCTTGTGGACGGTGAGCATTGGGTAGCTCACCGTCGGTCCGTTTAGTGACGACAGGCCGTGTCGACGGCGCGTTCGTGTTCCACGCGCGCCTCAAAGAGATGTCATCAAAGCAGAGGGGCCTGCCAGGGCCTCCGCCTGCCGGGGTTGCGGGTTGTTCGAAAGATATACCTACCGCGGCCCCGGAACGTACAGGGTCGCTCCGCTCAGAGCGGGGGAAGTTATTTGATGATTTTCCACCCAAAAAAAAGTATTAACTCTGCAGGGCAACTTGACTACTCTACTTAATAAAGATTGATCCGAGCGGTTGTTATTATGTAGCTACAAGCTCCTTTCCAACAATTTCCATATACCACACGACACTTAATTACTTGATAATATTTACGACACATGTGCACAATTCTTATTTTTAATTTAGTTTGCAATGTTGTTTATAAATCGTACTCGTTTTGCCCTTTCGAAACCTTTACCAACTTATTTACACTCACAAACAAATGAAACCCAACCTTGTGTAAAAAAGCTTAAGGTTCAACGCAAGTGTATGAGTTTACTTGGTAAAAGGTACCACAAACGGTTCTCACGATGCAATCTAAAAAGACTAAGTACTAATTCTGATGTTTAAAAGATTAATATAATAAACTTTGTTATTTATTGTTTGTGGTGACAGTCTTGGAACAGTTTCCATGTTGTGTTTGTAAAAATAAGAAATTAAATGCAAATAATTTGTTTGCCGTACATCTTTAACTAGCTCGTGGTTCTCATCTTTCAGCAGCTCGGTTCGACATATAGGTTAAGCTGCGCTTGCTTAGGTTGGTCTGTGGATGGGTGACCAGCCATTACTAATGAGAAAACGGGCAGCCTCCATCATGTCCCGAATAAGCTTCCCCAAATGTTACTGTCAAAGCTGTTTATAACTGCTGCAAATTTGACATTTGTGATTTATAATTGTTTAATCAAATATATAAAATTCTCGTGTCACAGTTTTCGTTCCCATACTGATTTCAACGAAATTTTGTGTACATATCGGGTAGGTCTGAGAATCGGCCAACATCTATTTTTCATAGCCCTAAGTGGGCAGCGAGTGAAACCGCTGGGCACAGCTAGTTAATGTATATTATTACTGATGAATCTTAAATAATTATAATGTCTAAGTCCTGTATATTTTCTTCATTCAATTGCATTATGTAGTTTGGAATCCTTACTAATATTATAAAAGCAAGTGAGTTTGTTTGTTTGTTACGTCTTCACGCCTATATGGCTAAACCGATTTTGATGTATTTTGCTGAAGAGATAGTTACCCTGGAGACGGACATAGGCATTTATTTTTAAAGTTATTTGTTGATTTCCCATCCAGACCTTATGCTCAGTAATAGTGCTTGAGACCACTCGATCAACGAAATGCTTATTCTAAAAGCAGTTGTGATGAATTAAATTACACCAAGTTAAGTCTCTAAGAGAAACCTAATCATTGAAATAATCAATAGAGAAACAAACAGAACGACACGTATGTCTTCTTAACATTAATTTGTTTTCCTTTTTCGAACTTTATGGTACCCCATAAAATGCATAAATACACATAGACAAAGGTATTAGAATCCCACGCTCCAACTGTTCGGTTTTTTACGTCAACGCTCGGCTTTCGTCGTCCCACGTTTAAGGCACGCGTCGCCACCGCTCGGGCAGCTTCGGGTAGCTTCGGAAACCTTCGGCTTACAACCTGTTCCCGGCTACCGGTCGTTTGGTCCTTGACCTACCCAGTTCTTTTTTTGAATGTGTACTTGTCGAAGCGTTAAATGCTTTGTAACTTTTTTGTTTATTGCTTTGTAGATTTTTGGATTCGGAATTCGGGGTTGCTTTAGAATGTTTTAATTTATGGATGATTTTACTTTTTGGATATAAGTGAGTTGGGGATTAAAAGTAACATTGTGAAAAAGATAAAAATCTGTTAATAAAACCGACTACCTAAAACCTGAAGAGAAAAATAAGAGAGTCTAGTTTGTTTGTTTCTTTCTTTTACATAATAATTATGAATCTACTTGTATAAATATATTACTGAATACTAATATAATATGTCTACAGGTACAAATATAATTAAGTACTTACTTATAAAAAAATAACGTAGAAATATAAATTCGGGGTAACACAGTTCCCCTTGCTCCTTATTGATTTGTAATAGCAACGCTAAGTTTTCCCTTTTCTTCCCTCTTTCTCCCTCACATCCCACTTTTTTTTTAAAAATATTAGCATATGTCCGTCTCCTGGTTCCCAACTATCTCTGTACCAAAATTCATCAAAATCGCTTTAGCCATTAAAGCGTGAAGAGGTAACAAACAAACTCACTTTTGCTTTTATAATATTAAGTAAGGAGTAAGGATATAAATATATATATATATTCATAGATTTTATGTCATAAGATTATCATCAAATTATAATAAGTTTTATCAATCATTGCTCGTGGAATTACAAAATATATTAAACCATTATTTCTCTTCATATTATTCATTTACATAGTAGAGTATATCAACACGCTTTTACCCTAACGAGGTGGGTAAATCAACCGTCAGTAACAACCTTTGCAGTTGGTTGACTTACTTTATGAGACAACCTGATGAGTCATGATAGGTTGAATTCGCTTAGCTTCAATCTTGCTTTGACGGCACGGTTAGCGCAGTGGCTGAGCGATCGACTGCTGCGCTGCGTGTCGCGGTTTCGATTCCCGCACCGAACAAAATTAAATAATTGTATGACCAGATATACAATGTGTCCCAGGGATAAGTGACCGCCCGACGTTTTTTGAATATTTGTACAAAATTATTAATAATTACATTTATATTTGTGGCTTAGCGGCTTTGGTTTTTACATCTAATAAAAAAAAGTATCTAATGGATATTAAGACTTCTAATCTAACAATGTTAATAGTGGCTTTAGTTAATTTTTAAGACTTTCTCTTTTTTGCTGAGTATGGGAGTCAAATTTCAACTGACTGTACTTTTGCTTTTCTTTGAAATTAGTAGTAAACAATATTCTGAGCTATTTTAGGAAATATCATGTAGTTAATTAATATTAACAAAATGTAATATTATGGGGGCATTTTTAGATTTATTCTGAAAAAAACTGAAAAAATGAGTTATTTTTTCTTCGAATTTTAATTTTTATTTAATAAATGTTTTACTACATTTTAGTTATGTTTAATGATATTAATTCCTAAACTATGATGTCAGCTAGTCAGTAAAAAATAATGAAAAAAGATGAAGTAACTTAGGAAATAATTATCGTAAAAATGCAGCATGTCTCGCGTCTTTGCAAAAAAAAAACATAAAAAAACTATTAGCGGCTCTAGTTTTTTTGTTTTTTTTACAAAATATTAATGTAATTATTAATAATTTTGTACAAAAATTCAAAAAACGCCGGGCGGTCATTTATCCCTGGGACACATTGTTTACAGATACCTAGTTGTTCCGGTTCTGGCTGTTTGTGTATGGGAGTTTAAATGTTTGTAAACGCACCCACGATACAGGAGAAATTCCTAGTGCGGGGCAGTTTTTTTTTAAAGAACGAAAAATGAAATTATTTATGGAGTCATTGTTGCGGGTTACGAGTCCAAAGAAACTGAGGATCGAAGAAGAGAAAAGAAATCGAGTTCATTGAGTATTGAGATGTCCTATGAGCGGTTCAGCATTTCCTGAGCATGCGTCTCCAACACCACATCTCCAAGATGTCAATCTTCGGAGGGTCATGCCAGGACCACCTCCTAACGGGGTTGCGGATTGTTCGAAAGAAGGCCCCAAAAGAAAGGACAAAAGAAAGAACAGCTACCCTACCATGACATCTTAAAGCAGAACTTATTCCGCTGAGGGAGAGAGACAAAGCTATACAGGGTGTCTAGCACCATCTCTTTCACTCAGTGGAATAATTTCTGCTTTAAGACGTCGTGGTAGGCCTACAGGGGTGGGTTTAAGTCAGTAAAAGTCTGACACTCCCCCCGTCCAGACCGGGAGATTTTTTTTGATAATTTCCCATCCGCAAAAAGGTCAATCTTGTTGTGCCTGCGACTCAGATTTATAGATATGACTAGCTTTTGCCCGCGGCTTCGCTCGCGTTAAATTCGCGGTAACACAGTTCCCCTTGCGTCTTATTGATTTGTAATAGCAACGCTAAGTTTTCCCTTTTCTTCCCTCTTTCTCCCTCACATACGGACGGACATAGGCTAATATTTTTTGAAAAAAGTGTTTTTTTTTTCAAAAAATATTAGCCTATGTCCGTCTTCTGGTTCCCAACTATCTCTGTACCAAAATTCATCAAAATCGGTTTAGACATTAAAGCGTGAAGAGGTAACAAACTCACTTTCGCTTTTATAATATTAGTAAGGATGGTATAACCTTAAAATTTCAAGAAAGTTACTACACAAAACTGATAACCAAAATAAAACAGGAAATAAAATACAAATAATGAAATGAAGTTATGTTTCATATAACAGTTAGAACAAACAAATAGACACATATGTCCAACACGTTTATGTGTTCATGTTTTATAGCATAAACGGGACAGACGAACGAACAAAATGTGTGTAATAAAATCTTTAAATATAATAATATAAACATTGTGGGTGGCCAGATTCAAAAGTTGATTTTTATATATTTTCTTGGAATATTTTGAAATAATATTCTTGTTGACGGTAAACATCTATCTTACGTTAAATACAAACTGCATCCCGTTTGTGCTCAATTATATACTATACTAGCTGCTCCACGCGGTTTCACCCATGCTGCTCAGCACCTGTTGGTCGTAGCGTGATGTTATATAGCCTATAGCCTTCCTTAAGAAATGGACTATCCAACACTAAAAGAATTTTCCAATTCCAACCAGTAGTCCCTGAGATTAGCGCGTTCAAACAAACAAACAAACTCTTCAGCTTTATAATATTAGTATAGATTAGCTGGCACCCGCAGCGTAATATCGAAAAAAAGTATCCTATGTGTTATTCCATACTATAATCAACCTCTGTGCCAAATTTGGACAAGATACGTTTAGCCGTTTTGACGCGAAAGACTATCAAACATCCATACATTTGACGGGCCTGTTGGTCTACTGGTTACTGGCCCTGACTGCTGAGCCGGAGGTCGTGGGTTCGATTCCCACCCAGGACAAACTTTGTGTGATGAGCATGATTGTTTGTTCTGTGGCTGGGTGTGATTTATCTATAATATGTATGTATTTATAAATTATATAAGTATGTTTATCAGTTGTCTAGTTACCATAACACAAGGTCTGCTTAGCTTGGGATCAGATAGCCGTGTGTGAGTTGTCCCAAGATATTTATTTATACATCCATTCTCACAAACATCCGCATTTATTTACACTATGCTCTCACAGATAAGCGAATGCCTATCTGACCTCCACAACTCAGTAATGGGTAATACGGTACCCCTTGGTAAGACTTGCCAGAATCTCAAAACACTGACTGTCTGTAACGTCTGTCAAAGATCTAAAAATGACAACCGAGAGCAACAACTTAACATGCTTTCCGAGGCACGGAGGAAACTCGGTATGTAACGGGTGGTCACCCATCCACAGACCAACCTAGGCAAGCGCGGCTAAACCTAAAGATCGACCCGAGCGGCTGCTATTATTTAGCCACGAGCTCTTCCTTTTTTGCCACAGACTCCCATTTTTTCTTTCTTTTTTTTTGATATCACGCGGGTGAAGCCGCGGGCGCCACTTAGTTTACAATATAATGACATTAATAAAAATAGATTAAAACAAGAACTAAGTAGTTATATACAGCAGTGACATCAGTTTAGGTTGATTTGATTACTCATATACCAATGTCTTATAAAAAAAAACTTTTATTTATTATGTACAAAATACCTGTATACACTCAACAAAAATAATCGTCGCGACACCACACTGTTCAATGCAAAATAGAAAGACGAAACGAAAATAACTGGATGGTTTTCTATGAAAGAGAGAGAGACAGACAGACAGACAGAAAACACGCGCTCGCCGCACAGCTTACAACTATAGCAAAGAGCACAGAGTACTTTAATATAAAAGGAAAAGAGTGCCCTCTCTCGTGACTTTTAGCCATGACATGTTTGAAGCGCCATCTGAATTTCTGGACTAGGAACTACCGATCAATCACACACTCACACACGCACACGTTTACATACATCCCTTTACACACTAATGTAGTTATTAAAATTAAATTTATATAAGCCTTGTATTTCCCAGTACCGAACTATTTCGTTCAAATTTTCTTGCGGAATATTTTTTATTAAAATACCAATATTTAGGAAATCAAATATTCACATCAAGAAAGTAAGAACAAAGTTCGGCACGGGGAGATACTTCATATAGATGCAAAAACATAGTCAAGCGTGTGCGCAGGCTATGGCGACCATTTTGATTTTACGTGTGTCATTGACATTAAAATGAGATGTTGAAACAAGCGAATATTCGGGCAGTGTTGCTATTATTTCCGTAATATTAAATTAATATAAGATATTATATACATCAACATAATCACTTTATTATATGAAGAGTTGAATATATTTAAACTAACATTAAATTAGTTTAACAATTAGAATTTCACTACAGAGACATCTATTGCTGCCGAGATAAAACTAAACATAGGTTTCAATCCTTCAAAATATAGATAGCGCGGCTTCATTTATCGCCAAGCTTGATGTAGGCAACTGTCCCCCCCCTGGCAAAGAGTGTCGTTACAACTTTTGGCCAAATTTTTTTCCGTCTAGCCCCCTTTCGCAATGCGCAATAAGGAACTTCGTTCCAAAAATGTGCTTCCATATTGACATCACAAACGACCATTAACTGTATGGTCGTATTCAACTACATAAATATATCTTTGACACATTCGTTAGGTCGGGTCAGCGGTTAATAGTAATAAAATTAGAAGCGTAGGCGCAGTAGTGGGCGAGGCAGGTGATCTATGTATGTGTGCGTCTAGACACTTTGTTTTTATGTTATGTTATTTGCACAACCGTCACCCATGTTTAGAAAAGAGATCCGTAGATTGAGAATGAAAACCTTCTGTTTTTTTTGTGGATTAGAAATCATTACCAACTTCCCCCGCTCTAAATGTCTTATACCCCTGCTCCACCCGAGCAGTTAGACAGGAAACCGACCCCAACATCGCTTGGAATGGCTAAGTAGATGATGATTTTAAGCCTGTTATTTGCGAAGATGGTAGAAGGGGATTTGGCAGACCAACAGCCAGATGGACGGAAGGCCTGCATAAGGCTGCGTTAAGAATAATATAGGAAACGTGACGCTAAATGAGAGATATTCCCATCGCTAAATATAGGCCATATTTTGGAACATAATATGCTGCATTGTGCTAAGAAGATGTTTAATAAAATAAAATGTTTTTTCAAAAAAAACAGGCTACTTAATCCTCTAATTCTAATGACCATGAGAAATAATTAAATAATAACTTAATCACCAAATTAACATTTTAAATAACATAAATAAGTATTTAATACTTAATTACAATATCAAGTTTTAACAGAAATATGTTATGTATGCAAATATATCAAATTCATTCACAAATATGCTAAAATAAATATAAAATAACAAGACGTTAAACTTAATACCTATGCTGATTACAAGTCATTGTATTAAAAAACTCAGTTTGAATACCTATTAGAATTCGTCTAAAATATCATAAAATGTGGCCACTACACAAATAAAGTAAAGAAGTCTAAATCACATCAACAGTCTCAAAATTGTGTTAATAAGATAACGTTTTTATTTTATTGTTAGTTTCTCAATTATTCCACAGGTGGTCGAATCTCTCTCCTTACTCCTTCTAATCTTTATATTCATTTAATTTCTATATCTTGTTTTGATTGACATCATATTTTCTTTTCCCGATTTGTTATAATCCTTACTAATACTTATTAAAGCGAAAGTGACTTTGTTTGTTTGTTTATTTGTTTGTCACCTCTTCACGCCTTAATGGCTAAACCGATTTTAATGAATTTTGGTACAGAGATAGTTTTTTTTTTTAAAAAGTGTGATATAAAGGGGAAAGATGAAAGCAAAGGGAATTTAGCTTTGCAATTACAAATCGATAATTAATCCGACTATTACTTGGTTTCGCAAAGTGGTCCTTCTCTACTTTTTCTACATGGTGACATCATTAACCATACAATACAACAATCAATCAATTTTAATGGCACCTTGTTTTATATTTTTTCTTTTTATTAGTTTTAGAAGTTTTTATAGTTGACGACTTGAATTTATATTTGTTTGAATAATAAACAAGATAAACAATTATAAAGAAATTCCGATTTCCATTGTGTTATTAACATTAATATATTTAAATCGCAAAATGAAGGAAAAGTTAAATTTTTAACGTGAAACAGTTGTATGACAAAAATGTGGCAAAAAGAGGCATGTGAAAATCCTTACTAATATTATAAAAGCGAAAGTGAGTTTTTTTGTTTGTTACGTCTTCACGCCTAAATGGCTGAACTGATTTTGATGAATTTTGGTACAGAGATAGTCGGGACCAAAATTCATCATTCATTTAAATTATCCATTTACCAAAATTCATTTAAAAAATATTGTGATATGAGGGAGAAAGAGGGAAGAAAGGGGAAAACTTAGCATTGCTATTACAATCAATAAGGCGCAAGGGCAAAAACTACAGGTAGCATTTACCTGTAAATCAGGAAAGGGGAGCTGTGTTACCCCAAATTTAACGCGAGCGAAGCTGCTGGCATAAGCTAGTATTTTATAAGGAAATGAAACGGTGAAGGATGAAAGGAAAAAATGAAACAACAAGGGAGAGGGTCGCGAAGGAGATGTCCCCCCGGGCGTTAGAGGGAGAGAATCTCAAACCAACTCAGCCGTCGTAGGAGAAACTTCGGGCGTTGTCGTCGGGCGCTCTAAGACGATTCACGGCCACCGTAGATGCGGGTCTGTGGGCGGTGAGCAATGGGTAGCTCAACGTCCGTCTGTCTAGTTACGACTGGCCGTGTCGACGGCGCGTGTTCATTGCGCGCCGCAAGACACATTAAAAAAAATAACGTTGCCGCACACTAGAAATTTCTCCTGTACCTATCGTCGTCGGTGCATTAACAAACATTAAAACTCATATACACAAACAGTCAGACCCGAAAGAACTATCTGTAGGCCATACAAATATTTGTTCCGTGCGGAGATCGAACACGCGACACGCAGCGCAGCAGTCGACCGCTCAGCCACTGCGCCAACCGTGTCGTCAACTAATAAACCCATTACTAACTCTCATGGCTAAATAATAGCAGCTGCTGGATCGATCTTTGGGTTAAGCGGTTCAATGGATCTGTGGATGGGTGACCACCTACATAGGTACGTTTCCTCCATGCCTCGCAAAGCACCTTAAACTGTTGGTCTCCGCTGCCATCTGTTAGATCTTTGACAGTCGTTATAGATAGTCAGTGTCTCTAAAGACTGACAACCAGTTTTACCCAGGGATATCGTTTATCACAATACTAACTGGATTGTGCAGGTCAGATAAAATACTGGTATTTAACGGCATCCGATTAGACTGGAAGCCGACTTCGACATAATAGTTGGGAAAAGGCTAGGCTGACTTGCGGGCCTGTGGGCGGTGAGCAATGGGTAGTTCACCGTCCGTCCGTCGATTGACGACAGGCCGTGTCGACGGCGCGTTCGTGTTTCACGCGCGCCTCAAAGAGTGTCAGCAAAGCAGAGGGGCTTGCCAGAGCCTCTGCCTGCCGGGGTAGCGGGTTGTTCGAAAGAGATACCGCGGCCTCGGAACGTAAAGGGCAATAGAAGAAACATGGGTGGGTTTTAGTCAGTACAAGTCTGACATGCCCCCCCGCTCCACCCAGAGCGGGGGAAGTCATTGGATGATTTCCCACCCGAAAAAAAAAAAAAAAAAAAAAGGCTAGGCTGACGATGATAAGTCTTAGTTTAATGACAGTAATTTAGAGAAGTATGGTTAACAAATTCGGTTGGTGAATGTATTCCCAAGAAGCAGGCTATGGAGCTTCATCTCAAATGGTGGCTCACCACAGGCAGGTAGGGTAGGCAGGTAAAGTAGGCAGGTGGGATAGGCGGGTAGGGTGGGGTAGGCATATAGGGTAACTTCGATCGGCTCGCTGTGCTACAATAACAACATCTATGGCAACAAATTGCCCAACTTGAAACAGTTCAGTCTTAAAACAGATTTTTAGTGATATCTCCATTACTTACCTAATTATCAAACAAACTTTAAAAAAAAAATCATCACGCTTTCACTCCAAAACGGTAAGCAGAAAGCCAGACAGTCTAGCCACACCCTCACTGACTTATCTGTCCATCGACAACTCATAATTAAGTTGAAGTTAAGCAATTGCTTACTTATTAGTAACTTAATAACACCTACACGGTCCTAAGCTAATAATTTATTTGTGTATTAAGTTATGAGCGGATGATGTGGTCATCAATAATCAAATGAGGAGAACTTGGTCTAAGTATTGGCAGTTTTGCTGGAAGCTAATAATGTCTGCGTGTGTGACTACTGAAAACCAGCGCTGTGCTGTGGGCTCCCATGGCATAGCATCATGCTGAGTGGTACAGCCTGCAAGCTATTTTTATTTTGTCCCATATATGAGTTTTTAAATGTTTGTGATAATTTGCATGTTTTTTTTATTTTGTACCTTAATTATATGAATTTTTAAATGTTTGTGATAATTTGCATGTTTTTTTTATGTTGTCCCATATGAATGTTTAAATTTTTGTGATACCTTGCATGTTTTTTGAGTTTAAATGTTTGTAAACGCATCCACGATACATGAGAAATTTAGGGTGGATCAACGTTTAAAAAAATACTCTAACGAGTGCTAAAACTCTCGCCTAAAACTACCGTCTTAAAAAGAAACATCTTGAACCTCTTCTAACTTAAACCACACTTGACCACTGACCTCAGCCCACGCCATCCGGCCAGCAGTGGGCATAATAACTTATGTTGTTAAAAACTTTGTAACACTTTCCATTGATTAATTCAAGTTTTGCATACAACTCGATTTTTTAGTTAAAATGTGCAGGTTCGTGATTGCCTGAGGTTAAGGGCAAGGCTTGGTATATTTTTATGTAAGACTAGCGTGCGCTTGCGGCTTCGCCCGTGTGACATCGAAAAATAAAGTCCTATGTGTTATTCCAGGTTATAATCTCCTTCTGTTCCAAATTTGATCAAGATCAGTAGGCCTACTATGACGTCTTAAAGCAGAACTTATTCCACTGAATGAAAGAGATGGTGCTAGACACCCTGTATAGCTCTGTCCCTTTCCCTCAGCGGAATAGGTCCTACTTTAAATCGTCATGGTAGGGTAGCTGTTCAGCCGTTTTGACGTAAAAGAGTAACAAACATCCGTCCATCCTTAGAAACATTCGCATTTATAATATTAATTAATATAAGTATAGGATAGTAGTATTTTTTGACGCCCTGTAATTTTTCATTTTTTACTTGTACATATTTTTATTATTAGTTTGTATTTATAGTTTGTGAATAGTAATTAATTTAATAAATAAAAACCATTTATGCATTAAAAAAAAGGAAAAAGAGAATAAGAGATAGTTGGGAACCAGGAGACAGAAATAGGCTATTTTTAAAAAAGGTTTTCGTTGCTATTACAAATCAATAAGGCGCTCCCCAATTTTACGCGAGCGAAGTCGTGGACAAGAGCTAGTTTACTAATATATTAAAAATAATAATCAGTCGTAGGGGATCGGGTATCGGTCTTACATAATATATCTCGAACTACAACCCGGTTAGGTTGCAGCCACTATTTAAACCGTGTGAAGTCCAAATGGCCTTTAGGATCATCCATTTGTTTTAGAGACCATAATGAGGTCAGTTCGTGGTCGATTTAAGGGTGAATGATGTATGGAGGTTCCATTATTGTTTTTTAGGTGAGAAATGGGGGAAATTGAAGTCATATTCATGCGGTTGTAGATATACTTAAAGTCACGCCTGTACTCTTTAAAGGGATAGGTAGAAGTGTCCGTATTTTGCTATTTACGTTTTAGTTACATGTAATAAAATTGACGGTTAGCGTAGTGGCTGAGCGATCGACACTCGAAACAAATATTTGTGTGACCTGCAGATAGTTGTTTCGGGTCTGGCTGTTTGTGTATGTGAGTTTAAATGTTTGTAAACGCACCCACGATACAGGAGAAATTTCTAGTGTGTGGAAATGATTAAAAAAAAAATTACAGTAGGCTTATTGCCTTCAAATGGGCACAAAAGTAGACCTCGTGGTTGCTTGTAAGAATTTCCTGTTAAATAATCTAATAACACTTTGTCTGACTTAGAATTAAAATCCTGTGTGGTTCTGTCGACTAGGTATGGCTACCGAGGAGGTAAATATTTCTGATCAACATTAGTTTTGAGATGGGCATTGGGTAACTGCCCCCTGCTCCGCACAGAACTAGGGGAGTTATTTGATGATTTCCCATCAGCAAAAAAGGTCAGGTTCTCTCATCGTCAAACTGACATTGCCAAGCTTGGCTTGACCCTTTTTTTCGGTTGGAAAATCATCCAATGACTTCCCCCGCTCTGGGCGGAGCGGGGGGGCATGTCAGACTTGTACTGAATAAAACCCACCCATGTTCCTTCTATTGCCCTTTACGTTCCGAGGTCGCGTTATCTCTTTCGAACAACCCGCAACCCCGGCAGGCGGAGGCTCTGGCAAGCCCCTCTGCTTTGCTGACTCTCTTTGAGGCGCGCGTGAAACACGAACGCGCCGTCGACACGGCCTGTCGTCAATCGACGGACGGACGGTGAACTACCCTTTGCTCACCGCCCACAGGCCCGCATCTACGGTGGCCGGGAGTTGTCTCGCGGCGCCCGGCGCCATGGGCGTCTCCCGCGGCGGCTGGGTTGGGCAGATATTCTCTCCCTCAAACGCTCGGCCACCTCCTTTGCTAGCATTACTGCTTCGCAGAAGGTGGTGACCGTTTCCCATTCCCTCTCGCTCCGGATCATGGCCTGAACCAGGGCCGGACGCGAGAGATCGCCGCCGCCGATCGCCTCTACGAGGGTTGGCTTGACCCTTGCGGCTATTTTTATTTAGCCACGAGCTTCCCAAAAGAAATACATTTTTCAATAACATAACAAAAATAATATTCAACATTTAAAACAAAGAAACGATTTTGTTACAAATTGTTTGAATGAATAAGCATTACAAATTAATAGCTACACGGACCGGTTAGGTTAGTTATAAATGTATTAATTTAAATATTTTTAGAAGCTCCCACGTGCTATAGTTAAGGCTAAAAATAATATGATAAGTTTTTTTTTTATGAATGGCATCTCGCAGTTCAACTTAAAAGGTTGTCGTCTGGTTAACCGGGCGGTTTATGTGGATGCCTTGAAATAAAGGCCTCCATTCACGGGAAAAACTTACAAACCAAGCGACTACACGCCCTATGGGGTACGAGCCTCGGTTTAGGGCGTCGCTCAAAAACATAAACCTCCTTATTTCAGCAGTCGGGTAGATATGAATCGAAGTAACGTGGTAACATAATCTCCGAAGGGGTAGCCAAAGATGTACTTAAAACACATTCACAACATTAACTTTCAATCCTATGATGACACACAAACACACACTGGTACAATTTGTGACCCACGCAGTTAAAGAGGAAAATATACAAGTCCTTTTTTTTTCGGGTGGGAAATCATCCTATGACTTCCCCTGCTCTGGGCGGAGCGGGAGGGCATGTCAGTCTTGTACTGACTAAAACCCAGTCATGTTCCTTCTGTTGCCCTTTACGTTCCGGGGCCGCGGTATCAACCCGTAACCCCGGCAGGCGGAGGCTCTGGCAAGCCCCTCTGTTTTGCTGACTCTCTTTGAGGCGCGCGTGAATTACGAACGCGCCGTCGACATGGCCTGTCGTCAATAGACGGACGGATGGTGAGCTACCCATTGCTCAGCCGTCCACAGGCCCGCATCTACGGTGGCCGGGAGTCGTCTCGTGGCGCCCGGCGCCCTGGGCGTCTCCCGCGGCGGCTGGGTTGGCCTGATGTTCTCTCCCTCAAACGCCCGGCCTCCTCCTTTGCTAGCATTACTGCTTCGCAGAAGGAGGTGACCGCTTCCCTCTCGCTCCGGACCATGGCTTGAACCAGGGCCGGACGCGAGAGGTCGCCGCCGCCGATCAACACAAAGTGATAGGTTGGTATATGGTTTTATTGTCAACTTAAAATCTTTATGCGTTCCCGAGATAAAGGTTTTTGACAGACAGACAGAAAAAAAACAGTGATCCAATAAGGGTTCCGTTCATTGAAACGAAGTTCCTTATCGCGCGTTGCGAAAGGGGGCTAGACGGAAAAATAAGACCAAAAGTTGTAACGACAATTTTTGCTATAGTTGTATGCGGTGCAGCGTGCGCGTGTTTCTCTGCCTGTCCTTCTCTCTCTCATAGAAAGCAAGCCAGTTATTTTCGTTTCGTCTTTCTATTTTGCATTGAACATTGTGGTGTCGTGACGATTATTTTTGTCGAGTTTAAACAGGTTTTTTGTACATAATAAATAACAACTTCATTTTATTCGGGTGTCCCTTCCAAGATTTTCATTTTGAGGTACGGGGTTCTATATCAAGTTAAAACAGGTTAACATAACAGAATGGACTTGCATATAACCTCCAATATAACAGAAGTAAGTTTCTAAAGCGCAATACACACTAAGCGCGCCGGCCCGCCGACTATGCCCGGCGACCCAACCCGGCGGCCTGTATGAAATGAACCATGTCGGCTACATCGGCCCGCGCGTATTGCCCGCCGACATGTTGGCGGCGGCGGCGACGCTCGACCTGTAGTGCTGACTGCCAAATAAATTTCTTATCTCAAGCCGCCGACTAAATTTTCCGACTTGTTTCCCTTGTTCTGAATAGTTACAGTACTGATAGCAACATCTGTGTGACTCGTCTCATAGGTATTATTTTGTTTATTTTTTTATTCTTGTATAGATTCTCTTCTACCATTTAGTTGTGAATGAGTGGACATGGTAGGCCTTGTAGATTCTTAGACCCTTGTTAACTTTGGTTATTTTTTATTTTATTTTAAAAGTAAGCATTGACTTATTGTCGGGCCTACGCTGTCCTCTCATACTTAAGTACTAACACTGTAACAACAACATTGTAAAACCAAATGATTTTATAAGTGCCCATGTAGGCCTATGTGAAATAAAAATATTTTGATTTTGTATTAAGTGAAGCCGCCAACTAGACCGCCGACAAAAAATTGCCGACATATGTCGGCGGCCCTAGGGCTCAATGTGTATTGCGCTTAACCCCGTCACCGGCAAGTCATACGGAATGCACATAATTTAGCAAGTCATTACTATGTCACGAATGACAACAAACTGTCATAATATTGAGATAGCGGCCATGTTGTTTTAGTGTTCTGTGGCTGTGATTTCTATTCTAATTTATTGTATTTAGTAATTATTGATTGACTGTTTTGTTGGTTTAATGATGAGCTTGATGGTGCATGGTCCTGGGTACGTTTCCTGG
This sequence comes from Ochropleura leucogaster, assembly GCA_958449745.1. NCBI lineage: Eukaryota > Metazoa > Arthropoda > Insecta > Lepidoptera > Noctuidae > Ochropleura > Ochropleura leucogaster. Next base: position 10,934,963 of record OY288226.1, read on the forward strand.
CTCGTGCAGTGTTATTGGATTTTTTTTGTAGACAGCAGTAGTTCAATCGACTGCTGCGCTGTGTGTCGCGGGTTCGATTCCAGCTCGGAACAAATATTTGTATAGCCACAAGTAGTTGTTTCCCGGCTGTTAGTGTATGTGAGTTTAAATGTTTGATAAAGCACCCACGTACAGGAGAACATCCTAGTTAGTTGATCGCTCAGCCACTGCGCCAACCGTGCCGTCAAACGACGGGCCTGTTGGTCTAGTGGTTAGTGGCCCTGACTGCTGAGCCGGAGGTCGTGGGTTCGATTCCCACCCAGGACAAACTTTGTGTGTTGAGCATGATTGTTTGTTCTATGTCTGGGTGTGATTTATCTATAATATGTATGTATTTATAAATTATATAAGTAGGTATATCAGTAGTCTGGTTACCATAACACAAGCTCTGCTTAGCTTGGGATCAGATAACCGTGTGTGAGTTGTTCCAAGATATTTATTATTTATTTATTATTAATTAAGCTTATTACTTCTGCAATGTGTTAATGTATAATTGTTTTAGTGAAATAAATAACTATTCTATAATCTATTCCTCCCGAAAAGCATGACTCGACTAACAACACCTATTAACTAAGTTATTAATTAACGGACACACGATAATGTGACGTCACTGAGACGTTGCTGACGTTTGTGACGTCATAATGACGTGTTTAATTATGTAGCTGTCAGGTCGACGATAAGTTATGTAGGTTCAGTTGTTACCCGACTGCGGTGAAGTTAAGAGGATGGTTATGATTTTAAGTTCAAAATGTTCCCAAGGCTGGAATACAGATTCCTTTCTAGCTCAGCGTCCGTCCGTCAATTGACGACAGGCCGTGAAGACTGACGGTGCGTTAGTGTTAGTTTGACATGTCAGCAAAGCAGAGGGGCTTGCCAGAGCCTCTGCCTGCCGGGGTTGTGGGTTGTTTAAAAGAGATACCGCGGCCCCGTAACGCAAAGGGCAATAGAAGGAACGTGAGTGGGTTTTAGCCAGTAAAAGTCTGACACTCCCCCCCGTTCCGTCCAGAGCGGGGGAAGTTACTTGATGGTTTCCCACCCCAAAAAAAAGGAACAGATAAATCATTCTCTAAAAAGTATGAATCTTTAATTGTTATGAACAAACTTCTTAATATTTAGTTTTGTCTAATTAAAACACATTCATAGTGATTTTCATAGTGATGGGATAGCCGTTCCTAGAATGTTTTTTTGGAGTTTACTCCTTAAGAATCGATTTTCATTAAGGCGCCCGGTATGAGAAAAATCCGAGGGGTAAAACCTACTAAAGTAACGAAAATGTGTCACGTTTTTGGTGCGCACCTTTAGTGCGCAACTTTCTAATTTGGCTGTGAGTGTTTTTCATTAATTTGTGCATTTACCCTTTCATATGATAATAATCTTTTTTCAGTTGAATAAACTCTTTTTGCGCATGGTTAGATACTCGTACTTAAGGAGTAAACTCCAGTCGTGCGTCGGAGCTGACACACACACTTTTTTTTTGTTAGAATACTTGGCATTCATAGCACAGTGATGTGTCCAATTGTCTAGGTATGGGTCAATCTTACCGTTATTTTTTCTGTTTGATATTTTTTTTATAAGAATTCCTGTATTATGTCTTGTAACCTCAGAGAAATGATTGATCTATCTATTTATCTAACACTAGCTTTTGCCCGCGGCTTCGCCCGCGTTAAATTTGGGGTAACACATTTCCCCTTTCGCCTTATTAATTTGTAATAGCAACGGTAACTTTTCCCTTTTCTTCCCTCTTTCTCCCTCACATCCGTGTTAAATAAAAATTAGCCTATGTCTGTCTCCTGGTTCCCAACTATCTATGTACCAAAATCCATCACAATCGGTTTAGCCATTAAAGCGTGAAGAGGTAGCAAACAAACTCACTTTCGCTTTTATAATATTAGTAAGGAAGTAAGGATTCGACCACGTTGCGAACACAGGGTGTTGCAAAACCAATTTACTAATTTCTATATCGCGAGACAGAACACGACGCTGCTATGGTATTTTGACACTATGTTGACATTAATGACAGTGTGTGAGATGTCTAAAATTATCAGTAGCGAGAAGGGGGTTATAATTACTGACAGTTGGTGGCGACAGTTCTGACAATGTATCATAGTGGTATTTATAATGATTTCCGTCATCAGTTATTTCATACCTCTGGGGCCGTGGGGCTAGAATGTTCAAATACAAACTGAAAGAATTACATTAAAGGCACTTTTGATCGTTAAGAAACAAAATGATGCTGCTACAGTCCCAGTCACAAGGCATAATAACTTGTGAAAGTACTGTAGTTGCCCATTCTAAAGCATTGATTTCTTTGAAGAAAAATTGGCAAGAAACTCCACCGACATTCGTTTATATTACTACTAGCTTTTGCCCGCGGCTTCGCTTGCGTTAAATTCAGGGTAACACAGTTCCCCTTTCCTGATTTGCAGGTAACTGTTACCTGTAGTTTTTGCCTATGCACCGTATTTATTATTATAGCAATGCCAAGTTATCACTTTTCTTCCCTCTTTCTCACTATTTTTTAAAATATCCTACGTCCGTCTCCAGGGTCCCTACTAAATCTGAACCAAAATTCATCAAAATCGCTGTAGCCATTAAGGTGCTTTGTTTCTTTCGGGATCTGATGTGGGGGGTTCAACCCAACTGTACCATACCCTCCAACTTCCCTTTCCACATTTTATCTAACAACCCACCTTCCAAATTAATAATAAAACGTAACATTACTGTAATATCCCACTATTTGGGGTAGAGCGGTCATTCTGGAGCTTGGAACCGATCCGGCAGCTAATGGGGCATGACGGAACAATTAAAATAGTCCGCTTGCCTTTATCCAGTGCAGTGGTGGTAATGAGACGTAAACGATTGAAACTAGAGGATGCGCTTGCAAAGTTACGCTTGAAATGTTACAGGGGAAATGTGAAGTTATAATTGGCTGCTATTCTGAAGAAGTGTCTGTGTAGTTTTGCAAAGTATTGGAAAAATCAAATAGATATAAATTTTGCATATTGGAATTTGTGTTAGAGATGCTCGTGGCTAAGTAATAGCAGCCGCTCGGGTCGATCTTAAGGTTAAGCCGTGCTTGCCTAGGTTGGTCTGTGGATGGGTGACCACCCGTTACATACCGAGTTTCCTCCGTGCCTCGGAAAGCACGTTAAGCCGTTGGTCCCGGCTGTCATTTGTAGATCTTTGACAGTCGTTACAAATAGTCAGTGTTCCGAAAGTCTGACAACCAGTCTTACCAAGGGGTATCGTATTACCCAGTATTAACTGGGTTGTGAAGGCCAGATAGGCAGTCGCTCCATGTAAAATACTGGTATTCAGCTGCATCCGGTTAGACTGGAAGCCGACCCAACATAGTTGGGAAAAAGCTAGGCAGATGATTGGAATTTGTATTAGACTTGTTTTTCAGAATTAATTTTACAGTTTTGTGTTAAGTTTTTAATTTTTGCGGATGCAAAATTATAATATAAATTCCTCCGCTCTGGATGGAGCGAGGGGGAGTGTCAGACTTTTGCTGGCTGTTGTTCTGGACGCGATATCTCTTTACAACAACCCACAACCTCGGCAGGGGTTTAAAGACATAGAGCAAAAGATCTAACTTGTTTTGTTTTTTAAATTAGCTTATGTCCGTCTCCTGGTTCCCAACTATCTCTGTACCAAAATTTATCAAAATCGGTTGAGCCATTAAAGCGTGAAGAGGTAACAAACAAACAAGGTGTAGGTGTATAGGTTTTATTCTTTAACCTCATTCATGATGTACCTAACACTTCAACGTTGATAAGTTAACTGTTACTGCGTGTGTTTTGTCCCTTTTGTTGAACTCAAACAAATCATATAAATAAAGCTCTGACAGTATAAATAAAATATAAATGTGTTCTTGTTACATATCTTCCTGTGTTTATTTCCCTTTTCCGATGTACTTATGTCAGAAATAAATAGAATGTCGTACTTTCAGTTTCTCGGCAAATCCTTACTTAATATTATTAGACCGTTTGTCAGTTACGTTGTGTGTTTGTTACGTCTTCACGCCTAAACAGCTAAACCAATTTTGATACAGCAATAGTTGGGACCCTGGAAACTTGCATAAGTGTTTATTTAAGTGAGAAAAGGGGAAGAAAGAGGGGAGAGAAAGATTAAAGTTAGCGTTAGCCCAAAGTAACTATGCCACACAGACAAAGTCGCGGGCAGAAGCTAGTGACTAAATAATAACAGCCAGTCAGGTCGATGTTTAGGTTAAGCCGCGCTTGTCTAGGTTGGTCTGACGATGGGTGACCAACCATTGAGAAAAAAAAAAACACCTATGCCTACATGGACACTTTGAAACGTCAAGAAAAGGTGCACGGTTCCGTTTTGTCGTTTCCTATGGAGAAGAACCGGCAAGTAACACCAAGGTTCATCTTTTAAAATCATTTGGTTTTACAACTAATATTTAAAAATGTAAAAATGCTAGGAAAAGCAAAATGAAGGAAAAAACAGATGGTAATGTAATTCTTAATATTAACCTATTATGATTCTGCTTAAGCTACCATGTTAGAAACCCTGGCCTGAAGGGTTACCATGACATCTTAAAGCAGTTCTTATTCCTGTGTGAGAAAGAGATGGTGCTAGACACCCTGTATAGCTCTGTCTCTTTCCCTCAGTGGAATAAGTTCTGCTTTAAGACGTCATGGTAAGGCAGCTGATCTCTAAGACTAGAAAATAATACAACGTTAATACTTTCCTATAATATTTAGAGGCTGATATTATTAATCCACTCAAGCGTATCCTCGTTAGCGCTTACTAATGAATTCAAAGTACGTCGTATAAAATAATTTCGCGTGTCTGTTGAGATATTTTTGGTATTAACGATGGATAAACTTTTATAATTGCATCCACTATAATTGGTCTAGACTTTCCAGATACATGTTTGAAATAATTAATTGGACCTTGTTTTGTTATCTATACTAATATTATAAAGCTGAAGAGTTTGTTTGTTTGAACGCGATAATCTCAGGAACTACTGGTTGGAATTGGAAAATTATTTTAGTGTTGGATAGTCCACTTCTTGAGGAAGGCTATAGGCTATATAACATCACGCTACGACCAACAGGTGCTGAGCAGCGCGGGTGAAACCGCGGGGAACAGCTAGTTCTAGATAGAAACTACGGCCTTGCGTTCGAAAATGTTAAGGAATCTTTTTCCTATCTCATCAGGGACAGAACCCTGATGGGATGGAAAAAAATGATTCCTAGATGATCTCTGTCAAGGCCGTTTACCCTGGGCACTCGTAAAAGTATCAAGTTCAAAATTCAAACCATATTCTCAAATCTGTAGTACCTTGAAGTTGTGGAAAAATCATCCTTACTTATAAAAGCAAAAGTGAGTTTGTTTGTTAGTTACCTTTTTACGCTTTAATGGCTGAACCGATTTTGATGATTTTTTGTACAGAGATAGTTGGGAACCAGGAGACAGACATAGGCTAATTTTTATTTAAAAAAAGTGGGATGTGAGGGCGAAAGAGGGAAGATAAGGGAAAACTTAGCGTTGCTATTAGAATTCAAAAATGCGCAAGGGGAACTGTATTACCCAAAATTTAACGCGGGCGAAGCCGCGGGCGAAAGCTAGTAGTCAGTAGCTCATAAGTCAACGCAATCAATAGAGATAGCTGTTTAGGTATGTCGCAAGCTTGTACGGAACCCTTGTACTAAATTTCTTAAGAAGTCTTAAGAATTTTTTTTTTCTTTGTTTTTCCCAAAACCCAGTTAGTACTCAGTATCACCCGTCCTGCTCCCGTCACGGCATCATTCACTACTTTCTCCTTCATATCATTCCTTACACAATCCATCCGTCTTTCTTTTGGCCTTCCTCTCGCTTTCCGTCCATCAACATTCAGATCTATCACTCTTTTAGTCACAGGTGCTTCATCCCTCCTCATTACATGTCCATACCAAGACAAACGACTCCTGGATGATCCCAAACTAGGTAAGCGCGGCTTAACCCAAAAATCGATCTGAGCTACTTTTATAAATTAGCCACAAACTCCTTTATTAATAACCAATATTACTGATCCATAACAATAATAATGATTACCCACTGATTGCCATCAAAGCCAATTATAATAATTAATGATAATTACGAACGACCCGATGTACCTAATGACAATATACTCGATGTGCTATTTATTTAATTACTCTGGTCGTGGTCCGATCAAATATATACTGCCTGGGTGCTTGGTTGGTCAAGAGGTCAAAGTCAAAGTCAAAGTGAAAGTCAAACATTTATTTGCAAATGAATATGGTTACAAAAAATCGTACAAAAGGGGTTTAACATATTTAATAATAATATAACGACGTGACATGCGAATTTTTGATATTTATAATTATTAGAATTGGAATTGAAGGAATTTGACGACAAGATTGGCGCAGTGGCTGAGTGATTGAGCAGTCAATCACTGCGTGTCGCGGGTTTGATTCTCGAACGGAACAAATATTAGTATGGCCTACAAATAATTGTTTTGGTTCTGACTGTTTGTGTATGTGAGTTTATATTTGTAAACGCACCCACGATACAGGAGAAATTCCTAGTGTGGGGCAAAGTTTTTATTAAAAAAAAAATTAACCACCTGCGTAAAGCTCTTCTGACGCGGGCTATTGGAAGCTCTTTACTTTGTCCTGCGTTCGATTCCCAGATACGAGCATGTGCTATTGACATCTCGAGTTTCTTAGTAGACTTTTTTCGGATTTGAAATGATCAAATAACTATAGTAAGTATAGTAATAGTCTGGATTTGTACTCGGTTCCGTCTTTGGATATGAGACCTTTTTTTGTCAAAATCGAGGTTAAGTAACTATAGCCAAGGCCAATCTTTGGATGGGTGACCGTTTCAAAAAACTACAAAATTCTAACCAGGTCACTTTTAGTCTTTCAATATCAATTTTGACTATTTTGTCACGAACTTACAGCTGAAAATACGACGCATAAGACAATATAGTAAGTTTATATAAGAGACCTTCCTAAAACAAAGAGCGGTTCCCAGAAGTTGGCAGGCCAGTGTAATTAGTGCTGCATCGGATCTGGTTGACTTAGCGCCGGGGACCGGGGAGACTCTCAAACAACACACACGACTTAAACAACTTTAATTAATTACAAGAGTCGTACACTGGCTGGTAAAGTGAGGGATACAGTAGGGAAATTGATTAATTTATTTTAAATCTTTCTCATAATTATCTATACACGTTTTTTTACTTAATTTGTTCGAAAATATGCTCTTTACAAATCCATATGAATTTACTCAATTAAAAATATATAACACAGTGGCGCCCGTAATTCTAGGGAATCAATTAATGAGAAACGTTTGGTATCTTTTAGTAAACCCACATTTCCTCAAAAATATTTAAGTCACAAATGTAAACCGGCTACAAATCCAATGCCGATGCCACTTCTTTAAAAAGTGCTTCGCTTTTTTTGTGATGGAAAAATCCAAAAAACACCCTGCGTGACCTAGGCATTGTACCCAAGACACCGTTCTCAGCATAGCAACAAACACTAGATAAAAAGGCAGTCGATGCTTTCAAATCATCAACAACAAATATTTTTTGTTTCTTTCTTTCTTAGTTTCTTGCCCTTGTCAATCTCAATCGTCTAATCTTTCTTGTTCTCTAATTATATTTCTCAAACATTTTCTTTTTATAAAAAAAACGGGGTAACCCACCAACCTTTAAACTACTACACAAACAGCCAGACTCGAAACAACTATATGCAGGCTACAAATATTTGTTCCGTGCGTTGATCGAACCCGCGACACGCAGCGCAGCAGTCGATCGCTCAGCCACTGCGCCAACCGTGCCGTAAAGCCATTCCATCCATAGTTTCCTTGGTATTCCTCCTTAAGAAGATTTACATTCGAAACTCCCAAATTATCATCTTTCGGTCCTTGTCTCATGTTTTTTGGGATCGGCAAATGGTTTTTCTTCCATTCTTCATGAATTCAATTCATCCATTGTCTCCGTAGTCTTCCTCTCCCTCCATCAACATTTACAATCGATGCTATCAAAATCCAGAAAATAGCTGTGCCAATAATCCTTCACTGCAGTGTACAAGTAACCTATTACTACAGTGGGCCCGCAGGCATTGTCCTATCACATACTTGTAGCCTGTTCAATTGTTTTTACAAGTATATAGGCTGTATTTACCCGACTGCTGAAAGGAGGACGGTTATGTTTTTCGAGCGTATGTAGGTCTCATTTTTTGGCACGCTCTACAGCCTAAAACGATAAACGGAATACTACAAATGCCGTGTTTATGCATATGTCTCAGTTGAGAGTAGCAAAGGGTACGTCAAAACGAAAAAACAAACCCGATTAGCGAACTTAAAAAAAAAATCACCATAGACCAAGTAGTCTTTAATAATCGGGACCCATTAAAAATCTAGACTGGCTCAAATATTCCCAATAATGACTTTCGACCCTCATCTGCTCCTGGAAGGAGGTAGGCTGGCTAGAGTAGCGGCCACCAGGTGCACGGCATACGCACAATGGTCTACTGCAAGGACTAAGTGCGGAAACCGGACTCCCCCAAAAAGCGGGGTCCACATAAAAAAGAAGAAGAAGACTTCTAACACCTCAATTGACAGAGAGATTACATAACAAAAAAAAAAACACCTGAATTGAGAAGTTCCTCCCTTTTTTGAAGTCGATTAAAAATTAAAAGCGGTCAATTTGACAGCGGTTTTTTGACGGGCCTGTTGGTCCAGTGGTTAGTGGCCCTGACTGCTGAGCCGGAGGTCGTGGGTTCGATTCCCACCCAGGACAAACTTTGTGTGATGAGCATGATTGTTTGTTCTGTGTCTGGGTGTGATTTATGTATAATATGTATGTATTTATAAATTATATAAGTATGTATATCAGTTGTCTGGTTACCATAACACAAGCTCTGCTTAGCTTGGGATCAGATAGCCGTGTGTGAGTTGTCCCAAGATATTTATTTATTTATTTATTATTTACCAAACAATTACATTCTCCGACTTCACGAACTGTTAACCTTACCAAATCTCCATTAAACTTAAGGAATTTCAATCTCAAAACGCAAACCCTCACGTTACCGTTACACACACGAAGTAGTTCTGGGATACGTAAACCTCTATTGATTTTGGGTCAACCTTGGTCATGGAGTAATGGGTAACTCTAATTATTATTTTGGGGTTCAAACTTAAGATATTTGTTTACGAATAAATCTTTACAGTAGCTTTGTGAAGTGATGTTAAAAGTTGGTGTATTTGTTGGTGTAACTTGGAATAATTGACGACCCGGTTGGCGCAGTGGGTGAGCAATTGACGACTGTGCTGCGGGTCTCGGGTTCGATTGTTGCACGGAACAAATATTTGTATGACCTGTAGGCCTACTATGACATCTTAAAGCAGAACTTATTTCACTGAGTGAAAGAGATGGTGCTAGACACCCTGTAAGCTCTGTGCCTTTCCCTCAGCGGAATTAGTTCTGCTTTAACACGTCATGGTAGGGTAGCAGCAGATAGTTGTTTCGGGTCTGGCTGTTTGTGTATGTGAGTTTAAATGTTTGTAAACGCACCCACGATACAGGAGAAATTCCTAGTGTGGGGCAACGGTTTTAAAGTTGATAAGTTGGACAACGTTGTTGGAGTAATATATGCATGGAATATTAGTTCTAGTAGTAGTTGTGGCTCGTATTTTTACCCGCTGCTCAACTCCTACAGTATTATAGCGTGATGATTATGACATAACCTTTTGACCTTCCATTTATATACCACTAGCTGTTCTCCGCGGTTTCACCCACGCTGCTCAGCACCTGTAGGTCGTAGCGTGATGTTATATAGCCTATAGCCTTCCTCAAAAAATGGACTATCCAACACTAAAAGAATTATCCAATTCCAACCAGTAGTCCCTGAGATAAGCGCGTTCAAACAAACAAACAAACAAAATCTTCAGCTTTATAATATTAAAGTATAGATTTACCTAATCACTCTATGTTCTATGTTGTCTATGTTTAATATAATGTAAAAAGTTTGACTGGTTGTTTTTTAAATGTATCATTAACTATTAAATTGCAATGCCTAAACAGGCAACTAAGTTCTAAGAACCTACCCTTTGTTAAGATCTAAATTACTACACTTAGGGCCGATTTCACCAATTTATTGAGATCGAGATCACATAATATAACACACCTTCTTGCGCTTTATTGGCTCCACCAGCACCATTGAGAGCTCGGTACCACCTTGAGGGTCTTCACAATCACATCGAAGTGCTTGATTGGTTTCACCAGAACCAATGATAGCATGGTGGGACGGGTTGAAATAAAACATCTGAAAACTTATTTCACCTTTCGAATTTCGAATTTCGTTCTCTAGAATGAAGTTTCCGAGGACAAACAGCGTAATAGTTGTCACAAAAACGAAAAACGTTTAGAATTTGCAACATACCAAAGCGACTTACTGCGTCTATAAAACGAAACATGTCAGCATTTCAAAACGTTGCAAGTTATCAAAATCACAGTAAAAATATGGACAGTACGGAAACTACGTACTAACGTTCGAAACGGCACACTCACACTAACACGCGAATACGAGACCTCTAAGCGGAGATCGCGGTGCTGTCAGTCGTGAGTGCCGCGTCAAGACGAGTGGTTGCATTTACTCCATAATCATAATGCATAAATAAGACAAAATCGGTTTTATAGTACCCTTTCCTTGTATTCTAATAGTTTATTTGAAGAAGATATTCATAAGAATGAGAATTCATTAAAGTATAAAATTTAATAATAAAGTATTCCGAACATGTCGTAGCAGACGAAAATATTTTTAGTAAAAAATTTGTAACTGTGTAATATAAAGATATTTCTTTTTTTTAATGTAGTGGTTTTTTAATTGCTATCATTTTCGGGTTAAAACCCAGTACTATGCGTTTCAAATTAGAAAAGGATTACCGTGGCTCTATATTAGAATTCTCTTATGCCTGATGCACGCCCTTCTAATACTTACACGCTCTTAAATAAACAATAACCATATGAAAATAACATGAACAAGATAAATATTAGCATCACATATGCCGCGCGTCGCTTGCGGCGTCCACTGCACGCCCTTCCGGCAAATACCGAAGGACACGTTTTCATCTATCCGCGGCTCACGCCAAAAATGTAAAAGGTCACGCTATAGTGATAAAGCTCACAAGTTGTTTTGTATTAATATTAAACTGATCCGTGTTATAAACGATCTTTTTTTACTAGTATTAACCGAAGCCATGAGATTGCTTACTTAAATTTTATTTTTTAACTACGTTTTTAACGTGATAAAAAAATCGAGTTCAAATAACAACTCGATTTTTTTATCACTACAGAACACAGAATCCGATATGATATTAAAAGTAGTTCAGTTTCAAAAACATTTAGAGTGACAACGCTAAAGCTGCAGTGGAGCGTAGGTATTTATTTCTACAACTAGGCCTAGTTTTCTTACTGTCCAGACTTATACTGTGTCAAAATTGTTTATATCATTGTGTCAATTTTTTATTTCGTTTCGCGATGTGCTGCAAGCTTTTCCTATTTCTTTACGCAAAAGGTATGTCGTTGACCGGTGGATATGGGACGCTGTGCGTAGCGTACCTTAGGAGGACCAAATTTTGAAGTGATTGAACAAAAAGCGGGTGCTGTACGTCTGAAGAAAATTTCACATGAAACAACGTACTTCTTCCAAGCTCAAATCTTCTGGTCGGTTATGAGTTCATCGGTTGTGAGCTCGTGCAACTCTGTTTATTTGTGAGTGCAGCCTTGAGGCAATTCGCTGTCGTACTGGTGTGGCCAAAAGTGCAATGTCCAACCTGGGAAAAATTTGGAAGACGCGACATCCGGCGGATTATTGGTCCGTGTACTGGTGTTCTCAATATTTCTTTTTTGGCTCTGTAATGTGGTGCAACAAAAGTCGTGAAAGCAGAAAAATGGATGTTTTTGAGATGTGGTGTTTGTGAAAGCTGATACGTAATCCATGGACCGAGATATGACCGTAATGGGAGCATCTCGTCCAACTCGTCCACGAGAACAACATCACCAAACTGCTTTCTTCAATCGACAGGAGCGTATTTTCTGATTTTTCAGACATATTATTATGTGTGCGTGTCTGAAAAAACGTGTAATACTGGGCCGGATAGAAAGAAAACGCGCGCAAAGCCTCTGCTTTGCGCGCGTTTTCTTTCTATCCGGCCCACCTACCGCCTGCAATATCAAAAAGGCTATTTGAGACAGTTTCTACCGAATGATTCGAACTACAGGAGACCGCAAACTTGGAGGCGGGTCATATGTGGTTGCTCTATCCTGAGCAGTGATAGAACTACGAAAAATGTAGAACATGAAAGTAATCTAATCAAACAATGTAATGGCTCTTGTTTTATTAATAATTGTTATATTTTTAATGCAAATGTTTAAATAAAAAGCTTAAAACAAAGCGTATTTTCTTCAGAATATTGTAGAGAGTTCCCCGCCACCTATTGATACATTGTTGAACTAACTTCCGACCGTATACGCAAAAAAGTATAAATTACGGACTTTTTAAATTGATTTATTCCATTTAGTGTCTCAAGGACCCGAGCCTCATCGAAATCATATAACTACATTAAAATACCTACCTACTATACGCTGCTACTAATAACATCCTTACTAATATTATAAAAGCGAAAGTGAGTTTTTTTGTTTGTTTGTTACCTCTTCACGCTTTAATGGTTCCACCGATTTTGATGAATTTTGATACAGATATAGTTGGGAACTAGGAAACGGACATAGGCTATTTTTTTTTTAAAAAAGAGTGGGTGATGAGGGAGAAAGAGGGAAGAAACAGGAAAACGTAGGGTTGCTATTACAAAACAATAAGGCGCTACCAAATTTACCGCGGGCGAAGCCGCGGGCAAAAGCTAGTTCCATATAAAGACGTGATTCACTTTATCGTCGTTTTGGGGCTTTTAACTCTATGTCATAATTTAATAATTTTCGTCACGGTAACAAACTTTTTGGAACCCTCCAAGAAGTTTGTTATATTATTTAATAGAAGAAGTTGTTTTTAATCTGTGAATGCACATTTCATTGGACAAGGAAAACACAATCAGATAGGAATAAAAACCACTTTTACAAAGAGAATCTTTAATAACAAATGATTTATGTAGGTATAATTATATCACACCGGTTGTTCCCAATGACTATGAGTTAGGCTAAAGTGAACTTATTTATCAGTACACCTACATTTTGTTAGTTTCCTTGAATGCCAATCGAAGCCAGTCTGTAGTTTGATGCTACTATTCCTGCTGTTCTGAAAATATATATTTATATTAATTTGAAATACTAAAATGTTTTTGTTGTTAGTAAATAATGGACCGTTACTGATTTATTGTTATTAACTGTTTAGTTCCTTATCCAGGCAAAATACCAATGGCTGGAATGAAGCCTTACAGCTCTGACTCTTTACATATAATTCTATATGCAGCGGAATCCATGCAAATCGGCAGACATCACTAATATCACCTAATTGCATAGAAACGTGGAGCACATTTCAACTAATAAAGGCCACCCTGTGGTTTCTAAATAACAAACAGTACCTAATAGCTTACGCCAGGTCCACAGCTGAATACAATGAATCATTATTTGGTACTTACATGTCGGTACGAATCTATTTTACCGTCTGCAGAATACAAGTTCACCTCTTGGTTTTGTGAGATGAAATCGTGTAATAAATACCTGGTCGTCAAGGATGACAAACTGTTCTTTTCTCTCGCGTGTCAATCTTGGACGACCAACATCCTCATCGCAACGTTCACGTGAACAGTTTTTCCACTTTACGTAGCCAAATACCAACAATATCAATATTTTTAATAATAAATATTTTACAAAAGTGATGGCACTGTCAATACACTGACAGCTCATAGTTTGGTTTTCGACTTGATCGACACAAATCGGGGCGATCAATCCTAACTTTAGTTAATACTAGCTGTTCCCCACGGTTTTACCCGCGCTGCTCAGAACCTGTTGGTCGTAGCGTGATGTTATGTAGCCTATGTTACTCGGGGATAATGTAGCTTTCCAAAGGTGAAAGAATTTTTGAAATCGGTCCAGTAGTTTCGGAGCCTATTCATTACAAACAAACAAACAAACAAACAAATCTTTCCTCTTTATAATATTAGTATAGAAGTATAGAAATCTGATCACGTGATTTGTTCACAGCGAGGGAACGAGATAGCTACAATTTTGTAGCCTGTCTTTATCTCACAATTGCCTATTGTCATTGTCAAAATTGTTGTATATTATTGTAAGTTTATTTTATTGAAAATATGGATTTTATTGGCTGTGTAAAATAAAAAGTCTTCACGTGAGCTTTGGGATGTTTGTCGCTCAAGATCGATAAACGAGAGAAAGACTAATATTTTATCAACCTTGATGCTCGGGAATTTATAACATGATTTGGATTTCACAAAACCAACACTTCTGCCTGTACTGGAGTCTATCAACGATAAATTAGTGCCAGCAGTAGAGGTCCTAAGGCTGATATGATGATGATGTGATGAATATCTAATTTAACTGGCAAATACGAGTGTGAACTCACAAAATTGGTTCACCAAGCTGACTTCCTCAAAACAATATGTTATGTGTACTTATCTCATGTGTAGTTAAAGATTTTCTTAAATAAAGTTATTTTTATTCCGAAATGGGAACGTGTTTATCCTTTTTCATGCGAAATGTGCATTCACAGGTCTACAAACAGCTCCATCCATTAACTTTAAAACAAACTTCTAGGCTTCTTCGTTGTACTACTAGGTGTCTGAAAACTAAATAGGTAGTCTGAAGAATATACGCTATTTATTTAAATAAGCACTTTATTTTTAATCCACATCCAAATTAATATAAAGTATAAGGCGCATCACATCGTTTGATTATATTAAGATGATTCATGTGAAATCTTCTTCAAATCCGCAATTTTTCGCTGTACTCGTTTTTATTCAACAACTTTAAAATACTGATTCACTAACTTTAAAGTGTCTAATTGTTGCCATTTGCGGATGCCGATTCCCTTTTTCATTTAACACCATTACTTTAGTTATTTATAGGAATAGAAAAAAGCAAGTAACACAATGACACAACTATAAATACAGGTTTGACAATTAATTGCATTTTGATATTCTGGCGATTTCGAGAATAATACTCGCAGTAGGTAGGGCAGGTAGGGCTTTCCGCTGTTGCAAAAGCTAAACGCACTACGTTTTTGTGAAAAAATTGCGATCTTTGAGTTCTTTGCCATGGCAACGTAAAAAGTGTTTGATTTTATGATCTTTTGCCATGGAAACGTAAAAAGTGTTTGATCTTTAGATCACGAAAACGACCTTAATCGAGATCATGTTACAAAATCGGTGAAATCCACCCTAGTTAGCAAGAATTTAACTTTGACTCTAATAACGTCCATGTATTCATTACCAATACCTACACAAATGTCCTTTTATGGTTTTGTTCGTAGTGTCGTTGAGCTCCTTGGGTTATGAGTCGAGCTACACGATGAATGAAAAATGCTTGCACTGACTGGACAGGTCCACTCAATCTGTGTAGTGCTTTCTTAAAAAGACCATTTCAGACACTAATCTGCATAGTCCTCATGTAAGTTGACCAAGATTTTTGTCTGAACCTTAAAAGAGACCTCTGAGTTTGTTTCGGCTGTTTCTTCTCAGAGTAGTCGGGTACGAAACACCGGCCTCATCTAGTTAAAAAAAAGACGTGTAAAAGTGTTCTTGAAAACCTACTTGCAAAATAAACATCACTTATCATTTAATACACCCAGATTTTATTTTCGATTCGGTTGGTATTTGAAAATTTCTGACTTCCTCAACACGAAATCTCAGAAACTACAAGTGCTAGGAGCCTCAAATTTTGCATGGAGGATCCTTTAAGAACGAAGGTTTTTACTAAGACGGGATTTTGCAAAATTTATACCCCTAAAAGGGAGAAACAGGGTAACAAAGTTTGTATGGTAGAATTCTTTAGCCGAATCGACTTGAAATTCTTTCACAAATTTAGTAGACTAATACAACATCATAACACAATATTTAAAGATTGCGCAGCGGGTGAAACCGATGGGCACAGCTAGTATAAAAAAAGTCTTTAACTCTATAATTATTTACCTAATTTTATCACCTTCGTTTAATTACACTGATACGATTTACTTCATAAAACTCATAACATCATGACAGTTATAAAATGTTTTGAATGACCATCAGCCATGTTGTGAACAACCAGGTTGTCCATAGTTCCAAGAACTACAAAAATAAAAGAACATTGTAATACACACTACACCTTAATTTATAAGTCGTCGGCTTGTGAATGAATCTCACGATGGACGCTGTTACACCGAAGTGTAAAAGAGGAGCTGTATTATACGAACAAGCTTATTTGTTTTTTTTTTTAATTTATTATAGCCTTTTGCACTTCATCTCTAGAAGGTTGTAATTCTTCCCAGCCGGACTATTTTAAAAGAATATACGAACCCCAGCCAGTGAACAAACTTTATAATTGGAAATTGTATTTTATACTTATGCGATCGGTTTTTCATCGCATAAGGTTTGACTGATTTGTTTTTTCTTTACAATAACTAACTAGCTAGTTAGCCAAATCCTTATTCGTGATGTATAACGGCTTGTTTAGGTAGTGGTCGAGCGATTGACTGCTGCATTGCAAATGGTCTACAGATGTTTGATCCGGCTATGTTTTTGTAAATGAGTTTTATTATCTTGTAAGTACCATATGCAAAATACGCTCCTCAGACGTGGAGTTGCGGATACCAGCCCGTTATACAATAATGTTTTATAAACGCACCCACGATACAGGAAAATTCGTAGAGTGTTGAAACGTATTTAAAAAAACGATGGATTATTTATTCGCTGCGAACAATTTTGCCAATAGTACAATGCAGCAAATCAACCTTCCCCATCAACGTTACACTATGGTGTAACAGCGTCCCGTCCCGCTAAACCGTTGGCTTCCTTTCCATTCACTAGTCCATTCTCGTGGCGAGTCCAACCGGTTTCAACATTAACAGTAGCTGCAAGTCATAAGCGGACTTCTTCTAGTAAATATAGTTCAATGAACAGATCAGCAGGTGAGTAACTTCAGGGTATTGCAGGCAAATATCAAGGTTAGCTTTGATTTCTATTAAAAAGCTCGTGGCTGAATAAAAATCGGTTGCTCAGGACGATATTTTTTTTGTTTATTTAGTTTTATTTATATACTCGGCTTCACTCGCGTTAAATTCGGGGTAAAACAGTTCCCCTTTCCTGATTTGCAGGTACCTGTAGTTTTTGCCCTTGCGCCTTATTTATTGTAATAGCAATGCTAATGCTGTTGCCCAACACTAGTTAACAACACAGGCAACTTACTAACTAAGGATGGATCTCTCCATCCGTTACATACCGGGATATTTTTGTGTTTTTGAAAGCATGTTAAGCAGCTGACATGTGCCATTCAGCTGATCTTTGACAGTCGTTTCGAGTATTCGGTGACCCGAAAGCTCTATCCTGGGGGCGTATAATGACCGCATTAGCAGACTCATAATAGGATAACCATTATCCTAATCCAGCTTAATCCTGCAATAATATTATAAATGCGAATGTTTGTTCCTCTTTCACGTCAAATCTACTGAATCGATCTTGATGAAATTTAGCACAGAGTTAGATTATAGTGTGGAACACATAGGATACTTTTTTTATCACCACGCGGGTAAAGCCGCGGGCGCCAGCTAGTAGGGTAATGATTTGAATTACGTGACAATTCGCAAAATGGGTCACAAAATGGCAATCCTTACTAATATTATAAAAGCGAAAGTGAGTTTGTTTGTTTGTTTGTTACCTCTTCACGAGATCTATTTTTTTACCTATTTCATATTATTATCCCTTTATGGTTCTGGCAAACTGGCCATTTTAAGCCCCTCTAGTACTAACTGAGTTGAGGAGGTAAGATAGGCACTCGCTCCATGTAAAATACCGGTATTCTGTAATACTGGTAAGACTGAAAGAAAACCCAAATGAAAGTGTTAAAAAGCTGGGCAGATGACTTTTATTTTCTTTTACAACCTTTGTTTTGCGGATGGGAAACCAATCATCAAATAACTTCAGCCGCTCTGGGTGGAGCTGGGGAGAGTGTCATACTTGTACTCACCAAAAACCATGGAGTTTCTTGCCGGTTCTTCTCCATAAGAAACGTGCATCTTTTCTCGACGTTTTATTAGTGCCCATGTAGGCCTATCTATACTATATATAATATTATAAAGCTGAAGAGTTTGTTTGTTTGTTTGAACGCGCTAATCTCAGGGACTACTGAAGGGCTACTATGACATCTTATAGCAATTCTTATTCCACTGAGGGAAAGAGATGGTGCTAGACACCCTGTATAGCTCTGTCTCTTTCCCTCAGTGGAATAAGAATTGCTTTAAAAGATCATAGTAGGGTAGCTGGTTGGAATTGGAAAATTCTTTTAGTGTTGGATAGTCCATTTCTTGAGAAAGGCTATAGGCTATATAACATCACGCTACAACCAACAGGTGCTGAGCAGCGTGGGTGAAACCGCGTGGAACAGCTAGTGTGAAATATTTTGATTTTGATTTTGATCCACCCATGTTTCTTCTTCTACCCTTTATATTTCGGGGCCGCGGTATCTCTTTCGAACAACCCGCAACTCCGGCAGGCGGATGCTCTGGCAAGCCCGCTGCTTTGCTGACATCTCTTTCGATCTTACGATTGCTTTTACAATCCTTCCTTTCAATTTATAGCGCAGTGACGTCATCTCAAACTCACTAGGTCCATTCTACAGTACGGCCAACGTGAAGTGATACGAAAGGTCATTAACCTAAAGAACAACTGTGGCGTTGACAATCTAATATTTAGCTCTTTCCATCTTGTGCCTTTGTCGTAATGTCTCGTTCTCCCGGCAAAAACATGACAACGTTAAGACGGGTTCGCCAACATTCGGGCGGCCATTTTAGATGGGGTTTTAGCATGGGTTTTGTTTACATTTGGTATCGCTTCTCGTTGGCCGTACATTAGCTAACATTTTGATACAAAATGAAACCTCTCGTCTCCATGTCTTGTACCACAACCTCTGTCTGCCCGTGAACCAGTTGCAAGCCGTAATGATAATAAAAATGTAACCACTTCCTCTGGAGCGATGTGTTTTATACTTTAATCAATAAGTATTATGAAACATTGAACGAATGTAGTTATTTTGTTGCAGTGTGTCGTTCTAGAGGATCAACACGGATTGGTGTTTGTTAACTGACGTAAAAAAACAGGAGGTTCTCAATTTGACGGAATCTTTTTACGTATGTTTGTTTACCGATTACTCAAAGACGGCTGGACCGATTTGCAGTTTTTTTTTTGTTTGATAGGGTATACTTCCCAGGTAGTCTCATATTAATTGGAACGAAATTCCTTATCGCGCGTTGTGAAAGGGGGCTAGACGGAAAAAATCTTACGAAAAGTTGTCACGACACTTTTTGCTATAAGTAGTATAGGTATATAGTAAGCTATTGTAAGCTGTGCGGCGTCGTATGTTTCTCTGTCTGTCTGCCTCTCTCTCTCTTATAGAAAGCAGGCCAGATATTTTCATTTCTATAGGAACTTCGTTCCATCCGGGTGTCCCTTGACACCTCTAAATTATATTTTATTTATATTAAGTACTTAGATAGTTTACGAGTTATCGTCTATAATAATTATATAACTTTTATGTTTTTTATTTAGAAAATGATGTCTGGTCAAATATAATTATAATATAATATACCATTTTCGCAGTTTGTGCGGGTGACATTAGTGCAATGAACAGTTCTCTTCAATCTGGAACGTTCCCACAATTTACGATCCTTACTGAATATATATAGATTTTACCGTGAATAAAATAACTACTTATGATTGTGGAGTGTAATGACAGAGTGTTTATCTTGTGTGCTGCGGATGGTGAGCAATGGGTAGCTCACCGTCCGTCCGTCTAATGACGACAGGCTGTGTCGACAGCGCTTTCGTGTTCAAAGAGATGTTAACAAAGTAGAGACGCCTTCTAAGGCCACCGCCTGCCGGGGCTGTGGGTTGTTCGGGAGAGATACCGTGGCCTTGGATCAGAAAAGGGCAAAGAAGGAACAAAGGTCGGTTTTAGTCAGTAGAAGTCTGACATTGTCCTCCGTTTCGCCCAGAGCGAAGTTATTTAGTGCAATTCTATGTATGAGTGTATCGTACTTTGTCAAGATCCTCTTGGTTTTTGAAGATCCCGTACTTCAAAAGGAAAAAACCGGAGTCCTTATTGGATCACTTTATTTTCCATCTGTCTGTCTGTTTGTCTGTCAAGATCCTTTATCTCGGGCACGCGTGGAGGTATCTAAATGAAATTAAAATCATATAGATACTTAAATCTGTCATCTCTTTAGAGATGTAAAAAATCATCCAAGTCTATGCAGTCAAATGATATGGCCGTTAAAATGTTGCAAAATGTGTTTTTGGCCTCGCACAGACAATAACCTTGCCTGTACTATTTTATTTTGCTACTGTTTAACTTGTTTTGTGCGAGTCCCAAATAAAAGTTTTTTTTTTCTTAATTTTTTTTCGCAAATTTGTACGGGTGAGCGAGTCTGACTCGCAATTTGGTTTTTTTAAACCCGTGGGAAGACAGAAGCCTAGTCTTCCCTAATACAAAACAAAACCACAATATTTTCATAATGGAATCGATGTGAGTAAAGATTAATCTTAGGAACGATGCTGTATAGGAAATGACATAATATAAACTATACGAGTTGGTCGCGGACTATTTTTATAAAGTTGAGTTCATATTGGGGTTAGAATTTTTTGTTTTAATAGTGTGTTATTAGCCTTTATAAAATCAGTTCTACTATCCTGTCCTACTATCCTATTTCCTACTATTCTACTTTTATTATAAATGCAAATGTTTGTGAGGATAGATGTATGGATGTTTGTTACTCTTTTACGTCAAAACAGCAAATAAATAGTTAAAAAAAAATTATGTGTCAAAGTTTTTGTAAAAACCTACTTGAAAAACGGTCATCCTTACTTAATATTATAAAAGCGAACGTGAGTTTGTTTGTTACGTCTTCACGCCTAAATGACCAAACCGTTTTTGAATAAAATTACACAGAGAGTTGTGACCCTAAAATTAAATAAAAAATTATTATAAATTCTGAACAGGAACACGACTGGGTTTTAGTCAGTACAAGTCTGACACTCGCCCCCATTCCGGGCAGAAATCAGCAAATAACTTCCCCCGCTCTGAGTAAAAGTCTGAAACTCCTTCGATATATCCATTACATATCAAGTTTCTTCCGTATTTCAAGACGTAGGTTCCGGCACTCATTAACACTCAACAAGTGCCAATTAATTAGTCGTCTAATGAATAATGGAAGATAATTAATGTAAAGAAGATAGGTGGCAGACCGACAAACCACTTCACTTTAAATATGTAACACTCACGGTGCTTTACTGATTGGACTAATTGATTAATACTCGTATCTACATAGGTACCTGAGTGACCGTGGAAATAATTAACAGTGAACAGCTGTTCTCCGCGGTTTCACCCACGCTGCTCAGCACCTGTTGGTCGTAGCGTGATGTTATATAGCCTATAGCCTTCCTCAAGAAATGGACTATCCAACACTAAAAGAATTTTCCAATTCCAACCAGTAGTCCCTGAGATTAGTGCGTTCAAACAAACAAACAAACAAACTCTTCAGCTTTATAATATTAGTATAGTATAGATAGCCTTCCTCAAGAGATGGACTATCCAACACTAAAAGAATTTTCCAATTCCAACCAGTAGTCCCTGAGATTAGTGCGTTCAAACAAACAAACTCTTCAGCTTTATAATATAAGTATAGATTAAAAACTGTTGGCTTTTCATATGATTACGTTACGGTTGTGAGTCTGATGGGGATAGACAGCCGCCGCTTGAGACGTTCTAGGCGTCGGGTGCCACGACTCCCGGCCACCGTAGATGTGGGTCTGTGGACGGCGAGCTTATTGTCCGTCCGTCTAGTGTCGACGGCGTCTGCGTGTTCCACTCGCCTCAAAGAGATGTCAGCAAAGCAGAGGGGGCCTGGCAGTCCGCGGTTGCGGGTTGTTCGAAAGAGATATCGCTGCCCCGGAACGTAAAGGGCAATAGACGGAATATGGGTGGGTTTTAGTCAGTACAAGTTTGACACTCTCCCCCGCTCCGCCCAGAACGGGGGAAGTTAATTGATGATTTCCCACCCAAAAAAAAGGGGGCCTGGCAGGGCCACCGCCTGCCCCCGAAGCCAAAAAGGGCTAAAGTAGGAATATGGGTGGGTTTTAGTCAGTTAAAGTCTGTCATTCCTTCCACTCCACCAAGACCGAAGGAAGTTACTTGATGAATTTCCATCGCCACTACTTAGACAATAGCAATTTAAGACAATATAGAAATCTTCAGTACGGCCAACGAGAAGCGATATGAAAGGTCATTAACCTAAAGAACAACTGTGGCGTTGACAATCTAATATTTAGCTCTTTCCATCTTGTGCCTTTGTCGTAATGTCTCGTTCTTCCGGCAAAAACATGACAACGTTAAGACGGGTTCGCCAACATTCGGGCGGCCATTTTAGATGGGGTTTTAGCATGGGTTTTGTTTACATTTGGTATCGCTTCTCGTTGGCCGTACTTTAAACTAATTCTATACGAAGTAAACAGTTTTCTGTGTACTCGCGCCCTTACAAAGGAAGACCTAACTTTATTTATGATACCACAATAAACCAGTTGGAATCCTGCCTTGGTATTATTGCGCCGTTTCCGAAACGGACCGGGCAGCTTTATAATAGTTACATTTTGTGTGGAGATAGAAAAGGACAATGTATATTTATTTTTTATAAATAAATGGTTTTGTTGTTGACTCTTTTTGATGTTTTATATGACAAGGAAAGGTACCATTTGAAAAATTAAGAGCTT
The DNA here is from genome assembly GCA_958449745.1 of Ochropleura leucogaster. Lineage (NCBI taxonomy): Eukaryota > Metazoa > Arthropoda > Insecta > Lepidoptera > Noctuidae > Ochropleura > Ochropleura leucogaster. Next base: position 10,957,970 of record OY288226.1, read on the forward strand.
TTACTAACATTTAAAATAAACTCAAAAAACTATAGGTACCTCCACGTCATCTGCTGTCGCGAGACCACATTGTTCAATGCGAAATAGAAAGACGAAACAAAAATAATTGGTTTGCTTTCTATGAGAGAGAGAGAGAGAGAGACAGACAGATAATACGCGCACACCGCACTGCTTATAACTATAGCCAAAAGTGTCGTTACAACTTTCGATCTTAAGCAAACAGTAACGTTACATGTTTTGGTCTTATTTTTTTCTGTCTAGCACCTTTTCGTTCCAAAAATAAATACACAAGTCATGAGAAGCTTTGAATCATTGTTTACCAGTGGGATGTCTCAAGCTAACAGCATATACACTACGAGCTTTTCAAATACATACAAGGGACGGGCATTCCGAGGTTACTGGTTGTTCCAGGATTGCGGGTTGTTGGAATTAAATACCGTGGCTTCGGAACACATAGGGCAAAAGAAGGAACATGGATGGGTTTAAGTCAGTACAAGTTTGGCACCGCTTCGCCCAGAGTGGGAGAAGTCATTGGTAGAATTCTCGACCAAAAAAAAAACCATTAATTAATCATTTCACCAACAAAATCAGCATGATTTTCCACTTACAGTTCGTTCACCTACATTGAAAACGCCTAAACAGCAACAAAAGATATTTGCCCGAATAAAGCATAAAAGAGCTCTTAAATAAAGAGCCTATATAAGGGTCAGCGCTCTTAATGAATCAAGTAATTACCCCTGTTTCGTGTTTTTCTTTACTTTTCATTTGGGCTCAGAATTAAATCTCTGTCAGGGTTTCATTGTGCAATGAAAGTGATTTTTAGAATTCTGTACCAAAAAAGGTAAAAAACGTAACCCTTATTGGGTTACTGGTTGTCCATCTGTCTGTCAAGAACCTTTATCTCGGGAACAGGTGGAGGTTTTGAGTTGAAATTAAAACCATATACCGAAGTTAACGCAGTCAAAAAATAGTACGGAACTCTCGGTCAGCGAGTCCGATTCGCACTTGCGCGATTTTTCTTTTAGTCATCATCTTTTCCTAACCATGCCGTCAATTGTCAGTGTCACGCTAAGAAAATCCTGCAATTGAAGTGTCCACTAGCATTTCTTTATGAATCGATGCTTAATTGGGTAGTTGACACCATCAACCAATAATTTAAAAACACAATTTTTCTGAAAGAACTTCTTATTCTAGACCTGAGAACTCCATTCATTTCAAAATAACTTTAAAATTCGATTTTTAGTTGCTTTTGAATCAATAAATAGTTGCATCATTGACTTGATAACTTAGTGACGTCATCGGTTGCGAGTCTCATACAAAATCTATGAGGGAAGAGCGTTTTGACAGCTCATAAAAAGTATATCAATTGATTAGTGGTGTCAACTACCCTATTATGGTTCAAAGGTACACAGCGTAGATGCGGGCAATGGGTAGCTCACCGTTTTTCCGTCTAGTGACGACAGGCCTTGTCGACGGCGCGTTCGTGTTGCACGCGCCTCAAAGAGATGTCAGCAAAGCAGAGGGGCTTCCCAGAGCCTTCGCCTGCCAGGGTTGCAGGTTGTTTGAAAGAGATACCGCGGCCCCGGAACATAAAGGGAAATGAAAGAATTATTTAAAGAGTTATTTGATGACATTTCCATCTTCAAAAAAAAGGTACTCAGCTAATTAAATGTTCTAAAAGAGCTTTTGGAGCATGTAGCATGCGACGAGTCACTACAACTTGCAACGGTACTCACGCAAAAAAAAACAAATGACGCACACGCGTGTCTACTTGACGCGGGTCGCATCATCTAAGGTTGTGCTCGGGGCATTTTACTTTCCTTATAAGGAGTGAAAAATTGAGTGACAAAACAAAAGTTAAGTGTGTAAGGAACTAGAAAGGTGTCTGTAAATAATGCCATATTCGATATCATCTAAGTGAAGTGTCTCAATCAAAGTTGTGTTATAGCTTAATGTGCGCTGTTGGATTTTGGACTTTTTGTGCTGAAGTGAAAGCTAAAATTCCTTTAAAACGCTCTTTTATTACCATAACATTATGGTGTTGCTTAATGTTACTTGAATCAATCATCCCCAAGTGACCGCCAGTATGGCTGCTTAGAGTTTGGCCCTCGGTTCGATGTCCAGGTCAGCCAAAGGGTTGTTAGGTATCCTTACTAATATTATAAAAGCGAAAGTGAGTTTGTTCGTTTGTTACGTCTTCACGCCTAAATGGCTAAGCCGATTTTGATAAATTTTAGTACAGTGATAGTTGGGACCCTGTAGACGGACATAGGCACAACAAAAAATTAAGAAATGAGGGAGAAAGAGGCAAGAAAGGAAAAATTAAGCTTTGCTATTACAATAAATAAGGCGCAAGGGCAAAGACTACAGGTAGCAGGTACCTGCAAATCAGGAAAGGGGAACTATGTTACCCCGAATTTAACGCGAGCGAAGCCACGGGCTAAAGCTAGTCTTTCATAAGTAAACTCTTCATAACCAGAGTCAAAAGAAGATCGGCAGCCTCAGTGTCGCTCTATTTGTGAAACGATCATAAACGAAATTGTAAGCATTTTATAGATCGAGGACAGTAGTTTATTTTCCCACTTAAAGTGTTTTTTTATTTTGCGGGAAAGGAGAGAAAAAGTATAAATAAAGATTTTATGGGAGATTTCCAAAACAAATCGTAAATTATCTTAAGAATGACAAGTGAACGATATGAGATGTTCCCAGGTACTTCAAATCTTAACAAATTTTTAGAATGTCAAGTGAGGGCTAAGAGAGATTTCCAAGTACCTATAAATCAGAACCAATCCCAAGAATGTCAAGTGTGCAAAACGCCATTATCGACATCGACCAAGCTAAGTTACAGTTCATGGGAAAAAAATGCAACACTTGTAATTTGTCGATAACATGCTAAAATAGTTATAGCCAATAGGAGTCGTTAGTTTTAGTTTTGTATTTTTATCTCTGTGTTTTCATTGGTTAAGGTTTTTGATTTGTCAATTAGTTGTAGCCAATAAGATTCTGTTATCCTAAGATATATAGTTAAGCTTTTGTAAAATAAATTCATTCAACCTTCTGAACTGGAGTCTGCCTCATCTCTTTACCACATTCCCTACATCGGTAACATACCTCAACATTGGTGACCACCCTACATTGGTGACATATTCCAACATTGGATACTCCTACATTGGTGAACCGTCGACGCTGAACAATGGAAGGACAAATCCCAGCTCAAATCGCTGTTGAGGAGCCTAAAGAAAGAAATCAGGACCACGTCGAGCTCGCCCTGGCTGGAGTATCCGTGCAATCAAGATTTCTTCCCTTCTGGCGTGAACTACCGAAGGCCTGGTTCATCCACTTCGAAGCCACTGTCAACCCGCTGCACACATCGGACGCACAGAAGTTCACGTACTTGCTGCAACAACTCCAGAGCATCGACCTACAGCATCTCACCGACATCCTGTACAACCCGCCGGCCACAGAAAAATACAACGCAGCTAAAGAGCGCCTACTCGCCGTGTATGACACATCAGACGCGAAGAACTTTCAAAAATTAATTAGCGGTCTCGAACTAGGCGACCAGAAACCGTCACAGCTGCTACGAAAGATGCGACAGCTTGGTACCGGCATGATCACAGAAGAGGGACTGAAAATCGAATGGCTAAATCACATGCCAGCCCAAATCAGAGTCGTGTTATCAATCAACACAGAATCGTCGCTAGACACACTCGCCGCAATGGCTGACAAAATGGTTGAATACACCGATACACCCAACATCGCTGCAGTATCAACGCACACACCGACAGAGTCATCAGCTGTTAACAACAACGACGCGTTATCAGCGTTATCAAAAAAAGTTGAAAAGCTCTCTCTTGAGATCGCCGAATTACGCCGTGGGTACAGTCGTTGGCCACACCGAAGGTCTCGCTATCCCTTTCACTCACGTTCGCGTTCCCGCTCGCATTCCAATAAGCAAAATGTGCGCCCACTTAAGCCAGGAGATTCAACGTGGGAATGCAAATACCATTTTAGATTTGGTGATCGAGCAATAAGGTGTGAGTCACCGTGCAGTCGAAGAAGAAGTACAGAAGAAACACACAAGACGCCCGTCATACCGTTAAACTAGAATCGACATCGACTGTGGCGAGCGTCGGTGTCTCCACTACAAGTAATCGCCTATGCATCCACGATCGCAACACTCACGAACGTTTCCTCGTGGACACAGGCGCCGATATCTCCGTGTTAGCAGCAACACCTAAAACGAGAAGAATAAAAAGCAAGAGAGACGACGCCCTAAAACTCTTCGCAGCCAATAACTCTCCGATCGCAACATACGGAGAAAAAACTATCAACTTGAACCTTGGGCTACGACGCAATTTTCAATGGACATTTATAGTCGCCGACGTAAAGACATCCATACTGGGAGCAGATTTCCTTCGGCACTACAAGATACTCGTCGACCTACACAGTAAGAAATTAATAGATAAAGTCACCGAGTTATCAGTAAACACCATTGAAATTACCACACCTGCCGAAACCGTCTACATTATCAGCTCCGATCAGGACTATCATGGCATCCTAAAAAAATATCCAGATGTGTTGCGACCCATGTCACGTAACCAGCCATCAAAACACGAGGTCGTTCATCACATCGAAACATCTGGCCCGCCACTCTACGCACGTGCGCGCCCCTTACCGCCCGATAAGTACAAAGCCGCTAAACAAGAATTTGACCGCATGGTAGAAATGGGCATATGTAAGCCGTCTATGAGTCCCTGGGCTAGTCCACTTCACGTGGTTAAGAAAAAAGATGGAGGACTACGCGTTTGCGGCGATTACAGACGCCTTAACGCAGTAACACAGCCAGACCGTTACCCGATACCACGCATACAAGATTTTACTTACCAGCTGCAAGGCAAGAAAATATTCTCCAAATTAGATCTCAAAATGGCATACTTCTGGATACCTTTAAATAGTGAAGATGCCAAGAAAACCGCTATAATAACACCGTTTGGCCTTTTCGAATTCAATTGTATGACGTTTGGCTTACGTAACGCTAGTCAAACTTTCCAACGATTCATGAACCAAGTATTACATGGCCTAGAAGGAGTTTTCTGTTTTATCGATGATATTCTTCTGCACGCTGATGATGAAGAAGCAATGAAGAATATTCTAAATCAAGTACTTCAACGCCTAGAGAAGTATGGCGTAGCACTCAATGTCGACAAGTGCGAGTTTGGCAAACAGAAAATTAACTTCTTGGGCTACGAAGTATCGGCCGACGGAATTAAACCTACTGAAGAACGCATCCAAGCCATATCTACATACCCAAAGCCGAAAACCATCATCGAGTTACGACGTTTCCTAGGCATGCTAAATTTCTACCGGGACTGCTTACCCCATCAAGCCGATCTACAAACCGAGCTCAACAAATACCTACACAACAAGAAGAAAAATGATAAGACACCGATTGTATGGACACCCGAAGCAGAGATTGCATTTAAAAAATGCCGCCAAAGCATTTTAGACGCGACCACGCTAGCGTACCCGTCAAGTAATAGCCAACTTGTTATCATGACAGACGCCTCAGATAACAGCCTCGGCGCAGTACTACAACAGAAAGTCAACACAGTTTGGAAACCACTGGCATTTTTCTCCAAAACCATGAGCGCGGCACAACGCCGATATAGCGTGTACGACCGCGAACTACTAGCGATCTACGCGGCTATAAAACACTTCCGCCGACTGATAGAAGGCTGTGACGTCACTATTTACACCGACCACAAACCTCTCTCTCACGCTCTATTGAAACCAGCAAGTAGCAGTGACACACCGCGGCGAGAGAGACAACTACACTTTATTAGTCAATTCTGTACAAGTATCAAATACTTAGAAGGAGAGAAAAACTCAGTCGCCGACGCCTTATCACGCATACAAGAGATACAATGCCCCACTTTGATCGACTACAATCAGCTGGCCATCGATCAAAATAACAATGAAGAACTAGAAAACCTCAGATTACAACCGAACTTGAAGTTTAGCGCCATAACACTACCCGGAATGATACGACCAATCACATGCGAGGTATCATTATCTCCGCCTCGACCATTTTTGCCTGCAGCATATCGTTACGCAGCTTTCAAAGCGCAACATGAACTATGCCACCCAGGGGTGCGAACAACCCGCAAGCAGATGTCGTCGAAATTTTTTTGGCCCGATATGAATAAACAAGTCGCCGAGTGGACGCGAGCTTGTATCAGTTGTCAGCGCGCAAAAGTTAACCGTCACGTCATCACTCCGTTATCTACTTTCCCGCCGTCGCAACGTTTTGAGCACATACACATCGATATAGTTGGTCCGTTACGCTTATCAAACGACTATCGATACTGCATCACTATTATCGATAGGTGTACGAGTTGGCCCGAAGCAATCCCTGTACGAGAAATTACCGCTGAGATTGTCGCAAAAGCTCTGTACGAGCACTGGATAGTGCGTTTCGGTTGTCCACTACGCATATCAACCGACCAAGGACGACAGTTCGAGTCGCAGCTGTTCAACGCTTTAATGAAAAAGTTCGGGATAACGAGAATACGCACTGCAGCTTACCATCCACAAGCAAATGGAAAAATTGAAAGGTGGCACAGAACGATGAAGGCAGCGCTCATGGCACGCGGCGCCACAACTACATGGACAGACGAATTGCCTACTGTATTACTTGGCCTACGTAGCGCAATACGGGACGACAACAACCTTAGTCCCGCGCTTATGACCTATGGAACCACACTGCGGATACCATCTGATTTCTTCGTACCTACACAGTCAAAGATTGAAGATGCGGACTACGTACGACAATTAATTCAAATAATGACGTCATTGGCACCGACCGAGCGTACACAAGCACAGCAACGAACGTTTGTGTACAAGGACCTCGCAACATGCAAACACGTTTTTATACGCAACGATTCTGTACGATCCCCGCTTACTCCGCCTTATGATGGCCCATTTGAAGTACTGCAACGCAACGAGAAGCACTTCAAGATACAATTACCAAGTCGAACAGCCATAATATCGCTCGACAGACTGAAACCTGCTTACGTTTTTAACGAAGAGGCGAACGATACAATGTTGCATACACCCATAACGCATACCGCTAATGTCAGGTCAAAGAGCAACACGGATACCGAAACTCAAGTGCCACAGAAACTTGACAATAGTGCGACCAGTCCACCCTCTGCAAAGTCGGACGCCAGTCTCCCATACGTCACACGTACCGGACGAACAGTTAAGAAGAAGGTACGCTTCGCTTGAGGGGGAGTGATATGGGAGATTTCCAAAACAAATCGTAAATTATCTTAAGAATGACAAGTGAACGATATGAGATGTTCCCAGGTACTTCAAATCTTAACAAATTTTTAGAATGTCAAGTGAGGGCTAAGAGAGATTTCCAAGTACCTATAAATCAGAACCAATCCCAAGAATGTCAAGTGTGCAAAACGCCATTATCGACATCGACCAAGCTAAGTTACAGTTCATGGGAAAAAAATGCAACACTTGTAATTTGTCGATAACATGCTAAAATAGTTATAGCCAATAGGAGTCGTTAGTTTTAGTTTTGTATTTTTATCTCTGTGTTTTCATTGGTTAAGGTTTTTGATTTGTCAATTAGTTGTAGCCAATAAGATTCTGTTATCCTAAGATATATAGTTAAGCTTTTGTAAAATAAATTCATTCAACCTTCTGAACTGGAGTCTGCCTCATCTCTTTACCACATTCCCTACATCGGTAACATACCTCAACAATTTTGTTAAATCAGAAGTAGAAGTAGCAATAACTAAACAGAACACAGGGTGTTGCAGTAGTCATTGCCATTTTCAGTAGAATATTACTCATTAGTAGAATATTAATGTTGGCTGGATGGTTAAAAACTAACAATCATTTTACTATGACATTATGAACACCTTTTTAATAGACATTAATACGAGTGCATTGTACCAATATTAACCATAAACTGACTATTTTTCAAGTAATTAAAGAAAACAACATAATTAGTTGTTTTATAGTTTTTACCTGGCAACATTAACCACGTTTTTGACAACTGTCATTTGTGAGCTGTCAGTGTCACAGTCGTCAAACAAACATATTTTGCGATTCGTGTAGCATTTGTTATTTGTTTGTTTTCTAACTCATTAAACATAAATGAGTAAAGAAAACTGTACTGATAAAGAACAATAACTTGCTACAATCATTTCACAGTGGATACAGCACCGTCAAGTAAATATATTTTCTTGTCTTTATAAAAACATTTTCTTATTACATATTTCTGTTGTTATGGTTATTGAATGCATGAATTATTGTTTTAGCTTATTCCTTCTGATGAAGCATGTGGGCCATGTTGGCTACGAGCTCAAAGAATATTGCATTGCAACACTAACACCCGAAACTCTCAGTTTAACACTGGTGCTTCGGAAGAAATGTCTGTTTCCCCACACCAAAGGTCTCAACATGAGGACATTGAAGATTGCTGTGTGAACTGTGACAAAAAGCTGCCGTCTGCAGAAAATAGCATGATCTGTCTTTTGAAAGTGATCATTTTATGAGAGTTATAAAGCTGTGGACATGTCCTAAAAACGTAAGTTACAGGCTATTATTTTTATAATTTCTTAACTGTATTAGTAAGTAAAAGTCGAAAATTCAAAGAGAAATAAATTGTAAATACTTTCTTTTTAGATTATGGACACCGATTATGTGTGCCACAAATGCTGGGAACTTGTGAACCACTAGGTTTTATCTGAAATTGAAATTCCAGAAGAAAATACAGTGCCACACTCTGGAAACCAGGAAATACCACAGCAGCAATACATTACACTGCCAAACGTTCAACGAGCTGCTGACACTAAAAGGCATTGCTTGTTCCCTGACTGCAGGAATCTTGAGCGATACCATATTCCAGCCATAATTTATATATGGGTGCTGAGTTTTACATACCCAGATGTGCAAAGATATGCGGTTACCACATGGGTAGAAACATGTTTGGTAAATTGTACATATCCGAAAACGCATTAGACCATTTTAATCATTCTCAAATCAAGGATATGGTTTTCATATTATCACAACGTGTGTGCTCTCATGTAATGTAGCCCAGGTACCATAATAGAATGGTACCTGGGCTACAGTCACCAGGACAATATAACTCCACCTGCACAGTTTCTTGATCAAGTCTTACTCCGGATAGATTCATAAATAATTGTAAAATATGCATAAACAATTGTAAAAAAAGTCATTGTTTCATTTTATAAAACAACATCCTTATTACTATTACCTGCCTACCTCATAGATACCTATACATAACTAACAACATTATATCAATCACCAATCTGATGCTTCACTCAATTGCTGGACTAGGTTTCTCCTAAAGCACAGCATTAATACATTCCTATATACAGAGATGACAAACAAGCTAAAGCACGGTTCGCCTGATGTTCCAGCAACATCCGAAGGCATAAATAACCTGTTGGTTTAGATAAAACCCTCCTGTAGGTTACACGTACATACCTATACGTTTCGCCTCAAAAGAAAGGCGCTATTAAACTATTATTATTCTTTAAATGTGTAGATAAGTACCTACTTTGCATTCTAAAATGTATTTATCTGCTCAATAATTAATACACCTATCTCAGGTCAACTAAAAAAAGGTCTGAGATAGCTATATTATTATACGTTTCACAACACATAACCTAACTTTTATGGTAAATATTTAAAACGATTTTCTGTCAAAACCCCACTACAAAAAAATATGCTATGATTATACTTTATGTTAATAGGCCTTAGATCTATCTCTTTCGGGTGTTTTTACTAATGAACGCGAAGTATACCTAAATGCGACACTCAAAGTACATGGGGTTTTGCCAATCTTCTTTATGACAAGTTGTTATTATTGGCTTGCTCCCTTTAACATTAGACCTAAACATGACTAAACAAATGTCAGTTAACTCTGTTTACACCTCTGTATCACCGGCGGAGGTATCAAGCGAGATTTTGATACTCCTAGTCAAATTAATAGGTTAAAAAACCGGGTCCCACCGGGGTCGCGGGTTGTTCTAAAGAGATACCGCGGCCCCGGTACAAAAAGGGCAAAAGAAGGAACATGGGTGGGTTTTAGTCAGTACAAGTTAGGTACTCCTCCCGCACTACCCAGCGGGAGAAGTTATTGGGTTATTCCCGATCCGGAAAAAAAACAATTGAACTACAAAAACCAGTTTATGTGGATCTCTCATTGTACTGTAAATCTGAACAAAGCGAGGCCATGTTATACTGGAATATAAAATTTGAATGTGTTACTATGCCCTAGTTAAAAAATTTCATCTCGTTTTCAGTGGTTTCAACATTAACATTATATTTAATATGAAAACAGACATATTTTAATCATAATTAAACTCAAGCAAATTAAGTTTTAAAATTAACAATTTGTTTTATAATTAATTTAACATGCCTTTATTGTTATTTTAAGTAATTTGTCATACACATGAGAATGGCTCTTGTCATTCCAATAATCGTTTATTATAAAATAATATTGACGTTAATATTTTATGAAGGTAGCACCATGCTTGTAATGCAAGAAGGGCTGGCAGAAGTGTAACTAATCCGGGGTTGAGGTTATTCGAAAGAAATACCGCGGCCCCGGAACATAAAGGGCAAAAGAACAAGGGTTTTTTTAATTTCCCCCACTGTAGGGTGTTTTCCTGTATTGTAGGTGCGTATACAAACATTCAAATTCACATACACAAACAGCCAGACCCGAAACAACTATTTGCAGGTCATACAAATATTTGTTCCGTGTCTGAGCGATCGACTGCTCCGCTGCGTGTCGCGGGTTAGATACAAGTCAGTTTACCGACACGATACAGGAGAAATTTCTAAAGTGGGGTAACGCTTTTTTTTTTTTAACTTTTAAGAATAGAAGGGCGGTAGAGGGAGAACATGTATTGCTAAGCTATGAACTACAACATAGTCTTAAAGTATTTTAATGTTCTTATAATAAATGTTTTTCCTCTTAGCTTCCACAGTGTATAGGAAAATTAGGCAGGCAAGGAGATCTCTACCCTGCCTGACGGTCAATGCTGGAGCTAATTCATCTGCCTAACCTTTTCCCTAGTATGTGGTCGGCTTCCATTCTAAATAAGAAAGAATGGTTAGTGAAGAATGCTAGGTTTTTCTGTGCGCGAGAAGAGGCATCATCTTCACCATAAACCGTGTTGAAGCTTGCAGTCTACCTAAACATTTTCGTCATTGCCTATTTCCCAACTATGTTGGAACCTGCATCCAGTGTAACTGCAAGCAGCTCACAAACAGTATTTACATGGAGCGACTGCCTATCGGACATGGTAAAACGATACCCCTTAGTAAGACTGGTTGTCAGAATAATGCTAATTACAGTCCTAATACCTTCGTCATTAAAGTTCATATAATACGGATCATGGACATTCAAACTCCCAAATGACTCACATCCGGTCAAAACCATAGAATTTATTCAATTAGATGCATATTTTAATTTCTCACAGTTATCTTTGGACATATTCCCACGGAATTAGCATATAGGAAAACCTTTATAAGGAGCCTGTATATCAAAATAGATTCTAATGTTAAACTAGGAATTATTGAAGTTGAATTTCGAGTTAAACTTGTAGTACTGATAACTTTAAGCTTAAAGCATTTATTTTAATTCGACCGTCAAAGGTAGTTTTGTATGTCAGTAAAGATGAAGCTACAGTCCCAGTCACAAGGCATAATAATATTTGAAAGTACTGTAGTTGCCCAAAAAAGCATTGATCTCTATGGAGAAGAATGAGCAGGAAACTCTACGGGTAGACCACAGAAAACCAGCGTTGTACTATGGGCTCCCAGAGCACAGCATCATGCAGAGTAATGACTTACTTGATGCAGTCACAGCGTGCAAGCTATTTTTTTTTGTTTCATATTTGTTTATAAAATTCGACGGTTCCTACGTACATAAAGTTAAGTCAAAAACCGAGGTCTACAGGAGAGCGTAATTTGTGTTCAACACGCCCTAGAAGTAATTCTATGAGGAATTATAAATATTTTCCTTCTTCAAAATTTTAAGAGCTTTATAATGCTATTTACAAGTACTTTATTTTTTCACGTTTTCTTGGAAAAACTGATAGATGACCGTTTCTACGACACTTATTCGTTGTAAGTATTTATAATCTCTTACACGATTTCTAAAACAAGGTAAATAAATTAAATAAAAATAAAAATCGTATGTCCGTATGTGCGCATAGATCTAAAGCCAATGATACAATAAAAAAATGCCATTTTCGACTTGAGTTTTTGACCGTCGAAATGTTTGTATGTTCCATGTTTATTTTTTTGCTATTTTGTCTGTCTTTGACTGTCAAAGATCTACAAATGACAGGCGATCAAAGGTATTTACGCAAAAGGAATTCAATAAAACTGACTTAAATCCCTCCTCTCTCAGTATGACTTCAATAAAATTTAACGATGAATAATCAACCTTATTACAAAGTTATAAAATGTCTTTTGCCTGCATAACTGGCACCCATACCTCTTTAACTGGAATAAAGTAATGCTGTTTGTCAGCTGAAAATAATACTAAAGCTAAGTATAGACAAAAGCATAGAATATCCGTTTCTTTACAATAACTGAGAAGGAAAACGACCAAAATAAAAATATTGTGACCTATAAGCTTTGCCTGGATCAGTTATTTTTTGTTGTTGACAAAAACCATCCCCCGCTCTGGTCGGGACGGGGGGGAGTGTCAGACTTGTACTGACTAAAACCCACCCATGTTCCTTCTATTGCCCTTTATGTTCCGAGCTGCGGTATTTCTTTTGAACAACCCGCAACCCCGGCAGGCGGTGGCCCTGGCAGGTCCTTCTGCTTTGCTCATATCTCTTTCTTCGCGTTGTCCAGACGGAAACATGGCGTCATGCTTTTCAAGTAAATTGGGCTTGCCTTCCAGTCTAACCGCATACAGCTTAGTACCAGTATTTTACATTTAATTGCTCTCTGACCTCCATAACGTAGTACTAACTGGGTAAGTTACGTAGTATGTTTAATAATTTTAGTTTAATAAAATATATACTAAAGTTAAATATAAACTAAAATTATTATATGGTATACCACACATACCTTAATATATACTGGGTAATGGAGTTCAGAAGATCTAAAATTACGTGTGACGTCACTAGTTGCCAAAAAATGCTACAACGCGTGACGTCACACGTAACTTTAATGAGCTGTATCTTTGTAATTTTTGGTCTAATTTACAAATAAAAAAAAACGTGTCCCACTTTTTTTTTTTTAGGAAACAAGTCTATCTATTAATTCCAAAGACTGACGGTTAAATTAGAAAATTGTCGCAAATACAACTTACCCCAATTTAATAAACAAAGAAGCTAGTCTCAAATAATAGAATGTTTCTCACTATTAGTTAAAACGTTAATAAAGTAGATACAGAGATAATGTGATCTGATGGTAAAAAATAGTTCGGAGACGCGTCCGGTCTACGATGTACTTAGGGAATAGCTTATGTTAGAGGTTGGCAAGAACTTATTGAGGTGATTAATTGGGTTTGCTCCTGGCCAAATAGCAGCCGCTCAGGTCTATATTTAGGTTAAGCCGCGCTTGCCTAGGTTGGTCTGTGGATGGGTGACCACCCGTTACATACCGAGTTTCCTCCGTGCCTCGGAAAGCACGTTAAGCCATTGGTCCCGGCTGTTATTTGTGGATCTTTGACAGTCGTTACAGGTAGTCAGTGTTCCGAAAGTCTGATAACCAGTCTTACCAAGGGGTATCGTATTACCCAGTACTAACTAGGTTGTGGAGGTCAGATAGGCAGTTGCTCCATGTAAAATACTGGTATTCAGCTGCATCCGGTTAGGATGGAAGCCGATCCCAACATGGTTGGGAAAATGCTAGGCAGATGATATGATGGTCAGTGGCTGTGACAAAAGGTTTTATCCATGTAACAACTGTGCAAATTTTATCATCTTTAACACACTCATATTTTACAAAATACATAAATATATCTTAAAATGAAAACAAAATAATCTCTTCAGTTTTGCAGCTTTATATTTGTTTTAAATAAACAAAAGAACCTTTGTCATTCCTTAGACGTCAAACCAATTTCTTTGACACCGTTTCGTCTCAGAACTTCCTTACTTCTCTAGCCTTACTTAACTAACTTAAGAATCCTACAAAACATTAGATAAACATTTTTTCTTCATTGTTCTCGAATGTTTGACAAGCCAAACTGCGAGTCACGACAAAGATGGGTTGCCAACTAACTAGATAGGTACGTGGTACAAAAGGTCAGGTTGGTACGACGAACGAAAACGCACGCACACATAGGCACACTTCACGTGCAGTAAGTGCAAGGGCCTTTTTTTGCGATGGCAACTCATAGTAGGTTATCATCTTCACAACTAGACTATTATTAAGGTGCCTTTTTTTGCGGATTTGAAATCATGAAATAACTTTCCCCTTGCTTGCGGAGCGGGGGGGGGGAGTGTAAAAATTGTACTGACTAAAACCCACCCATGTTCCTTCTATTGCCCTTTACGTTCCGGGGCCGCCCACAAACCACAAAATAAGTAAACCTTACTTCTGTAAGGTAAGACCAGAAACCTTACAGAAGCAAGGTTTACTACCCCTACTCTGTGTAAGGTTTTTTATATTGTAGACCTATTATAATTCTGTTTATACGGCCAATTTAGGCCCCATGGACTTCTGTAAGGTTTACTTACTCTGTGGTTTACCTAAACAAAAACCGTAATGACTTGCGTCAGGACTAAAATTGAAGAGGCGTGGAATATTTAAGTTTTACTTTTTAGGGGCTTTAGTACCTAAAGAAATTTGTAGGAAGTGCTTAGAAACTCGAGGAATTAAGAAACTTGCCAATCATTGATGAAATTGTAATGTTTTTGGAGACAATTTTGCTGTAGAAATTTTTGAGATTATTACTGACATTTATCGGAAGGATTAATTAATTATAAGTGTGATAAAATTTTGTCGCATTTCAGACCCTGAAACCCCCGGGCGTCTCGGAAACACGAAACCAACGGATACGTCAAAAAATAGTTAATGCAGTAGGTAATTAGTTTTGTTATATTAATTATACTGTAACCAAGGTTGCGGGTAAAACCACGCTGTACAGCTAGTTTGAATTTAAATAGATTTTTATAGAAGCGCTGTAAATGTAAATTATTAGTTGAAAATAATGAACAGATTTTAATCATTTTGGGGATGCAGGAGTATGAGACATTCTTATTAGTATCTGATTTAAGGTTGAAATTGGTACACTTTTATGTTTATTAAACCACTCCTAATAATAAACACAATTCATATTATACATTTTTAAATGTTTAATTTTTTTATTTTTAAGAATTTTTTTTTTGTTATTATGTATAGAATACGTACACATTTCACAAAATCTCAAGCTTTATTTAAAAAATAACGATTGTACTTATATTATTCCACTTTAGACGAAAGAGACTTACTTAACCTCACGACACAGGAAATCCTAGTGTGGGGTTTAGTGTCATTAAAATTATATATGTACTTTTTTGTAGAACAATCCTTACTTATTATAAAAGCGAAAGTGAGTTTGTTACCTCTTCACGCTTTAATGGCTAAACTGATTTAGATGAATTTTGGTAAAGAGATAGTTGGGAACCAGGAGAAAAAAAAGTGGGATGTGAGGGAGAAAGAGAGAAGAAAAGGGAAAACTTAGCGTTGCTATTACAATTCAATAAGGCGTAACGGGAACTGTGTTACCCCGAATTTAACGCGAGCAAAGCAAAATATTGACATCCTTTTTAACTCAACTGAAAATATTTAAACATTTTACTTACTGCCTCCTTCTCACAAAGAATCATCCAAGTGAGCCTGAACCGGTTCGGCTATAAAAAGCGACAGTAACAGGTCGTCAGCCGCAGGTGCATCGCGACCGGACAGATGTAAGGCTTGGGGTAGGCAGACACGCAGGTAGGGCAAATGGAGAACTTACTAAGTACGATTTTTGGATACAAGTATGGTTTGGGTAGATTGAAACTGTGTATATCAAGGGGTTTTTATACACTGACTTCCATACCCACCCGTCCCTTGCAAGAACCAGCCCGCACTGCTGAGCCAGTAAGTCCAAATCAGCCCATAAATAATATCACTCAGATCAAGCTTGTCTCTTGCTGTCCCTCAGCGACGCTCTAAGCCGAGGCTCGTACCCCACAGGGGGTGCCCTTAGCGTGTAGTCGCTTAGTTTGTAAGTTTTACACCCTGGCTGGAGGTCTTAATTTTTAAGGCATCCACAGGATTCGCCCAGATAAGCAGACGACAACCTCCTTGGTTGAACTGCGAGATGCTATTCATAAAAAAAACCGACTTCCATAAGTAAAATTATTTTTGGAAAAAAATATTGACCATATATCTCGGGAACGCGTTTAAGTATCGAGTTCAAATCAAAACCTTACACTTAAATAAATAAAATAAAAAGCCTTTTATTTCCAGTACTTAAAGTTTACATTTCTTATAATCTATTTAAGTGTTAGTTCATGTAATTTAATTGCTATGTTAGTATAATTTCTCTTTCTTTACTTAATTCTATGTATATTCTAATTTCTATTTTTTTTTTAAACATTATTTTATTTAATCTACTGGAACCCCAAGTTGGGTGAAGGCCTCCTCCAGTGACGCCCATTTGTCTCTGTCTTCAGCTACTTTTCTCCAGTTTGGACCAGCTATCGCTTTAATCTCGTCTTCCCATCGTGTAAAAGGTCTACTAACTTACTCAAAAATATGGTATTTTTCCTTTTCTTAAAAGATATGGCCGTTTATTTCGCAAGTTTGTATAGTACCTTCAAATGGCACTCACTGAGCAATATATATAATAGCCTATGTCCGTCTATCAGTCTATCGTCCAGGGTCCTTCTGTAGCAACATTCATCAAAATCGGTTCAGCCATTAAGGCGTGAAGAGGTAACAAACAAACAAAATCACTTTCGCTTTTATAATATTAGTAAGGATAATATTTTTAATCTTTCCCCTCTATCAATTCTGTTAACCAAATAACATTGTAGTTAAAATCAAAATGTCCAAACTTTTAGTTTGCCCGTAACAAAATTCAAGTTTTGATATACCTACGTTTAGTGAGTCCGGAAGTAATGATCGATAATAACGTAAAGATGTATTTGGCCCTTAATGAAGACACAGGAAGAGGTCTATATGTACAGGTTTCTTTTAGAAAGTAAGTAATATAAGTGGAGGTTCTTGAATATAGGATGTTGGCAAGACCACAGCTTCTGAAGCACCCTGTCTTTTTGCGGATTGATTTGTGGGTGAGGGATGTTCCTTATTTTGCCCTTTATGTTCCGGGGCCGCGGTATGTCTTTCGAACAACCCGTAGCCCTGGCAGGCTCTTCCGCTTTACTGACATCTCGAAGAGGCGCGCGTGGAACAAGAATGCGCCGTCGATACAGACTGTCGTCACTAGATGGGAGGGTGGTGAGCTACCCGCTGCTCACCAAACAACTTGAAAGTGATAACAAAGTCACCGAATTCCAAAAAAACCTCTTTGAAGTCTTTTATCTACCACCTAGAAAATAAACCGACTTCCAATACACTCTAAAATGAAAAAAAAAAACATGTTTACATTCCGAAATCGGAACCCAAAAACCGACAAAACAAACAAAAGTCAACGACTTCCAGAAGCAAACTTTTTTCGGAAGTCGTTTTTTTACCATCACCCAGAACTAGAAACTCTCCCGGTAGCGCTCATACAACAGGTTTTTCTTTCCACGTCCCGAGTTCCAACGAGTCCGTCCGAAGATAAATATAGATTGTCGGGACTCAGGAACTTGATGCGTGTGTAATTGCCTTTCTATTTAATATAGGGTGGAAGGAAAGGTAATATGAGGTTATAATGTACAGGATATAAAGGAATACCGTATGTATTCGCTATTTGTAGCGGTAAGGAATTCTTAGCGGGGAATTTAATTTCCTGATATTTGTTGAAAAGTGTTCAGATCTTGTAGCAGACCGTTGTCTTAATTGTTTGATACACTGTCAACTCAATTCAACAAAGTATTATTATACACACATTAGAAAAGTCTAAGCAACACATTCTATTGCAAATTAATATTCAACTAGCTTTTGCCCGCGGCTTCGCTCGCGTTAAATTCGGTGTAACAAAGTTCCCCTTGCGCCTTATTGATTTGTAATAGCAACGCTAAGTTTTCCCTTTTCTTCCCTCTTTCTCCCTCACATCCCACTTTTTTCAAAAAAATATTATGTAAAATATATGTCCGTCTCCTGGTTCCCAACTATCTCTGTACCAAAATTCATCTAAATCGGTTTAGCCATTAAAGCGTGAAGAGGTAACAAACAAACAAACTCACTTTCGCTTTTATAATATTAGTAAAGACGTAAGGATTATTATATCTTTCTCACCAAGTAGGTTATACCTATGTAAACTGTTTGATCTAGAGAACATACTGGCTGGTTGTAAAAAAAAACGAGCATCATTTGTTTTTTTTTTCACAAATTCAAAAGGGAATGCATTTTTTCGAATTTTATGGAGTTTTCTTTGCTGATTAAAATTTAGTATTCTTTATCAATGTTAAGAATTAAAAAATAATTTGAAAAAAGTTTTAAACATTTTTCGATTTAGAGACATTTTTTACGTCATGGAGCGACGCCATTTGTACAAAGAGTTGTAGTTGTTGCTAGCGGGAAGAAGTCAATATCGGGCATCTCGGTATCTTGGTGTCAACAGAAGCGTTATTTGCCATCTTCATCAGCATAACACTAACACGGGAGATCCTGCTGAGCAGCACCCAGGTCGAGGACGGACTTCTCATAATTATTCTCTAGCTTTTATCCTAATTTATTTGGTGTCGTAATAGGTTATCTCAGAGTTTATTGTTCTGAAAACAACAAACACAAACCAAAGCTTATCCATAAAACATTACACAAACATTACAATTACAAATCAAGGCACCCCTATTAACAGTGCTGTCACTCAAAACTTTAGTTGTCGCCAAACACCTGTACCCAATTATACAAACTATTCATCCAAACACCAATATCCGGTTGTAATCCACATTAAACCAGTTTAATGCAGTTTCAACCGGTTAACCGGTGTTCCCCCGGGCGCTTTCGATAAGCGAACTACACGTAAAACGGTTATTAGTTAAATTATTACGTTTTAATGGAACTAAATGCAAGGTTTAGGACAATAGTGATAATAAATTTAATTGTTTGTATTATTATTTCGATGGTACGGATTATTATAATGGGTGTTCTGGTTATATAGGCCGCGAAATGTGGGGATTAATAAATTATTTTAGTAGTTTGAAACGTTTATAGTTGATTACGTATTAATGCTGAGCATTCAAGCTAATGAACAAAAATCCTAGCTAAAACCAGAGAGAATTGTTCAATTGTTAATAAACTTAAATATGCAAATTGCACTAACACATTAACCTGATCAGTATACCTAGAGCTGTCAGTGTCCGGGGTTGCGGGTTGTCCGAAAGAGATACCGCGGTCCCGGAACATAAAGAGCAACAAAAAGAACACGGGTGGGTATTAGTCAGTAAATGTCTGATTATATCCTTAGTAAAAAGAGAAAGTGAGTTTTTTTTTTGTTTGTTCGTTACGTCTCCACGCCTAAATGGCAAAACCAATTTTGATGAATTTTGGTACAGATATAGTTGGGATCCTGGAAACGGATATAGGCTCAAAAAATAAATTAAAAAAAATATATAATATCCTATATATATTTTTTTTATTTGGAATGAACTCACTCTTGACCTCGATCTCGCCTGATGGTAAGCGACAAATGAGGTCTACAATCTGGAGCGAGCGAGCCCAGAAGATGCCTTTTGCCCAGATGATGATTTCTTTTCGATCATCACGCAAGTAAAGTTAAAATTAGCGTTAGCCTAAAGTAACCATGCCAAGCGGGTGAAGTCGCGGGCGAAAGCTAGTTATGATATATTTGAAGGTAATTCATCCGCCAAAACAAAGAGTTATCTGGGTCAACATTGCCGTGGACTCTTGCAAGTTTTCACTAAAGAAAGAGGTTTGCGCCAAATTCTGTAGGTGAAAGCTAAAGGACCTTAAGTCCATTTTTTGTAATTTTTGGGTTTTAAATGATTTTTATTCAGAATACCCGAATTGATCAAATGGTAAAAGACATTAAGTCCTACAGCCGCTAATTTCGCAGAAGTAGAATTATAAATAACATTAAGTCCCTAGACGTGAAAAAGTGAAAGATCGTATGGTTACTTAATATTGTTCACTATTTAAACAATTAATAGGTATAGGTAAATGTTAAATGATCGTATGTGGGAGTTAATGTTATTTACCACTACGCTCGGGTTAGATTTGTTCCTTCTATTGCTTTACGTTCCGGGGCCGCGGTATTTCTTACGAACAACCCCCGGCAGGCGGAGGCCCTGGCAGGCCCCTCTACTTTGCTGACATCTCATTGAAGTGCGCGTACACTAACGCGCCGTCGACACGGCCTGTCGTCAATAGACGGACGGACGGTGAGCTACCCATTGTTCACTGTCCACAGGCCCGCATCTACGGTGGCCGGGAGTCGTCTCGTGGCGCCCGACGCCCGGGCGTCTCCCGCGTTGGTTTGAGGTTCTCTCCCTCAAACGCACGGCCATCTCCTTCGCTATCATAACTGCTTTGCAGAAGGAGGTGATCGCTTCCCATTCCCTGTCGCTTCGGACCATGGACTGAACCAGGGCCGGCCATCGCCTCTACGAAGGCACGGCGGTGCTCCGCCCAAGCTGGGCACACCGCCACTGTGTGCTTCACCGTGTCCTCCGGGCGATCATCACAATAGTGACACCGGAGAGTTTCCTCCCGCCCGATTATGTGCAGGAACCTCCCGAAACTACCGTGTCCGATGAGGACCTGCGTCAGGCGGTAGGTGAGGACGCCATGGCGCCTCTCCAGCCACTCCTCAACAAGGGGACGAGGGGACTTACCGCTACTATTGTGGCATGCCCTGCTCGGGGTTGCGACAGTCGCTCTCTCCATGCCACCATGAGATCGCACTGGAGGTCTGTCCACTAAACGGCAATTCGCCGTGGTAGCGGAGTTTCCCCCCAATGTAGTGCCTGTGCGCGCCACTCATACAGGTGCGCAGGGACTATCGCCTCCAGATCCCAAGGTGGCAATCCGGCAAGGAGGCTCGCCGCTTCGCCGGAGATCGTGCTGTAGCCCCGGATAAGCCTAATGGCTACGACCGTGGGTGGCGCGCCGCGCTAAAGAACGCGCCCATACCGGGGCTAAAGGGACATGGACCCGCACGACTCCGGCATAGCTCAGGTTGGGCAGGAGCCGCTTGTAAACAGCCCCGGTCCGCTCCAATTTGGGAGCCACACGTCGGATATACTCCACGAAATTCCACCGGCTGTCGAGGACACCGATGCGAACCCCTCCTACCTTCAGCTGGGATCCCGACGGTGCTTCGGATTTGTGCAATGCCACCCCGAGACCCAAATTCTTTCCGCGACTATCGCAACCACGCGGGGTTGCGATAGTCGCGTCATTGGTATTCGGTGATACCGGATTGGCCATGTGGAGAGACACCGCAACGACAACCCCACCCCTGGACACTGCAGCCCCCGTCGTGAGGGCTCTCACGCGCATGATGGCGTCCACAGTCGAGCGCCCCCCGCGGAAACCATACCGGTGTTCCGCAAGATTCGGATTCGTCCCCACAAGGTGCCCGACGAGGCAGTTTGCAATAACTCTTTCAAAGAGCTTGCCCTCCTTGTCGAGCAGCACGGTGGGCCGGAATGCGGACGGAGAGTCCGCAGGGCGCCCCGGCTTCTGTATGAGGACCAGCTTCCCCGTCTTCCAACGAAGTGGGAACTGGCGTCTCACCAAGCATGCGCTTAGGAGCCTAAGTGGTCGGGGCCCAAGAGCCAAAAGCCTATTCGATTAAGCCACACACCTATAAGCACAAGAAAGGGGGGGGGGTGTCAGACTTCTACTGACTAAAACCCACCCATGTTCCTTCTATTGCCCTTTACGTTCCGGGGCCGCGGTATCTTCTTCGAAAAACCCGCAAACCCGACAAGCACCAAAAAAAAAGTTGCACGATTTCCCGAAAGCTCTGCAAAGGATTCCACCCATTTTTCATATTTCTTTTATAATACATTAGCTCACGAGAGCTCTGTATGTAACTTACTTTTTAAAACATTTTCCATGATGTTGTATCGTACCTAACTTATAAAATAATTAAATTTACTATACAGGAAAGACGTAAGTACCGTCATACTATAAGATATCATAATAAATCTTAAAAGTTAAAGAACCTTAAGTCCGATAATACAGCCTTAAGGAACTATATTTATTAAAAAAATATCTCAATATAATAGCTTAAGTATCCATCATAATCATACTTTTTATTTGACAATGATACGATAATTATTTTTCTTACTGTGTCGATTTTAATATCTAATTTCAGGTATGGCCATCTTTAATGAGCTCTACTGAATACTTTATAAAATGTGACTTAAGGCCCTTCACTTTTCACCTACAGAATTAACCTATTTTGATTTAGGTATTTAGGACATTCCACAAGTACACAAACTTCTATCTTGCATAGGGCTGCCAAGTATACTGTTTTTCATTAAATTATACTTTTTACTGTTGGACAAAAATAAAGTATACAAAATACTGTGTTCAGCATGCAAACACATTTCCTGATACTACATTTACAGACAGAGTTTTTTCAGTACCTAATGTATGCTAAGTGGCGCGAGGATAGAAATAGAGTATAATATATTAATTTGATAAAAATGAACTCTTCATTTATTTAAATTACACTTATAAATGTGGTGAGGCGTATGAAGTTTTTAAAAAAGATAGTAAACTGGTAAGTTGTGCGAGAAGTTCTAAAAAATATAAAAGTATTTAAAACAATAAATATATAAAATACTGTTTATTTTTCTACAATACTGTACACTTCACAGACCTGAATATACTTTATTTCTCGTAAAAAAAGTTGGCAACCCTAATCTTTTTTTTTTCGGGTGGGAAATCATCCAATGACTTCCCCCGCTCTGGGCGGAGCGGGGAGGCATGTCAGACTTGTACTGACTAAAACCCACCCATGTTTCTTCTATTGCCCTTCACGTTCCAAGGCCGCGGTATCTCTTTCTAACAACCCGCAACCACGGCAGGACCCGCAACCCCGGCAGGGCAACCCTAATCTTGCATCATCTTTACGCGTGATGCGCTCTCAAAGATCCCCTGAAAGCCAAATTAGTCTCTTGCCACACGGACCAAGTACCTAAGTTTTCAGTCATGCAGAAGTCCACGTTTATTTACAGCAATATATACAGTTATGTAGCTTTCCCAAATGTTTCACCAAAACTCCTTTGACTGTTAACAACATTTCATATGCTGTTTAGTTTACAAACAACATATACTGCAAATATTTTATTTTATTAACAAACGTTTGTTTAGCAAATGTTTCTCATTTTTATACTTTTATATATTTTTATCATTAATTCAGGTCTTGAGGTCTATTGTGGTTTGTAAATAAGAACTAGAACTCTAAAGAAACATAATAAATAGGTTATAATCATTAAAAAGATAATCCAATTAAGATAACTGTCTCATTAACGAAAATTGATCTTTACCGAAGGACTTTTCCATGTTTACCAAAATCAAAGTAGCAAATTCTCGAAACAAACAAACAAGTTAAATCAAATACTGAAACCACTTATAGCTCATAAATCAAACAATTAACAAACTTTGCAATCTCATTAACTGCCTGTCAGAATACAGTAGATAATCTCTAATTAGTCTTTGTCCAAATACTTTAGGGTCCACTTTCAGTGTTATTGCATGTAGCTGAATACGAGATAATAATATGGTAATATAACAATCCTTACTAATATAATTAAAATGAATTTGATTTTTACCTTAATTAAAAAAAAACGTTGCCCCACCCTAGGAATTTCTCTTGTATCCAAACTTTTAACTCACATACACAAACAGCCAGACCCGAAAAAACTAGGTACTTTACCGGAACAATTATTTTTATGCCTTACAGGTGTAAGTCATAAAAATAATTGTTCCGTGCGGGAATCGAACCCGCGACACGTAGCGCAGCAGTCAATCGCTCAGCAACTGCGCCAACCGTGCCGTCAAATCCAATCCAATCCAGTCTAACCGTTTGTTATGTACGATTTTGATGAATTTTGGTAAAGAGATAGTTAGGACCCTGGAGACGGACATAGGCTATTTTTTAAAGTGCGATATGGAGAAGAAAAAAAGGAGAGAAAGATATTTTTTTTCGATAATGACGTGGGTTAAAGTTAGCGTTAGCCCAAAGTAACTATGCCAGGCGGACAAAGTCGGGGGCGGAAGCTAGTAGATAATAATATAATAAACATGGTAAATATCCCGTTTTAAGTATTAATAGTAAAACACTCATGAAGCTGTTTAGCCGGAGGTCGTGGGTTCGATTCCCACCCAGGACAAACTTTGTGTGATGAGCATGATTGTTTGTTCTGTGTCTGGGTGTGATTTATCTATAATATGTATGTATTTATAAGTTATATAAGTATGTATATCGGTTGTCTGGTTACCATAACACAAGCTCTGCTTAGCGTGGGATCAGATAGCCGTGTGTGAGTTGTCCCAAGATATTTATTTATTCATTAGTAATTTGTCTTATTTAACACCAGTTTACCCATCCACAGACGAACCGCGGCTACAGTTGCTTAACTTATAAAATCGAACCACTCAATCTTCCATTTTCACAAATACACCATAATAAACCCTATAATGTTCGTGATAATCGCTCCCATAATCTAAAATGATATAATTTTAAGGTACAAAGTAATTAACATTTAATTCCGTACCTTTCTTCACCGGTTCGGAGTGGACGTAACCGGATCTAACCAGTTCCGACCGGTCATAATCCGGTTATAACTGGCTAATTATTTGAGGATAAATAAAGAGGGTCTAGAAAAGTTTTGTCGAGCGATCAAACAAAAATAATAAGAAGGTAAAATTTATTGGTTTTTGAAGTAATAGTTTTGATGTGTGGTGTGCATCCCCTTCTTACCGGTGTAAGAAGGGGGTGGTGGCGTCACGTTTTGAAAAAAAGTTTTTAGTACCGGAAAGTTGATTTGAAAACCAATTAAACTAAAAAATAATATCTGCCCCAAGCCCAAATTATTTTTTTTGTGTAAACTTTGCCCCACTCTAAGAATTTCTCCTGTATCATGGGTGCGTTTACAAACATTTAAAACTCACATACACAAACAGTCAGACCCGGAACAGCTACCTGTTGGTCTTACAAATATTTGTTCCGTGCGGGGATCGAACCCGCTACACACAGCGCAGCAGTCAATCACTCAGCCACTGCGCCAACCGTGCCGGCAAATATGGGGAAGCCTAGCCTTTTTCCAATTAGGTTATTTTTTTTACTTAAAAAATTACTTGCCCCAAGCCCTTTAATGGGTGCATGTATACAATGCTGCATAAAAGGCTTGTCCAACCTGATGGCGACAACGGTAAGAAGCCTGAAGCTCGTGTATAAATAACTAGCTTTTGCCCGCGGCTTCGCTTGCGTTAAATTCGGGGTAACACGGTTCCCCTTTCTTGATTTGCAGTTACCTGTAGTTTTTGCCCTTGCGCCTGATTTATTGTAATAGCAAAGCTAAGCCTTTTCTTTCCTCTTTCTCCCTCATTTCTCACTTCTTATGTAAAAAATAGCCATGTCCGTCTCCAGGGTTCCAACTATTTCTGTACCAAAATTAATCAAAATCGGTTTAGCCATTTAGGCGTCAAGAGGTTACAAACAAGCAAACTCACTTTCGCTTTTATAATATTACAAGCTATGCCCAGCGGTTTCACCCGCTGAGGTTTAGGGGTATGAAAAATAGATGTTAGCCGATTCTCAGACCTACCCAATATGTACCCAAAATTTCATAAGAATCGGTCGAGCCGTTTCGGAGGAGTACGGTAACTAACATTGTGACACGGAAATTTTATATATTAGAAGTAAGAAGTCAGGATAGCAACCGCGGGGAATCTTCAAGATTAAGCATCGCTTGCGAAAGCTGGTGGGTGGATGGGTGACCATTTATTACATACAGTACGGCCAACGAGAAGCGATACGAAAGGTCATTAACCTAAAGAACAACTGTGGCGTTGACAATCTAATATTTAGCTCTTTCCATCTTGTGCCTTTGTCGTAATGTCTCGTTCTCCCGGCAAAAACATTACAACGTTAAGACGGGTTCGCCAACATTCGGGCGGCCATTTTAGATGGGGTTTTAGCATGGGTTTTGTTTACATTTGGTATCGCTTCTCGTTGGCCGTACTGTACCTAGTTCCTTCTCTACCATTGATCAGTGGCTATGATAATTATATCAATCTTTTTACACAACTCTGAAAAACGGGCCACGTAATCACAAACGAAAACACTTAAAAATAAATTACGTTAACAATATCAATTACTGACATACATTGTGGTTTTGTGTTTTATCACACAAAATGATCTACAATTAAAATGAGCCCTCAATTTCATATTTATGAATTTTATGGATATTCATGTTACATAAGTAAGTATTATTAATTACTGTCGAACAATGTGTGAATGGCAGATCCCCACCCCATTATCATATCTATCATATCATCTGCCTACCCTTTTCCCAACTATGTTGGGGTCGGTTTCCAGTCTAACCGGATGCAGCTGAATATCAGTATTTTACATGGAGCGACTGCCTATCTGACCTCCACAACCCAGTTAATAGGTACTGGGTAATACGATACCCCTTGGTAAGACTGGTTGTCAGACTTTCGGAACACTGACTACCTGTAACGGCTGTCAAAGATCTACAAATGACAGCCGGGACCAACAGCTTAACGTGCTTTCCGAGGCACGGAGGAAACTCGGTATCTAACGGGTGGTCATCCATCCACAGACCAACCTAAGCAAGCGCGACTTAACCTAAAGATTGACCCGAGCGGCTACTATTATTTATCCACGAGCTCCTCCTTATTGTATATTATCATATCTATATTGATTGATTTATTTTTTATTAATAACTAGCTTTTGCCCGCGGCTTCGCTCGCGTTAAATTCGGGGTAACGCAGTTCCCCTAGCGCCTTATTGATTTGTAATAGCAACGCTCAGTTTTTCCTCTTCTTCCCTCTTTCTCCCACACATCCCATTAAAAAAAATGGACATTTAACTTCTTAATTTAATTTTATTTATAGTTATGTTATTTTTGCTTGTTTTGTTTTATACCTTAACTTTGTACTCCATCTATTGGCAAAACATAATGAACCTATATCTTATATACTGCCTGTAAACATCTATGTTCTACAAAATAAATGATTGATTGATATCAGTCCAGCTTTTCCCAATTAAGTTAGAGTCAGTTTCCAGTTTACCTGGATGCAGCTGAATAACCTCCACGAACCATTTAGTACTGAGTATTACGATACCCCTTTTTTGTGGATGTGTAACCATCAAATAACTCCCCCCGCTCTTGTCGAAGCGAAGGGGGGGAGGGGTGTCAGGCTTGTACTGACTAAAACCTACCCAATGTTCCTTTTATTGCCCTTTACGTAGTAGTAGGTAGGATTTCATTAAGTACATATTAATTTATCATAAAAAATAAACAGAATTATCTTTTGACTGTACGCGCGTCTCAAAGAGATAACAGCAAAGTAGCAGGTTCCCAGGGCCACTGCGGGGCCTTGGCGACCTGAGGGTGGCCCTAGGAAGTGCCAGCGGGCGATAGATCGGGGAGTCTATCGACATCGTCGGAAGGGAGTGTCAAACTTTTACTGACTAAATCCGTCCATGTTCTTTATTTTGTGTTCCGGGGCCGTGGTATCTCTTTCGAACAAACTTCTTCCTGACACTTTTTTTTTTGGTGGGAAATCATCCAATGACTTCCCCCGCTCTGGGCGGATGTCAGACTTGTACTGACTAAAACCCACCCATATTACTTCTATTGCCCTTTACGTTCCGGGGCCGCGGTATCTCTTTCGAACAACCCGCAACCCCGGCAGGCGGAGGCTCTGGCAAGCCCCTCTGCTTTGCTGACTCTCTTTGAGGCGCGATTGACACGGCCTGTCGTCAATCGACGGACGGACGGTGAACTACCCATTGCTCACCGTCCCCAGGCCCGCATCTACGCTGGCCGGGAGTCGTCTCGCGGCGCCCGGCGCCCGGGGCGTCTCCCGCGGCGGCTGGGTTGGGCAGATGTTCACTATTCCTGACACTTAGCTAGGCTTTGACTTGCCTTATTTTAGTCGCTTTGTTCAAGTTTAAAACCAGTCTGGAACATCACACGTTTATCAACCCTTTCGCTGCCCAGACCAAATCCTTACTATCCTTACTTCCTTACTTTATTATTTATTAATATTATAAAAGCGAAAGTGAGTTTGTTTGTTTGTTTGTTACCTCTTCACGCTTTAATGACTAAACCGATTTTGATGAATTTTGATACAGAGATAATTGGGAACCAGGAGACGGACATAGGCTAATTTGTATTTAAAAAAAGTGGGATGTGCGGGAGAAAGAGGGAAGAAAAGAGAAAACTTAGCGTTGCTATTACAAATCAATAAGGCGCAAGGGGAACTGTATTACCCTAAATTTAACGCGGGCAAAGCCGCGGGCGAAAGCTAGTTATACCATACATTTTGGACTCATACGCTGAGGTGTAGGCAGCGAAAAGGTTAATCAAAAGGAAAATAGTCATCACCAATTCATAAAATAATTACCTACCCCAAAAATAAAGGCTACTCGGTACATTGTACGCAGCACACTGTGAATAAATCATTCCCCTTTAAAGCCTGAATACGTTCTGCAAATGAGATTCTTATTGTGAACGAACATATATAATTTATAGTTATATTTTAACACCCCTTTATTCTTTGAGGGGTGAGCAAATCTCTAGCGGGTTTTCTCGAATCCATTCTTTTGGAAGACAATTTGATGGCCCGGAAATGATTTGAAACCAGATGACAATAAAAAGGGAGAATTTTTGACAGTCTTTTGTCTAGAAATGCAAAAAAATTGAACACATTACCTCGTCCTTTTTTAAAAGTTGGTTAAAAAAGGCTTTCAACATTACCCCCAAACTAAGACATCGCTTGCTTTTCACTGTAAAACTATTTTTAAAAGCAGCACAGCCCACTAAAAGTAGGTTGTATGTAACACAATATTTCAACAGCATATTGTTATAATAAATCATTTGCCATACATTAAGTTTAACCCTGTATATATTGCTTACAAATGAGTTACATATTATGAACTGGGATATTTATCGTTGCTCTTGTCTTTTTAATACTAGATTTTGCACGCGGCTTCGCTCGCGTTAAATTTGGGGTAACACAGTTCCCCTTTCCTGATTTGCAAGTACTTGCTACCTGTCATTTTTGCCCTTGCGCCTTATTTATTGTAATAGCAAAGCTAAGTTTTCCTTCCTCTTTCTCCCTCATTTCACATTTTTTTTAAAACAAAGGCTATTTCCGTCTCCAGAGTCCCAACTATCTCTGTACCAAAATTCATCAAAATCGGTTGGGCCATTTAGTCGTGGAGACGTAACAAACAAACAAACTTACTTTCGCTTTTATAATATTAGTAAGGATTGGAGAATATATTTTGGTTTTAGCGGTTTTAGTGTATAGGTATGTTTAGCTGCTTAACCTAAGAGTTGAAGATGGATTCATAGATGAAGAGGTTTTTAATGTATTTAGACACTGATACTGAAGAAAACTAACATAGAACATGACGACGTTCATGGTGATCACCTTGTTTACAACGGTATATGTATTCTATTACAAGAAAAAAAATCGCCATTCACGATTTTTTTTGTAAAAGAATAGATACATAGGTAATATACCGTTACTTTATTAACAAAGTTACTTAAGACTCTGTACATAGCAAACACTTTGTAAAACGTCTAGATTTTCGTTGCAAAGTAAGCCGTATCTTTACATACCACAAGCCAAAAAAAAATACAGAGTATAGTTAAATACATAAAGAAAAGACTTCAACAAAATAGTTTACAAAAGTGGTCTAGTACGTAATATGTATGTTTTTATAAATTATATAAGTATGTATATCAGTTGTCTGGTTACCATAACACAAGCTCTGCTTAGCTTGGGATCAGATAGCCGTGTGTGAGTTGTCCCAAGATATTTATTATTATTTATTATTATTATTACTGCAAAGTGACTTACGTTTTGGCGGACATGATATCCAAATAAAATAAAAAGCCGAAATACTTTCAATCTTATTTCCATTCTTTCGATGCACTACTGTATATGTACTTGTTTCACTTCACGCCCACTCTGCAGTTAGCCTTACCTCCGCAAATACCTAAAGATTAGCTTGTTACCGCGTCTTAATGAGAGTTAACTAACTAAATACAATATTACAATTAAATAAACTAAAATAACTAATCTTCTTAAAAAAAATCTTGATTGAAAAGGCATATCACTTTTAATGAGTTTTAGATGATAAAAGTATAACATAAAACACTGTCCGATCTATATTTTATTCTAGTTTGTTTATGAAACGGTTTTATTCATCTTGTTTATTTTTTTGTAATTAATATGTACGCCTTGCAAGGCAAAACATAGTCAAAACAAAACCTTTTATACCATATTACCTTTGTTTAACAAATAATAACTTTGACTTTAACCCTGTCTGTCACAACAGTGTCCCACGTAAGGACAGTTAATTCTATTTGTTCATTCTATCATTCTTAGAACGATATTGGAGCTAAAATATATACATATATAAAGGCTGATCAGCCAGGCCGTATCGACGGTGCATTTGTGTTCCACGCGCGCTTCAAAGAGATGTAAGCAAAGTAGGGGACCAGGACCTCCTAGCATACCCCTCTGTTTTGCGGGTTGCGGGTTGTTCGAAAGACATACCGCGGCCCCGGAACATAAAGGGCAATATAAGGAACATGGGTGGGTTTTAGTCAGTACAAGTCTGACACTCCCTCCCAAGAAGAAGTTGTTTGAAGCTTTCCCATCCGAAAGAAAAAAAAAGGGTGTCCAGCTAAACTAGAAATTAAGAGCGAAAAAATTGCTAACAGCATCTGCACAGATGCTGCCGACAACCTTCAAAACAAAGAAGAAAAGAAACATACAAACTTTTTCATCAAAAGGTAAACAGGTAAGCAATATTTATTGCATAAAGAAAATATCTCCGTTCCCAAACACGGCACACATCCACATAAATTAGCAAAGCATCATCTAAGAAAAATCAACACTTAAATTAACAAGAAAATACCCAATTTTTATGCCCCATTTACCCCCTACAACCCCTAAGGAAATCCCCTAAATGGCAACCATTAATTAATGGAGCCCGTAATGGCAGTTTCTCAGTGTTGCCAGACATAAATTTATTAATTAAGGCAAGTGGTCTTCGCGTTTTTTTCGGCAGGTAACACTGTGTGGGTTATTTGGGAAATTAGTTTGTGCGTAATGCTGTTTTCTTATGTTGGACTTAATTGCTGCGTGTGAGATAGTTTTGAATTATGTATGAAGAAACGTGTTCGAATGGTGTGTGTCTGTCATTAATTTACGGATGGTATTTAAACGTACTTCAATTTATTCCCATTTCGTTTACCTAATTTTGCCTGTGTTGCACCAAATTTACTGAATGAGCACCAAAATATGTTAATTAAAATATGTCATAACGAGCATCAGGAAAAAGACAGCACTACAATAAAAAAGTGTTATATCTTTATCCATTTTCTATTAATGCAAGTCGTTACTGGTCTACTAGTCGTAGGGGGTCGCAGTTTTAACCTAACCTAACCTACGCATTTTTTTTGCATTCAGGAAAGAATATTTGGTGCACGATCAGTATTTTTGGTGAACACAAATTTTTTTCCCTTAATTTACTGGCAAAAAAATGTGGTTTCTTTAGTGGTTAAAAGTTGGAGAAAATATGAGTTTACTAGCTTTTGGCCGCGGCTTCGCTAAGTTTTCCTTTTTTTTTTCTCTTTCTCCCTCTTTTCTCCCTTTAAAAAAAAGTTTACCTATGTCCGTATCCAGGGTCCCAACTATCTCTGTACCAAAATTCATTAAAATCGGTTTAGCCATGTACGCGTGAAGACGTAACAAACAAACTCACTTTCGCTTTTATAATATTGTGCGCTTTATAAATTTATTAATTGGGTATTACTAAATAAAATCTGGTGCATCAAACCTGACAGACAGATGTGTTGCTGGGGAGTTTGTTCCACCACTTCTTCTTCCCAGCTAAAATACTAGGAAGTGTCGAAGGGTGGGGCGGTTTGCTGGACTGTCTTGTGTAATGATGTTCAAACAGTCTAGTGGTCAAGTTTGAATAAATGAATTTTGATTTTGAAAACATTTAACCTAAGTTTGATCTATAGCACGGCCAACGAGAAGCGATACCAAATGTAAACAAAACCCATGCTAAAACCCCATCTAAAAATGGCCGCCCGAATGTTGGCGAACCCGTCTTAACGTTTTTGCCGGGAGAACGAGACATTACGACAAAGGCACAAGATGGAAAGAGCTAAATATTAGATTGTCAACGCCACAGTTGTTCTTTAGGTTAATGACCTTTCGTATCGCTTCTCGTTGGCCGTACTATAGTAATTTCTCCTGTATCGTGGGTGCGTTTACAAACATTTAAAACATACACAAACAGATGGACTCGGAATAACTATGTATCTGTAGTTAAAAAAAAATAGTTGTTCCACGACACGCAGCGGTCAAACGCTCAGCCTAAGCGACAACAGTGCTGTCAAAAATCAAGTTCTAATTTAATTTCCATCTCGACCCCGTATACACGTACATACTAACTATTTTTATAATTACATCATATCGGTCTAGTTACTAACAATCGTACAATTACTTCGTGTGAATGTGATGTGCAGATGACTGGCCCACGGTGTCTTGAGGTTAATGTACAGGATGTTGTTTTGTTTGTAGTTTGTGGCTCACCGATTATTTTGTTTATTTTAACTTATGACAATTAATGACTATTGTAGAGGCCTTTAAATTAATGTCTCAGAATTTGGTGTTAACAACTGACAAACGAAATTATAACCAAATATTTTTTTGCGGATGTTGAATCTTCAAATAACTTCCCCCACTCTGGGCGCAGCGGGAGGAGTGTCAGACTTTAACTGACCAAACGCCACTCATGTTTCTTCTTTTGCCCTTTATCTTTTGAAGCAGCGGTCTTTCGAACAACCCGCAACCCCAAAATTGTGACCGCCTTTACAGCTTATGTTATAACCTACTTGAATTGTGAAAGGTTATTATTTTATAAAAAAAATATAAATTATTATTATTGATCAGTTTTGTCAATATTTAAATAAAGCTTTTGTATATGCCTGTTTGGGCAATAGAACGAAGTTTCATGAACATCAAGCTTAGAGACCGAGTGGAAACAAGTTGATCAGGAGAGCAACAAGGTCAAAAGATGTGATCTAACAGATCCCTACTCGGTCTCAAGTGGCGATGGGCGGGCCACATTCAGAGGCTAGAACCAGAACGATGGGCCCATATTCTAACAAACTGGACGCCTAGAAATTTATAAAGGAAAAGAGGCAGACCTTTTAAAAGATGGAATGACGACATAGTCAAGATAGCTGGTAAACTTTGGGCCAGAACAGCTAGACTACGTCATGGATGGAAGCATTTGGAGGAGGCTTTTACCGCCGCAGGCGGTCCTTACATAGAACATAAGGAATATACAAGAGAAGATACCAACACACAATACTAACTAACTAATATAGTAATAAGTATTTTAATTTAATTCCATATTTTACATTAACAACATATTAACCTTTTTACTGTTTAAAAGTTATAGTTTGTAAGGTATAATAAAAGCTTTTTTTTATATATGCCTGTTTGGTAGATGCGAAAGGCAACGCTGGAAAGGGACACCATAGAATGATATATTATATACTAACCTTATCTATACTAATATTATAAAGCTGAAGAGTTTGTTTGAACGCGCTAATCTCAGGGACTACTGGTTGGAATTGGAAAATTCTTTTAGTGTTGGATAGCCCATTTCTTGAGGAAGGCTATAGGCTATATAACATCACGCTACGACCAACAGGTGCTGAGCAGCGTGGGTGAAACCACGTGGAACAGCTAGTTGGTGATATTCTTCAGAAATATAAGATGCGTTGTATGTGCAACTGACGTGCATGTATGACCAGATGTATGAATTTGGACGAGGCAAAAGAAGTATAAGGAAAACAGGTGGCGTTATTTGGTTCTGCCTACTTCCCATGGGAAAAGGCGTGTATATATGTATGTAACACGCCTGTTATCCTCTTACGGCTAGGCAGAAGCGTCCCTAAGTTCACTAACACCCGGTTCCAATAAAAAAAAACGATTCTTTTTTCTTACGGATAGTAAGTAGTATATTCTACGAGACGTAAGTCAAAACGATTTTTTTTTTTGTTTATTGGAACCGGTTGTATACCAGTTAAATTTAAGTGCCAAATAGAGCCTAACCAGAGAATGCATTTTTTGTGAAATGGCAAATTTAAAAAGATATAAGAAATTTCTACCACAATCAATTTATAGATCCTACAGCTTAAACATAACTAGAGGCTGCACTTGTGGGCCACTAGACCTCTCAATCAGTAATATATTAGAAATCACTTAAATATAAAGAAGCATAATTTTTAATTCCTTCTCAAAAAAGGGTCGCTTTAGACCCAACCTGTACACAATCGGCCGGCTATCTCGGTAACCCTACGCCCGCCGTCACAGTCCGCGGCCCAGTGTGGGACGGTCCCACGATCCGCTTGTTTTAATAACCCACGGGTTACAGGGCACAGATTAATGACCATAGCAAGATGAGGGGTTTAAGAAAATATTGGGTGAAATAGGCTTGTGATGGTTAGGAGTGAAATGTTTAGATGTGAGATTGAAAGATCATAACCCAATACCCTCTTAAGTACACATTGATACTTGATATAAGACCTCAACTTCAACTCTTCATTCATTCATTGATTCATTCGCTTTTGTGGACGAGAGATACCACAACTTTGCCAATAACACGTGTAGGTAAACTGTTAAAAAACTATCAAACGGTGGAGAATATTTAGCAAGTAATCACAGTAATTAAAAATTAGAGGTGTCAAGGGACACCCGGATGGAACGAAGTTCCTATAGAAAAAAAAATATCTGGCTTGCTTTCTATAAGAGAGAGAGAGACAGACAGACAGACAGAGAAACATGCGACGCCGCACAGCTTACAATAGCTTACTATTGCAAAAAGTGTCGTGACAACTTTTCGTAAGATTTTTTTCCGTCTAGCCCCCTTTCACAACGCGCGATAAGGAACTTCGCTCCAAAAATATAGAAACAATAAAAGTATTTCTTTGCAGATTTAGATTATCAATTCATGACAAATGACAAACAGAACAGAGACTACAAGACGAAAAAAACGAACCAAAAAGTTACAACTTAATTTTATTAATTTCGATGAATTTATATAGTTTGAAAACAAAACGAGAAAACAAAAGAAAGAAGACATATAACAGAAGTTGGACGAGGGATATGAGGAGGAATGGATGTAAGGCCTCAATTCTACACATTAAATTTTCTCTTTACAGCGTGATAGAATCGACTGTCAAACTGGTCATGTAAACAACTGTTCAAGAAACTTAGATTACTTACTTTGACTAGTATCTATATTGAGGAAATATGTAAATTTACAAAATCTCACCCAGAGATGTTTGAGAAAGTGGGAGACAAATGTAATTTCAATACTAGATATCCTAACAGACTCATTATGCCTAGAACGAAAACACAATTATACAGACGAAGTTATTTTCCTATGTGTATAGAAATATATAATAAGATTCCTGACAAAATAAAAGAACTTCCAATGGTCCGCTTCAGAAAAATTTTACACACGTGGTTAATTGAGAATACTTTCTATACTCTGTAAGTATTCCTTCAATTTAAATAATGTTAAATATACTAAAAATTTGTATGTCGTTAAGGTATGACTAAATATGCTAAGCTACTATTACACTGTTTATTATACGAACTTTTGTTACCATATTTATTAGCAAATAAATGTTTGACTTTGACTTTGAAACGGTTATATACCAATAACAGGCATTTTTGAAATTTTGAAAGAATGGCAACAATTAAGCACAAACCAAGCATAATAACTGTGAAAGTACTGTAGGTATAGTTATCTCTATGAAGAAGAATGGACAAGATACTCTATGGACAATCATTTAAATCGGAATATTGTTACAAAACCTTGGTTACCTTTACCTTGGAATCGAAATACTGGGTCTCTAGATTGTTAGCAAAGCAGATGAGCATTCCAGGGCCACCGCCAACCGCCGATAGAGATACCGTGGCCCTGGCACATGAAGGGCAAATAAAGATCATGGGTAGGTTTTAGTCATTAAAAGTCGTACAGTCGCCCCGCCCAGATGGGAGGAAGTTATTTAATGATTTTCAATACGTTAAGAAAAGGTCTAGATTATATTCCTGATATCGATCAATACAAAACATTCTGTCAAGTCCATATTTCACTTCAAAATAATGCAAACTACATCAAATAAAATGTACCTGACTTGAATATCATATAAATCTTATTTCCCGCTTCATGTAGCGTCGTATTAGTATTTATCGATGCATTGCAGAATGTAGTTTTATTACTGAATGAAAGTGGGTCATAGCGAGCTATATTTATCATCTGCCTTGCCTTTTCCCAACTATGTTGGGGCCGGTTTCCAGTCTAACCAGATGCAGCTGAATATCAGTATTTTACATTGAGCGACTGCCTATCTGTCCTCTACAACCCAGTTAGTACTGGGTTATGCGATACCCCTTGGTAAGACTGGTTGTCAGACTGAACACTGACTACCTGTAACGACTGTTAAAGATCTACAAATGACAGCCGGGACCAACGGCTTAGCCTGCTTTCCGAGGCACGGAGGAAACTCGGTATGTAACGGGTGGTCACCCATCGACAGACCAAACTAAGCAAGCGCAGCTTAAGCTTAAGATCGACCCGAGCGGCTGCTATTATTTAGCCACGAGCTACGTATTTATATTCAGCTAAAGGTGGTGGATATGGTTAATATTATTAATTTGTGGAACGTGAGATACTAACATTGTCATCGAAATGAGAGAAAAACCGGTCTTTTTTATGGATATTCTCTGCCATGGCGGAGAGGTCTGTCAGACTCCTACTGACTATAACCACACGGTGTTACATCTCGTTTCTTCTGGCTGGGGTGTGGGGGACACATTCGCATTCTACACAATCACCCCAGCAGTGACAGTTTGCTTGCGGTAAACCCCTTCTCAGGTAAAAGGGGGGAGTTTATACTTTTATGGCTAACCTCGTTTTACTTGTTGTATTGTAACACTTATGTTATCATTCCGAAATGAACTAAATTATTTATTTATTTTATTTTTGGGACAACCCCGCCACACTATTTGAATAGATAACACGCCAGGTACACCATTGATCTCCCCTGTTATCTATACTAATATTATAAAGCTGAAGAGTTTGTTTGTTTGTTTGAACGCGCTAATCTCAGGGACTACTGGTTGGAATTGGAAATTTTTTTTAGTGTTGGATAGTCCATTTCTTGAGGAAGGCTATAGGCTATATAACATCACGCTACGGCCAACAGGTGCTGAGCAGCGTGGGTGAAACCGCGGGGAACAGCTAGTATTGTTATATTCGTACAATCCATCCAAATGTTGACTGGAAGATATCGTTATCAGCGATAAAATCGCTCATTGTAACCACAGAATTAGCTATTTCTGTAGAACAGTTACCTAAGTTTACATTTTTGGTTTGTTATAAAGTATATTCTATTTTATTATTCTGACAATTTCCAAAGATATATCTACCCACCACAGGAACAACTATTACCGTACACATCCGATCAACATAAAAGCAACAGCAGATCAAACTAGTAAAACTATAAATAAATAATAAATAACAGTTTATAAACAACGCTGCCGTAACGTCAAGTCAACGGTTTAGTTAAGGGAGCAGCCGGCGGAGCAGGTGCCGACAATGGTGAGACGTGACTCATGTACACTGGCGGACGTGAAAAGGGATGCAGTTGAAGAAGAAAGTTAATAAGAAATCTCGTTTACTTATTAGGCTTTTTTGTGGTTCATCAAGCCACTTCTGCTTCTTAGATTATATCAAGTATAACCTCTTCAATTGATGTGCAGAAGGAGAAGTTATTTGTCCGTTAGACGAGAAGAAGATAAAAGAAGAAGAAGAAGAAGAAGAAGGTAAAACAATCTTGCCGCCAATGAGGCGGCAAGATTGTTTTACATATTTTCAAAAGTTGTTATGTTTTTTTTTTCAAATTAATAATTACGATCGTGTTTTGTTTGTTTACAAAATTTTGCAATTTAATTAAAAAAGGTTTTGACAGTTTGTTTATATAAAAATCAATCAATTCGAATCGATCAATTAGATGTGCTAACACAGACAGTCTACAAATATTACCAACCAAAATCAAAATTTTCTTATTAAATTACAAAATTCCAGCGAAAAGAAAACCTCTTTTTAATAACATATTTAATCGAATTCCATTAAAATGTAAATCAGGAGCTGTTTGTAGTCCATATTATAAATTAATGAACATA
This sequence comes from Ochropleura leucogaster, assembly GCA_958449745.1. NCBI lineage: Eukaryota > Metazoa > Arthropoda > Insecta > Lepidoptera > Noctuidae > Ochropleura > Ochropleura leucogaster. Next base: position 10,996,673 of record OY288226.1, read on the forward strand.
TTAATTCGGTGAGTATACCCGCTAACCTTTTTGCCAATTAATCAAATTCACGCTACGACAAACAAATGGCTTTTTAATTGTTGGTGACAAAAATCTCGTGTAGAAGGGGCTTTTTTATTTTAGCTTATTGTGTGAGGCATGAGGGTTGAAATAATTTTTCTATCAAAGTGGGCGTGGAAGCTGAATATGTGGGAACAATGAAAAGAAAATATTATATTTAAATTGCTTTGTTGTTTTTTTTTTATAAAAGCTTTTTTTAAATAGAATTAACATACTTGAGGACAATATAAATTAACCTTTGATTAAAACACATTTCATTGCTTTTACTATATAACAATAAGTCCTCCTTTGACAACCCACTCATAATGTCCTAATTCATAATAAATACCCACGCCTTAAAATTTAACAAAATCCTTTCGTTTAAAATTTCTAAAACATTTTTCATCGTCCAATTTCTTTGGCCGCCAGTGCACCTCACCACCTGTTCCCTTTGGGTATGTTTCGACACACAATGTCTGTATTCTATCGAGTCTAAAATTAAATTACAATACATTGCTTCTTCGCTATTGTCTTACAAAAATCATCTTTAAGATAACCAGCAATGGATTTATAATATTGTGAAGATATTGGATTTTCCGTAGTAAAAAGATATAAGAAAGATAAGTTGGTAGGTGTTTTTTTTTTCTTTTAAGTTTCAAATGTGGTTTTGAAATTCGTACTGAGGGGGAAGCAATATTGGTGAGAAGGAAATAATAAGGATGAAAGTGTGGCTTGAAGTTTGAAGTTTTGTTTTGAAGGCGGAGCTGTTGTTTTTAACTTAATGTTTCTTATTTAGATCATAACTTACAGTCAGTCGTGAACGAGTATTTATCTTTATTCATTTTAAAATAGACAGTGGGTCTAAAGTTTGACCACCAGTCTTACCAAGTGGAGGGGAGTCACTGGGTTTTGTAGGTTAGATAAGCAGTTGCCCCAAGATAATACTGGTATATAGCTGCTTCCGGTTATACTGGAAGCCAACACCAATATTGTTGACATAGCTCAGTAGTGGGACAGTACAATGCTGGTATTCATTATTATGTTTGTCTGTTAGGTATTTATCTTATAGGCCTAAGTTGCCAGAAAATATTTAGTTCATTTATTTGTTTTTCTTACATATAATTACATTTTAAAACATTTCTTAATAAAAAAGCATAAAAGAAACATTTAAAAATATAAAAATAGTAGCCCACCGGTATCGGGAACAGGATCCAAGCTACCGGTGGTCAGGGCTCCAGAGAAAGGAATCTCCCAACAATACGAGCCGTGTCCAGGAGTACCGCTTTCTGTATCAAGCCCTTGATCCAGCTGCCTAACGAGAGCCTTCTCAGGTATTGGTCGAGGCTCTTGGCAATTAAGCCATTGGCAGATACGACTATCGGCACAATGATCGCTGAGTCCACATCCCACATGTCGACAACCTCGCGAGCCAAGTCAATATACTTGATTTGCTTATCTTCCAGAAAATATTATTTTTATTTTTGTTCCGGGTTCGCGGTATCTCTTTCGAACAACCCGCAACAAACCTAGCATTCTTCACCAACCATTCTTTCTCAGTTTAATTAGGCGTTTATTCGCGTTTCTTAACCCCATAATATTTCCCCATTTATTAAATTGAAGTACCTATATTGAGAATGACTGATTTTTCCTTATAAAATTTTCCCTTTCATCCAGAAATTATATGATTGAGAGATTGACATTACTTTCCTTTGATTTGATATTGTTGTTCTGAAGTGGTTGTTTTGGTTGCAATCAAGTAAAAGGTTAATTTGATGCTGAATAGACCTTCTTATAGAGATACCTTTGCCGATGAAATCGTAAGCATCGCAAGCACATTTCCTGAGGCAAATCCTGAAGTTGCTTGTGTCTATTTATTTTATTTACTACCTATCCTGACTATCCTTACTAATATTATAAAAGCGAAAGTGAGTTAATTTGTTTGTTAGCTCTTCTTAATTAAAAAAAAAGAGTGGGATGTGAGGAAAACAGAGGGAAGAAAAGGAAAAACTTAGCGTTGCTATTACAAATCAATAAGGCGCAACGGCAAAAACTAGAGGTAGCAGGCCTGCAAATCAGGTAAGGGGAACTGTATTACCCCGAATTTTACGCGAGCGAAGCCGCAGACAATAAGCTAGTAATATTATAAAAGCGAAAGTCAGTTTGTTAGTTACCTGTTCACGCCTAAATGGCTGAACCGGTTTTGATAAATTTTGGTACAGAGATAGTTGGAACCCTGGAAACGGACATAAGCTAAAAAAAAGTGAGAAAGGGAGGGAAAGAGAAGAGAGAAAGATTTTTTTTTCGATCATCACGCCCGTAAAAGTTAGCGTTAGCCCAATGTAACTGTACCACACGGACGAAGTCGCGGGCGGAAGCTAGTAACTTATAACGCCTAACGCCTGTATTCCTCAAGGTGTTAGGCAGAATTGTACCTTATAGTATGAACTATAAGGTACATGTTGTAAGTGGGTGAACCTATTGTCATCGACCGAGCACAGGACCAGCAGCTATTAGATAGATAGAATATTCTTTATTATATACAACATACAAATTACAAGAATAACATTATACAACTTATAAATAGAGTGACGTAAACGGCGGTCTCATCGCAAGTGGTCTTTTCAAGACAACCTTATTGGGAAACAAGCTGGCGCCCGCGATTACCATTGTTAAAAAAAAAATATTACGTGTTAAGCAAAACCATAATCTACCTCTGTGCCAATTTTCATCAAGATCCTATCAGCCGTTTTGACGTGACAGAGAAACAAACATCCCATCCATCCATCCTCATAAACATTTACATTTATAATATTAGTACATCTATACTAATATTATAAAGCTGAAGAGTTTGTTTGTTTGTTTGAACGCGCTAATCTCAGGGACTACTGGTTGGAATTGGAAAATTCTTTTAGTGTTGGATAGTCCATTTCTTGAGGAAGGCTATAGGCTATATAACATCACGCTACGACCAACAGGTGCTGAGCAGCGCGGGTGAAACCGTGGGGAACAGCTAGTCATTAGATAAATATATATATACTAGCTTTTGCCCACGGCTTCGCTCGCGTTAAATTCGGGGTGACACAGTTCCCCTTGCGCCTTATTGATTTGTAATAGCAATGCTAAGTTTTCCCATTTCTTCCCTCTTTCTCCCTCACATCCCACTTATTTCAAAATAATAGCCTATGTCCGTCTCCTGGTTCCCAACTATCTCTGTACCAAAATTCATCAAAATCGGTTTAGCCATTAAAGCGTGAAGAAGTAACAAACAAAAAAACTCACTTTCGGTTTTATAATATTAGTAAGGATTTATTTATATAGTAAGGATACAATAATACTTTGTGCGAGCAAGGAATCGAAACTAACACCTCGTGCTCCGTACTCGCACTAACGACCACTCAACCAACGAGGCAGTTCTACTTAAATATTCGCAAATATTGAGTTTTAACATACTAACGACTGTTTAAACTTAAAGGGTAGGCAGTAATTGATCATACTGCAAGTTTTATGAAAAAACTTTCGACATTATTGAGATTTATGTGGCTGTTATGAAAAAAATATGGATTGTGTCGAGTATAACTTTGAAAAGAAAATAAAAATAAGATTTACTGATTTTTAAACAGCATGGAGACGATCCAAGATGGTAATTTAATTTTTTAGAACGTTGTCCTACACTAGGAATTTCTTCTGTGTGTTAACAAACATTTAAACTCACATACACAAACAGCCAGACCCGGAACAACTACCAACCGTGTCATCAGTTATTTTCCGGTTTACGGTTTTTTTTTTTTGGAAGTCGGTTTTATTTCTTACAAAAATGTTTTTAAAAACCTGGTAAATCCTTTTGAAATCATCAATCATCTGCAAAGATTATGTAAGGATTGATATCTGGGATTGAGTTCTGGTACACTTTTTACTGGTTTTTTTTTTAATATTCTAAAAAACCGCAAAGGTGTGATTCGTTCTCGCACACCGAGGGTTCCGTACATGATTACGACATAAACGGCCATATCTCTTGGCTATATAGACTTAGAGATATGATTTTCTTACAACTCAAAGGGACTAAAGACTTGAGTATATGGTTTAATGATTTTAATTTCAACTCGATACCTTCAGGCGTTCCCGAGCTAAATCGGTCACGACAGATAGACGGACAACAAAGAGATCCAATAAGTGTTTAATTTTATCTTTTGAGGAACGGATTTTAAAAAAAAGGCGCGTTGTTATATCCTAATATGGCCGAGTAAAAAATATCTCACGCTAAAATTGCATGCCACAAAAACTATGATCTGCACCAAAGTTAAACTAATACTCCAGTAAAACTTTGCATCCTTACTAATATTATAAAAAAGAAAGTGAGTTTGTTTGTTACCTCTTCACGCTTTAATGGCTAAACCGATTTTGATGAATTTTGGTACATAGATAGTTGAGAACCAGGAGACGGACATATGCTAATTTTTAATATCAAAAAGTGGGATGTGGGGGAGAAAGAGGGGACAAAAGGGAAAACTTAGCGTTGCTATTACAAATCAATAAGGCACAAAGGGAACTGTTTTACCCCGAATTTAACGCGAGCGAAGCCGCGGGCAAAAGCTAGTATTAAATAATTTTCAAAATAACAAAAAAGCAATCAGTTGACAAATTAAATTTTCTTTATCAATATTCATAATGTTAAATGGCGGTAAAGTCTATTGGTAATCATGCAAATTGCAACCCAGTGCAGGGTGACCTTTGTAACCGGTTGGCAGTTGGTTTATATGGTAATAATTGCATAGCGCCATCACTTGGCACAACAGGAACCAAGGTAGAAGTTTAAAGGTAATTGCTCGTTCTCACATAACATATTTATTTACTTGTTTTATTTGTACCCTCAAATGTACACGTATTTTTTAATAATAATTTTCGGTTGTTTTTCATTTTTTAATATTATTTATATTATTCATTTATTTCAAGCAACATAGACTCATTTGATATAACATTAACATACAAGCATTCCAATTTCAATTAAATAAAATAAAATGTCAGAAAACGATAAAATTACATCAAACAAACAAAATACAACGTAAAAATTTAAATTAATAATATTAAAATAAAATAAAATGCAATAAATTAATGTTTTATAAAAAATATTTTAAATAGTAGCCCGCCGGTATCGGAAGCAGATTCCAAGCTACTGGTGGTTAAAGCTTTAGAGACAGGAACCTCAATACGGATCGTATCGAGGTGTACCCAAGGGTTGATTCACCGACGCTCTCCTTAGGCGGTTGAATCAAAATTAAATCGCATAAGGAGAGCTTCTAGATCACTTTTGACGGGCATGTTGGTCTAGTGGTTAGTAGCCCTGACTGCTGAGCCGGAGGTCGTGGGTTCGATTCCCACCCAGGACAAACTTTGTGTGATGAGCATGATTGTTTGTTCTGTGTCTGGGTGTGATTTATCTATAATATGTATGTATTTATAAGTTATATAAGTATGTATATCAGTTGTCTGGTTACCATAACACAAGCTCTGCTTAGCTTGGGATCAGATAGCCGTGTGTGAGTTGTCCCAAGATATTTGTTACTATTATTACTTTGTTCCGTCTCTGTAATCTATAGTTGATAACGTGGGCGGAACAGTGAAATAAAAACAGTGAACTATTTACACAAACCATTAACTTACTATTGCAATCAATAACAATAAACAACAAAATATCGTGGGAGAAAACCACGTTCACCATAAATTAATCAATATAAAGAAACTACATATTTCTATACCAATAATAACCATCGTAGTGGTAAAACCAATCATCTATAAACGAAACTCACGCTTGACCAGTTACTGAGCTGCGAATTAAAAAAAAAATAGCAACAAACATAGATGCAAATAGTATGTAAATGTCAATTAAAATGTATATGAAGAACTGGTTTCTTCATGGGAAATAAGTTCTAGATCGTTTGCTTCTGAGAATCTTTGAAATAGTTTTATGAATCAGAGTATTGATGACGTTGACTTTCAAGCTTAGAAAGATTGCTCAAGTTTAAGTAAAACGCTTATTACACCACCCGATATGAAGGGCCCTGCATCCAGGGTGGGCGTGTACCCTAGTTAGTGCGGCGCTTATTACACTTCTCTGCGAATTGGGCCCTAACTCAGTTATACGCGAATGTCTAGAGAGATAAACGTATTGTCGCATTTTACATTATGCCGTCGGTCGTCAGTATCGAAACTTCAAAAAATTGCTGTAGCAGTGACAACCGTGCTCGCAACAACAAATATTAAAAAAAGAAAGAAGAGAAAGATCTGGGTGAAAGAGTATTTGCGGTTACGTGAAAAGCTTTCAACCTGCACTATTCAAAAGGATTTCGGTTGACTTCGTAAATCATCCAAATAATATTCCCATATGCTACGCACTAGTCGCGTGGCAACTGAGCTCCCTAACCGCCCTAAACGTTATTACATTACCCAATCTGCAGGGCGCTTAGGGAGCTAGGCAGATCGGGATGTCCCGATCGCCCTAAATCGGGACACTAACTCCCTAAGTCTTATTACACCACTCTTAGTTAGGGTTAGGGTCCCTCGAAATTGGGTGGTCTAATAAGGCCTTTAGAGATATTTTTTAGGGATCCCTTATCGGAAAACTTAGTTATCCGTCTGTCTGTCTGTCAAATCTCTTTATTGCAAGAACGCGAGGAGGTATCGAGTTGAAATTAAAACCATTTACTGAAATCTGTGTCCTTTTGTGCCTTTTTCAAAACAGGGTAAGCCTCGCCGTACTAGCCTTTGAACTATTTAATTGTTAATCCCCAAGAATCTATACTAATATTATAAAGCTGAAGAGTTTGTTTGTTTGAACGCGCTAATCTCAGGGACTACTGGTTGGAATTGGAAAATTCTTTTAGTGTTGGATAGTCCATTTCTTGAAGAAGGCTATAGGCTATATAACATCACGCTACGACCAACAGGTGCTGAGCAGCGTGGGTGAAACCGCGTGGAACAGCTAGTAAAATTTTGTATCTTTGTAAGTATGGATTTAGGCAGTAATCTTCTAAACTGCTGCTTCTCTAAAAAAAACATCAAACAAATCTTCCTAATATCATTATCACTCTCCTGCTCTAATTCGAATTTATTTGGGGTCAGCGCAGCATGTTTTCGTCTCCCATAATCCTTCATTACTTACTTGGAAAATTCTAAAATCATTAACAAAGAATTACATCGGGGTCTTGAACACTATTGGTCATAAAATATTTACAAAAACTATTCATCTTCGTCTACATTTTCCCCAACTATCTTGGCTTTCCGAGGCACGGAGGAAACTTGGTATGTATTGAGTGGTCACCCATCCACAGACCTACCTAAACAAGCTTGGCTTAAACTCCTGATCGAACCGATAGGTAGTTATTATGTGGCCATAAGCTTGAAAGCCACGAAAACTACTATACTCATTAAAATCTTACTCCAAATTCTTACCAAAACCCAGAGGTTCCCCTTTGACAAACAAAAGGCTATAAAAACTGCCTCCCACGCTAGTCATAGAGCCACTGACCCATGCGCTGAGTCACTTCGCCACGGTTCAGGGGGCGCCGTAAGTGCTCTGCGAATAAAATCGTTCGTGGATCGAAGGGTGCTGTGCTTCAAGATGGGTGAATGTTAGTTTTAAACTGACTTCAGAAAAGGTGTAGCATCTCAGTTGGCCTGTATTTTTTTGTTTGTATTTTTTTGTATACTCCCGAATTCCTCATGAAGTTCCCCTCAGGGGTCAGAATGTTTGCGGGTTGTTCGAAAGAGATACCGCGGCCCCGGAACGTTAAGGGCAATAGAAGGAACATGGGTGGGTTTTAGTCAGTCAATGTCTGACACGCCCCCTCGCTCCGCCCAGAGCGGGGTAAGTTATTTTGATGATTTCCCACCCGAAAAAAAGAGGGTCAGAATGCTGGCCTGTAAAAAAGGTGGATGAAAAAACGATTGCATGTAGCGGAGATGAGAATGTTAAGATGGATGTGTGGAATGACAAGAATGGATAAAGTAAGGAATGAGTATATTAGAGGAAGTTTGAAAGTTGCTCCTGTTACAGAAAAAATGAAAGGTAGTCGTTTGTCTTCGTATGGACATGTAATGAGGAGGGACGAAGCACATGTGACTAAAAGAGTGACGTATCTGAATGTTAATGGACGGAGAGCGAGAGGAAGGTCAAAGAAAAGATGGATGGATTGTGTAAGGAATGATATGAAGGAGAAAGGAGTAAATGATGCCGTGACGTCTGATAGGGGAGAATGGAAGAAACACCTTGCGCCGACCCCAAATAGAATGGAACAATGGTAAGAAAATGATGATGATGATGGTTCGTTCTGGAGTTTAAGCCAAGCTTGTTTGTTTTTGTAATTTTGTTTTGTTTGTTAAAAATAATAAAACCCAGAAATATAACGTGTATTTTATTTTCTTGTAATCATCTCCAATCCAGAAAATCAAATAAATACAAGTATATGAGTGATAGAGGCTTAACATTATAAGGCAAACCTCTGCCAAACCTTTCAGTAATTAAAGGTGTGAATATACGTATTTATGTCGGTGTAAATTGCCACGTCGGCGTCATGTCGAGCCTGACAGACAAAGAAATCATCGACGTCATGGTAAGCCTGCAGTGACGACACAGATGGCGCAGTGGCTGAGCGATCGACTGCCGCACTGCGTATCGTGGGTTCGATCCCCGCACGGAACAAATATTTTTATGGCCTACAGACAGTTGTTCCGGGTCTGGGTGTTTGTGAGTTTATATTTGTAAACGCACCCATGATACAGAAGAAATTCCTAGTGTGGGGCAACGTTTTTAAAAGGTTATGGAAATGTCTGCCCATGAACTCTGCAAAGTTAGTGACACTATCTGACCTACAAGACAATGACACACACATGACCAATGGTCACGCATGACGTAACACGCAACTACCTACTAACAAGACTTAGGAGACAGGTGGTCCCTTTAAGGAACAACTGGGGTGAAGGTTGACGCAGTTTTAGTGTTGAATAAGTCCATGTTTTGTAAAACGCAGGAAGAAGAAGGAAGGAAATATCCTACTTCCTACTTTTAGTATTATAAAAGAAAAAAGTATCCTATGTGTCTTTTCAGACTATAATCTAACTTTGTGCCAAATTTCATCAAAATCCGTTCAGCCGTTTTGACGCGAAAGAGCATCCATACATCCATTTTCACAAACATTCGCATTTATAATCCTTACTAATATTATAAAAGCGAAAGTGAGCTTTTTTGTTTTTTTTTTGTTACCTACGTCTTTACGCCTAAATGGCTAAACCGATTTTTATGAATTTCGGTACAGAGATATTTGAGACAAAAGTTAGGTATGAGGGAGAAAGAAGGAAGAAAAGGGAAAATTTAGCTTTGCTATTACAATAAGTAAGGCACAAAGGTAACTAGGTAGGAAAGGAAAGGAAAATCAGGAAAGAGGAACTGGGTTACAAAAGCGGACAAAAGCTAGTTGAACAAAAACCCATGTAAAATACTGGTATTCAGCTGCATCTGGTAAGACTGGAATGGCTCTTTGCAGATGATGATGGTAACTGAAGTATTAACCCATATTAATGAGCAAGTTTTTTTTGGTATTTTTGTCCACTTCAAAAAAACATAATCGCTATAGAAAACTTTTTAACGGGTTTTCTTTATATCTATGAAGACGACAGCCAACGACAATGAACGGAATCAATTAATGAATAATACGGAAACGGAAAAATACATAGACATACAAAAACAACAACATATCAGATACTGCATATACAACGGAAAGTAAGAATTTGCCATTCAACACAAAATAAATCATATCTGGTACAGAAACCTTCAAAATTAATAGTAATATGAATACTTGAACAGTCAATCAATACAAACGAATTGACAAACCAACGAACGGATACAATCATTCAAATCAAAAATCAAATCATCAATTCATTCAACTCAACCATTAAAGTTACTACAACATTAATACTTAAACCTCTACTGACCTCAAAGAGCAAGAAACTTGTAATAGTAAGCACGAAATTACACAGAATATAATAGTTAAAGAAGTACAACTCTATACAAAGAGCAAAATACAGCACATATTATACACTTAACTAGCTGTTCCCCACGGTTTCACCGGCGCTGCTCAGCACCTGTTGGTCGTAGCGTGATGTTATATAGCTTATAGCCTTCCTCAAGAAATGGACTATCCAACACTAAAAGAATTTTCCAATTCCAAATAGTAGTCCCTGAGATTAGCGCGTTCAAACAAACAAACTCTTCAGCTTTATAATATTATAAGTATAGTATAGATACTGTTTTACGTCCGTCACATCACAATATCAGCTACCCTACCATGACGTCTTAAAGCAGAACTTATTCCACTGAGGGAAAGAGACAGAGCTATTCAGGGTGTCTAGCATCATCTCCTTCTCACACAGGAATAAGAACTGCTATAAGATGTCATGGTAACACTACAGGTCCAGTTGAAAACCAGCGTCGGGCAACTAGCTGCTCGGCAGTTTGCTGAACTGAGCCTGTTTGGCGCAGCCGTGAGACACACAATTAAATATATAGCAGTAATATGTTATTTTTTTTGTTTGTTTATAATTAGGTACTTAGAAATTAAGAAATTTGATGTAAATAGTTTTATTTTTAGCTTTATTTTTTTTAGTTGATAGCTTCACTGTCGCATTAGGTTAAGGCCTGTAATGATAGTTGTAAGAAGGATAAATAAATAAATAAATATACATTATTTTTATTTGTGTTCTGAATTAAGTTTTATTATTTGTATTACTGTGTGCATTTATGGCTTGTGCCAAATAAAATTGTTTTCTTTCTTACAAAACACACGCAGACATAGGTAGAGAGAGTGCAAGCGCACTCGCAACCGGCATTTGTTTGAGATCGTCGTATGTACCCGTCTATGTGGACCTGTAGGCCTACTATGACATCTTAAAGCAGAACTTATTCCTCTGAGTGAAAGAGATGGTGCTAGACACCCTGTATAGCTCTGTCCGTTTCCCTCAGCGGAATAAGTTCTGCTGTAACACGTCATGGTAGGGTAGCTGTTTGTATAAAGCCCAGAGTCTAGAAGAAATAACATTTTTATATCTGTGAAAAAGGTTATAGGCACTCAAAAATATATTAGCATAATAGGCTACCCAAAAATTGAATGTCAATGCCTTAAAAAAGATGCTGTCGAAATACAAGACACTATGTCTGTCATTACAACTTTTTTTGCGGATAGAAATCATCAAAGGATGGGTCAGACTTGTACCGACTAAATCCCACCCACGTTCCTTCTTTAGCCCTTTATGTTCAGGGGCCGTGGTATTTCTTTCGAACAACCCACAACCATGACTTCAGGTGAAAATTATGACCTGTGACACGCGCGTGCGCCAATACGGTGACGTCCTACGGCATGCTCTTTAGAACTTCTTCCATCTTTGACAGTGCAGCTTCTAGTTAAGCGGTTACAGCGACTGTCAGTTGTCTTGCGTCTGACCTTCTGTACCTATCTATGCTGTGGCAAGCCCATCTTACTATTACGCCGTCATTTCCTCCAGAGACCGATCTACCGGATGTCTCATAAACATGTACTTTTTGTTCTACACTGTACGATGAAAAGAAAATTAAATTGGAGCCGAGATTCAAAGCAGTGTGGGTTCTGTTACGAAAATTAATATGGATTGGTTTCATTAGCTTTTTTTGTTGGTAAAAATTGTATATTGGCGTTTATGGGCAACTAGCTTTTGTCCACGACTTCACTCGCGTTAAATTCGGGGCAACACAGTTCCCCTTTCCTGATTTGCAGGAACGTGCTACCTGTAGTTTTTGCCCTTGCGCCTTATGGATTGTAATAGCAAAGCTAAGTTTTCCCTTTTCTTTCCTGTTTCTCCCTCATATCCTATATGGTATTCCAGACTATAATCTACCTCTGTACCAAATTTCATTAAGATTCATTTAGCCGTTTTGACGTGAAAGAGTAAAAAACATACATACATCCACCCTTACAAACATTCGCATTTATAATATTACTAGCTGTGCGCAGCGGTTTCACCCGCTACTCAGTTAGGGGCATGAAAAAAAGATGTTAGCCGATTCTCAGACCTACCCAATATGTACCCAAAATTTCATAAGAATCGGTCAAGCCGTTTCGGAGGAGTATGGTAACTAAAATTGTGACACGGAAATTTTATATATTAGATATATATAGTAGGATATATAATATTATTAGTAGGATTATAATGTAATTGGCTTCGGCTCTTATATAAAAATATAGTGAAATAAATATCAATTAAAACCAGTAAAAAGCCGGAATCGGTATATTTATTTGCATATTCGTAACCCTCTAACAAAACACAACAGAGCATTTAAAACTTCAATCACCAAGGTGCATCTTCCATTACAAACTGACTTCAAAAACAAAGCCTTACAAGTTCACACGCAACCCTAAAAAACGCCGAAATAAAAAACATGGCGGATTCTAGGAGCTCACTTAAACTCCCGCGCAATGTGCGAGCGAGACAGACGTATAGAAACACGTCAGCGTGCGAAAGAGAGCGAAGTAGGTCGTTTGGCTCCCACACCGGATTTTAAAAAGAAGAAATTATGAATGAAACTAGTTTCGTATAGGATTATTTAATGATGTGATGTGTTGATACAATCTTAGCGTTCAGATTGCTACACAATGTGGATTAAAATGAGCTTCTGGTTAAAGTCACCGAAGTTAAGCTGCACTAGGCGCGGTCGTTTCGAGGATGGGTGTTCTATGCATTTAGGGGGAATATCCTTACTAATATTATAAAAGACGAAAGTGAGTTTGTTTGTTTAATACGTCTTCATGCCTAAATTGCTCAACCGATTTTGATGAATTTTAGTACAGAGATATTTGGAACCCTGGAGACGGACATAGGCTATATAGGCATTTTTTAATAAACGGAGAAATGAAGGAGGAAGAGGGAAGAAAAGGGAAAAGTTAGCTTTGCTATTGCAATAAATCAGGCGCAAGCGCAAAATCTACAGGTAGCAGGTACCTGCAAACCAGGATAGAGAAACCGTGTTACCCCGGATTTCACGCGAGCGAAGACGCGGGCAAAAGCTAGTCAACAATAAAACTGAACCCAACAATGCACTTCTAGACCACGTTCAACCGCTTCAGTGTCAGAATTACTATAAAATATTGACACTAATGGATTTCAAACGCTATTTATATCTGCCAATTGCGTTCAATTTTATTGTTGTCAAAATTTGGTTCTTCTAACCTGACAGACAGATGTGTTGCTGGGAAATTTGTTCGGCCACTTCTTCTTCCCAGCTAAAACACTATGAAGGTGCGAAGGATGCGCGTTTCGGGGGATTGTCTCTTGTAATTTGAAGTTAATTGCTGGTTATCAGCCAAACATGAATAAATTAGTTTCCATTTTGGTGTCATCTGCGCTAATGTTGAGGCTCTAACCACAAAACCCGTCAACAGTTTTAGTTGTCACATAAAATATGTCAAAAAGACGAACAAAAACCTTGACGTAATTGGGTTGTAGACTTTTTGAATTTAAATAAAGACGTCTTCGTTTTAAAGCGGCTTTAAAACGAAGCAGGGCCAGTGGCCCTGGCAGGCCCCTCTGCTTTGCTGACATCTCTTTGAGGCGCGCGTGAAACACGAACGCGCCGTCAACTAAGTAACACTCCGTAAGTATTATAGCTGGGAAATAACTTTTTTATTGTGAGAAAAAATCACAGCATCACACAATGTAATGTATTCAAAACAGTATACTGATGAATGCATTTTATAGTACAAGGGTGGTACCTCAAACCAACCCAGCCATTGCCGGAGTCGACCCGGGCGTCGGGGGCCGCAAGACGACTCCCGGCCACCGTAGATGCAGGCCTGTGGATGGTGAGCAATGAGTAGTTCACCGTCCGTCCGTCTATTGGTGACAGGCCGTGTCGACGGCGCGTTAGTGTTACACGCACGCCTCAAAGAGATTTCAGCAAAGCAGAGGGGCCTGCTGTTTGGGTTGTGGGTAGTTCGAAAGAAATACTGCGGCCCCAGGTCACAAAAGGCCAGAAAAAGGCAAAAAAAGTAGGTTTTAATTAGTAAAAGTTTGACACCTCTCCATACAGAGCGGGGGAAGTTATTTAATAAGTTTCCATAAAAAAAACAACGGCAATTTGTTCGAACTGAGAATTGAAGCAAAAACCACATACTTAGCTGCGCCCGCTAAACAAACAAGGCAGTTCGACATATACAAGAAAACCTAAACAAATGAGGTGTGAACCATAATCAACAGCATTAATAGAGGAAACTAATAATTAGTTAACAAAAACAACTAAGATTTACGATCAATAGCTATACTCATTAACATTAGAAATACGATGTGTCTCGCAAGTCAAGATGGTTGTCGGAAGTCTTCTCTGGGAATTGGGTTGGGGTAATAATATCCGATAAGCTAATCGGTTTCCGGTTGGTTTAGGAACTTGCGCACACGCAAGGGAACGCGTTGACCGAGTCGTGAACGCCTTGTTATCAACTATGGGCTTTGGATGCTGTTGTTTTTTGGATCCAAATGAAGGCAATACCAGTAAAGTAACTGTAATTGCTGACCCATTTTTTAACACTTTCAGCTTCATATATTTAGAGGAGCCTGTGGCTAAATAATAGCAGCCGCTCAGGTTGATCTTTAGGTTAAGCCGCGCGTCGGTCTGTGGATGGGTGACCACCCGTTACAAGCCGAGTTTCCTCCGTGCCTCGGTAAGCACGTTAAGCCGCTGGTCCCGGCTGACATTTATAGATCTTTGACAGGCGTTACAAGTAGTCAGTGTCCCAAAAGTCTGACAACCAGTCGCGGTATCGCATTACCCAGTACTGGGTTGTGGAGGTCAGATAGGCAGTCGCTCCATGTAAAATACTGATATTCAGCTGCATCCAGTTAGACTGGAAGCCGACCCCAACATAGATTTGAGAAGGCTAGGCAGATGATGATGTTGCAGATGTCCATTTCATAATAATATTAGATTCGTTCAGATAAGAATGTAAATACCATTTTGTAATAATATTCTAATTTAAAAGAGTGTCCATGGAGTATCTTGCCCATTTTTCTCCATAGAGATCAACGCTTTGGAATGAGCAACTTCATAATTTTCACAAGTTATTATGTCTTGTGACCGTAGCTTCAACAATTTGTTTCTTTGACATTCAAAAGTGCCAGCTACTGGTCTAATTGAAACAAAATATGCTTTTGAGATTTTTGAGTTTTATAGTAAGAAATGAGTACATTAGAAGATGTTTGAAAAAGGCGCCTGCTACAGTTAAATTGAAAGGGAGTCGTTTGTTTTGTTATGGACATGTAATGAAGTAAAGAGTGGCTAAAAGAGTGATGATGGATCTGAATGTTGATGGACGGAGAGCGAGAGGAAGGCCAAAGATGGATGGATTGTATTAGGAATTTTATGAAGAAGAAAGGAGTTAATGATGCCGTTACGTCTGACAAGGGAGAATGGAAGATGAAAACGTGTTGCGCCGACCCCAAATGGGCAGGAAGATGATGATAGATATTTGACTCTTTATATATTTGGCCTTACGTACCTCGTACTTTCATCATAGTTCAGCAATTGTAATTAGGTTCAGTAAAAGCCTTCCTTAATAATCCATTTCAGTTTTTATTAAGAACTAGCTTTTGCCCGCGGCTTCGCTCGCGTTAAATTCGGTAGCGCCTTATTGATTTGTAATAGCAACGCTAAGTTTTCCCGTCTCTTCCCTCTTTCTCCCTCATATCCCTTTCTTTTAAAAAAAATAATAGCCTATGTCCGTCTCCTGGTTCCTAACTACGTCTGTACCAAAATTAATCAAAATCGGTTTAGCCATTAAAGCGTGAAGAGGTAACAAACAAACAAATAAACAAAAAAACTCACTTTCGCTTTTATAATATTAGTAAGGATTCCTTTTTTTATATTATTTTCATTTCATAGTGCAGATAAAATATTCAGTCATGATTGTAATTCATACTAACGTTCAAGATTACAAAAGATCGGTTTATGTACTGTCAGCTGCAAGATAACTGTATAGTAGACCAAATTGCATGTTTATTGTGTGTCTTACAGTACGTTTTAAAAATAGATATGGTTGGTGTTTTCTATCCAACAAAGGAGACCCAATATAGACACACCACCGTACCAACTGCGTTCCAGTTTAAAAGGTGCAAATTAAATTGCTGGCACGAGACAAAAGAACCTTGTCTTCAATATTGACGAGGCATCTGTAGTCATCATTATTTTCAGCTGTCTATAGTACAGTAGTCACTACTTCCATCCAGGGGCTTTAATGCAAGTTTGGTAATCTGCTACATACTAAACTTGTCAAAATCAATCATTATGCGATCAGTGATCGACCATTCTGACACTTTTGTAATAGCAGACTAAGGCCCCAGCTGAGTCAATTAGACAATCTCTTTTCAAACAAATAAAGGACATTCCATTTTTAAAATGAGACAAAAATTATAGTGTCACATGTTTTGCTTATAAAATGTTCTTATTGAAGCACATGTGACTAAAAGAGAATGTTGATGGACAGAAAGCGAGAGGAAGGCCAAAGAAAAGATGGATGGATTGTGTAAGGAATGATATGAAGGAGAAAGGAGTAAATGATGCCGTGACGTCTGATAAGGGAGAATGGAAGAAGAAAACGTGTTGCGCCGACCCCAAATAGAATGGGACAAGGGCAGGGAAATGATGATGACGTTTAGCTTATAAACTATTCTGTGAGCCTTTTACGAATGCGTGATTTTTGAAAATTTAAATACTCGTTTTGTCATTGATTAAGTTTTGAGCCTTTTTTATCTAATTTGTGTTTTTTGCGTTCATATAAACAAACATAGCTAAAATATAGTTTTTAATAATAAATAAAATCGACTACGTTAGTTACTCCACGCGTTCAAAATTGATGTACAGACGCCTGCACATCAAGCTACTACAAACTGTCAGATTTCTTTAATAGATTTTCGACTTTATGTCTAAAGTATTAGGTTCAAGGTTCATTGGGAAAAAATTACAGTTTCGGGTAGCTTGACCTGCAGGCGTCTGTACAAAAAACGTGAACTTTATCATCATAAAAGACAGTCCCTCAAAGTGCCCACTCTTCGCCACTTCCTAGTGTTATAGCTAGCACGAAGAACTCCAGAAACCAATTCTTCAGCAACACATCTATCTGTAAAGTTACAGAAAACTAAGGTTGCAGGTTATTGGAAAACACCCCGACCCGGAACACGAAGGGAAAAAAAGAACATGGATAGGTTTTAGGTCAGTAAAAGTCTTACAATCAATATGATGATTTCATATCCATAAAAAACCGGCCAAGTGCGAGTCGGAAAGAGATCTTATAAGGTTTCCATTTTTTTTCTTTTCCTAAAAAGTTTATAGAAGAACGTGTTTGTGCCTCTGTTGCAAAATTGCATCTGTCTGTGGTCATTTATCTAGTAGTTAAACGTATCATTACCATTTCGATACATTCGTCGAGTCCCAATGGCGTGGCAGGTGGTAAGTATGCTACCCAACTCGCCACCAAGATACCTGCTCTAACAAAAAAAGGATCGTTAAAATTGTGTCGGTTCAGTTTATTTGGTTTTGTTTTTGAAATTTTGTTTTTAAATGTTAGTTAGTCCATTAGAAATATTTTTGTGATTTTTCTGGTCTGACTCCTTGGCACGACAGTGTATCAAAACTGAATGATTTTTTTTAAGTTGGACCACGATTGGCGTAGTGGCTGAGCGATCGACTGTTGCGTTGTGTATAGCGGGTACGATTCCCGCTCGAAACAATTATTTGTATAGACTACAGTGAGTTGTTTTGAGTCTAGTTGTTTGTGTTTGTGAGTTTAAACTTGTTAATGCAATCATGATACAAAGAAAAAAAACTTAACCGTTATTGGATCAATTTGTTGTCCGTCTGTCTGTCAAGAGCCTTTATCTCGAGAACAAATCGTATACTCAAATTTGTGGTCCCTTAGCGCTGTGAAAGTCAAACCCTAAGTTTACGAAATTAAAAAATATGACTGTTTATGTCGCCAGTTTGTACGGAACCATCGGTGCGTGGGTTTCTTTTCATCAAAGTCTATGGTGCAGATCGGAAAAGAATATCTATCAATATCTATAACAGACTTTGATTGAAAAATAATACCACCTCTTTTTTTTGGGGTGGGAAACCATCAAATAACTTTCCCGCTCTGAGGCGGAGCGGGGGGGAGAGTAAGACTTGTACTGCTCGTTTTATTGCCCTTTACGTTCCGGGGCCGCGGTATCTTTTTCGAACAACCCGCAACCCCGGCAGAATCCTAACTAATCCTTACTTCCTTATTAATATTATAAAATCGAAAGTGAGTTTGTTTGTTTGTTACCTCTTCACGCCTTAACGACTAAACCGATTTTAATGAATTTTGGTACAGAGATAGTTGGGACCCATGAGACGGAAATAGGCTATATTTTTTTTTAAAGCGGGATTATGAGGGAGAAAGAGGGAAGAAAAGGGAAAACTTAGCTTTGCTATTACAAATCAATGAGGCGCAAGGGCAAAAACTACAGGAAGCAGATACCTTCAAATCAGGAAAGTAGAACCTTGTTACACCGAATATAACGCGAGCGAAGCCGCGCGCAAAAGCTAGTAATAAATAATACCACCTAGTCTGGTATTAAAATTACTATGAATTTGCTTAACTCAAACTGTCAGTACACCTGCTTTGCAAGCTGTAGTCAAACTTTTAATGAACATCCCATCAGACAAATTAGAACTCAATTGTTAATTAATAAGACCAGTTTTCAGTTTAACAATCTTGAGAGTTTACTTTAAAATACAAACCCGGCTGTATGGAAACTACAGTATTGTTAAAATATAAGACAACTAACTCTTATAATTAACACTTGAAACGGGATATTTACCATGTTTATTATTTATATGGAGTTTCAACTAGTAACTAACTCTTACCTCTGGTTTCTTTCGTGTTGTCAAAAAAAATACATAATGAAATAAAGTAATAAGTTTTTTTTTTTATAACGAGAAACTTAACAGTAATTACTATGACTTTTAATTAGTAGACGGATCTAAATAGTGGTTACAAACTTTTCTTTTAAAAGTATATTTGCTTTTAGCTTTTTAATACCAAAACGTAGCGCGTTCCAAAGAAACTGCGTGAGTAGGTATTGAACATAAAATCTTTGCGGTGTAAAGGAATTTGGTGGAAGAGATTTTTGGAAGCTCGTGAGGAGCTCGTGGCTAAATAATAGCAGCCGTTCGGGTCGATCTTTAGGTTAAGCCGCACTTGCCTAGGTTGGTCTGTGGATGGGTGAACACCCGTTGCATGCCGAATTTCCTCCGTGCCTCGGAAAGTACGTTAAGCCGTTGGTCCCGGCTGTTATTTGTAGATCTTTGACAGTCATTGCAGGTAACCAGTGTTCCGAAAAATTTACAACTAGTCTTACCAAGGGGTATCGTATTACCCAGTATTAACTGGATTGTGGAGGTCAGATAGGCAATCGCTCCATATAAAATACTGATATTCAATATCCGGTTAAACTGGAAGCCGACCCAAACATAGTTGGGAAAAGGCTAAGCAGATGTTGAGATTTTTGGAAGCCCGAAGGTAACGACTGTAAGAACTGCCCAACACTTTAAAATAAGTTTTTAAATAATCAGAAGCTCACGACTCATTCATGATAGTGTATTGCATGGAAAGATATCTGAGGGACCTACACATAGCAAATAGATAGGTCACTTAAACAAGATCAGACGAGCACAGCTTAACGCTATAGGCCATAGGTTGTTGAATCTTCACGACTCGTTAGCTAACTGCAAACTATGCGTATTGCGTACGGCAGAGGATAAACAGCTATTGACAAACAAAATAGGTAAAAGGAACGTCGTGAAGGACGAACAAACATTCACTAAACACCAACCTATTGAAATGTCATCTGTCTGTGCATCACAAAGGCAATGTGCAGAAGTTTTAGAATCTGTTTGTGTTCACACGAAAAAATAATGGCTTTTCTGCTCAGGGGCTGCCAGGGTCAATGCCTGCCGGAGTTGCGGGTTGTTCAAAAGAGATACTCTGGCCTCGGAACTTTAAGTGCAAAAGAAGGAACATGGGTGGGTTTTGGTCAGTCAAATTCTGACACTTCCTCTCACTCCACCTAGAGCGGGGAAATTGATTTGGTGATTTTGCGAAAATGTAGATATGCTCTAGCTTCACCTATGTTCGTAAACGGTTAGTTACCATTAACAGTTCCATGATGGAACTATAAAAAAAACTAAAAAGTTCAACATTAGTTCCACTATTTTCAGATTCTTATAAAATGGAACTAGTGATTTACAAAAACACCAATAGTTCCATCATGGAACTGTTAATGGTACTAGTGGCAACGAACCTCGTAAAGAAGCCATGTGAGTTCTGGTCATCTCTTAGCTGCGATGATACATTTATTTTATTGATGTTTTTGCTTTTACACTGGATGCTATTAATCTTTTGAATATCGTTATGTTCCTACGGGGGCACATGAGACAAAATGCCACAAGTTTCTTAAGTACCTAGTTGTAAAATCGTTTTTCTGAAGGTCCATTTCGCTAAAACGTAACTCATAAATTCGTCGATATAGGTCATTCAATACTGGACGTTTAACTGCATCGTTCCGACACATTGTAAAATCTAGACATTAATGGTAGAACCATCATTTTGTAAAAATATTTTGATTTAAAAGAGTGTCCATAGAATTTTTGTCTATTCTTCTCCATAGAGATCAACGCTTTGGAATGAGCAACTCATTACTTTCACAAGTTATTATGGCTTATGTCTGGAACTGTAGCTTTATTCTTTTGTTTCTTGATATCAAAACGTGCCTGTAATCATTTAATTGAAATTGTCCCATTCAATTTGGGGTCGGCGCAAGACGTTTTCTTCTTCCATTCTCCCCTATCAGACGTCACGGCATCATTTCCTCCTTTCTCCTTCATATCATTCCTTACACAATACATCCACCTTTTCTTTGGCTTTCCTCTCGCTCTCCGTCCATCATCATCCACATCCATCACTCTTTTAGTCACATGTGCTTCATCCCTACTCATTACATGTCCATACCAAGACAAACGACAATTACAACTGGTATATTGTTACGATGTAATGTTCGAACTGAAACTTCTATAACAAATCTGTAGCGAAAAGCCTCTCACTTCAACACATTTGCTATATACCACAGGTGTTGCTCCTGCCAAGGCTGCGGCAAATAGACCATTATACCATTAGTTGTTATTAACAATATCAACTGTTATCTATTTAGTATTGAGACTAACGGAACTGACAGCCGACTGATTAGTTGACTCAGAATCCGGCTGACCAAGATTTAAGCGACCTTGGAATGGTACACCTGGATAAGTTAAAAAGGATTTCAGATGTAATTATCCTGTTTTCTGTTTTTTTTTAAGAAGTCCTGGGTGATGTTTGTAAATCAGTCATCTAAGAAAGTAAAAAAAAACCGGTCAAGGTCTCGTCGAAGGATCCGTACATACTTGCGACATAAACGGCCATATCTTTTGACTACGTAAACTTAAAGGGTTGGTTTTTCCATGGTAAAAATGTAAAGGGGATGTGAATGGGGGGTGGGATCCTGGTGTCCTGAAACACAAGCGTCGAGCTTAACTTAGGGACCAGTCTCCCACAGTATATACTAAGTTGAATTATGTAATAATGTCACATTTGAACAACGTAAAACAACTCAAATATTGCACACCAAGATCTAAGCGGAAACCACTCGAAAATCGTTATTTTTTAGGCATCCTTGTATTCAAATATTCGGTGATCATGCGCAACTATCTAACACAACAGAATTTACACACAGTGATATATTACAACCTATTAATGATCTATAATAAAGTGAATATTCCCATATAAATAGAAATACGTTTTTTTTCGTCTACTGAACAATTTTCCTTTTTGAAGTTTACCAGTTTAAATATGGGTGTGCAATGTGATTTTTCGTCGCGAGTAATACCAGAGTACAATAAGTTTTGCACGTTAAATGATATGCAAAATATTTCGTTATAATTCCGTGAAAAACATTGAAAGTGAACTTAGACTCGACTCGAGTTGCATGCTTATTATAAGGATCTTATAATTAGCATGCAACTCGAGGAATGGCGGTCTGCTTCCTACATCAATGCCTGTTTTTTTTTTTTATTTATTTATTAATTAAGGATCTCCAACAAAAGATGTGCCTACACAGTTCATTTTACTTAAATTATGGACGACAATAGTATCACGTAAGTGCACTTCTTTCGTTTAAGGAGACCACGGAGAAAACGGCCATTTTGACCCCTTTTTTTAATTCATCAAATAACTTCCCCCGCTTTCGGCGAAGAGAGTCAGACTTTTACTGACTAAATCCACCCATGTTCCTTCTTTTGTCCTTTATGCTCCGGGGTAGCGGTATCTCTTTCGCTCAACCTGCAACCCATTCAGGCCGTGGCTCTTACTGGCCCCTCTGCTTTGCTGACATCTCTTTGAGGCGCGCGAGGAACACTAACGCGCCGTCGACACTACCCCCTGTCCACCTGTTTTGATCTCCTGGTCCCGTGTTTAGGATCACAATCAACTCTCTATCTGTATCCTAGACTAGACACTAGGGTCGTTGAAAGCTGTAGGCCTACCATGACGTCTTAAAGCAGAACTTATTACACTGAGGGAAAGAGACACAGCTATACAGGGTGTCTAGCACCATCTCTTTCCCTCAGTGGAATACGTTGGTAGCTGATCATGCTACGCCTTTGCACGTTTTAAAAAAACTTAGCCTATGAAGTAATGTTTATTTTTAATTCGAAATTACTATTAACTGTCCTTTGCCATTCATGTTTTAAGACATTATTTGCATATAACTATCAAATGAGAGCATTAACCTTTTAACTAGAAACCATTTAAGTAAGACCTATTAGTACCCTGTTACAGCTTGAAAGCGGAGATCTTTGAAAAATTGTGTATTTGATTGGTGACCAGTATAGCCAGAGCTTGTTGTTTGAATACTTTTTAAAGTATTAGAGGTCATGTTATGTTGGTTAAGGTTGACATGCGTAGGAGTAGGTATAATTTTGGTAGCTACTTATTCGTAATTTTTGGGAGTGGATTTAATGATTATTTTATTGGTTTTCTATCTTAAATGTTCATTAATATGTATAGTATGTTTATTAATGCGAATAATATTTGTGAATGAAAATGATATCCACGGAATATACATCGTGTTCTGGCCAGACTATTGTTGTCTTTGTCTAGCAGATATGAAAGAAAGAGACGGACGATTAACTTTGTTCTTTTTTCGTGAATTTTAAAAATGGAATGTTTGGATAATCGAGTAGATCAGACAAAGGTTAGGTACGTTTAGAAATAAAAAATTAAAATAATTTCAAAAAGTAACTGAAGTGTTTTATTTATTAACAATTTAATTTAAAAATGAACTTTAAAAATTCAGAGAATTTTAGAACGTTATTTCAAGCCACAAACTTAAATTAGATTTTCGGTAAAAAGTTTTAAAATTGAATATTAATTTTTAATCTAATTTCGGAGGCCGAGAGTTTTTCATTAATATTTGAAATGTAATATGTTTCGATCATAAAACTGTTTGGATAGGCCCAATTTAAGATAGATGTTCATATTATATATATTTGACTTGATATCATTCGAATGATGACACGGTTGGCGCAGTGGCTAAACATTTGACTGCTGCACTTCGTGTCGCGGGTTCGATCCCTGCACGGAACAAATATTTGTATGACCTACAGATAGTTGTTCCGGGTCTGACTGTTGGTGCGTGCGAGTTTAAATGTTAAAGTTTAAGTTTATAAATGCACCCACGTGCCAGGAGAAATTCCTAGTGTGGGTAATAGGAATTTCTCCTGTATCGTGGGTGCGTTTACAAACTTAAAAAAAAAAAAAAAAAAAAAACAAATTAAAAACAATAAAAACCGGTCAAGTTCGAGTCGGACTCTCGGAAGAAGGGTTCCTTATCCTTATCTTTTAAAAAGACAATAAATAATCATGATTTTAATTATTGTAGTACAGGGGTGCTCAATTTTTTTATTGGTTGGCAAATCAAATAACTTCCCTCTTTCTAAGCGGAGCGTGGGGAGTATCAGACTTTTACTAACTTTGACTAAAGTAATGTAAGTGGCTTTAAAATAAAAATTCGTAAATAATTTATTTAAAAAAAATATTTTTAAAACACATCTTACCTTTAATATTTATATTTTATTTAAATCTAGAATCAAAGGTTGGTGAGATTAGTTGCTGGTGACTTAATATTAACTACTTACCACTTTTGGCAAATAGGTTCGCTCGTTTTTACATGAGACTATATAACTGGCGAAATGTAATCAATATCAGGGATACTCTGCCTAGCCCAATGGGGAATACAAGCGTGGTAATATGAAGATGATAAAAACTTAAAGTAAAAAAGGCAGTTTTTGTTATAGTATAAATCAACTCGTTACTACCCACCCCCAGTACAGGAAAATGGTCATCATCTGCCTAGCCTTTTCCCAACTATGTTGGGGTCTGCTTCCAGTCTAATCAAATGCAGCTGAATATCAGCATTTTACATGGAGCGACTGCCTATATGACCTCCACAACCCAGTTAGTACTGGGTAATGCAAAACCCCTTGGTAAGACTGGTTGTCAGACTTTCGGAACACTGACTACCTGTAACGACTGTCAAAGATCTACAAATGACAGCCGGGACCAACGGCTTAACGTGCTTTCCGAGGCACGGAGCAAACTCGGTTTGTAACGGGTGGTCACCCATCCACAGACCAACCTAGGCAAGCGCAGCTTAACCTTTAGGTTAATTAGCCTTTAGGTTCTTTAGGTTAACGACTGCTATTATTTAGCCACGAGCTCCTCGATGAGTACAGGAAAATGGTGTGAAGAAAATTAATCACGTAGATACACGGCGTTCACAGTCCATAACTTACACAGACACCAAATCACCGCAATTATGTAATTACCTTCCTTCTAGCTCATACAAAAGATACACATATATAAAGTAAGGATATTATTACCAAACTACCTGCACAGAAAACACCTGTTCATCAAACATTAAAAAATAAATAAAAAGTAAACCAAAATACCACTTGACATCAGTCGGATACCAATACCAAGTTAATCACATCACTAAACTAACAAAAACACGTTCGAAATCCAACTCTCACACGCACCAAATAAGTCCTTCATTAGTGACGGGACAGCGCCAGAATTACTTGGTATCCGATACCAAAAAAACGGGTATCGAAAAAAGCGAAACGGGTTGTGTGAGAACAAAAAATCAGAGTAAGATGCTACCACGTTTTTCTTGTCGTTTGAAACATTGTTTATAGCCTGTTTTTAGTAAATAAATCTTTTTTCGTACCGACAAGTAATTAGTTAGTATTCTGTGATATTTATTTTTTGGTGATAAGAGCAAATAATTGTTGATTTTATCTTATCTACTAGCTGTATTTAGACAAATAGATGGATTTCGAATAGGTTTTTTTCTTATTTAATGAAAATACAAAGTTGCAATAGTATGGTATGGTACTCCCGGAAGACTGTCAGACTTTTGCGGACTAAATTCTATCCAAGCTCATCTTTGCGTTCCGGGGCCGCGGTATGTCTAACCGATTTTGATGGATTTTGGTACAGATATAGTTGAAACCCTGGAGACGGACATAAGCTACTTGTTGTCCCTTTCTAACCTTCTACTTCCCTAAAATAGGAAGTGGAAGTTTTCAAGGTAGGAAGCTAAAAATCGGTACACACACTCTTTGTTGCCAACGAAAAATACCTGCAAATGAGGAAAGGGGAACTGTGTTACCCCAAAATTAACGCAACTGAAGCCACGGACAAAAGCTAGTAATCTATAAGCCGACCGCAACAAAGTTGGGAAAAGGCTAGGCAGATAATTTATCCTTGCCAATATTATAAAAGCGAAAGTGAGTTTGTTTGTTTGTTACCTCTTCACGCTTTAATGGCTACACCGATTTTGATGAATTTTGGTACAGAGATAGTTGGGAACCAGGAGACGGACATAGGCTATTTTTTATTTCAAAAAAGTGGGATGTGAGGGAGAAAGAGGGAAGAAAAGGGAAAACTTAGCGTTGCTATTACAAATCGATAAGACGCAAGGAGAACTGTGTTACCCCAAATTTAACGCGAGCGAAGCCGCGGCCAAAAGCTAGTAATCTATAACTTGGCTGTTCAACAGTCACACAAGGCTATCACTGCCACTCATTGCCTCTATGTGACTCCATGGTGTTCAAATTCTATTCTAACTTTAACAGTTTATTTACATATCCTGCCAAGAACTGCAACTAAAGCGAGCTGGCAATTAGAGCTGGTATTAAGGTCATTGTTTAACAAAGTTAGACGAACGGTCCAGTCAGACATGAATACGCTAGGGGAAGGACATATGTATGGGATAAAGTTTCAGCCTACACACGTCCAGAATCTGATTTACTGAGCATTCAATTAAGACTGGGACAGGAGCTTCTGCTTGATGGAAGTCTATTTAAATCCTTACTAATATTGTAAAAGCGAAAGTGAGTTTGTTTGTTTCGTCTTCACGCCTAAATTTTTTGATGAATTTTGGTAGAAAGATAGTTGAGACCCTGGAAAAGGACATAAGTTATTTTTTTAAGAAAAACATTGAGCAATGAGGGAAGAAAAGGGAACATTTAGCTTTGCTATAACAATAAATTAGGCGCCAGCGCAAAAACTACAGGTACCTGCAAATCAGGAAAGTGTAACAGTGTTAGCCCGCATTTAACACAAGCGAAGCCGCGGGCAAAACCTTGTATTGAATAACTAAAAATGATCGATCTTGCTTAGGTTGGTCTGTGGATAGGTGCCCACCCGTTACATACAGAGTTCCCTCCGTGCCTCGATAAGCATGTTAAGCTGTTGGTCCCGGCTGTCATCTTTGACAGTCGTTACAGGTAGTCAGTGTCCCGAAAGTTTGACAACCAGTATTACCAAGGGGTATTGTATTGCCCAATTCTGTACCTATGTCTATACGCCAAGTCCAAGGCCAAGTCTCAGAAACACGCGAAGGTGTTGAGTTGAAATTAAATACGCTAAATTATCGAAAAAAATATTGAAGATTCAAAGACGCCAAAATGTCGAAAAATTAAGTATATGCATGAGGGAAATCATCAAATAACTTCCCCCGCTCTGGGTGGAGTATGTTTCGGGGCCGCGGTATCTCTTTCGAACAACCATCAACCCTGGCTATAATTTACTCCTTGTCTCGCGTTTAACAAAAATATGAAACCACCACGTAATATTATCTAGATTTAAATGAGACGTATTTCTGAAAACGTGGAAACATCAAAATAAGTCATAAAATGTTATATGAATTTCTGTGAAGAGCTTTTAATTAATGCGCGTTTGAGGGGCTTTTTCTCGTTTTCTGGAAAAGGTAGTGTTATTACCAAAGATCGTATAAATGGATGAGTGAAACCCTTCAACATGGCTATTTGTTATTTATTTTTTAGAATTCCGTACCTCAAAAGGAAGAAATGAAACCCTTATCCGATCACTTTGTTGTTCGTCCGCCTGTCTGGCTCTTTGTCTGTCAAGACCCTTTATTTCAGGAACACGTAAAGGTATCAAGTTGAAATTAAAACTGTATACTTCAAATCTGTGATCTCTTGAAGCTGTGAAAAACGCAATCTTCTAAATTTACGCAGTCAAAAGAAATGGCCGTTTATGTCGCAGATTTCTACTGAACCCTCGGCACGTGAGTGAACTCGCTTTTGGCGGATCTAATTCAATCTATCCATGATCCTTCTGTTGCCCTTTGTGTTCCAGGACAGCGGTATTTCTTTGAAACAACCCTCAACCCCGGATTGGTTTCCCTAGAGTTGGTAAAGAATATGATGACAATTTTGGAGAAATGTTTGTAGAAATCTCAATCATATTCATAGAAGAATAAGGTTCATTTGACTTTCATTAAAATGTGAACATTACCTATACGTGTAAGAAGAACAGCTACCCTACCATGACGTCTTAAAGCAGAACTTATTCCACTGAGGGAAAGAGACAGAGCTATACAGGGTGTCTAGCACCATCTCTTTCTCACACTGGAATAAGAACTGCTATAAGATGTCATAGTAACCCTACAGGTTTCTATACAAAGCAAAGACCACGTCACTTAGGGCAGAATCCATAGTCCTTACCTCAGATATCGCCTACCTCTTCAGACCGGGACAGACGGAGCGTGCTAAATCGTCAAACCGGATGTTGTAGCGCAACTTCGAAGAGACTTATATCCGGCAGTTGACTGTGACAGGCTTTGACTGAATCCGTTTCAATACCTATCTATTAGTATTTTGTAGGCAAGGCCTTATTGATGACTAGCTTTTGCCCGTGGCTTCGCTCGCGTTAAATTCGGGGTAACACAGTTCCCCTTTCCTGATTTGCAGGTACCTGCTACCTGCAGTTTTTGCCCTCCCGCCTTATTGATTTGTAATAGCAACGCAAAATTTTGCCTTTTCTTCCTTCTTTCTCAAATAAAATAAGCCTATGTCCGTCTCCTGGTTCCCAACTCTGTACCATAATTCGTCAAAATCAGTTTAGCCATTAAAGCGTGAAGAGGTCAAACAAATAAACTTTCGCTTTTATAATATTAGACGAATGAAAAATTTCGACGTGCTGGTGTTCAGAATGAGATGCTGAACACGTGGTAATCAAATGGGCACAGGTGTACCCTCCATCTTGTGTAACGTTATTTCGACTGATGAATTAAGCCAATGATAAACACTAGAGGGGCTGCGGGTTGATCGAAAGAGATAACGCAGCCCAGAAACATAAAGGGCAAAATGAGGAACATGGGTTTTAGTTAGTCAAAGTCTGATACTCCCCCCGCTCTCGGGAGAAGTTATGCTAGACATACAAGCTATACCAGACATATATTATAAACTAGCTTTTGCCCGCGGCTTCGCATCGCGTTAAATTCGGTGTAACACAGTACCTGCTACCTGCAGTTTTTGCCTTTGCGCCTTATTAATTTGTTATATCAACGCTAAGTTTTCCCTCTTTTTCCCTCTTAATAAAAAATAAGCCTATGTCCGTCTCCTGCTTCCCAACTACCTCTGTACCAAAATTTATCAAAGTCGGTTTAGCCATTAAAGCGTGAAGAGGTAACAAACAAACAAACAAACTCACTTTGCCTTTTATAATATTAAGTAAGGATATGTACCAGAATTATCGTATAACCCAGTATCCTAGATTAGGTGATGATCGCAAAATAAAAGTATCCAATATGTTATTCCAGATTATAATCTACTTTTGTGCCAAAATTTCATCAAAATTCGTTAACTTTTTTGACGTGAAAGAGTAACAAACATCCATACATCCATCCTCACAAACATTCGCTTTTATAATATAGTAGGATACGACAGGATAGTAGGATTCAACATAGTTAGGGCAAAACGCTATGCAGATAATGAAAATGTACCAATACTAGTCCACCATGTTTGTTCTGCACATCGCTGGGGTGAGTAAACTGAAATTATTCCGTCAAAGCAATTGAGGAGGACTATTACGAGTCATTTGTGAATGGTCTACCAGTTGCGAGCATTGAAAACAGGAAAGCTGTGTTGTAAAAGGAATGCTGGAAGAGCTTTTAAAGCCGTACTGAAGTATCGTCTTTATTTTAATGGCTATTGATACTCTTTTGTAATAACACGGAGCAAGGGTGGATTTCCAAAGCATCTTCCGTCATCGCCGATTGTTTGCTCCAAGACTTACATACATTTTACCTGTTTAATGTTAAAACAGGTGTCTTCTAAATTAATCCTTACTAATATTATAAAAGCGAAAGTGAGTTTGTTTGTTTGTTACCTCTTCACGCTTTAATGGCTAGACCGATTTTGATGAATTTTGGCACAGAGATAGTTGTGAACCAGTTCTACAACCCAGTTAGTACTGGGTAATGAGATACCCCTTGGTAAGACTGGCTGTCTTTCGGAACAACTGCTAGACTTTCGGAACACAGACTACCTGTAACGGCTGTCAAAGATCTACAAATGACAGTCGGGACCAACAGCTTAACGTGCTTAACATACCGAGTTTCCTCCGTGCCTCGGAAGCACGGAGGAAACTCGGTATGTAACGGGTGGTTACCCATCCACAGACTAAACTAGGCAAGCGCAGCTTAACCTAAAGATCGACCCGAGCGGCTGTTATTATTTAGCCACGAGCTCATCCTGCGTACACCTGCGTACTTGAAGAACGGCATCACCAAGTAGACTTCAAATTGATTTTTGAGTCCCATATTTTTAATGAGAATTGGCCATCGACATTCTAAAAAGTAGTAGGTACCTACATTATTTCGAACTGGAGTGCAATTGTTAAAGAGTACTTAATTAACATGAAAACAAGGATTAGTTTTCTTCGTTAAACCTTATATTATAAGGTTTTCAGATTTTCTTAGATTCGTCCTTTTTCCGGACCTTAAAATTTAGAATAATGGACCTTCCTAGAATTCAGAAGATTTGAAAAGTAATCGTATTTTAATGCCTTTTAATACTTATGTTGTTAACAAAAAAGCTTAAACGGTCAAGTTAATTAATAATGTAAAAGTACTCATGGACTCTTAACCTTATTTTATGTTTAAGAGCGTTACTTTACACAAAAAAGATCAGCTACCCTACCATGACGTGTTAAAGCAGAACTTATTTCACTGAGGAAAAGAGACAGAGCTATACAGGGTGTCTAGCACCATCTCTTTCCGTCAGTGGAATAAGTTCTGCTTTAAGACGTCATGGTAGGCCTACTGATTTATTTTAAAACTAGCTTTTGCTCGCGGCTTCGCTCTCTCTTTCTCCCTCATACCCCAATTTTTTAAAAAAAAATAGCCTATGTCCGTTTTCTGGGTCCCAACTATCTACGTGCTAACATTCATCAAAATCGGTTTAGCCATTTAGGCGTGAAGACGTAACAAACAAACTCACCTTCGCTTTTATAATATTAGTAAGGATGATGCCGATTTTTCTCATGTTTGGTAGTGTGATTTTACTATTTATTTTCGTCGTTTGAGTTTTGTAGGACGCCGCATTTATTGCGGCTTCAATATTATTCTAAAAGTTTTCAAAAGAGTAAGTAAGCGGGCACTTAAGATACCTATTCTAACTGATGGGACATGGTCATTTCGCCCAATCCTGTTTGGAACAGCCCGAATCTTCATTCGAACTCAATTAAACCTATTAAATAAACAGAAGGACAACATAACCATCAAACTTTTTTTTAATCGTTCCCCAATGGCTACCAATACAAAAAAAAAATATATATCTATGTAACTACATTCACAACGTACAATAGAACACATCGAAGTTGTTCGTAATCCATCATGATACGTTGAAAGGCGCAAACAGAACAATTTGTACATGAGCAATAAGAATCAGGAATTCGAAACGGGTCCGTTTGAAAAACGAACCAGAAACCAGATACCACATTTCAAATATTAAAATCATGGCAAAAATTTGAAATTCGAGGAATTCAAAAATTCGAACGTTGTGTTCTATATGTCAATACGTTGAACGAATCTACATTGTTTATTTTCCTTCGAATTTGAATTTGGAAATTCGGTGTCTATACCCAAAAATAACACGAGATCAATTTTTCATAAAAAAAAAAAAAAAACGAGACGATACGAAATCACTACGCAATTCAGCCCCAAATTATCAGTACGCTACAAAAACCGCCCCAGCGTAGCAACGTCAAGCCCGAGCACGCAGGCTCTGCGATAGCTCCCCGGGTCGCTGTAGTGATCATCCCCTCCCTTCACCCCGCGCGCACAGCGCACGCCCCGTCCGCCAGACGGCATCCAGCGCCCGACCGGAGCGCACGTGTACTTATCCTCGCGGACACCTGTGGCGCCGAACCCAGTGTTTACGGATTACAGTGAAAAATTGTGCCGAAGTGTGTGCTACCCTGTGTTTTTATGAATGAATGAATGAAAATCATCGTGCTAAACCGGTTGCCGGATGGTTTGACGGAGGACCGGTTCCGATTTCCGCTGATACGGGTTTCGTGGGAGTAAGCCTATGTTTTATACCTTCTTTTGCTTGGAACTGGATTTTTATAGTGTTTAATTATATTTTTTTTAAGTGGTTTAGGATGTGGTGTTAAAGCTCTTTTAGTCTTTGTTCTGTTTTCTTTTTCGTTCTAAAGTGACGCATTTTTGAATTCGATTCGAAAATTAAAGCGCGTTCCATTTTCAAATGTCAGTGCATGCTGGTGACAAGAAAAAAAAAAACAAACGCGTGAACATTTTAGTGTCGGTACAATCAAAAACAAAATGAAATTGTAAAAAAAAAAAACATTACATCGCTCGAAATTGATATACCAACGGTGAAAAAGTTTTCATCTACCCTATTAATAACAATAGTAGGTTTTCCATTCACACCTACATTTTCAGCACAAAATATTTCTAAAAAGGGTATGAATGAAGCCTAGAAAAACCGTTTATATTTCACTTTTGCGTAGGCGAATTGATGCTAGTAAATTATCACTGAAGCTTTTGTCATCTGAAGTTTTCTCCTATCTTTCATCCCTTATACGAAAATAGCCGTTTCAACCCTACCTACTGCTACCCTCTTATGATAAAAATGTGAGATACAATCAAGGACTTAGACATTTTTGACGGTGGTACGGTTAACTTTGAAAGTCTGGATAGTGAAGGGTTTTGTAAAACCCAGTGCCAGCTGGGTTGTGGAGGTCAGATAGGCAGTCGCTCCATGTTTAATGGAACTGGTATTCAACTGGGTCTGGTTACTTTGAAAACCGATCCCAAAGTGGTAGAATTGCATTCGAAACAATGTGACTGTCTTTTGTTTCTGTATTTTAACATTGCGCCCGTAATCCCTATAAGGGCAGGCTGAAATGGTCTTAACATTGCGCTCACATTTCGCTAAGTACCATGTAACAGTGGGCGATTCAAATCAATCTAATATATGTATAAAATTCTTGTGTCACAGTTTTCGTTCCCATACTCCTCCGAAACGGCTGGACCGATTTAAACGAAATTTTGTGTGCATATCGGGTATGTCTGAGAATCGGCCAACATCTATTTTTCAGACCCCTAAATGAGCAGCGGGTGAAACCTCTGGGCACTGCTAGTTAGTGGCACGCTTGCCTAAGTTGGTCCTTGGATGGGTGACCACCCATAATATACTGAGTTTCCTCCATGCCTCGAAAAGCACGTTAAACCAATGGTCCCGGTTTTCATTTGTAGATGTTTGACAGTCGTTACAGGTAGGGTCGTAAGTTTGACAATCAGTCTTACCAAAGAGTATCGTATTATACAGTTACTAACTGGTTTATGGAGGTCAGATAGGCAGTCGCTCCATGTAAAATACTGGTATTCAGCTGCATCCGATAAGGCTGCAAGCCGATCTCAATATAGTTGGTAAAAGGCTAGGCAGATGATGATGAATGCAAGAAGAAGACTCTTTTTATACATGACAAGGTCCGCTTGCTTCCTACGTCGTTTATTTACTTATGCAAATACGGGATGTTGTCAATTAAAAGGGTGAAGAAACAGAGTGTTGGAAACAATTTTATTTTTACACTTGATGTGCAGTGTCGAAACTTGCTTTTAAGCTCCTATGGATATAAAATAAGAAGACATTTTGTGACGCTATATTTTACCAAGTTTTAAGAAACCGTACTACCGCGTCTTTGCCTGCGTTACACACAGTCCTCTTTGAGTGTCAAACTCAAATGTTATCCTACTATCTTACTATAATCTTTCTTAATCTAATATATATAAATCTCGTGTCACAATGTTTGTCCTCAATGGACTCCTAAACCACTTAACCGATTATAATAAAATTCGCACACCATGTGCAGTTCGATTCAACTTGAGAGATAGGGTAGGTAGGGTATGTAGGGTGGGCAGGTAGGTAGAAGGGTAGAAAATTGCATTGCAACGCATGCCGGGGGCACAGCTAGTTATATTATAAATGCGAATGTTTGTGAGGATAGAAGGATGGATGTATGGATGCTTGTAACTCTCTCACGTCAAAACGGCTGAACGAATCTTGATGAAATTTGGCACAGAGGTATTTATTCGATCATCACGCGGTCTTAGCCGCGGGTGCCAGTTACTTCAGTAGTAAAATCGTGAATCAAATAGATCAACTAGATTGTACAATCATTTCAATTAAAACCTTAATGTATTGGTATTCTAGTTCAAAATTATTTATACAAAAATGTCTCAGTACTAGCCACGGAGTCACCGCTGATGGTAATAGGTTGGCCCCTTATTACGTGGCACTTAAATATAAAATGAGAAGTGTAGATATCGGTATACCTCTGCTCAAACCTTCGGAAATAACAAGCGTTATGTTTTTTTTAAATGATCTTCCTATTCGTTGCGACGCTGATTCGTTCATCGGTGTCACTTTTACACGTCAATGGAATTGATTTCATTATTTAAATGTCATGGATTCGGCCATCTTTTCAGGTTTGACAATAAATTTTTCTTATTTTTCGTATGTGCTTAAACTGGTGTCAGTTTTTAAGCCGCTAATGACTTACAAATGCAAAATTCGAATAGGTAACTTTATTATTCCAAAAAGTACATTTTCAAAGTTTGTCTCTGGTTTCCTAACTAGGGATCCCTGTGTCGTGGGGACCAGTCTCTTCCATTCGGTACAAAAAATTTGCAATACAGAATCTATCAAAAAATCGAGACAAAGTCATTTATTTTATTTGTTTTATTGTACTTTAGAAGTCTGATAACATCGAACAAACCTGTAACAGTACTGGCTGGTTTACAAAGACATTCGAATACTCAAGTTTTTAAATAGAGAATTAAAAAGAATAGAGGAAGGGTCAAGCTTTTTTTTTTCATTGTATGACATGTAGGTACTTATTGCTAAAATTATGAAATCCTTACTAATATTATAAAAGCGAAAGTGAGTTTTTTTGTTTGTTACCTCTTCACGCTTTAATGGCTAAACCGATTTTGATGAATTTTGGTACAGAGATAGTTGGAAACCAGGAGACGGACATAGGCTAACCTTTTTTCTAAATGTGGGATGTGTTGGAGAAAGAGGGAAGAAAAGGGAAAACTTAGCGTTGCTATTACAAATCAATAAGGCGCAAGGGGAACTGTGTTACCCCGAATTTAACACGAGCGAAGCCGCGGGCAAAAGCAATTTTAAAGTATTTTATCTTCTTTCAATTAGGTATACGAACAAACCGACACATCACAGTACTGAGTACGTTTTATGACGTAACATCTAACAAGTTTCATTACGTTGTGGAAATTACACTAAAGTGCATGCGAACGAAATGTCATGCAGTAACGATGCAGTAGTTTGGTAATAATACCTGAAAACTGCATACGTTTTTAATAACTATAATATATAGCTAAATTATTTACTTAACATAACATCTCGCTTGTAATCCTTGTAGGGTTAGACAGTATAACCATCAAAATCAAAATTTTATTACTAACTGTCGCCCGCGGCTTTGCCCGCGTCATATCGAAATGAAAAGTATCCTATGTGTTACTACAGAATACAATCTACATCTGTGCTAAATTTCATTAAGATCCGTTCAGCCGTTTTGACGTGAAATAGTAACAAAAATCAATACATTCATCCTCATAAACATTCGCATTTATAATATTAGTAGGATTTCATATACCTAGGCCTACATGGGCACTTATATATAACGTCGAGAAAATGTACACGGTTCGGGTTGGTCGTTTCCTATGGAGAAGAATCGGCAAGAAACTCCCTGACTCATCATCATTTTCCTATACGCAACATGTTTTCTTCTTGTATTCTCCCCTGTTCTGACAGGGGAGAACGTCATGACATCATTCAGTTGAGGAGTTCGTGGCTAAATAATAGCAGCCGCTCCGGTCGATCTTTAGGTTAAGCCGTGCTTGCCTAGGTTGGTCTGTGGATGGGTGACCACTCGTTACATACCGAGTTTCCTCCGTGCCTCGGAAAGCATGTCAAGCCGTTGGTCCCGGCTGTCATTTGTAGATCTTTGACAGTCGTTGCAGGTAGTCAGTGTCGCGAAAGTCTGACAACCAGTCTTACCAAGGGGTATCGTATTACCCAGTACTAACTGGGTTGTGGATGTCAGATAGGCAGTTGCTCCATGTAAAATAGTGATATTCAGCTGCATAACCGGATGCAAGACTGGAAGCCGACCTCAACATAGTTTTGAAAAGGCTAGGCAGATGATGATCAATTTGAAGTTCAGCTGCCCTACCATGAAGTCTTAAACCAGAACGTATTCCACCGAGGGAAAAAGACAGAGCTATACAGGGTGTTTAGCACCATCTCTTTCTCACACAGGAATAAGAACTGCTTTAAGATGTCATGATAACCCTTCAGGTTTTCTCACGACCTTTCCTTCACCAATATCAGTGACTAGCTGTTCCACGCGGTTTCAGTCACGCTGCTCAGCAATTGTTGGTCGTAGCGTGATGTTATATAGCCTTCCTCAAAAAATGGACTATCCAACACTAAAAGAATTTCCAATTCCAACCAGTAGTCCCTGAGATTAGCGCGTTCAAACAAACAAACAAACAAACTCTTCAGCTTTATAATATTAGTATAGATATTTGTGATCGGAAATGGCTAGATCTTTTCTGATTTCTTTAGGTTAATAAATGGTAGGAATAGAAGCAATTACTCTAACAGCATTTCGATGTCTTTTGAGAATAAATTCAATGACAACTTGCAATATTATTACTTCGACGTTTTGCCAATGCTTCGTTCAAAGGACTTCACTGAATGGTATTTGCAATAACGTACACCGAGAACATCAGATTCAAATTTTCAACCTAATGCTAGGGACATACGATACAAATTTAGTTGTCGGTCTGATTTCCTGGCAATTTACATATTATTTCAAGTTGTCTTTTCTACTTGTTAATTAATTTTGTACACTTTTTGTAATAGATTCTTGCTGGCAACCCGAACCGTGCATCTTTCTTGTGAAATTTTAGAAATAAAATATTATAATTTTGCCTTTTAAGTCCATTTAAAGGTTTCTGAAAGAAATATCCGTCAACGATAGGATCGCTATTGTAACCATAGAATTAACAGTGGTTAAAAAGAATTTTGCTGTCAAATATTTTACATTCTATTTATAAATAATTTTGATAGCTAATTTGTCGTTGTCTATGCCAAACTCTGTGAGAATCACTGCGTGTGTACTAAGCATTAAATGGTCCCCCAAAATGATTTCATTTCTTTATAATCTATGACATATTTCCACAATGAACACATTAACAGCCGGAGAACTCTGAAACATTCTAAATTTGAAAAAATAAACATAAATAGAAAAAGAAAAATTCAAACCGACATTTTTGGAACTTCGCGATTTCCGATCATGTGTCACAGTCGACATATAAAATTAAAAATAAAATTTTAAACTCTGCGTCATGACGGATTGGCTGAAACTCGTAAATGGCGTTTCAGTTATTCGGAAACACTGCAGATATTTGCTTTGTGTCGTTTACTGCTGAAAATATGACTAGAATCACCGATTTCAATACTTAAAACTGAATTATTATCATATCCTACTAATATATAAATGCGAAAGTTTGTGAGTATGGATGTATGTTTGATCCTCTTTCACGAAAAAACTACTGAACAGATCTTGATGAAATTTGGCATAGAGGTAGATTATAGTCTAAAATAACATTTGACGGGCCTGTTGGTCTAGTGGTTAGTGGCCCTGACTGCTGAGCCGGAGGTCGTGGGTTCGATTCCCACCCAGGACAAACTTTGTGTAATGAGCATAATTATTTGTTCTGTGTCTGGGTTTGATTTATCTATAATACGTATGTATTTATAAATTATATAAGTATGTATATCAGTTGTCTGGTTACCATAACACAAGCTCTGCTTAGCTTGGGATCAGATAGCCGTGTGTGAGTTGTCCCAAGATATTTATATATTTATATTTATTTAACACATAGAATACTTTTTTTAAGATATCACGCCGTCGAAGCCGCGGGCGCCAGCTAGTTATCATATATTTTGACTGCGTTGACTTAGAAATTAAAAAATATGGTCGTTTATAGGGTTTAAAGAGCAGGGTCCTAAGTCTGCTATTACAATAGTGTCAGAACGGTCGGTCACTGATCGCATAATGGTTGATTTTGACAAGTTAAGTATGTAGTAGATTACCAAACTTGTCAAAATAACCATTATGCGATCAGTGATCGACCATTCTACGGGCCTGTTGGTCTAGTGGTTAGTGGCCCTGACTGCTGAGCCGGAGGTCGTGGGTTCGATTCCCACCCAGGACAAACTTTGTGTGATGAGCATGATTGTTTGTTCTGTGTCTGGGTGTGATTTATCTATAATATGTATGTATTTATAAATTATATAAGTATGTATATCAGTTGTCTGGTTACCATAACACAAGCTCTGCTTAGCTTGGGATCAGATAGCCGTGTGTGAGTTGTCCCAACATATTTTATATTATATTATTCTGACACTATTGTAATAGCAGACTAAGGCCCCTGGTTTGATTTTTAACAGCTTCAAGGGACCTTTCTACTTAATCGAGAAAAAGAGTCTTACCAGACAAACGTACAAGAAAGTAATTCAATAAGTGTTTTTTTTTCTTTTGTGAAACGGAACCAAATACGACATACAAGTGTAAAATCGTTTTAATAAAGCTATGTTAATGAAATTGCAATATTCCTCTTAATATCCCCGTAGAATTGAAACGCTATTTCAATCCAATCATTCTTGACGATCGAACTATTAGTTTAAAGGGGCGTTTCCGCTATCGAAAATGTTCTGTTATTTGTCAATGTATCAGAATTAGGACATTATCATCCATATGACATTTTGTGATAAAATTTTATGTTTAAAATGTATTTGGATACTATACATATATGGTATGAGGAGCTCGTGGCTAAATAATAGCAGCCGCTCGATTCGATCTTTAGGTTAAGCCGCGCTTGCCTGGGTTGGTCTGTGGATGGGTGACCACCCGTTACATATCGAGTTTCCTCCGTGCCTGAAAGCACGTTAAGCTGTTGGTCCCGGCTGTCATTTGTAGATCGTTGACAGTCGTTACAGGTAGTCAGTGTCCCGGGGTCGCTAGACTTTCGGGATACTCCTTGGGGTATCCCGAATCTTATTACACAGTATTAACTGGGTTATGAAGGTCAGACAGGCAGTCGCTCCAAGTAAAATACTGGTATTCAGCTGCATCCGGTAAGACTGGAAGCCGACCCCAACATAGTTGGGAAAAGGCTAGGCAGATGAACTATAAATGCCCTTGGGTTACAGGAAGCCTCAATTAGAGATTTAGAGTAAAAAAACCTTTAAAAAGGCAAAAGCAGTGAAACTAAGGTTTAATTTTGCATGTAGGTTCTTTTCTCTTGATACGTATAATATCTTCCTCATGTATAAAATTAAATAAATAAATAAATATCTTGGGACAAATCACACACGGCTATCTGATCCCAAGCTAAGCAGAGCTTGTGTTATGGTAACCAGACAACTGATATACATACTTATATAATTTATAAATACATACATATTATAGATAAATCACACCCAGATACAGAACAAACAATCATGCTCATCACACAAAGTTTGTCCTGGGTGGGAATCGAACCCACGACCTCCGGCTCAGCAGTCAGGACCACTAACCACTGGATCAGCAGGCCCGTCAAATTGTTGAATGTGCTTTAAAACGTCGGTTAGAAAATAATTACGTTTAATTTGTCCGTAACTATATAATAGGGATGACATGATCATGCATGATCAAATCCTCCTTTTTTTTTAACAGAGATTAAAAAAAGTATAATATTTTCACCCTATATTCTTCTGCATTGTAACATTATTTTCGACCATGGTCCTTGTGCCCACAGCCTTTTTTAAGAACGTTTAGTTGACACTTCCAGTGACCAAAGGGCTGGCAGACGCTAACCGTTGCCACAAAGTAGCAACGCGACCAGTCTCCGATTAAACAACACGAACAATTAAGACCCATACATAAAATCAACATTTAACAACAAACAAAACAACATCACCATCCTGTTACAATAAAAAGCTCAACATGGGAACTGAACCTGCACTAATCTTTAAGTGGGAGGCGCACCGGACGCGAAACTTGTATGTCTTCTGAAACTGGTTTGGAGCGGTTAGTACTGGCTAGCTGGTTTATTTTTATAGATACCCTTCTTTGACCATAGACACTGCACTCTAGTATTGCAAATGTACAAGTTTATTGTAGAAGAAGTTTTTATTTTATCACTTAGCGAAACTCAAATTAAAATAACTTTAAGAAAGTAACTTAACAATTCTTATCGTTTCTGACGGCACGGTTGGCGCAGCGGCTGAGCGATTGACAGCTGCGCGTCGCGGGTTCGATTACCGCACGGAAGAAATATTGCAAATAGTTGTTCCGAGTCTGGCTGTTTGTGTATGTGAGTTTAAATGTTTGTTACCAGGATACTGGAGAATTTCCTAGTATGGGGCAAATGTTAAAAAAAAAAAAAATTAGAGGTGCCAAGGGACACCCGGATGGAACGAA
Organism: Ochropleura leucogaster; assembly: GCA_958449745.1. NCBI lineage: Eukaryota > Metazoa > Arthropoda > Insecta > Lepidoptera > Noctuidae > Ochropleura > Ochropleura leucogaster. The sequence goes on from OY288226.1 coordinate 11,037,289, forward strand.
GTTCTCGTCGCGACACCACACTGTTCAATGCGAAATAGAAATGAAAATATCTGGCTTGCTTTCTATAAGAGAGAGAGACAGACAGACAGAGAAACATGCGACGCCGCACATCTTACAATAGCTTACTATAGCAAAAAGTGTCGTGACAACTTTACGTAAGAATTTTTTCCGTCCAACCCCTTACACAACGCGCGATAAGGAACTTCGTTCCAAAAATGTTTGACGTGCAACAAATATTTTTGTACTATAAGTGACTTTTTGATGAATAACTAAAAATACTTAAACTGCAGCTCATTTAAAACCTTAACAGGTAGTTGCTTGATACAATACAAACTAGAACACAAGTATATACAGTGAGAGTACGTCCTTAATGAATATAATTACCAAACCAGTTCCTTTCGCCTTGGTACTTCGAAGGCTAAGCCTAGAAGGATAAACCTTCTAGGTCTTAAGATAAGGTTGTTAATCCTAGTTGAACTATGCAATTCTAATTACTGTAACGCTAAGAATTTAGTTGAATTTCTCACGTATAGCTACGAAGCAAATGAGACAAGAAGGTGGTGAAATCGTCGGACTGCCAAGTTATAAGTCTCAAGTTCGATCCCAAGATAAATAAGACCAAAAATGACAAAGATATAGCCCATTGAAGTTTCGTGTGACGTCACTTGTTGCAAAAATTGCAGCTACGCGTGACGTTTCACGTAACTTTGAATAATGTAAAAGACGGACTAAATTATTTTTTTTAAGAAACTAGAATATTGTAGCTTTTTTGACCCTCTTCTAAATACCGATTAATTTCCAATTAACATTTTTAAATATTTCTTTAAAATATGTGAATGAATTGATTGTTATTTTTACAGTTGACTTCTTAATTGTTTTGTTAACCCTTTCGCTGCCCAATCTAAATTATACCATACATTTTGGCCTTATATTTTGGACAACATTTTTTTTTAGGAAACTAGCCTGTTGTAGCTTTTTTGTCTTTCTTCTTCCTAAGAACTGATTAATTTCCAATTAAAAAGTGGTTAGTTGCCACGTGCGGCCATATTTGTGTGTTGTCGCGTTGGTCGGTCGAACAGTATTTTTGTCGTAAGCCTATATTATCTTGTTTTCTTATACAGCATGTGTCGAATAAATGGTGTGAGATGTGATTTAAAATATTATATTATGGAATCTGAAATATTTTTTAGTTTTTTTATATTTTTTTCAAAATGTTACATTTAAAATAAATGTTTTAACTTTTGTTTGAAAGCCATTAAAAGACTTTTTAATATTTATTTAACGTTAGAAGAAAATACGACGAATTCTAGTTACTTGTTTCTGATGGTTACTGGATAAAAAGAAGCTCTTCATTAGTAACTACACATTTGATAATTTACTAAAAACGTACTAAATGGTAATTTCTAAGTTTTTTTTGTCCCACACTGTGAATTTCTCCTGTATCGTAGGTGCGCTTACAAACATTTAAACTCACATACACAAACAGCCAGACCCGAAACAACTATTTTGTAGGCCAAATATTTTTTAGAATCGAACCCGCGACACGCAGCGCAGCAGTCAATCGCTCTTTACATTTTTAAGGGTTTTATTTTATTAGATCACTTTGTTGTCCGTTTGTCTGTGTCTGTCTGTCAAGACCCCTTTATCTCGGAAACGCATGGAAGTAACACGTTGAAATTAAAACCATATACTCAACTTTGTGGGCCGTTCGCGATAAGATGTGTCTGTTAATGTCTCAAGTTTGTACTGAGCGAGATTTTTAATAAGTATCCGAAAAAATGTGGGATATTAAAAACAAAATATCAATTCTGAGCCACATAAAAATCAATATAAACTCGACAAATTGTTTTAATTACATGTGTGGGCGTTATTATTAAACTTGTGTGTTTTAACTGATAAACGTATACTGTGGTTTAAGTGGCCAATAATTTGTTTATGTGCTTATTTTGGAGGGTATTTTGGAGTTATTTTAGAGGGTAGCAAAATAATTGCATGCAGCGGTTGTCCAATTTTGGGTAATAGTCGAAAGTCACAAGTGTAAATCTTTTGCATAAAATAAAATAAATATAAAAAGCTTTTTATTTTTTGCCTGTAGCAAGTAGATTGTCAATAATTTAAAACTTGCAAAATTGATAAAAACTAAATTTTTGCCTATTCTGTATATGTAATGTATTAAAATAATTTTTGGAAATTTTGTTTTGTTAGGAAGTTCATTTCATAATCGTATAGTTAGATAAGATTCATTAATCTATAATATGTAAATAAGTTTTCAAGTTACCAAAAAATATCCATATGGATAAATCCAAAAACACTACCCGACTTGGGAATCGAAACTTCTCCTACGTACGCTTGTGGAATCAACACTATTAAAAAAAACAATACTCTCTTATTTTAAATTTATTTAACGTTTCTCAAATCATGAATAAATCAATTGTAAAAGTTAAATATGAAGCAGGGTTTAAAACACAAAATTCACAATACTTTTTGTTTTTTTTTTAGTTCTTTCAAACTCTCTCGCTTAAACAATAATAATTAAATTATTATTGTTTAAGAAAAAGTATTAAGAAAAGTGAATAAAATCCAATTACGTGTGACTTTGCTAAGTATGTAGGCAGATTTTCTATTAAAATTATTATCATGCTTTGATTCCAATTTAATATTATAAAATATTCCTTTTTTTAGTCTGTTCTCTATGTCCTTAATTATCATTTGATTTTTTTAAACTAACATCTTACTAAAAAGTTTTTTAAATTTCTTATGGACTAAGAAAGTTCTGTGTGTTTTTGTAACTTATCTAAGAAAATTAACGAAAATAAAGGAGTAAATGATGCCGTGACGTCTGATAGGGGAAAATGAAAGAAGAAAACGTGTTGCGCCGACCCCAAATAGAATAGGACAAGGGCAGGAAAATGCTGATGATCTAAGAAAATTAATGTAGGTATTAAGATACATTGAACTTAGAATATGTTAAAATATTAATTATCTTTACTTTGCCAAAGTAATTGGGTTATATACAATGCATAGTTTGGTGAAGTAACCAATATTAATTGACTAGTTAATATAGTAATCAGCCATCGCCTACAGCCTACAACCTAATTGCGAGGCGCACAATGAGAATTACGTTCAGTTTGTCAAATTATCAATGTTCAAGTTTGTACATGGCTGGACAAACAGACCTTTAATTTTTGAATAAAGAATTTGGAACACGTTCAAATAGTCGTTCTTTCTTAACAGAATTTTGTTAGCGCAAAGATAAATTAAAAAGAGAATGAAAAAATAAGATATAGTCTTTGGTAGTTTTGTTTCGAAATGCAAATTTTTTACTGGGTTTTTCCATTGGGTTTTTTTTTAGTAACAGGCCAGAGTTTACAGCCGTATAATATCCCCGTGCCTCAGAAAGCTTGATGTCCCATCGGACTAAGAGATTAAGGGAACAGAGAATGCAACTGTGTCTGCGCATAAACTTGCGCACTATATACTATCTCCCGCGCTGATGGTTGATCTCTGCTGACATTTGCCACCGTGAACGAAAACGGAAAACTATAGGGCTTCGAAATGTTGGTGATTTTTTTTAAAGCCACTAGGATGCGTTTACCAAAATAAAAACAAGTTTTCGATTCACACACGTTGTTTTTTTATCTGTTATCTATTGATTTTCTATGAATTCATTTGGTAAAACATAAAACACTATAATAATCCAAAACGATAGGATTTGCTTGATTTATTATTATTTCTGTAAAAATCGAAATAAAATAAAAACAATAGCAAACAAACTAAACCAAAAGTTGAAATCTAAATAGTTTTCCATAATCACACCGCTTGTAATTCCTTTTTTAAACTCCACTTATATTTATTTTTACAAAAATATCACCCTGTATAGTCACTCGGCAACACTCGGTAGAACTCGACTCCCACGTAGCAATGTGGTGGCCATATTTAACGGACAGATGTGGCTGACTGATGTACCTACACTGTTTAGATTGTGGTCATGAAGGGGGTATACAGAGTAAGGTCCCTGTTTGTGTCTTGAAGCGAGATTTAGAATATCAAAATCTTTTTAAAAGGGGAAATTATCTAGGGTGTCTTTTTATTTTTATTTTTTTCGGGTGGGAAATCATCCAATGAATTTCCCCCGCTCTGGGCGGAGCGGGGAGGCATGTCAGACTTGTACTGACTAAAACCCACGCATGTTTCTTCTATTGCCCTTTACGTTCCGGAGCCGCGGTATCTCTTTCGAACAACCCGCAACCCCGGCAGGTGGAGGCTTTGGCAAGCCCCTCTGCTTTGCTGACTCTCTTTGAGGCGCTAGGGTGTCTTCGATACGAATGCTTTGCAAGGCTTCTATAGATGACCAATGGCTAGCTCACCGTTCGTCTATTGACGACATGCCGTTTCAATGACGCGTTAGTGTTCCCCGCCTCAAAGAGATGTCAAAGCAGAGGAGCCTGCCAGGGCTACCGCCTGCCGGGGTTCTGGGTTGTTCGAAAGAGAAAGGGCAATAGAAAAAAGATGTTTAGGTTTTAGTCAGTACAAGTCTCACACTCCCCCCAAAAAACTAAAACTCAAAGTAAAAAGTGTGCTAAAAAAACACTAAAAACACTTTTCATTAAAACCCTTTTAGTTACGATGTGATTTGGACACCCATCCACAACCTAACATACGCAAGCGCGGCTTAACCTCAATATCGACACGAACGACTGCAATTATTTAGCCACAAGCTCTTCATGCGCCTGTCAATGCAAGTAAACAAGCAACAATGGCGATCTATACCAGAACCAAATGCGTGTCAAACCTCTTTGTTGAAAACACAAAAGAAAAGACAATATAGAAGCTGTTATATAAATAGAGAGTTCTAGTTTATAGTTTTATGATCTGTTATGACTGTGTTTGATGTCAATTGAAGGACTAAAAAGGTCATAGAGCATTGTATTCTAGACTATTTTTAAATATGTGGTAGATTGTTGGATAAGTATGTTTATTGTTTAGCCTACGCTGTCCTTTTATACGTAAGAAAGAAAGAAAAAACATTTATTAGTCGCAAATTACGACGAGCAACAAAATAACAAAGAAATAAAAATAAACATTCAATAGGTATGCAAAGTATCAAAAACATTTACAAATACATATTATATGGGACTAAACAAAAATAGTGACTACGACAGGTAGGTCAGTATTCAGCATGATGCTGTGCTATGAGAGCTCACAGCACAGCGCTGGTTTTCAGTAGTCAAACCGTGAGTAAAATGTACGGAAGTCAAAACAGCATACAAAAATGTTTTAAATACTTAAAATAATAAAAAACAAATCAAATAGTTTTGAGATTTAAAAAACAAAAACTAAAAAAAAAACAACCCAATCATTTGACGTGACACTATAAATTTGTCGGCACATCATGGCATGTCAATGTCAAGAGCGTAAGTACTAACGCCTTAACATTGTAAAACCAAATGATTTTAAAAGAGTAACCATGGAGTTTCTTGCCGGTTCTTCTCCATAGGAAACGACCAACCCGAATCGTGCACCTTTTCTCGATGTTTTATTTTATAAGTGCCTATGTAGGCCTATGTGAAATAAAAATATTTTGATTTGATTTGATTAGCTGTTGGTCCCGGCTAACTTAGTTAGTGGCCTGAAAGTTTAGTCTTACCAAGGGTTATCGTATTATCTAGTACCAACTGGATTGTGGAGTTCAGATGAGCAGTCGCTCTTTTCAAAATGCTGGTATTCAGCTGCATTCGTTTAGACTGGAAGCCGCCCCCAGCATAGTTAAGAAAAGGCTCGCAATTGTAAGTAAAATGCTTACTTCCTTACTAATATTATAAAAGCGAAAGTTAGTTTGTTTGTTGGTTACGTCTTCATGCCTAATGGCCAAACCGATTTTGATGAATTTTAGTACAAAGATAGTTGGGACTCTGAAGACGTACATAGGCTAATAAAAAAGTGAGAAAAAAGGGAGAAAGAGGGATGAAAAGGGGAGAAAGAAATTTTTCTTTTCGATCATCACGCGAGTTAAAGTTAGCGTTAGCCAAAAGTTACTATACCACGTGGACGAAGTCGCGGGTGGAGGCTAGTCTTTATAATTACTTTATTGTCAAAACTTGTAACCATCATCCACTATCGTAATTACGTAAAACTTTTAGAATATGATTTTGTCTTAGCTTGCAGGATTGCTTGATGGCGAATAGAGAATGGTGTAAGCACTAATGAAGTTATTAAGCAAAAACGCCTTTGTTTCACTTACGTAATAAATTAATATTCTTACTGCAAACATATCAAAATTTCCCCCTCTTGAATAAAACGATAAAATGACTTAAAAACATTCTCGCAAAGAAATCGATAAGAAGCATTATTAAAAACTTTTTCTAACATGGAAAACAAAATGGCGGCCAGTTTTTTTTATAAGTTCGATCATAAAAAAGTTTGGGTTCCTCTCACAATAATTAGGCATGATATTATGTCCCCGAAAAGTTTAGAGGACGTAAAAATATATTTTTCTCGGAATATTTCCTGAAAGAAAATGTGGGTAGTTGGAGATTGTTATTCAAATAAGTTTTTTAGGGATTTGAGTAGCAAGTATTGCTTCGTTCAGGTATATCCATAAATAATCCATAGATTAATCATAGACTAAATCTATGGATGGTGTAAAAATAAACTATTAACTGCAGACAACAGGAATCCTTACTAATATTATAAAAGCGAAAGTGAGTTTGTTATGTCTTCACGCCTAAATGGCTAAACCGATTGGTACAGAGATAGTTGAGACCCTGGAGACTGACATAGGCTATATTTTTAAAAGTGAGAAATGAGGGAAGAAAAGGGAAAACGTAGCTGCAAATCAGAAAGGGGAGCTGTCTTACCCCGAATTTAACGCGCGCGAAGCCGCGAGCACAGGCTAGTGATCTTATAAATGTCATCATTCTCTTATCCTAATTTATTTGGCGCCAACGCAGCATAATAATGATCTTCTTCTGTACTCTTGAATTGAACTGACACAAGCTAACGTAAACCTTATGTCAGTCCTGTTAAAATACGAAATGTATTGACAATAATTCTTCAATATTTTCTCTACTACTCGTTATATTGGACGGCACAGTTGGCGCAGTGACTGAGCGATTGACTGCTGCGCTGCGTGTCGCAGGTTCGATTCTAACAAATATTTGGCCTACAAAATAGTTGTTTCGGGTCTGGCTGTTTGTGTATCTGAGCTTATATGTTTGTAAACTCACAATACAGGAGAAATTCCTAGTGTGGGGCAAAATTTAAAAAAATTGCTAGAGTTGTCACCTCCTTTCAAGTTACAAAAAAAAATATAATTTCTTTAGGCCTTAACTGTAACCGCCATGCTAAACTTAGATATCAATAAAAAAATATATCTTACGACTTTCCATTAGTTTATACAAAGACCTTACAATACAAAACTTATGTCTGTTTGTTGTTGATACAGGCCTCTGCAAAATTGGATTATGCTGCTGAATTTTCAACCTTCGACGCTGAATCAAGGGTTTAAAATACCCAATAAGCAATTCCTGCTTTTGTCCTGTTCTGACGTAACTAAAGCTTACCACACGCCGATTTTTTTTCTATATTATTTCTCATTTATTTTGTAAACATATGTTTCATTACAAGATGTTAAATTAAATGTTTATGTCTCGCCAATAGGTACACCAAATTATACAATATTAATTTTGTGGTGAAATTTCAATTATCATTAAATTTAATTAAATAAATTGATGAATTAATTTATGGATGATAAATTAAATATCAACTACGCGCTCTATTACTATTAAAACAAAGTCAAATTTCAAAATCTAATCATTGACCTTTTGAAATTTGACTTTGTTTGTGCATGCATTTTGAAATTTGATTTGACAGGATTTTGTAATAGAATTCTACAGGATGTTCTTTTTAAATGTTGCACAAAATGCCTCTTGCTAAGACAAAATACAAGCTAATTTATTAATAATTTAACCAAACATCTTCGCAGTAACTTGGACTCCCGGTTTAGCTCACACACTTAGCACATTATACAAGCACTATAGGACATAAAAACAAACGAACTAAATGCGTGTGAACGTCAAACATCTGCACAACGAATGTGCGTAAACCTTTTTTTACGCTTTTTTTTTTCAAAACGTTTATTTGACCTACCTTTTTACGTTTTAAAATTGTGATATTAAAGAAGGGAAGATTTGTGGCGCCTGTGTTTTGTTTTCGATTCGTTTTCAAACGAAGAACATTGTTTTCGAAAGATATACTGGCTGTCATTTGTAGATATTTGAAAATCGTTGTGATGTGTCTGAAGGTCAATTTTTTTATTTGATTAAAACGTTGCTAAGGGGGTTAAGGGGTTTCTCCTGTATCGTGGGTTCGTTTACAAACATTTAAGCTCACATACAAAAACGGCCAGATCCGGAACAACTACCTATAGGTCATACAAATATTTGTTGATCGAACCCGCAACACGCAGCGCAGCAGCCGATAGCTCAGCCACTGCGCCAACCGTGCCGTCGGTTCACACAGTCAGTTCAATCTCTCCACACTTGTTTAACTAACCCTTTAACTAAGAACTATAAGTACGGCCAACGAGAAGCGATACCAAATGTAAACAAAGCCCATGCTAAAACCCATCTAAAATGGCCGCCCGAATGTTGGCGAACCCGTCTTAACGTTGTCATGATTTTGCCGGGAGAACGAGACATTACGGCAAAGGCACAAGATGGAAAGAGCTAAATATTAGATTGTCAACGCCACAGTTGTTCTTTAGGTTAATGACCTTTCGTATCGCTTCTCGTTGGCTGTACTATAGTTTACCGTGACAAAGTGACTTCTGTCTTCTCTTAAGTTGTCAACTGTCATGTGTTATCAACTGACATTGACAACTAAATAGACTTTGTAAATAATTTAGTTAGTTAACCTTAAAACTGAACTGATCAAGATTGGCTTTGATCTCAGTGGATCGCGTGTTTGACCCCCGACTGGAGCCAATATTTAAATGGCAAAAGTAAATGTGATAGTTAGCTATTTTAAGCTTTTGAGAATATAAATATGTACATATTCACAGAGCCTACTTAAAAGTTTATAAAAACTTTTAGAGGGTATAGACAAAATAACGTGAGGACTTGTAATTGGCTTGCTGTTGTCTATGGTCTTTTATTTTTTTTTCTTTTTAAGCTGTAGTCCCTCCATGTTGTTATAAATAACATGATTGTTATCTAGGTGCTAAGCGCTCTAGGGGTCGGAAGCTTAACTTCTGAGTAAGAGGTCCTGGGTTCGATTCTGGAGTCGAGCAAAGTGTAAGTTTGTAGTAGCCATGGTATCAAATGACAATGGTATTTTAAAGGTATTTTTCGGATAGGAAATCAACTTATTTCGAACAACCCTCAACCCCGGCAATTGGTGGCCCTGGTGGTCCTCTACTTTCCTGACAACAATCCTTACAAACCTAATATTTTGGCTACAACCACATTTTTTTCTACAAAATAAAACGATTCACACTTGACACAATATTTTCTTATTAAACCTATCAAAAGACTGTTAACCACACAATATTCACCAAAATTTACATTTAAAGTAGACACGGTTTGACACCGTCGTCGGAAGTTGAGCAACGTTGTCCGTTTGTACGCGGGCGGAGCCGTGGGCGCATAGTAGTGTTGCTTAAAGTACATAAGTAAATATGTATGTCAGTGACATTTGATGTGTGACATTTTGACTGGGTTGAATGTGTAAGGTGGTAGCGATATCTTTAGGTAAAGTACTTGGTATAAACTTAGTTGTTTTAGATAATTCTTACTTAATATTATAAAAGCGAAAGTTTGTTACGTCTTCACGCCTAAATTTGAATTTTGGTACAGAGATAGTTGGAACCCCGGAGACGGTCATATTTTTTTTTTAAGTGAGAAATGTGGGAGAATGAAAGGGAAAACTTAGCTTTGCTATTACAATAAATAAGGCGCAAGGGTAAAAACTACAGGTAACAGGTACCTGCAAATCAGAAAAGAGGAACTGTGTTACCCCAATTTTAACGCGAGCGAAGCGGGCAAAATCTAGTGTTATATATTTTTTTAAGGTACACCATTCACTTTACTGGTATGTTACAGTGTAGAAATTATAAAACTTATTTATCCCTTACTTTGTTTTCCAAAAACCAGCCAAGAGCGAGACTGACTGCGCAATGTGGGTTCCGTCAAATTTACGACAGAAACTACTTTTGACTGCGTAGACTTAGAGGGTTGATTTCAAAATCAAAATATTTTTATTTCACACTAGCTTTCGCCCGCGTTATATTTGGGGTAACACAGTTCCCATTACGCCTTATTGATTTGTAATAGCAACGCTAAGTTTTCCCTTCTCTTCCCTCTTTCTCCCTCACATCCCACTTTTTTCAAAAAAATATTAGCCTATGTCCGTCTCCTGGTTCCCTACTATCTCTGTACCAAAATTCACCCAAATCGGTTCAGCCATTAAAGCGTGAAGAGGTAACAAACAAACAAACTCACTTTCGCTTTTATAATATTAGTAAGGAAGTAAGGATAGGCCTACATGGGCACTTATAAAACGTCGAGAAAAGATGCACGGTTCGGGTTGGTCGTTTCCAATGGAGAAGAACCGGCAAGAAATTCCATTGTTACTCTTTTATAATCATTTGGTTTTACAATGTTGTTGTTACAGCGTTAGCACTAAAGTATGAGAGGACAGCGTAGGCCCGACAATAAGTCATTGCTCACTTTACAAAAAGTAAAATAAAATAATACGTTAACAAAAGATAACAAGCGTTCAAGAATCTACAAAGCCAACCATGTCCACTCATTTTTCACAGATCCAAGGGATCGCATACTGACAGGCAGACAGACGGACAAAAAAGTAAATCAATAAGGGGTCCGATTATTTTCCTATTGAGGTACTTAACCCTAAAAACATTCAAATCAAATTATATAGTGCATAAAACTATTTAGAATTACACAAAGCAATAATATGCCACTAAAACGAGCAATATAAACAGTTTATTCGTTAATAAAATTATTATATGTTGCAATAAAAGTGTCATTCCGGATTGCTTTTATTGATGCATTTTGTGTTTAAAAGCTTTCCATATTTTAGATGTTTGTTCAACAATGATAAAGGTTTAAGTTTAAACTATCGTTTAAATGTAATCGGCAGGTTTAACCGTTGAATTGGTTATTGTAATTATGGTTATTAGCAGATAATTATGTGAGAAGCGGCTACTGAGTCAAGATTGGTGGTTGGTTGTCCTATTATACAATGTGTCCGGTTACGGACTAGCGATATTCTATGTACTTATATAACAAACATTCTAGTACCTACTTAAAATTATTGATTTAAAATAAATAAATATCTTGGGACAACTCACACACGGCTATCTGATCCCAAGCTAAGCAGAGCTTGTGTTATGGTAACCAGGCAACTGATATACATACTTATATAATTTATAAATACATACATATTTATAGATAAATCACACCCAGACACAGAACAAACAATCATGCTCATCACACAAAGTTTGTCCTGGGTGGGAATCGAATCCACGACCTCCGGCTCAGCAGTCAGGGCTACTAACCACTAGACCAACAGGCCCATCAAAAAAAATTGGAAGCGGGGTACTAGACTTTTACTGAGTAAAACCCAGCCATGTTCCTTCTATGTTCCTGAGTTACGGTATCTCTTTCGAACAACCCGCAACCTCCGCAGGCGGTGGCTCTGGCAGGCCTCCCAGCTAGTGCTAAAACCAAAAGGGCTGGAATCTGAATTGGTTCCAGCGCTTTTCGCTAAAAGAAAATTCAACCTCAGCTTTCCATTTGAATGGAAAAAAGAAATAAATAGTTACATTTTGTTCTATGCGCCAAGAAAATATTCACACGAAAATATACCTTATTCACCACAAAAATCTCACTTCCTAAAAAGACTTTCTCACATCAAAATGGCAGTCAGTGTCGTGTCCACGCATAAAGCTAACAAAAGCCGGTTAAACAGACAGACAGACAGACAAAATAATTGTCTCCACTAAACATTATGCCGCCTACACCTGACGTGAGTGATGTGGGTCGAGGCATAAGCGTTAGCGGGGAACATTCGTTTTGAAATAAGTTGTGCTATTTTCCTAATATTATTATTGCGATTGTTTGTGAGGATGGATGTATGGATGTTTTCTGCTCTTTCTCGTCAAAACGGCTGAACGAATCTTGATGAAAAATGGCACAGATGTAGATTATAGTTCGGGATAACTTATGGTTATTTTTTCGATAATCACGCAACCGAAGCCACGGGCGCCAGATAGTGAAAAATAAAAACAAAAAAGCTTGTAAGAGCGCAAAACTGGTACTATTTATTTCAGTTTATTAAATACTCACATCAAAAATAAAGTTTTCAGCATCATTTAATAAATATTTCTCCAGCTAATACATAATGTATTTCATAAATAAAATATGTAAGCTACAGCAATCCGATTGGATTCATAATGAAACAAAAACTTAAAAACGTCAGCTGCTCATTTAAGTTATACGATTAAATAAATCCTTTCAAGTACAAAACGGGTTGCAATCAATCATAAACGGGTAATTAGCAATGTATTTTATTGGTATATACAGTTTAAGAGTGATTACGGGTAATTAATCAAGAAAACGACGTAAGGAAACCTGGACTTACGATAACATTAAAAAAAAAACGTTGCCCAACACTAGGAATTTCTCCTGTATCGTAGGTGCGTTTACAAACTCACATACACAAACAGCCAGACCCGGAACAACTGCCTGCAGGTCATACAAATATTTGTTCCTTGCGGAAATCGAACTGGCGACACGCAGCGCATCAGTCGATCGCTCAGCCACGGCGCCAACCATTTCGTAAAATTATCGTTATAGTATTACTTTTCTTTAATAATAAAAAAAAAAATTTAATGTGATGTATCCTTTTGTTAGCAAACATTTAACCAAAAGTTCAAGATTTAGAATATTCAAAGCTGTAGTATAAATTAATACAAAATATCGAACACTTTAATTAAAACCTTATTCACAAGAAAAAAAAATATCTTCGAAATTCAAAAACACAAACGCTTCCAGCTCAGTACTTGACCCACACTACAAAATTAAACTGGGCTAAGCGTGGGTTAAGTTGTGTCGTAAGCAGAATCAAGTTTTTTAAGTTAATGTTTTTTTTTTTTTGAGTGGGCACTGGCCGGTGGCTCCCTCCGAACTGTTATGGCGAGATGATTTCATTGACAATACTTAGAAAGTAGACTTAGGTTTTATTGAGTCACTAGCTTTTTCCCGCGGCTTCGCTCGCGTTAAATTCGGTATAACTCAGTACCAGCCCTAGCGCCTTATTGATTCGTAATAGCAACGCTAAATTTTTCCTTTCCTTCCCTCATTTCTCATTCATTTATAAAAAAAAATAGCCTATGTTCGTCTCCTGGTTCCCAACTATCTCTGTACCAAAATTAATCAAAATCGATTTAGCCATTAAGGCGTGAAGATGTAACAAAAAAACAAACAAAGTCAGTTTCGTTTCACTCGTCGTTCGTCTAAAATCACCATCGCGTCTTGAACAAACGTAGTGATTATTGCTCGTGTCTTTTCTGTATGCCTTCGTCCTTCTGAATTGTCCGCATTGGAGTTCTCTTTATCATTCAATATCATTGGTTAGACTGAATTCCATTCACAGAGACTAAAAACAGCATTTATTTGCATCAAGAAAAAGCAACAACCATTTTTTTTTTAATATTTGGTAATCATTTATGAATGAATTTGAAAACCAACTTTAGCAACTATTTAATTTTACTAATGTGCGGAATTTAACGGCTTACGTTCGTTTAAAATGCAATAAATAACATGATACAAAAAATGACGTCACCTTAATATTATGCAGACATATAAAAAATATTGTTGTTAATAATATTCACACATTTGTATTTTATTAGTCTACGAATTTGCATAGATTTTTTGTGCCAAGTAATAAAATATTAACAATTTTACTGTTTGGTTGTTTGAAAATAAATGTCACTTGTATTTTATTTATCTTTTTTTTTTGCTTTACATTAATTTTAATACATATATTTGTTCTATATTCGACTTTCGGGGACAATATTCAAACATTGAATAACATTATGCTTGTCACACTTGTAGGGTAACGTAAAAGTGTATTCATTAGTAAATCCGGGTGAAAAATGGTTGTACACACAGTTGTACCTCAACATATATAAAACGAAATAATATAATAATAGTTAAGAATAGGTTGACTTGCTGTCCTGTGTCAATAAAACATCATTATTATATTTTTTACATTTTTGTACTATATAAACGAGTAAGTAATTCCAACATCAAGGATAATTACTTAATAAAAACTGGATTATCAATCCGATGACCAACAAAAAAAAGTTTTAGATTTTTTCCTAAAATACTCCAAAATCCTACAGTCATTAAAAATAAATGGACTAACAAAAATCCGAAGTTATTTCAGCCAATGATATTTTACGAGCCTTCCGAGACCCGGAGCATATTATGTCAATTTTTACAACTATGACCCCGAACGTGCCCAACCTTTTATCTAAAATATTAATGTTTCATTACGGTTTTATGGGCCATTTAAAAAAAAACGCTATATAACCAAATAAAATAGGTGTTTAAAATGTCTAAATAAACTGTCAAAACTTTTTTGTGTTCATATTTTCGTCATTTATGCTGAAAATTTGTTACTTTTTTGTCATGTTTGCAAAAAAAATGTGGGAGCTTTTGGTTTCGGTTGTCAAGTTTTTTTCGTTATGTTGGCTAAACATGTTTTTGTTTATTTAGGATTTTTAATGGTTACTCCTTGTTATGTTTGTTTTTATTTGTTTCAAAATGCTGCAACGTTGTTTACGAATTGGGTTTTAATATAGTGTTTTAGTTTCTTAAAATTGGGTTTTTGAAAGGAAAATAGGAAGGAAAGGTCTAGCCTATTAAAACTATTTTATAATTAGTTTGACACTATAATATTGGTGTATTTTTATTTTGGATCTTGCACTAACATTTTTTTTTCTCTTTTCAGAACCACAGTGGACAAAGTCAAAGTCAAAAAATGACTAAGTGACGTGACGAAACAGTGGTACCTTAAGTGACAGTGTAGTGACATTTAGTGACAAAATAGTGCTGTGCTAGTGTAGAAACGGATTTAGTGACAAAATGTTGAGGTGATTCTCAGGACTGATTAAACAAATTATGTGCTGTGTTGTTGATAGTAAAAATTCAAAATGTGTGCCAAAATTAGGAATCTAATCGCCGTGTTTTGTGGTAAGTTTTTCATATTTTTATTACTTTATATTATATAGCTGTCCTGCGCAGTTTCATCCGCGTGTTTGGTTACTGCCCCGCTATAGATAAAAGCGTTATATAACCGGGTAATGTTGGTTTCTAATGGTAAAAGAATATTTCGAATCGGTCCAGCTGTTTTCGAGCCTATTCTATATTGACAAACAATCAAATCTTTCCTCTTTATTATAATATTAGTGTAGAGGAATTAAGCTTGTAATTTCAGGCCGACATTTCCAATATTTTCATAAGTTTTTTATGGTCAATTTTAGTTACCAGCGCATATTCGTTAGGAGGTCTTAGTCCCAATGGAGTGGGAACATTTTAATCTTATCTATACGAATATTATAAAAACGTAACGTTTATAAGTTTTTGAGGATGTACCCCTACATCCTCAAAAAGTTATAATCAAATGTAATCTCTGGACCAACATAACCGTTTTTGAAAATTCTATTAGCAATAGAAAATCAGGTTATTTGTAAGTGTCTTTGTAATGCCACCTGAAGGGGAAGTACTCTTAATACTTAAGATAGAAAATTTTACTCAAAGAAAACATTCTTTTATTTTTGAAAATAATGAAAACGACATTTAAAGATTTTCTTTTTAAATTCGCTTGACGCACATGGTAAAATACTTTTAGCTTCTTAAGGTTTCTACACGCAGTGCCGGAGGCAATGCCGCCGGGTTTAAGCCGAGCGGGTATGCCGCCAGCAATACAAGCCGCCGGTAAAAGCCGCCAAGCATCATTCCGGTTGTGGCAGTCACATAAAACGCTAGCAACAAACCGCACACCACTACCGCTCGAATGCCATGAACAAGCCGAGTTACCCGCCGGCACACTCTGGTGGCCATGGCTCCTTTGTGTAGCAAAGCCGGCGGCCTAGCCGGCTTTTGTCACCTCCTTCTGGAAATAAAGTTATTTTTCACTGTTTTTTTTTACCGTCGATTTAATTTTTTAATAAAAAAAAATTGACAAAATCGTCTTTATTAACTACGTTAAATAAATGAAATCAAAGTTAAGTATAACATAGTTCTAAACTTTTTTAAGTTGTAGGGAAGGACAATGGCTACTATACTACAACATCATACCTAGCCTTTTCCCAACTATGTTGGGGTCGGCTTCCAGTCTAACCGGATGCAGCTGAATATCAGTATTTTACATGGAGCAACTGCCTATTTCACCTCCACAACCCAGTTAATACTGGGTAATACGATACTCCTTGGTAAGACTGGTTGTCAGACTTTCGGAACACTGACTATGTAACGACTGTCAAAGATCTACAAATGACAGCCGGAACCAACGGCTTAACGTGCTTTCCGAGGCACGGAGGAAACTCGGTATGCATCGGGTGGTCACCCATCCACAGACCAACCTAGGCAAGCGCGGCTTAACCTAAAGATCGACCCGAGCGGCTACTATTTATTTAGCCACGAGCTCCTCGATCCCACAACGATCCCGATACTATAACATACTTGCCCGAAATTAGTGTTTTATTATTTTTAATATATCAGGCTAGTTTTCAATACCGTTTAATTGATCAGCGACCTACAAGCGATAACGGGATGAAAACATAGTTTCTTGTGCAAGCGATTTGTAAACTGGTACTATGATCGTAGGAATTCAACGGGAAAATCATTTTGCTTTTAGCTGAGTAATCCGTATTTTCCTTTATTTTGTTGGGATAATTTCTCGTATTCTGGAAGGTAGTAGTTTGCTAGTAGTAGGTAGTAGTCAGTTTATAACTGTCCCACTGCTGGGCAAATACCTCTCATACAGAGAAGGCACGAGCATTAATCGCCACGCTTGCTCAAGATTGGTTGGCAATTTCGAAACTTATACTTTAACTAGCTTTCGCCCGCATTAAATTTGGAGTAACACCGTCCCCACTGCGCCTTATTGATTTGTAATAGCAACGCTAAGCTTTTCCTTTTCTTCCCTCTTTCTCCCTCACATCCCACTTTTTTTAATATAAATTTGCCTATGTCCGTCTCCTGGTTCCCACCTATCTATGTACCAAAATTTATTACAATCGGTTTAGCCATTAAAGCGTGAAGAGGTAACAAACCAACAAACTCACTTTCGCTTTTATAATGTTAGTAAGGACTGGCTGTGCCCAGTGGTTTCGCCCACTTTTGAGTACCTCTCTTAAAAATGTAAATGTTGGCGATTTTCAGACTTACTCGATATGCTTACAAAATTTCATGCAATCCAGTCGTTTCGTAGGAATTTGGTTACAAATGCCGCGACACGGAGAATTTTATCTTACTAACTACTAGTACTACTAGCTGTGCCCAGCGGTTTCACCCGCTGCTCAGTAAGGGGCATGAAAAATAGATGTTAGCCGATTCTCAGACCTACCCAATATGCACACAAAATTTCGTTCAAATCGGTCCAGCCGTTTCGGAGGAGTATGGGAACGAAAATTGTGACACGAGAATTTTATATTTAGATAAATGCGAATGTTTGTGAGGATAGATGGATGTATGGATGTTTGAACAGAAGAAGATTATAGTCTGAAATAACACAATGAATACTATTTTTTTATATCACGCGGGTAAAGTCACGGGCGCCAGCTAGTATTAGTAAAGTAAAGTAAAGTAAAAAAATATCTATGGTACACTAAGTACATATTATATATAAAATATATATACAACTAAAATTTCAACGAAAAATAAAAACCGTGTAATCCCATTTTTGCCGATTTCCATTTCAGTGTATTAAAATCTTGAGCTTAAAAGCAATTTATGAAGTAATATTGAGATAAATCATAATAGTCTCTGCTTATTATTCCATTTGTATAAAACTACTCACTTAAGTAAACGGAATTATACTCGATGGAAGTCGCTTTGGTGCTTTTCTTTTACAACTTTGCAATGGCACTTAGCTGATTTTACCTGAAAACTGTTAACTGGGATAATGGATTAAAAATTGTTAGGAAAAAATATTGAAGGTAAATTGTGAGTTAGGTTTTTTAAATGCAGTCTCTGGTAACATTTATATGTATGTGTTTAAAACAAAACCTATCCAAAACAACTGGATGCGTATTGTGGTGGGTTTTGACTAATATCCTACCAATATTATAAATGCGAATGTTTGTGAGGATGGATGTATGGATGGATGTTTGTGACTTTTTCACGTCAAAACGGCTGAACAGATCTTTACGAAATTGGACACAAAGGTAGAGGTCTTGAATAACATAATTATAGGATTAGGACATTTTCGGCAAAGCCGCGGGCGCTAGCTAGTAGTTCATAAGATTTTACAAACACTCTTTCATTCATTTATTTCTCTAATGATTTATTTATTTCTATGAATTTTTATTTTAAATTGCAATGTTAAGAATTGATTATCTAAAATAAAATATTTATATTACTTACTACTTTATTATATTGTCACTGAAGTATAAATCGCCATTTTCTAAATGTCCACTCCAAAATGTTTAAATAAAAAAAAATCAAAGCTTTACATTTCTGTAAATATAACTTGGCAATATGGCCGCTATAGGATTCATGTTAACAGGACTTTTCAAATAAAATAAAAAATACACACACGTTTATAAAAGTTCTATTGTGGAGTTAGTATTTATTGGGTTGGCGTCTGTAGGGTTTTTGATAGGGTTGCGAAGCAGATATTTGCTTCAGTTTTCGGATATTTATTCGAAAAAAATAATGAAAAGTGCGTTTCTTTATTTTTTTAAACCGAACTACATCTTACTATTTTTTAATGAATTTAGTAATTATTCATACAATAAGATTTTCATACTTCAATAAGACACCATTAATTAAAATCTACATTCAAAGAAAAGAGTCAGGAAAGATATGAAGGCCCAGCACTGAGACGTTTAAAAATAGTTAAAAAATATGTAACGTAAAAATCACAACGAAAAATATAAATGGGCATGCCATTGCCCTAAACATCATACTGTCCCTGTTCGCTAGCCATTGTCGTTAGTGTAAACAAATTGTAACTTAATATCAGTAACTAATAATTCACGAGTCTATATTTAACTAGAAATTACTAATTAAACAAACCATCTCCCGTTCCATATTAACTGACAGCTCAAATAGGTATTTATATCCGAAATATCCGCATATATCCGAAATGGTAGGCATTTCGAATACCTACGTATACGTATATCTAAAATATCATCCAATATAGTATATAGTGTTTGTTGTGGCTTTGTTCCGCCTTCGTGCCTTGCGAGATGAGTTCTCTAAACACAAGAACACTTAATTATAAACAAACAAACCTGTACTAACAGCAATAATAATGTGGCGCGCGTTAATGTAAACGGGATTCAGTAATAGGAATATTTGTCTCATGCGGGATATTTTCTAAGTTATATGCCAAGGGTGTGAAATAAATTAATATTTAATGCTCAGATTATGAGTGTGGCATGAATATGAAACCTATCCCACTTTGTCTGCATGTCTTTAATTCAAGGTTTTAATGGAATTATTTTTATGTTGGTAGGTATTTTGTTGTTACAATTTGTTACCTGATAATACATCTTCGGTGTAAATCTTTTGCACGTATAGAGACACAAAATTACTCTGAATTTCAAAACTGCAAAGGGTTTACTAAGTTTTTTTTAATCCAAGCCATCGAAAACAATAAGCGTTGAAAACCATCTGATTTAAAAAAAAAACATTTCATCTTTGTCGCTTCGACCACTACTCAGCCACCTAGACAGCAGTACTAATGGTTCTTGGCAAGCCCCTCAAAGAGCAGATGCAAACAAGGCACCAGATTTTCAAATGACAACAATTTTAATTATTCCACATCTCTCTTAGGCAAGATGATAGGCATCAATAAGATATAATTAACCACATTTTTTTGAAAACCAAACATCAATCAAATTTTTCAACTGTGGCCTCAAGCAAAATAGGTATCCGAATATCTGAAAAAATATCCGCAAACACATCCCTAACGTAACAAGGTACACCACCATTATTTATGGGGCTGGTCGGCTACCAATTAAACTTTCATTAAAATACTACGTTCGCTACCACACCACAGCTTTGTAATGTGTATTGTTAGTTAGTATTTCTACGCCCTCTTGTTTGGTTTGTGATTTTTAAGTGTTTTTGTATTTTTGAGGTTAGGGTTGTAAGTGACATATTGTTGTTAGAGTCAAAAGTCGATATTTTTAAGGGTTTTGTACCTCAAAAGGAAAAAACGGAACACCTTGTTTTGGTATGTAAGGTTTTGTAACAATAATCTGATTTAAAAAAGTGTCCATGGAGTTTTTTGCCTATACTTCTCCTTAGAGATCTACGCTTTGGAATGGGCAACTACAGTACTTTCACAGTTATTTAGCCTTGTGACTGGAACTGTAGCTTCATCTTTTGTTTTTGACATTCAAAAGTGCCTGTAATGGTCTAAGTTTGACTTTTAATTTGGAAAAGGAGAGGAGAGTAATGTAAATGTTAATGTTTTAGCAGCTGTTAATGAATAATGCCCTAATTTAAGAATTACATTTAATTTATTGTAATAAAAAGTGGGCGGGTTCGGGTTAAATTACAGGCGTATAAGATTTCACAATGATTGTTGTATTGATGACGGCCTTAGTAACATTGTTAATTGTGTTTATGGCTTACAAAATTTAATTTAATCATACGGGATTGTCATTTTTAATTTTTCATTGGCTACAGTTCTCTCAAAATTATTTTGCACTAGCTTTTGCCCGCGGCATCGCTCGCGTTAAATTTGGGGTAACACAGTTCATCTTTCCTGATTTGCAGGTACCTGCTACTTGTAGTTTTGCCCTTGCACCTTATTTATGGTAGAAGAGAAGGCAGAAGCTTGTTATTAATAATAGTATCAACGAATAATTCAAATTGGTTAAACCTTAAAATTGGCCACTACTTCTGAAATTGCGACCGAAATTTAATAAACTAGGACCTAATCTAATAATTAATCAAGGGATTTGACTAGATTCTAGTCAAGATTGGAAATATGTATTAGCTCGAGTTATCTATTTAGCCAATGCCGTGAGTATATTTTAGTTTGTATTTTGATAAATAATTGGAATCGTTATAATTATAATATTTAAATTTCCCGCGATAAAGGGTCTTGAAAGACAGAAAGACGACTAAGTGTAAATAATAAATATTTTCTGTCTACAATATTTTAACAGTTTTAAGAGCTTTATCATCATCTGCCTAGCCTTTTCCCAACTATGTTGGGGTCGGCTTCCAGTCTAACCGGATGCAGCTGAATATCAGTATTTTACATGGAGCGACTGCCTATCTGACCTCCACAACCCAGTTAATACTGGGTAATACGATACCCCTTGGTAAGACTGGTTGTCAGACTTTCGGAACACTGACTACCTATAACGACTGTCAAAGATCTACAAATGACAGCCGGGACCAACGGCTTAACGTGCTTTCCGAGGCACGGAGGAAACTCTGTATGTAACGGGTGGTCACCCATCCACAGACCAACCTAGGCAAGCGCGGCTTAACCTTAAGATCGACCCGAGCGGCTGCTATTATTTAGCCACGAGCTCCTCCTTTTAAGAGCTTTATACACATAAGTATTTTATTTTTTAACCTTTTTTTTAGAAAAACTGAGAGATGACCGTTTCTACGACACTTGTTCGTTGTATTCATTATTTGATTTCTAAAACAAGGTAAATAAATTAATTTAAGATAAAAATCTTTTATCAGCATGTGCGCATAGATATTCTAAAGCACACACAGTAAATTTTCGACATGCCTTTACGTACGTAGGGACCGTTGGTTTGTAGTTTCTGCCTACCCTCTGCTAAACGCGTAAGTAAATACGTAAATCTTGTCCTGAAATATCACCATCCCTATATTGCTAGTCTGTCACAAAATCTAGATGACAATATCCGAAAAAATCCTATCAAAACCCGATCGGCATGAAAATGGGTGGAAATCGAAGCAATAGCAATACACCAGGATCAGTGGGGGTAATAAAATCGTCCCGGGCTATCCCGGACCTCTATATGGGAAGGGCATGACCTTATTCTCAAACACTTTGATCCCTGAACATCGAATCAAATCCCGGATAGGGATGGGACATGTATCGATAGTTGCGTAATGTAGGTATCGAGCTTTTTGACTGACAGTTTTTTGGTTTGGCTGTGTGATTTTTGGGTTGGTTATCGATTTATTAGTTTTGCAAAAATATGTTTGTGTAATAAAATAGCGAAACTTAAATCTTTTAATATCTGGGGAAGGATTAATAATATAGGACAGATTCCATCTTTTGTAGTTTTGTAGTTCTCTTTTAGTCAAGCCTAACCGGTTGGAACTGGTGAATGCGGGTAGGTTGAGATATGACGGTACTGGAAGAAAGCAGAACCAATGTTTTGCATTGCCACTAAAAAAAATATACATATGATACGATACCACCTAATCTAATGTGCTGCACATTACATGACCCCACAAAAATATTCAATTATGATTATGTCATGACTTTTAAATGTATATTGACTCATTTTAAATAACAAAAATCTAAATTTAAAAAATAAAACCATCTAAGTGCGTGTTGGACTTTCGCACTAAGGGTACCGTGCCATCATCTATAAAAAAAAAACGACAAAAAAACATGTTCGTTGTATAGGATTCCCCTTCAATATTTATTATAATCTACTTTTTTTAAATTGTTGTTACAGCGGCAAAAGAAATAGGTACATCATCTATAAAAAAAATAACTGTCTAACTATTACTGTTCCTGAGATATAGCCTGGTGACAGACGGACGGACACTGAAGTGTTAGCAATAGGGTCCCATTATACCACCTTGCGAATACGCAGACTCAACTTCCTTTAAAATAACATAATATAATTATTATGATATGAT
The DNA here is from genome assembly GCA_958449745.1 of Ochropleura leucogaster. Classification (NCBI taxonomy): domain Eukaryota; kingdom Metazoa; phylum Arthropoda; class Insecta; order Lepidoptera; family Noctuidae; genus Ochropleura; species Ochropleura leucogaster. The sequence goes on from OY288226.1 coordinate 11,060,424, forward strand.
CTACATTATTCTCATGTCAGATTAAATCAACCACCTCACGTCCACTATCGACATTTTCCCATACCTTAAAATTATTCCATTAGCTTCCAGAAATTAATTTAATATATTTTAAACTGGGGCTTATCACGACCAAAATATACTCTACCCGGGTAATAAGAATATTTGCCGGTCAAAAAGGTTCCTAAACAACTAATTTTAATAAACTGACTTTGCCTCGGGTATCAAAATGTAAATTTTGGTATCAAACTTCCTTAGTTAATTACATATTTACGGTATTAAACATTGAAAAAATTAGGTTTGTTTTGTTACGCGAGATGTTATTAGCATTTACCTTGAATTTTAAAATTTTCTGGACCTTTAAAGGTAAAACAAAATGGCCGTTCGCAGCTTTTAATGGGTTGGCAAAAAGATTGGTTCACTTACTGTGTGGTTTCACTTAACTAGTTGTTTATTATTCCTGTAAGTGTGAAGTCTTTGGCAACTTCTAAGGGAACTAAGACATAGTCACATTCGATCAACTAAAAGGACTATAAATAAAAATAAAAACGCTAAAAAGACTGAAAATTTAAAATTAATTTCCAGAAGGTGGCAAAAAAATGTGAATCAAAGAAATTTCCGTGTTTTTTTATTTATTTATCGTCTTTTTAGATGATCAAAAGTCCGTTTTTTTTTATTAAAATCTCAGAAAAATACACCCATGTATTTTTTTAAGAATTTTTTTAAGAATTTAAAATTTTGCTTTGGGTATCATTTTGAGTCGTTCTCACTAAGACGGAATTTTGCAAAATTCAACCCTTTTTAACCGACTTCTCAAAAAGAAGGCGGTTATCAATTCGGCCGGTATGTTTTTTTTTAACAAGTTTGTATGGTATAACGTGATTCCTTGCCTGGATTATTTACAACACAACTACTAGGATTGCATGAAATTCACGGTGATATTCATTTCAACAGTTCAGTCTGAAAGCAAGTTCTGGATGGAACCTACTTACTTTTTATCCCTATCTACGCGGATGAAACCGTTGGGCAAAGCTAGTTATCACATAAAGTTGGAAAAAAAGATCGCTACATTAAATATTCATTTTCATATCCCCTCAATCATCAGACATATATTCCCTTTTTCCACTCAAACGCCCTTGAAAGCCAGTCATCAGTCTTTCACCAAAACGGCTCTAAAAGATTCCAGCTATATACAGGCTGTTTGATTGAATACAGAGACGGAACAATTAATAATAACAGGAAAAATAATGTGATCAATTATGGTGGCTGGCGAAACGGTAGTGATGGATCGAGAACACCCTGTACCATCTGTTATGTGAGTTAAGGGTGAGAAATTCTCGAAAGGTTGTCGATTTTTTATTTTTTTGGTACTAATGTGTTTTGGTAGGGTCGTGTTTTTAGCAGTCGATAAAAAAAATTGTGAAGGGCGGACGTTTTATAATTTTGAAGTTCGAACAGACAGTCTTTTGTGATTAAAAAAGACTTGTGGTTTTTAGCCAGTATATGAGGTTTTCTAGTATAAAATTCAAAAAAAAAAATTACCGTGATGGTACCTACCTGAATAATTTCAACAATGCAGTATTTAGGTCCGGCCTTTTTAAAGTTGAGGTTTTCGATTTGACACACTATATTTTTATCCGTTTCTGCCTTGTAATATTTGTTCCATAACATTTTTTTTAATGGTTAGTGTTAAACCTCGTGTCGAAACTTATGCCAGCCACCCTGCCGACCAGAAATATCTCTCGGGAATGCTAGTTCAATTTCCTCAACATGTTTTCCTTTACTAAAGCAACATCATGACTTACCGACGATCACCAATACACCATCACTGTCATTATTATCAATCAGCACTACTTTATATTTTTATTTCATAACTTTCCTGCCCTTGTGGGGTATTCTAGGGGTCGGCGCAATACGTTTTCTTCTTCCATTCTCCCCTATCAGACGTCACAGCATCATTCACTCCTTTCTCCTTCATATCATTCCTTACTCAATCTATCCAACTTTTCTTTGGCCTTCCTCTGGCTCTCCGTCCATCAACATTCAGATCCATCACTCTTGTAGTCACATGTGCTTCATCCCTCCTCATTACACGTCCATACCAAGACAAACGACTCCCTTTAATTTTTCTGTAACAGGCGTAACTTTCAAACTTCCTCTAACATACTTATTCCTTACTTTATCCATTCTTGTCACACCACACGGATGGGAAATCATTAAAAAACTTCCTCTTCTCTGGGGGCAGTGCCAGGCTTGTACTGACTAAACCCACCCATGTTCCATGTTTTGCCCTTTATTTTTCGGCGCCGTGGTTTCTCTTTGGAACAACCCGCGACCCCGGTAAGCAGCACTATCATAAGTACTTAACACTTACTCTTAAAGAGCACTTCTCGCACAAATTATAAGAATGATACTTTTTGCTTAATGGAACCAACAATTCTATGGACTGAAGTTTCATTGTTCGGTTGTTCTCATTCTCATGGTGGAACTGTTTCTTTTGATCTGGTGGGGTTATATGATGTATATAAGTATAGGTTTTATGTTATTGGTTTGATAGATAAATCAGTAACAGTTCTTCTATCTATACTTAATATTATAAAGCTGAAGAGTTTGTTTGTTTGTTTGTTTGAACGCGCTAATCTCAGGGACTACTGATTGGAATTGGATAATTCTTTTAGTGTTGGATAGTCCATTTCTTGAGGAAGGCTATAGGCTATATAGCATCACGCTACGACCAACAGGTGCTGAGCAGCGTGGGTGAAACCGCGGAGAACAGCTAGTTAGAAATAAACACGACATGAATGATGTTCCTATCTTGTAAAAATATTATGATTAAAAAGAGTGTCCATCGAGTTTCTTGCTCTTTCTTCTTCATAGAGATCTATGTTTTGGAATGGGTAACTGCTTCGGTATTTTCACAAGTTATTATGCCTTGTGACTGGGACTGTAGCATCTTTTGTTTGTGACATTCAAAAGTGCCTATAATGATCAAATAGAAGTGAATGATATGAGTTTGTCAATTAAAAAAAGTCTTACTTTGATTTGGTTTTAGTTTCAATACGATAGGAATTTAATTACTTTCAATCTTTTAAAGCAGTTTTTAGCTGAAGCAACCATTATTAAAATCTCACAAATCACCATCGAAAACAAATCGTAGCACCCGATACAAACTCACTCCATAACTACAGTCTGAAACATTAATACAGGAATTAGGAGCGAGCGAACGAATGATAAATAATACACCCTGTATCGCCGTCAAGTGACGTCAGTGATCGAAAGGCGGCCATCTTGAATTCGACAAAAGGGACATTCACACCAAACTGGGATAATGAGAATATGAATTTTGGGCTATTGTTTGGTAGTATTGGAGATTATGAAAGGACGTGGATATTATAATATACATAGAGAGAATATATCACAATATACATACATGTTTTTGTCGCCAAGCAAGTGTGTAGTGGTTTGAAGAACATTTGTAAGTAGAACCTTATTATAGGAACGTGGTACATCTCAACTTTTTTTTTGGGTTGGGATAATATCATCAAATAACTACCACCGCTCTGGGCGGTGTGCGGGGGGGGAGTGTCAAACTAGTACTGACTAAAACCCACCCATGTTCCTTCTATTGCCCTTTACGTTCCGGGTATCTCTCTCGAACAACCCGCAACCCCGGAAAGCGGAGGCCCTGCCTGGCCCCTCTGCTTTGCTGACATCTCTTTGAGGTGCGTGTGAAACACTAACGCGCCGTCGATACGGCCTGTCGCCACTAGACGGACGGACGGTGAGCAACCCATTGATCACCGTCTACAGGCCCGCATCTACGGTGGCCGGGAGTCGTCTCGCTGCTCCCGACGTCAGAGGCGTCTCCCAACTTTGTTGGTTGTTATTGCATCGGCATACTCTTTCAAAATCAAACTCATTTATTAAAACTAGGTTGATGATTAGTACTTTTAGTTTTAAAGACAGTCCCCCAAAACACCCACACTTCGCCACTTACAAGTGTTTTAGCTGGGAAGAAGAAGTGGCGGAACAAACTCCCCAGCAACACAACTGTCTGATAGGTTTGATGAACCAGATTTTATACAGTAATATCCAAAATATACATTATAATTATGAAAGATTTCTATACTACATTTTTCCTTTCACTAAAATAGGTGATAAATTATAAGTACAATACGATCATAAATTTAAAAAATGTTGGAAGTCTCTAGACCTTTTTTGTTTTAGCGGTGGGTAATCATTAAATATCTTCCCCCGCTCTGGGAGCGTGGCGAGTGTCAGTCTTTTCCTGACTAAAACTTATCCATGTTTCTTCTATTGCCCTTTTTGTTTCGGGTCCGATACTTAAGCATACTATCCACCCACCGCATACTATACACATAGGTACTATCCGCAAAAAAGACTCCTTTGATCTCTTTTATGCTATGTCTTTTTTTGCGGATGGGAAATCCTCAAATAGTTTCCCCCGCTCTGGGCGGAGAAACTCCCCCTTAGTTTCAGACTTTTACTGACTAAAACCTATCCATGTTCCTTCTATTGCCCTTATGCCTTACTAACAAAATGCTGGTGCAAAAACTATAACATACAACCGCACTGTTGCACCATGTTTTATATAAGCCTCTTATGTGCCAGCTTCATCAAAAAAACTGCAAGCCAACACTTCCCATTGTGTAAACGCCATCACCATCGTATAAACAACTCAATCGAACTGTCGTCCCATCTTCCGCCATCCATCTAACTTCAAGTTGAACGAACTTGTCTATAATACAGTAACTTGGTAGCTTATTCACCCCACCCTCCTCGTTAAGCCAATATGTATTAATTAATTAAGTTTAATATGTTCCAAAGTTTTACGTTATTGATACCGTGTTGAGGAAATAATTTATTGTTTCGCAAGTTTTAGTTTCGTGAAGTGATTTTGTGTTTGTAATTAAGTTTGAATCAAGGAGTAATCAATACAATGGCAGTGTGTATTGTTAGAAGATTCCTCTCTCTGGAGCCTTGACTAGCGGTGGCTGGGACACTTTTTAGAAGTACAAAATACACGACCTCCTCTTAAGAAGTCGGCAAATAAATCTAAATAATAGACATAGTTGGTTTTAGGGTTTTGTACCTCAAAAAGAAAAATAACAGAACCATTATTTTCATTTAAAAAAAAGCTTTGCCCCACACTAGGAATTTCCCCCGTATCCTTACATACACCAACAGCCAGACCCGCAACAAATATCTATAGGCCACACAAATATTTGTTCCGTGCGGAGAATGAACCCGGGACAAGCAGCGCAGCAGTTGATAGCTCAGCCTTTGCGCCAATCATGTTATTAGATCAGTTTGTTGTCTATATTTGACTGTCTGTCAAGACAACCTCCTTCGTGGCGTAATAATAACAGCCGCTCGAGTCGATGTTTAGGTTAAGCCGCGCTTACCTTAGTTGAATCCAGTAGGACTGGAAGCCGATCCCATAGTTTGGAAAAGGCTAAACACATGAGGATGTAAAGTAACCTTTCATAAAATAAATAAATAATCAGCTGATTCCCAAAAAAAAGGCAACGTCAAAATTCCTGACTCAAAAAATCTTCACTAATCACCAAAATTCTTAACTAAAAAGCATTCCTACCCTCCGACCGTTAGGTTTATCTTTAAAGAGTACAATTTAGAAAGTGACCTCTTTCCCCGTTGAGGAGTGAGAGGGGGGTACCTCCAGGCCCTCCAAATATATTGTCGTTGTCAGTCCCGATACTTTACGATAAAAATGCTCATTAAGTTTGAGTATACTTTCTTGGAGTTTTTTTAGAGATCCGTAGAGTAAATTTCGATAGAAAAAACCGTGATAATTTACAGTCATATATGCTTAATGCACTGTACTTTTCAAAAACATAAAAACTCAGCTGTGTCGATCTGTGCTTTAAGTGTGTTTATCCACGCTGATCCAGGTATGGGTGACCACCCATTACATACCAGCTACCCCTACCATGACGTGTTAAAGCAGAACTTATTCCGCTGAGGGAAAGGGACAGAGCTATACAGGGTGTCTAGCACCATCTCTTTCACTCAGTGGAATAAGTTCTGCTTTAAGATGTCATAGTAGGCCTACTGGTATTCTTCGAGCCTCGAAAAGAATGTTATGCTGTTGGTCCTAGTCCCAAGTTGCAGGTTATCTAAAAGGTTCAAAAGCCTTATAACCAGTCTTAACAAGAATGGCGCATTGGCTGAGCGATCGACTGCTGCGCTGCGTGTCGCAGGTTCGATTCCCGCACGGAACAAATATTTGTATGACCTGCAGATAGATGTTTCGGGTCTGGCTGTTTGTGTATGTGAGTTTAAATGTTTGTAAACGCACTTACAATACAGGACAAATTTCTAGTGTGGGGCAACGTTAAAAAAACGATTGAAAGAGAAAGAAGAAAAAAAAAAACACACTTTTGAATGTTAAGAAACAAAAGAATTGGGTAGTTGACAACATTAACCAATAATTAAAAAACACATTTTTTCTGAAAGAACACCTTATTCTAGACCTGAGAACTCCATTCATTTCAAAATAACTTTGAAATTGGATTTTTAGTTGCTTTTAAATCAATAAATAGTTGCATCATTGACTTGACACTTAGTGACGTCATCGGTTACGAGTCTCATACAAAATCTATGGGGGAAGCGCGTTTTGGCAGCTCATAAAAAGTATATCAATTGATTGGTGGTGTCAACTACCCTATTACAGTCCCAGACACAATGTATAATAACTTGTTAAAGAACTGTAGTTGCCCATTCCAAAGAATTGATCTCTAGAAGAATGAGAATGAGAGAGAAGAATGGAAAGTGATATGTTGTGATCCTTACTAATATTATAAAAGCGAAAGTGAGTTTGTTTGTTACCTCTTTAATGGCTAAACCGATTTTGATGAATAATGATAATGAAAAACAGTAGGATATGATAGAGAACGAGGGAAGAAAAGGGAAAACTTAGTGTTACTATTACAAATCAATAAGGCGCAAGGGCAAAAACTGCAGTTAGCAGGTACTGTGTTACAAAAGCTAGTTACCTCATAAATTGGGTTAAGGGCAGAAGAATAAAGTCTTCATCCACATAAATTCCTGATCCCATCATCACACGTAACTTTGTAAAGCCCCTTTTGTTACTTAACAAAGTTCTAGCTTGCCACATTTTTTCAAAAATCAATATACCCTGAATGTCACCGTAATTGAGTTCCGAACTTCGCTTGGAGCTAAATACTTGAGTTTGTCCTGATATTGCCAAGTTTTGCTTGAGAGGATTTTTTTTGAGGTTTCTACTGAGGGAGGGGAGGGAGAGAGGAGGGAAGTTTGGTCTTCATTTGACATGTTTGATGTACTTGTGAATAAGTGATTGAGAAATGTGTGTTTGCAGTTTTATATGTTACTAGCTTTCGCCCGCGGCTTTGCTCGCGTTAAATTCGGAGTAACACAGTTCCCCTTTTCTGATTTGCAGGTACCTGCTACCTGTAGTTTTTGCCCTTGCGCCTTATTTATTGTTATAGCAATGCTAAGTTTTACCTTTTCTTCGCTCTTTCTTCCTCATTTCTCACTTTTTTACAAACACACTTACAAAAAATCATATTTTAATCGTTTAAAAAAATTGCCTATGTCAGTCTCCAGGGTCCCAGCTATCTCTGTACCAAAGTTCATCAGAATTGGTTTAGCTATTTAGGCGTGAAGACGTAACAAACAAACAAACTCACTTTCGCTTTTATTTTAGTATAAGGATAGTTTATATACTGCCATTCTGAATCAAATCAATTTTAATAACACATTGCTCGACCTGGGTATCGAACCCACTAACTCGTGTTAAGCAGTCTTCATTTTAAATTAGAAGTTCAATCGTCTAGAATGGATTGAAATAGCGTTTCAATTCTACGGGGATATTAAGAGGAATATTTTTATTAAAACGATTTTACACTTTAATGTAGTTTTTAGGGTCCCTTACCTCAAAAAGAATAACGAACCGTTATAGAATCACCTGGTTGTCTGTCTGTCTATCTGTCAAATTAAAACCATATACCTACACAAGACTTGAGTCTACGCAGTCAGAAGATATGGCCGTTTATGTCGAAAGTCAGTACGGAACCTTCGGCACATGACCGCGCGACTCCCGCTTGGCCAATATTTTTTTTTTAAATTTTATCCCATCTTTAAAAAAAACACGCCCCTAACCATGTGAAGTTCTCTAAAAAAACATGCATTTTGTTAAAAAAATTAATATCACAAAAAAACTTACTTGATAACTTTTGATTTGTTTGTTATAAGCCACCCAAACATAATCCTACTATAATATTACTAGCTGTGCCCAGCGGTTTCACCCGCTGATCACTTAGGGGTATGAAAAATAGATGTTGGCCGATTCTCAGATGGGAACGAAAACTGTGACAACAGAATTTTATATATTAGATAAATGCAAATGTTTGTGAGGATGGATGGATGGATGTTTGTTACGCTTTCACGTTAAAACGGCTGATCGGATCTTGATGAAATTTGGCACAGTGGTAGATTATGGGATGGATACTTATATTTCGATATCACGCGGTCAAAGCCGCGGGTGCCAGCTAGTAAAATAAAATAAAAAAGCTAATATACCTACCAGAAAAAAACGTTCCAAATTAAATCATACAAAATTTAAATATAAAACCTGACCCACAGAGCGTGCCCAATAAAACCACTATTATAGTGAAAGTTACGGCGAAATGAAAAACCAATTAAAGGAAAACTATATTAATTAATGGTCGGCCGCACACATTTTGCTGAATTTCTAATAATTGGACCTTTTGTGGTAAAATGGAGTTTGTTATTTGAAACACAAGGCATAATATTGGTTATTTTGAATCCTTACTATCCTTACTAATATTATAAAAGCGAAAGTGAGTTTGTTTGTTTGTTTGTTTGTTACCTCTTCACGCTTTAATGGCTGAACCGATTTGGATGATTTTTGGTACAGAGATAGTAGGGAACCAGGAGACGGACATAGGCTAATATTTTTTTGAAAAAAGTGGGATGTGAGGGAGAAAGAGGGAAGAGAAGGGAAAACTTAGCGTTGCTATTACAAATCAATAAGGCGCAAGAGGAACTGTGTTACCCCAAATTTAACGCGGGCGAAGCCGCGGGCGAAAGCTAGTAGTTAATAAATATGACTTGTTTAAAATCATGGAATAGCGCGTTTGGAAATGAAGACAGTCATTTGTTTCTGGTCGTAACTCTCATGTCTCATTTTCCATTAAATTCTTACTTAATATTAAAAAAGCGGAAGTGAGTTTGTTTGTTACGACTTCACGCCTTAATGGCTAAACCAATTTTGATGAATTTTGGTATAGTTGGGACTTACCCTTGACTTTACACGTAACTTTAATAGGCTATATTTTGTGTCCCTTTATTTTAATAATCTAAAAAGACGGCCTTAGGTATATATTTTTTTTAAACTAGCCAATTAGCAAATATTCCCTACTTGCCGTTGTTCTAATAACAGTTACCGAGCATCCCGCCTCCCGCAAAGACCAATTCGACTTTCGCTCCTGGTGGTATGCGTTCGTCAAAATAACCGCACATTATTAATATAATGATATCTTTATATATTATGCTTGAATTTTGATAATTTGGATAGATAGTTGACCTATTTTAAAACATGTGTCTTTGTAGCTTAGGGACTTATGTTGATACTAGCTGGTGTTCGCGGCTTTGGCCGCGTGATATGGAAAAAAGTATCCTATGTGTTATTCCAGAGTATAATCTACCTCTGAGTCAAATTTTATTAAGATCCGTTTAGCCGTTTTGACGTGAAAGAGTAACAAACATGACTGGGAGGATGTATGGATGGATGTACGGATGTATGAATGTTTGTCAATCTTTCACGTCAAAACAAATGAAACGAATCTTGGCACAGAAGTAGATTATGGTCTGAATAACACATAGGATACTTTCTTTTCGATATTACTCGGGCGAAGCCGCAGGAGCCAGCTTGTTTGTTTATATATTTAAAAAAAAATTAACAATTTGTTCAAGAAAGTGATTCATAATAAGGAAGAATAAAATGTATGTCGTATTGAAAACCTCCATTTTTCGCCAGTTAAATATTTTATTGGCCTCAAACAGGACAAACAATAAAAAATAAAACAAAGGAAGGAAAAACAAAATTCTCAAAACATTCTTTTATAAAACGAAATAGATGATGCTGATGTTTCGTACCTTAATACTCTGAGAACAAACAGCCAAAACAAACTCTGAAGTCGTAGTCTCTTTTAAGGCCCAGGCATGATCTTGTTCAACTCACAAGAGGACTAGGCTAATTAGTGTCACGTAAGATGGTCTTTTGAAGAAATAACCACATAGATTTGAGTGGACTAGCCAGTCAGCAACGACGAACAATACCAAAGAAATAATGATGCCCACATCCTGAATAACAGTTACTAAATACTAGTTCCATAAAATACTACATAATAAGCCCAAGTATGCACTAATACGCTCTCATCCTAGTATTTTTCCAATAATGCTACCAGATGAATTCTAAAGGCAGGTTTATACGGCCTTTTTTAGCTTGGCAACGATACGATACGAGCGTTGTAAATCCGATAAAATAACACGTTACGTTAAAAAACGCGTTCACATGAGGGTAGTCTAAGCACTAGTATTTATAATTTATGCTCACATGCTTGGATTAAAATGTCTATGCAAATCTAGGTTCCAGGAAATGCCTAGGACATAAGATTACGCAGTTTATTAGTGAAGGTAGATTAGATCGAAACTGGTTTTAATAATGTCTATAAGCTCTTAAGTTGAAACTATTACGAGTAGAGCTAATCGTTTTCATGTGTGTAATTTTCTTTAAAGTACCGCGGCTTAATATTAAAGTACTGTAAAAATGTATTATGTAAAAGTTTTAATAACTTACTACACAAACTTTTTGACGATTGTCTGGCAGTTTGAGTACCTACTAATAAGTGACCTACACATATTTCCTTTTTTGGTATTGTTCGTCGTGTCGTTGAACTCCTTGGGTTATAAGTCGAGCTACACGAAAACTGACATATGCTTGCACTGACTGGTCAGGTTCACTTAATCTGTGTAGTACTGTAAAAAATGTATTATATAAAAGTTTTAATAACTAACTTAAAAATACCTATATCATAATACCTTCTTAGCCTAGCTAAATAAAGAGTCTTAACTATACTGACAGATAGACAACAAAGTAATCCTATAAGGGTTCCGCTTTTATCGTTTTGAGGTACGGAATCCTAAAAAAAATACTTTTCTAATACTTGTTACCTCTGTAGTCACCTCCTTCGAAGCCACTTCATCGCTCAGTCAATACATCGTATTGCCAATATATCGGCTTTAACCAATATATTGTATTTAAATCCAATATTGCAATATGCTAATCCCGTACCTCGATGCCAATGTAACATGGAAATTAGACAGTATTATATGAGCGCGTGGGTTTGTTCACTGAATCATAATTTTATCGTAGGAGATAACGCTTTTTATACGCCAATAATATTTGAAAAGCAATCTGTTTGACTTTGTACACAATTTTATGTCATTCGTGTGCCTACCTATGCTTTTAATTATACATTACTAGCTGGTGTCCGTGGCTTTACCCGGGTGATGTCAAAAAAAAGTATCCTTTGTGTTATTCCAGACCTCTGTGCCAAATTTCGTTATGATCCGTTTTGCCGTTTTGACGTGAAATCCCATTTTCTTCCCTCTTTCTATCCATTTTTTTTTGGGGTGTGAATTCATCAAATAACTTCCGCCGCTCTGGGCGGAGTGGGGTGGAGTGTCAGACTTGTACTGACTTAAACCCACCCATGTTCCTTCTACTGCCCTTTGTGTTACGGGGTCAGAAGTCATTTACTTTTGATTTTGGTTTTATATGCACTCTAGTTATTTTGTTAATTTAATAGCGGTAATTCCTCATACTAACGGCATTTTACGTTTTAAAGAAAATATTAATAAAGAATAAAACTTTACTGATGAGTTTGAAACTATCAGGAGTACCTACTTAAAATAATAAAGAATACTGAAGACTATTAAAAATATAAGCTATATATTTCTACAACAGCAATCCAGAAATATTTTTTTATAAGTTGTTCAATTACTTGTTATTTTTCAGTGGCTACGAAAGTTTCACAACCCTATTTGAATGCATTTTATACGAACTGCATCATAATTTAACGATAAATCTACTATTAAAAACTTACTTTATGTATAAAAACTATAAAGTTCAAATTGGGTTCACATTATACCCACATTAACTGTAACTACATATAAAATAAGTCTTACAATAACGTACTTTAATGCCCCAACATTAAGGTTTATAATGCTTTCATAATAACTCTCTGATAAATTACTTTTCAAAACATTTCTTACGATAATGCACTGTAGTGCAAAAGTAATAAAGTATAAAATTGTTTGTAAATAGGTTTTCAGTAGACGTTCTTGCTATAATTATTTCGGTTCCTGTACTTTAATGATAGTCATTGTCGGTCAGTCCATACAGTGGGGCTCATAATTTCCTTTTTGCGGTTAAGAATTCCTTAAAAAATACTTGTTCCTGTTGAACACTATTATTTATACATTTGCGGGTAGCGCTTCAAGTTTAAGGGATGATTAAGTAATAATACGTAAAGAATGATTCATCCGGGGTTACGGATTGTTCGAAAGAAATACCGTGGCCTCGGAACATAGAGGAACATGGATGGGTTTTAGTCAGTACAAGTCTGACACTTCTCCCCGGTCCGCCCACAGGGGGAAAAGCTATTTGATGATTTCACACCCCAAAAAGAAATGGGTAGAAAGAGGTAAGAAAATGGGAGAGAGATATTTTTTTTATCATCACGCGGGTTAAACTTAGCGTTAGCCCAAAGTAACTATGCGATGCGGACGAACACGCGGGCGGAGGTTAGTTATTCAAATAAATCTTTAACTATCACGATTTCGTGACATCGATTAGATTGTATTAAAAGGGTGGGTGTGATATCACGCACGAGTTTTAATGTATGATGAATATGCATAAGTCTACTTAATAGTGCTATCCTTGATGACCTCGCTCTGAAGTTTGTCGATAAAGATTAAAAAAAAATGATAATGATGTTCTTTTTTTAAAAGTCAGACATACATTACCATTATCTGCCTAGCCTTTTCCCAACTACGTTGGGGTCGGCTTCCAGTCTAACCGGATGCAGCTGAATATCAGTATTTTACATGAAGTGACTGCCTATCTGATCTCCACAACCCAGTTAGTACTGGGTAATACGATACCCCTTGGTAAGACTGGTTGTCAGAATTTCAGAACACTGACTACCTGTTACGACTGTCAAAGATCTACAAATGACAGCCGGGACCAACGGTTTAACGTGATTTCTGAGGCACGGAGGAAGCTCGGTATGTAACGGGTGGTCACCCATCCATAGACCAACCTAGGCAAGCGCGGCTTAACCTATAGATCGACTCGAGCGGCAGTCGTGATATCCTTGATGACCTCGCTCTAAAGTTTGCTCGTCAAAGTTTTTAAATAATGATGTTCTTTTTTTAAAAATCATGACATAATAAACGTGTATCCTGAAAAGGGCGTCCATACTACCATTGTGTTTGTCAATCAAGGATATTGGGCCAGTTTTTTTTTAAACGTTGCCCCACACTAGGAATTTCTCCTGTATCGTGGGTGCGTTTACAAACATTTAAACTCACATACATAAACAGCCAGACCCAAAACAACTATCTATAGGTTGTGGCTACACTAGCCAACCTGGGGGTCTAAAATAGTCACTTTAGCAGAATCATAATAGGATATAAATGTCAATTTGGTAAAAATTGAAATTAAAATGGCTACAGACGTTGTAATAAATGTCGATATTGAAGCAATAACAACGATATAAAAGACGAAAATGTTTCCGTCATAAGCTCTTGTGTCAGTCCTCTTCAAAATCACTATACTAGTTCTAAATGTTTAAAAAGATCTCATTGCTTCTTATAAAAAACAGACTTGCTACCCTACCATGACGTCTTAAAGCAGAACTTATTCCGCTGAAGGAAAGAGACAGAGCTATACAGGGTGTCTAGCACCATCTCTTTCCCTCAGTGGAATAAGTTCTGCTTTAAGTCGTCATGGTAGGGTAGCAGTTCAATCAACTACATTTGTTTATTTAAATCAATATTGACACAATTAGTTCGAAAAATATCACACATCCCTAAAATAGAACATCTCTAGCTTTCCAATTGTTTTAGCACTTTCAAAATCACTTCAATGACACAACCTTGTAAGGATGTGTCGAACCATCTTCGTTTTTAGGATTTCTTACCTAAAAAGTAAAATAACGGAACCCCGGTAACCATCCTTACTAATATTATAAAAGCGAAAGTGAGTTTGTTTGTTTGTTACCTCTTCACGCTTTAATGGCTAAACCGATTGTGATGAATTTTAGTACAGAGATAGTTGGGAACCAAGAGACGGCTAATATTTTTTTGAAAAAATGGGATGTGAGGGAGAAAGAGGGAAGAAAGGGGAAAACTTAGCGTTGCTATTACAAATCAATAAGGCACAAGGAGAACTGTGTTACCCCGAATTTAACGCGAGCGAATTTAAGCTAGTAAGTTTATAATTTGGCAACGAACCATAATTCTTGTAACTATTGTATTCAATCATTATTTTACACAGTTTTATGTACAACTAGCTGCGCCCCGCGGTTTCACTCGCGTGGTGATAAAATAATATCTTTATGAATTGTAACTTATATTTTATTCTTCTGTATAAGCTATATTATTGTAAATTTTCATTGAAATACATTCAGTAGTTTTTGCGTGAAAGAGCCGCAAACATCCATACAGACTTTCGCGTTTATAATATTACTAGCTTTTGCCCGCGGCTTCGCTCATATTAAATACGGGGTTCCCCTTTCCTGATTTGCAGGCACCGGCTACCTGTAGAAGATATGGCCGTTTATGTCCAAAGTTTGTATGGAACCTTTGGTGCGCGAATCAAACTCTCACTTGACCGGCTTTTTTAAAAGTTTGTCCATTAATTAGACGTTTTGAAACAAGTCAATGAACTGTCGGACCAAAAAAAAAATACGGAAATGTAAAATTACTGAAACAATTGTTTTGTATTAGTGCTCGCCAAACATGGTAGTCACAGATGTCAGACTTGTCGTGTTAATTCACACACTTGTCGCAGTCGCGAGTGTGGAGTGGCTCTTAGACGTGACGTAGGGCCACTTGGTAGAGTAAGTCATGAGCGGTAGCGATTTCTGTAAAAAAAGAAAAAAACATAGATATGGGTGATTATACAAAAGTTGGGTAACTCTTAAGGATATTTTGTTTACTGCAGTTTTTAAATCAGATCTCTGCAAAATCGGGTGTTTATGATAGCTAATCTAATGAATATATTGTTCCAAATCGGGCCAGTCACTTTTTTACGTAGATTGTGAGATATTTAGAAAAAACAGAATTTGACTGCCAGGGGACTGACGAGGGTGACATAGTACTGATAAAACACAATTTCTTAAGAATTATAATGGAATTTAATAGAACTCAGTACAAATCTCTTAGGATTTAATTATAGCACATATTTTTTAGGTATTAAAATCATAAAAGAAATTAAAAATAATAATTAATACTTGGAGAAAATACTATCTTAGTCTTTTAAACAGCCTTAGTATATTATTTTGAGGTAATTATACATAACGATATGTATTTTTCTATTTATTGTTTACTATTTCTTAAAGCTGTTGATTCTCCTATGTCTCCCGCGGCGGCTGGGTTGGCTTGAGGTTCTCTCCCTCAAAGGCCCGGCCACTTCCTTCGCTAGAATCACTGCTTCGTAGAAGGAGGTGACCGCTTCTGTGTGCTCCACCGTGTATTGCGGCCGTGAGGCGCACACACACACAGTGGTGACACCAGCGCAGGGCAGACCGCCACTGCGTGCTCCACCGTGTGTTGCGGCCGTGAGGCACACACACACAGTGGTGACACCAGCGCAGGGCAGACCGCCACTGCGTGCTCCACCGTGTGTTGCGGCCGTGAGACACATACACACAGTGGTAACACCTGCGCGGGGCAGACCGCCACTGTGTGCTCCACCGTGTGTTGCGGCCGTGAGGCACACACACACAGTGGTGACACCTGCGTGGGGCAGACCGCAACTGTGTCCTCCACTGTGTGTTGCGGTCGTGAGGCACACACACACAGTGGTGACACCTGCGCGAAGCAGACCGCCACTGTGTGCTCCACCGTGTATTGCGGCCGTGAGGCACACACACACAGTGGTGACACCAGCGCAGGGCAGACCGCCACTGCGTGCTCCACCGTGTGTTGCGGCCGTGAGACACATACACACAGTGGTGACACCTGCGCGGGGCAGACCGCCACTGTGTGCTTCACCGTGTGTTGCGGCCGTGAGGCACACACACACAGTGGTGACACCTGCGCGGGGCAGACCGCCACTGTGTGCTCCACCGTGTGTTGCGGCCGTGGGGCACACACACAGTTGTAACACCTGCGCGAAGCAGACCGCCACTGTGTGCTCCACCGTGTGTTGCGGCCGTGAGGCACACACACACAGTGGCGACACCTGCGCGGGGCTGACCACCACTGTGTGCTCCACTGTGTGTTGCGGCCGTGAGGCACACACACACAGTGGTGACACCTGCGCGAAGCAGACCGCCACTGTGTGCTCCACCGTGTATTGCGGCCGTGAGGCACACACACACAGTGGTGACACCAGCGCAGAGCAGACCGCCACTTCGTGCTCCACCGTGTGTTGCGGGCGATCGTCACAATGGTGACACCTGGGCGTTTCCTCCCGCCCGATTATGTGCAGGAAACTCCCGAAATTTCCGTGGAGGACCTGCGTCAGGCGGTAGGTGAGGACGCCATGACGCCTCTCCAGATACTCCTCAGAGAAGGGACGTACCGCCACTATTGGGGTCGATTTAAATAATGGGGTCACTTTTAATTCTGGCCAAGCGATCCTTTTCGGTTTCTCCCTTTTTCTTACAATATTTTCTCTAGTGAATTTGTATTTAACGTGCCGCATGACGTTTTAAACCGAAATATGAAATAGAAATGTTTATACATGGTAACAATTAACATAAAAGTGCTCTAAAATAAACAAAAACATCGGTACCGTGGAAATACGTCAGTCCTCTGGCGCAATATCTGACAAAAGACTGACGCCAGCGGACTGACAAAAAAGACATTAATTTGAGTTTATAATCAGAACTTATGTTTTTATGGTCGTTTCGAATATCAACCGACTACATTTTGACAAATCATAGTTAAATATGTATAAATAAATATAAACCTCAGGTTATCAAGAAAATAACGACTCACCAAAAGACTGATATTTTGACTGGATCAGCACGTGAATACGACGTAAACTCAACTCTAGCACTGGTGCAGCAATGGTGGCCACGAAATGTTGCAGTCCACAAACAACTTCATTACCAACTTTAATATTTAAACAGGGTTTTGATTTTGAGTCGATGATATTTGGCGAGAATTTTAAATTTAAACAACACACAACGGACTGACGAAAAAAACTAAGCACAAAGTTTAGTTCTTTCTTTTTCATAAAGTGGTAAATATTACGTTATGAAAGTTGCAGTATACATAACTGTGTACAACACAGATTGTAGAAAATTTAAAAGTTTTCTTAAATCAATGCTAATGTTTAATACATAGTCGGTTGATGATTTTAGGGATTGTGACATGCCAAAGGACTGACATTTTAAGGATTTAGGTAATTTTTTTATTAATTTCTATTTCAAATAAAGAGCTGAAGTTGGGTGACCATTTATAGGACTTTTAATTGTTTGTAAATTAAATGTAATATCAATAAAATATAATAACACTTTGTATCTATCGGCTGATGACATTGAGTTACCCAATTTTTGTATATTCACCCATATCTTAAGCGACAGAGGGCAGATCAAAAGGATACTTTACCTTTTTGATCTGCCCTTTTTAGCACTTTTTTGGCAGTAAATACCAGTCCAAGTCCAACTGACAGCATGGTTGGCGCATTGGCTGAGCGATCGACAGCTGTACCGCGTGTTGCGAGTTAGATTCCCGCACGGAACAAATATTTTTATGACCTGCAGATAGTTGTTTCGGGTCTGGCTGTTTGTGTATGTGAGTTCAAATGTTTGTAAACGCACCTACGATACAGGAGAAATTCCTAGTGTGGGGTAACGGGCCTTTGATGTTATTGCTAGTACTTTTTTTTTTCTTGAAAAGCAAAGATTAAAGCAAGATTTCCACAAACCCGATATATTATGTAGAAATCAAATATTATCGTTTCGGCTTTTTGCAAGTAAATAGTTCAATAATTTCCACACTTGTATCAATACAAACAAAATAACAGATGCAAATTGAAATTCAATTATTTACAAAGCTGCGAAAATGTTTATTTTAATCCATAATACAATTTGCATTTTCCGTATTAAGCGTGACATAATTATTTTATGTAAACAGTAATTACAAACGAAAAGTGCTCTCAGCTTATACGTTTAAATATTTTATTTGTTTTCTTTTGATTAACTGGTAATGAGTGTTTAATCCTTTTCTTTGTTAGTACAACAGTGTTGAATTTTAAGGCAATTTCATCTTTAATAACATTACAGTACGTCTGTAATTCCCGAAGTGTTCAGCAGAGGTTAATCTAAGTAGTATAACAAAGACTCAAGGTTGTTGAAGCCAACATTTGTAGGTTATTTATAAAAAAAGTACTTTCAACCCGTTTGTGTCGCCACAAATTTAATACCCACTTGAGACAAACACTGTCAATTTTACAACTGATTTGCATCATTGGTGTTATTAAGGACTGTAAAACGATTCAAAACTTTTGAATAAATCGATCAAAATGTGATGCGGGCAAAATAAATTATTTCGTCATCTATTTTCTGGCCACAAAACCAGTTAAATGATAGTCTGACTCGTATACCGAAGGTTCCGTACAAACTTGCGATATAAACGGCCATATCTTTTGACTGCGTTTTAAGGGTTGTTTTTTTCACAGCTCCAGGGATACTTTAGGGATTTTAATTTCTACTCAATACCAAAGTAAATAGTATTGACAGATAGACAGACAATCGAACAATAAACAATTAGGGTTCAATTTTTGCACTTTGAGGTACCTAAAAAAAATATTCAAGATCTGTATCATTTTATTTTTATAATGTCACTAGCTGGCGAACGCGACTTCTACCGCGTGATATCGAAAGAAAATCCTATCCTATGTGTTATTCCATATTCCAGCTCATACTAGAGTATGAGCTGGAATATGGAATAATAAATATAATCAGAGGTAGACCTCTGCGACAAATTTAACCAAGGTCCATTCAGCCGTTTTTTCGTGAAAGAGGATCAAACATACATCCAAACTCACAAACTTTCGCGTTTTTAATATTAGTAGGAAAGGATTACGGTTTCCTAGTTGCAGGTTTTAAAATAAATTATAAGTGTAGTGAACTAGCCAACATAAAACCTGGCTTACAAAATTACGTAAAGAATCTGTATATTAAAACCAACATATTAAAACCAGTTCAAAACTTAAATATTTTTTGTACCACACTCAAAAACGCTACCGCTCCGCTAATCGCTCTCCGCTTACAACGCCACCTACAGAGTTCACTAACCTCAGTTTGTCTCGCCACTAACTCAACACCCACTTCAGACAGTGTCGTATTAACAACCAATATACCGCCATTGTATCTTTTGTTTACTATTTATAGCTATTATTATTAACAATAGTTAGTTTGAAGGCATTTGACGGGCAGCATTTGAGCCATTGTTTGCAAAGACGTTTCTGAGTAAAAGGTTAATTGCAGGGTGGTGGTATCAATTTGAGAGGTGTTTATTTAATGTGTTACTTAGGGTTGATCAGCTCTGCTGGTGCGGGTTGTTCGAAAGAGATATCCCCTGGCACGCAAAGGTCAAAATAAGACACATGGATGGGTTTTAGTTTTAGTCAGTAAAAATTTTTGGAAAAAATAAAAATGTCTTCCAAAAAAACTTAGTCTTACGAAACTTAGTCTGTGACTTTTGTTAGTTTCGTTGACTTTTTTGCCACTGACTTTCGAAAGTAGAGTTATTTTCCACTTTTTTTTGGACTTCGTTTTTATTTTTTGCAATAAACAATCTTAAAATTGGTTAATTTTTATTAAACTAGAAGCCGTCTCTAACATAGTTGCGAAAAGGCTAGGCAGATAATGATATTTTTAAAACATGTGAATTTGTCGGGAAGTGACGGACTATCGTCAGTTATTCAGGAGACGGTTCAAGCTGCTTCAAACAATCAACCAATTTATTTCAGGCAGGGTTAACACATATTACACAAAATATTCAAATCTTACAAATTAACTAGCTGTACCCAGCGGTTTCACCCGCTGCCCGTTTATGGGTATGAATAATAGATGTTAGCCGATTCTTAGACCTACCCGATATGTACACAAAATTTCGTTTAAATGGGTCCAGCCGTTTCGGAGGAGTATGGGAACGAAAACTGTGACACGAGAATTTTATATATGTATTAGACTAGCTGTGCCCAGCGGTTTCACCTGCTGGACTTAGGGATCTGAAAGATAGATATAGCCGATTTTCAGACTTACTAAAAATGCATAAAAAAAATCACAAGAATCGGTCGAGCCGTTTCGGAGAAGTTTGGAAACGAACATTGTGACACGGGAATTTTATATATTATATAAACTGATATTATAAAGAGGAAAGATTTTTTTGTTTCTTTGTATCGCATGGGCTCCAAAACTACTGGACCGATTCTAATCATTATTTTACTAATAAGCCCGCTAGTACCCACGAGAGCGGGCAAAAACTAAGGACGCGGGTGAAACCGTATTATCCTACTAATTTTATAAATACGAATGTTTGTGAGAATGGATGTATGTATGGATGTTTGTTACTCCTTTACGTCAAAACGACTGAACGGATCTTGATAAAATTTGGCATAAAGGCACATATTATAGTCTGGAATAACTCATAGGATACCTTTTTTCAACAGTATTATGTAAAATAATAAAAGTACAACATCTCTGCTCTCACCTTCGGGGATTACATTAGGCGTGATGTTATACCATATGTTTTAATATTTTATTAAGCGTAGGTTTTTGCATTAATCAACCGCCTTTTGTGTTCAGGGTCATAGATTCAAAGCCTAGCATAGAAACTCGATACGTCGGTTAACAGATGATTATTTTTATTTGACGGGCCTGTTGGTCTAGTGGCCCTGACTGCTGAGCCGGAGGTCGTGCTCCTAGGTTCGATTCCCACCCAGGACAAACTTTGTGTGATGAGCATGATTGTTTGTTCTGTGTCTGGGTGTGATTTATCTATAATATGTATGTACCTATTTATAAATTATAAAAGTCTGTATATCAGTTGTCTGGTTACCATAACACAAGCTCTGCTTAGCTTGGGATCAGATAGCCGTGTGTGAGTTGTCCCAAGATATATATTATATATATATATATTATTATTCTGTATCTCGTTTAACAATTATTTTGATAGTCAGATCGCCATGTGCGCGTTTTAATGATTAAATGGCGCTTTTAACAACTGACAACGTTGTCACATGTCGTTTAAATAAACGTTTATTTTTTTAACGGTCGCTGTGTTCAACTAGCTCTTGTTTCATGCAGGCAATTTGTTTTATAAGTGTTAAAAAATACACGAAAACGTATTGGCAACAAAAAATATCTTTTGACTGCGTAGACTTAGAAAATTGATGTTTTTCTAGCAGAAAGGTATTACAGACTGGAGTACATGGTTTTAATTTCAACTTGATACCTCCACGCGTTCCTGAGATAAAGGGTCTTGACAGACAGACAGACGGAGAACTAAGTGGTTTAATAAGGGTTCAGTTTGTTTTCTAAGAACCCTTAAAAACTATCAAAAGAAAATCACAAAACAACTGTCAAAAATCTACCAATGACAATGCCGGGGCTAACAGCTAAACGTGCTTTCCGAGGCATGGAGGAAACTCGGTATGTAACGGGTGGTCATCTATCCACAGATCAACCTAGGGTTCCAATAACCAAAAACGACTCGTTTTGCTCACGGATAGTTGAATTTTGACATGAGTCGCATAGAACCGGGCTCTAAAGATCGACCTGAGCGGCTGCTATTATTTAGCCACGAGCTCCTCTCTCTCTCCCACACACGCTCACATATTTAAAAATATAGTTTTTAAAATTAACATTTCATAACAAAACCTGGGTATGAAAATTATATCAAGAATAAAATGATAATTATATTTATTTAAAACTCAAAAATTCAATCCATTTCATATATTTTAATCAAACCAATGTGTATTCAATTACAAAATTAATTTTAATTGTGAATTGGATGAAGTATACTTTTTAATCCGTCTGTTTAAATGCATTGAATGATTCACATTTTAAAACACCCCCAAAGTAGGTACAAACATATGAATGGCTTGCTTTTTTTATTGGGTCACTTATTATAATTGTTGAATGTAATTAAGTTTTTGCACTAGTCAACCGAGCTATCCGGTGGTAATCTCAAATAAATTTAAGGCCGCCGGTCAGGACTAAAAACTACTATAAACTGAATGCCTTGCAATGTGTGTGCGTATAATAAATATAATAATATTTATAATAAAACTAGCTTTAGCCCGCGACATACTTAGTTACTTTGGGCTAACGATAACTTCGACTTGCGTGATGATCGAAAAAAATCCTCTTCCCTCTTCTTCCTCTTTTTATTACTTTTTTTTTCTTTAAAAGATTTCCCTAAGTCCGTCTCTAGGGTCCCAAGAAAAAAAAATGAATAGAAATTTCATGTTGTGGGGGCTTCCTTCCATGTTCTTGTTCACCTAACGTTTTTGTAAATTTTTCATGCTTTGTCCTATTCTAGCTAAATATGTTTGTGCCTTATAAAGACGTATTTAACACCATGTTTTATGCAAATAAATATTATATTCGGAATACTCACTAACATCAAGTTTTCTTTTGTTGCAGTGCTGGTGGTAGCGACGGCTTTCCAACAGCAGTACTTCAGGGTAGTCCCCCGAAGTCTGAGGGTGCAGGAAGGTGCAGAGGCCGTGCTAGAATGTGCAGTCGCCAACCTTGCAGGACAGGTCCAATGGGCTAAGGATGGATTTGCACTTGGTAAGAATAGAATATTCTTTATTATGATACAATATAAATGATATAATGACAGAAAACAAACCACGTAGGCTAACACACTCATTAAGTAGATGCCTGTGGACGGTGAGCAATGGGTAGCTCATCATCCGTCCGTCTATTGACGACGGCGCGTTTGTGTTCCACGCGCGCCTCAAAGAGGTGCCAGTAAAGCAGAGGGGCCTGCCGGGGTTGCGGGTTGTTCAAAAGAGATACCGTGGCCTCGGAACGTAAAGGGTAATAGAAGGAACATGGGTGGGTTTTAGTCAATACAATTCTGATACTCCCCCTCGCTCCACCCAGGGCGGGGAAAGTTATTTATTATACATATATGTAGCATAGCAAAAAAGGCGACTTTTCTAGTTCAAATGTGACTGACGATGACGTGTGGTTGACCATACCAGCCTATTATTCATTTGAGGCTTATCCAAACCCTGGACGGCCACTGAAAAATTCTAATCCCAAGCCGATAGCAATGTTCAATCCGGAAGGCGGTCATTTTTGACGAGAAATCTTTTAGGATTTTGAAATACATGTGGCTGTGTTTTAAAACACGTATAACGACTGGGCCACAAGTTACACGCTGACGCGACATAATGCAACGCAACGAAACAGATAAGAAAGGGCTGCTAATGCCATCGCCTGCCGTGGTTGCGGATTGTTCATAGGAGATACCGCGACCCCGGTATATAGGAAAAATAAGGAACATGGGTGGGTTTTAGTAAGTAAAAGAGCGCCCAGAGCTGGGAACTTATTTAATGAAAAATAATACGAAATAAATTGCTTGGAATAAGGTGCTTGGTATCTCGACGACACGGTTGGCGCAGTGGCTGAGCTATCGACTGCTGGGCTGCGTGTCGCGGGTTCGATCCCCGCACGGAACAAATATTTGTATGGCCTTCAGATAGTTGTTCCGGGTCTGGCTGTTTGTGTATATGAGATTGAATGCTTGTAAACCCACGATACATGAGAAATTCCTAGTATGGGGCAACGTTTAATTAAAAAAAAAACTCAAGGCGCTTTTATAAAAGCACGCGTATGTCGGTTGACGCAAGTCACATCATCTGAGGTCGTTACCGGTCTTAAGGTTTTACTACGTTGACTTCGGTACTTCACAAAAGCTGTAATCCATAAACTTGTCACAACAAGGTTAAGTTGCGAACTTACATTTTAATGCTTGTTATTAAACCTATATAATAGACTAGCTGTTTCCCACGGTTTCACCCGCGCTGCTCAGCACCTGTTGGTCGTAGCGTGATGTTATATAGCCTATAGCCTTCCTCAAGAAATGGACTAGCCAACACTAAAAGAATTTTCCAATTCCAACCAGTAGTCTCTGAGATTAGCGTGTTCAAACAAACAAACAAACAAACTCATCAGCTTTATAATATTAGTATAGATGTAAAT
The DNA here is from genome assembly GCA_958449745.1 of Ochropleura leucogaster. Classification (NCBI taxonomy): domain Eukaryota; kingdom Metazoa; phylum Arthropoda; class Insecta; order Lepidoptera; family Noctuidae; genus Ochropleura; species Ochropleura leucogaster. Next base: position 11,084,999 of record OY288226.1, read on the forward strand.
ACATCCTTAACGAAGTTGAGAGGTATTTGTTACACTTTCAGTTTCAATATTTTGTATGTTACGGAGTTACCGGTTACCTGAGGACTTAGTACTTACGGAGATATTGAAAGTCTTAGTTTTTACACTTTTTTGGAGTTATTAGTAGAGAATAGAACCCTTATTGCATCACTTTGTTGTCTGTCTGTCTGTCAAGACACTTTATCTCGAGAACTCGCGGAAGTTTCGAGTTAAAATTAAAACCATATATTCAAATCATTTTAGAGGAGCTCGTGGCTAAATAATAGTAGCCGCTCGGGTCAATCTTTAGGTTAAGCCGCGCTTGTCTAGGTTGGCCTGTTGATGGGTGACCACCCGTTACATACCGAGTTTCCTTCGTGCCTCGGAAAGCACGTTAAGCCGTTGGTCCCGGCTGTCATTTATAGATCTTTGACAGCCGTTACAGGTAGTCAGTGTTCCGAAAATCTGACAACCAGTCTTACCAAGGGGTATCGTATTACCCAGTACTAACTGTTGTATAGGTCAGATAGGCAGTCGCTCCATGTAAAATACTGATATTCAGCTGCATCCGGTTAGACTGGAAGCCGACCCCAACATAGTTGAGAAAAGGCTCGGCACATGATGATATTCAAATCATTTTAATTAAAAAAAATATGTCGCAAGTTTGTACGGAACTCTCGTTGCGCGAGTCTTAATATAACCTAAACTAACTTAACAAGTAACTAAAAATGTCTTTGATAATTAAAAACACATATAAAATTTAAGGACTTAGTTTGATGTACACACAAAAGCACATCAACCTACACTCACCATTTTATCCTGATCTCTCTTCTACCGTGTACGATTCGTAGTAGAGAGCTCAGGTTATAATAGTTTAGAATAGGTTATATAGAATAGGTTAACCTGCCTTCGTGTGTACAAAATGCAAAGTTAACAGTTTCGTAAAGGGGCCTTTCACGCCCTATATGATCACAAATCCTTCAGGCTTAGTAATAAATTCTGTATTATAATCAACATTAAAGCTAGTTAATGATATTTGTTGTAAACCCAACTTAGTCCATTGTTTAGGACTAAATGTTCTAGCTGAAGTTTATTGGCTTAATTATCTTTTGGTACTAGAATAATCCGAGATTACATAGAGTTTAGGTGGTGGCCTTAATTAGAAAGGGCTTTTTCTATATTACGGGATCATTTTATGCTGATATGGGGGGTAAAATAATGACATCCATAACTTTTCGTGTGGTGGCCAAAAGCTGGGTTAAAAACATCGTGTTGGGGTAATTTTAGGTGTACTGAGCCGTTTTGACACTGGTGAAGGATGGTGGGCCCAGCTTGGGTGGAGCACCGCTGTGTCCTCGTAGATCGGCGATCTCTCGCGTCCGGCCTTCGTTCAATCCAGGGTCCGGAGCAAGAGGGACTGGGAAGCTGTCACCTCTTTCTGCGAAGTACTTATGTTAGCAAAGGAGGTTGGATGTTTGAGGGAGAGTAGCCACCGCTGTAGACATTTCGGCCTCCGTAGATTGGGGTCTGTGGACGGTGAGCACTGGGTAACTCACCGTCCACCCATCTAGTGACAACACCACGCGCGGCTCAAAGAGATGTCAGCAACGGTTAACTAGATCCACCACCTGTTGTAGTTGCGGGTTGTTCAAAAGAGATACCACAGCCCCGAAATATAAAGGGCAAAAGAAGGAACATAGACGGGTTTTAGTCAGTAAAAACCTGACACTCCTCCCTCTCCGCCCAAAGAAGTTATTTGATGACTTCACATTAGCAAAAACAAAAAGCATTATGACACAAGTTGTTTTTGGTAGACCAAGTGTATTTTAAGTTAATAAAAAAAAATAAGGGTTTTGACTGACAGCAGTCAAAGGTGGTTTGGACATCATTCTTCATAGTCTGTCACCATAATCGGGAAACCAGCCATCCATTGATATTTCAGGTCAATCCAACCTCAATGCACATCAAAATCAATTCATCTTGGTCTCTTCTAATCCATGACACCAAATCATTCGGTCCTGCACCCAACAAGCAGTGACCGAATGAGTGAATGTATGGACACTGAATGTACATTCATCGTCAATTGAATTTGAACTGCTGGGTGACGGGATTTGGCGATGGTGTGTACTAATTACTGTGGCTTAAGGCATGAGTGACAGCGACTTAAGGACTCGAATGTGTTTCAACGATGTTTAGTGTTCAGTTTCTCATGATTTTTTGAAGAAAAACCTTTGAAAAACTTTGCAAACATCTGTATAGTTTTCAGCTGTTTAACGCGTATTTAATTAGTAGAGCCAAAGGGAGGGCGGGACCTTATTGTGTAGGTACTTGACACTCAAAAAGTACTATTTTGAAATTAGTATAATTTAAAAAAAAAGTTGCTACTTGGTGCTAAAAGGCTACTTTTTTTTTAAATTATACTAATTTGGTGGGTTTACAAACATTTAAAATCACATACACAAACAGCCAGACCTAAAACAATTACCTGTAGGCCATAAGTACTAATATTTGTTCCGTGCGGGGATCCAACCCGAGACACGCAGCGCAGCAGTCAATCGCTCAGCCATGTCGTCAAATGACTCTTTTGATTTGATTTAATTTACCAACCCCGAATCGGTTCGATATAAATATTCATTTGATAAGAACCGACTGGTCCAAGCTGCGTAGTCCAAACGTCTACAATGTGAATGACATCGTTTTCGACTTCATTTCAGAAAGACATAGAGCTCCTTTGAACCGGCACAAGCAAACCACCTCAAAACCTTTGAATCGAACTCCTTCTCCTCTTTGAACACCCTGTATACACGCCTGTAACATGACAAGCTTGTATACAGAGTGGACATACATCAATTTGGTTATTTAAACTTCATATTCAATGGTGGTACATAGGCGGACTTAATGTCATCAGGCATTCTCTACCAGTCAACCTTTGGGTGAAATACGACAACATTGTGATAGGGTACAACAAATTTAACATATAAAACTATTTACGATACGATAAACGATATAACGATAAACTATTTTACACATATGAAATATACTAATCAGAATAAATATTTTTATTCTAAAATATTGTATTGTAAATAACAGTAATTACTATGACTTTTAAGTGGTGGACGGACCTAGTGACCACGAACTATTTACTTTCAACTTTTTTTAATGCCAAAGGGTAGCGTTCCAGAGCTAATTATTCGTAAGTTAATGCATCTACGCACTAACTTGTCATCCTACAATGATATTATAAACTAGCTGTGCCCAGCGGTTTCACCCGCTGCTCATTTAGGGGTCTGAAAAATGTTGGCCGATTCTCAGACCTACCCGATATGTACACAAAATTTCGTTTAAATCGGTCCAGCCGTTTCGGAAGAGTATGGGAACGAAAACTGTGACACGAGAATTTTATATATTAGATTAAAGCGAATGCTTGTGAGGATGTTTGTTTCTCTTTCACGTCCGAACGGCTGAAGGGATCTAGACGAAATTTGGCACAGAAGTAAAAACAAATATTCTATGTGTTATTACAGACTATAATCTTAAATCTGGAATAAAGCATCGGATACTTTTTTTCATCTACACGCGGGTGAAACCGCTGGTGCCTATTATATTAATATACCGTTCACTTCAATACTCGATAATACCAAAGTGTACGGTATCACGGTATTAGGTCTGAGCAATCCCGGTTACGTTCAATTCATAGAACAAGGGGTGACAGTATACAGTGATGCTAATTATTGGGGGACAAGTTATGAGCGACAGCGATTTTTGGTTAATATTGCTAAAGCTAGCGAATTAATATCATTTTAATGTCAGTTAATACATAGTCGTTAGTTTGAAATATAGAATACTAGCTTTTGCCTGCGACTTCGTTCCCGTGGCACAGTTACTTTAGGCTAACGCTAGCTTAAGCCCGCGTGATGATCGAAATTTTTTTTTTCTTTCTCTCCCCTTTTCTCCCCCCTTTCCCCCCCTCATCTCATTTAAAATTCAGGGTTCGAACTATGTATTTCTGTATCAAAAATCATCAAAATGGGATTAGCCATTTAGGCGTGAAGACGTAACAAACAAACTCAGTAGTAAGTTATTGAAATTAAATTTTAATAAATTTTTGCGTCGTTTTTCGTTGATTAATATAAAGAAAAAATTACATGCGTATTCCATTTTAATATATATATTTATTTGAAATCCGTGTAAAACACATTTTTCACTTTTTTGACCCAAGAAAAGGAAGAAAAAGCTTCTACCAAAAAAAAAACAAATCCTTCAAAACTGTTCTAAACAGCATTTACGCTATCGCTCTTACCATACACCACAGTACATAGCGGCATTGATATGGTTCACAAGTTCTGTTGTCCTCCAGCATTGGATGCATCGGAAGATCCTATTGAAAATCAGCAATATACAGACATCGGCTGTTCTGGCCTTGCAGGCTGCCAAGCAACAAGGCCGGAGTCATGAGGAAACTGTGTTAGTACGATTAGATAGGGGTAGAAGCTGGGTGCAAGGGAAGAGTTTCCGGGGTTACGGGCTGTTCGAAAGAGATACCGCGGTCCCGGAACATTAAGGGCAAAAGAAGGAACTTGGGTGGGTTTTATCAGTAAAAGTCTCCCAAGTCCCCACCATCCAACTCCGTGGAGAGATAGTGAACAATCCCAATTTGTTATTTCAAAGGTTATATTAATAAGCCTCATAAAAGTTGTATATTGATCTGTAGGGTTACCATGACATTTTATAGCAGTACTTATTCCTGTGTGAGAAAGAGATGGTGCTAGACACCCTGTATAGCTCTGTCTCTCTCCCTCACCGGAATAAGTTTGTTTTAAGATGTCATGGTAGGGTAGCTGGTCTAAATATTTCAAAAAATCCAGAGTTAGAAAAGAATGTCTTAACTATCGAGACAATTTTAACAAATTTACGCCATTATTAGCAGCTATAATGTCATCTATCGTTGACAAAACGAACATGCTATAAAAGTTAGTAGATATAACCCAGGGTTCCGTGCAAACGTGTGACATAAACGGCGATATTTTTCGTCTACGTCGACTTAAAGGAGTGTGTTTTTTTTACAGTTTTAAGACCCTGCAAACTTTAGTATAATATTGTTTTAATTTCGACTTGATACCTCTAAGCGGTCTCGAGAACAACAAAGTGATTGTATAAAGGTTTCGTTATTTTTCTTTTGAGAAATGGAACCTACAACTTTGACGACACGGTTGGTGCAGTGGCTGAGCGATTGACTGCTGTGCTGCGTATCGCGGCTTCAATCCCGCACAGAACAAATAATTGAATAGCCTACAGATAATTGTTCCGGGTCTGGCTGTTTGTTAAATAGTTAGTTTAAATTTTTGTAAACACACTTACGATACAGAAGAAATTTCTAGTGTCAACGTTTTTTTAAAGAAAAAAGAAACGAATACTTAGTTTCCGGTTCAAGTGAGTCAACATAATATTTGCTGAAGAAACGTGACTGAACAGAAAACCTCATATTCCTAATGGATGTTAGACGTACTGTGAGTATGTCATGGCACTCTTAGGAATCACATTTACTCCATGTACAGTGAGGAGTGTATACACGTGCGAACTTTTCAAATTAATTGTATCGTTGTAATAATTATCTCATTTTTATGTTTACATTAATGTTTTGGAACGAAGTTCTTTAACGTCGCAAAGGGGTCTAGACGGAAAAAAATAAGACCGAAAGTTGTAACGACACTTTTTGCTATAGTTGTAAGCCATGCGGCATGCGCGTGATTCTCTGTTTGTCCCTCTCTCTCTCTCATATAAAACAAGCCAGTTATTTTCGTTTCGTCTTTCTATTTCGCATTGAACAGTGTGGAGTCGCGACGATTGTTTTTGTTGAGTGTATACAGGTGTATGCACTTGTGCCATGTGCCTAATAAAGGTTTTCTTTTATTGGTACGACTGATACCAACACCGATATTTTGGGACCCATTTTATTTTGAAACTAGCTGGCGCCCGCGGCTTCACTCGCGTTATAGTAAAAAAGTATCCCATGTGTTATTCCAGACTATAATCTACCTCTGTGCCAATTTTCATCTAGATCCGTTTTTGACGTGAAAGAGTAACAAACATCCATACATCCATCCTCACAAACATTCGCAATTAAAATATTATATTATAGTGATAATAGCAGGGTATCCGTTTAGAAGTTTTTGCGTGGATGTAACAAACGAACCCAACAACTTACGCCTATAAAAAAGTAGTAAAGTAAGCTAAGTGACTTGATGAATCACTATAAATTTCACGAGAAAATTAGTGTTTAATTTTGCTAAGTGTAAAAATATTAGTGTCCCAGAGTGTACATTGTACACACAACGGCACATCAACCTACACCAGACCATTTTAACCTGATCTCTCTACTACTGTGTGTGCTCCGTAGTAGGAAGATCAGGTTATAATGGTTTAGAATAGGTTGACCTGCCGTCCTATGTACTTGGTAGCGTTAGACGTTGACTTAGATACGAGTGCGGCATGCGTTTGTAATTTCAAGTCTATTAGTGATATGTATTGTGGCATTGTAGTGTTGTGTGTGTAGAATGTTAACTGATATGCCACACATTCAAGGAAAAAAGGTCTAAGACTACAGTACGGCCAACGAGAAGCGATACCAAATGTAAACAAAACCCATGCTAAAACCCCATCTAAAATGGCCGCCCGAATGTTGGCGAGCCCGTCTTAACGTTGTCATGTTTTTGCCGGGAGAACGAGACATTACGACAAAGGCACAAGATGGAAAGAGCTAAATATTAGATTGTCAACGCCACAGTTGTTCTTTAGGTTAATGACCTTTCGTATCGCTTCTCGTTGGCCGTACTGTAGACAGTGTAACGTGCAGTAAATTAAATAATAATAAAATTTAAAATACACAACGGAATTGCGTGCTGCTGTAGGTGCTGAAAACTTCAAACGGCGAAAATATAATTACTTAATTCCGAGTGTTCACCTAGTTTTTCTGGATATCACAGAGCGGTTAGTCGACGCCCTTTATTATGGCCAAAGAATCAGCTTTGGTAGCATAGGTTTGAAAATAGAAAAACGATATATTTTTTACAAAACTTTTCAAATGAATTTGATAACAGTGACTCCCTATCGACCGAATTGCCGCCAGCTTGAATTTTTTCGCATATTTACTTTCATATATAATACATCTATTAAGAAAGATATATACATCTCACTCATACATTTCAAAACAAGATATTAAGTAGGTACCTACGATAAGCTGATAAGAATAAAAAAACTGTTTTTTTTAAACGTTGCCTTACACTAGGAATTTCTTCTGTATCGTGGGTGCGTTTACAAACATTTAAACTCACATACACAAACTGCCAGACCCGGAAAAACTACATGTGAGTCATACTAACATTTGTTCCGTGCGGAAATCGAACTTACGACACGCAGCGCAGCAGTCGATCACTCAGCCACTGCGCCAACCGTGCCGTCAAATTTTGATTTAAATAAATAATAAATAAATAAATATCTTAGGACAACTCACACACGGCTATCTGATCCCAAGCTAAGCAGAGCTTGTGTTATGGTAACCAGACAACTGACATACATACTTTAAATATAATTTATAAACACATACAAATTATAGATAAATCACACCCAGACACAGAACAAACAATCATGCTCATCACACAAAGCTTGTCCTGGGTGGGAATCGAACCCACAACCTCCGGCTCAGCAATCAGGGCCACTAACCACTAGACCAAGAGGCCCATCAAATTTAATAGTGACTTTTTCCATAGTTCAAAATCGCTACCGCTTATAACCTACACCACGCACCACATCAGCCTTATGGGTCATGGCGTCCGTATGCCATGACATCGGACTCAATAGGATTTATCAGCTTTACGTCAGAATTCGATGCAACGGATTACTAGACAAGGAGAGTACCAGTAATGGCTTGAAAGTGTAACTACAGTTCAATGGTATAATTGAACTCAATGAATGATGACGTAATTGAATTAACTGCCAGCATTGTGCGAGAATTTTAGGGTTTTAAATTTACCAGACTGTCAGTTTGATTTGGGATACAAAATCTCAAATCCACATTGAATGCACTTTGGTGATTGTGTGTCATGCTTTCTCTAAATGTGTAGTGGTGAGGCAGGAATTATTGTGATGAAAAGATGATTTAGACTGGAAGATTTGGAAGTGAGATTGATAGACTTTCGTAAGCTCAGTTGCATCAGTCTAGGTTTCAAACTTGTGGTTTGATTTGGCAGACCGACGGTCACGCCACTAAGCATACACATGTTTTATGGCTGTTGTGACTAGAACTGTAAAAGCTGACAAACAGCTTTGTTAAGAGGTATCGTAGGTACACAAAGCGGCCAAGCTGATAAGCTTGGCCGCTTTGTGTAAAATTAAATTAATGCACAACTATGCAAAAACGAAATTTAAAATTTATGTTGAAACAAAGCAATGTCATAATACGTGTCAAATAAATGATACATCAATTTAAAATAAATGTTAAATAGCTATCACATAAATGTTAATTAAATATCAAATAAAATGTTGAAAAGTCTTCAAATAAATGTTATATTGATATAAAAATGTTAAACAGATATCGAATAATTTAAAAGAATTGACTGCATCCACTTGGGCTAGAAAACATCAACATGTATCAGAAAATGCTGTATAAATGATAGTACAGTTAAAATATCTTCCATCATTTTTGTCTTCTACAGACGTTTTCCTAAATCCGTATCCACAGCTGACCTGGGAACATTTAAAAACTTCAATCGCGTGACAATAGGTGTAACAATTTCAATTAACAAATCAACAGCGAATCGTAACGATTCCTCGTCCGGCTGTGTCTAAATGATTTACATGGTGTTCATAATAATTTCGGTCTATAATTACTATTCTTGCGAAATTGATTTTTTTTGGCGAATTGTTTTCGGATTTTTGAGTAATGTAGACCAGAGGATGGGAGTCGCTTTGATAGATTTTTGTCCTGGTTTTTAACATTATAAAAAAGTTTTACATTTATCAGGATTTTTTTTGCGGATGGGAAATCATCAGATTACTTCCCCCGCTCTGGGTGCAGCGGAGGGGAGTCTCAGACTAGTACTGACTGAAACCTACCTATGTTTCTTCTTTTGCCTTTTATGTTTCGGGGCCGCGGTATCTCTTTCGAACAACCCGCAACACGGCAGTGAGGCAACCCCTTTGGGGATTATCAGGATTTTAATGAGTTTTGTTCTTGTGGTACAACAGATGCAGTAAGTTGAAAGATTTAAAGATGTTTAAGTGATATCAAGAAATGAACGATTGGGAACCGAAACAGAACGGATCAGCAAACCCCAGTTTAGTTAGGTCACGTTATTTCAAACTTCCAATTATTAAAAAAAAAAATAGGTATAAAATCGCTTTGCGCTAACAAGATTTCTGTCACAAGAAAAAATACATTCAAATTGAAACAACAGTCATGTTATGTCAAACAAATCGACATTGACTATAAAATAGGGTTCCTAGCATAATAAAAATCTATCTTTACTCTTTTTTACTGATGGGAAATCATCAAAAAGCATCCTCAACGCTGGGCGGAGCGGTGGGGAGTGTCAGACTTTTACTGAATAAAACCAACTATGTTCCGGTTGTTCCAAAAGAGATACCTACCGCGGTTCTCTTGGAACAACCTGCCCCGGCAGGCGGTGGCCCTGTCAGGCCCCTCTGTTTAGTTGACATCTTTTAGAGGCACGCATCGAACACAAACGCGCCGTCGACACGACTAAATCTATAATACCCCTTTTTTGGGTTGGGAATTCATCAAATAACTTACTCCGCTAGGGAGTGGGAGCCGGAGCGGTGGGGAGTGTCAGACTTTTACTGACTAAAACCCACTCATGTTCCTTCTATTGGCCTTTACGTTTCGGGGCCGCGGTATCTTTTTCGAACAACCCGCAACCCCCGCAGGATTTATAATAACCTTAGTTAAGCGTCTAGTTTATGCACCATTCCAAAAAAAATCTTGCTTCTTTATTGACCAGTTTTCTCTTCTTTTCCCAGGATTCTCCTCAGTAATCCCCGGCTACCCTCGCTACACCATGTTTGGAGACCGTCGGCATGGCGTCTATAACCTTCGAATAGTGAACTCCTCGCTAGAAGACGATGCTGAGTACCAGTGCCAGGTGGGACCTGCGCAGATGCATAAGGTCATCAGGGCGAATGCGTCGCTGACTGTTATATGTAAGTACTTTTGATTGTTTGTTCGTTGATTTAAGTTGTGTTATGGTGAATTAAACTGTATGTGTTAGTTGGAAGAGTTGAAGATTGTGTGCAATAGATTAAAAACTAAAACAAAATACACGTCAAATTTTCTAAATGTTCTTTTTAAAGCCACTGGCGAATAAAATAACAAAAATATCGATTTAATCATATTTTATGTTGTATTACTCTTAGAACAGCGCTACTAGGATCTTAATATGCGCCTGATAAATGAAATTTACATGATTGCAGGAGGGATTATGGTAATCATTTTGTAATTTGGCAAGGCATTAATACATTTCTATTTTTATATTGTAAAATATCATTTGTTTTCTTTTTAATTCAATGAATTTAATAGTTACGTAGAATTTAATTCATTTAATTTAATACGTTCAATTTAATTTAATACGTCCAATGTAATATACCCCGGACAAGGTCACTGAAGTCCCCTAATTTTAATAAAATAAACAATACGATATTTTATGAACTGTAAATTGTTGTCAACAGAAAAAGACTCAACACAAAGACAAAGTCAAACTTGCTAGGTAGCGGCAGCGGTTTAATTACACAGACTTCAACTTTTACACATTTCCGACAAAGGTGTGTCCCTAATCAGTGATTTCTTGATTCATTAACTTTACTGCCTACCCCCCTTTTGTCATTTCTTTACGACGCCATAAAAACTTCACAATTTTCTTAACACAATGAACGAATAACATTTTACTGTGTTGTACTTCTTTTAATTATTGTGGATAGATAAGGTAAATAAGACAATATTATTTTAGTAGAAAAGTTCCTTTGTGAAGTCACTGAAAGATTGAAGTAGCTAATCAATCGTGTGGACGGTGAGCAATGGGTAGCTCACCGTCCGTCCGTCTATTGACGACAGGCAGTGTCGACGGCGCGTTCGTGTTTCACGCGCGCCTCAAAGAGATGTCAGCAAAGCAGAGGGGCTTGCCAGAGCCTCCGCCTGCCTTGGTTGCGGGTTGTTCGAAAGAGATACCGCGGCCCCGGAACGTAAAGGGCAACAAGGGCAACATGGGTGGGATTTGGGAAGCCTGACATGCCCCCCCCCCCCGCTCCGCCCAGAGCGGGGAAAGTTATTTGATATATCCCTCCAAAAAAAAAAGCAGCGAATTAATAATAAAAAAGCGGCCTAGCGCGAATCATAATTGCGCACCGAGGATTCCGTACAAATCTGCGAAGCTGTGAAAAACAACCCAATAGGTCTACGCAGTCAAAAGATACGGCTGTTTGTGTCACAAATTTCTACGGAACCTTTTGTGCCTGAGTTTCATTTGCTCTTGGCCGATTTTTTTATTCAAATATACGCGCGGGCGAAGCCGCAGGTCTAAAGTGTCAAGAGTCAGTCACTTACCTACTACTAATATTATAAATGGGAATGTTTGTGACGATGTATGGATGTTTTTTACTCTTTCACGTCCAAACCGCTGAACGGATCTCGATGAAATTAATAAATAAATATAAAAATAAATAAATATCTTGGGACAACTCACACACGGCTATCTGATCCCAAGCTAAGCAGAGCTTGTGTTATGGTACCAGACAACTGATATACATACTTATATAATTTATAAATACATACATATTATAGATTAATCACACCCAATTTGACGCAGAGTTAGATTATAGTCTGGAATGACACAAAGGATATGTTTTTTCGATTTCGAGCGAAGCTGCGGGCGCTAGCTAGTTTACAATAAAAATATATAAAAGGTTCATTTATTCTGATAATACCGAAAAGTTTTGAGATCTTGATTTTTCGGTATCCTAACTCTGATTGTTCGACAATATTCAATTTCATTTATCTGCTCGAATATGAAACTAATTTCGAAGTAATTAAAACTACAAAAGTCTTTTTGGATAATCTTCTAGAGAAGTTATATTTTACTTGTGATAAAATAGAAAATATTTAACTTTCTTTTAAAGGAATAAAAGCGATCTTACCAAGGATTTTGAAGCATTGACTTTATCATTTATTTATTTAATAATTCATGTATTAAAAAGTAGACAAGACAGGGAAATAAACATATAAAATTTGAGTACAAAAGAACTGCTTATTTCTTAAGAAATTTCTGCCAGCAGACCTGCGAAAGGAGATATGAGAACGAAATGTAGACGATAGTGTGTGAGAGAGTACGAGAAAAATATGTGTGTGTGTGTGCCTTAACCTATTATAGTTTTGTTGTTTATCTTCTTCCTAGTGTATCGATTAACAGAAGTTAAAACGTGTTTAGCCAAAAACTTAGGCATGCCTAACTCCGCTGGCAGATGCAGTCATAAGGAAGTAATTAAGAATATATTTTTTTTTTCTTAAAAAAAAACGTTGCCCCACACTAGGAATTTCTCCCATATCGTGAGTGCGTTTACAAACATTTAAACTCACATACACTAACAGCCAGACCCGAAACAACTACCTGCAGGCCTTACAAATATTTGTTCCGTGCGGGAATCGAACCCGCCGCACGCAGCGCAGCAGTCAATCGCTGAGCCACTGCACCAACCGTGCCGTCGGTATTTGTAAAGCAGGCCCTGTAGGGTTACCATGACACCCTATAGCAGAACTTATTCCTGTGTGAGACAGAGATGGTGCTAGACACCCTGTATAGCTCTGTCTCTTTCCCTCACTGGAATAAGTTCTGTTTTAAGACGTCATAGTAGGGGTAGCTGGTCACTAGACACTTAGCGTGCAGTTTAAAATGGCGTGTACATTTTTGTCCCTTTCTCACCATCTGAGCCACGTTTTGTCGACACAACCTTACATTTAATACGTACTCTTACATTCCCGGGGCCAAAATTCCGAGGATGTTACATTTCAACCCTTATTACGAACAATTACAGCAAAAAGTGACGTTTCAATCTTTTTAACCCTACACTGCGTGCATAATATATTTTATAGCCACCATAATATAACCTACCCACAATGACACAGGCTGGTTATAAAACATAATATGGTACTCGCCTTGCGCTCGTAAATTTCCTAATAACATCCCCTTCTAGGGGTTGACATTCAATTTGATGTGAATTTTTTATTATTTTCACCCCGCTTAGTTTATTGGTTTCAACCCCAAGGGTTGCAGGTTCCAAATATGTGTGAGATATTTTCAGGTGTATGTGTGAATTGGGCCGTTTATAGCGGGCGGGTAGACTGATTTTGGGAAATTCGGAGGGGTGAAAGCTGTATCATGTGTTTTGTGAATAGCTTCGCTAGCATTTTCGTGATTGAATCGAGTAGATGATTTGAACGGTGCACTGGTTTGGAAATTGTAGTTGAAATGTTTCCGTTTAACTCATTTGTGTTGGAAAAACTGGAGAACAAACCAGAAAAGACAAGACAGGTTGCTTTTTTATCGTATTTAGTATGTTGCTAGTGTTTTCAAACTAGCTTTGGCAAGCGGGTTCACCTGCTTTTCCGCTTTTAAGTGTCGTAGTGGGATGTTATAATAATAAATAAATGATTCGGATAACACAAAGATCCATATATGCCACATTCACAGTCAAAATAAATACCATAAAATAAAATTACATTAAAATAAATAAAACTTAAATTAAACAGAAACCAACAGATATCATTCCTCGTTAAATAGGCTTTCCAACACTAAAATATTTTAGGGTTCCGTAACTCAAAAGAAAAAAAATATTGAAAATTAATTTTGAAAAATGTTACGCCACAGACTACCTACAGAACTTCTTGTTCTCCTCTTTTTAAATCCATCCAAAGGTTGTCTTGAAGAGATCGCTTTTAGCGATAAAACCGCCCATTAATAATAATAATATAATAAAATATTTTATTGACATAAAGAGATGTTACATTACTATCATAAGAAGCTCTGACTCCTGAGCTAGGTGAGACCTGTGTTACAGAAGTCAGTGTCTTCACCCGTTTTTGGTACTGGCAGTTTATGTAATAAAAAAGAAAAAGAAATAACAATGAAAATAAACATATAAATCACTTAAAATTAAGTTTATGCATGCTCTTGTGTGGAATGTGTGTATATGTATGAATGGGTGTGAGTGTGTAAGTGTGTGTGTGTGTGTATGTATGTGTGTGTGTGTGTGTGTGTGTGTGAGTGTGTTTTCTTTGGGTAGTCCATATGAAAATTGATTTGCCTACTGTTTAGTCATGTAGAGTATTGTTCTTTAATTAAGTTTTCTGTCTGCAGGTAATCCAGTGTTTGAAGCCATGAGTTTAATTTAATCTTAGTTTTATGTTTTGTTAGAGAGTTGAAGTTGTGTAAGATGTTTAGTTTATTATACATATAAGTAGATAAGTACAATCTTTGCCGTCTAGCCGATGCGGTTTTACATTTGACTGTACTACAAACGTTACCAACTGTTCTTTTATGTTTCTTTGCATGATTCACTGGTGTAATTTCGTGTTGTTTTAAAATGAGATTGAAAATGTATAATTGTCTTACTGTGAGTACTTGGCAGCTTTCATAGAGGCTTTTTGTAGGGAACCGGTACGGCCTGAAGGTCATAACTTTTAAAAGAGATCGTTGGGCTCTCTCAAGGCGTATCAGAAAGGATTTACAAGCACCTCCCCAAGCCGTAATACAGTACCCAATGATTGACTGTGCCAGTGCTAGATAGACAGTGCGTAGAAGCTTGAATTCAGCCACTTCCCGTAGTTTTTTAAACGCCCATATCAGTTTTCTAACACGGGAAGTGGTTTGTTCAATGTGATGACGCCAACTAAGTCCCTCATCAAGAATCACTCCCAGGTACCTCATTGTTTTTACTTGCGTGATTGGAAGACAAGAGCAAGGGTTATTGTTCGCGGCGTCACAGGAGTGTGCTTTGAGAGTTATACCTACTGGTCTGGTTTTGGCGAAAGAAAATTCAAGAAATGACGTTTTCGAGATGTTGAGACTTAGCAAATTAGCTTCCAGCCAATGGATTATTTTACGTAAGCCTGTCTCTGCAGCATGCCGTGCTTCGTCCCAACTCCGTCCGTGAAATATTAATACGGTGTCGTCAGCATAGCTAAAAATTTTACCGTTAGCTAGCGATTGTTGACAAAGGTCATTCACGTAGAGCAGGAAAAGACTTGGGGATAAGCAGCTGCCTTGGGGCACTCCGTAATCAATTCTAGCTTCATTGCTAATGACTTCGCCAATCTTTACTTTTTGCGTCCGATCATTAAGGAAGTCTGTGAACATGCTTAGGGTCTTTCCCCGGATTCCAGCGTGCTCTAACTTGGTCACAAGGGTTGAAATACAGACGGTGTCAAAAGCCTTGGCCAGGTCCAGGAAAACACCTAGGCATTTTTGCTTTGCATTAAGTTTACCAGTCACGTAATCAACGAGTTGGTTAACAGCATCAGCGGTACTTTTCCCGGGCCTAAAGCCAAATTGCGAGTCCGAAATGATTTTGTAGTATTCTAAGTATTTCATGAGTCTACGATTCAATATTTTTTCCAAGATTTTTGATAGTGCTGGCAAAACTGATATGGGTCTATAATTTTTAACATCTTCCTGATTTCCAGCCTTGTAAACAGGTGTGATCAGAGATTTCTTAAAGATTCGGGGAAAAACTCCTTGTTCAAAGCAAGCTTCAATGAGTTTAGTAATGGGTGGAACTAGTACTTCTTTACCCAACTTGAGAAGTTTAGCAGGAATAGCGTCATGACCTGTGGCACTACCATTTTTTAGGTTGTCAATGACTGCCTCTACTTCAGCCTCGTCCGGAGGAAGTAAAACCATAGAATTACAGGCAGGCGGTGTCACAATAGAGTATGGAGCCAGTGGAGAATTTTGGTTATTTTTAATAATATTGTTAGCCAGTTGCTTGCCAATATTCGAAAAATAATGATTTATTTGCTCAATGGTATTTTGCGCATTATTACCTTCAGCTGTGGGTAAAAGTTTTCCAGGTAATTTCTGTTTTCCATCTTGGTTGGTAATGGATTTTATAACATTCCACGTTTCTTTATTGGTCTTTGAAGACTTTAAGGCGGATGTTTCGTGGGCATTTTTTAATTTCCTGAGTAGAAGATTACAGTGATTACGATACCTTTTGTATGACAATTCAGTAATTTTATTTTTTGGTTCTGCAAGAGATTTTCGGTGGAGGTTATCTCTGTGTCGAATGCACCGTAAGAGACCAGGGGTAATCCAGGGCTTAAGGAGTACTTTACGGGTAGAAACCTTCGTAACTATTGAGTTTTGGGATACTGTGGACATAAGACATTCTACAAACCTTGTGGCAGCTTTGTTTGCATCACAATTTTGTGTAAGCCAAGTAAAATCTGTCCTTTTTAATTCTTCAATAGCACTTTCATAGTTTAATTTCGACTTGTAAATTTTTGTACGATTTTTGTTTTTATAGGGGGTGGTGTCTAGACATAACATTACGGAGGCGTGATCGCTGACTGTAGAATCGATAACTATGACTGTTGCAGACGCAGTGGTTTTGATCATTGTGTGATCGAGGCAGTTATGCAGTCTCGTAGGAAGGGTATGTCCCGGTAGGAGGCCCATTTCTGCAGTGAGATTAAGATAGGATGAGGAATTCCTATCAACACCATTCGGTTTTATGTCTATGTTAATATCACCTATCAGGATTATGTTTTTCCCTTTTAATTTACTTAAAATATTTTCCAGAGAGTTGAGAAAGCTATCAGTACAGTAAATTGAAGGAGATCTATAAGAAGCTAGAATACAGGTATCGGAATCAACGGTCAACAGAAGAAAGTTAGCGCCTATTGGGTCTGGTTCTTCAACCGTGCATTGGAGATTGCTTTTGACAAATATGGTAATACCGTCGTTTTGATTCAGGCATTTTTTGGTAGAGTATGTTACGTAATTGTCTATAGTCGGTATTGGTTTGTCAGCGTTTAACCAACACTCTGTCAAAATTATGATGTCGATTTCGTACGATAGTCTTGCTAGTTGGACTTGGAAACCATCTAAGTTTTTATAGATACTTCTAATGTTTTGAGTAATGATTTTTAGCGACGTCTTAGAGGTTTTCAAGATTTCATTACAGGTATCCGTATCGCAGTGATAAGAAGATGCCACCGTAAAGTCATCTATCTGTGCCGAGACATTGTCATTCGTGTTAGCCATTGATTAAACATATATATAAGTTGCGTGTTAAGGTGCGAGTTATTATAATAGACGTGAACATTTCAGATATATAAGTGAAGTTTGGTATACCCCCATGAGGACAAATATAATTATATGAATAAGACGTAATGACAGTGTTTGTTTGTATTGTGTAGAGTGTGTTTGGTTGTGTGTGTTCGAATGATTTGTGTACATGTGTTTTACAAGAAAAGAGCAGTTGTAGATACAGTAATAAAAGTTTTAAAATAACAAGCAGTGCATGAGCGAGACATAGTCATTGCGGTGGTTTAGGTTTAAGATCAGTTTCACTTTTTACAAGAATATATTGGTCTCCTTCTTTTTGCCGAAGAAAGACTTTTCCAAGTGAGGTCCAGCAGAACTTGAAGCCGTTTTCGGTCGCAAATTTCCTTGCCAGATAAAATAATCTTTGAGCCTTCATAGTCAAACTTTCCGATATGTAGATTGGTTTTGATTCACCTGGTATATTAATATGGGACGTGTTTAATTTGGTTTGAGCATGTTTGCGATTAAAATTGCGCATTTTATGCAGTATATTTTCTTTTACAGAGACCGAGACGAAGTCGACTATAATAGGTGATTCTCCGGTTTTTTTGTTTATACGGAAAATATCCTTAATGTCGTGTTGATCAATAGGCGTACCCAGTATTTTAGCCGTTTCGGATACGAAACTGTGCAGATCCTCTTTATTTTCACCCTCTCGCTTTGGTAAATTTCTAATCTCGATTTTAGTGAGACATAAAATACGCTCCAGATTCTCAACTTTACTTTCAAGTTGATTAATGTAGGCGTGATCGGTTTTTCGGTCTTTGTCAATTTCGTTTACCTTTACTATAATGTCATCATACTGTTTAGTGACAAAAGCTAAAGATGTTTTTAATTCCAGGTTCTGTGCTATAATTTCACTCATTGAATCCTGTAACGCTTTAAATTTGGCTTCTGACTGGGCAGTAGCAGACTGCAGCAAGTCTCTTATATCTTTCATAAACCCGACCATTTCATCTTCACGTTTGCGCTTGATGCGTGACGTGACATTTGTGTCTCTGATATTGAGGTTTGGTGCAGACCCGGTTATTGAGATAGTTGGATTTCTCACCTGAAGAGTCTCCGAGTCGCTAGCTGTGGACGCGGCAGGCGATTGGGGCGGCGTACGTCTCATGATTGTATTGTTTACGTAGAGACTCCTTAATACCTTATAACCACTTTGTAGCTCAGTAGGACCGGTGTGGGAGTTGGAGATATGGTGAGTCACGGCGTTCGCAGTCCCTAGCGTCTGGATCCAATTAGTGTTGATGCGTTGACACACGTTGCTCGGTGAAGTTTGTTAGGCGCTTGTAACTGCTAGTAGTCAGAGTAGTGGGCGGTGTCAGGTGGTAATGACTCACGCGCAGTAGACAGAGATGGGTAGCGTAGCAGCACTTGCTTTCTCAACCTTGCTCGCCGCTGGAGTCGATGTCTTGCAACACTTTGCGCGCCTGGTACTTTCCAATAAATAAACTAGTCTATTTATTTAAATTTATTGTTGAAATTTTAATTTTGAATTTAAAAAAATACGATATGGGTACAACACGTCCGTGCGCAATGGCTGTCCGGGGGGAAGGGAAGGTGTGTCACCCTATTTATAAGTTGTCTAGTGTTATTCTTGTTACTTGTATGGTGTACATAATAAAAAATATTCTATCTATTCTACCTATACCTCTACGCGTTCTATAGATAAAGGGTCTTGACAGACAGACAGACAGATAGACAGAAGACAGATAGTCAGAGAGACAGAAGATGAAATAACGGTTCCGTTTTTTCATTTTGAAGTACGGAACCCGAAAAAAACAAAAGAAAGCCAATTTTCTGAAGGCAATACGTTGGTAAGCGCAAACTCTTGTTACAAGGATCGCAAAAATTTCGCTTAAAGATATGTCATGTAAGAATGGTTTAACCCCGACGGGGTCAGATGTACCCCGCCCGGTTTATGGAGGGTTAAGATGATAGGCCCGGGTTAGGGAAGGGTTAGATGTCGATGCTTTTTAGGGTTGATTGTTGTGTATTGTTTTTTATGTTGGAGGCAAATGATAATCGTTTATGCTTGAGTATACAGGTTTTTTTGTTGATTTAAGGTATTTGTTTTTGTATAAATATGTATAGAATCTCTGAGTACGTCCAGGTTTGGTTTTACTAACGTTAGTTATTTGAATAATCTAGGTATTGATATATTTACCACCGGTTTTAGTTTATTTCTAATCCTATTAAATTCCTACTAATATTATAAATACGAATATTTGTGAGGATGGATGGATGTATGGATGTTTGTTACTATTTCACGTCAAAACGTCTGAACAGATCTTGACACATAGGGTACTTTTGCTTTCTCAGCTGACGCCTGCGGCTTCACCCGAAAAAAATATCCTACGTGTTTCCAGACAAATCTAAATCTGTGTCAAATTTCATCAAGATCCGTTCAGCTGTTTTGACGTGACAGAGTCATCCTCACAAACACTCGCATTTATAATATAATATAGTAGGATATGGCTAAAGAGGTTAGACACAATACATTATTTAAATAAAATAAAAAAAGATACTTAAGAAGTCTAACTAATTATTTCAAAGCTTAACCCTAAAACGGCTCACTACCCCAAATATAATATCGATACCGATACCACCCTAACACCGGGAGTCACAATAATACCCCTACTATTTTATGACACCCCTTTTATTCAAATTCACCGTTTCTAAGCTCAATAACCAATAGGACCTGCTATATTTCTTAGACCCTACATGCATGACGGGTCCCAAAAATATAATTATGTAAAGTAACGTTTTATGGCCCAACCTTTACTGAAAAAGGTGAGTATCCTTACTAATATTATAAAAGCGAAAGTGAGTTTGTTTGTTACCTCTTCACGCTTTAATATCTATACTGATTAATGAAATTTGGTACAGAGGTAGTTGGGAACCAGGAGACGGACATATGCTTTTTATTTAAAAAAAGTGGGATGTGAGGGAGAAAGAGCGAAGAAAAGGGAAAACTTAGCGTTGCTATTATAAAACAATAAGGCGCAAAGGGAACTGTGTTACCAAGAATTTAACGCGAGCGAAGCCGCGGGCAAAAGCTAGTTATACATAATTTCAGCGTTTATTAGGTTAGGTTTTAACTTTGGTAGTAGGTTTGTCGGATAACGCTTTTAATGCCTAAGGGATGTTTACCCCTGCTGGAGTTGTTGTTTGTAAGAGATACCGCGGTCCCGGAATATAAAGGGCAATAGAAGGAACATGGATGGGTTTTAGTCAGTACAAGTCTGACACCCCCGCTCCGCCCAGGGCGGGGGAAGTTATAATATGATGACTAGATTTTGCCCGCGGCTTTGCTCGCGTTTAATTCGGGGTAACACAGATTTTCCTGATTTGCAGGTACTTGCTACTTGTAGTTTTTGCCATAGCGCCTTATTTATTGTAATAGCAAAACTCATCTCTAACTTTAAAAAAAAAATTATCCTTTTTCCGTCTCCAGGGTCCCAACTATCTCTGTACCAAAATTCATCAAAATCGGTTTAGCCATGTAGGCGAGTAGCCGTAACAATCAAACAAACTCACTTTCCCATTTATAATATTAATATTGGATTTCCCAACCGAAAAAAGGCGGTCTTGTTCATTTAATTGCCTTTTAAAAACCTTATTTTTCACCAAAAACACAGTCTCTAAATACATCCTTTATTCAAACAAGGCGTCGTCAGAATCTAGTTAACACTACCAATTCGCACGTACGCCAAAAAAGTACGTTACACGTACCAGATCCAAATTACGCCTAATGTCACGGACTGGGGGTCTTTTAGATCCCTTCGGTGTCTCTCGGACCTCTTCGGCATCATTCGCAGGGTTATAACATTGTTAATTGATCGTTAAAGAGAGGAGATAAGAATTTTATATTATGGCTTGTCCCTTTTCGAGATAGCGTTAAGAAACGTGATGTTGATAAGGTTGAAGTCCTAATAAAATGTATAATTACTTGAGATGGTGGAGTTTATTGGGTTTTTGTTCGGTTTGTGGCTATTTTGTAAGGCTAAATAACCTCAGCTTGCTCGGGTGGAACTTTAGGTTAAGCTGCGCTTTCTAGGTTGGTCTGTGGATGGGTGACCACCCGTTACATACTGAGTTCCTTCCGTGCCTCGCACGTTTAGCTGTAAGCCCCGGCATTGTCATTTGTGAACCTTTCAAATTATTAATCTAGGGAAACATGTTAAAAACCCCGTAAACGAGTGCCGTTTAATTTTGTTTGATTTTTGATTTTTCTTTTGACCAATAAATTATATGTCATTTAAAAGTCTTAAATAAAAGAACAAGTTGATTTAAAAAAAATGATAACCAGAGGGGTTACCATGACATAGCAGTTCTTATTCCTGTGTGAAAAAGAGATGGTGCTAGACACCCTGTACAGCTCTGTCTCTTTCCCTCAGTGGAATAAGTTCTGGTTTAAGACGTCATAGTAGGGTAGCTGCTTACGTTGTTTATAGTGTTTTCAAAAGCAATCTACTTTAAAACAAATAAAAAGGCTGACCTTTTATCTGACGTCTGATAAGCTAAACCTTGTTCTAACCCATTAAAAATGAAACAACGGCCATTTTTGCAATATTCCAACACAATGTTACAGTCAACAGCAGATAGTGAACAGGTTATCTTTTATAACACGGACGGTAAATGAAAATACTGGCTGAGAAGACAAAGGAAATAAGTCTTAATTTTTTCTTAATTTCTGTGGACTTAGCGGAAAGGCGTGTTAGACTTGTACTGACTAAACCGTGGTTAGTAACCTGCGCTGCGTGTCGCGGGTTCGATTCCCGCACGGAACAAATATTTGTATGGCCTACAGATAGTTGTTTCGGGTCTGGCTGTTTGTGTATACGAGTTTATATGTTTGTAAACGCACCCACGATACAGGAGAGATTCCTAGTGTGGGGCAACGTTTTCTTTTAAAATAAAAGACAGTTGGAAATAGGCTCAGCAGATGTTGATGATGGAAAAGTTTATAAAGTACACTCGATGGCGGTCAACGTATTCTAAACTATTTTAACCGGTAGGCCTACCATGACGTCTTAAAGCAGAACTTATTCCACTGAGGGAAATAGATGATGCTAGACACCCTGTATAGCTCTGTCTCTTCCCCTCCCCTTTTAGCGTTAGAAAAAAAAATACGGATCGCTAATAAGATCACTTTGTTGTCCGCTTGTCTGTCTGTTTGTTTGTGAAGATCCTTTATTTCAGGAACGCGGAGGTATCAAGTTGAAATAATTACAACCTTAAACTCAAGTCTATGGTCCCTCAGAGCTGTGAAAAAATCAACCCTGTAAGTCTACCCAATCAAAAAAGATATGGCGTTTTAATTCACAAGTTTGTACGTCAACCTCGTTGCTTGGTATTTTTTTTCTTTTTCCATTTTAAGGATTTAAAAAAAAGAACATTCTAAACCGGTTCACCAAAAGATTAATACAGAAATTCTTTTGCTTTTTTTTTTTTTTTAAGAAGCATGTTACTGTAATGCTTTTTGGCATATAACTTGATAGTTTTTATTGTGGTTCTTGGCAAAGGAAACCGTATGGAACGGCCTTCCAAACCCATTGTTAGTCCGACAGGACAGTTTCAATTATTTTTTTGTTCTTGTTTTTGGAATATGTTTTTGAGGATTCAAGTTGGATCTAGAATTTTATAAGTTGCATTTAAAATTGAACAACATAATCTCTTCTCTACAAGTAAATTTTAAATCCTTACTTATATTGTAGGAGCGAAAGTGAGTTTGTTTGTTCGTTACGTCTTTACGCCTAAATGACAAAACCAATTTTGATGAATATCGGCACAGATATATTTGGGATTTTTTTAAGTAAGAAAATGGGGAGGAAGAAGGAAGAAAAGGGGAGAAAATGATTTTTTTTTCGATCAACGTTAGCCCAAAGTAACTATGACACGCGGAAAAAGTCGCAGGCGGAAGCTAGTATTATATAATAATATCACGCCTGTTACCCCCAAAGGCATAGCAGAGGTGTATCTAATAGTCATATTAGATACGTAAACTCATATTTCTCTCAGTTATATGTAAGTCCCATATGGAGCGAGCTTATTACCATCAATTATTTACAGATCTACAATCATATCTATTAAAAAAACCAACCCGATCATCAAACCCAACGAAGCATTCACTGCATGTTTAATATACAGCTAAAATCAGTTAACCTGTACAAACAGTTAATAAAAAATCGAAATAACAACTTAAGAGTCTAACCCTCATCCTGCTACGCACATAAACATGTCGAGTTATATTAAAACGACATTCAACCCTGTCAACGCGTCACCTCTCATTTTTATTGCATTCGACCCAATGTTATTTATTTAAATATTTACGTGAATATTTTCAACATTTTGCTGTATATTTTTTATTGGTGTTTAGTAAAGACCGTTTCTGTATTATTAAAAATACTGTTTGGTTATTTGAAATGAAAAATATCTCTTGAGAGCACCGTTGGCGCATTGGCTGAGTAATTGACTGTTGCGCTGCGTGTCGCGGGTTTGATTCCCGCACAGATCAAATATTTTTATAGCCTACAGGTAGTAGTTTCGGGTGGTAAGCTGGCTGTTTGTGTATGTGAATTTAAATGTTTGTAAACGCACCCACGATACAGGAATAAATCTTAGTGAGGGGCAACTTTTTATTTAAATAAAGTTTACTACCAACAAAAGAATTATAAAAATCAGTTCGCAGTTTGCAGAGTAAAAGGGGAAATAAATTTGAAAAATACAAAATACAATGGATTCCCAAAAATGGCGGCCTAGATAGTTTATATGTATAACAATAGTTTAGGTATCAAATGAAAAAGTTTTCTGAGAAAAATACACATAAGTGTGTTCTTAGTTTTTTCAAACTATAAGATTCTATTGTCACTACATCTTCTTTCGGTTTAGAACATAAAACCGAGTTGCTACTTGTCTACTAGAAAATCTTTTGAACACCTACAATAGAGGAATAAACAAACCTACAAACAAGCTTAAATCTCTAAGAATCTACTATTTTATTCTCTGAGAGCTTCCTCCAGAAAATATCCGTGTGTATTCGCCCGTTGCCATGACAACCTTACAGATTCGAAGCAGCTTAGTACTCCAGATTCAACGGCAACAATTTTACCGCAGATATTTTCTCTCTCTTTCTGTCCTCATATATCTGTCTCGTTTCAACTTGGGGTAAGTAGCATTCGTAGTTTCGCACAATCTCGTAGAGGCATAAAATTTGCTATTGGTAGAGAGATGAATTCGCATATGTTTGTGTAAAATATTTATTAGCTGGGTTTCGTAGGGATATGAAACAGCCTGCTTATATCGTGGCGACTTTTATATTTTGGGGTAAAAGCAGAATTGTTGCGGTTGTGGGTTTTTCGAAAGAGATACGGCGGTCCCGGAGCCTGAGGGCACAAGAAGGAACATGGGTGGGTTTTAGTCAGTATAAATCTGATACTTTCCTCCTCCGCCCAGAGGGGGGAAGTTATATTATGATTTTTAACCCGCAAAAAAAAGAGTAAATGCAGAAAGGTTGCCTAAAATTTAACACTTATGTAATAAAACTGCTGCACTCCAATTAAATTATGTATTTAGATACAACAGAATAGATAGCTTAGAACAGATTATGCTATTTGCAATTATCGTATGAAACCGACAAACTGTGCCTCTGACCTCCTCGATTGCCAACCGAACCCGCCCCTCCAAATCAAATCCCTTTTCCCGCCATTTTCTTCCCCGCGCTCTACGCTTTTTCCATAGATACCAACTTTTTTCCGTTCCGGTGTTGCCTGCACATTAAGTCGATTGCAATAAATAATTACTTACAAAAATAAATTAAATTAGAATCTTATTCGGAATAAATCTCATGAATCCGGTATTTTCACATAAGAACCTAACACTTATTATTATCATTCAGTGTGTAATTTTTTTGATAGTCGTTTTTATTTAAGTATATAAATCTGTTATTCATGCATGGCAATAACTATATGGCAAAAATATTTTGATAACAGAACAGCATGTTTTTCTTTTATAAGTTTTTAAACTTATACGATGATCATGAATTTTGTTTCTTGCTTTAGAAAAACATTGCCCCAGACTACGTAGAAAACTCGGTACCAGGGGCCTTAGTCTGCTATTACAATAGTTACAGAATGGTCGATCACTGATCGCATCATGGTTAATTTTGACAAGTTTGGTAATCTGCTACATACTAAACTTGTCAAAATCAACCATTATGCGATCAGTGATTCTGATCCCCTTTCCTGATTCGCAAGTACCTGCTACTTTTAGTTTTGCCCTAGTGCCTAATTTATTGTAATAGCAAAATTTCCCTTTTTTCCTCTTTCTCCCTCATTTCTCACTTTAATGTAAAAAACAGCCTATGTCCGTCTCCTGGTTCCCAACTATCTCTGTACCAAAATTCATCGAAATCGGTTTAGCCATTAAAGCGTGAAGAGGTAACAAACAAACAAACAAACTCACTTTCGCTTTTATAATATCAAGTAAGGAAGTAAGGATTGCCCCAGACTACGTAGAAAACTCGGTACCTGGATGTTGGTGTCCGTGGATGGGTGATCACCTATATTAGATAACTAGCTTTTGCCCGCGGCTTCGCTCGCGTTAAATTCGTGGTAACACAGATCCCCTTGCGCCTTATTGATTTGTAATAGCAACGCTAAGTTTTCCCTTTTTTTCACTCTTTCTCCCTCACATCCCACTTTTTTTTTAAATTAGCCTATGTCCGTCTCCTGGTTCCCTACTATCGATATACCAAAATTCATCAAAATCGGATGACAAACAAACAAACTCACTTTCGCTTTTATAATATTAGTAAGGATAAAGGTGGTCACCCATCCACGGACAAACCTAGGCTAGTGAAGCTTAACCTCCCTAGCTGCTGATATTATTTATCTACGAGAACTAATAACACGGAAATAATATTTACTAGCTGGCGACCGCGAATTCGCCCGCATGATATCGAAAAAAAGGACCCATGACCATTCTAGACTATAATCTACCTCTTTGCTAAACTTCATCAAAATTCGTTCAGCCGTTTTGATGTGAAAGAGTAACAAACATACATTCATCCATCCATCCATCCGTACATCCATTCATCCAAATCCATCCATCCATCCATCCATCTATCCATCCATCCATCCATCCATCCATCCATCTATCTATCCATTCGCATTTATAATATTAGTAAGATCTTACAATGCATTTCCCCACACATCCATATCAATATTCAGAAGAAACAAAAGCCGCGACCATCATGAATTCCATGCAAGATTTCGCAGGAAAAGTTTTTATTGCCGCCATGTTGTCTCACTCCAACTACCATTTTCCATCGAGTATGACTTTAAAAGTAGTTCCCGACTCTTTATTGTACGAAATTTTGTTTATATTTCTTTCCAAGCCGCTTTGTTGGTATGGGCAGGTATTTTTGAGAATATTTCCCGTGTCTTCATGTAATATGTTCAGATGATAATGGGACTATGTTTTGTTTTGTATGTTATAGCTTTTGCTCGTGGTTTTATTTGTGTTTTGGTGGAAATAATCTGATGGGTACGTTTTGGATTATATCTAAGTATACTAATATTATAAAGCTGAAGAGTTTGTTTGTTTGAACGCGCTAATCTCAGGGACTACTGGTTGGAATTAGAAAATTCTTTTAGTGTTGGATAGTCCATTTCTTGAGGAAGGCTATAGGCTATATAACATCACGCTGCGACCAACAGGTGCTGAGCAGCGTGGGTGAAACCGCGAGGAACAGCTAGTGCATTATATTAATCGTCGAGGTATTGTCAGACTGTACTGTCTAAAACCCACCCATGTTCCTTCTATTGCCCTTTATGATCCGGGGCCGCGGTATCTCTTTCGAACAACCTGCAACCCAACATACAGTCTGACACTGCTAATTACAAAAAAAATCGGTCAAGTACGAGTCACTAGCGCACCAATGGTTCTGTACAAACTTGTGATTTCAACGGCCATTTCTTTTGACTGCGTAGACTTAGATGGTTGATTTTGTCACAGTTTCAAGGTACTACAGTTTTGAGTATACATTCTTAATTTCATCTGGATACCTCGATGCGTTCACGAGATAAAGTGTCTTGACAGACAGACGGACAACTACGTGGTCGTATACGGGTTGGTGGTGGTTTTTCTTTTCGACGTACGAAACCCTAAAAAACGCAAGAATTCAGCTTAAGCTTTTGAAGACAACCTTCGGTGTTCCAACATTCTCTAACACTATATTTTGTACTGCAACGCATCCTGTTCTCAGCTTACTCCTCCACGATTAATGTCGTCAAGATAACTTAAGTTACGCTAAACGCGAATAAGTTTAGTGAATCTAAATTGTTTCTAACTTCAAATACGAGCTAAAACTAAGTTTAAATTAACACAGAGCATGAGTGTTTAAACTGAAAACTGTTCGGAGTAGTACAGTTTATTTTAAAGTTTTAGGGTACGCTGCGCTGGATCATATTTTGCGTATGTATTTGTTAGTTTAAATACTGGCTTCGGAGGTTCATTTGTGAAGTTTATATTGACTTGTCGGTTTGTGCTGAACGGGGGTTTGAGTGAAATGCATTTTGTAAAACCAACTTTTATTAACTCTGGTTATTTAAATCCTACTATTCAGTTTTACTAATAGTATAAATAAAAAGAAATGAGAATGTATTGATGTTTGTAACTCCTGCTTGCACCATTTTGAATATAGTGATCTTTTATCGTAAACCTTTAAAAATAAAAATAAAACCTTTTGTTTTAAAGAAAAAAAGGGTCTTCACAAACCTCTGTATATAAAGCCATAAATGACAATGATCTTCAAATAAATGATTTATCTATCTACAACACTGCACCATTTTCCAATACAGCTAAAAAAACAACTAAAGTAAACAACGAGTGTTCGTCTTTCAGCGAAACTTTTCAGTCTAGCAGTAGTGTAGGTTTTAAACTTTTTACGTTACATTCTCAATGGGTAACATGAAAACTTCTAGTCGAGTTTATTCAAGACCAAAGTTCGGAATTAACCTGTTAGAACGTGCCCGTTTTGAAGTAATAAGCACTGGAAGGTAAAATGGGGTTTTTGTGCGAATAAATGCGAGATAAAGGAATGCTTTTAGGAGCTACCAAACGTCTTCTACGTTTGGTTGCTTCTAGATAAATGGTGTTTAAGGTAGAGCAGTCGATGCTGTTTTTTTTTGTGTTTTGAATGAGGCTGATGAAGTTTGAATATATCTTATTACTCACTAGCTGTCGCCCGCGGCTTCGCCCGCGTTAAATTTGGGGTAACACATTTCCCCTTGCGCCTTATTGATTTGTAAGAGCAACGCTAAGTTTTCCCTTTTCTTCCCTCTTCCTCCCTCACTACCCACTTTTTTCCAAAAAATATTAGTCTATGTCCGTCTCCTGGTTTCCAACTATCTCTGTACCAAAATTCATCAAAATCGGTTTAGCCGTTAAAGCGTGAAGAGGTAACAAAAACATAAAATAATATTTTAAAACTTTCTTATTCTTTCTGATTGTACTAAACAGCTTCTAAACTGTACTAAATAATTTAATGGTAAATTAACAATGAAAAAGAATATTTTAAATAAAATGTGTCATTTCGGACACTGTGTCCGACTTTATGGTGTCCGAAACGTTAAAACCGCCATTTTTTGCCCATGGGAAAATCACCATTAGTAATTCATTACCGAAATCACAATCTTTTTCTTAATTATCAACAAAAAGAAATCGTTTTAGCACCGCTTATAACGATGAATGGGTACCTCGGCCCTTTTATGTTAAAATTAATTATTCTCCCCATAAAGTAGACTGTGTTATAATTAATATAACTTTGAATACTTTGTAAAGTTTAATGAAGTTTCGGTCGTAAGCTGTTTAGTGGCGTAGTTGATTTTATTTGGAGGGGACAAAAATCTTTAAGCATTTTTGTTGGGGGTAAGATTTTTTTTTGAGGTTGGTAATATTTTGTTTGTTCCTTGATTGAGCTTATTTTTGTGATTCAAAACCAACTTGAGTGATACGTTTTCAGTTGTTTTTATTCAGGACAATAAAAACAACTGAAAACGTTTTGCTGGCTGTTTGTGTATGTGACTTTTAATGTATTTAAACGCACCCACGATACAGGAGAAATTCCTAGTGTGGCACAAAGATTTTAAAAAAGAAAAAAATAAAGAAAGAAAAATATTATTACATTATAAAAACATAAAAAATGCAAAGCATCACAAAAAATTATATACGGACAAAATAAAAATAGCCTGCACGTGGACACAAAAATACTTTAAAAAATAAACTAAGTTAAAAACATGGTTCTCTCACACACATAAAATACTATACCTCGTATATCAGTCTGTCGCATATTCCCGCGTCACATATGTAAATAATGTATCTTCCATATCTTATAGTCTATTAATCTTCAGGATACCGGGACCGTTGTATTTACATGTGAAAGATGTTTTAGGGGTAAGCAGAGGAACGGGAAAGATGGGAATGATATTGCCTGTTTTTGACTGACTTATCAAAAGAGAGAGGTTTACAATTCCATTGTATGTTTAGGGTTTTGTACCTCGAAAGAAAAAACGGAACCCTTAGTCGAAAAGATGTTGCCTGCTTTTAACTGACTTATCAGTAAAAGAAGGTTCTCAATTCAACTGTTTGTTTAAGGTTTTGAACCTCGAAAAAAATAACACGGAAACCTTAGTCCGTCTGTCTGTCTGTCACGACACTTTATCTCGGGAACGCCTAAAGGCATCGTTCAAATTAAAACCATATACTCAACTCTATGCGCCAAATTCCAAATCTGGACTGACCCAATTTAAATCGTGATCGACACAATAAGAGAGGAATAGAATCAAAAGGAGAAGAATCCTGAAAGTTTGACCAACAATTATATAAAGAGGTTTTGTGTTAGCAAGAACTGAGTTTTACTGTTAATTACTTCAATTATTGAGTAACACTTGAAGGCTCTAACAAACTTGAAAAAAGGCTATACAAATGATGAATTGAAATTTAATGAATTTTAAATGTTTTTAACTACCTATTCTGTTGTTATGACTTACTACTCCGTTGGTCGCGTGGTTGTAAGCGCGACTGTACAGCACGGAGTCTAGGGTTCGAATCCCAGGTCGTGCAAAAATATTCTTGGGGTTTTCCATAAGAAATTTTACAGTAGCAACATTCCACCGTGACCGGAAACGGTAAGGATACTATATGTTGTTTCCAGGCACATCAGATAAAATACTAGTATTCAGCTGCATTCGGTTAGACTGGCAGACGATCGAAACATAACTGGGACAAGCTAGACAAACAAAGAAAAAAAACTTTTACTGCAAAGAAAGTCCATTTGGTTAGTATAACACACAACTTAAAAAACTAATGTTAGTACTTGAAAAACTAATGTTAGTACTTAAAAAACTAATGTTAGTACTTAAAAACAGTTTCAGTCGCATACAATCCTTACTAATATTATAAAAGCGAAAGTGAGTTTGTTTGTTTGTTACCTCTTAACGCTTTAATGGCTAAACCGATTTTGATGAATTTTGGTACAGAGATAGTTGGGAACCAGGAGACGGACATAGGCCGTATTATTTAAAAAGAGTGGGATGTGAGGGAGAAGAAAAGGGAAAACTTAGCGTTGCTATTACAAATCAATAAGGTGCAAGGGGAACTGTGTTACCCCGAATTTAACGTAAGCGAATCCGCGGGTAAAAGCTAGTTAAAACAATAAAAAGTACCCTATTAAATAATCTACGATACATTCTATTGGTATGCCAATTTCCATCAAAATCCTGTCAGCCGTTTAAACATGACTGATCCGTAAACAAACATAATATTATTAGGTAGAATCCATTTTACCCAATAAATAACAAATAATATTACAACACCGTGTAATCATATTTTGTACTAGGCTATATTCTGCTGAGTCCAATAAACGATTATTATTATTATTATTTTAACCTGATCTCTCTACTGCGGTGACGACACGGTTGGCGCAGTGGCTGAGCGATCGACTGCTGCGCTGCGTGTCTCGAGTTCGATCCCCACACGAAACAAATATTTGTATGGCCTACTGATAGTTGTTTCGGGTCTGGCTGTTTGTGTATGTGAGATCGAATGTTTGTTAAAGCACCCACGATACAGGAGAAATTCCTAGAGTGGGGCAACGTTTAAAAAAAAAATCTACGCTGTGCGATCTTTAGTAGAGAGATCAGCTACCCTACCATGACGTCTTAAAGCAGAACTTATTCCGCTGAGGGAAAAAGACAGAGCTATACAGGGTGTCTAGCACCATCTCTTTCACTCAGCGGAATAAGTTCTGCTTTAAGACGTCATGGTAGAGTAGGAGTAGCTGGTTATAATAGTTTAGGATAGGTTGACGTGCCGCCTTGTGTACATAACGTAAAGATTAACTAAGTAAATATGTGGGTAGGTATAACATTTTCTCACTGGCCCTCGTTCTGGCACATACCACATCTCGGGTGACACATTTACTACAATATACGGGAACGTTACCATTATTAGTTGGTTTTCGTACAAAATAAGAAAATGTTTTCCAAGAAAAATCTGTTTAAGTTAGAACAGAGATAGAGTTATGTAAGTCTTTGGGAGGAATTGAGATTGAAGTTATAGTTTTGTCAAAATTTAAACGTCATCCGGAGGTTGCTGGTTGTTCGGGGTTTTTTTTTTTTTTTTTCGGGTGGGAAATCATCCAATGACTTCCCCCGCTCTGGGTGGAGCGGGGGGGCATGTCAGACTTGTACTGACTAAAACCCACCCATGTTTCTTCTATTGCCCTTTACGTTCCGAGGCCGCGGTATCTCTTTCGAACAACCCGCAACCCCGGCAGGCAGAGGCTCTGGCAAGCCCCTCTGCTTTGCTGACTCTCTTTGAGGCGCGCGTGAAACACGAACGCGCCGTCGACACGGCCTGTCGTCAATCGACGGACGGACGGTGAACTACCCATTGCTCACCGCCCACAGGCCCGCATCTACGGTGGCCGGAAGTCGTCTCGCGGCGCCCGGCGCCATGGGCGTCTCACGCGGCGGCTGGGTTGGGCAGATGTTCTCTCCCTCAAACGCCCGGCCACCTCCTTCGCTAGCATTACTGCTTCGCAGAAGGTGGTGACCGCTTCCCATTCCCTCTCGCTCCGGACCATGGCCTGAACCAGGGCCGGACGCGAGATGGTTGTTCGGGGTTGCGGGTTGTTTGAAAGAGATGCCGCAGCTACCTGGCCATGTGGCGGTAACATGGCCACTCATAAATCATCGAACTTTTACTGACTAAAACTCATCCTTGTTCCTTTTTTTGCCCTTTACGTTCCGGGGCCACGGTAGCTGTTTCGAACAACCCCGGCAGGATCAATAGATCAATAATATGAATTACGTTATCATTCGTAAAATGAACCATTTTTATAATTTTAACAACCTTTCTTATACAAGCGAAAGTGCCTTAATGGCTGAATCATTTTTGATGAATTCTGGTACAGAGATAGTTGGGACCCTAGAGATGGACATGGCATAGGATAACTTTTTTTTATTGAAAAATGATGGAGAAAGAGGAAAGAAAAGGGGGAACTTAGCATTGCTATTACAAAAGGCGCAAGAGCAAAAACTACAGGTAGCAGGTACCTGCAAATCAGGAAAGGGGAACTGCGCTACCCCAAATTTAACGCGACCACATCCGCGGGTAAAAGCTAGTAATTTATATTATTATCTTAAGATTCTTATTTCGAGATTTCGGGATCGAACTCGCGCCACGCCAATTTTGTCGTCTATTCAGTATTCTGCTAAAGCGATTACTTTACATTCCCTGTTCTAACAGTATGGTTAAACGTAATCAAATCTACATAATCATACATTACTACTCAACTTACACTATAAAATAACCATACCTGTGTAAATGATCATTTACCCTTTTAATTCCCCAACAAATACAAGGAAAATAACAACAAACTTGCTTTTGCGGCACCGTGTATGTATATCGTTTTTGACCGTTACTAGAAAACTTCTCCTATAATATGCACATACACAAACAGCCAGACGCAGAAAAACTGTGGTTCATACAAATTAAGGAATCGAACCCGTGATATGCAGTGAAGGAGCCAATCGCTCCAACCATCCGTCAATCGTATTAACCGGAATAAAAATCCTTACTAATATTATAATATATAATACGAAAGTGGGTTTGTTTATTACGTCTTCACGCATAAATGGCTAAACCGATTTCGATGAATTTTGGTACAGAGATAGTTGTGGGACCCTGGTGACGGTAATAGCCAATCTTTTTTTCAAAGTGAGAAATAAAGGAAAAAGATGGAAGAAAAGGGAAAAACGCTTTGCTATTATAAATAAGGCGCAAGGGTATAAACTACAGGTAGCAGGTACCTGTAAATCAGGAAAGGGGAACTGTGTTACCCCGAATTTAACGCGAGCGAAGCCGCGGGCAAAAGTAACATAAAATTCTTAATAAATGGTGATCTTGTTACCATTTTACGAATGGTAACGGAATTTATATTACTAAACTCTGATGACTCTTCTTAAGCGGCAATTTCAGACCCCCAGATCATAATCTATCTGCATTCCAAATTGCATTCAAATCTGTTCTATTACTAAAGCATGAATCCGTCACACGTTAGACAGACAGACATACAGACGAAGTAAGTTTCGCGTTTCTCAGTACAAAATGATAATTAAAGTTGAAAGGTTAAAACTTGCAACACAATTTGCATTTAACCTTTCATCCAGGTGGGCTTAGAATCGAATGACACCCGATACTTGTGGCTTTTAAATCGATTGCGGTTTTACTCGAGTGGTTAAGATAATTTTAGCGGTTTATGGTTTGTTTTTGCATCACCTTTGTAGGGTTTTTTGTGGATTTGACGACGTGGTTGGCGCAGTCGCCAAGCTTTTGATCTGAGCTGCAACTGTGCTACGTGGTGCAGGTTTGATCCGAGCAGGGAACAAATATTTGCCTATAGATTTGTGTATGTGAGTTTAAATGTTGAACAAGCCTAAGTGGTCAGGGTTACAGTTGGTCGTTCCCTATGGAGAAGAACCGGCAAGAAACTCCATGGTTACTCTTTTGAAGTAAAAGTAATCAGCATAAGGTCAGATGGCAACACAAGGCCGCCTCCTGATTCGGGGTTGCGGGTTGTTCGAAAAAGATACCGCGACCCCGAAACATAGAAGGAACATGGGTGGGTTTTAGTCAGTAAAAGTCTGACACGCCCAGCTCTGCCCAGAGCGGGGGAAGTTATGTGATGATTTACAAACCCAGAAAAAAAATCCGCCTCCTGACGCTGATTTTCAGCTACATCCCACGAGTGACATACGTTCGAAAACATAAACAAACACATAGATACAAAAGTAATTTACACCCTGATCTTCCCTCACTACGGTCCCTGTCTGACTGAAGTACATCACGACTTGGATTTCGGTCTCCCCTCTGTAAGACTCAAGACTTTATGAGCTTCCATTTATTCTCAAGTGCAACAGTTATCTTACGGCATAAGAAACGGGCTCGTGAGAGTAATGTTAGAACAATGAAACCATTGAGACGATCTAAAGATGAGAACATCGTTTACGATCTCAAGTGAATTAATTGATTTCGTCATTAAAATAATGTATAACAGTCTTTTGGTATTCATGGGTGTTATGAAGCTTTTCGACAGTTCCCATGGATGTTGTTTAAAGGATTTGGGAGCTATCAAATCCATCAATTAATAAATAAATAATAATAAATAAATATCTTGGGACAACTCACACACGGCTATCTGATCCCAAGCAAAGCAGAGCTTGTGTTATGGTAACCAGACAACTGATATACATACTTATATGATTTATAAATACATACATATTATAGATAAATCACACCCAGACACAGAACAAACAATCATGCTCTTCACACAAAGTTTGTCCTGGGTGGGAATCGAACCCACGACCTCCGGCTCAGCAGTCAGGGCCACTAACCACTAGACCAACAGGCCCGTCAAATTAATTAATAATTTGATCTTTTATTTTAATGGAATGATTGATAAATTTCATATTAATGGATCTTTCTTTTTGGGTTTCGGACCTCAGAAGGAAAAAATGGAAACCTTATTGGATCATTTTGTTGTGCGTCTGTCTGTCTGGCAAGACCCTTTATATCAGGAACGCGTAGAGGTATCGAGTTGAAATTTGAACCATTTATTTAAAGTAGTCTCTTGAAGCTGTAAAAAAACCAACTTTCTAAGTCTGCACAATCAAAAGATATGACCGTTTCAGTTGCAAGTTTGTGCCCTCAGTGTGTCCCGCTCTTGGCTGTTTTTTTTTATTTAAACGCTGCCCCACATTATCAATTGCACCTGTACTGTGGTTCCGTTTACAAACATTCAAACTCACATACACAAACATTTATTTCCCTTTGCATGAACCAAATTTTTTTTGGGGTGGGAAATCATCAAATAACTTCCCCCGCTCTGTCAGCATTCGTATCGACAACTCGAAGCGTTTACAATACGAAACCTACAAATATTCGTGCTAGAGGCACTGGGCGGAGCGGGAGAAGAGAAGAATTTAAACCCACCCCTGCTCTTTCTATTGCCTTTTACGTTCCGGGACCGCGGTATCTCTTTTGAACAACACGCAACCCCGGTGCATGAACCTTTAAGACATTACGTAAACGTAAATAATATATACTAAACATCTGGTTAATCAGTGCAAAATATTTTAAGTTCTTGAAGAAATCTAATTTCCAGCCTTAATTCCAGACAAGTACTAAGACAAAATGTAATTCCTACATAAAACAGTAGATACAAACAAACGTATTCGTAACATTAACTAGTAAAGGTCTTTCTTAGATTTCCCAGCTGACTAAAACGCGCAACCTCTTTACTTTGAACTCCTTGCGTTACTGCCAGCCTGGTACTTTTACTTGCATTTTTTAGTTGAAAAAACAGTGACTACTTTAAAAAGTAATTGCCAGATTTCTTTGTTGCCAGTGTTCTTTGCGGGAGTTCAAATTTGGTTTGTTAGATCTCCTAGATCAGAGATGGCGAACCAATGGCACGCGTGCCAATGACGGCACGCGACACAAAGAATTGGGCACGCAAACAATTTTAATCATATTTGTATCTTACTATCATTTTTTAACTCGCCGGAGAAATTCATTATTTTCAGAGATGAATAAAATTAATTCGCTTAGAAACCGTTTGGCGATGACTCTACTAGTCAGTAAAAAAAGTTTCGAATTGATAGTAATTATTTTCCTAATACAATCACTTAGTCAACATTATTTGATGGCACGTCTGTGGCCTAATTGAACATTTATTTAGGAAAAATGGCACATTGGTTCATCAAGGTTCGCCACCCCTGTCCTAGATGTTCTTGAGACCTTGGTACATCACTCTGAAAAGATTAAGTCTTGATTTTTGTCGTTTTTGCTTTGACAAAGGTAAGGCCCAGATTTCGTCAGAATTATCGATAATGGTGATTTTTGAAACAAAACAAAAAGATCAAAGCATTTATAAGCACTTTTGAATGTCAAGAAACAAAATGATGAAGATGAAGCTACAGTCCCGGTCACAAGGCATAATAACTTGTGAAAGTACTTCAATCCTTACATAGAATTCAACAAAAACAACTGCAGACGTTATCTTGCCAAATGGGGCATCATCGACCCATCCCAAACACAATCCCATTATGGTGCTTCTTTGCAGGATATGCCCCACCTCCTTTCTTGTCCATTCTGCACATACACTGGCACGTATCAGGATTTAAACGAAGCAAATGCTAGAGGTCTGAAGTTAGACACATACTGCTCTAACACAAAATGAGTTTTATCGACACGAAAAGAAGAAAAACAAAACAACCTCAATGTCAGCTTCGCTTCTTTAACCTCTAGAGCCTCAGCTGCACAAAAACGTGCCAGTAAACAAGTATTACCGTTAACCCCCGCTGGCACAAATTTGTGCCACCAAACCCCGACCGATTTTAATATGTATTTGTAGTAGTCTTAAAATCAGATTACGCTTACGATAAGAGCCCGCCCGGCGGTGCTTGACAGATAGTTGAAGTAAATAATGGCGGTCCTTTAGAGGTTAATATTATAAAAGTATGCAATGCAATACATTATCATCCAACAGTTTCGAATATCACCAGGCAAACAGAAATGTACAGACGAAACATTAACAGACATCTGAGAGATTTCCCTAAGGAATAGTGTACAATGTCTAACGGAAAAGAAACATTACTGAATTCATTTTTTAGATAGTACCTTCTTGGATAAAATTTACGTTAAATTCTCTTTCTGAAACTTTAATGCTTTGGTTATCACTTAAATCAATATAACTTGGGTTGCGCGGTATATTTTTGGGATATCTCGGAAGTTTGAGAACATTATTCAATTTAGTGAAGAAAATTGTCAGTGTAATAATAATTTATGAAAAAAAATATAAAAAATATACTATATGGATATTATTTTATAATTATTATTTATTTATTTAAATCGAACACAAAGATTCATATTTTTGTTGTACTATGTTAATAATATATAAAATCATGAAAATTAAATAAGTAAAATTATCAAAATTACATTTAAAATCAAATTAAAAAAATACATTAAAAATTAAATCATTAAAATTAAAGACAAAATTAAATTACAATCACAATAAAATATATAAAGGAAATATAAAATCATGACATTAAATAAATAAAATTATCAAAATTACATTATAATCAAAATCAAAA
Source organism: Ochropleura leucogaster (assembly GCA_958449745.1). NCBI lineage: Eukaryota > Metazoa > Arthropoda > Insecta > Lepidoptera > Noctuidae > Ochropleura > Ochropleura leucogaster. Next base: position 11,123,106 of record OY288226.1, read on the forward strand.
CATTAATTATATTGTACTATATATCAAAGTTTAGAAAGTTTTTTTTTTAATAAAACTGTGTCCCACACTAGGATTTTTTCAACCGTGCCACCGTGCAACTATGCCGTCAAAATGGGGAAAATATTAACGATGTGACGATACTGCCGCCTTTTTACGAAAAAACTCACGAACTTTAAAGTTAAAAATAAACAGTTACTTGTCTGATTTCCTGGGAAGCGCATTTATTCATTTGAAACTTACTAGATGTGTTTGCAATAAACAGTAGGCCTACCATGACGTCTTAAAGCAGAACTTATTCCACTGAAGGAAAGAGATGGTGCTTGACACCCTGTATAGCTCTGTCTCTTTCCCTCAGCGGAATAAGTTCTGCTTTATGACGTCATGGTAGGGCTTCAGCCTAAAAAACCCATTCAGTTTTAAAGAAATCTCTAGGGTTGCCACGTTTCGGAATAACCTCACACCAGCGGACGGCGTCCCCAGGGAAATCTCTTTCCGCTTTTTAATTTGGATATTTTCGCTCACTAATGATGGTTTCAGCGTTTTGCCAGTTGAGATTTGTAGTTGTTCAGTTTTTCTAAACTCGAAGACACGGTTGGCGCCTGGTTGAGCGACCGACTCTCCGTACGGAACAAATATTTGTATGACCTACAGGTAGTTGTTCCGGATCTGGCTGTTTGTGTATGTGAGTTTATATGTTTGTAAACGCATCCACGATACAGGAGAAATCCACTAGGGCAAAATTAAAAAAAAAAATGCCCCACCTGAGAATCGAACCCATGGCCACGGCCCCGTGCCTTTGAGAGCGAAAAAAGCAGACGAGTCGCAGCAGCGATATTTTCAAGTAACAAGGTTTTAAAACCCTATTTTTATACTAGTCTATAAACCTACTAAACATTCTCCCCATAATATTTCTAAAGCACCATACATTATTACCCCATACATTTTATCGAACGCTACATTTTAAGTAACATAAATTCTTAGATACAACATAGACACCATACATTAAGTATATCTGAAATATTTTAAGCATATTTCATAGAACTTTGCTCGATTTTAGGACAAAATAGCATTTGATAAGAAAAGGCATACAGTTTTATTTTTAGTATTTTAGCTTGCTATCTTCTTTAGGGCATATATTTTATTTAAAATTGGTCTTAACAATCTTGGTTTTTATTAACGAGATATTTTGACCTTTATCTAGCTTGTAAGATAAAGATGGTAATCTTACCAATGGGTATCGGTCAGATAGGCAGTCGCTCCATGTAAAATACTGGTATTCAGCTGTATCCAGTTAGACTGGATCATCTACTGACATGATGTCAGCATTATGTACTTGTCAGTTTATTAAGGCTATAGATTACAGAGTAAAAAAATTTCTGAACGCAACGTTTATACATAAACACATATAGAATTTTAGCCTACAGTGAGTCAGACTTCATTTCAATTTAAAATCATATTGCATTTACAACTTAAACCTAACCAACAAAATGCTTTATTCCCTTTCAAACTGCCATTTAAAAACAGTACGACAAATAATCCACGACACTTAATAAAATCCTCAGGTTGCTACAGTTATGATTGTTCAATTTTCTACGCAGCATCCCGCGGGATTTACAAGCTAATACTTAAATGCAGGTAAACCTGAAGAGGTTTGCGTTTCGGTGATCTTCGTGATTCCGTATTAGTACAAACTTTGAACCATGTGACACTAAGGAAGCAATGCGTCTAAGTATTGTACTGCTTCGTTTTTTAGCAGTGTATCTATCATTCTTCGGTTCTACATAAGGCTGTATTATGTTTGGTAATCTGTAACGCTCGGAGATTAGTCAAAAGAGTTTTTAGAGTTCCGTGGCTCAAAAAAAAACGGATCCCTTATTGGATCACTTTGTTATCTGCTGTCTGTCTGTTAAGGCTCTTTATCTCGGAAACGCGTGTAGGTATCGAGTTCAAATTAGTGGCCTTTTGTTCTGTGAAAAAATCAACCCTCTTAATCTACGCAGTCAAATGGCCGTTCATGTCACAAGTTTGTTCGGAACCCTCAGTGCGAGAGTTTGACTCGATCTAGGCTGGTAATTTACATTGCATACAGTTTTTAATATATCATCTTATTTTGTGCATATTTGCTAATAACACCAAATAAATAAATTCTTCCATAGCTGAAATAACTCTAAACCATGTTTCATGGTTGCATATTTCCGAAAATAACCGAAGCGCTAAGTTTTACTGGGTGTTCTGTACATTGAGTTTATCTTTTGATTTTTCCACTGCTTCTTTAAAAGGTTGAAGATGTTTTAAAATGCTGTGTTTTAACTCTTCTTAGGTCGATTATTGTGTGACTTGTAAGTGGTGGGCGCATTTTATTTGAGCGTTGGATTAAAATTTACTTTTGATGTTTTCGTTAAGAAGGGGTGGAACTGAGAAGAAAAACTCTGTTTTATTTATTTGCTTATAGGTTGATTTATATGGCTGCATTATTAATATATTCCTCCGCAAAAAATAAGCTTTCAGAAATAAAATTGTGGGCGAATATAATAATTTATACCAGCACTATCTGTGCACAATGGTTCTACCCGTTGCCCAATAAATATATATATGTATACAATCATATTCCGACCGATTCTGAAACCTACCGAAAATAAATACATTTCATAAAAGTCTGTCAATCTGTTTCGATATAACATATCATATATAATATACATATATATATTAAAGAAAGAAAGAAGAATATGAAGTTATAAATTTTTTTTTGTTTGTTAGGTACAAATAAAAAAATAGGGCTCCAAAATTACTGGACATATTTTATACATTTTTTTTTTAGTACAGCTAAATAAATTATCAGGATTTATAATCATAGCCTTCTTGGCTATGATTATAAAATAGCCCTACAAAACTTAAGACGTGTGTCTGTTAAGCGGAAGTAACCGCAGGACAAAGGCTGTATTATATTTTTTTTAAAACGAAGACAAAAAAGTACAATATCTATGAATTAAAACAAAAACAACAGAAATCCGCTCCCTATAAACGCAAAAACCTGCAGACCGTCAGCCTTTAATTCTAAAGAAAGAAAAATGCAATTCAATAAATCATATTTAAGACCACAATCAGCCACATACACCTTTTTATTCCTCAGTGGTAATTTGAAGAATATAATATTTCAATTCGCCATTTTCAACAATATGGCGGCGTCCATGCTTTCGGAGTAATAATTCATACCAAGGTTTTCCAGTCGACACGATCATTTCCTAAATTCCTTTTTTTTGTCGTTTTCCGAATTAAAATTGTAGCTAGTCGCTTCCCGTTGTCGTAAAAAAGACTTTTTTTTATGGAAAATTGAATATTTTTCGTCTTTTCACGAATTGGGGCTGTAAAAGGGTGATATATAGGGCACGGATTTATTATATGGTTTTATGGTGACTATGGGATTCTCAGACGTTTTGTAATGCATACTAATAATTTCTACGTTTTTCTGCTTAACAATTTTGCATAATTACAAAAGCATAAACTTATTTCAATTACGCCATTTTCATACACTTTTGTACTGTCACAAAAATGACAACAACAAAATAAAGCTACAGTCCCAGTCACAAGATATAATAACTTGTGAAAGTACTGTAGGTAGTTGTCCATGCCAAAGCGTTGATCTTTATGGAGAAGAATGGGCGAGAAACTCCATGGACACTCTTTTAAATCATAATATTTTTAGAAAGTCATAGTTACATGTTGTTATTATACATATATGTGAGAACGATGTAGAAAAACGAGCACTTTAAGAGCATCCAGAGTAAAAGCAAAAACAAGATGAATTAAAATTGAAAAAAAAAAAGATGACCAGTCACGACTGTGGTCGTTCACGAACATGACGAATGAAAATAACGAATAAACGATGTTAATAACGAATAAACGATGTTAATAACGAATAAACGATGTTAATAACGAATAAAACGAATCTTTGTACCCTCAGTTTCATATTGCCCTTTGATTGTAATATAACCCTATCATCGCTTAGCGGCCCTAATTTCATTCAACTGAAAATATTTAAACTGAAAAACCCAACATTTAATCCTATTACCCTACAAATTAAATCGTCGACTCAGTAAAACACCAAACACAAAAATCTAATTACACGTTTATCCCGACTGGGTTTCGGGGAAATTCTATACAAAAAAATAACCCTAAAAAGCTGGGGAGGGTAAAACTCCCCATTACACAGGTAAATGGCAATATATTCTTTGCAAAACAAACATGCCTATGCAAATTTGTAGGCTACACATTGAACGTATGTCATTCATCACTGTTGGAGGGGGTTGGGGGTGTTACGGGAAAAAAATTGGATAAGAACGAATTTTCGGGGAAGCTGCAAAATTTTGTCTGAAAAAACACACGTTTTTAGTAGTGGTTCTGTAATTGTAATCTGGGTTTTAGTGTTAGCTTTTGTAATCTAGATGATCTTCAAAATTTTTATATTACTTTAAACTGGTGTAAGTCGAAAATTATCCCACGGAAACAGGAGGGATAATAAATATCCTATTTGATTCAAAGTTTTGCAAAATCATGTATGACTGTTATGCCCTTAATTTCTAGAAATTAGAATTACCGTTGACTGAAAAATCCTCGAAAAAGATATTAATATACCTTTATTTTCTCTCTTCACAAAGGTACATTGGCATATAGGTATAATAAATACAAATATCAGAATAACATTGTAACAAATGCAAAAAATAAAATATGTTTCTTTGTGAGAGATTGGCGCCCATACTGCTCTAAGATACGAAGATTTTCACATACTTTTTGTTTTTTTTTTTTCTAGTATTCTCAATCCCACTCCAATTATCATATCTGTAACGATTATCAAAGATCTTCAACTTCAATCTTCAAACAACAACCGGGACCGGCAGCTTAACGTGCTTTCCCAGAAAACGCGATACATAAGAAGTGGTCTCCCATCTACAGACCAACCTAGGCAAGCGCGGGTTACCCTTAGGATCGGCCCAACCGGCCGCTTTTATTAAGCTGTACACGTTTCTCTTAAATACTAAGAAATAAAACCACAAACAGAAAAATAAACTAGAAACTGGTAAATTCCGCCTTTCGACATTAACACAATGTAAGACATTTACGGTATACATGCCACCCAGATTTCAACCAAAGCTTTATATTAACATGTTAAAACCTACGTAACCCTAAAATTTCGCGCCAAAAACCTCACACGTCACACAAAGCCGGTGAGATAGGGTTATTTTTATTACAACGAATAAAAAGAAAATGGCGGTTATACGTTATTTTAGAACTTTATTGTCCCTGTGGATGTATTAAGAAAATTACATGGGCTGAAGTGAATAGGATAATTTTTTTCAATGTTGTGTATTGGATTGGCCTTTTGGGGTAAGCAGAGTTCAAGGTTAGGTGTGAAAGTGTTTATACGTACGGATGTACAGTCAACAAAAAAGTAGATATACCTACCAATTTTTTTTTAAATATTCTACGACATTGATTTTATTGGTCATAAGCCTAGCTTAGGCACCAGTCTCCCACACTATTATAGTATGTTCTTATTGATTTTTACTAAACAATAGCCATGTAATCTTTTAATATTCTGGTGAGAAATAAATGAATTACTATTTTATTAATCTTTTGTGTTAGTTACAAAAGTTTTAAACACATGATTATCTATACCAATATTATGAAGAGCAAGGATGTGTTCGTTTGTTTGTATCGTTCGTATAGGCTCCAAAAACGAATGGACCGATTTTAACTCAGGAAGTAACATATAGGCTATACAACATTACCCTACTAACCACGGGAGCGGGGTAGCAACTAAAGACATGGGTAAAACCGCACAAGACACCTAGTAAATAATATTTTGATAGCAGAGTTTTAAGATGGTATTTTCTACAAAGTTGACTAAATCTTTTTCTTCAATGTTTTTGTTTGCAAAACCCGTCTAGACTTTCACTAGATCTTTGATGAAATTAAGTATGCTAATTTGAGACCCATTTAGTACGTTTAAAGAGCTTATGTCATTATTTAATAAGAGCTCAGTACAGAATTCACTAAAAAACACTGAAATAATTTGTGTTAGTTTCCATTTGTGTAAGTTTTCAATTCGCTGTTTTTCTTTGGATTTACAAGTTTAATAATGCGTTTCAATTATTAACTGAGACGCTATTTAGAGAGCTAAAATATAATTAAATCAGTTGCCGAGCCTGTCTCGGTTGGTTCCAAGCAAAGAAAGCAAGAAAAGTTTATTTGTTAAAATATAGTACTTACAAAAGATACTATAGTTATTACAGACTCATATATTCTACCATTTCTGGTGTACAACTATTTGCATATATATCTAAATTCAAATTATAATTAAAACTTCAGAGAGAACTAAAACACAAAAAAAAAATACTAGGTACTTACTATAGAATTTTTTTCCTCAAGCTTTTTCCCACGGCTTCGCTTGCGCTTAATTTGGGGTAACACAGTTCCCCTTTCCTGATTTTCAGGTACCTGCAACTTGTAGTTTTTGCCCTAGCACCTTATTTATTGTAATAGCAAAGCTAAGTTTTCCCTTTTCTTCTCTGTTTCTCCCTCATTTATCACTTTAAAAAAAAATTGCCGATGTCCGTCTCCAGGATCTCAACTGTCTCTGTACCAAAATTCATCAAAATCAGTTTAGCCATTAATGCGAAGACGTAACAAACAAACTCACTTTTGCTTTTATAATATTAGGAAGGATTGAGGTTTATATTATTCTTTGTAATGAAAATACTGGTATTTAGCTGTATTCTAGTTAAAAGCTAGGCAGATATGTAGTACCTAACATTTGTCGTTCTATAATTCCTGCCTACTCTCATACGAAAATCGGGAGTTTTGATAAACGAGAGCACGTTCAAATATAATACAAACAAACAATAAAATTAACGGGCCCAAAATCTTCACTAATTAACCCATACGTTTTTAAAATGGCCTAATAAACACTCTGGAATATTCGCCAGCATCGAATTATTTTTATTTATATATGTTAAGAGGATTCCGCGGTGTGTAATGGCGTACATTTGTAACAGGCAAAGGTATTGTGGCAGAATGAGTTACATATTGTGTGTGTGTACCTTTTTGTAATAGGGTTGAATTTTGGGACGTTTTCGTGTGATAGGGTTTTGCAGGTTATTTGGGAGAATATTTAAGGTGACAATATTGATAACATTTGAAACGGGATATTTACCATGTTTGGTATTGTTTTTCAAGTTTCCGATATTTCGTACTAGCTGGCGCCCGTGGCTTCGCCCGTGTTATCGAAAACAAGTATCTTATGTTATATTCAAGACCTTATTAACCTCTGAGCCAAATTTCATCAAGATCAGCTTAGCCGGTTAGACGTGACAGATTAACAAACATCTATACATTCATACATCCTTACAAACATTCGCATTTATAATATTAGTACGAAGAAGTTCATTTATAGTTAGTATATACTTAGTAATTAATTTAATTAACTTTAATGTTTTGTCCTATCTTAGAAGTAGGGTATCCCAAATTTCGAAAGTGATTTCTGTGTTTGATAAAACGGCCAAGTGTAAGTTGGACTTACAGGCTCCCTATTACTTACAACTTAACACAAATACTACTATTACTACCTACTAAGGCTTGACCTCTACCAAACCTTATATGGCATACAGTCATTATGTTATTTTACGACAAATATAGGCCAAACAACGCCCGTTTTCCCCTACCAAAGTTGCTTCATTCTATTAGTTACATTACCCTCTTTTCCGCCGTAATCGGGTAGACATGGTACAGCACTTAAGTATATTTTCCAATATCATTTGATAGCGAACAGCTAAAACCAAGTCTTCTATCTTTTGCAGTTATTTTTTATAGTTATTGCGTGATGCGAGACATTTTGCAGTATCCTATGCTGTGAAGTTGCAGCAATATGGCTGTAAGTTGGCAGCATACGTGTTCACACGTAACTGGGGTAAAATGACTTTTTATATGCTTACAAGTTGGTTTCGTGAGTGAGTAAGCGGTAGGTATGTGTACACCAAACACCGAGATTTGGTTGGTTGATGTACCTACTGCTTTTCGAATGATAATCATTAAAAAAAAATGGCCTGTTGGTCTAGTGGTTAGTGGCCCTAACTGCTGAGCCGAAGGTCGTGGGTTCGATTCCCACCCAGGACAAACTTTGTGTGATGAGCATGATTGTTTGTTCTGTGTCTGGGTGAGATTTATCTATAATATGTATGTATTTATAAATTATATAAGTTACATGTATATCAGTTGTCTGGTTACCATAACACAAGCTCTGCTTAGCTTGGGATCAGATAGCCGTGTGTGAGCTGTCCCAAGATATTTATTTATTTTATTATTTTGTTTCTTGACATTCCAATGCCTGTAATGGTTTAATTGAAATAAATGCTTTGAATTTGAGTTGAGACCCACACTAGGAATTTTTCCTAGATCTTGGGTGCTTTCACACACATTTTAACTCACGGAACAATTATCTATAGGCTATAAAAATATAGCATAGTTCTGTTGCTGAGCGATCGACTGCCGCGCTGCGTGTCACGGGTTCGATTACCGCACGGAACAAATATTTGTATGGCCTACAGATTCTCGGGTCTGGCTATTTGTGTATATGAATTTAAATGTTTGTAGAATCAAACATGAAACAGGAGAAATTCCTAGTGTGGGGCAAAGTTTGAAAGTTTCAAATTATTATGGAGAAAGAACGTCCAAATATTTAGTTGCATAAGTATTCAATAAAATAGATTTATTGAGACAAACCAGTAATTTAAACAAAGGTATTTTAAGATCAAAACTCACTACAAGATTATTAGGAGATTACGACTGTGGCCTCACCCGCGTTTCATTGTTGAGAAGCAAAACTCTGACAGTTTTTTTGGTTTCAATTTAGCATTTAGTAAGATAGTATAAAGTTTATGTTTCTTTATAAGAAACCAGCGCATCTCACTAGCAATCGTAAAGTTTGGTGAGTAAATCCTTACTATTTCCTTTCTAATATTATAAAAGCGAAAGTGAGTTTTTTTGTTACCTCTTCACGCTTTAATGGCTTAACCGATTTTGATGAATTTTGGTACAGAGATAGTTGGGAACCAGGAGACGGACATAGGTTAATTTTTATTTAAAATAAAGTGGGATATGAGGGAGAACGAGGGAAGAAAAGGGAAAACTTAGCGTTGCTATTACAAATCAATAAGGCGCAAGGGGAACTGTGTTACCCCAAATTTAACGCGAGCGAAGCCGCGGCCAAAAGCTAGTATTGTATAAAACACATAAAAACCGTTTGAGAAATTAACAAAAAAAATAGATTGATAGTGATTATAGGCTCTTGTTCATTATTACATGGGACTTAAAATAATTTGGTGAAAGCTGGATGTACCTACTTTTAGGCACACTTCTACGAAACCCTTCAGTGTTATAAGCTTGAAGTTATGTTATATTTTACCAAAGATTTTCTGGTCTACTTACCAAAAATACCCCCATAATAATACATACACAAATCAATCTCAATACCGCCCAGAAAATCAACATAAAAATGCGACTACCCTCCTCTATATATTTCGCACACAATAGCACATACCAATAATAATACGTCACCAATGGACCGAGGGTTCAGTTTACCGTAAACGCTCGGCCACGAGCCACACGCTTTTCGACAACGACTGAGAGGAAAATGAATGCAAAGACCTACTTAAAGCATGCCTTGTCTGGACCAAAATCCCATGAATGCTGCACCTAGGTTTTTTTTTTAGGGTCCGTAACACAAAAAGAAATGAACAAAGAAAACGGAACCCTTATGTAATCAAAATTTTGTCAAGACCCTTTATCTCAGGAACGCTTGAAGGTATCTAGTTGAAATTAAAACCACATACTCAAATATCTGGTCTCTTTGCCCTGTGAAAAAATCAACTCTTTGAGTCTACGCAGTCAAAACATATGGCCATTTACGACGCAAGTTTGTACGGAATCCTCTGTGCAAGAGTTTAAATCACTCTTGACCGGTGCTTTTTACTAGCCTACGATGTGTCCCTTAGCTGGGTCTCCCGGCGTGCGTGTATGACAAAAGGCAAAAGATGTGTGTTTGGATAGCAGCATCGGTCGATCGGATCGTGACGTGAAAAAGCTGTTACAAAATAAGTTGTAAAAAACGGTTGTGTTTATGTTTCTATGTCTACTTCCAAAATACAGTTTCAGCTTTTATAAAGATGTCCAAGGTCTAGCGATCACGGGATCTTCCCCTAGAGTAATCGCGACATAAAGGTACTCAAGTAAAATACTGCGCGCATGTCGTTCGAGTTCAGTCGTATTGGCCGAGGTCGTGAACGGGTGCCATAGGCGAAGGCAAAAACGGGTAGGAAGGTAGGACCATAACTTTCGGTTTCTCTCCGACCGTGTTTTTGTCCTAATGGCCTAAATAAGGACCAATCTAAATGCTATCTAGGGTTGATAGGAGTTTTAAATCTGCCTGTTTTGTTTTTTTTTAAATCTGTAGTTTTAAGTTTTTTGACTTAGTACCTAATCTAGAGTTGATCCGCCATTCAGCCAGAATTAGATTCAGACGATATTCTGTGTTGTGGTGATTTTTAAAGTAGGTTTTACTGTAATTTACACCTATGTTAACACCTATGTTCCTACTTTTGCATTTTATGTTCCGGGGCCGCAGCGACTCTTTCGAATAACCCACAACCCCGGTAGGCGGTGGCGCTGGCAGGCCCCTCTGCTGTCGTTTAATCATTTACTGTAATTTTGTTGCTGGAAATTAACTCCTAGGACCATTCTGCTCTTATTAGATGTATTAGTTATAGTAATGTATTATTGAAAAAAAAAAACGGATTTTTCATCAATGCGTTCCAACACCCAGCGTCCCAACAACGTATTTTGTTTTCCTATCAACAATTTCCAAAACAAACAGTACAATCACGAACAAAACACATACCGATAACAATAAATAAACTCGCATCACACTAACTTCGTCACCATTCGGCTAGATTCGGCAATTTTCGTTCACCATTCGTTAAGTCGACACAATACAGTGTAACATCGGAAAAGGCCTGAAGAAATACCTTTTTTTTTCCTTTTTTACGCAACGATATTGTCCACTTTGTCGTTATAAATGGGCTGACTGTGTAATCTTTATTACTTTTACGTAAACAGAGTTATCTTTTACGGTTAGTTTTTCTTTTTGTTGCTGTAATCATTGGACATTGAATAGTTGGGTTAGGGACGCGAAATACGAGCGTTCCTTGTAAAAGATGGCTGCTTATAAATTGCGGGAATGTTTGTTTCTAATAAAAAAAGGATTTGGTCCGTTTTCCGTGCGATTTTTTATTGAGTCCGTAATGGTCGTTGGTTTTTTGTGTGTTTTTTTTTACCGACATTTGCTAAATTATTCTGTGTTTTAAATGATTTTGAACGTAAAAAACTTATTTATAACTAACAAAATACTAGATGTTTTTGAATAAATTTTGATTTGTTAAACAAAGTAATAATAAATAAGTACCACAACAAAAACAAAAAGTACCAATATTCAAAAGTAATATCAATCAGTCATGCCAAAACAAGTTTAAACACAATTCAAACTTTAACTTAAAAACTTTCCCAACGACTGTACCGAAGCGAATCTTAAACATTTTATAAATCAAAAAACACTTCGTAAACTTGATCTTTTCAGAAACTTCCAGAAAAAGCAACTACTCGCAATCCACTTAAAAACTAAAAGATAGTTTCGTAAAATACTCTTTTTTCGTTCCAAACAAGATTTTTGTCAGAAAAAAACTTTTGTACGTCTAAGGACACTTAACTTTAATGAAATACAAAATATAATGGTTTTGTACGAAAAATAATGGTTAGGAACTACTTCTGTTTCGTTATGAGAGGATTATGGCGTATGTTAAAAGAGATTGAACACTTTTTCTTACGCAGACCTAAATTCGTTTTCAACTACGACAGTAAATGGGTCATGTGTTTTTGTTCCAAAACATAGAAGGGTGCAGATTGGGATATGAATGCCTTAGACGTACGCATAATACAGAAAGAAAGAAAAAGTATTTATTGACGGCACGGTTGGCGCAGTGGCTGAGCGATCGACTGCTGCGCTGTGAGTCGCGGATTCGATTCGATGTATAATCTGAAAAGATAGAAGTATTTAGTAAAGAGAAAGTGATCCTATAAGGGTTTAGTTTTTTCTATTGATGTACGGTACCCTGTAAGTTGTATATCAACATGGTGCTCTCCAGCACATTAAAAAAAACAAAGTTTTCCGATAGGGTCTAAGTTATCACTTAGGCCGCTGTCCGTATATAAGGATTACCAAAAAACTACTAAAAATAGCTTGCACGTCGTGACTGAATGTATTAACCATGCCAATGATATCCTTTCCAAACAGTTGTCTCAATCAATAATCACTTACCTTGCCAAAAACCCAACAAAAAAAAATAAGCCACCTACATCACTACCCACCCTCAAACCGCGACACAACAGGCACTTACACCCGTCGTCCCCAAAAAGGTAATTTTTCACGCGAAAATATTCTACCAAAAGAAAATTGCTACAGACGCCTGAAATTCAGGTAGTAGCCTCAAAATGGCAGCGTGTCTGTTTGAGGGCAACGATATGGTAGACCATGTATCTGTGATGCTTGTTAGTACAGACGGGCGGAAAAGTGAATTGAGAAACCTTTTTTTTTTCTAGTGTGCCTTTTTTCTCTGGTGTTCTCGTGTGCCTGCTACGTTTGCAGTATTTTTTAGGTCGTTAATAAAGAAATAGATACATGCTTTATGTAAATTTTAGTTTTTAATATAAACTGTGTGAAATTTTACTGGTGAAATCTAGGTGAACAGCTCTTTCTAAGCATTAACAAGCGTTTTACTATACTAGCTTCCGCCCGCGACTTTGTCGGCGTGGCATAGTTACTTTAGGATAACGCTGATTTTAAACCGCTAGATGCTCGAAAAAAAATATCTCTCTTTCCCCTTTTCTTCCCTCTTTCTCCCCCTTTTCTTACTTTGTTTTCAAATTAGCTAATGTCCGTCTCCAGGGTCCCAACTATCTTTGTTCCAAAATTTATCAAAATCGGTTGGGCCATTTAGGCGTGAAGATGTAACAACCAAACAAACTCACTTTCGCTTTTATAATATTAAGTAAGTATTTTACTAACTGCTCCCTTGATTTCAATGTCGAGCAAAAAGTGTTAATAGGTTTCTTGAATAGGAATTTCATAGAAGCAGCCCGGAGTTTGGAAACTAGCGGTAAGATACCCCCGTGCGTCGGAAAGCACGTTAACCCGTTGGTCCTGCACCTGCTACCCTACCATGACGTGTTAAAGCAGAACTTATTCCGCTGAGGGAAAGGGACAGAGCTATACAGGGTGTCTAGCACCATCTCTTTCACTCAGTAGAATAAGTTCTGCTTTAAGATGTCATAGTAGGCCTACAGATCTCTCTCCGGTAGTATCTGATTGTCGTTCCATTGGACTATGAGAGTGAGAGAACAGAGAGTCAAAATCAAAAATCAAAATCAAAAGTCATTTATTCAAATTTGGCTGATAATCAGCACTTTTTGAACGTCACATTACAAGAGACAGTCCCACAAAAACGCCCTGCCCTTCGCCACTTCCTAGTGTTTTAGCTGGGAAGAAGAAGTGGCGGAACAAACTCCCCAGCAACACAACTGTCTGTCAGGTTAGAAGAACCAGATTTTATACAGTTCCGTTTATCACAAGAAATTATAAAGAAAAAAATAAGAAATTATTCATTCATTGTCACTTGTCAGCTAGCAAACACCAATTATATATAAAAATAAAAAAAAATTACCCAAGTCTAAATAATAAAGTGCACTTGTGCCTGCGCACATAAATAAGCCTGCACTATAATATCTCCCTCGCCGATGGCTAATCTTTACTGCGATTGGCTGCCGTTTAGGAATACTATATTATATTTTAGTAATTGCGCGTGATAACTGAAAACAAAAGTATCATATGTGTTATTCCAGTCTATAATCTATCTCTGTGCCAAATTTAATTAAGATCCGTTCAGCCGTCTAGACGTGAAATAGTAACAAACATCCATACATCCATCCATCCTCACAAACAGTCGCATATTTTATAATATTAGTAGGATGTTAAGTGAAAACTATTTATAAATGTGTGTCTAATTAAGTTTTGTTTTTGTTTCAGGTAAGTACCTCAACTTTAACGGCATTTGACAAACAGGTAAAATTAACTCAAATCCACGCATTTATTTATACATAAGTGGTTCATAGGTGGTCTTTATGGCAAAAAATATTTCACATGTCTTTTTATTACATTGTCAAAACTATTTTCAAAAAGATTGCCAATAACCCTTGTTACCGTAAAACGTCAGACGAACAAACAAATGGTCGTAAATGTCACATTAATATGGGCCTCGTCAAATTCTAACCCCAATCATTCGCTACACCCCCGACATATTATTACAACGAAAGACATTGATAGAGGGGTTGTAACTAATTAGACGTTTCCGGGGTGATAAGGGGTGAAACAGTTTAACTAAATAATGGTACAGTTTCGAATGAATGGAATACTGGGAACTATGTTGCATGAATTAAAAGTAGGACTTTTTTTTCGGATGGGAAAGAATCTAATGACTGCCCCCGGTCTAGGCGGAAAGGGGGGCATGTCAGACTTTTACTGACTAAAACCCACCCATGTACTTTCTATTGCCCTTTACGTTCCGAGGCCGCGGTATCTCTTTTGAAAAACCCGCAAGCCCGGCAGAAAAAAAAATATGACCTCTTGTAAAGTTTCTCAAATGGCTATTTGATGAGCTGCAAAGTATTACGTTTATGAATACAAATACTTTTATCAGTTCAAAAATACTGAGAAAATAACAAAAATACTTTGTCACTTAAAATAGGATTCCCTGTGCTATATGTGACAATAAAATAAATGCCAGTAAGACTTGACATTATTGTTGTAATAGTATTTAAAACATAAATTATGCGTACCACGAAACAAAAACAAGCAGAAGCCTTAAAGGATGACTTTCTTGTCTGTCATGACCCTTCATCTCCAAAACGCGTGTAGGTATAGAGTTAAGATTAAAACCGTAAACTCACACGTCTATGGTTCATGGTGCTGAAAAAAAATTAGCCCTCAAAGTCTACGTAGTCAAAAAATATGGCCGTTTACGTCGCAAGTTTGTACGGAACCTTCAGTGCGCGTATCCGACTCGCACTTGGCCGGTTTTATTTTTTCCTTACACAGATCATTATCGAATAAAATATTGCTTATTCAGATTTTTTCCGTGTAACTGTAAAAAAATAATTGATGAAATGGCTAGTTTTTAATTAATGTACAAAAGGTCCAATTAATTTTGCTGTTCAGTAATTCTGGAGTCTGGCTACAGTCCAAGCAAAAAGAGGTTTACAGTTGAAAACCGTGTAACGATATTTGATCTTTCAAATATAAAATTGAATCGTACCTACTAGATAAAAAAGCGAACTGAAACTATTACGCTAGATTTTAATTTCGCTTCCAAATAAACATTCAAACAACTAAACGTGTAAAACATTAGTGATACTATTTAGTTTTATAGTTTACTAGTTACTGCCAATTAAAATACGTAAAGGCTAGCAATAACAATTTTAGACAGTTACTACGTAACTGGGTACCCCATAATTTGGCACCGTTTGCCTGCCGTATGGTCATTCAGGTAACAGGTAACAATAAAATAGCCCAACGAGCCGTCACGAACGGTACATCCCGAAAAAATCCAATTACCTACGCGGAAAAATAATAAAAGAGCAGAAAAAAAAGAAAAAGGGGCGAAAAAAAAATCGTCGTGAAAAAGAGCACTTCTGTTCACGACTGTCCAACAGAATTCTGTTGCCAAGCGAGGCGTTACTTTTAATCTCGAATATTGCAATGGCGACAATTTGAAACCTACCCTATCTTTCTCCTTTTCTCTCGTTTACACTTCTGTATCTTGCCATCTCTTTTGTTCAGAGCGTAAATTTATTTTTCCCTATTGCCAGATACAAGACCAATTATTATGTAATTCCTGACTGCTTCGGTCCGGAATTTCGGGGAATTCGAGCAGAAATTTCAAACACATTCCGGGATGTAGTTACCTTTTATATCTGTTTGGGGATGGTAATTTTTAATCTGTTTTAAAAGCTAAAGTAGGTACCCAGTGCAATCCTGAGTGGTTATTTTTGAAGATTATAGGATTTGTTACTTTGTTTTTTTTTCTTTGAGCTAAGCTTTATCTGTCTGAGTTCTCACAGCTTTGAAGGCTCATTGGTTAAGTTAAGAGAAAATTAACAAAAAAATCGATGAAATATTTGGTATAACTTTGGTAACTCAATATGGTCTTTGAAGTATCAATTTTTTTTTGACCCGAAACAACTATCTGTAGGTCATGCAATTTGTTATTATGTATATTATTGTTATTTGTTTGTTTGATACGTCTTCACGTCTAAATAGCTAAACCGATTTTGATGATTTTTTGTAGATATATAGTTAGGTTCCTGGAGCAGGACATAGGTTATATTTTTTAGAAAAAGATTGAGATACGAAAGAGAAAGAGGGACGAAAAGGTGTATGGATGTTTATAATAATATTAAGGCGTTAGGGCAAAAACTACAGGTAGCCGGTACATGTAAATCAGGAAAGGGGAACTGTGTTACCCCAAATTTAACGAGAGCGAAGCCGCGTGTAAAAGCTAGTTTTCAAATAAATTCACTACAGAAATAACCGTGCCAGAAACAGAAACAACCATAACCTTTTATAGAACATCTGTTAAAAAACAACCCTTTGGGGAACAATCACAGTGATATTAACAACGCCCATTTCCCCCCTCCCTTAGAGCAACAATAACAAAGAAAATCTTAGACAAACAGTCTTTGCGCCGAGTCAATCAGAAAGGGTAGGGTTCAATAAATATTTGATTCATCGGCTTCGAAGTTTCGGATGAGAAATCGGTATCGAGGTTCGATTCTACCGTGAAAATGTTTTGTTTAGATTTCGAAAACACTGAAATAATATTAAGGATTTTGTGTCGTCCCAGGATGAATGAAGGAGTACGTGGCTAAATAATAGCAGCCGTTTAGGTCGATCTTTAGGTTAAGCCGCGCTTGCCTAGGTTGGTCTGTGGATGGGTGACCACCCGTTACATACCGAGTTTCCTCTGTGCCTCGAAAAGCACGTTAAGCTGTTGGTCCCGGCTGTCATTTGTAGATCTTTGACAGTCATTAGAGCTAGTCAGTGTCCTGGAAGTCTGACAACCAGTCTTACCAAGGGGTATCGTATTCTGATCCGACAGGCAGTCGCTCCATGTAAAATACTAGTATTCAGCTGCATCTGGTAAGACTGGAAGCCGACCCCAACATAGTTGGGGAAAAGCTAGGCAGATGATGATGTGTCGTCCTAGGATAGGTTGTGGTAGTCAGATAGTCGCTCCATGTAAGATAATGCAAATTTTGCATTTATAATATTAGTAGGATCTATCTAAATAACCATCATCATTTTCCTGCCCTTATCCTATTCTATTCGGGGTAGGCGCAAAACGTTTTCTTCTTCCATTCTCCCTTATCAGACGTCACGGCATCATTTACTCTTTTTTCCTTCATATCATTCTAAATAACCATAGTTAACTATAACCACGGTGTTACTAAATAAGAAGACACGTGCTAACTGTTACAGTTCAAACGATTACTAATCGATCAATTCGATACGGTACAATCGAGTTGAAGATAATCGATTCGAATCGCCATCGGTAACTGCTATAGAAGCCGTTTGGCATGCAAC
This sequence comes from Ochropleura leucogaster, assembly GCA_958449745.1. Taxonomy (NCBI): domain Eukaryota; kingdom Metazoa; phylum Arthropoda; class Insecta; order Lepidoptera; family Noctuidae; genus Ochropleura; species Ochropleura leucogaster. The sequence continues at coordinate 11,140,903 of OY288226.1, forward strand.
CTTTTTTTACGAAAGAGGTATTTAATAGAATTTTAGTAGGAAGTAATTAATTTAATATGATTTGGTTAATTATTTCTTAATGTTTTAATTGAAAATTAACTCTAAATTATTATTTGTGTTGGAAAAATAACGGATTCCTTATTGGATCACTTTGTTGTTAGCGTGTCTGTCTGTTAAGATTCTTTATCTCGGGAACGCGTGGAGTTATCGAGTTAAAATTAAAATCAAATTCTCAACCTTATTATCCCTTTATGCTCTGAAAAAATCAACCCTCGAAATCTATGCAGTTTAAAGATATGCCTGTTTATGTCGCAATTTTGTTTGGAACCAGTTTAGTATAATTCCTTAATAGTCGTCACAAGTAGTCAGTGTCAGAAAAGTCTGACAACTAGTCTTACAAAGTATTTTATTGATCCAGTAAAAAAAAAAGTTTATTTCAATAACTTATAAGGAATTTTCTTTTAAGTATAAATTATACTTGTGATAGGAAATTCCGCTCTTTCACTAGTTATTTTTAAAGCTATTGAAAAGACATGCCATTTTAGTAGTTAAGAGTGAATTAGTGACAAATCAAAAAAAGTAAAAAATATGACATGATCTGTGAGTTTAAATGTAAGTGTGTGTATTTGACGATAGTGTAAAGTATACAAATAAATGATGTAAATAATATTAACCTGTCAAGAATCGCAACCTGTCAAGAATCGCCATTATTTACGCCAACTATCCGTCAAGCACCGCCAGGCGGGCTCTTATCGTAAGCGTAATCTGATTTTAAGACTTATCTTTACTACAAATACATTTTTAAATCGGGCTTTGATGGCACGTTTTTGTGTCGCTGGGGCTCTAGAGGTCAACATTTAATAGGCTAGGCTAGACAAATGATGATAGTCCATCTAGCTCTTACTATTTTAGGATCTATACCATCATACAAGCTTTTAACATCTAAAAACAGCTTACAATTCACAATCTTAAGATGTAATCCTCCATTTTTTGCGCTCGCTTGGTTACTTAAAGAGCGTGCAAGCATAGTGATTCCATTAAATAATATTACTGCCAAAGCGTTCGAGAATATGGTAGAACTTTATTACAATGGTTGCCGTGGCTACGCTATTTAGGTGAATGGGGTGAGCAGAATTGTAAGTATCGATGTGTTTCTACATGTAGGTTAGATGTTCGCGGGTTTGATAAAAAACGGTTAGCGCCGCCTAGTCAAAAGTTGAACTAATATAAACTAGCTTTTGCCCGCGGCTTCGCTCGCGTTAAATTCGGTGTTCTGCTACCTGTAGTTTTTTCCCTTGCGCCTTATTTATTGTAATAGCAAGTTTTCTCTTTTTTTCTCTCTTTCTCCCGATTGAACCCGCGACTCGCAGCGCAGTAGTCGATCGCTCATCTCCACTGCGCCGATCGTCAATCGTTTAGCGCACACATGGTATATAAACAAACATGTATCCGAACGATTGTTCGATCCAGAGGGACAATAACCGAACTTGACGCAGGTAACGCCGCGGGCATGACCAAGTTATCAATTTAAAATCACTTCCTGATAAGAAAACCACATAAACCTAACCACTACACGAAAAACCATCCTACAATGTGTATTAACCCCCTAAAACGGAGTCGTAACAAGTCTGTGAGTAGCCCCACAGTTTAAGGGTCAAACATACCCCCGGGACACTACGTTAGTATTACCGACAGGTTAAAAAGTGAGGATTACAAAGTTAGCTGAGTTTTTATGACAGTTCACTGGGTTATTCTGAAAATAATGGTTATTGAGATAAAATGGCGGGTCATTCTATATTTTCTTTTGTCTTTGGAAGTGAAGTTTAATAGTGTAGTTTATTTAGTTGCTGTTTGTTTTAAACTAAATGATTCAGTGGTTTTAACTGTATTGGTGTGTAGTTTTTGTTTGTAGTTTTGTATTGGAGTCAATTTATCATTTAAACCGTTTATGCCCAGTGGCGTATAAGGCCCAACATTACTGCAGGTTTTAGGGCCATTGACTACCTGTAACGACTGTCAAATATCTGCGAATGACAGCTGCGAACCTCGACTTAACGTGCTTTCCGAGCTATGGAGGAAACTCGGTTCGAATTAGGTGGTCACCCATCCTCGACCTGACCTTGGCAAACGTGTGACTTCTTCATAAACTAAAAATTTAAACATTTAATTCATCCAAAACAAGGATATTTTTTACCTAACAAAACACTTATAAAATAGACTGATGAACACATTAACCTCCTTTGCGGAGCGCAGTCGGGTAAAAAAAGACAAAACCTGTAATGTCGATCTAGATAAAAAACGAAAACCGACGTAATTTTAGATTCCCTTTGTATAATAACCAAGGCCTTCCACCAAAAGCTGTTTAAATTCAAAATATTAAGATCAAAATATCAACAGAAATGAGTAGTGACGGCCCAGAATCCTATGCCAACCCTTTTCATCCGATATAAACTGTGTCTGCTAGTGATGTACTGAGTTTGCGGTTTACGATTTCGGCATTCGGCCTTTCATGAAATATGGTTTCGATGCGTTGTATTGAATGACGGACGTGACAGTGTTGTGGTATGATTTGATGTTCCAAAGGTTTGGATTGAAAGGTGTGTCCCGGACTGTGCTTTATGTTTTGTTCGAAGTTTCCTTTACGTTTGCCTGCATTGGCAAGCTTAATGCTAATATAACCGTATTTGTTGGTGTTTTCCCCATTGTTTGTAATTTTATTTAGTGTATATGTATGTGTATCTATACTTTGGTATATATTTATAGTATGTATTTTGTTTTATATCTAGAGTATTTTATATATCCATATAGTATAAATTAATATTTTTTCTGTTTTACACCTACCACTATTTTTCTCTGCATCACCCAAAGGTTGATTGGTAGAAAATGTCTATGGCATTAAGTCCGCCTTTGCACTTTGTGGTTGAAGTGTTAAATGAATAAATTACCAGCTTATAACTGTCCCACTGCTGGGCCTCTTCTCGACAGAGGAGGCGCGAGTAGGTATTAATGACCATGCTTGCCCAAGACGACTTGCGATTGTACACTCATTCTTATTTAAGTGCAGGTTTTCTCACGACATTCTTCTTCACCAATGTCTGTGATTTTTTAATAACTTAAAAAGTATAATAATTTAAAAGCTCACATTCGTACTGTGTTTTTTTTTTTAATAATAAAGATGTGTGAAGTCTTATTTGCGTTAAGATTATTTTCAATATCACGACTGTGTAGTCCTCAAAGGCTTAGTGTATTTTTTTGTGTCTATTTACGTTATATAGCTTAACAACTTTTTAAAAAGAAAGTATCAATATACAATCACAATTTGGAATCATAAGTCGATAACCGTTTCGGATTTCGGCCTACAAGTAGACGAATTACATTTCGGCCTCACGTTTTCCCAACACTAAGATGTAACGTTAATCCCTAAGGCGTAACTCCGCACAATATAATATATAACAAAGAATATTGTAATCACAATAGGGTAAAAGGGTTTCTATTATTGAACCTTAATTGCTTAGTTCTAATAAATGTAGGAAAGTAACATATTATCATGATTTTCATTCCCTAAGGAAAAGATACTAGAATACGTTTTCTTATTTTTTGTTTTATGTGTTTATAGACAGACTAGATTTTGCCCGCGACTTCGGTCTCGTTAAATTCAGGGTAACACAGTTCCCCTTTCCTGATTTGCAGGTATTTATTGTAATAGAAAAGCTAAGTTTTCCCTCAATTCTCACTTTTTTTAGGCGTGAAGACGTAACAAACAAACTTACTTTCGCTTTTATAATATTAGTAAGATATTTTTTTATCTCATATACGCAAACAGCCAGACTCGGAACACTTAAATTGAACCCGTGACGATCGCTCAGTCACTGCACCAACCAAACTAATCATTTATGCAAAATCTATTTTTTTAAAACAAGCAAATACTGTGCTCAAAACACGTCACAAAAACGTAACGTTAACAATAAAGTAAGCGTTACTTATCCAAATCTAACCATCATTGAAATCTCCGAACTTCTATCCAAGTCTCAATAGTACGGCCAACGAGAAGCGATACGAAAGGTCATTAACCTAAAGAACAACTGTGGCGTTGACAATCTAATATTTAGCTCTTTCCATCTTGTGCCTTTGTCGTAATGTCTCGTTCTCCCAGCAAAAACATGACGGGTTCGCCAACATTCGGGCGGCCATTTTAGATGGGGTTTTAGCATGGATTTTGTTTACATTTGGTATCGCTTCTCGTTAGCAATAATAATCTAGGTTCTAATACTTGATATTCAGCTTCAAACCACGACAATCAGTATGTAGGAGCCCAGATACTCCGGAACATTTAATTAAAGTAACACATAGGTCAGCAATTAATGCATGTTTGTGTAACTTCCTAGGCAGAGCAAGTTTGGACGCGTCTATACTGGTTTGAAGTTAAGCTTCATGCTATAGGTGTTCGGAAACTGAGCCTTTGAAGGGGTTTAGGTGTAATCAGTCTATACAGGGTGTAAACGTAACGTTCTCGAAGCTGTCCACTATGCAGTGTGTGTGTGTTCGAACAAATTTTTTTTGGGGCTTTTTTTTAGGGTCAAATCATCAAATAACTTCCTCTGGGCTTAGAGGGGGGAGTGTCAGACTTATACAGACTAAAACCTACCCATGTTCCTTCTATTGATTTTAATCATGATTTAAGAAAAAACTTAAAATAAAAAACTTCCAAAAAAAAACAGGGAAAATAACTTTAGGCACTTCCGGAGGTCGGAGGCATAGAAGTCACCAGTTTATTTCAGGCCAAGTAGGGAGGAATATGGGGCCTACCTAATACGCAATTCAGCTAAAAGTGCCTAGCTAATTAATTCCTAAAAAGAAACAAAGAATATTTCTACACGGTACAGTCAGCTTAAAGCACTCCGACATTAATATTTAAGTACACTCAGCTCCAAAAACATTATGTCGGATTCATTTTTGTGACGTGACTATATTTTTTTGTCACTTTTTTTGTCACGTCGGGTCTCTGTCACGCTTATCTCGAGAGATAAGAGTGACGGTCCCCCTCTAGCAGTTTTTTCGTTAAAAAAATGAAAACTGTTTACTTTGGTGAGTATTATTTTTGCTTCGTAAAGGACGGTAGAATTTTTTTTGGTAGGTTTTTTTTTGACGTTTTGTGTCATTGAGTTCTTTCGTAATGATAACATTGTGGATCAGAATGTCAAAGCTTTGATATTTAACTCCTTTTTGTATGTATTTAGTAAAACAACTAAATTTAAAATAAAATAGCGTTGCCCCATCATACTAAGAGTTTCTCCTGTATCTTGCCGCAACCCCGCAACCCCGGCAGAATATCTGTGATGTCTTAAATAAACTTTTAGAAACGACATACCTATGAACTGAAAAAAGTCACATTATTGAAATAAAATAGGTCAATTCTGCCGAATCCTTCGTGAAAATCAAGTGTTATATTTAATTGGGACAATACAGGCATATTTATAGTCATCCAAAAAGCCAACCCATCTCCCATACACACTCATCTCAATATACATTTAATTACCGGGACACAATATAGAGACACTCCCATTTCAAATAAATAAGTCACTATTTAACAGGGTGTGGTGCTAATAAATTAGCTACCCTTAGGGTGGGGTCCAAGTTATGAGCTTAAAGCATGGAATTGATAAACACGATTCAAGATGGCGCTTGAGAGTTGTAGGATTTACAGACTCACAGTTATTTCACATCTGATAAAAACTTTAGAACAAAGAGAATAAAGGTCACTATTGAGAAAACGAAGGGAAAAACAATGAAAAGACAGTAGGTATACCCCGCCGGGTTTGTGGGTTATTTGAATGAGATACCGCGGCTTCAGAAAATTAAGGGAACAAAAACGAACATGGGTGGATTTTAGCCAGTACAAGTCTGCCCAGAGCGGGGGAAGTTATTTTATGATTTCGCAACTGCAAAAAAAGTGCAGTTAGGTATAGTACTGCATGACTTTGTCAGCGATCAAATAACGTGCTCAGGAGGCGCTATCGGAAAACGTATTTGAAATAATTGTCTGTGGAAATTATGTAGAAAAACAAGATGGCGACGATAATGCTCATTACGGTCATTCGCCCAAAGAAACGTCCAACACCGATCTTTTAGGGGTTTTAAATATTTCCAAAGTATTTTGGTAAATAAAATGTATTGACATTTTAAAGAAGCTTTAAATATTGAAAATGATTTAAAAATAAAATATTTAAGTGTCAATAAAAAGAGTTAAAACGTCTTATTTATTTTTCACAAAAAGAAACGTAAGAAGCTTTAAATAAAACTGCATTAGTGTTTTCAAAACTTAAAATATCTTTCGCGAAGACTCAAAAAGTTTTTACTTTGAGAGCTTAAATGATGGTAAAACTGCTTAAAAATGTACGTGGTTAATAAGTTCAAAGGAAAAAACTTTGAAGGAAATTCTTGGCAGCGCGCTGAAAGTTAAGAGTACGGGTTTTCTTCATAAGATATCCTCGTCTTTGCTAATATTTGTTAAGCTTTCAGCGGAATATAATTTTAAAGCATAATTATTAAAATTAAGTTTGTAGCGATTTTCTTCTTAACCAGTTATTAATAGTAAGCACAGTTTGGATTTTTCGGTTGATTAAAAAGAATACTTGGAATAAATATACAGGGTGATTAAGTAGCTGGGACTCTCCCATCATTTATCATAATGTCATTATTATATTACAAAATCGCTATCGCCTCTCTTTTGTACCAAACCACATCTTATTTAATTATAATAGAAACTGATACTGGTTGGTAGATAACTCGGCTAGGATGGGTGTTGTGCGAAAAATATGTTGATCAAGCTGATAATATTGTAGCTGAAAATAACTACACTTTTGTGGGTAGACAGAAGCCGTTGTATGAATTTAATTTTGAGAAATTTATAAAATCTTAAACATGCATGAATATGTATCTAGGAAACCATAAAAGCCATCTTTATATATAATAAAAAAGAATATCACTGTCGCATTTGTCACGAAATCTCAGAAATTACAAGACTTTCTTACTAACGGAACAAAAGGAGCAAGATGATTCATTGCTAAAAGAACTCGGGAATTAATTCAATTATCGAGAACACATTTTATTTCTTAGTTCCTGAAAAAACATAATTAAATTGTGAAAAGCATAAAGAAAAATTCCAGGAAATGGAAGCAACGATAAAAGCATGGTCAGCAAATAAAATTAATGACTTCAGAAATATATTTTAATTGAGTTACTTGTCCGGGAAAGGTTGTTTTTTTGTAACGTTTATTTTCTCAATATCCGTCCTTTGTCGATTTATTAAAAACTTCCGATCGCATTATGTCTCTTTAAATACTTAGTATTTTTTTCAAAGGACGTTTTTATCACATTTTTTTAAATAAAACTCTTAGAATAACTTTCAAAGAAAAACACGGAATATATGCCTCGTTGGTCTAAAGGTCGCAAGCGCGACTGCTGGGTACGAGTCCTGAGTTCGACTCCCGGCTCCATCAAAGTGTTATTGGGTTTAGCAATCAGAAATTTATCAATAGCAGTCAGTCAGTTCCGTGCGGGGATCGAAACCGCGACACGCAGCGCAGCAGTCCATATCTCAGCCACTGCACCAACCGTGCCGTCAAGTTTGGCTCGCCCTTATGACCTATCACTTTTTATAATGTTAGGGTTTCTCAACCGTCAGTGGTTAAGAACACCATGATTTTATTAAATTTAACCTACTTTTTCTCGCTGCTCAAGATTTCTTGCTCCAAACCTTGGTGTTATCCCTTCATTACCACCATTTTTCCACCAAAGATGGTATCTTCAATCAACAGGTCCCTGGAATACTGCCTACCCAGTAATATAACGCTCCCCGTAGAGCTATTAATAATGCTCGTAACAGAAAACATACGTGGCATGTAATAAAGTAAGGCTTAAGTCACAATAATTGAGGACAGAAGGACCATTTCATTTCGTCTGTGAAACTTTCGGAAGGAATTTTAACTCTCAATGTTGAAACTAAGGTTGAAAATTCAACAGTGAATTCCATGATGGCATGTTTTTTTGTGGATTGCTAATCATCAAGTTACCAGCTCTGGGTGGAGTGTCAGACTTTTGCTGTCTTAAACCCACTCATGTTCCTTTTTTTTGCCCTTTTTTGTTCCGGAGCGGTATCTCTTTCGAACAACCTGCAACCCCGACAGGCGGTGGTTCTTTCAGGGCCCTCAGCTTTGCTGACATCTCTTTGAAGAGAGTGTGGAACACGAACGCGCCGTTAACATGGGCTTTCTTCACGAGACGGGCGTACGGTGAGCTACCCATTGCTCACCCTCCACAGACCCGCATCTACGGTGGCCGGGAGTCGTCTCGCAGTGACTGGGTTGGTTTAAGGTTTTCTCCCTCAAAACTGCTACGCATTTAGGCATGCTTAGTGTTAGAAATTTTAGTACAAGTCTCATATAAAGTGTCAAAACCGTTTATAACATTATATAAATGGTTAGTGGAGCATAGTTTCTATAGCATTAAAGAATTTATAGATAAGAAATTTTGATGAATAAAAATTTCATGTTGTGGGCGCCTCCATCCATGTTCGCCTAACTTTAACATTTTGCATGCTTTGTTATATCCTCGCTAAACATGTTTGTGCCTTATAAATAAGTATTTAACACCATTGTATACCATGTTTTATGCAAATAAATATTTTATTATTATTATAAACCGTTTCTTGTTCCTGAATTTCAACAAAATTTACATAAATAACTTTTAATCTTGTTGAAAGTCGTTGCTTTTGGTCGGTGGCTTGGAGATGAATATTGACAGTCTTATTTATAGGTTATAATACTAAAAAGAAATACTATAAGAGGCTTTGAGAAAATAAAACCTTGGTCAAAACCAAATCGTTTGAACAACCAATAACGATTATTATTAAAACTTGTAACGGGATATTTACCATATTTTTTATTTATTTCCACAAATATTTGAAAAACAAACATGGTAAATACGGGATATTTACCATGTTTGTTTTTCAAATATTTATATTAACAACCTATAACTATTAGTATTAAAATTTGAAACGGGATATTTACCATATTTTTTAATTTATTTCCACAAATATTTGAAAAACAAACATGGTAAATATCCTGTTTCACTAATAATGTTATTAACCATTTCAGTTAAAAGAGTTAAACCTATTACCGACCTCAAATTTTTAATTTTTCGTTTGATAATGTACAAGAGTCAAGTAATCCAATTTCTTAGTAAAATACGTTTACAACACGAAAGCTAGTAAAGTTATTTGGGTTGTGTTGCTTTTCTACAGAAAAACTGAACGGATTTGTAAGATTAGGCACACGCTTAGTTTATTTTTTAACTGGACAGGTGAGCCCGCGGGTGTAGGCTAGTTTTTAATAAGTTTTAAGACTGGTTCTTCTGCCATTTATTTTGTGGCAAGGCTTAAAGTACAATGATGAATGGGACAAATGAGGGGGATCCCGTTTCTCATAATGTGTGACAGTTTTGGAACAATCAAGAAGTTTTTATTTCATAAATTGTTCGGTATTAGATACTGGAGTAATTGAGGGTGTTGCCATGACGCCTGTTGTTACTGAAACATCGTAATTGTATTATTTGTTGAAAACAAATTAGGGGTTTTGCCGCTACGCAATAATTTAGATGAAATTCGACCTTTAATGAAAATATGTCTCTGTGTTGAGAAGTAAAGTCTTAATTTTAAAGCGATTCAACTAAAATAGACACATAAAAAAATACAGAAGTAATAAAAATATAGTCTGAAATTGGCTAAAACATTATTTTGTCATTAATAAACCTAAAGTAAGTCAAACCTTATTATTTCATCATTATACTATACTAGCTTTTGCCCGCGTCTTCGCTCGCGGTAAAATCGGGGTAACGCTGTTCCCCTTGCGCCTTATTGATTTCTAATAGCAACGCAAAGTTTTCCCTTTTTCTCCCTCATATCCCACAAAAAAAAAAAAACTTTCATCAAAATCGGTTTAGGCGTGAAGAGGTAACAAACAAACTCACTTTCGCTTTTATAATATTAGGTAAAGATGTGGCATACGTTCATATAAAAATGCTAATTTTGAGCTTTTAACGTATCTATTAAATATTTGATAGAAATTGTGTCATAGACCTAAAAAATCAAAACTTATAAAACTATGCACCCTTTTTTTTTTTTTTTTTTTTTTTCCGGGTGGGAAATCATCCAATGACTTCCCCCGCTCTGGGTGGAGCGGGGGGGCATGTCAGACTTGTACTGACTAAAACCCACCCATGTTTCTTCTATTGCCCTTTACGTTCCGAGGCCGCGGTATCTCTTTCGAACAACCCGCAACCCCGGCAGGCGGAGGCTCTGGCAAGCCCCTCTGCTTTGCTGACTCTCTTTGAGGCGCGCGTGAAACACGAACGCGCCGTCGACACGGCCTGTCGTCAATCGACGGACGGACGGTGAACTACCCATTGCTCACCGCCCACAGGCCCGCATCTACGGTGGCCGGAAGTCGTCTCGCGGCGCCCGGCGCCATGGGCGTCTCCCGCGGCGGCTGGGTTGGGCAGATGTTCTCTCCAAACTATGCACCCTTATAATGCACTTAGCAATTAATTATTAGATTTATAGATTTCAAACTCAAAGCATTTGTTTCAATTGGAACATAACAGGCACTTCTGAATGTCACGAAACAAAATGATGAAGCTGCAGTCCCAGACACAAGGCATAATAACTTGTGAAAGTACTGTAGTTGCCCATTACACAAAGCGTTGATCTCTATGGAGAACAATGGGCAAAAAATCCATGGATTTTATAAGTAAACCTCCAACCATTACTTGGCTGGTTATTGTCTTCCTTGCAAAGTATAAAATACTCTTTACACAAACCTCAGAACAGTTAATTAGGCTGTATCTTCATGAGCGTTAATTAGCAACGTCTGAATATTCCAATAGCGTGACGTGACACTTTTCATCTCGTCGGCGTAACAACGAGACAGTGAGCACGAGGCTTTATCTAGAAATGTGATATGAAATGTATGTGTATGTTCAATAGAATTACATGTAATTTTGGAACCTAAATTCAAGTAATGAAGATATCAATAGTACATTGATACACAATTTACTATTGATATCTTCATTACTTGAATTTAGGTTTAACCTTACCAATAGGTAAGGTTATGCAGAATCCGGGGTTGCGGGTTGTTCGAAAGAGATACCAAGGCCGGGGCCTTGGTATCTCTCTCAACGTAAAGGGCAATAGAAAGAACGTGGGTGGGTTTTAGTCAGTACAAGTCTGACACTCCTCCTTGCTCCTTGCTTCGCCTAGATCGGGAAATTATTTTATAATTTTCCCATCTGCATAAAACAAGTTTCTTCAGAATGGTCAGGTTCCTAATATTCGCAATCACTTTTCACCAGTTACGTATAAGACGTATGTCATTGGGGGTGAGCTTATTGTCATCCACGTGGCACAAATCCAGTCACCCTAGCTGCTACTGCGAAATTCCTGATGCTTGACCCTGGTAGACGAATAAAGGATCTTATGCTGAAAAGTCGCGCTTGGAACAATTACCTATACCACAGAGGCACAAAAACAAATACGTAGTAACTTAATTCAAAAATCTCTTTGGCATATTTATATCAGTTATTTTTCGGTTTCCGTACCTCAAATGGAAAAATTCGAACCCTGATTGGATCACTTTGTTATCCATCTGTCTGTCTGTCTGTTAAGACCCTTATCTCAGGAACTCGTGGGGGTATCAAGTTTAGAAATTAAAACCATATAGTCAACTTTGTAGTGACTTGGAGCTGTAAAAATCTCAACTCTTTAAGTCTAAGCATTCAAAAGAAATGGCGGTGTGTGTCAAAATTTGTATGGGACCCTTGCTCGGTGCGTGAGTCAGACTCGCTCTTGACCAGATTTAAAAAAAAAATTAAGCCACGAACACGTTTTGGATAAATAGTCCACTCTGAGGGTCTGGTGTTCCAGCAAGAGATACGTCGTAGGCTGATGTAACTCTGTTTAGAAACTCCCAGGAACACAGGTGATGGAAATGGTAATTAACATTAAGATTAATGATGACGATTACCTACGTAGTTTGCGCTCTCGTTAGTGGCAAATTAATTTAAGCGAATTTACGAAAATAATTACCTCTAACGCATCGGTTTCTGATTTTCCGGCACTAAAATTGAATTAGAAATTAATAACGTAATTACATAGATAAACAAGTTTATATAATTTACAAGTTCGTGAGTAGACCTGTCGTACTGTATGGGTCAGAATGCTGGGTTGTAAAAAGATGGATGAAAAAGAATTGCATGTAGCGAAGATGAGAATGTTGAGATGGATATGTGGAATAACTAGAATGGATAAAGTAAGGAAGTTTGAAAGATGCGCCTGTTACAGAAACATTGAAAGTAAGATGTTTGTCTTAGTATGGACATGTTATGAGGAGGGACGAGGCGTATGTGACTAAGAGAGTGATGGATGTGAATGTATCATTATGGATGGAAAAGGAGAGGAAGGCTAAAGAAAAAAAATATGGATTGTTTAAGGAATGATATGAAGGAGAAAGACGTAAATGATGCCGTGACGTCTGATACGGAAGAATAGATGAAGATATCGCGTTGAGGTGAGCCCAAATAGAATGGGACAAGGGCAGGAAAATGATGATGATGATTATAGTATCATTGCCGTTAAACGATTGTCAATGATTTGTTGGTATAGCGGTTACAAACTGAAAGCAAGAATGATGGCAAAAGGCACGCCCCTATTCTTTGGGTGCATTTCTGCCCTTTCCCTTTGCGGGCACTCTTTGACGAATATGTAATGTAATGTTTAATTAAAACTTTAAAATTGTCGATCACTCCACCTTAATTTACTTTAAAAATGTTATTCCAGGAATAATATATTAAAAATGTCGTATCGTCCACTTAGTACTTAATAACGTAATACAATTCACTCTGCCAGTGAAGCACTTGATTATTGGGGCTCATGGGAAAGGCTATTAAGGTAGTCAACATGGGACGGTGAATTATACCTATATAATATTGTATATACTTACAATCAACATACTATAGATTTTGGTGAACTGTAAAGTGATATTTTGGTGGCTTTGTGAAATACTATATTACTTTTGTCTTATGTTTATAAGAAAAAGGTCAAAAAGCAAGCTTTCAGTTCCATTGTCATCTTTAGCAGTCATAGCCTACTAATGTGATATTCAGCCTGACTAAACAAGTCGAACCAAAGACACGGAACTTTGATCTTTTGATTGATTTGCTTGTTGTATCTTACGGCGAAGAGAAATATGAATACGTGAGGAAACCGAAGTCCGAGTCTACCTGAGAGATATTTCTCGAAGGCATAAAGACCAGGTTAGGTACAAACCACTCGAAAAGGAAAACGAAGACTAAAGTGTAAAAAAGAGCGGAGTAATTCATGAAAGGTCGACTAATAGAAAATAATGCAAGAATACAGAATACTATTACTACTAAGTATTAAAGGCGACCAACTAAACTGTTACATTAATCACTGAATGTTTAATAATTAATATACCCCTGACTAGAGAGACCAAATAAAGGTCTTACTTTTAACTTACACATGATTTTCTGCTAACCCAACCTCGGCCTCGTTAAGATCAAATCGGAGACCCTTAAACCCGAAGCGTCGTTTAGTAATACTAGGTCATAACCCGCTTACACCAATAAACCGATATACACCAACACTATAATCGTTATCCGTATCAGCTCGAAATTCAATGCATGCTATAATTTCTGAACAACCTAATTCTAGAAACTAATCTACCAATGCAAAAAGCAATCACATATTCCTGGAGCGCCCCTCCTTTAGATTGTAACATAAAACTAGAATATCATCCATATAAGTTAAATTGTTCTTTGGAAAGATTATGTTACGGTATTGTTCTAGAAAGTATTTGTGGAGTTTTCTTGTGTTTATGTTTATCTTTTGCAGACTAATCAGATAATGGAACACGCTTTTATCATTGTAGTCTTTGATGCCCTGTATTGTGCAAAACTATCTATAATTGATGATAGCCTTTTGTTGATTCCATTTACTGAATTGATTGGATTGCCGACTTCTATTTATTATAGAATCAATGTAACTTATAGAGCTTCTATTCTGACACAACAAATTACTTTTCATCTGCATTTGTATCTAAAATCAATCAAAATCAGTCTAATAATATCCTTCACCAACAATCCGTCTTCTCAATTCCTTTGTTATAAAAACAAACAATGCTTAAGACACCCGACACCAGTGACACCGATAAAACTCGTATTGAATTCTAGTAATCGAACATTCGTGACAGGATTAATATCCCTTGGTACCCACCTTTAAATCCAATAACAGCCGTGGAATTGAATCAGGTAGAATTGAATTCTATATAAACATTTGTCAGGCTTCAGCAGCAGTCATGACTGAGTAAACATTGTGATATCGTTCGTGTGTGGATGAAATTAGCTTCACATGGATACAAGGAAGATGGGAGCGTTGCCATGGTAACGGGATAAATAGGCAGTAATATCTCCTTCCGTATATTATAAAACGGTACGATTTACTGCGCATCTACCAGTTATTGCGCTTAGATGTCGAGAATTACTTACAGGGTTTACGTGATTTTTATTTTTATTACTAGATAAATTCTCTAGCTTTGAATTTATTTTCGTGTTAGGGAACTTAGGGCTCAGCTTTTCAGTCTAATTATTCACCAATTCAGACATAATGGAGATGAATGTTGAGGAAAATGGAAATGGCCAAAGGAGACACTGCAATAATTACTAAGCTTCCTGGATCGGTGTTCGCAGTTTGTTGTTATTTGCAAACAGCAACCCGGCTAGGTACTCATCCTTTAGACGTAATCCTCCAATCGTGTTTTACGACAGCCACGGTACGGGCGTGAAAGGGGTTGCCTGTTCTTTGTCGAGAATTTCATAGAATCTTAATCTTTTGAGAGTGTTGTTGCTCATCTTTCCTTTATTGTACATGATACAAAAGATACAGGAAATGTGAATCATCTTAAATTAAACAAAACATCGATTTAAATTCTTAAGTTGCAAATCCCTTACGTCAATTTGTTATGTGAGCTTTTTCTTATATAAATGATGTGTGTTTTAGAAGGAAAATTTGAATCTAAATTACTTCCTAAACATGTAAGTATATCTAACGTTCATTAAAGCCTCATAAATTAGGATTGTAGAGGGCTTAAAAGTTTCAGCAGCGGTTGAGATATGTTACAGCTTGTTAGTCAATCGTTCGTGTATAACGTTATTTGCTGTAGGATTACAAGTATGATTCACTTCCTTATGATACGGGGTCGGCAGAGTTTAAGCTGTTTTAATACCATTATAATACTAACATATACTCTACGAAATGTTATCAAAACCTATATATTTGTACTGAAAATGCTGTGTGGGGTTTAACAAACGAGACCGTTATTGTTTGCTGTTCCTCTTTATGCAGTTTAAAATAATTGTTAAAACGCTACTGCTGGTTGCGCTGGTACGCTATTGTAATTATGCGTCTTTATAATTTGCCTGACAAAATTCAAATAGCAAATTACATATTGATTGCTAACAAAAGTTTGGCAGGAGCAAAAGCTTTTTATTTTTTTCGGTTTAATCAGATATTCTTGCTACATTTTGGATACACAAAAGAAAATCCCAATAAATACGTAGTAAAAAAGCAATTTATTCTTTCTTATCCTAAAAAAATCAAGCCTGAATATTGGCACTTAAGATTACACCAGACTTTTGGTCGCCTATTCGTTTTCATATCACAATAATACAGCTAAAATAACACTAGTTTTATCTTTAATCTTTTCGTAATTTTAGCTTAGCTTAGAGGCAGCTTCTACGACAGTAAAATCTATATATTAAATATTCTCAAGGTCTTTTTCATTAAGCTGATCAAAGAATTCTTCTGGTATCACAATGCCTTTGTATATTTCAAGTCTGTAATCTTAGTGTGCCCGTTGATTTCCTTTTTGTTTTCAATTCCATTCGACGTTTGCTTCTTGCTGAAAAGGTAAAGGAAACAGTTTGTTTAAAGTTGAAATAAAATCATGTATGTTGCTTGTTCGCATTTGCTAGTTATTTGTTTTGTACAAAATGTTTGAATGTTGTGAAGTGAGCTACGGTGGGGTTCGTTTTCGACCTTAGTATATTGTTTAACTAGCTATTGCCCGTGGATTCACTCGCGTTAAATTCGGAGTAACACAATTCCCCATTTCTGATTTCCAGATACCTGCTACCAGTAGTTTTTGCCCTTGCGCCTAATTTATTGTAATAGCAAAGCTTTTTCCCGTTTTTTCCCCCATTCGTCACTCTAAAAAAAAAACTTGCTTATGTCCGTCTCCAGGGTCTCAACCATCTTTGAACCAAAGGGCGTGAAGACGTAATAAACAAACAAACTCAGTTTCGCTTTTATAATATTAGTAAGGATAATGAATGGAAAGAAAAAGGAGCTAGTAAAATATTCGTTATTGCCTACATTCATGTAAATAATAAATACCCCCGGAAAAAAACTGGCCAAGAGCTAGTCCACCACCATAGGTTCTGTACAAAATTGCGTCATAAATTAGTTGTTTTTTTTTCACAGCAAAATGGGACTACAAAGTTGGGCATGTGGTTTTAGTTTCAACTTCCACGCGTTCCCGAGGCTTAACAGTCGGACAGACAGACAGTCGGACAACAAAGTGATCCAATAAGGATTTCGTTGTTTTCCTTTTGAGGTACTTTTGAAACGCAACAAATCTTCTCAAAATTCCGCTTATCTTCCCAAAATCTATTATTATTAGTATTTAACTATAGTATACTTACGCTGGATTTAGAACAAGATTAGCCAAGTTGCTGAGCGGCGACTCGACAAACAGCCACAGAAGCACCGCGAGCACTGCTGATGTTACTAGTATTCCTATACCGTTAAGTATCTGAAATTCAATTACGAAGTTTAGTATGTTCAAGATGTTGTGTTTTTGGGTTAAGCGGACCGTTTGTTGAATGGGGTGGAGCTAGAAGCTTAAATATGATTTACTAGCTGGCGCCTGTGGCTTCGCCCGCGTGATATCAAAAAATAAGTATTCTATATGTTATTTCAGACTATAATCTACCTCTGTGCCAAAATTAGTCAAGATCCGTTCTGTAGTTTTTTCGTGAAAGAGGATCAAACATACATCCATACTCACAAACATTCGCATTTATTAAATACTAGCTATTCCTCGCGGTTTCACCGACGCTGCTCAGCACCTGTTGGTCGTAGCGTGATGGTATATAGCCTATAGCCTTCCTCAAGAAATGGACTATCCAACACTAAAATAATTTTTCAATTCAAACCAGTACTTCCTGAGATTAGCGCGTTTAAACAAACAAACTCTTCAGCTTTATAATATTAGTATAGATATTAGTATAGATGTAGGATTTATCTATTCAAACTTCATGTACATAGGCGGACTTAATGCCATTAGACATTCCCTACCAGTTAACCTTTAGGTTAAATAATACAAAGTTGTGATAGGGAACAAAAACAAAGGCAAAGGATTTTTAAAAAAAACAAAACATACAAACAATGAGCTAAGATTGTTTCTACTGCACGTGGATAAGACACAGGCTCTTTGAGTGAGGAAGTTACTCAATTGCGGATTTGTTGAAGTACATAGAAGTAGCTGGAATGTTGTCATAATAATTTGGTGTAATATAAAGTAACTCAAGGTATTAACGAGCAATTACTTTAAAATAAAGTAAAAAAAACTGCCACTGATTGACGTAAGTCTTCCTATAGAAAGCCTTTAAAGATTTACTAGGTTTAATATCGCTGTAAACACCACGTTTGGTAGAAAGCAATAAAATAGTTACCAAAGACCCGCTAAAAGAATGTTGATCAAACATTTATAGAACCTCCTACACAAGCAAACCTTGAGGACTCAATGAGCTTCAAAGAAAAATACAGAACATGATATAGAAACCAATATTCTCACAAATAAGTAATAAAAGTGAAGTTCCTAGTACTAGCACCACATAAGTTAGAGAAGGCTTCGTACAAAGAAAACGCACGCACGCACACATAGACACGCTTCACGTACACGGAGTGTAAGCGTGCTCGCGACCGGCATTTGTTTTAGGTAGTTTTCAGACAAACGCTTGTTACAAATACTATTTGCCACCCTAATAACGAAGACTTAGAGGTGCTATTAGTGAATTTATTTGAGAAAAATCTTCGATTTTGAAAAAAACTTTTGTTTTCCGATCCTTGTAATCTAGATGTCTTCGAAGTTAGTCTAAATTGGTTTGTTTAAGGATAACGTGCTTTATTGTAGGCTGTATCATCGGTTAACATCAGGCGAGTTGCAACAATCCTTCTAAAAGTTTACCATCAAACTTTGTGAGGATGTACATGCATGTCGTGACGTTTGATTGTTAATCATTCACGCAATTTGATTGTAATTCATTACTAACCGGATCTAAATTAAACTTGGAACACAGATAGCTTATAAACAGGATTATAATATTTAGCATTTTCAATCCTGAAAATACGCTCCCGTGCGATAACCACCGAACCACCAGCCAGCCAGGGCCTCTACCTGCTGGGTTTATGGGTTGTTCGAAAGAGGGCAAAAGAAGAACAGATGGGTTTGAGTCACTAAGAGACTGACACTACCTTCCGCTCCACCCAGAGCGGGTGAAGATATTTGATGATTGCCTATCTCTTAAAAAAAGGGAATCAAATATACCTACCAAGTTTAACATGTCGTATTGCATTGGATTCCGTTGCGAGAACAGGAACCTCTCCAGTAGAAGTGAGTGTGTGATGTAGACCCCGTAAGCTAGACGGCTGAGTATCGTGAAAAAAGGCCAGGACATGAAGTTTCTCACGATTTCTGGAATTAAAGGAATGAATAAGGGTTAAATTCTGTTTTATAGGCAACTCTTGGAAAGAAAGTTAATATAGTTCGTCAAGCAATACAGTTCGAGTTTGCTATTGAAAAAAAAACCGGCCAAGTGCGAGCCGGTCTTACGCACGTAGAGTTCCGTACATTCCTAGGAATAATATAAATGCGAATGTTTGTGAGGATGGATGGATGTATGGATATGTGTTACTCTTTCACACAAAAGATACTTTTTTTGATATCACGCGGGCAAAGCCGCAGTATCTTATTTTGTTATTTCAGACTATAATCTACCCCTTAGCCAAATTTCATCAAGAACGGTTCAGCCGTTTTGACGTGAAAGAGTAACAAACATCCATCCTCACAAACAGTCGCATTTATAATATTATTTTGATGATAAGTGAAAACTATTATAAATGTGTGTCTAATTAAGTTTTGTTTTTTTTTTTCAGGTAAGTACCTCATCTGTAACGGCATTTGATAAACAGGTAAAATTAACCCGAATCCACGCATACAGTTTTATTAGTACGAAGGATTACAATAAAAATCTTCTTAATTGATGCTAATACTGGACACGGGTTGGGTTCGGTTCCCAGGTCACTGAGTGTTTCTTTGTATTTACATCAGAATGTATTAGTTTGGATCCTCCTGGTGGCAATAATACCACACCCAAAATATATGGCAGTGGCGTTTATACCAAACTTATCTTTGCATTAGAATCAACTTCATACATCTCTGAAAATTCCATCGAAATGATAACTAAAAAGTTTGGTTCCTGAGTTGGTGCCTAATTGTTGGCAATAGATTCATTCCCATTGGGACACGGATTACAGGCGCAATATTAATTTATTCTCTTTAATTTTGAAAATGTATAAATGCTCTTTTTTTCCTTTTAAAACCGTAAATCTCTCCCTGACGTCAATTAATGATCTGTATCTTAGCCAGAATTTCCGAACCGTCGAAACTCGGTCATTCATTCATTGTAGTTTTTACATGACACCGTTTTCTGAAAATAGGTCACTCCGTTTTCATTGCAATCATATTTCATTTATTTAACTGAAACACCACAGACTACCTACAATACTGTCTCTCCTCCTTTAAATCCATCCAAAGGTTGTCTTGAAAAGATCGCTTTTTGAGATAAGACCGCCCATTGTGTCACTCTATTTATAAGTTGTTTACTGTTATTCTTGTCATTTGTATGATGTACTTACTAAAGAATATTCTATCTATCTATCTTATTTATTTCGGGAATATTTAAGTACACGGCTTAATAAACCTCCTTGCTTGCTATATTATCAATCACACAGTCATCTATCGTTTCTTTGGTCTTCCTCTTTTACCCATAAACCCCGACACATTTGTACTTAAAACTTTCCTCACGTCATTTTCCTCATTTCTACGCATCACATGCCCATACCAAGCTAAAACTATACTCAAAAAGTTAATTTGAACTCAAATTCGAATGAAAGATACAAAAAGGACAGAAAAGAAAAAATACAACGATAATATTTCCAAAGAACATTTCAACACAGACAAAGTAGATTTTGATGAAACAGTAACAGTCATATCTTGGAACTGAGATGAAAATATAATACCGGTATTTTGACGGGGGAAAACTAAGGGTCCTCCCGGGAAATTAGAAAAAGAAGTAGCTATGTACAACATAGAGAACGAGTATATTTAGTTATAGGGATTAAAAGAAACTCTAGCAACTCATTTCCTGGTATTTTCTTTTCATATTTTGCTGGGTAAAAGGATTTATCTCCTAGATTATCGTCTATGATAGCCTAGTTAGTCGGCGACTGATTTGCGAGTCCGGCGAAGTGTCATCGGATATTTTTTTTCAAAAAAATTTGCAGTATTAGCAACATAGTCTAGATCTGAGTCCAGTCGATGTCCAATAAGCTAGTGCCCTATATTATGACACTGAAAAATAACTGGCAAACAAGGATATTTGTTTTTAGAGAGGGATACCCCCACGGACACCTCGAATGCTTCACAAGTTGTAAGACAGACTAGGTAGTGCCGGACTCGAACCGGCTAAAACCACTCCCTTGCTCTGCACGTGTCCCTCTGACGTTATCAGAGTCCTTGTTTATCAAAGGTTTTTTAAACAGATGTTCTTTTTTAAAAATTTTGTATTGTTATTTTAAATTTATTACGAATAAATAAAATTTTGGAACATTATAAATAATTAATTTAATTTCGTAATATTGTTGGCTTTTTTCTAATATCTTTTCTTTTCAGAAATGTTCGTATTTGAAAAAGCCATATTATTACGTCACTTTGTTTCTTTCTATCACTTTTTTTTTATAATTTCGAAGCAGTATTTCAATAGAAGATTTCTTGTTTTATTAACTGACATGAAGTTTTTGCTAGTCTTAGTTACAGTCGCCTCTAATTTTTGTTCAACTGTATATCGCTCACAAAAACCGGGTATTCTATCAGGATGTAGACGATCGACTCCATTGCGTCAGGTTTCCAGGTGCGCAATGGGTTCTCCTTGCACTTGAAACGGTGCAAGTATTCAGCAAGGACTATTAGATACACCTCTGTCTATACCTTAGAGGATTACAGGTATGATGTCATGTTACAATACAAGGTACTGCGGTCTAATTTCCGTCTGAAGTTGACTTAGCTTGGGTATTATAATTATTCAAGCGGATACCTATCCATTCTTAACTTAGCTAATATTAACTGTTCCGACATAGTTTCCCGGTTGAATTCCCTATCCGGGAAGCAAATAACTGTATTATTAAGAACGGGGAACAGTACATGCGTTTACCAAGTTTAAGATTAGCAAAACTACTACTACTGTTTCCATTAAATGAATGAACTGGGTATCTTGCTGACCAAAAGAATGAGATTATAAGAATAGAATATAATTTTATTTTGAAAATTGTGGGTTAAGAAACTAGTAAGTTTGATACCATCCTTTTCTTCCAAGATTTTTAGTTTAAAAAACCGTCGAAGAGCAAGACTCGCGCACCGAGGGTTCCGTACAAACTTGCAACATTAACGGCCATATCTTTTGACTTAGACAGTTGATTTTGCGTAGCGTAGATTTAGTGAGTAGTTTTGTCAAACAGACAGACGGAAAACCAAGTGATTATGATAGAATAAGAGTTCCGTTTTTTTTGAGGTACGGAACCCTAAAACAATACCAAGAAAATCTGTAATAAATATCTGAAGCGCTGGAAACTGAAGCTAAATGAGCGGGCTTACTGTGTGCTTGCTAGTATAATAATAAGCACGCTCATTACTTTCTGCATTAAACGCAGCCTTCGACACACTCACACATATAATTCATCAACATATCTGAACATAAACAAATGAAAATTCTACTTACGAACATCCCCGTACTCTGTAATTCCAATGCAAATACAGGTCGCGAAAGCCCATAAGTTTCTATTGAAGGCCGCATACACCGCTGCGTTCCACGCGTTGTATTCACCAAGGCACCATGCTGGGGCCGCCGTTAATACTTTGAGACCTAGCCAGAAAGCAGCTGCAAGGCCTATGTAGGAGCACTCCTGGAATGCAAGGAAATTGTTGGTTAGGAACTAGATAAAAATGT
Organism: Ochropleura leucogaster; assembly: GCA_958449745.1. Classification (NCBI taxonomy): domain Eukaryota; kingdom Metazoa; phylum Arthropoda; class Insecta; order Lepidoptera; family Noctuidae; genus Ochropleura; species Ochropleura leucogaster. Next base: position 11,163,376 of record OY288226.1, read on the forward strand.
ATCCTTCTAGCCTTTTCCCAATTAAGTCATGGTTGGCTACCAGTCTAACCGAATGCAACTGAACATTAATAAATTAATTTTTCATAGAGTGACTATCTATTTGACCTTTACTACCCAGTTTAAATTAAGTAATACGATACTATGAATACGATACCTTTTGGTAAATTTGGTTGTCAAATTTTCAAGCCACTAAGAAGTTGTAAGGACTGTCAAAGATCTAACTACTAAATGACAGCCGGGATTAACAGCTTGACATGTTTTCCAAAGATCGGAGGAACCTCGATATGTATTGGGTGCTCAATTATTCATGGATTCACCTACGCAAGGCTATTATTTAGCCACAAGTTCCTCAGTAAATATAATAATCATAAAAAAAGAAAAAGTTGTTTACCATTTACCGTATTTGGTAATCTGGTAGGTCACAATAATCTTCAGAGTAAATAAAATTCAACAAAACAGCATAAAAATAAACTGTTTATCTTACAGATACAATCGTGACTATCAACATTTAATTTATTTGCTTTTGCAATTTCAAAAGACGCTCCGTTGATTCTCAGAACACTTCACTTGCATCCTACATTCAATTGTTTTACAAAGCAGTCTTTTGTTTCAATAACAATCATTTTGAAATAAATAAATAACAAACGAAGCAAAAGGATATTTAAAAAAAAAAAAACGTTGCCCCCACACTAGGTTTTTTTCCTGTATCGTCGGTGCGTTCACAAACATTTACACTGACATTCACAAACAGCCAGACCCGAAACAAGTATCTGCAGGTCATACAAATATTTGTTCCGTGCGGGGATCGAACCCGAGACACGCAGCGCGTTCAGCCACAGCGCCAACCGTGCCTTTAAATCACATCAGATAGCGTTCTGTAATTTCTACCTACACCTATGGGCAAAAGCGTAATGAATGTTTATTCAGAACTATGAAACTAGAATAGACTATTGAAATAATGACTAGTAAAAGTACGGAAAACACGACATGGCTAGCCGAACCCAGTACATTCAGACAACAACAACTAGCCGAGAAATAATTATGATGAACAAAAAACTATCAAAACTACTCACCTTAGAAATAACTCCTCTGTACTTCGTAGGCCTGTATACCGTGATGATGTACCCCATGGCCATGCCTAAGAAGTAGGAGCCAGCTCTGTGATGACTCTGCATGTAGGTTTCTAAGTAAACTTGGTTGTCTCTGACATTGATGAGCTTTCTGTAAAATGTGATAATGGTGATGTAGTAGAAGAATATCTTAAATATAGTTTAGATAAGCACTATCAGAATGAATTTGGAAAGTGGAATCGTGTTGCAGCAAACGATATTCGTCAATTTAAACCTTGATCTAGAAACAACACAATTGTTTCATTTCTTAATTTATAGTATCCTTATTATAATATTATAAAAGCGAAAGTGAGTTTGTTTGTTACCTCTTCACGCTTTAATGGCTAAACAGATTTTGATGAATTTTGGTACAGATATAGTTGAGAACCAGGAGACGGACATAGGCTATTTTTTTTTCTACAAAGAGAGGGATATGTGGGAGAAGGAGGGAAGTAACGGGAAAACTTACCGTTTCTATTACAAATCAATAAGGCGCTACCGAATTTAACGCGAACGAAGCCGCGGCCAAAAGCTAGTTGTATATATTTTTGTTTTAAGTGGGAAATGAGGGAGAAAGAGGGAAGACAAGAGAAAACTTTGCTATCACAATTAATTAGGCGCAAGGGCAAAAACTACAGGAAGCAGGTACCTGCAAATCAGAAAAGGGGAACTGTGTTTTCCCGAATTTAACGCGTGCAAAAGCTAGTATGCAAATAAAATAAAAACTGAACTTAACCTTGACAATCAAACCAGTGCGGTTATAAAGATTGTCAAGGTTAATTAAAGTTATGCAATTAAACCGGAATCAGACCAAAATAACTTACTCGATATCGTAAAGCAAGATTCCATTCAATCCTTTTGTGTACGTGGTGATACCAGTAATGACAACCGAAAAGATGACGGTAATGGTGGTGACAATCTTCCCGATACGTCTGTTCCATTGCCAGAGACAGAACAGGGCGGTCCCCATGACAGCCATGTGGTAGTCTGCTGGGATGTACCAAGAAACTTGCTGACACTGAAACCATTATGAACAGAGATGAGTAACGGTTTAAGGATTTTTGGAGTTCCGTGATTCAAAAGGAAAAGGACGGAATCCTTATTAGATCACTTTTGTGTCCGTGTGTCTGTCAATACCTTTAATGTCGGTAACGCTTGAAGGTATGGAGTTGAAATTAAAACCATATGGTTAAGTTTATGGTCCCTTCAAGCTCTCTCAGTCCCCATGTAACTATCCCTTTACGCATTTAAAAGCCTCATTAAGTAGAATCTACAAAAAAAAAACGTGGTCATTTTTGGTGTTGTCATACTTACACACAAAATTTTACATTTTTAGGTATAAAAAAAGAAAAAAAGTAGCCCACTGGCCTCAGGGTCCAAGCTACCAGCAGTCAGGGCTCCAGAGAGAGGAACCACCTAACATTACGAGCCGTGTCCAGAAGTACCGCTTTCTGAATCAAACCATTGATCCAGCCGCCTAACGAGTGTCTATTCAGTTGTTGGTCGAGGCTCTTGGCAATTAAGCCATTGGCTGTAACGACTATCGGCACAATGATCGCTGAGTCCACATCCCACATGTCGATAACCTCGCGAGCCAAGTCAAATATTATCTGAATTAATTAATTGTTATTTGTTTTGCTATGCTGTGTCACTCTGAACTTTCGATTATTCAATCTGCCTTTACTATATTTTGTCTATTATCTAAATATATTTATAAATATTGTCTATCTATTTGTCTATTGTGCCCTAAGATGCAGGCTGTGCCTAGTTTTGAGACCCATGGTACTTTGACTTGCGTTCTCTTTCATTTTGTTTTTTTTTTATATTTGTTTGTTACGTAACTAGTGTAGGTGTATATAATTTAATTACTTCATTTTACCATGAATATGGACCTTGTTATGAATTAAAACAAACTCACTTCTTTACAATATTAAACATGTTTAAATAGTTTTACACTTTTAGACACCTTTATCAAGTACGCGTTCAGTAGCGTTCGTAGTGGGCTTCTAAACTGATTTTGAGGAATTTTGGTACTGAGATAGTTTGGACCCTGGAGACGAACATACGATAATTAAAAAAGTGAGAAAGAGGGAAGAAAAAAGGAGGGAAAGATATTTTGTTATCGATCATTACGCAGGTTTAAGTTAGCGTTAGCCCAAAGTAACTATGCCACGCGGATGAAGTCGCGGGCGTAAGCTAGTTATAGGTATTATATTGACTTACAATATTCTCACTACCAACGTAGTTCCCCAGCATGAGAAGACTAAGTAGCCAGGTCTTGGTACACGCCTTCTGTTCTCTACCCATAATACGTTTCCACAATGGGCCATCACCCACATACTCCGATACTGCTATTGTGTAGAATATTAGGACTGCAAAGGAGCCTATTAACCTGGAAAAATGATTTTTAATAATCAAACAAGAGAGTTTAAAACCGTATGTTACGAAAAGAGGTGAATGTACACGTTGATGGACGATATCCCACAGTCCTTCCATTGTTTTTTAAGGTTCCGTATCTTAAAGAGAAAAAACACCCGTATAGCATCACTTTGATATCTATCTGTCAAGACCCTTTATCTCGGAAACGCGAGGTCCAGTTAAAATTACGAAAACCATATGCTCAAGTTTGTAGTCCCTTGGAGCTGTCTACAATCAATCCTTTAAGTCTACGCAGTTAAAAGATATGGCCGTTTATATCGCAAGTTTGTATGAAACCCCCGGTGCGTGAATCCGACTCGCACTTAGCCAGTTTTGATGTTTGATGTCTGTTTAAGACATAATAAATGGGAAATACTGGAAAAAACTAAGCGTTGGTTTCAGATAGTTAGATTCAGAACAAATATGTTTTTTTTTGGTTAGTTCTGGATTATATTTCTGATACTTTTTTTTGTTTAACATAGTAAGAAATTGAAATCCAATTATTGTTACTGCTACTCTACCATGACGTGTTAAAGCAGAACTTATTCCGCTGAGGGAAAGGGACAGAGCTATACAGGGTGTCTAGCACCATCTCTTTCACTCAGTGGAATAAGTTCTGCTTTAAGATGTCATAGTAGGCCTACTGTTCTGTAAGAAGTCGGTCTATCGCAAGTTTGAGAGGAACCCTTAGAGCACGAGGAACATAGATGGGTTTTGTTCAGTACAAGTCTGACACTCCCTTCTGATCGGCCTGAATCGGGACATGTCATTTGATAATTACACATTCAATAAAAAAAAAAATATTAGGAGCTAACCAAACGACATGGAAAATCGAGTACCAATAAAATATGAGTATTTGAGAAATAATGTTTAAACCTACCTCACGTAACGCTGTATCAAAGTAATGACAGGATTCTTCTTCTTCTCCATTAGACCTTTCATGAGGAGTAGTCCTGATATGACGAAGAAGTTCTCCACTGCGGGGAGGTCTAAATGTTGCATTGTGTTACCTAGAGTATTGTTTTTGACACTTATCAACTGTAAATTGAAAAAAAAAAATGGTTAGTTTCCTTAAATATTTCATTCGTTTTGTTTCTGTTTTTTTAAATGTTCTTAATAAGACTTGTGATGGCCTAAACCGTAATGTGAAAACCAAGATATAGAGATAATTTGAATGTAGGAAGAGAATTGAAATTGATTCACATAAAAATATAATCATAATCGTTGTTATACAAATGTTGTAGTGGTCAAATTCTTTTTGTATTTAGTTATTTGGATTGTTATGTCCAAGCTCATATATATATATAGCTTTGCCATATCTTTGTAATGCCTACAGAGCCTGCCGGGGCTGAGGGTTGTTTGAAAGAGATAGATAGTGCAAATGGAAGGAACATGGGTGGGTTTTAGTCAGTACAAATCTGAGACTTTCCCCCGCTTCACCCAGGGGAAGTTAAAAAAAATGCCTACAGAGTCTTGGGTGAGCGGCAGAATTTTCCAGATTAGTTTTGGAACCGGAGACATAAAATTTTACTTTAACTAGTATAAAATACTAGCTTTTGCCCGCAGCTTCGCTCGCGTTTAATTTGGGTAACACAGTTCCCCTTTAGTGATTTGCAGGTACCGGCTACTTGTAATTTTTGCCCTTGCGCCTTATTTATTGTAAAAGCAATGCTAATTTTTCCCTTTTCTTCCCTCTTTCTCCCTCATAATTATTTCAATCTTTTTTTAAAGGATTAGAAAGAGACAAAATGTAGCCTATGTACTCCAGGTCCCAACTATCTCTGTACCAAAATTCATCAAAATTGGTTTAGCCGTTGAGGTGTGACGACGTAACAAACTCACTTTCGCTTTTATAATATTATAGTAAGGACTTACTTTGTCATAATCATGTCCATTACTTAAAGAACCAGCTACAATGAACACAAAAACATGGACACAGGTAGTGAAGCTTAGGACCACAGCCTTAGTAAAACTGAGGATTGGTATCTCGTCATCTGTTATCTTTACGAACGACGACCAGTTCCTCTTGAGGCTGAACGAATAAGCTATTCTTCGGGCTGAAAGAGAAAAAAAATACATTAAAAAAGAAAAAAAAAACACGCTTTTAGTAGGGTTTCTTTTTTAAGGGTTGTGTACTTCAGAAAGAAAAAAAACGATACCCTTATACGTCACTTGTCGGTCAAGACCCACACTGAGGAGCTCGTGGCTAAATAATAGCAGCCGCTCGGGTCGATCTTTAGGTTAAGCCGTGCTTGCCTAGGGTGGTCTGTGGATGGGTGACCACCCGTTACATACCGAGTTTCCTCCGAGCCTCGGAAAGCACGTTATGCTGTTGGTCCCGGCTGTTATTTGTAGATCTTTGACAGTCGTTACTGTTAGTGTCCCGAAAGTCTGACAACCAGTCTTACCAAGTGGTATCGTATTACCCAGTAGTAACTGTGGACGTCAGAAAGGCAGTCGGTCCATGTAAAATATTGATATTCAGCTGCATCTGGTTAGACTGGAAGCCGACCCCAACATAGTTGGGAAAAGGCTAAGAATCGGTCGCGCCGTTTCGGAGGAGTACGGTAACTAACTTTGTGACACGGAAATTTTATATATTAGATTTATAAACAAAGGTCTCATAATATTCTGCAAATGGGAGCGTGCAAATATTTGGTAGATAAACATAATTTTAAGACAAACATTAAATAAGAATTAAAGTTACACTTAGTGGCATGTCAATGAAATAAATATTATCAGTATTCAATTCAATGTCAAATTATTATTCAATGTCAAACTTTAATAGAGATGTCAATGATTAATCATCATCTGCCTAGCATTTTCCCAACTATGTTGGGGTCGGCTTCCAGTCTAACCGGATGCAGCTGACTATCAGTATTTTACATGGAGCGACTGCCTATCTGACCTCCACAATCCAGTTAATAGGTACTGAGTAATACGATACCCCTTGTTAAGACTGGTTGTCAGACTTTCGGAACACTGACTACCTGTAACGGCTGTCAAAGATCTACAAATGACAGCTGGGACCAACGGCTTAACGTGCTTTCCGAGGCACGGAGGAAACTCGGTATGTAACGGGTGGTCACCCATCCACAGGCCAACCTAGGCAAGCGCGGCTTAACCTAAAGATTGACCCGAGCGGCTACTATTATTTAGCCACGAGCTCCTCCATGTCAATGATTATATGATTACAATTTAATTAGGGTGTCAAAGTATCATTCAAATAGTCTTGTAAACTGCACCTTCATCAACCGTCTCAGCCATACCAGTCAAGTTTTTTTTAAATTATAATTCTTCTATAGCAACCATTTTAGATGTAAAGTATGTTTGTAAGATATAGGCTTACGTCTGGAATCTGTGTTGTCATATTGAAGATATATTGTCGATGATATCGCTGCAATTACTAGTCCTATCATAGTGGCCCTGAAAAGAATAACATAATTAGAATCTGAGAGAAAAAAATACCTGACAAGTGCGATTTGGACTCTCGCATCAAGGATTCTGTACAAACTTGTAGAAAAGCAATTAAAGGATCGAATATTGCTGTAACGAAAATAAACTGTGTTGAAGGACAAACTTAACTTTGCCGTTAGGAAATGGTGTTCTCATACATCAACATAGGTAGCCATTAGTTTACCAACTGCAATTAAGTTTGTAATCACATTTTAATTTACCCTTTTCTTAAAGGTTTTGAATCTGTTTGCGAATTAATGTGATCGTTTAGATCATATTTGTTTGCATAAATTTAGAGCATTTGTAACTTTTTGTCAACTTGATACCTCAACGCGTTTCCGATACAAAAGGTCTTAACAGACAGACAGAAGAATAAAAAAGTGATTCTATACGTGTTCCTATTGTTCCCTTTGAGGGACAAAACCTTAAAAAAAGAGTCTAGTAAAGAAACATTTAAAAATACTAATGATACTACTTAACTCACCTTTCATATAAAATCAACAACGCAAATCTAAATATTTTCTCAAAATAAAACAGCTTACTTTCCTGATTACACAAGCACAAAATACCAGTATTTTCCGATCAATATTTGACTTCTCTACGTCAGCATCTTTCCGTGTATTATGAATAATAAATACACAATCATGTCAAGAAGGACATTGACTTATGAATTCTATTACAACAAATAATTAATCATCATCTGCCTAGCCTTTTCCCAACTTTGTTAGGGTCGGCTGCCAGTCTTACCGGATGCAACTGAATACCAGTATTTTACACGGAGACACTGCCTATCTGACCTCCACAACCCTGTTAGAACTGGGTAATAATAATACTCTACCCCTTGGTAAGACTGTTTGTCAGACTTTCGGGACCCTTAGCGCCAGTCAAAGATCTACAAACGACGACTGGGACCAACAGGTTAACATGCTTTCCGTGGCACGGAGAAAACTCGGTATGTAACGGGTGGTCACCCATCCACAGGCTATCCTATACAAGCGCAACTTAACCTAAAGATCGACTCAAGAAGAGCCAGTTTTTCCTTTCTAGGATAAAACTGTCGTATTGAATGCTTGAATTGAAAAACTGCTGAGCTTTTCTAGACCACTGTACCCATTTACAGACCATTCTAGGTAAGCGCAGCTTCAAGTAAAGTGGGATCCGGGCGGTTGCTTTTATTTAGCCACGCTTTTATTCATCTCCTTTGAATAAAACAAAGATATGATGGTTTATTTGCAAGAAGCATTTTGAATCTAATCATCTGCGCCGTTGGTCACAAATTCCCTAGAGCAAAAACGCATTACATTTACGACGTCTTATTTGGCCCATAAGGAAAGAAAAATATGATAATATCACTTTGTTGTCCGTCTGTCTGTCAAAACCCTTTATCTCGGGAACGAGATACAGGGTCGAAAACATTTGTGCTGTGAAAAAATCAACTATGTACTATATAATAATCTCTAAGTCTAAGCAGTCAAAAGATATGCCTGTTTTTGTTGCAAATTCGTACGGAAACCTCGCGCGCGAATCTGACATTAAATCAAACAGCTTTGAAAAAACCAACCAAGAGTCACGTCTTGGCCAGTTCTTTAAAAGCTGTTTGATTTAATGGGGAAGCGTCGAGGTAGGCCTCGAATTTATTTTTGCTTTTTGCAGTTCAAAAAATTAATTCTACGAACTACCCTGGTGGTTCTACCTCATCATACATAAAATTCTGGACTTACATAAACACATAGAACTTCAGGCTAAACTCAGTTTTTTCTCCAGCCTTATCACAGTAATCCACAGTGATATCAGGGTCCATCGGCGTGATAGGGTTCACCAGGTATATCGTCTTCAGGATCTTGGAAACTGATCCATGGTTGCAGACTGCTGGTAAACAGACACCCCATGATATTGTGTCTGCTTTTCTGCCCTCTTTGGATTTCACCTGATGAAAGAATTTCAATTCTTTTTATTCCTTACTTGTTCAATGCGAAAGTTGGAAATAGATGAACCGATGTATGTTTTTTTACTTTTTCATTGAAAAGCTACTGAACGGATTGAAATGGAATTTTGCACTCGGATAGTTGAAATATGATATCGAACTTTTAGTTCCAGTAGTGTGGTTTATTGTAGCGGAGATGAGAATATTGAGGAATTTTGAAAAAGGGAGTCATTTGTCTTGATATGTACATGTAATGAGGAGGGACAAGCACATGTGACTCAAAGAGTGATCGATCTGAATGTTGATGGATGGAGAGGGAGAGACAAGCCAAAGAAAAAAAATGATATATTGTGTTTAGAATATGACGGAGAAAGGAATAACTGATGCCGTGACGTCTGACAGGGGGGAATGGAAGAAGAAGAAAACGTGTTGCACCGACCCCAAATAGAATGAGATAAGGGTATTAAAATACGGGGTTGCGGGTTGTTCAAAAGAAATGCCGCGGTGCCGGAACGTAAAGGGCAACAGAAGGAACATAAGTGGGTTTAAGTTAATACAAGTCTGACATCAAATAACTTCTCCCGCTCCGCCCAGAGCGGGGGAACGATTCGTTTTGCTTACGGGTGGTACATATTTTGACACTAGCTGTTCTCCGCGGTTTCACCCACGCTGCTCAGCACCTGTTGGTCGTAGCGTGATGTTATATAGCTTATAGCCTTCCTCAAGAAATGGACTATCCAACACTAAACGAATTTTCCAATTCCAACCAGTAGTCCCTGAGATTAGCGCGTTCAAACAAACAAACAAACTCTTCAGCTTTATAATATTAGTATAGATAAGTTCTATGAGACGTATGTCAAAATACTACTATCCGTAAGCAAAACGAATCGTTTTTTGTTTATTGGAACCGGGCGTAAGACTTCCAAGAGGAACGTTATATACTTCCAAGAAGAACGTTATACTTACATTTAAATACTCCTCAGTGCGTCCAGATACATCAGCACTACCGTACTCCTTCTCCTCTTTATCAGTCAGCTTAACATCAGATAAACAGTATTGTGTAGCGATCTTAGGTTCACCGAAATTAGAAGGCGCTTTCAGACATTGATCATAGTTTCCTAAACTGTATTTGGAACCGTAGAAACTGCCCACTGGATGGTTCATTGAGTTCCATACTGAAAGAGGTCAGAAAGTGGAGTATTCTTAATAATTATTTTTTAAAAAAAAAGATAAACAATTTAAGTATCTAGATCTGGCTCGCGAGGTTGTCGACATGTGGCACGTAAATGCAGCAGTCATTGTGCCGATAGATGGCTAATGGCTTAATAGCCAATATCCTTGACCAACATCTAAGGAGGCTATCGTTTGGCAGCTGGATCAAGGGCTTGATTCAGAAAGCAGTGCTTCTGGACACGGCCCGTATTGTTAGGAGGTTCCTCTCTCAAGAGCCCTGCCCACCGGTAGCTCGCACCCTGTTCCGGATGCTAGTGAACTACTATTTTTTTATATTTTTAAATGTTTTTTTTAAGTAAAAGTAAAAAAAAATATTCAAAAAAATGAATAAACGAGATTTATTTGCCAATATGGGTAGTTAAAAAAATATAATTATACAACAAACACATGTATCGCTATTGTCACAAGAGTGCAATACTTACTCCAAACAGCCCAGACAGTATAATTCTTGACATTGTTCAATATGAACAGTGTCTGGTCTAAACAAGGTTTTTCATGTTCATTCCATTCTACATCATGTAGACCTTCTATGACGATATCTACTTCTGTCTGTCTGGTTTTTGTAAAATATTCAGCTGATGATAGACCTGAAACATTTACATACTTTATTATTACACCGTTATGCACTAGAAGGGTATGCAGATCTGTAAAATGATTTTTTTTTTTGCTCCAAACCAGGAGTTACTCCTGTATCGTGGGTGCGTTTACAAACATTTAAACTTTTATACACAAACAGCTAGACCTAGAACTATCTGTAGGTCATAAAAATATTTATTTCGTGCAAGGATTGAACCCGGGACACGCACCGTAGCTGTCGATCGCTCAGCCACAAAAATAGCTTGCATGACTGCGATAAATAGGTTACCATTCAGCATGATGCTGTGCTATGGGAGCCCACAGCACAGCGCTGGTTTTCAGTGGTCAACCCGTGAGTAAAACGTACGTTAGTCAAGATATCATACATCAATATTTAAAATACGAATAACAATTAATAAATGATTTCTAGTATATTTAATAAAAAAAAATAGATAATTGCCAGAAAATTACGCTTATACGCGCATACGCACTCGCGTGAATTTAAAGTACGTCCGTTCTCAATAAAACTAAGTCAAACAATACTGTTTTTTTTTTCATAATAAAATAAACCGTTATTAAAAAAACACCACAACGTTAAAATACTGTGTTAAGGGGTCCGTACCTCTAAAGAAAAAAAGGAGCTGTCGGCGATGATGCGAAGAGTCTGTTCAGGTTCATGACCCTGATATGAACACACACATGTATTTAGGTTACGATGGGACTGGCATACACATTGCGGTAAATGTCCCAAAATTAATAAAGAATTTAAAAAAAGGAGCTGTCAAAAAATCACTCTGTTGTCCGTATGTCTGGCTGTCAAGGCCCTTTATCTTGGAAACGCTTGGAGTTATCGAGTTAAAATTAAAACTATATACCTAAGTTTAAAATCCCTTTTAAAGCATGGAAAAAATAAACCCTCTAAGTCTACGCAATCAAAAGATATTGCCGTTTATGTCGCTACTTTGTACGGAACCCTCGGAGCGCTAGTCCAACCCACAATTGGCTGGTGTCTGTAAAAGACACCAGCCAATTGTGGGTTTATTTATTTTTTTATTTAGTTTATTTATTAATTACAGCCGGAATTACAGACACAATTAAAAACGCATTGTTTCTCGCGTAGATCTACGTTCCGGCATACAAGGGGTTAAGGCGAGTGCCTTCTCTGACCCCTTTGTTTTGGGGTGGGAAATCATCAAGTAACTTCCCCCGCTATGGGCGTAGCGGGGGGGAATGTCAGACTTGTACTGGCTAAAACCCACCCATGTTCCTTCTATTGCCCTTTACGTTCCCGGGCCGCTCTTTCGAACAACCCGCAACCCCGGTCAATTAGACCATTACAGTTGTCTGACCATCAAAAAAACTTCCTTGCTCTTATCATTGGTTACTAAATCGATGATGATTGACACAAAGTTTACCTATTTACAAAACATTAGATTGTAAAACAAGATTTACAGATAGTACTAAAATACCTGTTAATTTTAACAATTTAATAACTTGTCAAACAGGCTGTTAAGAATCACTTAATGGAAAGATTTAACCCCGATGTATGACACGTGATCTATAAGGGATTTTCCAATGCGTTGTCATCTTTGTGTTGAAGTTTTCATGACGCACGTTCAATACTAGATGCAATTACACAACCCACACATTTTGAACCGGAACAACATTGCTGTTTACCGCAAAACAACATTTTTGTTGTTGGACAAGGTAAATGATGTTTATTTTGCAAGTAGGTTTTCACAAACAATTCTACACGTTTTTTTTTTAAACTAGATTAGGCCGGTGTTTCGTACCCGACTACTCTGAGAAGAAACAGCCGAAAAAATCTCAGAGGTCTCTTTTAAGGTCCAGACAAAAAATCTTGGTCAACTTACATGAGGACTATTTAGATTAGAGTCTGAAATGGTCTTTTTAAAAAAGCACCACACAGATTGAGTGGACCTGTGCAATCAGTGCAAGCATTTGTCAGTTATCGTGTAGCTCGACTCATAACCCAAGGAGCTATACGACACGACGAACAATACCAAAAAAGGATATTAGTGATAGTACTCAAACTACCAGACAATCGTCAAAAACAAACAAAGTAAATAAAAGTTATGATCCACATGGTCTTCACATTTACAATAAATATTATTGGATTAAATATTAATGGTATTCCGGGTTCTTCTCCGGATAAGTCAGTCTGACCATCAGTTTGAAAGTAGACTCTCTTGTTTAGACCACAAAGATATCTGCTGAGCCTTTGCGGTTTATGTTTAGTGTACGGTGATGGGCAAAAGCTAGTATATATATATACATTTATAATATACTAGTTGTGCCCAGCGGTTTCACCGAGTGCTCACTTAGGGGTAAGAAAAATAGATGTTTGCCCTTTCTCAGACTTACTGAATATGCATAGAAAAATTCATAAGAATCGGTCAAGCCATTTCAGAACATGGGTTCAGAATTCATAAGTTCTATTCTGTAGTTTGTATCCTGCACATAATAAGGAATATTTTATTTATCTAACATAAGAAAACTATAAATATTAATAAATATCTTGGGACAACTCACACACGGCTATCTGATCCCAAGCTAAGCAGAGCTTGTGTTATGGTAACCAAACAACTGATATACATACTTATATAATTTATAAATACATACATATTATAGATAAATCACACCCAGACACAGAATAAACAATCATGCTCATCACACAAAGTTTGTCCTGGGTGGGAATCGAACCCACGACCTCCGGCTCAGCAGTCAGGGCCACTAACCACTAGACCAACAGGCCCGTCAACTGGTAGTCAACTGGTAGTACCTGGCAAAATATGAACATTGACATGTTTTTTTTTTACATTTTTGTATCAAGTAACTATAACTATAGATGCATAAATTATATTCCCAAAATAATAATCAGCTTTATTTTTATGAAGAAACTTGAGGACTTTCACATAGTTAGGAAAAGGCTAGATGATGATGCAGTTATTCAGTTTTGACCGGGTAAAAACTATTTTTAATTATAATAAATCATTTTAACGTTATTGTCAGCTAATAAAAAAATTAACAAAGACACTTTTTCTAACAAAAAAAAAATGTGTAAAAAAATATTTTTGCCACTGAAAAAGTGATAGTCAATAATAATAAAAAACAAAAATACTCACACAAAACACAAGCCAGAACTATCGGAATTAAACTATATCTATGTGTCACCTTCATTTTTTAACTTTTTTTATTTACCACATTTAATGTCCTATCTGTCACGGCTTTACTTTGGTACTACAAAACGAGTAACGTAGTCAATGTTATATAAACAACCGGGTTCCAGTACTGTTAATATACAAATAAACTCGTACATTAACTTTATGAATGAAAATATGGTAATCTACAAATTAAAATGCGTTTAATTTGTAGAACTAGGTTTTTTTTTCTTATAAACACTGTTTTTTTTTTGTATGAATTCAATCTTATAAGTTACTTGAATATTTTGTTTTCGTTTTTTTAATAATTTTCAATTTTACAAATTTTAATTTCTAAAAATATTTTTGCGGGCCTTAAGTAACTTGGCACCATATAGATCAGGGACTTGAAACAGACTACAAGAAAAAAGCGTTTTAAGGCCCTTATAGCATGCTACACTTTCAACGACGGGGTAACCCAAGTATTGACGTCAGAAAAACCACTTTTTTTCAAGTCATCGATCTCAAGCCACATTTATTTTTAGGAAGACTATATTTTTTTTTTTAGTAATTCGCAATTGCTTTGGTTTGGCTCAAGGTAAAAAAGTTTAAGTGCAATTGTAATACTAAGAGACACGTCAGCATTTGTTTTATGTTTGTTTTTATTTTTATCAAAAAACTTCTACGTTTTATACTTTTAGAGTAATATTAATTAACTCGATATTTCGTTAATAACAACAAATTTTTAGTATTATCATCACATTGTTTTAAAACAATTATTATTTATTTTGATGTCATTTTCCATTTTATTTACACTTATTTTAAATGTTAAATTAACAATAGAACCTTTTTTTATAATACAGTCACAAGCTTATGTTGTTTTTTACTTAAGTTGAAGTCGTTAAATTAAACCTTCAGTTAAATAAAAAAAAAAAAAAAATATCTCTACAAAATCAACCAGGAACGAAAACGTGTGCGTTCAATTCTTATGCTCACAAAACTAAGCAGACATAAATGCCGATAATCGAACAAATATGCTTATTATTTATACTAATTAAATATTTAATCATTGATGCGGTAAAACTAATAGTTCAACATTAATTTTAGACCACGTGCTTTTTAACTACCTTAAGCCTGTTATTTTGCTCACGATGGTCGAAAACGGTTTTTAATACCTATGTCATTACGAGGGTTTCTACCCTTCTTTTTAGGGTTCTTTACCTCAAAAGGAAAAAAAAAACGAAACCCTTATAAGATCACTTTTTTGTTTGTCTAAATGTATGTCAAGAACATTTATCTCGGGAACGCATAAATGTATCAAGTTGAAATTAAAACTATTAAGTATTCAAGTTCTCTTAAAACTGTTTAAAAATCTACCCTCTAAGTCTACGCAGTAAAAAGATATGGCCGTTTATGTCGTAATTTTGAACTGATGAACTCGCACTTGACCGTTTTTTATATACTAAACTAGCTTTCGCCCGCGGCTTCGGTCGCGCTAAATTCGGTATAACACAGTTCCCCTTGCGCCTTATAGATATGTAATAGCAACGCTAAGTTTTCCCTTTTCTTCCCTCTTTCTCCCTCACATCCCACTTTTTTCAAAAAAATATTAGCCTATGTCCGTCTCCTGGTTCCCAACTATCTCTGTACCAAAATTCATCAAAATCGGTTTAGCCATTAAAGCGTGAAGAGGTAACAAACAAACTCACTTTCGCTTTTATAATATTAGTAAGGATAGGATTGTGTGTGTGTGAATACAGCTTTTGACAGAATTTTCCTAATTGCAACAGTAATTCGTACAATAATTACTCACATTAAAATACACGTGGGTGCATGTTCAAACATAGAAACTCGCATACCTACACAAACAGCCACACGAACATCCGGTAATCGAACCAACGACACGCAGAGTCCCAATCGCTGAGAAACTGCGCGCAGTGTGTTATTGGTATTACAAGCAGTGAGTTGCTGTAAGAAGTCTCATGAAAAGGATTGTGGAAAAAGCCAAAATGTTTTTGAGCTGTTTTGCAGTATTGTACCTGACAGTAAGTATAACCATGACCTTTGACAAATTTAAGTAAATCTGTTTTATCGGCTCATGTTAAATCAAGGAAGTGTCAAGCTGTTTGTCATCAGAGGCGCCTGGCAGGGTCGCTAGGGTTGTTCGAAAGAGATACCGCGATTCCGGAACATAAAGGGCAAAAGAAGGAACATGGGTGGGTTTTAGTCAGTACAAGTCTAACCCTCCCTCCTGCTTCGTTCAGAGTGGGGGAAGTTATTTGATGACTAGCTGTTTCTCGCGGTTTCACCCACGCTGCTCAGCACCTGTTGGTTGTAGCGTGATGTTATATAGCCTATAGCCTTCCTCAAGAAATGGACTATCCAACACTAAAAGAATTTTCCAATTCCAACCAGTAGTCCCTGAGATTAGCGCGTTCAAACAAACAAACTCTTCAGCTTTATAATATTAGTAAGTATAGATTTTCCATCCGCAAAAAAAGGGCCCCTAGGGCAACTCCAGGGGCCCATTGCTGTCAACGACTCCCATGACTTTTGCCGAGTTTTAAATGTAACCTTTTGAAAGCCAAGGAAGCACGTGTTCGGGGTTGCCGGTTATTCGAAAGAGATATCGCGATTCCGGAACATAAAGGGCAAAAGAAGGAACATGGGTGGGTTTTAGTCAGTTAAAGTTTGACACTTTCCCCCAGTTATTTGAAGATTAACTTCCGTTAAAAATGTGCTCATCAGCTGTCGCTCTAGCCTAATTGTTAAACTCTATTTCCCAAAGATGATGATCCTTACTAATCCTTACTAATATTATAAAAGTGAAAGTGAGTTTGTTTGTTAGTTTGTTACCTCTTCACGCCTAAATGGCTAAACCGATTCTGATGAATTTTGGTACAGAAATAGTTGGGACCCTGGAGACGGATATAGGCTAATTTTTTTTAAGAGTAAAAAATTAGGGAAACAGAGAAAAAAAAGGGAAAACTAAGCATTGCTATTACAATAAATAAGGCACTAGGGCAAAAACTACAGGTGGCAGGTACCTGCAAATCAGGAAAGGGGAACTGTCTTATCCCAAACTAGCTGTTCCACGCGGTTTCACCCACGCTGCTCAGCACCTGTTGGTTGGAGCGTGATGTTATATAGCCTATAGCCTTCCTCAAGAAATGGACTATCCAACACTAAAAGAATTTTCCAATTCCAACCAGTAGGGTTCCTGAGATTAGCGCGTTCAAACAAACAAACTCTTCAGCTTTATAATATTAGTATAGATTAATTTAGCAAAAGCTATTAAGCTTATAAATAGGTAGCTAGTGCTTAACATTATTGAACGAGTACGTAAAACATATTGCAAACCGCAAATTCGTTCTTTTGTATAATTAACGGAAACCACATACATTACGTTTATTTACAAGAAATCTGTCCTCAAAACAATTTTTATAATTTCCGTAAATCTAAAGTGGAATTTTCCATCTATATGACACGCTTTATCTACTAAACTACGGTACCCATTTCGATGGCACTTCAACTGATTGGTTCTGGTTGTCACTTGTTTATCTTTGACAGTCGTCACGTCTACTCAGAAGGGTAAGACGCTGTTGACACGGTATGAAACATGAAGTCATGAATAGAAGAGCAGAATAGAAGAATATTTGACTAGCTTTTGTCCTTGCGCCTTATAGATTTGTAATAACAACGCTAAGTTTTCCCTTTTCTTTCCTCGTTCTCCCTCATATCCCACTTTTTTTAATAAAAATTAACCGTATGTCCATCTCCTGGTTCCCAACTATCTCTGTACCAAAGTTCATCAAAATCGGTTTAGCCATTAAAGCGCGAAGAGGTCACAAACAAACTCACTTTCGCTTTTATAATATTAGTAAGGATATGTGACTGATTGAAACCAATGGGCTCGTCCCAAAACATTAATCATTTTGATGATAGTTGGCGCAGTGGCTGACCGATCGACTGCTGCGCTGTGTGTCAAGGGTTCGATCCCCGTACGCATGCCAGAGTGGGGAAAGTTTTTTTTTTTTAAATGGCATGGCGTTTCCGACTACGCAGAGTGCAACGGACGAACCTCACAAGTTCCTACTTTTTGTAAGTAACGAAGAATCTACCCTAAAATTAATTTAATTAATATGAAAGTTCAAGAGAAATTTTCTAAGCAAAGCTGCCTTCATAACCCGCAAAATAAAGTTCAAAGTTGTTAATTTGATTAAGACTTAAACTTCCCCTAACTTATTATACCTAATTAGTTAGATTATCTAACTTTTACTCGGTACATTTAAGATTACTTAGCTTGATTTGTGTTTGTTCCTAATTTTGAGGCGGAAAAAAACTTGTTTGCGTAGGTTAGCCATATTCAAATAAGTGTGATGACGAATTTATGTTCTTAAACGTTGTCCCACACTAGCAGTCTCTCCTGTATCGTGGGTGCATTTACAAACAATTAAACTCACATACACAAACAGCCAGACCCGAAACAACTATTTCTAGGCTATACAAATATTTGTTCCGTACGGGAATCGAGCTCGCGACACGTAGCGCACCGGTCAACCGTTCAGCCACTGCGCCAACCGTGCCGTCGAAACAATACAATTACCGACTAGAACAAATTCAACTTTTTAAATATTATGGATATGAAGTTTATGCCTAGAGATGATTCTGACTTACAAAATTATGAGTTTAGAATGTATGATAAATGAGTGTCTGCCAAACAATTTTCTGCGAAGTGAAGTTTATGCCATACGTTGTTATGCAAAATAAAATTATGACATAAAAAGTTCTGCTATAAAGGGTGGACCCGTGTCAGACTTGTACTGACTAAAACCCACCCATCCTTCTTACCTTACGTTACGGGGTCGCGGTATCTCATTCGAACAAACCGCAACTAGACCAGCACCTACCTGCTCGCTAGTGCTAGTGCTTCAACAGTCCGTGAGCCAAGATATTATATATTTATCGCTCAGCATACCTTCTTCATGTAGATGTACTAGCCGTTACACCTCTGCCAATTCTTTCGACAATTACAGGCGTGATGTTAGTTACAAATGTACTATCTGCCAATGTCCTATTTTAAATCATAGTTTTTCTTATTTTATTGAAACAAAACCAGGGTTGAAATGTTTACGTTATTCCCTTGAACAAACCCATTAACAATGAGTATTTTTTAAACAAATACATTAATCTGTTATTGGAAAAATGTATGACGCACATACGCTATGGTTTTTTGATATGTTAACCTTTAAAGTATAGGACTCATGATTGTTACTAGGTATTGCAAAATTTAAGATACAGCCTACTCATTGTTGTGATATTTTTCCTCATAGTAAAAGTATTTATTTACTTTTCAATTTAAAAAAAAAAACCTTTTGCAACTGCAATCTCCTGAATATAAAAGACTAGCTTTTGCCGGCGGCTTCGCACGCGTTAAATTTGGTATGACACAGTACCTGCTACCTGCAGTTTTTGCCCTTGCGCCTTATTGATTTTAGCAGCAACGCTAAATTTTCCCTTTTCTTCCCTCGTTCTCCCTCATAATCCACTTTTTTAAATAAAAATTTCCGTCCGTCTCGTGGTTCCCAACGATCTGTACTAAAATTCATCAAAATCGGTTAAGCCATTAAAGCGTGAAAAGGTATCAAACAAACACACTTTACTTTTTATAATATCAGTAAGGATGAAAACATATTTTTCTTTATAACAAAATCGTAACTGAAAAAGACTTGATTCTTCAGTTACGATTTGTTAGAAAAACATGTTCTCACTTACAAAATTCTACAAAAAAAAATGCTCAAGAGAGAGTCAGACTCGCGCACCTCGGTTCCGTATAAACTTACGTCATAAACACCCATAATAGTAGCGTAGACTTACCCCCGAATACTGAAACGTCACTTAAAATTTAAGTACCACTTAAATTTAACAGATGCTCAAAAGTGACGTTTGACTATACAAAATCTTAAGTTTAAGAGCTGCTCAAAAGTTCAGCAGCCCTCACATTTTGAGTGACGTTTCAGTATTCGGGGGTAAGTCTTTGAGTTTTAATTTAAAACTCGATACCGCCACGTGTTCGTGTTCTAAGTGATCTGTCCTATAAGGGTTCCGTTTGTTTTGTTAGCTCACCGTCCTTCCTACTTGACGACAGGCCGTGTCGACTACGCGTTAGTATTTCACGCGCACCTCAAAGAGATTGTCAGCAAAGCAGAGGGGGTTGTTCGAAAGAGATACCGTGGCCCCGGAACGTAAAGGGCAATAGAAGGAACATGGGTGGGTTTTAGTCAGTAAAAGTCTGACACCCCTCAGAGCGGGGGTAGTTATTTGATGATTTCCCACATCAAAAAAAGGGTTCCGTTTTTTACCGTTTGAAATACGGAACCCTTTTACGGAAGCTCCATAACTTCGCTACATTTGTACCGTTTTACAAGTTCATCAAATTCAACAATACTAACTGAAGTGTTTTGTCAATAAAACAAAGTATGTTTTTGTTTATCATGATCGTTTTATTTTAGGCTCTGCTTCATTAAAACCCGTTGTTTCCAATTCCTCCTTGGTCCTTTGGCTCCGGGATTGGTCTTTCGATCTGTAAACAAACAAACGGACGTACTTTATTATATATTTTGACGCAGTATGGCGTAAAAGATTTGCCTCGTTGCCTCGTAGATTGCACACAGTCGTAATAGCATCCTGCAGTCAATTGCCGCCAGGGCAGACAGCCCGCTTGGACGTTCGCTGGTCGATCGAACCAGATGTTTACTATTTACTACTAACATAGGCGAAGAATTTTCTTACTAACACACTGGACCCCTGTTGTCTTTTTAATAAATCATCATTTGTCTATATATATATAGCCTTTTCCCAACTATGTTGGGGTCGGCTTCCAGTCTCACCGGATGCAGCTGAATACCAGTATTTTACTTGGAGCGACTGCCTATCTGACCTCCACAAACCAGTTAATACTGGGTAAAACGATACCCCTTGGTAAGACTGGTTGTCAGACTTTCGGGACACTGACTACTATAAATGACAGCCGGGACCAACAGCTTAAGGTGCTTTCCGAGGCACGGAAGAAACTCGGTATGTAACGGGTGGTCACCCATCCACAGAGCAACCTAGGCAAACGCGGCTTAACTTAAAGATCGAACTGAGCGGCTGCTATTATTTAGCCACGAGCTCCTCAGTGAGAGTCTTTTTTAATAAATATGAATAAAAATATAATTGATTGTACAATCATACCTACAACTACCAAACTAGCTGTACAGTACAAAATTTTGCTCTCGATTGATCAACAAAATAAGGAAAGGTATTTCAAGAATTTTTGAATGTCAAGTTTTATAAAAGGGGAAATGCGTAATACTTTTATTGACTAACCGGTATCGTGAACGATATCTACTAGTCCTTTAAGAGCACTAGGTAGAATCATTGCGCCATTTTTCTCGGCAAGGATAGGCAGACGGATAGATATACAGTCTGTGAACGATGCCGTCTACCAAGCATTCTATATAAGAAACTAGGTAACTCTACTATTTTTTTTTGCTTTTTCCTGGAAAGGCCTTTTTTTCAAGGTCAAAAATCATGTTTTATTGTGGGGAAAATATTAAGTAAAGTTTTACACCCTACTTTTTACTCTAATCCTTACTAATATTATAAAAGCGAAAGTGAGTTTGTTTGTTTGTTGCCTTTTTAAAGCTTAAATGGCTTAACCGATTTTGTTGAATTTTGGTATAGAGATACTTGCGACCCAGGAGATGGACAAAGGCTAAAAAAGATAGAAAAGGGGAGAGAATGATTTTTTTTTTTATTAGTTGGCGTTAGCCCAAAGTAACTATGCCACGCGGACGATATTATAAATGCGAAAGTTTGTGAGGATGAATGTACGGATATTTGTTACTATATCACGTTAAAACGGCTGAATGGATCTTGATGAAATATCATAGTGTTAGTTTATAGTCTGGAATAACACATAAGATACTTTTGTTTTGATCATTACGCGGGCGAAATGGTACCTATTTTTTAGCCTTTATATCAATGGGTGAAAAAAATACTACCCCTTCAAAATAATTTCAAGTTTTGGGTAGCTGCTTAAAAAATCCTTTTAAAATAACCCAATTATATTTATAACCTGGGATTTGAACCCAGAAGCCCAAAAAACAGCAGTTGCAAATACAATTTTTTTTTCTTTAAGAAATCTATGTTAATTAGCACAATTACTTAAGAAACATTATAGCAGTATAAGCATTCATATTTGTGTAATACTTGAGTATTAGGGGGCGAGGGAACACTGACTCCCAAAATACAGGATCACCTAGTTTGGGAGGCAGGGGTTTTATAATTTGTAAGCTGTAACTGTATGCCTATACCTAAATTCAAATATTTGTAACTAGCTACTTTTTAGTAAATAAAGATTATTATTATTATTAACCACCAACAAAAACTACCGCTTACTGTTTGCTGTTCTTGACCGTACAAGAGCTCTTGAGGCGTCGGACTTTGGTTGACATTATTGGCAGTTCAATTGACAAATTGGCCAAAACTTCAAAATTATTGGCACAATGACCGCTTCGTCTCCAATTCACGTTATTAAATATAAGCCTGACAAGTTTTTGCGGTTGAAAGAAATACCGCGGACCATAAAGGGCAATGGAAGGAACATGGGTAGGTTTTATACAGTACAAGTCTGACACTTCTCCCCGCTCCGCCCAGGGCAGGGGTAACTTCCCCTTGTTTGATGCTTTCCCAACCTAAAAATAAACAAAAAAGCCCTGAAAAGTTTGGATCTTAATTCTTTTAATCAGGCTGTCATTTGTTTTTTTTTTTGTAAGTAATCCAATTTATAAGTGGATATTTTTAATTGTAAATTACAATTCCTTTTTTTCCTTTGTGGGGTCATCTAAGAGAATTACTAATTAGTGGAGGTATATTCAGCAGTGCAACTTAATTCAGACTATTTAAAATTAAAAAAATATCATACTCAAAGCATTTACTTCGATTAGACCATTACAGGCAAATTTGAATGTCAAAAAAAAAAAACAAAACAGATGATGTAGTTGTCTATTCCAAAGAGTGTGTGTGACCATGAACTTACTGTTACGTTACTTGCTCATAAAAAAAAAATAAGCAAGAAACATCATGGCCACTCTTAATATTTTTTTTTTTTTACAAAATCTTGCTATACTTACTTCATTCACGTAAGATAAATATGTAACATATAATTATGTAAGAACGATTTAAAAATACATGCAAGTCAAATGCGTGCAGATTAAAAATATAAAATCAACAATTAAATAGGAAACAAGTTTTTAAAACGGTAAACAAACTCGGAAACAGGGTTTTCCATTCTTAAAATAAAATAAAATGGTTCTTGTAGGTATTTATAGTAACAAATAAACAAGTTTTAAGCTAAATATAGCTTTAATTGTTGTCGTTTTTATAAATAAACTAATTATCATATTACTATTTATAAGATAAACACAGGAAGTTGGTGAATTACCCTTTTTTGTGGAAAGGAAATCATCAAATAACTTACATGTACTGACTAAAACCCACCCATGTTCCTTCTATTGCCCTCTAAGTTGCGGGGCCGCGGTATCTCTTTCGAACAACCCGCAACCCCAGCAGGCGGTGGCCCCAGGCCCCTCTGCTTTGCTGACATCTCTTTGAGGCGCGCGTGGAACACTAACGCGCCGTCGACACGGCTGGTGACTTACCCTGAATTGATGACTAAGTTGACGATGTTGTTCAAAGGCGCTTCCACAAACATCCACAGCAACGTGGCAAATATGATAGACATCGTCCAGACTCCAAAACCGCGTAAAACCTAAAAGAAATTTATTTGTTAGTGTTTCATGTTCAGTTAAATACAGTTTGATAATTTCTCGTATAATGCTAACTAGGGACCCCCAACTTCGCCCGGTGCTGCTACATCATCTGCTTAGCCATGCCCCGTCTAACCAGATGCAGCTTAATGACCTCTACAACCCAGTTAGTACTGAGTAATGAGAACCGATCTAGTAAGCTCAAATAAACAACTTTAATACCGACATCACAATCTTTCTGTTCTTCCATTCTATTTGGGGTCGGCGCAACACGTTTTCTTCTTCCATTCTCCCCTGTTACACATAACTGTATCATTTACTCCTTTCTCCTTCATATCATTCCTAACACAATCCATCCATCTTTCCTTAAACCTTCCTCTCCCTCCATCCATCAACATTAATATCACATTCCTATTCTATACGTACCTCAGAATATATTAAATCAAATTGTATTAGATTCTTTCTTGAAAACGTATTTTGTATTAATATTATTGAATGCGTCAAGTATATTCCGTAGGCGAGACGACTTAGTATTGCGAAACCATTCCAGTTTGTTAACTTACGAATTGTGGCTGAAAAAAACAAATGAAAATCAGTATGGAATACACCGGTTACGTTAGGTTAATTGAGTACTCCCATCTAAAGACTAGAGTGTAGCTTCTTCTAGACACATAAAAAAGAGCCAAGTGCTAGTCGGACTCATGCACGAAGGATTCCGTATCACCCTACTAATATTATAAAAGCGAATGTGTGTGAGGTTGTGTGGATGTAATGTTACTCATTCACGTTAAAACGGCTGAACGGATCTTGATGAAATTTGGCACAAAGGTAAAGTATGGTCTGGAATAACTGTTAGTGTGAATAGGAACGCAACCAAGTTTGTTTTTTTTTAGGCTCGTTTTGACGCCATTGTAGTTTTGTTCTTTTGTTTGTTCACGTTGTTGATACAAATAAATCTCTGATATATAATTAAAACATCTTTAATTATTTACCACAACTACGCAGTATATTCCTTTATGGTAGCAGAGCGTGGTTCCGATGTGGTACAGTGGAAATATCAGAGAAGAAAATTGACTTCAATCAGTAAAAATTGTCGGTGCAATTTGAAATTGAGGTTAAGAAAATTACGATCACGGTGTAAATTTCTTATTTTGTTGAAGAAATTCAGTAAGATGGGTTCCAATATGTTTAATTTAGAAAAACTGATCGGAAGAGAAAACTTTGCAACGTGGAAGTTCAGTATGAAAACATATTTGGAACACGAAGATTTGTGGTGCTGTGTCGAACGCCCCGATGACAAACCTGTGGATTCTGCCA
Organism: Ochropleura leucogaster; assembly: GCA_958449745.1. Lineage (NCBI taxonomy): Eukaryota > Metazoa > Arthropoda > Insecta > Lepidoptera > Noctuidae > Ochropleura > Ochropleura leucogaster. The sequence continues at coordinate 11,188,385 of OY288226.1, forward strand.
AAGACGTCAAGGCAAAGTCGAAGCTTATATTGTTGTTGGATCCACAGAATTACGTACATGTTCAGGAATGCAAGACTGCAAAACAAGTATGGGAGAATTTACAAAAGGCTTTTGATGACAATGGCTTAACTAGAAGAGTGGGTCTACTCAAAGATCTCATAAACACTACACTGGAATCGAGCAATAGTGTTGAAGACTATGTGAGTAAAATAATGAACACTGCACACAAACTGCGCAATATTGGTTTTGATGTGAATGACGAGTGGCTTGGAACTTTAATGTTGGCAGGCTTACCAGACGAATACAAGCCAATGATAATGGGATTAGAGAGTTCTGGTATCCAAATAAGTGCTGACTCAGTGAAATCTAAACTCATACAAGAAATTAACACATCAAAGTCAACAGCTTTCTACACAAACACTAAGAAGACTAAAAATGATGCACAGTCAATGAAATCAAGGGGACCAAGGTGTTACAACTGTAACAAGAGTGGCCATTTTGCCAAATATTGCAGACAGCCCAAGAAACAATCGGCAAACAAAGGAGAGAGCTCCAATTTTGTAGCAGCTTTTTCAGTGACCATCAAAGAGAACACCTGTGACAATAAGTGGTTTCTTGACTCAGGCGCATCCATTCATATGACATGCAGAGAAGATTGGATCTACAATGTCACCGAGCCGTCTATAAAGAGTGTTACTGTAGCTAACAGAGAGCCATTAGCCGTGAAGGGAGTTGGTTGTGTTGATATACACACAGGTCAAGATAAAGTGATACAAGTTAACAATGTTTTGTATGTTCCAGGACTAGCTGCCAATTTACTTTCAGTTAGCACCATTGTGAGCAAGGGACACAAGGTTACTTTCAATGACAAGGGTTGTGAAGTTCGAAATGGAAAGAACGAGGTTGTATGCATTGCAACATTGACCAACAAGTTATATGTCATAGATACCAGTAAAGAAGTTGCACATTTAGCCTCCAGTTCTCAGAATAGTAACAACACTTACCTGTGGCACCTGCGAATGGGCCATTTGAACATTCCGGATGTGAAGAAGCTACCCAGTTGTACTGATGGTGTGACTCTGACTCAGGAACAAAGTAATGTCACATGCATTCACTGTATGGAAGGTAAGCAAGCAAGGACACCATTCACAAATGTTGGTTCTAGAGCTACAAGACCACTGGAACTAATACATTCCGACTTGTGTGGCCCCATGGAGAATTCTTCATTCGGAGGTATGAGATACTTTATCACTTATATTGATGACTACACACGAATGGTCTTTGTGTATTTACTGAAAGATAAGTTAAATATTTTAGAGACATTTAAAGATTTCAAGTTGAAAGTAGAGAATGAATTGAATCATAAGATAACAAAACTCCGTACTGACAATGGCACCGAATATTGCAATGTAAACTTTGAAAAGTACTTATCTAATCATGGTATAATTCATCAGACCTCTACCCCATATACTCCACAGCAGAACGGCATGGCGGAAAGAATGAACAGGACTTTAGTTGAACGAGCACGGTGTATGCTGTTCTACGCTAACCTAGAGAAGAAATACTGGGCCGAAGCTCTGGCAACAGCTGCATATATTGTAAATCGTTCCCCGACAAAGTCACTACAAGGTAAAACCCCATATGAAATGTGGAAAGGTAAGAAACCTAACTTATCTCATATGAAAATATTTGGTTCTGAAGCTATGGTTCTTACACCAAAAGAAAAACGACACAAATGGGATAAGAAGTCAGTAAAAATGATATTTGTGGGCTATTGTGATAATACAAAAGGATATCGTTTTATGGACCCTAAATCACACAAAGTTGTCAAGAGTAGAGATGTTGCCTTCATTGAAAACTGTGATAAGATTGGCAGTGTACCAATTGATTGTGACAGTCAAGCAGCCACTACCAGCTCCGGTCTACAAGAGAGTACAAGCTTGGGCAGTCAGAAATATAAAATGAACACCGAGGAATTACCCACTTTAGCACCTGTGATGTCCGGTGAAGACTTACATATACAAGGTGAAAACGAGGACTCAAGTGAGTATGAAACTGACGACCCTGATGAAACTTACCATCCTCCATATCCTATTAAACAAGATTATCACAGTAATGTAACACTGAGGCCAAGACAATCACAAAATAAGCAAAATGAGGAAAAAATGGGCTTATTCTGTTTATTTACTGATATAACTGACCCACAGACTGTCGAGGAAGCACTCACATCTCCTAAAGCTACAGAATGGAAGAAGGCTATGGATGAGGAATACTCTTCCTTGATGAGAAATAAAACATGGACATTGACCGACTTGCCCCCTGGCAAAAAGGCACTTCCATATAAATGGGTGTTTAAAGTAAAAACAGATCAGACTGGAAATGTTATGAGATATAAGGCCAGGCTTGTCATAAAGGGGTATGCACAGAGATGGGGCACTGATTATGAAGAGACATACTCACCAGTGGTCCGGTATACAACTATACGCTATTTATTTGCCTTAGCAGCTAGATATGGGCTGGCAATAGATCAGATGGATGCTGTATCTGCTTTTTTGCAAGGAGAGATTGATAGAGACATTTACATGCAACAGCCTGAAGAGTATAAGCAAGGATCACAGGTATGCTTGCTACAAAAGTCTATATATGGACTTAAGCAAGCCAGCAGACTCTGGAACCTGAAGTTAAGTTCAGTCCTGCTTGAACTAGGAATGATTCAATCTAAAACAGATACTTGTGTCTATTATAATGACAAAAAGAATACTTTTATAGCCATCTGGGTGGATGATTTAATTCTGTTCACTTCTGAAGAAAGCACAAAAAATGTTTTCAAGGAGGCATTGAAACAACATTTTGATATGAAAGATATTGGTCCAGCAAGTCAATGTGTTGGTCTACATATTACTAGAGATGGGGATAAAGTGTTATTGGATCAAGAAAAATACATAAATGAAATATTAGCAAGATTCAGAATGACAGACTGTAAACCCGTGAAAACACCTTGTGAAGCTGGTATGAAATTTGCTCATAAAAACGAGGAAGAAACAATCTGTGACTGTCCATACCAACAGGCTATTGGCTCCTTGCTATATGTGGCTCAAGGCACACGACCTGATATATCATTTGCAGTTAACACTCTGAGCAGATTTAATAGAAATCCTACAGCTGCACACTGGACTGCAATCAAACGAATTTTCAGATACCTGCAAGGTACCAAAGGCCTAAAGCTAATATACACCAAAGATGGTAATGAGGAAATCACTGGTTATTGTGATGCTGATTGGGCGAGCGATACGCGCGACAGAAAGTCGTGCACGGGTTATATATTTTTGTTACAGGGTGGTGCTATATCTTGGCGATCCCAAAAGCAGCAGACTGTGGCACTATCCACGGCTGAGGCGGAGTACATGTCGATGTCATCGGCGGCGCAGGAGGCGTTGTGGCTCCAACAACTGCACGCTGAACTCGGGCAAGAAGAGAACAAACCACTCGTAATTTTTAGTGATAACCAAAGTGCAATTAAATTATCTAATAATGATTGTTACTTGCCTAGGTCACGACATATTGACATTCGTTATCATTTTCTTAAAGACCATGTTAACAATTTGAATATAAAGTTTTGTTATGTTAAGGGTGAGGAAATGATTGCTGATAACTTAACTAAAGGCACTACTACCGAAAAACATTTGTATTGTATCACAAAGATGGGGTTGCGTCCCAAGGGAGGGTGTTAGTGTGAATAGGAACGCAACCAAGTTTGTTTTTTTTTAGGCTCGTTTTGACGCCATTGTAGTTTTGTTCTTTTGTTTGTTCACGTTGTTGATACAAATAAATCTCTGATATATAATTAAAACATCTTTAATTATTTACCACAACTACGCAGTATATTCCTTTAATAACACATAGAATACTTTTTCGATATCTCGCGGGCGAAGCTGCGATTATCAGTGTGCCAAATATCATCCAAATCTGTACAATCATTTTTGATAATCACCCTCTACATATTTTAAACAAAAAAGTGATTTATTAATATATTAATTTGCCTTCTACCGCGGCTTCTGCCTCCCGCTAATAACTTGTCCCACATAACACAGAGATCTACATTTGACGGTAGCAACTAAAGACGCGGGCGAAACCGCACAAGACAACTAGTGCTGAATAAATGAATGAGGCTTACCAATATCCCCATACTCCACGACGCAAATAGTGATACAAGTACTTAAAGCCCAGAGGTTTCTGCTAAAAACAACATATATGGCAGAACTCAGGTGGTTATACTCCAAGGTGACCCACGACATTGGCGCTGTTGACACGTGATATGCAATTGTACTCGATACAACCAATAGAAGAACTAAAAGTTTCTGAAAAAGGGATTGTATAGTCAAGGAAACTATTACAGAGGCAATGGTATAATGTTCGCAAGCGCTACTACTTTAGACCCCTGCGGGCATTTTAGACCCCTAGGGGTAGCCACTTTAGCTGATTCATTATAGGATAATAACATAAATTAAGTAAAAATTCTTAAAATGGAGGAGGAAGCAGTTGCTTTTCAGAATTGTGATCCTATTATGATGATGCTAAAGTCGACATTTGTCGGACACCAGTTGCCCTGGTAGTTTGCTGAACTAAGCCTAATTAGCGCAGACACACAATAATTATCTCCCTTTTTTATTTATTCTTTTTTTATTTAATTTTATGTTTTTAATTTTTGTTTGTTTTGATATTATGTGCACTTGTGGTATGTGCCGAATAAACTTATTCTCTTTTCTTAAGCTCAAATTCCTAGGTTTCATTTGGCTGGAAAACGTGTTATTGAAATTTTCCATGGAGAATCTTCAGTAGCAGCCAAGGATTTGTGTCCAGTTGATGGCAATAGGCTTGCTTCCAATTACATTGGACCTTAATATCACTGGCAAAATGTGGGTGGTACTATTAGGAATACTTCTGCTTACCCTTCTAGGGCTTACAGGTGTTATGTTATGCTGTGTTTAAATCCCACATCAAAATGGTGAGATAGAAGCTTCTTTACACAAATAAAAACAAAACAAAAACAATAATTTTAGAAACCCATACAATTTTATTGAACCAACGGTTTTTCTGTTATTGAGAATAATGAGCATTGTTATCAATAAGAGTATGTTTTGCACGTGTAATCTCAGTTAAAATAGAACATGTATATTTTCCCTTACATACAAAAAGACTAGGAGGTATTATTTCAGACTGCCTCGTGTCTGTCTCAGGGCCGGATTCGAACAAAGGGGCCTCTATTTTGCCACAACAGTACAGACCTAAGTATTTGATTTAAATTTCAATTCAATAACTTCACGCGTTTTCGAGATAAAAGGTCTTGACTGACTGATAGACAGACAGACGGATAAAAAAGTGATCCAATCAACGGATCTCTAACAAGATACAAATAAATATGGCATTCTTAACAAATCTATAAAATATTACTCAACAAGGATTCTATACATTTTGAGTTATCCCAACATGGGTATCGCTGGTACAAAGCCATTTGTCTAGTTAGCTAAATATCATTCAGATTAACCATCAAACATTTCACAATAAGCTTAGCCCGTTATAAAATAGAAAGAAAAAAATATTTATTTGGCCCATGCCACAAGTGCACACAAAATGAGATAAATACTTAAAACTAAACGATCATAACAAATACGTAATTGTGTGTCTCACGGCTGCGCCAAATAGGCCCAGCTACCCTACCCGGAAAGAGACAGAGCTATACATGGTGTCTAGCACCATCTCTTTCCCTCAGTGGAATAAGTTCTGCTTTAAGACGTCATAGTAGGCCTACAGTTCAGTAAACAAATAAGAAAACATCATTACAGAAGTAATGTAGAGTATTTTGTACATACCTTAGAAATAACATTTCTATAGTTATTAGGCTTATATTTGGAGACAATATATCCCATGACCATTCCTATAATGTAAGAACCGGCACGGTTATGACTTTGAATGTATGTGTCCAAATATACTTCATTCTTCCTGAAGTCCATGATTTTTCTGAAAAACTTTTGCCATTAGTATTTTTCAACCAATGACATGATGGATGGACTATGAAAGATGAGATGAGATGAATAAAGAAGTGTGAAAGATGAAGACGCACCCAAATGAACTTAAGACCCTTAATAACATAGGATAAGCAAATGGAGGGCAAGCAAATAGAGTTATCATCTGCCTAGCCTTTTCCCTACTATGTTGGGGTTGTCTTCCAGTCTTACCGAATTCAGCTGAATAACAGTAATTAACATGAAGCGACTGTCTACCTGACTTGTCTATCCACTTACGATACCCATTGTTTGTCAGACTTTCGGGACACTGACTACCTGTAACGACTGTCAAAGATCTACAAATGCGGTGTATTGACACCGGTTGTCATTTGTAGATCTTTTTTTTTTAATTATTGAGCTTAACGTGCTTTCCGAGGCACAGAGAAAACTAGGTGTGTAACGGGTGCTTAGCCATCCACAAAACAACCTAAGCGCGGCTTTACTTAAAGATTGACCTGGGTAAATAGAGTGAAAGTTAAAAATTATTTCCCTACCAAGACGTCTTACAACAGAACTTATTCCAGTGAGGGAGAGAGACAGAGCTATACAGGGTGTCTAGCACCATCTCTTTCTCACACAGGAATAAGTACTGCTATAAGATGTCATGGTAACCCTACTGGAGTATATTTAGAAATTTTCATTAAGAATAAAATAAAAACTTACTCTACATCATGAAACAGTATCAACCCAGGAAGTCTTCTCCAATATGTGACGAATCCAGAAATCAAAACTGCCAATATTACGGTGACAATAACAATTACTTTTCCCGTAGTCTTTTTCTTCTGCCAGATAACATATAAAATGGTTCCCATAACAGCTAACTGGTAATCACACGGTATATACCAACTTACTATGAGACACTGCAAAAGATATAAGAAAATTAAAAAAAAAAACATTAACTCGTGTTCATCATCATTTTCCTGCCTTTGTCCCATTCTATTTGGGGTCGGCGCTACACGTTTTCTTCTTCCATTCTCCCCCTATCAGACGTCACGGCATCATTTACTCCTTTCTTCTTCATATCATTCCTTGCATAATTCATCCATCTTTTCCTTAGTCTTCCTTTCCATTTTATTTGATTCAGTGTTAAAATACTAATCATCATTCTCCTAACTGTATCCTAATCCTAATTCATTTCATATGAGTTTATCACCGGCACGTATTTCTCTTCCATGCTTCTTTCAGAATCAGAATCAGAATACTTTATTTGTAAACATAGGTCAAGTTACATAGTGTGAGATCAGCTATATTATTATCATCTTTTATAGTCTCCTGGTTAAGATCTAAGTTTAGTTCATCCGTCGTTTTAATACTTATATTCTTATAGTCAAAATTATATCATCATTCATACCTTAAAACTTTAGTCTCGAAAAATACTTTTTTTTTAATCCTTATCGAATTTATTTGAAACAGTAATACAATTTACATGTAATTAAATTAATTACTTTGAACAACCTATAAATAGACACAAACTAATAATAAAAATATATAGTAAAAAATTCAATTTTTTTGTGATAAATTCATAATTATCTTTTTACTCTTAAGTGATTTTTGTCTTAAGTGATTTGGGGTTCATGCAACACGTGTTTTTCTTCCATTTTTCTCCTCTCAACCGCCACATTATCATTCTTACTCATTCTTAACAGCCCAAATAATTTCTTACACAATCTACATAGGTAGATTGTGTAAGAAATTATTTGGGCTGTTAATGTAGAGGGAGAGGAAGACTAAGGACATGATAGCATGTCCTTAGTCTTCCTCTCCCTCTACATCAATCAACATTAATTATATTCATCACCCTTTTACTCTCTAGAAATTTGTTTGTTGTTTTTTTTTTTAATTTCCGAACTTCTCTTTATCGTTTAAATTCATACTCACAATATTATCAGCGTTCACATAATTATTGAGCATCAGAAGACCAAGCCACCCGTTGTCTGCACAAGCTTTCTGTTCCCTACCAGCAAACTTCTGCCACACAGGACCATCGCCAGTATATATTGACACTGAAGCCATATAGAAAATTACTACTGCAAATGAAGCTATAATTCTGAAACAAATGACATGGCCGGAATTAGTATAGAGCTGTGCTCTAACAGAAAAAATATTCATGTACAGACGCCTGCACATCAAGCTACTACAATCTGTTAGATTTCTTTGATAGATCTTCAACTTTATTTCTAAAGTATTAAGGTTCAAGGTTCATTGGGAAAAATTGACAGTTTCGGGTAGCTTGACCTGCAGGCGTCTGTACATTGATGCACTGTACGTCATTTTAAAGCTTATATGTAGGGCTTTATAATCGGTTATGTTTTATGATCAGAGAATAGTAACATAGTACGATAATACGTGACAAAATAAACGCAAGATGACATTGTAAATGTCAATCAATGCCATTTCAGAACATAAAACTACAATCAATGAACAAACATTTATTTTTTTGCATTTTTTTCAGGATCCGGTAATGTCCTTTAATTGTTACTTCACCTGCTATATCCCACTGCTGGGCTGACCTGTCCGCATTACTTCTAGCTCTTTTAAAGTAGGGCTAATGTAAAAAAATGGTCATTCTCCCAATACTGTCCTGGTTGGCTACTAGACTACTACTATGACTAGGCTAGAAGGTTCGACTGGTTGTCAGACTTAACCAACAAAAAATACAGACAGTTCCGGGTCTGGCTATTTGTGTTTGTGAGTTTTAATATCTGAACGTTTAACATTCTTAGTGTGGGGCAGAAAAAAAAGTGGCGTTCTTACCTAAAATATCGCCTCATCAAAGTAATCACAGGTTTCTTCTTCTTCTCCATTAAATTCTTAACTAGCAGTAGCCCTGATACCAACAAAAATACATCGACTACTAAATCAGCGTGCTTTACAGTATTTAGAATAGGACTCTCAGTTTCCAACATCACCTGAAAATATTACCGTTAAGTTAAAAATTAACTTGCTCTAAAATATCCTACTTCCTATCCTATAATATTTTAAATGTGAATGTTTGTGTGGATAGATGGATGTATGGATGTACAGATATGTGTATGTTTGTTATCCTTTCTCATCAAAACGGATATCGAAAAACAAAGTATCCTGTGTGTTATTTCAGACTAAAATCAGTCTACCTCTGTGCCAAATTTCATCAAGATCCGTTAAGTCCATTGGATAGTAGGATTAGAAGGATTAAAAAAAATCATTGTACAAAGGCAGAGTTAATGCCTTAGGCATTTTTCTACCAGTCAACTTTTGGGTGATGCAGAGACAAAAGCATAGTAAGTGCAACGTGAAAGAAATTTTTAGGAAAAAATATATAAAAACGTATAGGTACTGTGTCTACATATCTCATTCAACTTTACTCTCGCAAGACCTTGTATGTGACCATTGTGCTCTTCTGACTTAATGTAATGTCCTGTGACGTATTTTATGTGTGCATAAATAAATATAAACATACATAGAAAATATACAAAAGTAAAGAGATGTAAAACTACAAAATCTTAAGAAAAAAAAAATGTGTGTGTCAGCTCCGACGCACGACTGGAGTTTACTCCTTAAGTACGAGTATCTAACCATACGCAAAAAGAGTTTATTCAATTGAAAAAAAGATTAATATCATATATGAAAGTGTAAATTCACAAATTAATGAAAAAAAATAGCAATATAAATACATATATAGTATATAGGTATAGTCGACTATACAACATACCATATGTACGTCTTAATACAATCACAGCCAAATTAGAAAGTTGCGCACTAAAGGCGGGCACCAAAAACGTGACACATTTTCGTTACTGTAGTAGGTTTTACCCCTCGGATTTTTCTCATACCAGGCGCCTTATATATGAAAATCGATTCTTAAGGAGTAAACTCCAAAAAATACAACAACGTTTTTGAGACTGTCTTCTTGACTTTTGTAGTTCCTCTACACCCATACCGCTTACATAAATGGGTTCTGAAACTTACCCCATCGAATGCCAACCCATTACTGATGGGTGCTAAAACTTCAATAAAGGCTGTATGCACGGAAACAGCCAGTGTTGCACACGATACTTTAAACACATTCAGAATTCCTATTTCATCGTCTGATTTCTTTGTCAATGACGTCCAATTTCGATTTAAGGAAAATGAGTCTGCTATGGCGTATATTACTGAAATCAAAATCAAAACATTCATTTCAAGTATGGTTACTGGTTACGGCGCAGTGGTTGAGCGATCAACTGTTGCACTGCGTGTTGCTTGTTCGATACTCGCACGAAACAAATATTTGTATGACCTACAAGTAGTTGTTTCAGGTCTAGATGTAGATAGCAAAAAAGCTATTACCGAAATGCCCAGTCACATGACATAATAACTGATAAAGTTTTGTAGGTATTCTAAAACATAGATAGTTGAAAATGTATTAGTAACTGTTGAGCGATAACGTTTGTCGTCTGCTGCCGACTGCTGTTTGGCTAAAGGGCCAGTAACGTCAACATTTTAAAGAGAACTAAAATATAAACGCGCCGCCTTAAGTGACACATTTAAGTGAGCATAACAAAATATCAACCACTAAATTCATTTGCTCCTTTATTCAACTCCTACTGTTTCTCAAGGGAAGAATTTAGACCCCAACTTACTGTGGTTTTGAGTTTTGTATTAACTTCAAGTGGTGTTAGAAACTCAAGATTTTCACTTACAATAAAGTGGTATTAATTACATCACAAAACAGATTCTTAAGATTACAAAAGCTTAAGTGTGTTACTTAGCCCGAGGTTGCGGGTTATTCGAAAGAGATACCGCCGCCCTGGAACACAAAGGGCAAAAAGAGGAACATGGGTGGGTTTTAGTCAGTAAAAGTGTGACACTCCCCCCCACCGCTCCACCCAGAGCGGAGGAAGTAATTTGATAATTTCCCACCCTTAAAAAAAACAGCCACGAACGGTTCCGTACAAACTTGCGACATAAACGGTCATATCTTTTGACTGCGTAGAATTAGAGGGTTGATTTTTGCACAGGACAGGGGACCACAGATTTGACTATACAGTTTTCAATTTGAACTCGATACCATTACTCATTCCCGAGTTAAAAGGACTTGACAAACAGACACACAGACAGACGGAAAACAAAATATTCCAATAAGGGTTCCGTTGTTTCCTTTTGAGGTACGGAACCCTAAAAATAGTATGTTACTTAAATCTCTAAGACTTACCTCCAGATTTTGTATAACAATGTTGAATGTAGAAAGTTGAAATAATGGATACAGTCAATAGCGTTATCATTAAAGACCTGAAATAAATGTTTGTAATTACAACAAGGAAAACGTGATAATGTCGATTTAGGATTTTTCACTGGTACTATACTCGAGAACATATTATTTTGATAAGCTACAATCATCACCAACATCTGCCTAGCTTTTTCCAAACGATGTTGGGATAGTCTTATCATCTTCCTGACCTTGTTTTGTTCTAGGAGTTGTTTGTAACATGTTTTTTTCTTTCAGTAAGAAAGTAAATTATGCCTCGTCTTGTAGCCCCTGTTAGACGAACAGGGGCTACAAGACGTCAAGGCTTATTTTACTCTCTTCTTTTTTATTTATTAACGACTTATGTACACACTACAGAAAAATAAAAGACAGGAACAGAGAAGAGGTACAAAGGTAATGTCTATTTATAAAGAAATTTCTTCCAACATACCTGCAAAATGAGAGTATATAAAAAGAGATATTGACACAGTGTTAAAAAAAGGGAAAAAGAATACATAAATAGAATCCTCTGGTTCATGTCATTCCTTACACAATTCATCAACATTCATATCTGTCACTCTTTTAGCCGCATGCGTTTCGTCCCTCGACGTATTCGATGTAATTTTAATATTTAATTAATTAAGGTATGAGACCTTAATTAAATATTAAAATTACATCGAAACAATATCACTTTGATAATTTATAATTTTTATGAAATTAGATTATTTTTACAAGCTATTTTTGGTAAAAATTAGTCAATATCCAACGTTCTTTTGACTATATTTTTTTTTCTACCAGATTGTCGCCCTAGTATTTTAAAACATGAAAAAAAAACAAGAGATAGTCTTCTTAGGAAGTTCAACTTACATAAAAGCATAGAATCCATAGCTGTACTCCATCTTCTCCCCAGCAGTCTGACAGGAATCCACAGTAATCTCAGGTTTAGATGGAGTCAGTGGGTTTGCTAAGTAAATTATTGTCAGAATCTTGGAAATGGAACTAGGCTTGCAGGTCGATGGAAGGCAGGTTCCCCACATCACCTTATTGAGGTTTCGGCCTATTGCGGTTTTAGTCTGCAAAAAATATATTATAGATGACGTCAGAGTTGATGAATTTTGAAACCAGCTGAGCTTGGAAACTTGGGATCAATATCTGACATTATAGTCATATTTTCATCGTAGAACTAAAGAATTACTAACATTTATTGCGCTATATCAATGTCAGTTTTATTGGTATCAATTTATGTTTCACACACGTTAAAATAACGCGTTATTTTCATGCAGAACCTATTCCTATCCTTACGTACTCCTTTTGCATCGTTCTCGTTAATGTGGCTGGTTATACCGGTTGCTAATATTACGCAGCTGACCGTTCTGAAGGCCAATAAGCCACCGCGGGAGACGCTCCGGACTTCGGGCGCCGTGACACGACTCCTGGTCCCCGTTGATGCGGTTCTGTGGATGGTGAGCAATGGATAGCTCACCGTCTGTCCATCCAGTGACGACAGGCTGTGTCGACGGTGTGTCCATGTTTTACTCTCGCCTCAAAGATATGTTAGTCACTCACTGCCGGAGTTGTGGGTTGTTCAAAAGAGATACAGCTTCCCCGGAACATTAATTGCAAAAGACACTCCCCCGCTCCGCCTAAAGCGGGAGAAGTTATTTCATGATTTCCCATCCACAAAAAAAGGTCAATAAGGTCCTTCAATGGCGTCCCATCACGACGTTTCCACTTAAAGTTACCTTTAAATCAATTAGCTCAGTTATTCAATAATCGAACTTATACTCACAGCTACATAAGGTTCAGTTGATCCTAGCATACTTGTATCGTCTCCTTCTTTCTTGCTTGTCAACTTAACATTAGCTAGGCAGTACTGTGTTACCAATTTAGGGTCAGCAGAATTTGAAGGTGCATTCAAACATTGGTCATAATTGCCCAAACTGTATTCAGACCCGTAAAAGGTACCAACTGGATGATGCATCGAATTCCATACTGTAACATTTTGGAAATGAGTTTTTGTTCAAATTTTTAATTAATGAATAAATTATTTACCATCTGTATCTCATTTGTAGGTTGTTGAATGATTGATGAAATAAATAATTAATCTCCTTTTTGTGAGTTATAATCGTTAACAGTAATTAATGGCCTAGAGGTTACTGTCCCGAGCTGTGGGCCTAGGATTTGAATCCAATCAAGCATTTTACTTTGTTCAAAAATGATGAAAGAAAACACTGAAGAAATTTGTTGGTCCTAGCTAAATTTAAAAGTTATGTGGCATTCATGTGGTAGGATTTTATAAAGACCTCTATGTGTTATTCTGATGTATAAACTAAACTAGCTTTCGCCCGCGGCTTCGCCCGCGTTAAATCTAGTCTGTAATCTCCTTGCGCCTTATTGATTTGTAATAGCAACGCTAAGTTTTCCCTTTTCTTCCCTCTTTCTTCCTCGTATCCCACTTTTTAAAATAAAAATTAGCCTATGTCCGTCTCCTGGTTCCCAACTATCTATGTACCAAAATTCATCACAATCGGTTTAGCCATTAAAGCGTGAAGAGGTAACAAACAAACTCACTTTCGCTTTTATAATATTAGTAAGGATAGTAAGGTTTATTGTAAAGTTTCCATTATGAAAATATATAAATAAAAGTATATAAATACATAAAATCCATTCAGTAGTTTTTGCTTGAAAGAGTATCAAACATCCATACATCTATACATGTTAGTTACTCTTTCACGCCGAAACGGCTGAACGGATCATGATGATATTTGGCATAGAGGTAGATTATAGTCTGGAATAACACATAACCAGAAATGATAGAAAATAAGGCTCTGTAATTATTACTGTAACATCTTCCGTAAGTACTATATTATTCTGAAAAATAATCTTTTCTTTCTTTCTCAAATACTATTTATTCAATATTCAGTACTTACTCCATACTGCCCATACGGTGTAATTTCGCACATTGTACAATAATCTTAAAGTTTCGTCCAAACATGGTTTTTCGTCTTTACTCCAAGATTGGTCTTTTAAACCACTTAACACAATATCTACCGTAGTTATATTTTTAGGGAGAATTGGTTCTGCTAAACTTAGACCTGCAATATATTCAAAACGGTTGATGCGTGGGAAATCACAGCTTACAATAATTCTCAATACATCGCACACACAATTTTCACAAGCACAATTATTATTTGGTAAAAACAAAACTACTCACTTAATATAAAAAACAATAATAAAAGAACACATAATATTTTCATTTTTCACGTTGATAGTCTTTCAAGTGTTTGACAAGAAATGAGACGTAACAACAAAATGGCCGCGTCAACTAAAACGTTAAAAGTATTTTCATAAGCTATATAAATTGTAAGCGTTGGTGTTTTGAAACATTACTACGTTACTAGCTTTTGCCTGCGGCTTTGCTCGCGTTAAATTCGGGGTAACACAGTTCCCTAAATTTTTGCTTTTCTTCCTTCTTTCTCCCTCGTTTCTTAATTAAAAAAAAAAAAATCTTTATGTATTTATTTTTTATTTATGTAAACACCGTATTTTATTTTTACTTGTGGTACATAGGTACTGTATCTGTACATACAGATACGTCTAACTTTGCGACAACAATCTATAACGTTTTACAAAGTGTTTGCTATGTACCTACAAGAAAGATTATGATGGTCATTAAATATTAATGATTGCCAATATGCACTTTTAACATTATAACCACTGCTGGTATACATAATTAAAACTTTGCGAATAAATTTCAACCGTAAGTATTTAGTAGGTAAACATATTATGGAGTACCAAAAATTAAATCATCATCATTTTCCTGCCCTCGTCCCAGTCTATTTGGGGTCGGCTCAACACGTTTTTCTTCTTCCATTTTCGTCTATCAGCCGTCATGGCATCATTTCCTCCTTCATGTTTTCTTTGGCCTTCCTCTCGCTCTCCGTCCATCAACATTCAGATCCATCACTCTTACAGTACCAAAACTTCAATATGCATAAGCAATGCAATACAATGTAACTTTCCAACTTACTTTCTAACTTAGACGGGCTTGTTGGTTTAGTGGTTAGTGGCCCTGACTGCTGAGCCGGAGGTCGTAGTTTCGATTCCCACCCAGGACAAACTTTGTGTGATGAGCATGATTGTTTGTTCTGTGTCTGGGTGTGATTTATCTATAATATGTATGTATTTATAAATTACCTATATAAGTATGTATATCAGTTGTCTGGTTACCTTAACACAAGCTCTGCTTAGCTTGGGATCAGATAGCCGTGTGTGAGTTGTCCCAGATATTTATTCCACCCAAGATAAACCCCATGACAATTTAAGAAAGTACATTTTTGGTTTAAATTTGATTTTGACTTTGAATAATTTCAAAATAAATGTGGAAGGAACGAATTCCACATTTACCTACGGAACTCCAATTACATTTTATGATTTGTAAATGTTACTTAATTCTTACTTCCTTATTAATATTATAAAAGCGAAAGTGAGTTTGTTTGTTAGTTACGTCTTCACACCTAAATGGTAAAACCGATTTTGATGAAATTTGGTACAGATATAGTTTAGATCCTGGAAAAGGAAAAAAGTAAGAAATGAGGGTAGAAAGACGGAAGAACACGGAAAACTTAGCTTTGCTATTATAATAAATAAGGTGCAGGTGCAAAAACTACAGGTAGCGGGTAACTGCAAATCAGGAAATGGGAACTGTGTTAGACGTGTGTGAAGTGAAGCCGCGGGCAAAAGCTAGTATGTAATAAATAGGGATCACCCCCCTACAACTTAACTGGCGAAATAAAGTTGTATTATCGTCTTTCTAACCCTAGCTTTAGGATTTCGTACTTACAAAAACCATACAAAAAAGTGTGTGTGTCAGCTCCGACGCACGACTGGAGTTTACTCCTTAAGTACGAATATCTAACCATACGCAAAAAGAGTTTATTCAACTGAAAAAAGATTAATATCATATGAAAGGGTAAATTCACAAATAAATGAAAAAAATAGCAATATAAATACATCGACACTGATAGAAACAAACAAGCCCAATAACATATAGCATATAGGTATAGTCGCCTATACAGCATACCATATTATGTACGTCTTAATACACTCACAGCCAAATTAAAAAGTTGCGCACTAAAGGTGCGCACCAAAAACTTGACACATTTTCGTTACTTTAGTAGGGTTTACCCCTAGGATTTTTCTCATACCGGGTGCCTTATATATGAAAATCGATTCTTAAGGAGTAAACTCCAATAAACTCCAAAAAAATAAATGTCAAAAAAAGCTCCTCGTTGAGTTTCCGTCATCGTCACCAGTAATCCGGGTTAAAAAAACTTGTGACATATTATTTTAGAAGACCAACAAAAGCTAAACTGATTGATTGATCGGTACTGTCCGTTGATACAAAGTATTTGAGATTGAGACCCGAGTTTCACACAAATCTCGGCTTAGATTTTTCTTCTTAAATTTTTTCGTTACACACGGAGGATCATTTCGGCGGATAAGTCTTGTGTGAATGTGTGTTTTTTTTCTTCTAAGAATTTTGAATTTGCCGGTTATGTACATTTTTACACAGCATTGAAGGATAATGATAACTAATTGTTTTTCATTTTTTAATAATAATGTCGTTAGTGTGCCTTATTTATGTAAAAAATCAATATGTATCTATTTTTTTAAATCCACTCATTCATTCTTTGTTTCGAGTTAATATCCTAACTGTATTCACAAGTCTGTGGTCCTTAAGAGCTGTGACAAAAACCCTCTAAATTTAAGCAAACAAAAGATATGGCCGTTTATGTCACAAGTTTGTACGGAACCCTCGGTGTGCGAGTCCAACTCACACTTGGCCAGTTTGTATATTTGTAAAGATTCAGAAACCTATAAGTACATAAAGGAACCTAAGACAATATAGATTTTATAAAACTTACTAGTTGGCGCCCGCGGCATTGCCCGCACGATATCGAAAAAAAGTATCCTATGTGTTATTCCAGACCATAATCTACCTCTTTGTCAAATTCCATCAAGATCTGTTCCGCCGTTTTGACGTGAAAGACTAACAAACATCCATACATCCTCACAAACATTCGCATTTATAATATTAGTAAGATAATAAATACTAACAGTACGGCAAATATCAAAGCATTGCAAAATCAATATCTGTATGCCTTGGTATATCCATACCTACTCATGTTTATCTTGATGCAGCTGAATATATTGGATGCTGCCCCTTGTCGTGGACCCATCGTTGGCGAGCGAACGCCTAAGGCATTAAGACCGTTCCTGTAGGTACCACTTAGACCGATAGAGTAAACTTGAGTAGATTCGGCTTTAGTTGAATCTGAGAGTCTAGACAAATGACGATCACTTTTCAAACATCTCGTATTCCAGCGGTTATAGAGAAGGTTTTGGTAGCTTATGCCAATTCAATGTATTTTTAACTTCTCCACAATCGTTATCACTGAAAGAATGGCTAGTGAGATACTTTAACATCTAAAGCCTCAGCGGCACAAAAATGTGACAGTAAACAAGTATTACCGTTGAGCCCCGCTGGAACAAATTTGTGCCACCAAATCCCGACCGATTTTAAACTGTATTTGTAGTAAATATAAGTCTTAAAATCAGATTACGCTTACGATTAAAGCCCGCCCGGCGGTGCTTGACGGATAGTTGACGTAAAAAATGGTGGTTCTTGAGAGGTTAAGAATCAAACAAATAAAAAAACCTTAAGGATAATTTAAAAAAATGTTTTCTCAATAACAAATATCCGTAAGTAATGTAGGTACATTACATTTTTGTATTTTGAATAAACTCCTATCTTAGCGAGCACTTTCATTCTAAAAGGTCCCTCATGGGTAATTTGAGAAACCTAATACTTGCAGTTTCTAAGTTTCTAAAATTTTCAAATGTTTGGCAAACTCACTACTATTCCAAATTTAACTCAAGCAATGATAAAATCACGCTGTTGGATTTTCAACTTTGACTTCAGCACCGAAAGATCAAATACCAATATCAGCAGGCATTCATTGAGAAAGGTGTCGTCACGTTTTGAGAAAATACTGATAAATGATAAGATGACAAATATTTAAAAATAAACATTAAAATAAATTACCATAATCATCTTCATTCTATTTGGGGTCACCACAACACGATTTCTTCTTCCATTCTCAGATATCATTTACTCGTTTCTCCTTCATATCATTCCTTACACAATCCTTTCATCTTTGTTTAGGCCTTCCTCTCCCTCTCCATCCATATATATTTTTTAATATCTTTCCCTCTTTTAGTCACAAGCGCTTCGTCCCTCCGTATTAACATAAATTACGAAGTTTATTTTATTTTATAGCATAATTTAGAAAAAAAAATGTTTTTATTAGTAGGTATTAAGCTCATTATTTGCCTAGCCTTCAACTATATTATGGGTCAATGTTATAACTGTATTCAAAATACGCTATGGTTAGTTCTTTGCTTTTGATAAATACAATAGATACATGTCATATGTAACTTACTAATAAAATCTAGTTTCCTGTTTTTGTCATTTAACCAAACACGTTGTTTAATTTTTCACACCTTAATTAAATAGTAATATGTTAATAAGGTCACTAACCAAACTAATGGCCCGCGCCCCTATTTTTAAAAACCCCTGCTTTGAGTAAAGTTATGTTGCTCCTAAAATTTAAAAAAGGAAATCATCAAATAACTCCAGGAGGGAGTGTCAGACTTGTACTGACTAAAACCCACTCATGTTCCTTCTATTGCCCTTTAAGTTCCGGGGCCGCGGTATGTCTTTCGAACAACCCGCAACCCCGGCAGGCGTTGGACCTAGCAGGCCCCTCTACTTTGCTGACATCTCTTTGAGGCGTGCGTAGAACATGGCACGTGGTCTTTGCGCCTTCCCCAACTTTGAAAATCCCCGCTTCAAGTTATGTTGCTCCAAAAATTGAAGCCAACAAGTTGGCCCTCACATCGAACTGTCTGTTCTCACAAAACTTTTCTGCATGTACCCTCTGAGGTGAAGTCATCAATCTTCAACTTAGCTGTTTGTTTAGAAAACTTTCCTTTTTTTACTTTGCTAACTTTCAATACTTGTCTTGCAAGATATCCGAACGAGGATGGAATAATGATTGTTATTGGTTCACGGGATTGTTTTGAGGTTTTTTTTTATTAGAGGTATTATTTTTTATTTTGTTTTTAGATAAAAAAGGTTTTTATTGATGTGTAGACCTTCTTTGTCTGTTCGTTGAAGTTCGTAGCTACCTGGACTCGAGAAAACAAATAAATTAAGTAAATAGCTGACAGAATTAAAGAAAAAAAAACATGAAATAAGCGATTTTGATTTTGATTTTGTGATGACACAGATTAATAATTCATGTATTGTACTGCAGTTCTGAGTCAGTTGTAGGTCAAAAAATTGCACTGAGAAACGATTGTTTGTGTTTTTGTTCCAACTCTCACTATACAATAATATCTTAAGTTCGTCAAAGACATCATCATCTGCCTAGCCTTTTCCCAACTATGTTGGGGTCGGCTTCCAGTCTTATCGGATGCAGCTGAATATCAGTATTTTACATGGAGCAACTGCCTATCTGACCTCCACTACCCAGTTAGTACTGGGTAATACGATACCTCTTGGTAAGAGTGGTTGTCAGACTTTCGGAACACTGGCTACCTGTAACGACTGTCGAAGATCTCCAAATGACAGCCGGGAACACGGCAACGGCTTAACGTGCTTTCCGAGGCACGGAGGAAATTCGGTATGTAACGGGTGGTCACCCATCCACAGACCAACCTAGGCAAGCGCGGCCTTACCTAAAGATCGACCCGAGCGGCTGCTATTATTCAGCCACAAGCTCCTCAAAGTTCGTCAAAGACACAGTCGTAACATCATACAACCATCAATTCAATTTTAAACTATAAAACAGTATCCACACAGTCGCAAATCGCGTACACTCACATCAAAAAGCATTTCCTCGACTTTAATAGCCAAAAATAGTTTTAATAAGAGCCCCCAACGGCTGTAACAAAAGTGATAAAACTCACCCCGCCTGTCTTATACCGGCTGAACCTTCGCATTTTATATTTAAGATTTATTATAGGAACAATAAATTTTACCGTGTGGAAACTTTTGTTAGACGAGTACGGTCGGAGAGAAAAGTGTTATAGGAACATGAATTTTCTTTACGATAATAATATTTTTGAGTGCGATTTTTATGTTATATTGATTGTTTTAATTTTTATATTTAAGAGGTTTTTGTAAAGCTTGAAAACATATTCTAACTGTAGTATTACTAACACTGCAGGTGCGAACTTTTATTTTCCGTATTGATATTAAAAAAATGTGTGTCAAATCGCGTTTTATTATCAGCGTGGTTAAATATTTGTTCGTAACCAGAAATATATATTTGTGACCGTTTAGTGGCAATAAATTAAAGCTTAAATATTAGGAAGTGGAAGTTACGCCACAGAATAAATAATAGTACTATGTATAGTATTATTTGTCATAACATGTATGTGACATAAATTCCAATATGTAATTGTATTTTAACGTCAAATTTTGTTTCAACTAGCGGAGGATACTGGCGTCATTATCAGTTCGTGCATACAAATTACTTTAGTAAAAAACAGTTATTAATAATAATATCTAGAAAACCGTGACGTATTTAAGATTTTTAACCTATTAAAAAAAATCTTATGTAAAAAAATAATAAGGAAAGGAACCTCTTCACGAAACATAAATTTATTATTTAATTTCAGGAATCGCGAGCTCAAAGCGATAAAACATTTACTGTTCCATTTTATTTCTTTTTTTATTACAAAGATAATACCGTAAAGGGTTCCGGGAACTTTCTAGAATATTCTAGTATTAAATAAGTTATTAATATTCAAGTATTCGATTTTCATTAAAGCGTTTTTAATACAAATAACTTTTAGTCTGTATTGTTTGATGTTTATCGTAAATATTTATTACTGCTACAAGTTGATTTACTAAATAGAAAAACCGGCCAAGTGCGAGTCGGACTCGGCTTGGTAGAAATCGGTTCATACAAATTTGTGACATACGGCTATGACTTGAGGGTTGATTTTTACATAGCTCCAAGGGACCACGGACTTAAATATAAAAAAGGCCTTTGACAGACAGACAGACAGAAAACAAAGTGATCCCATAAGGGTTCCTTTTTTTTCTTTTTGAGGTAAGGAATCTTAACCTTACATCATTTTCATAAAGATTGTATATTTGGACGGGCCTGTTGTTCTAGAGGTTAGTGGCCCTGACTGCTGAGCCGGAAGTCGTGGGTTCGATTTTTGTGTGAGGAGCATGATTGTTTGTTCTGTGTCTAGGTGTGATTTATCTATAATATTATTTAATAGTGTTTATAAATTATATAAGTATGTTTATCAGTTGTCTGGGAACCACAACACAAGCTCAGCTTAGCTTGGGATCAGATAGCCGTGTGTGAGTTGTCCCAAGATATTATTATTTATTTGTAAACTTTTTTAGATTAGATTGAGCAGTTTCGACATTGACTTAGTAACTTACTAGCTGGTCTAGCGGTCTCAAGTCCGACTGGTCCTGGGTTCGTTGTTATTGTGTTTTTTTTTTTCTATAATAGGTATTTTTCTTTTCTCAGTTCCGCCATTTGTTCCTACCCTTCTTCTTCCCAGCTAAAACGATTTTGATTGACTGTCTATAAGACATTTTGAATAAATGACTTTTGATTCAGTAACTACCTAGTATGGAAGTTGGCGATATGATACTACCGTGCTTCAAAAAACACGTAAAGCCGTTGGTCCTGCATCTGATCCCTCTCCAGTCTTGTTAGATTGCCGTCCCATGAGACTGAGGGAATAGAGATTGCACCTGTGCTTGCGATAACAGTTATATTGCCGATTGCTTATTTCTGCTGAGATTGGTCGAAATACTGCCGGTAGAAAACATTGAGATTGTAGTCCATTTTAAATTACTATGGTTGTATTAAATACTGATGAAGGTTTTAATCCTTACTTCCTTACTTTTATAATATTATAAAAGCGAAAGTGAGTTTGTTTGTTTGTTACTTCTTCACGCTTTAATGGCTAAACCGATTGTGACGAATTTTGGTACATAGATAGTTGGGAACCAGGAGACGGACATAGGCTAATTTTTATTTTAAAAAAGTGGGATGTGAGGGAGAAAGAGGGAAGAAAAGGGAAAACTTAGCGTTGCTATTACAAATCAATCAGTTAGAGGAACTGTGTTACCCCGTAACACAGTTCCCCTAAGCGAAGCCGCGGGCAAAAGCTAGTATTCTATATAATATCTACCTCAATCTCAAATATTTATTGCAATCTTTAATGTAAATACAGATAGTTAGTAAAATAAAGTATAATTAATTAAGGACTTTGTCAGACACAGCGACATTAAAAAGAAGTATTCATGATAACATTTTAATTGCTATATGAGTTTGAGCCACATTTTAAAAGAAAAAAAGCCCATTTTCATTCAAAGATTAAACAGCATTTTTATCCAATTAAATAAAATATTCCGAAGGCGTCTGTACATTATTTTAGTTCTGCGAAAACTTGAACCGTTCCAAGTGGATTAATGTCTAAAGTTAAAACACTGTAGGCCAACTTACTAAATTTTGTAAAGCATTTAAACCCAGACATATAACACGAATTTTATTAAGTTGAGCCCAAGTGTGGCGTTACCTTTATTTAACTTTCTTTTTTTTGGTGAATTTTTAATTTTTATTACGCTTCCTGGGCCGACTTTTATTTTTTATGTAAAGATGGGAAGATTAGGGTGGGATTATTAACGGATATGTTATTTTTAACGTTAAAGGATATTGCATATTTTTTTCTTATGTATTTTGATTGCGATTGTACTTTTACTTATCATTATTTTTCTACATAGTATTTAATTAGTTTTAATAAAATTTATTAATTATTTATTTCTTTATTTCAGGTAAGTACACATTCAACTGAAGATTTTTGAAATAAGACGACATCTGGTATAAGGTAAATTCAATCATAGTTATTATAATTTACACAGTATGCCTATGTTTATGACGACATTGACTTTAAAGACAATATTCAACCTAAACATTAAAAACCTAATTATGACATCCTTTTTAGATAACAAGTAGAAAATATACTTCATAAAACATGTATAAAATTAAATTAAATGTGCTGAAATGAGGAAACCCACATGGCAACACAGGGCTGCGAGTGGCGACACCTCGGTCGCATACCGGGTGGTTACGTTTTATACAAACAATTGACTATCGAACATACTACGAGTAATGCCGAAGGTAGTGTTGTCACGATTTAAAAGTTTGTTAGAGATTAGGGAAATGGTGGTAATTTCGGAAAAAAAAATCTTGAAAGGACACGCGGATGGCATGAAGTTATTATTTATTATGTACAAAAAACCTGTATACACTCAACAAAAATAATCGTCGTGACACCAGACAAAACGAAAATAACTGGCTTGCTTTTTATGACAGAGAGAGAGTGTAGCTACAACATTTAGTCTTAAGCAAAAAGTGTCGTTTGTCGACTTTTGGCCTTAACTTTTTCTGTCTAGCCCCCTTTCGCAATGCGCAATAAGGAACTGCAAGGAAATACAATTTAGAATTATTGAAAACTTCGTTAATTTTTCTATTATATTAAATAAGGTTATTGCTATACCTTTATGCACCTTCCAGATCAGACAGCGTATTTTTAATACATTATGGTGTAAACAAGACAAATCGAATATTGAATCAACAACAGCTTCCTAAAAACAAACAAAAACTCACTTGTCCAATAATAAAATGCCGCATCAAGTTTCGATTGTACGCTCCTAAGGTACCCATTGTACCTTTATCAAAAAGATTTCATGCTTCGGCCCGAGGGTACACTGATAAATCATTCTTTTACCCTCAGTTATAAAGTTACCCACTTAGGGTAAGTACACATTGGTGAGCGCAGCGAAAAAGTTCAGTGTTCATTGGACAGGTACCCTACCATGACCTCTTAAAGCAAAACTAATTCCACTGAGGGAAAGAGACAGAGCTATACAGGGTGTCTAGCACCATCTCTTTTCCTCAGTGGAATAAGTTCTGCTTTAAAACGTCATGGTAGGCTTACTGGTACAGATGGTTACTGGAGTCGGTGACTCCTTGATCCAGTAGCCGCAAGAGATACTGCTTACCACGAGGTACTGGATTCCGGCTAACTATTACTAATAATCCTTACTAATATTATAAAAGCGAAAGCGAGTTAGTTTGTTTGTTTGTTACGTAAAATATTTATATAACCTACAGGTAGTTGTTCCGGGTCTGGGTGTTTGTGTATGTGAGTTTAAATGTTTGTAAACGCACCCACGACACAGGAGAAATTCCTAGTGTGGGGCAAAAAGCTTTACTAATTCCCACAATACAATTTAAATTTAAATGTTTTGAAATCATCAAATAACTTCCCCCTCTCTCGGCGGAGCGGGGGGGCGTGTCAGACTTTTACTGACTAAAACCCACCCATGTTCCTTCTATTGCTCTTTATGTTCCGAGGCCGCGGTATCTCTTTCGAACAACCCGCAACCCCGGCAGGCAGAGGCCTTGGCAAGCCCCTCTGCATGTTGCATACATTGATGACTATTTTCTGGCTGTATAGGAAACTATTTTGTTGCTTACCTACGTATTTGTATCGTGCGATCGTAGTAACACAATGTCAATTCGCGAGTTACAGCATGTAGGTACTGGCCCTATAGCCAAACACCAGTCACTCATACATTTTCAACTTTATACTCTAGCGCATATAGTTAAAAATCTATTAAAGACTGAGCGATAACGAACGAAACAAACAAAAACGATATTTAAACGTCAATAGATTTCAACTATATGCGCTTGGGTATAAAGTTGAAAATCTATTAGTGACTGCTGACCGATAATGATTGTCGTCTGCTGCCGACTGCTGTTTGGCTAAAGGGCCTGGGTTTTACTAAGCGACGGTCCACGTTGTGAAACCAGCCTTACATTTTTAAATCACAGCTCAAAAATAATTAGATTTTCAGAACATTTTTAGTATTAATATGATATTTTATTCATCGTAATTGAAGAATTACTGTAAATTGAATATGGGTTGTGTTGTAAAATAAAAAAAAATGAATTGTAACTTTTTTTTATTAATACGACTTAGAGTCTATTGGTTTCCGGAGTTGCTGTTCTGCCGGGTTTTCGGGTTGTTCGTAATGAGATACCGCGGCCCCGGAACATGAATGGCAGAAGAAGGTACAGACACCTGCAGGTCAAGCTACCCGAAACTGTCAATTTTTCCCCATGAACCTTGAACCTTAACGCTTTAGAAATAAAGTCGAAAATCTATGAAAGAAATCTGACAGATTGTAGTAGCTTGATGTGCAGGCGTCTGTACATGGGTGGGTTTTAGTTCCTAAAAGTCTGACTTCTTAAACAGTTACGCCTAAAGCGGGGGAAGTTATATGATAAAAAATCAATATTAAAATATTTTTATTTCACATAGGCCTACATGGGTACTTATAAAACGTAGAGAAAAGATGCACAGTTTGGGTGGTCGTTTTCAATGGAGAAGAACCTGCAAGAAACTCAATAAAATAATTTCTCATATACAAAAAAGCACCACGCTTAAATTCTACGACGAATAGGGCCGTATGTACGGTACACATTTAGCCAATAAAGTTTAAGTCCCAAGTCGGAGCGAAGCCTATAGGCATCAGCCAGGTACGAATCTAGGCGTTTACTATGAAATTCGTAAAAAAAAAACAAAATGATTTTCACGGAATAAGTATTACCAAAATTGCAAATTTTCCACGAACATAACTTTGATTTAAAAGATTGCCTGAAGTTATATAAGTTAGTAACTTAGCCCATTACCTATCAGCCTATTATTCATTTTAAGTAGATTTAGTATCAGATTTTAGATATTTTCAAGATAAGTTTTGAAATTGACGATGTTTGTAATTTAATCATAAATTTTTCCATAATACTTTCTGATCACCTTTAAAAAACTTACAAAAAAAGCAATTTAGTTGGTAAAAAAAAACAAAAACACTTTTAAAAAATATTTTGCATTATACCAACTAAGTGCGTTCGCTAGAGATTTCATTATCATGCAAACATAGTTTTCATCCAAAAAATCGTTAATACAAAAAATATATAACCAAGTAAATTTTGAAAAATTCAACGCCACTCAATTCTTAATTTTTAAAACCATACCAATCTACGCCAATTTGACTTTATCTAGCGACTTAATAACTAACAAATAAACAAAGAACTAATTAACAACGAATGACAGTTGTCATTTACAAATAAAGGCATTTTAGTTGCTAGAGCTCTTTGCTAAATAATAACATTCGCACGGGTCGATTATTAGGTAAAGCTGAGCTCTTGTGTATAAGTTATTGACGGCACGGTTGGCGCAGTGGCTGCGCGATCGACTTCTGCGCTGCGTGTCGCGGTTTCGATCCCCGCACGGAATAAATATTTTTTTATTTAATTAATTTTTGTAAACACATCCATGCTACAGGAGAAATTCTAAATGTGGGGCTACGTTAACAAAAGTAAGATTATGTTCTATCAATTTTATATCTGTAATTTCCATCTGCAAATCAAAACCGTATTTACCACTCCACCTTAACCCAATTTCCAAAATGAATATAAAATCACCCCCAAAAAGCCTTTTAACCACATAAGTGGGTATTTCAAAACATTTTAGATTCTCATCTGATACCCGCACATATATTGGTAGGTCTTGCCGACCTCCCTAATATATTCACCGTGCGGATCTTATAAATCACCCAGTTTGCCGACCAAATAATGGGTGGCTTTCTGATTTTATGTCTCCGAGTTGTGTTCTTTCTATCTAAATCGCGTGGTTTGAACCTGGGGTCAGAGTTTTTATGCCAGCCTTTGGCTTCTGATTTGGTTTCCTTTTTTTCCTAACTTCCTCCGCTTTCGGTGTGGTCAGGGAGAGTGTACTCTTGTTCCTTCTTTTGCCTTTTACGTTCCGGGGGCGCTGTTTCATTTTCGGACAACCCGCAAAACCTGGCAGGCAGTGGCCCTGGTAAGCCCCTCTGCTTTGCTGTCATGTTTTTGAAGAGCGCGTCGAACACGAACACGCCATCGACGGGGCCTGTCGTTACTTTTGTTGTTTATTTCTTCAGTACAAATTGACAACAGAGTTGAGTATATGGTTTTAATTTCAACTTGATAACTCTAAGAGTTCCCGAGATAACGGGTCTTGACAAACATACGGACAACAAACTGATCCAATAAGCGTTCCGCTTATCTTTTTTTGGGTGTGAAACCCTCTAGGTAAAGTACTTCAGTTCAAACGCAAACACAGTATTATCAACCTCTTTGATCGAATCTGACCATAAAGTCAACTAGTAACACCAATGCTAACCACCCCGAATCTTCAGAACAGTTAAACCACTCAAATTGAGCGCTGATAAGCATCATCCCAAAAACTAGCCTATTTCAGAAGTTAGCCCAATTAATTAATGGCAGTCCGATCGCCATTGAAGTTCGAAGGTTTTGCAAAACGTTTGAAGCGCACGCCTTCTGATATAAAGTTTGGATTGTAGGGTGAGCCTGGGTTTAGATTGAGTTTGGGAGAGTCTTGCGGTGGATAGATAGAAAATAATTTAAAATAACTTAAGAGGTGTCAAGGGACACCCGGATGGAGCGAAGTTATTATTCATTATGTACAAAAAACCTGTAAACACTGAACAAAAATTATCGTCGCGACACCACACTGTTCAATGCGAAAGAGAAAGACGAAACGAAACCGTCTGTTTGTCTTGACAGACAAACAGACCGTAATCAGTACCGAATCCGAAATACCGACGAGAAACTAGCATGGACAGTCTCACGAACACCAACGCGTAGTCACCCTTCCCCAACCAAATTAACTTCACTTCGAACCGATTGAAGGCGGCGATATATTCCAAAAGTTCCAGGAATTTATCTAGCAAACTTGAATTAACTCAAGAGTAGAGAATTTAACTGCGAGACGAGTTATCTTCGCGTTTTCTGGTTAAATTTTGCAGTTAGCTTTGCGGTTTTGTTTGTTTGTGGTGCTGGGATAGGAAGGGGCATGCTTTTCGTCTAGAAAGGCTTACAACTACACAATCAAGGATGAGAGAAAAATAATATATCGACGGTCCCCACGTACAGACGCCTGCACATCAAGCTACCACAATCTGTCAGATTTCTTTGATAGATTTTCGAATTTATTTCTAAAGTATTAGGTTCAAGGTTCATTGGGAAAAATTGACAGTTTCGGGTAGCTTGACCTGCTGGCGTCTGTACATAAAGACATGTCAGCTTTTTTATTGTCTATTGGCTTTAGATTATCTATGCGCACATGCTGAAATACGATTTTATTTTTATTTAATTTTTAACCTTGTTATAGAAATCGTATAAGAGAACAAGTCTTATAAATACAATGAATAAGTGTCGTAGAAACGGTCATCTCTCAGTTTTTCTAAGAAAACGTGAAAAAAATAAAATATTTATGTGTGAATGGTATCATGAAGCTCTTAAAACTGTTAAAATATTTATTATTGCTCATAGAATTATTACTAGAGCGTGTTGAACACAAATTACGCTCTCCTGTTAACCTCGGTTTTTGACTTAACGTTATGTACAGACGCCTGCACATCAAGCTACTACAATCTGTCAGATTTCTTTGATAGATTTTCGACTTTATTTCTAAAGTATAAGGTCCAAGGTTCATTAGGAAAAATTGACAGTTTCGGGTAGCTTGACCTGCAGGCGTCTGTACGTAGTAACCGTCGATATATGAAATCAATTGCTTAAAAATGCCACTCGTGTGTCAAAGAAATGTCAGCAAAGCAGAAGAAGGTTTACCAGGGCCACCGCCTGGGTTGCGGGTTGTTCGAAAGAGACGCGGTCCCGTAACATAAAATGCAATAGAAGGAACATGGGTGGGTTTTAGCCAGACAAAATCTGACACTCCCCAAGTTATTTGATTATCTCCTATCCGCAAAAAAGCGTTGTTGTAAAATCCTTACTTATATAATATTATAAAAGCGAAAGTGAGTTTGTTTGTTTGTTTGTTACCTCTTCACGCTTTAATAGCTGAACCGATTTGGATGAATTTTGGTATAGAGATAGTAGGGAACCAGGAGACGGACATAGGCTAATATTTTTTTGAAAAAAGTGGGATGTGAGGGAGAAAGAGGGAAGAGAAGGGAAAACTTAGCGTTGCTATTACAAATCAATAAGGCGCAAGAGGAACTGTGTTACCCCAAATTTAACGCGGGCGAAGCCGCGGGCAAAAGCTAGTACGTTTTATAAATCTATTTTTTCATGTCTGTTTATAAATGTTAGCATCATATCTTGGGCCGTTTTATCACTGGTGATAAATTGATTCACTTAGGACCTGACAAAGGGGTATGTAGCCAGCGTAGTTTGTGGGTCGGCAGAGATATAGGGTGTTTTAGATAGCTGTTCCTTTTTTTTTAGATGATGTGTTAGAGAAGGTGTGGTTAGAAGGTTTTTTTTCTGTAATTTTGCGTGCCTTTCCAAAGTTCGGCTTTACTCTAAATAACTGTTTTGCTGTCAACCGTTGCTTAGGTCTACACCAGCTGCACAAAAACAAAGAGATCAGATCACTTTTATTTGTTAACATAGGTAAATAAATAGGTACAGATTTTATATTTGATGAACTGAGCGCCATGTTATGGGAGCCCCACAAAAATGGTGTGCATCTAGCTCAAGATTAAAAATTCAAAAATTGCATAATATTAACAATAACACTTTAAAAATATCTAAGTTAAAATTATAAAATATCAATATTAATAAGAAATATAATACTTCAAAATAAATTAATCATTTGAGTTTTGTCAGACAAACAAACACATAACATAAAATGACACAATTATAAAAATAAGTAGCCATTGTTCAAAAAAACATCTACCGTGTAATAACATTTGTCGCTAAGCAACTTATTAAGTGCTAAAATGTGGGGTAACGTCCAAAAACGCATTGAATCTATAAACTATATTTCAAATAACGTTAAAATCTACGAAATTACACCGAGATTACAAGTACCTAAGATACAAAAAGCGTAATGCATCCAAAACCATCAGCTTAACAAATATCGCGCCATCATTTTCAACTCCGCTTCGCTCATTCCTCGCTCCCGTTCAATGATAAAGCTTGATAATAGATGGCAATACATCGCGCACTAGAATGAAAATAAAGAGGGGTAAGGAATTCTTACTTCCTTACTAATATTATAAAAGCGAAAGTGAGTTTGTTTGTTTGTTACCTTTTCACGCTTTAATGGCTAAACTGATTTTGATGAACTTTGGTACAGAGATAGATGGGAACCAGGAGGCGGACATAGACAATTTATTTTTTAAAAGTGGTATATGACGGAGAACGAGGGCAGAAAAGGGAAAACTTAGCGTTGCTATTACAAATCAATAAGGCGCAAGGGCAATAACTGCAGGTAGAAGGTACTGTGTTATACCGAATTTAACGCAAGCGAAGCCGCGGGTAAAAGCTTGTATATTATTACTAGAAATATCGAATCCATAGAAATGTTTTAGGCTATGGAAAATTTTTGGGCAAGTCCTCGCTATTTTTGGAAGTTCCTAGTGACAATGAAACATGAGACGGCTAAAATTAGAGTCGAATTTGAATTCTTCCCTTACACGTGCCACGTTTAAGTATTCACCCAATATCTGTGCAGATTTATAGTCTCAATAATAATATTATTAGCCACGAGCCCTCACAAAAATATCATAAATTATATAATTTTCTTTTTCCACTCAAACCAATTTATTACTTTCTTTCTTTAGTCAACAGTTTTCCTCGTCCCTTTCCTTAGAGAGTACCCTATCTTTTTGGAATAACGTATCTTTGTATGCCAGTTATCTTTTGGGAAATATTGTTGAATAAGTAGTTGGACCAGTCTATTAATAGGATTACTAGCTTCGCTTTAAAAATGTATCCTTACTTTTAATTGTAAAGAAATATTATGATTCAGTATAATTCTTATGTGAATCAATTTGAATTTTTATCTTATGTTCAAATATTTTTTAAATTATAACTTTTTATTTAGATTATGTTTTTGTCCGCTATGTAACATATATGTATATCCTTACTAATTATTATAAAAGCGAAAGTGAATTTGTTTGTTTGTTTGTTACCTCTTCACGCTTTAATGGCTACACCGATTTTGATGAATTTTGGTACAGGACATAGGCTTTTTTATTTAAAAAAAAAGTGGGATATGAGGGAAAAAGGAAAACTTAGCATTGCTATTACAAATAAATCAGGCTCAAGAGCAAAAACTGCAGATCTGCTTGGTGTGTTATACCGAATTTAACGCGAACGAAGCCGCGGGCGAAAGCTTGTTTTTCATATTGCCGTGTTAACACCTAGTTATATGTGAATGCTGTGGTCTCCAATAATTGAAGGAACACTTAAAATAACCCATAGTATTGTGTTTCATCATGTATCTGTGTATCCTTTGTTGGAGATCCTTATAAATAAATAAAAATACTTCACTTATCTCTATCTCTTTCTACCTATATTGGTTGGTAATATAGAAAAAGATTTTAATGAGACTAATGAACTCAAAGTGACTTGAGTTTGATTCCAAGATTAGAACAATGTTACTACTTTTCCATTTTCAAATTTTAACTCAGGATTAAAAAAAAAAATAAGGTTAACTTAGTAAAAAAAATAAAAAATTGCCTTATATTTCTTGCAATCTTAAATAACTTACAATGGCAGATCTTAAACTAAGTATTAGTACTTTAAAAAAATCTAGTTATATGTTAGTGTGTCCTAATAATAGATGTTCCATAGTGCCTACTATATATTCAATTTATCTTAATATATATTATATTATTTAGTCTGCAAGAACTCCTTACTTAGTATAAGTTTATAAATGTGATTATAATATAAAAATACCTGTGCGT
Source organism: Ochropleura leucogaster (assembly GCA_958449745.1). Lineage (NCBI taxonomy): Eukaryota > Metazoa > Arthropoda > Insecta > Lepidoptera > Noctuidae > Ochropleura > Ochropleura leucogaster. The sequence goes on from OY288226.1 coordinate 11,220,612, forward strand.
ACTCCCTCAGGATACACGAAATAATGTTTAATTTTAAAATATAGTTATTTGGAATCCTTTTAGCACTGACCTTTAAAACCCTAATGCTATTCAAAGTAAACAGATATTGTAGGAGCAATGTTTTTATTTTCTGGAAAGAATTTCGTTACATTTTATTAAGAATAAAAATTAAGCAAAATCTTAACCTTTATAACTCTTCTAAAACATCAAAACCAACCTACGCAAAAATGTTAACCACCCAAAACTCGTTGTTACGAATCTGATTTAATTTATAGAAAAAAAGCCCAATTAGTAAGGCAGGGAAAAAGAAAAAACGAAAAAAAAAATCATAAAAATCCTTTTTCTACGTAGCGTAGTTAATAAAGGAATATTAGGCTTTTGTCATGGGCAACGATGGTGAAACGTAATTATTTTTTATCTTTTACCCTTGACGAGGGCAAAGATATCTCAAAAGTCCAACTCCAAGTCAACACAGATGCCTGAAAAAATACAAAAGCGGGTGCAATGTACGTCTTCGTAAGTCCATCATTAACAAAATTCCTTCACGTTAATTTTCCCAAGCTATCTCTGTGGGATTTCTGCAATTATTTTGTCTAACGACTTGAAACAATGGCAGCATGAGAAACATTTCCTTTCTTGTAATAATAATCAAACGTTGCTGTGGTACAAATAAATTTTCTCTGAGGTAACTTCTTGTTCTAATTTCAAGGAAAATTTTACTTGTTTTCTTAAGATATCGGACTGTTGTTTTGAAGGATAAGTTAGATTTTTAACGTATATTTTTCAGGTTGCAAATATGCTGTTAATTGATAAAAGATGATCCACATGGTCTTCAAAGTCACAATCTATACTAATATTATAAAGCTGAAGAGTTTGTTTGTTTGTTTGTTTGAACGCGCTAATCTCAGGGACTACTGGTTGAATTGGAAAATTCTTTTAGTGTTGGATAGTCCATTTCTTGAGGAAGGCTATAGGCTATATAACATCACGCTACGACCAACAGGTGCTGAGCAGCGTGGGTGAAACCGCGTGGAACAGCTAGTCAACAAATAAAAACCTAAAAAAAAATTATAAAATAAAATTAATGAGATCATAAAATGTCATAAATCAAAATAGTAATATAAAAAATGTTACAAATCAAAATACTAACAACAAAAACATTAAAAATAAAAAATATTAAACAAAGTAATTATTAATTAATATTTACTTGTTCACTCTCAAACTCAATACAGCATTTTTGTAACCGATTTTATATGATTTCTAGTTGTTATCTCATTTTTAAGTTTCCGTACCTCAAAAGGAAAAAAAACGGAGCCATGATTAGATCACTTTGTTGTCCGCCTGTCTGTCAAGACCCTTTATCTCGGGAATGCGTTAAGGTATCAAGTTGAAATTAAAAACAAAAAACTCCAGTATATGGTCGCATAGTAGTGTGAAAAATAAATAGAATAAAATATAAGTAAATATCTTGGGACAACTCACACACGGCTATCTGATCGCAAGCTAAGCAGAGCTTGTGTTATGGTAACCAGACAACTGATATACATACTTATATAATTTATAAATACATACATATTATAGATAAATCACACCCAGACACAGAACAAACAATCATGCTCATCACACAAAGTTTGTCCTGGGTGGGAATCGAACCCACGACCTCCGGCTCAGCAGTCAGGGCCACTAACCACTAGACCAACAGGCCCGTCAATAATCCTCTAAAATCTATACAGTCAAAAGATATGGTTGTTTATGCCACAGGTTTGTACGGATGGGTTCCCTCTATCTGGCAGAATCTTGATGCTCCGAAATTTATTTGGCATAACACACTTAGCATAATTTTCTTTAAACGAACATTTTAAAGGCATAAAAATTATTTGGTATAATTATCATTTGGCATAATGTTTAAAACTTCGAATTAACAATGGCATACTTTTAAGATGGCAGAATTACATTTAGTATAATTACGATTCGCAGAGTTCAAATTTCGCATAATATAATATTTGGTATAATTTCACTTGGCATACTAAACAGACGGCAGTGATGACTAGGTTAGGTTAGGTTAAAACTGTTACCCCCTACGAACCTACCCAGAAACGACTTGCGTTAATAGAAAAAAGAGATTGTTTTAAGTAGGTTACCCGGAACTGAACTATTTAGATTAGGATACCTAATTACTTATTGAATTCAATGACATTATCTCAAATTCAATTAAACAATAACTAAAATAAATGACGTTATTTTAAAGAAATAATGAATCAAAATAAATGACAACTTATAATGACAAAGATGACCCTAACTATAAACTTTCTACGATATGACAATTCTGCCGTTTAATGATCATCAATATAAAATATATTATGCCAAAAGACGATTCTGACTGTGAACTTTCTGCGATATGATGTTTCTTCTTTTTAAATATTATGCATATGAAGTTTATGCCTAGAGATGATTCTGACTTACAAAATTATGAGTTTAGAATGTATGATAAATGAGTGTCTGCTAAACTATTTTCTGCGAAGTGAAGTTTATGCCATCCGTTGTTATGCAAAATAAAATTATGACATAAAAAGTTCTGCTATAAAGGGTGGACCCTGTACGGATCCCTCGATGGGTGAGTCTTACACGATCTTAACTGGTTTTTTTTTATTGGAGCTCGTGGCTAAATAACAACTGCCGCTCAGATCAATCTTTCGGTTAAGCCGCGCTTGCTTAGGTTGAATTGTGGATGGGAGTCTGCTGAGATATCTCTGTGTCTCCGGCAACACCTTAAGTCAATAGTTTTTTCTTTAGTTCTTTAATAAAATTGTTGGCTTAAACACTGAGGGTAAAAGATAATCGAATGAACAATTAAAATCAGTTAAATCGTTCATTCGTAAACTTATTGTCTAATTGTCCCATCTGGTTAAAATTTTATCTTCGCTGTCACGCTTAATTTGGTTAAAAGGGATGGGTAGAAGATAAATATCTAGCCCCAATAGTAGATAACTATATAAGCTATATTATTGTAAAATTTCATTAAAATACATTCATTGGATTTGCGTGAAAGAGTAATAAACATCCATACATCCTCACAAACATTCGCATTTATAATATTAGTAGGATAATTGGAGTAGGTTATGGCATAGGAATAGGATTCCATAAAATATTTAAACGAAACTTAAATATTTACTCAAACTACTATTTATCTATTATTCGATATATTTAAATAGCCATTATTAGTCAGTTAATTAATTCCATCTTATATTACATAATGTAACAAAACCTTTTGAGTCTAAATTATTCGGAATATAATTTCGAATAAAATTAAACAAACAGAGAGCATTGTTATCTTAGTAATTTATTGGTCGAATAAATTTTATTCGGCTCACAGTGGAACGCCTAGCAATTTGATTTCGATATTAATTGGAATTTTAAGGGTAGTTTTTAGTGCTGATGGGGTAGAAAATTGCCTTTTATTTGGTACTAGCTTCCACCCCCGACTTCGTGATGATCGAAAATAAAATATCTCTAAGTATCTCTCTTTTTGTCCCCCTGTTCTCACTTTTGTTTAGATTAGCCTAAGTACGTCTCCAAGGTTCCAGCTATCTCTGTACCAAAATGTATCAAAATCAGTTTGGTCATTTAGGCGTGAAGACGTACCTAACAAACAAACTCACTTTCGCTTTTATAATATTAGTAAGGATTTTTGGTGATATAGATAGCTTAACGATCAAATGAAAACTTGAAAGTTATATAAGTTAAGTGGTTTTCGTCTCAAACGCGACTGCTACATATAAAATCTTAGGTTCGATTCTCAAAACATACAGTTTAAGTTAACGCTCAATCAATGTACTGTACTCAACCGTTGTGTTAGTAGATGCACTGAATATTACAGGAATCATGGAAGTATTTAAACTAAAATTATATCATACAAAAAATCGAATAAAATAATAAAACACGTGCTTTACGGCTTTGACAAGGATTTCATATAACCATTAACTTTATAAGCGTTCATAAACTGTTTATATATTGAAAATACAATACCATAAATGTCAATAGAAAGATTCGTAAACAATTCAATGACATCATCATCTGCCTAGCCTTTTCCCAACTATGTTGGGGTCGGCTTCCAGTCTAACCGGATGCAGCTGAATATCAGTATTTCACATGGAGCGACTGCCTATCTGACCTCCATAACCCAGTTAGTACTGGGTAATACGATACCCCTTGGTTAGACTGGTTGTCAGACTTTCGGAACACTGACTACCTGTAACGACTGTCAAAGATCTACAAATGACAGCCGAGACCAACGCCTTAACGTGCTTTCCGAGGCACGGAGGAAACTCGGTATGTAACGGGTGGTCACCCATCCACAGACCAACCTAGGCAAGCGCGGCTGAACCTAAAGATCGACCCGAGCGGCTGCTATTTATTTAGCCACGAGCTCCTCTTAAACAGTTCAATGACATACTCTTTTAATTTAATTTAAAAACATTACGAATTTCCCAAAAAAAATATGTAGGTACTGAAAATCTTGTAAAAAATATCTTCAACAAAAAAGTATACCTAGATAAATTTTTATTCAGAATATCAGTCGAAAATAAACAAAATGTATCCGAACAGTATCAATTTATACGAAACCTCGTTGATACAGCCAAAGAGCTGAAATCTGGAGTACTGTATAGTGATGGTACGTTTTTGAATAATTTTCGGGTTTTTTTGCGGGATATTTCGCGTCGATCTCGCGATATTTTAGTTACACGTTGTAGAGTATTTGCATAGTATCGGTTTGGCCTCTGAAACGCGTATTTTTCGTGGATTATGTAGCATTTACATTTACATAGGGTCACTATATACTTGTAATGTAAGGCATGAAGTTTGAATAATATCTTTAGAACAAATCTGTTGTTTTGATCTCAAAGTTAAACATTACGAAGTGAAAATTAGTTCTTTAGTAAAGTTGTTAAACTAAAACTAATTAGTATTAATGGTAAAAAAAATAAAAAAAAATACACACGAAATGAAAATCGAGTTTGCGCTTAAAACTTTTTTAATTTCAAGCTCACTGACTTTTTGATTTCCAATTCCAAAACATTGCAGTATTAAAACATCAACGGTTCAATCGAAAATTAATAACGAAAACTCATTTTTAACTTTCCATCAATAATTCCAAATCCTCGATAAATTCGATTGCATCAATCAGAAATCCCGGGCGAGAAGTTTGTAACCCCGGGATTTTCGATACATTTCCCATCTCTATCGACCCACAGGGAATTCGGTAGTCGTCGACACAAATTGTGATCGAAACAGTCTGCTGAAGAAATTGAAAAAGAACTGACAACCTCGTGGGGCTTGTATAGACAAAGGGGTATTATACATGAGTATGACTTTCGCGTAAAAATCGCCGTGCCGTAGTTTTTTACACTGGCAACATTCTCGGAACGAAAAATCGTGGAGTTTTTATGCTCTGTGACTGGGAGAGAAATAAAGGAGTATTTTTCGTCAGAGTAGTGTATCATAGAGTTTTGTACCAGTGTTGCCATTTTATTGTTGCTTGTATCTATGTCCTTTAATATTATTTGTTGACTTTTACATTTTTTATTGTAATATAGATAGAGATGTAATATTACAAATAATTAAATATGTGTCGAATAGATCAGCAAAAAGCGTTCGTATGTGTGCCGTTGTGTTTAGGTCTTATGAAATAGGGTCGACCCAATTGCCATCAACTAGGCACAAAACAATACTTATTAACGCTGTAAGAACAACATGGTAAAACCAAATGATTTTAAAAGAGTATCCATGGAGTTTCTTACCCGTTCTTCTCCATAGAAAACGACCAACCCGAACCGTGTACTTTTTCTCGACGTGCCCATGTAGAATCAATATATTTTAATTTTGATTGACTTCATGACTTCTAAAGAAAAGTTCCAAAGGGAATTTTTGAACAACCCTAACTGAGAATCGAACTCAGGAGCGAATCTTTATAAGTACAAACGCCTAATAGACATTTAGTGCAAGGTGAAAGCCCAGAACATAAATAAATAAATAAATATCTTGGGACAACTCACACACGGCTATCTGATCCCAAGCTAAGCAGAGCTTGTGTTGTGGTAACCAGACAACTGATATACATGCTTATATAATTTATAAATACATACTTACATATTATAGATAAATCACACCCAGACACAGAACAAACAATCATTGCTCATCACACAAAGTTTGTCCTGGGTGAGAATCGAACCCACGACCTCCGGCTCAGCAGTCAGGGCCACTAACCACTAGACCATCAGGCCCGTCAAACTTGAGCGAACGCCCTTTATAAAACAAACACTTCAATTCAACATTAATGTTTTAACCCTAATTGCTGCAAGTATTGGATTTGATTCATCCAATAAAATCGTCATCACAGACCATATGGTGCCATATTGAATCCTATTGCCTTGCAGAACAAATGATATACAAACGCGAGACCTCAGTCAAACGAAAACCAACCTTGTGTTTTAGAAATACAGATCGTGATATGTGTAGAGTTAAATTGGTAAACGTGAAAGGCACATACGGCCCAAGTTTCAAGTGGTGTGGGGTGTTCTAATGTTAATTAAATCAATTAATTAATGGAAATTCTTTTGAACTTTGATTGAATGAAGACTTTGTGTGTTTTGTATTGAAAAACTTGTTTCTTTGGGTTATGAGAGCTGTTTATTGTAATTATATGTAACTAGTTTTTGCCCGCGGCTTCGCTCGCGTTTAATTCGGTAGCGCCTTATTGATTTGTAATGGCAACGCTAAGTTTTCCCGTTTCTTCCCTTTTTCACCGCCACATCCCACTTTTTTTAAATAAAAATAATTAGCCTATGTCCTTCTCCTGGTTCCCAACTATCTCTGTACCAAAATTCATCGAAATCGGTTTAGCCATTAAAGCGTGAAGAGGTAACAAACAAACTCATTTTCGCTTTTATAATATTAATAAGGATACTAGTTGCCTTGCACGGTTTCACCTGCATTTTTGGTTGCTGCCCCGCTCCCATTGGTAGTAGTGTGATGTTGTAAAGCCTTTGTAGCTTCTTATTAGTGAAATAATTACAAAATTGGTCCAGTAACTTTTAAGGCTATTGGATACAAACAAACAAACAAATCTTTTCTATCTATAATCTAAAATATAATACTAATATTATAAAGCTGAAGAGTTTGTTTGAACGCGCTAATCTCAGGGACTACTGGTTATAATTGGAAAATTCTTTTAGTGTTGGATAGTGCATTTCTTGAGGAAGGCTATAGGCTATATAACATCACGCTACGACCAACAGGTGCTGAGCAGCGTGGGTGAAACCGCGGAGAACAGCTAGTATTACATATCTAAAGTATAGATTATGGGAAAAGGTTTTTTACTTAATGGTTTTTTTATTAAAGTTCCAATTAGTTAACGAAGTGGCTGAGCGATCGACTGCAGCGCTACGTGTTGCGGGTTCGATCCCCGCACGGAACAAATATTTGTATGGCCTACAGATAGTTGTTCTGGGTCTGGCTGTTTGTGTATGTGAGTTTAAATGTTTGTACACGCGCCCACGATACAGGAGATATTCCTAGTGTGGGACAACGTTAAAAAAGGTATCAAATAATGGCAAATAGATATTAAAGTTAAGTAATATTTTAAAGTTAATTTTCTAAATAAAATTAAGTTAAAGAAAGGAACTTATTAATAAATTAAAAAATAGTGTCAATAAATTCGTCCTCAACACTCAAGTGGTAAGACCTTAGTGGTTTTAGCCTAGTCTAGATATTGAAAAACGTATTATTATCTACAGTACGGCCAACGAGAAGCGATACGAAAGGTCATTAACCTAAAGAACAACTGTGGCGTTGACAATCAAATATTTAGCTCTTTCCATCTGGTGCCTTTGTCGTAATGTCTCGTTCTCCCGGCAAAAACATGACAACGTTAAGACGGGTTCGCCAACATTCGGGCGGCCATTATAGATGGGGTTTTAGCATGGGTTTTGTTAACATTTCGTATCGCTTCTCGTTGCCCGTACTATATCATATTATATTATGCTTATTATCACCTTTACCTTTTGAACGTCATTGTCACATATATGTGACAAGCAAGCGCGCGCCCTGAAAGCCAACGACACAATTATGTGACAAAAATTGAGGTTAAATCAGTAGCTTGGCGTTGACGGCACTCGAGTGCGTTTATGCTTTGGCGTTTAGAAGGTTGAGTAGGTCTTTGTCTGATTCTGTTATTTTTTTTCTGAAGAAGATTGGTTGTTAAACTTTCGACCCACTGATTCTCTGTAACGACTGTCAAAGATCTACAAATGACAGCTAGGACCAATTGATCTAGAACTGTGTAATCTTGCAATAGAGTTCCTTATTAAAAAGTCCAAAGGGTATTGTTTTCAGTGACACTATCTGCTAACAGTTTAAAAGTTTGTTAGTTGTTTAAACTTGCTAGGGCATCTTCACGCTTGTATTAATGTTTCAAACCAGTATGATTATTGACTGGATTTTTGCCCATAACAACATTCATTGCGCCGTTTTAAAAAGAAAAATATCTACCTTCTTTGAACAAAACCAGCAATGTACAAACTACAACCATTGATAACCAATACTGGTATTTCATACTCACTCAAATCTAAAGGGTAATCCAGACTCGCTGTCTCCTATAAAATAAAGCCATCGACCATTCAATGTGACATTTGGCACGCGTCCCCTAATTGCTTGTGTGAGCAAGCCTTTATTCCTCCCCTTTATACTCTCTATTGTTCTTGATTGCTTAATGCCAGCATTTTTAATTACTGGGGAGACTTTTGAAATATTTTTATCATTGAATTATTTACTTTTTTTATGGTGAGTAAAAGTTGTTTAAATTTATGAGTATTTCATTTCGTTAGTTTTGCCGATGTCAAATAAAATCACTTTTTATAGTTAGCTCGCCCGCGGCTCCGCCCGCTTTATATTTGGGGTAACACAGTTCCCCTTGCTCCTTATTGATTTGTAATAGCAACGCTAACGTTTTCCCTATTCTTCCCTCTTTCTCCCTCACATCCCACTTTTTTCAAAAAAATATAAGCCTATGTCCGTCTCCTGGTTCCCAACTATCTCATCAAAATCGGTTTAGCCATTAAAGCGTGAAGAGGTAACAAACAAACAAACTCACTTTCGCTTTTATAATATTAGTAAGGACTAGCTGTTCCACGCGGTTTCACCCACGCTGCTCAGCACCCGTTGGTCGTAGCGTGATGTTATATAGGCTATAGCCTTCCTCAAGAAATGGACTATCCAACACTAAAAGAATTTTCCAATTCCAACCAGTAGTCCCTGAGATTAGCGCGTTCAAACAAACAAACTCTTCAGCTTTATAATATTAGTATAGATTAACCTTTGCCCGCGGCTTCGCTCTCGTTCTATTCGGGGTAACACAGTTCCCTTTTCAAAAATAGCAATGCTAAGTTTTCCCTTTTCTTCACAATCTTCCCGCATATCATTTTTTTTTAAATAGCCTATGTCCGTCTCCTAGGTCCCAACTATCTCTCTACCAAAATTCATAAAAATCGGTTTAAACATTTAGGCATTTAGGCGTGGAGACGTAACAAACAAACTCGACGTAACAGACAAGTAATACTGGCTTCTAGAAAGTGGTCAAAACCTGTGCTCACTGTCGTAATTGTTTCAAACTCAAACTCAAAGCATTTATTTCAATTACACTATTAAAAGCACTTTTGACTGCCATACAAACAAAAAAAAATGCTGCTACAGTCCCTGTCATTAGACATAATAACTTGTGAAAGTACTGTAGTTGCCCATTTCAAAGGTTTTCATAGTATCTGTGGCGTTGCTATGACGTCTTGAAAAAGGTTTGTTTTAATTTAATTTCAGTGTGGAGAAGAGACAGAGCTATACAGGATATTTAGCGCCATCTCTCTCCCACACAGGAATGGGATTGAAACAATCGTGCTATCAAAATGTCTTGGTAGCCTAACTTTTGACGTCACGGTTGGCGCAGTGGCTAAGCGATCAACTGCTACGCTGCGTGTCGCGCGTTCGATGCCCGCACGGAACAAATATTTGTATGGCCTACAGATAGCTGTTCCGGGTCTGGCTGTTTTTGTATTTGATTTTAAATGTTTATTAACGCACCCACAATACAGGAGTAATTTCTAGCAACGTTTTTAAAAAGAAAGAGAGAGAGAGAGAAACTATTTTTTTTTCTGATTGTTTATCATTAAATAGCTTCTGTCGCTGGGCGGAGCGGGGGAAGTCAGACTTTTACTGACTTAACCATACATGTTCCTTGTTTGGCTTTTGTGTTCCGGGGCTACGGTATCTCTTGCGAATTGCCTGCAATCTCAAAGATTGCCTGATATAGTATATCCTACTAATATTATAAATGCGAATGTTTGTGAGGATGTACGAATGTATGGATGTTTGTTACTCTTTCACGTAAAAACAGCTAAACGGATTTTGATGAAATTTGGCACAGAGGTAGATTATAGTATGGAATAATGTCCAGTACAATAATGTATTCAGGGTGCTTTTGGGGTTGTCGAGGCGATGTAGCGCGTCAGGGATGTTCGTATGCGCGGGTGTCGACGGGTTCGCGCTTCCATGTTGGCGCGGTTGCGCTCGTCCTCCAATGGCATCCTGAATGTGTTTTCGGATCGGTGGGACTCTCCCCTCTAACGAAGGTGGATAAGTACAGACACACCTATCCACATAACGAGTGTGATTATAAATTTAATTGTAATTCTTACATTAGGCTAAGTTACTTCAGAGGGGCTTGCCAGAGCCTCCGCCTGCCGGGGTTGCGGGTTGTTCGAAAGAGAAACCGCGGCCTCGGAACATAAAGGGCAATAGAACTAACATGGGTAGCTTTTAGTCAGTACAAGTCTGACATGCCCCGCTCCGCCCAGAGCGGGGGAAGTCATTGGATGATGTCCCACCCGAAAAAAAAAGGCTAAGTTACTTTACTACTAACAATATATGGATTTATCTGAAATAAATTATCTGAATTGAATAACACATAAAATACTTTTTATTTTTTCGACAGACCAACTAATTCAAGCGGGGCTTAACCTTAAGATCGACCACGGCCTCCTATAATACGACTGTGAAATTAGAAAAGCTCATTACTTATATAAATAAGTAATAAAATCTTCTTCGCAAAAAATAATCAATTCCCCGCAACAAATATAATAAACGACATATGTCTTATGTGTGATCGTCCAATTATTTGGGAATAACGTCTGCCTCAGACGGGCGCGCCACAGTATATAAATTACTTGACGTAGGTCAACTCTCGATGGTGTAAGAGATATGGAAACCGCGATTTTCGTTAATATTTTTAGAGACATAAGCGTGGAATCTGAACAGGGGCCTTAGTCTGCTATTACAATAGTGTCAGAATGGTCGATCACTGATCGCATAATGGTTGATTTTGACAAGTTTAGTATGTAGCAGATTACCAAACTTGTCAAAATTAACCATTATGCGATCAGTGATCGACCATTCTGACACTATTGTAATAGCAGACTAAGGCCCCAGAACTTCGCAAAACGTCAAATTCACCAACCAGGACTGGGTTAGCTTAATAGATTACAGTTTCTATTTCCTTTGACAGAGAGGATGCATGGTATTCCAAGTTTGTGGTATTATTGCGCTGATTATGAATATGACGCTTTTTTTGGGACGGGAAATCATCAAATAACTTCCCCCGCTTTGGGCGGAGCGGGGAAGAGTGTCAGACTTTTACTGACTAAAACCCACCCATGTTCCTTCTTTTGCCCTTTACGTTCTGGGGCCGCGGTATCTCTTTCGAACAACCCGCAACCCTGGATGAATATGACGCTTAGTAGGGGCTAAATTGGTCTTCAAGATTGACTGGGGTACAAAGGGTTCCGGGTGCCCACGTAGTATTTCGAGAAATCGCCAAGCGGTTGGTGGACTCTTTTCGTGACCAGAGAGCTGGCCTGTTTTTTGCCCAAAAAATTAGCATTGCCATCCAACGCGGTTATGCTGCTATGCGGACGAATTTTTTGACGCCCTGTAATTTACAATTTCTTACTTGTACATGTTTTTATTATTAGTTTGTGTCTATATTTAGTTTGTAGGGTACAAAGAAAGACATTTGAATACCTACTTAAGAGTTATAAGACGGGACAAGACTAAGAAAATTGTAAACCAATACTTGTTACTACTTGGTTATAAATCGTTCCATCTAGTGCCAATTGTCGAGGATCATTTGTATGTCAAAATCAATAATGTTCGGTATAAAAAAACTGTAAGAAAATATTACTCGATAGCCGCACTGTGGGTCTTTTAAATTTCTTTGCTAGGTTAGAATAATACGACCTTTCACCTATAGGTTATTAGTATGCCTCAGGCAAGTCTGAAAAGAAAATATATAATTTTGAAAATTTTATATTATACAAAATTTCAAGGTTCATTTCGTTTTTAACTAGATATACAAATTCAGTTTAATGTGATTCAAATAACGTAGAAAAAAGAAAATGAAAACAACTGTTGAAATGTTATTTTAAATTTAGTGGCTGGGTCTTACGTTTGTCCTACAAAAATATCTAGAATCTCACCACACAAAAATTAGGACAAAACCACTGACCTCAAAATTTAAACACAACAATGCAAACAAAACCTTTTGTCCGAAAACTTACAAAATTATACATTCACAAAAATGATTAATTTTAAATTCTACTACAGACACTAAAATATAAGTTTCCGCTTTTAAATTACACCACAAGCAAATGCAGTCAGTATGCGTTCGTTATGGGGCAGTTTTGGAGAAACGCCAGCAAATACGGACGACCAACGGATAGACACGAAATATATATGATTTGTTAATATCATAAGTTAGGGAAGGAAATGAAAAATCTTGTGTCGTGAACTTTTTGATCACGATTTTTAGAACTTAGCTTTCATTTTTGGGGATGAACGAACATCATCTGCCTAGCCATTTCCCAACTATGTTGGGGTCGGCTTCCAGTCTAACCGGATTAAGCTGAATATCAGTATTTTACAAGAAGCGACTGCCTATCGGACCTCCACAACCCAGTTAGTACTAGGTAATGCGATACCCCTTGGTAAGACTGATTGTCAGACTTTCGGAACACTGACTACCTGTAACGACTATCAAAGATCTACAAATGACAGCCGGGACCAACGGGTTAACGTGCTTTCTGAGGCACGGAGTCCCATCCACAGACCAACCTAGGCAAGCGGGGCTCAACCTAAAGATTGACCCTAGCGGCTGCTATTATTTAGCCACGAGCTCCTTGGGGGATGAACGAACACCCTCGGATGAAGATTTTTCTAACTTAGCCTCGGCTTAGACAAAGATTCTTGACATGATTAAAAGGATTGTTGCTGCCTGGGTAATATACATTTCAAACAGCTGAATCTGGGGTTTTCTTGTTAAAAATAAAAGAACTTTAAAATGTGGCATAATTTAAAATTCTCAACATTACATATTTTCTTTTCATACTAACTAAGTTTAAGTCTGGAAGTTGATCCACAAGTAACCTATTCCAGTTATGAATAAGAACATACACTACAATAAAAAACATGTAGTTGATACAAAAACACACAGAAACATATTTCAAAATTGATTTTGTATCATCTACAATTTTGTGGATAATAACCTCCCTCTAATTTATTTCGGTAATCAGCCTAGGATTTAGTAGGGAGATATTATTTAACATACAGTTTATTACCCGACTGCCAAAGAAGGAGGGTAATGTTTTTCGAGTGTATGTAAGTATGTATGTATGTCTTTTCCTTTGTGACCACCTGTAGCCTAAACGGCTTGATGGATTTTGATGTATGAGGTATCGTTAGATTTGTCTTGATTACGGGAGTGTCATAGGATACATTTTATCCTAAAAGTCCCACGGGATAAAGACATAATAATATTTTTTCTAAATTTCCCTTTAAAAAAATATGTATGCGGTATCATGGTACTTACATATACATAGTCTTCTACATCTACAACATTTTCGTTAAATAAAAACAGCTAAAAAGTTATAAATAAAAAAATTATTATTAAAAAAACAAAATACCCGACTGCACACTAAAAAAAGAGTAAAACAAGCCCTACAATAATATTGAGCAGGCGGGGACCACCTTGACCGCCACCAACGAAAATTCTGCTAAATGGTGCACAACCGAAATGACTATAAATAAGCCTCTGTTGGTAATCAGCCTAGGATTTAGTAGGGAGATATTATTTAACATACAGTTTATTTTATCAACACTACTAATACTTATGGACATACAACTCCTAACGAGAAAGTTCTAGAAAGTAAATAAGCGCAGTCTACACAAAGAACTACAAGAACGCTAGCAATTCATTCGCAATTACCAACGCTTCGGAATCCTGAGAATTTTCTCAATTCCCCCCATGTCGATAAAGTAAAGACTAAGGGGCTAAGTCCGCAGTGCAGCTGGTCAACGCCATTCTGGAATAGTTGGTGAATTCCTAGAGAAATTAGACTTTTCTTGATCAAGCCTTGAAGCTCGTTTGCACTACTAATCACAGAATGTGTTTAACGCTAAAATACTTTGATCCAACGATATTTTTAATATCTTACTACATCCTTACTAAAATTATAAAAGCGAAAGTGAGTTTGTTTGTTTGTTACCTCTTCACGCCTCACTCCCTCATACCTCAATCGTTTTTTTTTAATAGGCCCGTCTCCAGGGTCCCAACTATCTCTGTACCAAAATTCGTCAAAATCGGTTTAGCCATTTAGGCGTGAAGATGTAACAAACAAACTCACTTTTGCTTTTATAATATTAGTAAGGATTTATCGACTGCAGAATTTTTGTTTTTCCACTACAGTACTGTATATTCTATCTCTAACACGTATGTGGTCCATACACCATGTTTATTTGTAAAATGTTATGAGTAAGTTAATATTATTAGCAACAATTTCAAAACCAAATTAATTATAATTTGCTCAGAACCGTTATTACATTTCCATTGACCCATATTAACGAGAATCATCAAAGAAACGACTCATTAACTGGAATTAACATTTATTTCCTCATTAACAGATCGGCACTGCACACAACAGACTACGCAAACTTTTGAAAATCTCGCAAAATTTGGAAGTTAATTATAAGTTATCAGCAAAACTAAGTTTTTTGTCAAACGACCGATCAATGTACAAGTAATTTGATGTCATTTCGGACGACCCTAATGAAGGGATTTGTTCCCTGGGGTATATTGGAAAGTATTCTGTTTTGTGCAGATATTTTTTTTATAACTTTTTTTTACAAATCGTGCTTAGTATCCGATGTGTTCACCTAATTTATAAACTACTAGCTTTTGCCCGCGGCTTTGCTCTCGTTAAATTCGGGGTAACACTGTTCCCCTTGCGCCTTATTGATTTCTAATAGCAACGCTAAGTTTTCCCTTTTCTTCCCTCTTACTCCCACACATCGCCGTTTATTTTTTTTAAATTAGGCTATGTCCGTATCGTGGTTCCAACTATCTCTGTACCAAAATTCATCAAAATCGGTGTAGCCATTAAAGCGTGAAGAGGTAACAAACAAACAAACTCACTTTCGCTTTTATAATATTAGTAAGGACTAACTGTCTTGCGCGGTTTCACTCGCGTCTTTAGTTGCTGCCTCGCTCCCGTGGGTAGTAGCGTGATGTTGTATAGCCTATGTTACTTTCTGATAATGTAGCTTTCTATTAGTGAAGAAATGGTTAAAATCGGTCCAGTAGTTTTGGAGCCTATTCGAAACAAACAAACAACGAAATCTTTTCTCTCTATAATATTAAGCATAGAATATGTATGGAAAATTTTATGCAAATCTGTTTTGTACGTTTCGGTTTTACTCATTTACAGGAAAACAATTCAACTTATACGGAATTTTGAAACAGAAACAGAACTTTTATACTTTGGAGTAGCATTTATTTATGGAAATGTGAAAGCTTAACCTCTAGAGCCCCCGCGGCACAAAAACGTGCCACCAAACCCCGACTGATTTAAAACTGTATTTGTAGTAAACATAAGTCTTAAAATCAGATTACACTTACTATAAAAGCCCGCCCGGCGGGACTTGACGGATAGTTGATGTGAGCAATGACGGTGCTTGAGAGGTTAAAGTGATACATCTCATCTAAGTAATCAAAACAAAAGAGATTTTCTAGAAATTTACTGAACAAAAAAAAACCTTTTAAAAAACCCACAGGTCAAAAACCCAAAACCCATAAACTTTGAAAACACATAAAATAAAAGAACCAAAAATAAATTTAATTTACGATCACTGCATTGTCACAAGCCGTTATGCATTTCCAAATATTAAAATGCATAGCTCATAAGTCATTATGAAACGACTGTCGTTTTTATTGACGATGACGGTAGTCATTAAATCATTTACGATGACGATTTAAATCATTAACGTCGATTATTTTTGTGGACGCTAAAATGATGGGACAGTAACTAACGGAACTTGCTTGCTGTTATTTAAAGTGAAGGAGTTGCTAAACCTTTATAAGTTGACTAGCTTCCGCCCGCGACTTCGCCCGCGAGCCATAGTTACTTTGGGCTAACGCTAACTTAAAGCCGCGTGATGATCTAAAAATTTTTTTTTCTCTCTCCTTTTTCCCCCTTTTCTCACTTATTTATGCCTATGTCCGTATCCAAGGTCCCAACTATCTCTGTACCAAAATTTATAAAATCGGTTTGGCCATTTAGGCGTGAAGACGTAACAAACAAACTCACTTTCGCTTTTATAATATTAGTAAGGATTTAATTTATGATGAAGTATTGTGGCCTAGCTTAAACGTAATTTTATAATTATATCACTGATACCTATTGAGTCCCGTTTAAAAGTCTTTAAAGGAAAATGAAATACTTTGAAAGCGCTTCCAGCCAATCTCGTTTGACATTAATTCAGTTGATAAAACTATTTATCATACGTCTACATTTGATTCAATTCCAATATCACATTGCGAGCAGTTATCTCTTAGAGCACCATTATTTCCCCGTTTTTGTGAATGGGAATTCATCATATAATCACCCACATCTGGGTGAAGCGGGTTTGTCATGCTTTTACTGACTAAAACTCACCCATGTTCCTTCTTTCCGGGGCAGCGGTATCGATTTCGAACAACCCGTAACCCCAGCAGGCGGTGGTCCTGGTAGGCCCTTCTGATCATCATTTTCCTGCCCTTGTCCCATTGTATATGGGTCGGCGCAACACGTTTTCGTCTTCCATTCTTCCCTATCAGACATCACGGCATAATTTACTCCTTTCTCCTTCATTTCATTCCTTACACAATCCATCCATCTTTTCTTTGGCCGTCTTCCTCTCGCTCTCCGTCTTTTAACATTCGGGCCCTTCTGATCATCTACCCTTAAATCTTAGACAGCAATTTCACCAGAATTGTCAGCATCCCCATCATCTGCCTAGCCTTTTCCCAACTATGTTGGGGTCGGCTTCCAGTCTAACCGGATGCAGCTGAATAATATTTTACAGGGAGCGACTGCCTATCTGACCTCCACAACCCAGTTAATGCTGGGTAATACGATACCCCTTGGTAAGACTGGTTGTCAGACTTTCGGAACACTGACTACCTGTAACGACTGTCAAAGATCTACAAATGACAGCCAAGACCAACGGCTCAACGTGCTTTCCGAGGCACGGAGGAAACTGGGTATGTAACGGGTGGTCACCCATCCACAGACCAACCTACGCAAGCGTGGCTTAACCTTAAGATTGACCCGAGCGGCTGCTATTATTTAGCCACGAGCTCCTCAGGCAGGGCCTGATCATCTACCCTTAAATCTTAGACAGCAAATTCACCAGAATTGTCAGCATCCCCATTAATCTTTATTACAATCTCGCTCCACAAAACTAAGCGAGCATGACCATCCTGAACATATAACTCAAAAAAATCGATATCCCCTTAAACCGAGCCAAATTCGGGTACAGTAAGACTAAAAATTAAACAATCCTACTTGGTTGTCTGCCAAGAATCTTTGTTTCATTGATGCATATCTTGGGTAACTTGGCACAGTGTTCTGCGAAAACGGTCTTCCTGACTAGTAGTCCCGTTGATTTTTCTTGATAAAAATTACAATATGTTCCAGTCTTTTGAATTTTAGGGGCTTGGGTTTTTAGAGTGAGTAAATATTTGAAGATGTTCTTTTGAGGAAGAGATTGAGATTGGATTTCTTTAAATCTGCTTCTGAACATTCGTTGCCTTCTTTATTTTTTCTGATTTATTACTGAACCGTTTTAGAAAAGTCGTTTGCTTTTTAACGACTTCTGCTCTTCTTTCACGATCACATTCATAGATTCAGTTAATCCTCCGAAACGACCGATTCCTCTGAAATTTTTTATGCATATTCAGTAAGTCTGTGAATCGGCTACGATCTATTTTTCATACCCCTAAGTGATAAGGGGGGCCTGAGCAGCGGGTGAAACCGCTGGGCATAGCTAGTAATTCGATAAATATGTCATAAGATTTCTATTCAGAAAACTACTGATTTCATGGCGATGTACTACATGTTTTTGAAGCAGATTTGGTTTTAACCGGTCAATAAGATTTAAATGTGTAAACACAAACACGAGAAAGAAACGAAATTGCTCTAATTAGTCATTCCTATTAACGCCAGCAGTCATTGCTCGAAACCTTATATTTATTTAGGCTACATTTCTTTTAAGGTTTCGTAGTGGACCCAAATCAATTCCTAAACCATCAAAGTTCCACAAAAAAACAATACAGAAAGAAATAACTCCTAAAAGTATTCTCAGCTACCCAGTTCATTAATGTCCATAACTTCAACCAATTCTTATAATCCTCTAGCTTTTATAGCATCATAAATACTCGACCACGAACTGCGTATTTTAATTCTAAAAATACTCTTTATAGCTTTATTAACTTTTGTCGTATTCAAGTTTCTAACAAAGAGAGGAATATCGGTCCAATCTTAAATGTTGGCACTTATACCATAGCTGGGGTTCTATCAATACAGATTTTTATCTTTGAACTTCCTGTATAGTTGGGGAGCCGTATTTTGTAGTTGTGTACGTATTTTTCGATGCTGGGAATCGGGGCACTTGGATCGAGCCAAGGTGTTGTTTTTTAAGCTATTTTCTCTTGTGTTTTTGAGGTATATAACGACAGTTTTTTTTATTGCTGACTAGGATCTTTGAAGAAGAAGAGCTCGTGGTTAAACAACAGCCGCAAGCTTTTTTTTTTTTTTTTTTTTTTTCGGGTGGGAAATCATCCAATGACTTCCCCCGCTCTGGGTGGAGCGGGGGGGCATGTCAGACTTGTACTGACTAAAACCCACCCATGTTTCTTCTATTGCCCTTTACGTTCCGAGGCCGCGGTATCTCTTTCGAACAACCCGCAACCCCGGCAGGCAGAGGCTCTGGCAAGCCCCTCTGCTTTGCTGACTCTCTTTGAGGCGCGCGTGAAACACGAACGCGCCGTCGACACGGCCTGTCGTCAATCGACGGACGGACGGTGAACTACCCATTGCTCACCGCCCACAGGCCCGCATCTACGGTGGCCGGAAGTCGTCTCGCGGCGCCCGGCGCCATGGGCGTCTCCCGCGGCGGCTGGGTTGGGCAGATGTTCTCTCCCTCAAACGCCCGGCCACCTCCTTCGCTAGCATTACTGCTTCGCAGAAGGTGGTGACCGCTTCCCATTCCCTCTCGCTCCGGACCATGGCCTGAACCAGGGCCGGACGCGAGAGATCGCCGCCGCCGATCGCCTCTACGAGGTCACAATGGTGACACCCGGGCGCTTCCTCCCGCCCGATGATGTGCAGGAACCTCCCGAAACTTCCGTGTCCGGTGAGGACCTGCGTCAGGCGGTAGGTGAGGACGCCATGACGCCTCTCCAGCCACTCCTCAAAGAGGGGACTTACCGCCACTATTGTAGCGTGCCCTGCACGGGGTTGCGACAGTCGCTCTCTCCATGCCACCATGAGATCGCACCGGAGGTCTGCCCGCCGAGCGGCAACTTGCCGCGGCAGTGGGTTTTCCCCCCGGTGTAGTGCCTCCGCGCGCCACTCAAACAGGCGCGCGAGGACTATCGCCTCCAGATCCCACGGTGGCAGTCCGGCAAGGAGGCTTGCTGCCTCGCCGGAGATCGTGCGGTAGCCCCGGACAAGCCGTATGGCCACCACCCTTTGGGGCGCGTTCAGATAGTGGGCGGCGCGCCGCCCTAAAGAACGCGCCCATACTGGGGCCCCGTAAAGGGCCATGGACCGCACGACTCCGGCATAGAGCCTACGGCAGGAGGCGTTTGGCCCCTTGAGGTTGGGCAGGAGCCGCTTGAAAGCAGCCCCCGTCCGCTCGAGCTTGGGAGCCAAACGTCGGAAGTGTTCGACGAAGTTCCACCGGCTGTCGAGGACGATTCCCAGGTACTTCATCGTCGACCCGACGCCGATGCGAACCCCTCCTACCGTCAACTGGGATCCCGACGGTGGCGTGTTTCCGCGGCCATGAAAAACCATGGCCTCGGATTTGTGCAAGGCCACCTCGAGACCCAGTAGCCGGATCCTCTCCGCGACTATCGCAACCCCGCGTGTCACATTGTCGGCCGCCGCCTGGTGCGACCCCCCCTGAGCCAGGACGAGCGTGTCGTCAGCGTAACAAACTACACTGACGCCGCTGGGGAGGTCGGCGCGCAGCACCCAGTCGTAACCGATGTCCCACAGGAGCGGCCCCAAGACCGATCCCTGTGGGACACCGCACGACATCTCTCGCCGGTTCCACTCTCCAGAGCGACCGGGGTATATGACGGCCCTGTCCGTCAGATATGCCCCGACCACACGACGAAGATAGGTCGGCATCCGGTGGTATTGGAGTGCCTCCCTGATGCAGCCCCAGGGCATGGTGTTAAACGCGTTAGCGATGTCGAGAGACACCGCCACGACAACCCCACCCCTGGACACTGCAGCCCCCGTCGTAAGGGCTCTCACGCGCATGATGGCGTCCACCGTCGAGCGCCCCTTGCGGAAACCATACTGGTGATCCGCAAGATCCGGCCCCGTCCCCACAAGGTGCCCGACGAGGCGGTTTGCAATTACTCTTTCAAAGAGCTTGCCCACCTCGTCGAGCAGCACAATGGGCCGGAATGCGGACGGAGAGTCCGCAGGGCGCCCCGGCTTCTGAATGAGGACCAGCTTCCCCGTCTTCCAACGAAGTGGGAACTGGCCTCTCTCCAAGCATGCGCTTAGGAGCCCTAGTAGTCGGGGCCCGAGAGCCTCCAGGGCCAGGACCCAGGCTTTGCCATGCAAGCCATCGGGTCCCGGGGCGGTGTTTTTGGCTTTCAGCCTGCCCACCGCCGCTCTCAGATCCACCCCAGTCACCTCCGGAACGTCGTCGTCGTCGTTGTCCTCGTGGACAGCCGCAAGCTCGGGTTGATTTTAAGGTTAAGCTGTGCTTGCAAGATTGTTCCGTGGATCAGTGACTAACTATTACACAACGAGTTTCCTCTATGCCTGTAAATGCACGTTAAATCTCAAAAACATTTGTTCTGTGAACATAAGTCAAAAATAGATGGTAAAAAGGAAGTCAAAAACTATCTATGTTCAGCCGTCGGGCATACAAGTTTTTTACAATAAAAATAAATTAAATCATATAAAGTAATTAACACAATAACAATGATTACATTAGATTATATAAAATGTCGGCTAGATGTAAATATTAAAAAATACATCCACAAAAGTTAGTCTTATCTTACAAATAATACGTTATTACTTGTTAGTAAATAATACGTCAACATTCTAAACGTTTATCACTAAGAAATTCGCTAATTCGTTAAGCGATTGGGCCTAGCTGTCATCTGTAGATCTTTTACAGTCGTTACATATAGCTACTGGCTTTAAAAACTGACAGCCAGAATTACCAAGGAGTACCGCAGTACCCAGTACCAACTGAATTGTGAAATCAGTTGTAATACTGGTATTCAGCTTCATCTAGTTAGATTGGAAGCCAACCCTAACATATTCAAGAAAGGCCAAGTAGATGATGATGATGATAATAATCTAGAATCAAATCAAATCAAAATATTTATATTTCACATAGACGAACTTATAAAACGTCGAGAAAATGTACACGGTTCAGATTGGTCGTTTCCTATGGAGAAGAACCGGCAAAAAACTCCATGGTTACTCTTTTAAAATCACATGGTTTTACAATGTTATTGTTACAGCGTTAGTGATTAAGAGCAATTAGTTAGTACTTAGTCTAAGTGTGAGTATGTATCTGATTGACTGTGTAAGATGATACGGCTGTGGGGTGTGATTAAGATGGCTGACCTCACATAAATTGGTATAAACACAAGCGGAATGATGATGTCACACAGTCGAACAGATTTTTGCTATAATTTGCACAGTCTCACATCCTTCCGCCTGTGATACAGGTTTAACTTAACCTAGTACAGGCATCAAAATTTTGTTATACCAACATTATTTCTAGGATTTAAATTGTATTTATAGTGCCAATTGTTTGAACTTTGAATAAATATATTTCTAAATTTCTTTCTTCTAAAATTCATCTTAATTAATGTTTGTGTGGTTAGTGCTTAATCTGGTGTCACCTATGGGCCTCTACCTTGGTGTAATAAGCCGTCAAAACACATCTCTCTGTCATGCTGGTTACGTTTGCAATGGGTAGCTCACCGTCCGTCCGTCTAGTGGCGATAGGTGTTGACGGCGCGTTTTTGTTCCACGCGCGCCTCACAGAGATGTCAGAGATGCTAAAGGGCCTCCGGGCCACCACCTGCCGGGGTTGCGGGTTGTTCGAAAGATGAACCGCGGCCCCAGAACATAAATGGCAAAAGAAGGGTGAATCATGTTATAGTCAGTTAAAGTCTTACAGTTTTTTATTTATCCTTCATCAAAGCGATCATATTTCTGGTTCGTTTCATTTCTACTGTCTTACATTTTAAGTTATAAAGATAATGTTGATTTTACATCTGTATATACTGTTCTAATTTCAATTTCTTATTAAACATTCACAATCCAGCTTTCGTTAAAAGGAATGCTTTTGACGTAATTGTGTAACAATAAAAGGAAAAAATTAAATCATAGAGTCAAGGTTCAAGAAGAAAGAAAATGGAAGAAATGCCCTGAGGAATTTGTTCGTGTATAAATCCGTTGCAGAAAAACGGTGAAATTAATTTAAATTGGGACTAAATCGAAAAGGAAGATCTTATCATCCTTATCTTTAAGCATCCGTCACAGCATAGTCCATCCATTGTTTTTTTTTTGGTTTACCTCAATCCTTACTATCTATACATCTATATATCTATATCTATATATATATATATAAAAGAAAGTCGTGTTAGTTACTCCACTTATAACTCAAGAACGGCTGAACCGATTTAGCTGAAAATTGGTGAGGAGGTAGCTTAGAACCAGGAGACGGACATAGGATACTTTTCATCTAGGTAGGGTAGGTAGGGTAGGTAGGGTAGGTAGAAAGATACAAAATTGCATTGCAACGCATGCCGGGGCACAGCTAGTAATATTATAAAAGCGAATGTGAGTTTATTTGTTTGTTTATTTGTTAGCTATCGTCTTCACGCCTAAATAGATAGATAGTTGAGACCCTGGAGACGAACATAGGCATAAAAATGTGAGAAAACGGGGAGAAAAGGGGGGAGAAAGATATTTGTTTTTCGATCATCACGCGGGTTAAAATTATCGTTAGCCCAAAGTAATTCGAGAAAGTCACGGGCGGTAGCTAGTAATGTATAACGTGATCTACGAAAGATCAATAGATTAGCTCCAGGTCTTTAAAATGAATCAAATGGCTTTGGATGTCAACGGAACTTCTTTCCTCCGTCAGTGCGATCAGTTTTAGTGTATTAGGCTCCAAAGAAAGGAACCTCCTAACAATGCGAGCCGTATCCAGAAGTACCGCTTTCTGTATCCAGCTGCCTAACGAGAGCCTCCTCAGGTATTGGTTGAGGTTCTTGGCAATTAAGCCATTAGCACATATGACTATCGGCAAAATGATCGCTGATTCCACATCATAATTATTTTTCTCTTTAAACGTTGCGTCTACTAGGAATTTTTCCTGTATCATGGGTGCGTTTACAAACATTTAAATTCACATACACAAACAGGCAGACCCGAAACAACTACCTGTAGGCAATACAAATATTTGTTCCGTGCGGGAATCGAACCCGCGACACGCAGAACTACCTGTAGGCTATACAAATATTTGTTCCGTGCGGGAATCGAACCCGCGACACACACACGCGCACAGCAGTCAATCGCTCAGCCACAGCGCCAACCGTGCCGTCAAATAAATTAATTATTGTTTTAGATTGTATATTTACGTTTTGCAATTAATTTTATTGTTATCTCAAAGCTCATCCACATTCAAAGTCATCAAAAGAAATACAATTCACAAACCCACTCAATTAAAATTTCCCCAGCATCCAACTCTAACAAAAAATGCTGACTTAAAAAAAATGTCGAAAACTCTCAACGAAACGTTTTTTTTGGTCCTTTGTGTTTCACGGACGTACGAATTTGAAGCTCACAGTTCTGCCAGGTACCCTTTGCGCCATGTCAATATATGCCCTGTTGTTTATTAAAAGCCGCTAGCGATATTCGTCCCAAATTTTGATAGAGCATTCGTGTTTTATTAAAAGGGAAGAACGAAGCGTCAAAGAGGGTTGTAAAATACATGTCAAAACATGTGTTCTAGATTGGCTGGGTTTTCAGCTAATATTTGTTTTCGGGTAAATCGAAAAATATGAAATAATATTCATTAATTTTACAAGGAAATATAGGGATTAAACTTTAGTACTGCCAGGTCAACTTTTCATTAATTTTATTATAAACTAGCTGGCGCCTGCGGCTTCGTCCACGTGATATCTAAAAAGGGGTTATTCCAAACTATAATCTACCTCCTTAACAAATTTCATCAAGATCCGCTCAGCCGTTTTGACGTGAAAGAGTAACAAACATTCATACATCCTCACAAACATTCGCATTTATAATATTATTATTATAAGTAGGATCATAGAATTAGTTTAGGCAATATTTCTTTTCTTTTGCAGTTACGCACTTAAAAAATAATTAACTATACTAAGGCCAACTAGCAGCGATACGAAAGGTCATTAACCTAAAGAACAACTGTGGCGTTGACAATCTAATATTTAGCTCTTTCCATCTTGTGCCTTTGTCGTAACGCTCGTTCTCCCGGCAAAAACATGACAACGTTAAGACGGGTTCGCCAACATTCGGGCGGCCATTTTAGATGGGGTTTTAGCATGGGTTTTGTTTACATTTGGTATCGCTTCTCGTTGGCCGTACTATACATAGAATCCACTTCTAAATGCTATGGCATTCAATATTTAAAAAGTTTACTTAAAGCTAAAACTTACCAATAATCACCACTTCTTAGTGCGTCGATTTCGAAAACTTGGCGCCAATAAGCTGTTTTGTATAACGTCGATTATAGCAATATTAAACCCCAAAAAACAATTAAACTATATAAAAAATAATACTACGCTTGCAAGCCAAGAAGGTAAGGTAGAGGATTAGGTCACCGAATTTCGCCATAAATGTTTTAAATTCCATGTTATAGTAGGCGAAAAGGATACATCTTTCGCCGTTCGCTAAATAATTTACTACCACCAGCAAAGGCCCCTAAATGTCTAATAAACTACCAGAACCAAAGCCAGGACCGCAATCAGGCAACACAATAGGTCTTCAAATAGTGGACGAAGAGTAAATACAGCTCCAAATGAGGTACCTAAGTGTGGGTCAAGTCTCCATTGTCCTTATTTGGCGCTTGGTCTTTTGGTACGAGTACTTTTTTTTTGGTCCTTTCTCTTCAGGCTTTGGTCTTTGTGGGAATTTAGGGTTCTGTAATTAAAGGGTGAAAACGGGGCCGTATAATTTTCCTTTCGTACTAAATACTATTACATTAATTGTGTTTGTTTATCTGTTGGTCACAAGGGTTACGTTTGCATGCCCGATTTTTGGGCTCCCCGTCTAGATTTTATCCGGCATTCCGGCATCCGGGTATTGTGATTCCGCCTTTTGAATGGAAAAAAAAATAGTTTTTCCTTATTTTTTTTTCATGACTTTAAATCTAACTGGTAACTAGTAGTACTAGGTAGTATTTTGCTTTCAGATCTCACAGAAAACAGTAGATTCAAGATTCTATCATAAAAAAAAGGTTTTTAAATCATTTTGTGTTAGAGAACCCTTGTTCCGCAAGTTGGAGTCGCACTTCGTCAGATTTTTTTATTCTTATTTTTTTGTATTGGTATTTGTGGTTTTGTGGGCTTCATTGAGCCACTGGGTTTTATTCTCACGAGCCTTATAATCTACTTTTAATGCTTTAACATTTCCTTATAATTGGTCTATTTCGCATTTTGTCAAGTTACTTACGACGAATATCAATTAAGGTTTCGTTTTAAAATCTGAGATTTCCCTGCTTTATATATATCAATTAAAATAATTTATGCTGTAATAAGTGGTAAATATTGATCAAGCAAATTTGAGATATGAGGTAACAGTTTTCTAAGACTAAGTTATAATACTAGTTTGAAAGTACGCATCTTACATAAATATTGATTAACATTTTCATCATATAGAATTTCTGATACTATATTCAGAAAGGTCAATACCCTATCATACATCGTTTCACAAGAGACCAAGGGTATTTCGGTCCTTTCTTATCCCTGGGCACGTCAAAGTCTTGAAAAGAAGTACAGCTCCGGGTTTTAATTAGGCCGGTCTTATCTACTTTCACCAGGCGTCTAGGGAGGAAAGGAAGTTGAAAAAGTCAATAATTACCTTTTCCCACGGTCAGAAGTAGCTTTTAGTAGATGGGTGGGGGCTCGGTGCAAGCGGAGAGCGGATTACAAAAAAAACTAAACCAATTTTTTTTACACTATTTAACAACAATATCTGCATCTGCCTAGCCTTGGGCTTCGCTTCCAGTCTAACTGGACACAGCTGGATACCAGTATTTAACATGGAGCGATTGTTTATCTTTCTTCCACAATCCAGTTAGTACTCGGTAATACGGTACCCTTTTTTTGTACCTTGATACCCTTCAATAGACCATGGTACCCTTTTTAAAACGACAATTTACGCTGCAATACTTCCAATACGATTTAGGTTAAGGTGCGGACTGATACTGACTGTCTGTCAAAGTCCAAAGCAGTGTCTGCAATCTCTCTTTACTGAGTTGTCTGGTCCTTAATTTGAAATGCGAAATTCTGAATTGCAGTGGGCGGGAATATCGTCACCTACGGAAGAATTTTCATACTTCATATAGATAGTAATCAATAAAGTTTGAGTTGTTCGTCATTGCGGTTGGGCAACCTTGCCGCCGGAGTTTGCGGTTTGAGATTGTAATTTAAGCACGGAAAATTGTTTCGTGAATACCAGAAATTTAGTATTCATGCATTATATTAAATGCATTATTGTTATAAAAATTTTAGGCCATTAATAATGGGATTGACGTTACGTTACGTTGAGAATTCAAAAGAAATTGCAAAACTGTTCTAAAAGTAAGCATTATAGTTAAATATTTATTTTGAAGTAAAAATATGAAAACAGTTACTCAAATAATTTAGGACAATTCATTTTCTTTTGCCTACTTCAAAGTGACTTACCCCACCCAACAATCTAAATGTTTTCCGCTACCGCTTGTAATCTCCCGCTACCGCTCATGACCAAGCCCCCACCCTAACCTTACAAGCGGCACTTCTAATTGCATTATTAACCTGGCACATTTCGATCGGCGGAACCCTTTTGTTTCTCGTTTTTTTTTCAGGGTTCCCGAAACCTTTTCCTAAAAGAAATTGGATTAGTGAATTATTTAAATATATTTTTAACGAAACAGGTATTCTTAGGAGTTTTTGTGTTTTTCTTGTTTTTTCTTGTTTTACAAGTAAACTGATTTGTGTTATTTAGGCTCAGGGGGAACGTTAAAGTTGTTTTGTTTATTTCTGGAGTTTGTTGCAGTTTTAAATTTATTTTTGTTTTAGCGACTCGCTTTTGCCCGTGACTTCACTTGCGTTATACCCCATGACGTTTTAAATTTAGCATTAACCGCTTTTGATTCTGACTTTTAGGAGTTTCAGTGATTTAGGAATAGTGTGAAAGGCTTGTCCCGATCAAAAAAAAACGGCAAAGAGCGAATCAGACTCGGTCATCGAGGGTTCTGTACAAACTTGCGACTTAAACAGCCATACCTTTTGACTAAGTAAACATAGAGGTTTGATTCTTTAACAACACAAGGGGACCACATATGTAGCTCACCGTCCGTCCGTCTATTGACGACAGGCCGTGTCGACGGCGCGTTTGTGTTTCACGCGCGCCTCAAAGAGATGTCAGCAAAACAGAGGGGCTTGCCAGAGCCTCCGCCTGCCGGGGTTGCGGGTTGTTGGAAAGAGATACCGTGGCCCCGGAACGTAAAGGGCAATAGAAGGAACATGGGTGGGTTTTAGACAGTACAAGTCTGACATGCCCCCAAGTCATTGGATGATTTCCCACCCGAAAAAAAAGGGACCCACATATTTGAGTATATATACGGTAACTCTGTCGAACAACCTGCAACCTCAGCAAGGTGCACCAAACTTTAGGTGCTGTTGTTCCAAATTAGTCCTCATCTCATAAAATGACAAAACAGTTAGACCAAAAAGTCCTTAACCAATTCCTCCTTAACACTCTCAAAAGTAATAAAACCATCAGCTGATACCTAATTAGGGATAAAGACATTCTAAATGACGACTTGCCCCTAACTCCAGTCAGACGCATCACTTATTCCGAACATCCCCCGAAGTTTGTGAACGAAAGAAAGAAAGAAAGAAAAAGGGTCTAACGAATATAGAGTTTGCGAGTTAGTTTAGTTTAGTAAATGTTTAGACGGAACGGGAATGGTAAATAGATAAATAAAGTGTTAAGGAAAGGTGTTTTATAAATGAAGTTAAAGGAAAGTAATTAATTTGCTTTTGAAATTGTTTGGTTCAGTTTGAATCCAATTGTCATTTTTTGTTTTAAAAGAAAGGCGTTGCCGCACACTAGGATTTTTTTCTGTATCGTGGGTGCGTTTACAAACATTTAAACTCACATACCTACACAAACAGCCAGACTCGAAACAACTATTTGCATATTCATAAAACCATACAATCCTTTTTTTCAAAAGGGATATTATGAAATAACTTCCCCCGGTCTGAGCCTCCCCCCCTAATGTCAGACTAGTAGGTATTGATTAAAACCCACCCATGTTTCTTCTATCGAAAATCTTGCATCATCATTATCACCGAGTCTGTCTTTAGTTTCACTATCTCACACCGTATTACAAAACCATTTCTCTCATTGAGATTTTTAAATTGAAACTAGATTCCGTTTCTTATTCCCTCCGATTCATTGCTATTTATTATCTACACACTCTTTCAGAACCCTCCATGTTCCCTCTTACTTTATCTCCACGCACACATCTGCATACATCCCAAAAAAGCCTCCTATATTATGAATAATATCCCTTACTATAATCTTATCCATATTTTATTGTTAGAATCTTCCCGGCCCCGTTGCCATGGTTACGGAGGCTATAATAGCTGGATATGTAGCAATGTATAGACACAGTATTGATGTAAATTGTTTTGTAGGTGTGTTGTCTTCAGGATTTGGGATATAATAGAATATACTCTAAACCTAATCTGTACTAATATTATAAAGCTGAAGAGTTTGTTTGTTTGAACGCGCTAATCTCAGGGACTACTGGTTAGAATAATTGAAAAATTATTTTAATGTTGGATAGTCCATTTCTTGAGGAAGGCTATAGGCTATATAACATCACGCTACGACTAACAGGTGCTGAGCAGCGTGGGTGAAACCGCGTGGAACAGCTAGTTGTTTTATAATATTGCTTATTGTATGGTCACAATAGCGGTCTTACCGCTGACAACCTTTGGATATTATATAATTATAAAAACTGTTTATAAACGTTTGTTTGTTACATCTTCACGCCTGAATGGTTAAATCGATTTTGATGAATTTTGGTACAGAGATATTTGAGACCCTGGAGACGGATACTTTACTTTTTTTTTTTTTTGAAGTGAGGAATGAGGGAGAAAGAGGGAAGAAAAGGGAAAACTAAGCTTTGCTATTACAATAAATAAGGCGCAAAGGCAAAAACTACTGGTAGCAGGAAACTACAAATCAAGAAAGAGGAACTATGTTACCTAAGTAAGCTAGTTTTAAAATAAAAATATGTGGTAGATTACTGGAATCCAAAAAAAAATATAAATCGAAATTTCAGCGTGGTCACAGTAATAAAGACAAATGAATTAACGTTAAACAAAAGTAAAAAAGAAACGTTTTGTAGATTAGAGTCTTAACATTGTTGAAAAAAAAAATAGAATTGGATATACTTTATAGCACACAATAATTTTGTACTGTTTGCTAAAATTCGGTTCATTCGCTTAGGGAAAACTGTCTTAAAATTCAGTTGCAAGATTTGTCTATAACAAATATGCAAACATTGCAAGTTAAACAATAGCCTGTAAAGAGGTTTGACATTTGCCAATCTATGACAAAATAGAAAAAAATAATGGTTTAAAATCACATTGGCATATAAGAAAATCTGTTAGTTGAATTTTTATATTAATATGAATACGACTGATTCCTAAATTTCAGAACCAATTTTCAGTTTTCATATAAATTAGGTACAGACGCCAGCAGGTCAAGCTACCCGAAACTGACAATTTTTCCCAATGAACCTTGAACCTAATACTTTAGAAATAAAGTCGAAAATCTATCAAAGAAATCTGACAGATTGTAGTAGCTTGATGTGCAGGCGTCTGTACCTACTATATTTTTTCGTTATCTAAGATATTATTTTTATATTTTGTATATTAATAATAATTCTGGCTTCAATGTTAATGTTAGTTTGAACCTGTGAGTGACATGCCATTAAAAATACAGTTTTTCGGCACCAAATAAAAATGTCTTTTTTATTTCAAAGTTAAAAAGTAATTACTTCGTTACTTTATCGAAGGTCACAGAACTTAAAACGAAAAAATCTATTTTATTTTAGATTCTAAAGGAGAGCTGATTTTCATCAAACCAACAAATTGTTACCTATATCAAAATCTTAATATTTTATTATACATAGACTTACATGGGCACTGATACAACGTCGAGAAAAGGTGTCGGTTTAGTTTTTTCCTATGGAGAAGAAATTGCTAGAAACTCCATGGTTACTTTTTTAACATGATCTTGTTATTAAACTGGCTTTAATGCGCTAAGGATCTAGATGCAGTTTTTCATTCATATCATGCTGAAGTTGTTTTATATATGAATGAAAAACTGGACAACTGTTTAGTATGTAATAGATTACCAAAATTAGCATAATCAACCATTATGCGATCAGTGATCGACCATTTTGACACTATCGTAATAGCAGACTAAGGCCTAACATCGACGGCGCGTTCGTGTTTCACGCGCGCCGTCAAAGAGAGTCAGCAAAGCAGAGGGGCTTGCCAGAGCCTCCGCCTGCCGGGGTTGCGGGTTGTTCGAAATAGATACCGCGGCCTCGGAACGTAAAGGGCAATAGAAGGAACATGGGTGGGTTTTAGTCAGTACAAGTCTGATATGCCCCCCCGCTCCGCCCAGAGCGGGGGAAGTCATTGGATGATTTCCCAACCGAAAAAAAAAGGCCTAACATAAACGACCATATCTTTTGACTGCGTAGACTTAGAGGGTTAATTTTAAGACTCCAAACCACACATTTGACTATCCTTACTAATATTATAAATGCGAAAGTGAGTTTGTTTGTTTGTTACCTCTTCACGCTTTAATGGCTAAACCGATTGTCATGAATTTTGGTACAGAGATAGTTGGGAACCAGGAGACGGACATAGACTAATTTTTATTAAAAAAAAAGTGGGATGTTAGGGAGAAAGAGGGAAGAAAAGGGAAAACTTAGCGTGGCTATTACAAATCAATAAGGCGCAAGGGGAACTGTGTTACCCCAAATTTAATGCGGGCGAAGCCGCGGGCGAAAGCTAGTAAGGTTACAATTTCAACTCGATACTTATTTATTTATTTTATTAAAACTTTATGCACAAGTAAAAAACTGTACAAAGGCGGACAATGCCATAGGCATTCTTCATTACTTCCACGCGTTCCCGACATAAACGGTTCTAACAGATACACGGAAAACAAAGTGATCTTTTAAGGATATCGTTTTTTTTTTTCATATGAACCTACTGAACTTTAAAAATTGAAAAATTGAAGATGATAACGTGTTGCCCCGATCCGAAATGAGACAAGGGCGATGACATTTAAATAAATAACTCAATTTTCATCCCACAATTAGGTAGATGACACCACCAATCAATTGATATACTTTTTATGAGCTGTCAAAACGCACTTCCCCCATAGATTTTGAATGAGACTCGCAACGATGACGTCACTAAGTTGTCAAGTCAATGATGCAACTGTTTATTGATTTAAAAGCAACTAAAAATCGAATTTTAAAGTTATTTTGAAATTAATGGAGTTCTCAGGTCTAGAATAAGGTGTTCTTTCAGAAAAAATGTGTTTTTTTAATTATTGGTTAATGGTGTCAACTACCCAATTGGGAAACAAATGATATCATTGATACAAGACACTCAGCATCACTCCGACTCATTCATCTACCCTATTTTTTTACGGGCAACACAAAACCAATACAAAGTGCCACACAGACCGCAACAAAGCCCGGTTCTCACCTTTGTGTTGAGCGTCGCTTGTCAGACAGTAATATCCGGTTACTGACCGCAAGCTATGAGTGTGGAGCGGGCTTTATATTTCGAGGGTAAGGTTTGAAAGCCGTTCTCAAGAAGATGGTTTGAGAAACCGTTTGGTCCTTGTCGTCTATTGGTATAGAACGTTCAAATTTTCTGAGATGTCGTAACTTAATATTATAATAGCGAAAGTGAGTTTGTTTGTTACGTCTTCACTCCTGAATGGCCAAACCGATTTTGGTACAGAGATAGTTGAGACCATGGAGACGGACATAGGCATTTTTTTTAAAGTGACTACTGAAGGAGAAAGAGGGAAAAAAATGAAAACTTAGCTTTGCTGTTACAATAAATAAGGCGCAAGGGCAAAAACTACAGGTAGCAGGTGCACCTGCAAATCAGGAAAAGAGAACGCCTGTTCAGAATAGCCTATGTCCGTGTCCGAGTCCCTGGAGACGGACATAGGCAAAAAATAAATCCTTACTTATATTATAACGCCACGCCTTAACGACTAAACCGATTTTGATGAATTTTGATGCAGAGATAGTTGGGAACCAGGAGACGGACATAGGCTAATATTTTTTTGAAACAAGTGGGATGTGAGGGAGAAAGAGGGAAGAAAAGGGAAAACGTAGCGTTGCTATTACAAATCAATAAGGTGCAAGGCGAACTGTGTTACCCCGAATTTAACCCGAGCAAAGCCGCGGGCAAAAGTTAGTTAATTATAAATAATAATTTACATTAGGATATTTTATTGCGTTTACTTGAGGCAAGTTCCAAATAAATATATTTTCTTTTTTTCTTTCTTTCAATGTGGCAGTGAATTCATAGCATCCCGTATTTAAGAACCGCTACAGCTTATGACTGAAGTTGGAAACAATCTCTCTCTGTGTTTATAAATGTTTGTGGCAGGTACCACAGTGAGTTCGGCTACAATTACATTATAATATTCAACTTCACACAGAACTTGGTAGCGTGAAAAATAGTCTGTGGAAGTCAAGTAGATAAGGTACTGACTTTGAAGGCTGTCGGGATAGATGTAGATGGTTTAAACACAAAATAATAATATTCGATTAAAATTTTGTTTGATATACGATCATGTCATAACCAAACAGGCTGAAAAAAACTTGACTGCAAAAAAAAAACACTAAAAAGACGGAAAATTTATATTTGATTAACATTTAAAAAAAAATAGCAGCCGCTCTGGTTATTTGTAAATCTTTGACAGTCGTTACAGATAGTCAGTGTCGCGAAAGTCTGACAACCTGTATTACCAAGGGTTTTCGTATTACCCAGCACTAATTGAATTTTGGAGTTCAAATAGGCGGCAGTCGCTCCATGAAACATAATGGTATTCAGCTAGATCTGGTTAGACTGAAAGCCGACCCCAACATAGTTGGGAAAAGGCTAGGCAGATGATGATAATGGATTTTACCCATCGTTCGTCTAGACGTTTTTCAGTTGATTATGATATAATTAACCACACCTTACATTAAACGACTTTGCTGGTTCCTTTTTTAAAATCAGAGGCCAATTTTTTTGCCGAAAATGGATGATTTCCTCGGCATCCCTTAGGATTATATTTTAATTTACGATGTTCGGTTTTTAATACCCATCCACGAAATGGTGCTGACGATTAATAATAATTTATGCTTTTTGAATTAATTAAATAATTTAGGGGCTGATAAAGTCACGTGGGATGAAATATTTATTGGTGTTTTAGGCTACTATGGAGCGAGAAAATTTTAGTTAATTTAAGATGAAATAAAATTTACAAAAAAAAACGCGATTCTTGTCTGAAGTCATTTACAAATTTATTGATGGAAAATAAATTTATTTCCGGAAGAAAGTGGCAATAGAATCGATGAATGAAACAAAAAGTAAATAAATATTTATTTATTGAAACTTTATGCACAAGTAAAAACTCTACAAAGGCGGATTTAATGCCTTAGGCATTTTCTACCAGTCTACCTTAGGGTGATGCAGAGAGAAAACACAATAGCTATAAAATTTTAAAATATTAACCTCCTATTTTTGTCCCCAGCACCCCCAACTGCAGTGGAGATCACGAACCACCCTCCCAGCTCGAAGCTGGAGGTCAAAGAGGGCGAGGATGTGTCCCTCGAGTGTCTAGTGAAGAACGCCAAGCCTGCTGCCAGAATCGTGTGGTTCAGAGGGAATGTAGAACTAAAAGGAGACAAAGGTAAGAAAAAAGCAATTTATTTATACAATACTAGCTTTTACCCACGGCTTTGATCGCATTAAATTTGGGGTAACATAGTTCCCCTTTCTCGATTTGCAGATATTTTTCTTTGATAACAAAGAGTGTATGTACCGATTTTTAGCTTCCTACAAAATTTCATCCCCCTTTTAAGGGGATAGCGGCAGACTTTCAAAAAAACAACAAAAATAATCTTAGCGACACCACACTGTTCCATGCGAAATAGAAAAACGAAACGAAAATAACTGGCTTGCTTTCTATGAGAGGGAGAGAAAGAGAGAGACAGAGAAAAACGCGCACGCCGCACGGCTTACAACTGTAACAAAAAGTGTCGTTACAACTTTTGGTCTTAATTGTTTCCGTCTAGCCCCCTTTCCCAACGCGCGATAAGGAACATCGTTCCAAAAGAAGATTCCTCCCATTTCAAAAACTTCTCGACATACCAATTTCTCTCCAGGTCGATATAACGGCTAGGTACAGACCTGCATAGAATCGCAACGCTACCGCTGGGGACTGACCGCTCTCCAAGTTAAGGTGTCGATATGTCGACAGCATACCTCTTTTCAATCCTTTGAGAATACCAAACCAATATGCTGCGCGTGTGTTCGATAATAAGTTTTATTACTATGTTCTTGCATTGACGTTTAAATATATCTACGTCTATAGTACGGCCAACGAGAAATCAAATCAAATCAAATCATTTATTTCAATTAGACCATTACAGGCACTTTTGAATGTCAAGAAACAAAATGAATCTACAGTCCCGGTCACAAGGCATAATAACTTGTGAAAGTACTGCAGTTGCCCATTCCAAAGCGTTGATCTCTATGGAGAAGAATGGGCAAGAAACTCCATGGACACTCTTTTAAATTTTAATATTTTTACAAAATAGTATTTACATCATTCGTGTTGAGATTATAGTAATATGTGAGAACGATGTAGAAAGACGTGCACAGTAAGAGCGTCCAGAGTAAATAAAAAACAAAATTCAATTTAAATCTAAATAAATTAAAAATGACCGTGGTAGTTAAAAAATGACCAGTCCCAACTGACAGCGCCCGTTCACGAACATGACGTATGGATCAGCCCCATTCAGCTCGACCATTTTGAAGGGAGCTAAATGACCCGACACACCCGCCACCATCAGCGAGACATTTAAGTGAGCATGACACTATTAACCACCAGGGCTTCGTCAAGTAAAAAGCAATACGAAGCGATACGAAAGGTCATTAACCTAAAGAACAACTGTGGCGTTGACAATCTTATATTTAGCTCTTTCCATCTTGTGCCTTTGTCTTAATGTCTCGTTCTCCCGGCAAAAACATGACAACGTTAAGACGGGTTCGCCAAAATTCGGGCGGCCATTTTAGATGGGGTTTTAGCATGGGTTTTGTTTACATTTGGTATCGCTTCTCGTTGGCCGTGCTTTAGATGTAAAGAGGGTGTGTGCTGAAAACTGGCATCTTCGCCAATAGATGTAAAATAGTTCGACTATTTGAAGAATTAAATCAATACGAAGAAAGAGGAAAACATCTAAATTCATAATCATTTATTCGTTTATAGGTAAATAGCTTTCGCCCGCGGCTTTGCCCTCGTTAAATAAATTTGGGATAAGACAGTTACCCTTTCCTGATTTGCAGGTACCTGCTACCTATAGTTTTTGACCTTGTGCCTTATTAATTTGTAATAGCCACGCTAAGTTTTCCCTTTTCTTCCCTCTTTCTCCCTCACTTCAAGAATTATTTTGAAAAAAAAGTAGCCTATGTCCGTCTCGGTTTAGCCATAAAAGCGTAAAGAGGTAACAAACAAACATACAAACTCACTTTCGTTTTTATAATCTTAGTAAGGATATTTATTTGTACAAATATATAAAAAGGGCACAGCGTATTGTTTTGTTGTAAAAAATATTTTTTAAGATTTGTAGTGTCTCCTGTCTACGTGGACTACTGTTTAGATAGATGCTGTCTTGGCAAAGCAAGGTAGGCACAGCTAGTTGAGATAATAATAAAAGAATTTATACCTCAACTAGCTGCGCCCAGCGGTTTCACCCGCTGCTCAGTTAGGGGCATGAAAAATAGATGTTAACCGATTCTCAGACCTACTCAATATGCACACAAAATTTCGTTCAAATCGGTCCAGCCGTTTTGGAGGAGTATGGGAATTATGAGTATGGGAGTACGAGAATTTTATATATTAGATTATATACCTTCAAAAGTACTTTTTATACGAATGGACAAAATTTGTTATTACAGACGAGGCGGAATCCAATCAAACTATAAATTAAATATTTTAGCTATAAGGCATCCTCCTCTTTGCTGATATTTAAAAATGAACAGAAACAAAACAATCTATAGCAGAAATATTTCAAAACAAATTTCCAAGCCTGAAATGCGCTGCATTTTGGACCTAATATTAACGTGATAAAATCCAATTTTCAAGGAAATGTATTATAAAATATAATTACAGTATCTCTGCTAACACACAAATTAAACAGCGTCATTTCCAATATGTAAATAAAAACCCTTTGACGTAGCAGAAGAAGTAAATAAACAAAACAGAAACAAGCATTTACGAACGGCCATTTTGAAGCTTCAACGTTATTAACAGCAGAAATAAATATGGCAAATTTTAATCCAAAATGTCACAACATGGATTTAAAAGAATCCAATATCGTTTAACCGGTCATCCAAGTTTTCCAATTAATATCAGATTTATCCATAGCCGTGTATTCCAGTTATTTGATTGCCCCAAGAAATATTTTTCCGTGCCCGAAGTCAGTGATCCGGAAAATCGTATCCGATTTTTTTTTTGATATCGTCATGTTATTGTTTTTTTTTTCGTGTTCGAAGGAAATAAATAATGGTTTACATGGGTTTCCAATCTGTTTTGGTTATGACGGAAAGATTTGGGAAAGATAGATTGTTTGGGTACAGTAATGTGATGGAAGTGATGGAAGGTCAGGGTTGTGATTTCGATGTAACTAACAGCTGGTCCTGCCGAGTTTCCTCTGTGCTTTTTTTTTAAATTTGACAGTCGGTACAGTATAGGGTAGCCGCGCCAGGTAAAATACGGGTATCAACTGTATCTAGTTGAATATCGGAACTGACGTCATTAGTTCCGATATTCAACACGGCTGGCGCAGTAGCTGAGCGATCGACTGCTGCGCTGCGTGTCGCAGGTTCGATCCTCGCACGGAGCAAATATTTGTATGGCCTACAGATAGTTGTTCCGGGTCTGGCTGTTTGTGTATGTGAGTGAATGTTTGTAAACGTGCCCACAATACAGGAGGAATACCTAGTGTGGGGCAAAGATTTAAAAAAAAAACTGCTAATAATATACCTCTTAGAAAAACTAGTTGTCTGACTTTCTCGTCACTGACTACAAATGTCTGCCGAAACCAATGGCAATTTATTTGCGAATGGGAAGTTATCAAATAACTTTCCCTGCTCTGGGCACGGAGGATACTCTTTATAAGTAAGTGAAATATTCAGAAAAATATTAATATTGCATAAATTCCATAACGTTTTAGAAAAAGTTTCCAATATCGATATCAGTGTCTGCTTTCACCACACATGACTACAAAACTACCCTCGAAGAAGACAAATTAAATATAAGTTAACTTTATAAAGCTCTCCATTCGATAATTGGGTGTCCCAACACTAATTGGCTCATCGCTACGTCTGCACGGTCATTAATTAAACAAGTTTTCGATTTCAATTAGTAAACAATTGCACTATGCTATTAACGAGATTCGATGTTTAAGGACGGGATGATATCGATAGTTTAATATGCGTTTTACGATGTGATTTAAAAATTATTGATTGTTGAATGGAGTCGCTGTTAAACTTTTCTTCTTTAATTACATGTAATTCTTATGTACTTTACATAAAATAATATATTTGTTTACTTTTATAAAAAAAAATATCATCATCTGCCTAGCCTTTTACCAACTATGTTGGGGTCGGCTTCCAGTCTAACCGGATGCAGCTGAATATCAGTATTTTACATGGAGCGACTGCCTATCTGACCTCCACAACCCAGTTAATACTGGGTAATACGATACCCCTAGGTAAGACTGGTTGTCAGACTTTCGGAACACTGACTACCTGTAACGACTGTCAAAGATCTACAAATGACAGCCGGGACCAACGGCTTAACGTGCTTTCCGAGGCACGGAGGAAACTCGGTATGTAACGGATGGTCACCCATCCACAGACCAACCTAGGCAAGCGCGGCTTAACCTTAAGATCGACCCGAGCGGCTGCTATTATTTAGCCACGAGCTCCTCGCTCCTCCTATAAAAAAAAATATTAAAAGTATTTTTGTGCACTAGTGTATTTTAAAAAGGAAAATAATATTTGGGCTTTTTGTTCTGACTAGTAATATCTTTACTTGAACTCGTTATTCTATCGTAAACAGTAAAATATGTTTCAATACATACCGAAAAAATTCCATCAGTAAAGTGAATAATCCTTAACGAGAAACTGAAGAAACTCTTACGAGAAAGGAAAAAAATGAGGTTGAAGATGATTGACACCGACTTTCCGCCATTTTTATAACAACACTTCCAAAAACATGAAACCATACCACCATAAAAATAATCCATCTCAAATTTTTCGCATATTAAACAAAATAGAATGAACTGACGTGGAACCTAAGTTTACTGACAAATATTAATGAAAAAAACTCGATATCAACGCGTCAGTACACGCAACTGCGAGTTTCGTGGCATAAAATATTAGATGTCGATATTCGTTAGTTGCATCACTAGATATTCGGTTTGGTAGGATCACTAGATGTGTCAAGGGCATAAAATTGATAAAAATTATTTTAAAATATGAAAAAATAATAAATATGGCGCGAAAAGATGTGAAAATTTATGTAAAACAACTTGTATCCATATGCTTTTTTTTGGCGGATGGGAAATCATTAAATAACTTCCCCCGCTCTGGGTGGAGCGAGGAGGAATGTCAGACTTGTACTGACTAAAACCAACCCATGTTCCTTCTACTGCCCTTTATGTTTCGGGGCCGCGGTTTCTCTTTTGAACAGCCCGAAACCCCGGAACAACCCGCAACCCCGGGTATTCAGCTACTTTGATGTATTTTTCCGAGAAAAGAATAATCTATGTGCCTTACCGGACACTAATGTATCTCTTTGCCAAATTTCATCCTTAATTAATGCTTTATTTATTAGTAGTAATATAAGAAAAACCTATGCTTTATACGAACAGGCATTTGAATAAATATTAAGTCACCCATCACTTGCAGTAATGCGAAATTTCATAACTGCAATAAGATCAGAAGGAAATATAGATTACATTTAATTCACCACAGTTTTGTAAATTAATTTGACATAGTTCTCACTGCGAGTTTAAATTGGCCGGAACACGTTGGTGACATGTTGTATTTGTAAGCCAATACTCCAGCCCCGGGCGTCAGGCGCCGTGAGACGACTCCCGGCCACCGTAGATGCGGGCCTGTGGACGTTGAGCAATGGGTAGCTTACCGTCCGTCCGTCGTATTGACGACAGGCCACCACCTGCCGGGGTTGCGGGTTGTTCGAAATAGATACCGCGGCCCCGGAACGTAAAGGGCAATAGAAGGGACATGGGTGGGTTTTAATAAGAACAAGTCTCACACTCGCCCCCGCCAGGACGGGGAAAGTTATTTGTTGATTTCCCATCTGCAAAAAAAGCTAATAAACTAGCTTTTGCCAATGTCTTCGCTCGCGTTACATTCGAGGCAACACAGTTCCCCGTTTCTACTTGTAGTTTTTGCCCTAGCGCCTTATTTATTGTAAAAACAAAGCTAAGTTTTCCCTTTTCTTCCCTTTTTTTCCCTCATTTCTCACTTAAAAAATAATATAGCCTATGTCCGTCTCTTAACCAGGGTCTCAACTATCTCTGCACCAAAATTCATCAAAGTCGGTTACGGGCGTGAAGACGTAATAAACAAACATACAAACTCACTTTCGCCTTTATAATATTGGTAAGGATATGAAAAAAAAAAACAAACTAATCTGCAAATGAATAAACGGAATAATTAGTAATAGCTACTTAAAATCACCACGTCTTCTTCCCAAAAACTAAATCTC
This sequence comes from Ochropleura leucogaster, assembly GCA_958449745.1. Taxonomy (NCBI): domain Eukaryota; kingdom Metazoa; phylum Arthropoda; class Insecta; order Lepidoptera; family Noctuidae; genus Ochropleura; species Ochropleura leucogaster. Next base: position 11,261,687 of record OY288226.1, read on the forward strand.
ACACCCAGCCAATCTGAAGCCACATCTAGTCACTATATCTCCTCACCGTCTCCGCGAGTAATAACCGCATGTGACATTGACGTGACCCCACAGCGTTCCATATTCCGCGGTATTTGGGGGCGAAAAACGGGGGCGAAAAAAATCTGAATTTCCGCCCCCGACGCCATTTTTATCTGACATCGGGAAATCATTGAAGTTTTTAATTTGATTTCTTATTCGCTTTATGAAGTTACGATTGGGGTATTGGTGTGATCCGGGGAGTGGATTTTTGTTGGTGAAAGCCGATATTGGGATTGTGTTTGTTGAGTTTTGGGTGCTCTGTTTATGTTGGCGGTGTAATTTAGGGGGTCTAAAATGGCTGCTTTCGCAGAATAATAATACTAATTACTTCAAACGGCCACACCAGTTAATGTTGTGAATTGTCACTGCTGCTGCATGCTGGCGAAAGAAGTGGCGGGGCGTTTGAGGGCGAGAACCGCAAAAGATAGATAGTAGCCGATTCTCAGACTTACTGATTATCTATACTATACTATACTAATATTATAAAGCTGAAGAGTTTGTTTGTTTGTTTGAACGCGCTAATCTCAGGAAGTACTGGTTCGAATTGAAAAATTCTTTTAGTGTTGAATAGTCCATTTCTTGAGGAAGGCTATAGGCTATATAACATCACGCTACGACCAACAGGTGCTGAGCAGCGTGGGTGAAACCGCGAGGAACAGCTAGTGAATAATAAAAGTCGGTCGAACCGTTTCGAAGGAGTATAGGAACGAACATTGTGACACGAGAATTTTATGTTAGATTAGCATTTGTATTAATTTTTACAAAAAAATAAATAAATCCTTACTAATATTATAAAAGCGAAAGTGAGTTTGTTTGTTTGTTACCTCTTCACGCTTTAATGGCTAAACTGATTGTGATGAATTTTGGTACATAGATAGTTGGGAACCAGGAGACGGACATAGGCTAATTTTTGTTAAAAAAAATGTGATGTGAGGGAGAAAGAGGGAAGAAAAGGGAAAAGTTGACTATTAAAAAATCAATAAGGCGCAAGGGAACTGTGTTACCCCAAATTTAACGCGGGCGAAAGCTAGTTATAGATAATAATCAAATCCTAAAAACAAAGTAAACATCTTTTTCAGTACCTCCGTTTTCAAAAAGTCCTTACATGGTCACCCATCCATGTTTAAGCCCTCTTTGCTCTTGGACCTTTGACCTGTGTGCACCTTCAATAAAAATACGTGGGCTTCAAAAATGAGCAGACACTACAGAAATTCGCAAACAATCGCAAACCAAACAAATTGACATTTTCATATCAACAACATTCTTAGAATCTAAGAAAATAATAGAAAAACATCATAATTCTTCGAATCTGGTAAAAGAATATATTTGATTGAAGACAATATTTTATTTATTGAGGACTCTGTATCTTTCTCGGTATATTGTAGCTAAAACTTCGCGGAGCTCGTGGCTAAATAATAGCAGCCGCTCGGGTCGATTTTTAGGTTAAGCCACGCTTGCCTAGGTTGGTCTGTGGATGGGTGACCACACATTACATACCGAGTTTCCTCCCTGCCTCGGAAAGCACGTTAAGCCGTTGGTCCCGGCTGTCATTTGTAGATCTTTGACAGTCGTTACACGTAGTCAGTGTTCCGAAAGTCTGACAACCAGTCTTACCAAGGGGTATCGTATTACCCAGTATTAACTGGGTTGTGGAGGTCAGATAGGCAGTCGCTCCATGTAAAGTTCTGATATTCAGCTGCATTCGGTTAGACTGGAAGCCGACCCCAACATAGTTGGGAAAAGGCTAGGCAGATGATGATGTAGCTAAAACTTCAGTCAACTATTCGTTGAACTTTTATATTTAATTTAGTTTGTGTAACCTTTAAATTATTTGACTCATAGTGTTAAGAGCTGTTTGTGCTCACATTTCTATACGTGATCTGTAAGGTTACCATGACATCATATAGCAGTTCTTATTCCTGTGTGAGAAAGAGATGGTGCTAGACACCCTGTATAGCTCTATCTCTTTCCCTCAGTGGAATAACTTCTGCTTTAAAACGTCATGGTAGGGTAGCTGATTCTATACGTGAGGACTTCTAATGGAGCGAGTGAATATTGCAATGTGTATCGCGGGTTCGATCCCCGCATGGAACAAATATTTGTATCACCTATAGATAGTTGTTCTGTGTCTGGGTGTTTGCGTATGTGAGTTTAGATGTTTGTAAACGCACCCACGATACAGGAGAAACTCCTAGGGTGAGGCAACATTTATTTTACGAAAAAAGTCCTTCAGGTAGTTGTTTCAGGATGACTGTTTGTGTATGTGACTAAATGTGGTATTTCTGAATACGGGAGACATTCATAGAGTGAGATAACAGTGATAAAAAAATACGGACATACTTAATTAGCTAGTCAGAAAAAAACTGCTTAAAATAACTCTAGTGTCACGATGGCAACACTGTTGACACAAGCATTCGCAATTTTTAGGGGTCCGTACCTGAAAAAGATACATGTCGGGAAAGCGTACTTAAAGGTATCGAATTGAAATTAATACCATTTACTCAGGAGTCGTGTGTCTTGGTATGGACATGTTATAAGGAGGGACGAAGTACAACTGACTAAAAGAGTGATAGATCTGAATGTTGATGGACGGAGAGCGAGAGGAAGGCCAAAGAAAAGATGAATGGATTGTGTAAGGAATGATATGAAGGAGAAAGGAGTAAATGATGCCGTGACGTCTGATAGGGGAGAATGGAAGAAGAAAACGTGTTGCGCCGACCTCAAATAGAATAGGACAGGGGCAAGAAAATGATGATGATACTCAAATCTGTGTTACCTTAAAGCTGTAAAAAAAATAAACCTTCTAAGTCTACACAATCTATACTAATATTATAAAGCTGAAGAGCTTGTTTGTTTGTTTGTTTATCTCGTTGCTAATCTCAGGGACTACTGGTTGGAATTGAATTCTTTTAGTGTTGGATAGTCAATTTCTTGAGGAAGGCTATAGGCTATATAACATCACGTTACGACCAACAGGTGCTGAGCAGTGTGGGTGGAACTGCGTGGAAAAGCTAGTACTATATAATATTATAAAGCTGAAGAGTTTGTTTGTTTGTTTGAACGCGCTAATCTCAGGGACTACTGGTTGGAATTGGATAGTTCTTTTAGTGTTGGATAGTCAATTTCTTGAGGAAGGCTATAGGCTATATAACATCACGCTACGACCAACAGGTGCTGAGCAGCGTGGGTGAAACCGTGGGGAACAGCTAGTCCAAAGATATGACTGTTTATGTCGCAAGTTTGTACGGAACTTTTGGTGCTACTCGAACTTAACTGGTTTTTCCCCCTTAACGAAATACGGTGTTAAACTTATGTACGTATGTAAAATTATAAATGACGGGTCTGTTGGTCTAGTGGTTAGTGGCCCTGACTGCTGAGCCGGAGGTCGTGGGTTCGATTTCCACCCAGGACAAACTTTGTATGATGAGCATGATTGTTTGTTCTGTGTCTGGGTGTGATTTATCTATAATATGTATGTATTATAAATTATATAAGTATGTATATCAGTTGTCTGGTTACCATAACACAAGCTCTGCTTAGCTTGGGATCAGATAGCCGTGTGTGAGTTGTCCCAAGATATTTATTATTTATTTATTGTTATTATAAGTTTGTACGGAACTTTCGGTGCTCCGACTCGAATTTAACTGTTTTTTCCCCTTAACGAAATACGGTGTTAAAATTATGAAGATAAACGGCTCTGAGGCAACCATGGCCACATCCACATGAGGTTCGCATGGCGTGATGCGTGTATTGTGGTTATAGCAAGATATAGCGTGCGGAAAGTTCAGCTAATATATTGAGGAAAACCAAACAAATATGGCCTTGATATATATGAAAAGATAAGGATCATTATGGCGGTATACAAGAAATGGAATGTGAAATAGGAATGTTAATAAAATTTCATGTCGTTTATGGTTTTATTTATATCTTAAATTACTTATATCTTATAAGAAATCATCAAATAACTTCTCCCGCTCTGGGCGGAGTTTGGTAGTGTCAGTCTTTTACTGACTAAACCTACCTATATTTCTTTATGTATGTTTACGTCTTCACGCCTAAATGGCTAAACCGATTTTGATGAATTCTGGTACAGAGATAGTTGGAACATAAGCTACGTGAGAAATGAGGGAGAAAGAAGGAAGAAAAGGGAAAACTTAGTTTTGCTATTACAATAAATAAATAAGGCGCAAGGGCAAATACTACAGTTAACAGGAACCTGCAAATCAGAAAAGGGGAACTGTGTTACTCCGAATTTAACGCGAGTGAAGCCGCGGGGAAAAGCTAATAAACCTAACCTTTCTTTCTAATTTACCCCAGTCGAAAAAGAAAGAGGTACCCAAACAAAAATACAACAAAAGATTTAACGTTCCAGAAATACTAAACGAAACTTATACCTCATGTCACGTTATCTTGAAAGCAATTCATATACGAATGATGTATCTGAATACAAAGATATATATAGTAGATAATAGCAGCAATAACACAGATACTGAAACCGTCAAAGGGTCGATTCTGAGGGCTCGTTTCGTTTACTTTCTGTGCAAGTTATAGGTGAAAGCGATTAAAATTCATAATTATGTACCAATGAAATACTTGGATATGAACATTTTTAACTCTCAGTATAAATAAAATTCATATGGGACCCTTTCGTGATTATACTCTTTAGATTATAAAAATAATTTTGAAAAACGAATAATTAATTTTGAGATATCGTGTAATAAACATGCTTAAAAATTTGTCGAATTGAGAAACCCATCCTTTTTTGAAGTCGGTTAAAAGGTCGTCAGGTGGTAGATGAAAATGCCTCGACGTCGCATAAAAAACATACGAAAAAAAATTGTCGAATTGACTTTAACCGACTTAAAAAAAGGCAGGTGGTAGTTAAGAATGCCTTGACTCCACTCTAGCCACTCCTCAAAGAAGGGACTGATCACCACTATTGTAGCTTACCCTGAACGGGGTTACAACAGCCGTTCTCTTAAAGCCACCATGAGAAAGTTAACCCCATGTAAAAAGGGGTTACTTTACCTCTATAAAATAGTACCTAGTATAGATTCAATTATATTAATTCTTTCATAACCACTTTCACTTATGAATTAAACCTAACACCAAGCCATTTGTAAACGTTTTGCGGTTTTCAAACCATCTATTTATTGGAGGAAGGATTTTTTATAACCGCCCCAATAGCGGAGCTTATGGTCGATAGAGACTCATTCAGTCTTATTAATACTTATATAGCTAACAAAAATGTGAAGACACAATTTGAAATGTCTGTGGAAAGGAATTACTTTTTTGTAGTAATCTTGAATGTAGTGTGTGGTACAGATTTATTAGTTGTATCAGAATGACAGGGGAGGTGGGGACTATTGCCCCCGTTTCCCTTATCCTACCTTCCAATAATACCTTTAACTTGCGAACCAGCAGGTCAAGTTGTAGGAGTGGAAGGCAGTGTCAGATTTTTAGCGATTAAAATCCGTTCACGCTCCTTTTGCCCTTTGTGTTTCAGGGCTGTGGTAACTCTTTCTAACAATCCCGCAAGATTGTCATACTGTAAGTTTTACATAAGGATATAGACAGTGACATTTAATTGTACTACTTACACAAACAGAAACTTATACTTCCTTGTATAGTTTTTTTTCCCTTTTATTTTGCTTTCGTAAAGTTCATATAGAAGGTAATTTAATCAGCAAGAAAGAGCAATAAGACTGCTATTGTAAATATAGAGTTATCCATTTTTTGAAGCACAGAATACTTTCTACTTCAACTTTGCATATCATGGACTGCAAGAATAACAAAGATAAATTAAAATCGCCAACTACTGCAAACGAAAACCTCATCGCAGAGTACTTAAAGCCCAGAATTTTCAATAATATGCTCGGAAATATTCCTAAAGATTCCCTAATTAATAGCATCGAAGCAGAACTGTCCCGTACACGTCGTCGCGTTTGACTTTCGATAACTTGGCCCGAAAATTTTCATTACAACCACACTGAAGCTGGGTTGACAGATTTTAAAACGAGAGATTTAATTGGCTTTCGAGATCCGAACCAATGGTGATAGGATTTATTGGGAATTAATTATTTTTGGCACTGATCCGAGAATTGGGATTGTGCGAGCCGGTATCATCAGGTCGAGGTGGGCGGGATTTTGGGAAAAAAACGTTCGTGTAAATGGATAATACAGTAAGTTTTACTAGTCCGTAATATGAACATTTCTTTTTCGAAAAAAATTAGAAAGATAAGTCGTGAATGATGAAGTTTGAAGCCTGTAAAAAACAGACAAAGGCATGTTTCATGTCGTGTTGACGACGTGTTAGTGTTCCACGTGCGCCTCAAGGAAATGTCAGCAAAGCAAAGGAGCATGCCAGGGCCCACGCCTGCTGGGGTTGTTCGAAAGAAATACCGCGCCCCTGGAACATAAAGAGTAAAAATAAACATGGGTGGACATTTACAAGTCTGAATTTCCCCCTAGATCAAGGAAAGTTATTTGATTATTTACCATCCGCAAATAAAGCAAGTTTCATGCACACGCAAAACATTGTCACTCTGTTGCCTACATCAGTTCCACAACCCACAAATGACAGTCCATCAACTAACTCCGAATCCTTTTCATTCCCAACCACGCAAATACGTTCTCACACACCCGATGAGCAACTAATACCCCCACAGCATATAAACAGAACATTAACGTAACAGAGCACTTTATTCCGCACAAAATGGCGGCATTTCGACAAATTCGCGCGCTGGAGATCGCGACGCATTACGTTATGACGTCATCGCTGCGGTGGACATGCTGCGAGTGGGATATTTCTACTTTTTTCTATTTAAAAAGAAAGCTAGTAAGGATGTTTTTGATTGCAAATAGTTTCGAGATCTTGAAGGGGTTTTTTTGAGACTTGAGACATTTTGTAAATTTTCTACTTGATGTTAAACGTTACTACAAATGTCTGTTTTTGTTACGTTTTCAATTGATTATACAACTAATAAGTATTAAGTTTTTTTTTTTTATCAATATTAGTAAGATAAGATCAACGTGATCTAGTTGCCAAGACCATGCATTGTCTTCCCAACTAATCATGTAACATTCTTAGATTTTTACATAGTTAGTTACAGTTTAAAATAACATATAATAACTACGACTATCTTAATATCCCTGCAAGCTTTTTTGCGTATGGCCAATCATCCAAAAACTTCCCCCGCTCTGGGTGGAGTGGGAGGGTTTTTCAGGCTTTCACCCATGTTCCGGCGGTATATTTTTCGACCAACCCGCAACCCCGGGAGGCAGTGGCCCTGGCAAACCCCTTTACTGCAAAAAGGATTAATTCTGTTTCGATAAAGATTAAAAAACGGCCTTCAAACCTTTACCCTAAAAAACCCTTGAACAGTAAAGAAATTTAAACAGAGAATTACACAAACACAAGACTGTACCAGTTTTATTCAAAAACCTAAATCTACAGTTACACGAGTCCTGAACTTTAATTCCAAAACACATACCCCCTACATTCTCAACGGACCACTGTCAGTACCTACATAGCTTAAATTAAGCACAAGCGCTCCCCAACGTGTGATCACACCTTTACAACGTACGAATAAAGCGCTCGCTTAAAATATGTAGTTATGTTAATGTCTGGGACGGCCTTTACAGTTTACTAGTTTGTTTAAAACATTGTTTTGTGTCTTGTTTATTTAAAATGTTAATTGTTGTTTGTTTAAATGGTTTACTGATGAGTTAACTTGTTTATTTATTTCTTTCTTTTTTTTTGTAGGTAGGGTAGATGAATGTTTGAATTTTCTGATGAGTGTCTTGTATCGATGATATCGTTTGTTTCACAATTATGTGATAAAAATTGAGTTATTTATTTTGTAGAGCATAAGAGATTACTGATCCACTCAATCTGTGTGGTGCTTTCTTAAAAAGACCATTTCAGACACTATCTGCATAGTCCTCATGTAAGTTGACCAAGATTATTTTGTCTGAACTTTAAAGGAGACTATGACCTCTGAGTTTGTTTCGGCTGTTTCTTCTCAGAGTAGTCGGGTACGAAACACCGGCCTCATCTAGTTTAAAAAAAAAGACGTGTAAAAGTGTTTGTGAAAACCTACTTGCAAAATAAACATCATTTATCATTTATCTTCCTGCCCTTGTCTCATTTGGGGTCGGCGCAACACGTTTTTATCTTCGATTGTCACAGCGTCTTTCGTATCTCAAAAGGAAAATCGGAAACCTTATATGATCACTTTTGTTCGTCTGTATATCAAATTGAAATTAAAAACATATACTGAAACATGATCTTTTGAATCTGCGAAAAAATAATCTTCTAAGTCTACCCTGTCAAAAGTTTTTTTTTTTTTTTTAGTTTCCCCACACTGCGTCGTGGGTGCGTTTACAAACATTTGAAATCACATATACAAACAGCCAGACTCGTAACAAGTATTTGTAGGCCATACAAATATTTAGATACGAAGAGTAATCCAAGTTGTACGATCACAGAAGATACTCACAGAATTCCACGCATACAAAGCCGCGGGTATAAGCAAGCCAAAGTCATTGGTTACTAAAGTTGTTATTTCTTTTGTTGCAGTGTCGAAGGAGGAAATCAAAGAAGTGGAGAATCCTAACGGAAACCCCAAGGCTATGAGATACACAACGGTGTCAAGGTACGTAATCAAGTTTATTCTATATATTTTTACTAGGAATTTCTCCTATATCGTGGGTGCGTTTACAAAAATTTAAACTCACATACACAAACAGCCAGACCCGAAACAACTACTTGTAGGTCATACAAAATATATTTGTTCCTTCTGGGGATCGAACCCGCGATACGCAGCGCAGCAGTCGATCGCTCAGCCACTGCGCCAACCTTGCCGTAATTTTATAATATTAGTAAGAATATTTATATTTGTATACATAAATATAAGTAAAGATTTTAAATAGTGTTTTTTTGTGTTAGACTTTGAAATAGATACAAAATCAACTACAGATTACAACCAACAGCATTTACACACAAAAACTTCTCCTCAATAAGAGTTAGTTTACAAAAAAGTAAATCAACAGGACAGGAACACATCAACTCTTCAGAAGTAATTGACAACTGGTTGCAATAGGGACGTGCGACAAAAACTAGTCGCAGTCGCAGTTTGCAACTTGATAGTTATGACGTCAGAACCGGTTGTTAGCTGGAATAGCTTTGAAAGGAATTTAGGGTTCAGTGAGAAATCTGTGCTAGAAAATGGAGTAATTTAATTTAGTTCGATTTTTTTTCTCGCTCTATGTTTATACACCATCAATCGTGTTAATCTAAGCCTTACTAATATTATAAAGAAAGAGTTTGTTTGTTTGTAACGTCTTCACGCCTAAATGGAAATATCGATTTTGATGTGGGATAGTTGGGACCCTGGAGACGGACATAGGATAAAAAAAAGTGAAAAAAGGGGGAGAAAGAGGAAAGAAAAGGGGAGAGTGAAAACATGGTACTTGCAGATCTTAAAATAACAAAAGATACAGTATTTCATATTTCGCCTACTAAATTCAGCATGCAATTTTTTGTATGTGCCATGTAGATTAAACAAAATAAGAAATAAATGTTAAAATAAGAATACAGGCATGTCAAAATTTATAAAATTACAGAAATTATTTAAAAATAAACTGTTTATCATTATTTTAACAAAATCTGTTCAGCCGTTTTGACATGAAAAAGTAACAAACATCCATCCTCACAAACATTCGCATTTATAATATTATAATACAGGGTATTATTAGGATAATCTTTTTAATGTCGTATCCAACAATTTCTTTTAGATTAAAAATAAAACATGTCTTAAACAATTTTCGACAAGTTGTTTACTTGTCGAAAATTGTTTTAGACATGTTTTAATAATTAATTGTTCATTCTTTTGACAAGTTACGTATCTTTATTAAATCTTTAAAACTTGTTTCATGGATCAATTATAAACAAATACATTATTACAGTAAAAAAAGACGGAAAATATTATGTCGTGAGTTTTTAAGTATTTTTACATAAGTTTATAAAATAAAGTCCGCTGCCTGTCCGTTTAATTGTTTTAAACTATTTAATGCGGTTTTCAACAAAAGATAGAGTGATTGAAGAGGAAGGTTTATATGTATAAATTCCATAATTAAATAAAGTTTGTTTGTTTGTTTGAACGCGCTAATCTCAGGGACTACTGGTTGGAATTGGAAAATTCTTTTAGTGTTGGATAGTCCATTTCTTGAGGAAGGCTATAGGCTATATAACATCACGCTACGACCTACAGGTGCTGAGCAGCGTGGGTGAAACCGCGTGGAACAGCTAGTTGTATATAATATTGTAGTCTACAGGGTCATAGTAATTACATTCTATTTAGTCCACCTTTTAGATTATTCAAAAATAAGGGCCACGTTTTTTTATTTGTAAATTAGACCAAAAATTACAGATATAGCCCATTAAAGTTACGTGTGACGTCAATCGTTGCGAAAAAATGCAGCAACGCGTGACGTCACACGTATCTAACCTATAACAATTAAAACAATACAATATAACATATTTTGTACCGTGTGTGTACCTTCGTATAAACGTTAGACTACCACATACCTCCACATTCCTCAAAACACAAAATCTTTCAACATACTGAAACCAAAAATATCCCTTTTTCATACCCAAAGATTTAAACGTTAAAAGTATCGTTTACCCTCAAAATTAATATTGCACAAGATCAACAAAACAACCTCTAAATACCGGCCATTTCATAATCAATTCAAATAACAATAATTAAGAAAAAACATTTTAATTACCTACCAAAAAATTTCCTTCGCCAATAAATTATTTCTGGTAAGAGAAAAAAACAGTTTCCATCCTGTTATAAAACAAGGCGTCATCATTAAATTTTAATAAGAAATTCTAATAAAGAAATATTACATTATTCTCTATGTCCCTAAACGTAACCTGCGTCAAAATTTTGACAGCGATTGTCATAGCAACAAATTAGTTTTAGCTACGGAACCATTTCCTTTAATACAATGTTTAACTGACATCATATCATGATGTTTAGGGTTTCGTAATTTTGTTAGCATTTTGGACCCTTGGTTGAAGTTATGGGGTTGTATACCTGGGTTAATATAAGAGGGGTTTTGTGGGTTAATGTTTAGCTAGCGGATCGATAAATCTGCGAGGTTAAACTACGGTAGATGCGGCCGGTTTAAGGATGGGTGGTGGTTTTTTTTAGGGTTCTGTATCTCAAAAGGAAAACACGGAATTTTTATAGGATCGATCCCTTATAGGAGGATGGAGTTTCTTGCCGGTTCTTCTCCATAGGAAATAACCAACTTGAACCGTGCACCTTATCTCGACGTTTTATAAGTGCCCATATAGGCCTATGTGAAAAAAACAAATTTGATTTTGATTACTTTGTTGTTCGTCTGTCTGTATGTCTGTCAAGACCCTTTATCTCGGTAACATGTAGAGATATTAAGTTGAAATATATAAACTCAAGTTTGTGGTCCCTTGGTGCTATGAAAAATCAACCCTTGAAGTCTACGCAGTCAAAAGATATTGCCGTTTATGTCACAATTTTGTACGTGTGCCCTCGGTGCGCTAGTCCGATTCACATTTAGTAGATTTTTGTACATAGAAAGCCTCAGAGTTGACAGCGTACTTGATTTGATTCTCGGGTATAACAAAGTTTTGTTAGGTTTTTTCATGACTTAATTTCTCGATAGACGACACAATTGGCGCAGTGGTTGAGTTGTCTACCGCTGCGCTGCAAGTCGCGGGTTCGATTTCCACACGGAAAAAATATTTGTATAGCCTACATATAGTTGTTCTGGGTCTGGCTGTTTGTGTATGTGAGTTTAAATGTTTCTAAACGCACCCACGATAAAGGAGAAATTCCTAGTGTAGAGCAACGTTTAAAAAATATAGAAAACCGAAGCAGAGAATGTCCTATCTACCAAAATATTTTGTGTTGAACAGACCTCTGCTTAGACCTTCAACAATAATTGTGCGATGTTAAATTTTACATGAATCATTACCCAAAATGTCCCCCTATAACATTCAACTTTCTGTTGTCTCCTTAATTTACGCAAAACAATCTGAAAAACAGTTCGAACAAACATCAAACGTTGTAACGACTGTAACTTTTCATGAAAATTGTCAAAATTGCGAAAACTTTTCAACGGGGGCCGTTGTAGGGCGAGTTGAGTTGTAACATACATGAGAAACATACAAATTATGTTTACGGTTTTAAAAGTTAGTTGAAAACATAACATATCATTTTGTCTGTAATCGCCTAAGGACTAGTCAGAGTCCCTGCCGGGGTTGCGGGTTGTTCGAAAGAGATATCGCGGCCGCGGAACGTAAAGGGCAATAGAAGAAAAATGGGTCTGTTTTAGTCAGTACAAAATCTGACACTCCCCTCCGCTCCGCCCAGAGTGGAGGGAAGTGTAAGACTTGTTGATCCGCAAAAAAAAGGACTAGGCAGAGGAGTTTTAATAAACTCAAACTCAAAGTATTATTTCAATGAAGGTTATCGTTTATGAACTCACTAGATGTCGTTAATAAAGATAAATAACAATTTTAGGATTTAAATGTTAATACTTCAAGGAAGAATGGTTTTGAAATGTTTCGTGCTAACTAATTTTAGGGACAATATAATATAAATTTAAAATATGTATCTGTAGTATATAGTATGTGATGATATAAATGATAAAAAAGTGTGGTACTCGGGGACTGCCGCGGTAAAGCTATTGCATAGCATTTTTTATCAACTTATGTAATAAATTAAAAAAAATGCAGTAAATAAAAAAAAACTAAATATAATATTTAATAAAAAGTACAACCACTGAAAAGAAGTCGCAAAAAGAAAAAATAGACCTTAGGTTTGATTCAGCGTAATATTGATTCCCGATTCTCTACCAAACACGCTAATTGAACATTGGAATCGCGATTTAAATAATTGACCGTATTCGTAATGTTAGGTGTTTTCGTTACGAAATTTCTGGATTCGGTCTCCACGCTCAAGGCCCGTGATAGAAGCTATGCAATAGCTTAAAATCTTTTTATAAGTTACTTAATGGAATTAATAATAGGACTTTAAAATCTTTAAGATAAATTGATTAGGTATAAAAGAATCTTTACAAGAAATAAGAATAAAACTACAACAAAAATAACTATATGAAACAAGTAACACAGGCATTGTGCCTGTGTTACAAGCAGACCCTCAAATACAATATACACAATGAAGAGACAGAAAAACATTGTGTTTCGGGGCAGTTCAGGATGATCTGCTGAATACCTGCCACTCTTTTAAACCATGAATTATCATCATTATCCTGCCCTTGTCCCATTCTATTTGGGGTCGACGCAACACGTTTTCTTCTTCCATTCTCCCCTATCGGACGTCACGACATCATTCACTCCTTTCTCCTTTACATCATTCCTGTTTTAAACCATGACTGAGCTCAAAAACAAAACGTTTTCAACGCTTAATTTACAGCCGAAACATATTTAAAAAATGCAAAATTATGTCATTAATTTATATGTCACCAAAAATCCTTACTTTACTAATTACTAATATTATAAAAGTGAAAGTAAGTTTGTTTGTTTGTCCGATTTTAATGAATTGGTATTATTACAGAGATATTTGGGACCCTGGAGACGGACAAAAGCAATTAAAAAAAAAGATTGAGATATGAGGGAGAAAGAGGGAAGAAAATTTAGCCTTGCTATTACAATTAATAAGGCGCTAGGGCAAAAACTACAAGTAGCCGGTACCTGAAAATAACTAAAGGGGAACTGTGTTACCCCGATTTAAACGCGAGTGAAGCCGCGGGCAAAAGCTCGTATACAATATTATATTAAATACACCATAAAATAATTAAAACCACTTTAAATTCAGCTCACTGAGAAAGAGTCCAGCGTTTTGATTTATTTAACATCAACAAACTAGAGGCTTTCGGGCTAGGCGAAATGTCACGTAGTTGCAAATTACTAAAATGCACTAAATTTATTACATAGTCGGTTTCTCGGCGACTCAGATAAGCGAGTTACAATAAAGTGGGACAAGAAATGTTTAGTGTATGTTTTGGGGGAAATTGTAAGTTAATTTTTGAAAATTTTGTTTGTTTTTTTTCTGCGTTTTGGGAGATGAAAGACTTTAAATTATGAGATTAATTAGTTTGAATTATGTTTTTTACTGTCTGTTAGAACGTAATTGCAAGTTTTTGAGATTTTGATTTTATGCAAAAACAGTTTATTGCCAGTTGATTTTTGGAACGACGGAAAAAAGTAAGATCAAATGTAGTAACGACAGTTTTTGCTATAGGTATAAGCCGTGCGGGCGTGCGCTTGTTTCTCTGTCTCTCAATTATTATCGTTTCGTTTTTCTGTTTCGCATTGAACAGTGTGGTGTCGCGACGATTGCTTTTGTTGAGTGTATACAAGTTTTTTGTACATAATAAATAATAACTTCGTTCCATCCGGGTATCCCTTGACACTTCTCAAGTTTAATTCATCCACCCACTAAATCACGAATGTAGCTATTTTTTCTTGAATAAGTAAGACACGTTTTTTTTATTGATCAACTATGTAGTTTAAACATTTTAACGTAACTTTTCCAAATTCCATGTTCAAATAATTTTGTATTGTATCCGACCGAAATGTTTTCTTTGCCAGAAAAATAATCAGAACTACCCTCGAATATGAAAATAAAAACTTAACAAATAACATCCGTTTCAGCCATGACACATGACTGTTTCCCGTCATAAAATATTTTATTTTATTTAACTCGATATCATTCGTTTAATTTTTGTCAAACGGACTGTTTGCAGATACGCCAGCGTTTTTTATTTCTTTTCCGCCATGTTTTATTTGTATTGGTATGGTACATAAATGGCGAATGCATTTTTATTATTGATTGCAAACGAATTTAAAAGGTTTATTCTTGTTTACATTTTGAAGAAGTTTATATTTGAATTGGGAGTAATAAGTACTTAAATACATATTTTATGCAAAGTCTGAATTATTAATTGCTGAGCCAATTGACTATAAACTTGAATATTTAAATCCTAATAAAATTCTTTGACTATTAAATGAAATGGCTATAATGCAAATTGGCATAGGGTGTCTAACTTACTAACTAGCTTATTAAACATTGAAAGGGATTTGTTTGTCTTGATATGGGCATGTAATGAGGAGGAAAATGCATGTGATTAAAGGGAAGAAGCGATAAAGAAAAGATGGATGAATTGTGTAAGGAATGATATGAAAGAGAAAATAGTAAATGATACCGTGACGTCTGAATGGAAGAAGAAAACGTGTTGCACCGATCCTCCAAATAGAATGGGATTAGGGCAGGAAAATAATGATGGTGACCACGGCTTTGCCCGCGTCGCGCTTGCGACCACTCTATCTTCAAGACAATCAGCACCCTGCTGGGGATAGGGTTGTTGGAAAGAAATAACGTGGCTCTGGAACATAATGGGCAAAAGAAGGAACATGGGGGGTATTAGTAGAGCGGTGGGGACTACTCTGCCCAGAGAGGAGGTGAAGTTATTTGATGATTTCTCATCAGTTAAAAAAGGAAATCAACATCAATGCTTACAATATCATGCCAAAAATAATGACTTAATACTGTGATTACCAATCCACTTGGCGAACTTGGCTAGCTCTAGTAAAACCTTGCCAAGATCACTCATTATTGTAGACTAATAAGAGGCTGTCATCCAGATATTGGCACTCTACAGGGTGTGACACAATGTGCGTGACCACTTAAACCTAAAAAAAACAAAAATTATGGCTTTTTTTTAAGTACGCACATCAACCTATACCAAACCATTTTAACCTGATCTCTGTACGACGGTGTGCGATACGTAGTAGAGAGATCAGGTTATATAGGAATGGTTTGACCTGCCGCCCTGTGTACCAAAGCATTTATTTCAATTAGATCATTATTAACCATTTTTACAAAACCCAAAAAAAAATGTCCATTATCCTTATACTTATAACTCGTGTAACCATGATTAAGCCAAAAATCGGGATAAGACAGCCTATCAAAAACTCGCTCTAATAGTCTCCAAACAAACACACATCAGAAACAAAAGGCAGTCACTTCTAATCCCTTTCTCTTTAAACATGTGTACCACCATTAAAAGCAAGTCACAAAGTCTGCAATGAAATAAATTCCGCATTATTGCAGATTTAACCCGATATAACCGGATTAAACCGGATCTGGGACGTCGCGCAAGTGACAGCGAGGGAATTACGGGACACGTCCCGTCTGAAATTAAATGCGTGGCCACAATAGCTTGATGTTTTACGGAATATTTCTGTGAATGCGGTGGCGGTGTTGCAGTTTAAGTGCATGACAAGTTTTGAACAATTATTTACCTACTAGCTTTTGCCCGCGGCTTCGCTTGCGATAAATTCTGGGTAATACAGTTTCCCTTTCCTGATTTGCAGGTATCTGCTATCTGTAGTTTTTGCTATTGTGCCTTATTTATTGTAATATGCAAAGCAAAGTTTTCCCTTTTCGTCCCTCTTTCTCCCTCATTTCAAACTTGTTTTAAAAAAAGTTAGCCTGTGTCCGTCTCCAGGGTTCCAACTATCTCTGTACCAAAATTCATCAAAATCGGTTTAGCCATTTACGCGTGAAGATGTAACAAACATACTCATTTTCGCTTTTATATTAGTAAGGGTATACATAGATAAAAGTAAAGATTTTAAGTCAGTTGAAATAGATACAAAATCAACTACAGATTAAATTTATAATATTAGTATTAATCTTTTATAATACCTATTAGTAAGGATTTCTCCACTAAACGTCATATCAACTCATATGCCAAAGGAACACCGTACAATGTTGGAAAATATAAATATTTTAGTACCACCAATAAGGAAGTAGATGTCATTAAAGGTATTATTAATTAGTAAACAATGTTGAGCGTTGAAAAATATTATATGTCAGTGTTATTTACACATTTTATATACGGGTCAAAGTTCCTGTTTTATGCCGGCAAATAGACTTATGTACACACGAAGGCACATCAACCTACACCGACCATTTGAACCTGATCTCTCTAGTACGGTGTGCGATCTGTAGTAGAGAGATCAGGATATAATAGTTTAGAATAGGTTGACCTGCTGTCGTACGTACATACCTACTAAAAAAATACCACAGTGTATCCTTTTATTTTGTGTCAGACTTGTACTGACTAACACCCACCCATGTTTCTTCTATTGCCCTTTATTTCCCGGGGCCGCGGTATCTCTTTCGAACAACCCGCAACCCCGGCAGGCGGGGGCACTGGCAGGCCCCTCTGCTTTGCTGACATCTCTTTGAGGCGCGCTTGGAACACTAACGCGGGGTCGACTCGGCCTGCCCTCAATAGACAAACGGGCGGTGAGCTACCCCATTGCTCACCGTCAACAGGCCCTCGGTGGCCAGAGGTGTCCTTGAAGCCTTATCTTTCAGTTTTATTGATACTGTACCGTTGGTCTGGTGGTCGCAAGCGAGACTTCTGAATTTGGTCTCAGGTTCAATTCCCGGATAAGACAAATTGTTATTGTACTTTTCCATAAAATTGATTCTCAGTAGCAGCCACTGTTTGCATTTGTCGGATCAATGGCCCGCCCCCTATTACATACGATATGAAGATAAACAACGGATATGAAGTTAATTTTAACCTGTTTCAGACCTAGGTTTTGACATGTATCTTAAAACATCATCATCATCTGCCTAGCCTTTTCCTTATCATGTTGGGGTCGGTGGAAGCCGGCCTGACCTCGATAACCCAGTTAGTACTAGGTAATACGATACCCCTTAGTAAGATCGTTTGGCAGACTTTCGGGACACTAAACATAGTCTGAAACATAGAACATACTGCATCATAAGTTTGTTCTAGAATCTAGCTCGCAGTCACGTTTGTAATAACTGTTTTGCATGGATATTTCACACCCTTTTTGTACTCATAAATACAAATATGTTTTGGAAATAAAATCCACAGTGAAAGCTTTTTTAGTGTGATAAGTCAAAGTTAAATCCTTACTAATAAAATAAAAGCGAAA
Organism: Ochropleura leucogaster; assembly: GCA_958449745.1. Lineage (NCBI taxonomy): Eukaryota > Metazoa > Arthropoda > Insecta > Lepidoptera > Noctuidae > Ochropleura > Ochropleura leucogaster. The sequence goes on from OY288226.1 coordinate 11,279,805, forward strand.
GTGAGTTTGTTTGTTACCTCTTCACGCTTCACGCGTAGGCTGTTTTTTTAAATGGGGGATATGAGGGAGAAAGAGGAACGAAACGGGAAAACTTAGCGTTGCTATTATAAATCGATAAGCGCTACCTAATTTAACGCAAGCGAAGCCGCGGGCAAAAACTATTAAAGAAAATTAAAGAAAATATGTTGCCACATGACATTTGCCACAAACAAAATTTTTTGCAAAAGACCGTTATATTTGGATAAAACGGATTTGGATAAAATTTTGCACACGTACAAATAGATTACAGAGCTGGTTTATCCATTGGATACTTTTTGTATCAGTAGTATGCTCCCTGAACTCCACGCGGTCGAAACCAAGAACATGCGCTAGTATTATATGTAAAAGTACTCGTTCATAAGGAAACGACCTTGCAACAGATGTGCCCAACAGCCCCCATAGCACACAGTTTAATAATATGCAATTTCTGGCGAGACTTAGAAAATAACAACATGAATATGTTAAATCTTTATCTTTTGTTTTGCAGCCTTTTTTTTCGGGTGGGAAATCAGCTAATGACTTCCCCCGCTCTGGGCGGAGCGGGGGGGCATGTCAGACTTGTACTGACTAAAACCCGCCCATGTTCCTTCTGTTGCCCTTTACGTTCCGGGGCCGCGGTATCTCTTTCGAACAACCCGCAACCCCGGCAGGAAAATACTTCCCCTTCAGGTGGCATTACAAAATTCCACCCTGTATTAGGAAGTAGGACTCCAAAAGATTTAGATAAAAATTATATGAATCCTGTACAACGAATTTCTTTCCTATCTTATTTACAATTCATTCTAAACTTTATCGCCTTGTCCACAGAGTACACTTCAAAGCAACAGCAGACGATGATTACGCTGACTTCACTTGTGAGGCTAGGCACGAAGCTTTGCAGCGGGACAGTCCCATGAGAAGCACTGTGCAGCTCAGCGTACTATGTAAGTATTACTAGAACTATGGTAGCTCACTGTTGGGCAAAGGGTTCACCTTTGTTCTTGCACGCCTCTATAGCCTGTGCATTTCTGGCCATGTAAGGACTGCAAACACGAATAGATCGTGAAGCCACCTTCGACGCCATATACCTCGATGGTGCGGATGGGAAAACATCAAATAACTTCTCCTGCTCTGGGCGGAGCAGGGGGAGTTTTCAAAAAAGTATTTACCGAGTTGACTCGATGGATACTATATTGAAAACTAGCTACGCCCTGCCCAGAGCGGGGGAAGTTATTTCACTCGCGTGGTGACAGAATATACAATATATCTTTATGAATTGTAGCCTTACATAGGCTACAATTCATAAAGATATAATTATTGTATATTCTATTAAGCTGACATACAGTTAAAATAATTAAATAATACAAAAAAGTAAGTAGATATTATTGTGAAGTTCCAAAATTCATTCAGTAGTTTTTGCGTTAAGAAGCAACAAACTTACTTACATACATTCACAAACTTTCGTTTTTATAATATTAGTAGGATAAACAGAGTAATTTGTTTAAAAATAGATCAAACAAACAAATTACTACACAGTGAAAAACAGAACCATTTTTATCTTTGAAAAAACAGATTATTTCCAATTTCACCGACGTTTTTCTTCTTTTTATGTAATATTTTATTTATTACATAACAAACAGAATATGATGTAAATAGAGACAGTAATAAGACTATTACATCTCCCGCGTGGATTATATTTGTATCAGAATAACATCAAATTGGGCCGAGCTCTCCTGCTGTGACATAAAATATACGAAACTGACTAGAGTTCGTTGGTTAAATTGTCTTCTGAAACGTAAGCATATATATTTCCTATTTTCAACCTAAAAATCGAACCCGCATGGTTCGATTTTTAGGTTGAAAATAGGAAAATAATAATTTTCCAAGTTTTGAAGGCTTAAAATTACGCCCATTTTTCTAAAGGGGAAGGTACACTCCTTTCACCAACATTGTGATGTTATTTGTTTAATGCCATTCCGTAGGTATTGGAAGTCAAAATTCCAACTTTTCCATATTTAAACAAAAAATATCTATAAGTTTTGGATATGTTACATACCTCCATGTATTAATTAAATAAATCCACGACCCCATCGAATGCATCAATCAGCAGCATCATTTGAGTAAGATTTTAAAAGGTCTTTTTCTTTAAACTTTAAAAGTCCAGCACAACAATCTTAGAAGAATACCTAAAGGCTGTGTCGACGGCGCGTTAGTGTTCCACGTGCGGCTCAAAGAGATGTCAGCAAAGCACAGGGAACCGTCAGGGCCACTGCCCAGGAACACAAAGGGCAAAAGAAGGAACATGAATGGGTTTTTAGCCAGTACAAGTCTGACTCTTCCCCGCTCCGCCCAGAGCGGGAGAAGTTATTTGATGATTTCCCATCCCTACCTACTATAATAGCGATATACACAGAGCTCAATATTTTCACGTTCTCTTCTCTCTCGCAACTCTATAAATGAAACAACGAGAAAGTTAAACCACACACGACTTCTATAAACAAATTGTTAGCGAAATAATTCGACGATACGACACGTATTCGAAACGGCGACGTATTCATTATATTTTGTTGCTTGTGGTTTTTAGATCAACGCCATCTAGTGGTGAGGTTTGTGAAATTGAGTAATCGATTGGACATGATATTTTGGAGAATCAATTTTGACAGTTATTTTATACTGGAAAGTCATTTTTCCGACGTCAGTTATTCTGTCAGTTGTTATTACAATAGTGATGACCGGATTCACGTTCAAAACTCATTTTAGAAATAGTTGTTTAAATTTGGTACTTTCAGACAGGATACTTCAGTGTATACATTTCTCGGGTTTAATTTTGTTTTTGTGAACACTTGCAACCATATACTTTGAAACAATCTGCCGGAGTACTGGGTCACTGCCGGGTTTGCGGGTTGTTCGGACAAATACCGCGGTCAAGGAATACATAAGACAAAGGAAAGGAACATGGGCTTAAAGCAGTAAAAGTCCCCTCCGCTCCGCCCAAGCGCAAGAAGTAATTTGATGACTTCACATCCGTAAAAAAAAATTTGAAACAACAACGAAACTATTTATGAATTCTGAAAAAAAGCAATCTTAAATAAAAACATATCAAGTCAAGAGCTGCTACCCCTACCATAACGTCTTAAAGCAGAACTTATTCCACTGAGGAAAAGAGACATAGCTATACAGGGTGTCTAGCACTATCTCTTTTTCACACAGGAATAAGAACTGCTATAAAATGTCATGGTAACCCTTCTGATCTCTGTAAAACAACACTTCTACCTCGCCTCACAAACTGGCAACTCTTCGGTTTGTTTTCTCCCGACGACACGGCTACGACAGCCATGCATTATTAATGGATCGTTCGATTGAGACCACTACTACAACGTTTATATTCAAGGATGTTAGTTGAGTACAACGCCATCTAGTATTGGAGTTTGAAAGTGTCGTTTGTTTATGTCGGAGTCGGTTTAAATGCAAGACTCTAGGCTGTGCGGTCTTTCAATATAGTTTCTACCTAACTCCATGGGAATGATGTAAGTTTGTGTTTGTAAGTGCAAGTTTTTTAATACTTGCAATATTATAAAATGATTAAACATCCCAAAAGCTGTTTTACTTGTATTCATAGTTGGTTGTTTATTTTTACAAGTGGCTTTAAAAAGTATGTCCTAAATCTTTATAATTAGTTTTTTCTTATGAAATTATTTAAGTCTAGACGATCTAGATAATTATATTATTAGCAAAGTTTAAAACGTGGCCAAATAAACAAGAAAAGTAAAAGTATTCCTGCTTTTAAATACACACAAAAGTTTCAAGTATTTAAGGTGTACCATTTCCTGCTATTTTTCTTTAAAAAAAAAACTAAATGAAGTTAAAAATCTTAACGTCTTCATGTAATTCAACTCGGCACATGTTTTCTTAATAGTTTCGACCCAAATTTACTCAAAATTTAAATAGAGGAAACTGGGCTAAAACGGAATAGAGAATGTAAGTTTTCTTCTGTTATTCCTTGAGCTTTAATTTCGAATTTTAGAACTGGAAATTGCGTTGGGAAATTCTTATTTCTTCATTGTGCAACTAAGGAAAACAGACCGTCTGATTTACTATTTAAAGAACTATTTTGTGTCTTCTTTTGCTAGGGATTGCTGTGTATTTTGTGAATTTCTGCGCTGAGTATATTACTAGGTGTTTGCTGCATTTATTTCCTGTGACATTTTGTAATTATTTCACTGTAATTTTTGTTTTTAAACTTTGCCCGACACTCGGAATTTCTCCTGTATTGTGGGTGGGTTTACAAACAAATAAACTCACATACACAAACAGCCAGACCAGAAACAACTATCTGCAGGTCATGCAAATATTTGTTCCGTGCGGGAATTGAACCCGCGACACGCAGCGCAGCAGTCGATCGTTCAACCACTGCGCCGCGTGTCGTCAAAACATACACTATTGTATAATCATGTAATTTAGTGCACAAGTGATCTTATAAGCATAGATGTGCACTATTAAATTATTTCGTTAACTTATCCGATGAGTACATAAAATATGGGATAAGGTTGCGTCAACTTTTTTTGTGCTTAGTTGTATTATTTATTTAAATCGGACGCTCACGACCTATTACAAAAATAAAACTCAGTACCTAAATAAAGTGTGCGTAAAATCGTTTCACACTTACCCAAAATGAATTCCGTCTCAAGTTTAAAACCAGTACCGAATCCCTCAATATCTTGATCTCGGAATTCATTCTTAAAAACGTTATTTTTCTTTTAAAAGAAAACCCGTCGTCAAAGGCCTAAAAGCTACAATCGAAATTGATCAGTCTGGAAATTTTCGACTCCGAACGCAATTAATTCCCCCACCATCGAGTAGCGATAAAGTCAATAGGGGGACATTGGGGAAAAGCAAACATTGCCAGTGCCGGTTTAAATGGAAAATTAATAATTCATGGCTCTAAGTCCGTGTCCGCTTCGGTACCGTGTCGTTGCGTTGGAGTGGGCTGTTTGCTTTGCCCCGACCTACCCTGCAAAAATGTAATTTGTTGGAAAATTATGATTGGATTTTGTTTGTTGGAAATATATTTTTTTTCATCTTAACGCAGATTTTTGGCGGTGGGATGAATCAGGTAGTTTTATGGAGTTTTTATAGGTGAAAAGTGTTTCAATAATGAAAGTATTAAAAACATCAAACTAAAAACGTTTTGTTTCACCTCGATTCATTTAAGTATTTAGTGTTGTCGATCTTTAGGTTAAGCCGCATTTGCCTAGGTTGATCTGTAGATGGGATGACCATCTGTTACACACGTACCTACCTTACTCACACACTCGCGTAATCAGATAGAATGACAATCCAACACGATCAGACAGAGATCAAGAGTCGTTAGTCTTTACGGCATTTTTGTATTATATATTAGTACTAGCTTTTGCCCGCGGCTTCGCTCGTGTTAAATTCGGTAGCGCCTTATTGATTTTTAATAGCAACGCTAAGTTTTCCCGTTTCGTCACTCTTTCTCCCTAATATCAAACTCTTTTTTTAAAATAAATAGCCTATGTCCGTCTCCTGGTTTCCAACTATTTCTGTACCAAAATTCATTAAAGCGTGAAGAGGTAACAAACAAACAAACAAACTCACTTTCACTTTTATAATATTAGTAAGGATACGAAAAAACCGGCAAAATGAAGCACGATTTTGCGACATAAACGATCCGTTTATGTCGCAAGTATCTCTTGATTGCATAGTTTTACATAGAACGTTGATTTTTTCAAAGCTTTCGAGGACCTTTAACATTAGTATACGGTTTTAATTTCAACTCGATACCTCCGCGCGTTCCTGAGGTAAATGATAGACAGACGGACAAAAAAGTGATCAAAGGGTTCCGTGTTTTGCTTTTGAGGTATGGAACCCTAAAAAGTGACGTTTTTGTTTTTATTAGCATCCAATGACGATTTAGTTAAGTTATCACGTCAAGGAAATAAGATGCGAAATAGTTTACTACAAGAAACTATGACATAACCCAAAAAAACATGGGCTTTTATTAACACGTTTTCTTCAAAAATGCATTATAAAGTTCAATTATAATAATTATGTTATTAATTATACATGGTGTTTTATTATGGGCTCGCTAAAATCCGTCGTGAAATTACATTGAGCACTTTGTTTTATTTCCCCTATGCTCAGCTTACATAGCGTAGTGTTGTACCGATGTGCTTGTCGATAATTTTTAATTAAGTTTGAGTCGTCGTCTTATAAAAGAAAATCTACAACATTATTATTTTGCCTTGTTAGTTATGTTTTAAGTTTATAGAATACATTACAATATTTGCGTCTGACAATTTCTTTTGATCAAAAAAATATTTAGCGGACTCATTAATCAATATTTAATATAGTTTCTTAAAGTTATAATAACGTTTTTTGTTTGTATATGTAAAAATCTTTCCTTTTTTCCTTGTAAAAGTAAAACGTTTTCTCGCAGTTGAACTTCCAATCATTTAGTATATTTTGTAGTATATATTTAGCATCTCTTTAAACATTAGAATATTTACCTTTTCCATTAAACCAGTATCCATGGCGACATTTTTTTTTATGTAACAAAACAAGCATTGAACGAAATCAAATCCTTTTACCTTGCCTTAAGTAACAGAATTGACTGAAACTCCGAATTAAATTATCTTGCTGCGTATTTTATTTTCTTGAAGCTAGGTACCTTAATTGATTGAATAAGGCGTTACTTTGCGGATTCCCTTGTAAAATAATGGCTGTCGGAAATACTTTTTTTTTGCCCTGGACAAGTCAGGATTAATAAATCAAATAAGTTTGGTTAGATAAAGGTTGGGGCTTGAATCTAATCTTAGGGTTAAGGTTTTCGCCTTTTTTTCAAATCTTATTTCGAAGACTGATGGATGTAAAAAGTTTTGTCTCCAGACGTAGGAAATGGCGGCTGAGTCGTAAGGTTAATAAATCAAAGATGATGAATTTGAGGTTTGATATCGTTTTCAAGGACTTGATGTCAAGATAGATTTTTATCATGTTTAGTGGTCAGGTTTAATTTTTTATATGAATTAAATTCAGCTTCGTTCCTTCTTTTTTGTGCTAAACAAATTGTCGCTTAGTTAAATTCGTAAATGGTTTGTTTTATGAAGTATATATACCTACTAGTTTTTCATAAAAAACAGAAACAAATTATTCTGGAATAGTTAACTAATTAACAATCCCTATTCTTGTATTTAGAAAATATCAGAATTCTTACAATTATCAACTTTCTAAAAATGTTTATCGACATCACCCCCTCCCTATTCACACAAACGTTATAGGGGGTGAAGTATTTTAAAATACAAAAAAAAGCGTAAAATAATAAAAAATAAACAACATGCCCACAAAAACAAAAGCGTTTTGCACAAAGGGAATATAGACAGCGAAGTAAAATAGCCCTGAGCAAATCAAGGAGAGGAAAAATATAACCATTGTATATAATTTTATAGAATAACAAAACCCTTTTGTGAATTATTAAAAAAAATATATTCGTGTATTGTTCCTTATTAATAAAAAATCATTTTGAATGGTGTAATTTTTGATGATGTTTTTTTGCTTTGAAAAGGTAAGATCAAAGATTGTCTAAGTTTGTATTTGAGAATTTTAATTTTATTCACAATGATTGAAATTCTGTTGAAGACAGGACACGGAAACCGGATATCTGGGGGTTTTTAAGGAACTGGGAAGAAGCTTTGTAGTTGTTTTTTTGTAGGGATTGGAAATCTTCAAACCACTTCCTCTGCTCTGGGTGGATCGGAGTGGAGTTTCAGACTTGTACTGACTAAAATCCACCCATGTTCCTCCTATTACCCTTTACGTTCCGGGGCCGCGGTATCTCTTTCAAACAACCCGCAACCGCCGGCAGGTGCTAGCCTTGGCTGGCCCATCTGCTTTGCTGACATATCTTTGAGGTACGCGTGGAACACGAACGCGCCGTCGAACAGTTTCAACTAAGACATTGTGTCACCCAGTCACTAGCCTTTGGGCGTCAGTTAAACAGGCACTCAAACTAATTTCATGTAACTGTTCATCCGTATCTGGTTAGACTGAAAAACGACTCTCAAGTTGTTGCGGGTTGTTCGAAAGAGATACCGCGGCCACGGAACGCAAAGGGGAATAGAAGGAACATGGGTGGGTTTTAGTCAGTAAAAGTCTGAGTCAGTAAAAATCGTTTTACGTAGGTTGATATGCTGTCGTGTGTACGATGGATTCCATGTTTTCTTTTAAAAAAACTGGCCAGCGAATTAGACTCGCGCACCGACGGCTCCGTACAAATTTGAGACATAAACGGCCATTTATTCTTACTGCCTAGATTTGGAAGGTTGATTTTTTCACAGCACAAAGGAACCATAGACTTGAATATATGGTTTTAATTTCAACTTGATACCTTCATGCTTACCCGAGATAAAGGGTCTTGACAGACGTACAAAAATGTAATCCAATAGGGATCCACTTTTGCCCTTTGAGGTACGGAATCCGAAAAACCACAAAATCTTCCAAATTGTAACAATGTCTCGACAGTATAACTCATGTTCTTTACATTTTAAGACTTATATGAACAATTTTATCCGAATTATAATAAAAGTTAAACACACCGAACACGACTGAAGTTTTACAGCGTAACATTGTGTTTGGATGGATGAGTTTTACACCGAAGCGAGCATTATAATATCAAAATGTAAATTTATTTGTGTAAAATCTAGAGATATTGCGAATTCGTGCTATCTGATAACTACATTACTAACAAATAAACTAAATAATGATATCCATGCTTTCGGAATCATCTACTATGTATGTATGTATGTTGATTCTTTTTGGGGTTCCGTATCTCAAAAGGAAAAAAACGGAACCCTTATTGGATCACTTTGTTTTTCATATGTATTTCTCTCTGTAAAGACCTTTTATCTCCAGAACACGTGGAGTAATTGAGTTAAAATAACTACCATATACTCAACTTTATAATCCTTTTGTGCTTTAAAAAAATCAACCCTCTAAGTCTAAGCAATCAAAGGATATTGCTGTTTATGTCGCAAGTTTGTACGGAACCCTCGATGTGCTAGTCTAACTCGCTCTTGGCCCGTTTTGTCAATGAACGTTTGTCTTAATAAATAAATCTAGATTTTAAGTTTTCGATTATTGGTTTTAATGGTTTTACAAAGGAATAAGATGAGTTTTTATCAAAACGTAAGATATAAAGATTTTACAATGTTATGATTCTATTAATCAAATGATTGATGATAGAAAACTGAAAACTCTTATGTTATTGAAATGTCATCAACCTCTACACTGGATTTTAAGCCTCAAATTTTTAAACATAAAAGCTTATATCGAATGTATTGACAATGCAAATTCATGTTTTAACATTGAAATGAAACAATAACAGTGAGCAAACCGATTTGCCTTTTATCGTTGCTCGAATAAGCTGCGTTCACTTTAGGTTTTATTATTATAATGGTAAATATTTTATCCACTTTAATTTTTTACAAGTTTTCTTGGAAATGTTCGTTTATTGTCCAAAAAACTAGGTAACCTTTATTAATTTTTTTAGTTAAAATATAGTATATCCAGAAACTGATGTGAATTCAATTGCTTGTTTAATTCATATTCAAGTTTAAAATTTGACTGCTGATGCCATTGTGTTTTGGATGAAATTAAAAAAAAAAAACTTTATTTCAAATGTCACAGCAGTTTATTACAGCACTATTTCTACACCAATTGAATCATTTAAACTAATAAATCTTTGCGAAAAACTAACGGTTTGTTTACACAACAATGTTCTCAAGTGAGTTTTCTTAGTAAGTGACAATATTGATCAGCATAACCTCGCGTGAAATAGCAAAAATGAAAAAACTAATAAAATATACATAAAACACAGACCCTTAAGCATCACCCGTTAAATAGCTTAAAACCTTTGGGATTAATTAAATAGCAAACCCCCAAGACACATGTCTCCATGTTCTCCTCTGCTTTGTCAACTTGTTACTTACTACAAAAGTGCACTTTATAACAGTACATTTTTAAAGACAAACGCCACCACAAACTACGTTTGAAAAGTCACTGCCCACCGACTACATTATATTGAATGCATGTTTGCTTAAAAAAAAAAACTATTACTTTTAATTCGCTTTTTAATATTTGAAAGACATAAATAACATGTAACATAGATATAAGGGGAAGACACTAGCTCCTGTAATACAATGTACACTAGCTCAGGAGCTAGGGAATTCATTAATATGTTTGTACAATTTATAACAGTAAAGATTATTATTATTTTATAACTGTGGGTTGCCGGTCGCTTCAAAACAAAGCAACAAAAAGCGAACCGCGTCCAAAAAACAAATACATACATAAAAATATACAACAGAATAAAAAATTGTTTAAAAACAAAAACATTTCGCATTGTATTTAATTCACTCCCTACAATTTACATCTCAACACGCTCGCTCGCTCACTACCGAGCAAAATTCAAAGCAGAAACTCAATTACGATTACACTTCGGTGTGACAAGTGTGCTACAAGTAACAAATTCGTCGTTTCTTGGTACAATGCCCTCTTAATTACAAACGGTAGTCTTGACATGCGTATTACTTGCGTACCGCGTACTACGCGAGATTTGCACGAATAGGGTTCGCGTATTGGATTGGGGAAAGTTTTAAACGAATTAATACGATGTTGTGGAATTTTGCATGGAAAGGTTCGGAAAGTTTAAGAGATTATGGTGTTTGGCGGTTAAACGAGTTTAAGAATGTTGGCTTGAGTTTTCAGAGTTCTCTTTTTAAGTTTCTTTTTTCACGCTGTGTTTAAGGCAATTTTTCAATTTGAAATTGTGGAGAATTGGAATCTTTCAACCTACCTTCGTTTATGATTTATTTACTCGAATTGATAACACTTTAAAATGCATTAGATACAAAAACAGTGACATAGGCAATCCATAGACTAAAATGTTCTTATGCCAGCAGTTATTTTTTCTTCTTAATGGCATTTTCACCAACAAATACTAGGCCGGTGCCAAAACAAGTCCTTTTGCCCAGCTATGGGCTGGATCCACAACTGAGAGAGGCCTTCTTTAAGAATAAGAACTGGTTCGCTGTTTATGTTTCATAGAGTACTAGCTTCCGCCCGCGACTTCGTCCGCGTGGCTTCGTAACTTAGGGGTAACGCTAACTTTAACCCCCGTCATGATCAAAAAAGAAAATATCTTTCCCTCCCCTTTTCTTCCCTCTTACGCCCTGTTGTTTCACTTAAAAAAAAAACAGCAACCAAAATTCATTAAAATCGATTTTGCTATTTAGGTGCAAAGACGAAAAAACTCACTTTCGTTTTTATAATATTATATTAGTAAGGATAAGGCTAGCCCAGTGGTTTCACCCGCAACACAGCTCTTTAGTGTGACGTTACTCGTTTAAAACCATCTTCGAATTATTTGCCATTTTACCCACTTTGGGGAACATCGGTTGGTTGGTAACAAAGTTTACTACAGAAATTATAGGTATTAACAACTCTTATAGTTTACATATAAATAGCATACAAATTTAACCTTATCACCTCAGACATAGAATTGATCATTAAGGTATCATATCCCTTAAAAATATCATCGAAACATGGACAACTAAAGACACAATGAACTGTTTATGTAGCGAGTATTTTCTCAAGGCTACCGACGCTACCACCCCTATGTCTGAACTTAATTATTCGCAGGGAATGAAATGGTATAGCGGGGTGCGGAGGGAGAGGGGGGGGGGGTGAAGCTGAATCTGAGACTCCATCTTTTAATTGTCACTTTGCTACATTCCTTATTTGAACACATACAAGAGTCCGTGTATTCATTGTAAAATACACTTCAAAAAGCACTGCTTGAGGTTGAATTAAAAAAAAAACTGTAGAACAGAATTATTGACCAAACTAGCTTTTGCCCGCGGCTTTTTTTTTTTGGGTGGGAAATCATCCAATTACTTCCCCCGCTCTGGGCGAAGTGGGAGGGCATGTCAGACTTGTACTGACTAAAACCCACCCATGTTTCTTCTTTTACCCTTTACGTTCCGAGGCCGCGGTATCTCTTTCGAACAACCCGCAACCCCGGCAGGCAGAGGCTCTGGCAAGTCGACACGGCCTGTCGTCAATCGACGGACGGACGGTGAACTACCCATTGCTCACCGCCCACAGGCCCGCATCTACGGTGGCCGGAAGTCGTCTCGCCACCATGAGATCGCACCGGAGGTCCGCCCGCCGAGCGGGAACTTGCCGGGGCAGCGGGTTTTCCCCCCGGTGTAGTGCCTCCGCGCGCCACTCAAACAGGCGCGCGAGGACCTCCAGATCCCACGGTGGCAGTCCGGCAAAGAAGCTTGCTGCCTCGCCGGAGATCGTGCGGTAGCCCCGGATGAGCCGTATGGCCACCAACTTTTGGGGCGCGTTCAGGTAGTGGGCGGCAAGGAACTAAGGATATAACCTTTCTTTCAATTCAATTGTGTTTATATACTCTGACAGATTTAACCTTAATAGAAAATAATTATCTCCCATCATTGTCTAAACGCTATTCAATGCAGATGAAATCGTCCAGAAATGGTAGCAACAAAGACTTACACGAGGTCAAACAGTATGGGCCCATACCCTAAACAGGACCTCCTACTAATCCTTACTAATATTATAAAAGCGAAAGTGAGTTTGTTTGTTACCTCTTCACGCTTTAATGGCTAAACCGATTTTGATGAATTTTGGTACAGAGATAGTTGGGAACCAGGAGATGGACATAGGCTAATATTTTTTTTTTAAAGTGGGATGTGAGGAAGAAAGAAAAGGGAAAACTTAGCGTTGCTATTACAAATCAATAAGGCGCAAAGGGGAAATGTGTTACCCCAAATTTAACGCGGGCAAAGCCGCGGGCGAAAGCTAGTAATATTATAAATTCGAAAGTTTGTCAGGATGTAAGTATGTTCGTTGCTCTTTCACGTAAAAATTACTGAATGGATTTTGATAAAACTTCACAATAATATAGCTTAAATTTTAGAATAACACACAGGTTACAATTCATAAAGATAGCTAAATATATTCTATAGCCTACTAATATTATAAAAGCAAAAGTTTGTGAGAATATAATTATAATATGTTTGTGGCTCTTCACGCAAAAACTACTAAATGGATTTTGATAAAACTTCCCTAAAATATAGCTTACATATTAGAATAACACTTAAGCTACAATTCATAAATATAAATTGTATATTCTGTCACCACGCGAGTGAAACCGCCGGACGCAGCTGGTACACTATAAGGACCCATCATAATATTATATACTCAATGGCTCATATCGTTTGAATTGACCCCTAGAAGAGCCTCCAATCGAGAGAGCGTATAAAACTATCCAAGCTTAAATATCGAAAGGTTCCGTGATAAAAATAAATCGCTTTTAACCCTCATAGGGACTTGAGAAGGTAATCGTTATGTTGTAATAAGATATTTTGGATTGAAAGTAGGTTTTGCTATTTATGTCAACGGTTGAGAGTTTTTTTTTTGGGGGTAGTTAGATTGAAGTATAGGATTATTCAAATGTAAGGCCCCTTTTTAAACGATGAAACTTGAAAGTCCACTTAAAGGTTTGTTATCCCTGCTGGGGTTGTGGGTTGTTCGAAAGAAAACATAAAGGGTAAAAGAAGAAACATGGGTGGTTTTAGACAGTAAAAGTCTGCCACTTCCCCCCTCTCTGCCCACAGCGGGGGCAGTTATTTGATAATTTCCCATCCATAAAAAGGGTTTATAATTATGTTCCTAAATTTATAAGGCACTAGCTGGCGCCCGCGGTTTTGCCCACGTGATGATCGAAAAAAAAGTATCCTATGTGTTATATCAGACTATAATCTACCTCTGTGCCAAACATCAAGATCCGTTCATCCGTTTTGTCGTGAAAGAGTAACTAACGTCCATACATCCATCCTCACAAACATTCGAATTTATAATATTAAATTAATATAGTAAGACTAGCTGTGCCCAGCGGTTTCACCCGCTGCTCATTTAGGGGTCTGAAAAATAAATGTTGGCCGATTCTCAGACCTACCCGATATGTACACAAAATTTCGTTTAAATCGGTCCAGCCGTTTCGGAGGAGTATGGGAACGAAAACTGTGCCCCGGAAATTTAAATATTAGATAGGATGTAACGGTGTCAGGGATATTTATCTATTTTAATTGCAATCATCAATTATTCTAGCTATAGTACACGAACGCTCAGACAATTTTTGTGTAACCAAAAAATAAAGAAATTTAATGGTACTTTCTACTAGAAACCAAAAGGACGGACGTTCAGTGTTAAACATAATTAATGTATTCTATTCACTGAAAATAATACCCCGGTTCAGTTCCACTGAGCTCTCCTGAAATACAATATTAATCATACCTTGCGAAGTCATTTATCAAAATTTAACCCAAAATACGAGCGCAGTCAGCGCGAAAATTTATATTTTTAAGAAGAAATGATTTACAATGTAATCGCACAAACAAATGATATGACCCCCAAGACCGTTTTAATATTTTTCTTAAGGAACCCTTATTAATAATGTTACAGAACCCCGTTTTTGGGGTTAATGAACTCTCGTCGAAGGCAATTTTCCTGTACATTCGTTCGGAAAAGTGTTTCTTTGTGGTAAAAAATCTTTATGAGTATTTTTTTTTCTTTTGATCATTTCCAACATCTTTTGTTACGAAAAGGGATTTTTAAAACAAAAGAGTTGTATGCGTGGCATATCAGTTGGGAAAAGTGAAAGATGATAGCATTGAAGTTTTTATTTCATTTCTTCTCTTCGTTTTGTACCTGTTTCTCTTTTATACGTTGTTGAATAAAATATTTTTATTAAGTTGGTTTTGTTTTTTTTTTCGTATTTGACTGCATTGTGTTTTATTCGATGACTGAAATATTACTAAATTGGTTATATTGGATTTGAAATATCCTTGAGTTAAAATTGAAACAGTTCATTTAAAATTGAATGAAAAAAAAACAAGTCTACCTAACAAATTCATTGTTACTACATAGAAATAAAGGCCAGTCTATTTCAATGGAGTATTTTTTCTCCATAAAGTTTTTAGGAATGTTGCATTTTTCAAAACTTTTATTGGAATCAATCTCAAATGCATTTTCTTCATGTTAAACGGTAGTAGTTTTGATAAAATTGTCGCCAATAGTACTTTTAAAATAATTATGAAATCCTATTGTGTTCAAAATATTACCAATCACAATAAAAATGCATGCTTTCCATACATGCATGATATATATACTATTGCATGCAAAAAACTGCTAGGATCCGTATATACCTACTGCTTTTTTATCATCCGCATTCATAATGACAAAAATCTTACTTCCTTTTTCCATTTAACAGTACAATCATAAATATTCATATCTTTGTTTGAAAACTTTTGCTTCCACCTGTACACGCTGACGTCACAAACATTTTCTACATAAATCATTATCAGATATTTTTGTTTACCGCTCTTCTTACAAAAAAACACGCACGTGGAAGCAACTCTTATATTAATAATAATCAGTAATTTCTTCGGATCAAGGATCTGATTCTGGGGTTACGGGTTGTTCGAAAGAGATACCGCGGTACCAGAACATAAAAGGCAAAAGAAGGAACCCACCTAGGGTTGTAAGTGGGAATTATTTCGACGGTCCCTACGTACATAAAGACATGTCGAAAATGGCAATTTTTTTTATTGTCTCATTGGCTTTAGATTATCTAAGCGCACATGCTGACATACGATTTTTATTTAATTTATTGGCCTTGTTTTAGAAAATATTTATTACTAGCTGTTCCACGCGGTTTCACCCACGCTGCTCAGCACCTGTTTGTCGTAGCGTGATGTTATATAGCCTATAGCCTTCCTCGAGAAATGGACTATCCAAAACTAAAAGAATTTTCCAATTCCAACCAGTAGTCCCTGAGATTAGCGCGTTCAAACAAACAAACAAACTCTTCAGCTTTATAATATTAGTATAGAAAGCTCATAGAACTATTTCTAGGGCGTGTCGAACATAAATTACGCTCTCCTGTAAACCTCGGTTTTTGACTTAACCTTATGTACGTATGGGCCGTCGATTTACACATCGAAAAAAATAAAAGGCTTGGTTTAAAAGGCAGTAATCCTTGATACTTTCTCTGGAGCCCTTTCCACCGGTAGCTTGAATCCTGTTCCAGATACCGACGACGGTGGAAACCTATTTTTATATTTTTTTTTCTGTTTAGAGACGTTGCCTCACACTAGGAATTTCTGGGTGGGTGCGTTTACAAACATCTAAACTCACATACACAAACAGCCAGACCCGGAACAACTACCTGTAGGCCATACAAATATTTGTTCTGTGTGGAGATCGAACCTGCGACACGCAGCGCAGCAGTCAATCACTCAGCTATGCGCCAACCGTGCCGTTAAAACAACATTTTGTAAACAATTAGCATGTAAAATCAGTAATGAATAACTAACCTGGATCTAGGTCAGTTATACAGTCGCTTCATGTAAGATGCTGGCGTTCAGCTGCATCTGGTTAGACTAGAAGCTTCTTCTACTTCTTCCTTCCTAGCTTCCACAATATCGGCTAGCATTTCCCGAACTATTGGTAGATGAGGAAATGCTGGCTGATGCTGTTTAAGGTTGCCTGCCACTTATAAATAAATAATAAATATCTTGGGACAACTCGCACACGGCTATCTGATCCTAACCTAAGCAGAGCTTGTGTTATGGTAACCAGACAACTGATATACATACTTATATAATTTCTAAATACATACATATTATACATAAATCACACCCAGACACAGAACAAACAATCATGCTCTTCACACAAAGTTTGTCCTGGGTGGGAATCGAACCCACGACCTCCGGCTCAGCAGTCAGGGCCACTAACCACTAGACCAACAGGCCTGTGGAACTTATGGGAAACATAGGCTTCAAGTCATATAATTACGTTAAAGGTTTTTTGAATAGATTATTTTATTAACTTTTTTAACTTCTTCCTCAGATCCTCCCGGAGCTCCATACATTGAAGGATACGCTGAAGGGGAGACGGTGCGTCGGGGACAGAGCTTGGAGCTCGTTTGCAGGAGTCGGGGAGGAAACCCACCAGCCCAACTTATCTGGTACAAGAACGGAGAGCAAATCCGCATGGCTTATCGGTAAGTTATAAGATATTTTGTTCAAAAGTCTTTTTATTCCTTGCTTAAATTTACCTTAATGACTACTAAAAGGTTATGTAAGTTTTGGGAAATTATTTTTTGGATGAGTGACGTAAAATGGTCAATTTGGCAATTAAATTCCTCGAATGCAGATACACAGGACGGCACATCAACCTACACAAAACCATTTTAACCTGATCTCTCTACTACTGTGTGCGATCCGTGGTGGAAAGATCAGGTTATAATAGTTTAGTATAGGTGGACCTGCCGACGTGTGTACATTATGTATTAAAACTGGTTTTCGATAATGGATATCCTCCTCCTTTAAATCCATCCAAAGGTTGTCTTGGAAAATATCGCTTTAAGCGATAAGACCGCCAACTGTGTCACCCTATTTATAAGTAACTAGCTGTTCCCCACGGTTTCACCCGCGCTGCTCAGCACCTGTTGGTAGTAGCGTGATGTTATATAGCCTATAGCCTTCCTCAAGAAATGGACTATCTAACACTAAAAGAATTTCCCAATTCCAACCAGTAGTCCCTGAGATTAGCGCGTTCAAACAAACAAACTCTTCAGCTTTATAATATTAGTATAGATTTACTGTTTTTCTTGTAATTTGTATAGTGTACATAATAAGAATATTCTATCTATCTATCTATCTATCTAAAACTCATCTCAGCAGTGGTGTAAATATCATGCAAATATAAAGTCCAAGCGAAACGCATGTGACGTAGAGCAAAAGGCGATGGAGTGTCTACTGCACTACCATGCTCAATAATGTTAGAGTTAAAACTACAAAAAGTCCTATGGCCACGCAATGATGTGTACTCTAGATAATAATAAAAATAAAATAATAATAAATATCTTGGGACAACTCACACACGGCTATCTGATCCCAAGCTAAGCAGAGCTTGTGTTATGGTAACCAGACAACTGATATACATACTTATATAATTTATAAATACATACATATTATAGATAAATCACACCCAGACACAGAACAAACAATAATGCTCATCACACAAAGTTTTTCCCGGGTGGGAATCGAACCCACGCCCTCCGGCTCAGCAGTCAGGGCCACTAACCACTAGACTAACAGGCCCGTCAATATAATGTCAATATCATTATGTGATCACATATTTTCTTTTCTAGAGACGGGATTTAAACCACTTCACAACCTTCCCAGATATATCAGTAATGGACTCTCCAGAGATTTCCAGTTAAAAGTGCTTCAATCCCCAATAATAATAAAAAAAACTATTAAAAAAAAAACCAACGTTCCCACACACTTCCATATAAATTAAAAGGATTAAAAAACCTCAAAAGACATTTAAATCTTCAGGACCTTTGAAAAGAATCTTATTACATGAAATGTAATTAGCGAACATTCTAATTAAACCTGAGTTTAATTAGATTTTTTTGTAGAAAATGAATCTGTATTTGATGTTCGAAATGAGATTTTTCTTTGAAGGACTACCTTAAGTAGGGATGGTAATATAAATTAATCAAAATATATGTTTCATTTCGTTTATATTGGTTATCTACTTTTCGCGGAAGTGAATGTTCAGAAACTTGATTCCGGGGTAAGGAAAATCAATTAGGAGTTTTACTCGCTGCGCCCCGCGGTTTCACACCAGAAACTTGAATATATAGTTTTTTATTTCAATTTAATATCGCCACGTTTTCCCAAGATAAACGATCTTGACTGACAGACAGACGGATGGCCAACAAAATGGTCCTAAATGGGTTCCATTTTTTTCCTATTTAGATACAGAAAGAACCCTTAGAGTAATTTAGTAGAAAATCCATCGACCTCATCACCTGCCCAGCATTCCGCCGCGACACGATTCCCAGCCACCGTAGTTGCGGGCCTGTGGACAGTGAGCAATGGGTAGCTCACCGTCCGTCCGTCTATTGACGACAGGCCGTGTCGACGACGCGTTTGTGTTTCACGCGCGCCTCAAAGAAATGTCAGCAAAGCAGAGAGGCTTGCCAGAACCTTCGCCTGCCGGGGTTGCGTTTGTTAGAGAGAGATACCGCGGCCCCGGAATGGAAAGGGCAATAGAAGGAACACTCCGACACTCCCCCCGCTCCACCCAAAGCGGGGGAAGTTATTAGATAATTTCCCACACCAAAAAAAAGGGTTGAATTATGCCAGCCACTTAGACTACCTCTACTGCAAAGGCTTAACCACACTTGAAAAAAATCTAGACCTACTTTAAAAAAGTCAATGTGTATTCCAGAGTTTTTCATACAGCATTTTTCAGTACCTAACCGCGCGAAAGTGCGGCTTACATAAATATTTATATGAAAGTACTGAAAAATTCAGCGGCGCGAACATCGAACCTGCTTCCGTTGCCTGAAAATCAATGTGGAAATAGCTTTTCGAATGTCTTCGAGCGAAAAATGTATCGCTTATATTAGTTTCTATCTATGTTTGCGTTCGAGACAAGATGGAGAAAGAAGGTAATATGGCAGAGAGGTATTCCAGGCTCACTGTCTGCCGGGATTGCGGGATGTTTGATAGAGATAATGCGGCCCTGGACCACAAAGAACAAAAGAAGGAACACGGATGAGTTTTAGTCAGTAAAAACTGCAGTATCTCTTTCGAACAACCCACAACCCCGGCAGGCGGTGGCCCTGGCAAGCTCCTCCTACTTTGCTGACATCTCTTTGAGGCGGACGTGGAACACTAATGCGTGGTCGACACGGCAGGACTGATGATACAATTAGAAAGTTTAGATATTCTACTGTAAGAAAGCTTATGGCTAAATAATAACAGCCGCACGGGCCAATCTTTAAGTTTAAGCCGCGCTTGCCAAGACCAACAATTAAAAAAAATATATCATTGCGTGTACCGATTAAAGATCATTTTAATCCAGTTTTTCTGATCATTGTTGCCTTTACAATGAGTCTTGATGGAAATTTAAAATAATAAAAGTTTTGCTTAGATGTGTCCCATGATAGACTGTGTCTGAAAATCCAACTGTATGTGCAAATTTAAAATAATAATCTTACAGAATTATTATATACAGTCAATGTTTCCTTAAAAACATAATTATAATAGTATCGCTGACAACAGTCTTTAAACTTCGCTTATTCAAAAACTGGACAAGAACAAGAAAAAAAATGTCATCACATTTTTTTTTCTCAAGTTAAAATCTGCTGAATAATACCGCTTAGATTTCCAATATAAAGTATACAATACGGAGTGAAACGGGCAAACTCAGCTTTTTGCCTATAAAAAGCCCCCCTCACCCCTATTTGGGGGATCGTATTAAGCTGGCAACAGATAGGGCGTATGTCCTCATGATTTATGTAAGCTGAAACATAGTGATGGGACAGGCTTATCGATAAAATTGTAAATGGGTGGTTTTTTGTTGCGAATTTACTTCATATTTTGCCGACAAAAAAGAGGATTCATCAAAAGTAGTATCGATAAATAAAATTGGTGGCAGTAAAAGCAAGGCTTTTCGGATTCTGAGCACGTTTTGTTCATTATGTTTAGTGCTGTGTAGCGAAATGTTTTGCATGATTAGTTTTGCTATCTAATCTGGATCATATTTCGAAGATTCAGATTTTCAGACACCAGAAAAATATTTTTCCCACTATAAATAACCCTATATTTATTCGAAATTTATCTTGTTAGAATGACTCCTTATTTAACAAGGTTTCAGGTTTCATATATCAAACGCAACACCCTTGGTCATTATATTAATAAAATACTTTTTCTTGAAATGAAATCCTTTTTAAAAGCTGAATCAATAAAAACGATAACATCCTTAAACTATCGACAAGATATTATCGATAAAAACCTACACGTTGTTTGCAACCGTCACTTATAAAATTGTATTAAGACGTGCCTACAGACGACGGAAACTGATTTATGGGCCTTACTAACTGCACTCGCTAGTGGTGCGCCACATATCGATAAACAAATAAAAATGCTGTTTTAAATTTAAATTGGATTCGTTGCATGTGTTCTTCGAAATTCGTTTGACATAAATACAGGTCAAATGGTAAACGTAGTAGTTGCGTTTTTATTTTGTAGTGTGTTTGTAGTTTCATCGGGAACTTTTGTACGTGGGGCTCTTTTTTCGGATAGGAAATCATCAAATGTCGTCTGACGAATGAAAGGAAATGTCAGATTTGTACAGACTAAAAACATGTTACTTGTTTTGCCCTTTCTTGTATTCCGGGGCCACGGTACCTCTTTCGCACCAATCCCGGCAGACAATATTTTCGATGATTCAATGATTTCGAAACACTCTCGCTGCGAAAAATAAATAAATATCTTGGGACAACTCACACACGGCTATCTGATCCCAAGCTAAGCAGAGCTTGTGTTATGGTAACCAGACAACTGATATACATACTTATATAATTTATAAATACATACATATTATAGATAAATCACACCCAGACACAGAACAAACAATCATGCTCATCACACAAAGTTTGTCCTGGGTGGGAATCGAACCCACGACCTCCGGCTCAGCAGTCAGGGCCACTAACCACTGGACCAACAGGCCCGTCATCAAATGTAGCAACGCGTGACGTTACACGTAACTTTATTGGGCTATGTCATTATGATTCTAATTTACAAATAAAAAAATACGTATCTCTTATTTTTGAATAATCTAAAAGACGGACTTTATAATATATTTTTTTTGGAAAATAGCCTATTTCGGATTAAATATTTTTGACCCAAAATTCAGCTATGCGGACTTCGCTCGCTGATGCAGCCCTAAGTTTGTCATGTATATAAAATGTTAATCAGCTGATAAAGTGTCATGATTAGTGCGGTACCATAAGCTTACAAAAACTATCGATAATTCAGTCATTCTACCCCAAACCTCGATTTAAGCCAATAGTTATCAATAGAAATGTTTGCCAGCTATAATTGGGTTTGTAGTAGTTTGAAATCCGACATAATGAGATAGTTTATAAGTACAGTGTAAATATTCATTAACAACGATATAATTGAATATTCTATGACATACATATTTTGATAATTGGGTACTGTTTTGGTTGTTTAGATTTGAATTGTTTGTTCATTGTAAAGGTTTACATATGAAATGGGTAATAGGATTATTTTGTATGAATTTATTTTATTTTTTGCCAAAACGTGCGAAAGTGAGTCAACAATAGGCTCCACTCCTGCTAATGTCCGTCGGGTATTCCAGACTTGATGTTTATATTTTTAGTTATTAAAATATGTTTAAGATAAGTTTTATGTGATTTTTTTCATGTTGCCGTAAATTACGACGCGGCCGGTGGAATAAAATTCAACGGTACAAACAAAAATCACGTATAAGTACGAAATTTAGTCCTTTTCCACTTCTTTTTTTTTTGGAAGTTGCTTATTTTTTTTTTTATAGAAAAAGGTTTTTAGATTCTGCCGTTTTAGTCATAGTAATAATCGGGTCTCCCAAAAATTGTTATCAAGTATTATTTCAATTGTTACTTAAGGATTAAATAGGCAGAACATTTATATAGATGTGAAGATTAAAAATATAGAAGACTAGCTTTTGCCCGCGGCTTCGTTCGCGTTAAATTCGGGGTAACACAGTTCCCCTTTCCTGATTTGCAGGTACCTGCTACCTGTATTTTTTGCCCTTACGCCTTATTTTGTTGTAATAGCAAAGCTAAGATTTTTCTTTTCTTCCCTTAGTGTCACTCATTTCTCACTTTTTAGCCTATGTCCGTCTCCAGGGTCCCAACTATCTCTGTATCAAAATTCATCAAAATCGGTCTTGCCATTTACGCGTGTAGACGTAACAATATTAGTAAGAAAAACTCATAAACTACGCAGACTACCTAAAAAATGGATATGGGAGCTACATCTGGAATATTATACCTTTTATAATAAAAAAAAAAACTATGTAAATCGGTCCATAATTGACGGTAACATCGAGTAACAAACATACAAAAAAAAAAACATTCAGTCGAATTAAAAACCTCCTAGTTTTGAAGTTAGTTTAAAATAATGTACTTATTTCCCTTCTATTTTGAAAACAATCTCGACATTGTAAATTTTTTACATTTACAGAATTCTGCCAGCACACTAACGAATGTAAATTACAATTATAATGAGAACGGTGAATTTCAAACAGTAAATAGGTCAAAGAGTAGAATTAGAGAAGTTTTATTAATACAAAATATCTTTTTGTTTTAATTCAGATCTAGGCTGAAAGTTCGTACAGTTTAGGTTTATCTTTCAGACAATTTTGTGAGATATTATAGATATACCTTTCATTGTTTCGCGTTTCAATTACGGTAAAGTGAAAATTAATAATGTTTTTTCTTATAGAAACAACTAGATAGTATTTATTCTTTCAGTGTAATTTATTCTTTTTTTTTCTACATTATGGCGAGTAAGACATTATGTTTCGTACTACACCAGAAATTATTTTTGAAAGTCTCATTTTGATACGAATTTGATTCAATTTCATGGTCAATGTTTATTGTGTTACGAAAACAAACCACTAGTCCAAGAATGAGTATTTTTGCTTTAAATTCTAACCTTGAATCCACGAATTCAAAATAGTTCCACGTCCGTTATTTTCAAGTTTTAATATATTGAAATTCCCGCAAGTTTACAAACACGAAAATACATTTTAAAATTAAACTCCAATATTTTCAACCAACGGCGACGGCGAAAACAAAACGCGAGCCCGTCTAATACATTTAAAGCTTTGAAACGGAACAAATCAATTCCCTAATAACAATTGAATACCGAACGTATTTCGCAAACCTAGCGGAAAATAGCCTTATCCGTTTTATCGATAATCAATTCCCAACACTAGTGCTAAAAAGTGGCCCTATCTCGATAATATTTTACTTTTTCCCTTCACTTTTTACCTGACTTAGAGTGTAGTCTGCCGATTTATTTAGCCTGAAGAATTTATGAGAAAATTTTCTTTATTCATTTACCTTTTTAAAAGGAAAAGCTGTTTATTTATTAGTTTGCAAGTAAAGTCAGGACTTAGGGGAAGTTTATGAGGATTCTTTACTCCAACTTTTTTTTCTTAGAAATAGGATCACGAGAGGCCGATACCATACAATCTTTAACCACACATGGTGATTTTAGAAATGTCTTGAGTCCAGAGGTTTTGTTATTTTTTTTTAAGATCCAATAGACATAGTTTTCCGAATTAAAAAAGAGGAGGTTCTCAATTCGACTGTATATTTTCTTGTATGTTTGTCACGCGCTTCCTCCCTCAATTAAGAGCCGATTTCCGAAATTCTTTTAAAAAAAGGTATAATAAATATCTTCTTACTATAATTTTAGTGATGAGTAATTTAGTCTATAATTTGATTCGATGTATTTCCGAACCTGATATTTATTTATTTATTTAACACTTCAAGTACAAAGTACAGACGCGGACTTAATGCCATAGGCATTTTGTACCAGTCAACCTTCAGGTGATGCAGAGACAAACAATGGTAGGTGTAAATAAGAAATAAAATAATTAAATAGTAGTTTATACTATATGGATATATAAAATACTATAAATATAAAATAATATAAATATATATCTGATACTATGTATTAAAATTGTTGGAGAGCCAAATACATAAAATAGACAGGTACAAACAAACATTAATTATTCTTATAGTTAAAGAATTTCAGTTTTGACTGTTAAGTTGTTTGTTATTACATGTTTGATAAAAATTTGAATATCCTTTGATTTTTTCATATCTTGCTTCTGAATTATGCAAAAAGTTTTTAACTTTCATATATGCAAAAGAAAATCGGTATCGTTACATACAATATACATGAAATAATTTTGTCTCATCAAAATCAACTCTGTAGTTTACCCGTGCGAATTAATTAAGTTAACGATATACAGTTCAACCACACTTAAAGCCTGTATAACTAGCTTTTGCTTGCGACTTTGCCTGCGTGGCTGTTGGGATTATACCACGGGAACTTACAACCGAGATAAAAAGTTTAGTACATTTTATGTTGGTGCTTGTAATTAAACAGTTTAAAGTAAGAGTAAATTAAAATAACCTAATAAAAAATAGCGTCAAAAATTCGTAATCAACTCTGTCAATTTGTAATGTCCCCAAGAGACTGGCCGCGTTGCCACGTTGTATGGCAACGCTAAGCCTCTGGCCAAAGTAAAAGCCAGCCCTTGGGTCACGGGAAGTGTCAACCAAACGTTTTGAAATATCTTTAAAAAGGCTGTGAGCACAAGGACTGAGGGGTCCAAGAGTTTCAACCCCGCATGGTTCGAAACTTTAGTCCTACTATTTAATAATATAAATGCGAATTTTTGTGAGAATGGATGGATGTGTGGATGTTTGTTACTCTTTCACGTCAGACTCAGAGGTAGATTATAGTCTGGGATAACACATAGAATATTTTTTTTTCGATCATCACGTGGGCGAAGCAGCGGGCACCTGCTAGTTACCAATAAAGTTATATATTTGCGTCACTTGAAGTTCTCTGCAGCCGTAGCAGCACCGCCAGCGCATCAAAATGAGCTAGGAAGATGAGATAGCGCCAGATTAAAAGTGTTTCATTTCCTAACCCAGGCTTTGGTTTATCGGTAAGCCAAATTACATCACATTCCAGTCAGCTGTTTACTCCTAAATGGTCACAAACAGACATCCTGACAAACAGAGTGACTTTTGCATTTATTAAATTAAGATGGAAGTGTGGTTGTAAGCAAGAAAACCTTTCAAAAAGGTTATTTACTTCAAGAATTAGTATTCAACCTCCGTTCTTAAGGTACTGTACACACATCGTGCCTCCTCATATTTCTTTGCAAATAATGTCAGCAAAAAGGTGACATGATTTTATATTATCTACTAGATTTGGCTGAGTTCATGAAAAACAGGTCTAGACACGTAGCGAACGTGTTCAATCGTGTGAACTAGCTTTATTTGGGACCTTCAAGCTTATAGCTTTTGTTGGGTATACAGGAATTGTGAGCTGTAGTGATTCAGGGTTTGAACAACAGCAGAAACTTATTTTGAGTAATTTACATCCTCATTCAAATCAAATCAAATCATTTATTTCAATTAGACCATTGCAGGCACTTTTGAATGTCAAGAAACAAAATGAATCTACAGTCCCGGTCACAAGGCATAATAACTTGTGAAAGTACGGCAGTTGCCCATTCCAAAGCGTTGATCTCTATGGAGAAGAATGTGCAAGAAAGCACTTATAAAACGTTAAGAAACGGTCCACGGTTTTTGTTGGTTATTTCCTGTGCAGAAGAATTAACAAGAAACTCTATGGTTACTCTTTTAAAATCATTGATTTTACAATATTGTTGTTACATCATTATTAATATTTATGTATGAGAGGATAGCGCCACAATAATTAATGGCTTACTTTACAAAACGTAAAATAAGATAAGAAGATAACTACCCCCGCTCTGGGTGGAGCAGGGGGGAGTGTCAGACTTGTACTGATTAAAACCCTCCCATGTTCCTTCTATTGCCCTTTACGTTCCGAGGCCGCGGTATATTTTTCGAACAACCCGCAACCCCAGCAGGCGGAGGTCCTGGCAGGTCCCTCTGCACTAATAACTAATAATATAATATAATACATACATGCAGTATACAGGCTTGTATCAAAACACAACCTTACATTCCCTGGCGTTACTGACAAAGAATTGAGTGCCTTTCGAAAACACTAGAAATAGAACTCAAACGAACTTTTTACAACCCTTTTCTTGACAATATAACAAAACCAATATAACCAAACTATTGCCCCCTTTACACAACCCTTCTCCCTCTACCACCCCCCATTACTTATAGCCTTATAGTCTATTCTAACCACAAGGCTAAAAGCAACACAAAATACGACGCTATATTTTCTTGCAAAGAAAACTCTTGAAAATTGTATGCATATTATTGGCGTTAATATAAGAAGCCTGGTAGAAAAGACGTGTGTAGCATATATATTGTGTACAGGAAATATTATGGAGCATGTTTTACTAAAAGGGTGTAAGTAGACGTCTATGAGAATAATTCTCTTGGAGTGTAATTGTGCGACTGGGTGGTACATGGAATTTTTAACCGATTTTTACAAGAAAGAGGTTCTTAATTCGACTGTATGTTTGCTTTTTTTATGTGTGTTTCTTACGCGACATCTTCGTCTTTGAACCGACTTCATTTTTTTTTAAACAATCAAAATTGTATTCTTAATTTGATTTGTATTTCTTAGGTAGTTGACTTCTATAATACACTAGCTGTTCTCCGCGGTTTCACCCACGCTGCTCAGCACCTGTTGGTTGTAGCGTGATGTTATATAGCCTATACCCTTCCTCAAAAAATGGACTATCCAACACTAAAAGAATTATCCAATTCCAACCAGTAGTCCCTGAGATTAGCGCGTTCAAACAAACAAATAAACGCTTCAGCATTATAATATTAGTATAGATGACATATATTTTACAGAAATATTCAGTAACAACGGTAAATGAAGACTCGACAAAAAATATGTGATATACAATCATACCACAACTGAATAAGCCGAAATATTTTTTGAGAAAGATAGAAGGTCATTGGTCAATATTGAACTTAGTTGTGTGAAGTTGAAAATTTTCTGAAGTTGAGAGGGCAAGTAGTAACAATTAATCTACTAACAACGATGATGGACTACTCAAAACTAAATTAGTAGCATAATCAGCCTGTACTGCCCCATAACTGGATCCTAGACCTTCCCTCAAGGCTCGTGAACTGATCGTCAAACCAACTCAGCTGCCACGGAAGTCACTCCGGGCGTCGCGCGTCGGGCGCCTCGAGACAACTCCCGGCCACGTGGGCCGTTTGCAATGGGTAGCCATCCGTCCGTCCGTCTAGTGATGGCTGTGTTGACGACGCGTTCGTATTCGTCACAGAGATGTCAGCAAAGCAGAGGAGACTCTGGACCACCGCCTGCCGGGGTTGAAGGTTGTTCGAAAGAGATACTGCGGCGGAACATACAGGGCAAAAAAGTAATATGGATGAGTTTTAGTCAGTTCGCCTCGCTCCGCCCAGAGCAGGGCAAGTTATTTGGAGATTTCGAATACAAACAAAAAATTATGCGGGTATAAATGTCACATATCTTTGAAGTTTTGGTTCCAATGCGTTTTTCCTCAAGATGTTTTTCTCTGCCACTTTAGGGGTGATACCTTTAGTTATATGACATAACCCTTTTATGAGAGTATAACAATACGCAATACCATCATGGGCCCATTTGAGTAACTCAATATAGTTTCTATCCGAATCCCAAAGGACTTTGGGAATACAAAGAAAATTTCGTGAATACAAAAACATAAATAATATTATCCATATATAAACAAGGTACTAACGAATAATAATGTTTGTTCGTAGTGATGTGAATGTATCGACTATTGTTATTTGAATTTATCGAGTAAACAGAACGAATAGATTGGTTGAGCGGGGAAAGTATGTGTACAATCTTTTTTTGTTGTTTGTATGTAGGTATGTTGGGTAGGGATGGGATGGTATGTGGCACAAATATGTTTTGTAAATGTGATGGATTTTGTGTTTATTTTTGTTCAATTATTTTAGTCGCACATATTGAAATTTCTATCATTTGTTTTTATCTCATTTGTTGGAAAATGTTCAAACCTTGAAATATTATTATAAATGTGGATGAAACTCTATTTAACTGCCTGCATTATACATAAACGGCTGCACAGATTCTAATGTTTGCAATACAGGAAGACCATGAACAAAACAAATCGGTTATACAATCGACTTAGGATAAAATACTTACTTTTATTTCTGTAGTATTAAAGCAAAAGACGCGGCTAAATACTAGTTGTTTATTATACTATAGAACAAAAGCATTTCAAATTTCTAGAAAGTTTTAATTAACACGTGGTAAGGTAATTTAATGAGGACTTAGATCTAAAAAACAGAGAATTACTTTTTCGTCAAACAAATGATTGTTAGTTCAGTTTACTTCTCTGGGAAGTCTCGATAACGTGGACGTTCGCGTTTCTTTATTAAATAAATATTTATTAATTTATAATGATATAGTAGCTTGCGCGGATTCGCCCGCGTGATAATCGAAAAAAAAACTCCTTCTCTATATAACCCTGTGTGTTATTTTAGACTATAATCTAACTCTGTGCCAAAGTTCATCAAGATCCGTTCAGCCATTTTGACGTAAAAATAACTCTCCCACTCTATCGTGGATGGATGGATGGATATCCATCACATTAGGATGCCTTATAAAAACACACATTGACCTCATTGATGAGGTTATTCAGAAAAATCAGCTGCGTAGCGCTGGCAGCTTGCGTGGAAGACCACATATTTGTACGTGATCTAAAAAGAGTATTTAGGGATTGTTACAGATTTTTGCCGACTGCCATCGAAAAAAAGCGTGTATATGCCTACTTAGTTTTATTAGACATTACCAAAGGCTAAGCGATGGCAGTGAGTTTGTTTGTTACGTCTTCACGCCTAAATGGCCTTACTGATTTTGATAAATTTTGGTACAGAGATAGTTGGAACCCTGGAAACTGATATAGGTTAGGGGAAAAAAGAGGGAAGAAAAGGGGAGAGAAAGATTTTCTTTCGATCATCACGCGGGTTAAAATAGCGTTAGCCCAAAGTAACTTCACCACGCGGACGAAGTCGCGGGTTGAAGCTAGTATTGTTATAAAAAAACAAAGAGATGCTGTTACACTTATCTTACGTCGGCAAAAAGTATTTCCTGGCCCCGGAATTAATAAAAATACCATATTTATTTTCAATGTAACATACCAAAGCTCCGAGCATTGAAAATTCTTTTTAATCTAAAAACAACAATGTCTTACCAGCCCATAAAGCAATATTTATTAAAGTCGAAAAGTTTCTTAAGCCAAAATATACTTTATACGTTCTTCGACATCGTAAAAATGTCACAGCTCTATTGTTAGTTGGTACAATAGTATCGACTGTCGATAAATATTACGTGTTGCGCGTCACTACGCTAGTTACATTGAAAATATGTTTTTCATATTTTGTTTTTGGCATTTTATTAGATGTTCGTGGATCGTTGCGCAATTGTTTTTGTTTTTTCGGGATCTTATGAAAGGTAATAAATTATTGTATTTTGTTGACATCAATACAGTTTTGTTAGATAACAATATGGAAATACTAAGATTCACAAAACTTCACGCCTGTAATCCCTGAAAGCGTAGGCAGAGGTGTCTCTAATACTTCAACCAACATTCCAACAGATATGTTTAAGTCCCGTGTAATAGGGGTAACCCTACTGCCATCAACGGGGTACAAATCTAGACTCCGTAGCTGCCACTAACAGATTTCTAACCAGTTTAAGTTTAAAAATCTACACCTTTAGTTGAGTGTGTTTTAATATTAATAAAATTATAACATATAATCAGTATTAAAAGACTAAATAATTAAATTTACGATACCAATTTTCAAATAGTTTGGTTAGAATCTTAAAAACGACTGAAATGTCTCACAAACATGGCTTATATAACACATTATTTTTTTTTTATATTTAAGCGTTGAAAAATGCCTGTAAAATTCAACTACCCAACTAAACCTCATTCTATTTCCCTGAAAACTTAATTCATCATCTAAAAAACATGGGCCATATTTCAAAAAAATCTTGGGTTCTTGAGTCCGTAATGAAATTTGGAAAGACCTTAGTGAGTTGGCCCCAAGCCGGCCTTACGCTGCTCCTAATCTCCTGCTATTTATCATTCTGTCGGCTCCTGTCTGAATGTCGTGATAGCTAAATTATCAGCTTCTTTTGAATTTTATAGATTCCGTGGTTTTTTTTGCAATCATGGTGTTATTGTTTGTTGTTTTGGGTGCATTTTAAAAATGAAGTTGAAAAACTTATTGTTGGACTGTGAAGGAAGGCTCGTCGCTCCATGTAAAATACTGGTATTCAGCTGTATCTGGTTTGACTAGAAGATGACCCCAATATACTGGGATCAAGGTTTAAAAAAATCGGCCAAGAGCGAGTTATACTTGCCGTGTCGACGGCGCGTTCGTGTTTCACGCGCGCCTCAAAGAGAGTCAGCAAAGCAGAGGGGCTTGCCAGAGCCTCCGCCTGCCGGGGTTGCGGGTTGTTCGAAAGAGATACCGCGGCCTCGGAACGTAAAGGGCAAAAGAAGAAACATGGGTGGGTTTTAGTCAGTACAAATCTCACATGCCCCCAGCTCCGCTCCGCTCAGAGCGGGGGAAGTCATTGGATGATTTCCCACCCGAAAAAAAAAGAGCGAGTTATACTTGCACACCGAGGTTTCCGTACAAATTTACGACATAAACAGCCATATCTTTTGACTGCGTAGACTTAGAGGGTAGATTTTTTCACAGCTCAAGAGGACCACAGAGGTGATTATATGGCTTTCATTTCACTCAAGACAGACAGACAGACAACAAAGTGATCCAATGAGGGTTCCGTTTTTTTCTTTTTGAGATACGGAATCCTAAAAAGACATCGAATGTACTACGTTTAAATCTAATATATAAAATTCTCGTGTCACAGTTTTCGTTCCCATACTCCGCCAAAACGGCTGGACCGATTTAAACGAAATTTTGTGTACATATCGGGTAGGTCTGAGAATCGGCCAACATCTATTTTTCATACCCCTAAGTGGGCAGCGGGTGAAACCGCTGGGCACAGCTAGTAAAAATATATACATGTTCTTAATCTTCGTACCCAAAGATATAGGTAAACGGTTTATAAATAGGTACAAAAGCAAACTTTAATCTTTCAGAAACCTTTCCAAATAAAAGGTCAGGAAAGAAAATCTAAATAAAGAAAAAGATAGATCTTAACTTTTCAGGACAAGGCGTATAACATCTTTATTTAAATAAACGATAAAACATTACTGAATTGTGAATGAAAAATAAAGACATCATTTTTTTTTATTTATCATAAATGGCTTTAGACTTTTTGCTGCCAGTTCTAAAATTAAAAAGCGATACTGTAATAATTCTAAAAAGGTTTTTTTTTTGTATTTCCTTG
The DNA here is from genome assembly GCA_958449745.1 of Ochropleura leucogaster. Taxonomy (NCBI): domain Eukaryota; kingdom Metazoa; phylum Arthropoda; class Insecta; order Lepidoptera; family Noctuidae; genus Ochropleura; species Ochropleura leucogaster. The sequence continues at coordinate 11,311,967 of OY288226.1, forward strand.
AAGTAAAAATTTACAGTAAAAACTCTAAACTGCGTTTAAAGTCTGCCAGTGTGATAGTTGCCATGCAATATTGACACCAAAGAATTTAAAAGACTCGCTAATATTAGACTCGTTTCTAACGACGTCATGATATACTACCATATATTATATTATAAATGCGAATGTTTATGAGGATGGATGAATATAAAAAATAAATAAAATAAAATAAAATCGTTTATTTATAAAAAGGGGGGCACACATGAATAGAATGGGTGTTTGTTACTATTTCACTTTAATACGGCTGAACGGATCTTGATGAAATTTCACAGAGCTAGATTATAGTCTGAAATAACATCTATAATACTTTTTTTTCAAAACCACGCAGGCAAAGCCGCAGGCGTTAGCTAGTGTGAAATAAATTAACCATATCGAGACCAAAAAGGCTATCTCAGCATGGCGCTGTAACATTTAATAAAAAAATAATAATAGAACGTCGGTACGATAGTAATATTTGAAGCAAAGTTTCTTACCAAAAAAACAAATGAACTTCCAGTTCCAAAAACGAAATTCGAAAATCTCATCTATTCTACACAGATAATCAAAACTATGTGAAGCGTTTTCGTCTGAGACTGTTTCCCGAGTTCTACCAGCATCGACTTTGGTTGGTGTAGAGTTACAAAGGAAAATGGCTGACGTTAAACTCGCGCCGGGTTAAGTAATAAGAGGAGGGAAGGGACTATTTTTGTTTTGTCTTCTTTTGAAAGTTCTCAGTTCGATTTCTCTACGGATTGAGTTCAATTCGAGTTTCGTATATTGAATTTCTAGCTTTTGCCCGCAGCTTCGCTCGCGTTAAATTCGGGGTAACACAGTTCCCCTTTCCTGATTTACAGGTACCTGCTACCTGTAGTTTTTGCCCTAGCGCCTTGATTATTGTAATCGCAATGCTAAGTTCGCCCTTTTTTTAAAAAAATTGCCTATGTCCGTCTCCTGGGTCCAATCTATCTCTTCATCTTTCTATTCTTCATCAAAATCGGTTTAGCCATTTAGGCGTGAAGATATAACAAACAAACAAACTCATTGTCGCTTTGATAATAGTAATAGTAAGGAAAGGATTGTTGGTATTTTGTTCTTCAATAGATTCAGGTGTCTTGTGCGGCTGTAGGGGGTTATTGTTTTTTTGTAATTTATACGTTTTGTTTATGCGATGCTGAAACCAACCCCTCTCAAAACGTTTGTTACAATTGTGTAAATATTATCATTATTAACTACACAAAAAAGCATTTTTTTTACAAAGAAATCAACAGCTCTCTGATTGGTTCGAATTTTATTTTCTATGGCTTACTTTCCTGCACTCAAACTACATGACTGTGTTTAAACTGCATTTTCAACCTTAAACCCACGGAATCAGAGTCAGTTTTCGAGCAAGCTTGTTGAAAAAAAAACAAATGACAATCTTAAAACTTGCACCACACACGCACGTCATCCCAAACTCTATTATCTTACTACTTTCGGTGTAATACAGCCGCGATACCGCGCCGCCTTTAAGGGTGCTTATTGCCTGCACGAGTATATAGCACAGTTATATAATATAAGTGACAATTTAGCTTAGAGAGAGGTAAATAAAGTCTAATGTATTTTTATTGTTCTGTAGAATAGAATATACTTTATTGCACAACAAAATTTAAAAACAAAACTGTTATACAAAAAGATGCGATCTATGGTTACAATGGCGGTCTTATCGCTAATAGCGATATCTTCCAGACAACCTTTGGATGGACTGTTCGAATACAAAAAATACAACAGTGGTGTGATCTGTACCTCAAATGGAAAAAACGGAACCTTTATAGGATGTTGTCCGTCTGTCTGTCGAGACCCTTTATCTCGGGAACGCGTGGAGGTGTCAAGTTGAAATTAAAACCATATACTCAAATTTTTAGTACCTTGGAGCTGTGAAACAATCAACTCTCTAAGCCTACGCAGTCAAAAGATATGCTCCTGTATAAGTTTTCAAATAATTTCCACCTACCTATAATTCCTCCCTTACCATCATTTGCCTAGCCTTTTCCCAACTTTGTTGGGGTCAGCTTCGCAGTCTAACCGATTGCACCTGAATACCAGTATTTTACGTGGAGCGATTGCCTATTTGACTTTCACAATCCAGGTAAGACTAGGTTATACGATACTCCTTGGTAAGACTAGATGCAGGTCTTTCGAAACACTGACTATCACATATATCATATGTGATATCATATCATATATAACAGCTTAACGTGCTTTTCTAGACACGGAGGGAACTCAGTATGTATGGTGGACACCCATCCACAGACCAACCTAGGCAAGCGCGGCTTAACCTAAAGATCTATCCCAGCGACTGCTATTATTAATTTGGCCACGAGCCTCCCGTACCCCAGGAACATAATGAACGACGCTACAAATGATCCAAGTACTACAGGCCTATAATCAACTACAATTGGCTATTTCTAGCTCATTTCGGGCCGCTAAAATGCCCATCGACTGACCCTCAATGTGACCTGCATGTAATAGCCGTTGTTAACGACTGTCTATTGTCCATTGATGCTTTAGTTACTGTTTAAACGGCCCTCTAGTTTGTAAATTAAGCAATGGACAGGGAATTGGTTGATGATTTGGTTAAGTTGGGAGTTGATTGCATAAAATAAAATGTATTCTGTAAGATTTGATGCCAGGTTAAGCAAAGGCGAACCTAATACTATACTCAGATTTATCAATAAGGGTAAAAACCTTTGCGGGTTGTTCGAAAGAGATACCGCGGCCCCGGAACGTAAAGGGCAACAGAAGGAACATGGGTTGGTTTTAGTCAGTACAAGTCTGACATCCGCTCCGCCCAGAGCGGGGGATGTCATTTGATGATATCCCAACCGAAAAAAAGGGTAAATATTTCTTGTAGTTGGGGGTGAACTTATTGCAATCAGTCGGCTTCAAATTCAGATTATTGCAACTGGAAAGTTCTTGAAGGAAAAGCCTAATAGTATTTTGCCCCTCCCGAAAATTGAACCCGGATCTCTTGTTCAGATGTTCAGAAGTCGTGTACGATTACTAGATTAACCAGCGAACTAATGATAACTGTGTTATTCATACATATTTTCTTTGCGTTTGTCTTTGTAGAAAAAAGTTGGTTGCACATTAGCATAACTTTTTATATTCTATTATTTGTTTGGTAATAACTGTATTTGTTGGTTCTTCCTAATTAATAAAATAAAATTAGAATATCACCTAATCCTTTTTTTTATACATCATAAGAAAATTTGTAACAAAAACCTGTAAAAAACATTAGACGATTCCGTTTACCTCCTCAAAACCGATTATTTCCCCATAAAAGAAAAAAAAACTCCGCAAAAAATAATACAAAAAGATACCTCGCGCCAAAGTCACACGTCCCACTCGAGATGCGGGTATCCATTAATCAATCTATCGTTAAGACGCTCCACGTTTTTACGTCGCGACAAGGTTACGTCGAGAGGGTCTTGAGTTGTCCAAAAGTTTTATCTCGAGATGTATTTGAAACAACTTTCGGGTGTAAGTTGATGGAAAGTGGAATAGTTGGGTTGATTGTTGTTTAAATATTGGGGGCGTAAGCTTGTGCGAAACTCGTGGCTATGCTCGGGTCGATCTTTAGGTTAAGCAGCGCTTGCATTTTTTGGTCCGCAGATCTACAGATGACAGACAATCAGATCTTTGATAGTCGTTATAGGTGTCAGTGGTCAGAAAGTCTGACAACCAGTCTTACTACGAGGCTTTGTAATAACCAGTGTCAACTGGGTTGTGGAGTCTCTTCGTCAGAGTCGCGCACCAAGGGTTCCGTACACACTTGCGACATAAACGGCAATATCTTCTGACTGCGTAGATTTAGAGGGTTGATTTTTACATAGCTCCAAGGTATCACAGACTTAAATATACGTTTTTAATTTCAACTTGATACCTCCACACGTTTCTGAGATAAAGAGTCTTTTCAGACAGATAAACAACAAAGTGATCGTATAAGGGTTTTTTTTTCTTTTTGAGGTACGGAACCCTTCAAATATTATGTCACATCTTATCTTGTCGTTTTTAATATTACAGTATGGTCATGCTTTTGCTAGAATGTTCTTACTGTGAAGCTATTTGTAAGGTTTTCTTCTTTTACCATGCGTTTCTAGAAACTTGACTTCAAAAGCACCATCTTGTTCCATATTTTTTTTATAAAAAAAGTTTAAAGATTTTTGTAGTTCTAACAAGAAAATTCATGTTTTCTTTAAACGGTTAGTGCCTGCAAACAATGAGAATAAACTTAGAAGAAAAATACCGAACTAAGTACCCATTTCGCAGAATAGCAGAAAATATATTCAAGACAAGTTAAAAGTCCAAACAATTTCATTCATTCCGTTTTTGTTTTTAACAATAAAACTGGCTTATTCGTCAACTCGCGCCTCATAAACTCGCGACTGGGCGCGAGTTAGCACCTTCCGATTTCACCTATTTTTTCCAGGCGCGAGTTGACGAATAAGCCATAAATCTAAAATGGTTAGAAAAAAATTAAAATACAATATTTTATTTATTTAAATAAATAAATATCTTGAAACAACTCACACACGGCTATCTGATCCCAAGCTAAGCAGAGCTTGTGTTATGGTAACCAGACAACTGATATACATACTTATATAATTTATAAATACATACATGTTATAGATAAATCACACCCAGACACAGAACAAACAATCATGCTCATCACACAAAGTTTGTCCTGGGTGGGAATCGAAACCACGACCTCCGGCTCAGCAGTCAGGGCCACTAACTACTGGACCAACAGGCCCGTCAAGTTTATTAAATTTTAATTCAAACCGAGGTTATAGACAGACAATTTTTAAAAACCCATAAGTTCGCTAAAACGCCTATCTATCTTAGCTTTTTAAATTGTAAACGAAGAAAACCGGATTAGAAACAACTAACAGTCCGTGTTACAAATAAAGCTAGTTCCACACTTAAACTTACTTTCAAAAGAAAAGTCCCATAACGCCTAGACTCCAACGAATAAAAGGACATTTCACTGGATCTTAAAAAGATATATCTCCAGCAGTTAGCGCTTAAAACATTTACCGAGCTTCGAGATTAAGTTATAAATAACGCCTCGAAAAATTTAGAGAGAAATTTATAAAATGCAGCGGAATTTAGAAGCGGCAGCGCTTTTTTTGCTGTTTTGTACTTTTACGCTTCATTCGTTTTGTGTTTACCGATTATGGGGTCTTAGGTTTTTGAGTTCTTAAGGTTAAGCTGTTGTTTTAAAACCTATTTGGAAAGGTCGCCTGGGGAGAGCTTTTTCAGGAAGATAAAATACTATATTGCAACGTATGTTACTTTTTCCATGGAATGAAGTTTCATTAGGTGAAAAACAAGTGGCTTAAAGACGTTTTTGTGGACGATGAGCCTATAGGCGATTCAAGATTTTATAATCCTTACTTCCTTACTAATATTATAAAAGCGAAAGTGAGTTTGTTTGTTTGTTTGTTACCTCTTCACGCTTCAATGGCTTAACCGATTTTGATGAATTTTGGTACAGAAATAGTTGGGAACCAGGAGACGGACATAGGCTAGACATAGGGTTTTTTTTTTAAAAAAGTGGGATGTGAGGGAGAAAGAGTGAAGAAAAGGGTAAACTTAGCGTTGCTATTACAAATCAATAAGGCGCAAGGGGAACAGTGTTACCTCTAATTTAACGCAAGAGAAGCCGCAGGCAAAAGCTAGTAATTATATAAAATGTCCTTTATTCATTTTTTACACGTATCAATATACATGTTTAAATATTTCTGTAAAAAAAAAATACACAAAAATATATAAAAAATAGATCTCTACCAGTATCAGGAATAGGGTCCAAGCTACCGGTGGTTAGTGCCGTACAGCCTTCTGAATCAGGCCCTTAAACCAACCGCCTTAGGAGAGCTTCGACAAATGGTCGTCGATGCCTTTGGTCATCAGGTCAGTGGCCGTTACGACAATCGACACAATGATAGCCGATTCACATTCTACATATCGACACAAACCTTGTGTGCCAAGCCGAGATAAAAAAATCCTTACTAATATTATAAAAGCGAAAGTGAGTTTGTTACTTCTTCACGCCTTAATGGCTAAACCGATTTTGATGAATTTTGGTAGAGAGACAGTTGGGACCCTGGAGACAGAAATAGGCTATTTTTTTAAGTGAGTAAACAGAGAGAAATAGGGAAGAAAAGGGAAAACTTTAGGCACCAGGGCAAAAACTACAGGTACGAATAACTGTGTTACCCCGAATTTAACGCGACCGATGCCGCGGGCAAAAGCTAGTTATTAAAAAATCTTGAATCGCTTCCGTTTATAACTCGCTCCACACAATCAAGTACTTACAACGTCTTCCACACGTTCAGTTTGATTTATTTCAGTCATAATAACTAAAAGATATCTCTGCTTTATATAGAGATTAACAATAACGCCTTTCTTTTGCTGCGTCCTTGCTTCTACATATTCGTTTTTCGACGAAATCTTTTGCATTTTCAAATTTCTTTTATTGAGATTTTAAGGGGTTCCGTACCCCAAAAGTAAAAAAAACGGAACCCTTATTGAATCGCTTAGCTATCCCCCCATTACCATTTGTTTTGGGGACGCGTGAAAAACCCCTCTGAACCCCTGAAAAACTCTGTGGTCCTTTTGTGCTGTCAATAATCTAAGTCAAAAGATAGCTGTTTATGTCGCAAGTTATTACGGAACCCTCGGTGCGCCAGTATGACTCGCTCTTAGCTGGTTTTTTGACCCCTAGTCAAGGTATCATTCACACGCCGTTGATCAGTTCTTTTTATGAATATTTTTTATTCATATGGTAATTACCCATATATCAATTTTGGTTTTAACTCAATGAACAGTGTACCTGAGTTTTTTTGCTGATATAAAATCATCAAATAACTTCCCCCGGTCTGGGATTAGCAGGGGGAGGGTCAGACACGTACTGACTAAAACCTACCCAAGTTCCTTCTATTGCCCTTTTTTTTCCGAGGCAGGGTATCTCTTTCTAACAACCTGCAACTCCGGCAGGCGGTGGCCCTGACACGCCTCTGCTTTGCTGACATCTGTTTGAGGCGCGCGTGGAACACTAACGCGTCGTAGGTACACTTACATAATATTTAAACTCACATACACAAACAGCCAGACCCGGAACAACTTGTAGGCCATACTAATATTTGTTCCGTGCGGAAATCCAAGTAACGACACGCAGCTTATCGTTTTGTCAGTCGCTCAGCCACCGTGGTTGACGACCACTCTGTTGACTTCCAGGATAATGAACTAGTTAACGTGTTTTCCGAGGCACGGAGGAAAGTGGTATGTAACGGATGGTCTACAGATCAATCTAGGTAAAAAAAGGCTTAACCTAAAGATTTACCTAGTGGCTGTTATTGGGGTTCAGTAACCAAAGAGTAAATCGGGACCCTATTACTAAAACTCCGCTAAACATTCGTCTGTCTGTCTGTCACCAGGCTATAACTCATGAATAGTTAGACAGTTGAATTTATTACAGATTATGTATTTTAGTTGCCACTATAAAAACAGAATAAAATAATTAATTAAGCTCGCTTTCAACATTTTTTTCTGTTTTTATAGATAACTAGCTTTTACTCGCGGCTTCGCTCGCGTTAAATTTGGGGTAACACAGTTCCCCTTTCCTGATTTAAAGGTACCTGCTACCGGTAGTTTTTGCCCTAGCGCCTTATTGATTTGTAATAGAAACGCTTTCTCCCTCACATCCCAATTTAAAAAACGCCTATGTCCGTCTCCTGGTTCCCAACTATTTCTGTACCAAAATTCATCAAAACCGGTTTAGCCATTAAAGCGTGAAGAGGTAACAAACAAACTCACTTTCGCTTTTGTAATATTACTAAGGATGGTACGGCACCCTCCCAGCTCGAGTTCAACTCACACTTGGCCATTTTTATTAAGCCACGAGGTATTGCCTTCTCTTCCTATAAACAAAATACTATCACCAAATAATCTCCTAAACCCTGACATGGGCAAAATCAATTCTACTTATAGGAACACCCATATCCGAGACTACCGTATCAGAAGTTGAGACGATTGTTATCTCTATAACGAAAGGCTTAAGGTATCTTATCGTATACCCTTATCTACGTGACAATATCCATATTTGGTTTTACAGTGATAGAGGACAAGTCTGCAACTGAAAACTTTGCTACAGGTGAACCCAATTATGTTTTGTTCGGCCTTGGTTTTCAACCTCAGATTTGAGATGATATGGGTTTACACAGACTATTGTTTACTAGCTGTGCCCCGCGGTTTAGCCGGTATGATCCTAAAGAATATGTATCATCCAGGTTATAAGCTATCTACAAGTTCGAAGGAAATACCGCGGTCCCGTAACATAAAGGCCAAAAGAAGAAACTTGGGTCAGTAAAAGTCTGACACTTCCCCCCGCTCCGCCAAGAGTGGCGGAAGTTATTTGAGGAATTCTCATCCGCAAAACAAGGTTCCTGACAACATCTGCCAGCTCTGTAATTAGTTCAAAATTGGTCTTAATTTCTACTTAAAAACATCATGTATGGGAAAGGCACGTCTCACAAATACTATACTACAAAAAAGGGACAACACAAACATCGTACATTCAACTTCTTAACACCAATTGAATAGAAAATATATATTTATATATATAGGTCAAACTGGGACCCTTTTTCGGAGTCCGTATTTTGATAGAAAAGGTCCGAATTACCGCACGGGTGGGAAATGGTTTTGAATGCAAGGAGCCGGGGTATTTAACTAGGCTTCCGAAGACGTGGCTATTATTGGGAGCTCAATAGGTAGTTTGGTAAATAAATAGTCGGTGTGTTGAATGTTTTGGTTGATTTTTAGGGTTCCATATGTATCTCAAAAACCCTTTTTTTTTCTTTTTTTGGGGTTACGATACAAACGAATAAACCAATCTTTCATCTTTATAATATTAATCCTTACTAATATTATAAAAGCGAAAGTTTGTTACGTCTTCACGCCTACATGGCTAAACCGATTTTAATGAATTTTGGTACAGAGATAATTGGGACCTTGGAGACGGACATAGGTTAAAAAAGTAAGAAAAAGGGGGAAAAAGAGGGAAAACTTAGCTTTGCTGTTACAATAAAGAAGGCGTTAGGGCAAAAACTACTAGTTGCAGGTACCTGCAAATCAGGAAAGGGGAACTGTGTCACCCCGAATTAAACGCGAGCGTAGCCCCGGGCAAAAGCTAGTAATTAATAAGTAAGATAGTTTTGTATTAATAATAATACATTTGTGCCGAAATCTTCAAGACTTACAGGCGTATTGTTACATAATATATGCTTTTTTATTAGAAGTGTAGTTAAATTATGAAAATTTTAATATTTCAGTCTTTTTTAACAAAACTAAAAGTCATGTCTAGACTTCTGTAATAAGTAAGAGAAATTATATTAGAAAAATCAAACCATTTTTACAAAACGACCTTTCATTTATTAATTTATAAAGACAATTAAAGTTAAAAGGACATATTCTGATACAGACTGACAAATTCTCAATTTTTTTCTTTTTTCTTTTAAAGATAAAAATGCCAAAGCTTGTCAAGCCATTCTTTACAGATGACCAGCCATATAAAATATCGTTTTTTGTTTGTTTTCGTAAAAAGAACGCGAATAAAATGCAGTTGTTGAATGAAACTTGGATTCGCGCCAACATGATTTTTATATTTCTTTTATCGAAGTTGGATTTGACAATTGATCTAGCTACTTTAAACTTTCAAGACTGAAATATTCATGCATTTGTGAAAACTATAAAGGTAATGTTTTGAACGAGTATATTTAAAGCTACTACAGCGCTGAGACATCCTTACTAATATTATAAAAGCGAAAGTGAGTTTGTTTGTTTGTTACCTCTTCACGCTTTTATGGCTAAACCGATTTTGATGAATTTTGGTACAGAGATAGTTGGGAACCAGGAGACGGATAAAGGCTAATTTTTATTTGAAAAAAGTGGGTTGTCAGGGAGAATGAGGGAAGAAAAGGGAAAGCTAAGCGTTGCTATTAAAAATCAATAAGACTCGAGGGCAAAAACTGCAGGTAGGAGGTACCGAATTTAACGCGAGCGAAGCCGCGGGCAAAAGCTAGTTTTAACAATAAATTGATAATAGAACAGTCAAAAACCAAATACCATACTTGAATCTGCTAAGCGAAGAGCGTATTGTTGACTTTAAGCCACCAAAAACTGTTCCCGTTCCCATCCAGAACCCGGAGGGATGGGGGGGTGTCAGACTTTCACTGGCTAAAACCCACACATGTTCCTACTTTTGCCCTTTATGTTCAACAGCCGCGGTATCTCTTTAGAACAACTCACAACCCGGGCAAGAAGATTTAACGACACCAATGCGCTTTTTAGTAGCCAGTGCTGTCGCCTGATTGGCGGTCTTTAACAGACTGTACTTCAGTTAGAATTCCCCCATCTCACTTCTTTCATCAGGTGTGACCCCATACCGGGTCGATATGCTTTGCTATTATCTTTTATTAAACGCGAGGAGTCGAATACCCTGCCTAGACCGATGTTCTCGTGTTCATATACCGAGTATCTATTTAAGTTGCGTGTCAATAGGTTTGTTTTGGGTAAACTCGTCCCCATCTCTGTCCTCAGGGTGAGATTGAAGTAAAAACAATCGGCTAATTGCGACCGAGAGTTCCGTACAAACATGCGAAATGAACGGCCAGCCTACCATGACGTTTTAAAGCAGAACTTATTCCGCTGAGGGAAAGGGACAGAGCTATACAGGGTGTCTAGCACCATCTCTTTCACTCAGTGGAATAAGTTCTGCTTTAAGACGTCATAGTAGGACTACATATCTTTTGACTGCGTGGTCTGAGAGGGCATCTCAACCAGCTTATGTCAATATCCTTGGCAGTCGTTATTGAAATATGAAAACTCTTTGAATTCGATTTACTAGTCTAGGTTCTCCTGCGTTTAAGGCTTAAAGTCGCCTAAACGCAGCAATAAACAAGTGTGTTAATACTCGACCATTCTCTGTATGAACTTTACCTTTGTCTTGTTATAGGACAATTAAGAATCGACCTTATTGACCTGTAAGGTTAAAAGTCTGAAACACATGATTGATTGAATCTAGATGATCAATTACTGTCGTACCTATTGTTTAAAATTTCGCTTGTTATTTGATATTGGGAATAAGATATAAATTGGGTTCACAAAATTACTAGTAAACTATTTGGTATTGAAACCACAAAGTACGCAGTTAACGTGAAATCGTTAGACTGAACTTTACAAAAAAGCTGGCGTAGACGACATAGACAAAATAGTTGTCTAATAAAATGAAAATATCGTTTTATTAATGACTAGCTGTTCCACGCGGTTTCACCCACGCTGCTCAGCACCTGTTGGTCGTAGCGTGATGTTATATAGCCTATAGCCTTCCTCAAGAAATGGACTATCCAACACTAAAAGAATTTTCCAATTCCAATCAGCAGTCTCTGAGATTAGCGCGTTCAAACAAACAAACTCTTCAGCTTTATAATATTAGTATAGATTTTAAGTCTGATATCATAAGTCTAAACTTTCCCAACTATGTCAGTAGGCCCACCATGACGTCTTAAAGCAGAACGTATTCCACTGAGGGAAAGAGATGATGCTAGACACCCTGTATAGCTCTGTCTCTTTCCCTCAGTGGAATAAGTTCTGCTTTAAGACGTCATAGTAGGGTAGCTCGTCGGCATTTTGTTTTGTTTAGCAGAAGTGAAATCATTAAATAATTTTCCCCGCTCTGGGCGGACTGCGGGGAGTGTCAGACTTACACTGACTAAAATCCACCCATGTTTCTTTTTTTGCCTTCTATGTTTCGGGGCCGCGGTATCTCTTTCAAACAACCCGCAACTTCGGCAGGCAGCTGCCCTGGCTGGCCACTCTGCTTTAGTGACATCTCTTTGAGGCACGCGTGGAATACCCTCTACTTACTACTCCTTGTCTAAAATCATACAAGCACACCACTTGCTAGTACTGCGCACTTGTAAGGTTACCATGACGTCTTAAAGTAGTACTTTGGTATTCTAGTGTGAGAAAGAGATGGCGCTGCATAGCTCTGTCTCTTTCCCACACTGAAATTTGTACTGTTTTAAACGTCATCGTAGAGTAGCTGATCTTTCTTAAGAATGTCGCTAATAAGGCCACTGTATGTTCTTCTAGAGTATCCTCTCCCGACGCTGCTTCTGACATCTACGTTCTTATGATATTTATAGGTCTTTGTTACCCATCATATATGGTGTATTACTATTAATTTAAACTTATACACAAGCTTCACGTTTACAAAAAGGAGTATAGAGTAATCCACTACGCGAAAACAGAGCTGATTGTTAAATATCACACACTTGCTAGCGCCCGCGGCTTCGGCCGCGTGATGATAGAAAAAAAAAGTGTCCTATGTGTTATTCCAGACTATAACCTAGCTCTGTGCTAAATTTTATCAAGAGCCGTTCAGCCGTTTTGACGTGAAAGATTAACAAACATCCATGCATCCACCCTCACAAACATTTGCATTTATAATATTATTATATTAAGTAGGATTTTTTTATTGAAAAAAAACCGGCCAAGAGCGTGTCGGGCCACGCTCAGTGTAGGGTTCCGTAGTTTGCCGTCCGTCACAATAAGTGTTCCCAGTTATGAGGCCAACCGAACAATTCGGTAATACCCGATCCAATGTAATAAGTACCTACAGCGCCATCTCTCGAGGAATTGGGTTACTAATTAATACAAAGACGTGCAATTTCGGTGGTAATTTTGGATTGCGAGAACCGATTTCAATAATTCTTTTTTTTTGTTTGGAAAAGATACGTTCAGGATAATAAAATATGTAAACAAAGTTACAAAAAATGCTTGCATATACGATTATACTACAAACTTAGTCCAGAAATTATTTTGTACAACTTTTTGTCTTTTTTGTACAAAAACTGTTGTATCAATCAAGTTCAAAATAATTTTCATAGAAAGTCCTTATAAAGTTCTACTTTTCAGATTTTTTTCATATTTTCTAAACTTATGGTTCAAAAGTTAGAGGGGGGGGGACACATTGTTTTTTACTTTTGGAGCGATTATTTCCGAAATTATTGACATTATCAAAAAATGATTCTACTAAACCCCTATTCATTTTTAAATACCTTTCCAACAATATATCACACGTTAGGGTTGAAATTAAAAAAAAAAACACTTCCCACTTTACATATAGGGTGGCTATCCTAATAAAACATTTTTTTCAAATTTTTATTTTACCACTTTGTCGGCGTGATTGATATACATATTGGTACCAAATTTCAGCTTTCTAGTGCTAACGGTCACAGAGATTAAGCGAGGACGGACGGACGGACGGACGGACAGACAGACATGGCGAAACTATAAGGGTTCCTAGTTAACTACGGAACCCTAAAAAAAACACGAAATATTCCCATCATTCAGACCTTCCCAAATAATTATCTGTTAATTAAACAATAATTAACAACAAAAAGTAATTAAAATCCCATGCATCAAATGCAGTTTTATGTAAAAAGTCTTGATGCAATAAATCTATTAGAATGCAAGTTCACGGCTGAGAGCCCGTCGGCGTGGGAACTGATGGATATCTAGTGAACAGTAGCCCTACTATGACCTCTTAAAGCAATTGTTATTCCGCTGAGGGAAAGAGACTGAGCTATACAGGGTGTCTAGCACCATCTCTTTCACTCAGTGGAATAAGAATTGCTATAAGATGTCATAGTAGCCCTTCAGAACTCCTTGATTTAGTTTTCAAGTGTTATAATGTGTTTAGGGGCGCTTTCTTTTTTTAAATAACGTTGCCCCACACTAGGATTTCTCTTGTACCGTGGGTGCGTTTACAAACATTTAAAGTCACATACATAAACAGCCAGACCCGGAGCAACTATCTGTAGGCCACATAAATATTTGTTCCGTGAGGGGATCGAATCCGCGACACGCAGCGCAGCAGACGATCGCTCAGCCACTGCGCCAACCGTGTCTTTATGTGGTTGAAGGTAATTATTGTAATTGTTAATATCTCCGGGAAAATTTCACTGATCAAACTAAACGCGTTCAATGTTTGTAAGCCCGTTTAACTTTACTTTGAGCTACTTATATCATCATTTTCCTGCCCTTGTCCTATTCTATTTGGGGTCGGCACAACACGTCTTCTTTCATTCTCCTTCATATCATTCCTTATACAATAAAATATTTCCTTTTGAGCTGTTTTAATAAAAAAAAAAAAATACTTTATTGGAGCTTCTTTTCTGCCAGTTAATTGTAGGTTTTTTTTTTACTAAATTACCTTTCCCGCTTTGCGCGGAGCGGGTAGGAGTTGCAGACTTTTACTGACTAAAACCCACCCATGTTCCTTTTTTTGCTATTTTCCGGGGCCGCAGTATATTTTTCGAGCCACCCGCAACCCCGGGTGAAATGGCAGGGTTCACTAAACTGTTGTAAGCAAAGCTACAGCTTACTTGAATAGGTTTTCGGAAACCACATAAAACTTGCATACATTTTAAATTCTAAATAGGCTTTCGTTTGGCCACTACTCACCTAATGTAAAGCAATGCGGATTAAGGTGGAGCACGTTTGCCTAAAAACCAATTTACTCGAAAATTTTCACACAAATCGCTACATCCCTCAACTTACACCACACACTAAATAATTAGCCCACATGAATGCACGGGTGATTGGTAGCAGTCGTTGTCACAATTAGTACAGCAACCGGTTGCTGACAAGTGTCGGTGCCTCGACCCTTTGATTGTTGCACGGGTTGTAAGACAATTGGTGTCGCTACCCTACTGAAGGAAATGGGGACGGTTGGTGCTAGATTACATAGTGTTTTGGTGTGAAGTTTTGATACTATATAATACTTTGCTCGTATTAAATTAGGGGGAAACACAGATCCCCTTTCCTGATTTGCAGGTACCTGCTGCCTGTAGTTTTTGCACTTGCGCCTTATTTATTTTACTAGCAAAGCTAACTTTTCTGTTTTCTTTCATTTTTCACTATTTTGGTCCCAAATATCTCTGTACCAAAATTCATCAAAATCGGTTTGGCCATTTGGGCGTGAAGACGTAACACTTTCTCTTTTATAATATTAGTAAGGATGGAAGCACCCGACATAGTGTGTTAAAATTTATTGTTTGTGCTTTTGTTATACTATGACTAAGGGGAAAGTGTGGTGTAACGCGAATGGATAAAACAAGAAACGAGTACATAAAACGTCCACACAACTAAAACCGCATGCAACAGCTAGTAATATGAAACAATTTGGCAAAATGACCAAATAACCAAAACAAACTTCAGCAATAATGTCCAAAAATCGTTTAAATAAAACAGAAAAGCTCACATTCCCCTTCAACCCACAAAACCGGGGTCCACACACCAAAATGTAACCCGAAACTACTCTTGTTCGTAATAAAAACGATCTGTGGTCACCGAAGTATCCCACGGGATCGGGTTAAGGTGTTCCGTCTATGGGAAAATGGGTCCATACTAGGGATGCACGGTACTTGCATTCGTATCGATACTTTACTACACCGTTGGTCCCGGCTGTTGGTCATTTGTCGATCTTTGACAGTCGATTCGCAACAGCCCGAAAGACTGACAATCAGTCCCACCTAGAGGCATCATTTGGATTGCAATAAATTGTTTCCAAAAAAAAAAGGTCCGTCTTTTAGATTAAAATTACGTGTGACGTGACTCATTGCGAAATAATGCACCAAGATGTGACGTTACACGTAACTTTAATGGGCCACTTTGCCATCTTTGTCATTTTTATTCTAATTTAAAAAAACGTGTCCCTTATTTTGAATAATCTAAAAAACGGACGAAATAGAATGTAATGTACTTTGACCCTAGAAACTACCCTATTCTGTGATACGATTCAAGGATTATTGGTCTTCAAATAGCGAATCGTCTTCTGTAATAGACGATACTTGGTATCGATTAATATGTATCCAATAATTCCGATACCTGGGGCCTTAGTCTGCTATTTATATATATTTGATTTTGACAAGTTTAGTATGTAGCAGATTACCAAACTTGTCAAAATTAACCATTATGCGATTAGTGATTGACCATTCTGACACTATTGTAATAGAAGACTAAGGCCCCTGTACTGTTGTTTCGATCCAACATAGAATCGTATTCATTTGTTTCGCTCAAAAATATCGGGAGTATCAAGTTTTATCGATACTGTGTAAATAATCGGATGGGATTGTACATCCCTAGTCCATGGGAAATGGGTGTTTGGTGTTAGCTACCATAACCTATAATGATGCGGTCTATTGGATGTTCCGATGTTTTGTTTGATTTTGTATTGATTTATTCAATTCTTAATGAATTATTGAGGGATGACGATAGAACGGTTTTTTATTTGAGTTGGCTTCCGATTTAAGATGATGTTACGTTGAATGAAACTCAGTTTTAAGTACAAGTTCTGAAAGTTGATTTTGGTAAGAAAAATATGATAGTACATCTAAGGGGCAATTTCTGCATGTTTGCTTTGTAATCTTACTTTCAATGTGCAAAACACTAGTTTGGGGAGTTTTTGCTCTCATTTTTAAATCACGTCTTCATATCGTAAGCAGAGGTGTACCCAACATTTTACCCACATTTTACCTGATATGTATAAGTTCTATATAACAAAAGCGCGTCTATTTCTACCTATCTCCCATTTCAGCAATAATTCAATTGTTCTTCACTAGATTTGGAATGACCATTCTAAAATTGAATTTATTGATACTGCTATTTTAATTGTTTTAGTGTATGTCAACCCGGCCAGTCAGCTTGGTAAGACTGGTTGTCAAACCGATAACTAGTCTTACTAAGTGATATCGTATTACCCAGTAGTCATTGGGTGGTGGAAGTCAGATAGGCAGTCGCTTCATGTAGAATACTGATATTCAAACGCATCCGGTAAGACTGGAAGCCGATGCCAACATAGTTAGAACAAGTCTAGACAGATAGTGATGTCAAGCCCGTGTTTATTATACAAGTAAAATGCTGATACTTTATTGGACATCCGTGAAGATCTCAAAATATATTGGATTTAAAATTCGTCACTCTACTCCAGCCGCTTTAAAATTTAAACATCCCAAGAATTTCAAAGAGGAAATTATTCATCTTGGAAACGGGAAAACTTTGAAACTGGATACGGCAGAGTTCGAGGTGCCCGAACAATATTTATAGAAAATAAAATATAGACTTCCAGAAGATGCGGTTAAGCGGTTTTTTGTAACTTTCGCTGTGTTTTTAGTTTTTGAATACCTGAGCGGGAGAAGTTTGAGATCTTTCAGATTCTTTTCGTTTATTTTTTGCTCGGATTTTTTTCGTAAATTATTTAAGAGTTTGAAGTGGTAGGGTTATACCCTTACTAATATTATAAAAGCGAAAGCGAGTTTGTTTGTTACGTCTTCACGCCTTAACCGATTTTTATGAATTTTGGTGCAGAGATAGTTGGGACCCTGGAGACGGACATAGGCTATTTTTTTTAAATAAATTGGAAAATGAGGGAGAAAGAGGGAAGAAAAGGGAAAACTTAGCATTACTATTACAGTTAATAAGGCGCAAGGGCAAAAACTACAGGTAGCAGGTACCTGCAAATCAGGAAAGGGGAACTGTGTTAACCCGAATTTAACACGACCTAAGCCGCGGGCAAAAGCTAGTAATGTTATAATTTTCCTTATACTGTTTTTACTGGATGCTCTAAAATTCTAGATGTTTATACTTCTATCATTCTTCTTTGCCGTGAGAATTGCAATGCGTAGCTCACCGTCTGTCCGTCCATTGCGTTAGTCTTCCACGCGTGCCCCAAAGAGATTTCAGGAAACCTGAGGGGCCTGCCAAAGCCATCACCTACCGGAATCAGGGGTTGTTCGAAAGAGATACCGCGGCCCCGGAACATAAAGAGCAAAAAAAGGAATATGGGTGGGTTTTAGTCTGTAAAACTCTGACACTCCCCCCGCTCCATCCACAGCAGGGGAAATTATTTAATGGTTTCCCATCCCTATTAAAAGCCACCTGCATAATGGTACAGCAAAATCAGTATAATGGCGTAGTTAAACAAAATGATCATTGGTCATAGTCAATATTGGCATAACGTACATATTATTGCATAAGATTATTTAAATGTTGACTAAACGATAGGTAGGCACGTTTGCGGGGATTCCTAGCGATTATGTAAATACGGAAAACGTTGATTTGTTATTTATATTAATAAAACCTAAGTCTAGTGTGTTATTTTATGTGGATGACGAAGAGTTTTGTCCTACTAATATCCTACTATAATATTATAAACAAGAAAGTTTGTACAGATGTATGAATGGTTGTAACTCTTTCACTCAAAACTACTCAGTGTATTTTAATGGAACTTTACAATTATATAGCTTAAACATCAGAATTATTCAGAATTAATAACACATAGGCTACAATTCTTAAAGATAAATTGTACATTCTATCACTACGCGAGTGACACCGCGGGGCGCAGCTAGTTTCAAATAGTTTTAGTAAGACGTTGGTTGAAGGACCACGCGTCTTCAGATCTCGGCTGTTATTTGTAGAACTTTGACATTCGTCAGTGACCAGAAAGTCTTATAAACAGTGTTACCAAGGGGTATCGGGGTATTACCCATTGCTAACTGGGTTGTAGGCAGTCATTATATGTAAAATACGTCTGTATTCAGCAGCATTAAGACTCCATCTTGCTGTTTAGGCTGGAAGCTGGACCCCAATATCGCTGAGAAAATGCTAAGCAGGGCGAAACTATCTGCTCCGTTGGTCTTACAGTCGCGAGGACGACTGCCAAGCATGAGTCACAAGTTTAGAATGTAGTAGATTACCAAAATTATCAAAATCAACCATAATGCGATCAGTGATCGAACATTCTGACACTATTGTAATAGCAGACTTAGGCCACTGGTTGATTTCCAGGTCAAAAGTGTCATTGAGATTTTCTTTTAAGAATTCCTCAGTAAGAGTCCAGAGTTTAAAATTTGGTGGTATAAATAAATATCTTGGGACAACTCACACACGGCTATCTGATCCCAAGCTAAGCAGAGCTTGTGTTATAGTAACCAGACAACTGATATACATACTTAAATAATTTATAAATACATACATATTATGGATAAAATGACACCCAGACACAGAACAAACAATCATGCTCATCACACAAAGTTTGTCCTGGGTGGGAATCGAACCCACGACCTCCGGCTCAGCAGTCAGGGCCACTAACCACTAGACCAAGAGGCCCGTCGTCGGTATGACATCCCCGTGCCTCGATAAGCCGTTGGTCCTACGCCTGTTGTGTTGGTTTGCCGTCCTCTCAGACTGTGAGAGTGAGGGAATAGTGTGCATTATGATATCTTCCGCATGTCTAAACTCTGCTGATTAGCCGCTGAACAAAGGCCGACAAGGAGAGGACATCTGACTGAATGCGTACACACCACAAAAGTACAATAGGACCCTGGAGACGGACTTAGGCTATTTTTTTGTTTGGTGAGAGAAGGGGGAGAAAGAGGGAATGTAATTTTTTTTCGATCATCACGTGGGTTAAAGTTAGAGTCAGCCCAAAGTACTCCGCCTGCCGGAGTTGCGGGTTGTTCGAAAGAGATACCGCGGCCTCGGAACGTTAAGTGCAATAGAAGGAACATGGGTGGGTTTTAGTCAGAACAAGTCTGACATGCCCCCTCGCTCCGCCCAGAGCGGGGGAAGTCATTGGATGATTCCCCATCCGAATAAAAAAAAAGCCCATAGTAACTATGCCACGCGGACGAAGTCGCGGGCGGAAGCCAGTACAGTATAAAGTACTTAGACTGATTTACCATTTGACTTTATTTATATTTCTTTAGATTTATCAAGATTTATGGTAATAATAAAAAAAAAACTATACTCAACAATGCATGGTGTTCGGACTTTTTACGCAAATGCCCGGGCAAATTGGCTCGTCAGAAGCTTATTTTAACCAACAACTCGTACCACAATGCATTCAGTGTTGCAAGAATAGAGAAAACACGACATCAAATTGCGTTGTCATTCATAAAACACAAATATTTGTAATGTTCTGACGCACGACCAGACGTGTTGTCTCGATCTTAACCGCATGATTAGCATTGAAAATATGAACGAGTTTAGCCTTGACTGGCACCATAACAACTCGGGTTTAATGGCTATATTGATAGATCAAGTTCAGATCAGAAAAGTGCAATGTTCATGATACACATACCTGGGGGTCTAAAATGGCGGCTTAGGTAGAAATCTATACTAATATTATAGAGCTGAAGAGTTTGTTTGTTTGTTTGAACGCGCTAATCTCAGGGACTACTGGTTGGAATTGGAAAATTCTTTTAGTGTTGGATAGTCCATTTCTTGAGGAAGGCTAAAGGCTATATAACATCACGCTACGACCAACAGGTGCTGAGCAGCGTGGGTGAAACCGCGGGGAACAGCTAATATAATATAAATCCTTACGAATGCATAATTATTATAAAAGCGAAAGTGAGTTTGCTGGTTACGTCTTCACGCCTAAACGGCAAAACTGATTTTGATAAATTTTAGTATAGAGATAGTTAGGGCCCTGGAGACGGACAAATTATTTTTAAAGCGACAAAAGGGGGAGATAGAGGGAAGAAAATAGGCGTTAGCTTAACGTAACTATGCCACGCGGATGAAGTAGCGGGCGGAAGCTAGTAGGTTAATTAAATGATTATAATATTGATTGTGTCTGTGACCATTTTAAGAATTTCATCACATTCCATCATAATTATCGTTCTGTCAAAAACGGCCATTTTAGACACACTGCTATCCTTAGAAAATTCATTTCATACTCTCTAAACCGGGCTTTTATGGGGCCGAAACCGGGTTTTGCATGCCCTAGAGTACTCTCGTTTTTACGTTCCGGGGCCGCAGTATCTCTTTCGAAGAACCCGCAAAGTACTCTGATACTCGCACGCAATTGAGAGTACCTACTATGTAACTGACCTCTCTGAATGATATCACTAGTAAGGTCATATTAGTCGTGTATGTGTGTGTTTTGTTCCACAAACACTTGAATCTGTCAAATATCAAGACTGTTTGACTTATGCGTAGGATTAAAGTAGGTACACACGGCGGCACGTCAACCTATTCTTAACTATTATAACCTGTAGGCCTACTATGACATCTTAAAGCAGAACTTATTCCACTGAGAGAAAGAGACAGAGCTATACAGGGTGTCTAGCACCATCTCTTTCACTCAGTGGAATAAGTTCTGTTTTAAGATGTCATAGTAGGCCTACTGTTCTGTCTACTACGGAATCGCACACCGTAGTAGAGAGATCAGGTTAAAATGGTTTGGTGTAGGTTGATGTGCCGTCGTGTGAACCTAATAATGAACCGGTTAAGTGCGGGTTGGATTCGTGATTTGAAGGGTCCGTACAAATTTGGTATGATTACATTTCTAACAACTGACATGGTCTGGTCACTGACGACCAGACCATGTCAGTTTAGAAATGTGATGTTTTAGTAATATTTTTCGTTGTTTATTGTATATAAAAATATTTAAAATTTATTTATATTCTATTTCAAACATTATTAGGTATGTAAATAGTTCGTTGACAATGAAATCTCTAAAATGTTAAGCTCTTTTTATCGATAATGTTATAAATTTAATTTGTAATCACAAATAAATAGTTATGAAAGGAAAAAAAGTTAAACTGGTAGAGAATGCCTTATGGCATTAAGTCCGCCTATGTACCACTATTGTACATGAAGTTTAAATAAATAAACAAAAAATATTTTTTTCTATATTTGTGCTCTATAACATGGCTTTCTGCAAAATTTCATGATTCTATATTAACAGAAATTACCTTATACGTTTTGATTCCCTTGAGAATTTCAAAATATGCGGCATAAACGACCGTATATGCGTTGACTTTTCAATATTAATTTCAATTTGACATCTCCACAAAGAGACAAGGAAAAAAGGTCTTGACAGACGGACAACAAAATGATCCTATACCTATGGGTTCCATTTTATCATTCGGACGTACGGAATCCTAAAAACTGGATTTCGTCTTCACAACCACCAAGTCATCTACAAACAGTTAAATGTATAAATACCGTCAAAATGGAAAGCAAAACAAGTTAATTTCGTAAAATCTTCTTTGCATCAAAAACCTTTAGAAGGAGAACCAACAACTTGAAAAACAATATCACAGACCGGAACTTGGGCTTATCTCCGCTTTTCCCCCTTTTGAGTCCGCGCTTTTGAATTTTTAATTGCATTTTTAGTTCAAAGGACTATATTCATGGCTCTGTCTCGTTGGATTTGTAGTCACAAGCGATGCTAGTGAGCATGAGGTCGTGGGTTCGATTCCCAGATGGGGCAATATGTAAATATAGTTGTACATTAAGAATTTCTTGACTACGGAGTTTAAATATGTACCCGGATGTTTTTTTTTTTGTAAATTCATTATTGAATACAATTCGGGCAACCATTGCGAATTACCAATTTATTAATTTAAAGACTAGACTAGTTGATTATTGCCCAATGCAAACCAAATATTAATATGAATTAAATGTTAGTTCATTTATCTGTAATTTTATATTCAAATCATTATATTTGATAATTTAGATTCACTATTAAATTGCTAGATTGCTTAAATATAGTTCACTAGCTTTTGCCCGCGGCTTCGCTTGCGTTAAATTCGGTAGCGCCTTATTGATTTGTAATAGCAACGCCAAGTTTTCCCTTTTCTTCCCTCTTTCTCCCTCACATCCCACTTTTTTCAAAAAAATATTAGTCTATATCCGTCTCCTGGTTCCCAACTATCTCTGTACCAAAATTCATCAAAATCGGTTTACCCATTAAAGCGTGAAGAGGTAACAAACAAACAAACAAACTCACTTTTGCTTTTATAATATTAGTAAGGATTCTTTGAAGAGTGGGTTTGATGGGTGGGTTTTAGTCAGTAAAAACATTCCCGTGTTTTTACTGACTAAAACCCACCTATGTTCCTTCTTTTGCCCTTTATGTTCCGGGGCTGCGATATCTCTTTCGAACATCCCGCACCACACAGCGCCACTTCAAACTATACAATACCAGTATAACTTGACCTCGCTCCTTATAGAATTCCCCTATAATTAGAGATCCGTATAAACTAGTTTTGCAGCTTGAGTGATCGCCGTGCGTAAATCAGATGAGGCGTGGTATTAATGGCTGGTATCTCTTTCACACTTTCTCAAAGTACATTACACTAGAAAGAGACAGATATAAATATCCTATCTTATCCATAATCTACTGTAGAACCGTGAGAAGACTAACGGACCATGAATTTCAATATTAATACAAGCTTCCTTTTGCCGATAAATGGTTTGTTTCGTAAAAAAATCTATTATGAATGCTTCGCTCCTGGCATTTTCCCAAGATGGTCTGTTTGAGGTACCCTTGAAAATGTTTTATCAATATTTTTGAATTTGTTTGTTGTGAAAATTTCGTTTTAGAAAAGATTTGCTGTAAAATATTGTTTAAAAGGAAGATAAAAGGTTTTGTGTTAAAAGTTTTTCTTTTATAAGATTTTTATGATCGTCTTTTCAGGCATCTTGCTAAACCCCGATTTGTTTTAAATCAATCTTATTATAATAATACAAAAAATCATTTGCAAAATCTAGAGAATTGTAAACTATTATATTTATCAAAGAGCACAAAAGGTACTGCTTATTTCATAAAGCAATCAGCTTCCAGCTGACCTGAACTACTAATATCATTGCCAATAAGTTAAATGGAAATAACATACAAAAACTTTAAATACAACAAAAATTTATAAAACCAAAATATGGAGCAGATGTGTAAGAAGTAAGTAAGTACCTAATAAGGTACTCACATTTCTCCAGTAATGTTGTAGCTATATCTTTAAGAGCCGAGCCTATTGTCATCAACTAACCCGGGAATCGAACTCAGGGCATCATGCTCAGCAGCCCCGCTTGCATAATGCAGCTGTGCCCAGCGGTTTCACTCAAGTCGCTCTAATTACTAAGGGGTATTCAAAATAGATGTTGCCCGATTCTCAGACCTATCCGATATACACACAACATTTCATACAAATCGGTCTAGCCGTTTCCGAGGAGTTTGTTAACATTCTATACGACACGAGCATTTTATATATTATATTGTTGTAAAGTCTACTACAAAATGAAAAAACGAAACAAAAGGTGTCTAAATTAGTCAACGATTCAATTGTTATAAAAAGTTATCAAAGGGAAAAACATTGTTAGAATAAAAGCTAACAATTTAGATGAAACTACTAATTTAGGTAATGAAAGGGTATTTTGAATAAGAATATATATTTTAAGTATCTACTTCAAATAACAGTTTAAACCAACTTACTATGAAGGTAAACGATATAGAAGGTCTTAATTTAGCCGAAGTAACTAAAATTGATGAACAAACTAATGAAGAAAATTGCTATTTAAATTATTCTTGAGCCAGATTGAGTAAGGCTTTTAAATTAGATAACTTAATACGCCCACTTTTCTGTGTTAATTTTGTTACGATAGTAATTTAACTACATCAGATATGACCTAGATTTATCATTTTGAAATTGTTTTTAATTTGACTTTATTTTTCATCATCAATTTTTCCTTGTGTCAAACGGGTGGGTCGTTGGAAATACAGAAAGAGCTATCAAAATTCCATAAGCATTATTTAATTTTCGACCTTTTTTGTACTTCGTTAGGGTCGACTTCCAGTCGAACCGGATTCAGCTTATAGTACCTTAATACTCCTATGAGGTCATCGTGCTGATCATTATGTGACCAACCGTGAAAAACTGAGCTAGTTTAATTTATGTTCATTCTAGCTTTTGCCCGCGGCTTCGCTTCGCTCGCGTTAAATTCAGGGTAACACAGTTCCCCTTTCCTGATTTGCAGGTACCTGCTACCTGTAGTTTTTGCCCTTTCGCCTTATTTATTGTAATAGCCAAGTTAAGTTTATCCTTTTCTTCCCTCTTTCTTCCTCATATCTCAATCTTTTTTAAAAAAAATATCCTATGTACGTCTCCAGGGTACCAACTATCTCTGAACCTAAATTCATCAAATTCGGTTGTGCCATTAAGACGTCAAGACGTTAGAAACAAACTCACTTTCGTTTTTAAAATATTAGTAAGGATTCTCAGTTGTTTCAATGAAAATGTTACTAATAAAAATGTTTCCTATTGTTACAGAACCAGTGGACGCATGTCAGAAAACGTGCTGTCTTTCAAAGCTGATGCGTCAGACAATAAGGCGCGGTATACCTGTGAAGCGAAGAACGTGATGATCAGCAACACTTTGAAGGCTGAGATTGATCTGACTGTGTTATGTGAGTATATTTTTAGTACCGTGTTTTTCTTAGGGGTCGGTAAGATGTATGAGAGAATTGCTCTTATCACGGTTAATTTTATGTATGTTGAAAGATGTGATTTTAGTTAAAAACCAAAAGTTGTCTATGAATTCAAGAACAATCAGCAACTACTTTTTTATTAAACTGTGTACTTTATAGTAACAATGATATTTGTCGGTAAAATAGTTAACTGACTGTAATATAGCAATGAACCTGTCAGTAAAACTAAGGATTGAGTTGCAACTAGAGAACTGCAAGTTTACGCCCAACAGCAAGTCAACATAGGTCAGCGATGTTCAATATTCTGAACTAATTCATCAATATTTTAAATTAAAAAAAATAACAAGATTACAAGTTTCATAAAATATTCAAAAATACCGTAAACAAATCAGCTTTTATTACCGAATATTTCAAACAAACTCATAAAACACAACAACATAAAGACGGTCAAAGTGAAGTTAAACTTATAAGCTTACACAATATTTGGCAGAATCCAATAAGAGGTATACAGGCAACGATCGCATTTTGAATGGGAAAGCATCAAAGACCAAAATCCCTTTGGGAAATACACAGGAACAACCTCAGAGCAATTAGATTGTATCACAAAGTAATAAATACAGAAAATGTACGAACAATAAGATTTTGAACTGAAATTTCCTACATTTTGTAGACTTGATATTTTATTTTGTAAGTAAACTAAGTACTAGGATTATTTTACAAATGCTTTGTAATCAGCACTTCTATGAAATTACTATGAAACTAGTAATATCTTGAGACTGAAAATTGTGTATTTGTTCAAGTATT
Organism: Ochropleura leucogaster; assembly: GCA_958449745.1. Classification (NCBI taxonomy): domain Eukaryota; kingdom Metazoa; phylum Arthropoda; class Insecta; order Lepidoptera; family Noctuidae; genus Ochropleura; species Ochropleura leucogaster. The sequence goes on from OY288226.1 coordinate 11,338,164, forward strand.
TTCAAGTTTAGTTTCATATTTTAGTAAATTTTCAAGTCTCTTCATAGTAATTAATATTTTCTTGTTATCAAAGAAAATTTTTATTAAACTCATAATTAAATATTGTTCGATATTTCAACTCCTTATTTTATCGCTTCTTACGTTACTTCACAAAACGAAATTAAATTATTAAAGTCTCCTAATAATTTATTTTGTTATTACCACGTAAAGATTCTGCACCTTCAATACCTATTCTTATTTTTCACAAAACAACAAAAGACCTTGACCCGTTTCAGCTCACAGCACCTGTAGCATCATCCCTCAATTTCCCCTTAAACCTACCAAAGCTACCAATATCAAAACGCATAATGCTCTGTAAGTAGCCCGGTCCATCCCCTTAGAGCATCGAATCCTTTGATGATATAACTCTATCAGGCAGGGGGTAGTCAAAAAGCGCAGTCATTTCGTTTGCGTGTGGTGCAAGGGATAAATGGAATACTGTTTTGGGATAGTTTATTTTTGGTTGGTGTGGTTTTTGGTTTGGTTGATCTAAGTACGAATGCTTATTTAGATATATTAAAAATGTCATATTAATCACATTAGTTTCTCATTGGCTGAAGTCAATCAATATGCTTCCAATTGAAGTAACACTCTCTTATTATAACTTCAAAATAAAAACCCTGTTTTTCTATCCAGTACCTAGGTACTGGATAGAAAAACAGGGTTTTTATTTTTTTATGCTAAGCAGTTGTGCATGTGATCAGTACTGGTACTAGTACCAGTACTGATCACATGCACAACTGCTTAGCATTAAGTATGTTATGATTCTCAGGTCGATCAAAAGCTGTTGCGTTTTCCCATTAGGAATTTCTCAGTTGAGTCTGAATTTCTCATGATAGCAATAACCACGCCCCCTATTAAGCTTAAACGTAACTGTCAAAATGTGGGTGTATTTTTGAAACCTCTGCCTAGCCCTTCGGAATTTATAGTCGTGATGTTAAGTTCTAATTCGCCTTGACTTTTAATTTTCGCTTCCCAGATATTTTTGTAACTTGCCCCGCAGCTCAAACAAGTACCCCCTAAATCCCGTCTTATTGTTTATTTACAAAGAAAGGGCAGGTAGTCAGGTGTAGCCATCCAAGCGTGGAGGACCCAGTTTTTCTGTATAAAACACATTTGCTTGACTTGTCAAAGACTTCTGAAGTTAAACATCGATTCGAAGATCTTTAGTTATGATGTCGTTGGTTTGGTCATAAAATATGATAGGAAGGCTATTTCTTTTGATTTTTAGATTGATCGGGTAGTCTAATAGAAATAAGAAGTACTTTGATCATAAATACATAAGTCGTTACTCCATCAATTAATGTTGTTTATGAAATGAGTCTTCATTTGTGGTTAGTATTAAAGCAAAGCCGGAGTTATGAATAACGCATTAAGAACATTACAATTAACTAGAGCATCATCTATGTAAACCTTTTTTTTCTATTTTTCATTAAAACTACATGTTTTACATCTTCTTTTACTACAAACCTAGAGATTTATAACTAAAACATTTTTACTATGTTATAAGAGCCAAGCTGACCGAAGTTTTGATTTCCGACCTTAATTTGATGAAACCCGCTGACTAAATCCACGCAGATTTCGGGATTACTATCTGCTTACACCCAAACTAATTAGTGTAAATTGGCTTTTGCTTACCCCTTAAGAGATAAAGGCGTGAGTGATACTTAATTGACTTTTGGTGGTCTTGTTAAAGGTCTGCTGGTATCGTAATCGGCCAATACACTTATGAATTAGTAAGGTTTATTTATTAGGCTACCTTCAGTAATATTAGAAAGCGGTTCTCTAACATGATTACTATTCAAGTTATCGTTAATAATAGAATTTACTGCAGTCTTAGCAATGGGTTTCGAATTATGCAGTATCATGATTAGTAAAGTACTGGTATTCAGCGGCAACTGGTTAGACTGGTTGCCAACCTCGATAGAGTTATACCATAAAGGTTAGGCAGATGATTTTTGACAGAAACAATCTAGACATCTGCTGGTTTGTAAAGATTTGGTCTTTCAATATTAGTGGGTTCTTTTCTTCATAATTTCATTACTATTACTAAAGTTTAAAACTTTGAAGGTAGAAACAGAACCATATTTTTGTTTATTCTAAAGCCTGCATGTAAAACCAAACTTATACCAACGTTTGTTTTCCTGTTACCGCTGTTAACTGCAAGTTACTCCTATATTATTTAAGCTTCTAGAGGTTGGCAGCCATTTTGGCTCCGCTAACTATGTAAAAACTAGAGAGACTTACCCGACTTGCATTTTGTATGAGACGTGTTTAACTCGAAATATAGTTTTAAATTATAAAATTGTAGAATTCTCTAATTTATTGCCATTTTCATAAAGAGTATTATCAAAAGGATGAGCAGAAGCAATTATGTACTAGAAATGTTTTAGCTTTCGACTTTCAGATTAACTTTTGAGCTTTAAGAGCTCCTAGGTTATCTTTTAAATGGATAATTGTATTTGTGAAGCGCATAACTTCACATCTGTAAGCTCTGGAGGTATAGGCAGAAGTCCCCCATATAATGTTTATACTAGTGGTATTTAGTTAAATCTCTTGTAATAAAGACTACTCTCAATACAAAAAAAAAATTAAAATGTCTATGGACGAATTTCAATAATTAATTTACTAACAAATACGCAACGCTTACATCTACCCTCAATTTTGGTCCGTTCATCGAGGCTAAGGCTAAACTGGCTGCTAAGAAGTTGGGTATCCTAGCAAAGGTGAGACAGTATTTCACACCGGAACAGTTGCTGAACTTATATCAAGCGCAAGTTCGATCGTGTGTGGAATACTGTTCTCATCTCTGGGACGGATCCGCCAAATACCAGCTTGAAGCACTAGAGTCTATAGAGAAACGAGCCAAGAGGCTCATCGGCAACGACGCGCTGGTTGAGTCAAAGCTCCAGAGCCTGGAGCATCGCCGGCGCGTTGCCAGCCTTTCGGTTTTCTATCGGTTACATTTCGGAGAGTGTGCGATGGAATTGCACAGCCTAAGTCCGCCAAGCCCGTTCCATCATAGGACTACAAGACGTACGGCGATGCGCCACCGTTACATGGTAGACATCCCACCCACACGCACTAAACGGTTTGGGAATACCTTCATTGTGCGTACTGCTAAGGAGTGGAATTCCCTGCCGGAGTCTGTATTTCCTGACAGTTATAACCTGGGGGTCTTCAAGTCAAGAGTGAATAGGTTATTTCTAGGTGAGCGTGCTTCATCGTCGACCACATCATCACTTACCATCAGGTGAGATAGTGGTCAAACACGAGCCTATCAATAATAATAAAAAATAAAAAATCGGCATATCTGAATCGCTTTCAAAAGGTGCCAGTGACGATTTCAGTTCGTTTTCAGTTTTTTACGCACCAAATTTGCCGTAACATATCACGTTTACAACAATGTAGTGAAAAATCTTTGAGTATTAATGCTAAAAGGGTAGAGGAACACCAAAAACATGATAAACGGACTGTTTGAAGGACGATATGTCTAGAGAAGAAATAACTACTGATATGACGAGTGATAGTTACAAATGGAAGATACGCTGCGCCGACCTCAAATAAATTAAAAAAAAAATTGTTATGGTGTCAGATTCAGAACATAGTCAAAATGTTTACGAATCAAATTATACCCCACATCAAACAATGATAATTGCCTCACGTTTCAGCAACTCCCTAAACGAAACAGCTCAATGATACAAGCATAAATCACTAACTCCCAAAGCGACATTCAAATTTATTTGACATTTATACGAAGAGGGCAAAGTTTTAATTTGTTCCGACTCCATTGACGCCCCTCCGAAGTTTGCCGAACGTATTTTTACGTTAAACTCTTACTTCTATCGCTCCCATTCCGAAATGTACACTAAAATTGGAATTTTCTTTTTTTGAAATGTTATATTTTTAAGCAGTTTGTGCTAGGAAAGGTCACTTTTAACATTTGGATTTACTTTCATGGGTACTTATTGTTAGTAAACCGTTTTTTTACTGTGTAAACGTGCTTTTTATTCTCTTTCTTTTTTTCGTGTAGTTATTGCTTAAACTGGTGTCAGAGTTGTTATGGGCTTTACATGTTTTCCAGAAATATCTTCCAGGCATATTTGATGATACCTTGTGACGTTTTCGTTCACAAACAAGACATAGAAATATAATACGCAAATCCATCTCAAAAACCAGTTTGTGTCTTGGGTTTGAACTCGAAAACTATGAGTTGACAGTCCGTCAGTCACACCACTAAGCTTTTATTTACAAAAACCAAATAATGACATCAGAGATTTTAAAAAAGTCAAAATATAACCCGAAATTCTGCATTCGTTTATTTGCAAAAAAAAATAAGATAGAATACTATATTTTTTTGCGTTAATAATACGTATAGTTTCAGTAATAAAAACGTCTCAATTACCATTTCAGTCTTCTAATTTACTGCCAACGACATTAGAGCCGTTTAAAAATTTATCTTTCATTCCATTGTACTTAGACCGTCCATTAAAAATTCATCCATTTCCAACCACCGCAAAATTATACTTAAAATAAGAATCTAGCCAGTTTCTGCGCTCTAATTCTAGTTTGATACTGTAGATGTCCTGTCACCCTTGAGACAACCTTTGGCCTCGTTCAGAGTTACAAGCGGTAGCGGGCACGTTGGCGAGCGCGATTTCGAAATCACGGTGCATCGCCAACTATCGTTGTGGGCAGTCGAGGATAGTGCTTAGACAATTTCCAATTGTAAAAGTTTCGCCACGCTAAGTGTCCGACGGTGCCTGATGCGTTATTGTTCCACGCGCGCCGCAAAGAGATGTCAACAAAGCAGAGGAGCCTGCCAGGGCCACCGCCTGCCGGGGTTGCGGGCTATTCGAAAGAGATACCACGGTTCCGGAACACAAAGGGCAAAAGAAGGAATATGGGTGGATTTTAGACAAGGGTTTGTAAAAGTCGGACACTCCCGTCCGCTTCGCCTATAGCGAAAGTTATTTGATGATTACCTATCCTTAAAAAAGGCGTCCGACGGTCTTTATATCATCAAAGGATGCTTAGTACGATTATTGATATTTTTCCAATAAAAAAACGTGGAAAGAGTTTCATGCACTAAAAATCTTTTTTTTATAAGAGAAGCTGATATTCATATAAAACTCCTACTCGGTAAAGTCGGTGAATTTTGGCCTTAAACGCACCCTGTGGTTTCATTATGTCTGGTACTTCGCTCCCTTCTAAAAGATGTCTTACTCAAAGATAACTAATTATCTAATAATTTATTCTACTCATACATGTCATAAGAACATGACTCTTACTTAAATATGTCGATTAAATTGCTAACTACATATGTTCGTTCTTACGTTCGTACGCCTTATTTCAGATTATTTAAGTAAATTATGCAGTAGAAAAAAAAATGAAAAATAATGATTAAATTCTTATTTTTTCAGTTTAGTAATTTACAGGTTAATGAATAAGAAGGTGAAAGATACCAAAATGGTAAAAGATTTTTTTAAGATACAACAAGTATATATTAGGAAAAAAGAGATAAGGAGATATCAATAAATGGGCAAAATAAGTGAAAGACCATTTAGAAAAGTATATGTAATAAACGGAATAATAATAATTTAAAGAACGTAATTCATTTATTAGTACATGTAATTCAAATTAGTAACAACAGTGATGTTTTGAAACGAGTAGTTAATTACGCAAATAGTGCATTTGCTTTCATTATTAATTTCTAAATGTATCTATCGTACATCAAATGCTATATTTAAAATCATTAACATGGCTACAATTTCATAAAACATAAAGCATTCAGGCTTTTTCTGAAATAAAATACACCATCTCATGAAAATCAAATCAATCTACTAAAATAAATCAAATTTCTCCTACGATTGATTTTGCAAAGGCTTTCGACTCTCTCGAACATGCAGGCTTTCAAAATGTAATAAATTTCGCTCAGTATCGTGGTTATGTGGCTTAGAGCGTTATTAGTGATGCATTAAACTTCTATGCTTTAGAATTTGCTATCTAATTTATTCAGTGTCAGGCTCCGTTATTAAAATTTAATGCATAATGTGGACTATCTTTTGTAAACAAAATTAACTAAGTCTTCAAAATGTTCTCTACTCTGGATTTTGTTTATTAGTTTGAGTAATTTTGGTATCAAAGTATTATAGCAAAAAAAACGAGTGTTTTTGAGATTTTGCAACTTAAAAACTTACACTTTGGTTGATTATATCGCGAAATATCATAACGTAAATGATATTATCAAATTAATGAATGGGTCTACTACTGACCCCAATCTTGTCGAAAGGACAAAGGAGGTAAACGATGAAACGAGCTAATACAAACAAAAAGCCTATCAACTCGCAACTTAAATATTTTAAATATGTAGATTCGCTCTTCTCAATACTATTACTGTTCATTTGGCATAAATCCAATACTTCACCCCTTGTACCTATGGAAGTAGGCAGGAACTACAGAAAACCACTTGGTACGTTCTTCAATTACTCCGTTGCTCTTGTTGGTCACATCTGAATATTCTACTTCATGTTATCTGGTACCATAATAATTAATCTCACCTTTTATCTTACAGTTGCTCCAGCACACGTCACAATATCCGGACCTTCGGAAGCCAGGGTCGGAGATCCAGTACCTTTGACTTGCAGTACAGCACCTTCTAACCCAGCTGCTGATATCAAATGGCTGGTACTAGGGAAGCATCATAAAGAAGCTAGTAACAGGACTGTTATATCTCCTGAAGGTAATATTTCAAGTTATTTATGGAAAAAAAAATAAGTAAAGGAAGAACTCCTTGTGAGACAACTTGCTAATAAAAGAAGTATGGTGTTGATTTATATCGGTAACAGAATTAGTACAATACTTTCGTGTGGTGTCAATGACTCAGGAAATTCATTTTATAACATGTTAATTGGCTGATCGCATCAATTTATGTAGCAAGTTCATATTTTTGCAAATTGAAAGAACTGGTAGAACAAAAGCTGTTTAGTTTCATTTTCCGAGACCATTTGTTATAGATTTTTATAGAAAGGTCTTGCTTTTATTTATACCAATACAAGGTGTGTTATATAAGGGCTGCGGTTTGTTCGAAAGAGATACCACTGCCCTGGAACATAAAAGGCAAAAGAAGAAACATGGGTGGGTTCAAATCGAACTTGAAAACTGTTGTTTCATCCGAAAACTAACCTGGTTTGTATTCATTTAATGATGCACATAATTAATATAAATGTTAATTTAAATCAATTATTTATACTAATTATTTTAAAGTGGAACGATTTTGTTTGTATACAGAGCAGCGGGTGAAACCGATGGGCTCAGCTAGTGGTAAATATTTGAATGAAAGGCTACTGCAGTTAGTTTGCATACATCGCTGCCTCAGTACCCGTACCGTTATAGCCTGTAAAAGGATCCTTTAATGATGACACTACCCCCCTTTACCCCCATAAACACTCAAGCGCCACTCAACTTTAAGACGTTCTTAAAAGTGTTTCTGTTTAAGTGTTACTCTTCTAAGTGACTGAGATATCATGAAATTCAACAACCACTGTTTTTTTTGCGAATTGATCATCAATCATCAAATAAGTTCCCCAGCTCTGGGCGGAGCGGAGGAAGTGTCAGACTTGTAATGACTAAAACCCATTCATGTTCCTTCTTTCGCCCTTTATTTTTCGGGGCTGCAGTATCTCTTTCGAACAACCCGCAACCCGTATCATGCCTTGCATTGCCAATGCTTCTGCCTTACCCTCTAGGAATTACAGGTCTAATAATGTGATGCTATGTTTAGTGTTTCAAGCAGTTTAATATTCGTTCTGTATGACATAACGACCACTTAACTATCGTCGTTGCATTCGCTAACTCTGCCAACTCATAAGCAGCATTACCAATTCTCAAACATAAGGTTCAAATTCAAATAACTAACAAGACTTTGTGAAATCGGAAAACTTACACAAATATTGGCATAAACAACTACACGAGTTCCAACGGGGTACATCGTCGTTTGGCAATGTCAATTGAAAATTGAACCGTATGCTCAAGGACTGCAGTTAGTAAAGCCTTGGCCTAGATATTGGCAAGACCTCGACTACACAAAGACGAACAGATTGAATTGTCGAAGGTTGAAATGAAATCTGGTAAAGCTTTTAAAATATATAGCTGTCATGGCATCTAATATCTATAAAATATATATTTCAAGAAAAGATTGAAAGACTTAGACATATATTAACCTCTAGAGCCCCAGCGGCACAAAATCCTGCCAGTAAACAAGTATTACCGTTGAGCCCCGCTGGCACCACTTTGTGCCACCAAACCTCGACCGATTTAAAACTGTATTTGTAGTTAAGATAAGTCTTAAAATCAGATTACGGGCTCTAATCGTAAGAGCCCGCCCGGCGGTGCTTGACAAATAGTTGACGTAAATAATGGCGGTCCTTGAGAGGTTAATATTAAAATTAAATATTCATTGATAAGAAAGCATAATTAAAGAAAAATAGTAAGTAGTTCAAAATCTTAATAGAAAACTAACAACTAACAAGTAAAACATTTGTTAAAATTGCTAAAACAAATAGTCTTTCATCATGAAACTGTTTTAACTAATTACATATTTTTTTGTCAAGGGTTTTTGTTACTTGTGGTATGAGAGGATCTTTCAAAGTATTCAGAATTTTATTGAATTCATCACGTTAGACGGGCCTGTTGGTCTAGTGGTTAGTGGCCCTGACTGCTGAGCCGGAGGTCGTGGGTTCGATTCCTACCCAGGACAAACTTTGTGTGATGAGCATGATTGTTTGTTCTGTGTCTGGGTGTGATTTATCTATAATATGTATGTATTTATAAATTATATAAGTATGTATATCAGTTGTCTGGTTACCATAACACAAGCTCTGCTTAGCTTGGGATCAAATAGCCGTGTGTGAGTTGTCCCAAGATTTATTATTATTACGTTTCTTGATAATAAAATCTTAACCACTAATAGAATGTTTTAAATCTTGTCTAGGCTTTCTGGAGGCACTTAGATAAACGTGAAAGCTTTTCTCAAGTTCTTATTAAGGTTTCGTACCTCAAAAAGAAAAAAAAAAACGGAACACTTATTAGTTCACTTTGTTGTCCGACTGTCTGTCTGTCAAGATGCTTTATCTCGGGAAAACGTAGAGGTATCGAGCTGAAATTAAAACCATATACTCAGGTCTGTAGTCCTTTTGTAGTATGACAAAATCAATCTTCTTAATCTACTCAAAAACAAGATATGGTTTTTATGTCGCAAGTTTGTACGAAACCCTCGGTTTGACTAGCTCTAGGCCAGTTTTTTAAATACTTTGTTAACAATTCTTCGTCTTTCTACCCAGGAGGATGGATCACAACGTCCAACATCACTGTGGTGGTGGAACCCAACAAGAGATCAATCGTGGTCGTCTGTCACGGCATCAACGGTCAGCTGACTGAGAACGTCGTCGCTACGCATACCATCAATGTGTTATGTAAGTACTTTAGTTTGTATTTTGTCTGTTTATTCATTTTATGCAGATTTTTTGTTTTTAAATATTCCTTTTTGAAATAATATTATAATCAAAAAGAATGTCCATGCCCATTCTTCTCCTTAGAGATTAACGCTTTGGAATGGGCAACTACAGTACTTTCACAAGTTATTATGCCTTGTGACCGGGACTGTAGCTTCATCATTTTGTTTCTATACATTCAAAAGTGCTTGTAATGGTCTTATTGAAAAGTACTTTGAGTTTATCTATAAACAAAATAAAACATTTGTATTTTGTCATCATTAGTTTAGTCTATGGTTACTCGGTCTTTTGATGATTTGCTGTCTGGCCAACGCTGTCATCTCATACTCAAGTACCAACATCATAAAACCAAATGATTTTAAAAGAGAAACTATGAAGTTCCTTTTCGGTTCTTCTCCATAAGAAAGGAAATCATGTACGTTTTATGTGAAATAAAATATTTTACTTTGCAGTCATTTGTTGTACATGAACCACAAATGTTTGTCCATTATATATTTTTTATATTTAATGTTTCTTAACCATCCTTTTAGGGGCGTCAGTCTTTTAAGATCGCAGTTACCGCTTGAAGACTTGTCTGTTAGTTTTATGCATTTCTGTTTCGGGTTTAAACACTTGATGGTAAAATTAGCAATTTTTTTTAGTTACGATTGTTTCTTTATTCTGACTAAATTTCAATAGATTTTCAGAGAGTAAATGTTTTTTTAGAAATAAGATGAATATTTAAAAAGAATAAAAGGCTTTACGATATTGGAAAAGTCATTTGTCATAAAATAAAAAAGCTTGTGGCACAAAATAACAAGATATCAAATGACAGACTGCTTTTTATAAAAATGTAGTCAACCCTTATCTAAAAAAATTAGATTTAGAGATTGTATTGACATGTTCATGTTACGAAGCAAACATTTCAAAAACATTTTTAAAGAAAACCTTTCAAAACTTTAAAGATATAAATTAAATAAACGTCTATTTTATTTTAGCTTATAAAATACTGGTTAATATTAAATAACTCAATGTTCGTTTTGTTAGAAATTGAATAAAAAATTTAAAACTTGAAAAAAAGAATAATTAATTACGAAAACACATTTTTAACACGAAAAGTGTTATCTAAAACATAGCCAGTTGAGTATAGTTACAAATATAATTAAAGATTATAAATATACTAGCTGTTCCCCACAGTTTCACCCGTGCTGCTCACCACCTGTTGGTCGTAGCGTGATGTTATATAGCCTATAGCCTTCCTCAAGAAATGGACTAACAAACACTAAAAGAATTTTCCAATTCCAACCAGTCCCTGAGATTAGCGCGTTCAAACAAACAAACAAACTCTTCAGCTTTATAATATTAAAGAAATATTAAAGAAAATTAAAGATAAAGATTATAAATATATATAAAAAAAAAACAAATATTTTATGATCCCTGAATTAAATCAATCACACAAAATTCAAATGAATGAAAATACGTTCGTACAAATCTTCCAACGAACAGATCAAAAATTCCATTACCCTACAAAATATAATAATAATCCATGGCTTAAGTAAACACGAAAGATTTTCCATCAAATACCTATTTGATTAGAGAGCTGTCATAAGCAGAATCCCGGCCGAAGCATATTGATATGCAAGAAAAATATATCGTGATACCCGTAAGGTTAACAAGATTTTCAGAAGTTCTAATACGAAATGTGTCGGCACGTTATTTATATGGACTTAGTCCGACGCCATTTTGAAAATATGGGTGGTTTTAAAATTGGAATGGAACGGTTAAAGATGAACGCTGTCATTTGTTTTGTCTTGACAGTTTTGACAATACAGGGGCGCTTGGTTCGATCTTTTGGTTAGACTATGCTTGCCTAGGTTGGTCTGTGACCACCTATTACGTATCGTGATTCCTTCGAGCACGTTAGGCCGTTGGTCCCCGCTGTTAATTGTAGATTTAACAGTTCGTTACCCACGATACAGGAGAAATTCCTAGTGTGGGGCAACATTTAATTTAAAAAAATAATTGTGTAGAACATTTGATTGAATGAAGTCGGTGTTATTATAAATAAAGAATTAAGCTATGAGAGTAGGCAGTAACGTTCTTCTACCTAATCACAATATGAATGATGTAACTACGATCTTGTAATAAAATTAAAATTAAAAAGAGTGTCCATGGAGTTTCTTGTCAAATCTTCTCCATTGAAATCAACGCTTTGAAATGGGCAACTCTGTAGTTACTTTCACAAGTTATTATGCCTTTTTTTGGTGGTGGGAATTCATGAAATAACTTCCCCCGCTCTCGGCAGAAATTATTATGCCTTGCGATCGGATCTGTAGTTTCATTTTGGTGACATTTAAAAGTGAATGTAATGGTCTAATTGAAGCAGAGGGGCTTGCCAAAGCCTGCGCCTGCCGGGGTTGCGGGTTTTCGAAAGAGATACCGCGGCCCCGGAACGTAAAGGGCAACAGAAGGAACATGGGTGGGCTTTAGTCAGTACAAAGCTGACATGCCCCCCCCGTTCCGCCCAGAGCGGGGGAAGTCATTTGATGATTTCACAACGGAAAAAAAAATTGTCTAATTGAAACAAATGCTTTGAGTTTAAGTTCGACAACGTATAGCAATTTTACTTCATCCACCAGCCGAATTAATTTACAAACCCTAAAATTCAATCACAAAAACACATAGGTACTAGTTAATTTTATATTTATTAAAACATTAAGTATTTCATGTCTCTACAACACAAAGTTCAAGAGCCAGGTAAAGAGAATAATTTATAACGCAATTCCTCAACTAAGGATTAACTGTCACTTCTTGAGCTATGACGAACTCCTGGACTATTATGTAGTTGAATGGAAGACGAGGTTGTAAGCTTAGGGCTTACGACTTGTCAGAAACGGCTACAGCGAAATGTATTCGTGGAAATTGTCTTTTGCAATTTTTATGGTAGGTATTTTTGTTGTGAAAACTCTTTCTGATGTTTTTCCTAGTAAGGACTATTAGCTTTATATTTTGTTCGCTAAAAATATTTTTGCTAATAAACAACCGACTTTCAAAAGAAACTAAGAAGTGGTAGAAGTCGGTGTCTTAATTTGTTTTTTTTTGCTTTTTTTTTGTCAAACAATTATTTATTTGAGACTTTTTAGTTACAATTTGCTAGAATGTCCCAAAAATTCTTATCGAGGTCTAATTTTTCATTATTACTAAAAGATATTAGCAGATCATCTATTATATTTATATTAAAAAAAAATTGAAGTTAATTCATAAACTACTAAAGCAATATAAATAAAATTGATACGAAACTTCGGGAGTATACCCTTTCAATAATAAAAACATTTTTTTAAATCCGCTTAAAATTAACGTAAAAATGGCGTAAAACATACAAAAAAAAAAACAGTCGAATAGAGAATCTCCTCCTTTTTTGAAGTCGTTTAAAAAGCGATGCAGTATTCTGGTTGAACAGACTGGACTAGTCTGAAACCAGGGTAATTGCTGGTATTGTTCCCTGCTACTAAATTATAAATGCAAAAGTTTGTGACAATGGATGGACGTACATCCTATGCGTCCATCCATTTTATAAATACATACTCATACGAAAATTACTGAACGGATTTGGCACACATAAAGTTTACTAGCTATTGCCTGCGGCTTCGCTCGCGTTAAATTCGGGGTAGCACAGTTCCCCTTTCCTGATTTACAGGTACCTGCAACCTGTAGTTTTTACCCTTGTGCCTTATTTATTGTAATAGCAATGCTCAGTTTTCCCTTTTCTTCCCTCTTTCTCCCTCATATCTCAATTTTTTTTAAAAAATATAGCCTATGTCCGTCTACAGGGTTCCAACTATATATGTACCAACATTCATCAAAATCGGTTTGGCCATTTAGGCGTAAGTAAGGATTAATATACTACATTTTACATTAAATTTAATATAGTTCACGGGTCGGGCAGTGTGATTGGATTTTTCAATCAGCAATGAAGAAGTTTTGATTTGTGCCGTTTGTGATTGATGACAGCCTTTTTTTTGGGGTGGTAAATCATCAAATAACTTCCCCCGTTCTGGGCGGAGTGGGGGGAGTGTCAGACTTTTACTGACTAAAACCCAACCATATTCCTTCTATTGCCCTTTGTGTTCCGGCGCCGCGGTACCTCTTTCGATCAACCCGCAATCCCGCCAGGCGGAGGCTCTGGCAAGCCCCTCTGCTTTGCTGACATCTCTTTGAGGCGCGCGTGAAACACTAACGCGCCGTCGACACGGCATTGATGACAGGCTTAGGTCTAAAACATAACTGGCAAACAAGCTGTTATATGCTGTAGTTTAAAATAAAGTTACACCCCCATAACCTGATGTACCCACCAATAAAAGATGATTAACCCCTTGACTTTTTAACCAGGGGTTGTAGTCTGCAGAACTTGTCAAACACAATCACGCACAACTAGTATTTTGCAATAAAGTTTCACCCCCATCACCCCCACTAAAGCACTATAGCAATAATTACACCCCTACCCACATATTTTCCGCAATTTTTCCCACACATGGTAACTTAATCAGGAGTCTATTTGACTTTATAATAACTCTGGCGACTCGAAACCCTTAGGAGACGTGACTTGAAAGCGTATTGCTGCTCACAACGTGTTGTGGCGTTATCTAGAACCACCCTGTATATTATATACACCCTGTATATGTACAAGCGAAGGACATATTTCGAAGAAGTGTGGTGACTTTTAAATATTAAGTTCTGAGGCCTTTTTGTAATGGGTCTTGTTAAGAATGTGGTTCTTGAGATTTTTAGGGTTCCGTATTTCAAAAGAGATTTATCTCGGGAATGCGTAGATATCGAGTGAAATTAAAACCAGATACTCAAGTCTGGGGAGTTTGTTCCGCCACTTCTTCTTCCCAGCTAAAACACTAGGAAGTGTCGAAGGGCAGGGCGTTTTTGTGGGACTGTCTCTTGTAATCTGACGTTCAAAAAGTGCTGATTATCAGCCTCATTTGAATAAATGACTTTTGATTCTGTGGTCCCTTGTATTTGTGGAAAAAACATTTTTATAAGTACACGTAGTTATAGCCTATCTTTAAAGATATGGCCGTTTATGTCGTGAGTTTGTACGGAACCCTCGGTGTGCGAGTCAAACTCGCACTTTCTCGGTTTTTTTGTGTGTAGTTTTCTTGTATTGTTTCGCTATCACCAATAAGACCGCCATTGTAACCATAGAATTAGCAATTTCTGAAAAAAAACTATAAGTATTTAATTTTTGATGAGCAGTTAAGTATATTTTTTTTGCGGGTTGTTCGAAATAAATACCGCGACCCCGGAATATGAAGGGCAATAGAAGGGACATGGGTGGGTTTTAGTCAGTAAAAGTCTAATACTCCCCACTCCCCCTAGGGGGGGGGGGGGTTAATGATTACTCACCCGCAAAAAAAAGTATATTATATGTATATAATAACTATTGGATAAAAATCACTCCGTCAGTTAAAAATTAAACTAGATTTCTGCCCAAAAATTTTGAAACACGTTTTTAGCACGATAAAACATGTTAAAGTTAAAAACGATTACCTGCTACCCCACTATGACGTCTTAAAGCAGAACTTATTCAACTGAGGGAAAGAGACAGAGCTATACAGGGTGTCTAGCACCATCTCTTTCTCACACAGGAATAAGAACTGCTATAAGATGTCATGGTAACCCTACTGTACAGTTAAACCTTACTCGCTAAATATACCCTTTTCATCAGAAATCAACCCCTAAAACGGCATTCACTAAAACGGAAAACCCTTCAAAATAATTGGAAATATACTGCCCTATTTACTAAAGGAAACTGAAATATTTTTGTAAAATGCAATGGCCGACATTTCAGCATTTTTCTTTTTCAGAGAAAATTTCTCCAATTCCTTTTGCTTAACACATGTACGAGTCTGAGGTTTTAAATTCTTTCAATATTTTGTAGCATTCCGTATGGCGGCCATGTTGTTTTTTTTTGTTTGTGGTATTTTTGAATTATGGCTGTTTGAGTTAGTGCAATGCGCTTGATATTGGGATTTTTCGGATTGTGGAAATATGACATTATTAGCTTTTGCCCGCTGCTTCGAACGCGTTAAATTCGGGGTAACACATTTCCCCTTGCACCTCATTGATTTGTTTTCTCTTTTCTTCCCTCTTTCTCCCTCACATACCACTTTAAAAACATCCTATGTCCGTCTCCTAGTTCCCAACTATCTGTGTACCAATATTCATTAAAATCGGTTTAATCATTAAAGCGTTAAGTTGTAACAAACAAGCAAACTCACTTTCGCTTTTATAATATTAGTAAGGATTATTATTACTTCTCCATCGTTCAACCATAAAAACTCAAATCAAAACTTGACCATGGGTAATACAATTACCCACATACAGACATACCCTCCATCAGTTGTGGTTGTACCCCTTACGTACTCGTGGTAACTAGGATTACCCTTTAAATCATTTCTAGTCGGGGGTTAGACCCCGTAGTACCCCTTGTGGTCAAGTAAAGGGTGCTTTGTAAATCGTATGTGGTTGTACACGATCTTTGGTGTAGGCGTACTATCTTAAAATAGGGTTGAAATTTTTTTGGGTACTATTTTTGGTATCTATCGAGGATTTATTGAGGAGCTCGTGGCTAGACAATAGCAGCAGATCGAGTTTTTGTCTAGTCTGTGGATGGGTGACCATTTTTGGCCTTTGTACAATTATATTTAAAGTCGACGCAACACGTTTTCTTCTTCCATATTCCCCTGTCAGACGTCACGGAGGAGCTCGTGGCTTATAATAGCAGCCGCTCGGGTCGATCTTTAGGTTAAGCCGCGCTTGCCGAGGTTGGTCTCTGATGGGTTACATACCAAGTTTTCTCCGTGCCTCCGAAAGCACGTTAAGCCGTTGGTCCCGGCTGTCATTTTTAGATCTTTGACAGTCGTTACAGGTTGTCAGTACTAACTGGGTTGTGGAGGTCAGATAGGCAGTCACTCCATGTAAAATACTGATATTCAGCTGCATTCGGTTAGACTGGAAGCCGACCCCAACATAGTTGGGAAAAGGCTAGGCAGATGATGAGACGTCACGGCATCATTGACTCCTTTCTCCTTCATATCATTCCTTACACAATCCATCCATCTTTTCTTTGACCTTTCTCTCCCTCGTCCACCAAATTCAGATCCATCACACTTTCAGTCACATGTGCTTCGTCCCTCCTCATTACATGTCCATTTAACGAGTGTATAACTGAAAAAAACAAAACAATACTGTAATCACACAAAGAACTCGTTCAACAGTAAAACTACAAAGACCATGGAACACATCCAACTATATAACATATATTATTAAACATAAAATGATAAAACTATGACTATATAAACAACGGACGAAACGTCCGGTCTGTGCGAATTATCATAATATTTGCGGAACCGGAAACGCAGCTGACGTCACGGCCGCTGCCGCCATTTTGGGGTTCGGTGGGGAAATTGTGTAATCCATTGTGGTAGTTTTGGATACATACATAATATATTGGTCTTTTGCAAGGTGGGATTTGAGAGTGATGAATTACTTTTGTTTTAGTTTGAAAGTTTACTGTGGTTTGGGAAACTGAAGCCACCTGCTTCCCTCGTGACTGACGTAGAAGATAATGCCGATGTTTTCAACACAATAAAGCGATTTCATGAGCTTGTTTTTATTCTTTTTTATTTATTTTTAAACTAGCTTTTGCCCTAGCGCCTTATTTATTTTAATAGCAAAGATAAGTTTTCCCTTTTTCTCCCTCAGAGAAATAGGGAGGAAAAGGAAAAACTTATCTTTAAAAAAAAAATAAAGTTAGGCTATGTCCGTGTCCAGGGTTCCAACTATCTCTGTACCAAAGTTCATCAAAATCGGTTAAGTCATGTAGACGTTAAGACGAAACAAACTCACTTTCGCTTTTATAGTATTAGTAAGGATTTTATGCCAATCTTGGATTTTCTCCTTTATTGTGGTTGCGTTTACAAACTTTAAAACTTACATACAAATACAGCCAGACCCGGAATCTGTTGGCCATGTTTTTTTTTTCGTTTAGGAATCGAACACGCAGGAGCGTGTAGCGGGTTACCAGCCAATCACTTTTCCGACTGTATCGTCTCTTCTAATTTGTTTGCAAAAAAAGCTTCTGTTAGGACAGCATTTAAGGATACTTTTGAACCCTCAATGAAATCCTAACTGGTACTTGTAATAACAATATATAAATGATGTTAAATTGGTATACAACTGGGTACTGAATTATCATCGATAAACACAATACAATACATAAAAAAAATACGACTCAATGTATATCTTTTCCCCCAAAAGCCAAAAACAACAAAAATTAAATGTCAAGAACCAATCGATCTCAAATCCTCTTTATTCTACGGAACCCTAGACTGTAAATTCATTACACCCTGTATTTTTTCCGTCGGCCTAACGCGATAAACCCTAGGTCGGATTAAACAGCTTTTTAAACTGGTCGTGTTGTCTCTTTCCCTCCTACACATTTTCGTTTTTCGTCTCTCTCTAGCAACGGATTTATGCTGTCGTTTTTTTAGTGGTTTAAAGTTTGCGTAGCCCAGGTTTTGGCGGGATGAGGGAATGGGGGAATGTGTGTGTTTGGGAATTGGAAAAAAGTTGTGTGTGAGATTTTTGCTAAGTATAATTTAAAATATGAGAAAAAGTTCCGAACTAGTTCAGGCGATTTTATGCTTTATTTTGTTATGGCTATTTTTTCATTCGGCATTTTAACTATAAGGGATATGTAGATAGTTATAAATACTAGCTTTGCCTAGCGGTTTCACCCGTTACTCAAGTCCCCTTAGATGATGACTGATTATCAAACCTACGCAATATGCACACAAAATTTCATACAAATCGGTCCTGCCATTTTTGGAGGAGTTTGGTAACTAACATGCGACCTTTAAATATAACATAACATCACGGTTGTAATCTCTTATGGGTATGGCCAGACGTGCACTTAATAGTACACACACATTTCGTTAGTTCTGTTGTAATACGATTGTCATGAACCGGCCTTAAATCGCCATAAGATTGAGAAATTATTAATGGAAAATCCGATAACACTTAGCATGGCTCGGGAAGTGAACCCAATATCTCGTGCTCAGCAGTGGCGCTTGCGACCACTAAACCTCATTTGCAGCTCAAATATCTACTTCAAAAAGGCAAGATTGAATAGAAAACCATTGCGAAATTTACATACACGGAAACTTCACGAGCCAGCAGAGGCCCAAAGACCTATTTACCTTGCCAAAGTTGACATAGGCTCTCCCCTAGGCAACTACCAAATAACATACCTTTTTGTCACATTTCTAAAAGCTGTTATTTTACGTCCGTCATTAACATAACGCTAGTGTAGCTTTTGAATGTTTAATTCGTCCGCCATTTTGGATTTTGAGGTCAGGTCGCGTCGTCAGATGAAATGGCAGCGTTTTAGTGCTTGTGAATGGGTGCGCCTGGAGGTATTTAAGGTTTGACAAGCACTGGCCTTGAGTTTTGTTGGATGAATGGGATATTTTCATGTGTCGTGTTTTTGGGTCATTTTTTTACCTGTTGATGTTGGTCTATCTTTGTAAACATGATCAGCCTATAATATTGTATGTCTCTTTTGAAGAGGGAAGAGCGGGGTCAATGCGTTTTAATAGGATGTTTATACGCATTTAACGTACCCACCTCGTCACGCACGGTAATTTCTAAAGGAGGAGACAGAGGTGTGCCCAACAATAAAACCCACATTCCGCCAATTATGTTGCAAATTCGCTGCTACTCATCTTAGTAAGAGAAAAAGATGTTGATGAAAATGGGCTCGCTTTCTATTAATAGGTAGCTATATACATAGCTAGTGTAATGCTGGTATTCTATTAGATACGTCTTTTCCTAAATTAAAATATTACAAACAGTTTTATATTTCAGTATCTTTAGTTATGGTATACTGAAATACATAGGTATTACATACATTTTATCGAGTATTCATTTTCTATTGTTATTAAAGAAAAAAAATATGTAATATAGACGATAACTCACAAACTACCTGAGCAATATAAATAAAATTGATATGGGACCACCTGGAAGGTAAGTAAACCCTAACAAACAAAAAAGAATTTTGCAAATCGGTACAGGCGTCTTTGGGTAATCGGCGAACACACAAAAAATATTCCAACGAATTGAAAACCTCCTCCTTTTTTTGAAGGCGGTTTACTTATTTCCATTGCGTAAATCTGCTGAAAACCCTATCACACACACACACACGAACATATACACACACACACAAACTCACACTCCACATACACATACATACTAACACTTCAAAGTAATAACAGGCTATTTTTTAACCGTCTTTAATTTATATCTTATTTTATTGTCTTTTTCTTTAATTTTGAAAAATATTGTTTTGTTAATCTTTTTGCACATAATTCTGTAAAATCTCCTATGGGAGAGGGCACTGGCTCCTGTAACACAGGTCTTTCACCTAGCACAGGAGTCAGGGACTTCACAAACAATGTAAATACTTCTTGTGTAATAAAGATTATACTTATACTTATTATACTTATTATCTTGGACACAGCTCTCGCGACAGCATACCTCGCTCATTTCTCGCTCATCCTTCAACAAAGCATAGTCCTAACTCTTGTTATTTTGAGTCTACGCCTACATTTCATTAGGAACAGTATTTAGGTCGAATAATTGTAATTTAAATTAGCCTCCACTAATTGTATAAAGGAATACAAGATCAAAAGGAATCCTGAGTTCCTTTCTTAGCTGAAATTATTATTACACTATAATTATAATTTCTTTGTTTTATGTCAACAAGCCTGTGAATATAAGGCCGAAATAATTGGAAATTTACTACTTGCGTCTAGACTGCTTTTTTTGTATTGTATTATATTTTAATGTTATATAAAAAACTTTGCCCATACTAGGATTTCTCCACATACACAAACAGCGAGACCCGGAACAACTATTCGTATGCCATACAAATATTTGTTCCGTGCGGGGATCGATCCCGCGAAGCCCACCGCGGCAGTGGATCGCTCAGCCACTTTACCTCAGTTCAATTTAATTCACTCAGACATATTAAAGTTGTTTAATTGTTATGGTGTCTTTGTTGGGTCGATCTTTAGGTTAAGCCGCGCTTGCCTGAGTTGATCTGTGGATGGGTGACCACCCGTTACATACCGAGTTTCCTCCGTGCCTCGGAAAGCACGATAAGCCGTTGGTCCCGGCTGTCATCTATAGATCTTTGACAGTCGTTACAGGTAGTCAGTGTTCCGAAAGTCTGACAACCAGTCTCACCAAGGGGTATTGTATTACCCAGTACTAACTGGGTTGTGGAGGTCAGATAGGCAGTCGCTCCATGTAAAATACTGATATTCAGCTGCATCCGGTTATACTGGAAGCCGACCCCAATATAGTTGGGCAAGGTAAAGGTAGGCAGATGATGAGATGATGGTGTCTTTGTTGTTTCTAAAAAAAAAACTAAAAACTAATTCCAAACACCTTACCTGAGTAAGCAAATATAATTCACCTTCCAAACTGAGTTGAGAAGCCAGGTCTTCAAGGTCCACCCGCTAAACAAACACTCCTATACAAATCTTGTCTCATTCAAACATACGCGGGGAGTAGCCAAGTTGCTATCTACTCTACATTAATCATTTCTTAAGGAGCTGGTGTAAAGTATGGGGGACAGCGGGTCCTCTTAATTGGTAGACAGTAGTATTAATAAATGAATTGAAATTTATTGAAAAATCCACAAAAATGTAGTTCGCGAACTTATTACAGAATTGTTTGCCAAATCTTATATAGAAAATTCTCGTGTCACAGTTTTCGTTCCCATAATCCTCCAAAACAGCTGGACCGATTTGAACGATATTTTGTGTGCATATCGGGTAGGTCTGAGAATCGGCCAACATCTGGGGGCACGGCAGTGCCCCCACCAAGTCGAGCAAAAAGCGTCACGGCCGTACCATCCTTTTCTCGAAGCAACTCAGACCATTTTCGACCCCCTGTAACTTCGTTGTGGATAAAACTAGAAGACTGAAATTTTAGTAACCTTGCAGGCATAGTAAAGACACGGTATATTTCAAATTTCATTCAATTTGAACCAGTATTTTAAGAATTATAACGGGTCAAATTTCTTAATTTTGTCACTCACTGACTCACCGATCATCAAAATGCTAAGGCACTTCTAGCAGACCTAGAAGCTTGAAATTTGGAATATAAGTAGTGTTTGGTGTATGAATCAAGGAAAAACTAAAAAATCTGGACTAGAAAAGACCGCAAAGAAAATTAAGTCCATACAGCCAAATTTTCAGTAAAATTTTTCAATATTGGCTTTATTCGTAACGATGTTTTACGGGTTTAAGCTAGTCCCATATAAATATAGGCGCATGGTGTGCCCCTGCCAAATCGAGCAAAAAATGGGTATTCCCATCATGAAAACACGTGTAAATTAAATTATTTTATGCAAAAAACGTACCTACGTGCGTATTCGTACTTAACATTACATTTAATAACGAACATGTTCACGAAAGGTTAAAACTAAATTTGAAATTATTAATAGCGCTTATGTTCATCGCGAACAGTTTCCCATATGTATAGCCTATACTTTAACTAAACATAAAAGTCAAGGACATTTTTTTTTCGGGTGGGAAGTCATCCAATTACTTCCCCCGCTCTGGGCGGAGCGGGGGGGCATGTCAGACTTGTACTGACTAAAACCCACCCATTTTTCTTCTATTGCCCTTTACGTTCCGAGGCCGCGGTATCTCTTTCGAACAACCCGCAACCCAAAGTCAAGGACTAAGTCTACATAATGCACTGATGGATATCGGTTCTACAGTATTCACATCCGGTCAAGCTGACGTGGCACTTTCGAGAGTTACAAGTCTGGGCGGTTTACAGGCGGTGTTAAAGCGCAGGAATCCTCAATTTGTGAATACAACAGACTAAGAAGCATTTACCGTCCAGATTTGTCAAAAATTTTAACATCAAAGCCTCCCAGAAAAACACATAAAGACAGGGAGTGGGCTCTTAGAAAAACTGGTGCTAAAGCTCAAGAAGTAGTACCGGAAAAGAGAAAACGGAAGGCTACCTACAAAAATAAGTTCCTAAGTCAGAGAGAGGGCTTTAAGAAAATTCGTTGCTGGTAGATATACATATATACAAAAAAGTGTGTGTGTCAGCTCCGACGCACGACTGGAGTTTACTCCTTAAGTACGAGTATCTAACTATACGCAAAAACAGTTTATTCAACTGAAAAAAGATTAATATCATATGAAAGGGTAAATTCACAAATTAATGAAAAAGGGGTGTATGTACTTATGTACACGCGTTAGAAGTTATACTTCTTCGGCGTATAGAAAAAAAAAATAACTAAAATGCTGTAGTGATTAACGATAAATATAAAAAATAATCAAAAGAATGTGAGCCGTCGCGGGACGCCTGGCAGATGTGAAACATCGACATTATTTTGTAAAAGTAGTATGCAGAAACGAACAGATTGTGATAGGAACTAAATATGTCATTGAAAACATCTTTGTTTTGTTTCATTGTGGACTTACCAAAAGGACATCGTTTTCGTGTTCATCATCGTTTATGAATCCGAGGATCGAAGGCACTTTGAATAAAAACTCTATTACTGGCTATCTGTTGTGACCCATCCATTTCCAACCCTCGGCAAGGGTTGCTTAACCTGTCTCCGTGTGGTAACCCATCCATTTCCAAACCTCGGCAAGGGTTGCTTAACCTGTCTCCGTGTGGTAACCCATCCATTTCCAAACCTCGGCAAGAATTGCTTAACCTGTCCCCGTGTGGTAACCCATCCATTTCCAAACCTCGGCAAGGGTTGCTTAACCTGTCCCCGTGTGGTTACCCATCCATTTCCAAATCTCGGCAAGGGTTGCTTAACCTGTCCCCGTGTGGAAACCCATCCATTTCCAAACCTCGGCAAGGGTTGCTTAACCTGTCCCCGTGTGGTAACCCATCCATATCCAAACCTTGGCAAAGGTTGCTTAACCTGGCCCCCTGTGGTTACCCATCCATTTCCAAACCTCCGCAAGGGTTGCTTGGAATGTGAAATTAATTTAATAAGAACACCAAAATAATATTTATTTATTATGAAACACGTGTTCTAAATAGTCGCTCCATGTAAAATACTGATATTCAGCTGCATCCGGTTAGACTGGAAGCCGACCCCAACATAGTTGGGAAAAGGCTAGGCAGATGATGACGTGTTTTAAATTTAAAAATACTAGAATATACAACTTGAACATAGTTATCGATTTTCATGCCACCTAGAACTAACTTCACGATGTCGCTGGCTAAATTCACTCTCATCATTTTTCTCCATCGCGCCAAAAGAAGTATAACTTGAAAAACAAACCCAATAACATATAGTATATAGGTATAGTCGCCTATACAGCATACCACATGTACGTCTTAATACACTCACAGCCAAATTAGAAAGTTGCGCACCAAAATCGTGACACATTTTCGTTACTTTAGCAGGTTTTACCCCTCGGATTTTTCTCATACCGGGCGCCTTACGATAACTGCAATTTGAAAGTCAGTGTCAGGTTGTGTGTTGAATAAAATATAAATCGCGACCGTATTAAGCATCACGGTGTTATAATAATTACAATCGTTAATAAAAACTCCCTGAGTTCATTTAATCTCATAAAATGACTATCATAATAAAAACTCGGGATTATAGATCACACAAGGGTTGTAAAGATGATTTTAATCTTTATTAAGAAATTTTAGTTATGCATACAATCTGATAAAGAGCCGCAAAAAGGGAAACAAATCCTTAGTAATATTGTAAAAGCGAAAGTGAGTTGGTTTGTTTGTTTGTAACGTCTTCACGCCTACATGACTAAACCGATTTTGATTTTGAATTTTGGTACAGAGATAGTTGGGACTCTGGAGACGGACATAGGCTAAGTGAGAAATGAGGGACAAAGAGGGAAGTAATGGAAAGGCGCTATGGCAAAAACTACAAGTAGCAAGTACCTGCAAATCGGGAAAGGGGAACTGTGTTACCCCGAATTAAACGCGAGCGAAGCCGCGGACAAAAGCTAGTTATAAATAAAAACAATCTAAATAAAATATTTAAAAGTACTTCCAATGAAAAGAAGTCGCAAAAAGAAAATTTTTTTTATCAACTTGACAATAAATAAAAAAACTAAATATAATATTTAAAAAGTACTTCCAATGAAAAGAAATCGCAAAAAGAAAAACAGGACTTTGGATTTGATCCAGCGTAATGTTGTTTGACTATCCGTTTCTTTACCAAACACGCTACTAGATCATTAGAACCGGGATTGAAATTACTAACCGTATTGTGCGCACCAAAATCGTGAAACATTTTCGTTACATTAGCAGGTTTTACCCCTCGGATTTTTCTCATACCGGGTGCCTTATATATGAAAATCGATTCTTAAGGAGTAAACTCCAATAAGTTGAAGGTACCGAAAAGGAAAAAATTAGAACTGTCTACAAAATACAAAAAGAAATGAGATCCCATCAAAAACAATACTTGTCAAAAAAACCAAGTCTCGCAACTCAGTTGTGCTGCTTTAAAAAGTTGTGAGATCCATGTAATACCAAGTCGGTTATTAATTTATTCAGTCTCTACTTAAGCGACTTTCTGTCTTAATACGTCCAGCCTCTAAGACCACGATCGTGGTCCATAACAATTGAAAATCAATTGCGTCTGGAATCTCCGTACTCGAAGCATTAAGTTGTTACGTAATAATTAACAGCATCTTATAGTGACGCATATCAATATTAAAACTCTTTAATGTTTCATATAAATATATTGTGACTTGGTCATCGCCTGAAAACACGTATAAATTCAATCGCCTGAAAACACATGTAAATTCAATTATTTAGTGCGATGGTCAAGTTTCGATATATTTATATGAAACATTAAAGAGTTTTAATATTGATATGCGTCACTATAAGATGCTGTTAATTATTACGTAACAACTTAATGCTTCGAGTACGGAGATTCCAGACGCAATTGATTTTCAATTGTTATGGACCACGATCGTGGTCTTAGAGGCTGGACGTATTAAGACAGAAAGTCGCTTAAGTAGAGACTGAATAAATTAATAACCGACTTGGTATTACATGGATCTCACAACTTTTTAAAGCAGCACAACTGAGTTGCGAGACTTGGTTTTTTTGACAAGTATTGTTTTTGATGGGATCTATTTTTCATGACCCTAACTGAGCAGCGGGTGAAACCGCTGGGCACAGCTGGTCAATATATAAAATATTCGTGTCGCGGTGTTTGTTACCCACCTCTTCTAGAACTGCTGGACGGATTTGTGTGAAATTTTGTGTGCATTTCGGGTGTATCTGAAAATCGGCAAAGAAATATTACCCAAGTGATTAGGAGTATGAAAAAGAAAACCTGAGCAGTGGTTGAAACCGCTGGGCACGATGGTTCCGTACAAACTTGTGACATAAACGGCCATATCTTTTGATTGCGTAGACTTAGGGTGTTGATTTTTCACCTCACAAAGGGACTATATGAAGGGCTACTATGACATCTTATAGCAATTCTTATTCCACTGAGTGAAAGAGATGGTGCTAGACACCCTGTATAGCTCTGTCTCTTTCCCTCAGCGGAATAAGAATTGCTTTAAGAGGTCATAGTAGGGTAGCTGGTCTCAACTCGTTACCTCCACGCGTTCCCGAGACAAAGCAGACAGACAGACAACAAAGTTATCCTATACGGGTTCCGCTTTTTCCTTTTGAAGACCCTTAGAAAACGGTATGACTGAATCTAAATACCAAACTACCACAATCTTAACCCCATTTTTTATTTTGTAACATTAAAAATTACTATTCACCCATCTAGAAATATAGAACATCATCAAATGCCTTGCCTTTCCCCAACTACATAAAACTTGGCTTCCAGTCTAACCGGGCACATTTAAAAATTAAAGTACCAAAATGTTCCCTGGAAGATCTAGTCACCCTAGCAAAACCGGTAACATCTAAAAGTTAAATTAAACAAAACAAAGAAACCATGTTCCCTAACTCTTCACCCCCCCCGCTTCATCTGCTTCCCTGGTCCACAATCCAGCAGATTAGCCGAATGTGCCAGAGGTCCAGCGGCCAGCACAAACTTGAGATAGGGCCAGGAAACAGATTAACGTATGCTGATAACGTTAATCTTAATATTAGAGTAAAACCAGAGCTTTGGCACTCTGCACTGGTAAGTGTATTAATGATTTTAGTGGCTTGCCTTTTTTTTGTGGATAATCCTGACTCCTTACTAAAATTATAAAAGCGAAAGTGAGATTGAAGTCTTCATGCCTAAATGGCCAAACCGATTGTGAAGAATTTTGATAAAGAGATAGTTGGGACCCTGGAGACGGACACAGGCTAATAAAAAGTGAGAAAAGGGGGAGAAAGAGGGAAGAAAAGGGGAGAGAAAGTTTTTTTTTATCATCACGTGGGTTAAAGTTAGCGTTAGCCCAAAGTAACTATACCACGCGGACGAAGTTGTGGGCGAAAGCTAGTCATCAAATAATTTCCCCGCTCTGGGTGGAGCAGGGGAAGTGTCAGACTTGTACTGACTTAAACCCAACCATGTTCCTATTTTTCCTACAACGGGAGTTGACTCTCGGCCACTATTAGATGCGGGCCTGTGGAAGGTGAGCAATGAGTAGGTCACCATCTGTCCGTCTAGTGACGATAGACCGAGTCGACGGCGCGATTGTGTTGTTGTTGTGTTTTTGTTGCGTGCATCAAAGAGATGTCAGCAAAAAGAGGGCCCAGCCAGGTTGTGGGTTGTTCGAAAGAGATGCCGCGGCCCCGGAACACGACGACCGTCTGTTAAAATCTGATACTCCCTTTCTCACAGCCCAGACTGGGAGAAGATATTTGATGATTTCCCTTAAAAAAAAAAAACAAAACGAAACCCTCTTCACTTAGACAAAGATATTCTTTTCTTTTGTCATTCATTAAAGAGTAATTAATTCAAGGAGTTGTCTTTTTGTGAAAATGTCAACTCAAAATAAGTTCCCAAATAATTAACAAACAGAAAAAATGGCAAGAAATGGGAAATGGTATCTTAGAAAAATTTAAATATTGTTGTTTAGAATATGTTCTTAGAAAGAGGTCGTTGCTAATTAATAACAGCCACACGGGTCAATCTTTAGGTTATGACACGTTTGCTTAGGTTGGTCCATGTATGGGTGATAACACAAAAAATATCAAGTAGCGATAAAGTCAGACAACTAGTCCTACCAAGGAGTACCGTATTACCCTATCTAAACTAGGTTATGGAGGTAAGATAGGCTCCATGTAAAATACTGGTATTCAGCTGCATCCAGTAAGCCTGCAAGCTAACCCCAACACAGTTAAGATAAGGTAGACGCAAAGATGTTTTTTTTCCAAAATCAGACTTTTATTTGTGAAACAGATATTCACATCAAGCTTAGCCGTGGAGAAGTAGAAATAAAAATAATTAACAGCACACATGAAAACAAAAAAAAAACTTAAAAGAAAGATACTGTTTTAAATTCAAACTAATCTTGTCTTATTATCCTTACTAATATTATGAAAGCGAAAGTGAGTTTGTTTGTTTGTTACCTCTTCACGCTTTAATGGCTGAACCGATTTTGATGAATTTTGCTACAGAGATAGTTGGGAACCAGGAGACGGACATAGGCTTAATTTTTATTTAAAAAAAGTGGGATATGAGGGAGAACGAGGGAAGAAAAGGGAAAACTTAGCGTTGCTATTACAAATCGATCAGGCGCAAGAGCAAAAACTGCAGGTCTGCTTGGTGTGTTATACCAAATTTAACGCGAGCGGAGCCGCGGGCGAAAGCTAGTGTTCCTATACAAAAGTATGACAGTTCAATTCCAGATATCAAAATAGGTTTTATAAAAAACATTTAGCTTTTCGCTTCAGAACTAAACATAGACCTAACATTTTTAGGCCACTGCCAAGGTGACGATGCAAAAAACCCATTCACATGTTGTTTACAGACCCCCTTTCTTGGGGGACTGTGATAATACCCCCGTTTTTGCCCCGTGTATACATACAAGGCTTTTTGTATACATTTGCGTTTTCATGCCGGGGTGTAATGGACGTGAGTTTTTGTAGCTATCATATTTAATAACAAACGGAATATTAGATTATTGTAAAGAATGTTTTGTTAAATAAATAAGATTTTTTTGTAAGCTTTTAAAATAAGATGTCTGTGAAAACCAGGAAGGGGTAGTAAGAGATTCTATATACTGAATACACGACTGGCGCAGTGGCTGAGCGATCGACTGCTGCGCTACGTGTCGCGGGTTCGATCCCCGCACGGAACAAATATTTGTATGACCTACAGGTAGTTGTTTCGGGTCTAGCTGTTTGTGTATGTGAGTTTAAATAATTGTAATCACACCCACGATACAGGAGAAATTCCTAGTAATTTGTAAGCCATACATTTATTTGTTCCGTTCATGGATCGAACCCGCGACACGGAGCGCAACATGCGATCAAATCAAATCAAATCAAATCAAATCATTTATTTCAATTAGACCATTACAGGCACTTTTGAATGTCAAGAAACAAAATGAATCTACAGTCCCGGTCACAAGGCATAATAACTTGTGAAAGTACTGCAGTTGCCCATTCCAAAGCGTTGATCTCTATGGAGAAGAATGGGCAAGAAACTCCATGGACACTCTTTTAAATTCTAATATTTTTACAAAATAGTATTTACATCATTCGTGTTGAGATTATACAAATATGTGAGAACGATGTAGAAAGACGTGCATAGTAAGAGCGTCCAGAGTAAATAAAAAACAAAATTCAATTTAAATCTAAATAAATTAAAAATGACCGTGGTAGTTAAAAAATGACCAGTCCCAACTGACAGCGCCCGTTCACGAACATGACGTATGGATCAGCCCCATTCAGCTCGACCATTTTGAAGGGAGCTAAATGACCCGACACACCCGCCACCATCAGCCAGACATTTAAGTGAGCATGACACTATTAACCACCAGGGCTTCGTCAAGTCAATGATAATACATAGCACTCACATATGGGCTTAATAATTATACAATACTAGAGAATTGATTCTATACATTGCAAAGATAGTCTTACAATCTTCTGCAGCTTCCACTATAGCTTCGGATACTTATTAATGACTTTACCCCTATGCTTGAGGAGCAGGACCAGCATTGAGCCAAGCATTTTTATCATCAATATAATCCCCCAACTTATAATATGCTTGCCTGCATAGTGTGCGTTTAATACAAGATTTAAATTTCGTTTCATTCAGTTGAAGAATGTGGTGAGGTATTTTATTGTAGCATTTCAAACAGTACCCCATGAAAGATGAGTCTACTTTAGCTAACCTGAAACCTGGTTGAACTAATTGGTCCCTATTTCTAGTATTATAATTGTGTCTGTCACCTCTTTTACTAAAAAGATGCGAGTTTTTCCTGACATACATGATGTTTTCATAAATATATTGACAAGGTACTGTCATGATGTTAATATCCTTAAACTGTTCCCTTAAAGAATCTCGCCTACGTAGGTTATATATGGCTCTAATGGCTCTTTTCTGCAGAATAAATATAGACTCGATGTCTGCAGCCCGTCCCCAAAGTAAAATACCGTATGACATTATACTATGAAAATAACTAAAATAGACTAGTCTCGCGGTATCTACATCAGTAAACTGACGGATTTTTCTAACAGCGTATGCTGCTGAACTAAGGCGTCCTGCAAGAGATGTTATATGCGGACCCCATTGTAGCTTTGAATCGAGTGTTATTCCCAAGAAAACAGTTTTTTCGACGAATTCTAGTTTCTCTTGATTCAATACTATGTCACACTCACTGTTTTTGACATTTGGTAGAGCAAATCTTATACACTTCGTTTTTTTCCCATTTAATACTAAATTATTAGCGGTAAACCAATTATGTACCTGCATTAGGGCATTATTTACGTCGTCAGGATTTGTGGCACGTCTGTTTATCTTAAATATTAAAGAGGTATCGTCAGCAAACAACACCATTTGTGGTTGGTTTTTAAATAAATGGGGTAGATCATTAATATATACTAAAAAGAGGAAGGGACCTAATATCGATCCTTGTGGTACACCCATCTTTACATTTAAACCCATTGAATTGACACTATTTATTTGTACTTGCTGCTGTCTATCATTTAAATACGATTTTACTAAACTAAGGGCAAGTTTCCCTAGACTAAGGGCAAGTTTCCCTAGCTCAAATCATCGCTCAGCCACTGCGCCAACTGTGTCTTCAAAATGAAACTTACTCTTCTAAGTAGCCCAGAGTAATTGGATTCCATTTTATTTTCCTCACAAACAAAGCTGAAAGCATACTAAATCCACACACACGCACATAAAATAAGTTAAATACATCATCTAATCTGAGCACTAAAAAACGTCCATTACTTAAATTAAATCGTTGTGTATACAGCCTTATATATAGGGATGTGCCGTCCAGCACGTTTCTCTCATTATAGTAATGAGTCTGTGGACATCGCACGAATTAATTGCTCAACTCTCTCTCCCTGTGGTGACAACCCTAGCCTGCACAAGTGTGCTTGTAATTGTTGCAGGACAACCCTAAAATTTTGTGTTTTAATGTACTTTGTTGTGTACAGTTCGTGTTTATATTTTACAGATAAAAAACGCTTTTGTATGGGATTTTAAATGCGGTTTTTTATAGATTTTTTATTGGGCTTTCAGTTGTAAAGTTTCAGAATAAAGTGTGCTGTAAGCTGTATTTAAATAAGTAGTATTGCAGTGGTTTGCTTTTATTCTCGTTTCGTGTTTAATATTTATCGGATGAGAGAATATTTTGTCGCTTTTGTACTTTTAGTGGTGAATATTATGATCACGTCATTTTTAATGATGGACAAGTACAGGCTCATGTGTCTTGCGAGCATTACATCAGTAAACGACCATATAGTTTAATGAGAAAAGGTAGTTTTTTGCTTATGGTATTCTTTTATGGGTTCATTGTTAAAGTTACTTAGATTTAAAATTAAATTTTGCTATTTATTTATTCTGGACGCTCCTACTGTGCACGTCTTTCTACATCGTATGATTTTGTAATAATATTCTAATTTAAAAGAGTGTCCATGGAGTTTCTTGCCCATTCTTCTCCATAGAGATCAACGCTTTGGAATGGGCAACTACAGTACATTCACAAGTTATTATGCCTTGTGACCAGAACCATAGATTCATTTTGTTTCTTGACATTCAGAAGTGCCTGTAATGGTCTAATTGAAATAAATGATTTGATTTGATTTGACTTTTGCGAACTTTCAAGACAATAAACTTAATCTGAGCGCCTCGACAATGCCTAGGTTGCGGATTGTTCAAGGAGATACCGCGGCGCCGGAACACAAAGGGCAAAATAAGGAACATGGATGGGTTTTTGACAGTAAAAGGCTGTCCCTCCCCCTCCCCCACAGCGAGGGAAGTTATTTGATTATACATAAAAAAATGGCAAAATGTGCCAGCACGTTGTGCGCAAAAAGTTTTTACACACTTTAAAAAAAAATCTGTGAACATCAGTGACATTCTGATAACTTCAAAGTTTTACGATAATAATATATTTCTATCGTTACTAATATTACAAAAGCGAAAGTGAGTTCGTTTGTTTGTTACATCTTCACGCCTTAATGGCTTAACCGATGTTGATGAATTTTGGTATAGAAATACTTGGGACCTTAGAGACGGACATATGCTACTTTTTTAAAAATGAAAAATGAGAGAGAAAGAGGGAAAATAAGGGAAAACTTAGAATTGCTATTACAATAAATAAGGCGCTAGGGCAAAAACTACAAGTGGCAGGTACCTGCAGATCAAGAAAGGGGAACTGTCTTATCCTAAATTTAACACGGACGAAGCCGCGGGCGAACGCTAGTTGTTATTATCAAGTAATAAAATATTTATCAATATCAACGCACAACTCATCCGTCATATGAACTGATTCTCTTGAGGATAACCCTGTTATCCGAATGATTAATGGTATCGATAACATGACAGCGTAGCAAGTTCGATTCAAGTGAAGAAGGCTCGTGGGGGTACGCTGATTGTTGTATCTTTATGCAGGTTATTTTTTTATTAACTTGCGCCTGTGGCTTCGCTTGGCTAAACCGATTTTAATGAATTTTGGTACAGAGATAGTTGGGAACCAGGAGACGGAAATAGGCTTTTTTTAAAGTGGGGTGTGAGGGAGAAACAGGGAAGAAAAGGGAAAACTTAGCGTTGCTATTACAAATCATTAAGTCGCAAGGGCAACTGTGTTACCCCGAATATAACGTGAGCGAAGCCGCGGGCACAAGCTAGTTATCCATAAAATCGGCCTAGTATTTCTTGCTATAGCGGCAACGGCTATAACAATACATTATCTGTGCAAATTTCAACTGTCTTACTAATACGGTTTATGAGATACAGCTTTGTGACAGACGGGCAGATGGATAGTTGAACGGATAACGGAGTCTTAATAATAGGGTCCCGTTTTTCCCTCTGAGTACGAAACCACGTCCCTTCACTAGTATATACACATTATTATGTATATTTACTCCAATACGGACTAATGCGTTCACTATTGTGACTAGAATATCTAACTCGCGACATGATTTCACTAAGTAATATCGCCATTTTTATTCAACCTAGTTTCTTGGCCTATTTTATACAAGCTGATTTGTGTGTAGGTACGCTTTATCAAGGCTTATGACGTAGACTTACGACTTTATAAGAAAAAGGCACAGAGGCACATTTGTGTATAATGTTATATCATAAACGCAAGATTTCTCGTGTACATGAAAGATGATGAAAGTGAATATCTTTTTTAATACTTCTGAGAATTGGTAACTTTTTAAAGTTTCACTTTTTTTTTAAACATTGCCCCCCACATTAGGAATTACTCCTGTATACCCCCACATTAGAAATTACACGATACAGGAGTAATTAAATGTGAGTAATTAAATGTGAGTGTTTAAATGTATATTTAAACTTACATACACAAACAACCAGACCCGGAACAACTATCTGTAGGCCATACAAATATTTGTTCCGTGCGGGGATCGAACCCGCGACATGCATCGCAACAGTCGATCACTCAGCCACTGCGCCAACCGTGCCGTCAAAATCATCGTCAACTATACATTTTAATCAGTTCATTAATCATAATAATAATAATAAATCAGTCAGTTTGTGTATATTTATAGGTTGTATATATTTAGTGATTACTTTATAAAGCTTACACAATTGTTTATCTATATATAGCTGTTGGTTATAGTATCGAACATGAGTGGGTTCTAATCAGTACAAGTCTGACACTCACCCCATATCACTCAAAGCGGGGTGAGAGTAAGTTATTTAATAATTTACCATCGGTAAAAAAGCTTATACAACAACAAAAACAAAAATCAAATCAGAAACAGTTCATCAGTTTCCAATCTCAAAAAACCACACGCACACACAAACTAAACTGTTATTCAAGCACTCACTTCCTCAATCCTAAGTAATGGCATAACATATCTATACATAACTGGTATCTACGTGTATGTAAAAACATTAATCATGACGGAATGCTTTCACAAACGTTTTGTAAGATTTCTTGCTTATTTCTTAACAGTTATAATGTTGCATTTATGATGGACCAGCTTTAGCCCGCGACTTCGCTCGCCTTAAATTCGGGGTAACACAGTTCCCCTTTCCTGATTTGCAGGTTTTTGCCCTTGCGCCTTGTTGATTGTAATAGCAATGCTAAGATTGCCCTTTTCTTCCCTCTTTCTCCCTCATTTTAAATTTTAAAATAGCCATGTCCGTCTCCAGGGTCCCAACTATCTCTGTACCAAAATTCATCAAAATCTGTTTAGCCATTTAGGCGTGAAGACGTAACAAACAAACAAACTCACTTTCGTTTTTATAATATTAGTAAGGAATTACATGTGACGATGTAATGTTTTAAGGGGTTCAGCTACCCTACTATGACGTCTTAAAGCAGTTCTTATTCCACTGAGGGAAAGAGACAGAGCTATACAGGGTGTCTAACACCATCTCTTTCATTCAGTGGAATAAGAACTGCTATAAGATGTCATAGTAGCCCTACTGTACCTCAAAAGAAAAATCTAAACCCATATTGATTCACTTAGCTGGCTGTCTATCATTCTGGTATGAGAGAAAGCGTAAGCCCGATAATAAGTCATTTCTTACTTTACAAAATGTAAAATAAAATAAGAAGTTAACAAAGTTAACAAGCGTCTATGAATCTACAAGGTTAACAATGTCCAATCATTTACAAATAATATGGGTAAAAAAGAATCTATACAAGAAAAAACTGTGTGTGTCAGCTCCAACGCACGACTGGAGTTTACTCCTTAAGTACGAGTAGCTAACCATACGCAAAAAGAGTTTATTCAACTGAAAAAAGATTAATATCATATGAAAGGGTAAATCACAAATTAATGAAAAAATAGCAATATAAATACATCGACACTGATAGAAACAAACAAGCCCAATAACATATAGTATATAGGTATAGTCGCCTATACAGCATACCATATGTACGTCTTAATACACCCACAGCCAAATTAGAAAGGTGCGCACCAAAAACGTGACACATTTTCGTTACTTTAGTAGGTTTTACCCCTCGGATTTTTCTCATACCGGGCGCCTTATATATGAAAATCGATTCTTAAGGAGTAAACTCCAAAAACAAAAAAAAAAGTAATTTAGAGATACCGTGGCAAGATCATGGATCCATTATTCATGAGATAATAGATTTTACATACATTATGTCAGAAAGTTAAATAAATATATACATATGTATAAAATAATAATAGCAGTGTAGCCGAAGCAGAAACTGGTAGTAAGTGTAATAAAACTAGTAATATAATTATAGTGCTTTAATTACGCCTAATTGGACATAACTTTGTGTACCTAGTTAATTAATTAATTACAGAAACATCAAATAACAAGAGCACGTGATATTGATTTTAGTACTAATTAATACATGCCTTTAATACATAATTATGGAAATTGGAAGTGCTCATTCAACAAAGAGGTACCTTTAAATAACCACATACAAAAATTAACGAATGATAGTAGAGACAAGACAAAGAAAATCGTTAAATACTTGTTACCATAATCATGATGTTATTATGATCTTGTAAAATTATTATCTAATATTCTCGTGTCACAGTTTTCGTTCCCATACTCTTTCGAAACGGCTGGACCGATTGAAACGAAATTTTATGTACATATCGGGTAGGTCTGAGAATCGGCCAACATCTATTTTTCATACCCTAAGTGAGCAGCGGGTGAAACCGCTGGGCACAGCTAGTGATTTATAAAAGTTTCCATGGAATTTCTTGCCCATTCTTCTCCATAGAGATTAAGACTTTGGAATGGGCAACTACAGTAATTTCACAAGTTATTTTGCATTGTGTCCGGGACTGAAGTTTTTATTTTTTTTGTTTCTTGACATTCAAAAGTGCCTGTAATGGTCTAATTGAAATAAATGCTTTTCAGTTGCAAGGTATCGTTTTACTCAGTTACTTTGCTTGTGGCGGTCAGACAGACTGTAGCGTCATGTAGTATACTGGTAAGCAATTGCGTGGTTAGACTGGAGGTCAACCTTGAAATATTTGGGAAGATAGGTAGCAGTCAGGTAGATCTTGATAACGACACTAAAAAAAAAATATAATATTATTCTCAACATGTCTTTTGATACGCCTATTATAATTTTAGGTGCAAACGCTGTCAGTTCAGAATAATTTGGACATATCATTTTTAACAACCCAAAATCCTTTTGAAACGTGATCTTACTCACAGAAATTGCCACATTGCATTTAATATTATTCTTTAAAATTCTAGACTCGTACCCAATTCAGTATAATTTACAAAAAAATACAAATTCTACCTACGCCTTTTACATTTTGAAACGTGCGCATAATAATATCTTCGAAAAATGGGTATAGCATTTAATTTACACATTCAAGACTTGTAAAAAAATATAAATAATAAAAGGATACTTATACAGTAAGCTGTCAACGAACTTGCAAGATAAGGTAGTAAATTTTAGGGCTGATCCATACGTCATGTTCGTGAACGGGCGCTGTCAGTTGGGACTGGTCATCTTTTAGCTGCCACGTTTCAATTTAAAGTATTTAGTTTTTAATTGAAATTTTTGCTTTAACTGTCTTTCTACATCGTTCTCACATATTTGTATAATCATAACATGAATGGTGTCCGATCTTGTAATACTATTATAATTTAAAAGAGTGTCCATGGAGTTTCTTGACCATTCTTCTCCATAGAGATCAACGCTTTGGAATAGGCAACTACAGTAATTTCACAAGTTATTATGCCTTGTGACCGGGACTGTAGCCTTATCATTTAGTTTCTTGATATTCAAAAGTGCCTGTAATGGATTAATTGAAATAAATGCTTTTTTTACACACGTAAGTAAGTACACATGACGATCTAAGACAAATGCGGGCCTGTGGACGGTGAGCAATGGGTAGCTTACCGTCCGTCCGTCGATTGACGACAGGCCGTGTCGACGGCGCGTTCGTGTTTCACGCGCGCATCAAAAAGATGTCAGCAAAGCAGAGGGGCTTGCCAAAGCCTCCGCCTGCCGGGGTTGCGGGTTCTTCGAAAGAGATACCGCGGCCCCGAAACGTAAAGGGCAGTAGAAGGAAAATGGGTGGGTTATAGTCAGTACAAGTCTGACATGCCCTCCCGCTCCGTCCAGAGCGGGGGAGCCCGGAAAAAAAGACAAATGACAGTCACATAGAGTTCTTGTAATCACTCTACGTGTGTTGTTCTAGTTCCCCTTTCTTGATTCACAGGTACCTGCTACCTGTAGTTTTTGCCCGTGCACCTTATTTATTGTAATAGCAATGCTAAGTTTTTCCATTTCTTTCTCATATCTCAAACATGTTTTTAAAAAAAATAGCCATTTCCGTCTTTAAGGTTCCAACTATCTCTGTACCGAAATCGTGAAGACGTATCAAACCAACAAACTCACATTCGCTTTTATAATAAGTATTAGTAAGGATAGGCTTGCGTTTGGTCGCAAAACGCCTAATGTGAAGCGATAATACGGTCTATTGTGGGAGAGGCTTTTCTAGAATAAACCAATTTCATTTCTAGGCCGTCATCTGTACTTACTATTCTGTCTGAATAAGTCTGAAAGACCTCAATGCCACCTGTTTTCTCAGTCAGTTTTCTTGTTAATACAGAGTATCGTGAAACAGCTTACGAGCGGGAGCAAATTAGGATCGCGAGTTTTTGTGAGTGGTTGGTGGAAACATAGGAGTGCAAAATTTGACAGGGGACGCTTCGGTTTGAACGCGTTTTTATACTTTGTGGTCATAGTTGTGCAAGAAAAAGTATTTTTTTTTTTAACATTTCACTTATCTTGACTTTACTGATGCTAGTGAACTCATTCCAACAAAGTACACGTTTCAATTTTTTTTTATAAAATTCTATCTGGCGCCCGTGGCTTCGCCCACGTGAAAAAGTATGCTATGTGTTATACCAGATTATAATCTACCTCTGTGCCAAATTTCATCAAGATCCGTTTAGTAGATTTTTTCGTGATAGAGGATGAAACATACATACTCACAAACTTTTGAATTGATAATATTACTAGCTGTGCCTCGGCATGCGTTGCAATGCAATTTTCTACCTTTCTACCTACCCTACTTGCTCTACATTTTAAGTTGGATCAAACTGAACTAGGTGTGCAAATTTTATTTTAAATCGGTTAAGTAGTTTAGGGAGTCCATCGCGGAAGAACAACGTGACACGTGACTGATATAATATGTTAAGAAGATAGTACGAAAGAGGTTAGTAAGATAAGATAGGAGAACACACAATTTACAAGCCTGCTATAAGTTTAACTGGACGCAGAACGTAGCGTTAAATATTCAACCGCATGCTTTTATTAATGCATCAATTTAGGTATCATCTGTTGATGAATAAATGATTTAACAATATGATACGGGTTTTTGTTTTAGTTAAGTTTCTCTTTAAGTGAAGTTTTATTTGTCTTATGAAAATTAATAAGAGTATTTAAACCAAATTTCACCAAACACAAACACCCAAGGTCACTCAAAAAATACTTCCGGGGTCTCCCCAACTTTCCTCCCGTATTTTCAACCAAGGTTGTCGCATGAATCCTGATTGCAGTAGGCACGTGACGAGAATATCACCGTTACCGTTATCTGATACGAAGAAAGGTTATTTATTGGATAAATCTCTAGTTATTTCGGCTGGTTATATACTTGGTTGGAGGTTCGTAAGGCTTGATTTGAGATGGATTTTTTTGGGTTTAGAACAGTTTTTTTTTCTTTAATACGTTGTTTTTTGTTTCGTGTTCCGTGTTTCGGAGAACAAATTGAACCGTTGGTCATAGCTGTCATTCGTAGATATTTGACAGTCGTTATAGGTGCTCAGTGACCCGTAAGTAAAACAACCAGACTTAGTAAGAGGTACCCTGCACAACACTAATTGGGTTGTGGAGACCAGATAGGCAGCCCCATGTAAAATATTAACTGCATCCGATCTGATATTTAACTGCATTCGGGTAGACTGGGAGCTGATCTCAAAATAGTTGGGAAAAGGCTTTTGATTTTCTTTTGAGTTGTTTGACACCAAACTGTTCAATGCGAAATAGAGTAAACGAAACGAAAATAACCGGGTTGCTTTCTATGAGAGAGAGAGAGGCAGACAGAGAAACGCGCACGCCGCACGGCTTACAACTATAACAAAAAGTGTCGTTACAACTTTTGGTCTTAATTTTTTCCGTCTAGCCCCCTTTCAACGTGCGATAAGAAACTTCGTTCCAAAAAAAATTGTTAAAACAGGGCCTTATGGAATGAAAATAATTTTGAAATGCCACAAATTACACCTATAATATTACTTTGTACGACAGCAAAATTTTGACATTACACACCATGTACCTGCTTACAACACGGAAATGTTGCCATTTTCCTAAAACTAATAAACTCGGTGAAGCTCACACTATAATTACAATGTTATACAAACACGTACATGGTATCCAATTAGTGGCAACCCTAAACTAGGGCTGTACCCATTATTTTAATCACCACTCCGTGACTAGACCTTTCCTTATAATTTATAATTGTAAGGGTAGTTACTGACTAGCGTCAAAGTTGTCACCTAACATTTTTTGACAAGTCAAAAATGAAAAGTTGTCTACATGTAATTCTTTCCTTCCTGGAAAAACAGAACCCTATTAAGATCATTTTGCTGTTTATCTATCTGTCTGTCTGTCAAGACTCTTTATTTTGAAAAAAGTGGGGATATCCAGTTGATGTTAAAACCGTACCCTCTAGTCTATGGTCCCTAAGAGCTGTCAAAAAATTTACCCTCTAAGTCTATGCAGTCAAAAGATTTGGCTGTTTAAGTCGCTTTGTACGGAACCATCGGTGCGCAAGTATGACTCGGTCTTGGCCGGTTTTTTTAAGCCTTTTTCTCGGTATATTGGGATTAACTTGTAGTCTAACCGGATACAGCTGAATATCAGTATTTTACATGGAGCGACTGCCTATCTTCACATGTACCTAAAGTACGGCCAACGAGAAGCGATTCGAAAGGTCATTAACCTAAAGAACAACTGTGGCGTTGACAATCTAATATTTAGCTCTTTCCATCTTGTGCCTTTGTCGTAATGTCTCGTTCTCCCGGCAAAAACATGACAACGTTAAGACGGTTTAGCCAACATTCAGGCGGCCATTTCAGATGGGGTTTTAGCATGGGTTTTGTTTACATTTGGTATCGCTTCTCGTTGGCCGTGCTATACATGTTTTTACGATTTTTTTTTATTTAATTATTGACAATACAGTCCGTTTAAAAAACACGACACGAACTCTGACATTCATGATTACATTTTCTTAAAATCGACAACACATATCTGAAATGTTAATCAATTAATTGAAGTTATAAAAGCTACAAAAAACTCAAACACGACTAAATTCATCAAAAAATCTCACGACTCAATCGCAAAAACGCAAGTGTACACCTACTCCTACATTGCTTGTCATTTCAACTGATAATTAATGATTATTAACTACATCATTACGGCATTGGAATGACAGGGTAATGAAAGAGATCTTCATTTAATTGTGTTTTCGTCTCAGGGTTAAGTTGAACGTAACGAGGTCTGTATTTTGATGGGTGACCACTCAAGCGGTGAGCTTCGGGTCTTTAATTTGCTTAATTTAAAAGGGAGGCTAATTTGTGGTTAATGGAGTATAATAGGGTTAATTTGAATCGATACTGTACTGGTTTATAAGGGAGTTAGATTTAAGAATATAACGTTTGTTGGTTTAAGTCTAAAATTATTATTAGCACTTGAATATTACGGGATATTTATCATGTTTGTTGCAACATCGCCAAAATACTGAGAACTTGAAATACATATCAAATATGGTAAATATCTCGTTTCAAGAAGTGTTAATAATAATGCTTATTGTGTATCTGATAAAAAAATGAAACTCATGGCTAAATAATAACAGCCACTTCTGTCAATCTTTGGGTTAAGCCGCATTTGCCAAGGTTGATCTGTGGATGGATGACCACCCGTTACATTTCTTGCCTCTTATAGTGTGTTAATTTGTTGGTGGCAATTATAGATCTTTGACATTCGTTACAGTCAGTC
Source organism: Ochropleura leucogaster (assembly GCA_958449745.1). NCBI lineage: Eukaryota > Metazoa > Arthropoda > Insecta > Lepidoptera > Noctuidae > Ochropleura > Ochropleura leucogaster. Next base: position 11,379,424 of record OY288226.1, read on the forward strand.
AGTGGACCGTTAGTTTGACAAACAGTTAACACCAAGGGGTGTCGTAATACCCAGCAGGTTGCGAGTTGTTCAAAAGAGGTACCGCGGCCCCGAAACATAAAGGGCAGTAGAAGGAACATGGGTAGGTTTTAGTCAGTACAAGTCTGACACTCCCCCCCGCTGCAAGAGCGGGGTCAGTTATTTGATGATTTCCTACCACAAAAAAAAGAATACCCAGTACTAACTTTGTTCTGGAGGACAGACAAGCAAAGAAGCTATATACCTAATAAAAAAATCAAAACGTATAAATCTAGATATAATAAACCATCAGGACACCAAAAAAAGATAAATAACTGCTCTAAAATTTCCTTCTCCTTGTTTCAGACCCGCCAACAGCCCCCATGATAACCGGCTACGTCCCTGGCACCACTCTGTCTGCCGGTACCGTCCAGAGGTTGTCGTGCATATCTTCGGGAGGCAACCCATTGGCTACTCTTACATGGTTCAAGAATGATAAAAAGGTATGTTCTTTATTTGTTTCTGATTGGCTGATTAGTTTGGTGGTTGCTAATAAATTATGGTTGAGCCTTGGGATCGACTCTTCACCTGCCTATTTACTCAGTGTCTACGACTTCTACCAATGGTTGGTTTGACCACCATCATACACTTCATTGTTCTGATCTCTGTACCAGTAATCATGATTACGTATGCGTTACGATTAGAAATAAAAAAAAAATGGGTATAGTTACAAGTATACCAATTTTTTCCTTTTGAGGAACCCCAAAAACTATACCCTAATTTACAGCTCAATCAAAAAGGAAGTGGGTCAAATTAAATATTTTTGAATGATTTTGTAAAAATATTATGGAGAAGAATGGGCAAGAAACTCTATGGACACGAGTTTCTTGCCCATTCTTCTCCATAGAGATTTACGTTTTGGAATGGGCAACTACATTATGTATTTTCGCAAGTTACCTGATAACTCTTGTAACTGGGATGGGACTTGGTTGTTATGACATTCAGAAGGGCCTGAAATAGTTTGATTGAAATAAATGATGAAAGTTTAAGTTTTTTACATGGTTTGTTAAAAGCGTGTTAAAATGTTTAATATCAATCCTGAAAATTATTGTTGTATTACAAAAAGCTTCTATGCAAGTTTCAACCTTTTTCACACATACACACTGAGTTCATTATCAAATGAACACCAGTCAACATTCGCTTCACATTGTTTAATATTATTATTTTCGGAACAAAATAATTTCATTTCCATATCAGAACGCCACGGAAACTCTCATTGTTTTACTATTAAGAATAGTTGAATGGACACTAACAATTCGATATCAATACTCGATTGAATTGTTATATCTGCGTAATTGAAAACTTTCCACTCTCTGATATTGATAGAAACTATAATATGAAAGTAGCTAATATATATTGTACAGTTAGCGCAATATACAATACTAGCTTTTGCCCGCGTTGAATTCGGGGTAACACAGTTCCTCTTGCGTCTTATTGATTTGTAATAGCAACGCTAAGTTTTCCCTTTTCTTCCCTCTTTCTCCCTCACATCCCACTTTTTTCAAAAAAATATTAGCCTATGTCCGTCTCCTGGTTCCCAACTATCTCTGTACCAAAATTCATCAAAATCGGTTTAGCCATTAAAGCGTGAAGAGGTAACAAACAAACTCACTTTCGCTTTTATAATATTAGTAAGGATAGTAAGGATTGAGAGATGTGATAACCTGTATGTAGGCCAGTTACAAGCACGTTTGATCTGTCGAAACATTGACAACAATAAAAAGAAGCTACAGTCCAAGTCACAAGGAATAATAACTGTGAAAGTACTGTAGTTATAAATAAAACTAACTGCGCTCTTATTTATAGTTCACGTACCGAGCAGATCGAAGCATATTTTTGCCCATTTTAGGGTTCCGTGCCTTAAAAGGAAAAAACGAACCTTTATAGGATCACTCTCCGTTATTCTGTCTGTCTGTTAAAACCCTTTATCTCAGGAACGCGTAGAGGTATAAAATTAAAACTATTACACTCAAGTCTTAGTGCTGTAAAAAAGTCAACCCTCCAAGTCTACGCAGTCAAAAGATATGGCCGTTTATGTCGCCAGTTTGTACGGAACCCTCTGTGCGTGATTCTGTTTCGCTCTTGGCCGGTTTTTTTGAGTAGCAGTCAATCATGAGCCATGAATACCAGAATATTCAATTACTAGCTGTTCCACGCGGTTTCACCCACGCTGCTCAGCACCTGTTGGTCGTAGCGTGATGTTATATAGCCTATAACCTTCCTCAAGAAATGGACTATCCAACACTAAAATAATTTTTCAATTCTAACCAGTAGTCCCTGAGATTAGCGCGTTCAAACAAACAAACAAACAAACAAACTCTTCAGCTTTATAATATTATAGTATATAGTATAGATTAATCTTCAAAATGCTCACAAACTTCTTCTTTTTCAGATACACTCAGTAACAAAAACCACTGAACGTTCAGTCTCCGCCGAGATCTCGATCCTGACTAATGTGACTGACAACCAGGCGCAGTACAGATGTGAAGCCACCAACAGTGCTACGGAGATACCTCTATTTGAAACTGTAACCTTGAATGTTTATTGTAAGTATTCCTACCTTATTTCTTTACCATAAGTTTGCCTGCCTATTTTTTTACAAAACGTTGCCCCATACTAGGAATTACTCCTGTATTGTGGGTGCGTTTAAAAACATTTAAAGTCACAAACAGCAAAATATTAAAAATATTTCTTCCTTGCGGGGATCGAACTCGCCACTGCGCCAACCAAGTCGTCAAAATTCATTCGTCAGAGTTCCTGGTTGTGATTCCCAGGCTGCTTAAATTGTTATTAAGTTTTTTCTCCAGAAAGTTTTCAATAGCAAGCTCAAAGTCTGAATTTGTATCCGGCTGATATCAATATAACATGAAACTTAAAAATAATTTGTGAATTGTTAGGTTACCATTTATTAACGAACTGCCTGCTTTTGAAGGAGATACCGTGACCCCAGAACAGAAAGGGCAAAATAAGGATCACGGATGGGTTTTAGTCAGTGAGAAGCGCCCAGAGCGAAAGACGCTTCTTTATGATTATCCATCCGAAAAAGGGGATAAAAAAAAACCTTATGATATCACAACCACAACGAAAGACTGTAGTTAAATTGAATAGATCTTCAGAATTCAGAAGTTAATTGGTCCCTTAAATAGAAGATTGAATAACTAGAGAGCCTACCGTAAGGGATATTACAAAACATATTATCTTAGCTCCGAACTATTCAAGCAAAGTCGTATCTTAATGTTTGGTTAGGACGGACTGAAGATTACAGCTGATTTTGTAGTTCTACAAATTGGGTAAAAGCAGACATAGATTACGTTACATATATGTATGAACTTTACAAAACACCTACGTAGTTGAGAGTTTTCGAGTTACTCACGTAGATCTTGTTCTAAATTTGAAGAATTTCTGAAGATCACACAGAAACTAAGCTTACTATTTCGAGCTTAGTACATGAATAAACTACCTAAAACTTTTGTAGGAGGTGGTTAATGTCAATAAAGAAATAACTTTTAAACGGAAATATTCACTTAAATTATTGACACGGTAAATATCCCGTGCCAAAAGTTACAATAAAAAAAATACTCTGTTAAGTAAAATTTTGTGCTAGGTAAAATAACCGCAATTACTATGTTTCTTCTGTCGATACAGAAGTAAAATAGTAATCATAGCGTTAACAAACATTTAAACTTACAAACAGCCAGACCCGAAACAACTATCTGCATTTTATACAAATATTTGTTCCGTGCGGGAATCCAACCAGCGACACGCCGCGCAGTAGTCGATCGCTCAGCCACTGCGCCAACCGTGTCGTCAAAAAAAAAATCAGGACAGCAGTGTCTTGCATTATATTAAAGTGAGCTTCACTATAACAAAATATAATTGCAAAACCAAGCCCAAAATTGAGCTTAGTCCCAAATCAACATTATTGACACAACCTTTCTCCAACAGTTGCTCCCGAGGCTGTGAAAGTGCGAGTGGAACCAGAAGAGCTAAAAGTGGGAATCGAAGCCACTCTCTTCTGTGACGCAGCGAGTAGCAACCCTCCTGCGGCACTGTCGTGGTGGCGGGACGGAATTCCTGTTCAAGGTGAGTACAAGTTAATTAACTTCTTTAAGTTTTGTAGTAACCTCAAACATTGTTTTAAGCATGGCTCTAAGAATTTCCTTTGTGTCATGGGTCCGTTTACAAACATTTAAAATTCACATGCACAAACAGCCTGACCTGGAACAACTATCTGTAGGCTTTACAAATATTTCTTCCGTACGGGGAATCCAACCCGCGACACGCAGTGCAGCAGTCGATCGCTCACCCACTGCGCCAACTGTGTCGTCATATTAGAACTGTCACTTACGGCAGTTACGACATATCTTCCGTGATTTTCATTTTTTATGAGCATCCGATATTTCCGTTTCTTCTCCGTAGGAAACAACCAACCTGAACCATGCACTTTTTCTCGACGATTTATAAGTGCCCATATAAGCCTATGTGAATTAAAAATATTTTGATTTAACCTCTAGAGCCCCAGCGGCACAAAAACGTGCCAGTAAACAAGTATTACCGTTAAGCCCTGCTGGCACAAATTTATGCCACCAAACCCCGACCGATTTAAAGCTTTATTTGTAGTAAAGATAAGTCTTAAAATCGTTTCTGAACGAATGTTAAGAGCCCGCCAGGCGGTGCTTGACGGATAGTTGACGTAAATAATGACTATTCTTAAGAGGTTAATAAAACATTACTTTACATTAATAACACTGATACTTTTCTAGAAAATAGAAAGAAAACAAAAGGTGCGCACCAAAAACGTGACACATTTTCGTTACTTTAGCAGGTTTTACCCCTCGGATTTTTCTCATACCGGGCGCCTTATATATGAAAATCGATTCTTAAGGAGTAAACTCCAATAAACATAGCATTTTCAATCAAACAATATAGTCTAATATAAAACCCACAACAAGAAACTAAACGTCTTTCACACAACCTTCTGACCCAAACAGTCACCATTGACAATTTAACAAAGCTGTATAGGACTGTGTTGGCACTGTTTTGCATGTAAATCCCTTGTCTATATACATTCGTGATTTAGCCGTGCGTGACAAATCGATTGCTCTACATGGATGCGTCAGGGTAGTAAGTCGTTAATATGTAGCTAGTACTGTTATTGTACTGTTTGGACTGTCATTTTCTAGTATTTTTAGTGGTTCTATATCTCAAAAGGAAAAAACTGAACCCTTTGATCAGTTTGTTGTTCGTCTGTCTGTCAAGACCCTTTATTTGGGAACGCGTGGTGGTATCAAGTTGAAATTAAAATAGTTTACTCAACTCTGTGGTGTGAAAAAATTAACCTTCTAAATCTACGCAATCAAAAGATATGGCTGTTTATGTCGCAAGTTTGTACGGAACCCTCGGTCCGTGAGTCTGACTCGCTCTTGGCTGGCATTTTTTCTTTGTTTTGAGGTTTGGTTTCCTCTTTGTTAGGAGCAAATCTCAGCAAGCTGGGGTTTTCAAAATGAGTTCGATGATTCTTGAATTTGTGTGCACGTATGTTACTATAAATACTTCAATAATTTAATTTGAAAGTGCTAATATGTATTAAAAAATCAAACGTGTAAACCTTTTACTGCCTAAACTTTAAAGTGAACTAAAAAAAAAACTCAATACACATTATTGTGTCAAAAAAGGCTAAGAAACAAATATTGCTACACTACCATGACGTCTTAAAGCAGAACTTATTCCACCATATCTAGCATCTAGCACCATCTCTTTCTCACACAGGTATAAGAACTGCTTTAAGATGTCATGGTAACCCTACTGATTCCAGCATCTTCATGTGGAGCTATTGAGCCACACCCCATTTAATATAATAATTCTATGATGTTGACTGGCCTAGTCAACATCGGTTTTTGCCATAAGTTATCAAATGTACAATCAGTACCTTAAAATTAAATAACCTCTATAATAAAGAGAATGAGGGATCGGATTTTTCAATATGCAACATAACTTCCAGAGTATTAAACCTCTTCAAAATTTCTAGGTCTACCGCCAAAGAAGACTAAAGGCCTCCATGGAGGGACGGTCTCCACTATAGAACTGAAGCTCTCCATCACTAAGGAACTAAACGGTGCCGTGTACACCTGCCAGGCCATGAACGAAGCGCTGCAGAGGAGTGTCCATGATGCACTGCCACTTAAAGTTTTATGTAAGTACTACCATGTTCGTAGCTTCGCACGCTGAGTTAATAATCTTAATCTAGATTAACCGTCTGTGAGCTAAATTTCATTTAAATCAATTTAGTAGTTTTTGTGTCAAACAAACATATTTCTAAACAACTAAGAAAAAAATTAAATCGCTAGAAAAAATTGCTTTTTTTTTATTTAATACTCAAATAAAAAAAAAGAAGAATGAGAAAAAACAAAACATAATAATATATCTAACTTCGATGTTAATGTAAATAAAATCTTCTCACCGAAAATTGGTAGGTAGTAGACTCACTAAAAAAAACACTAAAAGTTGTTTTTATCTCATCATACTGGAAAGTGGAAATGAAAAGTAACTGCTTTTGGATATCAGCATTTTGTACAGAATCAAGGAGTCTGTTTAAAGAATAGCTTCAATTTAATTCAATCATGAAATTCTTGGAAATAAGACTCTAAATACAACTATAAGTTTTACTCCATGTAAAATACTCCCCCGTGTTGTTAGGATAGAGGCTAGTATTTCAAAAACCTAACCTAGTAGCTACAAAAAGAAAACAAAAACTCACTTCTGTATTTATCCAATTAAATATACTAAATTGAATCACTATTTCCAGACGCACCAATATTCGACGAGACGACACCATACACCACAGTTGGAGTAGAAAACGAACCCCTCATCATAGTGTTACGAGCTGACGGTAACCCTGGGAGCATCACATACACCTGGACCAAGGATGGACTGCCTATCACGCAATCTTCGTATAGCACTGGAAGTAAGTAGGAATACATATATTTTGCTTCGTTGGCCTACGAGAATGAAATCCTAGGGATTCTAATGTTGGAGCTTGGAGCCATATGTAGTTTTGTTTCAAAGTTTATGATGGCTCAGAAGTTATTGCGAATGATTAAACCTCCTTCCATATCTTCCTTGTTATCTGTTAAATTATTGGAAGTTTGTTAAAGATGTTAGTATGTTACCTTACGTATAAATAGATTGCAATAAGGTTATGGAAAGCATAATAATACGTTTAATCTTGGAAACCAAAGCAGGCTCAAGCTATTTGTTTTCTTACTAATTCGTTTCACTCACTTTTTTATCTCTTTAAAAATAACATAATTTAATCTAACATTTAAAAAAAATATATTCAGTAAAATAGAAGGCTGAGGCACGAAGTTCTGGAAACTAGAAAATAAACACACTTGTATAAAATATTACTTTTCTGAGAACTGAAAATATTTAAACGTTAAACGATGACCCAGTAAAATTCATTTAGAGAAGTAATGTTTTTTTTTTCATTTTTAGAACAAAACTTAGAAATACCGGTCTAATTAGATCCTGAAAGGTCTTCTTTGCAAAACTTTCCTAACCTCTAGAGCCGCAGCGGCACAAAAACGTGCCAGTAAACAAGTATTACGTAGATAATACGTTAGTTCTTGAGAGGTTAAACATAAATAATATACGCTGAAATTCAAAATGTTTTGTACGATATAAAAACTCTAAAGCATGAGATCCCGAATTCGATTCCCAAGTCACAAAAGTGTTGTTGGATTTATTCGTTAGGAGTTTCTCAGTAGCAGCCACAGCTTTTTGCTTCTGCATTTGCGCCCAGTTTATGTCAATAGGCTTGCACCCTATCCTATAGGAATTAAACAGACCTGGCGAAATCTGAATGTACTAGTTAAGCACACTACTACCTAATATTATACCTACTTATACCATATATAGATTCATGATTTCATGCACAACATTTTATTTCAGAGAATCAAATAGTTTTAAAAGCCATTCACTATAAGCGCTAATGACAGTAATATTCAAAATCACGCATACCGAATAATTTAATTCTAGCAAACAAACATGCTTGTGTACTTAGCATTTAATCAAGCCTCATTAAACCATTGATATTCTATGAAAGTTTGCTTTGTAATTAACAATATTATTAATCCCCTAAAAGAGTATTTATCTGAAACAAATAGTTGTGGTCAATCATTACCAACGGTTTTGTCTACAATGTGGTTTGTAGAAATAACTTTGTGGATTTTCAAATTGAACAAAATGTGGGTAACTAGTTATTAAATAACAATTTTAGATAGAATATTTTAAATAATATTCTCATTTCACTATTAAAATATATATAATACACTGTGCTATTTTAAAACAACAAGGGAACTGGGAAGCTGATTTCATAAATGAACAAACAAGAGTGAATGTTCATAATGAGAGAATTAAGGTTAAAACAGTTTAACAAATGTACAAACGGCTATTTGTCAAACATGTGTGCATGCGGGCTATTGGGTTGCCTAACAATGAACATAAAGGGCGTGAAAGTATATAAGTAATTAAACAGAACCTTACTATACATTGTGCCTTCAATATGGATACAATACGTGGTTACCATCAGATAGTTAATATGTAACCGACAAAACATTTTTTTATTTTACTATTCATAATTCTTAATTAGAGTCGTTTACTAAAACTGAGATATTAAGCAATTAACGAAGAAAAACTTCATCATTTACAACATTTTTCCAACAAAAGAGACTAATTAAGGAAAATACGTTCGTCTACCTAGATGATTTAATTATTTCTTTCCTTCTTTTTTTCTCTAGATGACAGGATCATATCAGAAGGCAGTATGCTGAACATGACAAAACTGACACGACATGATGCTGGCATCTATACTTGCGAAGCTGTGAACTCGCAAGGAGCAGCTGTTGCAAATATCAGCGTATCTGTGCACTGTAAGTATATATTTATGAAAAAGCTATTCTATTTTAGAGAGTTGCAAAATAAACCCAAATAGGAGTTATCTGGTACTATAAGTCTCTAACAAAAGACGCAATAAGAACATTTAACATAATCAACCACGGTTAAGTACCTGTAACCAACGCAAAAGAGAATAATTGCAACGAAAGCCCTTACCTCTGATTTTCCTTATCGACATTAATATATAAGTTACCGTGGCTGAAATGTCACCCAAAGCTCCTTACAAAGTAAGCGACAGAAAATAACATAATTTTGAACATTTAGTACAACTTTGACGTAACAAAGGCCTCTGCTGCTACCAAACCAACCGCCTACCAACTCTCAACATTAAACTTCATGGCTTCGCAAACGGAATTGTTGATGAACTATTGTTGGTAATGTACTGATCAAACTTAGAAAGGATTTTAAATTGAAGTACAAGCAAAGAATTAATTTTAAGGTTGATTTTTATTTGCACCTTATTGTTTTTTCGACTAAATTATTGTCAACATTATGATTGGAATTGAAAAGATGATTTGTGAACAACCTAAATATTTGGTAAACGAATCTGTTTGCAAGTTGCCTCTTGACCGTACTTACCTGGTTTTGAAACACCTAAGTGAAGATTCTGCAGGATAATTGCATCTTTCTTCAATGGTTAATTCATTTAAGCGGTCTTCTCTTACAGGAAATTGAATACTTTGTAGAAGTAGAACATTTTATGTAGTTTATTAAATTGTGAGCGGAGAACTGGGGTTGTCTTGATTTAATATACCTTGTGGACTATGCCACTAAGTGAGTCTTTGTGTCGATTTTATTGTAGCTGTTATTTCTCTATGAACGTCTTTTCTTTGATATTGTTAAGGGTATAATGATGAGTTATTATTTTGTTCATATATAGTCGTGGAGCAAATAGATTCGGATCGGATATATTTCGAAGATTTTTTCCTTCAATTGGAACCTTTGATACGTGTCCTATTTCTTGTTTTCCGTAGTATCTTGTTGATTAAAATTTATTGAAGGTAAAATGGGAAGTAAATAATATGAAAGTTTTTTTTTTATTTCAAACGGTTTTATGGTACTTAAGTATTATATGACTCCGTATATACTAGCTATATACTACTTGCAGTATAATATTATTTAGCAGAAGCATTAAGGTGAAGGAACAGGTGAAGGAATAAAAGTTATATTGCCAGAACAGTGTAATTAAATTCTCATATAAAATAATTAAATTCTCCTACAAAATAGACTAGACTAAACTATTTTTTTATTGCAGATCCGGCGAGTATAAAATCAGTGTCACAGCTTGATATCCTGAGTTCCAATCAAGACGCTTCTATATCTTGTACAGCGAATGGTGAGTGTTTATCATCATTAACTGTTTAGCAATTTGAAGGAAAAGCAGTTTTAGCTATGGGTTTCTTTTGTGATGTCTACCTGAAAACTGTAAATTAACAAAATCAGTTTATCTTACTTAATGAAATAACTGTACAATACCCCGCTGTAATTTTTCTTTCCTTTTTTATGTTCAAAGTTGAATCTAGTAAAAAATATGATCACCATTGTACCAAATCTACAAACCTTAACAGCATATTCATATTTAATATCGTTTCGTATGATTTATTATTCCTATTGATAGGCACTTATCGCAAGAACATTCTGGAACAAAATTATTCAACAAAATCTTCTTTACAGGCAACCCGCTTACTGCCGACAACATACGCTGGGAACGAAAAGGCTACAAAATTAACCCAAACCAAGTGACATTTGAACCTCGTAACCTAACCAGTACTTTGATTATAAAACAAGCGACTAGGGAAGATGTAGGGAACTTCCAATGTGTGGTGGATAACGGTATTGGCAGTGAATCAAGGCAGGATGTGATGCTGGTGGTGAAGTTTAAACCTGAGCTGGACAGTTCTCCAAGCCTGATGAAGTCGGCTTCGAATGTGGGGCAGGTCGGAAGGTTGACGTGCAAGTAAGTGATATTTTATTAATATTTGACGAAGATTCTGGTATGATCGCCGTTGTACATAAGCCTTATTAGTATTGCAATTTGTGGGAATATTTTTTTTTTAATTCTGTGTGTATAAAAAATATAAATAAAATAATGGATATAAATAAGAAAGTTCACAGATCGAGCAAATTGTTATTGTATTTTTTTTTCCAGTTTTTGTAGTAAATGAATAGCAATAACGTTTTATTTTAAACAGTTATGAATATTTAGGTATTTTTCCAAAACTATTCATTCCCTTCCACTGTTATTAGTTCTAAATATTGTAAAACAATTTTCATCTTAACACGTGCGGAATAAAGTAGTTACAGGCCGTGTTTTCCAATTATAATTTAATACGTTTTCTGTGTCCTTGAATATTAAACAATTTGGAAGCCTTTTTGTGGTGAATATTTTCTATGATCAAATAAAAACACAAATCATGCACATTTTTTTAACATCAAATAAAATCTGCTTATCTTAAAAGGGAAAAGATTGTGAATATTAGGGACAGAAGGAAAGGTGGAGGGGGTAGAGGAGGGGATAAGACTGAGTTATTACGATCAAATAGGACGTGAACTGTCAGAGGGGAAAGATATATGAATGGAAAGCTTTTTGACTAGCTTCGTTTCTAGGTTTAACTCTATACTCTGTGATAAGTGATTTTTACCGCCATTTGACCATAGACAATTGATATTGTCTATGGTCAAATGGCGGTAAAAATCACTTTTTTTTCTTTGCTGATACTGATGTATCAGCAAAGAAAAAAATTTAGGACACAAAGTCGGAATTATTCAAAGACTTAGGACATGCAAGCAAAAGATTCAGGTTAAGCCATGACGTCAAATTAACATAAAAAAAATAAAGCTGTTCTATCGTCTATTAATAAGAAGAAATACTAGAGAGTTTTATGTCAGTATACTATGACTGGTATAAATTATTTATTTGGATTTCTAATAAACTTAAAATACACAATACAATAGGTTGTTTCGAGTGTATTCCTTCAATTATAGGAGACCTCAGCATGCACATATAACTAACAAGCACGTTAACTAGCAAGGCGTTAATACAGAAATATGAAAAAATCAAAATTATATGGCAAGAAAGAAGGTATTTGGTTAGATAATGAGTAATAAAGAAGTATGGAAAAAAAAATAGGAAAAAATAAATTAGGAAAAGGGCAAAAAAAAAATGATGATATGTGGTCATGACACAGCCATACCAACGTTCTTATCCACGCTTAGCACATTCATATTGAATGACTTGGAGGGTATCATAAAATTATTACATCTATCCTAGATCACTAGTCCCCTTAAATCTTGGATAATACTGAATTTCATTGCTCAAATGCTCATCAATCATAAATTGCTCGTTAGAATTACAATTTAATTAACTATGGATTAGCTCAGGCAGTTAGATTTAGTACACCTGCGTCTAAAACCGTGATCAAGGATCAAAATGATTTAAAATGTAATTCAGTTCGCAATAATTTTGAGGTTTGAGATAGCTTTCTACCTGTGGTGCTATTTACTTGGGTGTTAGTAGGTATTTCACTTAGCTGCAATGCTCATTTGGATATCTTAGCCGCACATCATTTACAAATGCGTGGGTTTCTTAAGACAGGCTTACCATTAATAAAAGCCGTCTGTCCGAATGAGGAGCAAAAGCTAAGCTTTAAACAGAATTATGTTTCTTACAAGCCACACAAATCCAAAAAAAAACATAAATTAGGAATATTTATGATCCAATTCCTTACCCAACTGAAACCAGCGAGTGTGTGGGACTTGACAGACAGATAGACAGACGAAAAACGATGAAATCCTATAAAATATGTTTCCTTTTGTTGTTTGGAACCCTTAACTAGAAATAACAATGATGCCATTCCTTACTCGACTAAAATCAAAACCATCAAATAACATTCCAAAAACTGCATCAGACTAAACCCCACCTTTTTTCCAGATGCAAAGCGGCTCCCGCACCGAACTTCACCTGGTCCAAAAACGGAGCCAAGCTACCTGTCAATACATCCACCAAGTACTTCGCAGAGTACCACAAACTAGATCCTGTGACCTACACCTCGGTTCTCCTCATCAGTGACGTCAGCTCCTCGGACTACGGGTCCTATGAATGTGGAGCGAGAAACGACTTGGGATTCTCCACGACGTCTGTTAAGCTGGATATTACTAGTGCCCCAGGTAATAAAGATTTAGAAAGGTTCTTCATCTTCAAGCTTGTCGATGACAATAAAAATAAATAAATATCTTGGGGCAACTCACATACGGCTATCTGATCCCAAGCTAAACAGAGCTTGTGTTGTGTGTGCTTGTGGTAACCAGACAACTGATATACATACTTATATAATTTATAAATACATACATATTATAGATAAATCACACCCAGATACAGAACAAACAGTCATGCTCATCACACAAAGTTTGTCCTGGGTGGGAATTGAAACCACGACCTCCGGCTCATCAGTCAGGGCCACTAACCACTAGACCAACAGGCCCGTCATCTAACTAGTGTCAACCCAAAACTGAGCCACGCATCTAGCGCCTGCAGTTGTATCATTCTTGTGATGGACAAACAGTACACGATACAACGAACAGCACTAGCAGTACACGATATTATTGGTTGTGAAGGATAGAAATACATACAGTTCATATTATACTTCATTTACTCTGATTAATCTCAAAATGGTAGAGATCACTAATAAGACGACTGCGTTTCTGATAGAAAGCGATACACAGCGAGGAGATCTGCCAGTTCTGGATTAGATCCCTTGAAAAATGTTAGTGGTTGTCTGGCAAGGTGGTAACAGACAATATACGTTTTTTCTTTTTACCACAATGATGATAATCTAATCACTTTTCTTTGTTTCAGATCAAGTGATATCACTGATGATGACGAACGTGACCCATAACACCGTGACGTTACAATGGGTGCCCGGCTTCGATGGAGGACTTCAGTCTTGGTACAGGATACGATATAGGTAAGTTTAGTCATCATTTCCTGTTTGCTGAAAATTTTAATGCCAAAATAATTAGAACCTGCAAAAAAATAAACCTGAAAAACAAGAAACAGATATTTCGAATAGGGCAAAATATTTATATTGGAATTTGTCCTGTTCATTCCAATCCCCAACGAATTCTGCTGTACAAAAACCAGAATTCTTATTAAACGTTTCTTTGCAGGAGAATTTTTGAAGAGTCTTACAAATACGAAGATGTGGTACCCAGAAATGCTACCACATTCACCATCGGAGGTCTAGAACGAAACACCGACTATGTATTCTCTGTCATGGCAATCAACAAAATAGGTCAAAGCAAATACAGGCCTGATGACACCAAAGTTACGACACTAAGTAAGTTTTATGATATAATTTACATTTTAAACATGTTCTGTCAAAAAAGAAAATAAATGCCTCGGGTATATGAGAAGACATCAAAATGTATGAATACTTCAGTATTATAAACAGGCCTTTGAAACCCAGCAATGCGTAATGAATCCAAATTATATTCGAAATTGCCAGACATGTCTAGTGTCAAAATTCAAATTAATAGAGTCACATATTTTTAACAAGAGTCAAATAGTTTGTTACGAGGGTTCGAACCCCATGTATACGAAAATGTGACCAATATCAAACACCCAAGCAGGGGTTCCTCAAGGTACCATACTTAGCCTAATCTAAATCCAAATTTTCCACGCTGCTCAGACATGATCCCTTCATCAATACAGTCTTCTTCTGAAGAATATAACTACAATGTACCAGGAGTATTCATAATAACTGGTACAATAGTTGGAACAGCTTTGATACTCCTAAATGTATTGCTGATCGGATTTTGTCTTCATAAAAGGACCAATAAGAGGATTCGAGGTTTGGGTCTACTTTTGAATCTATATATTTTGAATGTTTGTTTTAAGGATTTTGTTCTTTATTTTGATGTTTTTGGTTTTGTGTCAGTAGTTTTGAATGTTATTAGATTTTCAATTTTATAGTTGTTTTAGATTGGCAATTTGAACAGCTTCGTTGTTTATTCCTTTTTTATTATTTTCAGCCAACAATATAAATTGTCAACGCGTAAAAATAATGTTACAAAAAGTCTCATTTCCTACTAAAATATTTAAAACAAAAAATGTGAAACAGGCCATTATTTTCATAGTACATTAAAAGCGTATCTACTGAAACGAAGGCTGAAGCTTTCAGTTACAAAGAGCGATCGTGAAAATTATATTAGAGTCAAGGGCGGCATGAAAAGTTCACTCAAATACTAAGTTGTTCTTGAATTTTGTCAGAAAGTATATTTTTCAGTTTTAAGTGGCGGTAGTGTCACCGAAAATTTATTTTGTTGAGTACTTTTAAATCAAATAGACCTTTTTTTTTGCTTTATTTGTCAAAGTGTATCGGAATGGCTGGTTCAATTAAAATATCAATGTGGAATTCCGAATTGATTTATTCTTAGAAATAAAACTGGATATTAGTAAGTGTAGATTTTTATACCTCATACAAAAAAAAAAAACGTACAGCAAAAAGCTATCACGAACATTAATTGTTTTGCAAATAGAAATTACGAAGAAAACGGTTTTGTTTTTTTAAATATTACTGGCACAAAACCAAACTCATCTCTCCATTTTTGCTTCATTTCGTTTTTTTTGCTAATTATTTTTATTTTCTCTTTTTTTAAAGCTTCTTCAGAAGTAGGCGAGCTGAATGTTGTATCAACAGAGTTTGTAGAAACAGCTGATGTGTCCAAATCTGTAGTAATTTACGTATCGATCACTGGAGTCGTATTAGTGTTGATCAATGCTGCCTTAGTTGCTTGTTTTGTATTCAAAAGACGTTCTAGACGATTGAAAGGTAAGTCTTCTGTTTTATTTCTGCTTTTTAGTATTGTTTGTTTTATTTTGATGTTGTTTGTGTTTGTAGAGACAATGTTAATGCGTCTGATTTCAAAGACGTGTTATTTAAGGACAGCATCATGTTTAAAATATGCTGTTGCATTAATGCTATCGTCATCTCCATTTTCAAAGTAGCCTAATTATGCTTTTTGCTCAAAAAAGAAAAACAGTTTTAACTAAAAGAACAAAGTTGATTTATATTATGACTGGTTGAAAAATTACTCTTTTTGGTGTTTTATTATCTTGAGTAATATATTTATCAACGTGTTCGAGCAATTCGTTTATTACGTGACCTATAAAGACACAAAAATATATTTTACTAGCTGCGGGCAAAGTCTGCTCCCAAAAGGACAAAATGTCTATAAATTCTTACCTAATAACATTATATTACCTAACAACCTAATAATATTTTCAACAAAATTCTGCTTACTTCATAATTAATTTGTCCTTGTTAGAACATAACCCTTTCTAGTAAATTAATATCTTCATATAAGTAAGATACTTGAATTTCTTGACAAATATTTTACTCATTATGTTTAAGGTTATTTTCAGAGTAATATTAACATAAAAATAAATTAGAAGCTTAGGGTAAAATACTTCAGAAAAACTGACAAACAAATTAATTATTTTTGAAATAAATTGTCTGTGACTGATACTTTTAGTAAACTTCTTTGCTGTTAGCCATGTTAAATGTTACTCGTACAATATAAATTGTGAAGTTACACTTGAACATAAGGTCCTGGGTTTGACTCCGGGTCGGTAAAATTTTGTGGGATTTATCCATCAGAAATGTCTAGCAAAATACTGACTAAAATGTCCGTAGCTTCTAAGTATTTAGCAGCACTTCCATTATTATCCACAACGTCCTCATTACAACTGTTTCTAAATAATTATCCACATCACCAGTATCATCTTCTGCTTTATTTATATCATTTTCTACATCACATTCATCACCTTCCACAGAACAAGCTGGTCAAGCTTCAAAATCAGCAACAATAGAGATGTACGCTCCCTCATCGTACAACGACACAATGACTGGTGAGACCCTCAGTTCTGTGTCGGAGAAATCTGAGACCTACTCACAAGATGAAGGGCAGGATGAGAGGCAGCCGCCGCCTATACCAGAGGTGCCCTCCATGCCGACGAGGCATATGTTGAGTCAGGTAAGATCTGTTTTAGATATCATTTTATTGCGACTTATTGATGAATGGTGTGTGAAGCATTATTTAAATGCTGTATTTTGGTAAACAAACAATTAAACATTTACTATACAGAATGTGACTTAATATAAGCGCACCTCCAGGTGGTCTCTTGGGCAATGAATCTGAACATCTTTTGTTCCATGACTTTTGGATATCCTACTTTTTTGTTATCTCATACATGTTGATGAGTTGACCGCGTCAGCCCCTAAGCCCTCATGGAACAATAGCATAGTGCGCAAAGAACGCGCTTGCGGTCGTGATGCATATGTGTGAGATTGGAAGTTGCCAATAAACTTGCGAAATAGAACAAACTCATTCACAAGTTTCAAACTATTCATCAAACTTCACAACCAAAAAATCTGTCAAAAAATCTAACCAACATATTCCCTTACAGACAACCGACGCTTTCCTAATGGATGACCAGGGTCTGGTGATACCTCCACCACTGGACTATCCTCCTCCTAACTACGCAGTCTACGATGGAGATCACGCGAGGACCCTGCCGCACCCCCATAGACATAAAGATATTAGTGGCCATAGCACGCTGGGCAGAAGTGCTGGTGAGTAGAAGAATAGTTTAGTAGTTTAGACGTCTCAAGCGCGAGGTTTTTGGTTCCATTCCCACTTCGGGCTTGGTGTTATTGGGCTTTTCCTTTCGGAATTCCTCAGTGGTATCCATGAAGAAGAAGGTTGATGGCAATAGGTGCGTCCCTCTTACAAAGGACTTAAAATATATCAGATGCAATGCGGGTATAATGTAAATTCAATTGCCTTCAGGTAATTTTGTTAAAAATATATAAAACTATCTGGTGCCTGCAGCTTCGCCCGCTTGATGCTCGAAAAAAAAGTGTTATATGTGTTATTCTAGACAATAACCTATGTGCCAAATTTCATCAAGATCCGTTCAGCTGTTTTGACCTGAAAGAGTAACAAACATCCAAACATTCATCCTCACAAACATTCGCATTTATAATAGGATTTTGCCTGACATAAAACTTTAGACAATAAAAGATATTTTTTTCTACATAGCGTCATCAGGTTTCAGCTTCAGCGTATTTTTTAACTTTTTTTTTTAATTTTCGTCACCAGGCAAGAACAACTACGTGCCGGCTCCGAGTCCAATGCCGCCTATGGATGGCTCCTATTACAACATGGCATCAGACCGGTACTTGTCGTACCCGCCACTCATCGGGGAGTATTTGCAGCAGGTAAGAAATTTGGAGTTGACTTCAATTCATTTGATGTTATTTTAAAACTTTTGTAGTAGACCAAACAACCTGGTGACAGACTCTTTATGGGACCCTCTAACTTGGCTAACCATGCGGTTGAGCAATATCTTTTAGGCGTGCCAGCACGCCTAAAAGATATTGCATTGCATTCTTCACGATGTTTTCCGTCTCCATAGCAAGTTAAACACTTGCTTCCAGACTTCTAGACTAACACTTTCTGTGGCCAGAACCCTGCTTATGAGTCTTCTAGGCAGCGAAAGTGTATTTTTGGGGTGGGAAATCAGCAAATAACTTCCCCCGCTCTGAGCGGAGCGGGGAAGACTGTCAGACTTGTACTGACTAAAACCCACCCATGTTCTTTCTATTGCCATTTACGTTCCGGGGCCGCGGTATCTCTTTCGAACAACCCGCAACCCTGGCAGGCCCCTTTGTTTTACTGGCATTTCTATGAGGCACGCGTGAAACACTAACGCGCCGTCGATGCGACCTGTCGTCAATAGACGGACGGACGGTGAGCTACTCATTGCTCGCCGTCCACAGGCCCGTCTAACCCAGCCTTCTCCGAACCTTCTAGCTGTTTAAGTGTATCGCTAACCACGTCCGTTGTTCCACCAGCAACAAGGCCGCACCCCGACGCCGCCGCAGCAGTACGGTGGGGCGGCGCTGCCCAAGCCGCACATGTTGATGAACGGAGGGATGGCGGCGGGCTCCCCCTCGCACATGGCCAGCCCGCCACATAGCTACGCGCTTGATGGTAAGTTGTCTTAATATTTTTCTTGGAGGTGTCTGTTTAGTCTTTACTGGTGATAATTTCCATTTCTGGGAATAGCTATCTCAAAGATAATTCCTTTGGTTTTTGTTGCCTATTTGTAAACGCCTTATATGCTTATTTTATTATTATATGATATGAAAAATTTTGGAAGCCTGTCTAGTGTAACATAATAATAATACTAGCTTTATACAACAGCCTATAAATTGAGCCAATAATAATTTGAGAAAAAAAAAACAATATTTAAAAAAAAACCTGACAGCAATATTGAAAGTGGTAACAATATTATGAAAAAAAAAAGTGTTTAAAGACAACATTGTCGTCCCTGTTTACATAATCTTTAGTGTTTACATTGGCGAAACAAAATATTACAATTTAAAGGTGAAAGACGTGGAGAGAAAAATATTCAGCATGATAAATTTATCAAATACTTAATATAAACTGTTTCATAAATGCAAACATACTTTAACTGAGCCCCAATTAGCTATAAAAGAGCTCAGATACATTAAATCATAAAGAGTTCTACCTGTAGACAGACAATCGGCGGGAGGCACACTGAGGCGGCAGAGAATGGACAAGATGGCCGCCGTGCCTCCACCTGACGTCACCGTACTGCATCAGGGAAACTGCGGACAGGTGAGAGTTCAAAATAATTCATTTTATTAGTACAGACAAACTAATCCTTTAAGAAGTCATCAATCAAGTATTCTGAATACGTAAGTATTCTGTACACACGACGGCACATCAACCTACACCAAACCATTTTAACCTGATCTCTCTACTAAGGTGTGCGATCTGTAGTAGAGAGATCAGGTTATAATAGATTAGAATAGGTTGACCTGCCGTCGTATGTACATCGAAATTTGTTACACTATGCAAAATTTATTGGTAGGCATCGACTTCTTTTTTTTGGGTGAAAAATTACGTTTTATATAACACTTTGTACTGATAGGCATGAAATTAGTTAGGCAGGGGTCGGGGAGGTAAGTTTAAAGAAAGTACAGTAAAAAAAAATAAAAATTTGATTTAAAAACAATAAAACCATTAAAGAAATGCCTTACTTTTCTTTTTAAAGTATTTTTATTCAAATGTATTATTTATTATTTTAATAGTTTGCTTCCTGTTTAAGCTCTTTTCTCCAAAACACATGAGTAAAAGCCTTATAAAGTCTTACTACATAGATCTACCATACAAATAGTAAAAGATAGGTCTATCTTATGTCCTAGAAACCTTAGCTAGTTGATGAATTGTGACAGATAGCAACCGGTTGGCCCTCTGTGAGGCCAACACAATGAGCTATTATTGTCACTCTGAAGACTATACTAGCATAGGATATCTATTGTATCTATCTATGTATCTATAGTGTATTGTTTTAACAAGCCCTTTAGATTTTGAAACAATGATATGGAAGAGTGATAATGTGACAATAATTTAATTTTATGGATTTTTAGTTCAAATTTTTACTGTTTTTTTTTTAATATAAAATCTTGCTCTTCTAACCTGCCAGATATTTGTGTAGCTGGGGAGTTTGTTCCGCCACTTCTTCTTCAGCTAAAACACTAGGAAGTGGCGAAGTTCGGGTGTTTTGGGGGACTGTCTCTTGTAATGTTGACGTTTAAAATGTTCTGATTATCAGCCTAATATAAATGAATGATTTTTGATTTTGCTAAAACATAAATATTGCTATTCGTTCTTTAATTGTTGAGGTCAGTAATGAATTAACATTAGTAACTAAGGCATCCAGAAATGAAAGTAAAAATGTTCCTATTTATTAAGTGAACGGTTTACATACCTACTGTAACAAATGATCACCAATGATTTAAGTTATTATATTAGGTAATAAAATACAAAGAAAAGAGGCAAATAAATAGAAGCATTTACCTAACTACTTATTAAATACCCATTCCTGTTTATGACAATATTGAATAATAAACGAACATAATACAAAGACAAAATACCGAGAATTACTCCAATAAGCTCCTTTGATCCAATTGGGAGTATTTCGTCTCGCTTACAATACTTTTATATAACCAGTAAGGCATGAACGATCTCATAATTTTAGATTAATTAACAACAAATTCCTGCTCCATTGCTAAAGCTTTGAAATTCCAATCTGCGAGAACTTTTCAATGGATTCGAAAATCTTCAACTTTTTGCTGAAACTTTGTCATTTTACGCTCAGGACGTAATTGTGTAAATGGCGTAAGAAAATACGTGATTCAATTTCTATTGGACTTAATTGAAACGGACTATTTAGTTGTGAATTTTGTTATTTTCGATTTTGAATCGAAACTGATTTACATTAAAGCTTATGAAAAGGCTTTTAAAAACTTACAATAAGTATTTTGATATCTCAATAAATTATTAATTTGCATTCTGCTAAGCTAAACAACTCGGTTTTGTCTAACTAACACATAAAACGGAACGCCATCGCCAATAGGAAATTTAATCCAGGTCGAAAAAACTTACTGCGTTTTATATCCCTGCATACCTTTATGTGTTTGATCATTTATCATATTGCCCAACTGTTTCTAATAGGCCTCATTTGTTTCAGCATCTAGTCCAGACTCCAGTGCCAAAGCAGCCCCAATCAATCCTAAAGGACCCATCACGTCACAAATACGGCAACCAATACGGTAGCCCCATATCATCAAGCACGCCTCAGAACTCCAATCAGATACTTACAGTACAAAACCTCACTTCAGATGTTCCGCAGTATGGAACCATAAAAAAAGAAAACAAAAAACAGAACGTCACTATTGACGAGTCGTTCAACAAAAGAAGTGAAACGCACGTCGTTTAAAATCACAAACTAAAAGTGTAAAGTGACAAACTAAAAATGTAAAGTGACAAAACTAAAAACGAAAAGTGACAAAACTAAAAGTGTAAAGTCGGCTATGAGTGTAACATTGAAGTGAAGTGTAAATAAATGGACTAGTTAAAATTGTAGATAGATTTAAAATAATTGAATGTGATACTTGAACGAACTCTCAAACGATTAGTGTCCATTGCGTAGATAGATATGACAATGTTGCCTAAATTAGTATTTGGGCTAGTCGGGTTGTATTAAAATGTTCGACTGACTTATCATATTGTAATAGGTAATACGTCCAAATGACATAGGCGAACAAAAAAATATGATTTTTCCAATGTCCAATTGTAAAATCATTTTAGGATACATTTAGATGGTAAATGTACGATTTTATTATTTGTATTTTTTCGTATAAAGGCTGGATCTTGTGTTGTTCGACAATTTGGTGAATTATTCGTTTGATTTACTTCGCTAGATTGTAAAGAATATTATCTTAGAAATTACTATAAAATTGTAACTTTAAGAATAAAGTCACATTTGAGGCGTGTTCTTTGTGTTAGTTTTATTTAAACTGTCATAATATCTTGACAAAATTATGAAAAGGGTTTTTCAGTTTGATTCTTTAAAACCTCTACAAATTGTCGAACAAATGACTTAAATGCGAATCCAAATTTTTATTGATTCCATAAAAGGATCTCTCGTAATTAAGTTTTTAAGATAATTATGATTGTTATAAACATACGATTTTTGAAAAAAAAAAAACAAGAAATTATTAATTCGGGAAAAATTTTGAATTTTATCCTGTCATCGTTTTTTACTTAAAATTGTTCTCTAGAAAATGTTAAATACATTTTTATTGTTAGAAATGGTTTTCAAAACTTAAAAAGTTGTTCCTGACGATTTTTTTTTTTCGTTTTGAGATATTTTTGTAAAAATCATTTTCTTTTTGTACTTTTACAATATTATTTCTGAAATTACGTTTAAAAACTTTTCAATTAAATACTAAACTATTATAAAAGACCCCATTACGTAATGTGTCAAATATTGAACGACTGTCATTTATAAACTGTAAATTGTAATTTTTTACAAAAATAACTGTATACATATTTACAGTTTTATTATTATTTTGTAAATTTTTACTCGTAAGTTACTTTTTCTCTGCATTTTTACGATGTAAATAAGAAAAATAATAATACTCAAAGCGCGAACTGACAATAAAAATAAGTTCAATTAATTTTTAATTTATGTAAATCCATCTTGATTCTATGTAAATAATATATGTACCTAATTGTATTTTTTACATTAATAGCATTTCAGCCCCAAAATTTAATCGGTCATAATACACATGCCAAAGTTTTATTAATTTTAAACTTTAAGTTATTAAGATTACTTAATTATTTTCTATTATAATTTCTTATCATCGAACTTGTAACAATTGCAATGATTTTCTCTAAAACTTCGTCTGACTATCAATTATTCGTTTTCATTAGTTCTCCAAATTTTAGAGTCCATCCAATCACGAAATACGATTTTATATTTACAAAAAAAAAATCTATTGTTACATTTCGAATAAAAATAAAAAAACCTAATAATATTTTGTTTTGTTTTATTTTAGTTCCTTTTGTTTCCTTTATTTCCCTTTTTTTTACACGAAAATTCCAATTATTGAAACATATCAATCGAGGAAAGAAAACCTTTAGTTTTTTTCTTTCTGTTTTTACAAATGAACTGAAAAAGTGCCAAAGCAGTTTCTTTTTTCGCGAGTAAAATAACCATCTAGATAATAAATATTAGCTGGGTTGACGTCCTTCTACATTTAAGTAAATTTAGTAAAATATTAAAACCGTGCCTTATACTTTTACGCCATTTTGAGAATAAAATATCACTTTAAATATTGCCAATTTAGTATAAAGAATATAAAAACGAACTTTTAGTAATAAGTGCATTCTTTTCATTACCATATTATTCTTGGATTTTGATCATTAAACATCGAGGCTTTGCGTTCTTTACCAATTTTAATAAAATTAAGAATAGAGGTAATATTTGTTTTTATTTTTATTTTTTACCCCGTCTCGAAGTTTTAATAAAAATATTTTATTCTTGTAATGAAAGCCTGTTCTAAGAATATGTTACATCATTATTTCGTTGCAAATTATTGTTGCTGTTTTTTTATTAATTTTATTTAAAAAATATGAGCTTGTCATCTAGTGGTAAGTGCTAATCGAATGTTCAAAACATATTGTCAATATAAATAAGATAATTAAAATAATTAACTAATTAAACAAGTCAATGTTAAAACTTCGGTAATAATCGTCAGTTTAATAATTATGCAAAAGATGTGGTTATTCATTAAAAGTGTATTCGTAAATATATTTTTATTTAAATTTATTTGAAGTTTGAACCGGTCCACATCTCTGAAAAGAAGTATTTTCTAATTATTTAATATTGTTAAATAAAATTATAATTAATATCTCTAAGGTTTTGCCAAGTTGTTTAACTAAGAACTGGTTTTAACAATTTAATTTACAAAAACAACCATTTTCATAATTTTGTTGATTTTGCTTTATTAACTAAAAACAAGTTGGCGAAACCATATTTCAAATTACGATAACTTCATCTTCAGCGATCATTGTAAAATAAGCCCAATCGATAAATAAATAAGGTTGTAAATTGTTCTGTAATTCCAAAAAAAATGTGACTTTGATATTACGTACTTACGTAAAGCTCATTTGTGTAATCAGCATACAATTGAATTAAAGCGTATATGTTAAACAACCATTTTATTACTTACCCTTTTTTTGCGGATGACAAACATCAAATAACTTCCCCCACTCTGGGCGGAGCGGGGGGTAGGAGTATCAGACTTTAACTGATCAAAACTCACCTACGTTCCTTCTTAATTTCCTTTTTTTCTTCTGGAGCCGCGGTATCTCGTTTGAACAACCAGCTGTTTGCGAGATACTGGCAGCGTTGCCACGTTGTATGGCAACACTTAGCCTCTGGTCAAGCTAAAAACCAGCCATTGGGTCACAGGAAACGTCCATTAATCGTAAGTATACAAATAAGCGAATGAAATAAACAATTTTCAACGAGGTTAGCACTGAGCTGCTTAGTCGACGACGAGGCTGACGATATCAGTAGGCCTACCATGACGTCTTAAAGCAGAACTTATTCCACTGAGGGGAAGAGATGGTGCTAGACAACCTGTATAGCTCTTTCTCTTTCCCTCAGCGGAATAAGTTCTGCTTTAAGACGTCATGGTAGGGGGTAGCAGAGCTGAACACATCACCGCTGAAGATGAACCTTCTACAATAAGCACGGTAGCTATTCTAGAAAAAGAATTTAGGTAGCAAACATACAATAAATTAAAATTAATATCAATAATGAAAGTTGTAAAAAATACTTTAAAAACGGCAAAAATATCGGTGAATTAAACAAAAGTCACCGACTCAAAAGTCAAGTTTTTTATTTCAGCCTTATATTAGTTGTGGTGTGATGATATTAGACACATTATTATCTACTGTTCATTTTCCATAGCAACTAAAAAATAACTAACCAAAACCAATTAAAGAGCACATACATAAAAATATTATTAAAATTTGTATTATAGAAAATAACTCTTCCTTACTAATATTATAAAAGCAAAAGTGAATTTGTTTGTTACCTTTTCACGCTTTAATGGCTAAACCGATTTTTATGAATTTTGGTACAGAGGTAGTTGGGAACCAGGCGACGGACATAGGCTCATATCCCACTTTTCTTTAGATAATTTTATTTAAAGAAAAGTGGGATATGAGGGAGAACGAGGGAAGAAAAGGGAAAACTTAGCGTTGCTATTACAAATCAGTAACTCATAAACTAGCAAATCATCAAATAACTTCCCGGAGCGGGGCAGGGACCAAAACCCATTTATGTTACTTCTTTTGCATGTTATGTTCCAGGGCCGCGGTATCTCTTTCGAACAACTTGCAACCCCGGCAAGCAGAGGCTCTGACAGGCCCCTTGTTTTTTCGGGTGGGAAATCATCCAATGACTTCCCCCGCTCTGGGCGAAGCGGGGGGGCATGTCAGACTTGTACTGACTAAAACCCACCCATGCTCCTTCTATTGCCCTTTACGTTCCGGGGCCGCGGTATCTCTTTCGAATAACCCGCAACCCCGGCAGGCGGAGGCTCTGGCAAGCCCCTCTGCTTTGCTGACTCTCTTTGAGTGACAGGCCCCACTGTTAGGATAAACGGTTTACATATTGATCCATATGTAAATCAATATTGTTTACTGTGACCCCCCCAACGCAATAACTTACATCCGTAGCGCACAAAAACAGATAATTCTTCTCACAAACACTACACAAATCGCACAATACACGTTTCGGGTCGAAATCTGAAAATGGAGAATAATAATTTGAGAAAGCCAGGGGGAATTACTCGTGTTAATTCGGAAGTGTAAATCCGTGCCTAATATGCTAAATACAGGTCTACCGTCAAATGCAGATCTCTGTGTTGTGTGGGACAAGTTATAAGCGGGCGGCGGTAGCGGGAGAGAGGACAGAGGAGATTAATTAATCTTGTTTGTATAAAGTAAAATTGTAGAGGATGATTATCAAAAAATATTGCACAGATTTGGATAATATTTGATACACTGATAATTTATAGTAAATAACATAACATCACACCAAAATTAGGGAAACCACCACAGCGACAAATGCTTCATTAACCTACGCTAAAAAACTAAAATGGAAGTTGAATGGACACTATATATTATTATTTATTTATTGGAACTAAGACCAAAACGGAAAAAATTAAGATCATAAGTTGTAACGACACTTTTTTGCTATAGTTGTAAGAGGTGGGGCGTGCGCGTGTTTCTCTGTCTGTCTCTCTCTCTCCCTCTCATAGAAATCTAGCCAGTTATTTACACCCAAACGCCATTTGTGTTTAAGTCTTATATACTAGGGGGATCACCTATTACCGTTAATCTGTTACACATTTTGATGGAAAAAAAAACACTAACGACCCAGGTATTGAACACAAAACCTCATGCTCGACAGTCGCACTTGCGACCACTCGACCAAAGAGGAACCTTAGTCCTTAATCGATAATCTAATCCAAAACATGACTATACGGTCTGAAGACACAAATTCAGATAACACCCCTTTCAGTTTATTCAATGAAGAGTTATAATTTCAATCCATTATTCGCTGATGTAATAGATTTCCTTAGAAATCTGCGGAAGGATTTTCTACTTGAATGCATAAGACGAGTAATTGAGACTACCTATATATAGTTTTGAGTCGGGTGCGGTTTAAATTGGTAGGTCGAATAATATGCTTATGTGCACGTTGTAACACTGTTTAAAGCAAGTTTTATAGATATAACTATAACCTACTGTTGGTTAAGCAAACTGTCCAACACTTTAGCTATGACAGTCGCAAGCGAGATAGGACTGTAATTAGACAAATCTGATGAGTCACCCGTCTTATCTTTGACAATTAGGCACTTCGACTGTGTGCATTAAGTCTTCGGGTAAATAACTATTAGATTTAGGTACCTCATTTTCTTTGCGTTATTAAAAGGGTTTTCAGTAAAAAATTCTAAAACATTGTTGTTAAGAAATGTCCCTTTTATAGTCTGAGGTGGTCAACAAAATTTAAAATTGAGTATTATCGTGAAATCATATTTGCATGATTTCAAGTATCTCTATTTCATTCTGTCGAGTTAACGCTTCGTTCGATGCAGCAAAAGAAAGAAAAAAAAGAAAACATGTTTATTTGAAACAAGCTACAAATACGCACAAGAAAAAAAACTGAACCTAAGCAGATAGTACCCAACGCTTGTTTTGCAACTGGACTAACAAGCACCCGCGAGATTTACAACAAAAGAAAAACAATCAGAATCGCTCTCGCTTTTAACTTGTACCACAACCAGCAATACGTATGAGTTCAGCACCATATTGATATGTTAATGGTAGCGTACACGGCGCGATATCGGGTGGAGCGCGCTTTCATACCTCCCCGCTTGTTTTATAGCTCAACATACGGATCGAGAAAGGTTTTATAAGGAAATGATAGGATAAACATTTATTCTTATTTTTTCTTTGAAGTGTGAATCAGAAACTTGATTTCTGTGAAAAGAATGCTTTGTTGGTCTAGTAGTTGCACAAACATGACTGCTGAGCATGGCGTCTTAGGTTCTATCTCCGGTCTGGATTTGTGATGGATATATTTTAATTGGGAAGTTAATCTGTATGTCCATCTGTTTTTTGTCCAAACATAACAACTTATAAAATATTAATAAAATCTGGTGCACTAGTAGACCATGATCATCAAATAACTTGTCAATCAGTCTTTTTTATTGATTAAAACCTACCCATTTTCTTTCTTTCGCCTCTATGTTCCGGGGCCGCGGTATCTTATTCGAACAACCCGCAACTCCGGCAGGAGGTGGCCCTGGCAGGCTCCTGTCTTTGAGGCGCGCGTGGAACATAAAAGTGCCGTCGACGTAGCCTCTCGTCAGTAGACGAATGGACGGTAAGCTATTCGTTGCTGACTGTCCACAGATTTGCATTTTCCTAAAAACAAAAACTTACCCACTAACTACTCACGTCTAGGTAAAAATATAAATACTTACCTCTTTGACTAGGTAAGAAGTCCGTAATATCTGAAGCCGCAACTTCAACTTGGCTAAAAGCTAAACCCTGTACGATATTAGGGTTCCGTACGCGGTGAACCACGACACGAATCGACACCTGATGAATATTGAAAATTTTATCCTGAACTTTTCGTTTAAGTAAGGACTGAGTGCCTGGTTTTGGGACTAGGATTTATTGAGGAGTGAAAATAGAAGAGCAATATTTTTGGAGGTACATATTTTTGGTGAGCTACAGACGAATTTAGGTCCACATGAGTCATCACTGTATTTTTTTTTTTGTTTTTTGGAGTGATAAATCATCAAATAACTTCCCCCGCTCTGGGAGCGGGGGGAGTGTCAGACTTTTACTGACTATAACCCACCCATGTTTCTTCTATTGCCATTTAAGTTCCGGGGCCGCGGTATCTCTTTCGAATAACCCGCAACCCCAGCAGAGGCCCTGCAAGCCTCTCTGCTTTGCTGACATCTCTTTGAGGCGCGAGTGGAACACTAACGCACCGTCGATACGGCCTGTCGTCAATATACGGTACTTTACAGCACCAGATAATAGCAAAGTGTCCACAACAAGATGTAAACTCTAGAGTTCGGGAACTGCTTGAACACCCTGATGGCTTTATTGAGTCATTTGAACATTATTTGCCGTACCTGATTCTCATCATCTGTCTAGCCTTTTCCCAACTATTTTGGTTTCGGCTTCCAGTCTAACCGGATGAAGCTCATCATCATCTGCCTAGCATTTTCCCAACTATGTTGGGTCGGCTTCCAGTCTAACCCAATGCAGCTGAATATCAGTATTTTACATGGAGTGACTGCCTATCTGACCTCCACAATCAGTACTGGGTAATATGATACCCCTTGGTAAGACTGGTTGTCAGACTTTCGGAACACTGTCTACCTCCAAGTCCATGTCGACGTTGCGGGTTGTTCGAAAGAGATACCGCGTAACGTAAATGGCAATAGAAGAAACATGGGTGGGTTTTAGTCAGTAAAAGTCTGACACTCCCCCTCGCTCCGCCCAGACTGGGGGAAGTTATTTGATGATTTCCCACCCCAAAAAAAAGCCCAAGTCGGCGGTAGAAAAGATCTAAATCTCTACAGATGGGTTTTCATAGATCTCAAATATATAGTATATTCGGCGTGTTTCTACAGAGAATAACCCACCTTCCATCTTTTGCACCATTCTCTGACACCTGCATACTTGACGATCTTCCGAGAAAAGAACTGACGGGCCTGTTGGTCTAGTGGTTAGTGGCCCTAACTGCTGAGCCGGAGGTCGTGGGTTCGATTCCCAACCAGGACAAACTTTGTGTGATGAGCATGATTGTTTGTTCTCTGTCTGGGTGTGATTTATCCATAACATGTATGTATTTATAAATTATATAAGTATGTATATCAGTTGTCTGGTTACCATAACACAAGCTCTGCTTAGCTTGGGATCAGATAGCCGTGTGTGAGTTGTCCCAAGATATTTATTTATTTTGATGAATTTTAGTACAGAGATTTGGACCACGGAGACGGACATAGGCTAAAACAAGTGAGAAAAGGGGGTGTTTTTTTAGAAAAAGTGGGTATTAGGGAGAAAGAGGCAAGAAAAGGGAAAACTAAGCTTTGCTATACTTAACAATAAATATGGCGCAGGGGCAAACACTGCAGGTAGCAGGTACCAGCAAATCAGGCAAGGGGAACTATGTTACCCCAAATTTAACGCGAGCGAAGCCGTGGGCAAAAGCTAGTTATACTATAACCAAACGGAGGTCACCGCCGCCAAGCTACGTTCCAGGTATTATAAGGTAAAGTATTGTTACCAAAGTATTGGGAATTGTATTTTTAGCATCCGTGACCCCGAAACGTCAAAGTTATCGTATTATCTTGTTCTTCCCACTTTTCTTATATTTACGGCAAACAAATCAAGATTTATATAAGATTTATCTGAGAACAACAAATAAGTCATTCGTGCCCCCATCTTTATTATAACGCTGTTTCCTTGTAGGGTAAGCAGGGTACTAGTTTGTGTAAAAAATACCGTTATTGATCTGATATATATATATCCACACTAATATTATAAAAATGGGAAACTGTATGTGTGTGTTCTTTTTTTTATGATGGCATCTCGCAGTTCAACCAAGGAGGTTGTCGTCTACTTAACGGGGCGAATCCTGTGGATGCTTTAAAAATTAAGACCTCCAACCAGGGCAAAAAACTTACAAACTAAGCGACTATACGCTAAGGGCACCCTCTGTGGGGTACGAGCCTCGGCTTAGGGCGTCGCTGAGGGAGGACAGCAAGGGACAGGCTGGATCTGAGTGATATTATTTATAGACTGATTTGAACTTACTGGCTCAGCATCGCGGGCTGGCTCTTGCAAGGGACGGGTGGGTGTGTGTGTTCGTTTTTTTGTCCATCTTTAACGGCAAAGCGGAGCGACAACTCGACGTGATTAAAGGGGAGATAGTTTAAGGAATGGAGACCAACATAGGCTACTGTTTATCTCTTTCTAACCCCACATTTCCCTAAAATGGGGGGGTGGATGCGAGCGAAGCCGAGGGCAAAAGCTCGTATGTATATAAAACAGAATATCGCTGACCCACTCATTACGAAATATCAAAAACTAGAAGTGTTAAGAGGGGTCTCAAATTTGGTATGAGGGATCCTTTAGGGACGTAGGTCCTTACTAAGATGGGATTTTGGTAAAAAAAAACTTTCCCCACACTAGGTGTTTCTCCTGTATCGTGGGTGCGTTAACAAACATTTAAACTCACATACACAAACAGCCAGACCGGAAACAACTACCTGTAGGTCATACAAATATTGGTTCCATGCGGGGATCGAACCTGCGACACGCAGCGTAGCAGTGGATCGCTCAGTCACTGCGCCAACCGTGTCGTCAATTCAACCAGTAAGGGAGTCAGACACAGTAGCTAAGTTCATTATGGGAGAACGCGATTCGCCGGATTGCCTAGAAATTGTGTAGCATATCTGAGCTATTTTTCATATACAGGGTTACAGGGAAAGTCGTACTGAATATTAAAGAAGGTTATTATTCAGGTCATTTCTGATGATTTTGATTCTGAAATAAAATGTCCGAAACTTAACCGTTATGGAGATATTTAATTTTAAAGATTATTTTTAAAAATCCTTTATTTTTTGGCTTTTAGTCGTTTTTTTTGGGATTAGAGCTCCTAGTATCGGTTTTTTTGATGTATCTAGTTAGAGGACATGTCCATTAATAAAAATGATTAACAGAAACTGAACCTACTACTAACAGCTTAAAAAACTGCTCGACAACGGTTAGCATTATGAATTTTCTAATAGAGTGTTCTTAACTTTGACAGACTTTTAATAAAAAAATTGTATGGAACTTATTCTGCAAATAACTTTATAAAGTTTTACGTCTCTTTAGCTATTCAAAAAAGTATAACACTTGCTATTAAATAGGCAAAACATTGCCCAAATAACAGTCAAGTTAGGAGAGGGTACATTTTTAGTTTGAGGTAAAAGTAGCTAAAATACGTAAAAAAAGACAAACATTTTTAGCAATATTTTTATAATTCATGTTCTACATGGCCGCTGCTATTTCTTATGCTACAGGCAATACATGCTAAGGTATCCTACTCTCCGAGTACCTGATATTGGCGTATTTGACAGAGTTTATCGAAGACTACGAGAAACTGGTTCTGTGCTAGTACGTCGGACTGACATGGGACGACCTCGTGTTCTTGATGACGACGACGAAGATAATGAAATACGACGACTCTTTGAACCCAACCCAACCACGTCAAAAGCCAAAAAAAAAAACCAAAAGGGTCACAAAGGAGATTCAGTCTTAATGTGTGGATGGGTATAATATCAAATAACTTGATAGGGCCATACTTCCTGCCCTTTTAACTTTTTGAAGGAGGAGTTACCCTCTTTAATGCAAGACTTCCCTATTGCTATTTTTTTTGTCTTTTTTTACGTATTTTAGCTACTTTTACCTCAAACTAAAAATGTACCCTCTCCTAACTTGACTGTTATTTGGGCAATGTTTTGCCTATTTAATAGCAAGTGTTATACCTTTTTGAATAGCTAAAGAGATGTAGAACTTTATAAAATTATTTGCAGAATAAGTTCCATACAATTTATTTTATTAAAAGCCTGTTAAAGTTAAGAACACTCTATTAGAAAATTCATAATGCTAACCGTTGTCGAGCAGTTTTTTAAGCTGTTAGTAGTAGGTTCAGTTTCTGTCGATCATTTTTATTAATGAACATGTCCTCTAACTAGATACATCAAAAAACCGACTCTAGGAGCTCTAATCCCAAAAAAAACGACTAAAAGCCAAAAAATAAAGGATTTTTAAAAATAATCTTTAAAATTAAATATCTCCATAACGGTTAAGTTTCGGACATTTTATTTCAGAATGAAATTCATCGGAAATAACCTGAATAATAACATCCTTTAATATTCAGTACGACTTTCCCTGTAACCCTGTATAAATGAAGTACATAATATTACTTACAGCTTGTATCGTTGCATTATTCACACTGTATCATCGGTTGAGTAACTTTTACTCTGCCATTGTTCAAGCTATGGTACGGAGCGAGAGGGAATGGTAAGCAGTCCCCTCCTTCTGCGAAGAATTTATGCAAGGTGGCCGGACGTCGCGGGAGACGCCTCGGGCGCCGGGCCCCGCGAGAAGACTCCCGGCCACCATAGATGCGGGCCTATGGACGGTGAGCAATGGGTAGCTCACCGTCCGTCCGTCTATTGACGACAGGCCGTGTCGATGGCGCGTTCGTGTTTCACGCGCGCCTCAAAGAGATGTCAGCAAAGCAGAGGGGCTTGCCAGAGCCTCCGCCTGCCGGGGTTGCGGGTTGTTCGAAAAAGATACCGCGGCCCCGGAAAGTAAAGGGCAATAGAAGGAACATAGGTGGATTTTAGTCAGTACAAGTCTGACATGCCCCCCCGCTCCGCCCAGAGAGGAGGAAGTCATTTAATAACTTTCCACCTGAAAAAAAAACAAGGTGGCCGGACGTTTAAGGATGAAATCTTCAACACGAACCAGCAGCTGTGGTAGACACGTTAGGAACCACATGATTAATCACGGCCAGCGTAGTGGCAGACGAGAGTTGATAAGGTCACCACCCGTCCGTCTAGTGATGACAGGCCGTGTCGGAAGCGCCTTTGTCTTGCACGCACGCTTTATGAAGATGTCAGCAAATCTGAGAGCCCTGTCAGGGCCTCTGAATACCGGGGCTGCTTTGGTTCGTAAGAGACACCGTGGTCTCGGAACACAAGTATACCTTGACTGGAGGTCTTAATTTTTAAGGCACCCACAGGATTCGCCCGGTTAAGCAGACGACAACCTCCTTGGTTGAACTGCGAGAAAAAAAACGGAACACAAAGAGCAAAAAAAGGAACTTAGATGGCCTAAAGTCATAAAACAGAAGGCAAGCATACAGTATCAAAAAACTTACGATCCTCAGGATAAAACATAAATAAAGTATAAAATAAAAGTAGCCACAATATTCATCGTAATATTATTATTTTGAACCAATAAAATATGATTCCTATCCTTGTGGGTTTCGCATCCAATGAACGTAGCCCATTCGGGTCGGCCCATTCCTCCTTACCTATCTGTGTTGAAATACCGAGATGGTTAGCAGAAAAACCGAGAGAAAACTGTATTTTATTAAGTCTGTAGTTTTCTATTGACACAATCTACATTTTATCTTCTAATATATAAAATTCTCGTGTCACAATGTTCGTTCCCATACATTTTTTTATGCATATTCAGTAAGTCTGAGAATCGGCCAACAACTATTTTTCATACCCCTATAAGTGAGCAGCGGGTGAAACCGCTGGGCACAGCTAGTTTTTTATATAAAAATAATAATATATATAATTTGCAAAACTATTATAATTCGTCAATTCTTTTCAACATATTACCGGTGTCCAAAATTATAACACAACGAAAATTGAGTGGAATCATGTTTTAATAATGTTAATCTAACAATTGAGGTATATTTTCTTGCCTAATCCCCGATCAAAATCTAGTAGTGTTTTGTTTAAAATATCAAAAAAACTTAAACGTTTATATATATTTTCTATCACCGAATTCAATGTCAATAACTATGATATTATGTCAAACGGTTTGTTTAAAAAAATCTTAAAAAACCGTAACGTACGCTTAGCTTTTTCTGCGAACGCCCCACAAAAGCTTAGTTTAGATTCCGTCACAAGTTCTTTATGTGAAACAATATGAGGTCCCCTGCTAAGGTCAGCCTTTTTACATTCCCTATATATTTCATACCAAAGTATTAATATAAAGACGTTATAGTTTGTCTGTTTGTAAGTTTCTCTGTAGAGGGTAGTCTATGGAACTACAGATTCGATTCCGAAATTATTTAAATGGGCTTCATAAGTTCCGTTAAAGAATAAAGGTGACTTTTGTTGGTTTCGTTGACATTTTTGCCATCGACTTCCGGAAATTATTTTCCACTTTTTAGTTTTTTTTAGGAAGTCGCTTAGATTTTTAACAAAAAAAAATATTTCAGCATTTTTAGTTATGGTGTATATCTATACATCACATATTTTTATCGATTATTAATTTTCCATTATTACTAGAATAGGTATTAGCAGATCATCCATATACACATTGAGAAAAAATATAAATACTAACATGGGATATTCATGTGGGACCACCTGGGAAGTTTAATAAATAATTTAGCCAATCGGTTCAGGCGTTTTTGAGTAATAGGTGAACATACATAATTAATAAAAAAAGAGAAAGAATTAAACACTTTGTCCTTTTTTTGAAACTGGTTAAAAATAATCCTTCCACTTTTTGCGGTCCAGTGCGATCGTAAGCCAATTCTTTGAGTAAGAATTCAGCTCATTCCACCATCTTCCCTGTCACAGTGTCATTTTTAACCGACTTCAAAAAAAGGAGGAGGTTCTCAATTCGACTGTATGTTTTTTTTTTTTTTTTTTTTTTTTTGTGTTTGTTACCTCATAACTCAGGTCTGAGTGAACCGATTTTGATGATTCTTTTTTTATTCGAAAGCTGGTGGTTGTCGTTTGGTCCCATAAAAAAAATATCAAGATCCGACAAGTAGTTTTTGAGTTATCTTTAATAATACGTATTAGATTGACTCCGTGTACGTTGATGATATACTCATTCGTCGATTATATTTTAGAAGTTGTCGAAGACAAATGATCAAAAAATGGTATGTACTACTAAGGTTTGGAAGGTCATCGCAGTAATTTGGTGATAGATGTTCAGTGATATACAACGGCACTCTTTAATAAATGACAGCAAATCTGCCGTGATTGCTGCAATCACATGTATAAGTATGAGTTTCGCCAGGGTAGGCAGGCGAGTGGGAGCAGGGTGACCGTATCCCCTCCCCACCCCTCATCTAGTCATTAAGAAACATAAACATCAGATCAAGTATCAGCTGTATCCCCTAGGGGATGATGCATATGATTTCTGAATTGGTTTAATACTAAAGCATAATATAGATACTTAGTATTTAATCTATAGCTTGATGTGGAACTAAAATTGTATCTAAGACGGCACTAAAGCTAAAAATAAAAACTTTTTAACCGTGTTTGCGTATTATATCATAATACTATAACTAAAAATGTTGAAATAAAAACTTTTTAATAAAAAAAAAAAACCGACTTCTAAAAAAAACTAAAAACTGGAAAATAACTTTATTTCCGGAAGTCGGTGGCCAATAAAGTCAACGAAACCAACAAAAGCCACCGACTTCCGGAAATAAAGTTATTTTCCAGTTTTTAGTTTTTTTTAGAAGTCGGTTTTTTTTTTTTATTAAAAAGTTTTTTTGTCCATTGAGTGGTCAATTACGCCCATTGCTCCTTCGACATTTGTGCCCTCTGTGTGGGTAATTTTTAAAACAAACTTGTGGGATAATTTCCGACTATAAAGCGAGCGAAACCACGGGTATAAGCTAGTTTGACATAAACGAAAATATTTCCAGACTATGCGTATTACAGACTTTATTTTGTAGCCACTGGCTTTGATGCTATCTTGTCAGATTGTGGATGAGAAATGATGAGTAAGTTGGTTTTAAGGTTTTGCCTTATTTTGGTTACCTTGTTACCTCAGTTTTAGGGTTATGATTAAAAGAGGTTGATAAAAGGCTCGTTATTACAGCGGTCTGAAGTGTGGCATATATATACATACATAGCAGTCAGCGTATGTGTAAATTAGTGATGTAATCCTTACTAATATTATAAAAGCAAAAGTGAGTTTGTTTGTTTGTATCCTCTTCACGCTTTAATGGCTAAACCAATTTTGATGAATTTTGGTACAGAGATAGTTATGATATGAGGGAGAACGAGGGAAGAAAAAGAAAACTTTGCGTTGCTTTTTAGATTACAAATAAATAAGGCGCAAGGGCAAAAACTGCAGGTAGCAAGTGTGTTATACCGAATTTAGCGCGAGCGAACGAGAGAAAAATTTATTTATACATTATTTATTAAATTCTCTTTTTTACCAAGTCCTCGTGTAAGTTGACCAAACATTTTTGGCTGGTCCTTAAAAAAGACTATGACCTCTGTTCGGCGGTTTCTTCTCAGTGCAGTCGGAAACGAAACGCCGGCCTCAAAGTTTTTTGTAAAAACCTACTAGCAAAATAAACATCATTTATCAAATAAGAAACATAATGAAAGGATACCAATCATTCCGTGAACTGAAAAATCCTACATAATAATAATTACGAATATAGGTACCCAAACAGACTTATAATTCCGGTACTTATTGAATAGCCCGCCATTTTGTATTTCAAAATGGCGCCGGTGTTCTTGTCAAATTAATCCTAAGCGTTTAAAGTCCCATATAATTGAGAGGCCTTGGGGTTTTTCTATGAAACTCGTTACGGGAGATTGAAAGAGCCATTGAAATTGGTAGGTATTTAGGAAAATTAATTGATTTGTAATACCGTGGCTGTGTTTTTGATCAGAATTTTGTGTTTAAGAGAATACATTTGACTGTATTGCATGTTTTAGGAAACTGCAAAACATGGTGTTTTTCGTATGGTTTTTAGTAAGACAATAGAAATACGTCATCTGTAAAATGTCAACTTTCTTACTACCACGGTTTATGAGGTACAGCCTGGTGACAGATGGACAGACGGACAGACAGCGGAGTCTTAGTTATAGGGTTTACACATTTGGTACGAAACTTTACGTCGTACATCAATATGACCCGATTAAGTTCATAATTTTGATTTCGTAGAATGATATTTTCATGAAAAAGTAATAATATGGGATTAAATGAACTTACAGCGTTCTGTAGATGTTTTTAATGACAATATTTCTGTTAATAAGCCGAATGGACAACATTGCGGTTGGGAAACCATCAAATAAATAATCTGCCGAGGGGCCTGTCAGGGCCACCGCCTGCCGGGGTTGCGGGTTGTTCGAAAAAGATACTACAGCCCCGGAACATAAAGGGCAATAGAAGGAACATGGGTGGGTTTTAGTCAGTACAAGTCTAACTCCCCCCGTTCTGGCAACCCCGCCAGGCTGAGGCCCTGGCAGGCCCCTCTGCTTTGCTGACATCTCTTTGAGGCGCGCGTGAAACACTAACGCGCCGTCAACACGGCCTGTCGTCAATAGACGGACGTACGGTGAGCTACAGGCCCGCATCTAGGGTGGCCGGGAGACGTCGCGCGGTGCCCGACGTGCGGGGCGTCTCCCGCGGCGACTGGGTTTGTTTGA
This sequence comes from Ochropleura leucogaster, assembly GCA_958449745.1. NCBI lineage: Eukaryota > Metazoa > Arthropoda > Insecta > Lepidoptera > Noctuidae > Ochropleura > Ochropleura leucogaster. The sequence goes on from OY288226.1 coordinate 11,417,694, forward strand.
GGTTCTCTCCTTCAAACGCCTGGCCACCCCCTTCGCAAGCATGACTGCTTCGCAGAAGAAGGTGACCGCTTCCCATTCCCTCTCGCTCCGGACCATGGACTGAACCAGGGCCGGACGCGAGAGATCACCACCGTCGATTGCCTCTACTAAGGCACGGCGGTGCTCCGCCCAAGCTGGGCAGACCGCCACCATGTGCTCCACCGTGTCACAATGGTGACACCCGGGCGTTTCCTCCTGCCCGATTATGTGCAGGAACCTCCCGAAACTTCCATGTCCGGTGAGGACCTGCGTCAGGCGGTAGGTGAGGACACCATGGTGCCTTTCCAACCACTCCTGAAAGAGGGTACTTACCGCCATTGTTGTGTCGTGCCCTGCACGGGGTTGCGACAGTCGCTCTCTCTCCATTGGGGTAAGGGCTGAAAGATATAACCGATCTTGATCCAAAGTATACTTTACAAAGAGCCCCATTGAACACAAAACCCAAAACTGCCCATCCCCAAAACAACCCTTAAACCGTGATGTTCAATAAGCAGGTTGTTTTAACAGCTTCGCGGCTCTATCGTTAACATACCCGTTTTTAACTGTGTTTTTATATGGAGTAATTAAATTTTATGAGTTTCAGTTGTATGAATGGGTGGGTAGGGATAAGCGGATGCTTGGGCTATTAATTTTATTACATAAAAACGTTATTTTCAATTCAATAAATGCTTTTTTTTCGTCGTATTTTTAGCATTTGTGTATGTTGCCTGCCTCTTAGGTCATAATTATCGTACATATGAAATGTTGATGGATGCAAAGGGCGAGAAAGGTCAAAGGAAAGATTGATGGATTATTTAAGGAATCCTTACTAATAATATTATAAAAGCGAAAGTGAGTTTGTTTGTTTGTTTGTTTGTTACCTCTTCACGCTTTAACGGCTAAACCGATTTTGATGAATTTCGGTACAGAGATAGTTGGGAACCAGGAGACGGATATAGGCTAATTTTTATTTTAAAAAAGTGGGATGTGAAGGAGAAAGAGGGAAGAAAAGAGAAAACTTAGCGTTGCTATTACAAATCAATAAGGCGCAAGGGGAAATGTGTTACCCCAAATTTAACGCGGGTGAAGCCGCGGGCGAAAGCTAGTAATTTATGAAGGAGAAAGGAGTAAATGATGCCGTGACGTCTGACAGAGGTGAATGGAAGAAGAAAACGTGTTGACAACAAATAAAATGGCACAAGGGCAGGAAGATGATGATTAAACCATCTTACTAGTCCTCCTATTATTATAAACTAGCTTTTGCCCGCGGCTTCGCTCGCGTTAAATTCGGTATAACACACCAAGCAGACCTGCAGTTTTTGCTCTTGCGCCTGATTGATTTGTAATAGCAACGCTAAGTTTTTCCTTCTCTTCCCTCGTTTTTCCTCATATCCCACTTTTTTTAATAAAAATTTGCCTATGTCCGTCTCCTGGTTCCCAACTATCTCTGTACTAAAATTCATCAAAATTGGTTTAGCCAATAAAGCGTGAAGAGGTAACAAACAAACTCACTTTCGCTTTTATAATACTATATAGTAAGGATGCGAATGTTTATGAGGATAGATGTATAGATGTTTGTTACTCTTGCACGTCAGAACGGCTGAACGGATCTTGATGAAATTTGGCACAAAGGTACATAATAGTCTGAAATAACACACACAGGATACTTTTTTCGATATCACGAGGACGAAGTCGCAGGCGCCAGCTAGTCGTACACAAGTTGAAAGCTTATATGGTAGGTAAGCCTAGTTGATCTCGAGGTCGAAAGCGACGATTGCTTCGAGGCCTGGGTTCGATCCCCTGGTCAAGAAAAGTGTGACTGAAACATTGAATGCCGTGACTAAAATTTAGATGCATACAACTCACTCACACTCGCTCACATACTCACTCTCGTTTTTTGTATACACAAATTGTATATTTGTCTATACACTGGGGCTAATTAAAGTCCAATTACATAGAATTTGTTTAATGAAAAATATATATCGTGTTTACAGTCCGAATCTTGATGGAAGAGTAATGACATAGTGAACGATTAAAACGCCTGACAGACTGTGAATAACACGGTGAAGGATTGCTTAATCCTTACTAATATATATATATATATATATATATATAAGGATTATAAAAGCGAAAGTGAGTTTGTTTGTTTGTTTATTTGTTTGTTACCTCTTCACGCTTTAATGGCTAAACCGATTTTTATGAATTTTGGTACAGAGATAGTTGGGAACCAGGAGACGGACATAGGCTAATATTTTTTTGAAAAAAGTGGGATGTGAGGGAGAAAGAGGGAAGAAAAGGGGAAACTTAGCGTTGCTATTACAAATAAATAAGGCGCAAGGGGAACTGTGTTACGCCAAATTTAACGCGGGCGAAGCCGCGGGCGAAAGCTAGTCCTCAATAATTTTATAAAAGCGAAAGAAATCTTCACGCCTAAATGGCTAAACCGATTTTGATGAATTTTGGTACAGAGATAGTTCAAACCCTGGAGACGGCTATTATAGACTATTATTTTTAAAGTGAGAAATGATAGAGAAAGAGGGAAGAAAAGAGATAACTTAGCTTTGCTATTACAATAAATAAGGCACAAGGGCAAAAAACTACAGGTAACAGGTACCTGCAAATCTGGAAAGGGGAGCTGTGTTACCACAGCTGTGTATGTGTGTGTGGGGCTGGGTTTTAGTCAGTAAAAGTCTGACACTCCCCCCTCCGCTCCTCTCAAAGCGGAGGAAGTTATTTGATGATTCACCGTATACAAGAAAAGATAAAGAGGATTACCTACATTTCCCCAGTTATGTTTATGTCCGATGTAATATGGGGCGACCCTATTTCCATCAACCGGGCAAGAAACTTGGCTCCACTGAGAAAGAGAAAGTGAGTGATACTAAGGAAATCCTGATCAAAACACCCAATTACACTTTGTCTAAACGGGAAATCGAATATGTTCAGCAGCCCCATCTATCCTTACTAATATTATAAAAGCCAAAGTGTGTTTGTTTGTTTGTTACGTCTTCAGGCCTACATGGCTAAACCGATTTTGATAAATTTTGGTACAGAGATAATTGGGACCCTGGAGACGGACATAGGCTTATATATATATTTATATATAAAGTGGGAAATGAGGTACCTTTTTTTAAAAAAAGGTGAGTAATGAGGGAAAGAGAGGGAAGAAAGGGGAAAACTTAGCTTTGAATAAATAAGGCGCTAGGGCAAAAACTACGTGTAGAAGGTACCTGCAAATCAAGAAAGGGGAACTGTGTTACCCCGAATTAAACGCGAGCAAAGCCGCGGGCAAAAGATAGTATGAAATATATCCGTAAAAGATAGAGTAGCTATTTTAATTTTACATCAAAGTAACTCTCATAAAACATCGTACAAAGAGAAATGGCAACATTATTGCTACGATCATTTACATATTGAGCTCAATACAGCAAACACAATTAAAAATCAATTACTTACATTTGTTAATTTAGCACAAAAGGTCAGTTTGTTAACTAAGCGAGCAGAGTCCATCTTTATGCTCATTGCATTAACTCATTAAATATGTTAAATGCTCGTCCAAGAGCACGGGGCGACGATTGTGCTCAAGGTGGGGAGTGAGTAACGGAATTAATTTGTACAGATACAGTCGGTTACTGGGGGATGTTGGTATGTGAGATGTGACAAGCTGAAAATCCTTACTAATATTATAAAAGCGAAAGTGAGTTTGTTTGTTACGTTACAGAGATAGTTGGGACCCGGATATAAGCTAAGTTTTTTTTTTTATTGAGAAATAAGGGAGAAAGAGGTTTGAAAAGGGAAAACTTTACTATTAGGCCATGAGCTTCGAAGATCCACCGTCTTGAGTTCTTTTTTGTTCATCATCTGCCTAGCCTTTTCCCAACTATGTTGGGGTCGGCTTCCAGTCTTACCGGATGCAGCTAAGACCAGTATTTTACTTGGAGCGACTGCCTATCTGACCTCCAGTTTTAGTTTAGTTAATTATCCAATTGCTGTTGTACATTTAATTTGTTAAACTGTATATAAATTTTGTGTCAAAACTATCATGGTGCTTGCGTGATTGTTGACTCGAATAACAAAGAACCGGCCAAGAGCGAGTAACACTCGCACATTGAGGGTTCCGTACAAGTTTGCGACATAAACAGCCATATCTTGTGACTGCGCAGACATTTTTTTTGAGCGGAGTGGAGCGTGAGCAGTATCAGTCTTGTACTGACTAAAACCCACCTATGTTCCGTCTTTTGCCCTTTATGTTCCGGGGCCCCGGTTTCTCTTTCGAAAAACCCGCAACCCCTGTACACAGTGGTCCTAACACGCCCCTCTTATTTGCTGTCATCTCTTTAAAGTGGGCATGGAACACGAACGCGCCATCGAAACGGCAAGAAAACTACCCTTAGCATACACACCCCTCTTTCTACATTGTTTTTCACCCCAACTTCACCAACACAAATGCAGCTCCAGCGACCCTGGCGGAGACTGCTTAGACTTAGAGGTTTTATTTTTTCACAGCACAAAGTCAAATCAAATCAAATCAATCAAATCATTTATTTCAATTAGACCATTACAGGCACTTTTGAATGTCAAGAAACAAAATGAATCTACAGTCCCGGTCACAAGGCCTAATAACTTGTGAAAGTACTGCAGTTGCCCATTCCAAAGCGTTGATCTCTATGGAGAAGAATGGGCAAGAAACTCCATGGACACTCTTTTAAATTCTAATATTTTTACAAAATAGTATTTACATCATTCGTGTTGAGATTATACAAATATGTGAGAACGATGTAGAAAGACGTGCACAGTAAGAGCGTCCAGAGTAAATAAAAAACAAAATTCAATTCAAATCTAAATAAAATAAAAATGACCGTGGTAGTTAAAAAATGACCAGTCCCAACTGACAGCGCCCGTTCACGAACATGACGTATGGATCAGCCCCATTCAGCTCGACCATTTTGAAGGGAGCTAAATGACCCGACACACCCGCCACCATCAGCGAGACATTTAAGTGAGCATGACACTATTAACCACCAGGGCTTCGTCAAGCCAATGATAATACATAGCACTCACATATGGGCTTAATAATTATACAATACTAGAGAATTGATTCTATACATTGCAAAGATAGTCTTACAATCTTCTGCAGCTTCCACTATAGCTTCGGATACTTATTAATGAGTTTACCCCTATGCTTGAGGAGCAGGACCAGCATTGAGCCAAGCATTTTTATCATCAATATAATCCCCCAACTTATAATATGCTTGCCAGGGACTTGCAAGGGACTACACAGTTAAATAAATGGTTTTAACTTCAACTGGATTCCTCCACGTGTCCCCGAAATATAAAGTCCTGACAGATAGACAAATGGACAACAAAGTCATTCAATAAGGTTTTTCCTTTTGACGTACAGAACCATGAAACGAATCATTGATGTTGACATGGGGTTTAACAGATCAAATGGTACTCCATTGAGTTTTTAAAGAGTAGGCAATTGTTTTAGTTACCAGGATTAGTTTTGCGCAAAAAATATTTTGATTGAATTTCTGAAATATATTTTTTTTACAATAAATAAAATGCATATCCGAACCATTTTTATGAATGGATTTGTTTTTTTCGGCAGTTTTTATATTTAAATAAGTGTGTTTTTTGGGGTTTACTCAAAAGGATAAAAAACTAGGAGGAGCTCGTGGCTAAATAATAGCAGCCGCTCGGGTCGATCTTTAGGTTAAGCCGCGCTTGCCTAGGTTGGTCTGTGGATGGGTGACCACCCGTTACATTAAGCCGTTGGTCCCGGCTGTCATTTGTAGATCTTTGACAGCCGTTAAAGGTAGACAGTGTCCCGAAAGTCTGCCATCCAGTCTTACCAAGGGGTATCGTATTACCCAGTAGCTACTAACAGGGTTGTGGAGGTCAGAGAAGCAGTCGCTCCATAAAATACTGATATTCAGCTGCATCCGTTTAGACTGGAAGCCGACCCCAACATAGTTGGGAAAAGGCTAGGCAGATGATGACTCAAAAGGATAAAAACTGGCCAGGAGCGAATCAGAATCACGCACCGAAAGTTCTGTATTAACTTGCGACTTATATGGCTATCTTTTTACTACGTAAACTTCGAGGGTTGGTTTTTTTTACAGCACAAACGGACCACAGAGTATATAGTTTTAATTTCAGCGTGATACCTTTACGTGTTCCTGAGATAAAGGGTCTTGAGAACTAAACAGACGACAGCAAAGTGATCTAATAAGGGTTCCGTGTTTTCCTGTAAAGGTACGGAACGCTAAAAATTAAATAGATGTACAGCTTTATAAATCAATAAGGCTTTAACCAGCACCTTCGCTTGCTTTAATATTTCCATTTACAGGTACCTGCTATCTGTAGTTTTTGCCCTTGCGCCTTCTTGATTGTTATAGCAAAGCTAAGTTTTCCCTTTTCTTCCCTCTTTCTCCCTCATTTCAAACTTAAAAAAAAAAATTGCCTATGTACTTCTCCAGGGTCAAAACTATCTCAGTACCAAAATCCACCAAAATCACCATTAAAGCCTAAAGACGTAACAAACAATCAAACTCACTTTCGCTTTTATAATATTAGTAAGGATTTAAAACATTTCCTCTTCCTCACCTATTGCATAACACCGTCCATTTGAAAGCTCATCAAGCGTCGAGAAAATATCATTAGCGTCAGTAGTGACACGTAAAAGAGGCTTCTGCGCCGGTTCTTAGTGCAGCCCCGATCATAATTATTCATTCTCTTTTGCCACGCTCTGTTACTTGTGCAATTAGACGTTGGGTACTTAAGACAATTTTTTGAGAGTACTTCTGTTTCGATTTTGGTCCCGGCTGTCATTTGTAGATCTTTGACAGTCGTTACAGGTAGTCAGTGTTCCGAAAGTCTGACAACCAGTCTTACCAATGGGTATCGTATTACCCAGTACTAACTGGGTTGTGGAAGTCAGATAAGCAGTAGCTCCATGTGAAATACTGATATTCAGCTTCATCTGGTTAGACTGGAAGCCGACCCCAACATAGTTGGGAAAAGGCTAGGCAGATGATGACTTCTGTTTCGATTTTAGGGTTATGCGAAAGCGTTTACCCATTACCCATATCCAGCCCATTTCTGAGAATCACCCAAGTAGGAGATTCGGGTTAGGAGAGGACCTTAAATAGACTTCGAACTCAGGTTGTTTGAAGGAAGGCAAACCTGTTCAGGTGAAGCTTCTTAGATGACTCTGACCTGGAGTGTAATGTGGTGTTGTTCCAGAAACGATGGGACACTTGACACCGTATCCTGCCTGTGTTTGCTTGCACATCAAAGGAAATGATAGACGCCACTGAAAACGCCAAAGTTACACAGCAAAAACTATCAAACCAGACTAGACCATCACATTAACCAGTTCAGGATACTCTTGACTCAAGAGAAATTAGTATACCTGATCTAGCAACAAGAGCTGCCAACCAACCAATCGGTACACTTAAACGAAAATCCTACAACATATTAAATTATTGTGCCAACAAGAAAAAGATTGCTAGGTAAAAAAACACAAAAAAAAATGTTTATTCATGTATTGTGTAAACACAAAAATTTTAACCACAATTTTTCTCCCCACTTAACTAACCTTGAGATAATAAAGTATACAATCCCTACTAATATTATAAAAGCTAAAGTGAGTTTGTTTATTTGTTTGTTACGTCTTCACGCCTGGCTAAACCGATTTTAATGAATTTTGGTACAGAGATAGTTGGGACCCAGGAGACGGACATATTTTAAAAAAAAATTGAGATATAAGGGAGAAAGAGTAAAGGGAAATTTAGCTTTGCTATTACAAATAAATAAGGCGCAAGGGCGAAAACTGCAGGTAGCAGGTACCTGCTACCTGCAGTTTTCGCCTTTTAGGAAAGGGGAACTGTGTTACTCCAAATTTAACGCGAGTGAAGCCGCGGGCAAAAGCTTCTAATAAATAAACTTGAATGGTGTCGTATCAGAAAATTGGATATTATTTTTTAAAACCATTTCCTTGTAATGTGCAACCGTTATACGAACGACAGTTCTGTTAATGTTTGTATTTTTCGTATTAGCATTTTTTTTTTCTGGAAGAAAATAATTTCTTTCTTTTTGTGTAAAATATAACTTTTTTTATGGGAAATCATCAAATAACTTCCCCTGCTCTGGGCGGTGCGGAGGGGGAGTGTCTTAAACCACCCATATTCCTTATTTTTGCCCTTTATGTTCCGTAGCCGTGGTATCTCTTTCGAACAACCCATTCACCCCATCAGGTGGTATCCCTGGCAGGCCCCTCTGCTTTGCTTACATCTCTTTGAGGCGCGCATGGATCACGTCGCTAGACAGACGAACGGTAAGCTACCCATTGCTGCATATCTGGGTTCCGGAATCAGATAAGCATTCGCTCCATGTAAAATACTGGTATTCAGCTGCATCCGGTTAGACTGGAAGCCGACCCTAACAAAGTTGTAAAAAGGATAACATTTTCGAAAAATAAAACTGCTTAAACTAATTTGCAATAAATAACTTTTAAACAGAGTCTTATTTGCAAAAGCACTTAGCATTATACATATGTCTATTTTTTCTTACCAGCTCAGAAAGTGTCCTGTTTAACCTCAAAATGCAATTACAATTAAATATACGATCAAATTAAACGAAGAGCTTTTACGAATTTAAAGAAACTATTTTGTTTGTAATGAAGGTTGTCATTTTGGCTAATTTGCTTTCCCTTTGGAGTCAGGTAAAATTGTGATCCACGGGTGTGTTTTTGAAACTTGAACTATTATTCAAAATAAACTAAGGTATTTTTCTGCCCTTGTACCATTCTATTTGGGGTCGGCGCAATACGTTTTCTTCTTCCATTCTCCCCTGTCAGACATCACGGCATCATTTACTCCTTTCTCTTTCATATCATTTCTGACATAATCCATCCATCTTTTCTTTGCCCGTCCTCTCCCTCTCCATTCAGATCCATCACTCGTCACATGTGCTTCGTCCCTCCTCATAACATCAAGACTCCCTTTTTTATTTTCTGTAACAGGCGCAACTTTCAAACTTCCTCTAATATACTCGTTCCTTACTTTATCATTCTCGTTACTCCACAAATCCATCAACGTTGTTTTTGTTAATTGTGACCAACGGAGTAGAGCGAAAAAGTCAACAACAGTCAAATCCTTACTTAATATTATAAAAGCGAAAGTGAGTTTGTTTGTTTGTTTGTTACCTCTTCACGCTTTAACGGCTAAACCGATTTTGATCAATTTTGGTACAGACATAGTTGGGAACCAGAAGACGGACATAGGCTAATATTTTTTAGAAAAAAATTGGGATGTGAGGGAGAAAGAGGAAAGAAAAGGGAAAACTTAGCGTTGCTATTACAAATCAATAAGGCGCAAGAGGAACTGTGTTACCCCGAAATTAACGCGAGCGAAGCCGCGGGCAAAAGCTAGTCATTAATAAATCAAAGATAAAGTGAATCCATCAAGTACTTAGCTAGGTTTATTGACCTTCACAACCATTAACAATCACTAATACGCAACATATGCCGCCCCAAACTTCTAAGGGCCAGACACATTAAATTAATTACCTACATTATCAACTACAAATGCGTATGTTTCCAAAGACCCCAGACAGGCAACGTCCTAAGGGTTAGTCTTTGGGTAGTTCACCGTCCGTCCGTCTATTGACGACAGGCCGTGTCGACGGCGCGTTCGTGTTTCACGCGCGCCTCAAAGAGAGTCAGCAAAGCAGAGGGGCTTGCCAGAGCCTCTGCCTGCCGAGGTTGCGGGTTGTTCGAAAGAGATACCGCGGCCTCGGAACGTAAAGGGCAATAGAAGAAACATGGGTGGGTTTTAGTCAGTACAAGTCTGACATGCCCCCCCGCTCCACCCAGAGCGGGGGAAGTCATTGGATGATTTCCCACCCGAAAAAAAAAAAAAAAAAAAAAAGGGTTAGTCTTTGTCTAAAAGGCTCGTGGGCACCGCATGGGAAATCACACGATGCACTAAATGTACTTGAAAAATAATGTTTTTTTTTACGTTTGATTAAAAGGCTTTTGTGCTTTTATTGATCGGCTATGTCAATAAAACCTTTTTGTAAACTCTGGGTTCAGGTTTTTGTGAAGTATTGTTGGATATTGAGGTGTTTTTTTTTTTTAAAGCGTTTTGAACCTACGTCACAATTTATCTCGTAAAACATTTATGTACAGGGAATAGCAACGTTTTCAGCCTGTTCCAATATGAAAATTTTAGAAAAAGAGTGCCGTCTAGACTCGTTTCGTTTGGAAGTTATTATGATACTAGCTTTTGCCCGCGGCTTCGCTCGCGTTAAATTCGGGGTAACACAGTCCCCCTTTCCTGATTTGCAGGTACCTGCTATCTGTAGTTTTTGCCCTTGCACCTTATTAATTATAATAGAAAAGCTAAGTTTTTCCTTTTCTACTCTCTTTCTCCCTCATTTCTCACTTAAAAAAAAACAATTTAGTCTATGTCCGTCTCCAGGACTCAACTTTCGCGGTTTCGGGTAAGGTTTAACCATGTAGGCGTAACTTACTTTCGTTTTTATAATACTAGCTTTTGCTAGGCTTCGCTCGCGTTTATTTCGGGGTAATACACTACTTGTAGTTTTTGTCCTATCGCTTGTTTATTGTAATACCAATGCTAAGTTTTCCCTTTTCTTCCCTCTTTCTCACTCACTTTTTTTTTACAGTATAAAATAGCCTATGTCCGTCTCCTGGTTCCCAACTATCTCAGTACCAAAATTCATCAAAATCGGTTTAGCCATTTAAGCGTGAAGAGGTAACAAACAAACTCACTTTCGCTTTTATAATATTAAGTAAGAATAGTAAGGATGAGACTAGAAAAACAATACAATATTTAAAAAAAAACAGACAGGGAAAGGAAACAGTTGGCTTTTAATATTAGTAAGGATTAGCTTAAGAACAAGCTCAAAAATCTCCATTGAATGGAACCAGACGGCCACAAACTAAACAAAAACACAGTGAAAGAGCCACGAGTGCACAATATCTCCAAATCAAATTCCAATTTCATCGTTATTGAAATCTACGTTCAAATAAAGCGAGCATCATAACATATTGTAGTTCATTTATTCCCGATTGATTCCATACAGAATAGTTTATAAAGTTAATATCGTAAATTCTCGTAAAAACAAGCTTTGTTTATTGTATTGCTATTTTTAATAATATCGTTGGGAGGTTTCTGACTGGTTTTGTGGCACAGATGTTGTGGAATTTGGTTGTTTTTTAAACACAAACTAAGCATTTATTTCAATAATACCACTACATACAGTTTTGAATGTCAAGAAACAAAAAAAAAATAAGCTACATGCAAGCTAAATTTTGGCATGATTTATTTTATTTTGTCAAGGTTTCCTTACTAATATTATAAAAACGAAAGTGAGTTTGTTTGTTTGTTACGTAATCACGCCTTTAGAGCTTAACCGATTTTGATGAATTTTGGTACAGAGATAGTTGGGGCCCTGAAAAACAAATGAGCCTATGTTAGGAAAAGGGATTTGTGTTACCCAGAATTTAACGCGAACGAAGCCGCGGGCAAAAGCTAGTACTAAATAAACGCAACTTTCTTCCTTTCTTTCTGTAGTCTCAGACACAATGCATACTAACTTGTGAAAGTACTGTAGCTGTCCATTCTAAAGCGTTGAATTTCATGGAGAAGAATGGGCACAAAACTCCATGGACACTTTTTTAAATCATAATAACATTACAAGATCACGGTTACATCAGTCGTGTTGAGATTATACAAATATGTGAAAACGATGTAGATAGACGTTCACATTAAGAGCGCCTAGAGTAAAAGTGGCAATAAAATAAACCGTGGAAGCTAAGGGACTACTAGTCCTAACTGACAGCGCCCGTTCACGAACATGAAGCATGGATCAGCCCCACTCAGCTCAACTATAAGGGCAACTCAATGACTCGACACACCCGCCACCATAAGCGAGACATTTAAGTGTGCATGACATTCTGTCAACTACCAGGGCATCATTAAGTCAATGAAAGTACTCACATATAGGCTTTACAATTATACAGTATTAGGAAATTGAGTCTACACAATGTAAAGATAGTCTTACAATCTTCTGCAGATCCATATATCACGAAGGTAAGTGATCGTTTGATTCCCGCCCCAACAACAACACGTAAACTAACCTTTTGCTTATTACTCTAATTAAAATCACTAAATACCTTCCCCAGCTCAACAGGGGCAGACTTTAACTGACCCATGACCATGACTCACCTACGTTCCTTCTTTTACCCTTTCTGCTCCGGAGCCGATATCTCTTTCGAACAAATCGCAACTAAATTCCCATAGGCCTTTTTTTTGGGGTGGGAAATCATGAAATAACTTCCCCCCCTCTGAGCGGAGCGGGGGAAGTAAAAGGAACCCACCCATGTTCCTTCTAGTACCCTTTACGTTCCGAGGCCGCGGTATCTCTTTCGAACAACCCGCAACCCCGGCAGACAGAGGCCCTGACACGCCCCTCTTCTTTGCTGTCATCTCTTCAAAGGGCGCATGGAACACGACCGCGCCGTCGACACGGCAAGTAAACTACCCTAAGCTTACCACCCCTCTTTCTATATAATTTTTCACCCCAACTTAACCAACAAATGCAACTCATTACACTAATCACTTCCCTCTAAGCAACTGAATTAATTAAAAACACTATTCCCAAATTCCCGTACCGAGTTACCAGGATAATTTAAGGGTCAATAATGTTAAACCGTTCGAAAAACGACAGCGCTCCGGGTTTAATCGCATGGAATATCAGTTAACGCTGCACTCGACTGGGGTATGAGAGACCCCACTTGTAAGTACCTATTATGACGTATTGGAAGACGATATTAGGGTTTTTGAGTAGTCTATAACTTTCTCTCTAGTGCCTATTTTGAAATGATTGAAGAATCATATTAAAAGTTTATTCGGTTTCAAATGGTCCAGAGGTTAAGTGCTTCGGCTGTTATGGTTATGAGTTCAAATCTTGGGCAAGTACCAATGTGACTTTTTCAATTTATTGTGTACTTTCTAAATGTTTATCAAAGACATCACAATAAATGCGAATGTTTGTGAGGATGGATGGATTTATGGATGTTTGTTACTTTTTTACGTGAAAACGAATGAACGGATATTGATGAAGTTTAGCACAGGGCGAGATTATAGTCTGGAATAACACAAAGGACATGGTTTTCCCGACAATACGCGGGCGAAGCCGCCGGCGCCAGCTAGTAATGCACATAAGTCTTGAGCAAGCCTGGTAAAGTGATCGAAAGTGTGACTGTCCAACACGAGGAACTAGGTTCGATTCAAATTGGTAAAACCTTTAAAAAAATCAAAGTGTAAAAGTACCATTGGGTGCTACTCTAGTGGGGTGCAGTAGAACTTCAAGGTGAATCAATATACTCAATACCTAATAGTATTAAATTGATGTTTCGAAGAACGGTAAAGTCAAGAGATTAATAAAAACTGGTCAAGTGCGAGTCGGACTCACACACCGTGGGTTCCGTACAAGCTTGCGACATAAACAGCCATGTTTTTTGACTGCGTAGACTTAGTGGACTGATTTTTCACAGCTGTAAACGACCGCATACTTAAATGTATGGTTTTAATTTTAACTCGACATCACCATGCGTTCCCGAGATAAAGGGTCTTGACGTACAGACAACAAAGTTACTATAATGTTTCCTTTTTAGGGTTCCGTAGTCAACTAGGAACCCTTATAGTTTCGCCATGTCTGTCTGTCCGTCCGTCCGTCCGTCCGTCCGTCCGTCAGTCCGTCCGTCCTCGCTTAATCTCTGTGACCGTTTGCACTAGAAAGCTGAAATTTGGTACCAATATGTATATCAATCACGCCGACAAAGTGGTAAAATAAAAATTTGAAAAAAATGTTTTATTAGGGTAGCCACCCTATATGTAAAGTGGGAAGTGTTTTTTTTTTTTTATTTCAACCCTAACGTGTGATATATTGTTGGAAAGGTATTTAAAAATGAATAGGGGTTTACTAAGACAATTTTTTGATAATGTCATTAATTTCGGAAATAATCGCTCCAAAAGTAAAAAACAATGTGTCCCCCGTCCCTCTAACTTTTGAACCATAAGTTTAGAAAATATGAAAAAAATCTGAAAAGTAGAGCTTTATAAGGACTTTCTATGAAAATTATTTTGAACTTGATTGACACAACAGTTTTTGTACAAAAAAGACAAAAAGTTGTACAAAATAATTTCTGGACTAAGTTTGTAGTATAATCGTATATGCAAGCATTTTTTGTAACTTTGTTTACATATTTTATTATCCTGAACGTATCTTTCAAACAAAAAAAGAATTATTGAAATCGGTTCTCGCAATCCAAAATTGCCACCGAAATTGCACGTCTTTGTATTAATTAGTAACCCAATTCCCCAAGAGATGGCGCTGTAGGTACTTATTACATTGGATCAGGTATAACCGAATTGTTCGGTTGGCCTCATAACTGGGAACACTTAACACTTAACTTGTGACGGACGGGAAACTACGGAACCCTACACTGAGCGTGGCCCGACACGCTCTTGGCCGGTTTTTTTCATTTTGAGGCACGCAACCCTAAAAACTACTGTGTAAAAAACAACTTCAGAATTTTAAAATATTTAAAATATATTTTTTACACACAAATACTATAAAATTTCGTCTTCAGCACTGCTCACATTTCATTCACACCATAAATCCTGGGCAATAAAGGCTAGATATTGCCAAAAATCTTTTACCTAAGATTCTATTTCATCTCAAGATAGAATATCGTTTGGAAGTGCACTTGAGACCGGTATAGCGAGCGAAGACCTCGAGATTCGATTTTATGAGGATTTAGTAAGTTGCTCATCGGATTGATAAATATCGGTTAAGGCCCTCTTTTACCGCGACGTTTTTTTTCAGTGAGCATTAGTATTCACAAAGGACAAAACTATAAAACAATATTATTTAAAAAAAAACAACAAAAACTAAAAACCAATATAAAAAACCAAGTTATTATTTATTATGTACAAAAAACCTGTACACACTCAACGAAAATAATCGTCGCGACACCACGCTGTTCAATGCGAAATAAAAATACGAAACGAAAATAACTGGTTTGTTTTTTACGAGAGAGAGAGACAGAGAAACACGCGCACACCACACGGCTTACAACTATAGCAGAAAGTGTCGTTACAACTTTTGGTTAAAAAAATTTCCGTCCGTCTAGCCCCCTTTCGCAACTTTAAATCGCAATCTTTTAAAAATAAAGATCGCATCCAGGGTCCCACCTATCTCTGTAACAAAATTCATCAAAATCGGTTTAGCCATTTAGGCGTGAAGACGCAACAAACAAAGAAACAAACTCACTTTCGCTTTTATAATATTAGTGACGATTATTATTCATACATATTATGTCAGTTAGGTACACTTTTATTGTATGTACAGAAATAATATCTTAGGTATTTTTTTATTTTGCTGACATTATTAATATCACAGCCCGCGTCACTTTGCTTGTCAGTGTTGCCATCGATACTTATGGCATAAATGTTACCAGAGATATATTATAATACCTGTATTATATATTTATGGATGATATGATGGGTGTAGGTTTCGCATTTTTTATATATATTTGTTTTTATTTATTTGTACCACAAATTATTTAGTCTTTTTATGCATATCGTATCTGACCCTGACTTCACTTGCTTGGGCCCTATCAAAATCAGCACTGTAATATGGTAGTCATCACAATCGACATCGCAGTTCTGACAAAGCGGATTTGTTTTTATCAACAAAAAATACATGTAGCCTTTTTAATAAAGAAGCTTTATTATTTTAAGTAACTTTTAAATATTTTTCGGAAGCATAAATTTAACAGTGCGGTAAAAAAATTATGACTTTATATCAAAACTAGCTGTGCCTAGCGGTTTCGCTGCTCACTTCCCTTTTTGAAGAAGGCCACCCTTGCCACTTAAGAGTATGAAAATTTATTACGACAGTATCTCAGATTTACCAAATATATTATGTATAAAATTTATAGAAATCGGCCAAGCTATTTAGGAGGAGTAGGAGTATAATATCCCAAGCTAAGCAGAGCTTGTGTTATGGTAACCAGACAACTGATATATATACTTATATAATTTATAAATACATACATATAATATTATAGATAAATCACACCCAGACACAGAACAAACAATCATGCTCATCACACAAAGTTTGTCCTGGGTGGGAATCGAACCCACGACCTCCGGCTCAGCAGTCAGGGCCACTAACCACTAGACCAACAGGCCCGTCATGATGCCAGTATGGCAACTACTGTAACACGAGAATTTATAAGAAGAAAATAATGTGGTTAAAGCCAACTATACTTAACTGCTAACCTCATGACACTAACAGCGGAAGTACAAGTATTTTTAAACGAGGACAAAGTAGACTAAAGAACTAGTTACGAAGTAAATACTTCAACAAAACCCATTACTTAGAAAAAAATAACAATCTGAGCACTGTGGCCGACAAAGAATGATGTCGGACTGTACAGACGAGATGCAGAAAGCCATGTCAGTATACTATGGGAGAAGCAAGAAGAATACTTAGTTATAAACGAATGCCGCGACGTTGTAGTGCATTAGGAATGCTTCAGCTCACACGGATGGCTTCCATGCGTAGGATGGCAATTTTCTCAGTGCAGGGCTTACGTGGCACTCGTAACAGCTGAAAATTACTAGTAGGCCCGACTGCCCTATTCAAAGGCGTTGTGTGAAATTTGCTGTAGGTTCATATTATTAAAAAATACTAGTCAGTCCGTTGTCTTCCTTACTAATATTATAAAAGCGAAAGTGAGTTTGTTTGTTTGTTACCTCTTCACGCTTTAACGGCTAAACCGATTTTGATGAATTTTGGTACAGAGATAGTTGGGAACCAGGAGACGGACATAGGCTAATATTTTTTTGAAAAAAGTGGGATGTGAGGGAGAAAGAGGGAAAACTTAGCGTTGCTAATACAAAATCATCATATCAAAATCAATAAGGCGCAAGGGGAAATGTGTTATCCCAAATTTAACGCGGGCGAAGCCGCGGGCGAAAGCTAGTAGCAAATAAAACCGAGTTTGCGTTACATGGCGTTTCCTTGCGCTTCTCATATGGATTGATAGGAAAGAAGGAAGAAACATCAAACCGTCATTGCTGGGGATGCTTCCGCACCCCAACCAGAAGTGTGAGGACGAGAAACGAGGCCTGTCATAGTTTTTCATTTCTGACATAGCTCAATCAATCAATCAATACACATAGGCCTTTTTTGGGTAGGGAAATCATCAAATAACTTCCCCTGCTCTGGGCGGAGCGGGGAAAGTAGAAGGAACCCCCCCATGTTCCTTTACGTCCCTGGCGGAGGCCCTGGCAGGCCCCTCTGCTTTGCTGACATCTCTTTGAGGCGCGCGTGAAACACGAACGCGCCGTCGACACGGCCTGTCGTCAATAGACGAACGGACGGTTTACGGACGGACCCATTACGCGGCGGCTGAATTGGTTTGAGGTTCTCTCCCTCAAACGCCCGACCACCTCCTTCGCTAGCATGACTGCTTCGAAGAAGAAGGTGACCGCTTCCCATTCCCTCTCGCTCCGGACCATGGACTGAACCAGGGCCGGTCTCGAGAGATCGCCGCCGCCGATCGCCTCTCCGAGATTCACATAGGCCTAAATGCGCATTTATATAAAAAGGAGCGCGCTTCGGGTTGGTTGTTACTGATGGAGAAGAACCGGCAAGAAACTCCATGGTTACTCTTTTAAGCGCTACAGCTGGCGTGGAAGCTATTTTTATTTTGGCCCATATATGTATTTGTAAATGTTTTGTGATACTTTGCATGTTGAATGTTTATTTTTTTGGTTATTTTGTTGCTTGTTGTAATTTGCGGCTAAGAAATGTTTTTTCTTTATTTCTTTCTTCACTGTACTTTTTGTATTGAGGAAATCAAATAGCTGAAACTTCTGTCTTCCCTATCTACTGCTATTGAGGTCAAACATCCACCTTTATCTTCAAGAAACAAGTACTGAAAGCAAAGTTTCAGTTATCCCCCCTTTGTCGGCTCGCAATATCCGGCCTCCGGTCCACGGGCCACCGGAAGTTCAATCAACAGTTTATTTTACCTTCTATAGCCATTTCCTGTTTATCATAGTTTAGGAATATCACGCTTGTAATTGCCGTGAGGTTCGGCAGAGGTCTGCAAAAACTGTAATGTTTGTATTGTATTACAAACAATCGGTGAGAAGGGCTTGTGGGTAAATAATAACAGCCGCTTGGATAGAACTTCAAGCTGTGCTAGGCGACTTTGGTCTGTGGATTCTTTTCTTAATTCCTTCTACCTATTCCGAAAAACTTACATATATTCTGCTAATATTAAAATCCTTCCTACTATATATATATATATACATATAACTAGCTTTTGCCCGCGGCTTAGCTCGCGTTAAATTCGGGGTAACACAGTTCCCCTTGCACCTTATTGATTTGTAATAGCAACGCTAAGATTTCCCTTTTTTCCCTCTTTCTCCCTTACACACCCACTTTAAAAAAAATAGCCTATATCCGTCTCCTGGTTCCCAACTATCTCTGTATCAAAAATCATCAAAATCGGTTTAGCCATTAAAGCGTGAAGAGGTATCAAACAAACAAACTCACTTTCGCTTTTATAATAATAAATAGTAAGGATTTAAATAATATGTATTTAAATATGTATATTATAAACGCGAAAGTTAAAACTACTAAATGGATTTTAATGAAACTTTACAAAAATATAGCTTACATATCAGAATAACACATAGACTACAATTTATTAAGAAATATTGTGCATTATATCACAACGCGAATGAAACCGCAGGGCGCAGCTAGTCTTGTGTATATGCGTGAAGGAACACATAAGTAGTCCAACTGTGTAAGATGTGACACGCGAGTGAAGTTGAGGCGACAATTTAGTTACAACATAACTTATAACAAGTTAGAAACTTGAACTGTTGGGATTTTAGTCCGTCAAACATCACACCTTGTAGAGTTGAAGTTGTTTGGAGTTATACTTTGGGTACTTTGTAACATATTATTAGATTGTATACTGGTTAAGAAGTCACAAAATACCTTTGAGTATAGTGGCGGTAAGTCCCCTCTTTGAGGAGTGGCTGGAGAGGCGTCATGGTGTCCTCACCTACCGCCAGACGCAGGTCCTCACCGGGCAAGGAAGTTTCGGGAGGTTCCTGCACATATACGGGCGGGAGAAAACGCCCGGGTGTCACCATTGTGACGATCGCCCGGAGTCGCGGTGAGTGACGGTCTGCCCAGCTTGGGCGTACCTCCGAGCTGGTTGTTCGAAAGAGTTACCGGAGTCACGGAACATAAAGGGCAAAAGAAGGAACATGGGTGGATTTTAGTCAGTAAAAGTCTGAAAAAAAAACTAAAAGGGAGTCGTTTGTCTTGGTATGGACATGTAATGAGGAGGGACGAAGCACATGTGACTAAAAGAGTGATGTATTTGAATGTTGGTGGACGGAGAGCAAGAGGAAGGCCAAAGAAAAGATGGATGGATTCTGTAAGGAACGTCATGAAGGAGAAAGGAGTAAATGATACCGTTACGTCTGATGGGGGAGAATGAAAGAAGAAAATGTGTTGCGCCGACCACAAATAGAATAGGACAAGGGCAGGAAAATGATGATGATAACGATCTATTCATTGTTATAAAACCAAAAAAATATTCATATTGTAACTATTCTGCCAACTTGGCACGTGAACACAGTTGAAAGTTTTAGGCTGAAATGCAAACGACGCCGGGACATTTCGTAGTCAAAAATACATTTCTCCCACGTAAATAATGTTTTAATAATACTCTGTTGCGGTCAACGCGAAAATATATGGTGTGTTTAGTATGGAAGAGGATTTTATAAAAAAAAAATACATTTGAAATGAGACTGAAAAAAATATATGAAAAGTAAAAAGAAAAAATAGACCTTGGGCTTGATCCAGCGTAATATTGATTGACGATCCGATTCTCTACCAAACACGCTAATTGAACATTGGAATCGCGATTGAAATAACTGAACGTATTCGCAATGTTAGATGTTTTCGTTACGATTTCCTGGATTCGGTCTCCACGCTCAAGGCCCGCGATAGAAGCTATGCAATAGCTTAAAACTAAAAAGTGAAACATAACAATAAGATGGCAAGAAAATCAATAAAACAAACAATTTTGGCAATAATGCTTGTTCACTGTTTGTTTCAACCTGTTAAAACAAATAACGAGCAAGCAAAATTGAACCGTAAATTGATATTGTGCTAACGAATCTATATAGGTACTTGTGTATGCTCTTCAAAGCAAATGGCAATGCAGCTTTAAGGATCAATTTATAATAGGTATCTACCAAGTCTATGTATTGGGGCTGCATGATTCTGCTTCCTCGAATAATACATTTCACAAGGAGCTCTAATACCAAGCTTATAGAAGGTTCTATGCAAGATTATCAAATCAACGCTAAATAATTTAGATTTAATTAGAGTAAGCTAACTTTGTGCTTTACAAAGTGGAGCCCGCAGCTTTGCCCGCATAATGATCAGAATAAAGTATCCTATGTGTTCTTTCAGACTATAGTCTAGCTCTGTGCCAAATTTCATCCAGATCCGTGTAGCCGTTTAGACGTGAAAGAGTAATAAATATCCATACATCCATTCTCACAAACATTCGCATTTATAATCCTTAACCTTACTATCCTTACTAATATTATAAAAGCGAAAGTGAGTTTGTTTGTTTGTTTGTTACCTCTTCACGCTTTAATGGCTTAACCGATTGTGATGAATTTTGGTACTGAGATAGTTGGGAACCAGGAGACGGACATAGGCTAATTTTTTTAAAGTGGGATATGAGGGAGAAAGAGGGAAGTAAAGGGAAAACTTAGCTTTACTATTACAAAACAATAAGGCGCAAGAGTAGCAGGTACGGTGACAAAGGGGAACTGTTTTACCCCAAATTTAACGCGAGCAAAGCCGCGGGCAAAAGCTAGTATTATATTTTTATTTAATCCTATCCTACTAAATATATTATTTATTTCCTACTATATATTTACGTAGGTATGAGTGAACAGGTTTTTTGTACATAATAAATAATAACTTCTTTCCATCCGGGTGTCCCTTGACACCTCTATTTATTTTTTTGTATTTGCCCGTATTAGAAAACCATGCATGAGAAGCGACACATTTGAGCCATCACAACACAAAAATAAATACTTAAAAAAAAGTTAAAGAACCGGAGATCTCTCTCCATAGTATCCAACTAACCCCCAAACGCGGACATATCATAAAATTCTCATTTGCGTGTTTCCGTGGGCCCCGTAGTCTAGAGCCGGCGATATTATCCACTGTTTCGTTGGCTCCTTAGTTTTTATGTCGCCCTAGTACCGCCATTATGCTAATGATATTTTTATGAAATAATACTTTTTGATTGAAGAGGGTGTGTGGTTCCAAGGATTGAGAATATAGCGTACTTCTTCTGTATTTCAGTCTTTTATTACAATTAAACAACATTTTATAAAAAAAAAAAAACATTTATTTGATACAACAAAAGACACAATATTGTAATCATCACAAAAAACAAGCTGTGAAAAAAAAACAAAGTTTAAAAAATATAAAATACTAGCTTTCGCCCGCTTTTATTTGATTTATAAATTTTCTTACCACCAATTTCCAAAAGTAAATGTGAAATGGATATTGTTTTTTTTTCGGCAAAAGAGTTTTTTATTTCAGCGTTTTTAGTTATAGTATAGTAGCTTTTGCCCGCGGCTTCGCTCGCGTTAAATTTGGGGTAACACAGTTCCCCTTGCGCCTTATTAATTTGTAATAGCAACGCTAAGTTTTCCTTTTTCTTCCCTCTTTCTCCATCACATCCTACTTTTTTATTTAAAAAAATAGCCTATGTCCGTCTCCTGGTTCCCAACTATCTCTACCAAAAATTCATCAATTCGTTTAGCCATTAAAGTGTGAAGAGGTAACAAACAAACAAATAAACTTACTTTCGCTTTTATAATATTAGTAAGGATAGTATGATGGTATCTCCCACAATTCTTATCAAGTGTTAATTTTTCATTGCTACTAAGAGATAATTAGCATAACGTCCATTTACATTTAAAGAAAAAATATGTATAGTAAGAAGATAAGTCACCAGTTACCCAAGCAATATAAATATGTGGGATCCTTTGGGAATAAACCCTTTCGATTTTAACAAGAATTTTGAAAATTGACGGAGAAATCGTGAGACTGTTGGCGCTGCCACGCACCCGCCACATCAGGGATGCGATACGCATAGATATTCTTTATGAAAAAACCCAAAAACACCTTGCTCGACGCAGGAATTGAACCCAGGATCTCTTGTCCAGGAATCGCGCTTCAGACAGAGGCAAGTCCTAAAAATATACCTGTTATCAAGAAACTGCTAGGTATATTTATGTCAATAACTTAGCCATCACAAGAACTAACCTACATCAATAAGAACTTTCAACTTAACCATTCAACCAACATCATAAAAAACCCGTAAACGTTAACCCGTCACCACCGATAGACATTTTTAATCCCGCATACGTAATTTTTAATTTTAAAATTTTCAAAAGCCCCGCTGACCAATTAAAAACAAATTACTTGCTCGACTAAGAGCGCACTCCACGCCCGCATTTCTACGTGGGAAATACGTTTGAACATGGAATTCCACGTTCTAATTTCAAAAGGAGGCGAACGCGTTCATGAAATTCAAATTTTTCGAATTCGTTTTCTAACGTTTCTTTTCTTTCTTTTATAAATCCTGGGATTAAACGATGTCAAACTGATAACGCGATGCTTTTTGCGGGATGTTAAACATTTTGGTGTTAAGAATGTAATTTGTGGTTTATGGTGGTTTAAAAGGTAGTGATGTATGGGTTTTGGGGTGAATGTTAGTCAGGTTTTTTTTAGTTCTATTCGTTGTTGTTTTGCTGAAAGTGATTTGCGCAGAGAGAACAATGAAGGTTATGCCGGAGACCCTTTTCTAGCAGTTAGAAAGCATCCTTACTAATATTATAAAAGCGAAAGTGAGTTTGTTTGTTTGTTACCTCTTCACGCTTTAATGTCTACACCGATTTTGATGAATTTTTGTACAGAGATAGTTGGGAACCAGGAGACGGACATAGGCTATTTTAAAGGGCAAAAACTACAGGTACCTGCAAATCAGGGAAGGAGAATTTAACGCGAGCGAGGCCGCGGGCAAAAGCTAGTTTAATAGTACATTACGATATTAGTGCGTTAAGATGGTTATAACATGCGAGTCGGAATTTCAGCCCGAGCCGCAGGCGAGGGCGTAATTGAGACGAGCATGTTATAACCAATACGCACGTATATCGTACGACGTTTTTTAACACTTTTGCGAGGAAACAGAAAAAACAAATTAAATAAACTCAATCAGTGAATGCACACTGTTGCTTTCTCCGCCATTTTAACAGCGAGCTAGCGCTGCCTACTTTTGAATTAGTTCGAAATTTGAATAGTAACAGCGCTAAGCGACAAAACCCTTTAAATAAATTAATAAAAAAAAGAATAGTAACAGCGCGCTGCTCACCAGCAGCCTGGAGTCGTGCGGCGGCGATCAGTTCCAAATTTGAAATTGCTAATAATGCTGTTATGGAATTTGTATGGAATATAACTTAACTATTTGCTTTGATAACACACGCGTTTTTTATGACCCTCTTTACATATTTAAAACCGGTGGAATCACATCAGCTTTACGAGCAAGGGTGTTAAAAAATAAATTATTAAGCAGCTTACATCATTTCATGAATAACTCACAGTGAAAACTTAATACAAAAGCAATTAGATTATGTTATGTCCCATTTACCAGTAAATTGCAGACTTTTAAAACATCAGCATTATTTCATCTTGACATTATTACATTATCAAGAACTAAAACAAGATAGTTCTTTTAAGAAGTTGTCTGAATCACTTAAACTGGAACGTTCCTTGATAAAAAAATATTACCTTTAAAAGAAATCTTGCTGACATGTTGCATAACTTCTTTAGTATTTTCTTTGTTATACGCTTTTATTTAACTTGCCTTGTTTGTTAGCATGAAAAAAAACATTGCCCTAAGTTTAGCCATCAAGGCGTGAAGAGGTAACAAACAAACTCACTTTTGCTTTTATAATATTAAGAAAGGATAACAGAAAATAAAACTTCCGATTTGAACACCCACATCTGTCGGCTCGAGCGTTAATTTCGCCTCGGCCGCAATAACAAAGTATCCCCACTTAGATAAAAATGTATTATTGATTGTCTGCAAGTCGTTCTAAATGGGACGTAGCGTATGTTGGACAAGTTGATGAACGCACGGTGAGAAAAAAGCCAAGAAGACTGTGAGCTAAGTGAGTAAACTAAAGGTAAATAAAATAAATCAATAAATATCTTGGGGCAACTCACACACGGCTATCTGATCCCAAGCTAAGCAGAACTTGTGTTATGGTGACTAGACAACTGATATACATACTTAAATAATTTATAAATACATACATATTATAGATAAATCACACCCAGACACAGAACAAACAATCATGCTCATCACACAAAGTTTGTCCTGGGTGGGAATCGAACCCATGACCTCCGGCTCAGCAGTTAGGGCCACTAACCACTAGACCAACAGGCCCGTCTACCTAGGTACACCTCTACCTAGTCCATTTTTTATAAAAACCTTGCCCCGCCCTAGAAATTTCTCCTGTATCGTAGGTGCGTTTACAGACATTTAAACTCACATACACAAACAGCCAGACCCGGAACAACTATCTGTAGGCAATACAAATATTTGTTCCGTGCGGGAATCGAACACGCAACTCAGCAATCGATAGCTCAGATTAAAATTTTTGGTGAAACAGGTTTTATAATTTAAGTATTTTCTTAACAACTAAGTTATCAAAAGATATCATAAATATTTAAGTTACCAATGCGCCATTTTGAATACAGCTCTCAAATATTCTTTTAACATTATTCTTACGAAGTAGGAGATTTTACAACCTACTTTTAATAATTCATGATTCTCGAGCATATGGTTTTTTACCAGTGTAACCTTGATTTATATAAAATATTCATTTTTAAAGTTATTGCCCTTTACATAACTTAGGATTTGAGATGTAGAAAAAGTTTATTTTGTAAGACACGAGGCAGATTTTTGTTCTTGAAGATAAGTTCTTTTAAAATATGTCATAACTGCTGTACGGATCTTGATGAAATTTTACACAGAGATAGATTATAGTTTGGAGTAACATATAGGATACTTTTTTATTTCACGCGGGCGAAGCCGCGGGCGCCAGCTAGTGTAAAATAATTACTCGATAAGAATTTGTGTGAGATACTATCATAACACAACTAAAAATTCGAAAATAAAAAACTTGTTGATCCCGGAAGTACGTCTTTAAGAATTTTTGAAGTCGGTCTTTTAAAGCAACTTACTTTTTAACCGCCTTCCCAAAAAGGAGGAGGTTCTCAATTCGGCCGGTATGTTTTTTTTCTATGTATGTTTTCTGATGAATTAAAAGAAGATAACGCGGTCCCGGAACGCAAAGGGTAATAGAAGGAACATGGGTGGGTTTAAGTCAGTAAAAGTCCGACACTCCCCGCCGCTCCGCCCAGAGCGGGAAAAGCTATACGATGACCCAAAAAAAAAATGGTATCCACGCTGTATATAGTCTGAGTGGTCAACATCGCTTCAATTTATCTGCACCCCCACTATGAGCTATTCTCTAGTTTAAGGAACCCCAAAAAATAAAACTACAACCTTCGTCAGCTTCAATCATTGTCTTTGGACCGAAAGAACCTACAAGTACCCACTTATTCGTTCGTTCTCTATGTTTTATTCTTTCAAGGTCAAATTTTGTCGCAGAGGTCTAAAAAGGTTTGCGTTTAGAACTGGCCGTTTATAGCCTTTTATGGCCCGTCACGTTTAGTGCCTATTTACACTGTATTGCTGATTGCAAACCAGTTTGCATACCGCTTCTTTTTTAACCGACGGACGACAAAAATAGGAGGATGTTCTTAATTTATAAGTTTACGTTGTATTTTATAAGGTTTCATACCTCAAAAGGAATAAATGAAACCCTTATTCTCATGAGGGTTCCGTTTTTTTTCGTTTTCTCGATCTCGTCTCTCTCGTTGTCTTTCTGTGTGTTTCATTTTATCTCGGGAACGCCTGATGTTATCGAGATGAAATTAAAACCATATATACTCAAATCTGTGATCCCTTTGTGCTGTGAAAACCAACTCTCTAAGTATACGCAGTCAAAATTGATGGCTGTTAATGTCGGATTGAGTTTCTACGAAGCCCTCGGTGCGCGTCACACCGACTGACCGTCACTGCGACTCACACTTGGCCGGTTTTGTTTTTTTATATGACGTCGCTTTACACAGACAAGTTCGATTTGATAGTTTTCTTTTTTTAGAGAGTGTAGTCGTGTATTTAAAAGTTTAAAATTAAAGTTAGCTATTCCATAGTCGATCTCGTATTTGTCTTTGGACAAGATTGAAGTCAAGAATGAGCCTATTATACAGGGTGGCCAGCCGATAGGCGTCCAAAGAAAAAAAATTGATGACTTATATGCTAAGGGGTACCCGAATTACCCCCAAGTATGTTCCGCGATTTTTTGTAGTTTAGGAGCTAGAATTTATTTAAGTACTATTTTCAAAATTTTCACCTTACATTGGTTTTTATTTTTTATCTCTTTATTCCTATCATTTCCAGATATTCTTTTTTAATAATAATAAATTTAGGAAATAATCCCCGATCAAGCTCTATATTTTTAACGATTTTTTCTTTTTCCATAGAAGTTTTTGAGATCATTTAGAAACCTCTGGCACCCCTGACTTATTTTTTATTAAGCTCTGAACATTTTTCATTACCAAACTCTAACGGTAATTTTGAACTTTGGACTAATTTTGTGATAAGTTCTACAATGCCTAGGCAAACAATTTTTTTTGCATGGTTGCTATTGTTTTTGCTAATAGATTCCACAAAAAATTTCTTTCTTTCTTTCTTTCTATAGCAACCCCGGGCAGGACATGCCACAATAGTATCGATAAATCCTCTGCTTGAGGATTGGCTGAAGAGACGCCACGGCGTCCTCACCTATGCAGGTCTTCACAAACAACGGAGGTTTCGGAAGGTTTCTGCACATAATCGGGTGGATGAAAATGCCCGGGTGTCACCACTGTGATGTTCGCACGGAGGACACGGTGGAGCACACTGTGTGTGAATCATCAGAAATCTTTCCCCGCACACGGCGGAGTGGAGGGGATTGTCAGACGTTTACTGAATAAAACCTATTTATGTTCATTATTTTGCCCTTTGTGTTCCGCGGTATTTCTTTCGAACAACCCGCTACCTCGACAGGCAATTGCCCTGGCAGGTCAGTAAAAGTGATACGATGCGAAATACAATTTGAATTTACAGGAGACAGGCGAAAAAACTACCCTTAACTCAAACCCTACTTAAAGTGCACCCATTGTAGAAGAAACCCCTTTTATTTTTCTGTTTACTGTAGTACTGTCAACCGCTTTTTCATGGCAACAATTTACATTTACATTGACAGGACTTTATATCGAAGCATTAAGGGCGGTTTTCGTAGTTCACTCACATGTGTCACTGTAGTGGATTCGGCAAGGTTCAAATGCTTGCTATGCTCCCCAAGTACATTAAATACACCTTTTTTTAAGATACAGTGTCACCTGTACTTATTAGGGTTCCGTAGTCAACTAGGAACCCTTATAGTTTCGCCATGTCTGTCTGTCCGTCCGTCCGTCCGTCCGTCCGTCCGTCCGTCCGTCCTCGCTTAATCTCTGTGACCGTTAGCACTAGAAAGCTGAAATTTGGTACCAATATGTATATCAATCACGCCGACAAAGTGGTAAAATAAAAATTTGAAAAAAATGTTTTATTAGGGTAGCCACCCTATATGTAAAGTGGGAAGTGATTTTTTTTTTAATTTCAACTCTAACGTGTGATATATTGTTGGAAAGGTATTTAAAAATGAATAGGGGTTTACTAAGATCATTTTTTGATAATGTCAATATTTTCGGAAATAATCGCTCCAAAAGTAAAAAACAATGTGTCCCCCCCCCCTCTAACTTTTGAACCATAAGTCTAAAAAATATGAAAAAAATCTAAAAAGTAGAACTTTATAAGAACTTTCTATGAAAATTATTTTCAACTTGATTGACACAACAGTTTTTGTACAAAAACGACAAAAAGTTGTACAAAATAATTTCTGGACTAAGTTTGTAGTATAATCGTATATGCAAGCTTTTTTTGTAACTTTGTTTACATATTTTATTATCCTAAACGTATCTTTTTTCAAACAAAAAATTGTTGTTGAATTACCACCAAAATTGCACGTCTTTGTATTAATTAGTAACCCTATTCCTCGAGAGATGGCGCTGTAGGTACTTATTACATTGGATCGGGTATTACCGAATTGTTCGGTTGGCCTCATAACTGGGAACACTTATTGTGACGGACGGGAAACTACGGAACCCTACACTGAGCGTGTCCCGACACGCTCTTGGCCGGTTTTTTATTTTGTTAAGGGTTTGAGTGACCATCATTTATTTAAGAGTTTGTTCGACATATTGTACGAGTTAAAAAATACAACTCAACTTTTTTTACTTTATTTTTTTACTAGCTTTCGTCCGCGCAGTATATTTACTTTGGGCTAACGCTAACTTGAACCCGCGTGATGATCAAAAAAAAATCTGACTCTCCCCTTTTTCTCACTTTTCTCTCTCACTCTGTACCAAAATCGATTTAGGCGTGAAGCCGTAAGAAACAAACTCACTTTCGCTTTTATAATATTAGTAAGGATTTACTTTAATTACCTCTCACTTTTTCATTTTTAAATATTTCTTAAAAAACATACAAAAATAGTTGTCCACTGGTATCTCCGAACAATGCTGTGTCGATGAGTGTGAGGCCCTTGATCCAACCGCTTAAGGAGAGCTACGACAAACAATTTCTTATTTCATTTATTGTTATTCTACTTACATCGTTTCAACAGATAGAAACTCAGAGACGCCACTCAGTAACCAATTAATAATTACCAACATCAATGTACTGTTTTAAACAGTCATAATTTGACTGACAGAGTCCAAATTCGCCTTACGGTCAATCATTAATAGTTCCATGTTTTGACTCCGAGTATGGCACCACTCAAAAGTGGGGTTATAGGGTCTCCTAGCACTGACACTAGATGTCCGGCATTTTGGTGAACTGGGTCTATTTGGAGCAGCCGTGAGACACACAATAATTATCTCCATTTTGTATATTTTTTCTTCTTTGATTGTTTAATGTTTGTGCACTTGGAGGTATGTGCCAAATATACTTTTTTATTTTGTTTTCATTCTTTCTTTTTGTAAAAAAATGCCGCCATTTTCTTTTGTTGCATTTGAGTTTTCCTTATAAATTAACTATGATCCTTGACAGAATTCAGGTCAATATTTACATACAGTAACTAAATACCCATCCGACAGTTCATACAAATCAGATAGAACAAAAGGACAACAGACATATTTTTATAACTAGCTGTTCCACGCGGTTTCACCCACGCTGCCCAGCACCTGTTGGTCGTAGCGTGATGTTATATAGCCTATAGCCTTCCTCAAGAAATGGACTATCCAACACTAACAGAATTTTCCAATTCCAACCAGTAGTCCCTGATATTAGCGCGTTCAAACAAACAAACAAACTCTTCAGCTTTATAATATTAGTATAGATAATATTAGTATACATAACAGTCGCATGGTTTTCGTTATCGAGGTTAAGCAATGCTTTCCGCGGTCGATCCATAGATGGGGGACTATCGTTCTTACTATCCTTACTAATATTATAAAAGCGAAAGTGAGTTTGTTTGTTTGTTACGTCTTCATACCTAAATGGCCACAACGATTTTGATACATTTTGGTACAGAAATAGTTGGGTCCCTGGAGACGGACATAGGCTATTTTTTTATGTGTGATAAGAGGGGAGAAAGAGGGAAAAAAAGGGGAGCGAAAGATGTTTTTTTTTTCGATCATCACGCGGGTTAAAAATAGCGTTAGCCCAAAGTAATTATGCCACGTGGGCATCGCCAAGCACGTTAAGCTGTTGGTCTAGAATGTATTTTCTAATCGTTGTCATACACTAAGAATTTCTTCTGTATCGTGGGCGCATTACCAACATTTAAACTCACCTACACCAACAGCCAGACCCTCACAATTTGTAGGTCATACAAATATTTGTTCTGTGTGGAGACCGAAACCGCGACACACAACGCAGTAGTCAATCATTCAGCCACTGCGACAACCGTACCGTCAAACTACATTTGTAAAATATCTAATGATTTTTGAAGTTATACGAAACTAACCTTCTGGAATAATCTGTGGTAGCAAACGCAATTCAAGTGACCCCGGGGCAGACATGTGCAGAATTTATTATGTGTGTGTGAATTACCCGGGCATGTCTTACTACCAGGGCGGCCCTGTTCAAACATGGACAATGAAGGGTTATACTTCAAAACATGCTTTGACGAAGTTGGTTATTTGGTTTGGGAGTGAAAAGGTATGTTCAACTGACTTCCAAAAAGGAGGAGGTTCACAATTTTTGGCTGTATTTTTTTGGGTTCCTATAGGATATGATTATAGGATCAGTTTGTTTCTCGTCTGTCTGTCAAGAGGGTAATAATATCTCAAGGTCGCTTGGACGTGTCGAGTTGAAATTAAAACCATATACTCAAATCTATCGTTCTTTAAAACTGTAAAAAATTAACCCTCTAAATTTACGCATTTAAAAGAAGAAATGGTTATTTATGTCACATATCATAAATACATATGTGCTGCACGTTATGAGCAGTGGGTGAAGCCGCTAGGCACAGCTAGCAACAAATCCTTACTATCCCTAATATTTTAAAAGCGAAAGCGAGTTTGTTACGTCTTCACGCTTAAATGGCAAAACCGATTTTGATGAATTTTGCTACAGAGAAAGTTGGGATCCTGGAGACGGACATAGGCAATTTTTTTAGAGAAAGAGAGATAAGGGGGAGAATGAGAGATTTTTTTATCGATCATCACGCGGTTAAAGTTAGTGCTAGCCCAAAGTAACTATGTCACGCGGACAAACTCGTGGGCGGAAGCTAGTCATATTATAATGCTGCAGTATTATTGTATTTTCGATAAAAAATACTCGTATTTACGGTTGACACCGTCAAGTACTTCTGACTAACATTAAAAAGATAACGTACCTACAAAAACAAATCTTCTCATTAATTTCCCATTTTAAAGAAAAATAACCGTTATTTGTAATTTTCTTAGTGATTAGTTCAAAGGTTAAGTATGTACATAAAAATCGAATTAAATCTCATCGAAAACAGCTAGGAGTGTTAATTTGGTTGAAATTTATCGCAGGCCAATTGCAAATATATAAGGGTGGTCGGGGGTAGAAAAGTGTTCGAGATTTATGTGCGGCGGTCGCTTTAAAACGAGAGACCGGGAGTCTGGCTTGGAATTGACATGTGTGAATAATAATTTAATTGATTGTATTGTTTTTTTATATATGTTTAGGGTTTCATACCAAAAAAGGATCAAATAGAACTCAAAACTCATACTAAAAGCATTTATTTCAATAAGACCATTTATTTTTTGGGGTCGGAAATCATCAAATAACTTCCCCGCACTGGGCGTAGTTATCCTTATCCTTACTTAATATTATAAAAGCGAGAGTGAGTTTGTTTGTTTGTTTGTTTGTTACCTCTTCACGCTTTAATGGCTAACCCGATTTTGATGAATTTTGGTATAGAGATAGTTGGAAACCAGGAGACGGACATAGGCTAAAAAAAGTGGGATGTGAGGGAGAAAGAGGGAAGAAAAGGGAAAACTTATCGTCGCTATTACAAATCAATAAGGCGCAAGGGGAACTGTGTTACCCCAAATTTAATTTCGCCCCCGGGCGAAGCCGCGGGTGAAAGCTAATAATATTATAAAGGTAATAAACATGTGGTCCACTTGCCAATTTGACCTGCGCAACGTGGTTTCCTTGGTAACATTGATCGTATTAGTTTAAATTATATCGAGTTTTTCACAAGACGTTTCTGAGAATTCACTGGATTTTTTATCGGATGATGTGACTAATTTATCTTGTTGTTTTTCTTTGTCAGTACAAAAAAAAGCGTTGAGTGTGAAACAGAATAACATTTTTTTCATAAAAGATCTCATGAAAAATAGGTCAACTTTTACAAAAATTGACGTTTAGAAACTCCAGACGATTTCCTAGAATTGATTTATTTATTTTTAACAGTTTGATAGCTGCAATATGATATCAAATTTTTGTTTAATTGAACGTGGCTTTTTTTTTTTTTTTTATTAGTGATAGGTTCGCGTTTGACCACTATCTCACCTGATGGTAAGTGATGATGTGGTCGACGATGAAGCACGCTTACCTAGAAATAACCTATTCACTCTTGACTTGACGTTCTGGATTATTTGCCTACCTAGATGGATAAAATTGCCCAAGGTTTTAGTTAATTCTGTCTTATAAAGGAAACGGGCCAAGTACAAACCTGCAACATAAAACGGCCATATCTCTTGAATGAATAAACTAAGATGGTAGATTTTTTCTCAGCTTCAAGGGACCACAGACATTAGAAACGCTCCGGGCGTCGGGAGCCGCGAGACGACTCCCGGCCACCGTAGACGCGGGTTTGTGAACGGTGAGCAATGGGTAGCTCAACTTCCGTCCGTCTAGTATCGTGTTTCACGCGCCTCAAAGAGATGTCAGCAAAGCAGAGGGGCCTGCCAGGGCCACTGCCTGCCGGGGTTGCCGGTTATTCGAAAGAGATACCATGGCTCCGGGACACAAAGAATAAAAAAAGGAAACTTGGATGGGTTGTAGTCAGTAAAAGTCAGACATTTATTCCACTCTTCAAGGCGAGAGAAACAAGTCCTGATTTTATTCTGAACTAATTTTGAATTCAATATAAAATTTTTGTATGAAAATAAGAAAACGATTCTGAGACCATTCCCCGCTCCCGAGCTACGATTCCGGTCGATTCTAGAGCCGGTTACGACTGGCTTTATCCGGCTTGTCGCTTCTTTGGCTCAAAATGGCGAAATGGCGGCATAATTCAGTCTACTCTGCGGCCCAACGGACGCCACAATTCGATTTTACTATTCTTAATGTAAAACTGTTTGACTTAGAATTAATGAGAAAGTTAATGCGTTTTGTGTGTAATTAGAAAAAGCGCTGGATTGTTATAAGATGGATACTAAACGACTGTATGTAGCAGAGAAAATGTTTAGACGGATGTGTGGAGTCACAAGAATGGATAAAGTAAGGATCATTCCTTACATAATCCTTACTTAATAATTATAAAAGCGAAAGTGAGTTTTTTTGTTTGGTTGTTTATTTGTTACCTCTTCACGCTTTAATGGCTAAAGCGATTTTGATAAATTTTGGTACAGAGATAGTTGGGAACCAGGAGACGGACATAGGCTAATATTTTTTTAAAAAAAAGTAGGATGTGCGGGAGAAAGAGGGAAGAAAAGGGAAAACTTAGCGTTGCTATTACAAATCAATAAGGCGCAAGGGGAACTGTGTTACCCCAAATTTAACGCGAGCGAAGCCGCGGGCAAAAGCTAGTCACTCATAAACTGGGATTTATTAGATTTTTTGGATTAGAGATGATTACAAGAAAACAAAATACACGTCTTTCGGGGTTTTATTATTTTTATCAAGCAAAACAAAATTACAAAAATAGGGAATGTTACTAGGTACTAGGTCGTTAGTTCGAAATGTTGACTATATAAGCTACAGTACGCTATTAAGGTAGGAAATCAATTATTAAAAACTAGCTTTTGCCCGCGGCTTCGCTTGTGTTAAATTCGGGGTAACACTATTCCCTTTCCTGATTTACAGCTACCTGTAGCTTTTGCCCTTGCGCCTTATTTATTGTAATAGCAATGCTAAGTTTTCCCTTTTCTTTCTTTCTCCCTCATATCTCAATCTTTTTTTTATTTAAATAGTCCGTCTCCGGGGTCCAAACTAACTACCAAAATTCACCAAAACCGGATTAGCCATTTAGGCGTGAAGACATAACAAACAAATATCAAAATGACTTTCGCATATATAAAATTAGTATGAAGCTTTTATATTATGTATATTATTTATTTACAAGCTCCTCAAGTATTTTTATTCAATTCATCCACATCTAAAATCTTCTAAAAAATTGCCTTTGTAAAGGGATTGTTTTTAAAACATTTTAATAACTTTATAAACAGACAAACTCCTTTGAACACCAAAATAGGTGTAACGTGGGCCTAGCACAAATGCGCGGAATAAACGTTGCGTTCGTAATTCAAACATGATGACAACTGACGGCATGGTTGACGCAGTGGCAGAGCGTTTGACTGCCAAGCTGCGTGTCGCGGGTTCGATTCCCGCACTGAACAAATATTTTTGTATGATCAGCAGATAGTTGTTTCGGATCTGGCTGTTTGTGTTTGTGAATTTGAATGTTTATAAACGCACCCACGGTAAAGGAAAATTCCTAGTGTGGGGCAACGTTTTATTTAAAAAAAAAAACTGTGATGAACAGTTTGATTTAATTTTCTGTGATAAGTTTTATTAACTATTTATCATCAAGCTTATTGTTTGTACCACCAGTATTAAAAGTATCCTAATAAAACATCTGTGTGAGAAATTTCGCTAAAATTTCTTCAGTAGTTTTTGTGTAACAAACTACACTACTTCTGAAGTGGCCCCATGTCAATTTTAATTATTTAGCTTAGTTATTTTATGAGTTACTAGCTGGCGCCCGCGGCTTCGCCTGCGTGTTATCAGAAAAAAAGTATCCTGTAGTATTCCAGACTATAGTCTACCTCTGCCAAATTTCATCAAGATCCGTGATGCCGTTTTTACGTGAAAGACAAATAAACTCCTATACATCCATCCATCTTCACAAACACCCATTTTTATATTAGTAGGATCGTCTATATTATATTCTTTTTTATTTTTTCTTCTATGTCTATGTTAATAATGTGCTTCTAATATGTTTTACAACCAGTGGATACTTGATATAAATTGTGTGAGATAGCATCATACCTGACGGGCCTGTTGGTCTAGTGGTTAGTGGCTCTAACTGCTGAGCCGAAGGTCGTGGGTTCGATTCCCACCCAGGACAAACTTTGTGTGGTGAGCATGATTGTGTGTCTGGGTGTGATTTATCTATAATATGTATGTATTTATAAATTATATAAGTATGTATATCATTTGTCTGGTTACCATAACACAAGCTCTGCTTAGCTTGGAATCAGATAACCGTGTGTGAGTTGTCCCAAGATATTTTTATTTATTTATTTATACCATAACACAAAGTGCTAAAATTAAACACATTGCGTTTACTATGCTCGTTCGAGCAAGCCCCACTTTCGAAAGAATTTCCTCGGCAAGGTCAAGTGGCCTCAAGACGTCTTACCAAAGAGTTTTTCCCTCAAAAATGTTCAAGTTTTTTTTTTTATAAAATGCTACTTTTGTTAAAAGAGAAAAGAATCTCAGTGTAATGCGGTATGAAAAAGTCATTATTGTTTACCGGTTTTTTAGTTGTACGCTAAGGGTTCTTAAGTTATTTTTGAATATGGTTTCATCAACAAAGAGGGAAGAAAAGGGAAAACTTAGCTTTGCTATTACAATAAATAAGGCGCAAGGCCAAAAACTACATATTGCAGGTACCTGTAAATCAGGAAAGGGGAAACTGTGTTACCCCGAATTTAACGCGAATGAAGCCGCGGACAAAAGCTTGCAAAAGTATTAAATAAATAAATCAATATAAAAATAATAAAATTGATAACCTCCTTTTTTGAAATCAGGTTAAAAAGAATGGGCCATTCTTTATGAGTCATGGATTCAGCTAGCCATATTTTATTTACTTCGTTTATAATAAATAACATACAGAGTAACGGTGTTAATATTTAACTAGTTAGCAACAGCATCAACGAAACTGAAAATATCATTATTTTTATTTCGGTAGGTATTTGTAAGAATTACGAATTAAATTTAATCTAATTTTGACGGGCCTGTTGGTCTAGTGGTTAGTGGCCCTGACTGCTGAGCCGGAGGTCGTGGGTTCGATTCCCACCCAGGACAAACTTTGTGTGATAAGCATGATTGTTTGTTCTGTGTCTGGGTGTGATTTATCTATAATATTATGTATATATTTATAAATTATATAAGTATGTATATCAGTTGTCTGGTTACCATAACACAAGCTCTGCTTAGCTTGGGATCAGACAGCCGTGTGTGAGTTGTCCCAAGATATTTTATTTATCTAATATATAAAATTCTCGTGTCACAGTTTTCGTTCTCATATTCCTCCGAAACGGCTGGACCGATTTAAACGTAATTTTGTGTACATATCGGGTAGGTCTGAGAATCGGCCAACATCTATTTTTCATACCCCTAAATGAGCAGCGGGTGAAACTGCTGGGCACAGCTAGTAATGTCTATTTTTTATACACTCGGCGACACAACTAACTGCAGTTCTAGTATAACATGGCCTTTTTTGGCGGATGGGTTTTCAACAAATAACTTCCCCCACTCTGGCCGGAACAGGGGGAGTGTCAGACTTGTACTGACTAAAACCTACCCATGTTCCTTCTATTGCCTTTTACGTTCCGGGGCCGCGGTATCTCTTTCGAACAACCCGCAACCCCGGCAGGCGGAGGCCTTGGCAGGCCCCTCTGCTTTGCTGACATCTCTATGAGGCGCGCGTGGAACACTAACGCGCCGTCGACACACGGCCTGTCGTCAATAGACGGAAGGAGTTACCCATTGCTCACCGTCCACAGGCCCGCATCTACGGTGGCCGGGAGACGTCCGGGGCGTCTCCCGCGGCGGCTGGGTTGGTTTGAGGTTCTCTTCCTCATACGCCTGGTCACCTCCTTCGCTAGGTATAAAATGGCCTCGATTCACCGTTACTTGGTTTGGTAATTAACTATTTATTTTATTTGTTTGTAGTGATTGTTCGTCGTGTCGTTGAGCTCCTTGAGTTATGAGTCGAGCTACATGATAACTGACAAATAGTTGCACTGACTGGACAAGACAGACTCAAACTTGTGTGGTTCAAATGCGGGGTTTTCCTTTTTTCCGTTATTGCCCTTGCGCCTTATTTATTGTAATAGCAAAGCTACGTTCCCTCTTTTTACCTCATTTCTCACTTTTTCAAACCGCTCCAGGTCTCCAGGATCACCACCTTTCTCTGTACCAAAACTCAGCAAAATCAGTTTAGACATTTAATCGTGAAGACGTTACAAACAAACAAACTCACTTTCGTTTTTATAATATTAGTAAGGATTAAGGAATCATTATCTTAAAATGAAAAAATCGCATAAACTGGTTTCGTATGCCTTGATTTTCCGAATAGACTGAAAGCCGGCCATATCATGATTGGGATAAGGCTAGGCAGATATTGATGAAGAATTCAAGAAACTTGCTTTATGCTCATAGTAATAAACAATATGTCTATGGGCTAATAAACAGTCATCCATAAAGAAAGACAGCACGCAAATTAATCTAGCTGATGAACTGTTTGTAAACTTAAGTGTACAACTCAATTTAACAGTTTTCAAAGATGAAAAACAAAAACCAACCAACAGAATTCCACACCCGAATGGACGCCAAAACTCCGCGAAAACGTTTTCATCTCCAGTTATTCATCCAAGACATCTTACACGATATCTCAGCGGGAACTTGAAAGATACATTTCAACAAATTTCAAAGTGAAATTATAAAATTCACAGTCAAACTCTTGCTGGGACTGGGCGAAGGATCTTGGTCTAGTTTTGCTGTAGTTTGCGCCCCAACTCACGCGTGCTAAAGGTTTATTTAAAAGTTTGTAATAACGCCATCTGTTGGTAGGTTTGTGGAAGTGATGTTATTTAATTGAGAGACATCTAGTGGGGAATTAATTGAATTGTTTTTTTTATGTTGATTTAGGATGAATATTTTTATGATAGTGTCATGGAGTTTACTTAGAGTAAAATAAATTGTGAGTAATATGTATGCAATTAACTTCATAGATTTAATTTTGGTTTTAGATCTGTAGAATAAAAGAAAAATGGTTTTTCTTTTATTCTACAGATCTAAAACCAACAAAGCTAGCAGAACAGGCTTTTGTCTCCCGAAATGGAAAGCGCAGCTCATAAAAAGTAACCACAGTGTGTGCAGAGAATCTGTCATGCAAGGCATAAACGCTTTGAAGCCATTTTGTGTACCGCTAACTTAGTCGTACAAAAACACAGTCTGAAATCTGTTTCACAAAACATGATGCTTCGAATCAACGAAGAGTTAGGCAGAGGCGAACTTAAAGTTTTACACCTATATTGTCAATTATGTTAAGTGTCACGTATTTTTTGGGAAATATACTTTTTCTTACTAACACAACTGGGGGTGGGCAGAAAGTACAGAACGCCATATACAACTACCCATTCATATTTCTTAGAGTAATTTTATTATTCCATCAGTAATCCAATAGTTTTTTTTTTATTTAAAAAACGATGCCCCACACTAGGATTTCTCATCTATCGTGGGTGCGTTTACAAACATTTAAACTCACATACACAAACAGTCAGACCCGAAACAACTATCTGCAGGTCATACAAATATTTATTCCGTGCGGGAATCGAACCCGCGACTTTTTTACAGCAGTCGATCGCTCAGCCACTGTGGCAACCGTGTTGTCAAATGCGATCCAAAAGCGACAGGCTTGCTCCCAATTATCCAAATCTTAAACATGTTAGCGACTATAATTTTGATATGTTTTCGATTTATTATTATGCAACAATTTCACTATTTTATTAATTGGCAACACTCAAAAACTGCCCTCTGACTGGTTGAAAACCAACCAATCACAGGAACGCGCCCATTTCACTATTGAAATGGCGATAAGTAGAAATAACGAACTTTAACAGCCCGGTTAAATGGGCAGTCGTTTCGGAGATTCTCCTAGTGAACATTTTTTTTTTAAATAAGTTGTGAATAGTGTCAATAAAACCTAAGGTAAATTATGATATTGTTCTATGATGTATTATGTGTAAGTATCTAAATGTTATAAAAGGTGTGATTTGCAATAAAAGTATTTTTATTGAATCACTAGCTGTTCCACGCGGTTTCACCCACGCTGCTCAGCACCTGTTGGTCGTAGCGTGATGTTATATAGCCTGTAGCCTTCCTCAAGAAATGGACTATCCAACACTAAAAGAATTTTCCAATTCCAACCAGTAGTCCCTGAGATTAGCGCGTTCAAACAAACAAACAAACTCTTCAGCTTTATAATATTAGTATAGATTTATGGAGTTTTTCTTACAAACATGACTAGCTAAATATGGGTATTATATTAGGTAGACCTCAGCAAACACTTTCAGAATGACAGTCATCCTGTCCTGCCTCAGAAGAGGGTCAAAAGCTCAACTTAAAACTATTTTAATTACAAATCTCACTGCATTGTGTGAGACAGCCCCAACTAGCTTAGTTTAAATCAAAATTTTGCATATCTTATCCAATTTAAATTTTAAAATTCATACTTATTCATCGTCCTAAGTTTTGGAGTCAAACGTTTGACTTTTACGTTGTGGTAAAGGGACAGAGCTATACAGGGTGTCTAGCATCATCTCTTTCACTTAGTGGAATAAGTTCTGCTTTAAGATGTCATGGTAGGCCTACTGATCATCAGCCTAGTTTGAATAAATGACTTTTGATTTAATAAGGAACTAGCTGGTGCCCGCGACTTTGCCCGCGTGATATCGAAAATAAATAATCAATTATCATCATATTATTATTCTGTTGTGTTTTTTCAGACAATAATCTATCTTTGTGCCAAATTTGATCAAGATCCGTTCAGCCGTTTTGACGTAAGAAACATCCATACATCCTCACAAACATTCGCATTTATAACATAACACAAGTAACGATATTATTTTATTATGTAAGAAGGATAGGATAGGATTTTATTTGTAGTAGCCGAAAGTCTAGATTTGTATAGAAGGTTGATGGTATGTGGTTCGCCGCCTATTACATGAAACGAAAATATGACTGGCGGATTAAATTCTATTAGCAACACCTCTGCCAAAGCTTCAGGGTTTACACTAGCGTGATGTTTTGTTAAGTTTAGAGTGTAAAAATGTCTAAAACTCGTATCAACGTTGTTCACATTCGACAACGGAAAACCAAAATCATAACACAATTTCTAAAACAAAATGCTTTCATGCGACAACAAAAATGATGAAGATGTAATTGAAATACAAGCACCCATCCTTACTAATATTATAAAAGCGAAAGTG
Source organism: Ochropleura leucogaster (assembly GCA_958449745.1). Lineage (NCBI taxonomy): Eukaryota > Metazoa > Arthropoda > Insecta > Lepidoptera > Noctuidae > Ochropleura > Ochropleura leucogaster. Next base: position 11,458,095 of record OY288226.1, read on the forward strand.
AGGTTGTTTGTTTGTTACGCCACGCCACGCCCTAATGGCTAAACCGATATTGATGAATTTTGGTTCAGAGATAGTTGAGACTTTGGAGACGGAAATGGCCATTTTTTAAAGTGCCACATGAGGGAGAAAGAAGGAAAAAAAGGGAAAACTTAGCTTTGCTATTACAATTATTAAGGCGCAACGGCAAAACCTACTTTGCAAGTTTACCTGATTTGCAAGTACCTGCTACCGTACTTGCAAATCAGAAAAGGGGAACTGTGTTGCCCCGAATTTAACACGAGCGAAGCCGCGGGCTAAAGCTAGTAAACTATATTTTAATATTTTTTGTGCAGAATCTGTACTTAGATAAAGTGAAATAAAGTTGTTGTGAACCAGGTCATTATTTTAGAATTACTTTGTCGGGGTATATGTGTGTCCTTGCGAATATTGAGGTTGTATAACTTTTGGCTATTGTTATCCAATTGTTTTTGAGTACATTACGGCCAACGAGAAGCAATACGAAAGGTCATTAACCTAAAGAACAACTGTGGCGTTGACAATCTAATATTTAGCTCTTTCCATCTTGTGCCTTTGTCATAATGTCTCGTTCTCCCGGCAAAAACATGACAACGTTAAGACAGGTTCGCCAACATTCGGGCGGCCATTTTAGATGGGGTTTTAGCATGGGTTTTGTTTACATTTGGTATCGCTTCTCGTTGGCCGTACTGTCTAAAAACTTATAGAAAGTTAACATAAAAAAATCTGGCTGAAAACAGAGAAACGTACGACAGGAGTAAAAAGTATACAATGTCCTGGTCCCGGTTTTGGTCGAACCCTGTGCCAAATAACTGACGATAGACATATCGACCGGTGGACTGACGAACAGTTTGATAAAAATACGGATAAACCGACTGAAAGACAGACAAACTGACAGATCTATTTAAAATATATTCTTAAGGCAGATTTATTTTTTGCTTCACCAAGCACAATTAAATAGCAGTACATGTATTTATTTAAATATGTATAATAATCAAGTACCTAATTTTTATCTCTAATATATACAATTCTCGTGTCACAGTTTCCGTTCCCATACTCCTCCGAAACGGCTGGACCGATTTAAACGAAATTTTGTGTACATATCGGGTAAGTCTGAGAATCGGCCAACATCTATTTTTCATAACCCTAAGCGGGTAGAACCGCTGGGCACAGCTAGTTTAAGTATAAGGATTTTATTTAACACTGAAATGCAATTTTATATAATTTATAAACGATTAGCATATTTATAAACGATTTGGTGTAAACTGTTAGTTTATATTTAACTAGCTTTTGCTTGGGCTTCGCTCGCGTTAAATTCGGGGTAAACACAGCGCCTTATTTATTGTAATAGCAAAGCTAAATTTTCCCTTTTCTTTCCTCTTTTTCCCTAATTCACCACTTTAAAAAAAATTGCTTGTTCCAACAACCTCTGTAAAAAACACACAAACAAACAAACTCCCTTTCGCTGTTAGAATATTAGTAAAGATTAATAAATTAATATAAATAGATATGGAAAAACAAGAAAGGGACAGAAAAGAAGCAGACGAATACACAAAAGACAAACTAACCGAAAAACATAAAGTTACTTTTACATTAACTACAAGTACCTATCTCACTATTAGTTGGGTAGTTGACACCATTAACCAATAATTTAAAAACACAATTTTTCTGAAAGAACATCTTATTCTAGACCTGAGAACTCCATTCATTTCAAAATAACTTTAAAATTCGATTTTTAGTTGCTCTTAAATCAATAAATAGTTGCATCATTGACTTGACAACTTAGTGACGTCATCGTTGCGAGTCTCATACAAAATCTATGGGGGAAGCGCGTTTTGACAGCTCGTAAAAAGTATATCAATTGATTGGTGGTGTCATCTACCCTATTATATTATGTAGTATAGGTTATGTCGAATGTGTCAAATTGTATTACATTCCTAAATTCACACATTAAGGGACATGATAGGTGCCACATTTATGATAACTGTTTGTAAGTGGGCAGATACGAGATTAAATACAAAAATATATGACATCGTTGAATGAGGACGTAATATTATTGGAGTTTATTTGATAAACGAAATATTTATTGTAGACATTACTATGTTCCATTAATGTTGTCCAGTTTGATATTTGGAAATCAAATTACTTGGGGGGAGTGTCAGATTTTTACTGACTAAAACCTACCCATGTTCCTGCTATTGCCTTTATGTTTCAGGGCCACGGTATCTCCTTCGAAGAATCCGCAATTCCAGCAAGCGATGGCCCTGGCAGGTCTCTCTGCTTTGTTGACATCTCTTTGAGGCGCGCGTGGAGCACGGACGTGCCGTCGACACGGCCTTTCGTCATTAGACGGAAAGACGGTAAGCTAGGTCTTTTGCACCCTTTAAAGTCATCCTTTTCGTTACTGACCTTATTGGTGATGGTCTTCGAAGAGTCAGGTACGTAGTTCTTACAACCAGCATGCCTAACCAGGGGTATGAACCTGGCCGAGGCGAATGGAGTGTGTAAAAACATGCAGCACGTTTTTGTCGTTTCTGCCTAGTTCTATGGTGAAAATGCGTAGTTAGATCTGTACGTATGTTTAGTACCTAGTTAAGAATGTAATACAGAATAAACCTTCATTATTCCATCACCCAACCATACCTTCATCAAGATTTTACGATTTCCTACGTAAAAATGTAAAAAAATATTTTCCGTCAAAATAAAATATGTAAACCTACTAACTTTAAAACAAAGCTGAGGGACCCTAAACCTCACAATTTTATCTCAGCGGTAATGAATTTTTAAATCTGACTTGTTCAAGAGCGTTGTAAGATTAGAGTAAGAATGAATACTGGCGCCCAGGCAGGGACCGCACCTTGTGTAATAAAAACGTATTTTCGCTAAATTATAACCTTCGGGAGACGTAGTAGTTTAAGTTTTGTAAAGATAAAAATGGTAAAAGGGTCTGATTTTACACAAGGTGAAGAAAACTTTTAGTGGCGCCCAACGTGGGACTTTTTGTAAAATGTAACCCTTTTTGTGTACCTGTCCGTCTGTCAAGATTATTTATCTCGGGAACGCGTGGAAGTTTCGAGTTGAAATTTAAATTATATATATCGGCGCAACAACAACAGTTCCACTATTGTAAAACTCAAAATAACTATGTTTAATAATTTGATTACTCTAAAATTAGTTGATTAGTTCATCAATTGATTACTTAAAGTTTGTTACAAGGTAAAATTAACGTAAAACAGCATGTCATCATTTCTATTATTATGATTTTCAATACTTAACCTAAAAACTTGCAAACACGTGCACGTACGACGATCCCATAAATACGGCCGCACTGTCGGTGCTCGGTCATTCGCGCTCGAGCAGCCGTACAGTACGGACCTCTTTGAGAAGTCGTTACGCTGCCCGTTGAATAAACGAAGCTTTTTATTTACAAGTGAAGTTTTTGTTCTAAAACCAAAATGAGTGATCATGAAGAAAATAACTATGACGTCAGCAATGCTGACGTCATACTTTTTAAAAACAATTCTGTGGTGCATCACCCGTTATCAGAAGTGGGATTGCAAGAAACTCCTGCCCAAGCCACTTCCTCATCAGCTCGTTTACCACCTGATGAACTGGAACCAACCAACGCCCAGCATCAGGAACCCAGGTTAGTCACCAACGTACCATTAGAAGCTGTGCGTCAATCAAGACCGCAAGCGTACCCTTGCCATGAAACGCATATGGGAGGGATACCACCACAATTCCTGATGCAAATGATGGAAACAATGCAGAAAATGTCTGAACGCTTGTGTGCTGCACCTACTGAAGCAAAAATAAGGATTAAGGACGTCTATTTACCATCGTTTGATCCAGACACCCACGTCGGTGTTAGGGAATGGTGCCAGCATATAGATCAAGCAATGAAAGAATACAAGCTAGATAATTTTGATGTACGTATGAAAGTTTGCAGCCTGTTGAAGGGGCGCGCAAAAATGTGGATTGATGATTGGATGGTGACCACTAAAACATGGGAAGAGTTGCGGACCAATCTTATCACCACTTTTGAACCCGAAAACAGATACTCCCGGGACATAATCATGTTTAGAGAACATGTATACGACTCAACAAAAGATATAGCGGAATTCTTGTCACGTGCTTGGATTTTGTGGAAAAGAGTTACCAAAGACAATTTGGGAGATGAACACGCTGTGGAGGCAGTGATTGGATGCGTGAATGACGAACGCTTACGTATCGAACTATTGAACGCCAGGGCAACCACTGTTCCTGAGCTCATTTCTGTTGCAACATCCATACGGAAGAAGCGTAGTCACCAAAGCTCAAGTTCTACAACATACAATAAACGTCCACGTTTTTCGGACAACACACCGTCAACATCAAGCTGCCGTATATGTAAGAAGACAAACCACTCCACTAACGACTGCAGATTCAAACCTGCAGAGCCCAAACCTGAAGCTAGCAATAAGGATGCAAAAGTTACAGCCGCTCCTACTTGTGCCTATTGCAAGAAGCCAGGCCATACTTACGAAACCTGTTTCAAACGCCAACGTTCGTTGACTTCAAACGTAAACTGCGTTGCAGGCAATAAACTGGCTCCTTTCACCATCAAAATAGGCGAAAAGATTTTGCAAGCCGTCTTCGACAGCGGGGCGGAGTGCTCAATCATTAAAGAATCCGTTGCTACAGTTTTACCTGGACAAAGGAAACCAGTGGTCAATTACTTGAAAGGGATTGGTCGATTCCCCACACTATCATTAACCACACTTACAACTATATGCGTTGTAGACACTATTAGTGTTGAGCTGGAGTTTTTCGTATTGCCTGACTATGAAATGTCAACCGATGTTTTAGTTGGCATGAACCTGATCCATGACACTAATCTTAGTGTAATAATAACATCCAATGGGACGAGGCTGATCCACAAGACATCTGTAAATCATGTGAGTACGAATTCTCCTCTTTTTGATAACCTGGACTGTGACCTGACTAGTGAAGATGAAGTCATGCAACTGCATCAACTGCTAAATAAATATGAACATCTATTCATTCGGGGATATCCTAAGACCAGGGTCAATACCGGTGAGCTGGAAATCAGATTAAAAAATCCTGATAAATTTGTCGAAAGAAGACCCTATCGCCTCAGTCCAGTGGAACGAGAGAAGGTTCGTGCCATAATTCAAGAACTTTTGCAACACAACATTATTCGAGAGAGCAAATCCCCATACTCAAGTCCCATTATCTTAGTGAAGAAGAAGAATGGTGACGATCGGCTTTGTGTGGACTTTCGAGAACTGAACTCCAATACTCTACGTGACCACTATCCGCTACCGTTAATCTCCGACCAGATCGACCAGTTGGCAAATGGTCACTTCTATACTAGCCTTGATATGGCGGCTGGATTCCACCAAATTCCCATTGGCGAGAACTCTATAGAAAAGACCGCCTTTGTCACACCAGACGGGTTATATGAATATCTCACCATGCCATTTGGTTTGAGCAATGCTTGTTCGGTTTACCAACGATGCATCAATAGAGCATTATCATCATTGTTGGGAACAGCTGCACAAGTCTACGTCGATGACGTATTAAGTAAATGCACAGATTTCCCTGAAGGAATCTCACATCTGGAACAAATCCTTATAGCATTGCAAGACTCGGGGTTTTCTATCAACGCAGACAAGTGCAGTTTCTTCAAACGGTCCATCGAATATCTCGGAAACGTAGTTTCTGATGGACAAGTACGACCGAGTCCACGAAAAGTGGAGGCCCTCGTAAAAGCTCCAGTGCCCAAAACGGTCAAGCAAGTCAGGCAATTCAATGGTCTGGCTGGATACTTCAGGAAGTACATTCCTGACTTTTCTCGTGTTATGATGCCTTTATATGAACTGACAAAACAAGGAGCAAAATGGGCATGGACAGACAAACACGAAGAAGCTCGTAATGCAATCATCGAATGCCTAACATCTACTCCAGTTCTTACATTATTCCAAGAAGAAGCACCTATACAACTATATACAGATGCAAGCAGCCTCGGATTTGGTGCAGTACTGGTACAGGTTATCGATGGACGACAACATGCTGTTGCCTTTATGAGCATGAGAACCACGGAGGCTGAAAGTCGCTACCACTCTTACGAGTTAGAGACACTGGCAGTGGTACGCGCTATAAAACATTTCCGTCAGTATCTATATGGGAGAAAATTCATCGTGATAACTGATTGCAACGCACTAAAAGCGTCGAAACACAAAAAGGATCTGCTACCAAGGATACATCGCTGGTGGGCGTTCTTACAAAACTACGACTTCGAGGTAGAATACCGCAAAGGTGAACGTCTCCAACATGCTGACTTTTTCAGCAGAAACCCAACTGAGTTTGCAGTCAATGTTATGACAAAAGACTTAAACTGGCTCAAAATTGAACAGCGACGGGATGATGAATTACGAACAATAATGGACAGTCTCAATGACGATAACCCAGTACAAGATTATGTGTTAGAGGACAATGTTTTAAAGAAGATCGTTAATGACCCCACCTTCGGTCAGCAGCTCAGTACAGTCGTTCCGAAGTCTTTTCAGTGGAGTATTATAAACTCTTTTCATACTGCATTGAAACACACCGGCTGGGAAAAGACACTGCAGAAAATTAGAGAGACTTATTGGTTCAATAAAATGAGTTCTACTGTTCGAAGGTTTGTGGATAACTGCATTATTTGCCGAACATCCAAAGGAAGATCCGGGGCCGTTCAAGCCCAATTACACCCAATACAAAAACCGACAGCTGCTTTCCAAGTTATTCATATGGATATAACAGGAAAACTGGGCACCCCAGACGATCAACAGTATGTCATCGTCACCATTGACGCTTTCTCCAAGTACGTTTTACTATACTTCAGTACCAACAAAAACCCACACAGTACACTAGCTGCTCTAAAACGTACTGTGCATCTGTTTGGTGCACCGGTTCAGATCATAGTTGATGGAGGAAGAGAGTTCCTTGGGGAGTTCAAAGAGTACTGCGACAATATAGGAATAAATATCCATGCTATCGCTCCAGGAGTCAGCCGAGCGAATGGTCAAGTTGAAAGGATCGTTGCGACCCTCAAGAACGCATTGGTTATGATTAAAAACTATGAAACAGAACAGTGGCACACTGTACTTGAGGAACTTCAACTGGCAATGAACTGCACAGCTCATCGAGTCACTGGTGTTGCTCCACTGACACTTATTACGCAACAAAAGCACTGCGTACCACCTGAACTTCTCAACTTGGTGGATATTGACAACGAAACCATTGATATTGAAGCGCTTACTCAACAAGTGCAACAAAAAATGATCCGTTGTAGCGAACAAGATAGACAACGTTTTAACCTACATAAGGCCAAAATAAATCATTTCCAAAGAGGAGATTACGTCTTGATTAAGAACAATCCCCGTAATCAAACTTCCCTCGACCTGAAATTCAGCGAGCCATATGAAGTTTGCAGAGTACTAGAAAACGACAGATACCTGGTAAAGAAGGTGGTGGGCAGAGGACGACCCCGGAAGGTCGCCCACGATCAGCTACGTCGTGCTCCACAACCTGGTGATCAGTCGACCGTATCGGCGCAAAACGAATCACCTACTCAACAAGATCCATCTACAGAACCAACTGAGCCCGTTCCATCAACCTCGCGTGCAGAGCTACAAATACTACCAAACCACGACCTGTATGCTGAAGACAACCCATCAGAATAAAAAGTAAGTAAATCAATTCATTATAATAATAATAACCTCCAAGAACTCTACGAGAACCTCCGAGAACCTACGAGAACTCTACGAGAACCTCCGAGAACTCTACGAGAACCTCCGAGAACTCTACGAGAACCTCCGAGAACTCTACGAGAACCTCCGAGAACTCTACGAGAACCTCCGAGAACCTACGAGAACTCTACGAGAACCTTGCATGACATATTTGAGAACCTTTTAAGTTTTGTTAACATGCTCATGTTACAACAAAGTTAAAGCAACATAAGTTGCTTACAGATTCACTACTCAGAAGTGGTTCCTTCTATTGTTGCAGGTCAACAAGAAACATCGAGACTCTACGAAAATTCACGATATAATCAACAAGGCTGGTGCAGAGCGCGCACCGCCTGTCAGAATGGCCGTATCGGCGCAACAACAACAGTTCCACTATTGTAAAACTCAAAATAACTATGTTTAATAATTTGATTACTCTAAAATTAGTTGATTAGTTCATCAATTGATTACTTAAAGTTTGTTACAAGGTAAAATTAACGTAAAACAGCATGCCATCATTTCTATTATTATGATTTTCAATACTTAACCTAAAAACTTGCAAACACGTGCACGTACGACGATCCCATAAATACGGCCGCACTGTCGGTGCTCGGCCGGCGCATCCTGGGGACGCGACTACTCGACGTCTCCGATGCCGCAGTTGGGATTCGACTACGAATTCCAACTGGACGCAAGACCCCAGCGGCGTCGTAGAAGCACCGACGAGGCCCAGGAAGAGGCGAAAAGGTATTGCCTTGACCCGCCGCGACCGCAGCGCGAAAGCGCACCCCCGCGGGGTCAGGGCCAAGCTGTGTCGCCCACCTTCGCCGAAGCCACCAGACGCTCACCAGGGACGCCGACGCCATCAACGATGGATGTGGTGAGTCCCAGCCCACACAAAACTCTAGGTGACACCCAGGCGCCCCCGGGCGCCAACACCGGAGAGGCCACCACTCAGCCCAAGCCGAAGCCGCCAAAGCGGCCCAGGTATCCTCCGCTGATAGTGGAAAGGCTGCCGGGATGGGCCGCCCACTTTAGGGCGATCAGGGCCAAACTGGGCCGACCCCCCAATGCCCGTCCATACGGCACTGGCGTTCGTTTCTCGCCCGAAAGCGAGGACGAATATAGGTTTGTCCAGAGGTACCTGACCGACCTGGAAAAGGAAAGCGGCATATCCTGGTTCGCCTACTCGCTACCAGCGGAGCGAAGCTTAAAGGTGGCCATCAGGGGGCTTCCGGTGGACACACCTCCGGAAGAAATCGAGGAGGAGCTCCGCGCGTTGGGACACGAACCGGAGTATGTGCGCCACATAAAGGCGCGCCAAGGACGGCCCGGTTGCGTGTTTCACGCAGTCTTGAAGAGGACAGCGGAGGCCCGCCAACTATACTCCACCACGGAGTTCATGCTCATGCGTGGTGTGAAGATCGAGGCCTGGCGGAGCAAGCGGGAACCGGCGCAATGCCACAGGTGCCAAAAGTTTAGGCACTCGTCGCACCAGTGCCATCGCCCCCTCGCCTGCGTCCGCTGCGGAGAAGGACACACCGCGCGCGACTGCCCTCGTCCACGTGAGGAGCCAGCCACGTGCGCAAACTGCGGGGGCGACCACCCCGCAAATAACATCAAGTGCCCCGTATTTAAGACGGAGGCACGAAACAGGCGGGCGGGAACAGTCGCCGCCACGACCCCCTCACAGAGGCCAGCAGAGGTTCCAGTGAGGGCACCAAAATCAGTCCCCTTAGAGGCCCAAGGCGCGACCCTGATGGCAGCGGCCAACGAACCCACCAACAGGGGAGAAGCTCCCCCCTCCTCCAGACGGAAGAACCGGAAACGAAAGAAGCGCGGTGGAAAGGGGAAGAAATCTACGCCCCCCCCCGCCGCTGCCACAGAAACTCCGGAGCCCACTAGACGGGCCGACCAAGAATCGGCGGAGGCACAAACCTCAGCAGCTTCAAAACCCCCAGTCCACATGCCCACGGCCGGCGCCGGCATAGCGCGGCCAAAGGGCATAACCACGGAAGGGCAAACATGGAAGACCAGGAGCGCCGACGCAACACCCGGTGCCGGCGGTCTCAGCAAGAACAGGAAGGAGGTGACAGCTTGCGCAATCCGGCTGCTGATGGAACTTATCAGGGCCATCAGACAAGGCCAGGATGTGGAGCCGGTGGTCCTCGACGGCCTGACCGCCTTATTCACCCTTTACCATGGATAGGCCGTTGAGGATTATCCACTGGAACGCTCGCGGCCTTCGTGGCAAGGTCGCCCCGCTCCGCCGCCTCCTCAGAGATGAGGACATAGACGTGGCGCTAATCAGCGAGACGCACCTGGGACCCGAGGACCGACTCAAAGTCCCTGGTTTCCTCGCTTACAGAAAGGACGAAAGGTCGGCACTCGAAACCCGCTACCGTGGTCTGGCGGTACTCGTGAAGCGAAGAGTCGTCCACCAGGAACTTCCCGTGCCAACGCTCGGCACGCTCTACGCGCTGGGTGTGCAGCTGCATGTCGCCGGCGAAGACCTCGCCCTATACGCCTGCTACAAGGCGCCCACAACCAAACTGAATCTCTCGGAGTTGAGGGCCCTTCTGAACAACAGCGGGGGTGCGACGGTCCTTGCAGGCGACCTAAACTGCAAGCACCCGGCGTGGAACTCCACTACCACCAACAGCGCGGGAAGACGGCTCTTCGCAGACGCGGAAGCCTTCGGATACACGGTGTCCGGCCCAGAGACGCCTACCCACTATCCGGAAATACAATATCACATGCCGGACGTGCTGGATATCGTGGCCTTCCGAGGGCTACACTGCCAGATCACGCAACAAGTGCTAGAGGACGACATGCAATCTGACCATCATCCTGTGCTTGTCGTCCTATCGGGGATGCCGACCCGACAGAAGCCCTTAGCGCCACGTCGCAAGATCTGCTGGAATACTTTTAAGGAGAGGATTGAGGCCACCACTCCAACTCGGCCCCTGACTACCTCCGCAGACGTCAACTCGATGGCAGATGACGTCACTGCTTGCATTCGGAGCGCCCTGGACTCGGCGACTACCGAAGTACCTCAGGGGAGAGTGCATCAGCCGCCCCTGCCAGCGTATCTATTACGGATGATCGCTGAGAAAAGGCGCCTTCGCAAGCAGTGGCAGCAATTACGATGCCCCACCTTAAAGACCAGGGTTAATCGTCTCGCGGAGAGGATTAAGGCTGAGTTGAGAGACCAAGAGTCCGAGAGCTGGGAACGCATGATTGAGGAGACGGCTGACAGCTGGCCGTGCGTTCACAAGCTGTGCCGCCGGCTAACTGGCACCCCAGCTCCGGTACGCCCTCTACAAAACGGCAGCGGGGCGCTCGTGTACGTGGCGGAGGACCGAGCGGAGGTCTTCGCCGAGCATCTGGAGCGTCAATTCCGACCGAATCCGACCAGTGACGTCGAACATGTCGCAACAGTCGAGAAACACCTTGGGGACTACTTCGCCGCGCCGATAGCCCCCGAGGAGGACGCCATATTTTTCCCGCCTGGGGCAGTCAGACGCGCCATCCTAAAGACGCGGCCCAGGAAGGCGCCCGGTGCGGACGGTATCACCAATACAGCGCTGCGCCAACTACCGTTCCGCATGGTAGCGGCCTTGGCGCGCCTGTTCACGGCGATACTGCGCACCGGGACTTTCCCTGCTGCGTGGAAGGAAGGGCGCGTTATCATGCTGCCTAAGGCGGGGAAAAACATCCTGAAGCCGGAGAGCTACCGGCCTATCACGCTGCTGGCGACCATCTCCAAGGTGTTCGAAATTCTCCTGTTGCGACATCTCCAGCCGCACATCACTCCACGACCCGAACAGTTTGGGTTCAGGTCGGAACACAGCACGACGCTCCAGTTGTCGAGGGTACTGCACCACATGGCTCAAGCCTTAAACAAGAAGGAGTACACGGTTGCAGTATTCCTCGACATGGAGAAGGCCTTCGACCGCGTGTGGCACGACGGTCTCATCTTCAAACTAGCGACCTCCAATGCGCCCCGCCGCGTAGTAAAGGTGGTCCAATCTTTCCTCACAGACAGGAGTTTCCGCGTGGTGGTCGAGGGAGCGCTCTCCAGCGCCCGCCCGGTGCTTGCGGGCGTTCCGCAGGGTAGCTGCGTGTCGCCGGCGTGTTACACACGTTACACCGACGACATCCCCACTACGCCAGACACGACGCTCGCGCTGTACGCGGACGACGCCGCGTACCTAACAACCTCGCTAAATGCGAAATACGCGGCGACGAAGATGCAGCGCGTAATGGATTTGCTGCCGGACTGGCTGTCTAAGTGGCGGCTGTCGGTGAACGTGGGTAAGACGCAGGCGCTGATCACCGGCTTTGCGCCCCTCCCACCACCCCTAACCCTACATGGAGCCGAGGTCGCGTGGTCGCCCCGGGTGAAATACCTGGGCGTCACCATCGACCGACGGCTCACGATGGGGCCACACGTCCGCCAGGTCACGGCGCGGACCAGGGTCGCCCGCGCCCGCCTCCGTCCAGCGCTCTCGTCCCGTCTCCCGGTGCGCGTCAAGTTGGGCGTGTATAAACTATATATACGCTCAATTTTGACCTACGCCACCCCTGCTTGGTATGCCCTCACGAGTGAGGGAAACAAGAAACTCCTCCGCACGCAACAAAATCTTGCGTTGCGGACTATCGTTGGTGCCCCTCGCTACGTGAGGAACCAGGTCATCCAGCGGGACCTCGGGACTGAGAGCCTGGACGACTTCATCCGACGCCTCGCGACGAGAATGTTCGCGCGTGCCGACGCATCTGCTTGGCCGCATGTTAGGCAGATAGCGCCCTGGCACGCGCGCCCCCCTGATGCGCGACCCCTTCCCCGCAACCTGGTGGCGGACATAGACCCCATCGCACCGGACTGGACGCCGGGGTAAGCTGTACAGGCTACACACAGCTTGCCCCACAAAAAGACTCCACACACTACACATGCACCCAGCTGCACGTCGTGTGCTAAGTTAATATAGGCACGACGTGCAGCTTGACCACACATGCGCCACTTTACACACATAAAGACACACGCGTGGAGCCGCGGCTGCGGGCGCGCGACCCATGCAACACACTGGGCGGTGTCACTCAATACAATACCGCCCACACACTCATAACGGCTCCTCAGTCCGTAACGCAACCGGCTAGCTCTGGGAACGGGACGGACGGGAGCCTCACTTCCATTATAGGTGCGTCGGAGTCGGCACCTCTGTCGCTGGTCGTCTCCTGCTGGGCCTCCCCCGGGAAACCGGGGGTCTCACCCGGCAGGGACTGACCGCCGAGGTGTCGTGAAGCAAACAGTGCTGTTTACAGCACTGTAGGCGCGCCTACAAAAACAACACAGCAGCTACACACACAGGCACATCTGCATGTGCCACCACCCCCCCCAGCCAATAAGGCAAATCTAAGGACGGGCCCGTTTTAACGGGCCGAGGTATAGCTCCCGCGGTAAAGGGGCGATGCCCCGAGACCGCTAGCCGCGCCCCCCTGCGGGGACGCAGCGACGACTAACACATGCTCGGTCATTCGCGCTCGAGCAGCCGTACAGTACGGACCTCTTTGAGAAGTCGTTACGCTGCCCGTTGAATAAACGAAGCTTTTTATTTACAAGTGAAGTTTTTGTTCTAAAACCAAAATGAGTGATCATGAAGAAAATAACTATGACGTCAGCAATGCTGACGTCATACTTTTTAAAAACAATTCTGTGGTGCATCACCCGTTATATACTTAAGTTTGTTGTCCCATAGAGTTGTTAAAATTCAACCCTCCAAGTCTCCGCATTCAAAAGCTAATTGTTGTCGCAAGTATATACGGAACCTCTTGAGGCCTGTTTTTAAGTACATAGACCTAAGTTCTATCATTTCTTCTAGTTTTGTAATAATCAAGTAATTTCGTACACATAATACAGCAACAACTATGTTTTAATATATCTCATGACTAACCCATGCCAGCAAAACTAAAAACCAAGAATTATTTTAAGTCAAACATTATTTCTCATCTACCCAACAAGATTTTATAAAAAAAAAAAAAACAGGGAACGGTAGTACAAAAAATAACAAATTTAACATCACTACAGCTAGAGATGTGTGCACTGCCTCTTAATTAATGTTTGAACACGGAACGTTGAAGCAACGGAACAGCGATCATTGTCACTGTGATTTTGTACTCGTAACAGTTATTTTTTGATAGAACGAGTATTTATTCATGCGATATTTTATTGGAAATCAAATCAAACTTGTATGTAGTCTTTTGTTCTAGTTTTTATTTAACTTTTATATTGTGGCAATTGTGGGTGCAGAATATTAAGTGATGCATTTGATCCATTGATTGGGTTGTAATAGTAGGAGCAATTATGGTAGTAAGTTGATTTTGAATTAGTTAGTGCACTAGTGGGTTTGGGGTCCCTGATTCGAGTTCCAGGCCTTGGGAATTCCCATCAAGAATTTTACCCAAAGGAATCCTTTGGGTAAAATTCTTCTTAAAGCCCAAATGACAGCCACAATACCGTTAACCATTGGAAAAAGCGTTACACAGTAGAGATCGCATATAGATAAAAAAATAAGATAAAGGTGGATGAAAAACGATTGCATGTAGCGGAGATGAGAATGTTGAGATGGATGTGTGGAGTGACAAGAATGGATAAAGTAAGGAATGAGTAATTGGAGGAAGTTTGAAAGTTGCGCAGAAAACAGAAAAATTTAAAGCGAGTCGTTTGTCTTGGTATGGACATGTAATGAGGAGGGTTGAAGCACATGTGACTAAAAAAGTGAAGGGTCTGAATGTTGATGGACGGAGAGCAAGAGGAAGGCCAAAGAAAAGATGGATGTATTGTGTAAGAAATGATATGATAGAAAAAGGAGTAAATGATCTCGTGACGTCTGATAGGGGAGAATGGAAGAAGAAAACCGTGTTGCGCAGACCCCAAACAGAATGGGACAAGTGCAGGAAAATGATGAGTAGAGACCGCAAATAAGTAAGCATCATGTGGGACGCCCCCGACCAGATGGAGCGACTATCTATGCAGGGTGACTGGATGTGTGTAGCGGAAGATCAGGCAAAGTGGTGCACCTTTGGAGAGGCCTATACCCAGCGATGGACTGACACAGTTTAATAATAATGATGAAAGCTGCAAAGAATTGCCCCCTATTACATGCTGCAGGTGCACGTCTGTGTAATGCTATGGAAAAGCAAGTCTTCTTTTTTAATTAGCCTGTTTTGTCCCACTGCTAGGTAAAAGCCTTCCCCATTCCTTCCTAACTCTCGCGGCGCTTAGCCACCTCTGGCCAATCCGACAGGAACGAGTCCAAATCGTGACACCAGCGTTTTATGGGCCTACCTCGGTGACGACGACTGTTTTGAGGCACCCACTGTGTGACAACTCTGACCCATCCACCCTGTCCCACTCAGTCTCATTTTATGAAACACTACTACTACTACAATGTGTCTAGACATGTGCTTCGCAGCAATTGCTGCAGCAAAGTGTAAGTGTTGCATTGTCTAGGAGCGTATTATTATTCTTCTTAAACGTTGTAATACAAGTTAAAAGTATCTCTACATAGAGATATAATGCTTCTTACTGATATGGTCCCTAATATTATTAACTAGCGTTTGCCCGCAGTTTCGCTCGCGTTTCTTTCGGGGTAACACTGTTCCCCTTTCCTAATTTGCAAGTACCTGCTACCTGCAGTTTTTGCCCTAGCGCCTTATTGATTTCATAGCAATGCTAAGTTTTCCCTTTTCTTCCCTATTTCTCCCTCATACCCCACTTTAAAAAAAAATGCCTGTTTCCGTCTCCTGGTTCCCAACTATCTCTGTATCAAAATTCATCAAAATCGGTTTAGCCATTAAAGCGTGAAGAGGTAACAAACAAACAAACTCAACTTCGCTTTTATAATATTAATAAGAATAGTAAGGATTAAATTTGAAATGGAATATTTGCCATGTTTATAAAGAAAACTTGGTAAATATCCCATTTTAAATGTTATTAATAATGATTAGCATAGAGATATTGAAAATATTTGTTTTTAGTGTGCCTTATTTACCAGGTATCTATAACCACCACTCATTAAATTGGTTAAAAATCACACATCAGAGAGAAAATACACACGTATAAAATTAATTAGGCACTGAAACTAGTACTAAAATACCAAAAAAATACTCACTCATAAAAAAATCTGGTATCACTGTTATTTCCTCATTGCTACTTCTAAATAACTGTTAAAATTAATAACAGACGGTTACTTCCGTGATAGAGTGACGGACATTTGTGTAATCCGGCCTTAATCCGCGGAAAATAAGTCGCCGTTTAACATAATGGTGCAGTCAGGCCTCAATTTGACATCGAGGAAGGAAAGTTATTTTTATTGTTTTGAGTCAGTTTTTGGAATACGTAATGGAAATTGTGGTAATTTATTTTAAAGGAAAATTTTCTTTTTCTTTTTCTGGGTATTATCATATTTTAATTTTATAATCTGTCCTACTTTTTAGGGTTCCGTAAGTCAAATGGAGCTATCGGAACCCTTATAGGATCATTTTGTTAGGGCACGCTACAATAGTGGCGGTAAGTCCCCTCTTTGAGGAGTGGCTGGAGAGGCGTCATGGCGTCCTCACCTACCGCCTGACGCAGGTCCTCACCGGACACGGAAGTTTCGGGAGGTTCCTGCACATCATCGGGCGGGAGGAAGCGCCTGGGTGTCACCATTGTGACGATCGCCCGGAGGACACGGTGGAGCACACAGTGGCGATCTTGGGCGGAGCACCGCCGTGCCCTCGTAGAGGCGATCGGCGGCGGCGATCTCTCGCGTCCTGCCCTGGTTCAGGCCATGGTCCGGAGCGAGAGGGAATAGGAAGCGGTCACTACCTTCTGCGAAGCAGTAATGCTAGCGAAGGAGGTGGCCGGGCGTTTGAGGGAGAGAACATCTGCCCAACCCAGCCGCCGCGGGAGACGCCCATGGCGCCGGGCGCCGCGAGACGACTTCCGGCCACCGTAGATGCGGGCCTGTGGGCGGTGAGCAATGGGTAGTTCACCGTCCGTCCGTCGATTGACGACAGGCCGTGTCGACGGCGCGTTCGTGTTTCACGCGTGCCTCAAAGAGAGTCAGCAAAGCAGAGGGGCTTGCCAGAGCCTCTGCCTGCCGGGGTTGCGGGTTGTTCGAAAGAGATACCGCGGCCTCGGAACGTAAAGGGCAAAAGAAGAAACATGGGTGGGTTTTAGTCAGTACAAGTCTGACATGCCCTCCCGCTCCGCCCAGAGCGGGGGAAGTCATTGGATGATTTCCCACCCGAAAAAAAAAAAAAAAAAAAAAGGATCATTTTGTTGACCATCAGTCTGTTTGTCGAGACTCTTAATCTCGGGAACCTGAGTTTGTATCGAGTGAAATTAAAACTATGTAGTCTGTGGTCCCTTTCTGCTGTAAAAGTTTTTGTTTTTATTTTTTTAAAACGTTACCCCACACTAGGAATTTCTCCTGTATCGTGGGTGCTTCTACAAACACATAACTCACATACACAAACAGCTAGACGCGAAACTATTATCTGTAGGCCATTCAAATATTTGTTCCGTTCGAGAATCCAAACCGCGACACGCAGCGCAGCAGTCGATCGCTCAGCCACTGCGCCAACCATGTCATCAAAAGTCTACGCAATAAAAAGATATGTCTGTTTATGTCACAAGTTTTCACGGAACCCTCGGTGCGAGAGAGGAGTTTCATGCACAAGCGACTTGTTCGCAATTAGTACTTTGTACAACGCAATATCTCTCAGCTCTCAGGCAATTATAACAATGCTAAATGGCTGTATATAGTTTATTCCAATTATTGACTAGCAAGAAAGACTTCCAGCACCTATCCTTACTATCCTTACTTAATATTATAATAGCGAAAGTGAGTTTGTTTGTTTGTTACCTCTTCACGCTTTAATGGCTTAACCGATTTTGATGAATTTTGGTACAGAGATGGTTGGGAACCAGGAGACGGACATAGGCTAATTTTTATTTTCAAAAAATGGGATGTGAGGGAGAAAGAGGGAAGAAAGCGGAAAACTTAGCGTTGCTATTACAAATCAATAAGGCGCAAGGGGAACTGTATTAGCCCAAATTTAACGCAGGCGAAGCCGCGGGCGAAAGCTAGTATTTATATAAAAAAACCGGCCAAGAGCGTGTCGGGCCACGCTCAGTGTAGGGTTCCGTAGTTTCCCGTCCGTCACAATAAGTGTTCCCACTTATGAGTTGCGCGGCAGGCGTTCCGATTTGTGACGGTTTTTAGCGCGAACACAAAGGTAAGCGCTCAAACCTCGACGACTAATTAGATTATGGACTCATAAATATTATATTTAAGCGCAACTCACTTTACCACGGTAGGTCATGAAAGCACGGAAAATCTTAACATCGACTTTTAAAAAAATGACGTCATTACACAACGCCATCTATCGAATTACCAACCAACTTTTTGAACTGGTTTTTACCTTAACATTTTGATGGTGTTAAAAAAAAATTTGTTTAGTTCTAAATTGCCTCAGCATGTTCTTAATAGAAGTTTTATGTAGTTATAAGATACCGCCAATGCCAAGGAGAGACCAACGGAACAATTCGGTAATACCCGATCCAATGTAATAAGTACCTACAGAACCATCTCTCGGGGAATTGTGTTACTAATTAATACAAAGACGTGCAATTTCGGTGGTAATTTCGGATTGCGAGAACCGATTTCAATAAATCTTTTTTTGTTTGAAAAAAGATACGTTCAGGATAATAAAATATGTAAACGAAGTTGAAATAAATGCTTGCATATACGATTATACTACAAACTTAGTCCAGAAATTATTTTGTAAAACTTTTTGTTTTTTTGTACAAAAACTGTTGTGTCAATCAAGTTCAAAATAATTTTCATAGAAAGTCCTTATAAAGTTCTACTTTTCAGATTTTTTTCATATTTTTTGAACTTATGGTTCAAAAGTTAGAGGGGGGGGGACACATTGTTTTTTACTTTTGGAGCGATTATTTCCGAAATTATTGACATTATCAAAAAATGATCTTAGTAATCCCCTATTTATTTTTAAATACCTTTCCAACAATATATCACACGTTGGGGTTGAAATAAAAAAAAAATCACTTCCCGCTTTACATATAGGGTGGCTACCCTAATAAAACATTTTTTAGAATTTTTTATTTTACTACTTTGTTTGCGTGATTGATATACATATTGGTACCAAATTTCAGCTTTCTAGTGCTAACGGTCACAGAGATTAAGCGAGGACGGACGGACGGACGGACGGACAGACAGACATGGCGAAACTATAAGGGTTCCTAGTTGACTACGGAACCCTAAAAACTAGCTAAGAGCGAGTTAAACTCGCGCACTGAGGGTTCCGTACAAACTTGCGACATAAACAGCCATATCTTTGGATTGCGTAGACTAAGAGGGTTAATTTTTACACAGCATACAGAAACTAAAGTGTTGAGTATATGGTTTTAATTTCAACTCGATACCTTTACGCGTTCTTGAGATAAATGTTCTTAACAGATAGACAGACGGCTAGCAAAGCGATCCAAAAAAGGGTTCCGTTTTTTTTCCTTTAAGTTACGGAACCACAAAAATACCGCACATCATTCGTCATACTATTTAACCGTAGTATTTAAAACCTAGTGCATACGCGAAAACGCCATAAGTTAAAGCTGTCATGATATTTTACAACCACTGGGGGCCATTACTCAACCCGTTATAAAACGGGACGGAACGGGCCGGAACAAAAGCGCCATACAACTGACAATGGTGCTTCTGTACATATAAATCATAGTGACGGGATTGTGGAAACTGGTATTTTTAACTGACTTACTATCGTTGAGATGGGAAAATCAGGGTTAAAGTTGTAGATACTCCGGGGTTGCGGGTTGTTCGAAAGAGATACCGCGGCCCCGTAACATAAAGGACAATAAAAGGAACACGGGTGAGTTTTAGTCACTACATAATCAAAATCAAAAGTCATTTATTCAAATTAGGCTGGTAATCAGCACTTTTTGAACGTCAGATTACAAGAGACAGTCCCACAAAAACGCCCTGCCCTTCGCCACTTCCTAGTGTTTTAGCTGGGAAGAAGAAGTGGCGGAACAAACTCCCCACACGAACAAACTCCCTACAAGTCTGACATCCTTATTAAATTGTAATTTTGTAATCATAATCATTGACATCTCTTTTTAAAGTTTGACATTGTACTGAATACTGATAATATTTATTTAATTGACATGTCACTAACTGTAATTTTTATTCCTATTTAATGTTTGTTTAAAAATTTTGTTTATGTACCAAATATTTGCACGCCCTCAGTAGCAGAACATGATGAGACCTTTGTTTATATTTTAAGACCGTAAAAATGTAGGTACCATATTCAGATAATTAAATGAATTTGAATTTTGAATTTGACACTCCCTCTCGCTTCGCCCTCGGCTGAGGGAGTTGTTTGATGACTGCAAAAAAAAAGTTATAGACAGTTCATGTATAACTGCAGAATACAGATATCTAGTTTTGCAGTTTCTGTTTACCCCTAAAATAAAACTAAAGCTCGCGTAACGACGGTTCCGCACAAACTTATAAAAAAAAACGTTGCCCCACTTCAGCAATTTCTCCTATATCATGGGTGCGTTTACAAACATTCAAACTCACATACACAAACAGCCAGACCCGAAACAACTTCATCAGCCACTGCAACAAATCTGTTCAGATCTTGACATAGAAATAACATCCATCCACGCATTCATCCTCACAAGACTTAGCATTGATTATAATACTAGCTTTTGCCCGCGGCTTCGCTCGCATTAAATTCGGTAAAACACAGTAACTGCTACCTGCAGTTTTTGCCCTTGCGCCTTATGGATTTGTAATAGCAACCCTAAGTTTTCCCTTTGCTTCCCTCTTTCTCCCTCACATCACACTATTTCTAAAAAAAAATAGCCTATGTCCGTCTCGAGAGTACCAAAATTCATCACAATCGGTTAAGCCATTTAGGCGCGCAGACGTAACAAACAAACTCACTTTCGCTTTTATAATATTAGTAAGGACGAGGATTTGTAGGATGAAAATCTTTACCCTGTTCATAACAACCCTATATGTCTAAGAAAACCAAAACAAGTATAGCTTTAATTTTAAATGAATAACCACGAAACACTTCCTTCAGCTGTGGTAAACAAAACACTTATAACTTAACGAAGTTATCAAGTAATCGATCAGTACTTTACTTGATTTTATAGCTTCCAAGTTACGCGGGTTTAAGGGGGTAGAACGCTTCGGTTAATGTAAATAGAGAAGTTTAAGTCCCTTTTTGAAGGGTGTGGGGATGAATTTCAGAATAAGTCACCCTGTATACTTTAAAGACTGCGACAGATTGTTATCCTTAGTAATATTATAAAAGCGAAAGTGAGTTTGTTTGTTACGTCTTCACGCCTAAATGGCTCAACCGATTTTGATGAATTTTGGTACAGAGATAGTTAGGATCCTGGAGACGGGCATAAGCTATTTTTTTAAAAAAAAAGATTGGGTTATGAAAGGGACGAAACGGGAAAACTTAGCGTTGCTATTACAAATCCATAAGGCGCTACCGATTTTAATGGGAGCGAAGCCGCGGGCAAAAGCTAGTATTACATAATTACTAATAGATATTAAACTGCGCGGGCATAACCTAGTAATAAATAGGACCGACAATCTGTTTGAAAACCATGGCTATAACAGTGACATTCAAAAGTGAACATTTAAATAAAAATAAAACGGTAACAACATTCTCCAATACAGTGCGATTCACAAACAAGTAGTCAGTAGAGTGTATGTCGCGCGCGCGACGTCGCCAACGTTTCGGTGACATGTTGGCCGTGTTGCTGGCTGTTTAGTTGTGGATGGGACTTTATATTTAGGGTTGCCAGAAAACAGTTGACACCTATTTATAATAATCAATACAATGACTATTTACAATCAATTGACATCCTAATTATTTATAATATTTTAAGTGACTTTTTTTAATATTATTTATTGCTTTTTCAATTCACTATCTTTTGTTTTTTATTTGTTTTCAATTTAATTATGTAATGTAATGTATTTATGTAGGATTAATTCAAACACAATGCCAATTGTCATATCCTTACTATAATATTATAAAAGCGAAAGTGAGTTTATTTGTTACGTCTTCACGCCTACAAGGCTAATCCGATTTTGATAAATTTCAGTACAGAGATAGTTGCAAGTGAGAAATGAGGGAACAAAAGGGAACAAAAGGGAACAAAAGGGAAAACATAGCTTTGCTATTACACTAAATAAGGCGCTAGGGCAAAAACTACAAGTAGCAGATACTTGCAAATCAGAAAAGGGGAACTGTGTTACCCCGAATTAAACGCGAGCGAAGCCGCAAGCAAAAGCTAGTAAATGAATAAATAAATAGTGATAAATCTAGATAGGTTTCTCAGGTTACAATTAATTTTTTTGTCGGTGTTCCGGCACCGTGGTTTCCGTACCACCAAATTAAGACAAAAAGATGTTACGACACTTCCACATGTTTGTCTGTCTGTCTCTCTCTCTCTCATAGCAAGCAAGCCAGTTATTTTCGTTTCTTTTTAGGGTTCCGTAGTCAACTAGGAACCCTTATAGTTTCGCCATGTCTGTCTGTCCGTCCGTCCGTCCGTCCGTCCTCGCTTAATCTCTGTGACCGTTAGCACTAGAAAGCTGAAATTTGGTACCAATATGTATATCAATCACGCCGACAAAGTGGTAAAATAAAAATTGGAAAAAAATGTTTTATTAGGGTAGCCACCCTATATGTAAAGTGGGAAGTGTTTTTTTTTTAATTTCAACCCTATTGTGTGATATATTGTTGGAAAGGTATTTAAAAATGAATAGGGGTTTACTGAAATCATTTTTTGATAATGTCAATAATTTCGGAAATAATCGCTCCAAAAGTAAAAAACAATGTGTGCCCCCCCTCTAACTTTTGAACCATAAGTTTACAAAATATGGAAAAAATCTGAAAAGTAGAACTTTATAAAGACTTTCTATGAATATTATTTTGAACTTGATTGACACAACAGTTTTTGTACAAAAAAGATAAAAAGTTGTACAAAATAATTTCTGGACTAAGTTTGTAGTATAATCGTATATGCAAGCATTTTTTTTACTTCGTTTACATATTTTATTATCCTGAGCGTATCTTTTTTCAAACAAAAAAAGAATATTGAAATTGGTTCTCGCAATCCAAAATTTTTAAAAAAGTATTAATTAGTAACCCAATTCCCCGAGAGATGGCGCTGTAGGTACTTATTACATTAGATCGGGTATTACCGAATTGTTCGGTTGGTCTCTCCTTGGCATTGGCGGTATCTTATAACTACATAAAACTTTTATTAAGAACATGCTAAGGCAATTTAGAACAAAACTAAAATTATTTTTTTAACACCATCAAAATGTTAAGGTAAAAACCAGTTCATAAATGGTTCGATAGATGGCGTTGTGTGATGACGTAATTTTTTAAAAGTCGATGTTAAGATTTTCCGTGCTTTCATGACCTACCGTGGTAAAGTAAGTTGCACCTTACATAAATTCGTAATTTTATTTATGAGTGCATTATTTATTTAGTCGTCGAGGTTTGAGCGCTCCCCTTTCAGCCCCTTTGTGTTCGCGCTAAAAACCGTCACAAGTCGGAGCCGGAGCGCTTGCTGCGGACCTTTAAACTCATAAGTGGGAACACTTATTGTGACGGACGGAAAACTACGGAACCCTACACTGAGCGTGGCCCGACACGCTCTTGGCCGGTTTTTCTATTTCGCATTGAACAGTGTGGTGTCGCGACGATTATTTTTGTTGAGTGTGTACAGGTTTTTTTGTAGGTACATAATAAATAATGACTTCTTTCCATCCGGGTATCCCTTGACACCTCTCAAGTTTTTTTTTTCTCAGCTCTAAGGGACTCCGAGACATGAAAATGTATACTCCACGCGTTCCCGAGATAAAGGGTCTTGACAGACAGACAAAAACTTTAGGACTGCTTATGTCGCATGTTTGTACGGAACCCTCGGTGCACACATACACACTAAGGCTGAGTAGAATAACATTGAATACAAAAATTTGAGGTGTCAACGGACACCCGGATGGAACGAAGTTCCTATAGAAATGAAAATATCTGGCTTGCTTTCTATAAGAGAGAGAGACAGACAGACAGAGAAACATGCGACGCCGCACAGCTTACAATAGCTTACTATAGCAAAAAGTGTCGTGACAACTTTTCGTAAGATTTTTTCCATCTAGCCCCCTTTCACAACGCGCGACAAGGAACTTCGTTCCAAAAATGAACACTGCAACATTTTAAATAATTAAGAAAGAGGAAGAGCGCATTATCATTTAATTCTTAGAAAGTGAAAAATATTTAGTTACTTCCCCGGTGCTAACCCTGCTATAGTTAGTTTAAAGTTAGTCAAAAATACCCGCGACTCATGGCCGTCTGAATATCGAGAATTATTTGTATTTACTTCAGTTTCGCTAGTGTTTTGTTTTGAACTGTCGACTCGCAGACAGTTTGTGTTCGGAAATATTGTTTTGTTTTGTTTTGTAAAACTTTGTTTGGAATGCGGCGGACCGAATACGGTTGTTAATTTTTTTGGTGATTTTTTAAAGTGAGGTGAAAGATATTATTAAACTAAATAAAAAGCTTGAGAGGTGTCAAGGGACACCCGGATGGAACGAAGTAATTATTTATAACTAGCTTTTACCCGTGGCTTAACTTGCGTTAAATTCAGGGTAACACAGTTCCCCTTTTCTTATTTGCCGTAGTTTTTGCTCTTGCGCCTTGTTTATTTTAATAGCAAAGCTAAATCTTCCCTTTTCTGACCTCTTTCTCACTTTTTCTAAAAGAAAATTAGCCTATGTCCGTATCCAGGGTCCCAACTATCTTTGTACCAAAATTCATCAAAATCGGTTTAGCCATTTCGGCGTGAAGACGTAACAAACAAACAAACTCACTTTCGCTTTTATAATATTAGTAAGGATGTAGAAAAAACCTGTATCACTCAACAAAAATAATCGTCGCGACACCACTCTGTCAATGCAAAATAGAAAGACGAAACGAAAATAACTGGCTTGCTTTCTATGAGAGAAAAAGAGAGACAGACAAACAAAAAAACACGCGCATGCTTAAAACTATAATAAAAAAATATTTATATGGCCTACAAACAATTGTTTCGGGTCTGGCTGTTGGTGTATGTGAGTTTAGTAGAGAAATATTACTAGTGTGGGGCAACGTTTAAAAAATAATAATTCGTGATTACACAAAGCGTTTAACACACCTACACTCGACACTAACAATCATAAGACATGGCAACACCCAGTTAATTACCATTCTCTGTGTGTCTATGACAATATGTGAAGCTACAATACCGGAGCCAATCCGGACAGTATATTGGCGAGGTAGATAATCTCCGGTATAACATTGTAGTGTAATCGTGTTGGCATAAGGACTTGTGGTGTTTATGTCTAATGGTAAATTATGTATTGTTATAGTTGTTTTCTCAAGTCCTATCCTAAGGAGGAGCTCGTGGCTAAATAAATAGCAGCCGCTCGGGTCGATCTTTAGGTTAAGCCGCGCTTGCCTAGGTTGGTCTGTGGATGGGTGACCACCCGTTACATACCGAGTTTCCTCCGTGCCTCGGAAAGCACGTTAAGCCGTTGGTCCCGGCTGTCATTTGTAGATCTTTGACAGTCGTTACAGGTAGTCAGTGTTCCGAAAGTCTGACAACCAGTCTTACCAAGGGGTATCGTATTACCCAGTATTAACTGGGTTGTTGAGGTCAGATAGGCAGTCGCTCCATGTAAAATACTGATATTCAGCTGCATCCGGTTTGACTGGAAGCCGACCCCAACATAGTTGGGAAAAGGCTACGCAGATGATGTCTCAAGTCCTATGCTTGACTTGATTGTAAAACTAACTTGTTCTTAAAACTCCAAAATAAAACAATTTAAAAAAATTAATTTCAATTGGACCATTACAAGCGCTTTTGAATGTTAAGAAACAAAACGATAAAGCTAAAGTCCAGGTCACAAGGCATAATACTCATAATAAAAAAAAAATTAAAGCGAAAAGTGGAAGGAATGGGGAAGTTTTTGCTCAGGAGTGGCAAAAACCAGGCTTGTTAATAGAAGCCGGTCAGAAGCGAGTCAGATTCGCGCACGAGGGTTCCGTACACGACTCCCGGCCACCGTAGATGCGGGCCTGTGGACGGTGAGCAATTGCCAAACCTAACCGTCCGTCTATTGACGACAGGTTGTCTCGACGGCGCGTTAGTGTTTCACGCGCGCCTCAAAGAGATGTCAGCAACGCAGAGGGGCCTGTCAGGGCCTCCGCTTGCCGGGGTTGCGGGTTGTTCGAAAGAGATACCGCGGCCCCGGAACGTAAAGGGCAATGGACGAAACATGGGTGGGTTTTAGTCGGTACAAGTCTGACACTCCCCCCCCCCCGCTCCGCCCAGAGCGAGGGAAGTTATTTAACGATTTTCCATCCGCAAAAATCCATGGTCTAATTGAAATAAATGCTTTGAGTTTGAGCTTGAACCACAGCGGCATTTGGTACATCAACGCCACGCCTAAAAACACAAGTTAGATTAAAAAGCCATAAACGGATATTTAAATGAAGCAATAACCACACGTTCCAATCTATTGTCGGACACGGCCGGACGACGTCAGCGCGATAATTGTCGATACGCTTCGTATAGAGTCATTTGTAAACGATATTGTATTAGTTCATTAAGGCTTTGCTGGCGAGTCAGCGAGGCGGGAGCAACGTCCGAACTGAACGTTTTAACCTGACTTTCATATCTTTATATATATAATTCTTCTGTGAGTGTGTATGTCACTGAACTTCTCTCAAACGACTGGACCGATTTTGATGAAATTTTTTGTGTGTGTTCAAGGGGATCGGTTTAGATTCACAATTTTGTCCGGCAGATGGCGCTGCATCACATTTTTTTGTAAATACGTAGCGAAGCACGTACCGGGCCGCTAGTAATTTTATATAATTTAATCATTTGTTAGAATCAGCATGCTTGTACCAAACATACTTGTACGCTGATTACGGCTAGACATAGCGTTCATTAAAATTAACAATATCTGTACCTAACTCACCTATGTTCAACAAATAAAAATATTAATATTTCACTCACTAGTAATTTCTCGTGTATCGCGGGTGCGGCCCGGAACAACTAGCTGTAGATCATACAAATATTTGTTCCATGCGGTGATCGAACCCGCGACACGCAGCATAGCAGTCGATCGCTCAGCTACTGCGCCAGCCATGCCGTCAAAAGTGATGTTAGTCTTTTGCCCAGACTCCGTGGCTACCACAGAAAAAAATCCTAATGAGATAACGCTCTGCCTAAGCTGGGTACCGAACTCAGGACGTCATGCTGAGCTTGGGACCACTGAACCAGGTAGTTCCATTGATTGTATTTATAATTATGTTTACGACCTTATTTTCCAGATTCTACACACAAATGGTCGTCTATCTCGTTTCTCTCTGTCTCGTAAACTAGGGCCGGCCGTTGTGTTTGCCTGTGCTTCAACAAATCATCAAACCAACCCAGCTGCCGTGAAAGACGCTTCGGGTGTCAGGAGACGACTCCCGGCCACCGCAGACGCGGGGCTGTGGACGGTGAGAAATGGGTAGGTCACCGTCTGTCCGTCTTGTGACGATAGGCCGTGTCGACGGCACTTCGTGTTCCACACGCGCCTCAAAGACATGTCAGCAAAGCAGAAGGGCCTGCCAGAGCCACTGTTTTCCAAGGAAAACTGTTTTTGAAAGAGATACCATGGCCCTAAGAACATAAAGGGCAAATAAGAATGAACATGGGTGAGTTTTACCCCATAAAAGTCTCACACTCCCTGCCGTTTAGCAAAAGAAGAAAGAAAAAAAAAAACGTTTATTTGTCGCAAATTACGACGAGCACACAAAATAATAATGAAAAAATTAAACATTCAAAGTATCAGAAATATTTACAAATACATACATTGGATAAAATTAAAAAAAACTTGCACGTCGTGACTGCGACAGGTAGGTCACCACTCAGCATGCTGTAAAGTATTGTAAAGTAATGTACCTTGTGTTGCCATCTGGTATTATGCTGAGCTGAGGCCATTTTGGCATTATAAATAATAATAATAAGCCTCGACCAATACCTGAGGAGGCTCTCGTTAGGCAGCTGGATCAAGGGCTTGATACAGAAAGCGGTACTCCTGGACACGGCTCGTATTGTTAGGAGGTTCCTTTCTCTGGAGCCCTGACCGCCGGTAGCTTGGACCCTGTTCCCGATACCGGTGGGCTACTATTTTTATATTTTTAAATGTTTTTTTTTTTTATTATTTTAAGAAATATTTAAAAATTTAATTTTATGTGTAGAAATCAATAAATGGACGAAATAATAAATATCTTGGGACAGCTCACACACGGCTATCTGATCCCAAGCTAAGCAGAGCTTGTGTTATGGTAACCAGACAACTGATATACATACTTATATAATTTATAAATACATACATATCATAGATAAATCACACCCAGACACAGAACAAACAATCATGCTCATCACACAAAGTTTGTCCTGGGTGGGAATCGAACCCACGACCTCCGGCTCAGCAGCTAGGGCCACTAACCACTAGACCAACAGGCCCGTTATTAAAGTGTTCATGATTTTTTGTTTTTGTTTTAATCTATACTAATATTATAAAGCTGAAGAGTTTGTTTGTTTGTTTGTTTGAACGCGCTAATCTCAGGAACTACTGGTTGTAGTGTTGAATAGTCCATTTCTTGAGGAAGGCTATAGGCTATATAACATCACGCTACGACCAACAGGTGCTGAGCAACGCGGGTGAAACCGTGGGGAACAGCTAGTGCTAAATAAACGCAATTTTCTTTCTTCTTTCTTTCTTTCTATCGTCTCAGCTTTCCCAAAACGCTCACATCCCCGCTCCGCTTCCAACATAGCCTAACCTTTACTATTTGCTTTGCCTGTGTTAATGATGTGGTCGGCAAGGGAATTATGTGCAATGACCATTTGTGCAGCGGTGATTAGACGTGGCAATTACATTGTGATGAACTAAATGTAGGGTGATCAAAGGGTGTCCTGAGCTGGAAGGTTACCTACCCGAGGGCTTAGATAAAAAGACATAATATGTAGCAGAAATTCATGACATTATATTATGTTTTGTTTTTTATTCCGGGAATAAGATCCAAACGTAGATATGACAAAAAAATAACGTTGCCCTGTATGGTTAGCATGATATCTTATAACAGTACTTATTCCTGTGTGAGAAAGAGATGGTGCTAGACACTCTGTATAGCTCTGTCTCTTTTCCTACGTAGAATAAGCTCGGTTTTGAGACGTCATGGTAGGGTAGCTGTACTAGGAATTTCTCCTATATCGTGGGTGCATTTACAAACATTTAAACTCACATACACAGTCATACCCGGAACAACTATCTGTAGGCCATACAAATATTTGTTCTGTACGGGAGTCGAACCCGCGCTATGAAGCGTAGCAGTCGATCACTCAGCCACTACGCCAACCATGGCGCCGTTTTATTAAACAGCTATTGGCACATTTTTTTATTTTAACTATCAAACTTACATTCCAGAAGTGATGTGTACCCAATACTGATTAAAATAAACACCTACTTGTATATTCTTACTTCACAAATCCCCCCACTTTCACCCCCACTCGGCGCCATCTTGGTCCTTTTCATCGAGTTTACCAATTAGCTTCAAGCTGCTACTCTGCTTACCCTTTCAAAGCATCGTCAATAATATTACGGACTGAATGTGTCTGCGTTACACATTGACAATGCTTGTACGTTGAAAGTACAG
Organism: Ochropleura leucogaster; assembly: GCA_958449745.1. Classification (NCBI taxonomy): domain Eukaryota; kingdom Metazoa; phylum Arthropoda; class Insecta; order Lepidoptera; family Noctuidae; genus Ochropleura; species Ochropleura leucogaster. The sequence goes on from OY288226.1 coordinate 11,487,767, forward strand.
TATTACGTGTTCGATGAAAAGTTGCGCAACTGTGGCGGGACTTTAAAGATGCTTTTATCTAGCCACTTAACTGAAACTGAAATGGACTCACGCGCCGAGTGTTCTATATAAACTTGCGTTATAAACAATTATATTTTATTGCGATATTTTTTTTAAAAATTTAAATGCAATTTTTGCAAAGTGAAATGTTATAAATATACTCATAATGTAATAATTTAATCAATTCAATGTTTAATGTTATATCAATAATTTTATTTTATTTTAACTTACATTTATAAGTATTTTAAAGCAAAATTTAAAAAATGTCATTTGTAATCTTATGCATATGTATCAGATTGTAATAAGTTGTTGCTCTTTATATGGGAAAATTTCCTGAAATAACAGAAATTATTTTTATTATTAAACATGAAATGACTTTTCCTGCTCCCGACCTTCTGATGTACCTTATAGATCGCATCTTAGCAACTCCCTTCCTTCGCTACTGACTTGTACTCCTACTTCTTTATGTTGTGCGGTTGTGTGGCGCTTCCCCCTGACATTAGAGACTGCCAAGCTGTTTCAGTTTTCAAGAAAAGACGGAAAGAACATTATCTTTCCATTTCACCATAGTTGCATTTATGTATTTATTATTATATTTTATATTGTAAAATTTTATTTATCTAATATATTAAATTCTCGTGTCACAGTTTTCGTTGCCATACTCCTCCAAAACGGCTGGACCGATTTGAACGAAATTTTGTGTGCATATCGGGTAGGTCAGAAAATCGGCCAACATCTATTTTTCATACCCCTAAATGAGCAGCGGGTGAAACCACAGGGCACAGCTAGTGTTATATATTTGTCTTTGTACTTGTATGTATATTGTTATCACAGGTATACTGCTGCAAGAGATTTCTTTAGAAGTAAGCAATACCTTTGTACCTATTTACTGTTGAACCGCGTTGAACTATAAGTTTAAGAAATAGACATAAAGCTGAGCGATTGACTGCTGCGCTGCGTGTCACAGTTTTGATTCCCGCACGGAACAAATATTTTTATGACCTGCAGATAGTTGTTTCGATTTTGCGTCTATGTGAGTTTAAATGTTTGTAAACGCACACACGACACAGGAGAAATTCCCAGTGTTGGGCAACGTTTTTTTTAAATACAAAAAAAAAATACCGGCAGCATACAGCAACTCATCAGCAACTATTCTCTTAACACGTATTTTTACGTTATATACCCGCTAGTGTGGGGGCAACGTTTTTGTTTAAATACAAAAAAAAATTACCGGCAACATACAGCAACTCATCAGCAACTATTCTCTTAACACGTAATATACCCGCTATTGGTGTAGACTGTGTAGCTCCCACCATATCGCGATAACGAGGTGTCACGCTGTTGAGAGTCATACGATCAATGTCCTACTATTTGACGTGACGCATTGGCTTTTAATTGACTGCATTGAAACCACGTTTCAATATCAGAATCACGTTATGAGATGTCGTTTTTAATTATTTATTTGTAATAATCTTTAAATCGTTTAAAATGAAGTCGCTTCCACTGTTGTTACACAACGGATTTTTATGCAGTTTTTTAGCAATAAATAGAGTGATTCAAGGGAAAGGTTTTTTCTTTACTAACCTTTTTTATTTAGTCTATACTTAATCTTTACTTCCTTAGTAATATTATAAAAGAGCAAGTGAGTTTGTTAGTTTGTTACCTCTTCACGCCTAAACGGCTAAACCGATTTTTGGTACAGAAATAGAAAGAAATTAATAAATTTGGTACAGAAATAGTTGGGACCCTGAAGACGGACATAGGCTATTTTTTTTAATAAGAGTGAAATTGATTGATAAAGATGGAAAACTTAGCTTTGCTATTACAAATCGGCGCTAGGGCAAAAACTACAGGTAGCAGGTACCTTCAAATCAGTAAAGGGGAACTGTGTTACCCCGAATTTAACGCGAGCGAAGCCGCGGGCAAAAGCTAGTCTTTAATTATAACATTTAGACCCAAAACAAAAAAAAACAGAAGTTTAATGAAAAAACTACACATACGGTCCAGTAAGTCCCGCTACACGTCATACGAAAGTTTCTCTGTGAGCCGTGTCGCGCTATCGCGACATGTCGCGCTATGACGACATGTCCCGCTGTCCTGTTCAACACTACACCGTAGTGTTTGATTGATTTTTAGTTTCGAATGCACCGTGAGTTATGGAGTGACGTGCTGTTATCTTTGGTGTCGGGTGAAGGGAGTATGACGAGTTGTTCAGTATAGGTGGAAGGGTTAAATCCAATTTGGTTTTTAAATGACTTTCAAAAATAGAAAGTGACTCTCAGTTTTTTTATGGATCAAATCAAATCAAATCATTTATTTCAATTAGACCGACTTTGATGAATATTGGTACAGAAATAGTTGGGACCCTGGAGACGGACATATGCTATTTTTTTTTAATTGTTGAGATGTGAGGGAGAAAGAGGGAAGAAAAGAAAAACTTAGCATTGCTATTACAATAAATAAGGCGCTAGGGCAAAAACTACAAGTAACAGGTACCTGTAAATCAGGAAAGGGGAAACTGTGTTACCCCGAATTTTACGCGAGCGAAGCCGTGGGCAAAAGCTAGTACTCCTTATTTTATCCTACCAAACACATCCATCAGGTTAAACAAATATCAATCTCCGTTCACCTTCCAAAACTTTAACCCTTAACCTTTCGCCTTCAAATGAGCAACATGAATACGCACTACCTATAAGTAGCTAAGCATCCGAGTAAAAGTTAGGGACTGCCTAGAATCTGTAACTAATTACTGCTAACTTAAGGCGCGGGAACAAGCTAATCTTTAAAAATATACTTACTAAAGTTTTTTTTTTATTTGAATTTTGGAAATATGTATTATTATTTATTTTTTAGGTTTTTTGTTTTTTCATGTTAGTTGGTCTTATTTTGTTTAATTTTAATTTAGTTTTAATTTATGGTTTCTTTTTATTTCGTTTTTATATTTTTTTTCTTGCACCACTTGTACTATTTTGTAACCTGTTATTGGAGAGCGGGGCCTCCTAGCACAGGTGTTTTTGTATTTTACTTAAAAGGAGGTCTTAATGTAATATTTACTGTATAAGTTGTACAAGTTTCTGCAATAAACCTTTTTTTTATTCTTTTATTTTTATTTATTTTGAACAATGCCTGTTGCTATAGAATTTTGAACCTGGTCTGATCTTAAGGCGCGGTTACAAGCTAATCTTTAGGTATTCGCAGAAGTGAGGCTAGCTGCTTACTGGGCATGGTCTGACACAAGTACACGACAGTACTGCATCGAAAGACTCGTAATAAGGTCGAAAATATTTCGGTGTTTGATTTTATTTGAATATCATGTCCGCCAAAATGTAGGTCATTTTGCAGTTTTTATTGAATATAAAAAATACAGATCTGTGTCTCAAAATTTTAGATATCTCTTTAGTCTATACAATTTCCTTTGTTATAGATATAAAAAATATGACGGTTGTTGCTGAAAAAATTGAGAATTTCGAGACGAAATTTATTTTTCTTGGTAATTTTAAACTTTTTTTTTCGTAGTACTAGACCACTTTTGTAAACTGATTTTGTTCAAGCCTTTACTTTATGTATTGAACTATACACGGTTTTTTTTGGCTAGTGGCATGTACAGATACGGCTAACGACGACTTTGCTACGAAAATCTAGACGTTTTACGAAGTGTTTGCTTTGTACAGCGCCTTAACTAAAGTACTTATGTGTACGTCAAACGCAAGGCGCTACAAACGAGAAGCTCTAAAGTTAGTGTAACTCTGATAATCGGTTATATACATAATATAACATGATTCGTGTATTTCTTAAAGGGTAGGCAGAGGCATCCTTACTTATATTATAAAAGCGAAAGTGAGTTTGTTTGTTTGTTACGTCTTCACGCCTAAATGGCTAAACCGATTTTGATGAATTTTAGTACAGAGATAGTTTAAACCCTGGAGACGGACATAGGCATATTTTTTATTTCAAAAGTGAGAAAAAGAAAGAGGGAAGAATCAGGAAAACTTAGATTTAAATACAGATAGCAGGTACCTGCAAATCAGGAAAGGGGAACTATGTTACCCCGAATTTAACGCGAGCGAAGCCGCGAGCAAAAGCTAGTTTCCAATATACCTACACTTTTTCTTGATGCGGTGACCATGTTTTCTGTGTTTCCTTTTTAGTACAAAAAAAGTTTAAACATAGCATAATTAGCGTATAAAGTTTACTGGGAAACATAACTACATATATGTACTTATGTGAGACCGTGTATGCCGCAGGCTCTATGTATGTTGGTGGGTGTTACATGTACGCCTTGGAATGTTAATAGAAAAGAAAGAAGCCAAAATCATCAACAAATGAGACATGTCACAAAAGGCCATGTATCTTATCATGGCGCTGTAACATTTAATTTAAAAAAAAAACCGGGAAAAAGCGCTTCGGATTTGCACACTGATGGTTCCGCACAAACTTGCGACATAAATGGCCATATCTTTTGACTGCGTAGATTTAGAAAAATGTTTTTTCCACAACGTTAAGGGACTACAGACTTGAGTATGTGGTTTTAATTCCAACTTGATACCTTCTCGCGTTCCCAAAATAAATGACCTTGACAGGACAAGAAAATGATCCTTTTCCCCGGTTCCTTTTTTCTTTTTGTGTTACGTAACCCTGAAAATGTTTTAGCGTTGATATTTTAATAATAATAAATATTGTCTATCGTATCTATTGTAATACAATAAAAAAAGGTTAAAAAAAAGTAACAAATATTTATAAATAATTGTGTAATACCACCTGAATTGCTAAATGACAAATCTTCTACACAAAATATCAAATATCTTCTAAAACAGAGCTTCCTTTCCTCTACCCTTTTGCTGTACTTACAGGGTCCATAATGATCACAATATTATAAAAACTACCACCTAAATACACATTATGGTAAAGCAAATAAAGATATTGAGTTTGAGATTATTGATCCAAGTAGTAAAATAATGTTTAACAATACAGGAGCTATTGAAAATCCTACACTCGGTATATTTATTTAAGATTGCACTTTAAATGGTCTGCAAAAAAAGAAGACATCATATCTTCGGTTCGACAGCAAGTTGATATCGCGATATTTTTGTTAGCTTTTTTAAGAGCTACGGTAGATAAAGAAATAAAACATGTTTGTTTGGTAACAAAAATAAACTAAAAGTGTAAATATAAATAAACTAGCTTTTGCCCGCGGCTTCGCTTGCATTAAATTTGAGGTAACACAGTTCCCGTTTTGTGATTTACAGGTACCTGCTACCTTTAGTTTTTGCCTTTGCGCTTAATTTATTGTAATAGCAAAGCTAAGTTTTCTTGTTTCTTCCTTCTTTCTCCCTCATTTTTCACTTTAAAAATTGCCTGTGTCCGTCTCCAGGGTCCCTAATATCTCTGTACCAAAATTTATCAAAATCGGTTTAGCCATGTAGGTGTGAAGACGTAACAAACTCACTTTCGCTTTTATAATATTAGTAAGGAAGTTATAATTATTTGACCAGACTCGTCAGATGCAGTTAAAATTGTCTTAAAAATCCATGAATGTTTTCGAATAAATTAACATTTCAGAAGGAATGATATGAAGGAGAAAGGAGTAAATGATGCCATGACGTCTGATAGGGGAGAATGGAAGAGGAAGACGTGTTGCGCCGACCCCAAATAGAATGGGACAAGGGCAGGAAAATGATGATGAGTTGAAGACGTCCAATTTTTTTATGAAACCGTCTAAGAAAAATCAACTACATACAAATATCTGACGAGACTGGTGACTTGTCTTCTTTTGATGACTGTAACAATATTCGGATCAATAAATTAATTTGAATTATATTACGACAAAAACAAACAAAAAAGAATAAGAAAAGCAAAGAGGTTGGCTCTTCACCTGTTTCCTTTAACTTTCCGATCACAAATCATGGCCGCCCCACATAACATTTCCTGTGGAAGCATCAATCAATTCTATAATGACGTCACCGCAGAAAAACTCGGCTAGAGGGTAGATTATACATTTTTATTACAACCTAACAAGTTTGTGTTTGAGAATATTTTTTATATTACAAACCAACTTTCAGAGTATAGGGTTTTCCATTTTAAAAAGAATTTTGTAAATCAGCCTATAAAACCCGAAATGAGTATCATCTCTTTTTTTGAATCAGCCTTTATTAGCCGAAATGAGTATCATCTCTTTTTTTGAATCAGCCTTTATTAGCCGAAATGAGTATCATCTCTTTTTTTGAATCAGCCTTTATTAGCCGAAATGAGTATCATCTCTTTTTTGAATCAGCCTTTATTAGCCGAAATGAGTATCATCTCTTTTTTATCCTTTTTATTATTTCTTTTTTATAACTACTATTACATAATAATGTACCTATTCGTTCATGAAACCGAATAAAAATATTAGTAACTAGCTGGCGCCCGAAAAAAATATCCTATGTGTTTTTCCATACTATATATTACCTCTGTGCCAAATTTCATCAAGATCCGTACAGCCGTTTTGACGTGAAGGAGTAACACATATCCATACATCCTCATAAACATTCGCATTTATAATGTTACTAGCTGGCGCCCGTAGCTTCGCCTGCGTGATGATACAAAAAAGTATCATATGTGTTGAGACTATAATCTATCGCTGTGCCAAATTTCATCAAGGTCCGTTCAGTATTTTCGTGAAAGAGGATCAAACATCCATACATCCTCACAAACATTCCCATTTATAATATTATATAAGTAACTAGCTGTGCCCAGCGGTTTCACCCGCTGCTCATTTAGGGGTATGAAAAATAGATGTTGACCGATTCTCAGACCTACCCGATATGTACACAAAATTTCGTTTAAATCGATCCAGCCGTTTCGGAGGAGTATAGGAACGAAAACTGTGACACGAGAATTTTATATATAAGTAATATAGATTAAATATAGTCTTTACAAGCACAAATCTTTGAGACCTCTGTTATTACAATGTAATTCTCACTCCACATACATACAACCTTACAAAACTTTCCACTTGCCAATCTTACGTCGGGGGAGGATAAAAATTCCTGGCATTTTTGGGCAAAAACTTCGGCCATCACCGGATAAAGACACTGAGGCAACTTTTTTAATTTCACAAGTGGACATAATCTGTGGACACCATCAATCTACGCTTGACATGTGAGCGGCTTCGAGTTTTTTTTTTTTACTTAAGTTTTTATAGAGTAACGGACATCGTGTTCTGTTCTTAGTTAAGTTTAACTTGATTTGTTGTGTTTTTGTGCGCGCTTGGTGAAAATATGCATGAACAATTGAAAGGGAGTCGTTTGTCTTGGTATGGACATGTAATGAGGAGGGATGAAGCACTTCTGACTGAAAGGAGGAAGCAAGCAAGGAGTGGTGTACCGGCGCTTCCACGGACAAGTGCCAGGGAACGCGCAGTGACATAGTGCAGTGAAGTGCTACTAACACATTTGCTATATATATGTTTGTCTGTAAGGTATTTATCTATGGGCCTAAGATGCCTGAAAATAAATGTTTTATTATTATTATTAAAAGAGTGATGGGTCTGAATGTTTATGGATGGAGAAAGAGATGATAGAATTGAGAAACGAGAAGATGATGCCGTGACGTCTGATAGGGGAACACGGGCGAAGAAAATGAGTTGCGCCGACCCCAAATAAAAAGGGACAAGGGCAGGAAAATGACGATGATGAGGATGATGGAAATATACAGGGTGTATACCAACCCTTGAAAAGCGAAGTCGTCAACCATATATTCAATACATCAAACTAATCACCTAACTCTAGCTATATAGCTGGGTGTACTTTTCTTGTTTTGCGTGAAAGATCTCGTTATGCAGTACAACTCAATGTAACGCACTCAAAACTTTCTGCCGATGGATGCATTGAATAGTACGGGGATCGGGGATGTTTAAGAGTAGTATTACATAAAAAAAAAGAATCTTTCGACCCCCAATATCTCCGGAACTACAAGGTTCCTAAGTATGGCCTAGAAGAAAAAAACCGACCAAGAGCTAGTCAGACTCACGCAGCGAGGGTTCCGTCAGAGGGGCTTGCCAGAGCCTCCGCCTGCCGGGGTTGCGGGTTGTTCGAAAGAGATACCGCGGCCTCGGAACGTAAAGGGCAATAGAAGAAACATGGGTGGGTTTTAGTCAGTACAAGTCATTGGATGATGTCCCACCCAAAAAAAAAAAAAGGGTTCCGTACAAACTTACGAAATAAACGGTCAATTCTTTTTTAGAGAGTTGTTTTCTTCATAAGTATGGTTGTGAATTTCAACTTAACACGTTCACTGCGCCATCATTTTGAAAGAACTTTCAGCTGGTGCTTTGGAGACCTAAAAGATCTCGAAACTAATCTGCCCTTTGGTGCGTTTGAGACCTAATCAGTCTCCTAAAAATACAGTTTTGAAAATAACTTATATCTTCGAAAAAACCAATGACATATATTTTAAAGTTTATGTGGGTGAAAGATAGCCTATTGCTCTATATTTTGCTAGGTTCGCACGCAGTTATGACATTTGAATAAACTACAAATACCAAAAAAAAATTAGGTATCGATTGTATCTCGTACCGCAACCGAAGATAGTTCAATATGTGTAGTAAGTAGTGATGGGAATAAAATAATATCTCAGTTGTCGATTGAAAAAGTTTTATTAATTTTTTATATTCAATTCTTATTTCAATATAATCAATCACAACAAATCAATATAAAACAAAAACAGGATTATTTCCTAGTGCGGGGAATTGTCTTTAATAAAAAAAAAAAACAATCAATCAAAATCTGAATCACTGTCATTATTAGCCAATGGCGGGGGCAAATTTGAATATTATCCAAAATTTTTATTTTACTGGACGATGTAGCGTTATAATCCGGTGTTGATTTTTCGTTGGCAACCTCACCAAAACAAATAGAATTTTCTACACTTTTTTCTTCGAAAATCACTCATTGTTAATAAAAAGTAATCAACACGTACACGACGTATATACGCGAGTGTTATTTCCAAAACGTGCGCGCGACCTCCCACGTCGATGCTAGGACAACACTAACACGAGTCACGGAGCGCCCGCGTCGCCCTCCCTTCCTCTCTTGCGTCTACGAGGCCTATGATTCCACGAGTATCGACATATCTCCTAACGCAAGAAATGAAAATAATTATAGTACTGTGCGTTAGGGACCTAATCCATCTCTAATTTATTTTTTAATGTCTTTAAATTCAGTTTTAAGTAGAAAGCAAATATGTATATTTGTCTTACTCATACATAAAGAACTTTACAAGTTAGATCCTCCCGCAAGGAGTGAAACAACACGATTTTATTCAACGCACAATAGAAAAGTCCTGCAAGAGATCTGATAGATCTCGTAATGCAGCGAACGTGTTAATACGCGATCCCGAGGTAAAAGGTCTTGATAAACAGAGAGAAAAGACACATTCAAAATGTGATCTTATAATGCTTCTGTTTTTTTCCTTCTGAGGTACGAAACCCTAAGAACAGGATAAAAATGCCATTAAAACTAAACTTAGCCTAGGAATCGAACCTAGGAATTTATGCTCAGCTGTAGCACTTGCAACAACAACTATCCTAACGAAATAGCGCACAGTATCATTCTGAGTGGTGACTTGTCGCATTCACAGCGTGCAAGCAATTTTTTTCATATGTATTGATGCTTTGCATGTTAAATTTTTGGAACAAAGTTCCTTAACGCGCGTTGCGAAATAATTAAGACCAACAATTGTAACAACACTTTTGGCTTAAGGCCAAAAGTTGTAACGACACTTTTTGAAATAGTTGTAAACCGTGTGGCCTGCGCGTGTTTTTCTCTCTCCCTCTCATTCTCATAGAAAGTAAGCCAGTTATTGGAACGAAGTTCCCTATCGCGAGTTACAAAAGGGGGCTGATCGGAAAAAAAATAAGACAAAAATTTGTAACGACACTCTTTGCAATAGTTGTAAGCCGTGCGGCGTCTGCGTGTTTCTCTGTCTGTCTCTCTCTCTCTCATAGAAAGCAAGCCAGCTATTTTCGTTTCGTATTTCTATTTCGCATTGTACAATGTGGTGTCGCGACGATTATTTTCGTTGAGCGTTTACAGGTATTTTGTACATAATAAATAGGTAATAAGTTCATTCCATCCGGGTGTCCCTTGACACCTGTCAAGTTTTATTTTTGTTAAGTATTTTATTTTCTCGTGGTAATTGCGACTAATAAATATTTATTTCTTTCTTTCTTTCCCTGCCCCAAAGAGCATTCGATAAGCAGAGGTATTTTCATCATTCCTTCGAGCAAGTTCCACAACGAGCAAACACTAAGGTATTCCTATTTCATTGCTGTGCGCAATAAAGCTAGGATGTCTATCCTCTTAGTGCTTTTAGCTTAGATTACCAACTTTAAGAACACGTTTTGTAGTGCCAAAGGTTCTTGATATGACTTGCTCTTGTGCTACGGGTAGGGCGTTTGATTCCTGTTTAAGTACTCATTGATGTTGTTTACAGATCATGGATGAACGTGCAAAAGGGAAAAAAGGAACCTTTTTGGATCACATTGTTGTCCGTCTGTCTGTGTCGGTCTATAAAGACCCTTAATCTCGAAAACGCGTGGAGTCAAAAATTTTGATGAAACTTCACAATAATATAGCTCACATATCAGAATAACATATAGGCTACAATTCATAAAGATATATTGTAAGTATATTGTATTACCACGCGAGTGAAACAACAGGGCGCAGCAAGTCCTTCTAATATAATAATCCTACTAATATATCCTACAAATATTACATATGCGAGGATGAATGTATGTATGGATGATAGTTACTCTTCCACGTCAAAACGGCTGAACGGATCTTAATGAAATTTGGCACAGAGTTAGATTATAGTCTGAAATAACAAATGGAATACTTTTTCTGATAATCACGCGGACAAAGCCGCGAGCTAGTTATCTATAAAAACATGACATCTTATTATCTATATTGCAATAAACATTTTTTTTCTTTCTAGATGAAAACTCAAGATATTTCTTTCAGCGCGTCTACGGGGGTACAGTCACTAGTGAAGGTATAAAATTAAAAGCGTTCGTCGAGAGTGGCACGTCTCATTACCTTGTTCAGACGAGAATTAAACCATTCCCGAGTTAATGAATGGCGCGTGGTCGCATGCTGTACACGAATGGATGCGGTATTCGCAGGGAATTAGAAAATATCCTTACTATAATATTATAAAAGCGAAAGTAAGTTTGTTTGTTAAGTCTTCATGCCTTAATGGCGAAGCCGATTTTAATGGATTTTGATACTGAGATAGTTTGGACCATGAAGGCGGACATAGGCTAATGAAAAAAAAAATGCTAATGAATAAATGACAGAAGACAATAAAGAAAAGAAAAGGGAAAACTTAGCTATGCTATTACGATCAATAAGGTGCAAAGGCAAAAACTATAGGTAGCAGGTACCTGCCAAGGGGAACTGTGTTAGCCTGAATTTAACTGAACCGCGGGCTATAGCTAGTTGAAACATAACATAACAATACGGTTGTATTCCCCGAAAGGTTAGGCAGAGGTGTACCGAACCGAGGTAAACCCGCGGTTGCGGGTTGTTCGAAAGAGATACCGCTGGCACGTAAAGGGCAATAGAAGGAACATGGGTGGTTTTAGTCAGTACAAGCCTGACACTACCCCCGCGCTCCGCCCAGAGCGGGGGGGAAGTTATTTGATGATTGAAGTCCCATGTAATAAGGGGTGAAGCTATTGTTATCAACCAGGCACAAATCCAGTCCGCTACTGAGTATGTCCTCATGAAGAAACCTAACAACGGTTTTCCCGATCCGGGAATTGTATCCAGGATTTCGTGCCCAGAAGTCACGTGCTAATTTCCCAACTTTTCTTTCTGCCTGTCTACATATTTTTCTTTTTCTCTTCGAAATAACGAATTTCAGTGAAATGCAGCAAAAGGGAAAGTCGTAATTTGTTCGAGGATATACGTATTTTTTCTAGCAGTAAAATTTGGCGAGAGAATTTCACCCGTTGAAAGCCTAATGTGGTTCATAGGTTCTCAAATCTTCAACCGGTCCATCCATCCATCATTTGCTACTTAGTTGAACTGTCTGACGAATTGACAAACGACGATACTTGCTAAATTAAGGGTGTTAACGAATTAGTTGCTCTGTATTTGGATCAGCTAGCAAATATTAGGTAAGGCCTTGCCGATCAGAGGGGCTTGCCAGAGCCTCCGCCTGCCGGGGTTGCGGGTTGTTCGAAAGAGATACCGCGGCCTCGGAACGTAAAGGGCAACAGAAGGAACATGGGTGGGTTTTAGTCAGTACAAGTCTGACATGCCCCCCCGCTCCGCCCAGAGCGGGGGAAGTCATTGGATGATTTCCCACCCGAAAAAAAAAAAAATAGGCCTTGCCGATCCAGTGCAGTACGAAAAATTGTGCTTAAATTTTATCTGAATTCTTATCCTTACTAATATTATAAAAGCGAAAGTGAGTTTGTTTGTTTGTTCCGTCTTCACGCCCAAATGGCCAAATCGATTTTGATAAATTTCGGTAGGTGAGGCTTTGGAGACGGACATAGACTATTTTTTTTTAATTGAAGATGAGGGAGAAAAAAGGGAAAACTTAGCATTGCTATTACAATAAATATATGTATTGTAATAGCTTAGCCCTTAGTTTTCTCCTTTTTTCTCCTTAGTTATCGCCTAATAAGGCGCAAGGGCAAACTAAGGAACTAGGCAACTGTGTTACCCCGAATTTAACGCGAGCAAAGCATCAGGCAAAAGCTAGTAGAATATAACTAGAGTCATATATTTATGAGACATCGCCGTATCTGAAAAAGATAAAACGAATCCCTTATTGGATCACCTTGTTGTGCGTCTGTCTGTCTGTCAAGACCCTTTATCTCGGGAACGAGTCGAGGTATCGAGTTAAAATTAAAACCATTAATCAAATCTGTAGTCCTTTTGTGCTGTGATAAAAACAATTCTCTAAATCTACACAGTCAAAAGATATGGTTGTTTATGTCGCAAAAAATATTAAAATATTATTTAAATAAATAGTAGTAAGAAAATAAACTACCGGTACTTGGAGTTCCACAAACAGGAACCTCCTAATGCGGCCTGTATCCAGGAGTACTGCTTGCGTTGCTATTACAAATCAATAAGGCGCAAGGGGAACTGTGTTACCCCGAATTCAACACGAGCGAAGCCGCGGGCAAAACCTAGTGAATAATAATTTGAAGAAATGTTCGGTTTACAATCAAACTCTTTGAAAATACGTTTAAAAGACCATATATTCTACACATCTAAAAAGCCTTGAGCATAAAAAGATAACTGGTAGCACTCCAAAAACTTTGTCAACCATCTGCTGATCCCGTAAGTGATAAAAAGTATCGTTTTATGTGGTCATAGAACAAACCGTGCGCCTGATTATAAACCATATCGATTTCATGGTCGTGGGACGTATAACATAGCATAGAGCAGAGTATGAATGAGACAAGGTAACCATAGAGGACCTATACAAAGTGACGTTCTGTCAAAGATAAAAATATGTTGGTTAGTGCTAACAGTGTAACTCCAACCTGTTGTATCTTAATTTACATACAAATATCAAAAGTTTCAAAAATGATTTCCACTTGTAAAGTCCTTAAAAATGATTAGAATTTATACTTCAAACCAAATTTAAAAAAAAACAAACTGTCATCTTTTTGACTGTTTTTTGTGTAAATTTTTGGCCGCGGTATCTCTTTCGAACAACCCGCAACCCGGCAGGCGGTGGCCCTGGCAGGCCCCTCTGCTTTGCTAACATAATAATTATCTAAGAGACGAGCGTGGAACACTAACGCGCCGTCGACATGGCCTGTCGTCACCGGACGGACGGACGGAGATGTACCCATTGCCCACAGCCCCGCATGGGAGTCGTCTCGCGGCGCCCGACGCCCAGAGCGTCTCCCGTGTATTGACAGTTAGACTAAGACGTTGTCTAATTCATACTCTTTGCTATAATATAAAGGTCGTAGAGTTTTTATGAAGAGTTCCTCTATAAACGTGGATTGAGTTCAGTGTTTCGATTGGAAAACATAAAATTGGAATGATGAGGGGTCTCGTGTTATGTCGTATGTTTGCTATTGTTGGGGTGAGCAGAAATGTTGAGCGGGATCGATATAAGATAAACTGTTTGAAGAAATTTTTGTGAGGACCCTAAAATATGTTTTGACGCCATGCAGTATTGCAAATATCTTCTTTTATATATATCACTACATGGCACCCGCGGATCCACCCGGGTGATATCGAAAAAATACCTATATGTTATTTCAGACTATTATCTAATTCTGTGCCATATTTTATCAAGATCCGTTCAGCCGTTTGGACGTGAAAGAGTCACAAACATCCGTACATCCTCACAAACATTCGCATTTATAATATTAGTAGAATTCTGCTGTACTCGTGTATGTCTCTGAACTCCTCCTAAACTGGACGGGTTTGAATGATTTTGTATGCGTTTCGGTATGCCTTTGATAGTTTAGTTTCACAAATCAGTCCGGCAGATGGCGCTGCAGTCGGATACTACTAAACAGCTGGATCGATTTGAATTAATTATGAAAAGGGAAAAATTAGCATTGCTATTACAAATCAATAAGGTGCAAGGGCAAAAACTGCAGGTAGCCGGTACTGTGTTATACCGAATTTAACGCGAGCGAAGCCGCGGGCAAAAGCTAGTACATATATACAAACAAATTGTAATACTTATACTTATGTAGAACGGGGATCTTAACCCAGAATTGGGTTTGTTTTCTACAGCAAGCCTTACTGAAATTGAGAAATTTGAGGCAAATAAGGATATGGCTTAAATGTTTAAAATAAAACATAACTCACTGACACTCCTAAAACAATAGCTGTAGGCCTACTATGACGTCTTAGAGCAGAACTTATTCCGCTGAGGGAAAGGGACAGAGCTATACAGGGTGTCTAGGACCATCTCTTTCACTCAGTGGAATAAGTTCTGCTTTAAGATGTCATACTAGGCCTACTGGTCTGGCAATGTCTAGCAAACCAAGTATAATATTGTAGAAAATACACGATACGTGGCTACGACTTATTGCTACGCAACACCGCTACGAAATATTGCTACGACGTATTACTACGCAATACTGCTACGAAATATTGCTACGACTTACTACTACGCAATACTGCTACGAAATATTGCTACGATTCATTCTATGCTACGCTCAAATGAATCTTAGATTATTTACACTTTGTAGATTTGTGCCAATTATAAGTTTTTTTTCGTGTATTTAAAAGGAACTTTTTTTCAATAATCACAAGGTAACTTTTTATATTACAATAGCATCCTGAAGGTATTTTTAGAACGGTCATAAATGCCTAAAATGGATAACTTTATCAAGCTACGTATCGAAAATGGGGCTTGATAAATCTTCTTCTAATTCGATGTTAGGTTTTTGTACTTATGTCTAAGTATTATTACTTTCATAGTTCTTAGGTTTGTTTGGCCTTTGGTGCCTGAAAATAAACAAGATAACAAACGAAGATATTTTTTTTTATTTAGTCAAAGCAGTTTTCGATAACCTAGTACTAACTGGGTTGTTGAGGTAAGATAGAAAGTTGGTCCAAGTAAAATACTAGTATTCATCTGCATCCGGTTAGACTGGAAGTCCCCCCAAGTTTAACTACATCATTCTCCAACATTTGTGTAATCTCAACATGTTTGAGTGTTAAACTCCAGTTCTGATGCTGGTGGTCTCGACTAAAATCAAATCAATCAAATCAAATCATTTATTTCAATTAGACCATTACAGGCACTTTTGAATGTCAAGAAACAAAATGAATCTACAGTCCCGGTCACAAGGCATAATAACTTGTGAAAGTACTGCAGTTGCCCATTCCAAAGCGTTGATCTCTATGGAGAAGAATGGGCAAGAAACTCCATGGACACTCTTTTAAATTCTAATATTTTTACAAAATAGTATTTACATCATTCGTGTTGAGATTATACAAATATGTGAGAACGATGTAGAAAGACGTGCACAGTAAGAGCGTCCAGAGTAAATAAAGAGCAAAATTCAATTTAAATCTAAATAAATTAAAAATGACCGTGGTAGTTAAAAAATGACCAGTCCCAACTGACAGCGCCCGTTCACGAACATGACGTATGGATCAGCCCCATTCAGCTCGACCATTTTGAAGGGAGCTAAATGACCCGACACACCCGCCACCATCAGCGAGACATTTAAGTGAGCATGACACTATTAACCACCAGGGCTTCGTCAAGTCAATGATAATACATAGCACTCACATATGGGCTTAATGATTATACAATACTAGAGAATTGATTCTATACATTGCAAAGATAGTCTTACAATCTTCTGCAGCTTCCACTATAGCTTCGGATACTTATTAATGAGTTTACCCCTATGCTTGAGGAGCAGGACCAGCATTGAGCCAAGCATTTTTATCATCAATATAATCCCCCAACTTATAATATGCTTGCCTACATAGTGTGCGTTTAATACAAGATTTAAATTTCGTTTCATTCAGTTGAAGAATGTGGGGAGGTATTTTATTGTAGCATTTCAAACAGTACCCCATGAAAGATGAGTCTACTTTAGCTAACCTGAAACCTGGTTGAACTAATTGGTCCCTATTTCTAGTATTATAATTGTGTCTGTCACCTCTTTTACTAAAAAGATGCGAGTTTTTCCTGACATACATGATGTTTTCATAAATATATTGACAAGGTACTGTCATGATGTTAATATCCTTAAACTGTTCCCTTAAAGAATCTCGCCTACGTAGGTTATATATGGCTCTAATGGCTCTTTTCTGCAGAATAAATATAGACTCGATGTCTGCAGCCCGTCCCCAAAGTAAAATACCGTATGACATTATACTATGAAAATAACTAAAATAGACTAGTCTCGCGGTATCAACATCAGTAAACTGACGGATTTTTCTAACAGCATATGCTGCTGAACTAAGGCGTCCTGCAAGAGATGTTATATGCGGACCCCATTGTAGCTTTGAATCGAGTGTTATTCCCAAGAAAACAGTTTTTTCGACGAATTCTAGTTTCTCTTGATTCAATACTATGTCACACTCGCTGTTTTTGACATTTGGTAGAGCAAATCTTATACACTTCGTTTTTTTCTCATTTAATACTAAATTATTAGCGGTAAACCAATTATGTACCTGCATTAGGGCATTATTTACGTCGTCAAGATTTGTGGCACGTCTGTTTATCTTAAATATTAGAGAGGTATCGTCAGCAAATAACACCATTTGTGGTTGGTTTTTAAACAAATGGGGTAGATCATTTATATATACTAAAAAGAGGAAGGGACCTAATATCGATCCTTGTGGTACACCCATCTTTACATTTAAACCCATTGAATTGACACCATTTATTTGTACTTGCTGCTGTCTATCATTTAAATATGATTTAACTAAACTAAGGGCAAGTTTCCCTAGGCCGTAATGTTCAAGTTTTAAGAGAAGGGTTTCGTGGTTCACGCAATCAAATGCTTTTGAGAGGTCACAAAAGATCCCTATGGCATCCTGTGCCTCTTCCCACGCAGTAAATATGTGTTTCAATAGGGTGACACCGGCGTCAGTGGTACAACGTCCTTTGGTGAAAACGACTAAATTTGAAACTCCCTTTTTGATATGAAGACTGGATAATATTGACTGCGTGGTATACAAATCCAATATTGACGGGCCTGTTGGTCTAGTGGTTAGTGGCCCTGACTGCTGAGCCGGAGGTCGTGGGTTCGATTCCCACCCAGGACAAACTTTGTGTGATGAGCATGATTGTTTGTTCTGTGTCTGGGTGTGATTTATCTATAATATGTATGTATTTATAAATTATATAAGTATGTATATCAGTTGTCTGGTTACCATAACACAAGCTCTGCTTAGCTTGGGATCAGATAGCCGTGTGTGAGTTGTCCCAAGATATTTATTTATTTATTAAATAAAAATGGCCGATGTAAGCGCACACTAAGTGACGGCGAGTGAGTGTCTCTCGGTATGGTCGAGGGCCTAGCGTTAGGTGGGGCGTTCAGATGACGTAGGATTGTGTGAAGTTCCGGAAGACAACATGAATGATGTACTTATCTATGATCTTGTAAAATTATTATGATTTAAAAGTGTCCATGGAGTTTCTTGCCCATTCTTCTTTATAGGGATCAACGCTTTGGAATGAACTTCTACTTTCACAAGTTATTATGCATTGTGTCTGAGACTGTCTGTTTTTGTTTTTTGACTTTCGAAAGTGCTTGTAATGGTCTAATTTAAATGAATGCTTTGAGTTTATATAACTGGAAAAAGGCTTTGCTGATGATGATGATTTATTCGTTGCCAAAACAACGACATTCGTATTGTACTTCCACACAATATTACGATACTAGCTGGCGCCCGCGGCTTATATATAAAAAAGTATCCTATGTGTTATTCCAGACCATAACCTACTTATTTCATCCAGATCCGTTCAGCCGTCTTGACGTGAAAGAGAAACAAATATTCACCCATCCTCACAAACATTCGCATTTATAATATAACTAGCTTTTGCCCGCGGTTTCGCTCGCGTTAAATTCGGGGTAACACAGTTCCCCTTTCCTGATTTACAGGTACTTGCTACCTGTAGTTTTTGTCCTTGCGCCTAGCTAATTGTAATAACAATGCTAATGCTAACAGTTTTCCCTTTTCTTCCCTCTTTCTCCCTCATATCTCAATCTTTTTTTTTTATAAATTGTCTATGTCCGTCTCCAGGGTCCCAACTATCTCTGCAAAATTCATCAAAATCGGTTCAGCCATTTAGGCGTGAAGACATAACAAACAAACTCACTTTCGCTTTTATAATATTAGTAAAGATTACTACAAATAACAATTACAATATTACAATAGTCTTTGCCTCCTCCATTCTTCACACATCCGAAACCCTCATCAAGGGAATTCCATTGTATCACTTGTAATGGGCGCTCTGAAAAGAAAAAAAATAGACATAATCAACGTCAGACCAGAATATACGAAGGCAACTTAATTATTGGATAAAATAATAAGATTTTAATTCTAACGGCCGTTTCTTTCTCTTTACGTGTTTTAGGAAGGTAGTCCTAATTGCTTTTTTGTATTTAAGGAAAAGAGGATAAGCAGGGATTCGAATTAAATTATAATTAAGGAATGTATTACAAAAGATTTTAGAGGAAATGATACTTAGAGGTAGGTACAGCTTAAGGTCAGTTTTTGAAGAATGGCTGGAGACTGTTTGCCGCCGTCTGTTTCTGGTTGACGCAGATGCTTTTGAGAAACGAATGCTTTGGGAAGTAATTGCTTTGCATGAGTAGAAAGCGGACGCCTCCTTGTCATTAATGTGTTAACTGCCTCTAGGATATGGTGCAGCAGCATTCGTCATTTTTTTACTGATGGGAAATTATTAAGTAACTTCCCCCACTTTGGAGCGGGGGGGAGTGACCGATTTTTAGTGATTAAAACCTTCGATTTGATTTGTAGTGTTTTTTCTTTTGTACTTCATGTTACTTGTGTAAGAAAAACTCCATAAATTATTCAATAAAAACACCTTTTATAACATTTAGATACGCATAATTCATCATAGAACAATATCATATTACCTAAGGTTTTATAAACACACTTCACAACTTATTTTAAAACATGTTCACTAGGAGAATCTCCGAAAAGACCATCTAGCCGGGCTGTTATAGTTCGTTATTTCCAATTACCGCCATTTCAATAGTGAAATGGGCGCGTTCCTGTGATTGGTTGGTTTTCAACCAGTCAGAGGGCACTTACATGTTAATAAATCGAAAACATAATATCAAATTTATAATAGACGCTAACACTTAGCTGCGGCATCTCTTTCGAACAACCACAACTTCGGCAGGCGGTAGCCCTGGCAGGCCCCTCTGCTTTGCTGACATCGATTTGAAGTGCGCGTATAACACAAACTTGCCGTCGACACGACAGCAGCATACCATGGAGAACTGTTTAGCGACTTCTCGCAGCCCTCGGTACGGGTACGCTTTTGACTGTAGTTCAATCTCTGATCGGAAGCTAGAGGATTAAAGCGTGGAAGCAGTGATGCAAGCAGAGGAGGAGGCGAAGAGGGAAAAGAGCGAGTTTCTCACCCCCCTTTTTTACCCACCCTTCTATCGGGGGCTTATCTGGTGTGAGTAGAGACACTCACCAGAAAAGCCCCCAACAGAAGGGCGTAGTCGAAGTAAAATAATGGAAAAAATTAAAAGACCGTTCATGGAGTTTCTTGCCCAGTCTTTTCCATAGAGATCTACGCTTAAAATGGGCAACTACAGTACTTTCACAACTTATTATGCCTTGTGACAGGGACTGCATCTTCTTTTATTTTGACATTAAAATTGCCTGTAACAGTCGAATTGAAATAAATGTTTTAAGTTTAAGTTACTGGTCGAAAGCAGGATACAAAATAAAGAGGATTATATCCCGCTTTCGACACCCAGCAGCATTAAAAACCCACAGTTTTCATGATTAGTTTGAAAAATTCTTTGTAGTTTCTAAGAACACTTTATTTTATGCTGAAAAGGGTTTTTAGAAGCAAAAGAATTTCATTTGATTTTTCTTTAGTAAAACGATGTTTTTTATTGCGAAATATTAGGATACACACGTCGTATTAAAATGTGGGCTTTGAAACGAGCGTTTTTAAGCAGGATAGGTACTGTAGAGGTCTGATAACATTGATCAAACCTGTGATAGTACAGGCCCTATAGCCAAACAGCAGACGACAGCAGACGACAATATTTATCGCTCAGCAGTCACTAATAATACATTTTCAACTTTATACCCTAACACATTTAGTTGAAAATCTATTAAAGACTGCTGAGCGATAACGAACGAAACAAACGAAAACGATATGTAAACGTCAATAGATTTGAACTATATGCGCTAGGGTATAAAGTTAAAAATGAATTAGTGACTGTTGAGCGATAATGAATAAAGAAATGAATAAAGAATTACCAAGAATAGAAAGACGTAGCCTTGGTTTCATTGTGTGACATATATTACTGAAATTATAAACTAAAATATTATTTTCTCAAAGTATTTTATGCTCTTTAATATACTTATTTCTTCTTTTTCCCCACATTATAATTATAATCCTTACTTATTATTTTTATTTTAATATTATAAGAGCGAAAGTGAGTTTATTTGTTTGTTTATTTGTTACCTCTTCACGCTTTAATGGCTAAACCGATTTTGATGAATTTTGGTACAGAGATAGTTTGGAACCAGGAGACGGACATAGGCTAACATTTTATATAAAAAAGTGGGATGTGAGGGAGAAAGAGGGAAGAAAAGGGAAAACTTAGCGTTGCTATTACAAATCCAATAAGGCGCAAGGGGAACTGTGTTACCCCAAGTTTAACGCGGGCGAAGCCGCGGGCGAAAGCTAGTTATGGATAAATCAACTGTGTCTGTGCAAACCATTTGGTTTATTTTTTATGTAAATTTATTGATCCATAAATTAATTAGGCATTATTTAATATATGAATCAATCAACTCGCATGGTGTTTGAAACAAAATTATCTGCCTCTCCCCTTTTCTTTCTAACGGGCGGGCCTATTGGTCTAGTGGTTAGTGGCCCTGACTGCTGAGCCGGAGGTCGTGGGTTCGATTCCCACCCAGGACAAACTTTGTGTGATGAGCATGATTGTTTGTTCTGTGTCTGGGTGTGATTTATCTATAATATGTATGTATGTATTTATAAATTATATAAGTATGTATATCAGTTGTCTGGTTACCATAACACAAGCTCTGCTTAGCTTGGGATCAGATAGCCGTGTGTGAGTTGTCCCAAGATATTTATTATTTCTTCTTTCTCCCCCTTTTTACACGACTGCCACAAAAAAGGAGTGTTATGTTTTATTTTTTTGTAATCTCCAGGGTCCCAACTATCTCTGTACCAAAATTCATCAAAATCGGTTTAGCCATTTACTGCAAACAAACAAACTCACTTTCGCTTTTATATTAGTAAGAATATTGTGTGCTATATTTGAACCTTTGACCCGCTACCGCTACCTCTCCGCTCACCGCTCCCCTAATGGCCACACCCTTATTATCGTTTAGCAAATGGTTATTGGCGTAAAAAGTACGTGCGAGAATAAAAAAAAAGGTTGTTTTAGTCGGAATTACCCGTGAGTGCGAACAACCATTCCCTTTCATGAATATAATTCTTTATTTGTTATCTTATTTCATTGGATAACAGCGTTATAAGGAGATAGCAAGCGTATTTAGATGTAATGAATATGTACAGGAATATAAGGTTGCCTGAAAGTCTTTGGTTTTGATTGGCTGAAGGAGAAAGTCCTGTATGGTTACCATGACATCTTTTAGCAGTACTTATTCCTGTGTGAGAAAGAGATGGTGCTAGACACCCTGTATAGCTCTCTCTTTCCCACATTTGAATTAATTGTATTTTAAGACGACATGGTAGGGTAGCTGACCTTGTAAGTTGATCGCTGTATCAATGTTCCCAAAAGTGTTATTAACCAGAATAATTTATTTCTCACAATGTTTGCCGTTAGAATATATGTATACATTTAGTAAATACAGATTTTTCGTAAGTGCGAACCTCAAACAAAAGCAGGGCCGCGGGAAATGCTCCGGATGTCTGTGGTCGGTGAGCAATGGGTAGCTCAACGTCCGTCCGTCTAATGACGACAGGCCGTGTCGATGGCGCGTTCGTGTTCCACGTGCACCTCAAAGAGATGTCAGCAAAGCAGATGGCCTGCCAGGGCCACCGCCTGCAGTAGTTGCACATTTTTTTAAAGAGATACCCCGGAACAGAAAAGGCAAAAGAAGGAACACGAGTGGGTTTTAGGTAGTAAAAGTCTGCCACCCCCGCTCCGTCTAGAGTGGAGGAATTTATTTTCGCATCCGCAAAACAAAGAACTGTTGGTAAGTGCACAACTGCATAGAAAAATCTCTTTTTATAAACTAAAGAATAACTTTTTACACTAAAGTAAACCACCATAAACAGAACAAACCACATTTTATTTATATGTAAATATATAATATATATATTGAAATTGAAAACCGAACAATGTAAAGTCAAATACATAAATAGCTAGACCCGGAACTATCTATAGATCATACAAATATTTGTTCAGTGCGGGAATCGAACCCGTGACACGCAAGTCACCAGTCGATCCCTCAGCCACTGCGCCAACAGATCAGCAGTCAGATAGGCAGTCAAAGGCCATGTAAAATACTGGTATTCAGCTGCAATCGGCTAGACTGGCAGCTGAACCCAATATAGTTAAGAAAATGCTGGGCAGATGATGATGAAGTTGTATAGGTATCCGCAACTCCACGTCCAAAGCGCATATTTCGCACAAACTGCAAAAGGCAACACTTTCAACTCCAAAAAACTACGAAAAAACCTAACAGCCCACATTATAAACCCATAGTATACGTACGTACAGTAGGGTAAAAGCCCCCGAAATCCTATTAAATGCGCTACGGCGCGGTATACCGTACTTGAGTGGTCCGCGGTCCAAATTGCATCTAAGCTATGCAACTATTTATGTGGTCGAAGGCAGGGGATGTCGCGAGTTGTGGCTTTAGTGGAATATTTATGGCATAATGTTGGTGTACGAGTTTTTTGTTTTTATATAGAGTGTGTTTTTGAGGTGGAGGTGGAAAATGGGAATGAAGACTGAGAATTAAACGACACATTTCGACAACACGGTTGGCGCAGTGGCTGAGCGACCGACTGCCGCGCTGCGTCGCGGGTGCGATCCCCGCACTGAACAAATATTTGTATGGCTTACAGATAGTTGTTCCGGGTCCGGGTATTTGTGTATGTGATTTTAAATGTTTGTAAACGCACCCACGATACAGGAGAAATTCCTAGAGCGGGCAAGGTTATTTAAAAAAAAAATTAAAGATGATTGGTATGATGAATGGAGGGTTGACGACGGTAAGCCATTTGAAAAAAAAACAGCCAAACTCGTGACATAATAACATTTTTTTTTGTCTGCTTATAGTTAATATTTCCACAAGGCCAAGCAACTACGGACTTTAGTATATGGTTTTAATTTGATACCGTCGCGTTCCCGAGATAAAGATTCTTGACAGACAGACCGTAAGAGTTTAGTTTTCTTCTGTTGAGGTACGGGACCCTAAAATTAAAGTGCTGTGCTATATTTTACACTGATTATTAAAATATATTATGAAGATTTAATTGACCTGTTTTCTCTTTCTGAATGTCGTAAATCAAAGAAATTGAATTCGATTTCAATTTAAATCATTCTTAGTTTTTATATTATTAATTAAAATTCTAGTTGGACTGAAATTCGATATTGACTCTGATTTTTCTTTATCCTTTGACCACCGATCTCTTTTAAACATACTCGTCAAGTCAAAAATTTATTAAAATTTGCAGATAAATATAGTTACAAAAGTTCGTATTATAATTATATTGGCTTAACATATTTAATCATAAGATGCATTTTTGTTATATTTATTTAAGTATAATTTGAATAAATGGAACTCTCAATTAACCACTCACTAATTTTTTCAGGAATCTTATTGTAGATTTCGTTACACATAGGATAGCAGCTTCGCCTATACAATTGCGTGTTTATTCTGAAAAAAAAATAAGTCTGTTAGGGTAAGCTGTTATGTTACCCTGACATATTGAAATTACAGATAGATATCTAGTATTGAAATTACATTTATCTCCCAATTTTTTAAAAATCTCAGTGTGTGATTTGGTAAATTTACATATTTCCTCAATATAAATACCGGCTAATGTTAGTATTTTAAGATTCTTAAATAGTTTACAGTAAGAAAGCGAGTTCAAGTTACATATCGCGACACCTCTTTCGTGCGATGAAATCTCTTTTGTTATTGCAATACCTACACTACATACACAATCCCAAAGACTGACCCGTTTTCGCTTACAACTTGTACCACACCATTGGCTAGGGCGAGTGGTGTAATTATCGGCCTCACTACACAAATTGAATTAAAAAGTTATTTCGTTTTTTATTTTTCGTACACCCTTGCAAGGTGAAAATTAATACATCGTGCGGTGTCTTGGCATTAAACTTAGTTACGATACATGAAAATGAGGCAAGAAAATATGGCTGAGAAGTAAAAAATGTCTTGTAGGTAACTTGGTTTTGTTAAGAGGCTTGGCGTTGCTATAGCAACGTGTCAACAGCCAGTCTCTTGGGGACATTAGGTACCAGTTGACAGCGCTGAGGAGGATTTTATTGGTCCAATTTGCTAGTTTATTCTTAAGTTATGTACTTTGATTTTTTAATGATTATTTGAATGAATAAATGGTTTTGTTATTTTTATGATTGGGCTTAATTAATTCTACTGTATCTTTATGAAATGAATAACTATTTACAAACTATAAATAGACTCAAATTAATAATAGAAATGTGTACAATTAAAAAAAAAAGTAAATTACAGGGCGTCAAAAATTCGTCCGCATCGCAGTCAATAGGAACAGTGCCCAGAAGGCTGGCAGCATTACCGCGTTGGATGGCAATGCTAATTTTTTGAGTAAAAAACAGGCCAGCCCTCTGGTCACGAGAAATTTCAACCAGAGGATATTTAAATAGGCTTTTTGATCTATTACACTAGTATCTTAAGATCTGTGATCAGAACCTGTGTATCTACCTTGAATGCGAACGCGCCATCGCCACGGCTAATAGGAGGCCCGACGCTAGATGTCGGTAGTGTAAAAATTTCAGGGTAGCCCTTTCAGTAAATACAAGCTTGATCTCAAAATCAAAATAAAAAGTCATAAATTCAAAGCTGATAATAAGCACTTTTTGAACGCCACATTACAAGAGACAGTCCCAAAAACGCCCTGCCCTTCGCCATTTCCTAATGTTTAGCTGGGGAGAAGAAGTGGCGGAACAAACTCCCCAGCAACACACCTGTCTGTCAGGTTAGAAGAACCAGATTTTTTACTGTTCCGTTTATCACAAGGTACATAAGAAATTATTCATTCATTGTCACACATCAGCTAGCAAACACCAATCTCTAATATATAAAATTCTCGTGTCACAGTTTTTGTTCCCATACTCCTCCGAAACGGCAGGATCGATTTAAACGAAATTTTGTGTACATATCGGGTAGGTCTGAGAATCGGCCAACATCTATTTTTCATACCCCTAAGTGGGCAGCGGGTGAAACCGCTGGGCACAGTTAGTTTTGTATATAAAAATAAAACAAAAAAACTATAAATTTATATAATAGATGTTATAATTAATTAACAAAATCGCTCATAACACTATGTTCTAATTTACCAGAAACTTCTAAATGAAAACTAGAACAGTACATTAGACAAGTATTTTACTAATTACTAAAACACTAAGTTATTCTTACTAATTAGATATACTTAGGACTAATTGTTACTAAGGTGGATTAGCACAAACATTTTATTTATGCATTTATTCGCTGTTATGACTAAAGTTTTGTTTTAGACTTTTCATGGTTAGTAAAAATTTGGTACACACGACGACAGATCAACCTATACAAAACCAGTTTATGCGGATCTCTCATTGTACTTGAAATCTATGGTGTACGATCCGTTGTTGAGAGAACAGCATAAACTGGTTTTGTATAGTTTGATGTGTCGTCGTAGTACGTAGACAATTTTTTTTGTGAATTACTAGCTTCTGCCCGCGACTTCGTCCGCGTGGCATAGTTAATCTGTAAAAGGTTTTTATTGATATCTAACATTCATTTTAAAATATTTTCTAAACAGGATATAACTAACGATTAACTGCTACACTACGTGTCGCAAGTTCGATTGCCGCACGGAACAAATATTTGTATGGCTTATAAATAGTTGTTTTGGATCTGGCTGTCTATGTATGTAAGTTTAAATGTTTGTAACCGCACCCACGATACAGGAGAAATTCCTAGTGTGGAGCAACGTTTTTATTGTTTTTTTAAATAATTGTCGATATGTGAGTTTGCTATTAGCTACAGCTCTGCCCAACCTCTTGAGATAAACAGGTGAATGTTATGTTACATAAATCATATCAAGTAACATTTGTATATCTGTTGGTGTTATCAAACTTGCATTAGTTTACAGCAAATGTTTTAATAATATGAGAAGGGAAGCCCAACACCTTTGTAAATGTCTTGTATACCATGTTGAATACTATAGAGAAAGCTTTTTGCGTTTTAAAAAGGAAAGAAAGAAAGAAAAATATTTGATTTGAGGAAACGGTTGTGGTTAACTTTTTTTGTCACCGTCAGGGATATTAATTACCGGGTTGTAAAGTTGCGGATTGTTTGAAAGAGATACCGTGGCCCCGGAACTTTCCCTGCTCTGGGCGGAGTTTGGGGTAGTGTCAGACTTGTACTGACTGAAACCCACCCACGTTCCTTTCCTTCTATTGCCCTTTCTGTTCCGGGGCCGTGGTATCTCTTTCGAACAACCCGCAATTGACCCTATGGCTGCTACTGAGAAATTTCTCAAGGAAAACCCATGAATACTTTGCCCGATACGGAAGAAAGAAGAAAAACAGAAAACATGTTTATTTGGCACTTGCCACAATAGGCAACTTTCCAAAAAATTTCTTCTTTTAGATTATTCCAAAAATAAGGGAAACGTATTTGTTTTTATATAATTATATCCTTACTTCCTTTCCTTACTAATATTATAAAAGCGAAAGTGAGTTTGTTTGTTTGTTACCTCTTCACGCTTTAATGACTACACCGATTTTGATGAATTTTAGTACAGAGATAGTTGGGAACCAGGAGACGGACATAGGCTAATATTTTTTTGAAAAAAGTGGGATGTGAGGAAGAAAGAGGGAATAAAAGGGAAAACTTAGCGTTGCTATTACAAATCAATAAGGCGCAAGAGGAGCTGTGTTACCCCGAATTTAACGCGAGCGAAGCCCCGGGCAAAAGCTAGTATTAGAATAAAAATGACAAAGATATAGCCCATTAAAGTTACGTGTAACGTCATGCCTTGCTGCATTGTTTCGCAACGAGTGATGTCACACATAACTTGGGCTATATCTTTGATGGTATAATTTATAAATAAAAAAATACGTGTCCCTTAATTTTTAATAATCTAAAAGACAGACATAATAGAATTAATTACTTGGACTCTGGAAACTACGCTTAAGCACAAAAAAAAACTAAGACTAAAAGTAAAAAAGACAACAGTCCCAAACCGAACGAGACACGGGAATTGAATCCACCTTTGATTTCTATATTAATTAACACACGTTAGTTAGTAACAGTAGTTAGTAACACAATTTTGTGTTATTTTGCCATGACAGTACCTTTTAAAAAAATTAACAAACTTCACACCACAGAGAAAAAAATTACATGACATATTTCTCACAAAATCCATCTCCACACTTACCTACCCACCCCACATTAGTTCCGCGAAGGTGGTTGAAAAAAAAAATTAAATTCTCCTTTGTTCCCGTTTGTAAGTGGCACTCTGAAATATCACTCAGTTCTAATATACGGCGCTAAATCTCTGTTACTGAGTGTAACAGAGTGCTTTTAGGTATATACTGGGGTATTTTTAACCTGCAATCGTCGCATTGTACCTATGGGGTCTGCCAGGGCCACCGTATTGTGTAAACGACGTTAGACAAGCCACACCTCCGTGCCCGTCGAAATGGGGAGCGTCAGTTTTTTTTCGTTACGAAATTTCTGGATTCGGTCCCCGCGGATTTGTATTCAGAAAATCACAGGTGATAGCCTGCTGTGGTTGCTGGTTGTTCCCCCGCTCTGGTCTTAGCAGGGTTGAGTGTTAGACTTATAGACTAAAACCTAAATCCCACCCCTGTTCCTTCTTTCGAACAACCCGCAACCCCGGTAGGCTATCACCTGTGATTTTCTGAATACATATCCGACATTTGGCTGAAGATCTGTTCAATTTTAATTCTAGGTTATAACTATATATTTATGATTGTTTTTTTTTTTTCTGGTAGAAATCTACCAGAATAAAAAAATCAAAAACTATTGTTAGTACTTAAATAAGTACTAAGAATAGTTTTTTTTTAGATGTGTGTTGTACTTACCAAATGGATTTGAATTTGTCTGTAATAAAAGAATTTTATTTATTTATTTGATTTATAACTCTTTTGTCCCAATTTTTCAACACAAGCGCTTTCAATAAAAACAGAATTTATATGCTTTTATGAACGTTTTGTTCCAGACATAAGATGGTTATATTTGACCAGGATATGTCGTGTAGTCTTGTTTGTGATCCTTATTACGAGCAGTTTATTAGCATGTATTTATGTATCGCCACGTATCTGGGAGAATGTGATGTTTGGTATTGTGATGTTATATATGTTTGTAGAAGTTTAGATAGAATATGCTTTATTATGTACACCATATCCTTACTAATATTATAAAAGCGAAAGTGAGTTTGTTTGTTTGTTTGTTACCTCTTCACGCTTTAATGGCTAAAGCGATTTTGATGAATTTTGGTACAGAGATAGTTGGGAACCAGGAGACGGACATAGGCTAATATTTTTTTTGAAAAAAGTGGGATGTGAGGGAGAAAGAGGGAAGAAAAGGGAAAACTTAGCGTTGCTATTACAAATCAATAAGGCGCAAGGGAGAACTGTGTTACCCCAAATTTAACGCGGGCGAAGCCGCGGGCGAAAGCTAGTTAATTACATAAATTAAAGTATACAACTTATTAATAGGGTGACACAATAGGCTGTCTTTTTCGCTAAAAGCGATCTTTTCAAGACAACCTTTGGGTGAATTTAACGGAGGAGGAGAGACAGTACTGCAAGTAGTATCAGCTACCCTACTATGACGTCTTAAAGCAGAACTTATTCCACTGAGGGAAAGAGACAAAGCTATACAGGGTGTCTAGCGCTATCTCTTTCCCTCAGTGGAATAAGTTCTGTTTTAACATGTCATGGTAGGCCTACTGGTGTTTCTTAAAACTAACAGATACATTTATAAAAAACTAATTCTTGTATTTTATAAACAAGAACACGACGACCAGGTCAAGCTACACAAAACCATTTTAACCTGATCTCTCTACTACGGTGTGCGATACGTAGTAGAGAGATCAGGATATAATAGTTTAGAATAGGTTGACCTGCCGCCGTGTGTACATAAAAATAAATACATTATTATTCAACCACCGCCAGTACGATGCGCCTGAATTAAAGTGGATAGCAATGAGTATCAGACGTGTGTTAATCCAGGTGCAGACTATTTGAAACTATTGTAATAATTTAATTTATTTTTTTATCGAGTACTAGCTTTTGCCCGCGGCTTCGCTCGCGTTAAATTCGGGGTAAAACAGTTCCCCTTGCGCCTTATCAATTTGTAATAGCAACGCTAAGTTTTCCCTTTTCTTTTTCCCTCACATCCCACTTTTTTTTTTTTAAATAGCATATGTCCGTCTCCTGGTTCCCAACTATCTATGTACCAAAATCCATCACAATCGGTTTAGCCATTAAAGCGTGAAGAGGTAACAAACAAACAAATAATAAATAAATAAATATCTTGGGACAACTCACACACGGCTATCTGATCTCAAGCTAAGCAGAGCTTGTGTTATGGTAACCAGACAACTGATATACATACTTATATAATTTATAAATACATACATATTATAGATAAATCACACCCAGACACAGAACAAACAATCATGCTCATCACACAAAGTTTGTCCTGGGTGGGAATCGAACCCACGACCTCCGGCTCAGCAGTCAGGGCCACTAACCACTAGGCCAACAGGTCCGTCAAAACAAACAAATAAACAAACAAACTCACTTTCGCTTTTATAATATTAGTAAGGATTCATTTTCCGGTGTTATTACTAAAATATTAGCAGATCATCCATAATTATAGACATCGAGAAAAAATATGTATTATAGATGATAACTCATAAACTACCTAGACAATTTAAATTATATGGGATACTAGCTGTGCCCAGCGGTTTCACCCGCTGCTCACTTAGGGGCATGAAAAATAGATGTTAGCCGATTCTCAGACCTACCCGATATGCACACAAAATTTCGTTCGAATCGGTCCAGCCGTTTTGGAGGAGTATGGGAACGAAAACTGTGACACGAGAATTTTATATATTAGATGGATATGGGACCACCTGGGAAGAACTATTCCTTATCAATCGGTTCAGGGGTCTTTGAGTAATCGGTGAACCTACATAAAAAAAACATTCCGACGAATTGACCACCTCTTTTTTTTAAGTCGGTTAAAAATCTGCAAACCTTTTTTGCCTAGAGTTATTTTCGGGGTAAAACCCCTATTATGATGAACTATGGGTACACCTCTGCCATTCCCCTTATCCAAACAGGCGTGATATTAAACCTTATTACAATGCACATCACGTCCTTAATGTAAATCCGTTCTCATTAGTGAGCGACCCGTGATCAACTCTTTGATGTTCACTTATTCAGAAGCGAACAAGTGAGCTATATGTTATGTATTGTATATTATATACATTATAACATATGTATAAGTTGTGGGTATGCTTTGATGGTATATTGGCTGAGTTTATAAAATACTTGAAGGTAATATTTTAGTCTATAACTAGCTGTGCCCAGCGGTTTCACCCACTGCTCACTTAGGGCTATGAAAAATAGATGTTGGCCGATTCTCAGACCTACCCGATATGTACACAAAATTTCGTTTAAATCGGTCCAGCCGTTTCGGAGGAGTATGGGAACGAAAACTGTGACACGAGAATTTTATATATTAGAGATTATACAAAGTGTTAAAGTCCGTTTCAACATTTTATAATCTGTATTCCTCAACTAGCTTTGCCCGCGTGATATCGAGAAAAAAAGTATCCTATGTGTTATTCCAGACTATAATCTACCTCTGTGCCAAATTTCTTCAAGATCCATTCAGCCGTTTTGACGTGAATGAGTAACAAACATCCATACATCCTTACATCCATCCTCACAAACACATACACATTACCTCTATGCTAAATTTCATCAAGATCCGTTCAACCGTTTTGACGTGAAAGAGTAACAAACATCCATACATCCTCACAAACATTCGCATTTATAATATTAGTAGAATAGGATCTATCCACCTATATAAATCTATTAATTACCTTTACGAGAGGAGTTCGTGGCTCAATTATAATAGCCGCTCGAGTCGATCTTAAATTTAGGCTACGTTTTCCTACATTAGTCTGTGGACAAGTAACCAACCATTACCTACCGAGTTTCTTCCCCGTTTCAGCAGCCTTTTAAGCCGGCTGTCATTTGAAGATGTGAACGAAAGAACTATCTATATATTTCGAGGTATCGTATTACCCAGTACTAACTGGGTTGAAGAGGTCAGATAGGGCCCTCGCCCCATATAAAATACTGGGATTCAGCTGCATGCGGTTAGAATGGAAGTCGATCCCGACATAGTTGGGGAAAGGCTGGGTTTTTTCCGGATGGGAAATCATCAAATAACGTTCCTTGCTTTTGGATTTTCAGACTTTTACTGACCCATCCATGTACCTTATTTTGCTCTTTGTGTTCTAGGGCCGCGGTATGTGTTTCAAACAACCCGTAACCGCGGGTTATGCACACATTATGCCACACCACAGACTACCTACAGTACCGTATCTCCTCCTTTAAATCCATGCAAAGGTTGTCTTGAAAAGATCGCTTTTAGCGATAAGACCGCCCATTGTGTCACCCTATTTATAAGTTGTATATTGTTATTCTTATCATTTGTATGGTGTACATAATAAACAATATTCTATCTATCTATCTATCTATGCCAGGGCAGTTGCCCTGCTCTGCTGCCTTCCTCTGCTCCCTTTGCTTTGCTGACATCTCTATGAGGCGCACATAGAACACAAAACAAGTGCGCTGTCGACACGGCATGTCGTCATTAGACGGACGGACGGTGAACTACACATTGCTCACCGTCGTCAGACCTGCGTCTACGATGGCCGGGAGTAGTTTCGCGGCGCCCGATATCCGGAGCGTCTTCCACGGCGGTGGAAAAAGGCCAAGCAGATGATGATGACTCTTGCTCGACCTCAGGTGATGCAAGTTGCGTCAAGCCATTTGCAAATCCTTCACTTGTTTTCATCGCGTGAGTCCCGTCACGGCGATGGTATGCTCTAAACACATCCAGCATTTATTCTCCGGAGTATATGTGGACTCGCGTGTGACTTGAACATCCAGCATGTGGCCGAGTGGTTAGATCTTCACATAACGTTCATCACCAATAGACACGCCCCGCTAATAAAACTACAATGAACGAATTATTTTCTGCCAACTTTTGTGCTACAAAGTTTCTGAGTTGCCATTGTAAATATTTTTCCCCATCTTTTGGGGAAAAAATTAACTACTTAATTTGATATGGCAATAATTGGAAAATAATGTCATTCGACTGTAATTGTGATAATGACCCCGATAAAAAATTCTGAAAAAAAAAATTGTCTCATCAAAAGAAAGAAAGAAAAAACAACAACGACAAATTACGACGAGCACACAAAATTACAAAATGAAACATAAGACATTTACAAATACATATACGAGACAAAATAAAAATAACTTGCACGTCGTGACTGCGACAGGTAGGTCACCACTCACCATGATGCTGTGCTATGGGAGTTCACAGCACAGCGCCGATTTTGGTGTTGGTCTAGGGAAAATTTAATATCACCACTGGCAACCCAGCCAACTCAGCGCCCGCTAACTACATAATCCGGAACGTTACTTAGTTAGTTGTTATAATTCGATGCGATCGGTCCATTTGGAATAGTTCCTCAGCAGCATTACTATATATTGCTCTAGTATTATTTGTTGTACGTCTTTTAGAGTATTTAAGTGCCTAGGTTGGTCTGTGGATGGGTGTGATGTGTGTGATGGACTACCCGTTACATACCGAGTTTCCTCCGTACCTCGGAATGCACGTTAAGCCGTTGGTCCCGGATTTGTAGATCTTTGACAGTCGTTACAGGTAGTCAGTGTTCCGAAAGTCTGATAACCAATCTTACCAAGGGCTATCGCATTACCCAGTACTAACTGGGTTGTGAAGGTCAGATAGGCAGTCGCTCTATGTAAAATACTGATATTCAGCTGCATCCGGTTAAAATGAAAGCCGACCCCAACATAGTTAGGAAAAGGCTAGGCAAATGAGGTAGGTTTTATTTTTGAGTTATAATGTCCCGGGATATTAATAATTTAAAAACTCCTGCCCTTTATAAATTCCTTCGAGTGTAACAGGCGTGAAGTTTATCAAAATGCAGTCGTAACCGTAATTAAAATTTGACGGGCCTGTTGGTCTAGTGGTTAGTGGCCTTTTACTGCTGAGCCGGAGGTCGTGGGTTCGATTCCCACCCAGGACAAACTTTGTGTGATGAGCATGATTGTTTGTTCTGTGTCTGGGTGTGATTTATCTATAATATGTATGTATTTATAAATTATATAAGTATGTATATCAGTTGTCTGGTTACCATAACACAAGCTCTGCTTAGCTTGGGATCAGGTACCCGTGTGTGAGTTGTCCCAAGATATTTATTTATTTATTTTTAATCACCAAATAAGCGACAACCACATTATAAATGTAAACCTATTAACTATACTGATGTATTAAAATAAAGAAGAAATAAAAATTCATTTTGCGTACTAATGAAGTTTCAAAGCCTTGCAATTAGCGACTGAGTTATTTTGCGGAAAAACGCAATTAAGGATGGGCGGGAGGCCGAAGGCCGAATGGCATGAAATATGTAGATGAGGACAGAAGGCCGAGTTCAGTCGATGAGTGAAAACAGGCGCGTTCTACCTGCCTTCGGCTTCCAGTCTAACTGAATGTAGATGAATACTAGTATTTTGCATGAAGGAACTACCTATCTGATCTGCACAATCCAGTTTCTGGAAAACATGATAACCTTTTGCCAAGATTGGCTGTCCAAGTTCTTTATTAAAAAAAAAATGGGAATTTCCCAGCTATTTTTTTAACATTGCCTCACACTAGGATTCCTCCTGTCTGGTGGGTGCGTTTACAAACATTTAAACCCACATACAAAAACAGCCAGACCCGAAACAACTATCTGCAGGTCATACAAAAATAAGTTCCGTGTGGGAATTGAACCCGCGACACGCAGCGCTACAGTCGATCGCTCAGCCACTACGCCAACCGTACCGTCAATTTGTGCCGTCAATAAGTCAGACACTCCCTAGTGTCTGACTTATACCGACTTAAACCCTCAGATGTTTGAGTTCCAGGGCTTCTATATCTCTTTAGTATAATCTTTAGTAGTTAGTCTTACCAAAGAGAATACCAAAAAGAATTATTACCTTGTAATTAATTAGATTGTATAGAAACAGGTAGTTATTTGCTCCATATATTCGAATACTAATATTTTTTAAGCTATTGCCTAACTTCTATCAGGGCCTTGAGCGTGGAGACCGAATCCAGAAATTTCGTAACGAAAACACCTAACGTTACGAAAACGGTCAATTATTTCTAGCGCGTTTCCAATGTTCAATTGGAAAAGCGTGTTTGGTAGCGAATCGGGTCGTCCATCAATATTACGCTGGATCAAACCCAAGGTCAAATTTTTCTTTTTGCGACTTCTTTTCATTGGAAGTACTTTTTAATGTTATATTTAGTTTTTTTTGTTGTTATTTATTGCATAAGTTGATAAGAAATGCTATTCAATAGCTTTACCGCGGCAGTCCCCCATTGCCACACGTATATTTTTATTTAAAAAAAAGAATACTAATATAATATTTATTTAATACAAAATTCTCACAGTTTTGGTTGCCATATTCATCCGAAACGGCTTAACTGATTTTTGTGATATTTTATATGTAAATTCAGTAGGTCTGAGAATCGATCGTAATTCATTTTATTTTTCATAACCCTAAGTAAGCTTGAACAGCGGGTAAAAGCGCTGGACACAGCTAGAATATAATACCGTTCTCGAATACAATACGGGTATTTAGTTAAATCCAGTAAGACTAGAAGCTCACCAAGACATAGTTGGAAAAAGGCCATGCAGTTGATGGTTGCAGCTGTCCTTCTGTGCTTACGTATTCAGTACGAACGGTTTGTGTCCCCCTATCGTTTCCTCGACCATTGTTCGACTGCTGAAAGGAACTAATCGAGTGCCAAGATAGCATGTGGACTTGGTTCCATTTTGTTCTGTTATATGACTTCTGGTATATGACCTGTATTTATGTACTAATTGGTAGAACAATGAGGAGCTCGTGGCTAAATAATAGCAGCCGCTCGGGTCGATCTTAAGGTTAAGCCGTGCTTGCCTAGGCTGGTCTGTGGATGGGTGACCACCCGTTACATACCGAGTTTCATCCGTGCCTCGGAAAGCACGTTAAGCCGTTGGTCCCAGCTGTCATATGTAGATCTTTGACAGTCGTTACAGGTAGTCAGTGTTCCGAAAGTCTGACAACCAGTCTTACCAAGGGGTATAGTATTAACTGGGTTGTGGAGATCAGATAGGCAGTCGCTCCATGTAAAATACTGATATTCAGCTGCATCCGGTTAGACTGGAAGCCAACCCCAACGTAGTTGGGAAAAGGCTAGGCAGATGATGGTAGAACAATGGAATCTTTACTAAAATTATAAAGGCGAAAGTGAATTCGTTTATTACGTCTTCACGCCTAAATGGCCGAACCGATTTTGATGAATGTTGGTACAAAGATAGTTAGGACCCTGGAGACGGACACAGGCTATTTTTTAAGTGAGAAATGGGGTACAAAGAGGGAAGAAAGGGGGAGAGAAATATACTTGTTTTTCGCGGGTGGAAGTCACGGGCGGAAGCTAGTAATATTATAACGTTGAACGAAGCCGTGTGGGCGTTTCTAAAAACGAGGCGTATCGCCCATGTAATCCGATTAAATAAAGGGTTAACTTTTCAAACTAATTCATTGTGTAAAGTTCAATTATAATTAACTTTTATTAAACAGTTATTTTTAGATTGACAAAGATGTTGGCTATGTGACTGATTGTGAATTAAATTGCCTATTTTTATGGTAATTTTCGTTTTATGTATATCTGTGGCATTGGCGTGTACAATCTTTTATTTTGTATCGTAGGGGCGTTAAAACATATTATATTTAAATTACATAAACAGCTCGAACGAGAATCAAACCCGTGAAACCCATTGCAACAGCCAATCGCTCAAAAATCTTCATCATTTCATAACACACAAGATGGTAGGGAGGTGGATCATCACTATCACAAGACATAACTTGATAAGTTAGGGATACATTAAATCCTTACTAATATTATAAGAGCGAAAGTGAGTTTATTTGTTTGTTACCTCTTAACACTTTAATGGCTAAACCGATTTTGATGAATTTAAAAAATTACACAGGCTATATTTTTAAAGTGAGAAATGAAAGAGAAAGAGAGAAGAAAAGGGTTAACTTGGCATTGCTATAATAATAAATAAGGCGCAAGAGCTACTACAGGTAGCAGGTACCTGTGAATCAGGAAAAGGGAACTTTTAACGTTCATTATATTTTGCAATAGAAATATTGAATGAATAATTAAGCACCTTATTTATTGTAATAGCAATGCTAAGTTTTCCCCTTTCTTCCCTCTTTCTCCCTCAATCGTTTTTTTTTTAATATCTATATCCAACTATCTCTGTACCAAAATTCATCAAAATCGGTTTAGCAATCTAGGCGTGAAGACGTTACAAACAAACTCACTTTAAGGAAGTAAAGATATATTGTTTCATTTTGTCTTTACGTTTTACTGATACTACAACCAACTGATGTTGATATTTAATCGTTTGTTTTTGAAAGTCGAAAACAAATACCAACAAAAAAAAACAAGGACGAAAACCGAAAGCCGAGCACGTCCCAACACTAGTGACCTTATTATTCCAGTGAACGGCGAACTCTCGCCTCCAGTTATTTATTTCTAAGTTTTTGACAGAAATTATAAATATGGCGGATTTATTTTGATTATGAAATATATTTCCATGATTCTTGGCATGGAAATTTTAATGAAAAGAGGATTATATCGATGACAGGAGCTGATTGGTGATTCTGTATGAAATTTCTTTGTTTCCTTTGTTTTTCCAGAATAATTCGCTCAAAATCCAGGAAATAGTACATTCAAAGGTTTTATATACGTTCATTCTTTTGTTGATATTTCATTTTATAGTTTTTATAGAGTAGCTGAGAAGCTTGTAGGTAAATAATAACAACAGCACAGTTCAATCTTTAGGTTAAACGGGTTTTTTTTCGTATGTAAAATCATCAAATAACTTCCCCCGCTTTGGGCGCTGGGAGTGTCAGACTTTTACTGACTTAACCCCATCAATATTCCTTCTTTTGCCCTTATGTACCGGGGCCGCGGTATCTCATTCGAACAACCCGCAGCCCCGGTAGGCGGTGGCCCAGGCAGGCCCCTCTGCTTTGCTGACTTCTCTTTAAGGCGCGCGTGGAATACGAACGCGCGGTCAACATGGTTTAGGTTAAACGATGTTTGCTTGTGTCGTTGTGTGGATGGGTGACCAGACATTACATTACTTCTTGCATGTTTCGAAAAGTACGTTAAGCTTTTGGTCCCAGCTGTTATTTGTAGACCTTTAACAGTCGTTGAACCTTTAACGACTGACCGACATTCCGAGTAGTCTTTCAGACTGACTTTCCGAGTCCGACTTTCGGGAAACTGACTACCTAGTCAGTGTCCCGAAAGTCGGGCTCTCAGTCTTACTCAGGAGTATCGTATAACCCTGGACCACTTTATTGTCCGTCCGTCTGTCTGTATGTCTGTTAAGACCCTTTATCTCGGGAACGCGTGGAGATACCAAGTTGAAATTAAAAACCATATACTTAATCTGGGGTCCCTTAGAGCACGTAGTCAATAGATATTGCCGTTAATGTCACAAGTTTGCACGTAATCTTCGGTGCGCGGACCCGAATCGCATTTGGCCATTTTTTTTGTTAAAAATATTCTTACGACACTTAAATTCCAAAAACATGCAAATTCTTCCCCATAAAATTAGTTGGATCATCGTTTCTTTTACAAACCGCGCTGGCAAGCCCGTGATACACATACAGAGCCCACAATTTATCAATATTTAACCATATTCGATACATTATCTCCGTCCATAAAATTCGGGGGGTCCTCTACGCATAGAAATTGTCCGTTTAATATAAAATTATTGCTGTACCGGGCTACCCTTAATCAGTATTGTAGGGTAAGCAAGAGTCTAAGTAATGTGCTGTGATAGCAAAAATATTGAGAGGTAAACTTGGAGTAGCTGAGGTTTTTTTTTTGTTTTAAAACTTTCCTCCTCTTTGGGTTTAAAAGAAGGTACGTAGGGCCCGTGTTTTTTTCCAGATATGAGCAATTTTGTGAATAAATACGGTTATAGTAGCGTATTTGTTCATGAAACGTACTCCTTTTCACATGATCTCCGCTATTAAAACGTTTAAGTGAGACTTCTTGGTATGTCTGCTCCGTTGGTCGAGAGGCTGCAAGCACGACTACTAAGCATAAGGTCCTGGGTTCGTTTCCCGGGTAATCCACTCTGTTATTGGACTTCCCGTTAAGTATTCCTCAGTAGTATCTACTGAATTAAAATTTGTTGATGACAATAGGCTCGTCCCTATTATATGGGACTTATTACATAATTAGGTAAGTATACTTCTACCTAGCCCTTTGAGGATTAATGGCATGGTGTTATGTTAATCATTGATATTTGTATGGATAACGTAGGTAACACACATACGGATTCTGAAGGTTTTTACTGAGTCTTAGTTTGTTAAGAACTATCATTTTAAATCCTTAAACGAAGTATGCTTACATAGTTATGCCAATACAATCGACAAAAAAAAATGACAATCGCCTTCTAACCATTCCATATAAATAAATAAGTATCTTGGGACAACTCACACACGGCTATCTAATCAGAAACTAAGCAGAGCTTGTGTTATGGTAACCAGACAACTGATATACATACTTATACATATAATTTATAAATACATACATATTATAGATAAATCACACCCAGACACA
The DNA here is from genome assembly GCA_958449745.1 of Ochropleura leucogaster. NCBI lineage: Eukaryota > Metazoa > Arthropoda > Insecta > Lepidoptera > Noctuidae > Ochropleura > Ochropleura leucogaster. The sequence goes on from OY288226.1 coordinate 11,527,795, forward strand.
GAACAAACAATCATGCTCATCACACAAAGTTTGTCCTGGGTGGGAATCGAACCCACGACCTCCGGCTCAGCAGTCAGGGCCACTAACCACTGGACGAACAGGCCCGTATATTTTTTTAACGACGTCAACAAGATTGACTAAGGACTTTTGGTAGTTGAAGAGTGCGTAAGCTGCTTAGGCCAGTTTTTCCAAAAATGCTTGCTATTTCACCAAGCATCGATTTGAGAAAGTGAGATGCATATATCGTTCCTGTCGAACACGTACAAAAAAACTTTACAATTTATTTTTGCTAAAAAAAGCAATTCGACTTTATAAGCAAGTAATCTTTACTTATTGGTAGTTCGGGGTAACAAAGTTCCCCTTGCGCCTTATTGATTTGTAATAGCAACGCTAAGTTTTCCATTTTCTTCCCTCTTTCTCCCTCACATCACACTTTTTTCAAAAAAATATTAGCCTATGTCTGTCTCCTGGTTCCCAACTATCTCTGTACCAAAATTCATCAAAATCGGTTTAGCCATTAAAGCGTGAAGAGGTAACAAACAAACTCACTTTCGCATAGTAAGGATTTATGTTGAAGCCCAATTTACCTTATGTACAAAAGGTGTGTTAAAATTAATGTCTATATCGAATTTTCCATTTTCTTTTAAGTATCGAATATACAATACTAACAATACATTGAGTATTTTTTTTCTAAATACCTTACTCTCACTGACCAATGGTCTTAACAGCGCAATTAACAAGGTGGTTAATTTATTACGTACGGGTATCAAATCTGTAACCTGTACGTGTTGAAGTGCATCAATCGATCTCTTTTCTTAAGCCTCTAATCGGTTCTGTGCAGAACAAAGAATACATACAGTTCAAAGATGAAAGAAGTAATTAATACTTTGTGAGTGTTTTTTTTTTGGGTGAGAATTCATCAAATAACTCAGACTTGTACTAAAACACACCCATATTCCTTCTATTGTCCTTTACGTACCGGGGCCGCGGTATCTCTTTCAAACAACCCGCAACCCCGGAGGCCCTGGCAAGCCCCTCTGCTTTGCTGACATCTCTTTGAGGCGCGCGTGGAACACTATAGCGACATCAACACGGCCTGTTGTCAATAGACGGACGGACGGTGAGCTACCCATTGCTCACCGTCCACAGGCCCGCATCTACGGTGGCCGGGAGTCGCTAGTCGTCTCGTGGCGCCTGACGCCCGGGGCGTCTCCCACGGCGGCTGAGTTGGTTTCCCAAACGTCTGACTACCTCCTTTGCTAGCATGACTGCCTCACAAAAGGAGGTGACCGCTTCCCATTCCCTCTCGCTCCGGACCATGGACTGAACCAGGGCCGGACGCGAGAGATCGCCGCCGCCGATCGCCTCTACGAGGGCACGGCCGTGCTCCGCCCAAGCTGGGCAGATCGCCACTGTGTGCTCCACCGTGTCCTCCAGGCAATCGTCACTATGGTGACACCCGGGCGTTTCCTCCCACCAGATTATGTGCAGGAACCTTCCGAAACTTCCGTGTCCGGTGAGGATCTGCGTCGGGCGTTAGGTGAGGACGTCATGGCGTCGTGACTGTGCTTTGATTAGTTCTATGCCTGAAATTAAAAAAAAAAACGGGGATCAGAAACAGTCAAACCATTTAACGAAAGTTAATTTCATGTTAAAATAATTCACGACGATAATTCTTTGCTATTTGCAGAGTTTACAACGCGAAATAACCCAGAGATTTCATTAGAAATTTCTCAGTAACGGCTTGAAGTGAGTGGAAATTGGATGATACTCACACGACTCCCAACCCTTCCCCGAAAAACAAGCGTCATGATATCTCACCAAAGTATTCCATAATGAGCTCCGATTCCGCGAACAACAAACAAACAAACATTCAAAATCAAAATTCCACAAATTTCTTCCTCAACCCGTTCCAAAATAATTCAGTCACGTCAAATAATTCAGGAAAACCGCATAAAATGAAAGCATTACCTTTAAATATATATCACTTATGCCACATAAATAACAGGCAGACATATTTACATCCCCCCTGAGGGATGAAAAAACCGAATTAGGAGAACATGAGAACAATAATGTTATCAAAATAGGAGCCATCATGCACCCGTCAGCAGAAAAAGCAATTTTAATCTGCCTAATGTTGGGAATGCTTTATACCTTACGGTACGCAAGTGGGATTTAGGTTATTTTATGGTTGGACTTCAAGCTTTTCAAGCTTTTCCCCGCGACTTTGCCTTGCTATTTGAATGTCAAGCTTTAGTTTTGCTGGTGGCCTCGACTAAATGAAAATCCATTTTGTTTTTTTTTATTAAAATATAATAATAACGTTGCCCCATTCAAGGAATTTCTCCTGTTTCGTGGGATTGTTTACAAACATTTAAACTATCTGTAGGCCATACAAGTATTTGTTCCGTGCGGGGATGAAACCTGCGACACATTTATGATTAACTTGGATATTACCTACTATTTTTCAATGAAGAAGTTTGTGCGGACGGATAGATGTTTATTACACAAAAACCACTGAACGGACTCGGATAAAATTTGTCTCAGTGATAATATAGCTTGGATTAACACATATGAGACATTAACGACTAAAAATAACATACACACCGTAGCAAGCCGTAGCACACCGTAGCAAGCCGTAGCACAGCTACGAGTACATGCTACGCCAGTGTCAGTTTTAGCACATATCAAGCTATTACAGTACTTTCAGTTAGTTATAAAAGTCTGTCCAAAACTTGTAACGACATTTTTCGCTACAGTTGTAAGCCGTGCAGCGTGCGCGTGTTTCTCTGACTGACTCTCTCTCTCTCTCTCTCATAGAAAACAAACCAGTTATTTTCGTTTCGTCTTTCTATTTCGCATTGAATAGTGTGGTGTCGCGACGACTATTTTTGTTGAGTGTAAGCATGTTTTTTGTACACAATAAATAATAACTTCGTTCCATTCGTATGTTTCTTGACACCTCTCAAGTATTTTTTATTCGGATGAGTAATTATCAAATGTGTTCTCCCGCTCTAAGCGGAGCAGAAAAGAGTGTCAGACTTGTACTGACTAAAACCCATCCATGTTCCTCCACAGAGCTGCATCTACACGGCTCTAGGACCGGTCGCCTCTACGAAGACACATCGACCTCCACAGCGTGTTCCACAATGTCCTCCGGGTGATCGTCATAGTGGAGACACCCAGGCGTCTCCTCCCACCCAATTATGTGCAGGTAAATCAGAACCTGTGATATCACAACATTTTTCTGATACACGCCGAATTTGCAAAGTCTTACTTTTGTATTGGATTATGACTTAACTAGCTTTCGCCCACGGCTTCGTCTACGTGATATCTAAAACATAGTATCCTATGTGTTATTCCAGACCATAATCTACCTCTGTGCCAAATTTCATCAAGATCCGTTCAGCTGTTTAGACGTGAAAGATTAACATAATATTAGTAAGATAGCTGGCGCCCGCGGTTTCGCCCGCGTGATACAGAAAAATCAAGTTTTCCAGTAATTACCTGCGTGCCAAATTTTATCAAGATCCGTCAAGCCGTTTTGACGTGCAAAAGTAACAAACATCCATATGGATGTTTGTTACTCTTTGTCCTTTGTCATGTTTGTTTTTTACATCCTTCCTCATAAACATTTTATAAAATAACTAGCTTTTGCACGCGGCTTCGCTCGCGTTAAATTTGGGTAATACAGTTCCTCTTGCGCCTTATTGATTTCTAATAGCAAAGCTAAGTTTTCCCTCTCCTTTCCTCTTTATCCCTCACAAACCACTTTTTTTTTTAAAATAGCCTAAGTATTTCCGTCTCAAAATAGCCTATGTCCATCTCCTGGTTCCCAACTATCTATGTACCAAAAACATCAAAATCGGTTAAGCCATTAAAGCGTGAAGAGGTACAAACAAACAAACAAACTTAATTTCGGTTTTAAGTAAGGAGTGAGGATATAAAGTAGGATAGTAGGATAACCGTCCCGCAGTCGTATCGTGATCGTCCCTTATAAAAGCACCCCCCATACTTCATTCACGTTTGTCTTGCCGCCACCCAATGAGCAAAGGTTCTATTTGTATTGGAACAAACTGCTGATTTTATACTTCGGACTTTCGACCTTAATAAATCATGTCATAAGGAATAGAAAACTTTTTAATTCTAGGAATTAATGTGAGACTAATGGGCTTTTAGCAATTATACATCACTAGCTTTCAAGCGCGACTTTGTCCGCGTGGCATAGTTACTTTGGGCTAACGCTAACTTTAAACTACGTGATGGTCGAAAAAAAAAATCTGTCCCTCCCCTTTTCTTCCCTCTTTCTCCCCCTTAACTCACTTTTTTTTTTAATTAGCCTTTGTCCGTCTCCAGGGTCCCAAATAGCTCTGTACCAAAATTTATCAAAATCGGTTTGGCCATTTAGGCGTGAAGACGTAACAAACAAACTCACTTTCGCTTTTATAATACTAGCTTTTGCTTGCAGCTTCGCTCGTGTTAATTTCGGGGTAACACAGTTCCCCTTTCCTGATTTGCAGGTACCTGCTACCTGTAGTTTTTGCTCTAGCGCCTTATTTATTTTAATAGCAATGCAAACTTTTTCCTTTTCTTCCCTGTTTCTCCATCATATCTCAATCTTTTAAAAAAAAAATAGCCTGTGTCCGTTTCTAGGGTCCCAACTGTACCAAAATTCATCAAAATCTATTTGGCCATTTAGGCGTGAAGACGTAACAAACCAACAAACTCACTTTCGCTTTTATAATATTTAGTAAGGATGTCTCATGTAACATCACGCCTATATTTTCCGAAGAGATAAGCAGAGGTGTTTCTAATAATATACCTATATTTCGCCAGTTTAATGCCCATGTAAAATGAGGCGAGAAAAATACCGGGCAGACTTCATAGATGCCCGGTAGCATCTATGAAGTCTGCCCGGTATTTTTAAAAGCAGAGGGGCTTGCCAGAGCCTCCGCCTGCCGGGCTTGCGGGTTGTTCCAAAGAGATACCGAGGCCCCGAAACATAAAAGGCAATAGGAAGAACATGGGTGGGTTTTAATCAGTACAAGTCACCCCACTCCGCCCAGAGCGGTGGAAGTTATTTGTTGATATCCAATCCAAAAAAAAATGACTGATACCAGGAGATTAAAATAGTTTACAATAGGGTTACCATGACATCTTATAGCAGTTCTTATCCCTGTGTGAGAGAGAAATGGTGCTAGACACCATGTATAGCTCTGTCTCTCTCCCTCAATGGAATAAGTTCTGTTTTAAGACGTCATGGTAGGGTAGCAGGACGTCAAAAAATTGCACCGCATCGCTGTCAATTTGAAACGTATACAGAAGACTGGCAGTATTGCCAAACCATAATACTAAAGGAAGTTGGTAGCAAAAAAATAATAATAATAAACCAACACCTGAGAAGGCTCTCGTTAGGCAGCTGGATCAAGGGCTTGATACAGAAAGCGGTACTCCTGGACACGGCTCGTATTGTTAGGAGGTTCCTTTCATATTTTTATATTTTTAAATGTTTTTGTATGCTTTTTTGAAATATTTAAAAATGTAATAATATGTATAAAAACCAATAAATGAACTAAAAAATAATAATAATTATCTTGGGACAACTCACACACGGCTATCTGATCCCAAGCTAAGCAGAGCTTGTGTTATGGTAACCAGACAACTGATATACATACTTATATAATTCATAAATACATACCTACATATTATAGATAAAACATCGATGAATAAAAAGATAGTCACCGACTTCCGGAAGAGAATTAATTTAGTCAGTTTTTTGGAACGAAGTTCCTTATCGCGCGTTGCGAAAGTGGGCTAGACGGAAAAAAACTAAGACCAAAAGTTGTAACGAAAGTGTAATATTTTTGCTATAGTTGTAAGCTAAGCGACGTGCGCGTGTTTCTCTGTCTCTATGTCTCTCATAGAAATCAAGCCAGTTATATCTTTTTACTATTTCGCATTGTATACCGGTTCCAAGCGGGTGTCCCTTGACACCTCTCAAGTTTTTTTTCTAAATGTGTGTATTCCCTCTAACTTGATTAGTTTTTTTTTGGATCGCTTCAGATCGCAACCGTCCAACAACCCGTCACATTAACGTCGATCAGAAGGAACCTCCTCACTACCTGGACCTGTGCTGACCCCGCCACTAACAGTGTTGACTGGCGTTAATAGATGACGGCCATTTGTAGGTACTACGGCGTGTACCTGTGTAGTGATGGGCTGGTGTCGATAATTACCGGTATTTTCCTATCGGCAAAAGGTAGATATTAATTGGATTTTTTATTATTAAATGACGAGCCTGTTGGTCCAGTGGTTAGTGGCCCTGACTGCTGAGCCGGAGGTCGTGGGTTCGATTCCCACCCAGGACAAACTTTGTGTGATGAGCATGATTGTTTGTTCTGTGTCTGGGTGTGATTTTATCTATAATACCTATGTATGTATTTATAAATTATATAAGTATGTATATCAGTTGTCTGGTTACCATAACACAAGCTCTGCTTAGCTTGGGATCAGATAGCCGTGTGTGAGTTGTCCCAAGATATTAAAAAAAAAATGCAAAGAAAAAATTAAATTTTCTTTTGCGGATGGGAAACCATCAAGTAGCAGATACTTCTACCACCCCGCTCTGGGCGGATCGGGGGGGACTGCCAGGCTTTTACTTACTAAACCCCACCCTATCCTTACCTTATCCTTCTTTTGCCTTATGTTCCGGGGTCGCGTTATCTCTATCGAACAACCCACAACCCTGGTTGTGTATTGTGTACCATTCTGTTTAAGAAGCTCTTGGCTAAATAATGGCAGCCGCTCGATCGATCTTTAAGTTAGGGCGCGCTTGCCTAGGTTGGTCTGTGGATGGGACCCATTACACACCGAGTTTTCACCCGTTAAGTTATTGGTCCCGGCTGTCATTTGTAGATCTTTGACAGTCGTTATACACAGTCAGTGTCCCGAAAGTATGATAGCCAATCTTAAGGGCAAAGGAAAGGTCAATGGGTATCGTATCGGGCCTGTGGACGGTGAGCAATGGGTAGCTCACCGTCCGTCCGTCTCTTGAGGACAGGCCGTGTCGACGGCGCGTTCGTGTTTCACGAGCGCCTCAAAGAGATGCCATCAAAGCAGAGAGGCTTACCAGAGCCTCCGCCGGCCGGGGTTGCGGGTTGTTTGAAAGAGATACCGCGGCCCCGGAACGTAAAGGGCAATAGAAGGAACATGGGTGGGTTTTACTCAGTAAAAGTCTGACACGCCCCCTGCTCCGCCCAGAGGAAGTTATTCGATGATTTCCTACCTGAAAAAAGGGGTATCGTATTACTCGGTACTAACTGGGTTGTAGAGGTCAGATAGGCAGTCGTTCCATGTAAAAAATAGTATTCAGTTGCATCTGGTAAGACTGCAAGCTAGAAAATACAAGGCTATGCAGATGATGATGGTATACTATTTTGTTCTACTTTATAACAACCTAGTTTGTGATTAAAATAAAACAAATTTAAAGTTTTAGAATCACAATGTATTTAATGTCATTGTAAAACATTCTGTCATAAATATGTTGACTTTATGATGCTTTGAATAGGACAATGAACTCTGCGGTTCAATAAAATACTAGATCAAAGTCTGACTTTGGAACTTTGTTTTAAATCTTTACCAAACTTTGTCTTTTGAATTGCTCTTTATTTTGTAGAGAGTTTTGATTGCTTAGATCTGATAAATATTAATATGATAGTATTTTTTTACGGAATTTATAGTGTACTAGTTGTGCTCAGCGGTTTCACCCGCTGCTCAGCTCCTTTTCTAGAGAAGGGTATGAAAAATAGATGTTGGCCAATTCTCAGACCTACTCTACCCTAAACACACAAAATTTTGTTGAAATCGGTCCAGCCGTTTCGGAAGTGTATGGTAACTAACACTGTGATAAGAGAGTTTTATATATTAGATATATACCACAAATTTATACTTATTGATAAAAAATGATAAATAAGAAATAGACATCAACCTACGCATAATACGTACCCACTTATAAACACATCCCACCACTACCCTTTCATCGACAACCCATCCCATAATCACTCACATCCCTAAACTAGACAAAGAGCCAGCAATTTGTTTCTCAAAATGTTTTTTTCTTGATTCCCCGTAGGAGAGCCTCTATACCTATTATTGCAACGAGATTTATATTCTCCGGCGCCATTTTATTGGACAATGAGGAGATCGGAATAATTGTAATATTGCGGACAGGTAGAAAGGAAATTTAAAGCTTCGCTGTGTGAAACTTGGACGAGTTGATTGGCGAAATCTTTGACAAATTAAAATTGAAAGAGTGTCCATGGAGTTTCTTGCCCATTCTTCTCCATAGAAATCTACGCTTTGGAATGGGCTACTACAGTAGTTTCACAATTTATTGTGTCTTGTGACTGGGACTGTAGCAGCATCTTTTTTTGTTTTCATGACATTCAAAAGTGCCTGTAATGGTCTAATTGTCAGAGGAGCTTGCCAGAGCCTCCGCCTCATAAGCCTATCGCCTATATGAGGTTCGCCCCCTATCACATGAGACTTAAACATGTAGGTACCCTATCAGCTACACCTCTGCCTAAAGATTTGCGGATTACAGGCACGATGTTACACAATTCAATCAAATCATTTATTTCAATTAGACCATTTTTTTTCTTCCGGGTGGGAAATCATCAAATGACTTCTCCCGCTCTGGGCGGAGCGGTGGGGGCATGTCAGAATTTACTGACTAAAACCCACCCATGTTCCTTCTATTGTCCTTTACGTTCCGGGGCCGCAGTATCTCTTTCGAACAACCTGCAACCCCGGCAGGGAGCACGGATCTTTGGTTTAATTTTTAGGCCGGCTAAAAATTTAGTTTTGGTTTTTCCATTAGGATTTTTTCTGTTACAGTCTGGAGTTTGGGAGTTGGCGGTATGCTACTCCGTACCTTCGAAAGGACGATAACTGTGCCTGTTCCCTCTCCGATCGTGTCGCATTCCATCGGACTATGAGAGTGAAGGTACTTGTGCACTATAGCAGCTCCCGCACCGATGGAGTGAGATAGAGAGAGACTAATCCCCGCTGAGAGTGTCTACCGGGACCAGAAACCGGTCAGGAGAACTATGGACCTACCATACATACATACCATTATTATATCGCGGATGGGAATTCATTAAATTACTTCCTTACTGACAAAAACCCACCCATGTTCCTTCTTTTGCCTTTTTTGTTCTTGGGCCGCGATATCTTTTTGAAACAACCGTAGAGAGGAACGGGTAGAATCCTCGTGCTGGTATGAGGACTAAAAACACGAAATGGTGGTTGAGTGGACTGTATAATATCAAGGGTTTAATTTAAAAAGACTGACAAACAGAATATAGAATTAAAAGCGGCGAGAAAATAAATGTTTAGAGGTGATGCTCAGTGGCGCGATCGGTGACGCAGTGCTGTGCCGGCCGGTGCGCGGTGGCAGCTCGAGCGCCCCCCCCCCCCCCCCGCGGCTGCAGCTCCCCCCCCCCCCCCGCGGTCGCCCGGCGCGTCGGATATTCTTGACAACCGGCAACACCGAAAGACGGTGGCCTTGGCCCCTCTGCTTTGCTGACATATCTTTGAGGCGCGTGTGGAAGACGAACACGCCGTCTACGCGGCCTGTCTTCACTAGGTGTATGGACGTTGACCTACCCATTCTTCATCATCCACAGGCCTGAACTACCCTGATTTGTGATTGGACTATACCTCTCTTAAGCAGTCATAAACTCTCCTATCTATCCATCTAAATACCATTCTCATAACTCCCGCAAAGTGATTTACAAAACTATAACAAATATACCAACCAAAACATGGCCTTAAATTGCAATATCGCTTGCAGCTTTTACAATGGCATTGTCTATCTGTACTTACAAAGCTATATTGGTCTATAAAGCCACAATTTGAATTGTAATGTGCTGGCGGTCAAAATGACTGCCTCTCTGCGGTCACTGCTAGTTGACCGCAACGAATGCCAACGTAAATGTGATGTATAAGTAGGAGAAGTTTGTGTGTTTTAGTTTTTGAAGTTAAGGGTTCATATCACCCTGTATGTGTATAGTACTCTAGTATCTAGTACCCACAAAGACCCACAATTCTAGTATCTACAAGGGTGCAACAAAAGTCCTCTCCGGTACTTTCAGTGACTTATTTGTTAAAAATAGTGATACTGTACTGTTATCTGAAAAATAACAACTTAATCATTTGACGGGCCTGTTGGTCTAGTGGTTAGTGGCCCTGACTGCTGAGCCGGAGGGCGTGGGTTCGATTCCCACCCAGGACATACTTTGTGTGATGAGCATTATTGTTTGTTCTGTGTCTGGGTGTGGTTTATCTATAATATGTATGTATTTATAAATTATATAAGTATGTATATCAGTTGTCTGGTTACCATAACACAAGCTCTGCTTAGCTTGGGATCAGATAGCCGTGTGTGAGTTGTCCCAAGATATTTATTTATTTATCTGAAAAATAACAACTTGGGTTGGTCCCTGTTACCTTTGAGCCCGGTACCCAGTGTAAAAATTAGATGAAGTTGCTCATATGGGTTGGTATGTATTGCCGTCGAGCCCGGTTCGTAGTGGATATCATCATCAACATCTTCATTCTCCCAATTTATTTGGGGTCGGCAGAATCTTTCCTCTCCTTCCATACTTTTCTATTACTCTATATCTCTGAAGTCAACTCTTTACTAGTTACACCATCCTTCAAGTAGTCCATCCATAGTCTCTTCCTTGGACACTATTTTCCTAACATCACCTCATCATTTTCCTGCCCTTGTCTCTTTCCATTTCGGGTCGGCGCAACACGTTTTCTTCTTCCATTCTCCCCTATCTGACGTCACGGCATAATATACTCCTTTCTCCTTCATATCATTCCTAACACAATCCATCCATCTTTTCTTTGGCCTTCCTCTCGCTCTCCGTCCAACAACATTCAGATCCATCACTCTTTTAGTCACATGTCCTTCATCCCTCCTCATTACATGTCCATACAAACGACTCCCTACTTATTTGTAAATGTGGTTTTCGGGAAATAAACCCCCTAACCCTCCATGTCAAAACAGCCCACACTAACAACCGTACTCAGGGCACAAAACTAGTTTCCTTCTCCGTAAAACGAAATAAATAATTCAGGGCTATTCCAATATTCTACTGAACCCATTTCAATTATACTTGAGTCGTGGTACACTAGCGCCCCCTAAGTGAAATAGCTTGTACTTTGGAAACTTTTGTTTCGTTTCTGTATAGTCGGGTAGTTTCATTTTTAAATAATTGATTGGTATTTGACGGGATGACTATGATTTGTTGATAAAGGTAAAAAGATGGGTTGTTTTACTTTAAGGGATGAACTATTGCTTGTTGCCGGTAAGTCGAGTTTTGCAACCTCCCGGGGTTGCGGGTTGTTCGAAAGACATACCACGGCCTTGGAACATACAGGATAATAGAAGGAACATGGGTGGGTTTTGGTCAGTAGAAATCTAACACTGCGCCCAGAGCGGGGGAAGTTATTAGATAATTTCCCATTCCCAAAAATAGAAAAGTTTAGCAACCATTGATGAGCGTTGTGCAATCAGACAAGTCGCTGTGAAAGTGATCACAATTCAAAAAAGAGGTTCTATGTTTGACCATATTTTTTTATGTATGTTCACCAATTACTCCGCCAACTGTGAATTAATTTTCATGGTTCTCTTTTTGATACAAAGGTATACTTTGAACTGGTCACATTTCAATTTTATTTATATTGCTAGGGTAGTTTATGTCTTTTAGTAATAATGGAAAATGAATACTCGATAAAAAATTGTGTGATTTATCATTATACCATAACTAAAAATAAAACGGCTTCCAGAAAAATGTCAATGGCACGCGTGCCATTGGTTCGTCATCTCTGCACCAGTCTATATTTCCAAACATCTTCAACGGCAAGATCTCTTCAGCGAATCAGGCTCTAATAACTTCTTCTCAACCCTATTCAACGTCCATCATGGGCCATCGTGTAGACGTCCCCCCCTTCCCCCACACATCTCAGGTGCGGCTAGACACATGTAAACAGCGTCCTTAATTAACGGAGCAAAGAGTGGGAGTTTATGTGAATCATGACTGATAGCCAGTATGTGCGCATTGCGTAGAACGAGACGCGCGGTGGAGAGGACTTGGTCTTGTGATTTTATTGTACACCTACCACCCACCTTGCCTAACCTTTTGCGGATTGTAGGCGTAATGTAATGTTAATTTTTTTAGGGAACTATAAATAAATATCTTGGGACAACTCACATACGGCTATCTGATCCCAAGCTAAGCAGAGCTTGTATTATGGTAACCAAACAACTGATATACATACTTATATAATTTATAAATACATACATATTATAGATAAATAACACCCAGATAAAGAACAAACAATCATGCTCATCACACAAAGTTTGTCATGGGTGGGAATCGAACCCACGACCTCCGGCTCAGCAGTCAGGGCCACTAACCACTAGACCAAACAGGCCCGTCAAATAAAACAAATCTAAATAATAAAACAATCTTTCATATATAAAATAGCTTTCGCACGCGACTTCGTCCGCGATTTAAGTTCGTTCGTCTTCGTTCGTTTGGGTCGATCTTAAAGTTAAGCTGCGCCTATCTAGGTTAGTCTGTGGATGCTTGTCTAAGTTTCCTTCATGCTCCGAAAAGCACGTTAAGCTGTTGGTTCCGGCTGTCATTTGTAGATCTAGGAAAGTCGTTACAGATTATCTGTGTGACGAAAAATCTTACCTAGAGATCGTAATACCCAGTACTAGGTTGTGAAGGTCAGATAGGAATTCCGTCCATGTAAAATAAATGAAATGAATTAAAAATACAATTAACACCAGAAGACAGTAAAAAATGAAAGAAAAACAATTTCATCCCATCTTATCGGCTCGTAATAAACCGGGGTGTGCAGTCCGTAATTTGTGTCTTTTGATATTATGTACACACTTTGTTAATGTCTACCGCACACGTATGGCGGACGCTTGCTTATATGGGTAAGCAGGGCTTTAGGTTTCCTGGATATTACGTTCTAGGTTTATTACCTACTGACTTTTGCCCGCGGCTTCGCTCGCGTTAAATTTCGGGTAACACAGTTTGCTGCGCCTTATTGATTTGTAATAGTAACGCTAAGTTTCCCCTTTTCTTCCTTATTTCTCCCTCATATCCCACTTTTAAAAAAATAGCCTATGTCGGTCTCCTGGTTCCCAAATATCTCTATACCAAAATTCATCAAAATCAGTTTAGCCATTAATGCGTGAAGAGGTAACAAACAAACAAACTCACTTTCACTTTTATAATATTAGTAAGTAAGGACTAGGTCATGACCGCGGCGATGCCCGCGTGTAGGACGGCAGTTGTCCCGCGGGATTGTTCTATCGGGATTAAGAGTATCTTAAGTGTTAATACAAGTGACTTTGACGGCATTGTTAACTCAGTGGCCGAGCGATCGACTGCTGCGCTGCGTGACGCGGGTTCGATTCCCGCACGGAACAAATATTTGTATGACCTACAGGTTGTTGTTTCGGGTCGGGCTGTTTGTGTATGTGAGTTTAAATGTTTGTGAACGCACCTACAATACAGGAGATAATTCTAGTATGGGGCAAAGTTTTTGTTTTTGTTTGTTACTCTTTCACGTCAAAACGGCTGAACATATCTTAATAAAATTTAGCACAGGTCTAAATAACACAAAGCATACTTTTTTTACGATATCATGCGGGCGAAGCCGCGGGCGCCAGCTATCTTACTTATATTATGTTACTCTTTCTGGTCAAAGCGGCTAAATGGATCTTGATGAAATTTGGCACAGAGGTAGATTATGGTTTGGTTATACAGGTGCCAGCTAGTAATAATAATAATAACAGGGTTGTGGAGGTCAGATAGGCAGTCGCTCCATATAGAATACTAGTATTCAACTGCATCTGGTAAGACTGGGAGAACTTGGTTGGGAAAAGGCTAAGCAGACGAAGAGTGAATTTCAAAGATTGCTTTTCACTTGCAGGAATTTTAAGCCATGACAAGAAACACCAGTTTAGTTACCATGACATCGTACAGCTGTTCTTATTCCTGTGTGAGAAAGAGATGGTGCTAGACACCCTGTATAGCTCTGTCTCTTTCCCTCAGTGGAATAAGTTCTGCTTTAAGACGTCATGGTAGGGTGGCAGGTCCTTAAACAAAGGTTCTATGTACAAAATGATCAGTATCCAGTATCCAGTGCCCGGATACTAACGAACAAATATTTGTGTGACGTCATCGCAGGTTTGTTGCCTAGTACGGACAACAGAATAGGTTGTTTAGTGTAAAGTTTAATTTGTTTTGTTTTGTATGAGCTGTTGAGTTATGTTCGTGCATATTGTTGGTAGGATGTAGTTATTAAAACTTTATTGTAATGGGTTTAATTTTACAAGCTTTTATTTTACTTGCAATGTAAGTATGTTTGGGTGAAATATTGCAACTCAATTTTGAAGCAGATATCTTTAATCGATTAAAAAGTACAACATTTTTTTTTGTAAATATTATGATTTTTTTCGGTTTCAATCTTTTTGCACCCTGTTCCTACTATGTTTTTTTCTCTGCATCACCCTAAGGTAGACTCTTATAAAATGCCCAAGGCATTAAGTCTGCCTTTGTACAATGTATTTATATTTGTTCATAAAGTTTAATAAATAAAAAAAATAAAAGTTAAAAAAATCCTTTTTAAAAACAAGCTTTTGTTTAGCTATTTCTTGTGTATAAACAAATAAGTTACAGTATATTTGATACTTTATTATTAATCAATAATAATGTATTTGCCAGAATGTAAGTGTACAAACATGCACACGAATATATACACTTTCTATAACCGACTCCTAGGCTACAAGTTAGATTTCTTAAAATTTCAGGTATAAGAAAAACAGCCATTCAGTCTAGAAAATTATAATAACAGCCAAAAGGTGCAAAAAACAACAAAGTATCAAAAATAAATAATAAAAATAAAATCCAAACCAAAGATAAATACTTATATCTAAAAAGTTCAAATTATGTCGTGAACAAACGTAACTTAATACAGCAGTAGAATATTACAAATATGTTATATAACAGCATTTTTATAACACCAAAGTTTACAAGAGACATAACATAGGTAATATATAATTAACGTATAGTAACGTAAATTAACGTAAGACATAATATAAAATTTCTAGCATAACTTAATTAACAGTCACTCGATTTTAAATTACTAATTCGGTCTCGGTTTAAACAGGTAACTAGTCGGCTTTACCTATTGAATTGTAATTAAATTGTAAAAAAAGTTCAATCCTTACACTATGTTTAATGCTAAAGTATTTTTGGCTGACGCTACAACCATCTATGACAGAGCACGTGCAAACTGTACGCTTCACTTTCTTCCATGAAATAGGCAATTGTAACAAGACATTATAAGTGAAAGTAAGTTTGTTTGTTTGCTACCTCTTCACGCTTAAATGGCTAAACCGATTTTTATGAATTTTGGTACAGAGATAGTCGAGACCACCGACTAACCAGGAGACGGACATAGGCTATTTTTTTTTTAAAAGAGTGAAAAATGTGAGAGAAAGAGGAAAAATAAGGGAAAACTTAGCATTGCTATTACAATAAACAAGGCGCTAGGGCAAAAACTACAGGTGGCAGGTACCTGCAAATCAGGAAAGGAGAACTGTCTTATCCCGAATTAACGCGGGCAAAGCCGCTGGCGAAAGCCAGTACTAAATAGTTCATACATAATAATTTCAGATGAGAATATTTATGAGATTGTTTACTGACAATTATAATTATGTCAACTCCTTTGAAATTCGTTGTAGCTTTCCAATAATGATTGTCTAGACTCTCTGCATACCTCACAAAAGTTTAAAGGGTGGAGATATAAATCAATACACCAACAATTTATTCATCTGTCTTCAAGTGGTTTTGTCCAATTTATGAGACCACAATCCTAGAGATTCTCAGTATTATAGTTGGTTTCTAATGTTTGGAGTGTGTTTGAGTTGTGGGTAAGATATATAATAGCACAAGCGTTTTCACGCGGCTTCGCTCGCGTTTATTGCGGGGTAACACAGTTCTCCTTTCTTGTTTTGCTGGTACCTGCTACTCGTACTTATTTATTTTCCCTTTTCTTAACTCTTTCTCCCTCAATTCTCACTTTTTTTTACCTATTGGCGTCTTAAGGATTCCAACTATCTCTGTATCAAAATTCATCAAAATCGGTTTAGCCATGTAGGCGTGAAGACCTAACAAACAAACAAACAAACTCATTGTTTCCTAATGCGATAGTGTACACAATAAAGCAACTTTTATGAACTTATTCAGAGAACAACTTAACGCGAGCGAAGCCGCGGGCAAAAGCTAGTAAGTTCATAAAGTTCGTTCATTGTATACACTGTCGCATTAGACAACCTTATAATAATAATCGTCAGATGGAGAATCCTACTTAATATTATAAATGCGAATGTTTGTGAGGATGTATGGATGTTTGTTACTCTTTCACGTCAAAACTTCTGAACGGATCTTGATGAAATTTGGCACAGAGATATATTATAGTCTGGAATAACACATAGGATTTCTTTTTCGATATCAAGTAAAGACGCGGGGCTACCTAGTAAATAAATATATACATATATTTCTGGAACATAGACTATAGGTTTCCCTTTTTGTTAGTATAATTTGTAAGGTTTGTTTAAGTACTTATAAGTGCGCATTCGTTTATTCTAAGGCTTAGAATCTAAGCAAAACATGCTTGTCCTTATACTTCTTTCAATAACTTTGTATACCGTGTTTTTCGAAAATATACATATTACTATTAACAGATATTGGAGCTTGTGGCTAAATAATAGCAGCCGCTCAGTTCGATCTTTAGGTTAAGCCGCGCTAGCCTAGGTTGGTCTGTGGATGGGTGACCACCCACAACCTACCGAGTTTCCTCCAAGCCTCGGAAAGCGCGTTAAGCTATTAGTCCCGGCTGTCATTTGTAGATCTTTGAATTTCGTTACAGTAGTCAGTGTCCCGAAAGTCACAACCAGTCTTACCAAGGGTTATCGTGTTACCCAGTATTTACTGGGGTATGGAGGTCAGATAGGCGGTCGCTCCAAGTAAAATACTGGTATTCAGCTGCATCCGTTAAGACTGGAAGCCGACCCCAACATAGTTTGGAAAAGGCTAGGCAGATGATGACTATTAGTAACAAATATTTAATAACATGAAGATCAGATCTAAGACAGATCTTAATTCTCGAACATAAACCTAAGAAATTATAGACAATAGTCCCTCTATTAGCAAGGGACGTGTTAACGCAGATTTTCATCACATTCCTAATTCTATTGTACACGTTAAATGATACAGAAAGAATTAGGCGAGCTTATAAATGATGAGTGGGACGCTTTATCTTAGGACTAGCTTTTGCCCGCGGCTTTGCTCGCGTTAAATTTGGGGTAGCACAGTACCTCTTTCCTGATTTGCAGGTACCTGCTACCTGTAGTTTTTGGACTTGCGCCTTATTTATTGTTATAGCAAAGCTAAGTTTTCCCTTTTCTTCCCTCTTTCTCCCACATTTCTCACTTTATTAAAAATAAAAATTACCTATGTCCGTCTCCAGGGTCCCAACTATCTCTGTACATTATTATACAACGTATCTCTGTACCACAATTCATCAAAATCGGATGAGCTTTTTAGGCGTGAAGACGTAACAAACAAACAATCTCACTTTCGCTTTTATAATATTATTAGTAAGGATTAGCTTTACATAAGAGTTTATTTCCATCTTTAGAATTACGTACGTATAAATTTGCCCTGTCTGTCTCGTCGTCAAAGCATTTTAACAGGCACTTTTAAATGTCATAAAAGCAAAAAAAGATGCTGCTACAGTCCCATTCACAAGACAACTTGTGAAAGTACTGTAATTGCCCATTCCGTTGATCTCTATGGAGAAGAATGGGCAAGAAACTCCATGAACATTTTTTTTAATCATAATATTTTTACAAAATAAATAAATATCGTGGACTTTATTATTTAGCCACAAACTGTCTTTATCGTACATTATATCAAATACGGCACGGTTGGCGCAGTGGCTGAGTGATTGACTGTTGCGCTGCGTGTCGCGAGTTCGATCCCCGCACGGAACAAATATTTGTATGGTAGTTGTTTCGGGTCTGGCTGTTAGTGTATGTGAATTTAAATGTTTGTAAACGCACCCAAGATACAGGAGAATATCCTAGTGTGGGGAAACGTTGTGTTAAAAAAATTTAGAGGTGTCAAGGGACACCCGGATGGAACGAAGTTCTCGTCGCGACACCACACTGTTCAATGCGAAATAGAAATGAAAATATCTGGCTTACTTTCTATAAGAGAGAGAGAGGCAGACAGAGAAACATGCGACGCCGCACAGCTTACAATAGCTTACTATAGCAAAAAGTGTCGTGACAACTTTTCGTAAGAATTTTTTCCGTCTAGCCCCCTTTCACAACGCGCGATAAGGAACTTCGTTCCAAAAAAAAACTCTCTGTTCTACGTTTAATATCAGTTTCTGCTGACAGTAAAGAAGAGAAAGAAACCCACAAGACCAAAAAGAGTTGCCCCATTTTAAAGAAGAGCAAACCATCATGTGGTTCTATTGAAAAATGTTTCAAGATGGAAGCAAGCCGAACGAAAATGGTTTTAATCAGTATTACAGCTTGGAGAGCAAATCTAATTTCGGGAACCGACAAGCGACTTCCACAAAATGCGGTTTGCCGAGCAAACGGATTCGGGATGGGCGAATGTCGATATGTACTTGTCGATGTTATTTGGTATGAGTATTTTTTGTTTGAAGTTTTTAATTATTTGTACTCTGCTATTTAATAACGTGAACGTGCTATTTTATAAATGTGAAAATAACCTGTATAATTAATGTATGAATTCCAATAAATCGGAATTATTATATGGTGGAAATAATTTAATAATAATTGAATGGAAATGTAAAATACCTATTATCAGAAATAAAGGCTAGTTGAATTTAATAACGGATGCGGCGGTAGGGATAAACTTACCAACAGCACCTGCTAAGATTAAACTGATTTATTTAATTCAAAAAGTTGCTTTGTTTAAAGTTTTATCTAAGAGTTAGCTTACAAATAGACTTTTACCATATGTGGCTGCAAAAAACGAAACCATTTCTACAGTACCCATAAAAAACAAATAATAAAAAAAACTTAAAACGACATTGTGCGGTGCATATTATAAAGGCGGTAAGTACCTGTCAAAATTATACCAGTAAAACGTCGTGATTAACTCGTATACATGCAAAGGAATAAATACATAATACGAGAAAATCTGAAAAAGGCGCCATTAAATGAAAAGTTGTGTGTTTCACGTGTACACGTTATGTGTGGGAAGGAAACATATGAATTGAGGAAAATCTAATATATAAAATTCTCGTGTCACAGTTTTCGTTCCCATACTCCTCCGAAACGGCTTGGACCGATTTAAACAAAATTTTGTGTACATATCGGGTAGTACTGAGAATCGCCCAACATCAATTTTTCAGACCCCTAAATGAGCAGCGGGTGAAACCGCTGGGCACAGCTAGTTTTATATATAAATGTAAAATAGCTGTAGAAAACTGTGTGTAAAATTAAATTGCTAGAAGAAAGGTGACTGCTAAGTTGGTCAGTCAAACGAGAAGTTTAGAAGAATAAAAGAAAAGGCAGGAGAATAATTATGATGATGATAACGTTTTACACTTCTTCTTTCTCATAGTCTCCAACGATAAAAAATAACAAAAAAAATCGTCTCAAGATAAACTTATCTCAACAACTGTTGAGTAAATAGAGAAGAATTGAAGAAATTGGGATAAGGGCAGGAGAATAATCATGATGAGGACACAGTTTTACTCTTCTTCCTTTTCATAGTACAGACGCCTGCACATCAAGCTACATTTCTAAAGTATTAGGTTCAAGGTTCATTGAGAAAAAATTAGAGTTTCGGGTAGCTTGACCTGCAGGCGTCTGTACTTAGCAATAAGAACAAAAAAATATCTCCAAATCTATCGACAACTCCCCATCCCTAAAACAAAGTAAAGAGAAGCGTCTAACACGGAACGTCGGCAGGAATCTGACTTGTCAACATAATATAAAGCCCGAGAACGACCGGATTCACCAGCTAATGTTATTAGGCCTATCATGGAGTACGCTGGACATAGGCCACTCATCAAGTTAGGAGCTGGAAGTTTTGAATTCGATATGAATGATGGTGTTAGATAAGTAAATAAATAATTATAAATAAATTTCTTGGGACAACTCACACACGGCTATCTGAACCCAAGCTAAGCAGAGCTTGTGTTATGGTAACCAGACAACTGATATACATACTTATATAATTTATAAATACAAACATATTATAGATAAATCACACCCAGACACAGAACAAACAATCATGCTCATCACGAAAAGTTTGTCCTGGGTGGGAATCGAACCCACGACCTCCGGCTCAGCAGTCAGGGCCACTAACCACTGGACCAACAGGCCCGTCGTAATGATGTTTATTTTGCAAGTAGGTTTTCACAAACACTTTTACGCGTCTTTTTTTTAATTAGATGAGGCCGGTGTTTCGTACCCGACTACTCTGAGAAGAAACAGCCGAAAAAAACTCAGAGGTCATAGTCCAGACAAAATAATCTTCGTCAACCTACATGAGGACTATGCAGATAGTGTCTGAAATGGTCTTTTTAAGAAATCACCACACAGATTGAGTGGACCTGTCCAGTCAGTGCAAGCATTTGTCAGTTATCGTGTTGCTCAACTCAAAACCCAAGGAGCTCAACGACAAACGACGAACAATACCAAAAAAAGGACATTTGTGTAGGTCGCTTATAGTACTCAAACTGCCAGACTATCGTCAAAAAACAAAGTATATAAAAGAAATGAAAACAATGTGTTCCAATGTTCCAATGTCTCTGAAATAACTATGTGTTCCACGCGCGCCTCAAAGAGATGTCAACAAAGCAGAGGGGACAGGGTTACGGGTTGTTCTAGAGATACCGTGGCCCCGGAACATAAAGGGAAAAGAAGGAACATGGGTGGGTTAAAGGCAGTAATAGACAATCACACTGTTCAATTTTTTTAGTAGGTTATTTTTTTTTAAATTGATAAAGTTTTGTTTATTTCAGTAGTTATTATAACACACTGTCTCTTTTTCCATCTGTCCTATCGCAAGTCTGCTGAAAGAGATTTCTTTATAAAATAAGCAGTAACTTTGTGCTATTTTGTCTTTATGTATTTTTATTTTTCATAATGTCTTGTGTGTACATAAATCCTTACTAATATTATAAAAGCGATGTTCGTTATGTCTTTACGCCTAAATGGCTAAACCGTTTTTTAAGAGGGAGGCGAAGGAGAAAGAGGGAAGAAAAGGTAAAACTTAGCTTTGCTATTACAATAAACAAGGCGCAAGGGCAAAAACTACAGGTAGCAGGTACTTGCAAATCAGGAAAGGGGAACTGTGTTACCCCGGTTTCAACGCAAGCGAAGCCGCGCTCAAAAGCTAGTAAATAAATAAATAAACTAGAGTCGAAGACACATGCTCTATCTGTACTAGTGGTCCACGGACCATTCATTAAGTTAGGTTAGAGGACAATTTTCAAGTTGTAGCCGAGTGTTGAATTTGGCATTTTACGTGCCCGGTTTTATTTACGTTTGTTTTCGACAATAATATCATCCTTTGTCCCTTGCTAATTTAAAGTCACAAGAAGCATTGAGTCAGCCCAATAAGGCATTTTTTATTCTTATTCACAAACTAGAATTAAATCATTACTAATATTATAAAAGCGAAAGTGAGTTTATTTGTTTGTTACGTCTTCACGCCTAAATGGCTAAAGCGATTTTGGTACAGAGATAGTTGGGACCCTGGAGACGGACATAGGCTTTTTTGAGTTTTATAAGGGAGAAAGAGGGATGAAAAGGGAAAACTTACCTTTGGTATTACAATAAATATGGCGCAAAGAAAATCTATAGGTAGCAGGTACCAGGTACCTGCAAATCAGGAAAGGAGAACTGTGTTAACGCAACCAAAGCCGCGGGTAAAAGCTAGTCTAAAATAATAACACAAAAATGAAAAAATCTAAAACAAGAAAATAAAAACAGGGCGTCAAAAGGCGTGTCGTCAAGCGTCTATACTGAGCTGTGAAGAAAAAGTACCCATAAGACTGGCAGCTTTGTTACTTCGGATAGCAATATTGATTCCTTTTTCAAAAAAAAAAAACTAGACCACGCACACATAATTTATATTTAACCACATTATAAACACTGTCAACAGAAAAAGAAACTGGATATTCTCACCAGTCTTGCGAAGTCATTTTTTCATAACGCCAATGACTTGACGCATTCTTCATTCAAATGCTCTATTGTAGTTGTTCTAAGTTGAGAATGCTTTCCAAAAAATACTGATATTTTTGTGAAACTAGAAGATAGCTAACACAGCATTTTAGGAGTAAAAAAATAGACAGAATACGGAATACAAAACACAAACAGTAATTATTGACGTACGCAAAATGGCTGCCAAGCTCAAGTGGAATTGAGCGGGTCACGTAAGCCGCATGCACAACGACCGCTGGGCAAGTTTCCACGCACTGAAACTCTTAAGACGGAGTGTAGATACTAGGGACATATTAAACAACACCAATCTACACTTTATTATAAATAGGAAAGATTTTTATTTTCGTATGTTACAAATAAACTCAAAAACTACTGGACCGATTTATTAGAAAGCTACATTATCACTGAGTAATATAAGCTATATTAACATCACGCCAATATTCCCATATTGGCGTGATTTTAACAGGGGCCTAAGTCTGCTATTACAATAGTGTCAGAATGGTCGATCACTGATCGCATAATGGTTAATTTTGACAAGTATGGTAATCTACTACATACTAAACTTGTCAAAATCAACCATTATGCGATCAGTCATCGACCACTCTGACACTATTGTAATACAGACTTAGGCCCCAGTGCGCACGGCTTACAACTATAGCAAAAAACTAAAAGGGGAAAATTTAATACCAAAAGTTGTAACGACACTTTCGTTACAAATTTTGATCTTATTTTTAACTCCAAAACTTCTTTCCAATAATTAAAAATATAGAAAAGAAAACCCTCTAAGACTGCGCAGTCAAAAGATATGACTGTTTATGTCGCAATTTGGTACGAATCTTTTGGTGCGCAATTCTGACTTGCTCATAGGTAAAGAAATACAGATCTTATAATTATTTGATGATACACAACGCTATGATATGCCAGAAGGTATACAAATATAGCATCTAGCTCAAGATTACACGTTGATAAAACGATGTGATGTCCTAATTACTGAAACTCGTCCCCACTTAAAGCAGGATTATCAGTCTGTAGCTTATTCTAATTGGCTTGTCAATACGAGCAGACTAATAAGGGTTGCTTCATGTTTGTTGATCGAGTAATCTGCTCCGAACTCGTAATCCTTGCTAACTAATCTCTGTGTTGTATGTTACTGAGTTACAAGGTAAGATGTTAAGGGAAATTGTGAGATTCACTGGCAGTTATGGTTACGAACCCGGAACCA
The DNA here is from genome assembly GCA_958449745.1 of Ochropleura leucogaster. NCBI lineage: Eukaryota > Metazoa > Arthropoda > Insecta > Lepidoptera > Noctuidae > Ochropleura > Ochropleura leucogaster. The sequence continues at coordinate 11,551,398 of OY288226.1, forward strand.
TATTTAGAGCCAAAAGTTTTCAATATTTCTTAATGAGTCGAGCTACACGATAACTGACAAATGCTTGCACTGACTGGACAGATCTACTCAATCTGTGTGGTGCTTTCTTAAAAAGACCATTTCAGATACTAATCTGCATAGTGCTCATGTAAGTTGACCAAGATTTGTTGTCTAGACCTTAAAAGAGACTATGACCTCTCAGTTTGTTTCGGCTGTTTCTTTAAAAAAGACGTGTAAAAGTGTTTGAAAACATACTTGCAAAATAAACATCATTAGATTTATTAAGACACCAACCAGTAGTTTAAGCAAAGGAATTTTAAAATCACAACTGAAGAGTTTGCTTCTCGACAAGGTTACTTAGAGGTTGCGAATGCAGCCGGATTTCCCATCTTCAAATAGCTTCCCCCGCTCTTGGCGCGGGGGGGAGTGTTAGGTACTGACTAAAACTTACCCATGTTCTTTCTTTTGCCCTTTATGTTCCGGGGCCGCGGTATGTCTTTCGAACAATCCGCAAACCGGGCAGGCGGTGCCTTCTGCTTTGCTGACATCTCATTGAGGCGCGCGTGAAACACGAACCCGCCGTCGACACGGTCTGTCGTCAATAGACGGACGGAGAGCTACCCATTGCTCACCGTTCACAGGCCCGCATCTACGGTGGCCGGGAGTCGTGGTCGTGGTGCTCGACGCCCGGAATGTCTCCCGCAGTGGCTGGGTTGGTTTGAGATATATACAATATTACTTAGAAACTTACCAACTCAAAACAAACGAACGCGCCATCTGTCTTCAAAAACATACAACATTGATACGCAATTTCCTAAAAGTGTACTGTACGGTTCCATGCATAAATATACATAATATTTTACATGAAAGCATGCATGTCTGCCATACATGTATGTATGTTCGTGTATAGTGCAGTGAGGGTGCAAAATGCATATATTAAAGTTCGTCCTTGAGTTTATATGCCAGGCTTGTTTCAAGCGGAGACGTATTCTGGAGATGTCGAGATTATTTGTGGTTTTTTTTTGTTACAAAATATTTTTATAATAATTGTGAGTTTTAAGTTGAATAGCTAGCCTTTTTTGGGTTGGGAAATCATCAAATAACTTCCCCCCGCTCTGGGCGGAGTGGGAGCGCGTGTGAGACATTTACTGACTAAAACCCACCCATGTTTCTTCTTATGCCCTTTACGTTCCGGGGCCGTGGTATCTCTTTCAAACAACCCGCAACCCCGGAGGCCCTGGCAAGCCCCTCTGCTTTGCTGACATCTCTTTGAGGCGCGCGTGGAACACTAACGCGACATCGACACGTCCTGTTGTCAATAGGCGGACGGACAGTGAGCTACCCATTGCTCACCGTCACAGGCCCGCATCTACGGTGGCCGGGAGTAGTCTCGCGGCGCTCGACGCCCGGGGCGTCTCCCGCGGCCGCTGGGTTGACTTGATGTTCTCTCTCTTAAACGCCGGCATGCTAGCATGATTGCTAGCATGCCGATTGGTCGTGGAATCTCGAACAACCCGCAACCCCGGGTGACAGAGGCCCTTAAATAACTTTTAACTTCGCTTCAATATCTTAAAATAATTAGGAGTAAAGTGTATAACATAATACTTTTCAACCGCAATTTGTACTAATTAGTATAAATTAATTTTAAATTGCATACTTACTAATATTATAAAAGCGAAAGTGAGATTGTTTGTTTGTTACCTCTTCACGCTTTAATGGCTAAACCGGACGGTCATAGGCTATTTTTTTTAAAAAGAGTGGAATATGAGGGAGAAAGAGGGACGAAACGGGAATACTTGGCGTTGCAATTACAAATCAATAAGGCGCTACCGAATTTAACGCGAGCAAAGGCGCGGACAAAAGCTAGTATCCAATATGTGTATACCTAATACTGGTGAAACATGTTGTACTTTCTCGTATTGTATGTACTATCCTCAACACCATGTTTTTGACAAATAAATTACTTTGACTTTGACTTCAACATATATCCAGAATCCATCTTCCTAGCTCTTCGTGCTGCGCTGGCGCTGCTGCTGTGGCTGCAGGGAATCTCAACCTTATGGTAACTATATTTTCAAGCCGTTCGGGGTTAAAACTTTGAGACCGTGGGGTCCTTGTGCTCACAGAATGTTTAAGGAAATATCAAAACGTTAGGTTGACACTTCCCGTGACCCAAGGGCTGGCTTTTACTTTGGCCAGAGGCTTAGCGTTGCCATACAACGTGGCAACGCGGCCAGTCTCTTGGGGACATTGCCAACTGACAGCGTTGACGACGAATTTTTTGACGCTACTTTTTAATTTATTTGTAAGTTACTTAGTATGTTTAATAAATTTAGTTTATAAACATTTGTATGCACATAAAGTTGTATAGATTAAATTTTCCTTATCCAGAATAAGTCTCTTTGAGAGGATTTGTCTAGGTTAAAGTTGTGCCGTAAGCGTTCATAGGTGAGCGGCTTATAGCTCGCTGCATACCTTTTTTGTTCCATACTACAAGCTGTGCCAAGTTTTGTCTGTACAGGTTGAAGATGGCTTATAAAAATGTGTTCTGCTTTTTTTACAAACCAGGCATATCTATACTTATTACTTATCTATACTTAATATTATAAAGCTGAAGAGTTTGTTTGTTTGAACGCGCTAATCTCAGGGATTACTGGTTGGAATTGAAAAATTATTTTAGTGTTGGATAGTCCATTTCTTGAGGAAGGCTATAGGCTATATATCATCACGCTACGACCAACAGGTGCTGAGCAGCGTGGGTGAAATCGCGGAGAACAGCTAGTCAATCATAAAAATAAAACCGACACTTACAAAAACTTGAGAGGTGTCAAGGGACACCCGGATGGAAAGAAGTTATTATTTATTATGTACAAAAACTTGTATACACTCAACATAAATAATTGGCGCGACACCACACTGTTCAATGAGAAATAAAAAGATGAAACGAAAATAAGTGGCTTGCTTTCTATGAAAGAGAGAGAGAGAGAGAGAAACACGCGCACGCCGCATTGCTTACAACAAAAAGTGTCGTCACAACTTTTGGTCTTAATTGTGTCGTTACAAATTTTGGTCACAATTTTTTTCCATCTAGCCCCCTTTCGCAACGTGCGATAAGGAACTTCGTTCAAACAATTACACTTTACTCGGCCCGGGCATTGAATCTAAAACTTCATAGCGCTTCCAATCTACTAAACCAACAGAGAAGTCATTTAAATCAACAATGTTAATATCCCTTTAAAATCTGCGAGCAACCCGTTTCCCTTTTATTTAAACTCACAACATGTTTTCTGGTCACAACTTCGAAGTTAAAACATGTTGGAGTTACAACATGTTGAAGATACAGCGTGTTGGAGTTACAACATGTTGAAGATACAGCGTGTTGGAGTTGTGAACACAAAAATACGGAGCGGCGACTGTCGAGTTAGTCAGTTTAGTCACACGTGATCTTGCATAACTATATGTGTGTGGATGTACGGGTACTGGATGTGGTCAGAAAAGGTTTTCATCATGGTGTTCTTGGACAAAAAAAACAGCAACTCAGTAATTACAATACTTACCATCTTTATTTTTATCTATAATATGTATGTATTTTTAAATTATATAAGTATGTATATCAGTTGTCTGGTTTATAACACAAGCTCTGCTTAGCTTGGGATCAGATAGCCGTGTGTGAGTTGTCCCAAGATATTTATTATTTATAATCCAGACTGTAAAGACTGATAATACAGAACAGGGGTTTTTTTTGGTGTGGGAAATCATCTAATAACTTCCCCTGCTCTAGGCGGAGCGGGGGTGAGTGTAAACTTTTACTGACTAAAACCCACCCTTCTATAGCCCTTTACGTTCCGGGGCCGCGGTATCTATTTTGAACAACCCGCAACACCGGCAGGCGGAGGCCCTGGCAAACCCCTCTGAGTACAGGGGTTGAGAAGAGATACCGTAATATACCAAAGGGCAAAAGAAGGGACATGAATGTACATATTTTAGCCAGTGCAAGTCTGACACTCCCTTCCGCTCCGCCCAGACCGGGAAGAGTTGAATTTCTATTGAGTCATGGAGTTTCTTGCCGGTTCTTCTTCATAGGAAACGACTAACCCGAACCGTGCCCCTTTTCTCGACGTTTTTTAAGTGCCCACGTAGGCCTATGTGAAATATTAATATTTTATTTTTAATTTTACTTCAATTAAGTCATGACTTGTGTTTATTATAATAATCACTTCTAATTTTGAAAAGCCCCCGGTTATTACGGATATACAACATACATTCTAAGATATAAAGTGAAGGCAGAGTCAGTATAATGTAATTGTGTAATTTTTTGTTATTCTTGTATAAGTAGATTCTTTTTTACCAATTCGTTGTGAATGAGTGGACATGGTGGCCTTGTAGATTCTTAGAAGCTTGTTAACATTTGTTAAAGTATTATTTTATTTTACGTTTTGTAAAGTAAGCAATGACTTATTGTCGGGCCTACGCTGTCCTCTCATACTAAGTACTAACGTTGTAACAACAATATTGTAAAATTTTATGATTTTAAAAGAGTTTCCATGGAGTTTCTTGCCAGTTCTTCTCCATAGGAAACGACCAACCCGAACCGTGCATCTTTTCTCGACGTTTTATAAGTGTCCATGTAGGCCTACGTAAAATAAAAATATTTTGTTATTGATTTTGAATCGTATTGTCAAAATAAAAAAAAAGCAAATTATTGTATTGTATTGTATTGTATAACGGGCTGGTGTCCGCAACTCCACGTCTAAGGCGCGTATTTTGCGTATGGGTGGGAATATTATTCGATCCACCCCAGCTCCACGAGAAACGTCAGCAGCGCCTTGGTGTTGCTGACGATCTCGCGAAGAGTACCTGGGTTACCGAAGTACTTTGCCCTGTATGGGGCAACCTCTGGGCAGTGCACGTGGGCTGCTGTTTCGTCTACCTCCATGCAGGCTCGGCACAGTGGGCTGTCTGTGACTCCTATGACAAAGAGGTGTTTATTAAAAGAGCCGTGGCCAGTAACGGCTGCTGTAATTGTGCGCAGCTGTGGTTTTGTCATCCGAAGCGCCTGTTTAGTGAAGCGGCCGTCGATGCTAGGAAGAGCTTCCTTGGCCTGCCTGCACTCACCGTGGTCCAGCCACAGTTTGTGGTGTAGTTTTTTGGTGCGTTTCCTTACCAGTGTACGTAGGTACCCAAATGGTAGTGGCACGATAGGTGCGGGGCCCACTGGTACCATGCTCGATCCCCTTCTAGCAAGTTCGTCCGCAGCGTCGTTGCCTCGGGAGTCGCTGTGTCCTTTGATCCATTGGATAGTTATTTTGTTGAGATTACCAACCTTATTTAGTCGCTGGTGACACTCATGTATTAGCCCACAATTGACTGTTTGGCTGTTTAGTGCTTGCAGTACAGCCATGCTGTCCGAAAGTATGCGTATAGAGTGGCCCTCAACCTTCCTTGCCATGATGGCTGAAGCGGCTAGGGAGATGCCCATGCATTCTGCCTGAAACACCGTGTTGTGGACCCCCAGAGGTACGGCTATGTGGATGTTGAGGTCCTCTGAGAAGACTCCGGCTCCCGTGCCAGTACCTGTTTTGGATCCGTCTGTGAAGATTCTTACCTCTGCGGGGCATAGCCCTTCGCAACGGTGGTCTTCATGGAGCTGGATTTTGTATTTCTTATCGAATACGAATTGTTTAGGTATCCGATCGTTTATAGCTTTGGCTATTGGGAATTCGTTGTAGAACTCCTCCAGTACCTTGGTATGCTGTGTATATTTCTTACCCCATAGATGAAGTGTTTTGAGACGTAATGCCGCCGTCGTTGCCTCCTGCTGAATGAACAGGTGGAGCGGTGGAAGTTCTAGCATGGCTTCAAGGGCTGCAGTTGGAGTAGTCCTCATGCAGCCAGTGATCGCCGTGCAGGCAAGCCTCTGCATACGTTGAAGTTTAGCTGAGGCTGTCACCAATCTGGTGCGGGGCCACCATACCACGGCCCCGTACGTGACCATAGGTCGGATTACCGCGCAGTAAAGCCAGAGGATGATTTTGGGAGACAGCCCCCACCTCTTACCTATCATCCCTCTGCACTGCCAAAAGGTGATGCAGGCTCTGTTTAGTTTATTGTCTAAGTGACTGCTCCAGTTTAACTTACTATCCAGGATGACGCCTAGGTATTTCACCTCGCTGGCTAATCGGAGTTCAGTATCGAATAGTTTGGGTAGGCGGTAAGGTCCTAGTGTTCGCTTTTGGGTGAACATGACTAGTTCAGTTTTATTAGGGTTTACAGACAGGTCGAAATCCTTGCACCATCCTTCAACGATGCGTAGGGCCTGTTGGGTAAGGTTGCAGATTGTCCCCGTTACCTTCCCTGAAATGAGGATGGTGAGGTCGTCTGCGTACCCTATTGTATAGAAGTGGTTTGCGTTAAGTTTTGTGATAAGGTCGTTTATCACCAGGTTCCAGAGGAGCGGGGATAGTACCCCTCCTTGAGGACAGCCTCTGGCTATCAAGGCCATCTCCTGTACTTCTGCCAGGCGCACCACTCTTTGACTTAGCATATTAGTGATCCAGTCTATCATTACCTGTTCCACTCCATGTCGAGACAGAGCGTTACGGATGCTGGAAAAGTTGGTTCTATCGAAGGCTCCTTCGATGTCTATGAAGGTTCCTAGACAGGTTCCCTTCTGGTGTATAGCTTCTTCTATTCGGCTGACCACTAGGTGGAGAGCTGATTCGGTAGACTTACCCGAGCTGTATGCGTGCTGGTTGTCATGGAGTGGTATAGTTTTTAAAACGCCGTCCCTCAGCTCCCTTTCGCAGATCCTCTCCATGGTTTTTAGAAGGAAGGAGGTCAGACTGATTGGTCGATGGGCTTTGGCGTTTGTGTAGTCACCCTTACCTGGCTTAGGGATGAATATAACCTTCACTTCCCTCCATCCTTTAGGAACGTATCGGAAGGCAAGGCACGCTCTCATTAAGGGCAGCAGTTTACTGGCTACGGATGTGCTACCCCACTGCAGTAGAGCAGGGAAAATGCCGTCCGGGCCTGCCGCCTTGAAAGGATGGAAGCAACGGATCGCCCACTGGATTTTCTCCAGTGTTATCACCTTGTCAGCGTAATGCCAGTCGTTTACTGATGGCGTTTGAGTTGTCTCTGTCCAGTCAATCACCTGTGTAAATGCGCATCCTGGGAAGTGAGTTTCAATGAGGACGCGCATCGCCTCTTCTGGTGATGTGGTGAGTGTATTGTCAGGTTTTCGGAGAACAGTGGGCCCAGGTGTTTTTTGTTGTGCCAGTATTTTCCTTACCCTATTAGCTTGTTGACAAGATTCGATGTTACCACAGTACTTACGCCACCCTGTGGTGCTCCTGAATCTTATGCATTTTTTGTAGCTGGATTTGGCCGCGTAGTAGGCGTCCCAATCCTTGTCCGCCCAAGTATTCATAGCTCTGTTTAGAGCTTGTCTTACCTTGCTGCGCTTGCGCTCCAGTTCTGCACCCCACCATGGTTGTTTCCCTGATGTGTTTGGCGGAACGGTTTCTGGGCAGGTAGTCTGGTAGCTGTCTAGCATTGACTTTGTGAGCTGACTTACCCGCTCTTCAATCTGCGGTGTGCTCTCGTAAGTCACCCAGTCATTGATTGACGCCAGCTTGTTTTCAAGGGTGCGCGTATATGCAGCACGGTCTGTATTGCGCGGGTTGCGCCGTGGCAGTGTAGGTGTTACAGTAACCTGGATGTCGAAACGGATCCACCTGTGGTCCGAGCAGGAGGCCTCTTTGGAGACCTGCCATCCGGTGGTGATTGCCGCTGCGCCCTCCGAGGCCAGAGTAAGGTCTATAATTGTGCGGCTACGCCTGGTTACAAAGGTCGGTTCAGAGCCTGTGTTTAGTAGGGTTAAGTTGGTTGAAAACAGATAGTCAACTAGAGTCTTACCCCTTTCATTCTGCGTGTCCATGCCCCACAGAGGGTGGTGGGCGTTGGCATCGGCCCCTATGATAACCTCCAGCCCGGTGCACTCGCAATGTCTTACGAGGCGGGCGAGGTCATGTGGGGGCGGTTCCTCACCCTCGGGCATATATACCGAGGCGAGGGCGATTGCCACCTCTTCGTCGTCACGCTGTATAATCAGCCTAGCTGCAGAGATATCCCTGCAACAGAAATCTGTTAGTGGCTGTGTTTTTAGGTTACCTGTAGTATAGATACACGATCTGGGTTGGTCGTGGTCTGTAGTAGCTAAGAGCTTACCCCTAAGATTGGAGAGGCCTTGTATGCGGCCACCCCTGATCCACGGCTCCTGGATCAAAGCGATGGCTGTTTGTTGAACCTCCAACCACTTCCGTAGCTGAGCCGTCGCGGTCTGACTGTGGTGGAGGTTAACCTGCAGAACCCTACAGGTCGACGAAAGGGACGCCATCGCTGGTCGCGCCCTCCTCGTCACCTGCTAGTCGCAGCCCGGCGAACAGGTCGCCCGCGTCGAAGCCCTCCTCCCCGGGGTCCGAAACCGACGACAGGATGATGTCGTCGATCTCTTCTCCCGATGAGAGAACGGCGTCCACGCTGGCGGCGGAGTCGACGGCCGGCGCTGCTGCTGCAGGAGTGTCCGCGAGTGGCTCCGCGGGGTTTGATGTCGGAGGTTTCTCTTCCTCCGGTTTCGCGACCATGGTTTCAGTGGCCGGATCCCAACCCTGAGGGACGTCGGCAAATTTGCCGTTCGGGCCCTGGAATTTCACGTACACCGTCCCTGCGCAAAATGAGAGACGGCGTTCGGCTTTCATCAGGGCCGGAATTTGGTCCTCAGGGATGCCAACCACAATGTACCATGCCGCGGCCTGTTTGTCGCCGTGCAGCAGTACCCACCTCCTGATGTCCACCCAGGAGTTTTGGTAGCACAGAGCTCGCCCAATACTGGTCGGCTCTGTGAACATCCCCTGCTCATTGGGGATGAGTATGCCACATCGTACGCGGCGCTGGATCTCCGACTGCCTCTTGATCACCAGCGGAGTGCTGGCGGGAAGAGGCATCTCGGAAACGAGTTTCCCCAGCCAGGCCAGCGTGTGTTCGGTGCCACACCACAGCTTAAGGACACCACCGGCGAAAATAGGTTTGGCCCTGAAGTTCGGTGCGGGGACATCCGGTTTGGGAGAGCAGGATTCGGCAATGATCTGCTTCTGTATGGCTGCTAGCACCTGCTCTGACACCTCCCTGCTGATGTGCCCCGTGCGGCCGCATGTGACTGCGACGTCGAGGTTGGTGCTAGCAGCTTGGGTGTAGCTTTGGTGGGCGACCCGTTTGGATCTATCGAGACACGGCCGCTTATGCTCGCCACGACGGGATGAGGTCTCGTTGAGAGCTCGCTTGGCCGCGGTCTGATCCATCCGAACGGGCCGCTGGTTCCTGTGCTGGCCCTGTACCTCCGCAGCGCCAGCAGGCGGTTGGCTAGGTCCTGGTTGACTGGTGCCAGCCACGGCCCGCGATCGCTTGCCTGCGGAGAAATTGACATTACCGCTGGCCGATTTAATCGTAGCCGCGGCGTTAGCCTGTATGGGTACTTGTGAAGATTTCTTACCTCTCCACAGTTGACGACGTTCTTTCTTCGTCAGTCTGGTCCTCTTCTTACCGACCCCTTCCGAGGAAGTTGGGGCGGTCTGCCTCGGGTGGTCAGCGCAGCAGCACTGGGTACTTTCCGAGGATTTCCCCTTGGTGCCCTTGCGCTTACTCCTCTGCACCTGCCAGGCGAGCGCAAACTCGTCTCCGGTGATACCGGGCTCCACCGGTTGGCCAGTGACGGCCGGCGGTAGAGGGGCGGCTTGAGGATCCACAGGCAGAGGTGGGTGTTTGCTAATAGCCCCACCTTCGGAGTTAACCGTCGGTGTAGGCTGTGTGCCTGCGAAGGAACGAGGAATGGTACTGGTCCCGGGCAGCGCCGATTTCCTCGGTTTAATACGGGACTTTGTTTTGGTCTTGGCAGCGGTTTTCGCCACTGCCGGACCGGAACCCGCGCTGGAGCTTGCCGCAAAAGCAGCAGAGCGTCCAGGGGCGACAAAGGTGCCGACGGCACCTCTTGGGGAGCTTCATTGGCTTTCGCCTCCGCTCCAGTATGTGTTTGTGTTTGTGGTGTGTGTGTGAGGAGTGTGTGAGTAAGTGTTTGTGATGTGTGTGTGTGTAGTGCGTGTGTGTGTGGTGTGTGTGGTGTGTGTGTGTGTGTTGTGTGTGTGTGTGTGGTGTGTGTGTGTGTGGTGTGTGTGTGTTTGGTGTGTTAAAAGGTTATTTATTATCCATAATAAGTGTGATAGATATTCATCTCTCTGGCTTCCCACCCTCCATGGAGCCCGCACCTGGGAGCGTCTCGCTACAAACAGCTCGAACACTAGGACTACCAGAGAGATATAGGTGCGCAGGGCTGGCTTACAGTGCGACATCGGGTGCTTGATCGGGTTGGTAACCCTCACTTACACCGTCAGCATGACCTTAACCCACCGCTTCGGCCTTCCAAAGATGGCCTCCACGGACCCCCCGCACCTCGCCGTGGCCCTCTGACGGGACACAGTGGCCATTTCCCCACCCTTGGCTATTGGGTGGGGCCACCGTTTCACTTGAAATCCGGACCAAAGAGGGCGTGTTGCCTTACGGACGCATTAACACCAGCGCCGCTCGGCTCAACCCCCTAGGACTCCTTCATCCCCGCTTACGGCGCTCAACTGCGCAGGTCCTAGCGCAGGTGACTCGATTCCCCTGCTCATCGCCAGCTGGATTTAGTGGCAGTTGAGCCCACGACCACTCAGTCACAGAGGGTCGTGGTTAGGAGTTTAAAAGCGCCTGGTGGTTTCTGTTGCGTCTATTTCTTAGGGAATTAGACCAATAACAGGGCGGCAACCTCGTGAAGGTGGATCCACCAGACTTGCCTTGGGGATCTACGCGACTGTTGCGCTCTCCCCCAAGACCTCGCCACCTTACTGACTCTGAAGGAGCAGTAAGGTAGGTTTGCATCTATACTACCAAGCAAAGCGTAAGCAAAGCGTGTCATTGTGCAACCGCAAAAGCATAAATACAACCCCTCCCCTCAAACAAATTACTACTAAATCGTATTTTTCCGTGACTGCATCTGCAATACCTCTAGCCATCTAAAAAAACGTTTCAATCTTCTATAATATAAAAATGAATCGCAAAATGTGTTGGTAAGCGCATAACTCAATAACGCCTGGACCAATTTTAACAATTCTTTTTTTAATTATTCGCTGAAGTCCAAGGATGGCTTTACGGTGAGAAAAAAACTTCAGGCAATATAGGTTTTTGTGTAGTTTAGGTAGTACCCACCATTGCCTACTCTAGTAGGCAATGGTGGGTACGGTATACATACAGGGTAGGTGGGGTAGATAAATTACATTGCAACGCATGCACAGCTAGTAATTCTATGAAAAATCTCTCAAATAATCAAATGCTAAAACTAAACCCTTTAATGTGTCCTTTACTTAACTACCACCACTGCACGACCCCATTTGTGTGGGTCCAAAATATCTAAACCAACTGTCACATCCAGTTACCCAAACTCCGGTCCCCATATAATAATGGATAAACAATAATTTAAATATTATCTCTGTTTACGTTCGCTTAAACGAGGTTTAAACCGACTCTTACATAAATATCTCCGTTCGTTCGCTGTGTCCCACTGGCGTGAAATGTGACCGTTTCTTTCAGACATTTACGTTTTGCATAGACAGATTTTGGCATTTAAGTTTTGGGTGGAAAAACTGGTGCTGGGAGATGACATCCTTACTAATATTATAAAAGCGAAAGTGAGTTTGTTTGTTACCGCTTCAGTCCTTAATGGCTAAGCCGATTTTTGTACAGAAATAGTTGGGAACCAGGAGACGGACATAGGCTTATTTTTATTTAATAAATGTGGGATGTGGGGGAGAAAGAGGGAAGAAAAGAGAAAAATTCAGCGTTGCTATTACAAATCAATAAGGCGCAAGGGGAACTTTGTTACCCCGAATTTAACGCAAGCGAAGCCGCGGGCAAAAGCTAGTATAATTATAATATTATAAAAGCGAAAGTGAGTTTGTTTGTTACCTCTTCACGCTTTAATGGCTAAACCGATGGTTGGGAACCAGGAGACGGACATAGGCTAATATTTTTTTGAAAAAAGTGGGATGTGAGGGAGGAAGAGGGAAGAAAAGGGAAAACTTAGCTTTGCTATTACAAATCAATAAGACGCAAGAGAAAAAACTGGTTATACCGAATTTAACGCGAGCGAAGCCGCGGGCAAAAGCTAGTTAATATTATAAAGGCGATTTTTGTATGTGTATGTTTGTTACTGCTTTTTTTCGGATGGGAAATGATCAAGTAAGTTATTTGATGATTCCCCAGCTCTGGGCGGATCTCGGTATTTAAAGGGTGGTCGGACCTACCCAGGTAAGCGTGGCTTAACCTAAAAATCGATCCGAGTGGCCGTTATTATTATCCCAGAGCAACTCAAGAAACAATAGAGCTATTCAACTTTTTTTTGTAGATGTGAAAATTATCAAATAACTTCTCCCGCTCTGAGTGGAACGAGGGGCAGTGTCAGGCGTTAACTGACTAAAAAACATACATGTAATTTCTTATGCCTTTTATGTTTTGGCACTGCGGTATCTCTTTCGAACAACGCACACCTCGGCAGATGTTTTATACTCCTTTACGCCAAACGGCTTCAGATAAAATTCAGTATCAAGATAGGTTCTATACCTAGATAAAATGACTTCAAAAATACACCAAAAGTGAAAATAACTTTACTTTTTTTTTGCCAAAGTTGGTTTTTTGGTGTCGGTTTTATATTTAAAATTTTATTGTAATATGTTATACACAAATTCACGAGTCACTATAAAAAAAAAACAACAAATCGCTTTAAAATTTGAAGATTTCCCACGATTGCTCTAGGATCCTGAAGTAGTATAGTAGTAGTAGTATAGTATAATCAATATGTATGTATGTATCTTATATTTTTTTTATCTATTTATGTATTTTTTGTAAGCAATTTTTATTTAATGTAAATGAACTAACAACTGATCAGTTATGTAAGTTATTTTAAGCTTATAATGTTCTACTATGCACATTATGTACCTATCCTATTATGCAAATATTTTAATCATTAAGAAAGGTTTGCTGTAAGAAAACCCAATTCTGGGTTAAGCACGCCGTTGCACATAAGCTGTATATTGTAATTTGTGTGTTTTTATTGTTTTGTGTGCAATAAAGAATAAAGAAAGAATAGTATATGACTCCGTGTATATCAGCTATATACTATTTGCAGTATCACTACATAATATTATAAAACAAAGTCGCTGTCTGTTTGTTGCTATGTTGTATGTGTGCTTAAATCTTTAAAACTACGCAACGGATGTTGATGCAGTTTTTTTAAATAGGTAGAGTGATTCAAGAGGAAGGTTTATATGTAAGTATAATACTTCACGCTATGATTCTTAGAAGGAGAGATTGAGCAGCGGGTGAAACCGTTGTGCGGGTCGCTAGTTATATTATGTAGCAGAATCAATAACTTATTATAGATAAAGGAATAAAATGCAGGCGAGAGCGACAAAGTTAGGTATTGCAGATACAGAGTACAAAACGTAATTGATGCCCCAAAAATCCCTAATGGTGATCTTGAAATTACAGGAAAGTTTACTCTTTCAAAAAAAGAAGATTTTTTTCAAATTAGTCCAGGCGTCTGTGAATAAAGAACATAGTCATAGACGGTAACATAATTTTTCCTTAGTGAAATTTGTATGAACTGTAACTGTGGTTAAAAGTGATAAAACAATTACGGGGTTGCTTGTACAACTGAGATCACGTAAATGTGAGAGTGTCGGGTTTGGTCGGTAGCCAAATACTTAATGGAGATGTGGACGTCGTCGATGAGTTATCGATTGAGTTATAATATAAGTTGCAAGCTCTGGCGGTTTCAAAGAGATGTCAGCAAAGCAGAGGGGCCTGCCAAGGCCACCGCCTGCCGGGGTTGTGGGTTGTTCGAAAGAGATACTGCATCTAATATTTTTGAGCCTTTTTAGTTGTGGTACGATAGCATTTTACAGTAATTCTTACCAAGTATTCATTTTCCATTGCTACTTAAAGATATAAATAATCATATCATCCACATACATCAGAAAAAAAAATATAAGATAGCTTAGAAATTACAGAAACTATATAGATTAAATTCATATAAGACTTTCGTTAAAATGGTTGCAAATCAGTCCACAATTGACGGAGAAAACACAAAAAAAAACAGTCGAATTGAGAACCTCTTCCTTTTTTGAAGTCGGTTTAAAATAATCTATACTAATATTATAAAGCTGAAGAGTTTGTTTGTTTGAACGCGCTAATCTCAGGGACTACTGGTTGGAATTGGAAAATTCTTTTAGTGTTGGATAGTCCATTTCTTGAGGAAGGCTATAGGCTATATAACATCACGCTACGACCAACAGTTGCTGAGCAGCGTGGGTGAAACCGCGTGGAACAGCTAGTATGAAATATACGTTAAAAACCTTAAAATGGTCAATTATAACGCAGTCGATTATATTAATTACTTTGTAATCATGTCACGAACCTTATTAGTATAAGTATCCTATTAAGATTCTGCTAAAGCAGCATTTTAGGCCTCACAAATCTGAACTCGCTAGATAATAGCAGCCGTTCGGGTCGATGTTTAGCCCGAACGATGTTTAAGCCACGCTTGCCTAGGTTGGTCTGTGGATTGGTGTCCAATCGTAACATACCGACTTTCCTTCGTGCTTTTCAAAACACGTTAAACTGATGGTCCTGGCTGTCATTTGTTGATCTTTTTGACGGCACGATTGGCGCTGTGGCTGAGCGATCATCTGCCGCGCTGCGTGTCGCGGGTTCGGTCCCCGCATGAAACAAATATTTGTATGGCCTACAGATAGTTGTTTTGGGACTGGCTGTTTGCGTATGTGAGTATATGTTTGTAAACGCACCCACGATACAGGAGAAATTCCTAGTGTGGGGCACGGTTTTTTTTTTTTAAAGAAAGAAGGAATTAATACTTTTCAGAAGCTTGTAGTAAAATAATAACTGCAATTTGGGTCTATCTTCAGTTTAACCCACGCTTGCCTGGGTTAGTCTATGGATGGGTGACCACGCGTTATAAAGCGAGTTTCCTCCGTGCCTCTGAAAGGACGTTAAGCTATTAGTCCCGGCTGTCATTTCTAGATCTTTGACAGTCGTTACAGGTCAGTCAGTGGTAATCTAGCAACTAGTTTTACTAACGGGTATTGTATTAATTAGGTTGAGGAAGCAAATGATAAATCGATATCATTCAATTAACTCAAAACAACAATTCCTAATCCAATCAAAGACCAAACCAAATAACCCGCAAGAAATTATGAATACCCCTCCGAAGGTTCTAGAAAGGGTTGAAAGAAGTACATACCAACATCATCAGATAAGATTGAACAACACCCGTAAAAAGATACTATTAAACCCCGTTACAAAACATAATTAACCCTTTCACCCCCCCCAGATTTCACCCCCTTTCAACCCCTCAGAACTTTTGGAGCCACCCTCTAATTTATTAAAGGAACATTTCGCAATATCCGTTGTGTACCGGAAGTTGGGACATCAAAAACAAAATGCGTTGATCAATCTTTGGATTCCATTCTTGTCTTTGTTTGCCTACTTCCTTGTTCATGGTTCCGTAGATATTTTGAGCTGTCGAGTTAATTTTGTTTAATTCGATTTTAATTTGGTGTTTAAGTGTTCCTGTACTTAACAAAGTAGAATGTCAAGTGTGTGATAGATAATACTAGCTGGTGCCTGCGGCTTCGCCCGCTTGATATCGAAAAAAAAGTTTCCTTTGTGTTATTCCAGAGTTAATCTATACCAAATTTCATCAAGATCCGTTAAGCCGTTTTGACGTGAAAAATTAACAAACATCCATACATCCATCCATCTTCACAAACATTGGATTAGTGCACTGGTAGATTCTAATAATATAGATATAAACCTTCCTCATAAATCACTCTATCTATTGCTGAAAACTGCATTGAAATCCGTTGAGTAGTTTACAAGATTTGAGCGAACAGACAGCGAAAGAGATTTTATTCTATACTATGTATAGATAATTGTTTATTTTTAAACTTATATATCAACTTGAGTCAAATGAAATATTACAATTTTATATCATACCACCATCCTTACTAATATTATAAAACCGAAAGTGAGTTTGTTTGTTTGTTACGTCTTCACACCTGAATCGCTTAACCAATTTTGATGAATTTTGGTACAGATATATTTGGAACCCTGGAGAAGGACATACCTAAGCTACTTTTTAAAGCGAGAAAAGGGGGAGACGTGACAAACAAACTTACTTTCGCTTTTATAATATTAGTAAGGATGCAAGTGAATTACTACAGCTTACAACATTTTTAGGATTCCGTACCTCGAAAGGAAAAAACGAAACCCTTTGTCGAGTTGAAATTAAAACCATATACTTAAATCTGTATCTCTTTGTTTTTGTTCCCTACGCTGTCAAAAGATATGACTGTTTATGTCGCAAGTTTGTACGGAACCCTCTATGTGCGGGTCTGACTCGCTCTTGACCAGTTTTTTTTTTTATCCACCTGTTTTTTAACGTTTCTTTTAAAATTTCACAAGTGCCCGTGTCATTTTAAGTGAAACAATATATTGTGATGTTTACTTTGATACTTACAGTACTGTAGTAACTAGATACCACTACTTGAAATAAAGCAAAAATAATATTTTTGGAGTTTACTCCTAAAGAATCGATTTTCATATATAAGGCGCCCGGTATGAGAAAAATCGGAAGGGTAAAACCTACTAAAGTAACGAAAATGTGTCACGTTTTTGGTGCGCACCTTTAGTGCGCAACTTTCTAATTTGGCTGTGAGTGTATTAAGACGTACATATGGTATGCTGTATAGGCGACTATACCTATATACTATATGTTATTGGGCTTGTTTGTTTCTATCAGTGTCGATGTATTTATATTGCTATTTTTTTCATTAATTTGTGAATTTACCCTTTCATTATGATATTAATCTTTTGTCAGTTGAATAAACTCTTTTTGCGTATGGTTAGATACTCGTACTTAAGGAGTAAACTCCAGTCGTGCGTTGGAGCTGACACACACACATTTTTTTTTTGTTTTTAAATTAAATCACATATTTATTTACATGTCACACTTTATATATCAAACCAATCATTCTCCTATTCTTATTCTCTATTTAAAACGACCTAAGTATTTGAACGTCATGCTATATCAGCCAGCATTGCTTAGGTTATAAAACCTCTTACAGTACCCTAAAATCATTATTAAAAGTCAAAGTGCGTCGTGACAGACAGTCGTGACCCGAGAGCCTAGCTTCCGCTTATTCGCAGAAAACGAAATGTCCAAATGATTGGAGTCTTATAGAGAAAGATTTATTAGATTTCGAATGATGGATTCAGGAATAATGTGATATGGCAACATTGCGGGTAGGAAATAATTTGACGGTACGGTTGGCGCAGTGGCTGAGGCATCGACTGCTGCGCTGCGTGTCGTTTATTCAATTCCCGCACGGAACAAATATTGTTATGACCTACACATAGTTGTTTCGGGTCTGGCTGTTTGTGTGTGTGCGTTTAAATGTTTGTAAACGCACACATGGTACAGGAGGAATTCCTAGAGTTTCAACGGTTGAGTTAAAAAAATATGAAAAGAGTATTTCAAGACATTTCATTTGGTTGAAATTTCAATCAAGCAAATGGCAAGTAATACAAATTCTACACAGCTGATGTGGGTGGCAAAACCGGGAGAGAAAGGAAAGAAAGAAACAAGAATGTATTCATTAAATTCGTATAAGACAATAAAACAAAATTAAATAAAAAGAGAACTTGACAATATGTATTGTATTGCTTATTTGTCATGGTAAACCTTTTAATTTGAATGAATTATAAATTAATATTAAATTGATAAATTAATATCTTGGGACAACTCACACACGGCTATCTGATCCCAAGCTAAGCAGAGCTTGTGTTATGGTAACCAGACAACTGATATACATACTTATATAATTTATAAATACATACATATTATAGATAAATCACACCCAGACACAGAACAAACAATCATGCTCATCACACAAAGTTTGTCCTGGGTGGGAATCGAACCCACGACCTCCGGTTCAGCAGTCAGGGCCACTAACCACTGGACCAACAGGCCCGTCAAATGAGTGAATGTGTTGATGGTATATAAAATGAGTCTATTAATATAGCTAAAACTATTTCCATGCCTTAGTTAAGGTAGTTAGTGTAAGAATCATTCTTAAAAAATGAAATAAAATTCATTTATTTCAGGTACTCCTATCCTACCTAATATTATAAATGCGAATGTTTGTGACGATGTATGGATATTTGTTACTCTTTCACGTCAAAACGGCAGAACGGATTTTGATGAAATTTTGTCCAGAGGTAGAATATAGTTTGAAATAACACATAGGATACTTTTTGTTCATCCATCCTCACAAACATTCGCATTTATAATGGATAGGATGTAGGATGTTTGTGAGAATGGATGGATGTATGGATGATTGCTACCCTTTCACGTCAAAACGGCAGAACGGATTTTGATGAAATTTTGCACAGAGGTACTTTTTTTCGATATCACGCGGTGAACCCGCGGGTGCCAGCTAGTAATAAACTAAAATATATTCTTAAAAGTGTTTTATGCTTCTTTTAGCCTTCTGCCTAGCCTTTTCCTAACTAAATAATCCTATATGGCGTGCAAACAAGTATATAATTATATACTTGTTTGCACGCCTAAATGGCTAAACCGATTTTGATGGGTTTCGGGACAGAGATAGTGTAGTTAGACCCTGGAGACGGAAATAGGCTACTCTTTTTAAAGTGAGAAATGAGGGAAGAAAAGGGAGTCTTTAAATTTGCTATTACAATAAATAAGGCGCAAGGACAAAAACTACAGGCAGCAGGTACCTGCAATTCAGGAAAGGGGAACTGTGTTACCCCGAATTTAACGCGAGCTAGTTCAAAAGCTAGTACCGGATGAAAATGAAATTAACAGAAAAAAAATCATAACTTCATAATAAGATAAGATGCAATTAATAACAAACACATTAAACAAAGGCTGCAGCATCACAAAATCTCATTGTGCTAATACGGTAGATAGGCACTTGGTACTCTGTCAAACTAACTTTCGAACTCTCGACCACAAAGTAAGAAGGAACAATGGTCCGCCATGCTCTGCGATAAGGTTCCAACTTATAATAAGGAACTTTACTTTTCATAGTTTAGGAGCTAGGCTTGTGGAGTTGGCAGTTATGTTTTTGCGGTGTGAGAATAAAAGAGGTTATGTAATTATTGAAGTTATGTGGGTCATGATTTGAAAGAAAAAACGGACAAGCGCGAATCGGAATCACGTTTCACATGTTGCGGGTTGTTCGAAAGAGATACCGCGGCCCCGGAACGTAAAGGGCAACAGAAGGAACACCCCCCCTCCCCCCCAGCTCCGCCCGGAGCGAGGAAAGTTATTTAATGATTTCCCACCCGAAAAAAAGAGTTTCATATAATTTTTTTTTAAAATAAAACTTTGCTTTACACTATTTTGGAAACTATCAAAAATGCGAAAATGAAAATGAAAATATTACTCTTTCATGCATAAACTGTAAACTGACGTGGTAGAAATTTGGCATACATATAGTTATGGACTAACACATAACATATATTTCGGTAGTACCTACGATCCCATGGGACTGATTTCCATGCTAGCTTTACAACAACAAAAATAGCTATATATAGCTACAATCTGACTTATGAAAATCAATCAAATCGACTTATCGACGGGCCTGTTGGTCTAGTGGTTAGTGGCCCTGACTGCTGAGCCGGAGGTCGTAGGTTCGATTCCCACCCAGGACAAACTTTGTGTGATGAGCATGATTGTTTGTTCTGTGTCTGGCTGTGATTTATCTAAAATATGTATGTATTTATAAATTATATAAGTATGTATATCAGTTGTATGGTTACCATAACACAAGCTCTGCTTAGCTTGGGATCAGATAGCCGTGTGTGAGTTGTCCCAAGATATTTATTTATTATTATTATTATTTATTTATCCCAGTCCACTTCTGGTCATGGTCTCTCCCAAGCTGCCTCACATTATTCCGAACCACATCTTTCCCATCCAGTCTGTCCCAAGCACCTTTTCAAGATTAGCAGTTTATTCATCTAGTTGGTTTCCTCACTCGTGAAGGGCTACTATGACATCTTATAGCAATTCTTATTCCACTGAGGGAAAGAGATGGTGCTAGACACCCTGTCATCATCATCTGACTAGCCTTTTCCCAACTATGTTGGGGTCGGCTTCCAGTCTAACCGGATGCAGCTGCATATCAGTATTTTACATGGAGCGACTGCCTATCTGACCTCCACAACCCAGTTAATACTGGGTAATACGATACGCCTTGGTAAGACTGGTTGTCAGACTTTCGGAACACTGACTACCTGTAACGACTGTCAAAGATCTATAAATGACAGCCGGGACCAACGGCTTAACGTGCTTTCCGAGGCACGGAGGAAACTCGGTATGTAACGGGTGGTCACCCATCCACAGACCAACCTAGGCAAGCGCGGCTTAACCTAAAGATCGACCCGAGCGGCTGCTATTATTTAGCCACGAGCTCCTCACACACACCCTGTATAGCTCTGTATATTTCCCTCAGTGGAATAAGAATTGCTTTAAGAGGTCATAGTAGGGTAGCAGGACTCCTTTTGCTGCACTGTCCATATGCCTCCCGATAAACATAAGCAGCTCACTGCCACGTAATAGTACTTTATACACACTATTATTTTTCAATATTTATTTTAAAAACGGCACTTTCAATGCATGCAAACATTTACAGATAATCTGAACCATAAATAAAAAAACACACTTTATTTTTATACGAATATAAAACAATAAAATATACCATTTTCATAGCAATAAAAATATTTTATACATTTATAAAAAATCAACTTACTGTTTTGTTGCAATTGTTTGGTCCAACACTCAAACAACTTCTGTCAAATATGTTTTTTTCAAGTTTTTCGGTTTTTGAATGTCGTTTAATCATTTAAAACATGACGTGAAAAAACTGTTCGTGTGCATCTCTCTTAAGATTTAAGGTAAGTTTATTTTTTTCTTTTCACTTTGTTCCTGCATTTTGAACACTTGTTCCTATACATAGCTGAAATCCGTTTATTCAGCATCAAACAGATTGACACAGTCATTTTCACAATTTCAAGAAAAACGGCTTTTTTGATAATTCCAAATCTTACCAAGAAATAAATACCAAAGTCACTTTTCTCCCGTTCATTTCTACTAAAAGTGGTGATAATTTGAAAATGAGATAAATTCAAACCATCGTCGCTATCTCCTGGCCTAGATTTGAGCCACGCTTTAGTAATAAATAACAGAGAGCGCTGCGCTACCGTCATTTAACAACTAACAAGGCTCCTTCACACTAGTATTAGATTATTAAATAATTAACATTGATTTTTATTAGATAATATTAAATTCAGAGTTTAAGTTAGTAAAACTAGATATTGACTTTTAATTTGAACTATCAACCGTATTGTTTAATTTATTTTTGTTTGAGAGTATATTCATATTGTTGTTTTTTTGTGTCTTGTTTTGTTTTTGTGACATGTGAAAAAAAAGACTATTGTTTATTTGTGAGTTTCTTGTACGTTTTGTTGGTAAGTTTATTTGTTTTATCTACGATATTTCAATAGAATAGAAACCCATAAATAGTTTATAATATCCCAACGGTTCGAATACAAGGCTCCACTCTTTGAGAGGAATATGCTCACATCGTCTAGTACCACACACAATACAGGAGAAATGTCGAATGTAGGGCAACATTTTTTTTAAGCATTTCGCCATTTATTTAGTAAAATCGTGGTAATCCAGTGGTAGTGGCTACGACTTATGAGTTGTAGATCGTGGATTCAAACCCTAGCAGACACTGTGTAAGATATTCGCTGCTCTCAAAACAGCTGCATGCGTATGTGAGTTTAAATGTTTGTAAACGGATCCACGATACAGGAGAAATTCTTAGTGTACGGCAACGTTTTAAAAAAAATTGAATGTGGAAAACATTATAAGAAAAACGTCCTCAAACTAAAAACTCGAATGCTTGTGATATCCATACACTGGGACTGCATGGTGGAAGGACAGCCCACTTAAATTTTAAAGAGACTTGTATGGGAACATTTTCGTAAAATATCATAAGCAGTATATGAGTCGGCAAAGAGTTTAGCGACACGTTTAGGACTATCGCTTTCGTCCCATCAATTTCTCTAGTATGCTGGTTAACTGCATCCATGATAATTTTAGGCTTTTTAGGCTTTCAGGGTGCGCAGGAGACGAAAATGTGTCCTATTGTTTGTAAGACAGTGAACGCATGCACCACCCAAAAAACACACACAAAAGGCATCACAAATATTTTTGTAAACATCATTTATATAGACTACTAGCTGTACCCAGCGGTTTCACCCGCTGCTCACTTAGGGGTAAGAAAAATAGATGTTGGCCGATTCTCAGGCCTACCCGATATGTACACAAAATTTCGTTTAAATCGGTCCAGCCGTTTCGGAGGAGTATGGGAACGAAAACTGTGACACGAGAATTTTATATATTAGATATATAGCTAGGAGACAGAGAGAAGGTTTTAGCGAATCATGACTGATGATTTGCTAAAACCTTATATCTGTCTCCTAGCCTTACGGAAGAGAAATCATCAATATTAACTTACCCCGCTCTGCGCGGAGTGTCGGAATTTTACTGACTACAACATCCATATTCCTTTGCCCTTTATGTTCCGGGACCGCGGTAGCTCATTCAAACAACCCACAACCTCGTCTCCTAGCCTAGGTATGAACCACGCTTTACTAATAATAAATAACGTCTAGTTCTGCATTGCCGTCATTTCCAAGGACCTCCTTACACTTGTACCTACCCTCTTTTCTTACGTCAGTGTTTGTTTGTTAGTGTTTTAGCAAAAACTCCTGTTTTGTGTAATATTGTTTTTATTCTGAGTATTATTTTTTAAC
Source organism: Ochropleura leucogaster (assembly GCA_958449745.1). NCBI lineage: Eukaryota > Metazoa > Arthropoda > Insecta > Lepidoptera > Noctuidae > Ochropleura > Ochropleura leucogaster. Next base: position 11,574,480 of record OY288226.1, read on the forward strand.
ATTTTCTTCAGAATAAGGGCGAAAACTACTTAAGGGTAAAGCAGTATACATTTATAGCTCAAAAATGAAGTTTATTTGATTGATTCTCAATGGTGTAGCCAAGGGGGGAGGGGGGAGCCCGCCTCTAGAAGCTGGGGGTTTTTATTAAAGTATGTTTTTATGCCTGATGCCATAGAATTAACAAGTACGTTATAAATTAATTATAGTAAATGATAAATGATGTTTATTTTGCAAGTAGGTTTTCACAAACACTTTTACACGTCATTTTTTTTTAAACTAGATGAGGCCGGTGTTTCGTACCCGACTACTCTGAGAAGAAACAGCCGAAACAAACTCAGAGGTCATAGTCTCTTTTAAAGTCCAGACAAAATAATCTTGGTCAACTTACATAATAATCTTAGTAAATCACTTTGAAAGTAAAATACTCTTTAAAGCTAAAAACGAGCCTGTAAGTTCTTTCGTTACACACATGACACAAAGTAACTCCTGTTTCAAGGGTCACCAAAACACAAACAAACAACCCAACAAACAAACAAAATCATATCTGATCTGACAAAACTAATCTGTCTATGGTACCATACCTTATACCATACCCTACCAGTTTTACTTCGTCAAATAAGTCCACAAAAATATTAACTTCAATTTCTATATTTTTGAACAAGCAAACATTTTACAATAGTCAGTGGCCCGAAAGTCTGACAACCAGTCTTACCAAGGAGTATTGTATTACTTCTTTTTGAGGAGGGAATTCATCAAATAACTTCCCCCGCTCTGAGCGGAGCGAGGGGGCGTGTCAGACTTTTACTGACTAAAACCCACCCATGTTCCTACTATTGCCCTTTACGTTCCGGGGCCGCGGTTTCTCTTTCGAACAACCCGCAACCCCGGCAGGCGGAGGACCTGGCAAGCGCCTCTGCTTTGCTGGAATCTCTTTGAGGCGCGCGTGAAACACTAACGCGCCGTCGACACGGCCTGTCGTTATAGACGGACGGACGGACAGGCCCGCATCTACGGTGGCCGGGAGTCGTCTCTCGGCGCCCGGCGAAGCACCGCGGGTTGGTTTGAGGTTCGAACCAACCCGCGGTGGCTGGGTTGGTTTGAGGTTCTCTCCCTCAAACGCCCGGCCTCCTCCTTCATTAGCATGACTGCTTTGCAGAAGGATGTCATCGCTTCCCATTCCCTGTCGAGTATTATATTACTCAGGTATTAGTGTGGAGATTAGATAGGCATATATAGCGCTCCATGTAAAATATTGGTTTTCAGTTGAATACGGTAAGACTAGAAGCCGACCCCAACATAGTTGGGAAAAGGCTAGGCTGAGCTTACTTTGAAAAAAAAAAGTTTCCCCGCACCAGGAATTTCTCCTCTACCGTGGGTACGTTTGCAAACATTTTTAAATTACATACACGAACAGTAAGACCCGGAACTGTAGGCAAACATTTGTTCCGTGTGGGAATCGAACCCGCGATACGCAGCTCTCTTTTTAAAAGCTTATAATTTGACTGATTCCTCAACAATAACCACAAAAAAAGCTAAACTCGTAATAAAACGGGCATTCCTACAATATTTATGAGCTGAGTGAACACCCTGTATATATCGTAAAACAAACACACTGTATAGGCCTCTAGGGTGCTATCGTTTTGTTCGGTACATACATTTATTGCCATAGTGGTTTGTAGATGAACGGAGTGGCTTTTTAAGTGCTAGGTAGTGGATTCGAAGCCTGGTAAAGGCATGGTTGACTTGCACGGCTGTTTTTATGTTTCATTTAACGTCTAGACGATCTCCTTGACTTAGAGGTTGAAGTAAACTACTTCTGAGCTCAGTTAAACTTAAGGACATGGGGTGAACTCGCAGAGGGGCCTACTAGAGCCACTGCCTGTCGGGGTTGTGGGTCGTTCGAAAGAGATGCCGTGGCCCCAGAACATAAGGGCAAAAGAATAAACATGTGTGGGTTTTAGCCATTAAAAGTCCGACTTCCCCCGTTCCGCCCAAAGCGGGGAAGTTATATGATGATTTCCCAAACGCCAAAAAAAAATACAAACTTTGATTTTTGTGGAATAATTTGAAAGACTGTTATTTTTTACGTATCTTGTACTGTGGTTATTTATGTAACAAACAAATTTCGAGATTAGAGTGTCAGAGTGTCCGAATTTTACTGACTAAAACCCACCCATGTTTCTTCTTTTGCGGAATCCTCGAAAATCCGCAGAAACTTGGTTACTGAAATGCCCCAATAATATGAAACTAGCATTATTTACGATTGATTTATCTGCCTAGTCAATTTAGGAATACAAGCATGAGGCTGGAGGACACCAGTCCAGTCCAACTCGTCTAATTGAACAAGGGGTACTATTGTACCATTCCACCCCAATAATGAACTATGGATATATCCTTTATCTCTCTTTTATTCTTTTCTAAGTGTACCCAGCGGTTTTATTCGCGGCTTATTATCTAAGTGATTTTATTTACCTATTAACTTTCTCGATAAATGAGCTACCCAACACAAAATGACTCCCCTTTATAGTCAGTGTGTATATATACCTAAATCTTTAAAATATCTTCATTTTCCTGCCCTTGTCTCATTTTATTTAGTGTCAGCGCAACATTTTTTCTTCTTCTATTCTTCCCTGTCAGTCGTCACGGCATAATTTACTATTTTCTCCTTCATATCATTCTTTACACTGCCACCCATCTTTTTTTCGCCTTCCTCTGCCTCTCCATCCGTCAACATTAATTTCCATTAGCGTTGATATTTAAGATTTAAAAATTTAAGGCTTAACCCAGAGTTTTGTTTTCTTACAGAAACCTTACTTACATCCAAGAACCTAAATTCTGATTAAAGACATCTTTCTCCATTTCTAACGAATATCTTGCGGAGAAATAAATATTTCCCGGTATCCACCTAAGCCTAAGCCACCACTGCTTAGCCCAAAAATAATCCATGTCAATAATTACTTTGGCTCAATCAATCAGAAACAATGCGTAGTTATCTTGATTCAACACTGCGTGTGACCCATACGTCCGCCATATTGGCGTTGTCATGGCAACCGATTGTTTCCCGCGCTCCGTGCGAACTGCCGCCATTTGCATGCGTCGCCATTGTTGTTTAGATTTTTGATGAATGAAAGAAATATAGGTTTTTTTTTGCGAGATGATAGATTAAAGTGTTGTTTAGTTTGTCTCTTTAATTACAAGCCTTTTTATGGAGTAATAGCTTATGCACGTGGGTTTGCCTGTTGCCTGCTTTCGATTATTGTCGAATAAGATTGTACTATTAAGATAAAAAGACTCCTAAATAGTATTTGTTCAACCAATTTCATTCGAACTATGAAGGTTTACCATAAAAGTTAGTTTGTTTCGTTAGTTCGACAATTCGAAAAGGAAAGTAATTACATCTGTTAGCTTACTTTTAGCCTGCGTCATTCACTGCACAGGTAAGGCGTCTTCCCAAGAATTGTAGTTCTTTCGATATCGAGTTAAACCACTGGTCCCCTGCGAAATTTACCGACATCCTTAAATATACTAACATACATAGCTTTAAGGTTGAATTTACAAATACAAATAATTGTATTTGATTATATTTACAGGTCGCGGGTTCGATCCCCGTACGGAACAAATATTTGTATCACCTACAGATAGTCGTTCCGGGTCTAGCTGTTTCAGTGAGTTTAAATGTTTGTAAACGCATCCACGATGCAGGAGAAATTCCTAGTGTCGGGAAACATAAAAAAAAACTTTGGGTCAATGTTTTATATAATAACTAGCTTTTGCCCGCGGCTTCGCTCGCGTTTAATTCGGGGTAACACAGTTTCCCTTATTGATTTGTAATAGCAACGCTAAGTTTTCCCTTTTCTTTCCTCTTTCTCCCTCACGTCCCACATTCGCCTATGTCCGTCTCCTGGTTCTCAACTATCTCTGTACCAAAATTCATCAAAATCGGTTTGGTCATTTAGACGTGAAGACCTAACAAACAAACAGACTTACTTTCGCTTTTATAATATTTGTAAGGATTGATAAATCTAGTCTTTTTTTAGTATCAGGAAACAATTGACTAATAGAATTAAAGCTTGAAGAGGTAACAAGCAAACAAACAAACCCACTTTCGCTTTTATAATATTAGTAAGGATATGTCTCAAACAGAAATAAAAAGCTTAGGGTATTAAGAAGTAAAGAACTTAGACCATTGTGCGACAATTTCGCTTAATTAAGTTTCCCATTAAAAATATCTTATTATCTTTAATCACAAGGTTCAATAATTTTTTTCTCCAATGCCATACTTACTTGCTGTGGACATCGGACTTTCACATCCTTACTAATATTTTAAAAGCGAAAGTGAGTTTGTTTGTTTGTTACCTCTTCACGCTTTAATGGCTAAACCGATTGTGATGAATGTTGGTACATAGATAGTTGGGAACCAGGAGACGGACATAGGTTAATTTTTATTTAAAAAAAGTGAGATGTGAAGGAGAAAGAGGGAAGAAAAGGGAAAACTTAGCGTTGCTATTACAAATCAATAAGGCGCAAGAGGAACTGTGTTACCCCAAATTAAACGCGAGCGAAGGCTAGTAATTTATAAGTCCGTAATCCGCATCGGTTTGAACAAACCTTTACTTCTATTCTTACATTTCTGGTAAACCAAAACTAACAACTTCCAGGTAAAAACCGCCGCTATACATAAATATATCCCATAGGTACTTTATTCTCTCCTTCACTTCACAAATCGTTTTAAAAATAAATGCTCTAATAGCTCGGGTAGTTGTGAAAGATTTATTAAGTGCTCATTGCTCGTTTAAAACTTGAAACAAAACTGCTTTACTGGGACTTAAAAGGAAGTTATAAGTTCTTTGTAAACTATCGCTATTTCTTGATATCTAAAGTCATCGAGAAGGAATTAGTTCCTCAAAATTCCGTTTATTTATTTTTACCCATTTTTTTAATATTTTTATGTACACATTTCTTATTCAAAACTCGTGAGGAGGTGATCGTGGCTAAATAATAGCAGCCGCTCGGGTCGATCTTTAGGTTAAGCCGCGCTTGCCTAGGTTGGTCTGTGGATGGGTGACCACCCGTTACATACCGAGTTTCCTCCATGCCTCGGAAAGCACGTTAAGCCGTTGGTCCCGGCTGTCATTTGTAGATCTTTGACAGTCGTTACAGGTAGTCGGTGTCCCGAAAGTCTGACAACCAGTCTTACCAAGGGGTATCGTATTACCCATTGCAGTACTAACTGGGTTGTGGAGGTTAGATAGGCAGTCGCTCCATGTAAAATACATCAGTATTTTACATACAGTCAGCTGCATCCGGTTAGACTGGAAGCCGACCCCAACATAGTTGGAAAAAGGCTAGGCAGATGATGATTTCTTATTCAAAACTAAATAAAACGAAAAACATTTATAAATAGTAGCCCACCGGTATCGGTAGCAAGGTTCAAGCTACCGGTCAGGGCTCCAGAGAAAGGATCCTCCTGACAATACGAGCCGTGTCCAAAAGTACCGCTTTCTGTATCAAGCAATTGATCCAGCTGCCTAACGAAAGCCTCATTAGGTATTGGTCGAGACTCTTCGTAATTAAGCCATTGGCAGATACGACTATCGGCACAATGATAGCTGAGTCCACATCCAACATGTCGACAACCCTCTTTCTTCCCCTTTCCTCACTTTTTTTAGCCTAAGTAAGTACTAAATCGGTTTGCAAATTTAGGCGTGAAGACGCTTTTATAATATTAGTAAGGAATATTAGTTGCAATTTTTCAGATACCAGAGACTATTTACTATAGTACTAACGATGATGACTAAAATCTAAAAAGTTTCAAATTGACATAAGCTACCGAAATAGACAATTCAACTCTGTGTCGCCCTGTCGGCATTGCAGGGGCATAAGTCTGCTATTACAATAGTGTCAGAATGGTCGATCACTGATCGCATAATAGTTGATTTTGATAATTTTGGTAATCTACTACATACTAAACTTGTCAAAATCAACCATTATGCGATCAGTGATCGACCATTCTGACACTATTGTAATAGCAGTCTTAGGCCCCAGGTTGTTCGAAAGAGAGATACCGCGGCCCCGGAACATAAAGGATGCACAAAGTGCATGAAGTATAGGTTTTGGTGGTGAATGGGTCAAACGAGAACTCTTGTTATATATATAATTACTACGCTTATGCTATCATTCATTTAAAAGAGCTCAAAAGTACCAATTATTTCATTCAGAAAGCTTCCAGCAGACTTGCGATTGGAGAGATTGATAAAAGATGTAGACACAGTGTTTAAAAATAAACAAATAACTTCTAACCTAAACGAACATAATTTTATTATATCAGTAAATAATAAACACACTAATAAAATAAATATTACAAATGTATGTTTACATAATTAAATAATTTATACAAAAAATCAAAGTATACAAGAGACGTAATGTTCTTTGACTAGCTAGTTATTTAGTTTGCTCAACCAGACGTCTTAACGACCAGCTGGAAATTCATTACTAAATAAAATAAAATAACTAAAATAAGCCTTTATTTCTGAGTTCAAAATCAAAATATTTTTATTTCACATAGGCCTACATGGGCACTTATAAAACGTCGAGAAAAGATGCACGGTTCGGGTTGGTCGTTTTCTATGGAGAAGAACCGTTAAGAAACTCCGTAGTTTCGCTTTTAAAATCATTTGGTTTTACAATGTTGTTGTTACAGCGTTAGCACTTAAGTATGAGAGGACAGCGAAGGCCCGACAATAAGTCATTGCTTACTTTACAAAAAGTAAAATAAAATAATACGTTAACATAAGTTACAAGCGTCCAAGAATCTACAAGGCCAACCATGTCCACTCATTCACAACGAATTGGTAGAAAAGAATCTATACAAAAGTAAAAAAAAAAAAAATTGTTCTTACAGTTAATTCTTAAGACTAATATTTTGTATGGTACGTTCTTTCTCAGTTTGTCTTTCGACACAGGCCTCCCCTAAAAAAATCCCTAAATCCCTATCCCTCGCAATTCTCATCCATTTTGATCCACCAATTCCTCCTCTCTCCTCCTTTAACTCGTCTTCCCAGCGTCTTGATTGTCTCTTTTCCCATCCCTAGGGTACGAACATTTATTAACAACTAGCTGTGCCCAGCGGTTTCACCCGCTGCTCACTTAGGGGTATGAAAAATAGATGTTGGCCGATTCTCAGACCTACCCGATATGTACACAAAATTTCGTTTAAATCGGTCCAGCCGTTTCGGAGGAGTATGGGAACGAAAACTGTGACACGAGAATTTTATATATTAGATGTCTTATAACAAAAATATAAGCTAGTCTAGTCGACAAGTTGAAAATGGTACAAAATAGAGATACTGCTCTTAAAATTATGTGCTCCGAATATGTATCCGGAATGACGCTTAGAAAAATGTGCTAAAAGCGTGTATTAGCACATAAAAAATTGCAAAAGTTATAAGCAATTAAAAATTTAAAAAATTGGCATTTCGTTTTTTGCCAATATTTCATAAACTATTAATATTTAAGAAAATTCAAAAAAAGATTCTGTAAGAAGAGGAAATTTCCAATAAAAAACTCCTAGCTCTCGGAAGTCTATCTCCATTATTTATTATTGTAATTTAACGCTGAAAATAGGTCTGCGCGCGACATTTTTAGGTTGCGCGTGTGGCGTCAAAAACGAATTGTTTATAACTTTTGCAATTTTTTATGTGCTAACACGCTTTTAGCACATTTTTCTGGGCGTCATTCCGGATCCAATGAGCTATCGTACATAATTTTAAGAGCAGTATCTTTATTTTGTACCATTTTCAACTTGTCGACTAGACTAAGCCAGTAGCCACCCAATCTCAATCAGAAGATTCCACAACATTAATAAATCCATACAGTACTAAGAATGGAAAGAAACATGCCGTAAGAGATGTTATCGCACCGCGCGAGCCTGTGGGAACTGGGTAACTGTTACAGCTATGCAATGAGTTAATAAACTTAGCTAATTAGAAGGAGTGCGTTGTTCTATGCAATAGTAGGTACAAGCAAGGTATTGGAGATCTTTTTTCTTTATAACAACGTTGCCGCTCACTAGAATTACTCCTGTATCTGTGGGTGCGTTTACAAACATTTAAACTCATATACACAAATAGCCAGACCCGAAACAACTATCTGCACGTCACACAAATAATTGTTCCGTGTGGGGTACGAAGCCACGACACGCAGCGCAGCAGTTGATCGCTCAGCCGCTGCACCAACCGTGCCATCGAAATGATTGGAGAATGATTAGAACCTTATAAATACACATCCTCGAAAGCTGGCCCTTATTGCACTACAATAAGGTTCAACATGCAAAAAATATTTCACACGCGTGTTTTTTCTTATTTATTTTTAACTAGCTTTATTTTTTTCTGATTTCACCATGGATAACAATAAACAATTGCTCAAATCCCTATACCCTATATATAAGTAAGGAGACGCATGGTTTAGCCTTAATGTTTTTATTAACAGAATTTCACAAATAAACATGATCATTTATATTAACTTCCGCCCGCGACTTCGTCCGCGTGGCATAGTTACTTTGGGCTAACGCTAACTTTAACCTGCGTGATGGTCGAAATAAAATATGTTTCTCTCCTCTTTTCTTCCCTCTTTCTCACTTTTTTTAGCCTAGGTGGACATAGGCTAAAGACCCTGGGACTAGTACAACTATCTGTGTACCAAAATTCATCAAAATCGTTTGGTCCATTTAGGCATGAAGACGTAACAAACTAACAAACTCACTTCCACTTTTATAATATTAGTAAGTATAAATTACCGATCAGTATATAGTACATTCCACTGTGGCTGTAAATTCAATGAAGTCTAATGTTATAAAATGTCACACATTTTTTTTCTTTTTATTTTTAGGTTTTTTATCTGAACAAAAACGCCCTCATCGTGACATTTAACATGGCATGCTATTCTCACTAAGAAGCTATACACTAAATTACATTAACTACACTAAACACAGTATTGTCCATATCCTTACTAATATTATAAAAGCGAAAGTGAGTTTGTTTGTTTGTTACCTCTTCACGCTTTAATGGCTAAACCGATTTTGATGAATTTTGGTACAGAGATACTTGGGAACCAGGAGACGGGCATAGGCTATTTTTTATAAAAACGAGTGGGATATGAGGGAGAAAGAGGGAAGAGACGGGAAAACTTAGCGTTGCTATTACAAATCAATAAGGCGCTACCGACTTTGACGCGAGCGAAGCCGCGGGCAAAAGCTAGTAATTTATAAAAAAATACTTTATAATAAAGATTGAAGTTATAGAAGAAGGGATGATATTAAATTACATAACTATTTAGCGTCTTCTGAAGTTGGTGGAGATAAAATTGATTTGGACTAATCTCACATTAAGTTTATTTAGATTATTGTTCCCTCAATACTGGCTCCCTCTCATGCCTGTTTTGGAGAATTACACTTGAAATTAAATGCATTCATTTGTTTCGTACCATAGTTTAGTTAAACCGTAGCTTCCGAACTTTCATTTAAGGGATGTTTTATTTCGACCCTCATGAATGAAATGAACCTTAATGAATGAAACCTATTAGTCTATTGTTTCCTGATACTAAAAAACCGGCCAAGAGCGTGTCGGGCCACGCTCAGTGTAGGGTTCCGTAGTTTTCCGTCCGTCACAATAAGTGTTCCCACTTATGAGTTTAAAGGTAGCAAGCGCTCCGGCTCCGACTTGTGACGGTTTTTAGAGCGAACACAAAGGGGAGCGCTCAAACCTCGACGACTAATTAGATCTTAACATTTTGATGGTGTTAAAAAAATAATTTTAGTTTTGTTCTAAATTGCCTTAGCATGTTCTTAATAAAAGTTTTATGCAGTCATAAGATACCGCCAATGCCAAGGAGAGACCAACCGAACAATTCGGTAATACCCGATCTAATGTAATAAGTACCTACAGCGCCATCTCTCGGGGAATTGGGTTACTAATTAATACTTTTTTAATAATTTTGGATTGCGAGAACCGATTTCAATAATTCTTTTTTTGTTTGAAAAATGATACGTTCAGGATAATAAAATATTTAAACGAAGTAAAAAAAAATGCTTGCATATACGATTATACTACAAACTTAGTCCAGAAATTATTTTGTACAACTTTTTGTCTTTTTTGTACAAAAACTGTTGTGTCAATCAAGTTCAAAATAATTTTCATAGAAAGTCTTTATAAAGTTCTACTTTTCAGATTTTTTTCATATTTTCTAAACTTATGGTTCAAAAGTTAGAGGGGGGGGGACACATTGTTTTTTTACTTTTGGAGCGATTATTTCCGAAATTATTGACATTCTCCAAAAATGATTTGAGTAAACCCCTATTCATTTTTAAATACCTTTTCAACAATATATCACACGTTAGGGTTGAAATTAAAAAAAAAAACACTTCCCACTTTACATATAGGGTGGCTACCCTAATAAAACATTTTTTTCCAATTTTTATTTAACCACTTTGTCGGCGTGATTGATATACATATTGGTACCAAATTTCAGCTTTCTAGTGCTAACGGTCACAGAGATTAAGCGAGGACGGACGGACGGACGGACGGACGGACGGACGGACGGACGGACGGACAGACAGACATGGCGAAACTATAAGGGTTCCTAGTTGACTACGGAACCCTAAAAAAGACTAGATTCATCAATCCTTACAAATATTATAAAAGCAAAAGTGAGTTTGTTTGTTACGTCTTCACTCCTAAATGGCCAAACCGATTTTGATGAAAGCAACGCAAGAGGGAAGAAAAGGGGAGGGAAAGATAATTTTATTTCGATCATCACGCGGGTTAAAGCTAGCGTTAGCCCAAAGTAACTATGCCACACGGACGAAGCCACGAGCGCAAGCTAGTCAAATTATAAACCAGTAACTCGTGTGCTGACAGTTAAAACTCAATTTCACACGCCCTAATCGTAAAATTAGTTAATCACATTCAGTAACTGAGTTACAAGAAATCGCAACCTAACCTAACAATGATAGTTAACTATGTGAAAATTAGAACGTTAACCGTTATGCAAGCTTGATACAGTTAACTATCGAAGTCAGCCTATTATTGGTGTTTGACAGAACTTTCGTCGGGGCTCAGCTTCGGTCATCTTCGGCAACCGCCGCTTGCATAACGGTTAACGTTCTAATTTTCACATAGTTAACTATCATTGTTAGGTTAGGTTGCGATTTCTTGTAACTCAGTTACTGAATGTGATTAACTAATTTTACGATTAGGGCGTGTGAAATTGAGTTTTAACTGTCAGCACACGAGTTACTGGTTTATAATTTGACTAGCTTGCGCTCGTGGCTTCGTCCGTGTGGCATAGTTACTTTGGGCTAACGCTAGCTTTAACCCGCGTGATGATCGAAATAAAATTATCTTTCCCTCCCCTTTTCTTCCCTCTTGCGTTGCTTTCATCAAAATCGGTTTGGCCATTTAGGAGTGAAGACGTAACAAACAAACTCACTTTTGCTTTTATAATATTTGTAAGGATTGATGAATCTAGTCTTTTTTAGGGTTCCGTAGTCAACTAGGAACCCTTATAGTTTCGCCATGTCTGTCTGTCCGTCCGTCCGTCCGTCCGTCCGTTTGCCGAAGATGACCGAAGCTGAGCCCCGAAGCCGAAGCCGAAGGTTCTTCGGCCTATTTCCAGCCATGGCCGAAATGTGGTCGATTCCGTTTTGGGTTTGACGTAAAAACAAACTTTATTTAAAAAAATGTTGCCCTACTCTAGGATTTTTTTCTATATCGTGAGTGCTTTTAGCAGTCAATGTTTATTTATCTTTTACTAGCTTTTGCCCGCGGTTTCGCTCGCGTTAAATTCGGGGTAACACAGTTCCCCTTGCGCCTTATTGATTTGTAATAGCAACGCTAAGTTTTCCCTTTTTTTCCCTCTTTCTCCCTCACATCCCACTTTTTTTGCAAAAATGTTAGCCTATGTCCGTCTTCTGGTTCCTAACTATCTTTGTACCAAAATTCATCAAAATCGGTTTAGCCATTAAAGCGTGAAGAGGTAACAACAAAACAAACAAACTCACTTTCGCTTTTATAATATTAGTAAGGATTTTTGGTATATTAAAGTGTGCTAGTAAACATGTGGCTATTCAATTAAAGTAGTCTTTCATAATCATGCGCTTTACTTGGGATATCCTACTAATATTATAAATGCGAATGTTTTTGAGGATAGATGGATGTATGGATGTTTGTTACTCTACAATTCTACATCAAAATGGCTGAACGTGATTCGTGAAATTTGGCACAGAGTTAGATTATAGTCTGAAATAACATTTCGGTTTTTTTTCGATCGATGTCATCATGCGGGCGACACCGCGGGTGCCAGCTAGTTTCTTTATAAAGTCTGGTTCATCAAACCTATCAGACAGATGTGTTGCTGGCAGCTAAAACACTAGGAAGTGGCGAAGGGTGGGTGGTTTGGCAGGACTGACTTGTGTAATGACGTTCACGAATATTCGGCAACTATTCGGCCTATTCGGCCACGTTTTTGCTATTCGGTATTCAGCCGAATAGAACGTACTATTCGGCCGAATACCGAAGAGCAAATCTTGTTAAAAAAACACACGTTATTTTACTCAAAATAATGCATTTATTTCCAAATTACAAAATTTTAGTAGTTCAGGTCCAGTTCAGTAAGAATCAGTGGTAAGTTGTGATAGATAAAAACGAACTTTTCAGCATTTTTCAGCGTGAACGCAACGAGAAAAACAGGTTTTGACTGTTCTTATTCCAGCTAACGCGCCCCCACCAAGTATGTACTTCGCGCCGAATATTTGGCGGCCGAATATTCGGCGTTTCGGCCAACAGTGTTGCCGAATATTCGGTATTCGGTATTCGGCCAATTCACTAATCGTGGCATCTCTACTTTTGATTTTGATTTAAACTATCTTCTTTCCAGATATCTACTTAAGAAAGCAACATGTTCTTCCTCCTACTCCTCATTCTGCCAGGAGTGAGGACGCAGGATCCCACCCAACAAAGCTACTTACAGCAACATCGGCTGCCGTTCAACTCTGTCCAGTTTTTGCAACATAAGCAACAAGTCAAGTAAGTAAAGTTTCATCAAGATCCGTTCAGCCGTTTTGAAGTGAAAGAGTAACAAACATCCAAACATACATACTATTATTAGTATGGAATAGATGGATGCATGTGTAAGTAGGATTAACAAAGAGATAATTGGTGGGCTTGGGTTAAGGGCCTGACTCTTGGTTGTCAGTCGCAAGTTCGAACCCAGGCAGGCCATTTTATGTGTCATAAAATTCATCATCACTGCTCTACCTGTCTGCTTCGTTAGTCTAGTAATAATTACTAGACTAACGAAGCAGACAGGTAGAGCAGTGATGATGAATTTTTTGCAAGCGCGACTGCGGAGCACGAGGTTCTAAGTTTAATTTCCATGCCAGTCAAAATATTATTGTTTTTTTTTTTCAAACAAGAACTTCTCTCGTTTGGTTGCAACACTATTTTCTCACATGGGACTTAAACGTAACTAGCAAATTGTAAGTGTACTTTGTTTAACCGACTACAAAAAAGGAGGACGTTTTCAATTCGTCGGAATCTTTTTTTATATACGTTCACCGATCACTCAAAGACGTTTGGTCCGATTTGCAAAATTATTTTTTTGTTTGATAAGGTATACTTTCGAGGTAGTCCCATATCAATTTTATTAATATTGCTTTGGTAGTTTATGAGTTTTCGTCTAAAATACAATTTTTTTTCTCTATATCTATGTATAAGGATGAACTGCTAATCTTTTAGTAATGGAAATTGAATACTCGATAAAAAATATGTGATATATTTTACAAACATTTAAACTCACATACACAAACAACCAGATCCGAAACAACTACCTGTAAGTCATACAAATATTTGTTCCGAGCGGGAATAGAACACACGACACGCAGCGCAGCAGTCGATCGCTCAACCGTGCCGTCACAGTAACACTAGAAAAATAGTTATTTATTATTTTTATTATATTATTATTTTTTGTACGAAATAAAATAAAGTTTATCTTATTCTATTCTTCTTCGTTTCTCATAACATAAGAAAAAAAACAAATACATACTGCAACCAACATGGCTATTGTCACACCTAGGTCCCAGAAATTGTACAATAAAAACTACATCAGCCATTGTTCTAACACAACCTAAGCGAAGGGCCTGTGTAGTTTCACACCTTGATTAGATATTCACAAAACATCACGCTCGTAACTTCTGAAGAAGTAGACAGAAACTCCTCTCGCTTTTTTTGGGATGGGATAGGATATCCTTATAATAATAATAAATTCTTTATTCGAGTAACCATGACTCAATAATGTTAGTAATACTTAAAACTATGTTAGTGACATTTCACAATTATCCTTACTTAATATTATAAAAGCGAAAGTGAGTTTGTTTGTTTGTTTGTTACCTCTTCACACTTGAATGGCTTAACCGATTTCGATGAATTTTGGTACAGAGATAGTTGGAAACCAGGAGAAGGACATAGGCTAATATTTTTTAGAAAAAAGCGGGATGTGACGGAGAAAGAGGGAAGAAACGGGAAAACTTAGCGTTGCTATTACAAATCAATAAGGCGCTACCGAATATAACGCGAGCGAAGCCGCGGGCAAAAGCTAGTCATCATATAATTTCTTCTGCTCAGTAGAGCTAGAGTCGCCTGGAAGTGAAAAGCCTACTGGGAGTTCTAAAGCAGTACAAGTCTGACACTTCACCCTACAAAGTGTCTAAACCATCCATGCTCCTTTTTTGCTCTTTGTGTTGTGGGACACGGTATCTCTTTCGAACAACCCTGTAGGCCTACTATGACGTCTTAAAGCAGAACTTATTCCACTGAGGGAAAGAGATGGTGCTAGACACCCTGTATAGCTCTGTCTCTTTCCCTCAGTGGAATTAGTTCTGCTTTAAGACGTCATGGTAAGGTAGCTGTTCTGCTAATATTTGAGGCGCACGTGGAACAAGAATGAGACGTTGATCGGCATGTATTGTCGTCTCTAGACGGACGGACGGTGAGCTACCCATTTGCTCCTCATCCTCAGATCCGCGTCTACGGTGGTTGGGTTCGCCGCTTCTGACGCCCGGAGTTTTCCCGCGGTGACTGAGTTGGTTTGAGGTATTGGATCTAGGCCCTAGATCAAGAACCTCGAACCAACTCAGTCCCCTCCCACACCGCCGGCCACACGTCGCCGTCGCAGTCAGCCGCGCGCATGAGAGCGCCGTGCTACCGTTTACCGTACTATTATTTTGTTTATTGCTATTTTAATACTATTTCGTGCCATCCTGTGTTACCCCTCTAGAATCTCCGTTTTACCCCTGCGGGGGTAATAACCCCCAGGTTAAGAACCACTGATCTAGGGCTACTGCGAACATATCCTACTAGGTCTGCAGCGACGCCTTCTGAATGTGTCAGGGCTCCACAAATAGGTTTTTTCGAACATAGCTCTTTGGGCAGATGGCAGATGTGGGTTCCCACTTGTTCATAAAAGCTAATTTCTCGTCAAATACTATTCTACTTTGACATATTGGTATTATATAAGTAACGTTAAGGGGAATCTTTTAGGATTACACATTGTAATCTATCCCCATTCAATCATCTGATGAGCAGAGATACGGGAAGCGTTGCCGTTATATGGTTGAAGTTCCACGAACCACATAAACTCCAGTTTTTTGCGGACCACCTGTCGGTGGAATTCACCGCCGACTTCTCTGTTCCCAGGTTTTTATAATCTGGATCTCTTCAAAGTTTGAATAAATCAGTTTCGTCAATCAAAGCATGCTACACATCAGGCGAGTTGCGGCCAAACGCAAGCGTATTTTGATTTACAAAAAGTATGACCTACTTCGTAACTTTCCGGTTTGGGAATACTTTCATTGTGCGTACTGCTAAGGAGTGGAATTCCCTGCCGGAGTCTGTATTTCCTGACAGCTGTAACCTGGATAACCTGGGGGTCTTCAAGTCAAGAGTGAATAGGTTATTTCTAGGTAAGCGTGCTTCATCGTCGACCACATCATCACTTACCATCAGGTGAGATAGTGGTCAAACGCGAACCTATCACTAATAAAAAAAAAATATGCTAATGTTCGTGAAAACGTCAAACTTAACCGTAGACAGTAGGCGACAATAGTACCTACATTAAGGTTCAAGTCAGGAGAATTTGTCATTGCAGCCACGGCAGATTTAACGCCCGTGTCACCTCCTATGGGAGTTTGTTTATCATTGGTGAAATCAGAGAAAGACTTCGTTGTGATAAATTAAAAAAATAAAATTTAAAAAAAAAATTGCATGTTAAACCTAATCGTAGTGCAATAAGTGACAGTTTTCGAATAAGTGTATTGAAACAGGTTTTATTTTTTTTGTAAATGTGTACACACTACGGCACATCAACCCACACTAAATCATTTTAACCTGACCTCTCTACTACGGTGTGCGATCCATAGTAGAGAGATCAGGATAAAATGGTTTTATACACTGCAGACATAGATACTGATTACTCGAAAAGAATAGGGTGGAGTATGTTTTTGTTAGAACCTTTAAAAGCTTCCCGAACCCGATTCTTGTCCGAAACAAACATATCTTTGCAATATTGTAGGTTTAAGTAATAGTGTCCTTGTCCTTTGAAAATACTTCGAAGGCATTGATTAGCATGTCAAAGAAAAAAAAAGTTTGTCAAAATACCGAGTGTGTCCTTGGTTTAACTGACCCGTTTTTTGTTTTTTATAATGTAATGTAGTTTTAAAAACTCTATGGTAAGATGATAGTATGTAGGTTTTATGAAATTGTTGACTTTTTTAACAGTTGAGTTAACAGTGAACTTTTTGAGTGTGTTTTAGTTAAATTCTTTAGTAAAAATTTATAAGCTTGATTTGCGCTTGGCCAATACGAAATTATTTTCGAAGTACAATCTTTATTCCTGCTCGGAAAAAAAAATATTACTGGTGTGTAAACATGAAACGTAGTCTTTATACATTGTAACTACAGATATAAATTAAATTAATATAAGTAATATCATTTTGAAAGTTCTTAACGTACGTGATAATACTACTTACTGCAATATTGTTTTATAAATGTTGTACTGTATGGGTCAGAATGCTGGACTGTAAAAAAGGTGGTGAAAAACGATTGAAACAATAGCGGAGATGAGAATGTTGAGATGGATGTGTGGAGTGACAAGAACGGATAAAGTAAGGAATTAGTAGGTATATTAGAGAAAGCTTGAAAGTTGCGCCTGTTACAGAAAAAACGAAAGAGAGTTGTTTGTCTTGGTATGGACATGTTATGAGGAGGGGCAAAGCACATGTGACTAAAAGAGTAATGGATCTGAATGTTGGTGGACGTAGAGCGAGAGGAAGGCCAAAAAAAAGATGGATGGATTGTGTAAGGAATGTGAAAGAGAAAGGAGTGAATGATGCCTTGACGTCTGATAGGGGACAATGGAATAAGAAAACATGTTGCGCCGACCGCAATATGATGAGAGTTTTAAGACATTTTGCTTCGCCCTAACAGGGTCTTTTCAATAGTTGTAAGCCTAGCGTGTAACTTTTGCACATTGTGCATTTAATAAATAAATAAACTTAATATTTCTACAGAAAACTTGGTTGACGCGAGAGACGCGAAAAAATTTGCAAAACAAAATGGCGGTGCTAGTTGCAATTTTGGCCACACATCAAAAGATCCTTGTGCAATAGCTATACCTATTTATTTCTCCATTCTCCACAACATTTCTCAAGGAAATAAATCATGAGATTTTTCATTAATCTCTCACACTGTTCCACAAATGAACTAACAAATACAACAGGGAGAATAAGAAGTCGTTAGCGCTAACTGGCTAAGTTTAAATTGAACAGTTAAAGCCATCAGTTGAAGCAGATAGGTGCAGTATTGATTCTACATTAGCCTGCAATTATTTTCTTGTAGTTATCGCCTGGGAGAAAAGTCAGAGCGATTAGTAATTCCTAGTGGTCGGTGATTTCTTGAAAATATGTTGAATAAGCGTAACTCACGAAATATTAATTGTGAATAGATTTTATAACTAGATATAGTTATTGGTTTTTAACCACCTCTAAATGGTCCATATACATTATGACGCTATTCATAATAAAAAAACCGGCTTCCTAAAAGGTCGCTGACTTTTGTTTGTTTCTTTTTTTCCACCGATTTCCGGAATTAAAGTTATTTTCTACATTTTAGTGTTTTTTTTGCAAAAAACGTTGTATATTTCCGTCTTTTTAGTTATAGTATGATTGTATTTCACACTAATTTCTTTCGAGTATTAATTTTCCATTGCTACTAGAAACATAAGCATAATATCATTCATATATATATTAGAAGAAATAATATATATTACTAGCTGTGCCCAGCGGTTTCACCCACTGCTCACTTAGGGGTATGAAAAATAGATGTTGGCCGATTCTCAGGCCTACCCGATATGTACACAAAATTTCGTTTAAATCGGTCCAGCCGTTTTGGAGGAGTATGGGAACGAAAACTGAGGTACACGAGAATTTTATATATTAGATAGAAGATAACTCATAAACTACCGCAGCAATATAGATAAAATTTATACGGGACTCCTTCGGGAAAATCGACCCACAATTGACGGAGAAATCGCGAACAAACATACAAAAAAAATAATATGTCTACACAGTCGAATTGAGAACCTTTTTGAAGTCGGTTAAAATTAGAAATAAATACTTCTAATGTAGCTAAGAAAAAACCTTACAAGTATAGGGCATTGCTGTGTGTGCTTATTAGATTTGGTTTTCAATAAACGGAATGGTAGATTAAATATCTCAAACAACCAATGTTGCACTTTAATTGTTATACAACTAGAAATCTGCAGTTCTAAAAGTCCTAAACTACTCAACTCTTCATTCCTTTTCAGAAATGGCCCCATACTATTCCCAAACGACGCCCCCCCTCCGCCACCGACCCCTCTCATCGTCACATCGAGGCCACTCAGCGAGTCTATAGCCAGGAGTGAGCTGAACCCCAACAACAGCATAGCAGCCCAATCGCAGTACCACCAGGTAACTGACCTACCCCCACTTGTAGTGACATCTAGGCTTTGTATCAGAGGCCTGAACAAGAGCACTCAGTGTAAACGTTATAATAAAACAAACGTGTGGCACTCGGGGACTGCCGCGGTAAAGCTTAAGCGACATTAACTTATGAAATTAATTTAAAAGAAACTAAATATAATATTTAAAAAGTACTTCCAATGAAAAGAAGTCGCAAAAAGAAAAACACGACCTTGGGTTTGATCCAGCGTAATGTCGATAGGCTATCTGATTCTCTACTAAACACGCTGATAGAACATTGGAATCGTGATTGAAGAAAGAACTGACGTATTCGTAATGAGTGTTAGGTTTTTTCGTTACGAAATTTCTGGTTTCGGTCTCCACGCTTAAGGCCTGCGATAGAAGCTATGCAATAGCTTAATACGTCGATATTTGTATCGACAGTACAATAGGGTTGTTGGTAGGTTTCCAGGGTCAAAGTAATAACATTCTATTTAGTCCGTCTTTAAAAATAAATCGAAATATAAAGTGTAAAATAAAATAACGTGTGACATCACACGTAACTTTAATGGGCTATAATTATCTTTGTAATTTTTATTCTAATTTACAAATTATAAAATACGTGTCCCTTATTTTTGAATAGTCTAAAAGACGGACTAATAATTTCTTTATTAGACTTGGACTATTAATTATATTATATGTGACAGAACGTTGCGGAGCGATTGACTGCTGCGCTGCGAGTCGCGGGTTCGATCACCGCACGGTACAAATACCTATTTGTATAACCTATAGGTAGTTGTTCTGTGTCTGACTGTTTGTGTATGTGAGTTTAAATATTTATAACCCACGATACAGGAAGAATTACTAGTGTGAGGCAACGTTTTTTTTTTTTAAATATTGGCGTGTGTTTTAATTGCGCCAAATAAAACAGTTTTTTGTTTTAGGTCACGTTCAGACCCAATTATTTGGCTCGAGGAAAGAACTATGAGCCTTACAGCTATACCTTGGCTACAGTTGCTCCAGTTTACGATTTTGATGCCGCAGCAATAAACCAGGATAGGAAGGAGAAATTATTTAAGGATTATGAGGTAATTTCGCTTTTAGAGTTGTTTTTGGTAACTGTAATTTGTGACGAGAATTTCTTTCGAGGCGATCGATTGACTACTTACTTTACTTTTATAACGCGCCTTCGTGCTAGTCTCTTAGATCTTCTTCTTCTTCTTAGATCTTGACGGGCCTGTTGGTCTAGTGGTTAGTGGCCCTGACTGCTGAGCCGGAGGTCGTGGGTTCGATTCCCACCCAGGACAAACTTTGTGTTATGAGCATGATTGTTTGTTCTGTGTCTGGGTGTGATTTATCTATAATATGTATGTATTTATAAATTATATAAGTACGTATCTCAGTTGTCTGGTTATCATAACACAAGCTCTGCTTAGCTTGGGATCAGATAGGCGTGTTCGAGTTGTCCCAAGATATTTATATTTATTTATATCTTATTGGTCTTCAAAGAAAACTATTCATTGCTACTGCTTGCGTATAGTTTTATAATCTCTTACCTAATCGCAATTAAAAATGTTGCTGGTTCAGACTTTTGAAGAAGTAAGACAACGTTTTGTGGCACACCTTAGCTTAGCTGGACTGGCTGCAACCAACTGCTGATGCCGCTCGGGTCAATCTATAGGTTAAGCCGCGCTTGCCTAGGTTTGTCTTTGGATGGGTGACCACCCTATATACCGAGTTTCCTCCGTGCCTCGGAAAGCACGTTAAGCCATTGGTCCTGGCTATCATTTGTAGATCTTTGACAGTCGTTACAGGTGGTCAGTTTTCCGAAAGTCTGACAACCAGTCTTACCAAGTATCGTATTACCCAGCATTAACTGGTTTGTGGAGGTCAGATAGGCAGTCACTCCACGTAAAATACTGATATATAGCTGCATCCGGTTAGACTGGAAGCCGACACCAACTTGGTTGGGAAAAGCGAGGCAGATGATGAAGTCTGAAACTCCCCCCCCCCGCTCCCTTCCGCAAAAAAGGTGACCTGTTCTATACTTAGCCGTTATTTTAGAAATTAAATAAAATTTTGAAAGTCAGGCAGGTTCAAAAATCTTCCTCCTCTTAAGTCGTATTCTGATCAAGTAAAACTATATAATAACGACACCGTCAGCTCTTGAAACGCGATCTCACCTAGTTTATTAAATACGCCAGTTGATTAGAACTAAAGTTCTCAGATATTTCCTATCCAATAATGTCGGTGAACAGCCCAGTAAGCATTTGGGCCGGCACACATTTGCTTGTTCTTTTCAAACAGTGACTCGCCAAGTTCTCTTAGTAGATCTAGCCATCGTGTTGGGCCAGAAAACGGGGGAATAAACTACGATTTTTAAACCAGAATAATCAAATTCTGGTGATCTGGCTCAAAAGGCTGTTTAACTTAAAAGTGACTGAACAGGACATATAAGTCTTTAAACTAACATTATTATTAAAACTTGAAACAGGATAATTATCATTTTCGGGCAGGACATGTCATGTTTGGGGGTTTATTGGGCAAGACATGTCATGCTAGGCAAAGTAGCAGGAAACTGGTGCCCTGAATCCGAATAGCGGCAGGCCACATATGAGATGGCGAGATGTACTGAACAGGTTCTATCAAAACTGGAAGGAAGAGGCGCAGATTCACGAGAATTGGATGGAGTAGATGGAGGCCTTTGCCCAGGGGTGGGAAACATCAGGCAATGAAAAAAGAAAACAAATATATAAAAGACTTCTCGGCTGGTCTTCAGCTGCTCTCCTCCCGCACTAAGAAACTAAACAAATGATGGACCTTTGACTCCCAATGCTTACTTCCTTAATAATATTATAAAAGCGAAAGTGAGTTCGTTTGTTTGTTACGTCTTGACGCCTAAATAGCCAAACTGGTTATGATGAATTTTGGTTCAGAGATAGTTGGCGAAAAAGTGAGAAAAGAGGGGAAAAAAGGGGAGAGTAAGATATTGTTTTTCGGTCATCACGCGGATTAAAATTTGAGCCAAAGTAACTATGACACGCGGACGAAGTCGCGGGTGGAAGTTAGTACTAGAAGTTTCACAGGAAAAACACGTGCTTTTCTACACCACACTCTTCATAGATTTCATTTTGAAAAAACTGATTTTTCATATTATTATCAACAGCGATTATTGGAATTTATTCATCCAAGAAAACCTCGTCGAATGAAAAGAAGCGCTGATCTTAATTTGGCCCAACCTAGTGAACGCAGAACACTGACTCAGGTTTATTTTCTCAGTATTTTTATTCCATCAGTATTTCACATCACCGCTTGTCCAGTATCAACCAATCTTATTAAAGGGGACTTTTTACCGTCGCGGGAGACAGTCCGGGCGTCGGGCGATGTGGGTCTGTGGACGGTGAGCAATGGGTAGCTCACCGTCCATCCGTCTAGTATCGACAGGTCGTGTCGACGGCGCGTTTGTGTTTGTTTGTGCATGCGCCTCAAAGAGATGTCAGCAAAGTGGAAGGGTCTGCCAGGGCCACTGCCTGTAAGGGTTGTTCGGGCCTATAACATAAAGGGCAAAAGAATGAACATGAGTGGGTTGTAGTCAGTAAAAGTCTGACACTCCTCTCCGCTCCGCCCAGAGCGGATGAAGTTATTTGATGATTTGCCATCTGCAAAAGAGGGACTTTTTACGCAGTATCTCCACAAGTACAAACCAGGTGCACTAAGCTGAATACTGGTATTCAGCAGAATTTCCGGTTTTTGGAAGTTGACTCTAACATAGCCCACCATCACCTCATCGTCTGATGAGTGGGAGTGTCGATAATCTTGACTTCTATTGAGTCAATAGAGCAGAGAGAGTTGGGTAGTATTGTAGTACTGGGTATGACGAAAATATCGTGCCCTCATTTTGGTATATTAACCACCACAACAAATGAGAAGAGGCCTTTCCCAAAACTGGGATATTAACAACCTGGGTTGATGACGAGGATGGTTATGGTTAAATAACGAAAGAAAGATGATGTTGACCACTTTTTTCTATCCTTGTACAGTCAGCAGACGATATAAACAACCAGGCTCCGTAGATATAGTTGAATTATTCTTAATATAAATAACTCTTAAACCTGAAATATAGTTAATTTATTTAATGAATTGTGTTTTTCTAAGATTTACCGTATCTGACGAACCTGATTACTTTTTTTTTTCTCTGACTGTACACTGCTCTCAACGTAGTAAAGGTTCTCTTGATCTTGGGGAAACTAAAAATGTTCTAGAAATAAAATATCAAAGACTTTTGAATTCTACCATCGCGCACTGGATCCTATTTGTGGACTGCATTCCCTTACAGAGAAGAGGCGTGAATCCCATCAGTAGGAGCTTCATAGACGGTTTATTAATGACTTTTTATCTGCAATATTTATCTAAGTTTTCTGTTGTTATTATCAGAAACGTCTGATGGAATTTATTACTCCAAGAAAACCCGATACGAAGGCTGGCAAAGTACTGGTACAAACCTTACAACAAAGAAGTTTTGATCAGGTTTTAATTTACATTATTATTTTTTTTTTCTTAAAGTACTATCATAGCTTCATAAGGTAAATACGCTAAAATAAATATTTTTTTTAATCCAATAATAGTTTGTCAAACCTAGGAATCAAACCGAAGACCTTATTGGACGACATATCCAAACTAAAGGCTGCTACTCAGTTACAAACCAACAACAGGTTTTACCACAATTACCGCAAAATAATTGTTTTTGACTTTGACTTTTGAGATTCCAGGAGACTTGGTCAGAGTTAAACTCTATCAGCGATACTGAAGATGTTAAAGTCAGAAATGAAAATTAACAACAGCCACCGAAAAACTATTTCATTTCTGGTGAATTTTGTTGGAGACATACGAAACCCCTTGAATTTGATTGACTTGCTAGGCTCCCAAGACCCATCACTAGTACATATGCCTGCTGACCGTTTCTCGGTCGGTCTCGGCGACAAACAATCTCAGCGGAGATCAGCCACATCAGCGCGAGAGGTGTTAGATATGATAGGAGCAGAACCAATGGCTTAACGTGCTTTCCGAGGCACGGGGTTATCTTATCGCCAACTTCCAAACTTCAGACTGTTACTGAGAAATTTTCAAATGGAAAAACTCAAAAACACGTTTTGACCGAATCGGGAATCAAACTCAGCACCCCGTGTTTAACAGTCGCTTGCGACAACGAGGCAGTCTTTAAAGTTAAGATCAATTTATTAATAATCACAATTTTGTCTTTAAATTAGCCTAAAAATATACCAATAGTGGTTAAAGAAAAGCCTAAACAAAATAACAAAGTGTTGCAACATGAACAGCGGTCAAGCACTGGAAAAGCTAAATCTACCACCAAAGACGATTACTATGAAAATGACTTCAATGAAGAAGACAACAATTTCGATTTTGATTTCAAAAAGTTGTATGTGAGTTATTGAACTAACAAATTATGATTCTACATTAAACAATAACCAGATTGTTTACCACACAACACTGGTCCTGCTTCATGGTTACAATTCGAGTTAATCATGTCTTAACGAAGTGAAAAGTCAATCAATGGAATAATCTTAGGCACTTCATGTGAATTCTTCTTCAACTAAAATGCATGAGCAAGAGATGATAATAGTAAATACCCAAACAGTAGAATCCATTTAGGTAGGCCCAGAAGGAGATGGTGGAGACGGACTCCATCCTGACAAGAAAAATGAAAAGAGGCCTTTGTACAGCAGTTGGTTACTAAAATCTTATAATAAAGTTGATGCAGACGTATTTAAAACAAACAAAAGTAATAAGAATTTAGCTTAAATTATTCACACACATTATTTTTTTGACAAAAGACTGTTGGAAGAAAAAGTATAGAATCAAACAGCTCGGAGTACCTCGAATACTATCCTGACAGCAAAAAAGTACGAAGAAGACAGTTTGCACGAATTGACGAGGACTTCCAAATTAGACATTTAAGGAATCTAAATAATAATGGAAATGGTAATGCCTGGCATAGACTTAGTGATCATGAGAAAAATCAACCCTCAGGCAATAATAAAGATAGTGGTGAAGATAATGGTGATATAGCAGAAATTATAGGTTTGCCAACAACTCGCCGGAGTGTGATGAGAAGTGTCAAATATAACGACAAAATCATACAATCTATTCAAATGATTACTCAGCATTACAAAATTGATAGAGTGCAGAGAAAAACTTTGCGTAACTTCGGTAGCCGACAAAAGCCACAGGTTTTTTTACTTTAAATATTGAATCATCATCTTTATCACCTAGTACCATACTTGAAACTTTCTCTTTCTTTATTCTTTTTGTTTCATCATAGACTAGCTTTTTAGCTCTAAAAATTTCGATCATTAATGTTGCCGGTGTGGGCGCGTTCTTTGGAACCGGCTCATTATCTGAATGCACCCCAAAAAGTGGCAGTCATACGGCTAATCTGGACGTTTTATGAGAAAATTTCAAACCAACCCGGGCCGCCGGGGGAGATGCTCCGGGCGTCGGAAGCCTCAGGACTCCGGGCCACCGTAGACGCGGATCTGTGGACAGTGAACA
This sequence comes from Ochropleura leucogaster, assembly GCA_958449745.1. NCBI lineage: Eukaryota > Metazoa > Arthropoda > Insecta > Lepidoptera > Noctuidae > Ochropleura > Ochropleura leucogaster. Next base: position 11,600,098 of record OY288226.1, read on the forward strand.
ACTCACTGTCTGTCCGTCTAGTTACGACCAGCCGTGTCGACCATAGGAGTTCGTCAGGGCCACTGCCTGTGGGATAGCGGGTTGTTTGACAGAGATGCCGCGTCCCCGGTAGACAAAAGAAGAAACATGGATGGGTTTTAGTCAGTACAAGTCTGACACTCCCTTCTGCTTCGCCCAGAGCCTTTGCTCAGAAGCGACGATATTTTAAATTTAACCACAATTTCGCTACTTTCCTAGCCCTACAACAAAATGAATCCGTGATATTATTTTTTCTCTATTCACTGGCATAAGGCCGATGATTGATTATGGCGCTATTGTGTCCGTGGACAAGAACAGGTGTGTTTGTTTATCCGGGGATCACTGCGGGGATCATTGTAAACGTTTGCCAGCCGCTGGTTATTGGTGATTAATCTATAGTAGTTCTGTTTATGTTCAGTTGTTGATGTTTATTGCGTTGTTTTTTTTTTGACAAAAAACAGTATAGAGGACATTGGAACAAACTTCGATTAAGGATTTTTTAATAATTTATAACTTTAGACACTACTTTCACCATTGGGTATTTTTAGAGTCCCGTACCTCAAAAGGAAAAACTAAACCCTTGGTCGAAGACTTTATAGTCCGTCAAAAAGTCATCTGTTCAGCCGGCTGTTTATGTCGCAAGTTTGTGCGGCACCCATCAGCGAGTGAATCTGACTCGCTCTTGGCCGGTTTTTTAATCTGCATTCTAAGCTGTATTTCTGCAGTAATTACTGTTGTTACCTTTTTTGTTTTATTATATAATCTGTGCATATCATCCTAATACTTTTCAACCACAAATAAACATTTCAAAAATATAATTTTGTGTGTCTTTAAATTATTAACATGCAGATAAAATAATTTTTCAGAATTAAACAGTGTTCAGCTTGGGATGTACTTATAGGAACACTAATAAAGGGTTGCAAATAAAACACCATTATTGAGTTCTGCTACCCTACCATGACGTCTTAAAACAGAACTTATTCCACTAAGGGAAAGAGACAGAGCTATACAAGGTGTCTAGCGCCAGATCTTTCTCACACAGGAATAACAACTACTATAAGATGTCATGGTAACCTTTCTGAGCTTTATTATTAGGAGGGATCAGAAACCCAACTAAATGGAGTGTAGCAAACGATAGCGCGATCTATTTTGAATACAACGCCATCTATCGAGCTTATTGTTAAACTTTGCCACTTGGTTATATCGATCTCTCGAATGACATAATATTTAATAAGAGGTTTTACAATGTAATAAATTAAATAAATATACTAACTAAAGTACATTCTTCTTTCGAATGAATGAAGAATGTACAAATGCTTTTTACAGTCACAAACAGAGATGATAAAAATATAATTGTTATGTTTAATTATGTATTTTCTTACAGCAACGTGTTGTGAAACCACTGTACGAGTTTGCCAACGCCCATTCCCGGCAAAATACAGTTTCTAAAGCTGATCCATACAAATACAAGGTTAGTATTGTTTTATAAATGGTCCTCATCATTTTCCTATGATGACTGTATAAAGATTTGAAATTATTTAAATTCCATTACTATTCTGACATTCGTATATTTTTTTCTTTTTTGTTATTCACCTAATTATTTTTTTTAACATGATGTTAAATTTTAATGTTTTTTTTTTTTTAACATAAACATAATATTTGCACGCCATATGATGTGGCAAACATGTCCGGACCGTTTCTTTTTGCTTTCCTGTATGCATGTTTTTTTTTGTACTATTTGATGTATGTGTACACATGTTTAGGTTTGGTTTTGGCGCAGCACGTCTTCTTCCTTCATCCACCTCCATTACTCACTCTCTCTCTCTCTCTCTTTGTCTTTTCTAGCCATATCATCATACATACAGTCCATCCATTTATTTGTTCTTCTTCTACGCTCAAAGCCTCCTACATGAAAATTTAAGATTTCCTTACCACGTTTTGCAATGACAACCGCTTTCCCACACAAAATTAAGTCAGCAGATTTATGCTAAGGTCCTAATTTTCTTTAAATTGGGAAACGAAATTGATTGGAAAGTTATTTGATGGTGGGGTGGGGACCCATTCAAGTTTCACCTTTTGCCTTTTATGTTCTGGGAACAAAGTATCTCTTTCGAACAACCCACAACACGAACGTGAAACACGAACGCGCTGTCGTCATACCCGCGTCTACGGTAGCCGGGAGTCGACTCGCAAAATGCAAGTCTTAGAAACTTGTTATTTATGAAATTAAAGGAACACTGTCTATCCACGACTCTCATACTTCTTCACAGCACCATAAAACACACAAAGAAAAACCATTTCTTTCTAATGGCCAAATAATCAAAATTTATATTTTTTTTTCAGAATTCTCCCGATCATTATTACCATCACAAAAACAAAGAGAATGAACATGATTACAACCAAGAAAATAATCCCGTAAGTACATTTAGACACTACAGTAAAAAAAATAAAGATAAGAGAAGAGTAACCATGAAGAATCCTCTAATATGTCGTTCACCAAATCAGACAACTACATTTGCGCCGAAGAAAATAAACAAAACAACTATACTTATAACTAACATAATATACAATGTGTCTGGTCACGGACTATAGCGACATTCTATGTACTTATATAACAAACATTCTAGTACTCAAATTTATTGATTTACAAAAAAAACACCTTTTTTTCACAAAAATGTTTACAAAACTTTCGTTGATTTGCATATTTTTTGGACTTTAATTTTGTTTTCTAAAGTTACGAAAATGTAAGCTCATCATTTCTTAATTTAACACATTCGCGCGCGGTGCTCACTTTTTCGAAAATTGTGATGGAGCACTGTTTTTCCCCATACATTTTTTTAGACGTTTATAAACGTTCAGTGGTACCTCTATTTATGTTAGTAATTAACTATGATTAGAACGACATTATACGTCAACGTATGGTGACGTTCCGCAACATATGATTATTTTTCTTTTTTTCTATGAAACAACGTCTTGATACGTCGACGTGCAGTTACGTTCTGCCACATTTTATCCTTAAAAACATATTAAATTATACAAAACGTATCTGTACGTCGACGTACATATACGTTCTGTAACATTATATATTTCCTACTCTATTTGTACTACACGCAACGTCTTACTACGTTGACGTATGAATACGTTGTACTCCTTGACGTCTTTGCACCTGTTATGTCTTGCGCAACTTCTGATTACGTCGACGTAAAGAAACGTCCTGGTTATTATTCGCAGTGTCATTACTTCGATGCATGTATACGTTTTGCTACATTTTGTCTCATCTAATTTATTATATTACACGCAACGTTGACTGTAATGCATTAAAACACTGTCTTACGTAAGTATGTATTTATTATTATTGAAATAAAGAAAGAGATAACAAAAATACAAAGCAACTTTTTGCCTTTTGAATCGAGTTCGACCACATAGGTGCACATATTTTAAAAGTTGCTCAAATCTTCGGTCTGACATCGAATATAGGATGATAATATAAAGGATCATGAAAATGAAATTTTCCGTTTTTGCGGAACGTTAACCTGACCCATCAAAAGACATATTCCAAGAAAATTGAGCAGTTGTTCTTTCTAGTTGGTCATCTTTTTGATCATAGTGCTTGCCCATAAGCATTCGTTTTCTCAACTATGTACGAAAAGCTTATAATGTTTGGCGGTAATAACCTACCAAATACTTGTTCAACTGATGAATTGGGGCCAATTTCAAATTGGGGGCAATTGGGGCTCTCGCCTCAACGGATGGGTGGATCACCTTCAGGGCTCACAAAATCTGATATCTGAGGCGGCGCTTCACGACATGAATTGTTTTCGGGGATATCTGAGGCGAGGGTGGCACCCCACGATGTAGGTTGCTTTCGGGGCTTGCAGGTACTAGAATCCGTGGCAAGGGTGGTACTTTTAGGTCTTCGGATTCCAAAGTCTGAGGCGAGAACGGCATGTCGCAATATGAGTTGCCTTCGGGGTTTTTAGCGTTTGGAATCTGAGTCGAGGGCGGCATCATGAGATGTAGATTATAGTCGGAGCTTTCAGGGTCTATATTCTGAGGCGAAGATGGTGCACCGCAGTGTGAATTGCCTTCGCGAACTTCAGGGAAACTAAAATAAAAGTTAGTAAAATTAACATTACTATTCAAATAACGTGTAAGTTTTATATAAACAACATTGAGTATTTACTGTTATGTCCGAAGAACATGGTTGTGATGGATCCTTGTTTGTATTTTCACCTTTTTTTATTACTCTTCTTTCTTCTCGCTCGTTTTGTGTTGTTCATCTAAAACAATGGAATTTCTATAATACGAACTAAAATAAAACTACTCTTGTTGCTCAAATATGAAAATAATTATTGTGTTCTATATAATACACACTCTATTATTTAAATCCACTAAAATATGTGAATACTTACGATTTTAATGTTTCGTAACTCGGGAGCTCACTTCACTGCACATGTGCGTCGCGTAACGGTGTACAGCTCGACTGACAGTATGGTGGCGCATACGCCAGTTGACGGCTATGCACGTTCTGCGTTTGTGGGTAGGTGTCTTTGTATGTGTGAGAAGCACCCACAAAACGTTTTAAATGTCGATGCTGTGTGACACTACGAAATCAAGATTTTGATATGTTGTGGCACTGTGACGTCACTATAAGAGCATTATATGAGAAACTGACGTTTTCTAACGTACTGACTGATAGAGACACATAAAGTTTTACGTATCGATACGTTGTGGGACATCGCATCTCGATTATTTTACGTATCCATACGTTCTGCACGCGAATGTGTTAAACAATAGATATTGTTGCCCTCTGAATAAACCTATTTTCTTCTCAGTAAGACCAAAACTTTGAGAGATATGATTATTTTTTGGACACGCATAGAGAATATCTTAAAATGGCGGGGAAGGGAATTAGACCCAAGTGTGTTTCGTAATAGTATATTAAAACACTCGTTACATAAGTATCTAGAATATCGCTACTCCATAACCAGACACATTGTATAATAGTTTTAATTGATTATTTTGTCTTATAAGACCACTGACAATGTGTTGACGAGTATGCAGAACTGCACTTTGTATAACGTTATTTTTTCTTTTTTTTTTAACAGAGTGACAACTACGCCTTCTCATACGCAGTCAAGGATCACAAAACTGGTGATGACTTTTCTCACTCTCAAAAGAGTACAGGATCAGCTACTAACGGCGAATACAGGGTTTTACTTCCCGACGGAAGAACGCAGATTGTTTCCTATACTGCTGACGAGAATGGATACAAAGCTGACGTCAGATATGATGAACATCATAATCAGGAAAATAGCCTAGACTTTGATTACGACAAAGACAAAAGTTTAGGTAATAATGATCGTCTAATAGCAAAACAAAATGATGGACACGATGTAGATTATTTTAGAAACGAAGACTATTTACACTATCCACAACAAACTCTAGCACCTTATAAAGCAAATGTTCCTAGCTATGAACAAAGACATCAAGAATATATAAACGATAATGGAAATAAAAAGGATAGTAATTTCGAATACTTTAATGTTTATCCTACTACAGCTGCTTTTCTAGGTTCGACTGCAAATATCGATGATCGCATTGTAGATGGTTTGTCAGATAACAATAATGATTACTTAGAACAGTACAACAAACATGTCCAAAGCAACGATAAAGTGGAAAGAACACAAAACGATTACAAGTTCTCCGATGAAATTGATTATTCAAAAGAAATTGTGGACTATTCATCTGAATTAGACCATTCATATGAACCGCATAAAAGCAAATACTCTTTGCTTATCAATGATCAGAATGCACAAACACAGGGACAAGTAAGACCATCTTACGCTGAGTTAAAACCTCTTTTTGTTACGAACGCAAATGGCCGACGAAATGCTGCAATACCAGTATCTACTGTTAGACCTGTATATGCTGTTACTCCAGCTGATGTTGTAGCTATTACTCCTAAAAAACCTCTACACAATCTTTATACTAATATTAAGAATATTGTTACTCCTGCACCTTTCTTATTTTCAACCCCATCACCGGCTACGCCCAAAAGCTACTTGATATCAACAATAGCTAATTTGAAACATCAAATTAGTTTAGCCAATAAACCAGTTTTGTCGGAACAGTATATTAATAAGATTAATAAATATTTGTCGTATTCGAATCCAGTGAACGTTAAAAATAAACAAAGTTTTTATTAATGTGTAAATATGCTATGGTTACGTACGTAGAGATATAGTCGCTTTGCATGTTACAATGAGTCGAGAAAAGGACTATGCACACTTAGTGGACGTGGTTAGAAAGAGCTGGTGAGTCCCTAGTTCTTCTTACCATAGAGATTATAGAAGAGCTGCTGCTCCGGAAGACGCAATTCGACGCCGCTTCAGAGTATATTCGATTTTATTTCACGGACATACAGCTCATTCTGACATGCTCACAGACGATTCCGGGTATATGTGTTGATAAGTCACTTACACTTAATTAAAAACGATAACTGTAGGCCTACCATGACGTCTTAAAGCAGAACTTGTTCCACTGAGGGAAATAGATGGTGCTAGACAATCTGTATAGCTCTGTCTCTTTCCCTCAGTGAAATAAGTTCTGCTTTAAGACGCCATGGTAGGGTAACAGATCTCTAATTCGGCTATTGATGTAAATTAAAAAAAAACGTGCTCTCGACTCTAACAAACTGCAATTATTTTCATCAATTGAGCTCTGTTGTTTGTATTTAGTTTTTAAGGTGTATATTGTAATTTATTTTTGTAAATTAAAATGAAGTTCATGTTGTCAGACTGTTTTTTTTATGCCTCTTAATTTTATATTCCGCGGTTTCCCCGCTGTTCAGCCCCTTAGTCTCATAGTGTGAAGTTATAAAATCTATTAATTTCGTGCAAAACATAAAATCAGTCCGACCAAGGAATCGCGTTCTTTCATACAAACTTTGATCCCTCTTTTACACCCTCAAGGGTTGATTTTTTAGGGTTAAAACTCGTAACACATGCAATTTCTAAGATTTCGTGATGAGTGAATCAGTGATTTTATCTTTATATACTAGCTTCCGCCCGCGACTTCGTCCGCGTGGCATAGTTACTTTGGGCTAACGCTAACTTTAACCCGCGTGATGATCGAAATAAAAATATCTTTCTCTACCCTATTATTTCCTCTTTCTTCTCCTTTTCTCAATTTTTTAACTTGTTTCCGTCTCCAGGGTCCTAACTATCTCTGTACCAAAATTAATGCCATTTAGGCATGAAGACGTAACAAACAAACAAAATCACTTTCGCTTTTACAATATTAGTAAGGACTAGCTGTGCCCAGCGGTTTCACTCGTTGCTCAGGGGTATGAAAAATAGATTTTGGCCGATTTTTAAACCTACCCGATGCACACAAAATTTCATACAAATCGGTTCAGCCGTTTCAGAGGAGGTTGGTAAAAACACCGCGACACGAGGCTTTAAATAAAAATATTTTACATAGATTGTACAGTGGTTAATCTTCAAGGTTTTAGCAAAGCTTGAAGAACCTGCATCCATTAAAAACGTCAGAAACCTGAAAAAGTTCAGTAATGCCAAGGGTATCGAGTTACCCAGTTACTGGGTTGTGGTAATCAAACAAGGAGGCACTCCATTATTCTGGGATCCAGCAACATCCAGTGAGACTGAATCCTTACTTGCATGAAAAAGCACCGTAATACCCTTTTTTTCAGGGTGGGAAATCATCAAATAACTTCCGGGGGAGTGTCAGACTTTTACTGACTAAAAATCAAGCATGTTCCTTCTTTTGCCCTTTGTGTGTTTGTGCCGCGGTATCTCTCCCAAACAACCAGCAAGCAACCCAGGCGGCAGGCAGACGGTAGCCCTGGCAGGCCCTTCTGCTGACATCTCTTAGAGGTCGCGCGTAGAACACCCATATTCCTTCTATTGCCCTTTACATTCCGGGGCCGCAGTATCTCTTTCGAACAACCCGCAACACAGTAATACCCTCTGGTTGAAGTACTACCGCCTTCATTATATACAAACTCAAAGTACCTTGTAGAACATTAACTCAGCTAATACCTGACATTACGACGGACCTTACCAAACAGAGGGTAGGTAGTAATAGGCGCTCGTTCATCAAACAGCAGACAACTTCTAAGTTGTACTACATTATGCCTAATAACGGAAATATTTTGGAAGTTGCTACACACAGATGGATAGAATGGTGAGCTAATCTTCCTTACAATTATTAGTAGAGTACCTGGCACCCGTGGCTTCGACTGTGTTATGATCGAAAAAAAAGTATCCTATGTCAATTGCGTGTCAAATTTCATCAAGATCCATTCAGCCGTTTTGACATGAAAGAGTAACAAATATTTATACATGTATCCTCACAAACATTCGCATTTATAATTTTAGTATAAGTAGGATGTCGTATACTGTGAAGGTTGTATACCAAATTAATCAAACCTTGAATGGCAATGTTAATTCTTCGGCTAAAGAAAGAGCCAAGAGTTGCTAGTTTGTTTGATCTACTGAACCGGCAAATTAGAAGAATGTAGAATTCCCCACAAAAAATAACATCCACGAAATAACTTCACTTTTCATCGTCAACATTTTCTAAACTTCCTCTGACACTCAGTGTTACTAAAGATGTTATTTTTGTTTCCTATCCATGGAATAGGGTAGATGACACCACCAATCAATTGATATACTTTTTATGAGCTGTCAAAACGCGCTTCCCCCATAGATTTTGTATGAGACTCGCAACGATGACGTCACTAAGTTGTCAAGTCAATGATGCAACTATTTATTGATTTAAAAGCAACTAAAAATCGAATTTTAAAGTTATTTTTAAATGAGTGGAGTTCTCAGGTCTAGAATAAGGTGTTCTTTCAGAAAAATTGTGTTTTTTAATTATTGGTTAATGGTGTCAACAACCCAATTGATTGATTGTTATAATAAATATAAAAACATAATGGCGGCACACTTGGGGCAGTGGCTTTGTGATTGGCTGATGTGCGCCACGATTGAGGCACGGAACAAATATTTCTGTAAGTATGTGAGTTCAAATGTTTTAAAAGCTCTCACGATACAAGAGAAATCCTAGTGTGGGGCAAGTTTTTAATAAAAAAGGGTTCCGTTTTTTCCTTTTAAGGTACAGAATCCTTATTTGGTCACTTTGTTGTCCGTCCGTCTGTCTGTCTGAAATTTACGCCATATACTCAAGTCTGTGATCCCGTAGAATCGTGGAAAAATCATATCTCTAAGTCTACGCAGTCAGATGTTATGGCCATTTATGTCGCAAGTTTGTACGGAACCCTCGGTTTCGGAATCCTAAGAATCTGGCCAACTAAAACTGTATATGACATCCATCCTCTGCAACAGTAAGTCTCAAAGTTAAAATTACCTCAAGGCTACGTTCTGGGTTCAAGTTAGACAACTGTTGAGTTAACGATGTTACGGTAATTTCAACTTATATTCCTATGTTCAAGTTGCAAGTTACCGCGCGCCTGTTTACCAAAAGGATAGAGTTACTGCGCGATAATAATTATGAGTTTCAGACCACACTTTGGCTTTAAGAGTTAAACGAGTGTGAAGTTTGTATTGTCGCTTAGTTAATTCTGCAATTTATTTTTAAAGAATAAGGCATTACGCCTGTAATCTGCGAAGAGTTAGGTAGAGGTGTAACTAGTAGGGCACGCCACAACAGTGGCGGTAAGTCCTCTCTTAACTGACAGCTGTGTTCCAGTTTTCAAAAGCCATAATTTATTGACCTTTCAGTGTCTTTATATCCTGGAAACTGGACTTTTCGTAAAATGTAATCCTCACCTATTTACGTCTTTTTCTGAGAACCGATACAGGGATGTAACTTTGCGATCTCAATGCCAGAACGTGTTACGCACAGGTGGATATAAGACCGCGTTGTTAAGAAAAAGTATCTTTGGTATGGCACCGGCTATTTTTAACCACATTCCTAACAACCAGTAACAACATAAAAAAAAAACTAACTGCACTCCTATTAACCAAATGTTACTACTCCGTATCGGACTTTCTGTCTGAAAAAATTTAGTTGTATAGATTTCTGTGTTATACATATATTAATATGTTTTGATGATGAACTGCATCAATGTTTGCATGCCGAAATGGTAGCATGTAATTCTCCGTAATTATTGTAACCACCTTATTGTAAATACCTTCAGAGCAAATAATTGAATATTCTATTCTTTTCAGTCGTTACATCTAGTCAGTGGCCTGAAAGTCTGAAAAAAAAACTTTGCCCCGCGCTAGGAATTGCTCCTGTGTCGTGGGTGCGTTTACAAACATTTACGACACGGTTGGCGCAGTGACTGAGCGATCGACTGCTGCGCTGCGTGTCGCGGATTCAATCCCCACATGGAGCAAATATTTGTATGGCGTAGGTTCAGATAGTTCCGGGTCTGGCTGTTTGTGTTTGTGAGTTTAAATGTTTGTAAACGCACTCACGATATAGGAGAACCTCCTAGTGTGGGGCAACATTTAAAAAAAAAACACAAACAAACAGTCAACAACAACAATCAAACAGCAGTTAACAAGGTAGCGTATTTCCCAGCAGTAACTGGTTTGTGGAGTTCAGATAGGCAGTCGCTCCTAGTAAAACTCTGGTATTTCGCTGCATCCAGTTAGACTTGAAGCCAACCACAGCACATAGCTAGGAAAAAACTAGGCAGATGAAGATGAAGATGAGATGCACCAGATAGATTAAATCTATACTCAACTAGCTTTTGCCAGCGGCTTCGCTCGCGTTAAATTCGGGGTAACACAGTTCCCCTTTCTTGATTTGCCGGTTCCTGCTACCTGTATTGTTTGCCCTCGCGTCTTATTTATTGTAATGGCAAAGCTATGTTTTCCCTTTTCTTCCTTCTTTCTCACTCAATTCACACTTGAAAAAAATAGTCCATGTCCGGCTCCAGGGTCCCAACTACCTCTGTACCAAAATTCATCAAAATCGGTCTAACAATTTAGGCGTGAAGTCGGAACAAATAAACAAACTCACTTTCGCTTTTATAATATTAAGTAAGGATTGCAGAACTCTCAAAAGATAAAAACGTTCCGTAGTTATATACCTCAACACATAACAAAAGCACACACTAACAAACAAGTCTTACTCGTGAAAATTCAACGTTAACCTGAAAAATTCCCACCACCAAAAATAAAATACTCTTTCAATTGACTCCATACGGTTTGGGAAGGAACCTCTCAAACTTTACAGAAAGCATTTGAGACGGTACACTTCCTGAATTTAAAACAGAGCCTGGAATTCTGCTGGACCAGCAAGGAGCAAGCTTGAACATAAGAGTAGCAAGTATACCGGAAGATAAGGCTGCGGTCTAAACCTAGCCGATTATTGACAACGATTCTTATAGGGATGGGATTATCGAAGTTGTTAATTAAGATGTCGATGTTTTGTGTTGGTTAAATTGAGTGTAGCTTTGAGTCGGTCTATTGTGAAGTATGATGAGCTGCGTGGTGGCAATGCTGGAACTAGAAAAAAGAGTAGTGAGGTTTAATCGTACCCGCTTTTGCAAGTCTGTACTATAATGGATAATTCCTATGAAAAAACACAATACGCTTAATAGTTTCAACTGAATTTTCATGTCCATCCGCGAAACAAAAGGTATCACATAATATTATGGGACGATTAAATAGCAATAAATATTAAATATCTAGAATTTCTCCGTAACCAATAAACAGCCAACTGACAGCGTTGAGGACGACGGACGACGAGCGATGAGTTGTTTTGACGCTATTTTTTAATTTATTATATTTATAAGTTAGGTAGTATGTTTAATAATTTTAGTTTAAATTTATCTGTTATTGTATACATTGAAATATAAACCAACAAACCCATACAGTGAAGTACACTTAACGAAATATTTTATTTATAAGTCATTGTCTATCATTTGTATACCAATCAAGTTTATCGAAAATATCAATTTAAAGATAAACAAATTACAAACCAACAAAAATCCCATCCCTAAAATTAAAACCACACCTTCAACGATATCTTAACCTAAAATCAGAGTCACGTCCATTATCGATGAAAATTATCGATAATTGGCGCATCACTAGGCCAGTAGTGCATGCCTCGTTCGGCTGAGTCGAGCCTGGCACAGCGCCAAAGATGCGCTCTTAGACTACCATAGATGGTAACACTGGAAAAAAAGGAAATAATTATTAGGAGTATATTTTTCATGTTTTCTGTGAGAGAACTAAGTATTTGAATTTGGTAGCTAGCTAGCGTAGTATATATGTATACGAAATTGAAAAGTTTTTGCGCCTGTTACAAACAGGCCGAGGGAGAATCAACTGTCATAATGAGGAGGGACGAACCACATGTGACTAAAAGAATCCTTACTAATATTATAAAAGCAAAAGTGAATTTATTACCTCTTCACGCTTTAATGGCTAAACCGATTTTGATGAATTTTGGACACAGACATAAGCTATTTTTATCCAAAAAAAAGTGGGATAGAGGAGGGAACGAGGGAAGATAAGGGAAAACTTAGCGTTGCTATTACAAATCAATAAGGCGCAAGGGGAAAATCTGCAAGTAGCAGGTACCATGTGTTATTCCGAATTTAACGCGAGCGAAGCCGCGGGCAAAAGCTTGTAATGAATCTAAATGTTGATAGATGAAGAGGGAGAGGAAGACCAAGGAAGTGAAAAACAAAACACTAACATGTGTAATGACTGTCAAGGATCTACAAATCGACGACACGGTTGGCGCAGTGGCTGAGCGATCGACTGCTGCGCTGCGTGTCGCAGGTTCTATCCCGGCACGGAACAAACATTTGTATCACCTAGGTGTTTCGGGTCTGACTATTTGTGTAAGTGAGTTAAATATTTGTAAGAGCACCGACGATACAGGAGAAATTCCTAGTGGGGGCAAAGTTTAAAAAAAAATATGAATCTACATTTTGATAGATGGAAAGGGAGAGGTAGACCAAGGAAGTAAAAGTTTGGCTGAGCGATCGACTGCTGTGCTGCGTGTCGCGGGTTCGATCCCCGCACGGAACAATGACCTAAAGGCAGGTGTATCGGGACTGACTGTTTGTGTGAGTAAAATGTTTGTAAGAGCACCCACGAAACAGGAGAAATGCCCAGTTGGGGACTTTAAATAAAGAACATTACCATCCTAATTTCATCCGGGACTGTAGATTCATTTTGTTCAATGAATCCTGTTGATCTAGTGGTTAGTGGCCCTGACTGCTGAGCCGGAGGTTGTGGGTTCGATTCCCACCCAGGACAAACTTTGTGTGATGAGCATGATTGTTTGTTCTGTGTCTGGGTGTGATTTATCCATAATATGTATGTATTTATAAATTATATAAATATGTACATCAGTTGTCTGGTTACCATAACACAAGCTCTGCTTAGCTTGGGATCAGATAGCCGTGTGTGAGTTGAAAAGTTTGAGTTTAAAATTCAAATGTGCCTGTAATGGTCTAATTGAAATAAATGATTTGATTTGATTCACCTTTTCATTAAACACTAAAACTCAACCAATGCACTTACTGACGTCAGAAAAACGTCTCTTAGCTGTTGAAATTGAATAAAACAAACACTTATTTAAACAATGAAACAGAACGCCTGCGATTCAGTTCATTTCTTAAATGGGAGAACACGATAACTGTTACTTGAATATTGTACAAATTGGCGCAGAATAACCACTCAGACATTCTGCTTGTATTGTTAGTACCTAACATGGTGTCATAGTTCTCTAATATAATACCTAATACTAGCATCCGTCCGCCCGCGACTTCGTCCGCGTGGCATAGTTACTTTGGGCTTTCTCTCCCCTTTTCTTCCCCCTTTCTCCCCCTTATGTCACATTTTTTAAATAGTTCCCTTATGTCCATCTCCAGGGTCCTAACTATCTCTGTAGGTACCAAAATTTATCAAAATTGGTTTTTCCATTTTGGCGTGAAGACGTCACAAACAAAAACTGAAATGAGGGAGAAAGAGGGAAGAAAAGGGAAATCTTAGCTTTGCTATAACAATAAATCAGGCGCAAGGGCAAAAACTACAGGTAGCAGGTACCTGCAAATCAGGAACGGGGAACTGTGTTACCCCGAATTTAATGCGAGCTAAGCCACAGGCAAAAGCTAGTGTAAAGAATAAATACTGACTCGTCGCAACAGACATGCATGCAAAATGTCAAAAATAAAACCATAGACATACAACTCATATCAAATATTTATAAATACAACATGAAACGTGGACCATTTATTTTTCCCCCGTCCCAAACTGCGGTTCTCTTTTCATGAAATTATTTCTCCTCATATTCCACCGTCCAGCTTCTGTTAAATATCTTCTTTCTTTTGTGTTACTTTGTTTTATATTATTCTAACTATGTAAAATCATCGAATTTATTCATTTTCATATTTTAAAATTGATTTGTGTACCATAATGTGAAATGATGTTAAATGAGTCTTATTGCTAAAGTACAATTTATGGACCCTGTAAGGGCACAGCAACATAGTATCCTTACTAATATCATAAAAGCGAAAGTGAGTTTGTGTGTTTGTTACCTCTTCACGCTTTAATGGCTAAACCGATTTTGATGAATTTTGGTACAGATATATTATAGTTGGACACCAGGAGACGGACATAGGCAAATTTTTTTTTTTAAGTGTTATGTGAGGGAGAAAGAGGGAAGAAAAGGGAAAACTTAGCGTTGCTTTTACAAATCAATTTAGCGCAAGGAGAACTTTGTTACTCCGAATTTAACCCAAAAGCTAGTATCATATAAAATAAAATTCAGCAATAAAAAAATCCGAAAGTCTGATAACCAGTGTTACCAAGAGGCATTGTATTATCCAGTACTAATTGGGTTGTGGAGGTCAGATAGGCTGTCGCTCCATGTAAAATACTGATATTCAGCTGCATCCGGTTAGACTGGAAGCCGACCCCAACATAGTTGGGAAAAGGCTAGGCAGATGATGATGAATAAAAAATTATAACTATCAATTCATTTGCAATTATTAAAATTTACCTCTTAATTTTATTAATTCTGAGGAATTTAAATTTTCATTAATTTTTTCTTTGTTGTCCATCTGTTTGTCTATCTGTCCCTTTATTTCAACAACGCATGAAGGTATCAAGTTGAAATTAAAACCGTAGACTCTTCCCCTTTGTCCCTTTGTGCTGTGAAAAAAACAGCCTTCTAAGTCTACACAGTCAAAAAATATGGCTGTTTATGTCGCAAGTTTGTACGGAACCCTAATGTGCGAGTCTGGCTCGCTCTTTGCGACCCACAGCACAGGGCTGCATGCAAATATTTGCATGCTGTGTCGAAGAAAGTACCTATTTGATCATTCAATAATTTTTGACATTTATCATGACGTTTTATTTGGTTGTCGTTGAATTTAAAATTGTCGATTGTTTACCATTAACTTTACACATACATAACCATTAACTTTGCACGCCTCACTCGGTTCTAATACAGTGAACCTTCTATTCTTTATAACATTTGTAATGCAAATAAACGACTTCAACTTAAGACGTACCAGTTCTTTAAATTACTTTGAACAAGTAGTAATTCTTTAAAAAAAAACTTTACCCCACACTAGGAAGCAGTCGATCGCTCAGCCACTTTTTTTTACGTGTAGAAATTCTCGATGGATGTCCACTGCCATGGCGAAGGGGTCTGTCAGACTCCTACTGACTTAAACCACACGGTGTTCCTTCTCGTCACTTCTGGCTGGGGTGCGGGGACACAATCGCATTCTACACAATCACCCCAGCAGTACACAATCACCCCAGCAGTCGATCGCTCAGCCACTGCGCCAACCATGTCGTCGTAATGTCAAAAGCGAGTTATGATTCTCGTTCGTTATTGAACTTCGCCACTCTCCTTTTTACAGTGGCATGCATTACTGGAATTAGTACTTTTGTTTTATTGTATTAAAGCTAATTATTATTACTGGCAAATGTTTGCATACTGTAAGGCTGTGTCGAAATGTAATGGTGATTAAGGCCATTTTACTTTTGCCCTAAGTAGTAAAAGAAATACGAAATTAAACTTGGAATGTAAATGAGAAAGGGCTGGTGTTTTCGTGGTGGCATGAAATGGCACCCTGTCGATCAAGTTCTCTGGTTACTGTTATAGCCAAATGCGACATGGAATTTTGAAGCCACATTATGCTTCCAGAATATCTTTGATAAGCATTTTTACTAAAGAGTTTCACTCTCAAGAAACCCTACTAATTTGTATAAAATGCCAGGCCTTTTAAATAAAGAACAATGCAGGATAACATTACTACATAGTTCAAATCATGTCAGATTGTCTGTCCGTCTAGTGGCGAAAGGCCGTGTCGAAGGCGCTTAAAGAGATGTTGATGACCTGATAACGCAGCCCAGAAACACAAAGGGCAAAAGAAGGAACACGGTTGAGTTTTAGTCAGTAAATGTCTGATACTCCCTTTCGCACCGCCCAGAGCGGGAGAAGCAATTGAATGGTTTTCCATCCAAAAATAAAAGGTATCTTCTATGAAAAAAAAATGTGACCCAGTGTGGCTGAAGTTAAAAAAAACCCATGTATATACGGTGTGCGGTCCTAATCTTCGATCTAAGGTTTCAGAACCATGTTTATAACCTGCAAGTTCCACACAAACATTAGGTACTACATATACCCATAGGTACCTACCTATATGCTCATTTCCATTCACATCAACGCCCGGAAAATTATAGCCTCTGGATTTAGAAGTACTAAAACGGAGTTAGGTATTCAAGGGATCCATTTTATGGATACTATCCAGTATTACTTGCTCTCAACGAGGATTCCATTCGGTGATAATGACCTCCTTCTTTTATTTTGTTCTCTGGTTATTATTCAACACTAGCTGTTTCCCACGGTTTCACCCGCGCTGCTCAGCACCTGTTGGTCGTAGCGTGATGTTATATAGCCTATAGCCTTCCTCAAGAAATGGACTATCCAACACTAAAAGAATTTTCCAATTCCAACCAGTAGTCCCTGAGATTAGCGCGTTCAAACAACAAACTCTTCAGCTTTATAATATTTTATTCAACATAATATGGTTATTGTTCACCATACTCGAAATGGCGAAATCAAACTCGAAGCATTTATTTCAATTAGACCATTACAGGCACTTTTGAAAGCCAAAAAACAAAAGTATTAATTTACAGTCCAAAACACAATGCATAATAACTTTGAAAAGTACTGTGGTTGCCCATTCGAAAGCTTTGATCTCTATAGAAAAGAATGAGCCAGAAACTCCATGGACACTCTTTTAAATCATATTTGTTATGTCGAACAAATATATGTTCCGTGGGGGATCGAACCAGCGCCACGCAGCGCAGAAGTTTGCTCAACAACTGCGCCAAAAGTACCGTCAGTTATTTTGCTATTCGGCACGGAGACAAATCTAATAAATCAGAAATCATGAAAATTGGTCGGAAAAATTACATACATAAATCACTGTCCAGGTAACAGTAGGCGAACTTATTGTTATAAATGAGATTCAAATATGGATTAAAAATAACACTGCTCGAAGTATGAATCGTACAGACGCAGACGCCTGCAGGTCAAGCTACCCGAAACTGTCAATTTTTCCCAATGAACCTTGGATCTTAATGCCTTAGAAATAAAGTCGAAAATCTTTCAAAGAAATCTGACAGATTCTAGTAGCTTGATGTGCAGGCGTCTGTACCATAGACCTTTTTTGCGGGTGGGAAATCATTAAAAAACTTCCACTGTCAGACTGTCAGACTTTTACTGGTTATGTTCAGGGGCCGCGGTATCTCTTTCGAACAACCCGCAACCTCGGCACGCGGTGGCCCTGGCAGACCCCTCTGCTTTTCTGACATCTCTTTGAGGCATGCGTGGAACACGAACAAGCCGACCACGACACGGCAACCAAAGTTCTTAGCAATGGAATTTGCGACTGCTACACAAATAAAGCAGTCTATACACCTACTCTATTATCTCATTAAACGCCTAAAAATATCAGGCTAAATTAAACTCTATCTATAGGAACCCAAAAATGCTGAAAAACAACCTCCACTGATTTAAAAAAAACAATACCATTTTCCGATAAAAGTTTTAAGTATTTCATTAGCTTTACAGTGTAAAACAAAAACAGTGTTCTTTAATAAGGTTGTCGATAAGCTCAATAGTGAAGGGCAAAAGCAGACGATTCCGATGCGACGCTGTCGGTATAGACGCATCGATGATGAGAGTGGCTAGGGACGGGAAAGGTGTCGATAGTTTCGAAAATAATTCTGCCGAAATATCGACATTGGCTTGATTTATTTGTAAGTAAATTTAATTATGTAGTTAAAACAACACATTTTCTTTGACACATTCTTGCTCAGTTTTTGTTTTTTCCTTTGTTTATGCAAACATATTTTTTGTTCCAACATTTCAACGAGGTACACAAAGTATCAAATGCAGTGTACTTGAGTTAAAATAATTATGATATCATTATTAATATCATCAACACAACCGCTTTTATTTCGGATTTGTAATCATCAAATGACTTGCCTGCTCTGGGCTGAGCTGTTAGTCCGGTCTATTTAAGCCTAAAATCAGGAGGAAGGTTACATAAATTCCCATAAAGCTGAATATTGGCATAGTTGTTCAAAACATCATTATAAAGAAAATCTCAAAAGTCCTCATCGTTCCGAGGTGTGCTAAAAATTTGGCACGGGGTCAAAGGTCAAAAAAATGAGTTTTTTGCGATTTTTAGCGAAACGGTGAGTTTTTTCGCAAAATTACCCCAGTACAAAATTGTAGATCACGAAATTCTCTACAAAAAATATATTAATAATTTTTTTCCTAAAAGCCACCATTTTGGAGATATAACGTTCCGAAAAGTTGGATCAGTCGTAATCCCTCTATTTTGCACACGTACGCCACATATGAAAGTCACTAAAGGTGTAATAGAACTAAAATAATGATGGATGGATACGACTGAACAGCATGTTGATGCCAGTGATTCACGTGTAAAAAAAGACGCTAAAGACATACGAATGCTTCTTGAGTGGTTCTCGATTCATGATCCTTTCCCAGAGGTTAACAAAGTCATCTCGATTGCAAGTGGTGTCGTTGGTGATAATACATTTAATTGCTATAAAGCACGTGAACTTGGGCTTATCTCTATTGCTAAAATAACTGGACTGACATTTAAAGATATTAAACTTAAACGCGCTGACAAAGTTGTTCCTCTTTTAGCTATGAGTAGCACCGTAAAAGTTCACGAAGAAAAAGTAGCTGTTGACCCAGTGTTATTATTCCAACGTATGAGTGTTACTGCGGCTTTTCAAGATGAAATTGAGAAATATTTCGAGTATGAATTAGCTCCTTATCCGTTAACATTATTTGATGACATTGGAATGCGCAAGACCCAGAAGTCGGCTATTTACGATTGTTTTCAGACTATAAATGTTGATATTAATAACACTAATTCAACGTACATAATTGACGGAGGATTCTTATTACATCGAGTGGTGTGGGATAGCGAGGAAACATTTAACGTTATCTTAGATAAATACGTTCAATATGTACGTCGACATTTTGGTTCTAGAGTTACTGTCGTATTTGACGGATATGATGATTATACGAGAAATATTAAAGCAGCAGAGCAACGCCGTCGAAATGCTGCTTCATCAACTTCTTCTGATATTATATTCGATTAATCAATGACAGTTCCTACCAGTCAACAGAAATTCTTTGCAAATAATCACAATAAATCTAGGTTTATTTCGATGTTGAAAGCAAAATTTACTGCTGAGAATATATCCGTTGAACAAGCTAATGATGATGCTGATGTATTGATTATTGAAACAGCGATAAAGAAATTCAGTGTGACAAATACAACTGTTGTTGTTGGTGAGGATGTTGATTTACTCGTCTTGCTTACTGCTCGAACTCCAACTGAAAAAAATATTTATTTTTTTAAACCCGGAAAAGCCCAAAATCAATCGGAAATATATTCATCAAACAGTTTATCCAATTTTCCTAAATGTCAAAATCATGTATTGTTTCTACACGCAATAACTGGCTGCGATACGACATCTGCTTTTTACAGGAGAGGAAAAACAACAGTTTTCAAAATGTTTGAAAAAAAAGATTTACTACAATGTGCTGAAGTTTTTAAAAATAGTAATTCAACTCAACAACATGTTATCACCAACGGAGTTCAATTTCTTCTTGCTATGTACGGAGCCCCCAAAAAAACCACTTGCTTAGATAAGTTGCGATACACATCTTTCGTGAAAAATACGCGTAATAAAAAACAAGTCAACTTAGCTTCTCTTCCTCCAACCTCAGTAGCTGCTCATCAACATCTGTTTCGGGTATATTACCAAGTTCAAGTGTGGCTTGGTAATCAGCTGGACCCTAAAGACTGGGGTTGGAAGTTGATCGACAATACACTAGAGCCAGTTCAAACTTTACTTCCACCAGCACTTGAGAAACTTCTCAACACAATATTTTGCAACTGCAAGAAAGGGTGTAGTGCAAAATGTGGTTGCAGAAAAGTTGGACTGTTTTGTTCCCTGGCATGCACACACTGTCAAGGCCGATCATGCTCGAATGTTGAGTCACCAACTCTTGAAGATTCGTTTGATACCGATCAGGAATCGCTATTGGGGCAGTTTACGTGTGAAATAGAACAAGAAGAAGAAGAAGAACAAGAGGATGAACAGGAAGAAGAAGGAGAAGAAGATCAAGAAGAAGAAGAAACAGAAATCTTGGACAGTTATGAATCAGACGACTAACTTTTTATTTTAAGTATTTTATTTAATTACACCGCCGTTGTTTTTGCCCACTATAATATATAATATTATTTTGCAATAGTTTTAAAACATATAAAATCTCAGCAGACCCGTGGAATAGGCCTACTGGGGAAACCACGTTAAAAAAAACGCGCTTTGTACACTACCTCATAGGTGGCGTGGAAACGTGTGCAAAATAGAGGGATTACGACTGATCCAACTTTTCGGAACGTTATATCTCCAAAATGGTGGCTTTTAGGAAAAAAATTATTGATATATTTTTTGTAGAGAATTTTGTGATCTACAATTTTGTACTGGGGTAATTTTGCGAAAAAACTCACCGTTTCGCTAAAAATCGCAAAAAACTCATTTTTTTGACCTTTGACCCCGTGCCAAATTTTTAGCACACCTCGGAACGATGAGGACTTTTGAGATTTTCTTTATAATGATGTTTTGAACAACTATGCCAATATTCAGCTTTATGGGAATTTATGTAAACTTGAATGTGTAAATAGACCGGACTATGTAGGCAGTGTCAGACTTTTATTGACTAAAACCCACCCATGTTCCTACTTTTGCAATTTATGTTTCGAAGACGCAGTATCTCTTCGAACAACCCGTAACCAAACACAACCCCCTGAGTCATGTTATCCTAACAAATGTTAATTTCATTTAAAAGTCAAGAAATTTTAATTAAAAAAAATAAACAACTGTATGTAAACTAAACAGGGGAACAAATATATGCCTAGCTTTTCATAGTATTTTACATACACCAGTATGTAGTATGTATCATTCGGTCCACCCCAGCTTCCCAAAAAGGACAGCAACACCTTGGTGACACTGACGATTTTAAGGAGAAAACCTAGACCAAAAGCATATGATACCTGCTTATTTATTACCTGTATACTTAACAATTTTCTATCCTTTCTATTTTCTAAGTCACCAAAAACAGCAGCAAAGTTACAGATTAAACCAAGCGCTATTAATAAATGCAGAACAAAAATATCGAAATGGCGCTTAAAATAGCGGTTCCCGTCCATATCCCGACCGCACGCTGAACATAACCATGTTAACATATCCAAAATCAATTACGTCTCAATTATCCATCGATATGTCCCACCTCTATTCGCCGGGGAAAACACTACAAATAAGCGAGCGCAGACGGGCGCAGTTTGCATAATTGCCGCGTCGGGTGGCACCTCTAGTTAGGGTTGGTACTTAACTGAATGTAATACATGAGGGGTAGTTGGAAAATGTTGAGGAGATGATTTTGAAACATGCAAATAATCATCTCGTTTTGTAATTCGATGTGTACCTACCTAGCAGTACTGACACCCACATTTT